>CM060854.1:2141722-4779222 GCA_030737835.1 Acorus gramineus
CCCAGTAATATGAATTAACGAGGGAAATCGTGGTAGAAATACATGCATCTTTCTTTGTAATAATAAAATAAAAAATTACTATTTGTTATGATGACAGCTTCAAAGGGTGGATGATTGATAAAATCCCATTTGGCATCCGGGATGGGATTGGATTTGGCATTCTTAAATGGGTAGGTTGCACGTGAATGGGTCAGGCTTGGGATATTTTCGTGGTGATTGTCCACGTGGACTCGTTGGATGGAGGACTCTAATGCCTAATTTGAATTCGTGGTGGGACGAATTCTGCAATGAAAAACTTTGCGTAACACCATCACGGATTAAATTTAAAAATTGATGTTTGCGTTTCAACACTAGACCAAAAATTTCATGCATTTAAAAAGCTCTATAAATAATGTTTTTTTATTGTCATCCCGCTTTCTTGAATGTCGAGTTTTCCATCGCACTCCCAAACACATCTATTTTATAGCTCTTAAAAGTGATCCCTCAAGTTTGATAAAGTTAGCAAACACTTTCCATCTTTAAAGATTAAGCTAGGGATAAGATTATGGGAAACACTATTTGTTCAAAAAAAAAAAAAAAAAAGTCCCTCAATTGTTATACACTGCAGTGTATTGAGGGACATAGCCTACTAGGACACCCAACAAAACCCAGTCCAAAGAGTGTGATACTGTGACCACATTTTTTCACCTACTGAAAGCAGGATTCGAAACCACTACCCCTACCAAGTAGGAGTGTCCTCTCATCGATGTGCCAGCAATGGGGGACGGACCACAAGTTGCTTCTGGGAACGGAATTGGATTTGACAATGATAAATGAATAGGTTGCACGTGAATATGAGTCAGCTGGCTTGGGATATTTTTGTGGGATAAAACTGTCATTACACATAAAAAATAGTCTTACACTGCAATAATTCATTCTTGATATTAAAAAACTAGAATGTAAGACATAATACCAATAGATATGTAACAAATGAAGAGGTTTGGACCTTCCTCAGCTCTCAAAATCTCTTCAGTCTAAAAACCCACAGGGATTGTCCACTGCGCGCCGCCTGGTCCATATCCCTTTAATTGTACAAAAATGAAATACCTTATTAAGCATTGCAAACAAAGGTTGATCACAGGGGATGGGGGACCAAAGTTTGACTTCAAATTTCTAGGATATTTTGCGCTTAGATTTTTAACATGGGTATATTTTAACAAAATTGGAATTATAAAGGGGTATAAATATAAAAATCCCTAATTATAATTAGTTAACCCGAATTTGAATAATCAGATAACTATCATCACTAAGACTAAAGAGGAGAGATGGAAATGAAGGCCACCTCCTAATTATAATCCAGTGTCATGTAGTTAAAGATAAATATGAAAAGAAATCCTCAATGGATTCAATATTATGCATTGTAACATCGTTTTGACAGTAGATTATTTACATTTAATTTCGTTGGCCCCGTTTGGTTCGTGCAATTTTTTTGGGTGGAATTACTTTACCAGGAATCAATAATTATTTTATCAAGAATTCTGATTCTATTAGACTGTTTGGTACGTTAGTAGATTTATCTATAGAATCATTTTTCAGTGTTTGGTTCATACATAGAAAATGATAAGAAATTTGATTTAAATGTCTAAAATACCTTTACTATTATATATGTACTTGCAAAATTTATTTCTTTACCCATATAACAATAATAAAAAAGAGTATTTTTTTTATAAATATTTAATGGATGTAAATAAATAAAATAATTGATTATATAATTAAATATATAATAATAGTAATCTTCCTAAATCAGTTGAATATTATACTTATTATAATAATATCTAAACCCATCACATATAAAAATAAAAACTGAATTTAAAAACATATATTAATATCTAATACACAATTAAGATTTTTCACATCACATATAAAAATTATAACAGAATTTTTTAGTTAAAAAATCAAAATGACTATATAAGCCTATTACATGGGTGGTCGGTAAAAAAAAGAAAAGAAAAGAGGAGGTTATTTGTTTTAGAAGGGATATATATAATAATTTTATTAATTTATAAAGGGTATAATAGTAATTTAATTTAGGATTCCTGATAGAATTTGATATTATCACCACAAAGGGTGGGAATCTGATTCCACCTTATTTTTCCACATGCATAGATTTTAATTCTAGTGGGGCCATAATTACCATCAAGATTACCACCAACCAAACACTAGATTTTATACACTTTCCTCGTAATCTCACATAAAATCAATTTCCATCCCAGAATGACACGAACCAAACGGGGATGTTTTTATTTTATATATAACCTCATTCATGTATATATCTCAGAAATAATACAAGTATTTCATTAGCAAGACAATATAATATATTTTAACAATTTTCCATTATCTATTACTTATTTATTAAAAGGATTCTGATGCACTATTTTTGTTTTCTTTTTTATCTTTTAAACAATTGATTGATTACTAATATTTATATTTATTTAAAATTTAAAATTACTTAATGATACACAAGATTTAAATAATCTATCTATTATTTCACAGTTTTTTCATTTCCATTTTAACCCTCCCAAAAATTAATAAGTACTTATATATCTTATTTATTCAAAATTTAAGATTTCAAATGTACTTTAAGATTTTAAATCAAATTTTCAGATTAGTTTTGTAGATTTTCATATCAGATTTTTAAATAAGAATAAAGTATTTTAAGATTGTATTATATTTATATAATCTATTAGATGCCTTTAAAGTATGCGTGCGACTGTTATCTTTTTCTGTAATTATATTTTGGATTATCTATTTATTATTATATATAGATATAGATGTATATTACTTTACTTTAAAGGAGGTTAAATTTTACATTACTAATTTATCCCCTTAATTAAAATTTTAAATTTAAATATATCATGAGAATGCCAACATCGATTTGAAATTCCAGAAATAGATATCTTAAACACACCTAACTTTTTGTTTTATTTTATCATTTTAAGAAAATAAAAAAGATGAAATCCCTAAAATATCTTAAATTCTTAATTGATCCAATGGCAAATCTTATTTAATTTGTTTATTTACGTTAGCCTTCATGTCTAGAGCAGCAACTTTGCTCCTTTTTTTTTTTTTTTCATAGCAGCACCTATTAGTGTTTATAATTCTTCTTTTTTTTATTTTATCAACCAAACTATTTACTTATATTATTATTTTGTCACCTTTCAATTTTATTATTTCTTTTATTATCTAATTTCATGTTATTGATGGACGGACTAACTTTTCAATATGAAATCAAGGTAAAAAAAAAATCCAGAAGTTTTTTGTGTTTCTTTTTTATAATATTTTTTGTTTAGGTTGTCGAATTTTTTAGCTGTTTTTTATAATAGTTTTTTAATGAATATTTTGTTGTGCTACATAAAAAAAGATTCATCCTTTATTTCATTTTTTTATATTCTAATGTTGATTCATTCAATTCCTCTTCTTTACAAAATAAAGGTAAAAAAGTAAATATATGATGATGATATATAAACAAGAGATGACAAAGTGCATTTGAAGAAATGTGACCATATTAAACCATTAAAATTTCATAGAGTTATTTAATATTTATACATGTATTCATAATTTATTATTTCATTCAATGATACTATTACAATCAATTGGGATTTAGATGGATCAACACCAACTTTAAAATATAAGTACAGCCAAATTACAAATATAACACATTGTCACCCGAAAAAAAAAAGTGTGTCAAACAATAAAACCATCAGTCATCCAACTTAATTTGCATGTAAATCCACTCTATTAACCATAAATCCCCACGTGTCTTTTTACTTAACTTGACACATAAGTGAAACATGTCAAATAGAGGTAGAGCCAGAGAGGTTGAATGAGATTTAATGGAAGGAGAAGAATTCGAAGGAGGAGAAGCAGTGGTTGGGTTTGGTTGAAGGAGAAGAAGTCGCTGTTGTGTTGTTAGGGCCGGTCAAATAGGAGGAGAAGAAGAGATCAAACTCTCTTTTCTTTCTTTTTTTTTTCTATTAAATGGGTCAGAGTGGTCCATTTAAAATTTCCAAAGTCTTGAGTGGGGGCACATGCAGGATCGGATCGCATATTCAAGCGCAACCACGATAGTGATCTGCGATCGAACCCGCTATATGTGGCCGTTCAGTCTAATTTTTTGAACATTGATGATATTCCACGTGCTTTAATACGTGCATGATAATTAGAATATATTTATATGAAAGCGACAAAGTACCCTTCAAAACAAGTTATTATGTAAAATCGATTTTTTGATATCCATCAAAGATATATTTATTATATTCACATAAACATAATATTATAGCATACTCTTGGATTTCTTAAATTGATACACCTGTTGTGAATATGGTGGTGGATAACCACCACTTCTTTAACCCATAACCTCTCCCACTCTTCAACTCCATAACCCCCTCATTCAACTTCATAACCTCCCCCACTCTTCTATTCCATAACACTCCCATTATTACCCCACTATCTCCCCCTCACCTCTATAGACTTGTAACTCTCCACCTTTGGGATTCCTCTATGCACCCTATAAATAGAGGGGTTCTCTCTTGTATTCAACTAACAAATAGTGAATAAGAATCTCTCTCTACTTCTCTTCTATATGCTTGTGTGCTTTGTTCTTATACTTTTATATATCATATTCTATTTAGTTTACAACACGTTATCAGCACGAGAAGCTCTTTGTTAAAGAGAAAGGTTTGTATTCGGTGGGTTCTTAATGATCTATATAAAAAATATACTCCCCCTTGATGTTATGTATTTTTATGTAAATCATCTACTACATACATATGATTAATTTTTTTCAATATGCATGGAACCGTATGCAAATTATGTGTAGAACCCGTATACATCTATCTTTTATTTTCCATGCATGCAATCCCCGTGAAAATTTTTCATACATATGTTATGATATGATTAATTTATGAAAACTAGTATGCAATTTTTCCATGCAACAGTATGCGGCATCTATCATTTGATTATTTATTTTCATGTAACTGTTCCATGTTTGTCATCTTTTATTAAAATTTAAATATTATACATCTATGTGTAGAACCAGAAGTTCTCACAAATATCAATTAATTTGATATTTATATTTGATTTGAAATTCATTTTAATGTTACAATGTCATGTGTCCCTATAGGATCATACAAAAATTGTAATTACATGGATCCCTGAAGGACCATGTAGAAGTTATGAATAATGTGTTCTAATAAGACCATGCAAATTTTATTCTATCCCTGAAGGACTACAAAAATTATTACATGGATCCTTGAAGAATCATGTAAAAGATATGATTAAAAATGTCCCTGAAGGACTATGACTATATTGCATCCATGAAGGATCATACAAATTTTATTTTATTTTATCCCTGAAGGATTGTACAAAAATTATGATTATATGAATCTTTGAAGGATCATGTAAAATTTTATTTTGTTCTATCCCTGAAGGACTATACAAAAATCATGATTGTTCGTGTCCCTGTAGGACCAAACAAAAGTTATATGATATATTTTTCGGGTCCTTGAAGGACCAAATAATAATAAAAAAAAAAGATCCATGTATCCTAGCAGGAACATGTAAAATTTTATTTTGTTCTATCCCTGAAGGACTATACAAAAATCATGATTGTTCGTGTCCCTGTAGGACCAAACAAAAGTTATATGATATATAAAAAAAAAAAAAAAGATCCATGTATCCCAGCAGGAACATGTAAAATTTTATTTTGTTCTATCCCTGAAGGACTATACAAAAATCATGATTGTTCGTGTCCCTGTAGGACCAAACAAAAGTTATATGATATATTTTTCGGGTCCTTGAAGGACCAAATAATAAAAAAAAAAGATCCATGTATCCCAGCAGGAACATGTAAAATTTTATTTTGTTCTATCCCTGAAGGACTATACAAAAATCATGATTGTTCGTGTCCCTGTAGGACCAAACAAAAGTTATATGATATATTTTTCGGGTCCTTGAAGGACCAAATAATAAATAAAAAAAAAGGATCCATGTATCCCAGCAGGAACATGTAAATTATGATTAGATTTCACCATCATCATCATAATGAAGAGGATTTAAAGATTAATACCTCATTGACAAAGGTCCACCGGCCATTATGCCTCAAATATGCTCCAGTTGTAGCAATATTGAGAGCATTAATTTTATATATTCTCGTTGCCGAACAACGATTTTTTTTAAAATATCATGTAACTCAACTCAATGGCATAGCATCATTACCCGAAGTAAATGTATTTTATTTTATGTTCGCCATGGAAGTTGTGGTCATGAATGATGAGATCATGATTTATATAGTTGAGAAAGCACAACAATCATAGAGTTTGTAAAATATCTCAAATCACTAGAAGTGATTTGGTATTAAACAAAAGTATAATTGAAGGGAAAAGGGTTGCAGAACAAACCCCTAACACAAAAAAAATTGTTATGTATTTGGTGCTTTAAAAATATGGTCACGTACTTGATGTACGATCAGACTTTTATAATTTTTATAATTATAATTTTTCTTTGTTATCTAAAATCCATTTTTCTTACTTTCATATTTATCTTATTTTTTGAGTTTAACATTAATTAATGCAAATGATAATATTATTTTTGGTACCAAGGCTCCAGAAGGGCAGATATCATGTTATCAAGAGATACAAAATTTTGTATCAACGATGCATTGTATTCATGTAGATCCAGAAGAAGTCTACTGAAGATACCTATCTCAACATATGCCATTTTAAAATTATGGAGTATCTATGCATTAATAATGTCTCATGCCAGAAGCATACATTAGAAAAGCTTTATGCTCTCTCCTAAAGGTTATTATAAATATCCATATTTACTCATATAAACTAGAAGTTTTATGATCTGTTCCTGAAGAACAACGAGAATTATCGTGGAATACATCCACTCTGTCTTATCTAAACTCACGTATCGCTCAACGTGAAAATCAAATTCCTAATGCACGCCAGATGCGTGATAGACCTATAGGTTTTAAAAAAAAATTCAGCTCCCCAGAAGTGGAGATCAAATGTAAAATCATGCTCTAATAATGCTCCAGAAGAAGTTATACATAATGTTCCAGAAGAGATTATGAACAATAGATCCACTTTCTCTAAAACTCTAGAAGAGTATAATGTCCATGAAGAGAAACGAGTTCCAGAAGTGACTACACAAACTCTTGAAGAGGAAAAGGTACCTAATAATATTAAGATCTCTATATTTTATATGCATATAAGAGAAATGTGGAATCGCAAATAAATGATCATCGATGACATATTTATCATACAAAGTAGATTCTCCTTCTATTATAAGATATCTTGAACCATTGACAGGGATGTTTTTACCGCTCGATTTGCGGATTGTCATTTTGATGAGACAATATTCCCGTCATTAGGGGGAGAAAATCCGTCGCCAGAAGAACGACGTGAACTTACATGGAAAACTCCATCTTTGTCTCATCTTGATCCTCGCACTAATCAATGTGAAACTGAAGTGCAAAGAATCACCCATCTTCAAAGAATTGCGCATCAATTGCCAGATGCATTCAATGATGCAGCAAAAGTGATGAAATCACATATTCCAGCTGCTAATACTCCAGCTCGAATTAATGTTCCAATAGGAAAAACTGCTAATATGCCGGCTAATGAATCAACAAAAACACGCCTGAAGCGTGGAAGACCTATAGGCTCAAAAGATTCAGCTCCCCGAAGGAGAAAAACAATGAAGAATAATTCTCTAGAAGAGTATGAAACACTTGAAAGACCCACAATAATAACTCCTACAGAGGAAGAAGTCCCTGAAGTGACACAAGTCCCTGAAGAGACTGACGTCCCTGAAGTGACGCCCGTGCATGAAGAACAAGTACATGGAAATGAAGAAATTTCCATAAATTATGCAAATTCACAAATATTGTGGGATCGAAAGCAAGTGCTTGTTGATGATATATTCTCATTTGCAGTAGCTACAGAAATCATTTCAGATAATGATTTAGAACCACGTTCAGTGGATGAATGCAGACGAAAAAATTGTTGGCCACAATGGAAAGCTGCTATTCAAACAGAATTGGATTCACTTGCAAAACACCAAGTATTTGGACCAGTAGTCCTAACCCCTGAAGGTGTTAAACCAGTAGGATGTAAATGGGTGTTTGCGAGAAAACGAAATGAAAGAAACGAGATTGTTAGATACAAAGCTCGTCTTGTGGCACAGGGTTTCCTGCAGAGACCTGGGATAGATTTTGAAGAGACATATTCTCCTGTGATGGACACAATCACATTTCGGTATTTAATTAGTCTTGTAGTCTCAGAAGGACTTGACATGCAGCTAATGGATGTGGTTACTGCATATTTATATGGAAAATTAGATACCGACATTTATATGAAAGTTCCTGAAGGACTAAAATTGCCTGAAGCAAAACCACGAAACATGTACTCAATCAAGCTAAGACGATCCTTGTATGGGTTAAAGCAATCTGGACGAATGTGGTATAACCGTCTTAGTGAGTACTTAATAAAAGAAGGATATGTCAATGATCCAATATGCCCCTGTATATTTATTAAGAAAACGGAACTCGGATTTACCATTATTGCAGTATATGTTGATGATATTAATCTAATTGGGACTCCTGAAGAGCTCGAAAAGGCTTCCGAATATCTGAAAAAGGAGTTTGAAATGAAAGATCTTGGAAAAACAAGATATTGTCTCGGCTTGCAAATTGAGCAAAGTTCAAATGGGATACTTGTTCATCAAACAACATATGTTGAAAAAATCCTGAAGCGTTTTAATATGGACAAATGTCATCCATTAAGTACTCCAATGGTAGTAAGGTTACTTGACCCAAAGAAGGACCCTTTTCGTCCAAAAGAAGATACTGAAAATCTTCTTGGTCCTGAAGTACCATATCTTAGTGCAATTGGTGCCTTATTATATTTGGCCCAATGCACTAGACCTGACATTGCATTTTCAGTTAATTTATTGGCCAGATTTAGCTCTGCACCAACTCGAAGGCATTGGAATGGTGTGAAGCACATTTTTCGTTATCTTCGTGGAACGTCAGACATGGGTCTATTCTATGCAAAGGATTCCAATAATGGTGCACAACTAAAGGGTTATGCAGATTCAGGATATCTTTCAGATCCTCACAAGGCTCGCTCACAAACAGGTTATGTATTCACTTGCGGTGGCACAGCAATCTCTTGGCGATCTACGAAACAGACTTTGGTCGCCACGTCTTCTAACCACTCTGAGATTCTTGCACTCCACGAAGCAAGCCGGGAATGCGTGTGGATAAGGTCTTTGGTTCATCATATTCGTACTGCATGCGGACTATCTCTCATTACAGATGTTCCAACAACTATATATGAAGACAATGCAGCATGCATTGCTCAAATCAAAGGGGGATATATCAAAGATTTGTTTACTAAAGCTTTGTCGACATCAACATTCAAGAAGCTGGTGTATGAAATCGGGATGCGACGAGTTTGCGACCAAAATTCTTGAAATCTTGTACTTATGAGGGGGAGTAATTTTTTATGACATTTTGCGAACTGTACTCTTTTTCCTTCGCCTAGGTTTTGTCCCATTGGGTTTTCCTGGCAAGGTTTTAATGAGGCAGTGTCAAACGCATACACTATTATACGATTAAGTTACATTGTACTCTTTTTCCTTCGCTTTGGTTTTTTCCCATTGGGTTTTCCAAGCAAGGTTTTAATGAGGCAATTTTCTTAGCGTGGTGGTCATCCAAGGGGGAGTGTTGTGAATATGGTGGTGGATAACCACCACTTTTCTAACCCATAACCTCCCCCACTCTTCAACTCCATAACCCCCTCATTCAACTCCATAACCTCCCCCACTCTTCTATTCCATAACACTCCCATTATTACCCCACTATCTCCCCCTCACCTCTATAGACTTGTAACTCTCCACCTTTGGGATTCCTCTATGCACCCTATAAATAGAGGGGTTCTCTCTTGTATTCAACTAACAAATAGTGAATAAGAATCTCTCTCTACTTCTTTTCTATATGCTTGTGTGCTTTGTTCTTATACTTTTATATATCATATTCTATTTAGTTTACAACAACACCAATATTTTTTAAAATTTAAGATGCATGAAATTGAAGACAATTTATGGTAAATTGATTTTTTCACATTGATTAGAAGTTTTTATAGGAGGGTCTTTTTTTATATATATACCCCTCTTAAAATTTATATTTTTGATATTAATTTCTATCATTGCATAAATACTCTTGAAATTCTTATAGGTCTTGCAAATATTATATCTCTTATTTTCACCATTACATGTGCTTTCAGAAACCGATTTCAAATCTCGTAAGAAATATTTGAATATTCTTATGTACATTATAAAATTAATATGATATTTATTATTCTGCATGATTTACCACAATCATGATATTTTAAGTAACTATTATATTTTTTTTTATGTATTATCATAAATTTGATCTTAATTTCATATCTATCTGGTCTGTATATCATGTATCCCTGATCGAAATATGAAGAGATTCACATTCAAATGATTTAATAATTGATGAGATCTGGACCGTTGAAACAGCCGCACTATACAACCAAAACATTCCCACATAAATATTTCACTAAAAAAAATACATATATGCGTGTGAAAAAAATGTTAGGGATCGATAATTGTTTCTGGTCTTTTTTGCAACATTTATCATTATATATACAGGCAATCATACAGAAACTTCACGTCATGATAATCATCTATCAAGGACTACCAAGATATATACAAAGATGATTTACTACTTTCATAGAATCTGAAGGACTGTTCTAAACATTATTATTTTCATAAAAACATATACTTCATTAAATCAAAACATATGTATATATGTAGTCTGTTAATTCCTATCATTATTCTTATATGTAAAAGGTTTTTGATTTTATCAGTGGTGGTGATGGCAGACTTGATGTTGGCGTGCTTGGAGAGGGCTGCCACGCACTCCTCCTCGGTCATGTTGAAGAGGGGGCACCTCTCTGTCAGGTGCTGCACCTTATAGTTTGAAGCAACAAAACATAAAGATGCATGCCCAAATGAATAAATAGTGAGTTGATGAAGCAAATGATAGAATTAACAAGATGAAAAATTAGTTAGGGGTTTTTGTTCTGTGTACCAGGTGGATGTATGAAGCAGAGGAGTCGGCCATGAGAGTTGGTAAAAGTGGTGTTGAATGAAGAGAGGAGATGAGAGAAGGCAAAAAAAAAAAAAAAAAGTCTAACGTGGGAGATGGATTGTAACTGGAGGAGGAGACATGGAGGGGCTTCCTTTATAGAATCTAGGGACCGGATCCTCTGCTCTTCATTTTAGGGATCGAATTAGGTCTAACGCACGCTGAATTATTTGATTGTCTAACACACTTGTAACCGTATGATCCCATCGTTTTAAGATACGTAATTTATGACTAAAATAGTTTATAAGATTTTTAAATTAAAATTAGAATTTAATTAAATTTTAATTTTAATTTTTTAAAATTCAATTAAATTGCATGTTTCAAAATAATGATATCATATGGTTACAAACGTGTTTGATAATCAAATTATCTAACGCCCATTCGACCTCACACAATCGCTCCATTTTATGCTCTGATCTTACTTTTGTTTTAATGTGGGATTGCCACGTATCACAACCACCATCCAATGGATGAAATTTTTTTTAGAGTTTTTGGTGGACCCCACGATTTGCTTTTCATATAATGTACAAAGTGCAATTGATGAAAAACCATACCGAACCTTTTTATTTCTCTCTTTTTTGTTTGTACAAACTATGGGGCCCACATTTTTTTTCTTTCTTCTTCTTCTTTCACCCGGGGTTTATTTTTTTAGGGACCACCTCATTTTGTGGTCCCTGTGCTTTGTTGCACATTTTTTTTATTTATTTCATTTGTGTATTGGAGGAGATAAAATGAAACTGAAATGTGATATTTTAAATTAAAACAAAATACATAACATAATATATAACTCAAATGAAATTGAAGATTTAATACATTATATATACTGGTGCTACAAGTGGTTTTAGTCCTTATCCTTCACTACTCCCACAACCTTTTCAGGTGATGTTAATTTATTTTTATTATTAGATTAAATTTCATATTAGTCAGTTCGTTCATTTAAATTAATATTTATCTAGCGTAGAGTGTTCAAATATCTCTTCACACATTTTATATGAGAGGCAATAACCAATATCCTCCATTGATGATGTATCATGCCTATTCAGTAAATATTTTTTACTTGTTTCTACTTATACATTCATAAATATCTTGTTGGTTACTGAACATATGTGTGATGATACAAATACAAAGAAGTGACATGCTTAATCCATCATCATGGGTATCATATGGAGATCCACAACATACTAGTTTCCAGTCATTAATTTAACAAAACTCATCAATTTAACATACAAATTTCACATATTAGAAGTCACAAGCTTTAAACAACACGACAGTTGAAGATACATGAACAAAGAATCCTAAAAAAAAAGATACTCAAGTAAATTTTTATAAGGTGTCTTCATCTATATTTCCATTAATTTTTTTTGTTCTTGTAGTACGATGACTATTATGGAGACTAATTATGTATTATATTATGTATTTTATTTTAACTTAAAATATCACATTTGAATTTTATTTTGATGAACAAATGAAACAAATAAAAAAAATGTGCAAGAAAGCACAGAGACCACAAACTGAACAAAATAAACCCATGGGGAAAGAAAGAAGAAGAAGAAAGAAAAAAACTGTGGGACCCATGGTTTGTACAAACAAAAATAGAGAAGTATAAAAGGTTATTTACTTTTCAACCCTCTAAAACATGCAAATTAAAAACCCATTCCAAAACACAATATTATTATAAATTCCTTTAAAATGTTAAGTGACCTTATAAAAAATCTAATAGTCAACAAACAAAGAATGTTTAGGGTAATATTTCATCTCAACATATATAGATTGACTATTTTACTCTCCCTTTTAATGAAAAATGTCTTAAATAACTTTTCAACCTCTTGAAATCTCTTGCTTGGGATTCATTTTTCGTATAAACATGATTTGAAGGAGAATGCTTCATTCGGTAAAAAAAAAAAAAACTAGTTGATTAAACACAATATTCCACCACATTGATTCCCAAATACCTTTCTTATTAATGGGGATGGCAAAATAATCAAGGAAAAATGACTAAAAAAATCTCTTACGAGTTTGAAATACTTGGATCATCCATTTTTTAAAATTATACCTAAAAAAATCTAATTTCACAGTTTTGAAAACACAAAAGACTAATATGCCCTTATGTAATTAAATGTTTAATATCTTTTTTTATTCCACACTAAAAATCTATTTTTCCTACAAAACAACAATCTCTCTGTATACGATGAAAATTAATCCTCTCAGAGGTTTTATTATTATATATCATACTGTGTGTTTCTTATATATATCTTACATGATATTGTTTATTATTTTATCATTGTGTATAATCATAATATGTAACTTAAATCAATCTTGTGGCCCAATGTAGCAGATGATATTTTAGTATATTAAATCTTTATTCACATTTTTTATTTTTTGGCTATTTACATATTTTTATGATGTCATTAGTACATATCCATTTTTTAAAAAAAACATCAACATTTAATTGAGTTCATCAACAAAAACTACAATTATATTAGTACATATTTTACAAAATCCATCTAATCACAAAGAATTTAGAATAAAAGAAGTTGATCTACATGAAAATGTATGAAATATATTAATAAAATTAAAATGGTGAAATATTTTAACAAAGTTAGGAGATATAGAATGTACTAAGGATCCAATTGCATAAGGGTGGATTAGTCTTTTGTCTTTCCAAAATTGTAAAATGAGACTTTTCTAGGTATAATTTTAAAAAGTGGCTGATTTAGATATTTCTAACTTTTGAGATACTTTTTTAGTTATTTTCCCAATAATCAATATACATATGTTAAGATGGAATATTCCTTTAACATTATAAGTTTGTTATCTGTTAGACTTTTTATAAAGCCACGTAACATTTTAAGTGAGTTTATAATAATATTATATTTTGTAGTTTTTTTTTTTTAATAATTTGATTGTTTTAGAAAGGGTGAAAACTAAATAATCTAAAACAAAATTCATCTGTTGGAAGCTGGCTATGATACATGAGGATCCACATTGAAACAAAAGTAAGATAAGAACATAAATTGGAGAGCAGAGGATCCGGTCCCTAGATGGGATTGTTTGTTTTTTGTCACACAACGTCGGCAAGAACCACACCCGCGTGACCCAAACGAGCCTAACCTAGACATTTCACACTCAAGCAATTAAGCAGTGTATCTTTTGCAATATTCAAACAAAAATACACTTGATCTGAGTAATTAATAGCTCGTTGAAAAAATCTTTTTGATATATACTTTTGCATGTTAAATGAATTTTTTTTAAAAAATGATTATTTCTTGATAAAAATTGAGATCAAATGTTAAAACTCATATTTAATTTAAAATTGGCTATTTATCACACTGCATCAAGTCTGTTTCAGGGGGTGCCATGTGTATGAGTCGTGATATAATAATAAATTTTTTTAAATCAATTTAATTATCTAGATCACTTGTGATATTATCATTTTTTTTATTATTATAATAATAATAATATATTATATGTTATCCTATTTTGATACTTGTGATATTATCATTTTTTTATTGCTACACATTATTATATTTAAGATTTTGGTTATTTGAATTTTTTTTTATATCTTTTGACACTGCTTAGTTAGCGTTTGGAAACACAGTTTGAAAAACATCTTTTAGTTTTTACAGTTTTATGCACACCTTTTGAGGGTATAATGATGATGATTTGAGCTGTTTTAAGCTTTTACAGTCAAACATACATTTAGTCTGTATTCCGTACTCTCCCATCGGATTTTTTGTCTATCTCCAATCACTCTTGAAGAAAAAGTTGATACACTTGAGCTGTTTGCTTGATAAGTGGAATTGGGATTACATATACACACATAAATTTATATATTTATATATATAGTTATATATTTTTTAAATATATTTATTTGTATATATATGTTAAGGCAGATGAAGAGCTGCAGAAAAATATCTTTTTTTTCAATCCACCTAGATTGGGATTGGCGGAATACCACCTCTTCAGTGGGATTCTCAATCATTTTAATCAAGGATTCTCAATCTCATTCTCCCAATCTCAATCCTATTTTAAAATTTATCCAAATAATTTATTGACCTGAATTAGGATTCTCAATCTTAATCCAGACACCCAATACTCATATCCAAATAGGCCCTTGATATATTTTTTCTAATCTAGTGTGTATTAGTCTAAATGTGATATATATAATTTAAAAAAATATGAAATGATGTGTTTATATATTCATTTATTCGAATATTACTATAGATTACTATGATTGCGTTTGATTGCACGATTACAAAACTGATTTTAAGAAAAAAACTAAGTTTAAAACTGATTTTACAAAAACTGTCTCTCTACAGCTTTTGAAAAACTCAGGTTTTAAAATTTTTTTCATAAAAATCTGTATTCAAATTTTAACCCTAATTAATTTTCTATTTGAAAAGTGATATGAGAAAAACAACTTCCTACAAATTTAAAAACTGTTCAAATCCATTTTCAAATGGTCCCTACGTGTATAAAAAAAATCAAAACAAATTGAAATTATAAAAGTGATAGTATGAAAAAGAATTCACATACTTTTTAAATAATACATATATATGTGACCAGACAATATATATAGTAGTGAGTCTAACTGATAGGTGGACCACGATCTCTTCTAGCATGAGCTAAACCTATAAGGCTATTTTATTGTTTTGGGTAGGAACTTAAGAGGCTATTGAGTATTGACATTTCAATTTGCACCCACCACTCACCTACCTTTAAAAAAAAAGATAAAAATGAAAAATAAAAAAGACACACACACACCGTGAACGCGAAATGAGAAAAATAAACCAGGAACGACCTAGTGTGAATAACCTGAGAAGGGAATAATATTTTAATGACAAATTGTTTTATTTTTTGTGGAATAGAAAATCTGATAATTTTATTTTTATTCAGACATATTAAAAATCAAGATTTTAAGTTACCCAATTTTATACTTGAAGCAAACAAAAATATCCTGATCTGATACAAAATCGAGACAATTATTAAAAAACAAATAAAATAAATTATTTTTATAACTTTTATTTCTTCACTTACTCCCTTATTCATTTTTAAAATTAACCGAGAACTTAGATAATTAAAAGAATAAAAACTTACATCTTTACCCATGATCACCTGTAATACGAATTCATAAATGAAATCGTGATACAAATTTCTATCTCTTCCTCCATTAAAAATAATAATAAAAACATTACTATTTGTTATGATGATAACTTCAAAGGGTGATAGATAAAATGACAGACTTGTTAGGGAGGTACTACCAGAGGCGATCCAGGACACTTTTGTCGGGCGGGCTGAATTAATCTTTTCATATAAAAAAAATTTTCTTGATAAAAATATCAAATTTATTTTTTTGGTAGTCATATGATACACTTGAAATAAAATAAATTCATCAAAAGATTAAGTAAAATAAAACAAATTCATTGATACAAAAGCTCAAATGTTATATAAAAAAAAATCAACATCTCTCCATTATTTTCTTCTTTTCTTTTAGTGAAATACAATCCTTCACTTAAATCTATCTAAAATTATAACCTACGTAAAAAAAATATTCCCAAGAAAAAAACAACTCAAATGTCATATAAAAAAAAAAAAAAAATTCACAAATACAAACATAGTTTAAAAAGTTTTGATTTAGTTTTCTTATTAGACACAAAAATAATCAAGAATAATAAGACAAACCCTAACAAAAAATTCTAATAAATCTAATAAATTTAAAATTTAATGAAAGATTGAACTGGAGAAACTCCAATTCTCCATACGACCAACATTGGCGATGGCGATTTATTCAATTCTCCAAACATTGTCAAAATATGAAATATCTAAATACATCTACAAAACATATAATAAATCAAAAGAATTAAAGAATTTACAAATAAAATCAAATTCATTACATATTGTTTGGTGTTTGGTGAAGGGGGTGATTTATTCATTGATAATTGCAATATAGGTTTTAAAAAAAAGATGTTCAATTAGGGTAAATTGAAGTTTATATAGTAAATTGTTTTGGGTTTTTTCTCTAAAAAAATTGGGTTGGACCAATGTTTTGGGGTTTTTTGAACAAAATATGGGCTGAGTTTTATTGGGGGTTTTCTAATAAAACTGGACTGGACAGCCCAGCCCAGCCAACCCATGGCGCCCCCCCCCCCCCCCCCCCCCCCCCGGGTACTACACGCCCAGTTGGCTTCCGGGATGAGATTGGATTTTTTTTTTTTTTGGTAGATCCGTTCAAAAGAGGAATATAATACATAATTATCACCAGTTCAAAACACAAACTAGTATTACAAGTATGCTCTAATATTCTTTACGGGATCTAAATGACCCCCTTACAATACTATGTCCATCTATCTTGCAACCCAAAAGAGTGTCAGGTAATTTGTTGTTGATGTGCTGTTCGAGCTAGAGCATCCGCTGGCTCTACTAAATCTCGAGCAACCTTCACCATACGAAAGATGAAAGCTCTCCTGCTTCATTTTCCTTAATAGCTCCACAATGTAGTTTAGGTGAATAAGCAACACCTCCCCAGATGAAATTAATGAGTTCAAGGGGGCCGAATTGGAGCAAATACATATTGCTCGAGCACCAATGTGCTAGGCCATTTGAGACCTACAGGAAAAGCCTCTACGTCAGCCATAAAAGCACTTTTCCATGGCCAGCCCATGTGGGGGCAATCCAATAGTTATATTTAAATTTATGTAATTTTTACTTGAATTGTGATTGAATTATATAAATTATTGACATTTATGTAGGTGTCAACCTAGTTAGATACATGTAGTTATTTAGTTTTTTAAGTAATTAATTCATTTAATATTTTTATTTTTAAAAATTCAATAGACGTGAATATTTTTTTCAATATTATATTTTTAATTTTGTGTTATTTTAACATTTATATAGAAATGAACAATTTAAAATTAAAAAATAAAAAAAATAAGATGTTTAAAATATGGACTCGTAGGCTAGCCCGTTGGCGTGAAGCCCAGGCCCGTCTGGCCCGCTTAGATCCTTACCCGTGGGCAGCGCCTGAGCCCATTGTTTTGGCCGCGGGCCGACCCGGCCCGGGCTGCTGGCCAAGCATGCCAGAGGGCCTGGGCCCTGTTTCCCGGCCTGGCCCGTTGAAGATGCGTACTTATATGGATACGGAGTAAGCCATTTTTTTTTTGAGTAGAAGTAATTTTATGTTCTGTTGTGTTATTAATTTAGAAAACAAAAAAAATATGATATTAATAAAGATTTGAACAATATTAAATCACTATGTGAAAATTTAATTTTTTTATAAAAAAAAATATATAGTTTATCTAAGTTTGTACGTTATTTTTTATAATAGCACTTACATCAATGTGTGAATATATATTTTTTTAAAAAATAAAAACAATTTAAAAGTCACATACTACATACTATACATGCGAACTTTTTCATTTTTTTAATGTTGGTGCACACAATTTTTTTTCAGTTTTAATTTTAATATCATTATAATTTTTTTTAAATCTTTTATAAATTTATTAATTAATTCATTGAAATTTATATTTTATTTTATTAAAAAAACATGTAAAATCAGGACTGATGCAATACTAACTCTAATTTCTGTAGATGAAAAGTGTATGGGTGATTATACTTATTATTATTATTATTATTATAGATGTGAACTGTGTAAAGTATGCTCCCTTTCAAATCTTTTATTAAAAAACTCCAATTACAAAAAGTCAGTCGAACTTTCTTATTCCTTTATTCTCCACTACGAGATGATAAGTTAGTTACTAATGGGATGAATAGTGATTGATTGATCGGCAATGAAGAGCTTTGGAATGACGTGTTGAGATGACAATTAATGATTTTTTATAAGTAAATATTAGATTTCGAATACATAAAATTATAAAAATAATGTGGAAGATGTGAGGTACAAAGTCGAGAGAGTTTTTTTTATGACAACAAATACATGCGTTTCGGAGATGCAGTTCAATTTTGTCTTGTTTGATTTGATTTTACGTTGATTCATAATATCATTATATAAATTGAATTTAATAAATATGTAAATCAAACTAAATTTGGTATCAAACCTAACTGAATTCATAAATTATAAATTTTTATTTATATTAAAATATATGAATTCAAAAAAACATAATATATAACATATAAATATTTTAAAATAAAACTTATACATAATCTAAAACAATAATTATAAAATCTTAAAAAACAAATTAGCTAGAGAAATTTGATTTCGTTTGGTTTAATTTGGATTTTAAAACGTGAAATTAAACCCGAATTAAACCTATTATTAATCTTTCAACTTAACCCATAGTCTAACAAAATAAAATCAATATGAATCTAAATCCGGAAAGATTCCATTTGGGTTGATAAAAAGTGAAAATAAATTATATTTTAATTTACAATAAAAAAATCATAATTTTTATGTCAAAAATCTAAACAATTTTTCATACTTTATTCTAATTATTTTTTTATGCTAAATATGACAAATTGTTCTACTCCAATTATGCGCACATTTATCTGTAAAGATTAACAAGGATAATTGAATAAAATTCCCTTTTTCATTTATGTGAGTTGGTTGTTATAATAAAAGCTAATCATAATGGTCCAGTAACAATTAAACAAACATTGCTTTATAAAAAATTAATTAAATTACATATATAATGATATAAATTTTTCTAAAAACAAATCATATCCATCAAAATTTAAAATCAATTCATCTTTTTGTTATTAAATCCTTTTCTTTTCTAGAAACACATCTAATCTATCCTCATCTACTAGTCCTGTAACACTTTTAAAAGATTCTTCATTAAATATAAAAACCAATTCAAACTTCAAAATTAAAGAAACTAATTATTTTGTTATCCAAAACTGAATTAATATTTTCCATATTAAAACAAAAACAAATCAAATCTGAATCAAAACCGTCCGTTTTGATCCAATCCAGGATTTGAACAACTGTCCTCCCAAACCCTCCATAAAAACGCAACCTGACCAGCTCAAACGATACGTATTCGCTTCTGCTTCTCTCTCTCTCTCTGTTTCGTATAGTGTTATCTCCTGTTTGGATGGCATCGGTCATGGACATGGATATCTCGCCGAAGCTGGCGAAGAAGGTCTACGGCGGCGATGGAGGGACCTACTACGCCTGGCCCCCCTCGGAACTCGTGATGCTCAAGGAGGCCAGCATCGGCGCCTCGAAAATCGCGCTCGAGAAGCGTGGGCTCGCCCTCCCCAGCTACTCCGACTCTGCCAAGATCGCTTATGTGCTTCAAGGTTTCGTTTTTGTTTTAAAATTATATGTTTTTCTTTGTGGGTTTTGTTGGTTTTATTTGTTTCATGTTTTTTTGGGCGATTTTGTTGATTACTAGAAGGACCCAATTGTGGGTATTTGTTTATTTGTGTGTTTGTGAGTTTTTATTGATTTATTTGGAGATCCCACTTGATATTTATTTTTTTTATTTGTTGATTTTTTTTAGAGGACCCACATGATCTTTGGACGTTTTCAGAGTTTTTTTTATTTGTTTTTGATTTTTAAATAATTTTTTTTTCAATTAGGGTTTTGATTTTTTTCTTCTTCTTGTTTTCTGGATAGAAATATCAGATCTGGGTTTTGATTTATTTGTTTGATCTTTGGATTTTTTTATATGAACACCCATTGTCTTGTTAATTAGTTTTTTTTTTTAATTTATTGTTTATTCTATATTTTTAATTTTGATTAAAATTGAGATCTTTGCTTTTCATATCAATTTTGTTATTATATTATTCTTCTTTCAATTTTTGTTTTTGTGAATTTCTTTTATTGATTTCCAATTAAATAACGAGGGATTTTGTTTTTACAGTTTGGTTTTATGTTACCAACTGTAGTTAAACATGTATAGTCAATTTGTTAAGAGAATATCTTTATTTTTATGTTACAACAAATTTTTGGGATTTTTTTTTTGGATTTCATAAACAGAGTGTCATGCTCTCTGATAATATTTTCAAGTATAGTTTTTTTTATTATAATTTATAAAACAGTTTTTTTAAATTTTTTATTTTTTTAAAAAATAATCTGCAGAAAATGAAACATCCTAGAGCATTCTCACATTTAGTTCATAAGGTTGATTTTTTTTCGTTTTAAGTTTCTTTCGTATCTATATAAGAGTTAATATGATGGTCTCAAATCTCAATGATCAAGAACTGTTCTGCTATTCTGATTTTGTGTGCTTATTATATATATTCTATGTTTATGCAGTCGTATTGTTAAAATATTACTAAACTGAAATCGTACCATCGCTTCCAATTTTTAATTTCTGTTTCTGAAATTTTGATATAAATTACATTTTGGTGTATATAATTGTTCTCCATGTATAAGTTTTATTAATGTGAATAAGAGATCTCCTAGTAGTTGTTTCATCCTGAACAGTTTTCCAAGTTCCCGTTGGATTATCCAATTGGAATCTGATATATATATTCAATTGATTGTGAGAATAATTTTTATAGATTGATCTTTGGTTTTATTTGTCAACAACTTGTGGGTTTGTGAATTTTATAAAAAAAAGTATATTATTTTATTTATTTATAAAATGGTAGGCCACTGCCCCAATTTCATTATGACAAGGAATAGAATCCCAAAGCTTATAAAATACACTACTAGTGTCACTCACAAACCGCGTGAGATTGGTAGAAGAGAATTCTACTAATTACATCCCCCAATATAATGCTTATCCCTCTATTAACAGTAGAAGAGAATTCAACTAATTCCACTAGTAGAAGCCCAGAGCTTACAAAAAGTATGTCATGTTCTATGCGAATCTTTTATAGTATAGTTTTTTCTTATAATTCATAAAACTGTTTCTAGATTTTTTCTTAAATAATCTGCAGTAAACAAACCATCCTTAAAACAAGTTCCAAAATAATAATAGAAGTAGATTCTAGTGTATACTCACATTTAGTTCTTAAGCTTCAATTTGTTGGTCAATTATGTATATTTGAATTTCCATGTTTGATGATAGCAATTGTCAGGAACTGAAACTCAAAACTATGTATCAACCTCTTTAGGCTTTTTCAAAATGATAATAGAAGTAGATTCTATTGTATACTCACATTTAGTTCTTAAGCTTCAGTTTGTTGGTCAATTATGCATATTTGAATTTCCATGTTTGATGATAGCAATTATCAAGAACTGAAATTCAAAACTATGTATCAACCTCTTTAGGCAGTGGACGTGCTGGCATCGTCCTCCGTGAGGCGACCAAGGAGAAGGTGGTGGCGATCAAGAAGGGCGACACCATCGCCCTCCCATTTGGCACTGTGACATGGTGGTACAACCCCGAGGACACAGAGCTCGTTGTCCTCTTCCTCGGTGACACCTCCAAGGCCCACAAGACCGGCCAATTCACCAACTTCCAGCTCAGTGGCTCCACCGGCCTCTTCACTGGCTTCTCCACAGAGTTCGTCAGCCGTGCCTGGGACCTCCCCGAGGCTGAGGCTGACAAACTCGTCAAGAGCCAGTCAAACTCTGGGATCACAAAGCTCAAGGAGGGGCTCGACTTGCCAAAGCCCTCCGAGGAGGACCGTGTTGGCATGGTCCTCAATTGCGAGGAGGCTCCGCTCGATATCGACATCAAGAATGGCGGGAGAGTTGTGGTCGTCTCGAGCCAGAATTTGCCTCTAGTGGGTGAGGTCGGGCTTGGAGGGGACCTTGTGAGGATCGATGCGCACTCGATGTGCTCCCCCGGGTTTTCGGTTGACTCTGCTTATCAGGTGACTTATGTGATTAGGGGGAGTGGGAGGGTTCAGATTGTGGGGATTGACGGGAAGAGGGTGCTCGAGACAAGGTTGAAGGCCGGGTGCCTTTTCATCGTGCCGAGGTTCTTTGTGGTTTCAAAGATTGCTGATGCTGATGGCATGGAGTGGTTCTCTATCATCACCACACCCAAGTGAGTGTTCCCTTACATTTATTTCTCTATTACTTGTGATTCTTATTGTGTTTTGAAATAAAGTGATTGAGAATCACGTGTGGTATGAATATGATCATTGGAATCTTATACAAGTCCACCGAAGCTAATATTGCTAGGCATTTCTCATTATCGACTGAGTACCTTTTACTGGGAACACTCACTTGGGTGATCTATTTAACTGGGAAATCTCACGTTTGATCATTAAAACCACCTTTTACAAGACTATTTGATTTTCTCACTCACGGACTGTGGCTTTGAGCATCTGTTTTAAGCTTCCCATCTCTTAATTGAACTTATAACTTCTTCACTTCACTACCTCATATTGATTTTTCTAGGTGATTGTTGCGTTTATGTTCTTTTAATTGGCTTAAACCATGTTTGGAACCAAATATTATTATGTAAATAAAACTTTAGCCTTTGGTTTCAGATTTTGGTTTTATGATAGAAATCAACAAAGCAACTTTTTATGAAAAAGATGGTTTTGAAAAGTAGCTTTTAGTGTGTGTTGAGATTTTGATTTTCAACTGTGTTAATGTGATGCTCACTCATGCATTGTAAATTGCAGCCCTGTTTTCACCAACCTGGCTGGGAGTTCATCGGTGTACAAGGCGTTGTCTCCTCAGGTGCTCGAGGCCGCGTTCAACGCTGCCCCAGAGATGGAGAAGCTCTTTAGGTCCAAGAGAACCAAGGATGCCGTTTTCTTCCCGCCGTCTAACTAAGAAGAGCTTCCTCCCTCTGTTTTTTGGAAGTCTCTGTTTTTTTTTGTCAGAATAAAATCTTTTGGTTTAGTGAAGTTTGTGGTTTTGATGAGATAAGTCTCTGCAGTGGATCTGAAAGCTTTGCAGCTTTAGGTTTTGGATCCATGAATCAGTTTCTGAAACATTTAAGTTCATGGTTATTTTTTATTTTTGTTTTTATTTTATAATAAATATAAGACTATCAAAGATTGTTTTTCTTTCTTTATATAAAATGACCTCCGTTACTATTGTTCTGTTTGTTTAAGTTCTTGTGCTTGTGATTTATTCATTTTGGATTAGAAAAAGATCATTCCTACCACTGATTTAATTTATCTATTTATATTACTAACAAAAAAATGTTTACAATTTTTGACATTTTAAGAGTTTTTTTTAGTAAACTTAAATATCGAGATTATTAATTGTGGTTGCTTCAAATTGAACAGATGTCATTGAAATTAGGTGTGATGTATATCTCATATATATTAAAAAATAATAATAACAAAAAATCTATCGGCGTTGCAGGTTGGGATTAGGATTGGTGAGTCGAGCTTTGACTTGTTCAAGCTTGACTCATTTAGTATTAGGCTCGGTTAGGACTCAACTTAGCTTAGGAACGAGTTTCATTTTGTGTTCAAGCTCGACTCGTTGAACTCATGAAACAATCGGTTGAAGCTCAGCTTGACTCGTTTATTAAACAAGTCAAGCCGAAGCTTGAACCGAGGTTCATGACATAACATCAGGCTCGGTTCGTTCCCCCTTTTTATGTTAAGCTCGTCTAGACTCGGGCTCGGTTCGTTTACAAACCGAACTTTAAAAATTGTTTAAGGTCAGCTCATTTGTCTAATCAAACGAGCTTAAATGAACTTTAATCGAGCCGAACCTGGGTCGATCCTGAGCTGCTCGGCTAGTTTACTAGCCCTAATTGAGATCGCCTAGTTGGGGTATTAATCGTGGCCTACACGGGATATTTAGAACATTGATCTTATATATGATATATCGATTTAATATTAATATAATTATAATTATTAAATATAAAAAAAAATTGCTAGGGATATCTAATTTAAAAAATTCTATATCCTTTTGTTTTATTTTTAAGTATAAAAATGAAAACGAAATCTCATATAAAACAATAGTCACATTAAAATTTAAGTATAAAAATGAAAACGAAATCAGGGACATTTTCTAAGTAATAATAATAAATTTTTTTATTTTATAACATAATAAAAATAGTCGGAAACATTTTTTACAAAATTTAATTGAGATAAATTTAATGCATATCTTTAATTTTAAATCAATTATATGATTCATCTATTTATCTATCTATATCTATATCAATATCTATATTACTATAAAAAGTATGAGTTGAGGGAGAAACATTTTAGTCAATTTTACCCTTGAAAATTAATTAAAAAGACAATTATATCCCCAATTAATTAGTTTGTTTAGATTTATATTCAATCTTATTAACCATCAACAAATCTTAAAATTATTTAGTCTCTTTAGATTTGTATTCAACCTTATCTTACTGATTTTAGGATTTAGTGTTTTCTGAATGGATAGTGCTTCACCAAAAAAAAAAAAAAAAAAAAAAAAAAGAAGATCAGACGGCTGTTATTAAAATAGTTTGATGAAATGGGATTGAAAACAATGTGATTGGACGAATGGGTAGTCTATTAGACCAACAAAAAAAAGATCAAATGGTTATTATTAAATTACTTTGATGAGTATCAATTAATCAAGTTTATCTATCCGGCCTAGATTTTCTAATAAAATTCATTTGATTGTTATCCATTTGGATAAATAAGATAAGATTATTGTTGAGATTCAATATATTATTTGAAATATAAAAACAGTAACCCTAACTCTATATATACCTATTATCAACTCATTAATCATTTCTCATTTCAATTTCAGTTTTATTTGTTAGCACCGGTGAGTTACTTTTTATGATTGATTTATGATTTATTTTATTTTTAATTTTTTATCACAAACAATTATATTTTTTGTTTGGTGAAAAAAAAATTATATTCTTATCATTATGTTTATGATTTTTTTCATTTAGAGTTTACATAAAGCAATTAAAAATAAAGCAATTAAAAAGACATAAGAGGTTGGCTCCTTTTTAAGAGGAAAACTACATAGGATAGAAAAATGTATGAATATTAAATTATATTTATTTATTTATTTGTTCAAATTTTAATATCCTCTTAGTTTTCAATTTTTGTAGTTTAGAGTTTACATAAAGCAAAAATATCAGAGGTTGGCTCTTATTTTTTAGAGAAAAAACTACATAGTGACACAAAAAGGTATGGATATTAAATTATATTTTTTTGTTATTTTTTTATTTGTTACAATTTTAATATCATCTTAGTTACGTTTATTTTATTATCCTTTTAGTTTAACATAATGTTAAGATTTTCTTTAAGAATTTTGATTGATGATTGAATGTGTTTCAAGCATGGATAATGTTTGTTTCTTCCATCTTCTAAATAAATTTTTATCTGTTTAATTAACATGTTGCTCTCCTCAAATTTAAGTTTTCGTAGGTCTAACTCTTGCAGTAAATGAAATGAAATAAAATAATTATGTACATACATTCATAGAATTTCTAAAATAGGGGCATCTCGATTAATCACACCCATAAAATCCATAGCTTTAAATAGTACCAACCAGCTTGACACCAAAAAAAATGTAAATTCCCTGTCTTACGCATCTGCAATCATTTAGGTCCCCTGTATTTGCATTTCAAATTTATCTGCATATGGCATCTTTGCATTTCAAATTTCCTAGATTACTAATCCGCCATTTCATGGAAAAAATGGAATTTTTTGTTTACAAGTAAGGTAATGGAATAAGTTGATATATATCAAGTTCTCTTGGGTTATTAAAAATGGGGGTGACGATTTGATTTTTTAAATTATGTTCTCTTGGGTTGGGTTGTTAAAAATCTATATATATATATATACACTATACTATCTACATCTATACTACTATAAAAAGGACCAGTTGAAGGGTAGACATTTTATCCGATTTTATCCCTTAAAAAATTAATTAAATAAATATCATAATATTATTAAATTATTAAAATACATATAGATAAAGGTAGGATCTTAAAAACTAAACATTGGTTTTAATGATAGAAAAATTTAATATATTCTATTTTTAATATTAAAAAACATAGATAATAATAATTTTTTATATTTAAATTTAAAATTTGAAAGAAATATATTATAAGAAAAAAGTGGTTATTTCTATAAAAAGTTAATAATCATTTAATCTATAAAAGATATATATAATAGATATAATAACCAATTTTTATTTTTAGAAATTCAATAAACATATAAATAAAAGTAGATCTTGAAAAACAAAAAAAATTGTTTTAATTATTTTCGAATTTATATATATAATATATATAATAGTCAGTTTTTGTTTTTTAGAAATTCAAAATACATATAAGTAAAATTAAATCTTGGAAATAAAAAAATTGGTTTTCATTATTTTCAAAATTATATATATAATAGATATATTAATTAATTTTTACTTTCAGAAATTCAAAATACTTATAGATAGAAGTAGATCTTGAAAAACAAAAAAATCAATTTTAATTATTTTTTAATTTAAATATAAAATATATATAATAACCAATTTTGCATTTTTAGAAATTCAATATACATATAGATAAAATTAGATCTTATAAAAAAAATTGGTTTTAATTATTTTCAAATGTATATATATAATAAATATAATAAACAATTTTTATTTTTAGAAATTTAAAATACATATAAATAAAAGTATATCTTCAAAAACAAAACAATTGGTCTTAATTATTTTTAATTTAAAATAATTAATTTTCTCAATTCAAAATTGTCTGATTGAGAATAATTTGACTTTTTATATTTTAATACAAAATATAGATAAAAATGAATTACAAGAAATAAAAAAAATCAGGTTATATATATAAATCTGATGAACCATTTCCAAAAAAAAAAGACTATATAAATACCCAACCTCTCATATTGAATTCATTTTTTTTTTAGTTTAT
The DNA here is from genome assembly GCA_030737835.1 of Acorus gramineus. NCBI lineage: Eukaryota > Viridiplantae > Streptophyta > Magnoliopsida > Acorales > Acoraceae > Acorus > Acorus gramineus. The sequence goes on from CM060854.1 coordinate 2,169,653, forward strand.
TGGGTCTTTATGTGTTTGGAAGATGATTTTATATTTTTATATTTGTTATATTTTTTTATGTTTGATTATGTTTCAATAATAATTAAATTGAAATATTTGGAATTTTTGTTTGTTTTTTTAATAATTATTTGTAAGGATGATGAATGTTTTTCATATTTAATATTTTAGAACATTTTATTTGGATATTCTAATTATTGATTTATTGAATGTTTTTTTTTTATTTCAGGAGAATTGAATTATATATATAAGAGTTCTTTTCTAGAGGTTGATCGAAAGAGTAAGATGTTCTTTTTAAATTTTTTTATTATATTTTATTTTTAATATATAAGTATTGATTTTCTCATGTATTTATTCTTTGTAATATTGTATTTATAAAAAAATTATATATAACATTTTACATACTTGTTAAAAGTACATAGGAATATACATCTATTAGTTCATTTAATTATTATTATTATTTATTTCTTTAAATATGAATTTTTTATTTTTTATGTTTTATTTTGTTCTAATAATATTTAGATTCAAAGATTATATGTTTTTGTTTGTTTTTAATAATTATGTTTTGTGTTTTTATTAAATGAAAAAACACTAGGCAAACTGCAATTTCACAAATATTTTGATAGAGAAAAACTAATAAATTTTCATAAATAAGATATTATAAAGTAACTAATTAAAATTAGGTATTTTTATTTTTAAGTTCCCACAAACCATCATATTTAGTGATGGATTCCTCCCTTCTTCGTATTTAGGTTTTAGTCCATCGATTTAAAGGATAATTCATGAATAGGTCACTCACAGAGACTAAAAAGTAAATTAAATAATTTATGGATAGGTCCCTCTCAGGGACTAAAAAGGAACTATCATTTAAATATAGGGACTAAAACCTAAATACGAGGAAGGAAGGGATCGATCACTAAATATGATGGTTTGTGGGGACTAAAAACTAAAAATCCCTTAAAATTAATATCATAAGATATCTATATTTTACTATAAAAAGTATTAGAGGGGAAACATTTTATCCGATTTTACCCCTTAAAATTAATTAAAAATACAACTATATTCATCAATAAATATTATTCACCTATCCTAAATTTTATCTAAAAAGGTATCAATTTCAAAAAAAGATACACGAGATCTATTATTTATAATCTCTACGTAAGTATCCTAAATTTTTTCTAAAAGATATCAATTTGAAAGAAAAAAATTGTTAATTTAACATTAGCATAAAGCTCCCTAACTAATCATCCCCTAAAAAAATATCCACCTAACCTAATAAATATCACTAAAATAGACTAATTATCTATTTAAAAAAAAAACAATGCTAGATTGAAAGTGATTTTAGGATAAATATTCGAACCCACTGTCCAATGATTTTAGGATAAAATACATTTAAAAATTATTATATAAATGCCACGTCTGCCTAATCACTTCATTTTTTTTCCTGGTCTTTCTCTCTTTAGAAAACAGTTTTCTTTTTATAATTTATGGTTTATGCTTGGTTATGTTTCAATAATAATTAGGTTAAAAAAATAATTTTAACATTTTTTTTCGATCATTGTTTTTAGGGATGATGAATGTGCTTAGTTTTTAATATTTTTACTATGAATTTATTAACAATAAAAAAATTCTAATCCTTTGATTAAATATTTTTATATCTCAGGAGACTTGATTAATGCATACACGAGTTTGACAAATATAAAAAGTAAGTAGTTGTTTTCAATTTTTAAATTTTATTTTTATTATCTTTGATTCATTTTGATTAGATTATTATCTTTGATTCATTTGGATTAGATTGAGTAGTTTTTATGTTGTGCCATTTAAACATTATGCTCATAATCACTAGCATGTCGTCAAGATTTGTTCCATTGTAGCGGTTCACCTGCTTAGAGAAAACATTGAATTCCTAATAAGAATCTTTCTTGAGAATTTCAAAGTTTTGATAGTAAGTGCCAATCGGTGAAATTGTTCCTAATTTTTTTTGCTTAAGACATTTGAAATTCCAGATAAAGAGTCCCCTTTCAATATAATTTATAATCACTTTTATAAAAAATAAAAATCACACTTATTCACTTCATTTCTTTTTTCTAAGTCTTTGTCTTTTTAGAAAATGACTTGAGTTTTTATATTTTTCTTATAATTTTTGGTTTATTTTTTGTTATATTTCAATAATAATTAAACTAATTTTTTTTTCATTTGCTTTTAGATGATTGTTTTTATGGATGAAGAATGCATTTTGTTTTTAATATTTTTGAATATTTTTAGTAGGGATTGCTTAACAATAAAAAAGTTTTAATCCTTTGTTTGATGGAATACTTTTAAATATTAGAAGAATTTATTATTGGATACATGAATTCAACACACATGAAGAGTAAGTAGTGCTTTTCAAAAGTTATTTAAAAAATGTAACTCAAAATCAATAAGACATGAATCTAAAATTTGATATAAAAAATGATAAGTTTGGATCAATAACATATTATAAGATAATTAAGTAAAACTGATATTATAAGATATTTTATCAAATATGTAACTTAAAACTAATATAACTACATCTTTAAAATTGGAAAGTTATGGATGAATAGTATGTTATAAGATTGATTTAAATTAAAAAGTTAGATATGGATTAATAAAGTAATATTAAGATAAATTTTATATTAACATATGGATAAATGAGATATGGATAAATAATATTTAAATAAATAAAAATTTAAATATTAAGAAATGGAGACAATATATAATTAGTAAGCTATAGATTAATTGATAAAAATACAAAAAATTAATTTAAAACTGATAATATCCACATATTAAATTAAAATAGATAAGATTATCATGTTAAGATAGATAATTTAATTTAGATAGATAATTTTAATATTATTTGTATTGAATAAGTTTAAATTAAACTTAAAGAGAAAATTATGATTCAAAATAAATAATATATTTTTAGATTTTCATATAGATAAATTAAAATAGATGAAAATTTTAAATTATTAAATTACGGAGAAATAAATTAATTTTTTTAAATCATAATTGATATTATTTAAATTTTCTTACATGTAGATATTTCAAAATATACATCCATTTAGTAAAATTGATTTAAATAATTGTACAAAAAAATTTTGTATCTCATATCTCTAATCTAAGTTCCAAATGCAAAATTATTTCTATTTAAAATTATATTATTAATTGTAGTTTATATTTGAAAAAAATAAAATTATATGTGAAATTTAGGAATTCAAATTGAAACATATAAATTTAATTAATTTTTTTATTAAAGGAATATGCGATATAATGAATTTAAATTTATCAATTAATCCGAGATCTGTTTTGATTTGCTCATAATGAATTTTTATTTATGTTATTAATATTATAATATTTATATTTTTGTTTTTATTCAAGATATGATTTTAACACATATTCTAATAATCAAAATGAATTAATGTCACAAATAATATTTATATTATGTTTACATATATTCATTTATTAATATTGTTATGAGCATAAAAATAGAAATTTCTTGATATTCTTTTTTACTTTAATTGCATGAGACAAATTTACATTAATATTTTATTTTTATATCACGGTTATTAGTATTATATAACTATTGAATTCTTTCTTTTGTTCAATTAGTTTTTCCCTTATAAGATATACATTTGCATATTTATATATTATATATATATTATTAGTATAATATTAACTTCAATATTTAATTAAATAATAATAATTTCAAATAATGTTCATAATAATTCACGTGCATCGCACGTGTGCATTAACTAGTTATACTAAGCGAAAGTGTTTTTCAAGTATGCTACACAATTTTACATCTTTACCTCTAATAAATTTATTAAAGTCTATTATTACCCAAAACCAATACTTATTCTCTTAATTTTATCTTAGGATTTTAAAGATATATATTGAATGAATGGTGATGATTGTATCGCATCATCATATTTTGTTTGGGAAAAGTCCATATAACCCCCATTAATCTTAGTAATCTTTTGGATATCCATATAACCCCCTTTAATTTCAATATATCCATATAACCTCATGTAAACACACCATAAATGCAAATAACCTCCCGCAGTTAAAAATTCTTTAACAGAGTTAGAATATTCCAAACATTATCTGTTATCTAAACTAAGATTAACAAATATGTATTCTTTTAACCGCTGAAAAACAGCTAATACTTCAAAAAAAACTTCATATTTCTCATTTTATCCACTTTTAGGTTTTTTTTTTTAAATATTAACTATTTGCATAGGGTTCAAAAAATACATATTTGTTAATCATGGCTTAAATAATGAAATATTCTAAGAATATTTTAATTTTTTTAAAGAATGTTTAACAGTAAGGAGTTATTTGCATTTATATGGTGTTTAGAGGGGGTTATATGGATATATTGAGATTATAGGGGGTTATATGGATATCCGGAAGATTACAAAGGTTTATATGGATTTTTTTTCTATTTTTTATTGTTATTATTTTTTATTAGATTTAGATTGACATATAATCATGATATATAGATGATAAAGAGATAATTTCGAGTTAAATATGAGTTTGAACATTTGACCTCACTTTTCATATCAAATAATCACTTTCGAGAAAAATATATTTCAAAGTCATAAGTATATATCAAAAATCTCTTTCCAACGAGCTATTGATCACCCCAATATGAGATATAATTGAAAAGTTGTGAATTTTTTTAAAATATTGGGAATAATTTAGTTCTTAATTTTTTTTGTATTTATACATAAATTGGATAATATCATCCATATCCACCAAATAATAATATATATCTCTAAAAAATCATATTTTAGCAAAATAACCTTGATGATTTGTTTTTTCTAATAATATCATTCTAAATAAGGGTGCAACTTGGGCAGGTTGGGTTGAGTTGAAGTTCAACTCAAACCCAACCCGAGGTTGGAAAAACCTAACCCGACCCGGACTCTCAAGTTTAAGAAATTCAACCAGAACCAAACCCGTCGAGTTTTGTTTGGGTTCGGGTTTGGCTTGAGTTGGGTTCTGGTTTGACTTAAAAAGTGTATTATTTTAAACAATTAAAATTTTATGAGAGTCAATTCTCTCCATAACAAAAATAAAAAAGATAAAAATGATGAACATTTATATTTAGTGAATAAATATATGGAAACTATAGAAGTGAAAGACTTCATATAAAAATAAATTGTACAATTCAAATTTTATCATATATATTAAAAAATTATAATTTTACTTAAAATATTTTACGTAGATATGAAAAATTTAAGTTTAGGTTAGTTTGGGTTAACCGAAGTACCGAACCCTCAACTTAAACCCAACCCAAATTAGGTTTGGGTTGGTCGGGTTTGGGTTGAATCCGAACACTAAAACCAAAACCTGTCGAAATTTTGGGTTGGGTCAGATTCAAGCCATCCAAGAATTTAAATTGTACATAAACGTTATTTTTATCCATTCAAGCAATATTGTTTTTTTCAGAGTTTCAAATGAGGTATTTTAACAATACAGGGTTGGTGAAGGGTATATATATGCAAAAAAAATTATTTTCAATTGTAACATATCTCTTTTATATTTCATTTCAAATTTTACAAATGATTTATTTAATTATTATTAAAATTTTCAATATATCATTTATGTATATATTATATCACATATGATAGATTGAAAAAAATTGAATGTATTGATTGTGGGTATTTTTTTTCTAAATTTTTTTTTATTTACACGCACATTATGCGTGGTGAAGACAAGTATAAGTAAATAAAATATATAAGTAAATAAAATATATTTTGAATATTTTTATTTTTTCTAAAATATTTTAGAAAAATAAAATATTTTTCTAATATATTCTAAAATATCTTTTTATTTACACTCACGTTATGCGTGGTGAACACTAGTTCTGATTTATCTAAATCTCATTTTAAATCATAATTTTGAATAAATAAAATATATAAATAATTTTTATTGTCATGGGAGGGTAAAAACGAAAATAAAAAGCTGGTGAATATCATTTAAATTCTTAAATTTTAAACAAATAAGATATTTAAGATTTTTGAGAGGGTAAAGATGGAATTGTAAAAGCTGGGTCAAAATTCTTCTAATAAGTATATATAAAATTTTCAATAAATAAGATATATAATTAATTGCTAAATATTTGGAATATAAAGAAAAAACTAAAAAAGATAGGGTCAAACTTCTTCTAATAAGTAAGTAATAGAGATTGCATTAGATTAATTAATTTCCATATATGGTTATCTTAATTAATTGGCTCATTATTTACACACATCATCTTCTAATCTCATATTATTATATCCCTCGGATTTACCCGAGAAGTAAGGAGATTGCATTAGATTACTTCCTGATTTAACTCAAATTTAATAGTCTAGTATCTGAAATTCCTCATTTGAAATCTAAGCTCTGAAAAGTTCATCAAGGATTCAAAATTGGTTCTAAGGTAATATTCTTTTTATTTATATTTTTTGTTACTAAAAATTTGAGTTCTTTTTATTAAATCAAAACTCAATGTTATAATTTTTTCTCAAGTTAATCGAGGATTGAAAATCTGTGGAGAATTTCTGGCTTTCATAGGTTTCAACGTAACATTTGTTTGATATTAATTTTGGGTTTTTCCAATCAAAACATTAATCAGATTAGAAAAAATTAAAGCTGGGAAAAATATTGCTTTCTCAAGTTCATTGCGGATTGACAATTTGGGGGGAGTTTGTGGCTTTCTTATTTTTCTGGGTAGCGTTTGTTTGATATTGAGATTACTAATTTTTTGGTTTTTTTCCAAATCAAAACATGAATCAGAATGGGAACATTGAACTAGTTTAACAATTAGTTAATGTTTTAAGGATAAATTGTCCTAATTTTAAAAGATAAAAAGTTCATTAATTTTGCTTATATCTATATTTGTTAAAAATCCTTATTTTATTTTCACAATTAGGAAAACTATCCACGCATTATATAAATTTTTTTTTTTTTATTTCAAACGGGATAAGTTGTTTTCTTCATCACTTATCCCCACAATTATCTATCATAATTTCTATGTTTAAAATGGGTTACCTCTTGCAAATGTAATTAAGCATCAACTTGTCTTATTCGATTGCATCTTGAATTTCGCTCCGTAATGTCGCCTGTCTCACCATGATCTCTCCTTTTATGGTTTTATCAAATTCCATGTACACGATCTTCCAGGAATCAAGAAAGAGATGGAAGGAAAAAATTGGCTTAGTTTTCTACATAAGATACTCTCCATGTTTAGTGGAGGCACCACAGATTCTGCTAAGTTCGACAACCCCCAATTCTCCAACTGCATTCTACAAATTGAGGTCTTGAAATACTCAAATGGTGCAGGATCTAATGTCGATGAAGAAGGTGTCATCTTCAATGCTGATCAGAAATCAGAAGTTCTTAGAGTCCAACGGATTCATGTCGACTCTCTTGTATTGGCTTCCAAGAGCCCTTTCTTCCTCAAGCTCTTCTCGAATAGAGAGAAAGAATTAGAACAGAATTGCCCAGTGATCATTAGGATTGATGCTTTAGAGGAAGCCGCCTTCCTGGAGCTCATGCATTTCGTGTATGGTATGAAGTTGACAGAAAGTCTATCCATGTTATTGAATGTAATGAGGATCGCAGACAAGTTTCAGGTTGCCTCCTGCATTGAGCAATGTATTCGGTTGCTAGTAGATTTACCCATGACCAGAGAATCAGCGTTGGTATGTTTAGATATTCCTATCGATAATTCGATGAGGAGCAAGTACCGACAACAATTGATTGACAAAGCAAAGGAATTCTTGGCCTCTTCGTACAAGGATTTAGAAAACTTTGAAGATGAGATATGCAATATGAAATTCGCCGCGATTGAGGCTGTCTTAAGTGGGGACAAGATATGGACAACAGAAGATGAAGTTTTTGAAATCGTGATCAAGTGGGCACGCAGGCAGTTTCCAGGACTTCAGGAGAGGCAAGAGGCACTGGGTTCCTTCATCACACGACTCGTTCGTTTTCCATTCATGACCAATAGGAAGCTGAGGGAGGTGCTCAAATGCGAAGACTTGAATGGAGACTTTGCTAAAGATGTTGTCAATGAAGCTCTTTTATTCAAAGCTGAATCTTTGTACGGGAATGGAGTGATCAACCCTTCATCCAATGAGTCCGCGGAGAGACAGTTTGTCGTGCGTGCTTACATGAAATGCACCATTTTCTATGATCTAAGCTTGGAAGACTGCAAGAAAATCAAGTTAGAAAGGATAAAATTATATTCCGAAAAGTTTCTCTTGGGAAAGCAACCATTTTCACTCAGGATGCAATATGAGCCTTCATGTGATTCTTTCGGTTTGTTCTTAAGTATTCAGAACCCATCTTTAGTAGCCATAGAGGTGGAAGGTGAATTTGCAGTAAAGAAAAAACCCGAGATGGTATTTGTGAAAAAGTTTAAATTTAAAAGGCCTAATCTATACAAGGACAAGTACACTTGTCGGGGAACTTTTAACTTGGTTCATATGCCGTGGGAATCATTTATATCAGATAACAGCCCATATTTCATTGATGGAGTCCTCCACTTAAAAGTAGATGTGTCCGTAGTTGAATAGAAGAATTTCGCTGCCATGTGTTGAAAGTTTTGCAGATCAAGTGAACATATTCATTGATGGTTACTTGCATGAGTGAAGTGGATGTGCTAATAACATGAAATAATGGAGATTACAAATCTAGCCGTTTTGGTAGGATTGTATGGGTGACACTTTTTTTGTTAATGCATGTTTGTGATTTCCATAGAATTTTTTGTTCTAAATATTTTATATGAACCTCCATTCTTTATTGGTTTTTTTTTTTTTATCATTTTAAGTTATTTCAATATATAATGAATAAATGACCTTGCATGCTTTCGACCGGTGCTTTACATCAAATCTGTGTAGGTGGATTCATGAGAAATGAAAAAAGAGAGGTGCTTCGTAAATTTGTTTATAGAGCAGATACTAAAATTTAACTTTTCTATCTTTCATTATAGTGGGCTGATATTGTAGATTGTATATTGAAAAACATATTAATAAAAAATAAATGATAAGAAACACATATGAAAAAATGTTGATTAAGAAATAAAAAGAAGTGCAATAAGGAATGAGGTGGGAGGGAAAAATTGGATATGGGAGTGAAAAAGAAAAAAAATGTGGTGAATATATTAGGATCGTTGTTGATATTTAAAAAATCTTTTAATTATTGATTCATATCTTGTTGGGTTGCCTAAGGTAGTGTTTGACGACTTCTCTAGAAGTACTTCTACAAGAAGTTCTTTTTGGATGAAATTACTTCTAAATAAGGAGTTTTTTGTATCTGGGTTAGAAAATATTTGGGGACACACATCGATGAATGTTTTCAAAAAGTACTATTATAAAAGAAATATACATAAAATATCTTAACATATCAATATACATATAAATAAAATAATATACTCAACCATATAGGTGTCAAATACTAATAAACCTTTTTTTTACCACAATTGGTTACAAAATCAAACTAACAAATCCTAACAATTAAAATACTAACAAACTTTTGTTTTTTGAACTAAAGATAAATATTACTAAAAAATTTATTTTAAAAATTAAAAGATATTAACAAATTTATTCAAATCTAAAATAGAAAAGAACCTAAATTAACAAATTTAAAATAGATCCTAGATTATTCCTACATCACCTAATGAGATAATAGGTGAGAGAAAATTTTATATAGTACCTAAAACCCATGTTTGGTTTGAGAATAGGGGTAGAATAAATGAGAATAAATAGGAATAGTTTCAAAATGGGTGTTTGAATAGCTGGAAGAAATGAGAATCTATATGCCGGAATTAATTGGTATAAAGTGGTATATATATTCCAACCAATCCTTGGAATTCAGTTATTCAATCAAAACAAAAAATCACTTTATTCTTATTTATATTAGAATAGTTATAAACCTCAGAATAACTTAATTTTACCCAAACTTGGGCAAATATTTTTTCATAAGGGTATTTTTGTTAAACCATTAATTTTTTTTAACTTCTGGAGAAGTGAAAAAACTCATTTCACAGGAGGATTTATTTTCTATTTATAAAAAGAGGAGTTTTTCTCATTTTTTGTAGAAGAAAAGTGGTAGTTACTGAATTCGCAAACGAGACCACTTCTCCTTCTATGAAAGGAGAATTCGACTAGAAGTACTTCCGCGGTTGCCAAATGCATGGCATTCATTAACAAAACCCTATAATGATAATGACAAAACACTAATTATTAAATATTTTGATATGTGCATTCATATGTGAAGTTGTGAAGTTTGTTATAAAGTTATGAATGAAATAAATATGTTGCATAACAAAGGTAATACTATTTTTTTTATTTTCATTCTAAATTCAATGAGAATATATAGGTGTGAAAAAAAAATTCAACATTTAAGGCCCGTTTGGTTCGTGTCATTTTTTTTAGTGGAATTACTTTACCAGGAGTTAGTTTCCCAGAAATTATTTTACAAGGAATCCTAATTCCATCAGACTATTTGGTTCGTTAGATGATATCTCCAAAGAATCATTTTCAAGTGTTTGGTTCATACGTGGAAAATGATAATAAATTTAATTTAAATGTCTAAAATACCATTACTATTATATATATACTAGTAAAATTTATTTCTTTATCTATATCACAATAATAAAAAAATAAATTTTTTATAAACATTTAATGAATGCAAATTAATAATATAACCAATTATTTAATTAAACATAAAATAATAGTAATTTTTCTAAATTAGTTAAATATTATGAACTCCCATAGAAACTAAATAACCAATTTTATTTTAGTTAGGATTCAGATATATTGCTTTAGGCCTAAACCCACATCACACATCACGTATTATATCAATTATAATAATATCTAAACCCATCTACAAAAATAAAAACTAAATTTAAAAATATAAATTAATATCTAATACATAATTTAGATTTTTCACATCACATATAAAAATTATAACATAAATGTTTTAGTTAAAAAATCAAAATGACTATATAAACCCATTATATGGGTGATGGGAAAAAAAGAAGAAGAGGAGGCTATTTATTTTAGAAGGGATATACATAATAATTTCATTAATTTGTAAAAGATATAATAGTAATCTAATTTAGAATTGTAAGTGGAATTTGAGATTATCACCACAAAAGGTGGGAATCTGATTCCTCCATATTTTTCAACATGCATGGATTTTCATTCTAGTAGAGCCCACAATTACCATCAATATAACCATCAACCAAACACTAGATTTTACAAACTTTCCTAAGGGCCCGTTTGGTTCGTGTCATTTTGGATGGAATTTTGATTTCATGTGAGATTACGAGAAAAGTGTATAAAATCTAGTGTTTGGTTGGTGGTAATTTTGATGGTAATTGTGTGTCCCACTGGAATTAAAATCCATCCAAGTGGGAAAATAGGGTGGAATCAGATTCACTATTTGTAATGGTAATCTCAAATTCTATCAAGAATCATAAATTAGATTACTATTATACCATTTACAAATTAATGAAACTGCTATTTATATCCCTTCTAAAATAAATAGTCTCCTCTTCTTTCTTTTTTCCCATCACCCATATAATGGGTTTATATAGCCATTTTGATTTTTTAACTAAAAAATTTTTGTTATAATTTTTATATGTGATGTGAAAATCTAAATTGTGTATTAGATATTAATTTATATTTTTAAATTTAGTTTTTATTTTTGTTGATGGGTTTAGATATTATTATAATTGGTATAATACGTGAATCCTAAAGCAATACCTCTAAATCCTAACTAAAATAAAATTGGTTATTTAGTTCTTAGGGGAGTTTATAATATTAAACTGATTTAGAAAAATTACTATTATTTTATGTTTAATTACATAATTGGTTATTTTATTAATTTTCATTCATTAAATGTTTATAAAAATATTTATAAAAGATTTATTTTTTTAATTATTGTGATATAGATAAAGAAATAAATTTTACTAGTATATATATAATAGTAAGGGTATTTTAGATATTTAAATCAAATTCCTTATCATTTTCCATGTATGAACCAAACACTTGAAAATGATTTTTTAGGACAATCCACTAGCGAACCAAATAGTCTGATTGAATCAAGATTCCTTGTAAAATAATTCTTGGAAAACTAATTCCTGATAAAGTAATTCCACCAAGTTTGGTTCGTGTCATTTTGGGATGGAATTTGATTCCATGTGAGATTACCAGGAAAGTGTATAAAATTCAGTGTTTAGTTGGTGATAATCCTGATGGTAATTGTGGGCCCCATTGGAATTAAAATCCATTCATATGAAAAAATTTGGTGGAATCATATTCTCACCCTTTATAGTAGTAATCTCAAATTCCACCAGGAATCCTAAATTATATCACTATTATACATTTTATAAATTAATGAAATTACTATACACATATCTTCTAAAATAAATAGTTTCCTTTTTTTTATAGATCACCCCGGTTTATATATAGTCATTTTGATTTTTTTAATTAAAAAATTTTGTTATAATTTTTTATGTATGTTTCTAAATTCAGTTTTTATTTTTATATGTGATGGGTTTAGATATTATTATAATTGGTATAATATTCAATTGATTTAGGAAGATTACTATTATTATATGTTTAAATATATAATCGGTTATTTTATTTATTTGTATTCATTAAATATTTATTAAAAAATAACTAATTTTTTTATTGTTGTGATATGGGTAAAGAAATAAATTTTGTAAGTATATATAATAGTAAGAGTATTTTAGACATTTAAATCAAATTCCTTATGATTTTCAATGGAGAAATTCATTAGAGAAATTCATTAGCAAACCAAACAGTCTAATGGTATCAAGATTCCTAGTAAAATAAATGTATCTATGGGGCCTTAAGATGGATGTGAAATATATTTTGGATCAGATTTGTTAGAGTTGTTACTGAATCCTTAGATTTAGCTTATGAATTTAGCAATAAATTAATTATCAACAAATATCCACCAATTCCAATAAATCCTCTTGAGATTAACCGTATTGAAGTTTAAAATAGGATGAAAATTGAATCTTATGAAGAAAGTTGAACCATAAAAACATAGATTTTTTTTTATCAAAATTAAAAATTCAATTGTATTTGAATTATCATTTGAAAATTCAGAGAGAGAGGGGGGGGGGGGGGGGGCGATCTCATTTCGGATTAATAGGGGACTCAATTAAACTACTCTGTAATTTTTTATTACTTATTCCAGTTTCATCAAGAGTTTCATCAAGGATTGAAAATTAGGGTTCGGTTCTTCCCAAATTTCAAGGTAATATTTTTTTATTTTTGAATTATTTTTAATCAAAGCATTTAGGACCTGTGGTTAAATTAATTTTTTTAAATCTGGATTGCATATCATTTTTGAATACTAATTCTTTAATTTTTTTAGTGTTAAGAGAAATCATTTTTTAATTGGCTATTGAGATGGAATGTGAAAATTAATGTATCTCTGTTTTTTTTTTAATTGAAATATTATAATATCCATGGTTAATAGTGAATCCATTCCTCTTCTCTTTAACGTGGATGTGAAAGTGGATGCATGTAATATTTTCATTGTATTTTTACTTGGATTTGTTTTTGTTTTTTTTACGTCGTGTGAGAAATATTGTATTTTTGTGGTCGATAAGATTTAATGAGTCACTAATTATATATACACATATGATCATCTCATTAGTTTCATCTTATTCAATCACAAGGTCTACAAGGCAGAAAGAAAGCAATGGCATGGAAAAACCCATTTTGGGTCCTATATTCCCACCTTCATATGCTACTTGCCAAATATCTCTTCAATGATGTTGAGAATGATGAGACTTTGGAGTTTGCCTTCAATGATCCCGAACACTCAGATCGTCTCATGCAAATCGAGATTTTTGATGATGAGCATGAAAGAGAGAGATCTCTTATTAGAGTCAAACGCATCCATATCAGCTCTCTAGTGTTGGCCTCCAAGAGTGAATTCTTCTTCAAGCTCTTCTCTAATGGCATGAAAGAGTACACATGTGCCTGTGCGTCAACCCGCACCCGCATCTGCACTTCACAACTGGAGCGTACGTGCGCGCGCTTCTCTGGATCTCAGGCATGCGCCCGTGTCTTCATGTGCCTCTGCTTGTCAACACCTCGCGCCTGCACCCATGTCCGCAGAAGCATCAAGTATCTAGGCACTCATCCATGCCCTATGCATGGGTTTTTTTTTCCATCATTCCCGAGGCATGCAAGGGCATGCCACGAGTACAGGGATCTCACATCCTCCTTTTTCTTTTCTTTTTTTCTTTTTTTTTTCTCATAGCCACACCATTCATGATAAAAAAAATTTCTTCTTCTTCTTCTTCGTGTAAAACCTTGATACGACATCGCTGGCCTTTTCCAACCCATGTCGTTTCATCGTTCTTCAAATCTCGTCTTCCTAGGTTGCAACCTGGAGCTTTGATACCAGTTGTTGGGAAACGAATACGCGGAAGTCCACAATAAAACACGAGATCGAATATAAGAACGGAACACCATCACACGAAGAACACAAAAATACGTGGTTCGGCCTAGACCTACATCCACGGGGTAAAAATTGAGAATACACTATAATCGTTGAGATACAAAAAAGCCTTGCAAACTCTCTTTCATGGAGTTACCCTCTCATGAACCCTCTCAACCTCTCTCATATGGATCTCTACATTTTATCTGTATGTGCCAAGCCGTGCCAAGTTTTACCCTGAAACCCTAGAGGTTATTTATATGAATAAATAACTTCCTCTCGTAATCTCCTAACAAACAAATCTGTTTCCCTGATTTTAGGAGATTCGCTTTATATCTTAATTAAGATCAAGTCTTAATTAATTATCAATTAGATACCCACCCTAATATGGTTTCATCATGGTCATCTGATATTGATACACCGGATCGAGACATAATCCCAACAGAAGGTAGGATCCAAAGCAAACTCCATCACACCTGATCCCTAACAGACTTTTCAATCCAACTCATTCATGGTTCTTGCTAAAGCAACCGAAAGAGGACTTGAATTTAGAGACCCCCAGCACTGAAGGGAAGGCATTTGCTGATATAGTTCAAGAATACCAGATTACAAAAGACCCCACTATGGTTGAAGTTGAGTCATCATACACCAAAGTGAAGTCACTGCCCATTGTTGAATCTCTTCCTTAACGCATTGACATCACCACTGCAGCCACCACCACCACCATCACCACCGCCACCACCACCACCACCGCCACTGCCACCACCACAGCTGCTGTCGCCACCACCAATACCATCACAACTGCTGCCACCGCTGCCACCACCGTCACCACCACAGCCACGAATGCCACCACCGCCAGCCCCGCCACCTCCACCACCCCCTCACCACCGCCATTACCACAACCCCCACCACCATCACTGCCGCCACCACCACCACCTCCTCCTCCCATATAAAAGTTGTTGTTGTGATCCATCTTGGTTAACATTTTCTTCAATCTGAATAACCAAAGATGACACACCCTTCTTGCTTTCTTGAATGAGATTTCTTGGAGGTACGAATGAATGTAATAGAGAACAGGAAAAGAGAAGAGGGTGTGTTTTATTTCATGCAGGATTTACATGCACGTATGCTAATCTAAAAAAAATATCCGTATAACTATTATCTGTTACTCTAGCTAGACTGTGAATAAAACATAATAAGACATACATTATTGTCATATTGTACATGTAACGTGTTTGTATAATATGCTATTTAATTTAATTATTTTTCTTGATTATCATAATTTTTTTTTTAAAAAATGAACTGATCTTATGGTTAATCAAGAAATGGAAAACATCAAACAACGGAATGTGTTTATGATGGAAAATTAGTCAAAAAAAAAAAATTAACAATCGTATATTCCCTATATTCCCTAAAGTCTATTTTATATACATTCATATATCCAAGAATTCGAAGCTATTCCATTCATACAAGAGAGTAAGTGAGAGCTAGTACAGGAGATCAGATTCAAGAAAGCAAAACAAGAAGTGTCACTACAGGTGTTTCAGATTCAAGAAAAAACAAGATGGAAGGAGGAGGTCTCATTGGAGGTTCGTTGGGATTGGGTAACTAAAGCGATGACTCATTGTTGGTCGTTCATGAGACATGGGATCAATTATCTTTGTCGACGGTTTCATTTCCACGTGTGCAAGAATACGATGACGGCAGTAGACCAGATCCCACGGGGGCAGCTCCCATTCAGTGGTAAGAGTGAGCTCTAATATTGAGATGCCCAGACCTGTTTCATCAGATCAATGTCCGGAGTAATTATAGCCTTGAGAGTAAACTGATTCAGTTTTGGGCGCGTCTATTCCCACCGAACATTTTTTTTAACCCATCAATACAAAAAAAAAAAAACAACGATGTTTTTTCTGTTCCTACCGATTCGACCAGTTCAATTAAATTTGATCGTCACTTTAAGTTTTGGACGATCGAACTTAATTATCATTTCATATTTTGGGCAACCTAATTTGGTCGTTATTTCAAATTTCGGGCAACCGAACTTGGTCGAATAGGGTTTGTGATAAAGTTTATAATTTTTTTTTTTGGAAACCTAATCCCATGACTTGTATTCTCCTAAGATTCTTCATGCCACTCAAAATCTGAGTTGTAATATAGGGAGAATCAATCATTATTCTTAAATGTAGAACATAAGAACAATTTTTTTAAAATAAGTGACGGACAAATTGTCAAAAGCCAAATATAAAATGTGTTTGGATCAACTGGTATGTTTTTTTTTTTTTCAAACAAAGAATCTGCTTAACTACGAATTCAAACGAAGTTTAAAAATGATATATATTTGTCTAATAAGATATTTTTCTATAAAAATTTAAATTAATTGAAAGTATACCTACTTACATTTTTTTCAGTCCCTTAGTTGTTGTTTGGATAAAAGAATAAATGTAGAATATGATGGATAAACTCAAAAATTTATTTGTTTACAAAGAATAGGTAGATATAATTCTGAATCCTGTTCGATCAATTTCGGTCGCCCAAAACTTGAAATGATGACCAAGTCTGGTCGTCCAAAACTTAAAATAACGACCAAGTTCGTTCGACCTGGATTAGTGGGAACAGCTAAACACCGATTTTTTATTTTATGGTGGGTTAAGAGAAATGTTTGGTGGGGATAGACGTGCCCTTCAATTTTAATTTAGCATCACGCAAAATAAGGGGAATAATAGCCTCCATTTTTTATTTGCCTTTGAAGATCCTTCTGTTTCTCTCCAATCAAATCTGCCAAACTGAAGAGGAGAGCAAGACATGCAGAATGCATTTTGGTATTTTCGCTTTCAAATTACTTTGCAACCGGTTGATTTCGCATTAAATGCTAGAAGATGAGCTTCTACTGATCCCTGTTTTTGAAAGGATAAAACTCCAAATATAATTTGAAAATGGGCATGGGAATAGAAGATGTTGGATAGCCTCTGAACTTCTGCTACAGAGAACACAAAGGGGGTTCTGAATTATGTTTTTCTGAAACAATCTGGCCAAGGATGGAAGATTGTCCATACATGCGAACCTTAGTGTGAATGAGTGTTTTGGCACTTAAGAGAATATTGCCAAACCCAATCAGACCAGGCAGGTGGGACAACACTGCATCACACCTCCTTCCATTCTTCAGCTAGAGAAAGATCTCCGAATTTGTTTGGACTCCATATGAGCTCATCTAAACCACTGCCACCAATTTCTAAATTTGAAATTTCTTTCCAAAGCGTGATCGATGTAGGCGTCCATGTCCTTGGTTTTTTCCAAGCTCCTTCAATGATCAAGTTGCTTAATTTGGATTCTTTGGTGAACCCAAGCATGTGAGTAAGTCTGCCATCAAGTTGTGAGATGAGTCCAAGACCCCCTATCCACGGGTCTGTTCAAACATTAATGTTCTAACCAATGTAGATGATGTATCTAATATTTGGTTGAATCAAACTTCTTGCAGCAAGGATTTTACGCCAAACTCACGTGCTTGAAATTTGAGTTTGTACCTCCCAACTAGACTTAGATTTTAGATATCGAACTATGTATCCATAGAAACCACAAGCTTTCTTTTCTTGTAGCAATATCCTGGAAGTGTACCCCTGCAACAGCTTTATTCCAGTCCATAATTGTTTTGATTTCGAGCCCTCCTTCAGCCATTGGTCAACATTAGGTTCTGATTTGACTTAAAAAGTGTATTATTTTAAACAATTAAATTTGCGAGAGTCAATTCTCTCCAAAAAAAAAATAATAAAAAAGATAAAAATGATGAACATTTATATTTAGTGAATAAATATAAGGAAACTATAGAAGTGAAAGACTTCATATAAAAATAAATTGTACAATTCAAATTTTATCATACATATTTAAAATTATAATTTTACTTAAAATATTTTACTTAGATATGAAAACTTTAAGTTCATGTTAGTTCGGGTTAACCGAACCCTCAACTCAAACCCAACCCAAATTAGGTTTGGGTTGGTCGGGTTTGGGTTGAATCCGAACACTAAAACCAAAACCCAAACCTGCCAAAATTTTGGGTTGGGTCAGATACAAGCTATCCAAGAATTTAAATTGTACATAAATGTTACTTTTATCCATTTGAGCGATATTTTTTTTTTTTTTTAGAGTTTCAAATGAGGTATTTTAACAATACAGGGTTGGTGGAGGGTATATATGCAAAAAAATCATTTTTAATTATAACATATCTCTTTTATATTTCATTTCAAATTTTACAAATTATTTATTTAATTATTATTAAAATTTTCAATATATCAATTATGTATATATTATATCACATATGATAGATTGAAAAAAATTGAATGTATTGATGGTGGGTATTTTTTTTCTAAGATATTTTTTTATTTACACGCACATCGTGCGTGGTGAAGACTAGTTTTAAATATAAGTAAATAAAATATATAAGTAAATAAAATATATTTTGAATATTTTTTTTTTTCTAAAATATTTTAGAAAAACAAAATATTTTTTCAAATATATTCTAAAATATCTTTTTATTTACACGCACCTTATGCGTGGTGAAGACTAGTTCTGATTTATCTAAATCTCATTTGAAATCATAATTTTGAATAAATAAAATATATAATAAAATTGTTATTGTTATGGGAGGGTAAAAACGAATATAAAAAGCTGGTGAATATCATTTAAATTCTTAAATTTTAAACAAATAAGATATTTAAGTAATTATTAAATTTTTGAGAGGGTAAAGATGGAATTGTAAAAGCTGGGTCAAAATTCTTCTAATAAGCAATAGAAAATTTTCAATAAATAAGATATATAATTAATTGCTAAATATTTGGAATATAAAGAAAAAACTAAAAAAGATAGGGTCAAACTTCTTCTAATAAGTAAGTAATAGAGATTGCATTAGATTAATTAATTTCCATATATGGTTATCTTAATTAATGGGCTCATTATTTACACACATCATCTTCTAATCTCATATTATTATATCCCTCGGATTTACCCGAGAAGTAAGGAGATTGCATTAGATTACTTCCTGATTTAACTCAAATTTAATAGTCTAGTATCTGAAATTCCTCATTTGAAATCTAAGCTCTGAAAAGTTCATCAAGGATTCAAAATTGGGGTTCGATGTACCTGACTTTCTAAGGTAATATTCTTTTTATTTATATATTTTGTTACTAAAAAATTGAGTTCTTTTTATTAAATCAAAACTCAATGTTATAATTTTTTCTCAAGTTAATCGAGGATTGAAAATCTGTGGAGAATTTCTGGCTTTCATACGTTTCAAGGTAACATTTGTTTGATATTAATTTTGGGTTTTTCCAATCAAAACGTGAATTAGATTAGAAAAAATTAAAGATGGGAAAAATATTCCTTTCTCAAGTTCATTGCGGATTGACAATTTGGGGGGAGTTTGTGGCTTTCTTATTTTTCAAGGTAGCGTTTGTTTGTTATTGGGATTACTAATGTTTTGGGTTTTTTCAAATCAAAACATGAATTAGAATAGAAACAATGGAAACATTAGGCTAGTTTAACATTTGGTTAATGTCTGGAGGATAAATTATATTAATTTTAAGGGATTACTAATTTATTTAAAGCTGAATCTTTGTACGGGAATGGAGTGATCAACCCTTCATCCAATGAGTCCGCGGAGAAACAATTTGTCATGCGTATAAGCACAGATCATTTTCTATGATTTTTTGGCCTTCAAAAGAAAGATGGTGCCCATAGACATAAATAATATAATGATGGTTTTGTCAACGAGTGCTCTTAGGGCACATGTTAACTAACATTTATTGCTAATTTATTAGACAATTCAACAAGATATTAATCAATAAAATGAAAGATTTTTAAAATATCAACAATACCTCTAATAATTAACCAGCTTTTTTTCTTCTCCCCATACCCAATTTTTCCCTTCTATACCCAAAACTTTTACCTTCACTCTCCCTCATTTCCTACAAAAGTTTCATCCAAAAATGTATGTATCCTTTCATTTTTGTTTTTATCTCGTATCTCATATGGATGTGAACTTGTGATACTTTTAGTGTTGCCTATGTGAAGATATTATTTTGTGAGATATATAAAGTACTTTATTTTCAATCTTTATTTGATTTAATTTTTTGTTCTAAATATTTTATATGAACCTCCATTCTTTATTGGTTTTTTTTTTCTTATCATTTTAAGTTATTTCAATATATAATAAATAAATGACCTTGCATGCTTTCGACCGGTGCTTTACATCAAATCTGTGTAGGTGGATTCATGAGAAATGAAAAAAGAGAGGTGCTTCGTAAATTTGTTTATAGAGCAGATACTAAAATTTAACTTTTCTATCTTTCATTATAGTGGGCTGATATTGTAGATTGTATATTGAAAAACATATTAATAAAAAATAAATGATAAGAAACACATATAAAAAAAATGTTGATTAAGAAATAAAAAGAAGTGCAATAAGGAATCAGGTGGGAGGGAAAAATTGGATATGGGAGTGAAAAAGAAAAAAATGTGGTGAATATATTAGGGGCGTTGTTGATATTTAAAAAACCTTTTAATTATTGATTCATATCTTGTTGGGTTGCCTAAGGTAGTGTTTGACGACTTGTCTAGAAGTACTTCTACAAGAAGTTCTTTTTGGATGAAGTTACTTCTAAATAAGGAGTTTTTTGTATCCAGGGTAGAAAATATTTGGGGACACACATCGATGAATGTTTTCAAAAAGTACTATTATAAAAGAAATATACATAAAATATCTTAACATATCAATATGCAAATACATAAAATAATATACTCAACCATATAGGTGTCAAATACTAATAAACCATTTTTTACCACAATTGGTTACAAAATCAAACTAACAAATCCTAACAATTAAAATACTAACAAACTTTTTTTTTTGAACTAAAGATAAATATTACTAAAAAATTTATTTTAACAATTAAAAGATATTAACAAATTTATTCAAATCTAACATAGAAAAGAACCTAAATTAACAAATTTAAAATAGATCATAGATTTGTCCTACATCACCTAATGAGATAATAGGTGAGACAAAATTTTATATAGTACCTAAAAGCCATGTTTGGTTTGAGAATAGGGGTAGAATAAATGAGAATAAATAGGAATAGTTTCAAAATAGGTGTTTGAATAGCTGGAATAAATGAGAATCTATATGCTGGAATTAATTGGTATAAAGTGATATATAGATTCCAACCAATCCTTGGAATTCAGTTATTCAATCCAAACAAAAAATCACTTTATTCTTATTTATATTAGAATAGTTATAAACCTTAGAATAACTTAATTTTACCCAAACTTGGGTAAATATTTTTTCATAAGGGTATTTTTGTTAAACCATTAATTTTTTTTAACTTCTAGAGAAGTGAAAGAACTCATTTCACAGGAGGATTTATTTTCTATTTATAAAAAGAGGAGTTTTTCTCATTTTTTGTAGAAGAAAAATGGTAGTTACTGAATTCGCAAACGAGATCACTTCTCCTTCTATGAAAGGAGAATTCGACTAGAAGTACTTCCACGGTTGCCAAATGACATGGCATTCATTAACAAAACCCTATAATGATAATGACAAAACACTAATTATTAAATATTTTGATATGTGCATTCATATGTGAAGTTGTGAAGTTTGTTATAAAGTTATGAATGAAATAAATATGTTGCATAACAAAGGTAATACTATTTTTCAAGTGTTTGGTTCATACTTGGAAAATGATAATAAATTTGATTTAAATGTCTAAAATACCATTACTATTATATATATATTAGTAAAATTTATTTCTTTATCTATATCACAATAATAATTTTTTTTTTTATAAATATTTAATGAATGCAAATTAACAAAATAACCAATTATTTAATTAAACATAAAATAATAGTAATTTTTCTAAATCAGTTAAATATTATGAACTCCCATAGAAACTAAATAACCAATTTTATTTTAGTTAGGATTCAGATATATTGCTTTAGGCCTAAACCCACATCACACATCACGTATTATATCAATTATAATAATATCTAAACCCATCTACAAAAATAAAAACTAAATTTAAAAATATAAATTAATATCTAATACATAATTTAGATTTTTCACATCACATATAAAAATTATAACAGAAATGTTTTAGTTAAAAAATCAAAATGACTATATAAACCCATTATATGGGTGATGGGAAAAAAAGAAGAAGAGGAAGCTATTTATTTTAGAAGGGATATACATAATAATTTTATTAATTTGTAAAAGGTATAATGGTAATCTAATTTAGAATTGTTAGTGGAATTTGAGATTATCACCACAAAGGATGAGAATCTGATTCCATCCTATTTTTCAACATGTATGGATTTTCATTCTAGTAGGGTCCATAATTACCATCAATATTACCATCAACCAAACACTAGATTTTATAAACTTTCCTAAGGGCCCGTTTGGTTTGTGTAATTTTGGGATGAAATTTGATTTCATGTGAGATTACGAGAAAAATGTATAAAATCCAGTGTTTGGTTAGTGGTAATCTTGATGGTAATTGTGGGCCCCGCTGGAATTAAAATCCATTCATGTGGGAAAATAGGGTGGAATCAGATTCCGACCCTTTGTGATGGTAATCTCAAATTCCATCAAGAATCCTAAATTAGATTACTATTATACCATTTACAAATTAATGAAACTGCTATTTATATCCCTTCTAAAATAAATAGTCTCCTCTTCTTTCTTTTTTCCCATCACCCATATAATGGGTTTATATAGCCATTTTGATTTTTTAACTAAAAAATTTTTGTTATAATTTTTATATGTGATGTGAAAAATCTAAATTGTGTATTAGATATTAATTTATATTTTTAAATTTAGTTTTTATTTTTGTTGATGGGTTTAGATATTATTATAATTGGTATAATACGTGAATCCTAAAGCAATACCTCTAAATCCTAACTAAAATAAAATTGGTTATTTAGTTTTTAGGGGAGTTTATAATATTAAATTGATTTAGAAAAATTACTATTATTTTATGTTTAATTACATAATTGGTTATTTTATTAATTTTCATTCATTAAATGTTTAAAAAAATATTTATAAAAGATTTATTTATTTTATTATTGTGATATAGATAAAGAAATAAATTTTACTAGTATATATATAATAGTAAGAGTATTTTAAACATTTAAATCAAATTCCTTATCATTTTCCATGTATGAACCAAACACTTGAAGATGATTTTTTAGTTCAATCCACTAGCGAACCAAATAGTCTGATTGAATCAAGATTCCTTGTAAAATAATTTTTGAAAAACTGATTCATGATAAAGTAATTCCACCAAAAAAAAATGACACGAACCAAACAGGGCTTAACTAGTTTGGTTCGTGTCATTTTGGGATGGAATTTGATTCCATGTGAGATTACCAGGAAAGTGTATAAAATTCAATGTTTAGTTGGTGATAATCTTGATGGTAATTGTGAGTCTTATTGAAATTAAAAAAGTGGTAGTTATGGAGTTAATGCAATCATTTCTCCTTCTAGATCAAAAGTACTTTTAAGCAGTTGCGAAATGCATCCTTAAGGGCACTCATTAACAAAACCCTATAATGATAATGACAAAACATTATTAATTATTAAATATGTCCATATGTGCATTTATACATGAAGATGTAAAGTTTGTTATAAAGTTACATATGAAATAAATATGTTGCATTAAAAAAGTAATACTATTTTTTTATTTTCATTCTAAATTCAATAAGATTATATGGGCGTGGAAAAAAAATTTCAACATTCTAAGATGGATGTAAAAAATATTTTGGATCAGATTTGTTAGAGTTGTTGCTGGTTCCTTAGATTTAGTTTATGAAATTAGACAGAAATTAATTATCAACAAATATCCACCGTTTCCAATAAATCCTCCTTTAGAGATTTACCGTATCTAAGTTTAAAATAGGATGAAAATTGAATCTTATGAAGAAAGTTGAATCATAAAACATAGATTTTTTTTAATCAAAATTCAAAATTCAATTGTATTCGTCTGATCGATGTTGAATTATCTTTGAAAATTTAAAGAGAGAGAGAGAGAGAGTAGGATCTCATTCCGGATTAATAGGGGACTCAATTAAACTACTCTGTAATTTTGTATTACTTATTCCAGTTTCATCAAGAGTTTCATCAAGGATTGAAAATTAGGGTTCGGTTCTTCTCAAATTTCAAGGTAATATTTTTTTATTTTTGAATTATTTTTAATCAAAGCATTTAGGACCTGTGGTTAAATTAATTTTTTTAATCTGGATTGCGTATCATTTTTGAATACTAATTCTTTAATTTTTTTAGTGTTAAGAGAAATCATTTTTTAATTGGCTAAGGAGATGGAATGTGAAAATTAATGTATCTCTGTTTTTTTTTTATTGAAATATTATAATATCCATGGTTAATAGTGAATCCATTCCTCTTCTCTTTAACGTGGATGTGAAAGTGGATGCATGTAATATTTTCATTGTATTTTTACTTGGATTTGTTTTTGTTTTTTTTTACGTCTTGTGAGAAATATTGTATTTTTGTGGTCGATAAGATTTAATGAGTCACTAATTATATATACACATATGATCATCTCATTAGTTTCATCTTATTCAATCACAAGGTCTACAAGGCAGAAAGAAAGCAATGGCATGGAAAAACCCATTTTGGGTCCTATATTCCCTCCTTCATATGCTACTTGCCAAATATCTCTTCAATGATGTTGAGAATGATGAGACTTTGGAGTTTGCCTTCAATGATCCCGAACACTCAGATCGTCTCATGCAAATCGAGATTTTTGATGATGAGCATGAAAGAGAGAGATCTCTTATTAGAGTCAAACGCATCCATATCAGCTCTCTAGTGTTGGCCTCCAATAGTGAATTCTTCTTCAAGCTCTTCTCTAATGGCATGAAAGAGTCGCAACCAAATTCCACGGTGACAATTAGAATATACGATTCCGAAGAAGATGCCTTCATGGAGATCCTGAATTTCATGTATGGCATGACGTTATCGTCGAGGGCGATGAAAAGCTCATGCACGTTATTTAAAGTGTTGATGTTGGCAGACAAATTTGAGATTATATCTTGTATCGAGCAATGCGTTCAGTTGCTAGTGGACTTACCTATGACCAGAGAATCTGCACTATTATATTTTGACATCCCCATGAGAAGCGAGTACCAGCCACTGATTAACGAGGCCACACGATTCTTGTCCTCGTGTTATGAGGACTTGACAAAGCACCTTGATGAGCTTTGCGATATGCCTGTCACGGTGATGGAGACCGTCCTGTGTAGTGATAATGTGCGGGTTTCTTCAGAAGATTGTGTCTATGATATTGCTCTCAAATGGGCCAGGAAACAATATCCGAGGTTAGAGGACAGGCGTGCATTTTTGGGGTCTTGCATCACGCGCCTCGTGCGTTTCCCCTACCTAAGATGTGCAAAGCTTAGGGAGGTACTTGCTTGTGAAGACTTGGACCATGACTTCGCCAAAGATGTGGTCGGTGAGGCACTCTTCTTCAAGGTTGACCCTCTACGATGCATTCAGGAACCCAACACTTTCCAAGTCAAATCATTTTCAGAGCGTGCTTGCATGAAACTCGAATTCTTATTTAATATAACGATTGAAGCATGCGAGAAGCTCAGGGTTCGGGACAAAATCTCCTCGAAGTTATTTTACTTGGGAAAGCGATCATTTTTCCTCATAGCGGAACGTTGTAAATCCAATCCCGGTCCATCTGATTCATTTGGTTTGTTCTTATGCTCAAATGATAGATTTTCAGAAGTCATCATTGTGGATTTTATGTTTGCAGTAAAGAAAAAACCTGAGATGAACTTCTTGAACTTGCATGGTATGGTAGCAAGTTTCAAGAAAAATGAAGGTTTTGGTACCGACAGGCTTATTTGCATGTTGTGGAATAATTTTACAGCGAATGACAGTCCTTACTTCATTGATGGAGTGCTTCACTTAAAAGCAAAGCTATCTTTTATTAATTGATTCTAAGACCCAACCTCCCCAAACGTCCAGGCCAGGATATGCTTCTCAGAATTCTGGAAACCAGGGCCCGTATAAATGAATTGTATTGCTATAAAAGGATTTCGAATTGTATTCATCCATATCATATTGGGTAACCAAATCAGTTAAGTTTTTTTTTATTAGATTATTTTAATTATGTAATTAAATAGTGGAAGAAGTTCCCGCTAACATGAGCTTTTATTCTTTTATCCAGCTCTCTAGGCTCTTATCTATAGAGGTTATGCAGTTTCAGTGTTTGGATATTAATTTTTTTTTCTCTATTTACGTCAGCTTGAGCGTGTGTGTGTTACAGCCAGTATCTTTTTTATTTATTCACTTCAAAGATGTGAAGCTTTCCCACTTTATTACTTCATAAAATTTCGAATGCGTGCTCACTACAGGAAATATGATGTTTGCCCATGAATATTTTTCTTGCTAAACGTCATTGGTAAATCTTTTTAACAACAAAAGTTTTCCTTTATACATTTGTCGGAGAAAAACCGATCGGTATAAATTACCTTTAATTTTGATTGTAATTATGTATTCTATAATGATAATGATAATCTGTCACTAAATGTCTACAAAAGGTGACTGACATTAACTACTGATCCATTATTTATCGGCTTATGGTGGCAGATACTTTTGTCACCATATATTGCCAAAGGTGACAGTCATATGTCAACTGTCATTAAAACTTACGCACCGCTTGTCACTGAATGTTAGTCAATGATGACAGACATTTGTGTCTGTCACCTATTGTCAACCAAAGGTGACGAATGTGTCTGTCACTATATGCCACGTACGGTGATAGACTGGCTTTGACCATCACGAAAAGCTGTGGTGACTGGTTCAACCGCGACGCACGTCCGAGCATCACTATAGGTTTTTCGTGACTGGCATAAGGGTTTTGGTGACGGTTTCCGCGGGTCATCAAAATCCTATTTTGTTGTAGTGAAAACGGGTATATGAAAGGCTGAAATATATGAGAATCTGTATGTCAGAATTAATTAGTATAAAGTGGTTTATGAATTTCCAACGAATCCTTAGAATTCAGTTATTATATCCAAACAAAAAAATCACTTTATTCTTATTTGTACTAGAATAGTCATAAACCTCAAAATAACTTAATTCTACCCGAACATGGGCAAATATTTTTTGATAAGGGTAGTTTTGTTAAAACATTAACTTTTTTTTTTTAACTTCTGTAGAAGTGAAAAAACTCATTCTACAGAAGGAGTTATTTTCTCCTTATGGAAATATGAACTTTTTTACTTCTATATAAAAGAAAAAGTGGTAATTGCTGAGTTCCCAAACCCGAACACTTCTCCTTCTTGATCAGAAGTACTTCTAAGCAGTTGCCAAACGCACCCTTAAGAACGCTCGTTAACAAAACCCGATAATGACAAAACATTATTAATTATTAAATATGTCGATATCTGCATTTATATGTGAAGTTGTAAAATTTGTTATAAAGGTGCATATGAAATAAATATGTTGCATTAAAAAAGTAATACTATTTTTTTATTGGGGAAATGATCAAAAAAATCTTCTTAAAGTTAGAAATACTCAAATTAGCCACTTTTTAAAATTAAGAACCTAAAAAAATCTTATTTCATAATTTTGGAAAAACAAAAGACCAATTTACCCTTATGCAATTAGATCCTTAATATATTCCATACCTCCTTAACTTTGTTAAAATATTTCACCCTTTTAATTTTGTTAATGTATTTCACACATTTTCATATAGATCAACTTTTTTTTATTCTAAATTTTTTATGATTAGGTTGATTTTGTGAAACATGTATGAATATAATTTGTTTTTTATGATGAACTCTAATAAACATTGATGCTTCTTTAGAAAAATAGATTTATATTAATGATGTCATAAAAATATATGAATAGACAACAAAAATGTAAATAAGGATTTAGAATACTAAAATATTATCTGTTGCATTGAGACGCAACACATATTTAGATTACATATTATGATTATACACAATAAAAATATCATAAATAACATCATGTAAGACATATATAAGAAAAACACAATATGATATATAATAACAAAATCTTTAAGAGAATTGATTTTGGTCATGTACAAAGAGCGTTGTTTTGTAAGAAAATAGGTTTTTGGCATGGAATAACCTCAGAGTAGGGCTGGTAAATGAACCAAACATCTCGGGCTCGACTCTGGCTCGGCTCGGTTTGAGCTCGTTCAGGCTCATTCAATTAAACAAATGAGCGAGTTTGAACAATTTTTGAAGCTTGGTTTGGCTCGGGATATGGATCGGGCTTCATTTTGTGTTCAAACTCAACTCGTTTGTGTTATAAAAAACTTAGTTGAAGTTGACTCAACTCCTTTGTAAAATTAGAACATTAAATCAATACAAAGTTATGCTCGTTTAAGCTCATGAATTTCAGGTGATCTATCAACCTGCACATTACATCAACAAGTGTAAAATTAATTTGATTAAGCAATATATATCTCAACAGTAAATCTAATACTAAAAAATATACATAAACCTACTCGATGCCTTATTTGTGTATAAAAGAGGATCCATACATAATCCTATCTGTACATAATTGTGAGAAGGAACAAAATATGAAGGAAACAAGATACACTGAAGAAGAAAAATATGGATTTTGTGATACTTCTTATAAATGTAATTTAGTCTCTGAATATATGATGTGAAAAACTAATGAGAGGAATAAATCTAATGTACATTAGTGAATCTATTTTTGCATATAAAAAAGATCCATACGAAATCCTATCGGCATTTGAATGTGAGAAGGGATGACTTGTTGGCCGCTGATCTGATAAACTTGAGGAGACACACAAACACATGCATGAGATGAATTGAGGCATGAATACTGAACGTTTTGGTCATAGATGAGAAGGATGGCTTGTCCACTTGAGCAAGCAGATGCTTAAAGTAGAAGGAGAAAAAAATTAGGAAGCCAAACAACAGAAAAATAAAAGAATATCCATTGGCATATCACAATACTTCTGATTCAATTGTTATGAAATAAGACATCCATCGAAATCCATCTTCAAAATCCTCAATGAATTCCCCTCCCCCCCACAAAAAAAGAAAAAAAAAATTCTTTCTCCCCAAATTATAGAACCCGTAAAACAATAAACCACTCATTACACTTTCAATCAATCCATGAAAATAAACCCAGATAACATCAAAACCCAAATCAACAAATCCCAAATTTTCCCCAAAAAACTGAAAAGAAACAACAAATAGGGAAGATAGATAGGTAGGTAGAGAGAGAGAGAGAGAGAATGTATGAAGAAGTGGAGAGGTCGATGAAGACGGCGGGATAGGGGCTACAGCTGCGGCAGGGCTATGGAAGCGGGGCTGCATGATGGAGACAGCGGACGCTCTACGGCGACAACGGAGAAGGTGGACTATGGATATCAAATGGTGAGGAAGGAAGAAGGGGTTGCATCTAGGGTTTCGACCCCACTCCACGTCTACCTTTACACCACTTTAAAATTGGACCGAGTAAAATTGCCCTTTTTAATTTTTTTTTTTTATAACTTTCTGATGCAGTTTGTGACGGACTAAAGCCGTCACCAATTAGCGACGGATATTAGCCCTCGCCAAAGGTGTATACAGTCCGTCGCCGAAACCCCATTTTTTTTTGTTGTGTTCCCTTTTAATTTTCTCTCTTTTGTAATGCAGACTATCTAAGCCTACCATCTCTTTCCTTGCTCTTCCTATAGTACATTTCCTTTTTCTTATAGCAATACATATCTACTTACCAAGCAAAAAAAAAAAAAAGGATTTATATAATCATTTTAATAAATTAGATGTTCTAAGGTGGTGGGAATGCCACTTGAGCTAATGCTCATGTGCTTCACCTTCAAATATAAATATGCAATGCATCATAAATCCTATACTTCCAACTCCTCTAAAGGGTAAATCCTTTTATCCCATTCGAGAATGTGTAATTAATTCTGTATTGCACTTAGTAACCCCCTCACTTTATATCAACCTGAAAATATTTCGACAGCATCTCCCCATAGTTCTCCAAGTACACAGACATAGATAGATTTACAACTGTGTGTACCCAAGTCACACACAACCAAATTAATCTAATATGTACCTAGAGAAGAAAGGAGACACTACCAAAACTTCTCAGTAATGGAATAAAGCATGGGCTCATTAAATACAATAAAGAAATTATGCATTCTCAAACTTTTCAAAATGGACAATTCGAGAGATTCACATCACATGATAAAATCTCTTGAATGGGTCTAGGATTTCTTCGATGCATGAATAAATGAAATTTGTACACTTATGAAATTCATAAGCACGTTACGAAATTCATAAATGTATGTATTAGTCTAAATGCAAGAGTGATATTTGTAAAAGTTTGTATCACAATTCAAGAGTCGTAGCTAGCAACATTTGACTGAGTTATCTGTTTTTCATATACAGGAATCCACATTCATAACATATGATCATTAGCCTATATAAGAAACTCACACTGATAACATAAAATCATTAGCCCATAAGAAACTCAAACAAGTAGCAAAGGACACTAAATAAACAAACAATAAGAAACTCACCGCAAATCTTAAAATCAATGTACACATGTTAATTTAATACCAACAAAAAGTAAGTTTAAAAAACACACAGCTTACACTTCAATTGTGCCCAACAATTTTTTGACAGCATAGATTTCATCCACAAACATATCATTGTCAAACTTTTCAACTATTTCTCTTTCAATATATAAAATCAAGCAATGTAAGCTCAACGAATAATATCTTGTTGATTTATCGGATATTCCTTAATTTGATAACTTGTTCTATAATTGGAAGAGGTATATGAATTAGTTTTCAGTTCTTGGACGTTTCGATGAAGGATTTTCAATGATTGGAGGTGGATCAACATTAGAAGAAGGATTTGTATTGGCTTTGGAGTTAGAGCAATTTCTTTTAAGAGAATCATTTTCATCTTGCTCATGATTTGACCTAAATTTCATCTTACGGACTTCAGGAGAGTTGCAAAATTAAAGGTCTTGAATATCGTACGCTTATAAATACTAGCCTTTATTCGCTGAAGTGTGACAGTTTTATGCTGAGATTCAGCCTGAAAAATCTTGCAATTGCACTCGATCCATATAAACCAAAATGTGGTCGTGAGAGTGGTTCGGGCAATCTCCTTCCGGAATGGATCGGAAAAATGTGAGGACAGCCAAGGGCAGAGAGGGGAGCTGACTTGTAGGACCCGAAATAGTGAAGTCCAAACATAGCGAGAGAAGGAACAACCCACACAAAGATGATCAACATCCTCTGGAGCTGAGAAGCACAGGTGACAAGTAATAGATTGCATAAGGCCCCATTTTTGTAGCCTGAGCAAAGTAGGAAGCTTATTATGAAAAGCTTGCTAAGAGCATAGTCTATGTTTCGGGGTGGGTTTGGATAGAATTCCATTGCTACTTGGCTCATTGTGGTTACAAGAACATCGTTTATGAATTCTAAGTTCAATTGTTTATGGACATTAACAAACACTAATAAGTTTGGTTTGAGGGAAAATTAAAGGCAAAGATTATTTGAAAAATATCCCTCTAAAAGAGTTTAATTTACACAGGAAAGCAGTCATTCATATAACAAATGTACAAGGATTTTTATTGTTTAGTTCTCATAAACTATGCGATTTTTAAGTTCACATTTCAATTTAAGTCCCCACTTCAAATGCCTTTTTTTAATTAGTCCCTGCACCGAATGTCCATCGAAGTATATTCCATGTAACGTTAGTTTGCAAAATTGAATTTTTTAAAATACCAAAATTAATCTTGGCATTTTTATTTTTTAATCTTTGTAAACTATATCACTTAGTAATCAATACCTCCATTTTTCATATTGCATTTTAAGTCCCCAAATTCAAAATCATTTTTCTTCATTAGTACGTCCCTTAAAAATGTCTGTCCGATTTGTAAGTATTTTGATATTTGAAACTTGTACACAAAATGTTTAGTAAAATATCTAAAACAAAACTACGTACATTTGCATTGTTAGGTGTCGAGTGACAATTTCTGTGTCACTTCAACTCTAAATCGAGAGTGTCAGAGCAAAATGAGATGTCGTGTTTATGTATCCAAACGGGAGCTCTCAAAGGGTTTGACATTTTTTTGATGTCTGGCATGGAGGGAAGATGATGACTGGGGGCTTTTTTAGGGGGTTAATGATGCACATATGTCCATCCAATTTGAGATTGCATTAACTAATTACAATCTCCTCGACCCTCTTCTATGGGTAGGATGTGGGTTCTTTGGCAACCCTCATCGGTCCACATTGAGCTCCTACAGTCCTCAACCCAATTTCCTCACCGCAAAGTGTCCCCTACCTTGGTTTAGCCCAATTTTCCCAAAGTCCTCTCTGATTATATCTTTACAAAATAAAATAAAAATTAAAAATCACATTTTTATTTTGTTAATCTACATATTTCATACATTGAATCAAGATAGCATCCCACCCGTATTGTCTTCACGACACAACTAAATCTGTATA
This sequence comes from Acorus gramineus, assembly GCA_030737835.1. Lineage (NCBI taxonomy): Eukaryota > Viridiplantae > Streptophyta > Magnoliopsida > Acorales > Acoraceae > Acorus > Acorus gramineus. The sequence goes on from CM060854.1 coordinate 2,202,703, forward strand.
AGCATGTCATTTCTCCCCTCATGAATTAGAGTTTAGATGATTTTATTTATTTATTTATTATTTATTCTAATTTTTTATTTGAGAAGAAGAATAATTATGAAAGCAAATTTTGAGGGTTTTTTATTTTGAAATTGATTTCATTATTTTTTTTTTGTTGACAATTATTAGATATTGAATTAGATATTTTGAGTGCATTTAGAATTTTAAAAATTAAAAATTTATATGTCATTGAAAAACTTATATGCAGTCAATGAAAATTTTTTTCACATGATTTTAAATTTTATTTCTTTAGAGATTCATATATTTCTTCTATTGTTATAGAATCTTTGCTACTTTACTGCACACCGTCATTGTTTTGAAGTATCAAATGATAAAATTTGAATAGAGGCTAAACCAGAAAGTCGATACCCTGGTTATACAAAATTTGAAGAAGGTTTCATTTTGGGTTTCTTTCATTGAGGGAATGAGTAGTTTAGGTATTATTTGGATGTTTTTGGCCAAAAACCTAATGAGAAAAAGAAATGAAAAAGACACATGTGGAACAAATGTATACTATTTGGATACATCGTACATCATAGAAACAATGAAAAAAAAAATACAATAGGGAACTAACAATGTAACCTAAGCCCTCACAACAAAAAATGCAATCTATACAAATGAATCAAAATGCATAACGAAATGCTGTTGTGACAGGGAATATCCAACAGCAAGCAAAAATGCGCCCCCTCTTCGACCTGAATGTAATGTCACCGAACCCCACGGTCGACGCCACGATCATAACAAAATATATCGAGTTTCCCAATCCAATTTCTTTCTCAAATAAATTTGTGCAAATGACTCCTAATGACAAAAGAGTAAGAAGAAAGAAATATGTGATGCACATTCTCCACTTCCTTCGAATCCGTGTAACCCCGAGCTCCCCGATGTAAGGATAACGTTGAATCATTTTTTTTTGTATCCAACCCATAAATTTATCTAAGTAACTCGACAGTAAGGTATTATAAATGCAGTTTAATATCACTGAAATACCCATGAAAACTTTTGTTACCGTGTTGTCTGGTGAGATATCTCCGAACCCTATTGTAGCCGTAGACACAATTGTAAAATATAGTGAATCGAGGTACCCGATACGCTTAACGTCATCTTTTGGGAGCTTAAGGTTGTAAAAGAACCGGAATAACAAACTGTTCGCCATGAGGAGCAGAATGAAGCCTATCATGGGAAGAATAAGAAGTATCCCCTGAAAAATTGAAATCATAATATGCAAATTAGAACTTTTTATTTTTTAAAAAATTTAACTTTTTAAAGGTTTATAAAAATATTATTACGGCTCATAGCTTCCATTCAATGAGAGTACAGGAAAGGAATAGAGGAGATAAGACCAAAAAAACTATTTGTTAGCAAGGAATAAAGGGTTATAATTATGGAAAAATAAGTAAGAATAAGATGGTATTGATATTCCAAGTGTCCCATGTTATTCCACCCAATCTATTCCACTAGTTTAAAAATGTTCACATGTCAAATCGCATGTCATCACCTCTATTAAATCAGGGAATGCACATGTCAAATAAACTTTTTCATTTTATTGAGAAGGGGTGAGGCGGATGCTGAGTTTCAGTTCACTAAGATTGTTCTCTCGTCACACACAATTTTCTATTCACTTTGGTTAATTTGTATCAGCAATGTAATCCCTGAATCATTTGCTAAATATTGTTACGGTTCAATATAATTTTGGACTTACAAACTCAAAAAAAAAAAAAAAAAACCCTTCTCATTTTATAAATTAGGGTATTCACATCTCATTCTTTAATATCAAACAAACAACAAAACATTGGGATTTTTAGTTTTAAGTCCCCACAAACCATCATATTTAATGATCGATCCCTCTCTTCTTCGTATTTAGGTTTTAGTCCTCCGATTTAAAGGATAATTCATGGATAGGTCCCTCACAGGGACTAAAAAATAAATTAAATAATTTATGAATAGGTCCCTCTCAGGGACTAAAAAGGAACTATCATTTAAATCTAGGGACTAAAACCTAAATACGAAGAAGGGAGGGATCGATCACTAAATATGATGGTTTGTGGGGACTTAAAACTAAAAATCCCAAAAACGTTATCATTACGTTTATCAATAAGAATAACTAAAAAAACATCCAAACAAAAAATGCTTTATTTTATATTTATATTAGAATAGCTTATATATGTGTGTGTGTAAAAATTAAAATTAAAGAATAAATAAATATCCGCATGATTGAAAAACAGACCAACAATAACAAATCAAGGGTTTTTAAAAACTAAACGGCTCTAGAAAAAATTAAAAAAATCAACAAGATGGAGAAACTGAAATCATGAAAAACAAGAACTTTAAAAAGAAATAATAAACAAATTAAAACTTTCACAACTAAATTAATTATCAACTAAAAATTTAAACATTTACCTCCTTGATGCCGTTAAAGATCCTTTGGCAGCGGCTGCCCGCCACCAGCACGCCGTCGTTGTTGTCCGTGCCAGGGACATCCAACCGCCATTCTCTATCAGCACCGCCGCCGCCACCACCAACACTGCCATCGCCACCGTTACCGCCATCACCACCTCCATCTCCATCACTGGCATCACCAATGCCATCATCCCCACCATTGCCACCATCACCATTCCTGGCACCGCCACCACCACCATTATTACCCCCATCTCCACCAGCAGCATTTCCATCATCACCACCACCAGCGCCACCATTGCCACCATCACCGTTCCTGGCACCGCCACCACCACCATCATCACCCCCATCTCCACCACCAGCATTGCCACCATCAACCCCTTGCAAACTTTCAGCGATCACATTCTCTAGTATATTTAGGTCTACCAAAATTTCATTTACAATATATTGGTATCCACTGACAGATCTCCTAAACCCAAAGAAACTTTCATCAAGACGATCAAATTGGTCGTAGTGATCTGGAACTTGGGGTAACTCACGAAACACGGACGACATATAATTTTCAGTGAACAAGAAAGAATAGCCGATCACGTCATTTGCCCAAACCCCAAGATTCTGCATGAGAGGTTCACCTTCGGGTGGTAAATGCAAGGAAAGATGAGGATCGAAATAAAACAGATCATCATCAAGAACACCATCTTCATTATTCAAACATGCTTGGATGACCTCCATCAACATCTCCAAATCACGGTCGAACCCACGAAGCGCTTCTCGGAACCTCACTATCCACTGAGTGGTGAAGCCTTGATGAAGGCCTTGCTGGTTGTGATTGCGATTTGCATTGAAGGATCGTCTCACTCTTTCCACTTTCGTCTCAAAAATCTTCACGGCCTTATGCAACGTATATCTAACCCAAAGCAACGTAGTTCTCCTCCATCGCTGTGCAATGAATTCTTCATCACCACCACCTTCTCCTCCTCCTCCGTGATCCATCTTGTTTTCTTGAATAAGCTGAGCCAACAAAGATCAGGCACTCTTCTTGCTTTAATTCTTGAATGTTTGTCACGTAATCACTTTGAATTCTTGGAGAAATGAATGAATGTAATCGATAGAAAGTGAGAGAGAATAAAAAGGTGAAATATATGAGTATTCACAATTATGGGGTTAACACCCTAGTTTTATATAGAATGTTTACTGCAGGGGCTAAGTCGATTAAAACGAGGGCGTTAAATGAATTTTCAAAAGAAGGCCGGATCGATAGGCATATTCACAATCTTTAAAATGTTCTACACTCCAATTTTTTCCATAAAATAATAGGAAAAAATTCAAATAATCCCCTTTAAACTATTTAAAATCTATATAACCCCCTGATTTTTTTTAAAAGTCCATATAACCCCCAGAAAACACCTATGTAAGTCTCCCTGACTTAAAATTCTATTGACGGTTGATGAATGCTCTACGAATATTCCATTTTATTGACTCTGACTGAAAATAAAATATAAAAAAAATCCCTTACAATTTATTAAAATAAAGGAAAAGATTCCATACATGACAATTTTATCTCCCGATTATATTATAAAACCCTGTACGAAGGGTGAAAATAGTCATTTAAAGATGATTTTCAAATTTTAATCAACACATTGTGTGGTATTTTTTAATATAATATGTTTTCTATCAGGGCTAACTAGACATCATATTCACAAAATAATCTTAATTTGTCAATGAAATTTTAGTTTAAGAGAGTTATTTGAATTTACATAGGTGTTTTTAGTTAATTATATAGATTTTAGAAAAAAATCATAGGTTATATGGATTTCAGACAGTTTACAAGCGTTTATATGGATTTTTTTCAAAATAATAATAATAATAACAATTGTTACTTCATGTCAATCAAAGACAGGCCCATCCCGCGTAATCCAACGGTTATGAGCAAACAACTATTTCGGATTTGCCCACCGCGAGTAATGAAACATATACGTGGACTAATTTGTAACTTCTCCAAAATAATAATAATATAATAATAATAATAACAAAATAAATGCCGTGGACAAATAGTTTTTTTTTTTTTCGTTGGATTTTTTATTTTATTTTGTTTTTAACCCTGAAGCGTGTCTCGTCATACTTTGATACTTAAAATATCCATACCTTATTTTTTCGATTTACAGTCATATTATATGTATTTACTAAGGGGGTATATTTCCCTTTCAGTCAACTTAAACGATCGAAGTCTCTTTCTCGAATCCGAACTCGAAAGAGTATGAATCTTACACTCAGAAAAGGAATCAAGGGGAACACCGTACCGGTGTGGTGTCAGTGAAAGGGACTTCGAATAGATGTATCAGTAAGGGAATTTAAAGTTTAATCTCACTATTAATGTGGCTTGATTAGACGATAACTCATACCTTATTCTGTTGTTACCATTTCTTTCTATAGGGTTCATGGGCTAGACAACCATGGTCATTAGCCTCATAGCTGTTGTAATTAACAACTCTCCCTTAATGGCTGTTTAGTAGACTAATTTTGTGATAACCGCCCTACTTTGTTGTAACAAAACGTGCCCTTAATTATCCATGCTTTATGAGTAATGAGCCATAATCATTCACTTGACAGTTACTGGCGTTATGGGTGTTTGACTATTTCTGAGGTCATCCTTGTGGTCTTGGTCTGGTCACAACATAGAGTCCTGCTCAACATGTACTTTGTCCACGAGATGCAAAACCGTTCGATTAGACCTGATTCAATCAAGTCAAGTCTCACTTGCTTGGGATGGCATTCGCCCACGAGGTGTAGGACCGTCCAATCAAACCTGACTCATCTCGATGAGAAGCCAATTTGGTCGTGTCTCATCGAATCGAGATTGCCTGCCCGTAGCTTTGTGATTCTGTCATCACCAAATCGGGTTGCGGGTTATCGGAAGTGGCAATTTATGTTTGAGTAACTCTAGGCACGTGTCACCTCCTAATCGGAATAATCTCAAAAAATCAATATAACCCCTAGTAATCTTCTGGATATCCATATAACCCCCTTTAATATCAATATATCCATATAACCTCATGTAAACACACCATAAATGCAAATACTCCCCTACAGTTAATTTTTTTTTAACAGAGTTAGAATATTCTGAACATATTCCGTTATCTAAACTAAGGTTAACAAATATGTATTCTTTTAACTGCTGAAAAACAGCTAATACTTCAAAAAAAAACCTTCATATTTTTCAATTTATCCTCTTTTAGGTTTTTTTTTTTAAAAAAATATTAACTGTTTGCAAAGGGTTCAAAAATTACATATTTGTTAATCATGGCTTAAATAATGAAATATGCTAAGAATATTTCAATTTTTTTAAAGAATCTTTAACAGTAAGGAGTTATTTACATTTATATGGTGTTTACAGGGGGTTATATGGATATATTGTGATTATAGGGTGTTATATGGATATTCGGAAGATTACAAGGGTTTATATGGATTTTTTTTTATTTTTTATTGTTATTATTTTTTATTAGATTTAGATTGACATAATCATGATATATATATATAATAAAGAGATAATTTCAGGTTAAATATGAGTTTTTCATATCGAATAATCATTTTCGGGAAAACTATATTTCAAAGTCATAAATATATATCAAAAATCTCTTTCCAACGAGCTATTGATCACCCCAATATGAGATATACTTGAAAAGTTGTGAATTTTTAAAAAATATCGCGAATAATTTAATTCTTAATTTTTTTTTGTATCTATACATAAATTGGATAATATCATTCATATCCACAAAATAATAATATATATCTCTAAAAAATCATATTTTCGCAAAATAACCTTGATGATTTGTTTTTTTAATAATATCATTCTAAATAAGAGTGCAACTTGGGCAGGTTGGGTTGGATTGAAGTTCAACTCGAACCCAACCTGAGGTTGGTAAAATCTAACCCGACCTGGACTCTTAGGTTTGAGAAGCTCAACCTGAACCAAACCCATCGAGTTTTGTTCGGGTTTGGGTTGGGCTTGAGTTAGGTTCTGATTTGACTTAAAAAGTGTATTATTTTAAACAATTAAATTTGCGAGAGTCAATTCTCTCCAAAAAAAAAAAAAAAAAGATAAAAATGATGAACATTTATATTTAGTGAATAAATATATGGAAACTATAGAAGTGAAAGACTTCATATAAAAATAAATTGTACAATTCAAATTTTATCATACATATTTAAAATTATAATTTTACTTAAAATATTTTACTTAGATATGAAAACTTTAAGTTCATGTTAGTTCGGGTTAACCGAACCCTCAACTCAAACCCAACCCAAATTAGGTTTGGGTTGGTCGGGTTTGGGTTGAATCCGAACACTAAAACCAAAACCCAAACCTGCCAAAATTTTGGGTTGGGTCAGATACAAGCTATCCAAGAATTTAAATTGTACATAAATGTTACTTTTATCCATTCGAGCGATATTTTTTTTTTTAGAGTTTCAAATAAGGTATTTTAACAATACAGAGTTGGTGGAGGGTATATATGCAAAAAAATTATTTTTAATGGTAACATATCTCTTTTATATTTCATTTCAAATTTTACAAATTATTTATTTAATTATTATTAAAATTTTCAATATATCAATTATGTATATATTATATCACATATGATAGATTGAAAAAAATTGAATGTATTGATAGTGGGTATTTTTTTTCTAAGATATTTTTTTATTTACACGCACATCGTGCGTGGTGAAGACTAGTTTTAAAATATAAGTAAATAAAATATAAGTAAATAAAAATATTTTGAATATTTTTTTTTCTAAAATATTTTAGAAAAACAAAATATTTTTTCAAATATATTCTAAAATATCTTTTTATTTACACGCACCTTATGCGTGGTGAAGACTAGATCTGATTTATCTAAATCTTATTTGAAATCATAATTTTGAATAAATAAAATATATAATAAAATTGTTATTGTTATGGGAGGGTAAAAACGAAAATAAAAAGCTGGTGAATATTATTTAAATTCTTAAATTTTAAACAAATAAGATATTTAAGTAACTGCTAAATTTTTGAGAGGGTAAAGATGGAATTGTAAAAGCTGGGTCAAAATTCTTCTAATAAGTATATATAAAATTTTCAATAAATAAGATATATAATTAATTGCTAAATATTTGGAATATAAAGAAAAAACTAAAAAAGATAGGGTCAAACTTCTTCTTATAAGTAAGTAATAGAGATTGCATTAGATTAATTAATTTCCATATATGGCTCATTATTTACGCACATCATCTTCTAATCTCATATTATTATATCCCTCGGATTTACCCGAGAAGTAAGGAGATTGCATTAGATTACTTCCTGATTTAACTCAAATTTAATAGTCTAGTATCTGAAATTCCTCATTTGAAATCTAAGCTCTGAAAAGTTCATCAAGGATTCAAAATTGGTTCTAAGGTAATATTCTTTTTATTTATATTTTTTGTTGCTAAAAATTTGAGTTCTTTTTATTAAATCAAAACTCAATGTTATAATTTTTTCTCAAGTTAATCGAGGATTGAAAATCTGTGGAGAATTTCTGGCTTTCATAGGTTTCAACGTAACATTTGTTTGATATTAATTTTGGGTTTTTCCAATCAAAACATTAATCAGATTAGAAAAAATTAAAGCTGGGAAAAATATTGCTTTCTCAAGTTCATTGCGGATTGACAATTTGGGGGGAGTTTGTGGCTTTCTTATTTTTCTGGGTAGCGTTTGTTTGATATTGAGATTACTAATTTTTTGGTTTTTTTCCAAATCAAAACATGAATCAGAATGGGAACATTGAACTAGTTTAACAATTAGTTAATGTTTTAAGGATAAATTGTCCTAATTTTAAAAGATAAAAAGTTCATTAATTTTGCTTATATCTATATTTGTTAAAAATCCTTATTTTATTTTCACAATTAGGAAAACTATCCACGCATTATATAAATTATTATTTTTTTATTTCAAACGGGATAAGTTGTTTTCTTCATCACTTATCCCCACAATTATCTATCATAATCTTCTATGTTTAAAATGGGTTACCTCTTGCAAATGTAATTAAGCATCAACTTGTCTTATTCGATTGCATCTTGAATTTCGCTCCGTAATGTCGCCTGTCTCACCATGATCTCTCCTTTTATGGTTTTATCAAATTCCATGTACACGATCTTCCAGGAATAAAGAAAGAGATGGAAGGAAAAAATTGGCTTAGTTTTCTACATAAGATACTCTCCATGTTTAGTGGAGGCACCACAGATTCTGCTAAGTTCGACAACCCCCAATTCTCCAACTGCATTCTACAAATTGAGGTCTTGAAATACTCAAATGGTGCAGGATCTAATGTCGATGAAGAAGGTGTCATCTTCAACGCTGATAAGAAATCAGAAGTTCTTAGAGTCCAACGAATTCATGTCGACTCTCTTGTATTGGCTTCCAAGAGCCCTTTCTTCCTCAAGCTCTTCTCGAATAGAGAGAAAGAATTAGAACAGAATTGCCCAGTGATCATTAGGATTGATGCTTTAGAGGAAGCCGCCTTCCTGGAGCTCGTGCATTTCGTGTATGGTATGAAGTTGACAGAAAGTCTATCCATGTTATTGAATGTAATGAGGATCGCAGACAAGTTTCAGGTTGCCTCCTGCATTGAGCAATGTATTCGGTTGCTAGTAGATTTACCCATGACCAGAGAATCAGCGTTGGTATGTTTATATATTCCTATCGATAATTCGATGAGGAGCAAGTACCGACAACAATTGATTGACAAAGCAAAGGAATTCTTGGCCTCTTCGTACAAGGATTTAGAAAACTTTGAAGATGAGATATGCAATATGAAATTCGCCGCGATTGAGGCTGTCTTAAGTGGGGACAAGATATGGACAACAGAAGATGAAGTTTTTGAAATCGTGATCAAGTGGGCACGCAGGCAGTTTCCAGGACTTCAGGAGAGGCAAGAGGCACTGGGTTCCTTCATCACACGACTCGTTCGTTTTCCATTCATGACCAATAGGAAGCTGAGGGAGGTGCTCAAATGCGAAGACTTGAATGGAGACTTTGCTAAAGATGTTGTCAATGAAGCTCTTTTATTCAAAGCTGAATCTTTGTACGGGAATGGAGTGATCAACCCTTCATCCAATGAGTCCGCGGAGAGACAGTTTGTCGTGCGTGCTTACATGAAATGCACCATTTTCTATGATCTAAGCTTGGAAGACTGCAAGAAAATCAAGTTAGAAAGGATAAAATTATTTTCCGAAAAGTTTCTCTTGGGAAAGCAGCCATTTTCACTCATGATGCATTATGAACCTTCATGTGATTCTTTCGGTTTGTTCTTAAGTATTCAGAACCCATCTTTAGTAGCCATAGAGGTGGAAGGTGAATTTGCAGTAAAGAAAAAACCCGAGATGGTATTTGTGAAAAAGTTTAAATTTAAAAGGCCTAATCTATACAAGAACAAGTACACTTGTTGGGGAACTTCTAACTTGGTTCATATGCCGTGGGAATCATTTATATCAGATAACAGCCCATATTTCATTGATGATGTCCTCCACTTAAAAGTAGATTTGTCCGTAGTTGAATAGAAGAATTTCGCTGCCATGTGTTGAAAGTTTTGAAGATCAAGTGAACATATTCATTGATGGTTACTTGCATGAGTGAAGTGGATGTGCTAATAACATGAAATAATGGAGATTACAAATCTAGCCGTTTTGGTAGGATTGTATGGGATGGGAGGCACTTTTTTTTTGTTAATGCATGTTTCTGATTTCCATAGAATATTCTGTGTATTCTGTTATTCATAAGATGTTACTTGAGTTGTTTGGTGTAGCTAGCATTACTTTATTCAAAGGGTGTTGGTCCACTCAGTTTATTTTCACTTCGTTAGAAATTTAGTGAAGCATATAATTCATTAGATGATATATATATATATATATATATATATATATATATATATATATATATATTGTTAAATACTTAAATTTGTGATTTCCATAGAATATTATGTGAATTTTATTATTCGTAAGATGCTACTCGAGTTGTTAGGTGTAGCATTACTTTATTCAAAGGGCACTGTTACACTTTTTTTTTTTTTACAGTTTTACATATCTCATTAGAAATTCGGTGAATTATATACTTCGTTAGATGATGTATACGTACATCGTTAAATTTTTTCTTAAACTTACTAAAATATGTTTATTCAATTCGAATTTGAGCGATATAAACTTTTCATTAAAGCAAGTTTTAGTTGGTAAAAATGATCGAGTCTAACATTTTCCTTATTGAAAATGTTAAAACTCAGCCTCTTTCTTATGAGCCAAATACCTAAACACCTATGTTTTTTTTTTTTTTAAATAGCATACATCATTTTGTTTGTGTAAAAATAAAAAATTAAAGTAACTATTATTCAAATAAATCAAATATATGTAGATGGATAGTTTTTTTGTTGCATCCTTATCCCAATATATAAAAAAAAGATGTGGTGACACAATCACCACTAATTTTATACACCTATTAAACCATCTGATATAATAACTCAATTTGGGTAGGCTGCACTTGGATGTGAGGCTGAAACTCTAATATTCTTAAAATCTTGTGTTTCAAACTGTTCTTGGAATCTTGTGTTTCAAACTCACCTTCTGAAAATCATTGTTTTATTAGATTTTTAATCGCAAGATTTTTTCACCTAGCTAGAAAAGAAAGATGGTGCCCATGTGTAGACATAAATAATATAATGAGGGTTTTGTTAACGAGTGCCCTTAGATAACCCACATTTATTGCTAACTTATTAAACAATCCAACAAGATATTAATCAATAAATTGAAAGATTTTTTTAACAATACCCTAATAATTCACCAGATATTTTTCTTCTCCCCCCCATACCCAATTTTTCCCTCCTATACCTAAAGTTTTTACCTTCTCTTTCCCTCCTATCCTGCAAAAGTTTCATTAAAAAATGTACATATCCTTTCATTTTTGTTCTTATCTCATATCTCATATGGTTGTGAACTTGTATACTTGTTTTAGTGTTGCCTATGTGAAGATATTTTTTTATGCAATATATAAGTTACATTAATTTCATTCTTTATTTGATTTAATCTTTTATTTTAAATATTTTATATGAACCTCCCTTCTTTATTGGTTTTTTTTTTATCATTTTAATTTATTTCAACATATAATGAATAAATGACCTTGCATACTTTCGATCGGTGCATTACATTAAATCTGTGTAGGGGGATTCGTGAGAAATGAAAAAAGAGAGGTGATTTGTAAATTTTTTTATAGAGCATATGCTCAAATTTAACTATTCTTTCATTACAGTGGGCTGATATTGTTGATTGTATATTGAAAAATATATTAATAAAAAATAAATGATGAGAAACACATGTAAAAAAAAATGGTGATTAAGAAATAAAAAGAAGCGCAATAAAGAATCAGGTGGGAGAGAAAAACTGGGTATGGGAGAGTGAAGAAGAAAAAAATGTGGTGAATTTATTAGGGGTGTTGTTGGTATTTTATAAAATCATTCAATTTATTTATTCATATCTTGTTGGGTTTGCTTAAAAAGTTAGAAATAAATGTGGGTTACAAGTGCCTCAGGTATAATTTGACAATTTGTCTAGAAGCACTTTTACAAGAAGTTACTTCTAAAGAATAAGCTTTTTGTTTCTGGAGTAGAAGTTATTTGGGAGCACACATTGATCAAATATTTTAAAAAATTATTTTTATAATAGAAATCACATAAATTGTCTAAAATATCTTTGCACCCATATTATACAATTATCTTAACAGATCAAGATAAATAAAATAATATAATCAACTATATAGATCTCAAATGCTAAGAAACTTTTTTTTAACCACAATTAGTTACAAAATCAAACTAACAAATCCTAACAATTAAAATACTAACAAACTTTTTTTTTGAACAATAGGTAGATATTACTAAAAAATTTATTCTAATAATTAAAAGATACTACCAAATTTATTCAAATTTAATATAGAAAAAAAACCTAAACTAACAAGTTTAAAATAGATTATAGATTTGTCCTACATCATCTAATAAGTCAAGTGATCTGAGAATTTTATATAGTACCTAAACCCTATGTTTGGTTCGAGAATAGGGCTAGAATAAATGGAAATAAATAGGAATAGTTTCAAAACGGGTATATGAAAGACTGGAATATATGAGAATCTGTATGTCGGAATTAATTAGTATAAAGTAGTTTATGAATTTCCAACAAATCCTTGGAATTCAGTTATTCCATCCAAACAAAAAAATCACTTTATTTTTAGTTATACTAGAATAGTCATAAACCTAAAAATAACTTAATTCTACCCAAACATGGGCAAATATTTTTTAATAATGGTATTTTTGTTGAAACATTAACATTTTTTTTAACTTCTGTAGAAGTGAAAAAACTCATTCCAGAGAAGAAGTTATTTTCTCCTCATGAAAAGATGAACTTTTCTACTTCTATATAAAAGAAAAAGTGGTAATTACCGAGTTCCCAAACGCGTACACTTCTCCTTCTTGATCAAAAGTACTTCTAAGCAGTTGCCAAATGCACCCTTAAGGGCACTCGTTAACAAAACTCGAATTAAGTCCCTACAAACCATCATATTCAGTGATCGATCCCTCCCTTCTTCGTATTTAGGTTTTAGTCCCCAGATTTAAATGATAGTTCTTTTTTAGTCTCTGAGAGGGACCTATCCATAAATTATTTAATTTACTTTTTAGTCCCTCTGAGGGACCTATTCATGAATTATCCTTTAAATCGGGGGACTAAAACCTAAATACGAAGAAGGGAGGGATCGATAACTAAATAAGATGGTTTGTGAGGACTTAAAAATAAAAATCCCTATTAAGTATTAAGTATCTCGATATGTGCATTTATATGTGAAGTTGTAAAATTTGTTATAAAGTTACACATGAAATAAATAAGTTGCATTAAAAAAGTAATACTATTTTTTTATTGGGAAAATGATAAAAAAAATCTTCTTAAAGTTAGAAATACCTAAATTAGCCACTTTTTAAAATTAAAACCTAAAAAAATCTTATTTCATAATTTTGGAAACACAAAAGACCACTTTACCCTTATGCAATTAGATCCTTTATATATTCCATACCTCCTTAACTTTGTTAAAATATTTCACCCTCTTAATTTTGTTAATGTATTTCACACATTTTCATATAGATCAACTTTTTTTATTCTAAATTTTTTATGATTAGGTGGATTTTGTGAAACATGTATGAATTTGAGTTTTTGATGATGAACTCCAATAAACATTGATGCTTCTTTAAAAAAATAGATTTGTATTAATGATGTCATAAAAATATATGAATAGACAAAAAAAAATGTAAATAAGGATTTAGAATACTAAAATATTATCTGTTGCATTGAGACGCAACACATATTTAGATTACATATTATGATTATACACAATGAAAAATATCATAAATAACATCATGTAAGATATATATAAGAAGTACATAATATGATATGTAATAACAAAACTTTTAAGAGAATTAATTTTGGTCATGTACAAAAAGTGTTGTTTTGTAGGAAAAATAGGTTTTTGGCATAGAATAACCTCAGAGTCGGGCTGGTAAACGAACCAAGCCGCTCGGGCTCGGCTCTGACTCGGCTTAGTTTGAGCTCGTTCAGGCTCATTCAATTAAACCAATGAGCGAGCTTGAATAATTTTTGAAGCTCGGTTAGGCTCAGGATCTGGATCGGGCTTCATTTTGTTTTCAAACTCGATCCATTGTGTTATAAAAAACTTAGTTGAAGTTGACTCGACTCCTTTGTAAAATTAGAACATTAAATCAATACAAAGTTATGCTCGTTTAAGCTCATGAATTTGACTCATTTAGGCTAAAATTTTGTTTTCAACCCCTAAAAACCCTAAAATGAAAAAGAATGCCAGGCTCGTGAGCTCGGCTCGACTCGTTTGTCAATGAGCTAAGCTTGAACATGTCAAAGCTCAGCTCGTTTATCACCCCTACCTAAAGGGGTTATTCGAGAGATTTCATCACATCACATGATAAAATCTCTCGAATAAGTCTAAGATTTTTTTGATGCATGCGTAAATGAAAGTCAAAGAATACCTTTTATTAATCTGTACACTTATGAAATTCATAAGCACATTATGAAATTCATAAATGTGTGTATTAGTCTAAATGCAAGAGTGATATTCGTAGAAGTTTGTATCACAATTCAAGAGTCATAGCTAGCCACATTTTGACGGAGTTATCTATTTTTCATATACAGGAACTCACATTCATAACATATAATCGTTAGCCTATATAAGAAACTCACATTCATAACATAAAATCATTAGCAAATAAGAAACTCAAATAAGGAGCAAAGGACACTAATCAAACAAACGATAAGAAACTCACTTCTCATTCAGTCCTAAAAAACACATCGGATTAAAAAAAAAAGATTTTTTTTCTTTCAGTTATTCCAGCTAAACTAAAAATTACTTTATTCTTATTTATACTAGAATAGTCATAAATGTAAATGTTTTTTAATAAGGGTATTTTTGTTAAAACATTAACTTTTTTTTTAACTTTTGTAGAAGTGAAAAAGCTAATCCCCCATAAAGAGTTATTTTCTACTTATGGAAAGATAGCTTTTCTCCTTAAAAAAAAAGTGGTAGTTATGGAGTTAATGCAATCATTTCTCCTTCTAGATCAAAAGTACTTTTTAAGCAATTGCGAAATGTATCCTTAAGGCACTCATGAACAAAACCCTATAATGATAATGACAAAACATTATTAATTATTAAATATGTCCATATGTGCATTTATACGTGAAGATGTAAAGTTTGTTATAAAGTTACATATGAAATAAATATGTTGCATTAAAAAAGTAATACTATTTTTTTATTTTCATTCTAAATTCAATGAGATTATATGGGCGTGGAAATTTTTTTTCAACATTCTAAGATGGATGTAAAAAATATTTTGGATCAGATTTGTTAGAGTTGTTACTGGTTCCTTAGATTTAGCTTATGAAATTAGACAGAAATTAATTATCAACGAATATCCACCGTTTCCAATAAATCCTCCTTTAGAGATTTACCGTATCTAAGTTTAAAATAGGATGAAAATTGAATCTTATGAAGAAAGTTGAATCATAAAACATAGATTTTTTTTTAATCAAAATTCAAAATTCAATTGTATTCGTCTGATCGATGTTGAATTATCTTTGAAAATTTAAAGAGAGAGAGAGAGAGAGAGAGAGAGAGTAGGATCTCATTCCGGATTAATAGGGGACTCAATTAAACTACTCTGTAATTTTGTATTACTTATTCCAGTTTCATCAAGAGTTTCATCAAGGATTGAAAATTAGGGTTCGGTTCTTCTCAAATTTCAAGGTAATATTTTTTTATTTTTGAATTATTTTTAATCAAAGCATTTAGGACCTGTGGTTAAATTAATTTTTTTAATCTGGATTGCATATCATTTTTGAATACTAATTCTTTAATTTTTTTAGTGTTAAGAGAAATCATTTTTTAATTGGCTAAGGAGATGGAATGTGAAAATTAATGTATCTCTGTTTTTTTTTTATTGAAATATTATAATATCCATGGTTAATAGTGAATCCATTCCTCTTCTCTTTAACGTGGATGTGCAAAGCTTAGGGAGGTACTTGCTTGTGAAGACTTGGACCATGACTTCGCCAAAGATGTGGTCGGTGAGGCACTCTTCTTCAAGGTTGACCCTCTACGATGCATTCAGGAACCCAACACTTTCCAAGTCAAATCATTTTCAGAGCGTGCTTGCATGAAACTCGAATTCTTATTTAATATAACGATTGAAGCATGCGAGAAGCTCAGGGTTCGGGACAAAATCTCCTCGAAGTTATTTTACTTGGGAAAGCGATCATTTTTCCTCATAGCGGAACGTTGTAAATCCAATCCCGGTCCATCTGATTCATTTGGTTTGTTCTTATGCTCAAATGATAGATTTTCAGAAGTCATCATTGTGGATTTTATGTTTGCAGTAAAGAAAAAACCTGAGATGAACTTCTTGAACTTGCATCGTATGGTGGCAAGTTTCAAGAAAAATGAAAGTTGTGGTACCGACAGGCTTATTTGCATGTTGTGGAATAATTTTACAGCGAATGACAGTCCTTACTTCATTGATGGAGTGCTTCACTTAAAAGCAAAGCTATCTTTTATTAATTGATTCTAAGACCCAACCTCTCCAAACATCCAGGCCAGGATATGCTTCTCAGATTTCTGGAAACCAGGGCCCGTATAAATGAATTGTATTGCTATAAAAGAATTTCGAATTGTATTCATCCATATCATATTGGGTAACCAAATCAGTTAAGTTTTTTTTTATTAGATTATTTTAATTATGTAATTAAATAGTGGAAGAAGTTCCCGCTAACATCAGCTTTTATTCTTTTATCCAGCTCTCTAGGCTCTTATCTATAGAAGTTATGCAGTTTCAGTGTTTGGATATTAATTTTTTTTTCTCTATTTAATTATGTTTTTAATGTCAGCTTGAGCGTGTGTGTGTTACAGCCAGTATCTTTTTTTATTTATTTATTCACTTCAAAGATGTGAAGCTTTATAAAATTTCGAATGCGTGTTCACTACAGGAAATATGATGTTTGCCCAGGAAAAGTTTCCTTGCTAAACGTCATTGGTAAATCTTTTTAACAACAAAAGTTTTCCTTTATACATTTGTCGGAGAAAAACCGATCGGTATAAATTACCTTTAATTTTGATTGTAATTATGTATTCTATAATGACAATGATAATCTGTCACTAAATGTCTATAAAAGGTGACTTACATTAACTACTGATCTATTATTTATCGGCTTATAGTGGCAGATACGTTTGTCACCATATATTGCCAAAGGTGATTGTCATATGTCAACCGTCATTAAAACTTATGCACCGCTTGTCACTGAATGTTAGTCAATGATGACAGACATTTGTGTCTGTCCCCTATTGTCAACCAATGGTGATGGATGTGTCTGTCACTATATGCCACGTACGGTGATAAACGGGCTTTGACCATCACGAAAAGCTATGGTGACTGGTTCAATCGCGACGCACGTCTGAATGTCACTATAGGTTTTTCGTGACAGGCATCAGGGTTTTGGTGACGGTTTCCGCGGGTCATCAAAATCCTATTTTGTTGTAGTGAAAACGGGTATATGAAAGGCTGAAATATATAAGAATCTGTATGTGAGAATTAATTAGTATAAAATGGTTTATAAATTTTCAACGAATCCTTAGAATTCAATTATTCCATCCAAACAAAAAAATCACTTTATTTTTATTTATACTAGAATAGTCATAAACCTCAAAATAACTTAATTCTACCCAAACATGGGCAAATATTTTTTGATAAGGGTAGTTTTGTTAAAACATTAATTTTTTTTTTTAACTTCTGTAGAAGTGAAAAAACTCATTCCACAGAAGGTGTTATTTTCTCCTTATGGAAATATGAACTTTTTTACTTCTATATAAAAGAAAAAGTGGTAATTACTGAGTTCCCAAATGCGAACACTTCTCCTTCATGATCAGAAGTACTTCTAAGCAGTTGCCAAACGCACCCTTAAGAACACTCATTAACAAAACCCGATAATGACAAACCATTATTTATTATTAAATATGTCGATATGTGCATTTATATGTGATGTAAAATTTGTCATAAAGGTACATATGAAATAAATATGTTGCATTAAAAAAGTAATACTATTTTTTTATTGGGAAAATGATAAAAAAAATCTTTTTAAAGTTAGAAATACCCAAATTAGCCACTTTTTAAAATTAAAACCTAAAAAAATCTTATTTCATAATTTTGGAAATACAAAAGACCAATTTACCCTTATGCAATTAGATCCTTAATATATTCCATACCTCCTTAACTTTGTTAAAATATTTCACCCTCTTAATTTTGTTAATGTATTTCACATATTTTCATATAGATCAACTTTTTTTTATTCTAAATTTTTTATGATTAGGTTGATTTTGTGAAACATGTATGAATATAATTTGAGTTTTTGATGATGAACTCCAATAAACATTGATGCTTCTTTAGAAAAATAGATTTATATTAATGATGTCATAAAAATATATGAATAGACAAAAAAATGTAAATAAGGATTTAGAATATTAAAATATTATCTGTTGCATTGAGGCACAACACATATTTAGATTACATATTATGATTATACACAATAAAAAATATGATAAATAACATCATATAAGACATATATAAGAAGTACACAATATGATATATAATAACAAAACCTTTAAGAGAATTGATTTTGGTCATGTACAAAGAGTGTTGTTTTGCAGGAAAAATAGGTTTTTGGCATGGAATAACCTCAGAGTAGGTCTGGTAAATGAACCAAGCCGCTCGGGCTCGGCTCTGGCTCAGCTCGGTTTGAGCTCGTTCAGGATCATTCAATTAAACAAATGAGCGAGCTTGAATAATTTTTGAAGTTCGGTTAGGCTCGGGATATGGATCAAGCTTCATTTTGTGTTCAAACTCGACTCGTTTGTGTTATAAAAAACTTAGTTGAAGTTGACTCAACTCCTTTGTAAAATTAGAACATTAAATCAATACAAAGTTATGCTCGTTTAAGCTCATGAATTTTAGGTGATCTATCAACCTGCACATTACATCAACAAGTGTAAAATTAATTTGATTAAGCAATATATATCTCAACAGTAAATCTAATACTAAAAAATATACATAAACCTACTCGATGCCTTATTTGTGTATAAAAGAGGATCCATACATAATCCTATCTGTACATAATTGTGAGAAGTAACAAAATATGAAGGAAACAAGATACACTGAAGAAGAAAAATATGGATTTTGTGATACTTCTTATAAATGTAATTTAGTGTCTGAATATATGATGTGAAAAACTAATGAGAGGAATAAATCTAATGTACATTAGTGAATATATTTTTGCATATAAAAAAGATCCATAAGCAATCCTGTCGGTATTTGAATGTGAGAAGGGATGACTTGTTGGCCGCCTGATCTGATAAACTTGAGGAGACACACAAACACATGTATGAGATGAATTGAGGCATGAATACTGAACGTTTTGGCCATAGATGAGAAGGATGGCTTGTCCACTTGAGAGCAAGCAGATGCTTAAAGTAGAAGGAGAAAAAATTAGGAAGCCAAACAACCGAAAAATAAAAGAATATCCATTGGCATATCACAATACTTCTGATTCAATTGTTATGAAATAAGACATCGATCGAAATCCATCTTCAAAATCCTCAATGAATTCCCCCCCCCCCCCCCCCCCCAAAAAAAAAAAAAAATTCTTTCTCCCCAAATTATAGAACCCGTAAAATAATAAACCACTCATTACACTTTCAATTAATCTATGAAAATAAACCCGGATAACATCAAAACACAAATCAACAAATCCCAAATTTTCCCCAAAAAACTGAAAAGAAACAACAAATAGGGAAGACAGATAGATAGACAGAGAGAGAGAGAATGTATGAAGAAGTGGAAAGGTCGATGAAGACAGTGGGATAGGGGCTACAGCAGCGGCGGGGAGAGAGAGAGAATGTATGAAGAAGTGGAGAGGTCGATGAAGACGGCGGGATAGGGGCTACAGCAGCGGCGGGGCTATGAAAGCGGGGCTGCATGATGGAGATGGCGGACGCTCTGCGGCGGTAGCGGAGAAGGTGGACTATGGATATCAAATGGTGAGGAAGGAAGAAGAGGTTGCTTCTAGGGTTTCGACCCACTCCATCTCCACCTTTACACCACCTTAAAATTGGACCGAGTCAAATTGCCCTTTTTAATTTTTTTTTTAAACTTTACGCAGTTTGTGACGGACTAAAGCAGTCGCCAATTAGCGATGGATATTAGCCCTCGCCAAAGGTGTATACAGTCCGTCGCCGAAACCTCATTTTTTGTTGTTGTGTTCCCTTTTAATTTTCTCTCTTTTGTAATGCAGACTATCTAAGCCTACCATCTCTTTCCTTGCTCTTCCTATAGTACATTTCCTTTTTCTTATAGCAATACATATCTACTTACCAAGCAAAAAAAAAAAAAGGATTTATATAATCATTTTAATAAATTAGATGTTCTAAGGTGGAGGGAATGCCACTTGAGCTAATGCTCATGTGCTTCACCTTCAAATATAAATATGCAATGCATCATAAATCCTATACTTCCAACTCCTCTAAAGGGTAAATCCTTTTATCCCATTATTTTGACAGCATCTCCCCATAGTTCTCCAAGTACACAGACATAGATACATTTACAACTGTGTGTATCCAAGTCACACACACAACCAAATTAATCTAATATGTACCTAGAGAAGAAATGAGACACTACCAAAACTTCTCAGTAATGGAACAAAGCATGGGCTCATTAAATACAATAAAGAAATTATGCATTCTCAAACTTTTCAAAATGGACAATTCGAGAGATTCACATCACATGATAAAATCTCTTGAATGGTTTCTTCGATGCATGAATAAATGAAATTAGAAGAATACTTTTGATTAATTTGTACACTTATGAAATTCATAAGCACGTTACGAAATTCATAAATGTATGTATTAGTCTAAATGCAAGAGTGATATTTGTAAAAGTTTGTATCACAATTCAAGAGTCGTAGCTAGCAACATTTGACTGAGTTATCTGTTTTTCATATACAGGAATCCACATTCATAACATATGATCATTAGCCTACATAGGACACTCACACTGATAACATAAAATCATTAGCCCATAAGAAAATCAAACAAGGAGCAAAGGACACTAAATAAACAAACAATAAGAAACTCACCGCTCATTCAGTCCCAAAAAAACACATCTGATTTAAAAAAAAAATGAACTACAAAAACTACTTGGGCATATGCAATTGTATCAATATGAATCCCCAAATTTGAATTAATCCTTGGTTAAGTAATGATGTGATGTAGGACAGATTATGCAGATGGGAGCACCAAAAGAAGTCCATCAGATAAATTACAAATCAATGGTCACGATCTCAGAATCGCACGAAATTTTACATGGTGAAATATATCGAGGAGATCTTCTAGATTAGTTGTTATACAACTAACAATTCTTATTTTTTTAAAATTAATTCATTTAGGCCTTTAAATTAGCGATTTTACTATTTTTAGTAAGTTTTAGATTTGTGATATCTCAATCATAACAGATCGGAATTGATTTCTATCAATTCCTATGATCATTGAGGATCTCATAGAATCAGAAAAATTAGTTTTCGAATTTTACTATTTTTAGTAATTTTTTAATTTTATGTTATTAGTATAAATAGCAGACTTGTAATCTAGGGTTGACAGTTTTTTATCAATAATATTTTGAATTTCCTCTATTGTGGGGCTTTCTTCCTTGTGGATTCAAGGAGTTTATGAGATCTCAACGCTGGTTGGATCTTTTTATCAGTTTCACGCTGCGTTAGGTGGTATCAGAGCGAGGATTTGCCTTGTTGTGATGGCAAATAATGGAGGGGGAGACAACCAATCTAATGACGCTGGTCGTGGATTGGAGGATGTGCGGAAGGCGATCGAGGAACAGCGCGATCAGATGCGAGAGATTCGCACGATGATCGCTGGCCTGAATCTCAACGCCAATAATAGGCATCCTGAAGGTGATAGGAGACGCGCCGAGGGAGTTGCCCAAGGCCGACCTATTGCTCAGAACATCGTTCGACGTCCCACTCGTTATCAACCTGATGATGAGGAAGACTCGGAGGATGAAGGTGATGGACTTCATGGATATCAGCCGGGGAGGCGGCGCATGAAATACAATGATTACCGATTGAAGGCGGATATTCCATATTTCAATGGTAATATGCAGATCGAAGACTTCCTTGATTGGATCTCAGAGGTCGAGAGATTCTTTGAGATGATGGAGGTTCCAGAGGAGAAGATGGTCAAATTGGTGGCGTTTCGATTAAAAAGTGGTGCCGCCGCTTGGTGGGACCAATTTCAGAAAACCCGACAACGGCAAGGAAGATCACTTGTTCGTACGTGGAGGAGGATGAAAGAGCTCCTCATGGATCAATTTCTGTCACGAAATTATGAACGATATTTACCCCAATTGTATCGAAATTGTTGTCAAACCGTAAGGGTGAAATCACGACCGGAGATATCAAAGGCGCAAGAGGTGATAAGAGCAAGTCCTCCAAAAGATGGGGATGATTCGAGGGCCAACCCTTATGATCTACCATCATCAGAGAAGTACGGAGGTTCCAATGAACCAGAACTTTGCTCAAATCAAAATCAACAAGAGAGCGAAGTTTTAGCTGAACAAGAAGTTGATGATATATATGATGGCGCAGAGTTCGCAGAAGAAGAAGGAGAGCGGGTCAACTTCATCGTTGAACCAGAGATCGATGAGGACATGAGCAATAAAGAAGCAGAGGATGTTGTTTTCTCTGGTGATTCTGAAGATGTCATTGGAGGAGAACAAGAGGAGTTGTTTCCACAGTCCATAGCGGTGACCCCAAGATGGAAGAGCCCCTACAGAAGCTTGTGTTGCAAAATATATGCACCATCAACAAAAGTGTTTTGGATGCCATCATCAACATTGATAACAATGAAGACTTTGCGGCTACTACTGTGGTGAAGAAATTTGGGCTACAAATCGAGGGGCATTCAATTTTCTACATGATCGGTTTTATTGAGAAGAAATTTGAAGTCAAGAAAATATCTCTTCTCTTGCCGAAGGTGAAATACAAAGAAACATCAATTGAAGAGCGGAAGAACTCGAGGACGAGTTCTTTTGAAGAAGAGGAGTCTGATGTAGGACAGATTATGCAGATGGGAGCACCAAAAGAAGTCCATCAGATAAATTACAAATCAATGGTCACGATCTCGGAATCGCACGAAATTTTACATGGTGAAATATATCGAGGAGATCTTCTAGATTAGTTGTTATACAACTAACAATTCTTATTTTTTAAAATTAATTCATTTAGGCCTTTAAATTAGCGATTTTACTATTTTTAGTAAGTTTTAGATTTGTGATATCTCAATCATAACAGATCGGAATTGATTTCTATCAATTCCTATGATCATTGAGGATCTCATAGAATCAGAAAAATTAGTTTTCGAATTTATTATTTTTAGTAATTTTTTAATTTTATGTTATTAGTATAAATAACAGACTTGTAATCTATGGTTGACAGTTTTTTCTCAATAATATTTCGAATTTTCTGTATTATGGGGCTTTCTTCCTTGTGGATTCAAGGAGCTTATGAGATCTCAACGCTGGTTGGATCTTTTTATCTTCACGCTGCGTTATGATGCTTATGATTTTGTAAAGCAATTGAATCAACAATTCCAACATTTCCTCTGCATAGATCAGACCATGGACTCCACCACTTTCATAAATAGAAATTAAGAATTAAAAACTCACTTGTGCCTATGAACGAATGGTGAGTTCTTGGCGTCGTCTTCTGCAAATCAAGCAAGAACATGATCAATTGAGAGAGAGAGAGAGAGAGAGAGAGAGATACAATAGGAGACCGATGGATCGAAGTGAAATCAAGGGAGTGAGAGAGAGAAAGCACCAAGTTTAAGAGTAAACTTGGTGATGATGGTGTCGGTGTCCGGTGTCTCTGGAGGTTGACTACGATCCGACATTGACGGAGGTTGACGTACGGTGTCAGAGTAGGTTGATGACGATCCGGCGTCGACGGAAGTGGTGGGCGTCGATGGAGGTTGATGGCGATTAGGCGAAGTAGGCGAGATGGAGACTTTAGGTTAAAAAAATGAGGGATGCTTATAGAGTTTATGAGAAATAAAGTAAATAAATGGTAATTTAGATTTTTTAGACTTCTCCTTGCGCAAGTGGTACATATGCCTACAATTTTTTTTTTTTTTGTATTTAGACAAAAAATAAAATTAATAAACCTGATATCTGTATACTTTTACCGAGGCAATATGTCCCCGGTAAGAGTTCTAAAAAAACCAACGAATTATTTTATCAGTAAATAAAATGTATAAATAATAAATCCTCATATTTAATACGTTTACCGAGGACACTTTTCCTTGGTAAATATATTAATTTGAAACCAGCTTATGCTTTTAAAGAGGAATTATTTCCTTGCTAAACTATTTACTTAGGGGCGAACGTGAAAATTTAATACCTTTACCGGGGAGGTTTTCCTAGGTAAAAGTGCACAATGCTGACAAATTATTATGTTGACAAAAATATAAAAATAATAATCCGTATTTTATATATTTACAGAGGAATATTTTCCAGTGTAAAGGTATTAATATGAAAAAAATATTCTTTTATTGGCAAAATGTTTATTCGGTATGATTATAATTTTTTTTCCATTTCAATGTTTAGTTTTACCAAAGAACATATTCCTTGGTAACAGTGATTTATTTATTTTTTGAAAAATGAAGTGGTAGACTAGCTATTTCTTTTCATTAATTTAATAAAGGAGTACACGCCTACTAAAAAAAACAATAACAGTGTTTAGGATGAACACCAAAACTGCAGGCAAACAAACAAAAGATATACATAAAGACAGAAGACCACACCACGGGAACGGCAGGGGAACCGCCCCGGCCCATGAGAAACAATAATTTATTAAACGGATGAAGGGTGACCACTCTCTTGTTCCCCATTTCCTAGGAAACAAAAATTTCATAGGTAAAAATACCCAATTACCTACGAAATAAATTCCTTGGTAAAACTTTCATGCCTAGAGAACCCTTTTTCTTGTAGTAATTAAAAAACTTGTAAATGGCAAGGCCCGTGGTAGAAATAACGACTAAATTCATGGTTGTTGTTTATTCCTCATATTGCACAAGAGAGATTTGCATGGTTCCACAAATTGTTTATGAGTTGATTGTTCTTAAACAATTTTGTAATGGATATGCATCGGGTGCATAGGTTACAAGAATATGCCTATACAAACACTAGGCTTTGACAGCAAATACAAACTCCTCGGCATTCAATTTGTTTATCGCAAACATTCCTCAATAAACTTCCAACCAGACTGAGGCTTTTGCAAAAGGTTTGATCAGGGACTCCTCTTGCCTCCTTTGCCTATCTGCAATTGAGGATGCAGATCACCTCCTTCTCTCTTGCTCATTTTCTAGATTCCTATGGATTTCATTGTTTAAAGGGATGCTTATTAGACATCCCCCACCTAGAAATCTTGCTACCTTTTCAGACAGGGACGGAGTCAGAAATTAGAGCAAGAGGGCCCGCAAATAAGGGACTTCATCTAATTTTTTGGTTTTTAAAATGTAAATATATAATGTGATTATTTAAGAGAAAAATATGTCAAAAGCCAGGCAAATATTAAAATCAATGTACACATGTTCATTTAATACCAACAAAAAATAAATTTAAAAAACACACAGCTTACACTTCAATTGTGCCCAACAATTTTTTGACAGCATAGATTTTATCCACAAACATATCATTGTCAAACTTTTCAACTATTTCTCTTTCAATATATAAAATCAAGCAATGTAAGCTCGACGAATAATATCTTGTTGATTTATCGGATATTCCTCAATTTGATAACTTGTTCTATAATTGGAAGAGGTATATGAATTACTTTTCAGTTCTTGGACGTTTCGATGAAGGATTTTCAATGATTGGAGGTGGATCAACATTAGAAGAAGGATTTGTATTGGCTTTGGAGTTGGAGCAATTTCTTTTAAGAGAATCATTTTCATATTGCTCAAGATTTGACCTAAATTTCATCTTGCGGACTTCAGGAGAGTTGCAAAATTAAATGCCTTGAATATCGTACGCTCATAAATACTAGCCTTTATTCGCTGAAGTGTGACAGTTTTATGCTGAGATTTAGCCTGAAAAATCTTGCGATTGCACTCAATCCATATAAACCAAAATGTGGTCGTGAGAGTGATTCGGGCAATCTCCTTCCGGAATGGATCAGAAAAATGTGAGGACAGCCAAGGCCAGAGAGGGGAGCTGACTTGTAGGACCCGAAATAGTGAAGTCCAAACATAGCGAGAGAAGGAACAACCCACAAAAAGATGATCAACATCCTCTGGAGCTGAGAAGCACAGGTGACAATTAATAGATTGCATAAGGCCCCGTTTTTGTAGCCTGAGCAAAGTAGGAAGCTTATTATGAAAAGCTTGCTAAGAGCATAGTCTATGTTTCGGGGTGGGTTTGGATAGAATTCCATAGCTACTTGGCTCATTGTGGTTACATGAACATCGCTTATGAATTCTAAGTTCAATTGTTTATCGACATTAACAAACACTAATAAGTTTGGTTTGAGGGAAAATTAAAGGCAAAGATTATTTGAAAAATATCCCTCTAAAAGAGTTCAATTTACACAGGAAAGTAGTCATTCATATAACAAATGTACAAGAATTTTTATTGTTTAGTTCCCGTAAACTATGCGATTTTTAAGTTCACATTTCAATTTAAGTCCCCACTTCAAATGCCTTTTTTAATTAGTCCCTGCACCAAATGTCCATCGAAGTATATTCCATGTAACGTTAGTTTGTAAAATTGAATTTTTTAAAATACCAAAATTAATCTTGGCATTTTTATTTTTTAGTCCTTGTAAACTATGTCACTTAGTAATCAATACCACCCTTTTTCATAATGCATTTTAAGTCTCCAAATACAAAATCATTTTTCTTCATTAGTACGTCCCTTAAAAATGTCTGTCTGATTTATAATTATTTTGATATTTGAAACTTATACACAAAATGTTTAGTAAAATATCTAAAACAAAACTACGTACATTTGCATTGTTAGGTGTCGAGTGACAATTTCTGTGTCACTTCAACTCTAATTCGAGAGTGTCAGAGCAAAATGAGATGTCGTGTTTATGTATCCAAACGGGAGCTCTCAAAGGGTTGACATTTTTTTGATGTCCGGCATGGAGGGAAGATGATGACTGCAGGCTTTTTTAGAAGATGATGACTGCGGGCTTTTTTAGGGGGTGAATGATGCCAATTTCTCACTCATCCCACTACATATGTCCATCCAATTCGAGATTGCATTATCTAATTACAATCTCCTCAACCCTCTTCTATGGGGTAGGATGTGGGTTCTTTGGCAACCCTCATCGGTCCACATTGAGCTCCTACAGTCCTCAACCCAATTTCCTCACCGCAAAGTGTCCCCTACCTTGGTTTAGCCCAATTTTCTCAAAGTTCTCTCTGATTATATCTTTACAAAATAAAATAAAAATTAAAAATCACATTTTTATTTTGTTAATCTATATATTTCATACATTGAATCAAGATAGCATCCCACTCGTATTGTCTTCACGACACAACTAAATATATACAAGCATGTCATTTCTCCCCTCATGAATTAGAGTTTAGATGATTTTATTTATTTATTTATTATTTATTCTAATTTTTTATTTGAGAAGAAGAATAATTATGAAAGCAAATTTTGAGGGTTTTTTATTTTGAAATTGATTTCATGATTTTTTTTTGTTGAAAATTATTAGATATTGAATTAGATATTTTGAGTGCATTTAGACTTTTAAAAATTAAAAATTTATATGTCATTGAAAAACTTATATGCAGTCAATGAAAAATTTATTTCACATGATTTTAAATTTTATTTCTTTAGAAATTCATATATTTCTTCTATTGTTATAGAATCTTTGCCACTTTACTGCACACCATCATTGTTTTGAAATATCAAATGATAAAATTTGAATAGAGGCTAAACTAGAAAGTCGATACCCTGGTTATACAAAATTTGAAGAAGGTTTCATTTTGGGTTTCTTTCATTGAGGGAATGAGTAGTTTATGTATTATTTGAATGTTTTTGGCCAAAAACCTAATGAGAAAAAGAAATGAAAAAGACACATGTGGAACAAATGTATACTATTTGAATACATCGTACATCATAGAAACAATGAAAAAAAAAAAAAAAAAAATACAATAGGGAACTAACAATGTAACCTAAGCCCTCACAACAAAAAATGCAATCTATACAAATGAATCAAAATGCATAACGAAATGCTGTTGTGACAGGGAATATCCAACAGCAAGCAAAAATGCGCCCCCTCTTCGACCTGAATGTAATGTCACCGAAACCCACGGTCGACGCTACGATCATAACAAAATATATCGAGTTTCCCAATCCAATTTCTTTCTCAAATAAATTTGTGCAAATGACTCCTAATGACAAAAGAGTAAGAAGAAAGAAATATGTGATGCACATTCTCCACTTCCTTCGAATCCGTGTAACCCCAGGCTCCCCCATGTAAGGATAACGTTGAACCATTTTTTTTTGTATCCAACCCAGAAACTTGTCTAAGTAACTCGATAATAAGGTATTATAAATGCAGTTTAATATCACTGAAATACCAATGAAAACTTTTGTTACTGTGTTGTCTGGTGAGATATCCCCGAACCCTATTGTAGCCGTAGACACAATTGTAAAATATAGTGAATCGAGGTACCTGATGCACTTAACGTCATCTTTTGGGAGCTTAAGGTTGTAAAAGAACCAGAATAACAAACTGTTCGCCATGAGGAGCAGAATGAAACCTATCATGGGAAGAATAAGAAGTATCCCCTGAAAAATTGAAATCATAATATGCAAATTAGAACTTTTTATTTTTAAAAAAATTTAACTTTTTAAAGGTTTATAAAAATATTATTACGGCTCATAGCTTCCATTCAATGAGAGTACAGGAAAGGAATAGAGGAGATAAGACCAAAAAAACTATTTGTTAGCAAGGAATAAAGGGTTATAATTATGCAAAAATAAGTAAGAATAAGATGGTATTGATATTCCAAGTGTCTCATGTTATTCCACCCAATCTATTCCACTAGTTTAAAAATGTTCACATGTCAAATCGCATGTCATCACCTTTATTAAATAAGGGAATCCACATGTCAAATAAACTTTTTCATTTTATTGAGAAGGGGTGAGGCGGATGCTGAGTTTCAGTTCACTAAGATTGTTCCCTCGTCACACACAATTTTCTGTACATTTGCTAAATATTATTACGGTGCAATACAATTTTGGACTTACAAACCCCAAAAAAAAAAAAAAAACCTTCTCATTTTATAAATTAGGGTATTCACATCTCATTCTTTAATGTCAATCAAACAACAAAACATTATCATTACGTTTATCAATAAGAATAACTAAAAAACATCCAAACAAAAAATGCTTTGTTTGGATATTTTTTTATTTACACGCACATCGTGCGTGGGGAAGACTAGTTTTAAAATATAAGTAAATAAAATATATAAGTAAATAAAATATATTTTGAATATTTTTTTTTCTAAAATATTTTAGAAAAACAAAATATTTTTTCTAATATATTCTAAAATATCTTTTTATTTACACGCACCTTATGCGTGGTGAAGACTAGATCTGATTTATCTAAATCTCATTTGAAATCATAATTTTGAATAAATAAAATATATAATAAAATTGTTATTGTTATGGGAGGGTAAAAACGAAAATAAAAGGCTGGTGAATATTATTTAAATTCTTAAATTTTAAACAAATAAGATATTTAAGTAACTGCTAAATTTTTGAGAGGGTAAAGATGGAATTGTAAAAGCTGGGTCAAAATTCTTCTAATAAGTATATATAAAATTTTCAATAAATAAGATATATAATTAATTGCTAAATATTTGGAATATAAAGAAAAAACTAAAAAAGATAGGGTCAAACTTCTTCTTATAAGTAAGTAATAGAGATTGCATTAGATTAATTAATTTCCATATATGGCTCATTATTTACACACATCATCTTCTAATCTCATATTATTATATCCCTCGGATTTACCCGAGAAGGAAGGAGATTGCATTAGATTACTTCCTGATTTAATTCAAATTTAATAGTCTAGTATCTGAAATTCCTCATTTGAAATCTAAGCTCTGAAAAGTTCATCAAGGATTCAAAATTGGGGTTCGATGTACCTGACTTTCTAAGGTAATATTCTTTTTATTTATATATTTTGTTACTAAAAAATTGAGTTCTTTTTATTAAATCAAAACTCAATGTTATAATTTTTTCTCAAGTTAATCGAGGATTGAAAATCTGTGGAGAATTTCTGGCTTTCATACGTTTCAAGGTAACATTTGTTTGATATTAATTTTGGGTTTTTCCAATCAAAACGTGAATTAGATTAGAAAAAATTAAAGATGGGAAAAATATTCCTTTCTCAAGTTCATTGCGGATTGACAATTTGGGGGGAGTTTGTGGCTTTCTTATTTTTCAAGGTAGCGTTTGTTTGTTATTGGGATTACTAATTTTTTGGTTTTTTTTTCCAAATCAAAACATGAATATGAATAGAAACAGCGGGAACATTGAACTAGTTTAACAATTAGTTAATGTTTTGAGGATAAATTGTCCTAATTTTAAAAGATAAAAAGTTCATTAATTTTGCTTATATCTATATTTGTTAAAAATCCTTATTTTATTTTCACAATTAGGAAAACTATCCACGCATTATATAAATTATTATTATTTTTATTTCAAACGGGATAAATTATTTTCTTCATCACTTATCCCCACAATTATCTATCATAATTTCTATGTTTAAAATGGGTTACCTCTTGCAAATGTAATTAAGCATCAACTTGTCTTATTCGAATGCATCTTGAATTTCGCTCCGTAATGTCGCCTGTCTCACCATGATCTCTCCTTTTATGGTTTTATCAAATTCCATGTACACGATCTTCCAGGAATAAAGAAAGAGATGGAAGGAAAAAATTGGCTTAGTTTTCTACATAAGATACTCTCCATGTTTAGTGGAGGCACCACAGATTCTGCTAAGTTCGACAACCCCCAATTCTCCAACTGCATTCTACAAATTGAGGTCTTGAAATACTCAAATGGTGCAGGATCTAATGTCGATGAAGAAGGTGTCATCTTCAATGCTGATCAGAAATCAGAAGTTCTTAGAGTCCAACGAATTCATGTCGACTCTCTTGTATTGGCTTCCAAGAGCCCTTTCTTCCTCAAGCTCTTCTCGAATAGAGAGAAAGAATTAGAACAGAATTGCCCAGTGATCATTAGGATTGATGCTTTAGAGGAAGCCGCCTTCCTGGAGCTCTTGCATTTCGTGTATGGTATGAAGTTGACAGAAAGTCTATCCATGTTATTGAATGTAATGAGGATCGCAGACAAGTTTCAGGTTGCCTCCTGCATTGAGCAATGTATTCGGTTGCTAGTAGATTTACCCATGACCAGAGAATCAGCGTTGGTATGTTTAGATATTCCTATCGATAATTCGATGAGGAGCAAGTACCGACAACAATTGATTGACAAAGCAAAGGAATTCTTGGCCTCTTCGTACAAGGATTTAGAAAACTTTGAAGATGAGATATGCAATATGAAATTCGCCGCGATTGAGGCTGTCTTAAGTGGGGACAAGATATGGACAACAGAAGATGAAGTTTTTGAAATCGTGATCAAGTGGGCACGCAGGCAGTTTCCAGGACTTCAGGAGAGGCAAGAGGCACTGGGTTCCTTCATCACACGACTCGTTCGTTTTCCATTCATGACCAATAGGAAGCTGAGGGAGGTGCTCAAATGCGAAGACTTGAATGGAGACTTTGCTAAAGATGTTGTCAATGAAGCTCTTTTATTCAAAGCTGAATCTTTGTACGGGAATGGAGTGATCAACCCTTCATCCAATGAGTCCGCGGAGAGACAGTTTGTCGTGCGTGCTTACATGAAACGCACCATTTTCTATGATCTAAGCCTGGAAGACTGCAAGAAACTCAAGTTAGAAGGGATAAAATTATTTTCCGAAGAGTTTCTCTTGGGAAAGCAGCATTTTCACTCAGGATGCATTATGAACCTTCAATTGGTTCTTTCGGTTTGTTCTTAACTATACAGAACCCATCTTTAGTAGCCATAGAGGTGGAAGGTGAATTTGCAGTAAAGAAAAAACCTGAGATGGTATTTGTGAAAAAGTTTAAATTTAAAAGGCCTAATCTATACAAGGACAAGTACACTTGTCGGGGAACTTTTAACTTGGTTCATATGCCGTGGGAATCATTTATATCAGATAACAGCCCATATTTCATTGATGGAGTCCTCCACTTAAAAGTAGATTTGTCCGTAGTTGAATAGAAGAATTTCGCTGCCATGTGTTGAAAGTTTTGCAGATCAAGTGAACATATTCATTGATGGTTACTTGCATGAGTGAAGTGGATGTGCTAATAACATGAAATAATGGAGATTACAAATCTAGCCGTTTTGGTAGGATTGTATGGGAGACACTTTTTTTGTTAATGCATGTTTGTGATTTCCATAGAATATTCTTTGTATTTTGTTATTCATAAGATGTCACTTGAAGTGTTTGGTGTAGCTAGCATTACTTTATTCCAAGGGTGCTGGTCCACTCAGTTTTTTTTTATCTCGTTAGAAATTCAGTGAAACATATAATTTGTTACATGATGTATATATATATATCATTAAATTTTTTCTTACACTTACGAAAATATGTCTATTCAACTCGATATAGAGCGATATACACTTTTGATGCAGAACGGGTGGCGGACGCGTTCCAAGAGCGATGAACCCGAAAGGGTCCATTTGAGATTTTCAAATATTTACAGAAAAACCGGCTAGTAGAAATATGGTGCCCCGAACTCGGAATCGCCTGAAATTTTTACTGGAGGTAGATATCGAGGAGATCTACAAAAGTTGTCGCTACGCCACAACACACGCTTATTTTTCCATTTTTCCCATTTTTCGGCCCTCAAAATGGCCTTTTTGCTATTTTTAGTAACATTTTAGATTCTGCATATCTCCTTCATAATAATCCGGATTTGACTGAAATCAAATCCGAAGATCTTAGAAGATCCTCTAGAGTTAGTTATAACAAATTTTCGTTTTTGCTATTTTTAGTAACTTTTTAGTATAAAAGGGATTTCTGTAATTTAGGGTTAGCAGTTTTATAATATATTTCTGAGTTTTATTATTCTCTTTGAGAATTGTGGTTTGTGGAAGGATCTCAACGCTTGTTGGATCTTTGTTTTAGTTTTTTCGCTGCGTTAACTTTTTAAGAAAAATGAGTTTTGGTTGATAAAAATGATTGAGTCTAACATTTTCCTTATTGAAAATGTTAAGACTCAACCCCTTTCTTATGAGCCAAATATCTTAACACCTATGTTTTTTTATAAATAATATACCTCTTTTTTTGTTTAAAAATAACAAATTAAAGTAACTATTATTCAAATAAATCAAATATGTAGATAGATAGTTTTTTTGTTGCATCCTTTTCCAATCTAAAACAAAAAAAAAAAATGATGTTGTAACACGATCACCACTAATTTTATATAGCTATTAAATCAATTGATATAATAACTCTATTTGAATATGCTGCATTGAAATCTTGTGTTTTATTAGATTTTCAACTGTAAGATTTTTTGGCCTTAAAAAGAAAGATGGTGCCCATAGACATAAATAATATAATGATGGTTTTGTCAACGAGTGCTCTTAGGGCACATGTTAACTAACATTTATTGCTAATTTATTAGACAATTCAACAAGATATTAATCAATAAAATGAAAGATTTTTAAAATATCAACAATACCTCTAATAATTCACTAGCTTTTTTTCTTCTCCCCATACCCAATTTTTCCCTTCTATACCCAAAACTTTTACCTTCACTCTCCCTCATTTCCTACAAAAGTTTCATCCAAAAATGTATGTATCCTTTCATTTTTGTTCTAAATATTTTATATGAACCTCCATTCTTTATTGGTTTTTTTTTTTTTATCATTTTAAGTTATTTCAATATATAATGAATAAATGACCTTGC
The DNA here is from genome assembly GCA_030737835.1 of Acorus gramineus. Taxonomy (NCBI): domain Eukaryota; kingdom Viridiplantae; phylum Streptophyta; class Magnoliopsida; order Acorales; family Acoraceae; genus Acorus; species Acorus gramineus. The sequence continues at coordinate 2,236,901 of CM060854.1, forward strand.
ATGCTTTCGACTGGTGCTTTACATCAAATCTGTGTAGGTGGATTCATGAGAAATGAAAAAAGAGAGGTGCTTCATAAATTTGTTTATAGAGCAGATACTGAAATTAAACTTTTCTATCTTTCATTATAGTGGGCTGATATTGTAGATTGTATATTGATAAACATATTAATAAAAAATAAATGATAAGAAACACATAAAAAAAATGTTGATTAAGAAATAAAAAGAAGTGCAATAAGGAATCAGGTGGGAGGGAAAAATTGGATATGGGAGTGAAAAAGAAAAAAATGTGGTGAATATATTAGGATCGTTGTTGATATTTAAAAAATCTTTTAATTATTGATTCATATCTTGTTGGGTTGCCTAAGGTAGTGTTTGACGACTTCTCTAGAAGTACTTCTACAAGAAGTTCTTTTTGGATGAAATTACTTCTAAATAAGGAGTTTTTTGTATCTGGGTTAGAAAATATTTGGGGACACACATCGATGAATGTTTTCAAAAAGTACTATTATAAAAGAAATATACATAAAATATCTTAACATATCAATATACATATAAATAAAATAATATACTCAACCATATAGGTGTCAAATACTAATAAACCTTTTTTTTATCACAATTGGTTACAAAATCAAACTAACAAATCCTAACAATTAAAATACTAACAAACTTTTGTTTTTTGAACTAAAGATAAATATTACTAAAAAATTTATTTTAAAAATTAAAAGATATTAACAAATTTATTCAAATCTAAAATAGAAAATAACGTAAATTAACAAATTTAAAATAGATCCTAGATTTGTCCTATATCACCTAATGAGATAATAGGTGAGAGAAAATTTTATATAGTACCTAAAACCCATGTTTGGTTTGAGAATAGGGGTAGAATAAATGAGAATAAATAGGAATAGTTTCAAAATGGGTGTTTGAATAGCTGGAAGAAATGAGAATCTATATGTCGGAATTAATTGGTATAAAGTGGTATATATATTCCAACTATTATAGTGGATTTTCAATTTTTACCCCGTGGATGTAGGTCTAGGCCGAACCACGTATTTTTGTGTTCTTCGTGTGATGGTGTTCCGTTCTTATATTCGATCTAGTGTTTTATTGTGGACTTCTGCGTATTCGTTTCTTAACAACTGGTATCAGAACTCCAAGTTGTGACCTAAGATGACGAGATCTGAAAAATGATGAAACAACATGGGTCGAAAAATGCCAGCGATATTGTATCGAGGTTTTACACGAAGAAGAAAAAGAAGAAGAAAAAGAAATTTTTTTTATAACAGTTGCTGTGGCCGTGAGAAAAAAAAAAGAAAAAGGAGGATGTGAGATCCCTGTACTCGTGGCATGCCCTTGCATGCCTCGGGAATGATGGAAAAAAAAACCCATGCATAGGGCATGGATGAGTGCCTAGATACTTGATGCTTCTGCGGACATGGGTGCAGGCGCGAGGTGTTGACAAGCAGAGGCACATGAAGACACGGGCGCATGCCTGAGATCCAGAGAAGCGCGCGCACGTACGCTCCAGTTGTGAAGTGCAGATGCGGGTGCGGGTTGACGCACAGGCACATGTGCGGACGCACGTGCGAAGACGGGAGATGCAAGGCGGCATGCGACGACGAGCGCGAAATGATCTACGCGAGGCACGTGATGTGGATGCTCAATTTGTGCAAAAGAAGAAGATGGAACAATGCAACACAGAGAAGACGTTCTAAATCTGGGTGATGTCCCAGGTGGTTCAGGTAAAAGCGAGTCCAGGTTTAGAGCTCGCGAGCGCGTGGTAAAGCTTTTTCAAGGTGGAGTCCAGATCCTTCTTCAGAGACGCAACACAGAGAAGGTGTTCTGAACCCAGGTGGCGTCCTAGGTGGTTCAGGTAAAATGCGAGTAGACATTTGAAACTCGCAAGTGCGTGGTGTAGCTTGTTTAAGGTGGAGTCCAAATGACATTTCTTCAGAAACGCACATAGAGCATGCGATAGATTCACATGATTACCAAGTCAAGATGCTGACTTGGAGATGCAGTAGTGCAGACTTCCGGAAGAAGAAAAGTTATTTAGCCAGGTGGAGTTTGCAGAGCGAGGTGGAGACATCAACAGAAATCTTCAAGGGGTTCGTGGAAGTCAGAGTTTACTGAATTCGAGTTAAGGTGGAGATTGCTAGGATTATGTCTCGATTCGGTGTATCAACATCGGATGACCATAATGAAACCATATTAGGGTGGGCACCTAATTGATAATTAATTAAGATTTGATCTTAATTAAGATATAAAGTGAATCTCCTAAAATCAGGGAAACAGATTTGTTTGTTACAGATTTGTTTGTTAGGAGATTACTTAGAGAGTAAGTTATTTATTCATATAAATAACCTCTAGGGTTTCAGGGCAAAACTTGGCATGGCTTTGCACATGCAGATAAAATGTAGAGATCTATAGAGAGGTTGAGAGGGTTCATGAGAGGGTAACTCCAAAGAGAGTTTATAAGACTTTTTTGTATCTCAACTATTATAGTGGATTCTCAGTTTTTATCCTGTGGATGTAGGTCTAGGCCGAACCACGTATTTTTGTATTCTTTGTGTGATGGTGTTCCGTTCTTATTGGGGACCCATTTACCCGTGCTTCCTCCTTTGTTAAAATTTGAACCATGTTGAGCAACTTGGGTGACAAGGACTTCGTTGGAAATAGTCAATGAAAGGTTTATAAAAGGGTTTCTTGCCAATTACATACCCAATGAGGGAGAGTCTCCAGTGATCCTCCATTTCCACAAGGTCAGACTCTTTGCTTGATAGCACCAGTTTGCCATCTTCCAAAGATGGTTCGATGAAGGAAAAATCCCTATTTTGATGACTTTTCTCCTATGCTGGAAATAGTTGGGCCTAGCTTCTGTTCTCCAAAGCGAACTTGGGGGATGGAGGAAGGGATCCTCCAAACCGTCTACTGAAAGCCCCTTGCTTCTATGGATAACCCACATTGGACTGAGTAGGTTGAGCATTGGTTGTAGCCTTGAAAGATGCCTCCTGCAATGGACCCTTGCCTTTATCAGGAGGAGGATGACGATCCTCTTGCCCCCGGACGCTCCTAGTTGGACTATGGAGCCTTTAGAGTGCCCAAGGATGTTGTGGCCGTCAAATGCCCAGTGAGAGCAAGAAGAATGCTATCAATAGATCCTCCACGCGGGGGAAGCGTTTTAGAGACCGCGGGAACAACGGAAACATCAACAATCGACGAGGGGGCGACGGTATTAGAGATGGGTTCAGTGGTCTTCGACACCTCGGAAGAATCAATGGAGGGGTTGGATGGAAGAGGTGACGAGGATGGGGGGTGGAGGATCTGTGGAGGGGTTGGATGGAAGCAAACGTCAGTTTTTCTATTAAGGTAAACGTCAGAAAATTAATACCATATCCAGGACAACTTTCTACAAAATGTATGGGTGATCAAATAAAAAACAAGATGATGTCATCTCCAATTCAACCTCCTACAAAATATATGTGTGATCAAATAAATAACAAGATGATGTCATCTTTCCTTTTTTTTTTTTTTTTTTTTTTTGCTTGCGTTTGACTAACTATTTTCAAGAAAGGAGAAGTGGATAGAAAAGTTTCTTTGTAGATATGATGTTTGCCGAACTTAATAAACATTTGAGAAAATTAATTATAGTTTTTTTTTTTTTTTTTTAAGAATAGAATCCTGACTTCTTTTTGGGAGAGGGTGTGTCTCGATCACCCTGCTAAGGGGGTCTTCCACGATTGATTACAGGTCTCTTCCTATAACCCCATATTTATTTTAAATCTCTGTAATTTTTTAACATAATAATAGATCATCAGGTATTAACCCTTATTATGTCGAGTTCCTCCCCCCCCGGAAGGGCTTACATTGTGAGGGGCATAGAAGTCATCGTTGAGACGGAAGAAAAGAAGAAAGAGAGGGATTTAGAAAAGAAGAAAGAGAGGGATTTGAAGGGGATCAATCGAGGTTGGGGTCGGGGATGAGATTGGATCAACAGACGGGGTTGGAAAATGGAATAACATTTCAACCAAATAATGTCTCAAATAACTATTGACTTGTTCACCACTCTCTCAATCAATAGTTTGATTTCTTGTCAATGTCACAATGGATTTACAAATCCATGGACATTGATTTTTATCTATAAAAATCCTAACCAACAACCACACATTAGTCTCATGATTTTATCAATCTTTAAACATGGGAATTTAATGGGAAATGGGCACTAAAAAAATAAAATATAGCCAATCTATGACCCAATATTTTTATCTCTTTTTATATTTTTTTAAACATGGGAATTAAATTCTTATTTAATAAAAAATTTCTATTACTTAGTTGTTAAAAGAATTATGTGACCCAATATTTTTATCTCTTTTTATCTTTTGATCAATTTTTTTATTACTAATATATTTAAATTTTAAAATTTATACTTATCTGTATCATATTACACCATAGATTTAGATAATTATCTTTAAAATTTCACATATCTTTTGCATGGTTATCTTTCTATTTAAAATTCTACATCAGAAATTTTATATCAAATACATTATAAATAGTTATTTGTATCATTGGCCTACAATGAAATTCTTCTGGAAGTTTTTGTTTTAGGTAATATCACAATAATTTTTAATTTCCTTTGCATTTGTCTTTCCATAATTACATCTATCAAATTTTATTTTTAATTTCATGTTCATGATTGTTTGTTCTAATTAATTTTCATATATGTAGTTGCTATTGTTTTCATTAGTTGCTGATGCTAATCTTTATATTTTCTTTTTTGGATCTGTTTTTCTATAATTATATTAAATTCATTTTAACTATTGATTATAAATTTCATGTTCATGATTTAATATTATAAGGTTTAGTTTCATAGTATGTTGGATTAATTTATTTTTATTAAATAATTAATATGTTCATTAATTTATTATTGTTAAATCTTTGCTATTTCTTTAATTTTTTATTTATAATGTGGAATTTTAAAATCATGTTAGTTTATATAACGGATTATAATTAAAGAACTGCCTATTTTTTTGTATGATAATTCCTATTTTATAGGAATTTTATATTTTCATCTAAAAAAATGGTCCTATTTGCTATAATTTTTATCTACTCCAAATTTTATAGGGATTTATTTTTATTTATTCATTTTTATCATAATTAACATGTTTCGCTAAAAATAATGTAAATTTTTTCCATTTTTTTTTTTCACTTTTGATTTTATTCGTATTTTTTGTTATCTAATCCCTATTTTATAGAAAATTATTTGTCCATCAATAAAAGATAACCTATAATAGTCTACTTTTATTTTAATTCTAAAATCATGACAAATAAAATATATTTCTTTTTTAACCTTTTTATGTTAAATCTCATAAAAAATAATAATAGTAAAAAATAGCTTTTTGATATTTAGCTTTTGATATATTATTTTTTCATACTCTAACATATCCCGCCATTTATTTTAATTTTAATTATATTTTCTTACTCATTGATAATGTATCATAATTAATGCAAATAATTTATATTTTTTTTATTTTTTAAAGTTATTCGTTTATTTTTCTTCGATTCATTTATTATATTTTTTTTTATCAATCCATATTTTAAAGGGATTTATTTAGTTTTCATTATCATAATTAACATCTTCAAAATTATATCTATACTTTTTCTGTCTTGGTTATTTGTATTTTTTATCTCATCTAGATTTTTTATATATTTATTTATTACCTTTAATTTTTTTATTTTTTTCTATTTTGGTTTTACTTGTTATTTTTTTATCGAATCCCTATTATATAGGGATTTATTTCAGAATAAAAGATCTTATTTAAAAAATAAATAAATTAAGATAATTATTTTTATTTATTTTAAAGAAAAAAATCTAAAATTGAATATATGATGCATATAATTATCATTTTTTGAATTTGAAATACATGAGGATTAAAAGTAACAATTTTTTTAAAAAAATTCGGTTTTTAATGAATTTTAAATTTCAAGTACATCATAAATAATTTAAAATTGAAATATAGTGATTATAAAATTAATTTATTTTTCTTTAAATTTAATATAAAATATAGATAATTTAAAATTAAATATAATGCATAGGAAATCAGTTTTTACCATACATTTTAATGCATATCAAAATTTTAAAAATTTCAAATTAGAGTAAAATCTGATCAGATTTTTAGTTCAAATCATTCAAATTTTGAATTTATATTTAAAAAAATTATATGTTTAGAATATGTTTTTATATTTCTGGTTAGATTTGTATTAGATTAAATAATTGTTTTCTGGTTAGATTATCTATATGCTGGTCAGATTTCTGGTTAGATTATCTTTCTGGTTAGATTATCTATATGCTATTATATATATGTGTGTATTACCTTATTTGTAATTGTAATTTTTAATTTAATATTAAAATAAATAAATATATAGTAGATGGTATATATTTAATAAATTATAAAAAAATTACTATAAAAATATACTGCCTTATATATATTATGTATCACTTTATTTTTTATTCTTTTTTTATTTTCTATGTTGAATAAAATGGAAGAAAATTTTTATTTATAAAATTTTAATTTTCATTATTGCCCCTACATAATGGTAGTATATTCATATGCTTTTTATATTATTCCCTTAAGTATCTCCTTCAATTTTCTTTTATTTATTTTTTTATTTTTTTGGTATTTTCTCTCATTGAATTATCAATATTTGAAACAAACATATATATATTTGTGATATAGTTTATATAAAATAGCATTTTCATTCGGAATGGCTTTTACATGTTATTCAAAGTTGGGCTATTTATTTATTATTTTTTAATTGAGTGGTTTTGTTTTAATATTTTTTTAAAATTCTTTTTTTATGATGTAGGTTTTGAGGGTTGAGAAGGAATGGGGTTGAATTGACTTTTCGTTAAAATTGAATTTTTGGATTTATGAGGATATGCTATTATGAGGTGAGATTGTGAGAAAACACTTTTAATTAAAAAATGAGGATTTAAAAAAAAAAATGAGTTGAAGATGAAAATAGAAATTCTTTCTCAAATATATGTCAATAACTTTGTTCATTTGTTTGAATTTTTGACCATTTGTTAGAATTATGATCTTAATTAATATAGAATTATAAATCAATATCAAAAGTTTACAAGAAATAATTTATAAATATAAGTTATTTTATTTTGTTTGTTGAAAAAAATAGCTCTTGACGGTATCAATTTGTTTTTTAAATAAATTCGTCATGGACAATAATAAATTTTGTTAAAATACTCTTATTTTGTATGTTAATCTATGATGTAGCTCATAGTGTTAGATTTTATTAATTTAACATTTATTAGAATATAAATATATAAATTATACCTTGTGCTTGAGCACGTGCAAGAAACTAGTGTATATATATAAGCAGTAATTAATAAGTTATTTAATGGATAAAGAGGAAAATGAAAAGTTTGGTTATCTGACTAATGGATAATTATTTACACACATCATCTTCTAATCTCATTTTATTATTATCCCCCACATTTCAGGAGAAAATAAGGGGATTTCATTAGTTTACTTCCTGATTTAACTCAAATGGATTAGTATCTACGCATTTCTCATTTGAAACACAAGCTGCTCCCAAATTTCGTCAAGGAAATTTTTTCTTGTAATTTGATGCATTAAATCCATATCTGACTCAATCTTATAATTTTTTCTCAGGTTGAAAATTTGTGGACAGTTTGAGGCTTTCTTAAAGGTAATATTTGTTTGACGTCGGAATTGTTAATTTTTTTAAGTTTTTCTAAATCAAAACATCTAGCCTGAGATAAATATTATTCTAACATTTAGATAGAACAAAATATCTTTATTTTCATTTTAAAATCCAGACAATTATCTGCACTTTAACCTGATTATTTTTATTTCAAACCGGATAAGTTGTCATCTCCACCGCTTATCCCTATAATTATCACATATCTTACAACTTATCTCTTTGTCAAATTTTTTTTTGTTTGGTCAAATTTTCTTATTTCAACATACTTAGATTGGCATCATATCTTGAAGCGGGTGCAAAAGATCCACTATGTATGGACGTTCTACTATTGTCTTGTATGTATTACCATACCGGGGATCAATCAAAAATGAGTGGACATTTAGGAACACCAAGGTACACAAAGGATTAGTAATGGAGATAATATAACGTGTCAAAAGAGGTATTTCCTCATTCATAAAACGAATCAAAACGGGCTTTAAGTTCGTAGAAATGATCGAGCAGTACTTCCCTATGATTCCGATCTAGAGTATACTCCTATTCACTCATTAAAGAAATAACTATCAGGAACGAATGGTAGGATTAGAACCTCAAAGTCCCCTCACTAAAGAGGGGTATCTCTTCCACTACAATTATTTCTTTGTCAAACTAGCTTTAAAGTTTTTATAGAAAAAAAAATCAATCCCTCAAATTTTAATATACAAAAACTAGTTAGCTCCAATTATATTTTCTAATATATCTTTTACATCATGTGCGTGTGTGTACATTGTACGTATATTTATTATAGTGGTTGTGTACAAGTCTTGGTGATATAACTATATACAATAGATGCATCATATAACTGATTAAATTTGTCACATTGATGAAATGTCTTTTTTTCTTTACCTGTGAATTACTTACCTCATTTGAGGGGTTTTGATGGAGTACTAACTCTAGGAAAATTTTGATAAAATGAAATGTTTTCAAAGGTATATATGGCCATGTATATCTTGTTATTGGATTTTATAGGAACTCAACGAGTCCCTTATCTTCAACACATAGGAACCTCTTCCCCTCGAAGTTTATCCTTTTCTGTTTCTGCATAAATAATAAATTGAGATATAGAATCTACAAATAGAAATTAACAATGTACTCATATAATCTAATAATGTACCTAATACACCTAACAATGTACTCAGACGGTACTGACGAAAAACCTAACAAGGTTTGAATGGTTCGGGTATACTTGAATGTTAAAATGGTATTTTGGGTATGTGAATTGATGATATAGACAGAAATTGTTAGTTTAGACTTAAAAATAGTAGGAATTAAAAATTAGGACTTCGAAATATCTTCAAACAAATCAGGGACCTAAAAATAATAAGAGGATGACGAGAAGGACCCCTAATTAATTTCCTCTAAAATAAAACACATCACAAAATAAAGAAACAAAGTTTATGTTATTCCATTTTCTATTTTTTAACCATTATTGGTTGTGATTCTTAAGTTTCAATTTTGAAAATATTGATTATCTTAGTTTTTATCTATCACTTGTACTTATCATAAGTTCTTGCATTTCGTTTTTTTTTGCATATTTTATCTATGGTTATTTTGAATATCTTTTATCTGCCATTGCTTTTTCTATAAATATTTATATATTGCAGAATTTTATTTCTGCATTAAGTTTAATGGACTTGAAAGAACTTTAGTCTAATGGCTAAAGGCCGTTGCGAATACCCAATAGCAATGGATATAGGCCGTCGTTGAAAATCAAATTTCTTGTTGTGATTGTTTTCAGCATGCATATAGAATGTTGTTTCTTTGTATCACTACATTATAATACATTTCCAATTTCTTTAGTTGATTTCAATTTTCTTCGCATAGGGTTAAAAATTTAAATCACTCACACAGAGACTCTTTTTCTTTTTCTTTTTGATTTTTTTAAAATCTGACACTAAACATACAAATACACTTATTAATGTAATTTTAAACATGCTTATTGAACCTCTTCTTTTTTCATCATATATAAGCAGCTAGAGTTGTAGTTCCCATGTAATTAGGGTTTTTCTATATCCTATACTCACGATGAAATAAAATTTGTTGGTTTTATCATATTCCATCTACATGATTTTCCAGGAATAAAGAAAGAGATCGATAGAAGGAAAAAATTGGCATACTTTTCTGCATAAGATACTCTCCATGTTGAGTGGAGGCGCCACAAATTCTGCTAAGTTTGACAACCCCCAATTCTCCAACTGCATTCTACAAATTGAGGTCTTGAAATACTCAAATGGTGCAGGATCTAATGTCGATCAAGAAGGTGGCATCTTCAATGTTGATCAGAAATCAGAAGTTCTTAGAGTCCAACGAATTCATGTCGACTCTCTTGTATTGGCTTCCAAGAGCCCTTTCTTCCTCAAGCTCTTCTCGAATAGAGAGAAAGAATTAGAACAGAATTGCCCAGTGATCATTAGGATTGATGCTTTAGAGGAAGCCGCCTTCCTGGAACTCTTGCATTTCATGTATGGCATGAAGTTGACAGAAAGTCTATCATTGTTATTGAATGTAATGAGGATCGCGGACAAGTTTCAGGTTGCCTCCTGCATTGAGAAATGTATTCGGTTGCTAGTAGATTTACCCATGACTAGAGAATCAGCGTTGGTATATTTAGATATTTCATCTGACATTTCGATAAAGAGCAAGTACCGACAACAATTGATTGATAAGGCAAAGGGATTCTTGGCCTCTTCATACAAGGATTTCAAATTTTTTGAAGATGACATATGCAATATGAAAGTCGCTGTGATCGAGGCTGTTTTAAGTGGGGACAAGATATGGACATCAGAAGATGAAGTTTTTGAAATCGTAATCAAGTGGGCACACATGCAGTTTCCAGGACTTCAGGAGAGGAAAGAGGCACTGGGGTCCTACATCACACGTCTCGTTCGTTTCCCATTCATGACCAATGAGAAGCTGAGGGAGGTGCTTGTATGCGAAGACTTGAATGGAGACTTTGCTAAAGATGTTGTCAATGAAGCTCTTTTATTCAAAGCTGAATCTTTGTACGGGAATGGAGTGATCAACCCTTCATCCAATGAGTCCGCGGAGAAACAGTTTGTCATGCGTGCTTACATGAAACAGATCATTTTCTATGATCTAAGACTAGAAGACTGCAAGAAACTCAAGTTAGAAGGGATAAAATTATATTCCGAAGAGTTTTTCTTGGGAAAACAACCATTTTCACTCAGGATGCATTATGAACCTTCAATTGATTCTTTTGGTTTGTTCTTAAGTATACAGAACACATCTTTAGTAGCCATAGAGGTGGAAGGTGAATTTGCAGTAAAGAAAAAACCTGAGATGGTGTTTGTGAGAAAGTTCATATTAAAAAGGATGCCATACAAGATCAAGTATAATTATCGGGGTACTTTTAATTTGGTTCATATGCCGTGGGAATCATTTATATCAGATAACAGCCCATATTTCATTGATGGAGTCCTCCACTTAAAAGTAGATTTGTCCGTCGTTGAAAAGAAAAATGAAAAGTTTTGCCGATGAGTGAAGTGGATGCTAATAACATGAAGTGATGGGGATTAGAAAGTTAGCCGTTTTTGTAGGATTGTATGGGAGGCACTTTTTATGCGAATGCATGTTTGAGATTTTAATAAAATTAAATATAATGTGAATTCTACTACTTAGATGTTACTAGTGTAAAATCCTATCACTTTTTTACATTGCCGAGTGGTCTGATTAGTTAAATATATAGAGCCCTATCTGATTTTTTAATCTGTTAGGAAGGATTCTACATGAATCCTTAATTCTGTAATCTTTTTTAGTGTTAAGAGAAATCATTTTTAATTGGCTAAAGAGATGAAATGTGAGAATTAATGTATCTCTGTTTTTTTTTTTTTTTTAAATATTATATATATCCATGGTTAATTAATTGTGTAGATGAAATGTACGTCAATATTTTTGGGTATTTTTCACATGGATTTGTTTCTGTTTTTTTTACGTGGAATGTCAGAAATATTGTATTTGATAGGATTTATTGAGTCACTAATTGTATATACACATATGATCATCTCATTAATTTCTGCTTATTCAATCACAAGGCAGTAGAAAGAAAGTGATGGTACTTGCCAAACATTACTTCAATGATGTTGTGAATGATGAGAAGTTGGAGCTTGCCTTCAATGATATGGAACACTCAAACCGTCTGATGCAAATCATGATTTTTAATGATGAGTATGAAAGCAAGAGATTTCTTAGAGTCAAACGAATCCATATGACCTCTCTAGTGTTGGCCTCCAAGGAGCGAATTCTTCATCAAGCTCTTCTTTAATGGCATGAAAGAGTCGCAGCCAAATTGCACGGTGACAATTAGGATATACGCATGTATGGAGACCCTGAATTTCATGTATGACATGAAGTTATCGTCGACAGCAATGATGTTCCTTCAGAATATTGTATCTATGATATATATTGTTCTCAAATGGGCTAGGAAACAATACCCGAGATGAGGATAAGCGTGCGTGCATTTTTGGGGTCTTGCATCACGCGCCTTGTGCGTTTTCCCTACCTAAAATGTGCAAAGCTCCGGGAGGTACTTGCTTGTGAAGACTTGGACCATGACTTTGCCAGAGTTGCAGTCGGCGAGGCACTCTTCTTTAAGGTTTGGGTACCCACAGCGTGCTTGCATATGAAACACAATCTCTTATTAATATAACGTTTGAAATTGATCCCACCTTTTATTTTTGAAAGATGTCAAATAATTAAATCTTAAGAAACATCATTTTATATCTAATATTTTGAAAGTTGCTCAGGGTTTTGGACAAAATCTCTTAAGATATTTTCTTTGGGAAAGCGGTCATTTTTCCTCGTAGCGCAACGCTGCAAATGCGATCCCGGTCAATCTAATTCCTTTGGTTTGTTCATATACTCAAGTGATAGATGTTCAGAAGTCTTCATTGTGGATTATAAGTTTGCGGTTAAAAAAAAACAAACAAACATGCCAACCCCAACGAGTTGAACTTTGTGAACTTGCATCGTATATGGTGGCAAGTTTCAAGAAAAATGAAGGTGAACTTGCAACGTATATGGTGGCAAGTTTCAAGAAAAATGAAGGTTTGGGGTACCCAGAAGCTTATTTGCATGTCACAGCGAATGACAGTTCTTACTTCATTTTTTTGTTGTTTTGGGTAAACTTGAGAGTATTTCATTCCTTTTCCAAAAGCTTATACTCCTTACTTCATTGATGGAATACTTCACTTAAAAGGCAGAGCTATCTTTTATTAATTGATCGATTTTGATCCAGTCATAAAAAAACCTTAATCAATTTGGTGACCCTGAATGATAACGAGTGAATTGTCATCCTATCACGTTTTTTTTTTTTTTGTAAATGAATTGTATTGCTATAAAAGGATTTGGAATTGTATTCATCCATATCATATTGGGTAACCAAATCGATTAAGTTTTTTATTATTAGATTATTTTTTATAATTAAATAGTGAAAGAAGTTCATGCTAACAAGAGCTTTTATTGTCCAGCTCTCTAGGCTCTTATCTCTATAGGCCGTCTCTAATTAAGTTGTTATTCTGGAGTTTATGTTTATTTTCAGAATTACAGAATTTATCAATGGAATAAGTAACTTTTAGTTTGGTTATGTTTTCAATTATTCTGGTTAGGAAACGTAATAATAAATGTTAGAGTGTTTGGTTGATAAAGAATAAAATGTGAATAATGTGTAAAAAGTTGATTTGACATGTGAACATATTATGTATAAAAGGTGATGACAGATGATTTGATGTGATGACACGTGATATGATAGGTGAATCGATTTATACCAGTAGATGAATAATGCTATTCCATGGAAGATTTGAAATACAAATATTAGTTTTTTCTCACATAATTATGTATAGTTATATCATTTTATATCACTCAACCAAGCATTTTTTTTTTTACCCATATTCCTTTTTATTCCCCTTATTCCCTTCTTTATTCCCCATCCAAACAACCCGTTAGTGTTTTTTGGATTTTAATTTTTTCTTCTAAACGCATATAGAAAAATAAGATTTCAAATAAAGTGGTTTAAATAGACTTGATTAATAGAAAACGAAATTTTTTTAATTTTTTAAAAATCAATAATTTTATATTAAAAATTAAAAATAATTTTTAAATTAAATCAGTGTTTTAGAATATATTTATAATAATTTTTAATTTTCTATTTAATTAAAAACGGAATGGTCGCTTTTATTAAAGTGACCAAAGGGGGGGTTTTCAAAATTAGCGTTTCAGAATCTCCTGACATTTCCATCAAAATCATCTATCAAAACATTCAAAACCTTTCTATCAAAACCTCCACCGGCGTCGACCATCTCCACCCGTGCGACCACCTCCACCGATGCCGACCACTTCCTGGAACCAGTGCCGAACGGTCTCCCTGATCTGGATCTCATCCGCGATACGCTTCCTCTCGCTCTTCGATATGGCGAGCCAAAACGCCCGGCGATTTCCCTCTCCCGGTTCAGGTGAGCGTCTCTCCCTCAAGCCGTCCCTCGCGAGGAACCCTAGTTTCGATTGACATGGACCGTTGGATCGCGTTCTTTGGCCCAGGGTCTAGGATGCCGGGGGAGGATCAACGGTCGAGATTGTACGATAAGATGGAGATGGACCTGGACAAACAGGGGACGGTGTTTCTCGGTGGAGGAGAGACATCTCTGTCTCTGTCTCTCTCTGAAATCTTCTCTATCAAAGACGGCTCGATCGCTCCTGTGTTGAAGGTGAGTGTCCCGATTTGCCCCTGCTTGTCCTCCGGTGCGGGCGATGGTGTTGCACCCGAGTACAGATTTCTTGGCCCCGATATCGTAAGCTTTACTTTGTATTCTTGTTGTGGTATTTGAAGTGGATGATTTGTTGTATTTGGATTTTGATATATATGGCGCATTCGAACTTGTAATCGATCATGAAGCTTCAAGGAAAAAGAAGAAGGAAAAGAAAGCTTTTTTAGGAGAGAAAACAAGTTACTTTGATTTTTGGGTATAATTGATTTTCTCTCTCCCTTTTAATTTGCTGGTTCTAGTGGAAGTTTTGAAAATTTTGGATTAGTGGTTTAGAATCTTGTTATGAAAGTTTTGGTGCTATTATTGTTCATGTGGATGTAGTCTCTGCTGCATTAGGGCTTATTCAGCCTAAAGCTGTGTGTTCTATTTGTCTAAATCAAATCTTACTCATGGATGTCAAATATATGGCACAGCATGATATTATTTACATCTGCATTGCTTTTGTCATCCTAATGATTCAGATTTTTTCAATAATTTCTTCAGATTTTGAATTTCTTACAAGCCTTGTTTGTGTCTCCATGTCTACTACAGCAATGACTAATCAAGAACTTATTGATTCTGGAGAGAAGACCATGGATGAAACTGACTAGACCATAGAACGATCAAAACGGGTATTATGCTAAGCATTATTAGCATTCTTTTGCTTGTATATCAGTCTCATATTTCAAGTGTAAATTTTATCTTTCGGGATATTTTAAAAATAATTGAGGTAAGAATTCAGACAGCAGTAGCATTGAAGGGCTGAGTAAGTGCTCTGTTTTATTGTATCTGCCATTTTAGTTAGTCTTTCTTTCCAGTGAAATGATTTATTATCATAAACATTTTCTATTGAGAAAAATAATCATAAACTTATGATTAGATACAATAAAATTGTATGGGATTAGAACACAGTAAATTATACCTTCACAAACATGAAAATTATGCAGCAAAAATCTCTTCAAGGATCTCTACTCTCATGAGACATGTTGGCAAGTGTTTGACTGTTTTTTTGTTGATCATAAGTTTGTAACCTTGTGCAGACTGATAAAATGGGTCGCGTCGATACAATATAGTTCTTTAAGAAGGCTTCTTAGCTGGTCAAGGAGATTGGTAGATAGGTTTCCCATTGTGTCCAACTCCCCACATCAATCCTCTCACTATATTAACGTAGGCCTGATTAGGAGTGGTAAATAAGCTGAACCAAGTCGAGTCGAGATGAGCTGAGCTCACGAGCATAAACGAGCTCAGTGTTCTTCTTTGTTTTTTTTAGGGGTTGAAAACAAAATTTTAGCTTAAACAACAAAGCTCACGAGCCTAAATGAGCCTAGTATTCTTCTTCATTTTAGAGTTTTAAAGGTTGAAAACAAAATTTTAGCTTAAACAGCAAAACTCACCAGCCTAAACGAACATAACCTTGTATTTAGTGTTCTGATTTTACAAGCGAGTCGAGTGAAATTTTAACCGAGTTTTTATAACACAAACGAGCCTAACTTGAATACAAAATTAAGTTCAATTCCGATCTCGAGCCTAACCGAGCTTTAAAAAATTTTCAAACTCACTCATTTGTTTAATTGAACGAGCTCGAACGAGCTCCAACCGAGCTGAGCTTGAGCCGAACAGCTCTGTTCGTTTACCACCCCTAGGCCTGATCCTCTAATTTTTTTTTGTTCCAGGAGGTGACAGATAAGTGCATCATGATCTTTCTATTTCTTATTGTTTATGGTGTAATTGCAATTATAATTGTTAAGGTAACTCTTTCACCTCATCTTCTCTCTTTTCTTCCCAGCCCTACTCAACTCCCCCTTCAATACATTATCTCAAATACTCATATCACTCATAAAACATGATATCCAGCTCATTCAATAGACTTCCACATAAATATTTCAATGCTAATTATCTGTATTCTTGCTTTCACTTTTAATTCCAGGACTGATACATAGAAAAACCTTTCTATGTAGGTGTAGGTGTTGCTTTCTTGGTACAGCATTTGAATGAAAAAGTGGGTAGGCAAAAAAAGATAAATAAGCATATTCTTCAGAAATCTTATGACATAATTTTGGTAATGCTTGATTACATTTGTTTCTTAGTAAACCAAGGAAATATGATTTTAATCTACTGGGAGCTGTTATTTCATTTTTTATATCAAATTCTAAATGAAAGTTAATGAGATAAAAAAAAAAAAAAAACCACGCTGCTTCTCATGAAAGAAAACAATTAATAAAAGATGACTTTACTATTTATCTATCCAATGAGTCCACTCTGTATAAAAAGTGAAGTATTTTTAGGGGTAGATTAGAGAATGATGCTACCCTCACCCTTCATGCTCTGGTGACTGGTCTGAGAAGAGTAGGAGTTGGCAGTGGTTAATGCTATAGATTCTTAATTAAATGTTGGGTCATGTAAAACAGTGCATTAAAAAGAAGAGGAGTTAAATTACGATGTTCACTGTTGCTTTTATTTTGTTGCATTATGTGTATAACATTGTTAAAACAGGATGTCAGTTGTTTTTGTTTTTTTTTGTGCTGTATTTATCTGTGTAAACTGTAAAGATTATGTCAAGTGTTTGATTTTGGATTTCCTTGTCTATTGAAAGAAAGTCTCCTAATCTACCATTTTTCATGTTATCTTTTCTAATATCCTCTCCTTTTTTTTTATGTTTCATGTTAATGTTGTGATGAGTCATGTAGATTTGGCGCTTTTGTCTCTCTTCTTTCTTTTGTTAGTCTGGAATTTGACAAGCCCTTACTGGAAATACTTTATGTCTTTATTAGCTGATTTACTTTCTATGTATTTGTAGATTTGACTTGTAACTTTCTCTTTTCCTGTTTTAAATGGTTAAGCTGAATGTTCACTTTTATTTGAAGATCTCTATGCATGTATAATTGCCTACATGCTTCAAAATGGCACACATTGATGTTCCCTTGTTTTTCTGTCTCAGCAACTTGTTCTTGAATCATCTTATTGTTTTATTTATTTATTTATTTATTGGTAATCAAAAGAGTTGTATTTCTATAAAGAAGAGTTTTTACAAATACACATTTCTTACCAAATGATTTTAGAAGATTCACTTTAAATATTAATTAAGATCAAATCTTAATTAATATATATACCAATTAGGTGCCCACCTTAATTTAGTTTCATTGTAGTCATCCGATGTGATACACCGGATCGAGACATAATCTCAACAATCTTCACCTTGGCTCATATCCGATAAACTCCGACTTTCTTAAACCCCTTGAAAATCAGTTGATGTCTTCACCTCGCTCTGTTGAACTCTATCTTGTAGGAAAATTCTTATAGAAATTTGAGGAACATCTTTCTCCCGACGTCTGTACCGCCGCCGCATCTTCAAGTCAATACATTGACTCGGTAATCTCGTACATTCATCGCACACTCTCCATGTGTTTTTTTGAAGAAGGATCGTCTCAACTCCACCTTGAACAAGCTACACCACGCGTTTACGAGTTCCAAATACCTAGACTCACCTTTTACCTGAACCACCTGGGATGTGTCCTTTCCTGAACTCGATTAAAAACGCCTTTTTTTTTCATTTGGTAAAATTGTATTACTGTGAAACTTTGTGAATATACAAAGGTAGAAGAAATTTGGAAAAAAAAGAAAGGAGCAATGGGGCTACTAACAAAGTCAAACCCATTGTTTACAAAAAAGAGTAATTATGAAAAATTGCAATTGAAAGAACATCAAAAGGAATCACTTGGTGAGTCGCAAAGTGATTTTTCCTGCTTTCTCTTCCGGTAAGATCTGATGTAATGCGTCCCAGAAATCCGGTGGTTCATGAACCGTGAGACCCATGAAAGATTGATAAGCTGCCAGATGGTCTGCTGCCCGATTGCCTTCACGATAGACATAAGTGGTTTTCCATTATGAAAGTGATGCCGAGAGGTTTTGAAAGGTGAGCAGGTCCCGTAAGGCAGTCCAAGGAATGTTCCCCTGACCATGAATCCACGCAATGGCTGTAGTGGAATCAGATTCAAACCATATACGAGGGGCGTTGAGCGAGTTGCATAAATGCAACCCTGCCACTAGTCCTTTAAGTTCCAGGATGTTGATGGAGGTAGCTCAGACTCTTGCGGATAAGGCTCGAAGACAAGAACCAAACAAATCACGGACAAGAGCACCGTAGGCAAATCGGTCATCCGATCTTGACCCATCAGAGTTGATCTTCAGCCAACCTTCTTGCGGCGGAACCCAGTGTACTTTTTTTGTCCCCTGTTTTTCTTTTATTGTTTCATCTTCTTCCTCTCGCACGAAAACCACATATGCTCTTCACACACCTCCACGCATCAAACAATTCTTTCATGAGTCTCATACTTGGACCCGCACCTCACGGCATTGCCTTGTCACCGTACACTACGAACTCCGTGTGCACCCGAGCCTATGCACGCATCAAGAATCCCATGCACCTGCGGCTCCTTTTTTTTTTTTTTTTTGTTAATTCCCGAGGCATGCAAGGCCTCCCTTTCATCACCCATGCAAAAAAAAAAAAAAAAAAACCCAGCAACCAGCAACTCTTTTTCTTTCTTTTTTTCTTATACGATGGATGGATGGTATTTCAAACATTTTTTTTTCTTTCCAATACACGACACATATTTTCTTCTTCTTTGTGTAGAACTCAATACGACACCACTATTGTTAGACCTTCCAACAGTAAATCCGTCAATGGTACGCCATCATTGACCTGTGTCGTCGTCTATCATCGTTCTTCAGATCTCATTCTCCCAGGTCGAACTTAGAGCTCTGATACCAGTGTTGGAAAATGAATACGCGGAAGTCATCAACAAAATCCAATATCAATAATAAGAACGGAACACCATCATAAGAATTACACAAGATATATGTGGTTCGGCCTAGGCCTATATCCACGTGGCGAAAACAGATAATCCATTATAATAGTTGAGATACAAAAAATACATTAAGAGATCCATAAACTCTTTCATGGAGTTACCCTTACTTAGAACCCTCTCAACCTCACCCTTGGATCTCTACATTTTATCATGCCAAGTTTTGCCATGGAACCGTAGAGGAAATTTATAGATATAAATAATTTTTTCTCCAAGTAATTCTAATTAACAAACAAATATCGTTCCTTGATTTTAGGTGATTCACTTTAAATATTAATTAAGATCAGATCTTAATTAATATATATATCAATTAGGTGCCCAGTCTGATTTAGTTTCATCGTGGTCGTTCGATGTGATACATCTGATCGAGACATAATCCCTTCATATACTTAGCCAATTAAATGAGGATAACAAAAGCATGATAATGCCCAATTAAATGAACTATGATTATGTAGAAATGTAAGAATTCATCCGGTACAGCTTTTCCACTATAACTCTGATTCAAGTCATTCTCAGGTTTCTACATCATAAGCCTAGATTCCTGTAATAGTATTGCTGCAAAGATTCACATTCACAGCTGTATTGTCATTGTTTATTGTTTGACATTAGAGATGAGAAGGTGATGAATTTTACCTTGCATCGTACTATAGCCCAATTGACATCACGGAAGAAGGGATGCTTCTTAATTTCATTGGCACCTTCCTTCGAAGCCAACCTATTTCTTGGATTCTATGCAATAAACGGTACATCAATTGCCTCGCAGGAAGACTCACCTGAAAAAGGACATTAATCATTTACAGTAAGCATCACATGTTATTATCTTGTAATTTTTAGATCAGAAAATGATCTAATTTTTTTGTACTTTCTCTCTCTCTCAAGTCTCAATCTCCACCAATTCTCCAACATAATGACCTAGAGTGGGCTGCCTCCTCTGCCGAATCTCCATCTCCACCTTCCAATCCTCATCTGCACCGTCTCCTTCTCCACCAATTCTCCATTGTGGTTGTCTCCCCAACCCCGATCTCTCATCTCTCAACAAAAAATACCGCGGACTACAACCTCGGCTACATCTTTCCCAACAAATATACGGCCCTTCCAAACCCCTCCCCACCACAACAATCATCCTCCCTTTAACATCTGACAAAATCTCCGCCATGAAACACCAACTCTCAACCGTCCATCCCAAAAGGGAGGATGATCATTTCTAATCATGATCCCGTTATTGTGGTAATTTTGCCTGTTGGGGCTTTCTTATGCTTACAAATTTATCGATTAGCACAGACATCTTACCGAAAATAAAAAAAATCACACAATTGTATCATCCATTAGAGTTCAACCAAGTTGATTGGCTGGCCCAAGTTTTAAACCCAATTGATAAGCCCTATTATGTGTCATATTTTGATTGGCTGGTTGTTTGATTTTTAAAAAGTGTTAAATATAAAATATCAAACTACCCCTCATTTAAACCCACATTTTACTTTTTAATCCAACCTCCTTTCCTCCTATTTGAAATATTTTTAAACCCACATTTTTAACACATTGAGCACACGATCACCATAAAAAAAGAAATCACACTTTCTAACCCCCGCTTGGGCAGCTGAGCAATCGCCGTTGTTATTGTTCCGCTCTTTCTCCAGCAATACATCCACCATCACTACAGATTGTGTAACTATATATGGATCTTGTGATTACATTACACAATGTATAACTGAATTATAACTGAATTTTCAATGCAACTAAGTGTTCAAATTTAAAGATGCATCTTTATTTCATATTATGTAATTAGATATAAAACAATATATCTGAAATTTTAGTTATAACTGAATTTTTAAAGCAATTGAGTTTTTAAATTTAAACATGCATATGAATTTCATGGAATGTAACTATATCTTGAACACTGTATCTGAATTTCATATGTAACATTGTGTAGATCTTTGTAAAATGTAATTGTATCCGAAACAATTAATGTATATGAATTACATAAAATGTAAGTATATGAATTACATAAAATGTAACTTGACGTAGGACAATGTATCTAAATTTCATAATAACGGTGTGTAGATTTCATAGAATATAACTGTATCTGGTACAATGTATCTAAATTTAATAAAATGTAATTCTAAGTATGTAGATTTCATAAAAATGTATCTGAATATGGAACAATGTGTGTGAATTTAATCATTGAGTCATTGTTTGATCAGAATAAAAAAAATAGTGATTGTATATAGATGAAGCATATAGTGAGGCTCACTTCTGAGAGATAAAATAACAATCTTAGATCATTGTATGGTTAAAATTCAAATATATCTTGATTTTTAAGAAAATATAACAACATTACTAAAAAAAGACTTAAAAAACTAAAAAAAAAAGTGTATAAAAGAAATTCCACACGTGTAGAAAGTCACGTAATCATATCCAAATCCAACAGATATATGTATAGACATTGCAAATTAAAATAAGTGGCATACTGTCAATTTGCAGCCTAGGCCGGTTTTTTGGTTCCTGAACAGTGATCAATGATTCTATTTCAATTGCATATGTTAGAAGATATGATTAAACGAAATCATGCATGTACATGGTCTCCTCCCATCAACCCAATACATGCCCACCCAAGGCGGAACTAAGATTTTATATGAGAGAAGGCCAACACTAATTCAAAATTCAATAAACAATTTAAATTTAATATAAACTAAACAAATTCATAAGTCATTTTTAATAAAATTTGATATAGATAAATAAAAATTCAAAATCATACAAAAAGATCAAGTTTTTATTCTAGAGAATATATTATTAAAGTTGTGTTCCACAATTCTTCAGATAATAGAAATCGTCTATTATTGAATCTAATTAGTAAATATTTTTAACAAATTCTTTATCAATGTAGATAATCATAAAATATACACATCAAAATTTTTTTATCCCAAACATCATTTCTTAATACCAAGCAGAGTTGTTTTGTAGTTAAGATTAAACTCATAGCATTTAAAATATGTCTTGAGATTTTTGTTGAAGGACTAGACAAAGTACTTCAGTGACATCCATAATTCTATACAATAAATGCAAGATAAATACAAATTCAAATGATATCATCACATTATAGACACTGGAAGCTTCTCCGCGTATAGAGTTAGTTTTTTTATATTTACTAAAAATTTATTCATTGAATTTAAAATAAATAGATATATAATTTTTTGCAAAATATACACATATATTTATAATTTTTTAAAAAATAAAAACATTTTATTTGCGTTTTCAACGGTAAAAAGCACTACGTCTAACCTACACAGACAGACATATTGCATAAAAAAAACCCCGAACATTTTATTTTCAAAAATCTTTTAAAAGAATGACATTTTAAAACTGACATCAGTCCGCTTATTATGTAATTCAACCCTTCACTTCTTTTTCTTCTTCTTCAACCTGTCATCACCGAAGACACTCCAAAAAGCATCTTCCCCAAAAGGTTTGCTCAACACAATTTCCTCTTCTAGGGTTCCAAAGCCTTCCGATTTCATTTTGTTTTGATCGATCCGATGTAAACCACGGAGTCATGGACGGACTCGACGAGCTCATCGAGGTCTTGCGCGTTGAGAAGCCGCTGAGGGACCTTCTCCACCACCTCCGGTCAAGGCTGCCTCGTGAGGGCCTTGAAACCTTCTCGGCGATCCTCGAACGCGAAGTCACGGTGGACGGCGTCGAAAAATGGAACCTATTTGTAGGTTATTTTTTTGAATTTTGAGAGGGGCTGTAGGCTATAGCCCGACCAGCCTACTCTTACATTCGCCCCTGTACCCACCAAAAAAAAAAATCTATTAGCGCCATTGCTGAAAATTAAGGAAAGAGGAGAGCATTTTGAAACCATTAAAATTTCATGTCTCATCGACATCACCATCAACATGCACCTCTCAGCAATTTGACGTCCGCCACGGCCTCACACCACTGCCTCTGCCGCCAACTTCTCGGCTCCTGCCCCTGCCACCACCTCCTCCTCCGCGCCCACCACCACCTTCTCTCCTGCGGTCCTGCCTCACTCACTGCCGCCACCACCACCCCAACACCTACCTCTGCCAAGGCCGTCACGACCATCCCCACTCCTAACTCCTCCACCAGCCCCTCCACCTCGGCCACAAACCCCTCTCCCACCGCTGCCGCCACCACCAGTCCGGCGGTCCGACTATGGCTTCCAACACCACCAACTCCTCTTCCACGGTTCCACCGCAGCCACCCCAGCCACCTCCGCTACCATCATCACCCTCATGCAAATGGTTTTCCTATCTTTCCATGCAATATATTCAAAAATGCTTAATGACGGAACTTTCTTGAAAATCAGAACCGTCACCGTATTCTTGTGTACACTTGGAAATGAAACCGTCGACAAAGATAATTGATCTCATATCTCATGAAAGACCTCGAATGAGACCTCCTCCTTCCATCTCATTTTTTTCTTGAATCTGAATCACCTGTAGTGACACTTCTTGTTTTGCTTTCTTGAATCTGATCTCCTGTACTAGCTCTCACTTACTCTCTTGTATGAATGGAATAGCTTCGAATTCTTAGATATATGAATGAATATAAAATAGACGTTAGGGAATATACGATTTTTTTTTTGTCTTTTGATTAATTTTCCATCATAAACACATCCCGTTTTTTGATGTTTTCCATTTCATGATTAACCATAAGATTAAAGATTAGTTAATAGTTTTTAATTTTAGTATTTAATTTTTCATAAATATGATTAATCAAGAATAATTATTGAATGAATTTGTATATTATAAAAACATGTTACATGTATAATACAACAATCATAATGTATGTCTTATTTAGTGGATCACGGATATTTTTCTCCACGTACGGTTTAATGTATGCGATAATCTCTCTAATTTTTCATATACTCATTAGGAGTTGTTCCAACTATTTTTAAGAGGGCCTAGCCTACCAAAAATAATACACTGACCCTCCATTGAATATATCTATATATTTCACGTTTTCGTTATTCTTGCTGTTCTCTATTACATCCATTCGTATCTCCAAGAAATTAAAGTCATTCAAGAAAGCAAGAAAGGTGTGTCATCTTTGGTTATCCAGAGATTGAAGAAATCCAAGCTGGATCACAACAACAACTTGAACATGAGAGGAGGTGGTGGTGGTGGGTGGGTGGCGGCGGTGGCATGGGTGGCTTTGGTGGCAGTTGTGGCTGTGATGGTGGCGGTGGTGGTGATGGTGGCAGCGGTGGTTGCAGTGGTCGTGGTATTGGTGGTGGCAGCGGTGGCAGTGGTGGTGGCAGTGATGGTGGCAGTGGTGGTGGTGGTATTGGTGGTGGGACCGGGGGTAGTGGCAGTGGTGGTGGTAGTTGCAGTGGCGGTGGCGGTGGTGATGGTAGTGATGGTGATGGCGGTGGTGGTGATGATGGGGGGTGGTGGTGGTGGCAATGCTGGCGACAGTGGCAGCGGTGGTGATGGCGACAGTGCTGGCAATGATGGAGGTGGCGGCGCTGGTGAAGGTGATGGCGGTGGCGTCAATAGCGATGGTGGTGATGGTGGTGGCGGCGACAGTGGCGGTGGTGATGGTGGTGGCGGCGACAGTGGCGGTGGTGAAATTGGAGAAGTGAGATTGCAAGTGGATCGGCTGGGGAAGCAGCCGCTGGCAAAGGCGCACTCAATGGTTTAAAAAGGAATTACCTGCGACACTTCTTGCTACTTTCTTGAATATCTCTCCTGCACTCAGCTCTCACTTTCTCGATCTCTTGTATGAGTGGAATAGCTTCGAATTCTTGAATCTCTCCTGTACTCTCTCTCTGTTTTTTTTAAATGTCTTTTGCCCAACTTTAAATCTTATATATGAACACATTCAGTTAGCTCAATATCTTCCATTTCATGACTAACTGTAAGATTAGTTAAAACAGATTTGATGCAGTCGGACGTCACCAGAGAGGAGGAGGCCTTGGCGCAGCAGAGGTCGAAGATCCAAGAAGAATGGCAGCAGCCACTTTCACCTCCTGTGGTCGGCCCTCATGTTACTAACCCAAAGTGTTTTCAACTTCCACTACAAGAAAAAGGGTTTTTTAGGCACGAAATTTTTACCAAGGAAACAGATTTCGTAGGTAACTGGGTATTAATAAATTTCCTGGAAAACATTCCTCGGTAAATGTATAAAGTATAGATTATTATTTATACATTTTTTACCGACACAATAATTTGTCGGCGTTGTGCAGTTTTACAGAGGAAAAACATCCTTGGTAAATGTATTAAATTTTCAGGTTTATTAAGTTTACCTTTGTTTTGTAAAATTGTTTAATTTTACATTGACAAAACATCTCATCGGGAAGTAAATAATTTACTGAGCTAATAATTCCTCAATAAAAGCATATAATCTAGTTTCAATACCTTCACCAAGGAAAATAGTTTTCGGTGAAAATATTAAATATGAGGATTTATTATTTTTGTTTACAATCGTCGGTCTTTGAACACGTTTATCAAAGAAAAAAGTTTTTGAAAAAAGTATAAAATTTTCAGATTTATTAATTTTATTTTTGTTTTAGAAACAAAAAAAAAAAAACAAAGAGTTTATACAACTGGGTGAGATTTATTAATTTTATGTACCAGTTGTGCAAGGAAACATTACTCGGTAAAAGTCCAAAAAGTGAAAAAACCTAAATTACCCTTTATTTACTTCATTTCTCATAAACCCAAAAGCATCCCTCATTTTTTAAACCCTAAAACCTTTGCTAAATCGCCAAATCACCATCAACCTCTGTCGACGCCGACCACCTCCATCAATGGAGGATCGCCTCAACCCCTATTGATCCCGTCAATCTCTGTCGATGCCGGATCGCAGTCAACTTCCAGAGATTCCATCAACCTCCATTGACGCCGTCCACCTCCATTGACGCCGTCAACCTCCAGAGACGCCGGACACCAGTCAGCAATCTCTCTCTCGCTCCCTCGATTTCACTTTGATCGATCGATCTCCTCTCTCTCAATTGAACTTGTTTTTGCTTGATTTGTAGAAGAGGACGCCAAGAACTCTCCATTCGTTCAGAGGCACAAGTGAGTTTTTAATCTTTTTTTTGTATTTATGGAAATGGTGGAGTCCATGGTTTGATCTATGCAGAGGAAATGTTAGAATCATTGATTCAATTGCTTTACAAAATCATAAGCATCATTGTTTAATGGAGGGTTAATTGGAATTTGGGGATTCATATTGATACAATTGCAGATGCCCATGTAGTTTTTGTAGTTCATTTTTTCCTAATTAGATTTAAAATCAATGTAGACTCTGGACTCCATCTCTTGTGATTGATTTGGGTGATTTTGTTTTTTCAAATCAAATTTGCTTTTTGAGACTGGATGAGGGGTGAATTTCTTATTATTTGTTTGTTTGTGTTCTTTGCTCCTTTTTTCAACTTTTTTATGGGCCAATGATTATATGTTATGAATTTGAGTTTCTTATATAAACTAATGATTATATGTTATGAATGTGAGTTCCTGAAAATGAAAAATAGATGACACAGTCAAAATGTGGCTAGCTATGACTCTTGAATTATGATACAAACTTGTACAAATATCGATACTTCTACAAAAATCACTTGTACAAATCTTTCATTCATTTTATTACCATACAAATCATAGGATTATTTTCTCTTTTAAATTAGACTATGCATCCATGGCAAGAGAAATCCATGACTGTGATGTATGTCTCCATAAAAAAAAAAGTGGGATCTAGAGTCTTGGTTTGAGTGCTTGAATGCATGTTAATTTTATTTGATTTTCTATTATTGAGTGGGATATAGAGTACCACTTAAAATGATCCCCACAAAATATATATATATATTTTGTGGAAAAATTGTTGACTTATTTAAATAAACTTAACGATGATTTATAGCCGTTAAGTTTATTTTCTTTCATTCATGCATCCAAGAAACCTAAGACCCGTTTGAGAGATTTCATCACGTGATGTGATGAAATCTCTCAAATTGTCCATTTTGGACAATTTGGGAATGCATAATTTATGTTTTACATTTAGTTAGCCCATGCTTTGTTTAATTTCTTGGAAGTTTTGGTGGTGTCTCCTCATGTTTTCTGGTTACATCTAGATTGATTTGGTAGTGTGTGTGCTTTGCGTACTCACTTGCAAATCTATCTACGTCATGTACTTGGAGAACTATGGGGAGATGCTGCCAAAATTGTTCCAAGTTGGAACAAAGCGAGGGGGCTGCTAAGTGTAATACATAAATTTGCATTCTCAAATGGGATAGGACCACTTACCCTTTAGAGGAGTTGGAAGATATATGATTCATGATGTATTGCATATTTAAAATTGAAGGTGATATAGGCCATGAGCATATTATAAATCCATTTTTAATGTTGTGGTTGTAGAGATGGATAAGAGTTGGATGCGAGCTAAGAATAGATTCGGCCCTGATTATAGACAAGGGGTTAAAGAGTTCATTGATTTTGCCGTAGGAAGGCAGATGGGGCCAATAGGATTCGATATCAATGTCGAGCATGCAATAACATATATTATAAGACCATAAATAGGGTTGAAGATGATTTATTCATAAATGGCATTGATAAGAGTTACATTCAATGGATATATCACGGAGAAGAGTTCCAATCAAGAAATGAGGATGAGGATGATGATCTAGTTGTGTCGAATGATGAGGATGAGGATGATGATCTAGTTGTGTCGAATGATGAGGATGAGGATGAAGATGTTGATGAGATGCAAGAAATTCTACAGGATGTGTATAGGGGAACATTTGTTGATAATGACTCTAAAGCACCATCCAGTAGCTACAATCCTCCATTGAGTAATATGGAATCGGGAAAATTTGAACAATTGCTGAGTAATGTGCAATGTCCGCTATATCCAAGTTGTGAGAACTTCTCTAAGTTGAATTTTCTTGTGAAATTGCTTCACCTAAAAACAATAAATAACTGGAGGAACCTTACCTAAGTCCCATTACGAGGCAAAAACCTTAATGCGAGGATTGGGACTTGATTATATTCGCATACATGCATGTAAAAATGATTGTATGTTTGTGAAGTAACAGAAGAGTGTCATGTTTGTGGTGAGTCTCGATGGAGGTACAACCAAGGTAAGCGTAAGAAAATTCCTCAAAAGGTATTGCGGTACTTTCCTTTGAAACCAAGATTGCAAAGGTTGTTCATGTCAAGCAAAATAGCTGAAGATATGAGGTGGCACAAGGAGAAACGCCCATTAGTGAAAATAATGGGAGGCATCCAGCAGATCATCTTGCCTGGAAAGAATTCAATAAAATATATGATGAGTTTGCCAAAGATTCTAGGAATGTTCGCCTTGGTTTGGCAAGTGATGGTTTTAATCCGTTTGGTAACATGAATACCTCTTATAGCATGTGGCCAGTGGTTCTTATGCCATACAATTTACCACCTTGGATGTGCATGAAAGAGTCATTTTTTATGATGTCTTTGCTAATTCCGGGACCTATATCACCTGGAAATGATATCAATGTGTATTTGCGGCCATTAATAGATGAATTGAATGAATTGTGGGAAGATGGCGTGCAAACATATGATGCATTCACAAGTGAGACTTTCCAATTGCATGCGGCAGTGTTGTGGACTATAAATGACTTTCCCGCTTATGGAAATTTGTCAGGGTGGAGTACTAAAGGGAAATTGGTATGTCCAACTTGTGGGGCAGAGACAAGTTCATTTTCATTGAAGTATGGAAGAAAAATTTGTTATATGTGTCATTGTCGTTTCCTACCGGCTGATCATAGTTGGCGAAAGAAAACAACGATGTTTGATGGTAAGCAAGAACATAGATTGCCACCTAATGAGTTGTCTGGAGATGATATTGTAGAGCAGCTAAGAAATATTGGAGAAGTTAAATTTGGAAAGGCACCACACTTTAAGAAGAGGAAACGTACAAAGATGGAGTTTAATTGGACAAAAAAGAGCATTTTTTTTGAGTTGCCGTATTGGCATACTCTTAAGTTACGATGGAGGTTGTGGACCTGTGCAGAGCATAATTGGTAGTTCAGTACCGGTTTGTCTCTTGACACTTGAGTTTCAAATTTATATCATTTAAATTTGCATTGAAATTCATTATGGTTTAGCTTTCATTAATTTCACTTCATTGGTTCTCTGCAGTTTGTCACCTAGTGTTCTTTCTTTTTATATTCATTACTTGGTCCATCAAGAGATGTAATGTTAAGAGTTTTGAAGTGGGTACAAGAAAAAGTAAGTTTTTTCAGTTTTTCCATTACATGTTGACCCTTCTCACCTCTCTATTTTTGGCTCTATTTCACTTCTTGTTATGCCTCTTGTTATGCGTATATTTTGAGCTGCCTTCCAATTTTTAAACTCCCCCTATAGGTTTCGTGGTAGCGGACACCCATGAAATAACATATGAGTTTTGTAGGGGAAACCAACTTAGACAATATGTAGAAACTGTATATGCGTGCTGATTTTGATGTTTTTTTTTGTAATGTCAGATTTTGTCCTTTTTAAGCAACACAAAATTGTAGCAGGCAACAATTTCTCAATTAGACTCTACACGGTAGAGCTAAATAACAATGTGTGGACTAATAAACAATTCAGTAGTTAGTCTATATTATGGTAGTGCCAACTGCCAACATAGGTGCTCTCTCTGAGAAGTTGTATAGTTTGTTGAGTTACAAGTTCCATTAGTCTAATTCTGATACTTTTGGAACATCCACAAATGTCAAAATCAATTTATATTAGATCTGTTCAAGGATTATGGATAGATATGTGCTTGACTATCAGTTGAGTATGTTGATTTTAATTTTTTTTTAAAACATAAAGCAATGGCTAATACACATTGTTTCATTTGATGACAGGTTTTGTTTCTCAAGCCAATGAGTGAAGCTTTTCATCCTCATGATCTTATGCCTACTCTACATGATTTGGCTACTAGGATAAACAATCTTTATGCATCGGATTTTAATTTTTTTCTTATTATTGTGTTGATGTACTACTTTACTGTTTTTCTATTCAGAATTCAATGATTTTTTCTTGGATGTGTACATGAATTTTTTTTTATATAGAATATAACGATGGCATGAGTTTGAAGTGGATTTTATTAAGAATTTATTTTTTTGGATGTGATGTATATGAACAGGTTTAGATAATTTACTGATTCATCTTATGTCATAAAATTTTAAAAAAAAAACTTTTCCAATGAAAAATTCATGGGTAATAGGCTTGGTTATTCTCAACATTTATCAACAAATAAATTTCGCGATAAACTTTTACCTAAGAAAGGGTTTGTGGGTAATTGTAAATTCTGTACCAAGCAAATGTTTTGTTGGTAAAAGTGAATTTTATCAAAGAAATAATTCGTCGGTAAAGGTAATTATTACCGTGGAAATATTTCGTCCGTAAATTTACCGTTTTAGCGACAAAATAATTTGTCGGTAAAGGTAATTTATACCAAGTAACTTTTGTGTGGTAAAACTATTTACCAACGAAACAATGACTTTTAGCAAGGAAACCTTTCCTGGGCAAACAACATATTTCTTGTAGTGTTTGTAATATTTTTATTTTCGAATTTACCCTTAAATATTTTATGATCATTATCTTTTGGATCAAGGATAAGAATGAAAAAAAAGGATAATGTGAGATTTTCATCAAATTTAATGAATAGTGGTGATCAAGTCACATCATCATTTTTTATTATTTTTTTTTTTAGATTTGATTGAGATAATCATAGAATATACATAAATTTTAAATAGCATAACATCATATCTACCAAATCTTATTCAATTCTGATAATATAATGGATTATTTTTTTAATTGTAACTTACTTATTATCATTTTATAATATATTTTTATTATATTTTCGCAATATTTTTATAATGATTTTACATTATATCTTAAAATATATTTTTATTTAAAATTAATTATAGGATACTCAAAATATTAAGAATATATGATATATCAATTTTTTTAAAGCACACAACAAAAACAAATATATATGTAATCCTTGATTTTAGAGATCATAATTGATCCTCATCTATCTATTTATATTATTAACCAAAAATGAATTGTATAACATAATTTTATGTAATTACCCTTAATAAAAATTTTAAAGTCTATTATTATCCAAAACTAATATTTAGTCTCATAATCTTAAAATAGGTTTTTAAAGATATATTGAATGAATGGTGTTGATTGTGCCACGTCATCATATTTTTTGTTATTATTATTTTTTTATTAAATTTAGATTGAGATAATTATGGAATATAGATAATAAAGAGGTAATTTTAGATTAAATATGAGTTTCAACGTTAGATCTCACTTTTCATCTTTAAATAATCAATTTCAGGAAAAATCTATTTCATAGTCATAAGTATATATCGAAAATATCTTTTTAACAAGCTGGGTTACATTTGAAAAGTTATGAATTTTTAAAAAAATATAGGGAATAATTTAATTCTTGGTTTTTTTCGTGTTTGGTTTGATTCGGGTTGAGTTGGATTTGGGTTTGACTTTAAAAATGTATTATTTTAAACTATTAAATTTTTATAAAAGTTAATTATTTGCATGACAAAAAAAAAAGAGATGAAGATGAAGAACATTTTATCATACACACATAAGCAAAAGATTCTATATAAGATATATGGAAACTATAAAAATTAAATGAAAGATTCTACGTAAAAATAAATTGTACAATTAAAATTTTATCATACATATTAAAAAAATTATAATTTTACTTAGATATGAAAACTTATGGTTAAGGTTGATTTGGGTTATCTAATCCCTCAACCTAAACCTAATTCAAATTGTACAATTCAAAATGTTCCCGCCGCCAGATAATCAAGAAAGCAATAAGTGTGGGTTTGATCTCTGGTTGTTCAGAGAGAGTTGTCAAGAAAGCAACAGAATGGATGGAGGAGGTGGAGAAAGTGGTAATGGTGGAGAAGAAGATGAACAATCAATTGCAATTAGGTTGCTGATTATTGTCATGTATCATAGACTTACGTTGTGAGATTTCATAACGAAAAAGAGAGGGAGAGATCGATAATTTACAAAAACCTAAAAATAAAAATCCCAAGAATAATTTGGTATTTTAAAAATTTTAAATTTGACAAATTAAAGTTATATGGAATATTATTTGAATATTCAGACTGATGTTTCATGGACTAATAGCAAAAAAATGTTTGAAGTTAGAGACTTAAATTGAAATAGAAGAATGAATTGATAAAAAAAAAAAAATAGCATCGATTTCGTGGACTTAAAATAAAATCCCTCATTTTAAATGTATATTTGTTAGGAATGATTGACTTTGTGTGTAAATTAAAGGGAAAATGACAAAAAAAGATCTCATAAGCATTAAAAATATCTAAATCAGTCACTTTTTAAAATTATACAAAAAAAAAATCTCACTTCACAATTTTTTTTATTTTTTATTTTTTAAGTCCAAAATTGTATTGCACTATAATATTTAGCAAATGAAAAAAAAAAGATTTAGGGATTACATTGCTAATACAAAATAACAAGAGTGAACAAAAAAATAAGTGTGACAATGGAACAATCTCAATGAACTGAAAGTGCGCATTCGCCTCACCCCTTCTCAATCCACCTAATTATACCAAACAAACAGATATTTTGACCAAAGTGCTAGGTGCTACTTAAGCTTTTCACGCCTGAATGGTATACCGCTTCTGTCTCTGTGAAGGAGGTCCATCAATGCCGACCCTACTTGAGATGTTCTATACCGAGTGACCCCAAGCAGATCAGCTGGGCTATTACCTTCTCTGCAATTCTCTTTGATAGAATTGACAAGCCGCCGCACTTTCCATGAAACTATGTTCCAAGAGGTGATCCAAAGTAAGGCAACTTTGGATTCACTCTCAACCCAAAGTTTTTGGAAACCAAGCTCCAAAGAAACCATGCTCCGCCTGATGGCCATTAGCTGGAGTTGGTTAATAGCTTTTTCATAGTTTAAGAAACACAAAAGACTGATCTATCTTTATATAATCAAATCTTTAATATCCCTCTAATCATGTTTGATTATTCCACATTAAAAACATATTTTTCCTACAAAACAATAATCTCTCTATACATAACGAAAACAAATTGTATTAGAGGTTTTGTTATTATATATCATATTGCGTCTTTCTTATATATATCTTACATGATATCGCTTATTATTTTTCATTATGTATAACCAAAATATGTAATTTAAATATGTATTCCCAATGCAGCAGATAATATTTTAGCATTCTAAATCTTCATTCACATTTTTTATTTTTTGGCTATTTACATATTTTTATTATTTCATTAGTACATATTCATTTTTTAAAAGAAGTATCAACATCTAATGGAGTTCATCAACAAAAACTCAAACTATATTGATATATATTTAACAAAATCAACTCATTACAAAGAATTTAGAATACAAAAAAGTTGATCAACAAGAAAATATACGAAACACATTAACAAAATTAAGAGGGTGAAATATTTTAACAAAGTTAAGAGGTATGGAATATATTAAGGATCTTATTGCATAAGGGTAAAAGTCTTTTGTGTTTATAAAATTTTAAAGTGAGATTTTTTTAAATATAATTTTAAAATTTGATTGATTTTGATATTTTTAACTTTTAAGTTACTCTTTTTTACCATTTTCCCAAAATAATAATAAATACGTCCTCAAATAACAGCATACAAGAGCAATAATATGTAAACTGATCCATATATTTAGAGAATTGGGGAAGGGCTCAGTTCGTATTATAATCTATTGTGTTAATTCATATCAAATCAGATTTTCAAATTAGAGAAATAATTTGGATAAGAATGGTATTTAATGAATATATAATGATAAGGAGATTGCATAGATTATTTCCGGATTTAACTCAAATAGATTAGTATGAAAGATTTCTCATTTGAAACACGAGCTGCTCCCAAATTTCATGAAGGGTTGAAAATTGGGGTTTGATGTATCTCACTTTCTAAGGTAATGCTCATTTTATTTATGAATTATGAATTTTTTATTTTTTGTGATCAAAACATTAATAAAAATTTGTGTTCTTTTTATTAAATCCACTCAATCTTATAATTGTTTTTCTAGTTCATCAAGGATTGAAATTTTGCGAAGAGTTTGTGGCTGTCTTACTTTTCAAGGTAACATTTGTTTGATATTGGGATTATTAATTTTTTAGGTTTTTTCAAATCAAAACATGAATTAGATTAGAAACAATTAAAGTTCGGAACACTGGCCGTCTGGGTAAAGCATTAGGGAAAGAATACGAGGGAATAAGGAGAATAAGCTAAAAAGTCTATTTGTTTGGGCCTGCTTGGATGGGGGAATAAAAGGTAGAATAGGGGGGATAAGGGGGAATAAAGGTACAAATGTTTCTTTGGGTGAGTGGTATAAAGGGGTACAACTATGCAGTATTAGGTGATAATAAGTTGATATTTGTATTCCAAATCCCCCATAGAATTGTGTTATTCCTACATTGGTATAAGGGATCCATCTATTAAATTACATGTCATCACATCAAATCATATGTCATCTCCCCTTATATATAAATGGTGCTCACATGTCAAATCAATTTTTTACACCTTATTCACATTTTATTCTCCATCAACCAAACATTACAACATTTATTATTACATTTCCCAACTAGAATAATTGAAAACACAACCAAATTGAAAATCACTTATTCACGTGATAAAGTCAACTATTCCTGAAATAGTTATAAACCTCCGAATAGCTTATACCTCTATCCAAACAGGCCTAAGGAATAAATAGGTATAGTGTGAGAATAAGTTGGTATTTGTGTCCAAGTTACCTCTTATAAATCATAAGGCTCACAAGTTAAATACCTTTTACATATACGTGTATATATCTTATTCATATTTTATCAATAACTTATTATATAAAAAATTTATTATATAAAATTAAATTATTATTATATTTTTTAAATAAAATAATTAAAAACACAATCAAATAAAAAATCAAATCACGTTTTATGTAAATGCATGGAGTTAATAAGTTGTATTTTTGGTTCAGTGGGCGTCCTGCATGTAAACGTGTACTGCCATTCCCATGCAAGGATTGCATTGGAATCTCAGAAATAGTGTGTGTTTCTGTGTGTTCTTTTATTTTGTTTTTTTGTCTTATTTTGTAATAGTGGGTGTGTTAGTAAACAATATTAATAAGAGTGGTGCGTTAGCAAGGCCAACTAATGTTACCTGAGTCCAAATCTCAGCTTTGCAAAATAATATACCCTGCTTGGGATTTCCATAAAATATTCCCTAATCTTCGGACCTTTTTCTCAGCTTCAAATACAATGAATTTTAGTTTCTATAAATTAATCAGATCTATGATTAATCATAACCATACATGATAAATTACTATAATACCATTTTAAAATTGATTTTCTTTCTATAAAAAAACCGATATAACTCCCTAAAAACTTATGAAAATAAAAAAAAATCCCTCTAAAAAGTAGTAAATCTCTTACAAATTTATTAAAATCCTTTAATATCCTAAACAATTATTTCTTCCTCTAATTTTATTTTAATATTTAAATACATAATATATTTTATAAATTTTATATAAAATCATCTTCTCTAGCAATTAATTTAAAAATAATCAATATTATATATTCATCAAATCTAATTAAATTTAAATAATTTTATAGTTTTAATCCACATATAAATAAATTGTTAGATAGGATTTCAAAATATGTTTTTATAGTGACAATATACAAGTTTATGACCTTAGAAGGCTTCTCAATAGAGTGATATAATCATGTTCTCGGTATTTCTGTATTTAAAGGATATTTCAGTTGTAAAAAGATTAATTTAGATTTCAATAGTTTTCATGAACTAATTTGAATATTATTTCCAGAGATTCGATAAACCAAAACGGAATATTCGTAGGCCTAGTTTGACACTGAGGTAAGGGGTTGGGATAAAGAAATAATTGAATTAAATCACATGTTATCTCATATGGCATAAGAAAAAAGCAAAGCATAAAGCATTGACAATTTTCCGTATTTTAAGAGAAAAAGTTGTTATATTTTGTTCTAAGTAAAAGGTGGAATAAAATTTATCCCAATTTTTTAACCTCATTTTCTAAAATATGAACATTTATGACTATCTTCCCCAAAAAATAAAAAACAAAAACTTCATAAAACCAAAACCAACAATATTATTGCCCCTTTAATAGAAATGGTAGACTTGGTATTTTTAGATTTTTTTTTAAGTTATCTCATATTTTAATTTACATCATGTGATTCAAATACAAAGTTAATGATAAGAAAATAAAAAATGGGGATAACAAAATACATTACCAAATGTACATATAGATAAAAATATTTTATTCTCATAAGTTTGACTAATTTATCCGAAATATTTATCTATTTATCAAACTAGGCCCTAAATATACTACTTGCACTAATTAGTGTACCATCAACCGGGATAAAAGATAAGGACCTAAAAGGATTTACTTGATTTACAGTGTCATTTTCTGATTTTTATGCGTTTTGATGGAGTTATTTTCATTTTTCCCTTTATGTTTATCTTTACAAAGCTAGCATTTTTGGTAGGATTGCATGGGAGCTTTAGGCACGTTTTATGTAAGTTGTATGTTTGGTTGTGGACTTGTGGTTGGTGTTTTTACATGTAAACGTGTATTGCTATATATACAAGGAATGCACTTGATTTTTTTTATTTATTGAAATATCATCATAAAAAAAAAAAAAAATAGTAGTAGTATCTGATCCTCAGAAATAGTGTGTGTTTGTGTGTGTTCTTTTATTTAATTTTTTTTGTTTTATTTCGTGAGATTGTGTGTGTTACTAAACAATTTTAATAAGAGTCCGTGGTGCGTTAGCAAGGCCAATTAATGTTACCTGAGAGTCCAAATCTCATCTCGCAAAACAATATATCCTATTTAGGCTTTCATTAAATATTTCCTAAGCTTCAGATCCTTTTTTAGGCTCAAATACAGTTCATATATACCTATTATTATAAACGGTCTGAAATCCATATAACCCTTGCATTTTTTTGAAATATGTATAACCCCGTGAAAACACCTACCTATTATTATAAATGATCTGTTGATAGATGAAAAATATTATGTGAATATTCTATTTAGTTAACTGAAAACACAGTATATCAAAGATGTAAAAAAAAATTTACTTACATTTGAAAACTCTTTTTGATTAGTATACTAGCTTGAAGTTTTTTTTTTATTTTTTTTGAAGAAATTAGATAATTTGATTAAAATAAACAGAAAAAAACAAAAGCTTGATGAAGCAAGTTAAAAAGTTAAACAACACTCCTGATTAATATCTCCGATTATGATGCAGAACGGTGCCCGAAAAGATCCACTAGCAGAAATGAAAGTTGCTCAAATTTGAAATCGTCTAAAATTTTTATTATGTAACAATACACGCTTATTTTTTTATTTTTTTTTTCTTCAAAATGATATTTTTTCTATCTTGCAAGATTGGGTGTGTTAGTAAACAATTTAAATAAGAGTACATGGGGGTGTTAGCAAGGCCAACTAATGTTACCTGAGAGTCCAAATCTCAGCTCTGCAAAACAACATATCCTATTTGGGATTTCATTAAATATTCCCTGAGCTTCAGATCCTTTTTTCATGCTCAAATACATTTCATATATACCTATTATCATAAACGGTATGTAATCCATAGAGAATATTATGTAAACATTCTTTCTGGTTAACTGAAAACACACTATATCAAAGATGTAAAATTATTTACTTGCATTTGAAAACCCTCTTGGTTAGTATACTATCTTGAAGGATTTTTTTTTTTTAAGAAATTAGATAATTTAATTAAAATAAACAAAAAAAAAAGCAAAAGCTTGATGAAGAAAGTTAAAAAGTTAAACAACACTCATGATTAATGGTTAGACTAGTTTTATGCATGTGATATAATATCTAATATTATGATGCAAAGTGGGTGGCCGACGCGTTTCTTGAAGTGATAACACGAAAAGGTCCACTTTTGATATTTTCAAGTAATTATAGAAAAATCAACTAGTAGAAATAAAAGACACCCGAATTTTTACTACGCCAGAACACACACTTATTTTTTCATTTTTTCCTGTTATTTCGGTAACTTTTTAGGTTTCGAATATCTTTGTCATAGCAACTTGAATTTGATCTCTATCAAATCTGAGGATCACCAAGACAAACTTCTATTTTTACTATTTTTAGTAATTTTTAATTAGTATAAAAGGAAGACTTATAATTTAGGGTTTTCAAACTTTTGATCAATATATTTCTCTTTTGATAGTTGTGGGGTTTGTTGAAGAATCTCAATGTTTGTTGGATTTTTGTTTACTTTTTCGCCGCGTTGGATTATCTGTACATAAATAATCATAATGACAAAAAATTATTATTTATTAAATAAATCGATCTTACTTATGCATTTATATGTGAAGTGTAAAGTTTGCTATGAAGTTACATATGAAATAAATATGTTGAAATTAAAGGATTAGATTATTATTAGAGATTCACCGTATCTCAAAGTTGTTGGGAATAAGATTAAAATAGGATGAAAATTGAATCTTATGAACAAAGTTGAATGATAAAAACATAGAAATTTTTTTTTAATCGAAATTCATACTTCCATTGTATTCGTCTGATAAAGTGGGGATCTTTTCTCTGTATTACTTATCCAATTTTCACCATTGAAAATTAGGTTTTGATTCTTCTCAAATTTCAAGGTAATATTTTTTAATAGGTTACATATTTTCATTGTATTCATTTATTTATTTTTTGCTGGGTAAATTGTATTCATTTTTACTTGGCTTTGTTTTTGTTTTTGTTTTTGTTTTTGTTTTTGTTTTTGTTTTTTCACTTTAAGTGTGAAAAATATTGTGTTTTTTGTGGGTGATAGGATTTAACGAGTCACTAATTATATATACACATGTGATCATCTCATTAGTTTCATCTTATTCAATCACAAGGTCTATAAGGCGGAAAGAAAGCGATGACATGGAACAACCCATGTTCGGTCCTATGGTCCCTACTTCGTATGCTAATTCCCAATTATCACTTCAATGATGAGAAGTTGGAGTTTGCCTTCAATGATCCCGAACACTCAGACCGTCTCATGCAAATCGAGATTTTTGATGATGAGTATGAAAGCAAGAGATCTCTTAGAGTCAAACAAATCTATATCAGCTCTCTAGTGTTGGCTGCCAAGAGCGAATTCTTCCTCAAGCTCTTCTCTAATGGCATGAAAGAGTCACAACCAAATTGCATGGTGAAAATTAGAATATACGATTCCGAAGAAGATGCCTTCATGGAGATCTTGAATTTCATGTACGGTATGAAGTTAATGTCAACAACAATGAAATGTTCATACACGTTGTTTACAGTGATGATGTTGGCAGACAAATTTGAGATTATATCTTGTGTCGAGCAATGTGTTCAGTTGTTAGTAGACTTACCTATGACCAGAGAATTTGCACTATTATATTTTGACATCCCCATGAGAAGAGAGCACCATCCACTGATTAATGAGGCCACACGATTCTTAGCCTCGTCTTATATGGACTTGACAAAGCCTCATGATGAGATCTATGATATGCCTACCATGGTGATGGAGGCCATTCTATCTAGCGATAAAGTGCGGGTTTCATCAGAGGGTTGTATCTATGATATTGTTCTCAAATGGGCCAGGAAACAATACCCGAGGTTGGAGGACAGACGTGCATTTTTGGGGTCTTGCATCACGCGCCTCGTGCGTTTCCCCTACCTAAGATTTGCAAAGCTTAGGGAGGTACTTGCTTGTGAAGACTTGGACCATGACTTCGCCAAAGATGTTGTTGATGAGGCATTCTTTTTCAAGGTTGACCGTCAACGACGGACTTGGGTGCCTAAAACTTTGCAAGTTGAATCATTTGCAGTGCGTGCTTGCCTGAAATGCGAAGTCACATTTATCATAAAGTTGGAAGAAGCATGCGAGATGGTCAATTTGGAGGACAAACTCTTCTCGGAGAAATTTTACTTGGGAAAGCGACAATTTTCTTTTGTAGCGCAACATTGCAAAGTTGGTCATCGTCGGTTAGATTCCTTTGGTTTGTTCATAGCCTCAAGGGATGAATGTTCAGAAGTCATTGTTTTGGACTATACGTTTTCAGTAAAAAAAAGAACTGAGAAGGACTTCGTGTACTTGCGACGTCTGATATCTAGTTTCAAAAAAAATCAACAATGGGGTTTCGAGGACCTAATTTGCATGCCGTGGATAGAATTTATATCGATATTGAGTCCTTATTTCATTGATGGAGTGCTTCGCTTAAAAGCAGATATATCTGTTATGTAGTTAGAAAAAATTGATGACCCTTAATAATCACAAGAGGATTATGTACGTCATCCTATCTTTTGTTTTGGT
Source organism: Acorus gramineus (assembly GCA_030737835.1). NCBI lineage: Eukaryota > Viridiplantae > Streptophyta > Magnoliopsida > Acorales > Acoraceae > Acorus > Acorus gramineus. The sequence continues at coordinate 2,277,688 of CM060854.1, forward strand.
TAGTTAATCTGCAGCTTTATTGCCTTCGCTGTAGACATGGGCTTTTAATATTCAGCTCTAGGTTCTTTCATGCAGTTTCAGTGTTTAGATATTATTTTTTACTATTTTAAGTTTTTTATGTCAGCTCTAGTGTTTGAGTGTTACAGCAAGTATTTTTTTTATTTATTCTCTTGGAAGATTTGAAGCTTTCCCACATTATTATTGCCCTAAATATTTTGAAAATGTTTGTTAAAAAAGTTGTGAATGGCCATTTCTTTTTTTTTCTTTTTTTATTATTATTGGTAATCAAATTTGTATTGCTATGAAAGGGAGAAACTTTACAAAAAGTGGCATGATCTTTACAAAATTAAATGCTAGGAATGAAATCTTTATATTAAGGAGGGAAGAAAGAACAGAGTCAATCTGCATCCCTTAATACTCAGAGAACCAGTCCATGCATTCAAACAGAGAGCATATGCTAGACTCTTAAGATCCTAAGTTCTTTTGCGTTCATACGGAATGCCTGAGGCGTCTCGATCCAGGGCAACTTGTAACTCATGCCAAATATGAGTTGGTGAGAGAATGAAATCACCTCTGTCCGAGCGATAAGCCGCCAACAGGTCTGCTGGAACATTGCCTTCCCTGTGAATATGTGAGATTGACCACTCATGGAGGGCCTCTAGGCTTTGATGGATGTATCGAAGAGAGCGAAAAGCACTCCACGGACAGCATCCCTTGCCTTTGACCCATGCTAATGCTGTGGTAGAGTCAGTATCAATCCATAGTTTCGAGGCTCCTGCAATGATAGCCATCCGAAGCCCAACTTTGATAGCTTTAAACTCCAAGAGATTTATAGATGGTAAATCATTTCGGCCTGCTATACCTTGAATAAATTGAGAATAATTGTTTCGAAGAAGTGCGCCATATCCTCCCCTATCATCGGCTAGTGAATCATCAGTGTTAACTTTGAGCCATCCTTCACTAGGGGGCTGCCATAGGACATCTACTGTGGTTTCTTGTTTCTCGAAAACAGATATGCCGAAGAATTGAGCGATGCTTTGGGTGTCAGGAGTAGGAGGAGAGAAGAACTTGGTCTTGCGAGAACAGATTAGGCCTGTGTCTTATTTCTTATTTGTTGTTTGTTCGCAAATCGCAGAAATTGTCTATGCAGTTTTTAATAGTTTTTAACTAATAATGCTTGTAATGGCTGTGCATTGGGTGGGTGGGTGCATAGGTTACAAGAATGGTAATCTATATAGAGCATGAATGGAACATAATTTGTTTCTATGTAATCTATTTTTCAAAGATCATAAACCTCATTTAATAGGTTACATAATGTTATATGGACCTGACAAGGCCTCATGACGAGCTCTATGATATGCCTGCCATGCGGTCATGGAGGCCATTCTATGTAGCTATAATGTGCGGGTTCCTTCAGAAAATTGTGTCTATGATATTGTTCTCCAATGGGCCAGAAAATAATACCCGAGGTTGGAGGCCAAGCGTGCAGTTTTATGATCTTGCATCACGCGGTTCGTGCGTTTCCCTACCTAAAATGTTAAAATTTAGGGAGGTATAGTTGCCTGGAGAGACTTGGATCATGACTTTGCTAGAAATGTGGTCGGTGAGGCACTCTTCTTCAAGGCTGTCCCTCAACAATGCAATCGGGTGCGCGCTCTCTCTTCAAAGTATATGTGCATTGGTATTGTTAAACTATATATTTATGCATACGTCTGTGTACACTTAAACTGTTGTAACTGTTGTATCTTATTTATTGGTTTTATACATTGCTTTTTTATTATTATGAATGTCATTATACTGCGACGAGATGAAAATTTATTGTGTTTTTTTGGATGGGTTAAAGTTTTTTTGCATGTATACCATCCAAAAACTCCCAATTTATTTTTATATGATTCTGAATAACATATTCATTTTTATACCATTATATAGATATTATACATATTTACCTTTCTAATTAATTTTCATCTAAATTTTTGTTAAAACCTTTGTAGTCTTAGCGAAATGACCAAATTACATTTTTTTTTATTTTGCATATTTTACCTTACCAACTACAATATTTATAAAAAAATATATATATTAATTTTTTAATGTAAAATGATAAATTTCATAAAAAATCTACAAACATAAAAATCAAACATAAAACATATTTATTGGTAAAGACATAATAATTATTATTAATACTTACATGAGTAGAAATAAAAAAAATATTTTGAGAAAAAATGAACATATATATATATATATATATATTACAAAATGAAGTATTAAAAAAAATCTAGATCTTTATTGGAAAATAGGAAAAAAATGCTAAAGTTGAATGGCTCATATCTTAGCGAAATGACCAAATTACATTTTTTTTTATTTTGCATATTTTACCTTACCAACTACAATATTTATAAAAAAATATATATATTAATTTTTTAATGTAAAATGATAAATTTCATAAAAAATCTACAAACATAAAAATCAAACATAAGACATATTTATTGGTAAAGACATAATAATTATTATTAATACTTACATGAGTAGAAATAAAAAAAATTATTTTGAGAAAAAATGAATATATATATATATATATATATATATATATATATATATATATATATATATATATTACAAAATGAAGTATTAAAAAAAATCTAGATCTTTATTGGAAATAGGAAAAAAATGCTAAAGTTGAATGGCTCATAATTGATTTGAAAAGAAACAAAAATTAATAAAGTTATTATTTTTAATTATTTACATTATAACAATATTATATGAAGGTTATTTTTGTTATTTTTATTTCTTGGTGAGGCACTCTTCTTTAAGGTTGTCCCTCAACAATGCAATCGGTGCGCGCTCTCTTCACAGTATATGTGCATTGTTATTTTTTAACTATATATTTATGCACACATCTGTGTACACTAAAACTATTGAATCTTATTTACTGGTTTTATACATTGTTTTTTTGTTATTATATTGTGATGTGATGAAAAGTTATTGTGTTTTTTAGATGGGTTAACGTTTTTTTTTCATGTATACTATCCAAAAACTCCCAATTTATTTTCATATCATTCTGAATAACATATTCATTTTTATACCATATTATATAGAAATTATGCATATTTACTTTCCCAGTTAGTTTTCATCTAAATTTTTGTTAAAATCGTTATAGTCTTAGAGAAACGACCAAATAACCCTTTTTCATTTTGCATATTTTACCTTACTAAATACAATATTTATAAAAAAAATTATTAATTTTTTAACGTAAAATGATAAATTTCATCAAAAATCTACAAACATAAAACATATTTATTAGTAAAGACATAATAATTATTATTAATACTTACATGAGTAGAAATAAAAAAAAATATTTTGAGAAAAACTATATATATATATATATATATTACAAATGAAATATTTTTTTAAAAAAATCTAGATCTTAATTGGAAAAAGGAAAAAAATGCTAAAGTTGAATGGCTCATAATTGATTTGAAAAGAACAAAAACTTAATAAAGTTATTATTTTTAATTATTTACATTGTAACAATAATATATCAAGGTTATTTTTATCATTTTTATTTCTTAGTTAAGAACTAACTATAGTTAAGTTGAATTTTGGTTACAAAGATAACAGAGGGGCACAATTTTCATTAAGAAAAATTCTAATGGTATAAAATAAATATGTTATTTATGGTGGTATAAAAATAAATGTGTTATTTTTTGTGATATAAAAATAAATAACATATTTTGTCAATGGTATACATGTAAAAAAAAGCTTTTAAATTGATTGTGGTATACGGTTTAGTCTGAAACTACTACTAAAGCTCCACTTCTCTATTTATATCTTTGATTCTTCTTACCGTTAGACGCAAGGCGACCGTTAGGGAGGGGTAGGTGCGAGATGTGAGGTTTAGTGGACAGAGATGAAGGACTGTATACCATGGATTAATAGGAAGTATATGTTCGGATGTTCATCATCAAATTTGACACATGTAAGGAGAAGTTCTGATTTATGTGAGGATGGCAGAGAGGGAACCGAAAAAATATGAGGACATTGAAAAAACAAATTAAAGTGGTAAAAGATAAACTCCATTTGATGGAATGACCTAAAAATAATATCCTAAGTAACATTAGAACCTAAAAAAAGGTGCATATATTCTAAGGACCTAAAAATAATTCAATGATTTCCGGAGGACCCGAAATTAATTTCTCCCAAAATAATTAAGGTAAATATCTATATAAAAATAATAATTGATTTGATAAATAAATTTAAATTAAATGTAAATTTTTTCAACTAGGAACTTAATCCACCAAAAATAATTCATATCGAACTGAATCATCAAACAGGAACGACATCGGGCATGTTGAACGGGACACATAATGAGATTAAAGTTTATGGTTCTAAAAATACATGCTCCGTGTCAAACCGAATCAAACAGGAAAGATATCGGGCATATCGAACGGAATATAGAATGAGACTAAGGTTTCAGTTTCAGATAAACATGCTCCATGTCAAACCGAATCAAACAGGAAATATATCGGGTATGTCGAACAGAATGTAGAATGAGACTAAGATTTCAGTTTCAAAAAGATATGCTCCATGTCAAACTGAATCAAATAGGGAAGACATCAAACATGTCAAACATGATGCAAAATGGGTCTATTGTTTTTTATTCTAGAAAGACATCCTCTATTTCAAACCAAAACAAATAGGAAAGACATCGCACATGTCGACAAGATTCAAAATTGGACTAGAGCACCATTCGTTGCGTGTTTCCAACTCGATTGCTGGAGGAGAAGATGGAGGTTTTGTTGGATGGAATTGATGCCAGGGGAGAGGTCGTCGTAGAAGATGGGTGCGACTGGGGAAGTCGGAAAAGACAACCAACTTTGGGGGAGAGAGAGAGAGAGAGAGAGAGTATAAGACTTATTAGTTTTGATTGTGGGGTGGATAATAAATTTATGGGGATGTGTGGGGTGGGTAATGTTCGGGTGGGTAGGGTGTACCAACGGGACAGGCAGATTAGTTAGGGTGAAGGTATGAGAAAAATGTAACAAATCAGTTTTTTTATTTAAGTAAAAAGGGTGGGTAAGAAAACTTGTGGATGGCTATAACCGCATTCTTTTGATTTTCATTTTCATTTGATTTTGATTTCGATTTCTCTCATGTTTTGATTTACTAAAAATTTAATACAATTATTCAATTAAGCAAAAATCAAAATCAAAACTAAAAAAATTTCCATCAGATCTAAGAACTAGTTTTCCCCCACGCACGATGTGTGTGTAAATAAAAAAATATTTTGAAAAAAATACCCACAACCAACACCTTCAATTTTTTAAATCCATTTATATGTGATATAATATATCATGTTGTGTATAATAAATTATATAATGAAAATATTAATAATGGTTAAATAAATCATCTGTAAAATTTAAAATGAAATATAAAAGGGATATGTTACAACTAAAAATGAAAATATAACATATTTACCTTTCCACCAACCTTATATTGTAAAAATACTCCATTTGAAACTTTAAAAACAATAATATCGCTCGAATTCATTTCAAAAAAAAAATCGCTCGAATGGATAAGAAAATATGACATATATGTATCATTTAAATTCTTTATAATTAAGTGTGAAACTTGACCGGGTTGAACATGACCAAACCAACATTTTTTTGGGCGGGTTTGAATTGAGGTGTTAGCATTGGTGTTCAACCAGAGCCCGAACTCGAGTAACCTGAACCCAATTTGAATTGGATTTAGGTTGAGGGTTCAGGCAAATCAACCCGAATCAGAAGTTTTCATATCCAAGTCGAACTATGATTTTTTTAATATGCAAGATAAAATTTGAATTGTACAATTTGCTTTTACGTAGAATCTTTCATTAAATTTCTATAGTTTCCATATATCTATTTTTATATAGAAGCTTTTACTTGTGTGTGTATTATAAAACGTTCTTCATTTTTCATCATTTTTCTTGTCATGCAAATAATTAACTCTTCCAAAATTTAATTGTTTAAAATAATATATTTTTAAAGTCAAACCAGAATCCAACCATACCCGAATCAAATCGAACACCAAAAGAAACATGAATTAAATTATTCTCGATATTCTTTGAAATTTCATAAATTTTCAAATATTTCATATTGCAATATCAATAGCTCGTTGAAAAGATATTTTCGATATATACTTATGACTATAAAATAGATTTTTCCTAAAATTGATTATTTAAAGATGAAAAATGAGATCCAACGTTGAAACTCATATTTAATTTGAAATTTCCTCTTTATTATCTATATTCTCTTATTGTCTCAATCTAAATCTAATAAAATATAATAATAACAAAAAAATATGATGACGTGGCACAATCAACACCATTCATTCAATATATCTTCAAAAACCTATGATAAGATTATGAGACTAAATATTAGTTTTGGATAATCATAGACTTAAAAAATTTTAGTAGGGGTAAATATGTCAAATTATGTTATACAATTCAAAACACTTTTGATTAATAATATAAATAGATAGATGAGGATCAATTATGATCTCTAAAATGAAGGATTACAAAACTCCCCTAGCATGCGGGGCAGGAACCGATCCCGAGTCGACAGCCTATCTACTTCTCAGTGCCGCTCTATGAGTTCCCGCGTTTCTTTGGTTTTCTCTTTTGTTTCTTCTGTATCCTCTCATCCCCCTCAGATCCCGACTGTTTCTTAATGAATCGGTCGGTAGCTGTAATCTACCTTTTTCAAAAACAAATAAATGAAGTATTACATATATATTTATTTTTGTTGTGTGTTTTAAAAAAATTGATATATCATATATTCTTAATATTTTGAGTATCCTATAATTAATTATAAATAAAAAAAGATATAATTTAAAATCATTAAAAAAATATTCCAAAAATATAATAAAAATATATTATAAAATGATAATAAATAAGTTACAATTAAAAAATAATCCATTATATTATTAGAATTAAATGAGATTTGGTGGATATGATGTTATGCTATTTAAAATTTATGTATATTCTATAGTAATCTCAATCAAATCTAAAAAAATAATAATAATAAATGATGATATGGCATGATCACCATTATTCATTAGATTAGATTTGATTAAAATCTCACATTATCCTCTCTTTTTTTCATTCTTACCCTTAATCCAAAAGATAATGATTATAAAAAATTTAAGGGTAAATTTGAAAATAAAAATATTACGAAGTTGAAAACACTTTCAGTGTTTGTAATATATATACCAGTTGTCATGCACGTGCTAATGCACGAGGTATAACATTTCAAATTATATACTCAATTTAATAAATAATAATTATATTTATACAAGAACTAAATAATCATTGAATAAACAATAAAAAAAATGTGTTCATAAACAGAATGCTAAAAAATTATGTTGTTATTATACAAAGTTGCCGTCTATCGTTTTTTGTTTTAATAAAAAAAAAGAAAACATATGTGTTTTAAAGAAAAATAAAAATAACATTAAACACGTATTATTAGTCTGATCATTAATAAAATAAATGGAAACTCATCAATATTTTTGTGCTATGAATTTTTTAAAAATATATGGAAAAAGATACATGCAGCACAGTCCATCCCATTTTTCTTTTTCTTTTTTAAATCATACACTTATCTTTTAAAGTGCATGTTGTTATATGAAATGCAGTATATACTGAGATACATTAGTGTATTTTTTTTATGGTGAAAAAATGAAAAAAAAATTTGAGTAATATATTATGATAGAACCCGATATACTATTATAGTATGTTATCAGGGTTACAAGCAAGAAAAAACAAGCAAACCCTGTTATCATAGGGTATGAGGCTGCAAAACGAGCTGCAAAATGGACTGCGTGTATCAGTGCTCAAAATATATATATTGGTAAAAAGTGTGTTCCTTTTTCCTTTTTCTACACTCACAAATAAATCATTAAAAAAAGCAGAGTTAAAAAAAATTTAAACAAACAATCAAATAAGTATAAAAGAGAATAAAGACCACATTAAAATAATAATAGTAATTATTAATAATAAAATAAAAATTCGGAAAACTCTTTGTCTTTAAAAGAAAATATTGCCAAGTATAACATTGCAAGATATATATATATATATATATATGTTTGTAATGAAAATTATACAAAAACTAAATAATCCTTAGATAAAAATAAATAAAAAATATGTTTGTAAATATAATGTTTTTTTTCAAGGCTTACATGTGATAAAGATGGATCTTAGTATTGAGTCTTGGTGCTGCCTTAACCCCTATGTATTTCTGTGAGTTGAGGATACATAAGCAAATGTAGCCTACCCAGCTCAGCTATAAAGTAGCTATTGGGGGTCCCTAGTTATTAGTGCAACTCGGGCGGGTTAGGTCGGGTTGAAGATCTGTCTAAACCCAACCCGCATTGCATAGAGCCCAACCCGAACCCGAACCCGAGCCCAAACCCGGCCTCAACCCAAAGGGTTCAACACGATCCCGAGCCCGAACCCAGCCTCAACCCAAAGGGTTCAACCCAAACCCGACCTTAACCCGTGGGTTCAGGTCAGGTTCAGGTTGAATTCGGGCTCTGATTGGGCTCGGCTGAGACTCAGCTTTAACACCTAAAAGATCATAAACAACACAACAAACTCTAATTAATTATTAATTAAACCTTATATACAAATAATTAACACTGAATATCTGTTAAGTTAAAAAAACCCCAAAATAAAAGCAAAAAATAAAGTATTCCCCAAATGAACCTAACAGATCGTGAGGATCGGCGGCCAACAATCGAGACACCTGATTAGGCCATTCTCCTTGCAGTTCCGGCGACTTCCGGCGCGACATGGTATATAGAATCTTGAGAGAAAAAAAAATCCAAGCACAAATCATACATAAATCCAGAAAAAAAAACCTCACACAATCTCTCTCTCTCTCTCTAATCTATAGACTGAATGAATCTCACAATGATTTCGCTAAACATTTAATAAAATATATTTTAATCATCAAAAGAATAAAAAATTAATCTAAACTCTCTCCCGATAAATCAGGAAAACATATTCCATAAATTTCACATCATATCACATATATATACAAATTACATTAAATACAAATTAATTTGATATATATTATTTCTAAAACAATACAGTTGATTTGAATTTTCCAATATTAATTGTATTCCTTGTTACAAAGAATTTTTTAGATTATTTAAAATTAATTAATTGTTATTTAAAGAATCTCTAAGAATTTAGAAATTAATTACAATTCTTTTAGATCACCCACTTATTATTTTTAGGTCTCTAAGAGTTTTATAGTTTTTTTTTTAATCCTCAGTTTGGTGAAACATTTTTTTTTGGTCCCCACACATGCTTTCTATTACTAACACCATTAAATGTAACCATTTTACCCTTGCCATCCATATTATCATGTACATTGTTATGCTCTATAGATACAATGTTAATTTCTCTAGCACACATTAATATCTCTGGGTGTGTTGACTATTATCGTAACGGGAGATGAATCCAAGTGAGAGAAGTTTCAATTCATGTAAATGAGTGGGAGAGATGAGCAAATGGAAAGCACAAAGGCATTGAGGAATAAAAATGGAATGAAATAGGAAAATGATGGCCTCAAGTGAATAGAATGACTTAAAAAAATACATTAATTAATTAAAACTTACTCCAAAAATGTGAGAGACCTCAAACTAATAAGGCTGATATGAGGAACTGGTAATTAATTTTCCATATTTAGATTTTACTATGTTAGATATCCATGTAAAATTGTTTAAAAAATTGATTATCCACATTTGTATAACAAACCAAATTGTTTTTTATTCAGTTAAATTAATGATACATTGATACTCCGCATAAGATTTAACAAACAATATATATTTAACAATAGTTCAAATTTTCATTTCTTTTATCGCCTTGTCAGTTATATATAATGATAGTTATTCGTGGGTTTTGATGATCTATATATATATATTCATGTAATATAACTTATATTTCGACAAATTAATTGTGACCATATTTGGTAATATTTAATTTTAAATTTCCCGTGGTGCATAGATTTTTTTGTGTCATTTCATTTTATTTACTATTAATAATTAATTTATTTTTCTACAATTGAAATAATTAATACTTCACATGGGAAAATTAAACCAGAATTCATTTATAGAAACAAAAAAACTAACTTTTATTGAAATAATTAATTAGATAATAAAAATAATATCAGCATTTTGAAAAGACCTACTTACTCTTTAGGTGTTTCCGTATGCACTAATCAATCCTCCATTATCCTAAAATATGAAAAGATTCAATCAAACAAAAAATTACAATTTTTTTTATTGCTAAGCTTTTCTAATAAAAATATTAAAAATTTTAAAGAAAGCACATTCATCTTCCCTAATTACTCTATTCTTCAGTGAAATAATTAATCAGATTATAGATAAAAATCAAAATATTGAATAAGAACTACCTACTCTGTCTCTCTCTCTTGTGTCCACTAATCAATCCTCTATTCTCCTAAGATATAAAAACATTCAATCAAACAAAGAATTAGAACTTTTTTTTTATTGTTAAGCATTCTCCAATAAAAATATCTAAAAATGCTAACAACAAAAAAAAACATTCATCGTCCCTAATAACAATCACCTAAAAACAATTAAAAAAACTAATCTTTTAATCTAACTATAATTGAAACATAACCATATATAAATATAAAATATAAAAATATAAAAATATAAAAGTAAAATCATTTTCTAAAGACACAAAGACATAAATAAATAAATAAATAAATAAAAACAAAAAAACAGAATAATGTGAATACTTTATCTCTCTCTCTCTATGTTGTGTCCACTAATCAATCCTCTATTCTCCTGAGATATAAAAACATTCAATCAAACAAATAATTAGAACATTTTTTTTTATTGTTGAGCATTCTCCAATAAAAATATCTAAAACGCTAACAACAAAAAACATTCATCATCACTAATAACAATCACCTAAAAACAATTAAAAAAACTAATTTTTTATTCTAACTATAATTGAAACATAACCATATATAAATATAAAATATAAAAATATAAAAGTAAAATCATTTTCTAAAGACACAAAAACATAAATAAATAAATAAAAACAAAAAAAAAAGAATAATGTGAATAGATTAGACAGGGCATTTATATATTATTTTTAGGTGGATTTTATCCTAAAAGTGGGCCACGATCACGGGAGGGTGGGTTGATTTGAGAAATGGTAGGCTAAGATTAGATCAAATAATATTGTATCAATTTTGTACCACCCTATCAATATCTACAAACCATATATGTGAATAGAATAGATAGACAATTGTATTTTCTATCGTGTATAAATTATTTTTTAAAATTATCTTATCTATGATTTATCTATGTAATATTAATGTAACAATGAAAAATAAAAATTAAAAATTGCTAGGGATATGATTTTATCTTGCTTAAAAAAGTTAGGTTTTCGTCCCGAAATAATGGGAGGGAGGTGTAGAGGCTTAAAATTTAGTCAATCATACATCTTTATATCATAACTTATTCTATCTCTACTTAATGATTTTAATCTATTATTTTTTTATCATATCATATCATATAATCTTATTAAATCAGATTATATAATTGAATAATTTTAAAATTTAAATAAATAGTATTAAATCAGATTGTATCATTGAACAATTTTAAAATTTAAATAAATCTAGTCATATTAGCAATTAAACAATTAATTAAAGGATAAAAATAGAAATGAAAATACTGGGTCACAGAATTCTTTTAATAAGTAAGTAATAGATATATATATACACACATACACACACACACATAAAATATAGAAAATTTCTAATCAAATCTATATTAGAATCATGACATGAAAAATAAACTTCATAATCAGATTTTACATCTGAAATAAAAAAAATTCAAATCAATTCCAATGAAAATAATAATAAATACATGGCCTCAAATAACAACATACGAGAGCAATAATATATAGATAAACAGATCCATATATTTAGAGAATTGGGAAGGGCTCAGATCGTATTATAATCCATTGTGTTAATTCATATCAAATCAGATGTTCAAAATTAAAGATAATAATTTGAGATAAGAATGGTATTTAATGAATATATAAGGATGAGGAGATTGCATTAGATTATTTCGGGTTTAACTCAAATAGATTAGTATGTAAGATTTCTCATTTGAAACACGAGCTGCTCCTAAATTTCATGAAGGATTGAAAATTGGGACTTTCTAAGGTATTACTCATTTTATTTATGAATTATGAATTTTTTATTTTTTATTTTTTGTGATCAAAACATTAATAAAAATTTGTGTTCTTTAGATTAAATCCACTCAATCTTATAATTGTTTTTCTAGTTCATCAAGGATCAATATTTTGCAAAGAGTTTGTGGCCGTCTTACTTTTCAAGGTAACATTTGTTAGATATTGGGATTATTGATTTTTTAGGTTTTTTCAAATCAAAACATGAATTAGATTAGAAACAATTAAAGTTGGGAACACTGGCCTTTTGGGTAGAGGATTAGGGGAAGAATAAGAGGGAACAAGGAGAATAAGCTAAAAAACTATTTGTTTTGAAGGAATAGATGGGTATAGTGTAAGAATAAGCTAGTATTTGTGTTTCAGTGGACCATGGAATTGTGTTTTTTTCACCCAATGTATTCCACTAGTATAAGGGCTCACTTGTCAAATCAACAGTCACCATCTCATATAAATCATAAGGCTCACAATTAAATAATTTTTTCAAATAAGTATATACATCTTATTCACATTTTATCAATAATTTATTATACAATAAAAAGATTTATTAATACATTTTTCAAATAAAATAGCTAAAAACACAATCAAACAAAAAAAAATCAAGGCACGTTTTATGTAAATGTATGGAGTTAATAGGATGTATGTTTGGTTGTGGTGGGTGTTCTGCATGTAAACGTGCATTTTTTTTTTATATATATATCATCATCCGAACAAAAATAGTAATAGCATCTCATTCTCAGAAATAGTGTGTTTGTGTGTGTTCTTTTATTTAATTTTTTTTGTCTTATTTTGTGAGAGTGGGTGTGTTAGTAAACAATATTAATAAGAGTGGTGCGGTAGCAAGGCCAACTAATGTTACCTGAGTCCAAATCTCAGCTTTGCAAAACAATATATCTTGTTTGGGATTTCCATAAAATATTCCTCAAGTTTCAGATCCTTTTCTCAGTCTCAAGTATCATTAATATTTATTTTAGTTCCTATAAATTAATCAGATCTGCGATTAACTATAACCATAATATGATTGTTAGAATAAAGAAAAGGGAATTCTTGTTATTGTATTAGAGGAGCTAAATGCTCTATTTATAGATACATATAGGAAATCCTAAAATATCATAAAAGAAATATAAGAAAACTAGGAAACTAATAATATAATAATAATGATAATAAAGAGATAATATTATTCTAATAATGATTCTTTAACACCCCCTCTCAAACTCTAAAAAGGTAGAACCCTTAGAGTTTGCACAAAAATGCTGTGAAAAGAGCGCACATAGAAGAAGACATGTGTAGAGGCAGCAAGAGGAGTCGCGAGATTGCACGAAGAGCACGAGAGCAGTCGATGCCGCAAGGAGATGCGCGGAGGTGTGCAAATATGCGAGGAGGATCGTAGAGATCTCGGATGAAGAAAAGAATCACACAGATGGATAGAGAACGAAAAATCGAGCGAAACGAACCCCTGGAACACCTTAATCGGACCTTTAGATAGGAAATAAAATCCAATTTAGTGTTCTGAAATCCCGAGGTGGCCGCCAGAGCCATAGGAGAGCGGCTGAGTGCAGCGGAGAGCGTCGAAGGGTGGTTGGAGATGGTTGAGAGTAGCCAGAGGATCACCGAGGGCTGTAAAGGGCCACCGAAGAGAGGCCGGAGACGGCCGAGGGCTGTCGGAGGTGGCAGAGGGCAGCTGGTGGTGGCGACAGGCAGCCGGAGAATTGCCGAAGGGCGGCCGAAAGATTGCCAGAGGTGGCGGAGGGTTGCCGGAGGCTCGCCGGGAGGCGGCGACCGGAGTCGGTGGATTGCCGAAGGGCAGCCGAAAGATTGCCGGAGGTGGCGGAGGGCCGCCGGAGGACCGCCGGGAGGCGGCGACCGGAGTCGGTGGCCAGCGGCACCGGAGGGCGGCGAACATTGGTGCTGGCAGAGGAGAGCGGCAGCCGCTGGTGGTGCACGCTGGTGAGTGGTGGCGTGCGCTGGGTGGCTCCGGGACGCACATGGGGCGCGCTGGGTCGCACTGGGGAGGTGTCCTGGACAGGATCCCGGGAGATCCAGGACAAGATCCCAGGAGATCCGGGGCACTATCCCGGGAGCGCTGACAGTGCAGATTCCTGGAGATCCGGGAGCGCAGGCGCTGGCATGCGCTGGTAGGGCAGATCCCGGGAGATCCGTGAGCGCTGGCACGCGCTGGCACGCGCAGATCCTGGGATATCCGGGAGCGCTGGCAGGGCGCGACGGCAGGGCGAGCAGGGCACATCGGCAGGGCTGGCAGGGCACGTCGGCAGGGCTGGCAGGGCGCGACGGCAAGGCTGCTCGCAGGGCGAGGCAGGGCCTATCGGCAGGGCTGGCAGGGCACGTCGACAGGGCACAGTAGGGCGAGGCAGGGCTGGCAGGGCACGTCGACAGGGCACAGTAGGGCGAGGCAGGGCCTATCGGCAGGGCTGGCAGGGCACGTCTGCAGGGCACAGCAGGGCGCAACGGCAAGGCTGGCAAGTCCGTCGGCAAGGCATGACGGCAGGGCTGCAGGTAGGGCGAGGCAGGGCCTGTCGGCAGGGCTGGCAGGGCACGACGATATGCAGAGAAGCGCGAAGGCGTGGGAATGTGCGAATGTGCGTGATGGTGTAAGGTGGAGCTTTTAGATCTCGTGAGTAAAATTCCTCCCCCGCTCCGATTGAGGAATCTTCAATCAAAGCGGGGAAGAGCATGAGAAGCTTTTATGGATCTAAGATTTTTTTTGAGGTAAAGGCTCTGATACCATGTTAAAATAAAGAAAAGGGAATTCTTGTTATTGTATTAGAGGAGCCATATGATCTATTTATAGATACATATAGGAAACCCTAAAATACCAGAAAAGGAATATAGGAAAACTAAGAAACTAATAATATAATAATAATAATGATAATAAAGAGATAATATTATTCTAATAATGATCCTTTAACAATGATAAACTCATTACTATAAAAAAATGATTCTCATGCCCCATCTTATAGCCCCCCCCGCCCGCATTAGCCCCATGAGGTGGTGCACATGTGTTAATACCTATTATACTCTCAGAGTCATTTTCGGTAACCACTCTCTACCATTATGGGACGGTTATTTTTTTCTTTTATTGGCGTGCATTCATATTGCCATTTCTTTTGATTTTGGCTTATCACGATTCAATTAATAATCGATAATTGAATCCAATTTTCAATATTTTGTTGAATTTTTTATTTTTTTTTTAAGAACATTGTGATGCAGATCGGAAGTTTGAAAAACTTTTTTAATAATCGACAATTGCATCCTCTGATTTGATGTTTGAAGACTTTTCACCCTCTGATTAGATCGGAAAGCATAATTGAACAATTTTGGCTATCATATCAAATCAATGTGTGGCGACTCAGGTTTAACGTTTGTTGTTTTTTTTTTTTTTTTGCAATTTTTACAATTTTTTTTGGAATATGATGTTTGTTGTTAATTATTCTAGTATCCCATCTGGTTATTCTTAATATGAGATTCGATTTTAATATTCTAATTCCTTTGATATTACATTCTGAATCGGGCATTTGATATGCATTTGATTTTTATATTGAATCTGGTATATTATACTCATAGTTGGTCACATTTGTGAAATGTAACTTATTTTTAATATTGAATATGGCATATTAAATTATTCATGTTAGTTACATTTTTGAAATGTAACTATTTTTTATATTGATACGGAGTAAGCATCAATAGTGTGCAATATAATATGAAACTAAATTACATTCAATAAATGTAACTGACAGTTCATCATTTATATAAAATAAGTTACATTTTACAAATGTAACTAACTTTTAACCTATGAGTACTTTAAATCCACAATGTGATTATATGGTCTTTTAGGGAACACAGGGGATTCAGTTACATTTTCATTTGAAGGCAGTTCACAAAAGGATTCGATTGGTGAAGTTGAGCAATAGTGTGCAGCTGTGATTGTTCCATGTGTTGGAATGACACTTGACTCAGAAGATGATGTTCGTATGTTCTATAACAACTTTGCTCAAAAAGAAGGTTTTGACGTTAAATAAAGCATGCCTCATCAAAATATTTGTCAACGACAGCCCCGGGACATACATGGAAGAGGATCACCGAGTTTTAACAATGCGTTTTGATGATTGACTCAGGTTGTTCTGTCATGTATAAATATGGATGTTTTGTCATGTATATAGATGCAAAACAATTTGGAATACCCATACAAGTTCAAATGTGAACTGATGTGTCTAACTGAAATTAAAAATTTCTTATATTTTTTGCTGTTTTGAGAAATGTAAAGCAATGTGATCCATTCGTTTAATATTGGTCAATGCAAATGTTTTATGTATGTGATTTATGTTATATGATATGAATTCTATAGCAGGTGACAGCATTGCTACATATATTTGCAACAATGTAATTAGTTTTAAACAGATATGTAATTGACTATTTTATCAATGTAACTGACTTTTCTAAAATGTAACTGGATTATGATAAAATATAACTCAGTCCCACATTAAGCCCATTACAAAACTTCAAATATAACAAAAAGGGTGTTACACATGTCGATGGAAAATAAAAGATCTAGCAGCTTCACCAACATTCTGCACATTATCGCTTTTAGAATTCTTCACTTTTTCTCCTTGGCTTGAAGACCTTAGATGCCTTCTTTTTTTATGGTAGTTGCCCTTTACTTCGAACCTTGATCGGAGAGTGAACAACTGAATCTTGTATCGTTTCATCACCAACTGTTCAACAATTATTAATTTCTATGGAAAAGTTCATCAGAGATACATGCAGTGAGTCCAAATAGTTCTTTCCCCTTCTCTCTTTTGGTTTTTTTATTTTCTTTGGTCCTACACAAAGAAAATATACATATTGAAATCAGTTACAATGCTTAACATTCAATTCTATATTATATACAAATAAACATACTTTTGATTTTGTCAGTTACATTTAATAAGAAGTAAATTCAATTCACACACGTCATCATTGGTCCTACTGGAGTTTACCATCTAGATTGAACCAGCTATTGACGGATCTCAATTAATAATAAAACTTCTAGTTATCCATTGTCTGTTTTTTTTTTCTTTATTCAAGTAATATGTTATCTATTAACTGAAAATGTCAGTTACATTTATCAAATAATGAATTACTTTTATTATACTTAGTTGCATTTAAACACCTATATAAAGTCTGATACGAATAATCAGTTACATTTAACAATAGTGAGTTACATTCAGCCATTTAGTCAGTTTCATTGTACATCACGAAGTACTCACAAATCATACAAACATTTCTTAGAATCAGTTACATTTATATATAAAATCACAAACATTTCATTCAGATCATATATGGGAACAAAATAAAAATCAAAATCAAAATTTTTTTGTTTCATAGGATTGCATTACAAAAATCGGAAAAAACCACATGTGTGATTCAAAAAATTGGAAAAAATAATCGCTTACCCATTATTTGCAATTGAGCATTCAATCGGATGAAAAAACTTGAATAAATCAGCAATACAATATGTGTGATTCAAAAAATTGAAAAAAAATAATCGCTTACCCATTATTTACAATTGGGTATTCAATCACACGAAGAAACTTGAATAAATTGGGATGAAATCGAATCCCCCAAAAATGTTTGGTGTTCTTCAATTTTTTAGACAAAAAATAAAAAAAATGATGAAATGGTTCAATTGTTGTGTTAATTTTTTAGAAATCAATTGATTTTGACATTAAATGACAACCAGCGAGAGGGGTGGAAGACGAAAACAAACCCCAAATAAAGAGGGATTTGAGCGTTCAAATGTGTGAATTTTAATGGGGGTACTTTTGTATTTTGTTATTTTACCTTTTTGTTAAAGTCAATCAGGTATCCAATGATAAGTTGCAGCCTATTGGGGCTTGTGAGTGGGGCTTATAAATTGAGGCCCATGTAGCAAGGCTCATTACTATAATACCATTTTAAAATTCACTTTTTTCTATGAAAAAAATCGTTATAAATCCCTAATAACTTATAAAATTCGAAAATGATCCCTTTGAAATTAATAAATCCCTTACAAATTTATTAAAATCCTTCAATATTCTAAACAATTATTTATTCTCCTAATCTTATCTTAATATTTAAATAGATAATATATTTTATAAATCTTTCTCCTAATCTTATCTTAATATTTAAATAGATAATATATTTTATAAATCTTACATAAAATCATATTCTCTAGCAATTAATTAAAAAAGAATCAATATTACATATTCATCAAATCTAATTAAATTTAAACAATTTTATAGTTTTAATGCACATATAAATAATTTTTAGATATGATTTTAAAATTTGTTTTTACAGTGAAATACACAATTTGCTAACCTTAGAAGGCTTCTCAATAGAGGTGATATAAGCGTGTTCTTGGCAGTGGCGTAGCCAGGATATATGTTCAATGGGGGCAGACAATAAGAAGATGGAGATTGATATGTTCAGTCTCGTGTGTAGCTTCTTGTGTTATCCTTATTGGGTTTTTTAAAAAAAAATACATATATACTCACATATTGATCAAATACATACTGTTATACAAATTGAAGTAAATATATATACTGATGCATTTTTTTAGAAAAAAATGAAAAAAATTATATCCCATACACTGATAAAAACTATATACTGCAATAAAGCAGTGTAGCACAGTATACACTGTCTTATTGTAGTGTATCAGCGTATGAGACTGTAAAATAGACTAAAAGTGTCTCAACACTCTAAGAAAATTTTGTTGTAGGAATTTGAGAAAAAATATTTAAGTTAAAAAATGAAACAAAAACCAACTAAAAAAATGAATGAGTAAAAAATAAATAAAAGCAACTCTTTTAATTCTCACAAAATATATGGGATTATTTTTAAAATGAGAACTTAAGATTAAAAATATATATATATATAACCATTCTGAACACTGTCGCACGCCATACTCACACATCATAAAGGAAATATGACATCAAAATTCATTATTTGATACTCATTCGATGTATATTTTACTTTTCTCAATAAATAAATAGTTCATTTGGATTGATTATTTATCAACTATCAAGATACAAAAAAAACTCATGTTATCATATTTTGCATCTCTAAAAAGAAAACAACAAAAATCAATAAAAAAATAACATTATTTAAACTTTGACGAAGAAAATAGATTTGAGATAATTACATGTCATTAATGGGCCCATGCATAGAAGAGAGTTGAACTAGTTGTGGGGGATGGTGTGGGGGAATATATTACATAACATTAGTTAATTTCCATTACAAACATAGGTCACAACAGGGTAGGAAAGCTTAGAAATTTTTTAGTGGGGGCAGCTGCCCCCAGTGGGCCTAAGCTGGCTCCGCCCCTGGTTCTTGGTATTTCTATATTTAAATGATATTTCGGTTGTAAAAAAAATTAATTTAGATTTTAATAGTTTTTCATAAACTTATTTGAATAATATTTCCAGAGATTCAATAAATCAAACAGAATATTTCTATAATATACTACTTGAGCTAATGGACCGTTAATTAGGATAAAAGATAAGAATATAAGAGGATTTAATGATTTTACATTGACATTTTCAGATTTTCATTCATATCAATTTTTCCCATGTTAATTATTACAAAGCTAGCCTTTTTTGTAGCATTGTACGGGAGGCACGTTTTATGTAAATGCACGCGGAGTTAATAAGTTGTATGTTTGGTTGTGGACCTGTGGGGGGTGTTTAATCTAGAATGCATTCAATTATATATTACTTTATTTTTATTTAAATATATGTATTTCCTTACTTTTCATGCAATATATTCAAAACTGTTTACAGATATCATAAACGGAACGAAGAACTTCAAAATCAGAACCGTCACCGTATTCTCGCACGCGTGGAAGTAAACCGCCGACAAAGATAATTGATCTGATTTCTCATGAACGACCAACGAATGAGTCATCGTCGCTTTAGTTACCATAGCACAGACCTTGCATCTAAGTGCAACTAGCTTTGAGG
This sequence comes from Acorus gramineus, assembly GCA_030737835.1. Lineage (NCBI taxonomy): Eukaryota > Viridiplantae > Streptophyta > Magnoliopsida > Acorales > Acoraceae > Acorus > Acorus gramineus. Next base: position 2,297,956 of record CM060854.1, read on the forward strand.
ATCAAAGCAGTTCAATTATCATTCGAGTTTGTTAAACAACCACAACTAGCTAATGATCATGATCAGACTCAACCCTAATTAATCCCGAGAAAGTGAGAAGCAATTGGTCTCCAAAGAGAATTTTCATTTCAGGACCAAAATCAAGCATATAAAGGTTACATCATTGAAGATCACAAAATTACTTGAGACTTGACAAAAATGCAGCAACTAAAAGCCAAACCTCAAGCAAACAATCCATAGATACATATGACCAACTTTTTTGCATTGAACAATTGAAAAATGTCCCTCGAAAGGTCTCTATCTTACTATACAATATTTGTTAGTCTCTATCATAATTGAAATCAATTAAATTTGTACTTAAATCTAACCATACATGATAATTTAATGTAATACCATTTTAAAATTTACCGTCTTTCTTTTAAAAAATCAATATGACTCCATAAAACTTAAGGTCCTTGTAAAATCAGTAAATCCCTTACAAATTTATTAAAATCCTTTATTTGAATGTTGTTTTAGAGATTCCGTTAAGCAACATAGAACTTTCCTAGAATATGCTCTTAGCATTAAAATTGACTCAAAGATTAGAATCATAACCACAACAAAAGATATATAGGAATCAGACCTAAGGGTGTTTACTGATTTTATAGGGTTTTTTTTTATTTTCATAAGTTTTTAGATAGTTATATGTGATCTTTACATATTTTTACCAAGGAAAATTTTCATAAGTCAACATTTACCCTCTCGTTACCCACGAAATATAAATTTCGTTGGTATATATGTTGTTCGCAACTATTGCTTCGGTAAAACGTTCGTCTAAAAAACAATTTCCTTGTAGTGATCCATGCAACGTATAAAAGCCATTCTTCTCTTCTATCTCTCTCTCACACATTCATATCTCTAAGAATTCCAAGTGTTCCCACCATCAAGAAAGCAAGAAGTGTTTGGGTTTTATCTCCGCTTCTTCAGAGAGAATCATCAAGAACGAACAAAATGGATGGAGGAGGTGGAGGTGGAGGTGGAGGTGGAGGTGGAGGTGGAGGTGATGAACAATCAATTGCTAAGAGGGTCGCTGATAATTGGAAACAGTCGACATTGTCTTGTGTTAGATTTACGCTGTATAAAGCTGTTCTGTTTCTTAAAGGGAAATTGGAAGGTCTGAAGCAACAACCACCGCATCCGCATCTCTGGGTGATGGAGCTTGGAGATGTACTTGGTCGGTTCGACAAAACTTTAGAATTGATGAAAAGTCTCATCGATGAGTGTCTGATTGAAATGGGCAGCAAACAAGGGCTGCAACAATGTATTCTTGATGGCTATTTGGATCAACCCACAGGTGAACCGCGTGTGGAGCTTCTTGATCATTGGTTAGGTAGCATTACACGTATCTTTGTTGAGTTTCCAAGAAAGAGAGTAGCGCACCATGACAATAATGGTGATCTTGTTGAAGATTTCATTAAGTTTTGGAGATCTGTGAGGAGCTATAAATCTATGATGACTATGATTAGCGGATACGTAGATATCCTCCGTAAGGGAATGGAAGATATTATGCCACATGCAGGTGATGACGATGGTGGTGATGGCGATGGAGGTGATGGCAGTGGTGGTGGTGGTGGTGGTGGTGAAGATGAGAAGTTGGAATTGGTGGTGCACAAAGGGGACCGGGAGAAGAAGAAGAGGGTGGCAGAAGGGGACGAGGAGGAGAAGAAGACGGTGGCCGAAACCTCTGTCAAGGGAGGGGACGAGGAGGAGAAGAAGACGGTGGCCGAAACCTCTGTCAAGGGAGGGGACGAGGAGGAGAAGAAGATGGTGGCAGGGAACACCAGTCGTGGCGGCGGTATCTTCAAGTGGCGGACGTTCACGAAGGTACATGTTGTTGAGCAAATTTTAATTTTTTATGGAAAAAAAAATAATTAATTCTTGTTTTCCATAATTTAATTAATTTTTTTCTGGAGATGTTTATTTTTTGAAAAAACAGAATTGGTGGTTGTTTTTCGTTTGTTCTTTCAAGAAATGCTACATTCTATTCTTTCATTTTGTATTTTTGTATTTCTTGTTAGATTAAAAATTAGAAACTTTTTTAACACTTTTATTCAATGATATTCAAGGTTCTAAATATTAAACTAGATTAATAAATATAAAAAAATTAATTACTCTGCAGGGAATTAACGCTTGGAGTTTTTTAAAAACAATATTAATAAAAAAAACACAAATCCCAATAAATACAACAAATGCTCTAAATGAATTAAACATTTAATTGCAATTGTTCCATGTTGTTCTTCAGTAACACATTTTTCTCAATCATAAAAAGATATTTGTGGTTCATCTGACCTTTTATTGTATAAACAACCATGAGAATTAAAAATGGATTTCAATTTTTTTTTTCTTTCAAAGAATTATGCTCTCTATCCAATTTTTTTAAAATTTATTGATATCGTTTTTTAAGAGCAACTATAAAAAAAAAAATGAATATATGGACTGTTATAACAAATATATTGATAGTTAGTTTGATCAGTTGGATATATAACAAAATTAGATAAGATTTATTTGAGCTTGTACTCCATCCTTTTCTAATAACAATATACCAAGTTTAAAAAAAAAAATGATGAAGTTGAAATGTTAAACACTTTTGTTAATAATATATAATAGATAAGCTCTTGATGATATATTTATTAAAATCAATTAAAATTAAAAATAATTTAATTAAGATTTTAAACTCTAATATATGGGAATTATTTTTGTTTTAACAAGTTAATTGCTTAATTTGAAAGTAGATTTTAACATTATTAAATGCATATATTTGGTATGAAAATGAATGGGAAAGTGGATTTGCATTTATGGTCTAGTGATCAGAAAATGTGGCCACTTGAACAAGGCCATTGATCAAGGAATTCTCACTTGGGTTATTCTTAATTAACTTTTCAGAATCACAATAAAGATGGCACACATTACGCGAGGCTAGACGGTCCAAGAGCAAACACGAGTAGTGAAGAAGCGGAACCTACTGGTGGATTCGGGTTACTGCTCCTCCCATTCTTGATATCTGTATTGTTGGTTGGAATTACAAGTTTTTTGTTCAAATACTTCTACAACATAGATATTCCAGACGAAGACAGACGCAATCGCATCGACTGGATAGATGCAATATACCTTACAATTGTTTCATTCACGACTGTCGGGTTCGGGGATATCTCCCCTGATAACAAAGCCACGAAGTTGCTGATGGTTGCTCATATCTCATTTAGTTGCCCGCTGAACATATTTGTCTCGAGTCAGATAGAAAAATTTCTGCGTTGGGCAGAATGGAAAATTGCTGGGTGTTTTCCTTCGCTAGCAGAAACCGGGAGTCAAAACATTCAAAGGGGATGGAAGATGTGCATTGCAGGCTCTGTGGTTTTCATTGTGCTGGCATCAGGATTCATAGGGATGCTTTTACTCGAGGAGCGAGATTGGGTGGACTCGATATATTTTTCTTTCGTAGGTGCTTCAACCGTTGGCTACGGAGATATTACGTTTCATTTTATATGGGGAAGACTCTTTGCCTGCATTTGGATCTTTTGGGGGACAACAGCCTTTCGACATGCGGTTGATTCCTCAGTGTTGGATCTCTTACATTCACATTTAATTCACTCATATCACTTGTTGTTTCTTTACATATCTTTCTTTCATTATGGCATATGTTACATTTTACAGTGATTGAGTTCTCTTACATTTTTTTTTTTACCATTTAGAGGTAGTGATATTGTTTACAATGCTCCACAGATGTATCTTTTTCAAAATAAAGAAAAAAAATTACAAGCAAAACTCTTTTGTTGGATCTCTCTCTCTCTCTCTCTCTCTCTCTCTCTCTCTCTCTCTCTCTCTCACAAATTTACAATGAGCACAAAATCACATATCAAAACAAACTGTGCGCCAATCCCACATTAAAAATCACATTCTGTCAAGCATAAGCAATTTAAACATCTTAGAATGAAGAAAAATAGATGAGTTCGCCAGCGGATCTACTTGCAACCTATCAATCGGCGATGGGAGAAACTATTATTCAGCCATATCTGATATGGCATGACCTGGCAGAGGCTATTAAGAAGGATATGCATCCAGAAGGATTCAAGAGAGTGAAGTGATACAATGCAAAGAACTGAATTGTTGATTCTTATATGAAAACAGGGGATTTTTGTAACACTCAAGGGGCTTCAAATCTGTTTTTTGCTGCTCTCTTAGAGTTCATATCTCCTCGTTTTGTTCTGGTTTATCTTTGTAAAGAATTGTGAACTTGTAGCAATACAATATTTAACTACCAATCAAAAAAAAAAAAGGATGAGTTCCACATACCTGTCCATACACTATTTCATTTAGATCACTCATTGAAGTCCTTTAATTTCCAATAAATTGGCCTGCAGGGTATTTCAAACAACATGATAACTGAATCATCTCACAGGTAATAAAGAATCACATTGAATAAATAATTTATCAGTTGTCCGTAGTTGCATTGTGGATGATATATTATACAGAGAGATGGCGAGATACTTCCGTCTCTTGATTGATAACCCAGCAATTAAAATTTCCTCTACATAAACATATACATATATGGTTTTGCAGAAAATTTAAAAGAGGGATATAAGAGACTCGTGTGAAACTGGAGAACCTTACTAAACATGTACACCTCTGAATGCTATACCATATACAGGTTCTTTTTTAGAGTGAGATTAGATCTTCGATTGCTTACCAATGATGGAAGGTAGATGGTAATATATTTGAAGTTCGTAGGTCACTGTGAGCCACCCAATTTGCTAATGAACCATGGAATCAGAGGTGAAGTATTGGTGCCTTGAATTTTTATATTCACATAGATTATCACATAATATTTCTCAATATTGGCCAAGAGCTAATAAAGACATGCCTAGGTAAGTGTGCCCTGTCTTTGAAAAACCATATGAAACCCAGCTTATAGATGGTGAATAATAGATATACACATTAAAGGAGCATTTGCAAAATCATCCAAGTAAATACTACAAGGAAACTAGAAGAAATTGCTCTACTTTAACAATTAATAATTACAGTTTGATGATGCAACAAATAATGCACAAACAACTAAGAATGCTGCAAGCTAGGACAAGGCTGATTTTTTAATTCTGATTTGGGAGAAAAAGGTGGGCAATTGAAATCTTAAACTTCAACTTCAAGGAATCATGGTTTACAAAAATATTTTAATCAATCAATAGATAAAAATCTGAAACAGAGATTAGTATCAGTTGACCAAAGAACAAAATATGCATGATATGTCACACTTTGTAACCTGTACTGACTTAGGAGGTCAGTTTTTCTATTCAGGCAAGAGCGAGAAAATAAATAAAAAATTCATATCCAATACAACGTCCTACAAAATGTATGGGTGATCAAATAAAAAACAAGATGATGTAATCTTCTTGTTTTTCATAGTTTTTTGCTTGCATTTGTCTAACTATTTTCAAGGAAGGAGAATTGCATAGAAAAGCTTCTTTGTAGACATGATGTTTCCACATGGCAAACATTATAAATATTTTTTGATTATTTAAAAGAATGAAAGTTAGAATAAAAGGTAAAATCAATAATTAAAGCATCATAAAAACTGACATGATGATTGAACCCATGTATTATTTTTTTTTATGATATGGTAGGCAATTTTATAAATAGGGGAGGAAGCTCAAAAGGAAATTACAACAAACACAAAACAGCCCACTCAGAATCACACCCTCTGTAGATGAGTAACTCCGTCGGGTGTGACCGAGTCCCCCTCATACAACCCACACGGAACTACTCGTGAATTAGGAAGCTCCCATTCATTTGAATCCATGTATTATCAATTAAACTCTGTCCAACGACTGTAATGCTGCCATTGATTCATCAAATATGTTCGAACTTGTGAGAATAAAATAAGTGTATAAGCACATCTCTATAAATATAATCTAATCACCCATATCCATGAAGAAACGTTAATCATGCCAAGTAAACTAATGCAAATGACCTTATTATGTTTCTGGAGAAATGGCCAGATTCATGTATCAGATACTGACCTCTAGATGTCTCAACCCCCATGAGTATTTATGGTAACTAGAATTTGCAGGCTTGCCAGTCCACCCTCGATATTCATTCAATTCCGTTTGACACAAACACACAAACTGACCCAACAAATCTACACGAATCCTAAAATACAACATTCAATGATCTCTCCAATCAACACTTCAAAAACGTTCACACGGGACCTCCACATTGAAAGCCTCATTTAAAAATTAAATGATCCCCCCAAACTTCCCCAAATAAGTCATTGCATTCAATTCATTCTTGCATATACTTCAATTTTTCTATTCAATAGATCCATGAAAGCATAAACAATAATAAAAAAAAAAAAACACGAGAATCAGAGTCAGAGAGGTTCACATACCCCGGTGGCCTTCACAAACTCCCCGTTCTTCCCTCCCTTTAGGAGAGGGAGACGAGATCGAAAGCCGATCCGGCGCAGTCGGAGACCAGGACCTGTGGGTCGGACGGTCAGGATGAGAGGAGGGGAGACGGTGAGGGTGAGGAGGGGGAAGGGCTTACATTGCGAGGGGCATCGGACGCCATTGTTGAAGAGGCGAAGAGAGAGAGAGGGATTTGAGGGGGATCGATCGAGGCCGAGGCGGTGGGTCGGGGACGAGATTGGATATATACAAGATGGAATGGACAATGTAGCTAAGTTTATTAGCCGCGTCTGTTTGGCGTAAGGCCCGGTTGGATATAAGTTTATTAGATATAAGTTTTTAAAATTAAAAATTTTTAAATTTAAATCAGAACGCATTTTCTGTGTTTTATTTTTTAAACTAATCATATTTTTTTAAAACTAAAAAAATCTTACAATTAAAAATCTAATAAAACAATCATTTTCAAAAGATGAGTTTGAAACAAGAGGTTTCAATAATCTTAACGTTTTAATCTCACATTCAAACACAAATTTAAGAGAAAAAATCAAATAACCACATCCAAAATTCATATAACCTCAAAACACTTATTTAAATCCAAATAACCCATGAGTTAAGTTTCCATTGAAGATGAAGAATATTATATAAATACTTTGTTTGGTTAACCTTTACTGAAAACACAGCATATTAAAACTCCATACAATATGTGAAAAATCATTTATAAATGTCGATTTTACCCCATTTGAATATATTATAAAACTCTATCTAGTGGAGTAAAATCATCTTTTGCAGAGTATTTTTCTATATAATTTTTAATACATTATAGGTGATTTTTTTGTATAATGTGTTTTCAATTAGGATAAACCAAACAGAATATTCATCAACAATCAACAGAAATTTAATAGGAGAGTTGTTTTGATTTATGTAAGTATTTTCACAAGGTTATTTGAATTTGCAGAGGTGTTTTTATGGAGTTATATGAACTTTATAAAAGATGTGTATGGATTTGTGTTCCCACTTTCCTTTGAATGCATTCAGTTATTTTAACATATATAGTACTTTATTTTTATGAAAAAATATGTATTTCCTTGGACAAATTGTTTTGAACATAATCCCAATTTTTGCTAAAACATTTTCAAATTTTACTTTTGTCTTGCTCCTTCGGAGCCTGTTTCCAAACAAAAATAAACAAATAAAATAACTAAAAGCTTTGGGACACAGTTTTTTTTTACAATCTCAATTCAAGTCTGATATGTTTGTTAGCTTCGTATACTCATATTAATAAAACATTTTTTTATTAAAAAAAATTACATTTTCTATAAAGTAAATATATTTCATTTATTATACTTCATATGACAGTTTAATCGAACCAACAACTGAACAATGCTCTCTCTCTCTCCCTCTCTCTCCATCTATCAAAGTCATTAAACACATTCATGTCTCCAAGAGTTCGAAGTGCTCCCGCTGCCGAAGAAGACTTCCAAGAAAGCAAGAAGTGTGGGTTGATCATTAATTAGTTAATCAGAGAGAGTCAAGAAAGCAAAAAAAGGGATCACAACCACCACTTCAATGGAGGAGGAGGAGGAGATGAACAACCAAGTGGTGTGGTGGTGGTGGTGGTGGGAGGTTGCAAGTGGTGGCAGAGGCGGGGGCAATGGCGGTGCAGACAGGGCGGTGGTGGCACAGGAGGTGGGAAGTGAGAAGTGGGGGTGGTGGCGGAGGCAGTGGTGGTTGCAGTGTGTTGCTGGTGGGGGCGGCAGCGGTGGCAGTGATGGAGATGGAGAAGAGAGAGGGCATGTCAACAATGCATAATAGACATTGCATAAGGTTTCAAAGGTTGCAAATGCTCCTCTCTTTCTTGCATTGACTATGATTCAGTCATTTTTCAGTGCATTCTTTAATTTTTTCAGCATTGTCATTGGCACTTTCGGTTTGGGGCATGTATGGGGTTGATGGGGGAGTACATATGCATGATTTCCATTTCTGTCTGATGTTTGTTTACAAGTTGTATCGTTTGTACATGCATTTGCCTGAAAGAAATCTAGTCTGAAAATGTCATTTTTGTACTGCTTGATCTAGTTTGAATGTGATAAAATGACTTCCTGATAAAACTCTGTGAGCTATTCTTGATCTGTCATTTCTAATGTTTGTGTACTCTAATTCTCCAGATAATTAAGATCACAGTATTTTTTTGTTATACTTCTAAATAAAATCATAACATCCATGGAATGTCAATGAGACCAAAAATAACATCCCATGGACAGGTATATTTTATGCCAGTGAGTCTAGTTTGGTAATGTTTTTTACCACCTCTTAACCTTGTTTAGCAAGCACGTGCAAGTTTTGAGGGGAAAAAAGCAGTTTCAATGCAACGACGGATGAGATAGAGAATAATCTCTTGAGAAAAAAGTATTTTCAATACAGAAAAACAATATACTACACTAATATCATGCATGAAAATAAAAAAATTATTTTTCAAAGAAAAATACACTATTACATGTCAATATGTACATCATTTCATACAAAAATATGTATTTAAATTGACAGGCATATAAACTTTTCTTATATATATATATATATATATATAAGTGAGAACTACAAACTGCACACTGGACTGAGTATATCTTTTTTTCAAAAAAAAAAAAAAAAACTTAAAGTCAATTTCCTGTTGCTAGGGAACCTTGTGTTGGATCTCTCCTATCGTGAACAAATTACAAGGGACTAAATAGAATAATTTATGCCCTCCAAAGTTCTGTCATCTCTAACATTTCATAGAATGAGAATTTTTTCTATTATTGTAAGTCCCTCAAAAATACTCAACAATGGATCATTATCTACGAATCACCATGAGCAAACATGGCTGATATCCTAGTGAGACAATATTACTTCAATAACCCATAAACTGTCGGAGAATAAAGGTGTATGGGATGATTAAATTTTGACCTTCTGAAAATAAGAATAAAAGATCTAGATGACCGACCATCTCACTGTGGTAATGAATCCTCATAAGAAACACCTCTAAGAAAGGATTTTGTCAAATATGTAGCTTGTAAAGCATATAAAGTGGATCTAATGTCAAATCAGTTATTACTACTCTGCCAGGAGGGCTCATACATCTGTCACATGCAACAATTTACAAGAATTTCACTTTGAAATTGATAGAAAGTACCATTATCTATGCTCACAATGAAGCTAGCTCTGTACATAGATGTTTTTCGGGAAGAAAGCTACCGTTGTGACGTCTTCTGAGACCCCTCCTGTAGATCAGACAAAAAGAACATCAACTACCAGAAACCTTACAAGACAAGCAGAGCAGTGCGTTCATGCTCGCACATATCCAGTTGAAAATCATTCATTGGTCTTGGCTTGCTAGTTATTTCAGAAGCCTCCTCAGAAAATGTCAGTAAAAAGAAACATTTAGTTAATGCTGTGCAAACACAAAGACATACATCTTCATCAATATCCATTCTTTTATATATGGCTGACTTGGTTGTCAATTATTCTCTTTCAAAAGTAAACCTTGGTCAGTTGATGTTTCTTTTCACCATGATGACGAGTGGTGGGGAAGATGGTGGCTGGATAAGGAGGATCACAAAAATCAGTCAAGATGTGTGACCCCCTCATGTCCACTCACTTCCACTTACTATTTTAGAAAGCAAAGCCACTCATATTTAGCTCGTATTCACTCTGTTATCAATCACAGAGACAGAGGAATCCCCCTGTGTAGGTGTTTGGGTGAGGCAAAGCTCATCATTGATGTATAAGGCCAGAGATTGTCTGTTTGCATCTGTTTATAGCAAAATCATTTCATCCTACCAAATAATGTGAAATATGTTTAATCTAGCATACCTCAATTTGCCTAGTGAAGAATCTCCCTTTGAGAAAGCCAATGGAAGAAATGCATAATTTGAGAAATGAGACAGTCTTATGAGCTTGTTAGACTTGAGGAACCTTCTCATCAGTAGCCGGGCAACACAGAGAATTCAAAAATTCTCTCGTCTCATTCGGTTCCTGTTCTCTGATGACCTGTAACCATTAGATTAAGCCTATCAACAACCTTCACAAGTATGGAAAATAAAAAGAATTATGCAGACAGAAGAAACAAGAAAACTGAGCAGTGGGAAAGCCAGACGCTTGGAACATAGCCAGTTAAGAAAACAGAAGTGGGAGATCCAATTTTCTGCATGAATGATGACATTAACCTCCCTGCCATCAAAGAGGATAGATTAAGTAGTTTTTTTTTTCCCTTTGATGAATGGCGTAGTGCACCAAGATTCAATCAAGAGAATAAGAGGATAAACTGGGGTGGTTTTGTAGATTAAGTAGTAATATCTATTATCCAATGAGATGGATACACTCAAGTGTAAATTAAGTAGTTGTCACTTCATACTTTTTGTTTTGCATTTTCAAATGCTATTCTACCTTTACATGATAAGAACATCCCGTAAAGATGTACTCAAGAAACATTTTATCTTTATAAGACTTTTTTTAAAATGAATATGACTCGAATATTATATAGCACTAGTATAGCATCAAAGCTCTCCCACATTGGTTTCTTACTTGGACCACAAAAGATTTTGATAAATAGAACCATCAAATGGAAAAATTAGACACGGTTGACAAAGAACTCTGCCGTTTATCAAATCTATTGATACATCACATAAACTGTGCACTGTTTCTATTTTCTTTGCTCAAGTCAGCAACAGAGTCTGTAATCTGACATTTCTAAATCAGTGAGTTTGTAACTGTGGTATGGATGACGAGTTATTCATTTTCCAATTGCCACTCCCCAAAGCTTGATAAAAGCAAGATAAGCTAAAGTTGAGGTATTTTAACTCTAATTTTTGTTTTGTTCAAAATTATTTCAGCAAGTCAGTTGCAGGAATTTTACAGTTTACAAACAGACACCATGTTTAAGGTCTTAAATGAGTCATACTTATAAGACTCCAAGTTCTAGGATAGTCTCTAAAAGGGGCAATTTGGACAGCACATTTCGACGAAAATTTATTTATACGAGTGGAAGATTTTGGGTGAATAACTAAAGTTCTGGGAGCACTATGCCATGATTTTGGAGAGGTTTTCAGTTGTCTTGATACTTAATATTCTCTATCGAAGAGGATTATTGTCAGTGAGCATTATTTTCCCAAGAAATCTATACCAATTTCCAAAGCAATTAATCATAGCGTCTATCATACGGATTTGATTACGTATAATTTATGGGGCATTGTAACATGGAAAAAATCATTAATATAACAATGATGTTTCTGATAGGCATTTATAGCATCAAATCTCCAGCCCTATAATCAATGTTCTAAAAAGCGATAGGGGGGGACTAGGGATTAATCGGGGATTAATCGGCCAATACAAAATAATACATACACGTATATTTAATATATATATATATATATAACCTAAATGTTGAAAAAATAAAATAAACTAAGGAAGATAAATGACCCTAAACATAGATATTCATGAAGAGAAAATGTGCAACTATCACATAGATAAATCATGAAGAGAACATAAGTGTAATCATGCAAATAATCATGAAGAGAAAATGTGCAAGTGCAAGTGTGCAACTATGATAGATAATAACTAGGTGCAACTATCACATACTACATAGATAATAAAGAGAATGTCATTTGCATAAAATATACTTATAGAAGTGACCTAACACCCGCCTAGGCCCGAATAGACCCGCCTATGCCTAGCCCTAGATAGGGTGACTATGCCCTCATCGGTGAGGGGAGGCCCCCGCCTATGCCTAGGTGACCGCCTAGTCCCCACCTAGGACCGCTTTTTAGAGCATTGCCTATAATTCAATTAAATGTGAAATTTGGCATTCCAGCAGTCTTTTAAATTATAATCAAAATTCTGATACTTGTATCAAATTGCCTGTAATTTATCATCGAAATTCTGTGCAACATAAACATTATAATTTGATTTGACAACCTGTGTACTATCAGAATAGGTCTTTCCTGATCAACACCAAAAGGACAACGGTGAACCAATTTCTTTAATCTCATTCTGCCAAAGTAGGTCAAAGGTCCATAAACTGACTAAAGAATTAAATGAAAAAAATCAGAAATACTGACATTCAAATATTCGTATCAAATACATTCACAGTTTGGGCACGTTAACCTAGTATATATTCATGTGTAGTGGATCCTTATATGTAATGAGGATGTTGGTTCATTCCTCATGCAGTTTGTTGGAACATATGGATCTCCCAAAACGAGCTCATCTTTCAAGGAAAAAAGCATTACGCTTAGCTTCCCATTGTGATTGGTCTTCTGTTACCCTTGGTGTGGAATCTCCTTCAAGCATTATGGGAACATTTTGTAATGAATGCCTCACTTAATATAATCCGATTATAGGTGCAATCACTTTCAGGCACCCCCTTGAGTTCTCTTGGTTATTCTTTGTTAATTGTTAATTTCTTATTTACATGGAGATCCCTCATCTCCTTTTGTTTGAGGGGCATCTTATCCTATCCCTTCCTCAAAAATAAATTTAAAAAGAGAAAATTAGGATGACCTCAAAAGCAATTTCTATTAGGGATAAAATAGTGGAATATAAGCTGGTTTGGATAGAACATACAGCAGTCATTTCACATGTATGAATGAGAATAGAACATAAAAAGATTTTCAGAATGGAATATGAAAGATGATGTAGTACAGGAACAACATTTCGTATTCTATCATGTCAATAAGTAGTAGCAAAAAACCATCGAGAAACAAGCTATGATGTGTTGAGAAAATTATATATTGCTTGAAAGCATTCCTATTCTTTCCACTACAACATGACGCATACACTAGCATTCCTTCCTTGAGGGAAATGACAATAGACCCGCAGATCAGCCTCTGTGGGAATCTCCATCGATTGTTGATGAGAACATCAATCCAGTGTGGTTCAAGTATAAAAGGAACAACGAGAAGAATATGAAATATTGGCTACATTGTTCTAAGGGACCAGTTAATTTTTTATGATCTTTTAGTAAAATTAGGAGCATTAGTCTTTTATTATTTATTTCATGCGATTTTTTGGAATGCCTATAAAGGATATTTTCAGATGGTAAGTTTAAAATTTTTTGATGGTAAGTGAAAATCCAAATATTGTCATTTGGGCATGTTTTACTTGGTCCACAGTTGTCTAATGATAAGAAATTAGTCCACTTTTGTAAGCTGTGGAGCTCTATCTTTCCCTCTTCACTCTGTATGAGCACAAGCGAGTATGACTCAAGGGAATCAAGTTTATGAGTCTTGGCAGTCAATCTTAGTAGAGTATAAATAAAATCTTGATTCAAGAAAATTATTTTTGAAGGATTAAAAAAATAAATTTTATTTGTCTGTCAGTGTTTATTTTCTTCCTCTCGTTCTCTCTTCCCCCTATTCTCTACCTCTAAGCCCTACATTTTTAGTTTGATTATCCATAATCTTTTCTCATATCCCATTGCTTCATATTGGCTACAATTTTAAAGTGGCCCTCTTTGGTATCCATAGATTGCATCCTTTTTTCTTTTTTCTTTTATTTGTTGAAGTCCATATTGGGGAATTCATATAAAATGGTCCCGTCAAATAAAATGGAGATGAGAGACTGCTTGATACGAAAAGGAAAAAAGAAAAACAAAACTGAAGTCCCATAAGAATTAAACTCCTCTACAGCCCTCTCCAAGTGATGCCATAATGGAAGAAACCGACTCTTCAACAAGAAGCACTATAACCCAAGTCTGAAGTGAAGTCGTGATTATCATCCAAATATAAACATATCCTTGTTTCTTTAAAAAATGTATTCGTTTTGCACAAGCCAAATAACCCAACACAGCGCATGAGGTATAAGCCATTAGAATTTAGCTTTGTTCCTACAGTCTCCTTTTTTCTTCATTTCCAACCACTCCTACATATCTTCAAGATTATTGAACTTGCAATGACTCCTAGAGCCGATTCCATCATTATCCATATGGAACTAAAAGGACAATCCATAGAATAAGTAATCTCTAGATTCTTCTCTGTCTACGCAAAATTCAGACCAGTGTTTCCATCATTGACCCAATTCAAACAATTCACTTTAGTGAGAATTTTATCTTAGGCGAGTAACCACATGGAATATCTAATCTTCAATGCGGATAATGTTCCCCAAATTTGATGAGAGAACTGTGATCAAGCTTCTTTCATCATTATCCACTACTAACATGAAAAACAGGATTAGCTTTGCTCATTTTTTAAATAATCATAATATAACAATTATTTAAAAAAAGAGCAAATGATCTCCCTCTGTTTTTTTAAATAATCTAGATTTTTTGTTTGTGTGTTGGGGTGCAGTAACTGAATGTGGGTCTAAGGGGATTGTTTGAGCTGGATCCCTGTTAGTTCATGTGTTGGAGATGTCTCTTCTCTCTTTCCTTTTTTATTTTCTGCTTCTTGGAGGAACAGCTAATGATCTCCCTGAGTTTTCTATAGTAACAAACAATTGTTCCATATATTTGGCTAAAAGATTCCAAGTAACTGTAAAATGTAAAAAACTATCATGGCCCCTAAAAAAAAGATAGCAAAAACACTCAATTCTTCTATTTAGTCTACTTTGATCTCTTACTGCACCAGGGAGTATCGCATTCCAAGTTCCAACAGTCAGAATAACATGATATAGCTAAGGAAGGGGGCATAAAAGACAAATTTTTCCCAAGAAACAAATTAAGGTACAAAATATAGCTTGTTCTCTTTTTTCTTTTTTAGGAGAATAGCTCATTCTCCATTTAGATGTTCCACAATTTCCATCTAGTGCTAAGATAAACTCAAATAGCCATAAGACCCCAACAAAACTCTGCGGCCCACTTTAAGTGTCAACCCTTTAGTTTTTTAACAAACAATTTCAACGAAAGCAGGCTTATGAGGGAAACAATTGGAATGAATCCTGGAAATCTGAAGGCGTGAGGAATTTGTACTGCCATTTCTTCTGATTCTCTAAAGAGGAACAGTATTCTTGTTAGCATGAGCAAAGCTTTTGATGTGGTGCATATTCTTTTGGTTTCTTCTCTCCATGGAGATATCTTATCTCCTTTCTTAAAAGGCAAGGCATTAATGATTTCCTCATTGAAAGAATTCACAAATTTTTTAAAAAAAATTGCAAATGGCACACTTTGTCTAGAATAAAAAAAAATAAATCACACCCTTCACACATTTTATGAGAAAGATATATGTTACTCATAATTATGCAAATAATGGAGAACATCCAAAAGAAAACAATAAACCATGGAAGACAGTGATTTCTGAGGGAGAAAAGGAAAAAAAATCCAAAATCCCTATTTACAAACCTATTATACCAAAAATAAACCCTCCCTATCAACACTCTGAATCAGTCCCAACAATGGACTTGCTCCATGCCCTCAGATTTCCCACCACTACCTCCAATATATTTTCAGCATAATATTGCTGCTGTCTAGATAATGCATTGTTTCATTTCAGCCAAATCGCCAACACACTGTGCAAAATATTTTAACAAACTCCCCCCCCCCCCCCACACACACACACACTTCCTGATCTTTTTACTAGAGAAAGACCACATTTGATCAACTGAATTAAATGTGATCTACATGAGTTTTCCACAAACATCATTGCAAAAAGGGCAACAATCATAAGGTGATCCGTTGTCTGCACTGCGTGGCCACTCACCCCAAAGCCCACAAAGTATTGATCCCATTTGTGATGGTTTGGTTTTCTTCCTCAATGTATTTTCGATCCTGTTCTTAAAACATTATTCAGGATCTCTCAATCAAATTTTCCCAGCATACAGCAAAATGTAGCATCTGATTAGCCCTGGTCTAAATGGCACCCCATGGTTGGTAGTTGGTGCATCCTTGTATATCTCTACAATCAACCATTCATCATAATGTAATACTTTTTAGACCTATTTCCCATTAACATTTTATAAACAGGTTTGCCACTAATTCATTGTCTGCCCTACACATCAGACATCTACTTACTAACCTCCTAACCTCCATCCATCCTCTTCCATGGGATGGAAATTCATCTTTGAATTGGATCCCACATGGAAGTTTGGATCTTCAGATAGTTCCTCTCATTCACAATTCTATACCCCAAAAGTAATGAAATTAAATGACGACATCATGGTAGAGGTGCCACACATTTCCCACCAGCATTTTCCTGACTTGATAGATCTGAACCTCATGAAGCATTTCAATCAACCTGACTATTCACTAGCCCTTCCACTTCATCATCCTGCAAGTTTCTTCTCATCCATGGATCCCACTTTGCCATATAATTGGCTTGTGTGACATACCCTTCAACTCGAGATTCTTTGCATTCTGCAACACTAAAGTTTATTGAATTAAACCATTCATCTTTTCAGAAGCAGACCCCACTTCGATCAATTAGTGAAAACATATGCAATAGATCAAATCCTATCCAATGAGTGAAAGAATTCGCTAATCAGTTGAGTGAATCACCCACCACTCTTTAACATTAAACAGTTGGAAGCTGGTGTGAAGAAGATACTTATAAATCTATTATCATGGCATTTAAGTGTCTTGTTTTTATTCGCTGCCCCGCCAGCCCTGTGGTTTTTCACTCTTATATTCATGGGATAAGGCCTTAATATTCCCTTTGCTCAAAAAATTAATAAAATTACACTATTATCTCTAAAACATATGAGACTTATAAATAATAAATTGATTCATAATAGGATGCAATTTTTTGTGCAGAAAAAATATCACAGTTTGACAACATTGCCATCCAGTCTCAATAGGCAAAACTAGTAGGAAGGACTACAAATGTCAGCTTATTAAGCTATTTAACAAGGACAACCCTTCGATGAGAGCCATGCCAATTGCTTAGTTTTCCCTGCTCTTTATATCAAAGCATTAAGCTCCATGCGATGTTATGCCTGACACTCCATGTCCAGCTTCAACACACATCTACATTACCATGTTATTAGGTAATCCATAGGATGTTAAAATTAGCTTATACATGATGTCATCCCTGTATATGGAACGGTGCCTTGGACACAGGAAAGGAAGTGGCATGAGAAAGCACGGGTATAGATTTTGTAACTGAAATGAAAAAGTTGTTATAGGTGCAACAAAATATAACACTGGCACAAGAGCCATTTTGATGTTTCCGGAAAGCCTACAATGGGCAACTGAGTCCATATATTCACCCCCCCCCACCCCCCCCCCCCCCCCCCCCCCCCATCCCCCCCAACCCCCCGGCCTAGAAACTGCCCTCTTCATGAAGCATATCAAATCAATGTTCATGAATTCAGGGTTGAGATTGGAGATAAGTATCATATAAGCCTAGGTCCAAAATCCATATTATAGTGTGCAAGGCAAAATATGTATCAGGTAATGCATGAAGCACCATGAGTTTTTTACATCCAATCCCTTCTTTATCCACTTCATATCCTCCAAAATATTTGCATTTTCTTACAAAAAACTCTTTGCTATGTTTCCTGAAGTATGGAATTCAAACCTTATGAATCAGGAACACTAAAGGAAGAGAAAATCAAATAGAGGAAAAAGATCAACGGCAAGAAATAACAGTTTGTGCGCAATATCATACCCACATACACGTCTGCGGATGGAAACACTTACATGAATTAAACAATTAGGTAACTAAGGAAACATTATTTATTCTTATGGCCCTGGAAAAAGACACAGAACGTGCATCCAATTGGACATAATGTTCCAAGACAATTCATATATGCATGTAAATAAGATGATGCAATATTCATGTCTGACAAGCACAATAAGTGTTGGAACACCACTCCAAAGCCCAAACATGGAATGTATAGGGTACCCTCTTTAGTTTGTCTTCCACTTTTACTTATGTCAATGAACCAAATCCTTTTATAATTGCTTTGTGGTAACTAGCCATCGATTTACATAAGGTAACCACAGATTAAGGTAAAATCCATTCCAACCATTCAAAACAGAGAGGAACATTATATTGCATACGATATATAATCAATTGAGTAAAACTATGCCATATAATGTTGAATGCAATAGTATATTATCAATCCAAATAAAGCACCTGAAATTAGTCCTGAATTAGGTTCCTAGCAAAACCAAAATATAAAAAACTTAGAAAAACAGTAGAACTAAAAAGAAATGAACACGCATTTTATATACCTTGATGTTGGTGTCCTTTGGCAGACCAATTATACTGAGAAAGTCATAGGCAACCTTGTTCCAGTCCACTTCTTTTGCTTCTCCAACATCATTGCCACTCTCTACTTGACATTGCTGGTCAGAAATTGGTCATAGCTACTCCCCACCCACAGATACAACAAGCCATTATTATTCTCTCCTGAACCTGTTCTCTGAGGTAACAAAATGAAAACAGACCGCGAATCTAGACTGCTAGAACAAAACCCTTGAATCCTATTCAAGTCCGGCCAGCTATATGCTACAAGACCCAATAACCTCGATGTATGATTTCCTCGAAAACCCCCACAAGCCTCAGCTGTACCAACACCATCTTCACCTCCCAAACCATCACCTATGACCACTTTATTTGCACATGGCACATCATCAGTGTTATCTACAGCTCTTCCCCCGACGCTTTTAGGCAATGATGAGGCAGCATCAACACTCAAGGTTGGCAACTTCAGAGTCGTGGAGAAACTCCCCCTACGTTCAGCTAGGGAAGCAGAAAAACTCTTCTTAGACGGGGAAGAATTTGTCTGTGATCGAGGACGCAAAGCACCATCCAGGCCACCATTTATGGCGAGGAGGGAGGGCTTGGAAGTCAGCTTTGAAGGGTCAGGAAGAATAGGTGATGGTTCCAGAGAAGGTGGAGTTGAAGGAGATGATGAAGGTGAACAAGAGCCACCCTTTGAGCAACTGCTCAAATCCGAGGACAGAGAGCTAGGAGAATGGTAGGAGTCCAGTGTAGCGGGGGGCTCCAATGGCAAAACCAGTCCCTTCTTAGCCACGGAATCCCTCCCTAACATCGAATCCGAATAAACCCTACAGAGCGCGGCTCTTGATGCTGCCGACACCCACTCCTTCACGCCCCCGGAGGCTAACTTCCGCCTTAAAACACTCCAGTTGCTCTCCCTGGATGGAACCCGTGTCTCGTGCCCCCCACCCGCCCCAGATGGCACGACCCCACCTTTAATTGCCCGGCTCAGCATCTCAAAATCCACATTGTACGATTCCACCCTCCTCTTCCCCGGGCAAATTTTAGTAGCCGATTCAACACGCACCCTGTCCTCCGCCGATGGCAAGACCGACAAAAACGCTTCCCAGAACTCCCTCGGTTCCTCTCCCTCCGCAACAGTCTCAACAGGGCCCTGGACCCTCTCATACCTCACGACCTGCAAAGCCGCCGCCTTTGCATCCCGCTCCATCACCTGTTCACATTCCTTCCCAACCCATATATAGATAGCAGAGATCGCATGGACAATAAAAGCACCACGCGAGTCGAGCGAGGCGGGGGACGGGTCAACGAGCGTCTTTGGCACAAGATGCAGTGGATCGTACGGCGAATGGGGTGCCATCCGGTAGACCCTCAACACCGAGCTCGGGCTAAGTGGGATAGCGTGGACCCGCTTCTGGCACTGCAGCAACTGACAGGCGAAACCCATGTTCGGGTTCGCAATCCCCCTCGCCGCCTTCACAAACTGGAACGCGTCATCGAAGCTCTGCCCCTCCCTCCACATGAGGTACGCGATCACGAGGGATGTCGATCTCGAGACACCTTGACAGCAGTGCACGAGGACCCTCCCCGCCTGCGATCGGACATCCTCGAAGTAGTCGAAGACGTCGTAGAGGATGCTCGTGATGTCCTCCGAGGGGGAGTCCTGGAGCCAGAGCGTCTTGTAGACCAGGTCGGACTTGAAGTACTCGGGGCAGACGAAGCCGACACAGTTCAAGACGTGAGTGATGCCGTGCCTTCGCAGTATGTCGCGGTTGCGGGCGACGGAGTCCCCGCCGAGGTAGACGTGGTCGGCGACCTTCGAGCACTCCTTGTCGAAGCAGGCGATCTTGCCGGGGGTGTCGCGGCGGCCGGCGGCGGTGGGGGTGGAGGGAGGGTTGGTGCCGTGGGGGGCCCACTCGCCGAGGTCGTCGGAGCCGGCCCTCGGCCACTCGTCGAGGCTGCGGCGGGAGATCGAGAGAGGGGGGAGGGAGGAGCGGGGTTTGGAGTTAGGTTGGGAGGAGCGAGGGGTGAGGGGGACGGGGGGGAAGCGGCGCTTGTCGGAGGGGAAGTCGGAGGGGAGAGGGGGAGGGGCGGCGGTGGCGGAGCGGGAGGCGGACCAGGAGGCGGAGCGGAGGAAGGACCGGCGCTGGGAGGCGGAGGAGGACGAGGAGGTGGAGGATTCGTCGTCGCCGACCATGGCGGATGGATTGGTTGGTGATGGAGAAACCCTAATTAGATCGAGATCGGTTGTTCATGGAAGCGATTTCGAAGTCTTTTTATTCTGAGAACTTTCAAGTGCAGAGAGAGAGAGAGAGAGAGAGGGAGAGATTGAAGTGTGTGTTTATGGTCTCCGAATCTTGGCGAGGACGGCAGTTTTAAAAGTGCAATCGAGACCGTCGATTTGGTGGGCTTCGTTAATGATCGGCGGGGCGGGTTTATTGGATGATTAATCGAGATTAAGTTGGAGATTTAAATGTGTGTGTGTGTGTGTGTGAGTCAAAGAATGTACAACTTTTTCAAAGCCAAAAAAAATGTTGAAAAGAAATTTCAAAGGAGGAAATAACAGGCATTTGGAAAATGTGACAGTTTTTTTTAACAATTCAATGAAAATACATGTTCTATCTTTGTCATAGGGTTCTGATCTTTTGATTGATAATATTATGATATGATATTATGTATGATCAAATCTAAGATTTTGAGAGAAAAAATCAAGTCTTGAGCAGTTATATAGAACTGTGTTTCAAAAAATAAAAATTCTAACTTTATGCGGATGTATGCAAAATTTTTTACCAAATCATGTGAAACTCATTTCTTGTGATTGTGTTTATTTTTATTCTTCCTTGACTTTTTTTTAGATATAAACAATCTCATCCTAATAAATTCACACAATCTATGTCTGCATTTGGATGTGCGGTATTAAAATCTCATGTTTCAAATTCAGTTTGAAAAAACATTATTTTGTTAACTTTTCAAACGTTGGGTTTTCTTATTTGAAAAAGAAAGATGAGAGTCTGAAAAATTAAATGTTAAAAATATGTTTGTATCCATGTTTATGATCAATCTTCTGTTTTTCAACCGTGAAATCTTTCTAAATGTATATCCAAATGGGTCTTCAATCTTCTGTGTTATTCAAAAAGACAAAAGGGTGTTGTTATACTTAATCATTTTCATAGTCTAAAATGTATTCTTATATATCTCGTTAGAAATCCAATAAAACATATATTTTGTTAGACAATATATATGCCTCTTTAAAAAAAATTATATTTATTAAAAATAAATTTATTAAATTCAAAATGGAGACACATACACTTTTTAAGATGTGATCTTATAGGCCTTAGCCACTGCTTTCCATGGCCCCTTGTCACATTTGAATTTCAAACTCTATATATGTTATGCGCATCCGTCCTGTGAAGCTACTTATCATTTGTATACCATCTTAATTTAATTTCAAACTCTATGTTATACCATCTTAATTTGATAAATGTGTATGCCCTGGAATGCTATTTGTTTTTGTTACACAAATGCCTTGAAGAGGGCGACAATCCCAAGTACAACAACAACATACTACTACTAAGGAAACATGGACCAATAAAGATCCAGAGTTCAGAGAACACAGTGGGCTAAAGCCTATGATCACAGCAGTCCATAGGGTTGGTGCCAAGTTTTTTTCTTCTTCTTTCTCCCTGCTAGAGGCAGGATTCAATCTGGCATCCCAAGTGAATGGAGGTGTCCCTTCACCACCGCACTAAGCAAGTTGGGACAATAGATCTTCATTCATTACTAATGTGTATGTATAGGAGGTCTTCCATAACCATGAACAAGATTAGGATAAATATTTGGATCATGAACATACTAAACTCACAGTTCAAGTTTCTTTCAGAAAAGTTACATTAAGCTTTGCCATCAAACTTCTTCATGACATGGAGCCCCTAATTGACTTCCTTTCATAGTTGTCAACGATAATTAACTTCCTTTCATACATGAAATTTAGGATCTCCATGAAGGCATCTTCCTCGAAAACGTAGATTTTAATTGTTGTCACCAGACAATTTAGTTGCGACTGTTTCTAGAGAAAATAGTATTTTTGACAAAAAAAAAATTGTATTGAATTAAACTTTTTTTTTTGTTTGTTTGTATATACGCGCTGGTTAAGAGTTTTTATATAACTAACATACAATCCAACTATGCATCCAATATACTATCCCATTTTGAAAGAAAAAAAAAATAACACTTTTAAACAAGATAAACACTATATAATATTAGTGCAATAAAGACTAAGACCCCGTTTGGATATGAGTTTCAGTAGATTCTGCATTTGAAAAAATTAAAAATTCTCAAACTCATATCCAAAGCGTTTAGCTTTTCAAAATATTATCTTTCTTTTCTTAAATAAAAAAATCACACGGTTGAAAAGCTAATAAAACAACGTTTTTTTAAAAGCTGAGTTTGAAACACAAGATTCTAAGAATGGTAGCGTTTCAATCTCATATTCAAACTCCACCTAAAGATTGAAATGTCGAATTCTAATTCCCTAAAGTAGCATCACATCGACCATACACGTGGCATGTGTTACGTATATTAGGCACATGTAAACTGTTAATATACGATCAATTAGAATAGTCGCGTCATATCCACCGTACACGTGGCACGTTTGAAAAAATTGTGAAAAGATCCGGTGTAATATTGAACACAAGCAAGACCCTGCACTATTATAATCTTCAAAAAAAAAAAAAACACCCTGCACTATTATGGCATTATCTAACAAGCATGTCTGGATCAAATTAAACGCCTTCATTTGGTCGAATTCAATTAATTAGCATTTCTTGGGTAAAAAAAAATAAAAAAATAGCATTTCTTGGGTAGAGTTTCATTATATTCTAATTCAAAAGGTTACTCATGCCACACCAGTCAAGAAGACCTCACACAGTCAATTATTTCATCAGTGCATTAATTAAGCACATACCATTAGCATTCATTAAAAGCTGCATTTTTAATGCTAAAATTTCATCATGTAACTGAACAAAGATCGTACATTGGATCAGAAGAAAATGAAATCTTGATCAGAACAAAATAAAGCCATTCATATGGACTCTCCTCAACCCACTACATGCCCTAAATCAAAAGTACTAGTGACAAAGCTGGAAATTAAAGATCATACACTGAAAACATCTGAACCCTAAAAACATGCAAGAAAAAAGTAGCAGTAACTGGAACCATTGAAACCATGCATCCACTCCTCTATTGCCCATTGTTAACACCACCATTATCATGCCCATCTCTGCCTTCTCCACTGCCACCACCACCGCACGCCCACCACCCCGGCCTCCTCCACCACCCCTGCCCCTGCCCCCGCCCCAACCTCCCACCTCTGCCTCTACCGCCACCACCTTCTTGCGAGCCTTCAACGAGCACATTCTCTAATTTTTCCAGGTTTTCCCTAACTTTAGTTACAACATATTGGTACCTGTTCACAGACCTCATAAACGCAACGAAATCTTCATCAAGACCCCCATCTCGCGCTTCTGGAAGCTCATGAAACAAGTGCCAGACATAATGTTTACTGAACACCAAGGAAGAACCCATCACATAATTTGCCCAACCTCCAAGAATCTCCAGGAGAGGTCCACCTACTGTGGGTGGTGAATGCAAGGGTCGATGAGGATCAAAACCAACACGATCTTGTTGAAGTTCTTCTTCGCCGACTCCATTCAGACCTGCTTGGATGACCCCCCTCACCATTTCTAAGTCTCGGTTGAACCTGTCAAGCGCTTCTCGGAACCTTGTTATCCAGAGAGTGGTGAAGCCTCCATCAAGGACGTGGTGTTGGTTGTGACCACGATTTGCGACCAATGATTCTTGCAGCTCTTCCAATCTCTTATCAAGAGACCACGCGGCTTTATACAATGTCTGCTTGACCCAAACCAATGTATACCTCCTCCATTCATTAACGACCTCCTCTTCGTCTTCTCCGCCGCCGCCGCCACCACTACCACCTGCTCCTCCTCCGCTCAATTGGTTGTTGTGATCCATCTTGTTTTCTTGAAGCTGAGGATCCAACAATGATAACACACACCTCTTGCTTTCTTGACTGTCTCCCCTCGGTCGCCTCTTAATCACTCTGAATTCTTGGAGAAACGTGTATATATGAATGTAATCGATGGAAAAAGTAAGAGAAAATAAAAAAAGGGGAAATATATAGATATTCACTATTACGAGGTTAAATTAATTACACCCTAATTTTACAATGTTAACGATAGTGGATAAGTCAATTAAATTAAAACCATAAAAATGAGTGAGTTATATAGATTTTTTTTTTTTTTTATGAAAAAAGGTTGATATGGATATTCACCATGTTTGAAAGGACTGTATTCATTTTACCAATAAAAATAATAATAATTGCTACGCCTAATCGATCAATTCATTGCACAGCTATGGAGGAGAACTATACGTTGTAAACTGTGAATATACGATCAATTGAAATTAGCGTCATATCCACCATACACGTGGCATGTTTTAAAAAAAATGCGAAAAGATCCAGTGCAATATTGAACAAAAAGCAAGACCACCATTATCTACCAAAAGCATGTCTTGATCAAATTAAACGCTTTCACTATTTCTAAATCAGGGTCGAATTCAATTAGTATTTCTTGGGTAGAGTTCCATTTTTAAATCAAAAGATCACTCATGCCACATCAGTCAAGAAGATCGACCACACACAGTTCATCAGTCAATTATTTTATAAGTGCATTAATTAATATGGCATACCATTAATTAACATTCACTAAACGTGAGAAGGAAGGATAAAAAATATTTGTTCAAATTAATAAGACCTGACACTAAAAAATTGCATTTTTTAAGGCTAAATTTCACTGATCATGTAATTGAGCAAGATGGTACTATAAAATCAGAAGAAAATGAAATCTTGATCAGAACAAAATGAAGTCATTCAATTCATATGGACTCTCATCAACCCAATACATTCCCTAAACCAAAAGACAAAAGTACAAGTGACAAATTGAAGAATACACTGAAAACTTCTGAACCCTAAAGACATGAAAGAAAGAAAAGTAGTAACTGGAACCATTGAAGCCATGTATCCACTCCTCTATTGCCCATTGTTACCACCACCATTACCATGGCCATCTCTTCCTTCTCCACTGCCGTGCACCACCACACGCTCACCACCCCTGCCTCCACCCCAACCTCCCACCTTCCCTGCCTCCACCACCTTCTCGAAAGCGTTCAACGATCACATTCTCTAATTTATGCAGGTTTTCCCGAACTTTAGTTACAACATATTGGTACCTGCTCACAGTCCTCAGAAACCCAACGAAATCTTCATAAAGACCACCATCATCGTAGTGATCGCGCGCTTTTGGAGACTCATGAAACAAGTGACTGCCATAATGTTTACAGAACACCAAGGAAGAACCCATCACATAATTTGCCCAACCTCCAAGAATCTCCAGGAGAGGTCCACCTACTGTTGGTGGTGAATGCAAGGGTCGATGAGGATCAAAACCAATACGATCTTGTTGAAGTTCTTCTTCGCCGACTCCATTCAGACATCCTTGGATGACCCCCCTCACCATATTTAAGTCTAGGTTGAAGTTGTCTAGCACTTCTCGGAACCTCGTTATCCAGAGAGTGGTGAAGCCTTCATCAAGGACATGGTGTTGGTTCTGATGACCACGATTTGCAACCAATGATTGTTGCAGCTCTTCCAATCTTGTATCAAGAAACCACGCGGCTTTCCACAATGTCTGCCTGACCCAAACCAATGTGTACCTCCTCCATTCATAAACGACCTTCACTTCCTCTAATCGGCCGCCGCCACCGCCACCTCCTCCTCGGTTCAATTGGTTGTTGTGATCCATCTTGTGTTTTCTTGAAGAAGCTGAGCCAACAAAGATGACGAACACTTCTTGCTTTCTTGACTACCTCCCTCGTAATCACTTTGAATTCTTGGAGAACCGAATGAATGTAATGGATAGACAATAAGAGAAAATAAAAATTGAAAAATATGGATATTCACTAATAAAAGGTTATAACTTAATTATAACCTGTTTTAAGAATGTTAATGGTAGGGAATATAAAATGAGGTGGTTATTTGGATTTTCAAAAGAAAATGGGTTGATATGAAAATCACATTCTTTCAAGAGACTATATGTACATTTACCCATAAATTAATTGCCACGACTGGTCTATCAAAGACGGGCACATCAATCGAACGGTCATGACCAGACAACTGTTTATGATTGGCCCACCCCAGGAAAAGAAACTTATACGAGGACTAATTTGTAAATTCTCCTAAAAAACAATCAGGCTTCCAGAATCACCCCCTTCGACCGACCGAATATATATATGCTTTTATATTGTCTCTTACTTTCCATCGATTACATTCATTTGTTTCTCCAAGAATTCAAAGTGATTACGAGGGAGATAGTCAAGAAAGCAAGAAGTGTTTGTCATCTTTGTTGGCTCAGCTTCTTCAAGAAAACAAGATGGATCACGGAGGAGGAGGAGAAGGTGGTGGTGATGAAGAATTCATTACACAGCGATGGAGGAGAATTACGTTGCTTTGGGTTAGATATACGTTGCATAAGGCCGTCAGGATTTTTGAGACGAGAGTGGAAAGAGTGAGGCGATCCTTCAATGCAAATCGCAATCACAACCACCAAAGCCTTCATGAACTCTTCACCACTCACTGGATAGTGTGGTTCCGAGAAGCGCTGCGTGGGTTCGACCGTGATTTGGAAATGTTGAGGGGGGTCATCCGAACATGTTTGAATAATGGAGATGGTGTTCTTGAGCAAGATCTTTTTGATTTCGATCCTCATCATCCCTTGCATTTACCACCCGCAGGTGAACCTCTCTTGATGCATCTTGGGGTTTGGGCAAATTACGTGATCGGCTATTCTTTGTTTTTCACTGAATATTACATGTGGTACGTGTTTCGTGAGTTACCCGAACTGCCAGATCACTACGACGAATTTGATCGTCTTGATGAAGATTTCTTTGGGTTTAGGAGATCGGTGAGCAGGTACCAATATATTGTTAATGAAATTCGGGTAGACCTAAATATGCTGGTCAATGTGATCCTTGAAAGTTTGCAAGAGGGTCATGGTGGTGATGCTGGTGGCGGGGATGGCGGTGGGGGTGGCGGAGGTGGGGGTGATGATGGTGGCGATGAAGCGGGTGGTGGCGGAGGCGAAGATGGGGGTGGTGGTGGGGGAGGTGGGAGTGATGATGGTGGCGATATTGGTGGTGGAGGTGAAGGAGCGGGTGTGGAGGAGCGGGTGGAGGTGGTGATGGTGGCGATGGTGGTGGTGGAGGCGGAGGTGGAGGAGCGGGTGGTGCTGGAGAAGGAGGAGGTGGGGGTGGAGATGCTGGTGGCGGAGGCGGAGGTGGGGGTGGTGATGCTGGTGGCGGAAGCGGAGGTGGGAGGTTGGGGCATAGGCAGGGGTGGTGGCGGAGGCGGGGGTGGTTTCTGTGAGGTGGTAGCAGTGGAGGAGGCAGAGATGGGCATGGCAATGGTGGTGTTAACAATGCGCAATAGAGGAGCGGATGCATGGCTTCAATTAAAGGTTCCAACTACTCCTCTTTATTTTCTTGCATGTCTTTAGGGTTCAGACGTTGACAGTGTTTTCTTCAATTTTCAGCTTTGTCATGGGTTCTTTTGGTGTGGGGCATGTATTGGATTTGATGATTTCATTTCTTTCTAATATTTGCAATTGTAGTAGCATCATATTGTTCAGTACTACACTGCAATGTCTATGTTGGATGATATGGTTACGTGACTTATTTGTTTGGCTGATCCTTCCACTTTAATGTATGCCAAGATACGCTACATCCACCAAAAAAAAATAAAAATATCTATATATATACATGCTATATATTCTTTTAAAACTGTGTGATTACTTGTTTTTTGTAAGATGTATGAGTGGTTATTGGTAGAGTACTCTTACAAAAAAAAAACAATCACATAAAAAATTCACATGGTAAATATCTTGAATAATCTAGAATAATAATTAATATTAAAAATATTTTCAATGGACGCATGGTTTAATAATTGACATGGTAAATATCTGGAATAAAAATTAATTTTAAAAATATTTTTATTTGACACATGGTTCAGTTGACTGAATATGATAATTAATATGATAAATATGTTGAATAATATTATTTTTTGTTCAGAAAAAGGTAGTCTTGTGTCATTGTTTAACAAAATGTAAGCCAAAGCAGTACAAAATGTAGAATGTGGAGAAAAGCCCCAACCAAAAGAAACACACAATAGATAATAAATTATTATCTTGAATAATAATTATTGATACACACACAAAAGATAATTAATTATCTTTTGATGATTAATAATAAATAATTATTCTGATAATTAACTATCAGAATAATAATTTTGATACTAACGCCTAAAGAAACACACAAAATGCAGTCAGATAAAAATACAAAATGCAGTGGTGAGAAAAGCCCCAACCAAAACATAATTAATTTTAAAAATAATTTTATATTGCCTTTAAAAAAAGTGTGAAATTATAAACCGACTAAATTTTTATACTTTTTCAAATTGTAGGAGTGTCAAACATGCAGTCAGATAAAAACACATAAAATGAATCAAGTCTTTCTTTTGTCTGATCAAAAGTGAAGGTCCATCGTTCGGACGGTTATTAATCCACAAACATTAGAATCAATTTATGAACCTCTCATCCCAGTCACAAGGACTCATACATGGACTATATATACTTTTTTTTTCATTCATATACATTTGTAACCATCTGATTTTAAATGTAATGATGTGATAGCATCTCAATGAAAATCAAATAAGATACAAATATATGACCAGAACTAAGCAATGTTCTAAGACAAATCCGAATTGCCTTACAGCCGGATAAGAAATTGAGCTCCCTCCTTTTGGATATGGGTTCAACAGAAGCTCTTAGCTCATGGGGATGCAGTTCAACTTCGTTCGGGCTTCTCTCCTATGAATCAGGATCCTCTAATTGAATTCCAACTTATAAAGTCCGAATACTTTTATAAAGTTTCTTTTCATATATAGCAATACAAATCTTAATTAATAGTAAATAAAAAATATATATATACAAGTATATAAAAACAAGTAGAAGATGTAAATCCATATATATATATATATATATATCCTCCTTTTATTTTGATAAAAACAAATGAAACACAACACACACACAAATACACACTAATATTCACTTGGGGTACTATTTTTTAAAATATAGATTTTTTTTATAAATTGCTCTTAACTTAATTATACCCTAGTTTTACAATGTGCATGGTAGGGGGTAAGTCAATTAAAACCATAAAAATGAGGGTTATATGGATTTTAAATTTTTTTTAATATAGATAAAGACTATATTCATTTTACCAATAAAAAATAATAATAATAAAATTGTTACTAGTCGATCAGACAGGCACATCAATCGAACGGTTATGAGAAAACAACTGTTCATGATTCGCCTACCCCGAGAAAAGAAACTTATACGAGGACTAATTTGTAAATTCTTAAAAAAAAAAAAAAAACAATCAGGTTTCTAAAATCATCTCTTTCCACCGAATATATATACTTCACTTTTTTTTATTGTCACTCACTTCCTATCTATATTACATTAATTCGCATCTCCAAAAAAAACAAAAAATAATTGAAATTGATTACGCGACCGAGGGAGACATTCAAGAAAGCAAGAAGTGTGGGTCATCTTTGTTGGCTCAGCTTCTTCAAGAAAACACAATATGGATCAAGAATTCATTGAACAGCAATGGAGGATGTCTGCGTTGCTTTGGGTCAGATATACGATGCATAAGGCCGTCTGGTTTTTTGAGGCGAGAGTGGAAGGTGTGAGACGATCTTTCAATGCAAATCGCAATCACAACCACCAAGGCTTTCATGAAGTCTTCACCACTCACTGGATAATGAGGTTCTGAGAAGCGCTGCGTGGGTTCGACTGTGATTTGGAAATGATGAGGGGGGTCATTCGAGCATGTTTGAATGATGGAGATGATGATGAAGAGGCTCTTGAACAGGATCTCTTTGATTTCGATCCTCATCATCCCTTGCATTTACCACCCGCAGGTGAACCACTCTTGCAGAATCTTGGTGTTTGGGCAAATTACGTGATCGGCTATTCTTTCTTGTTCACTGAATATTACGTGTGGTACGTGCTTCGTGAGTTACCAGAAGATTTCATTGGGTACAGGAGATCTGTGAACTGGTACCAATATATTATAAATGAAATTTGGGTAGACCTAAATATACTAGTGCATGTGATGATTGAAAGTTTGCAAGAGGGTGATGGTGGCGATGCTGGTGGTGGAGGCTTAGGTGGAGGTGATAATGGTGCCGATGATGGTGGCGGAGGCGGAGGAGTGGGAGGTGGTGGTGGTGGCAATGCTGGTGGCGGAGGTGGAGAGGCTGGTGGTGGCGGAGGTTAGGGTGGTGATGGCGGTGGAGGCAGTGGAGCGGGAGGTGGCGGTGGCGATGGTGGCCATGCTGATGGTGGAGTGGGTGGTGGGGGAGGCGGAGGCGGAGGAGCAGGTGGTGGTGGTGGAGTCGCGGGTGGGGGTGGAGGTGGGGGCGGTGATGGTGGTGGTGGTGGCGGAGGTGGGAGGTTGGGGCATAGACGGGGGTGGTGGCGGGGGCAGAGGTGGTGGGTGTGTGGTGGTGGCAGTGGAGAAGGCAGAGATGGGCATGGTAACGGTGGTGTTAACAATGGGCATTAGAGGAGTGGATGCATGGCTTCGATTTAATGTTTCAATTAGTCTTGCATGTCTTTAGCGTTCATAGGTTTTCAGTGTATTCTTCAATTTTCAGCGTTGTCACGAGTACTTTTGGTTTGGAGCATGTATTGGATTGATGAGAGTCCATATGAATGACATTTTGGTTTGGGGCATGTATTGGATTTGATGATTTCATTTCTTTCTAATATTTGCAATTGTAGTAGCGTCATTGTTCAACATATACTACTGAAAAAATCTAGCTAGGCTGCATATGCCACTTATATTGCAATGTCTATGTTGGATGATAGGTCACGTGACTTCTTTGTTAGGTTGATCCTTACACTTTAATGAATGCCAAAGATATGCTACATACATCCACCAAAAAAATATATATAAACATGCTATATTCTGATAAAACTGTGTGATTTCTTGTTTTTGGGAAGATGTATGAGTGATTATTGATAGAGTATTGTTACAAAAAAATCACATAAAAAATTCAGAAGTCGAGAAACCAAGAATGGATGGATGGAGGGGAAAGTGGTATATGTCCAAAGCTTTGAGCTATCTTGAAGCTTCACTCATGCATGCCACATCATCCTTGTTCATCAGTTTTTCTTTACTAGGTTAAACTTGCCAGATCAAGACGACCTCACACAGTTTTATCGGTAATATTAAATTATTTAATCAGTGCAATAATATAGCATACCATATATTCCAATGGCATTCATTAAACATGCATGAAAGGATGGATAAACTTGTCAAGAAAGTCTCACATAAGTATGTTCACACCAGCTGGCGCGCACTAAAACTTGTTTTTGTTAAGGCTAATTAAATTTGGCTCATCACATGTCTGAACAAGATGGTATTATAAGATCAGAACAAAATGAAATCATTGATCAGAAATGCATGCATGTCATTCATATGGACTCTCATCAATCCTATACATGCCCCAAACCAAAGTACTCGTAACAATGTTGAAAATTGAAAAATACACTGAAAACCTCTTAACCCTAAAAACACAAGCAAGTAAAAAAGAGGATTAATTGGAACCTTTGAAGCCATGTATATATCCACGCACCTCCAACGCGCATTGTTAACATCACCCACCTCCAGCAACTTCAACACCTCCATTGCACATTTTATAATAATTTTATAAAGCTTCCGCATAATTTTATAAAGCTACGCGATCAATTTTTGATTGCGTAGCTTCATAATAATTTTATAAAGCTTCCGCATAATTTTTTTCGCATTGGGCTGACATATGTTATGATCATTTTCGTTTATTTTATTCAAAGAATCTCCGTTCATACGTGAAATTTTCATTTCATATGGCTCCTCCTTCTGTATGTGTTCAGTCAAAGAGATATACAAATCAAATATAAGATAGATAAATGCAACAAAAATATAGATATAAGGGTATAGTTATCATTTTAGGTTACAAAATTGTTACATGAGATTTTGTTGGTAGGTTTTTTAAATATGACTGATGTAGTTATTTTTAAATTTTAGAAGATTTCTTTGGATCTGATTTCATTCTTTTTATCTTGTGAACAATTAACTAAATAAAAAAATTGAAAGTATATATGTTTTTTTGATAAGTAATTATCTTTTATTTCTAAATAAATATTACAAAGGGAGAGCATGTACAAAATAGTTGACTAGAAAAACTTGGGAAGTAAGGCATTCAGTCAGTAAGGGAGGGAAGTTTGGTCCAGGCCAAATTGCATCCACTTATAGAAAGAAAAAACCCCACTAAGACAAGCCGCCACCAAATTTGAAGGCCAGAGGGATATTAATCACCCTTTACATATTCTTTTCCCATACGATCATTCTGGATAACCAGTTGAAGATCTTCGCCAAGGGGGGTGGGAGGAAAGATGGAGATTCCCATAGGTGATTAATAAGCCACAAGTAAATCTGCCGCTTTGTTTCCTTCGCGATACGCATGAGTGATCCTCCATTGTAAAAGAGAAGTAAGCAAAATTTCAAGATTACGCAGATCCCGGAGAGCAGTCCAAGGAGGACATCCACGACCACAAACCCAGGCCACCACCATAGTGGAATCTGACTCAGACCACACTTGAGCAGCTTTGCAGTTAATGGCTAGCTGGACCCCCGCTACTAATCCCTTTAGTTCCAGGATGTTAATAGAGGAGGCTCTTACCCGAGCAGCCAATGCCATTCGAATATCTCCAAAGTGGTCTCTAAGAATCGCACCATAGCCATACCTGTCATCCGTTACTGATCCATTCGAGTTCGCCTTGATTCAGCCCGGAGGCAGAGGTTCCCACTTGATGAGAAAGCTAGGCTTGGGTTTCTCCTTGAATAGAATCCCATATATATTGATGATCGAATAAGTTTGATATAGATTAAAGAATTCTCTCATACTGCAGTGAAGGTTCGGCCATCAAACCCAAACCCGCTTGATATATAATTATCAATGAACGAGATCGGGATCTTATGAACTAGTTAGGCTATGGGATAATATTTTGAGAATTAATTTTTCCAGTTTTAAGAGATAAAATCCATCGTGTCAATATTCAAAATTAGGGGTGGTAATCGAGTCGAATGAGTCGAGCTTTGACATGTTCATGCTCGGCTCGTTTATAAACGAGTCGAACTGAGTCGAGCCGAGCCCAGCTCACGAGTCTAAACGAGTCTAGTATTCTTCTTCATTTTAGGGTCTTTAGGGGTTTAAAACAAAATTTTAGCATAAATGAATCATGTTCATGAGCCTAAACGAGTATAACTTTGTATTGATTTCATGTTCCGATTTTATAAAGGAGCTGAGTCAAACTTTAACTAAATTTTATAACACAAACAAGTCAAATTTGAACACAAAATGAAGCTTGATCCAGCGCTCACGAGTCTAACCGAGCTTTAAAAATTGTTCAAACTCGCTCATTTGTCTAATTGAACGAGTCCGAGCAAGCACATATTGAGTCAAGCCCGAGTTGAGTCCGAACGGCTTAATTCGTTTACCAGCTTTACTCAAAATTGTCAAAATCAAAATAAAAGAGGGATAAATATTGTTCCCTGGTTTTAATAGCTTGATTGACGATTTTGCAGGATGAAGGTATGAAGTTAACAGTGAGAAAATGGGATTAGATGAAAAATAGTCAAGAAAATGGGATTTGGGAAGGGGTTTAAGGGTCGAGGAAAAAAAAAATTGTATGGAAATAGGGACATGCCATTATTACCGAGAATGTCATTTAAAATATAAAAAAAAATCAAAGAAGTGTGGCATTGTTAAATGATAAAAAATAAATAAAAGAGGGTCATTCATGCAAATAATTTTTTAAAAATGTTAATTGTAACATTAGTTATAAAATGAAGGTTAATTTTAAAAAAATTTCAAAAAACAATCAGGCTTCTAAAATCGTCTACTTCCACTGAATATATATATTTCACTTTTTTATTTTCTCTTACTTTCCATCGATTACATTCATTCTTTTCTCCAAGAATTCAAAGTGATTAAGAGGGAGATAGTCAAGAAAGCAAGAAGTGTTCGTCATCTTTGTTGGCTCAGTTTCTTCAAGAAAACACAAGATGGATCACAACAACCAATTGAACGGAGGAGGAGGAGGAGGAGAAGGAGAAGGTGGTGATGGTGCACAGTTGGTCTTTCATAATTGGAGGATGTCTACGTTGCCTTGGGTTAGATATTCGTTGCAAATGGTCGCGTGGTTCTTTCAGACAAGAGTGGAAGGTGTGAGACAAAACTTCTTTGAAAATGCCCATCACAA
This sequence comes from Acorus gramineus, assembly GCA_030737835.1. Classification (NCBI taxonomy): domain Eukaryota; kingdom Viridiplantae; phylum Streptophyta; class Magnoliopsida; order Acorales; family Acoraceae; genus Acorus; species Acorus gramineus. Next base: position 2,333,044 of record CM060854.1, read on the forward strand.
CTACCAAATCTTTCATGAAGCCTTCACCACTTTCTGGATAATGGGGTTCCGAGAAGCGCTGCTTGGTTTCGACGGTGATTTGGAAATGATGAGGGGGGTCATCCCAACATGTTTGCAAGGAGCTGGTGGTGAAGAGGTTCTTGAACAGGATCTTTTTTATCTTGATCGTCATCATCCCGTGCATTTACCACCTGCAGGTGGTCCTCTCATGGAGAATCTTGGGGTCTGGGCAAATTACGTGATGAACTATTCTCTGATGTTCATTCAATATCACATGTGGTACGTGTCACGTGATTTTCCAGAAGTGCGAGATCACTACGACGTTGATAGTCTTGATCAAGATTTCATTGCGTTCATGAGGTCTGTGAGCAGGTTCCAATATATTGTAAATGGAATTTGGGTAGATCTAAATACACTGGAAAATGTGATCGTTGAAAGTTTAGAAGTGGGTGATGGTGGCGATGCGGGTGGCGGAGATGGGGGTGGTGGTGATGATGGTGGCGGAGATGGGGGTGGGGGTGGTGATGGTGGAGATGCCGGTGGCGGAGACGGAGGAGCAGGTAGTGGCGATGCTGGTGGCGGAGGAGGGGATGGTGGAGGTGGAGGAGAAAGTGGTGGTGGTGTTGATGATGATGATGGTGGCGAAGGTGTAGGATCCTGTGATGGTGGCGAAGGTGTAGGATCCTGTGATGGTGGCGATGCTAGAGGCTGAGGAGGTGGTGGTGGTGGGTGGTGAAGGAGGTGGTGGTGGGAGGTTGGGGTGGGTGATGTTGACAATGTGCAATGGAGGTGTTGAAGTTGCTGGAGGTGGGTGATGTTAACAATGCGCGTTGGAGGTGCGTGGATATATACATGGCTTCAAAGGTTCCAATTAATCCTCTTTTTTACTTGCTTGTGTTTTTAGGGTTCAGAGGTTTTCAGTGTATTTTTCAATTTTCAACATTGTTACGAGTACTTTTGGTTTGGGGCATGTATAGGATTGATGAGAGTCCATATGAATGACATGCATGCATTTCTGATCAATGATTTCATTTTGTTCTGATCTTATAATACCATCTTGTTCAGACATGTGATGAGCCAAATTTAATTAGCCTTAACAAAAACAAGTTCTGATCGTTTTTTTTTTTGTAACAATACGCCGCATCCATCAAAACAAAATTATATACATGCTATATTCATGTATGACAAAACTGTGAGATTTCTTGTTTTTGATAAGATGTATGAGTACCGCTGCTTATTGATAGAGAACTGTAAAAAAAAAAAAAAAAAAATCACAACTTCCATTTTTGCTTGTCACTAAAATTCACATGCATGGTAAGTATCTTGAATAATCTTGCAATAATTAATTTTAAAAATACTTTAATTGGCCACATGGTTCAGTTAACTGATTACAATAATTAACATTAACATGGTAAATATCTTAAATAATAATTAATTTTAAAAATAATGTTATAATGCCTTTGACTTTTAAAAAAGTGTGAAATTATAAACCAACTAGTTTTTTACACTTTTTAAATTGCAGGAGTGTCAAACAATCACATAAAAACACAAAATCAAAAGTGGAGGCCCATCGTTCGGACGGTCACTAATCTCAAAAACAATAGAATCCATTTATAAACCTCTCATGTTGTAATAAGGACCCATACATGGACTATTTTGTAAATCCTCCGATCCATAAAATATGGGAGATTTTCAATTATTCAAAAGTCAATAAAACAAGAATGGATGGAGGAGGAAGTGGTATACTGTCCGAAGCTTTGAGCAACCATGAAGCTTCACTCATGTCACATCATCTAGTTTTCTTTACGAGGTTAAACTTGCCAGATCAAGATGACCTGACACAGTTAATTTGATCAGTAAATTATTTAATCAGTGCATTAATATAGCATACCATATTACCATTGGCATTCATTAAACGTAAAAGGAAGGAAAAACTTGTCAAGAAAGTCACATAAGGATGTCCAAATCACACCTAGCACTAATAAAAGTTGTTTTGTTAAGGCTAAATTTGACTCATCACATGTCTGAACAAGATGGTATCAAAAGATCAGAACAAAATGAAATCATTGATCAGAAATGCATGCATGTCATTCATATGGACTCTCATCAATCCTATACTTGCCCCAAACCAAAAGTACTCGTAACAATGCTGAAAATTGAAAAATACACTGAAAACCTCTGAACCCTAAAAACACAAGCAAGTAAAAAAGAGGATTAATTGGAACCTTTGAAGCCATGTATATATCCACGCACCTCCAACGCGCATTGTTAACATCACCCACCTCCAGCAACTTCAACACCTCCATTGCACATTGTCAACATCACCCACCCCAACCTCCCACCACCACCTCCTCAGCCTCTAGCATCGCCACCATCACAGGATCCTACACCTTCGCCACCATCATCATCATCAACACCACCACCACTTTCTCCTCCACCTCCACCATCGCCACCATCCGCTCCTCCGTCTCCGCCACCAGCATCGCCACCACCCGCTTCTTCGTCTCCGCCACCGGCATCGCCACCATCACCACCACCACCCCCATCTCCGCCACCACCATCGCCACCATCATCACCCCCGCCACCACCACCCCCATCTCCGCCACCCGCATCGCCACCATCACCCACTTCTAAACTTTCAACGATCACATTTTCCAGTGTATTTAGATCTACCCAAATTCCATTTACAATATATTGGAACCTGCTCACAGACCTCATGAACGCAATGAAATCTTGATCAAGACTATCAACGTCGTAGTGATCTCGCGCTTCTGGAAAATCACGTGACACGTACCACATGTGATATTGAATGAACATCAGAGAATAGTTCATCACGTAATTTGCCCAGACCCCAAGATTCTCCATGAGAGGACCACCTGCAGGTGGTAAATGCACGGGATGATGACGATCAAGATAAAAAAGATCCTGTTCAAGAACCTCTTCACCACCAGTTCCTTCCAAACATGTTGGGATGACCACCCTCATCATTTCCAAATCACTGTCGAAACCAAGCAGCGCTTCTCGGAACTCCATTATCCAGAAAGTGGTGAAGGCTTCATGAAAGATTTGGTAGTTGTGATGGGCATTTTCAAAGAAGTTTTGCCTCACACCTTCCACTCTTGTCAGAAAGAACCACGCGGCCATTTGCACCGAATGTCTAACCCAAGGCAACGTAGACATCCTCCAATTATGAAAGACCAACTGTGCACCATCACCACCTTCTCCTTCTCCTCCTCCTCCTCTTCCTCCGTTCAATTGGTTGTTGTGATCCATCTTGTGTTTTCTTGAAGAAACTGAGCCAACAAAGATGAACACTTCTTGCTTTCTTGACTATCTCCCTCGTAATCACTTTTAATTCTTGGAGAAACGAATGAATGTAATGGATGGAATGTGAGAGAAAATGAAAAAGTGAAATATATATATATATATAAATTCAGTGGAAGCAGACGAGTTTAGAAGCCTGATTGTTTTGTTTCTTTTGGAGAAATTACAAATCAGTCCTCGTATAAGTTTCTTTTCGGGGGTTGTTTGCTCATAGCCGTTCGATTGATTTATTTGCGTTTGATGGACTATCCATAGGCGCGTAGCTATTATTATTAGGAAAAATTTTGCAATTAACTTTAACATAATAATTATTTTTAAAAATGTCACATCCATATTCAATGAAACGTTGTAACCATCCACGCTTAATCTTCTCCGAGAAATTGAAGATCCGGGAACATCTTTTTGTAAGAATTTGATTCAATATTATTTAAGAATTAATAAAATATCATTTTTTACTTAATATTTGATTCAATTGGTTGTTGTGATCCATATATATTTGTTTTCTTGAAGAAGCTGAGCCAACAATGATACAACGCACACATCTTATTCTAAAGTCTGGGTTGAACTTATCAAGCGCTTCTCAGAACCTCGTTATCCAGAGAGTTGTTAAGCCTTCAACAAGGGCATGGTGTTGGTTGTGATGATCGGGATTTGCAACCAATGATTGTTGCAGCTCTTCCAATCTTCTTTCTATTATGCGGCTTTCCACATTGTCTGCCTGACCCAAACCAACCAATGTATACCTCCTCCATTCATGAATGACCTCCTTTTCATCTTCTCAGAAGCCACCACCACCACTACCACCTTCTCAGAAGCTCAATTGGTTGTTGTAATCACCTTGAATTCTTGGATATATGAATGAATATAATGGAGAGCAATAGAGAAAAAAAAAAAAGAAATGTAAGTGGAGGGAGACAAAGTAGGAGCTTAAGTGGAGGGAGACAAAGTAGGAGGTTGTATTTTATGGAGGATTTACAAAACAGTCCATTTATGGGTCCTTATTACAACATGAGAGGTTTATAAATGGATTCTACTGATTGTGAGATTAGTGACCGCCCGAATCGATGGACCTGAACTTTAGATTTTGTGTTTTTATGTGATTGTTTGACACTCCTACAATTTAAAAAGTGTAAAAAACTAGTTGGTTTATAATTTAAATTTTTTTAATAGGCATTATAAAATTATTTTTTAAATTAATTATTATTTAAGATATTTACCATGTTAATTATTATAATCAGTTAACTGAACCACGTGTCCAATTACAATATTTTTAAAATTAATTATTATAATATTATCCAAGATACTTACCGTGCATGTGAATTTTGGTGACAAGCAAAAATGGAAGTTGTGAATTTTTTTTTTTTTTTGTTACAGTTCTCTATCAATAAGCAGCGGCACTCATGCATCTTACCAAAAACAAAGAAATCTCACAGTTTTATCATCCATGAATATAGCATGTATATATTTTTGTTTTGATCGATGCAGCGTATCCTTGGCATATATTAATGTGGAAGTATCAGCCTAATTACAAAGAAGTCACATAACCATATCCAACATAGACATTGCAGTATAAGTGGCATTTGAAGCCTAGAGTTTTTCGTTTCTGAACAATGATACTACTACAATTGCAAATAATAGAAAGAAATGCAATCATCAATCCAATACATGCCCCAAACCAAAAGGTCATTCATATGAACTCTCATCAACTCAATACATGCCCCAAACCAAAAGTACTCGTTACAATGCTCAAAATTGAAGAATACAATGAAAACCTCTGAACCCTAAAGACATGCAAGAAAGAAAAAAAAGGACTAATTGGAAACTTTAATTGAAGCCATGTATCCAGTCCTCTATTGTGCATTGTTAACACCACCATTACCATGCCCATCTCTGCCTCCTCCACTGCCACAACCGCACAGCCACCTCCCCCGCCTCCACCACCACCCCCGTCCACGCCCCAACCTCCCACCTCCGCCTCTGCCACCACCTCCTACTCTGCTGCCACCACCACCTCCTCCGCCACCACCCGCTCCTCTGCCTTCGCCACCAGCATCTACACCATCACCATCCCCACCTCCTCCACCACCAACATCACCACCATCACTACCCCCACCTCCGCCACCACCCTCTCCGCCGTCTCCACCAACATCATCACTTCCACCTCCGCCACCACCCTCTCCGCCTTCTCCACCACCACCATCGCTACCATCATCACCCCCACCTCCGCCACCACCACCCCCATCTCCGCCACCAGCATCGCCAACATCAACCCCTTGCAAACTTTCAGCGATCACATTCACTAGTATAGTTAGGTCTACCCAAATGTTATCTACAATATATTGGTACCTGCTCACAGATCTCCTAAACCCAAAGTAATCTTCATCAACATCAAATTCGTCGTAGTGATCTCGCTCTTCTGGAACCTCACGAAACACGTACCACATGTAATATTCAGTGAACAACAAAGAATAGCCGATCACGTAATTTGCCCAAACCCCAAGATTCTGCATGAGAGGTTCACCTGCGGGTGGTAAATGCAAGGGATGATGAGGATCGAAATCAAAAAGATCCTGTTCAAGAACACCATCTCCATTATTCAAACATGTTCGGATGACCCCCCTCAACATTTCCAAATCACGGTCCAACCCACGCAGCGCTTCTAGGAACCTCACTATCCAGTAAGTGGTGAAGAGTTCATGGAGGCCTTGGTGGTTGTGATTGCGATTTGCATTGAAGGATCGTCTCACTCTTTCCACTCTCGTCTCAAAAATCCTGACGGCCTTATGCAACGTATATCTAACCCAAAGCAACGTAGTTCTCCTCCATCGCTGTGCAATGAATTCTTCATCACCACCACCTTCTCCTCCTCCTCCGTGATCCATCTTGTTTTCTTGAAGAAGCTGAGCCAACAAAGATGACGCACTCTTCTTGCTTTCTTGACTATCTCCCTCGTAATCACTTTGAATTCTCGGGGAAACGAATGAATGTAATCGATGGAAAGTAAGAAATAATAAAAAAAAGTGAAATATATGTATTCAGTGGAAGGAGACGATTTTAGAAGCCTGATTTTTTTTTTTGGAGAATTACAAATTAGTCCTCGTATAAGTTTCTTTTCTCGGGGTGGGCCAATCATAAACAGTTGGTTGCTCTTAACCGTTCAATTGATGGGCCTGTTGATCGACCAGGAGTAACGATTATTATTATTTTTATGGGAACAATTGTATACAAACCCTTCAAAGATTGTGAATATTCATATTGATCCCTCTTTCTTTTGAAAATTCAAATAACCCCCTCATTTTATGGAGTTATATTACTTTTTTTTTCTTCTTTGAGATACGAAAGAATTCTCATAATCGAAAGAAAGTAAGACAGAAGAAAAGCCTGAATTTACAAATTAAAGGGCCTGATTTTTTTTTGGAGAATTTTCAAATTAGTCCACGTATAATATGAGTTTCTTTTCTCCTAGTGGACGGATCATAAATAATTGTTTGCTCATAACCGTCTGATTGATGTGCCTCTCTTCCCATATTCAAGTCGTCGTTATGATCCATCTTGTTCTCTTTAGTCTCTGAATAACTAAAGTTAGTCAAAGGACATAAAAAAAATTAAAAGAAAATTAACTTGAGGACTTCATTGGTAGGATGAACATTATCAGGGACCCAACAAAAATACAAGTTTTAAAAAATATTATTTAATTTCCTCAACAAACAACCAAACATGTGTTTGAATTATCCATAAATACTCAAAACCCTGCACTTACATTCTCACCTTCCACTCATCATTGACGTTTGTTTTTATATTCTTCCTCGGATTACAATATCCTTCATACATCCAAGAATTCGAAGCTATTCCATTCATACAAGAGAAAGCAAGTGTCATTGGTGATTCAGATTCAAGAAAAACAAGATGGAAGGAGGAGGAGCAGTTGGTGGTGGTGAACAATCAAGTGCAAGCAGTCTCGAATTTGTCCAACCCATGAACGGAGAGTGGGTCCTCTCTCAATGGATGCGGTCGACACTGCTCTGCATTCAAGGTACACTGTGGAAAACCATTTTTGATCTTAGGATTGATTTGGATAAACTGCTAGAGCAAAGTCAAGAAAACGTGGACCAAGTTCTTGATCTGGGCTTCACCCTTCCTTGGACTATCCAATTCCAAACTGCACTGGGGAAGTTCGAATCTGATTTAGCAGTGGTGAAGTCGTTGATGAACCCATGTTTGAAGAAGTTTGGAAGGGAATATCTTGATCAAGAACTTGGTGGTTATGATAGTTGGAGACCCAATGCTTTGTTACCCACTGTGGAGGACTCATTGGAGTTTCGTAGGGATTGGGTAGCTGAAGCGATGACTGATTGTTGGTCGTACGTGAGGTCTGAGATCAATTATCTATTGCCACAGTTTCCACGAGTGCATGAATATGGTGACGGTTCTGATTTTGAAGTTGGTTTCGATGCGTTTATGGTATCTGTAAACATTTTCGAATATATTACACGGAAAGTGAGGGAGGGCCTTGGAAATATAGTGGATGTGGTCATTGGCGGTTTGGGAGGGGGTCATGATGGACATGCTGGTGGGGGAGGCGGCCGGGGTGGTGGCGGTGGAAGAGGGGGTTGCGAGGGTGGTGCCGGAAGCAGGAGTGGGGGTGGTCAAGGTGGCGGAGGCAGGAGAGGTGGTGGTGGTGGTGGGCGCGGAGGAGGAGGTGGTGGCAGAGATAGGAGTGGGGATGTTGGCGGCCGAGGCAGAGGTGTGAGGCCGTGGCGGCCTTGAAGTTGTGGAAGGTGTATGTTGATGGTGATGTTGATGAAGCATGAAGTTTTAAAGGTTCCAAATACTCCTCTGTTTCTTTAATTTTCAGCAATGTCACTGGTAGTTTTGATTTTGGTGGGCATGTATATCAGGGTTTGATGGAGAGGAGACCATATGCATGATTTCATTTCTTTCTAATATTTGCAATTGTAGTAGCATCATTGTTCAGGAATGAAAAAATCCAGGCTGCAAATGCCCACTTATACATGCTGCTATGTCTCTATTGGATATGGTTAGGTGACTTTCTTGTCAGGTTGATCCTTCCACTTTAATGTATGCCCAAAATATGCTATACATCCTATATTAATGGATGATAAAACTCTGTGATTTCTTTTCTTTGGTAAGATGTATGCGCTGATTAATAATAATGGAAGGAAAAGAAAGCCCCAACAGGCCAAATTACCACAATAATGGGTCATAAGTGATGGTGGATGAGGTGACAGAAGAAGACAATTGACACCGAACATCAAGAAATTAATGCTAATTGAATTCGATTATGTTTTACATAGTTAAAGCATTTCAACCCGAAAGGTTTATAGATGGTGGTGGATATGGTGGTGATGGTGGCTTTCTTGATTGTAAAATTGAAAAATAAAAATTACACATCTTCCATTTTTGCATGTCACCAAAATTCACATGGTTAATATAAATATCTTGAAAAATCCTGAATAGTAATTAATTTTTAAAAAAATTTAATGGACACATGATTCAGTTGACTGGTTATCATAATTCACTTGGTAAATATCTTGAATAATAATAAATTTAATTTAAAAATTAATGTATGTTACAATTTTTCACACGTTTTCAAATTGTAGGAGTGTCAAACTGAAACAGTAGGATAAAAAGACAAAAATTTGTCTGATCAAAGAGTTCCATCATTCGGATGGTCAATAATCCATAAACAGTGGAATCCGTTTATGAACCACTCATCCCTGAAACAAAGACTTATACATGGTAAAATTTGCAAAAAATAATCCCGTCTTTTTTAATATTTACTAACCTAGTCCTCAATGTTTGCAAAAAATGACTATGTCTTTTTTTTTTCCAAATATTTAGGAGACGGGAGTAGTTTGCAAATATTCAAATGGACGGAGTCATTTTTGCAGATTACCCTCTCTAAAATATATACAACCTCCTACCTTGTCTAGTTGTCTCCTTCCACTGAATATAATTTGCGTTCTCAATTGCTCTCGCTTGCATTCATTCATATCTCCAAGAATACAAAGGGTCACACATTCAAGAAACCAAGAAGTGTGTGTTATCTTCGGTTATTCAAAGTCAAGAAAACAAGAATGGATGGAGGAGGAAGCGGCAGCGGTGACGGCGGCAGTGGAGAAAATGAACGAACATTTCAAGAGTGGGTCGCCGACAAACGGAAACAGTCGACACTGCCCTTCGTGAGGCATACATTGTGGGATGCCGTGCTGTCTTTCGACACGAGAGTGGAAGGACTGCAACAATTCTTCAATCTAAACAGCAGCCACGAAGTCCTTCATGAAGGCTTCATCACTCTCTGGATAATGGGATTCCAAGACGCTTTGGACAGGTTCAACCCAGTTTTAGAAATGATGAAGCGTGTCATCCAATCATGTTTGAATGGCGTCGGCGAAGAAGATCTTCAACATGATCTTCTTGTTTTGGAACCTCATGAACCTTTGCCTTCACCACCCAGAGGTGAGCCCCGGTTAGAGCTTCATCGACGTTGGGCGAAATGTGTGATCATGCATTCTTTGTTGTTCACTAGACATTGCATCTGGTCTGTGTTTCGTGAGTTCCCACAAGAGCGAGAGCGCCACGTCGATGAAGATCTCATTGCGTTTGGTAGATGTGTGAGCGGGTACCAATATGTTGTAACTAAAATGAGGGAAGACTTGGGGACACTGGAGAATGTGAATGCTCATCTGAGATTATTAGAAATGGTGACTGATGTGCCTTTGCAAGTGGGTGATGGTGGCAATGCTGGTGGCGGAGGGGGTGGTGGAGGCGGAGGTAGGGGTGGTGATGCTGGTGGCGGAGGGGGTGGGGGTGGCGGAGGTGGGAGGGGGAGGCGGAGGAGGCAGTGGTGGATGTGTGGTGGTGGCGGCGGAAGCAGGGTTGGTGGAGGCAGTAATAGTACCAGTAGTGATGGATTATAATGGTGATGGTGATCAAGGGAGACATGGCTATGCCAATGGTGGTTTTGACTTGGTGATGTTAACACTGCATGAGGTTTCAAAGATTCCAAATACCCCTCTTTCTTGCATTGTTTCTAGGATTGGGACATTTTTCAGTGTAATTTTAAATTTCAGCAATGTTGTCTCGGGTGCTTTTGCTTTGGGGAATGTATTGGGTTGATTTCAGTTCGTTCTTATGTTTTTTACACGGTATAGTATCATTGTATAGTTGTCCGTATGTATAGTGTGGAAATGTCACTTGTAGTGCCTGGTCTAATTTGAATATGCTTAAACTTGACTTTCTCTGGCTAGTTTATCCTTGCTTTCACCTTCAGTGGATGCAAATGATATGCTATATATATTAATGGACTGATAAAAATGCGTGAGTTCTTGATCAAGGCCTGCGTCTATTTTCTAGAACCAGAAAATTAAATGTACGAATTCACCATGAAGAACATCAGCAGCCAGAACAGGCTCTACTGGGCAACCAAACTGACAAAGTGGTGGTACATAACGAATCAGGCAGCGATATATTTTTGTAAACCTAGCAAGCTGTATCAAAATATCTTGTAATAAATCCAGTAGCATATTCTCCTTGAATGGTACGTTATGATGAAAGCAGAACGAAAATATTGTGATACATCTGAAAAACAATAAGATCCGATAAAAGGACATTTGCAAGCCAATTTACATACAACAGGAAGTAGTCTAGTTCACAAATCAGGATCAAGTGAGGAGAGACGCGGCAATAAATGTCACCTGCAATTACTGGCAGATCAATCTCTTCATTTGGCGTTCAATGCGTTTACTGCTCTCCAAGCTTTGTTTACAAGATTTCTCTTTGCCTACAGAAAAGGGTCCATTCAGCAACACCATATAATTGATTATACACTCAAACTGGATGAATGAGCATAGCTTCAAAAAATGATCCCAAGGTACAACAACTTGTTTTTTTGTAAGTAGAATTGTGTTTAGTTGTTCATATATGCCTACATGCTATGTTTAAAAAGCCAGACTGAACAGACCCTCTGCGGTCCCATGAATCCTTAAACCCAATAATAGACAAGAACCGATAAAAACTTAAAACCCCACCCTTCAACCCACTAGTTGAACCAGAAGTTTTTGAGAACCGGCTACCCATTCTTAACTATAAAAAGAAAAACTAATTTCAGCCTTTAGGATTTTTTTTTCATGAGCGTTCAGGATGATGTTCTATAAAGACTTCCATAGTAGTGAAAATATTTTATAATATTTTTCATATTTTTTATATCTATTAATCATTAATTAATCTATAATTTATGTTATGATAACACAGTTCAATTTCAACAAAACTGGTAACCCTTGATTAGGTCATTTTTCGGGTTCAATGAACAAACCAATATTTAAAACATTGCATATATGTACCCCAGCACCTTATCGCATTTTTTTTTTTTTTGGTAGGTAAAACTTTTTTTTTTTTCTTGGTCAAATCTTTCCCTATCAGCAGGTGGCAAGACTCTAACCCAAGTCTCCTCACTACAGAGGGGATACCTCTCCTATCCTACCAAGAGAAGGTTCGGTACCTTATCGCATATTAACAACATGTATTACTCCGAAAATTTTGAAATGCTTGAGACATGTTTAATGTAGTTCACAGCATCAGGATTTAGATATCACAGCTATGGGAGGTAGGCATCAGATTACACGACACATGAAGATGGGCAACATATATCAAACTTGTGGACTCAACCGTTTAGTCATTTATGGTACAAAGTCTTGCCATGGATCAGCAATAAACCTTGACCTGGACCAAATTATCTATCATAGATCGACTGAAAGACAACTTTAACTCAACAAAAATCTGAGTCCAAATATATTTATTTTACAAAGTGCTGCCACTATCCCAACTGGAAATTGGAATGACTGGAATTAGAATTGGAATATTGGATATAGATATATCCAACTTCAATTTGATTGTGTGCTCCCACTATCCATAGGCAGTTTAGTACTAGTTGGATAATGAGAATAAAAAACCAAAATTGGGATTAAAATATCAATTCTGAATTTGGATAATACAAAAATAATTCCAAATTCCACAATTAAAGTCAAGAGGTTATTTTTAATTGGACATCTTAAGCACTTAGTGAGTAGTGATAGAGGGCTTAGGTTTCTCTGCACACATGTTGCTCCAGATGAAGTAGTAAAGAGTTCCATGTATCACTCTCCAAATCTGACTCTTCTCCATCATCTTCTTATCCAATATGGCGGCCAAAAGCTAAATGAAGGACATCTCAATTTTAAGATTACATACCTCATGAAGGATCAGTCAAAAAGTGAATATTGATCCCATTAGATGGTTTTCTAGATATGAAGAGTGAAAGGAAATAACAGATCTACCTCCAATTAGACAAGCTCTTGGAGACCCATAATTTATATTACACAATTTGGAAACGCCCATATCTGAATTTGATGCTTCTATCAACCAGATATGTTTGTGACATATGGATCTGAACCAAACAATTATCTAACTAAAATATTATCTCTTGGAGTAAAGTATTTATATTTGATTGTAATATATCCAACTAATTGGATGAGTCAAGATAATTATCCAATTCATTGAAAGCCTTGGATTGAAAGTTTATAATTTTAAAGGAACTCATAGTCAGGTCAAACTGCTTGCTTTCAGAATTATGAAAACATAACCTTCATACAGCACCATCCATATTGATATATCTACATGGTTTAATTTGTAAAGCAGGAAAGTGAGAACAGGTCACCCAATGTCAGATATCAACGTAAAAAAAGGTCACTGAGTAAAATAAATTGAACCTATTCCATGTAGTAATGATTACTTGCAAGATAATGCAATGTTACTGGCAAGAATGAGTGGAAACATACCTGACTAAAGAAAATTCCACAGATTATGTAAGATCATCTTCCTCGTCTTCTTTAGATTTTAGTGCATTCTTTGCTCTTAGAAGAAGCGTAGTCTTCCAAGGATCCTGTTTGCAGATAGAGAATCACAGATTGTACAGATCAGGAATATGTATATTATATATTCTTTGGCATCAGATAAGATTCACTAGCGTCTTGTTGTAGGTTAGAATAAATTTAAATTAAGATGCATTGGAGAGTACTAAATTTAAATTAAGATGCATTGGAGGAGACCGGATCCATCAGTTAACTGAACTGGACAACGTGAAAATTGAACTGCACTACTTATAAATCGAACTACACAACCAATTGTTAGGTGTATATTTCACTCTCTTATTGGATCCAATCAACTATTGGAGAAAATATGAATTCCTAAGTATCATCAGTATCCAATAGGAGAGTGAAATATACACCCAACAATTGATTGTGCAGTTTGATTTATAAGTGGTGTAGTTCGATTTTCACGTCATCCAGTTCGAAACTGACCCAACTGACTAAATCCATTCCCGCATTGGAGAGTACTAAATTAGACCAGTCGAACCTACTGGTAGAAAACTTAAGTGCGTATGAATTAATCTTATCCTTTATCATTTTCTCTATGTTCAACAATAATCTAATCCTTCAATAAGCTCCAAGTGTATTATAGATATTTTAAATTCAAACAATATCATTATAAACAAGAACCATCATTCTTTGATGGTAGATCTTTTGGTGGTTGCAAAAGCACCACCATGAAGCATCAGGATGAAAGGGGACATAAGCATAAAAAATTCAGGTGAAGTATACATCAACTCATACTAAAACCCATCAGGGTGTTGATTTTTGAAAAACTATTTAATCTAAATTTTATGTTTTAACTTTAATAAATGACTTTGTAGGAGTCAATATACCAGTCGGGTCATGCTGTCAAATTCCTTTACCACATCAGTGAACTTCCCAACATCTTCTTCATCCATAGAAGCTGCCAAATCCTACCACAGAATGATGGAAAATCATTTAAGCATATGCGCACTAGCATGTGGTATTTATTAAAATATAAATAGCTTATCGTATTATAATAAGCTTAGCAATGCTCAAAGTAGTAACTGATAAGTGCCACGTATATATACAACTTACAGATAAAAACTTGTACTCACGCGTGCCTGAAAAATTGAAATCAAGTTCCTGCAAAAGTATTCTATCATACATTCAATTTCTATATTTATTCAGAGGTAAAACATGAAACACGAAAAGGACGTGCCTGGTATTGTTCTAATGAGTTGGTTATTGCAACAACATCCCCTCTGCAGAGTTGGCAAAGCCCAGCATTGAGAAGGATTCCTTTGACACTGTACTTCAGAAGGTTATTTTTTAAAAACTGCCGAGCTATGGCTTCAAAAATCTCAATTGCCTTGGGGTATCTACAATAGAGAAATGCAATTCTTGTCATGTATCTTTTTGTTACTGCAAACAACATATTGCCTTTTAGCATCAAGCAAATGTATATTGACCATGGACAACACTTTTGGAAGTAACAACTAACAATCAAGTTAATCAACAAAATGCATCCAAACTATCTCATCGTGGCAAACAATGGAAAGCATGCTTGGTTAAATTAAAAGGAAATCAGGATATTCAGGCAGATTGCACAAACATGGTAAGTATGCAAAATATGTTGCAAAAAAGATACTGCATTCAGCATCAAGCAAATATATGTATGTGACCATCAATAACTCCACTTCTGGTGTGACCATGAAAAACTCAACTTCTGGAAGTAGTTATGGTTTTCTGCCTCCATTTCCAATGATGAAAACAGGGATCTTTGCAAGCCAGTCTTGGCAAGGAAGAAATAAGCCTTTAGCACATTAGACCATATGCACCATTCAACTGTTGATCAGCTCAAATGACTCAAGGTATGGACAGGGGTGATTGATGTCTGGAGGCAATGCAAAGTAGTATGATGTTCTGATAACGGTGTCAAGAGATGACCTTATGGTCCAGATTTCCCAGAATACTTGATAGTTGAGATATTAACTAACAAGAGCAGGCTAGGGTGTGCGTCTACCATGATGCTCTTTAGAGACAACTTGCTAGACAAAGAGAGCTTGGAATTTTCTTGAGGGAATGAGATCATTGTAGGGGAAACTTGTAGTGGGATTTTGGAGGTGGAAAGGAATGAAAGGGTTTCAGACTTTCAGTCTGGTCCTTGTATGACCTTATCTGTTGGAGGTCTCAGGTTTGAGTGCATTTTTTTTTAAGTCAAAGCTGCTTATGAAAATTCAATTTTTTTTTTTTGTCTGAATTGTGACCTGCTGTAAGCACGATTTTGAAAGGCTACAGAAATTATTGCCAAGGCTTTCAGTGGTACCTATTCGTGTGACTCAGAGGGAGAATGATAATCATGAATTCACTAATCAGGTTTGGGAAGGGCGTCTTGAATTCTTGATGTGTCTCAAGTCCGGTGACGCCATCCTTCATGTATTTACTTAGGCCCTCGTTAAGGAATGAGGATAAGGACTTGATGGATGGCAAAGACACATGAGTGTGAAGAAATCACATTTTTTCAGGGCTGTGAACAATACTGGACAGAAAAGGAATATTTGGGAATTGAAAAGGATGTGTGAGGGATTTTTCCTTGATGGTTGAATGGTATGACTTCATAAATCAGGGATCTTGGTTATATTATCCAAGTTGATGGGGAAGCTGATAAGTAGGAATGATCTAGCTCTTGGTATTGTTTTTCTTGTGAGGTTTGGGTTTCATCTAATTGACATGCTCAAAAATTCTCCATCTAGGGAGGCAAACTCTTCCTAGGGAGGGCCCTTGGAGACACTCTGTGTGGGAGGCCGGTAAGTGCCTCAAAAAGAAAGGAGGCCGGAGTAAAATCACCAAGATCTCCCAATTTCTCATCCTTGGTGTGGGCTTTGTGGTTCGATAGAAATCAACTGGTTTTTAATGGGGGGCTCCTATTGTTTCGTTAAAGTGTGGGAGTAGAGAGGATTATTTTGGATTGGGGTTGATATCATGCAGGGTCATCTAGTGTTCATTTTGAGGTGTAGACTTGTGATTGAGGAATGACCTCTTGTGTCTTATGAGTGGGGAGTGGACATCTTTCCACTCCATTCTTCTTTGCTCTCTCTTCTTTCTCATCCTTGGTGTGGGCTTTGTGGTTCGATAGAAATCAACTGGTTTTTAATGGGGGGCTCCTATTGTTTCGTTAAAGTGTGGGAGTAGAGAGGATTATTTTGGATTGGGGTTGATATCATGCAGGGTCATCTAGTGTTCATTTTGAGGTGTAGACTTGTGATTGAGGAATGACCTCTTGTATCTTATGAGTGGGGAGTGGACATCTTTCCACTCCTTTCTTCTTTGCTCTCTCTTCTTCGTCTTTCTTTACTTTTTGGCTATGTACTACTTGTTTCTCAACTAGTGAACAGCCAATATCATTTGCACTATAAATAATATATTTTGCAGTATCCCCCCAAAAAAATCACAACAGAAAGTAAGATGAAGTGATGTACTGAATGTAACAAGCCTAAAAGTCAAGGTATAAATTTTTTCATTTACATTAGACCAATCATCCATCAATGCATATTTTTTTTAAGGGATAGAGATACAAACTACCATAAAGTGACTCACTGTTCAAGCTGTGCAGCATACTCCGCAACCTTCTGCTTACACTGGTTGGCTGAGGTTGTCACTTCCTCACTTTGGAAGAGATCAGCTGCCTTATCAAAATACTCCATCGCCTTCTCAAAATTCTGTTCTGCTTCATACAATTCAGCGATTTCCTGGATATGAAAATTCATAGAATATCATAGTAGTTACATAAGAAAGGTATATATTAACTTACATGAATCTCATCTCTACAAGTGTAGTTAAACAATAAAGAAACTACAGAAACCCTAAATGAGAACAACCAAGTATCAGCTTTTAGGTATGAGGCACCACAAATCATCCAATAATTTAAACTAGGATTCTAGTATGGAATGTGAATTAATTCAGTTTAATGGTTCATGGCCTTAATGTCAGTATTGGTATAAAGTTCACCTTGTAGTATCTTGCTGCCATGTTCAATCTCCCAATTTCCATAAATAAATTTACAGCCTGATTTAAGCAAGAAATGGCCTCTGCAAAAGGACGAATATTCATTTCTTAGTTATAAATAAAATTTAATCATCGAATGTGTGGAACAATGCACAAACAAGTAGTTGAGCTACATGGTGATATGAAAGATGATAACCTTGAGAAGCGACTTTCTTGTAACAGTTAGCTGCATCCACGTAAGCAGATGCCGCTTCATGTTTGCTGTTTAACTGCATCCATGACATATATGACTTAAAATTACAATGGTCCACAAAGGTGATAATCTCAACTGTTCCAGCATACAAGAGGTCAACAATTTACCTTCAAATGACAGCTTGCCAGTTTCACGTACACCGACCCAGCTCTTTCCCCTACATAGAAATTGCTCAAATGGTCTGGTTATGATACTGGAGCTCTATCATAGTACATTAATTATGTACTGTCGACTTCTTATTCAGTGCTCGACATAGATTTTCCCCCAAAAAATGATACCATACTAAGACTAATCCTGAAGCATGCATCTACATACAAAAGGAGCTCTTTTTGGGGAAAACAGAAGGAACGCGTGCCCGTGGCCAATGCTATAATCATCAGCACTTACTGTTTAATATAAATCGATTTCTAAACGAGATTATTCGGCTCAAATTAAGATCGGAACCCTAATTCAACAGCTTTACAGTTTTGGGAACGAAATGCATCCGATCATACACTGTTGGTATTTTGACCAAAATACACAATTCAATGTTTCATAATGAATTGTAACCTCCTTGCATGAATTATAACTTCATTATAAATGTTTAATTTCAACATTATATAGGTGCTTTATTGTGGAACGTTTTGGTCTTTTGAAACGTTCAAAACTATCATATTGCTTTTATAAGGCATTTAATGAGAATTACTTGGGAGCACCTATGTGTTGTGAATGTATATATATAGGGCTTATGCATTCTCATTACATATCACACTAATAAGTTTTCATCTCCACCATCAAATACAAAATAGTGAGAGGTTGTGTTCATCCAATATTCTATTATCAATTTCTAGCTATTCTCTTTGATCTGGGCGTCTGAAAGGATCGCAGTCTGTTCACCGTGGTTCTTCCGTAGCTCGCACCCCGGAAGAACAAAACCTATTGTGGTCGTATCTCTCAGTGGTAGGAGCTATTGAACCCTGTGCGTGAGGGGGCCTTATTCACCGAGGACAGAGTATCTTCACTCGCTTCCACATTTCCGGATAAATTTTCTAATCTCTTTTATTATATATTTTAGAGCATGCATGACTATATATATATTTGATGTTTATATTCATGATGTGATGATTATAAGAATTTGTGTTTAGCCTAATATTTGTTTACCACGCACAACAATCTCGGTGAATAAAGTACACAAATTCTTATATTTGAAATAAATACGTGCTAATATAATTTTATTATATTTGAGATGATGTAAAATATGTTTGTATTTGGAAAATATGCTAGTATACAAATTTTAGTGATCATGCATATATTGATTAGTCATTATACTGAATAAATAAATCTGTTCATGGCATGATCACATTACTGCATGCATGAAATGTGGACGTTTTATTAGTGAATGCATTAAACGTATGATTTTTGATACGTTTAATTGATTTCATAATTGTATGCATTTTTTCTTGAATTGAGTATTTTAGAAATCCAATGGTCATATATGCTAAGACAATAATGACACAAGTGATTGAATTTAAAAAATATATGCATTACAAGTGACAACACGTTATTCCATGTGCAATTATTTTCAAGATCTTTTATAATTGCATGCAAGAAATGATAAACGTTTGATAGGGTCAAAATGCATGGGTTTTGATTTGCAACTGAAACTTTAATCACATACGGGTGTCATTTCTTTCGGTTACTATTCTTGTCAATTTAAAAGCCTCATGCACCGTATGAATTAGTTAACATTAACCTTACAAACACATGTTGGTGGAGGTTACTGTGAGCCATCCATGATAGTATTTAAAAATAAATAATATCATATATGCAGAGATCATATATATATATATATGTATGTAGTACAAGTGTATAACCAGTGTCTATGATTATTTAATATATAAGGATCTCGATAGCATTTTTTCTAATTTATCTATGAAAATATGTCTTATATTCATGCAATTTTAATGTGGGGGGTCTCAATTTTACTATACATGCAAATGTAGTACTACATATTTTTACTGAATGTGTGTGGCGTGGCATTCTTATTTTCTCTGAAAATTATTGAATTTAGATATATTAATGGCTGGGTCACTAATTTTGATCGTTTAAATAATAATGAGTGCATTATGTGATTTCCATATGACCATTATTATTTTTTGTTGTTTTCATTTTTGGCAGTTACACAATTAAAGTTATTATTTCAATATGAATATGATATATAACTTGATTAATGACTTACTATTTATGTGAAGGGCATCTTTCCGTTTTATAACAATTACAATTAGTGGCATGAGGAAATAATTATTTAAAATATTTGTTTATTTTGTATGAAGATAACATGGCAGGTGGTTTTTTATATTTGAGTGGGCATCAGCGAACTTTATCCTGGAAATTCTCAATTCTTTGCTATGGGGATTTCAGTAGAGCCTATTCTTCATATCTGTTGAGCTATTAGAATCCTATTATATGAGGTTATTGGAATTCTCCTCATAATATTATATATGGAATTATAATTATTCTGGACTTATTGGCATTCTGGATTCTTTCATATATGAAGCAAGCGGTCTACATATTCTTCTATAGATATCATAGTATGCTGATTATCAATTTATGTGACCATATTATCTTATACCGGGACTTCAGATCTTTTGGTGCTTATTATCATATTGGGTATTCTGGTTTTATGATGCACACATCATGGATCGATATTATCTGGCTTCTATATTTTTTCATCAGTAAAATAGAAGAGTTATAAGGTATGTGATTAAATACCATTTGATTTTAATCATGTTCACATGCTAATAACTTGGTCAAATGACATTTTTTAGATATCCATGTCAATGTGGGGGTTTAAGTAACCTATATGTTAATAGGATAAATATGACCATATTACGGAAATTATAAGCATGTGATTTGTGGTGGAAACTGATATAGCATATAATATGGTTGCCATATACGTTTCATCTAATTGGCATATATATATATATATATATGAACATTTATTAATTGTAATATTTGTTTCGTTATTATTTCATAAGTGATAATCTCATGCGTATATTCATAGAGTAATTTGTGGGAGACAAATTTCATTCTCAAATATATTAGATTAATGAACAAGATACGCATTGCATCTTCACTAAGATGATTAATGAAATAATGAAATGAAGTTGGATGTTATTTCAGCCAAGATATATTGTATACTATAAAGGGCTAGAAATATTAGAATTATTTATTAGTAAATATTGCACTTCATAAAACATGCTATATTATTATGTGATCGTATGTTTATGTGACTATGATGAGTATAATTTGCATGCATGCATGTCTCAAGTAGTCCCTAAATGTGGGTGATATATCTGATATATTAGAATTATTCATTGCAGTATTTGTGAATTTACAAATTCATAAAGCATGTATATATTTCTCAAATTATTTTTTTTAGTCTTTAAATGTGGGGGTATTTTGTGAAAATAAAATATTACAGTGGTAATTTATATACCCTAAAATGTGAGGGAAGGCATATACCTCATTAATTAAAAAAAAAAATTGAGAGAGAGACTACAAAATATTGGGACAAGAAAATGTCTAGACAACTATAAATAAAATTTGAGTTGATTCACCTTATATCTAAAGGAATATAACTCAAGTTTGTGAGGTTGCAGAGAACTTCACTAAAGGACTTGCGAGATGACTCGTCCTTAATATCGAGACCGAGAGGGATATGGGTTAAGCCTATTAAATAATTACCTGCAGTGGGCTCCCTACCATTGTGATTGGAGATCCCATGAAGATGGTTTTCAAGGGGTTAACGAAGCTGTACGGGTAAACTTGTGAGTACTGTAGAGGAAAAACTCCTCTAACCCATCCCTATGGTAACAGTGCTAACTGTAGTGGAAGTAGGTTGAGCTAATGCTCTTAATGGGTTCGAGTCCTTTTCGGACAGGGTGTGGTCCATGCAGGCACCCTGGAGAACTCACCTATATGAGTGCACGGACGTGGGGCCGCGTTCTTTGAGATTTGGGCTAAATCTCTAAAGCACTCAAGAAAGGATACGAGCACATGGCCGTAACGTGCTACCCCGCAGAACATGACTCATATCCTGTACCGTGTGTGTGATCAGTGAAACCGGACTAAAGGGGTCGAGTTCAAAGACTTAGTCTACTCAGGCTTCTCCGGGGGATATGGTTTACACTAAGTGAAGGTTCAAACCCAGAAGGTACCTTCACCTATTACATGGTATAAGACGCCCAAAATTATTTGCTTCCATTCCAGATCAATTTGTTTCATCCCAGATTAATTGTTCTATCCTAGATCAATTTACATCCATTCCAAATCAATTCATTCCAATTTCTCAATTTTATCTATTTTACGTTATAACTGGGTTTATTGTGTGTTTTGGTCAGTGGGGGATTGTTGGTATTTTGACCAAAATACACAATTCAATGTTTCATAATGAATTGTAACCTCCTTGCATGAATTATAACTTCATTATAAATATTTAATTTCAACATTATATAGGTGCTTTATTGTGGAACGTTTTGGTCTTTTGAAACGTTCAAAACTATCATATTGCTTTTATAAGGCATTTAATGAGAATTACTTGGGAGCACCTATGTGTTGTGAATGTATATATATAGGGCTTATGCATTCTCATTACATATCACACTAATAAGTTTTCATCTCCACCATCAAATACAAAATAGTGAGAGGTTGTGTTCATTCAATATTCTATTATCAATTTCTAGCTATTCTCTTTGATCTGGGCGTCTGAAAGGATCGCAGTCTGTTCACCGTGGTTCTTCCGTAGCTCGCACCCCGGAAGAACAAAACCTATTGTGGTCGTATCTCTCAGTGGTAGGAGCTATTGAACCCTGTGCGTGAGGGGGCCTTATTCACCGAGGACAGAGTGTCTTCACTCGCTTCCACATTTCCGGATAAATTTTCTAATCTCTTTTATTATATATTTTAGAGCATGCATGACTATATATATATTTGATGTTTATATTCATGATGTGATGATTATAAGAATTTGTGTTTAGCCTAATATTTGTTTACCACGCACAACATACACTGAGATCCGTATGAATCGGCCATCAAATTTGTATAATCACATCGAAATACTTGTAAATTGAGTGAGTCGGGGAGAGAGGGGAGGAATGTACAGTTCTTGGCGAGCTTGAAACAGTTGGCGGACTTGTCGAAGAGATCGGCGGCGTCCTCGTACTTGGACCCGAAGACGGACCAGCCGTTGATCTTCTTCTCCGCTTTCTTCTCATATTCGTCTCCTTTCGCCGTCTGATCCGCCATTGTTTTTCTTCTTCTCTATCTCTTCCTCCTCTGTCGCTCGGGGACTGTTAAATAAGACCGAAATGGGACCGAACCGCCACCGAAAGTGTATATGCGTTTTTTTTTTTCTTTTTTCTTTTTTTTGGGGTGGAAATTAATTAGGGTTCCGATAGTTCTCCCTGAAAATTTTTAGGTTTTTTTTTTTTTTTTTTTTTTATGTGAGGTGGTATAAAAATTATCTTTAGGTTCATGAAACAGGAAGTCGTTGCTGTGTTTATCAAAAGTACATAAAATATCCCCCGACCAATTTTTCAATATACGGTTTACACTCCTCAGTACATTGTTAAGTATCTTCAATATATTGTTAAAAAAATTTAATACATTGTTAATTTTTGTAAAAATGTTAACAGGTGACGAGATGTATTTTTAATATTTATGATGAAAAAAAATATTTTGATGACGAAATGGGACCGAACAGCCATCGAAAGTGTATATGCCTTTTTTTTTCTTTTTTCTTTTTTTTTGGGTGGAAATTAATTAGGGTTCCGATAGTCACTCGTGCAGTACTTTTAGCTCCCTGAAATTTTTTAGGTTTTTTTTCCTGTGAGGTGGTAAAAAAATTATCTTTAGATTCCTGGAATAAGATGTCGTTACTATGTCTATCAAAAATACATAAAATATCCCCTGACCAATTTTTCAATACACTGTTTACACTCCCCAGTACATTGTTAAGTATCACCAGTATATTGTTAAAACTTTTCGATACATTGTTAATTTTTGTAAAAATGTTAACAGGTGACGAGGGGTATTTTTTATATTTCTCATGAAAAGATGATTTTTCACTATTTTAGGGACCTCAAAATTTCCATCACAAGGACCCCTAATTAATTTCTTCTTTTTTTTTACGCGCTATGGAGAAAGAATCTGGATCTAGTCAGGCTTACCATTAACATATAAATGGAAGAGCGATACTTGTACCAATAATTAGGTGTGAAATTTGATTTATAGACTGTATAGTTAGATTCAGAGATTGTGCAATTTCAATACTCGCATAAGCCCATCTCGATCCAATCCCATAAGAAAGATAAAAAAAAAATTATGCTTGTTGATACTCTTTATATTAAACTATAGTTATAAATTATAATTAATTATGAATAGATAAATAAAAATAATTGCACGTCTCCTTAAGTATAACTATCGGTGTTTAATTTAACTTGTCCAAGAATAATTGTTATTATAATTTATTCATATTAAACAAACAATTATGCAAGAACGGACCACATTACTAAAATGAGCGCTCTTACACTCAATCATTTTTATAGTCTAAAATACAATCATATATGTATCGTTAGACGAAATATATACATCGTTAAATTCTTTATCAATTGCGTAAAAGAAACTCTATCGTCTAAAGGTTGAAGGACACTTTTTGACACCTTCCAATCTCCAAGGCTATATGTTTTGGTGGTGGTGATGGTCACTTGCATTCAGCTTTATATTTTGCTGATCATCTCTAACATTCTCTAATATTTTGAAGCAATGCATAATCATTGTATTCATGAATAACTGGAACACCTCCCAAAACATAATCCTCAATACGGTATTAATGCTCGATACATCCCTTGTACCATCATTCATATGTGAAACAGATAAAGATGATGATTCCCTATGAGGATTTTGTTGCATGACAAGTTGGTAATCAATGTGGAACAAATGTATGAGTTCTTTGATGAGTCAACCTTCAAGTAATATGACAAATATGTGATTTATTTATTTATTTATTTTCATAAAAGACTAATTCATTAGCTAAGTATTAAAAGTATATCTACTTCAAAAAAAAATTTAAATAAAGCATCACCTGGTTCGTGGACAGCTTAACCAGACAACAATTATATGGATGTATAAAAAAATTAGACTATATTATGTTTGATTGCTGTTTAAGATTGCAAATATTTGTCTAATTAAAATATAGAATAAGAATAATTATATTTACCTCTCCCTGTATAATCATTAGTTTTTTTTTCTAACTAATCAAGGCATAAATATTACAATTTATACATCCTAAACAACCATGTAAGCTAAATTCGTGATCAATCTTATTCTCCCCTTATACACCTTATTCTCAAAGCAAACCAGGGCAACGAAAATGAATAATTACAATGTCAGAAAGTTCAAATAAGTAACATCTATTTCAGATTAAATCACTAAAAGAGGACTCAGTGAGCAAAATACAAGAATTATTTGGCCCACCTAAACTGAATAGCTGTGCCATCACAAGTAGACATGCAACAAAAGGGGTAGTTTACAAGAAAATGTAACATGGATAAATACAAAGTGCTATAGCAAGAACAAACCCGTTCTTCTCTATTCTTTTTTCAACTGCCCTTGTGCGAAAATGAAACTCATAAAGTGAAAGTTAGAACATTCATAAATACTTTCTTTGCAAGGAAAAACCCTAACCAAAATCTAACATACAAGCATCATTATCTTCTAAGCACAACAGTGCAACATATGTGTGAGCATGTTCTGCTTTGTTTTCATCCCTACATTCCATCTTTTTTGTTGTATTGTCAATTTGTGGAAAGTTTAGGACCCCGTGTTGGCTAATCCACCTAGGCTTCTTTTTTTCTTGGCCCTATCATGTCTCTTTGAACTGCCAATTCTAATTGCCAGTGAAATGATTATTCTCATGGTATGCCCCGGAAAAAAAAAAAAAACAAAACAAAACTCACCTATTCCAGCAACCGTGGAGTAAATCAGTATTAAAGTCGACTTCTAACTTCTATCATTGGATAAGGTTGCTTCCCCACCATTGATAGGACTTGCAGATGTCAGCTTTTGGGGTGTAGTTCTTAGAAAGCTCTTTGTGTAAAGAGAGCCAAAGACAATAACCTGTTAAATCACTTAATGGGCTGAACAGGACATCTAGAAATTGACGAAACACGAGACACACGAAAAATGGATAGAAGGGAAGACTTACTGCTCCAATATATTGTTCCCAGCTTAAGGGATGCCCAAACCACACACAGGAGAGAAGGATGCTCACCAACTATATAATTTCAGGAATACGAACAGGCATGAGTGAACAGCTTGATTAGGTAAATTGTTTGAGTCAATAAGTCTGGGCATCTGAAAAGATTTCCTTACCTGTCTTGTGGTCATAATGGTTGCGAATGTAAGGGCACCGAATGTGCGAATTGTATAAGAAATGAAAAACTGACTGGCTGTTGCAACCTGCAGAGATAGTTTTATTTTGATAAACAACAAGCACAACTGCACAAGGAAATATAAAGTGCTATGCAAAGCAAAGATACGTTCAAGTTTTGAGATGCAACAAAGAGGAACAATGTTCTTCAAGGAATTTGCATTCTGTCCAATTTACCATCCATTCCTATTCTCAAATAAAGCCATTCCACTTTTTTTTCCCAGACTACATGTAGGGTCAAATATTTAATCATTCCTGTTAAAGTTCTGTATTTTCGTGTTAAATTTCAAATGTTCAAATTTTAGGGACAGGAAATTGCAGAATACAACAATGAACAGATTCTAACCTAGTGATGGAATTTTAATGATTGTCTGTCAGGAAGAAATATTCCTTATTGGTTGTACAGCAAAATTTATTTTATTCCTCTTGCAAAATAAATTTACCAGGTTAGTTGACAGTACGGATGGATGAGAGTTTACTTACTGTCGAGAGCAATGCTATGTCAAATAAGCAATCTTGATGACGGGAAACAAAATCAATTGCCAAAAGAAGATGTCCCTGTATTATAAGCCCTGATTGAGAAGAAGAACGTTGACAAAATCAGCATAAGACAAGTTCATGATCAAGTTACATTTGCATAACCATTTGCAGTAAGTAGGGAAAAGCAGAACATAGAGCTAAGTCCATATTTGTAATAATATTTGAAAAATGGTAAAAGAAAGACCACATTCTCATGTATGAAAACTATTTCCAGAATCATTTGATTAACAAAAACAACTTCAGAATAAATTTGAAGAAATGGGAATTGTGCAATGGAAAAGACCATATATTCATACATGTGTTCTCTTAATCATGATTCACAGGGTTAAACCCTCGACTGACAAATATAAAAAATTAAGTTTGAGCTGAGCGTGGATGCCCATTGACGCTGGAATCAATTAAAAATACCAAAATCCAGTAATATAAATCTAATAGATATACGGTTGTTAGATATTCAAAAGAACATATTTTTATATGCTTTTAAGAGTTGTTTTGGAACATTTCCCTATGTAATTATTCATATATACATGCATATTAGGGAAGTTTCTATTCTTTATATTCAAAGCATATTTTGCACAAATTAACAATATTTATACAATTAATATGCATTATCATATTTTTAATGTGGAGTCATATTTTAAAATTCAGAAATCTAAATTTGGCAGGTTATAAATTAGAGAAGGAATTAGCATTCAAAGCTTCATCAAAACTTCTAAAAATGATCTACCAAATCAATAAAATCTTCAATCAAATCAACTTTGACATCTCCAACAAATCAACAAAATCTCTAACAGATTTTGCAATTATATCTCTAACATATTTTGCAAATCAGCATTAACAACTCAAGCAAATCAGCATTTACAACTAATTCAACCCTCAAAACCCCTATAAAAAGGGCACTCCAGAGAGAGAGGAAGGCATCTCTTCATTCAGCCAAGAAGGAATTTATTTTCAGTTTTTGTTCTTTCTTTTCTGTTTTGAGTTTTTGTTTTTAGTTTTTGTTTTTAATAGAAACAGATTCTCTTGTGTTTTCAATAAAAGTGCATTGTTATTTTGTTTTCATGGAATATTTTTATGTTTATTCTATAATTTCATCAACCATGATAGGCTAGAAGATCCTTCCATTAAGGAGAGGATTCCACCCCATGCGTTTGAATGATTGATTCTTTTCTTTGTGCATTGATATTTTCTGATTTGTTCTTCATGTTTATATAGTTTCTTCAACTTAAATTTCTTTTGATTATGGGTATTTTTAGATCTTCCGTCGTTCTACTTAGATGGGATACGGTTGATGTTTTATAAACCCTATTTTTAAATCGAGTAGAAGTGAACTGCTTTTGAAATATTCTGTTTTCATTAGATGCAAAAGAAAGAATTATCACGATACACGTGGGGTGGATTTCCAATCCTTGGTGGGTTTTTTTTATACATTGGTTTCAACTTTAGCTTTTAAATTAGTTTTCTTAAATCAATCATTGATAATTTGTTTTTAAACGTTTTTGTCAAAAATTGATAATCTTTTACTTTTATTCGTTTGCTTCAATAGCCTCCCTGTGGATTCGACCCCTTGCTATCACTTTCTACCTAGGTAAGGGTTTTATATTTTTGTTGGCAAAGACGAGATTTTAACGACAATCAAAGCCACCAACAACAGTCTACAAAATAACTCAATATTAATCAAGAGTTTCATGACCCACGAAGATAAACTGACTTCCAGATCTAAAAATATGAAAGTGATAATAATTAAAATCTTCTCAGATCTTATACTATCAAATGAAAATATATTCAATGGGATTGAAAATGGTTAGGCAATCATCTAGATCTCAGTCAGAGAATATGCTATTTCAAGCAGTAAGCACCCATATGGCACATAAGTATTGAGGCAGTATGACCACTTATTGGTCCATTTACGGACTGTGCAATATACCAATGAAGTTTAATATACTATAAATACAAATAAAGTCCAAAACTATTATTACTATCACCATTTCTTGAGCTACTATTTACATCTTCCACACAACTTTGCACATTCAGTGATGTGTGAAGGGCTGCATGTCAGCAAATGGCTAATTTCTAAAGAAATGAAGTGATGGTAATCAGCATGAGCAAGGTATTCCCAGCTAATTGCTCGAGAAGAACTTAGGGCAATTTGGTTCGTCAAGAAATGAAGAGAAATCCACAGGTTCTAATCCTTATATTGAGAACTTATGGGAAACTTCATCTGACAATGTATTGGGGAAAATTCTGTAATGAATGGTGGATAAGTCTGTGATAGGAGTGTGGCTTGCTGCTCCCACATTCTGTCATTCTTATTTTCCATTGTAAAGTTTTCTTGGCAGCAGATTCATCACCTGCTGAACCTCTTTTGGAGTTTGTATCCCAAACATTTTAATAAAAGTCCTTAATGGCAGAATTCTTCCTTCTCACTCAAAAAAATTCCATCCAATTAACTAAGAGAACGTCAAGTCCACAGACAAACGGCAAAAGCTTGTGATATCTATCTATTCATCTTAGAAGATTTCCAGAGTGATAGTCCTGTACTAAAATTAAAACTGTAACATATTGTGAAGTCCACTACACAAATGAGGTATGCCAAGTAAGAATATATGGACAAATGATCCCAGTAAGGAAATATAAATATATGTTCGTATCCATGAAACTAAAATTTGACCTGCTAATTTTCAGAAAATATTTGAGCTGCTGTATTACTTAACTTCTGTAACTAGTTACAACAGACAGATAATAACCAGACATTGTGCAGACATAAATGGTTACCGGCTAACCGCATATACAAAAAGGAACACAATAGTGCTATTCAAATGGAAGAAATTACAAGTGAAACTGAGAATACAGGATCACAAGGTTGTATATGGTTACCACATATACGAAAAGAAACACTATAGTGCTATTCAAATGGAAGAAATTACCAGTGAAACTGAGAATACAGGAACACAAGGTTGTATAGAATATTTGATTGTGTATTTCCATGTCATACCCCTTGAAAAGTTTGTCCTGAAAAGTGCTTGTGAACCCATCGAATCTATACATACAGATCAGCATTAAGTTAAATTTGCTCAAAAACAAATACATCCAGGTAACTTGGAATTACATCTACACAACTAAACTATAACATTTTTCATTCTAAGAAAACTAAACTAACGTATTGTGCTTGTTTGTGCTTTATTATTTGTATTTGCTCAAAACGAGTCAATAGATGTTCTCACAAAAGTGAATGCGCTGATTCTCAATTTGTCATGAAACTAGGACAAATGAAATGTATTGTTTTGCACTCCTGAAGATTGAGATAATATGCCTCTTGAGTGTTGATCATTGCATTTTGATAACTCATAGTCAAATGTATCTTTTTTTCTTTCTTTTTTTTTTTTTTTTTTGACTGGGGTGGGGGGGCGCAAAATTTCAGATATTAAGAAATAAGGATTTTAGAGACAAGAAGTTAATTAAGCAGTCAGTAGATACCCAAGATAACCGATCATTAGGAAAATGCCCCAAACAGTGCTCTCGCGTCCTGAATTGTATGGACTAATGTCTGTTGATGCCTACACAAGATAATTGGTTAATTCCATGTAAATCCATAGATATATCAAGATGCAATATTCAAAATCGCATCTCTGATTCTCACAAAAGAATTGGATGATTCTCTTTATTTTTAAATATCCTATTTTCCTCAATAAACCAAACATGGAGATTGCATTCACGAAATGGGCATGAAATCGAATACTAATACTACAAGCATGTATGTCTAGAGAAGGAATAAGGATCACCTTCCAAAACATGAATAACCATGCAATCTTTGGGTGAGTTCTTCCCATTATAGATGCTATTGCAAAAATTAATGGGAAATTTTGGCCACCAACCTGTGTTTTTTAAAATCTCAATTGAACTATAATAGGGACTTTCCAACACTAGGAATTGTTTTTCCATTTTTATATTTTGAATAAATCCAATAAACGAATCTACAAGTCTCAACAAATACCAATCTTGTGAATTGGTTCCACAGACATTATCCTAGTGGACGTGCTCAACCAAGTGAAACTTGATAACAGTTGTTATTGACATTGCATTGCCTAGCATGCTACATTCTCCACAAAAGAAACGGCAAAAATGCCCTTTAGGACTCTGGTATATGAACTATGAATGTCAGAGATAAACTTTCACTGTGATGAGAAAAAGATTCAATAAGATACATGATTTCTACTGCACTTAAGCGTAGTCAAGTCAAAGTTTATGTCGTCAGAACATGAATATTTGGACAATTGGCTTAAAGAGCTAAACTAGATTAACATATATACAATTTTTTTCATCGAAGAATTTAGAAGATATCGTAAAAACAAAACTTATCCTATTAAAGTAGAGTCAACTACGGATCCTTACTCCCTTTTTGCGGACTTTGGAGGAATGTCAAGCTCTTAATAACATATAAATCAAAAGAAACATAGCACCACAGCAGCCAAATGCACGAGGATGGATAACAAATATATGTGAATTAAAAATACTTCAAAAATTGGAAATTTTATGTTTAGGCAGTCTACAGATTAAATTGCATGATTGAGCATAAACAGAAACCAGAGAAACCAACTAATATTAGTATATGAGGAATCTCACATCCGACATCTAATGCAGCCAACCACTCTAAAACTATCGACTGAAATGCAATACAACAAGTTAGCAACCAATTGCATATGGATCAATTTTGCTGTTTGGCATACGACCATGATAATAACTGAAAAGGGAAAATAGTATGGGAGATATATTGGAACCAGAATCAAATCATTCTACCGGGAACAGGATGAACAATGAACAACCCAATGTCACGAGAACAGCCAACAAGTAATCTTTCCCATAATATCTCTTTTGCATGATAAGTGTTCCCCATACCTGAAATAACACTATAAACATGAGACTAAAACAGAAATGTAGATTGCAATACTGAGCATGTGAATAGGCAGAGAGAAATGGAAGCTTAATATGTTCTTCAATCAACATACTAGCTGATGCTCAAAATTTAAGTTGATATTTGACAAAATATCCACAAGAAATTCACCAACTAAAAAAATTGTAAAATGTGAACCAAACTTCAGTTAGCTGGTATAAGCACCGCCATGGGGAATAGTGCACTTATTTCAAAATAAATAACAATGCAAAACACATCTTTTAACCTGGAACCGATCCTTCATTGAACTACCTGCCTGATCCCTACATCTGGCATCAAGTCTTGCATTTAAATTTTACAATTAACTTTTTGTTTTTCTCAAGTTTTTCTAGAATTTAGATCTTGGTCATTTATTTTCATTTTTATATAGTATACATATTTTTAGTGCATCGGTACTGCTTAGGGATTACTTTCAGTGAGTGGAATCCCCAAGATGAGATAGAAAGCTGCTGCCTGAGTAGGAAGACTCTTATTTTTCAAAAGAAGATAAACCAACCAAGTTCCTAAGAATAAACTATCTATCCTCAAGATTCAACAGAAGTAGCAAAAAAATTGAGCAGATCGGGAGATATTTTCTATTTGTGACAGGGGTGCATGGGTATTCCACTAAATTGGTTGGTGCACATATTAAATTGGGAGAGGGTCCGTCATTGTAAAAGAGATGGATAATTGGGTTCAGGCTTGGCTTTGATTTTCTTTTCCCTCTAAATTGGTTTTGCATTTTCTTTCGAAAATTAAAAAGTTTTTGCACTCTGCAGGAGTGGGTTTAGTATTGTCTTGAATCCAAGAATTCCCTCAAAACAAGGATTCCTTCCACCTAGAACCTATTTCCCTTTTTTTTGTAACAATTTGGAAGGGAAACCACAAGCTAGTCGAATTCCTAAATAACCAAAGTTCCTCAGCTTGAATGGTTTCGGTCTCCATTTGA
This sequence comes from Acorus gramineus, assembly GCA_030737835.1. Taxonomy (NCBI): domain Eukaryota; kingdom Viridiplantae; phylum Streptophyta; class Magnoliopsida; order Acorales; family Acoraceae; genus Acorus; species Acorus gramineus. The sequence goes on from CM060854.1 coordinate 2,365,408, forward strand.
AATGGTGAATTTCATAATACCTCTGCCAAATCTTGACCAGAATACGTGAGGAATATCAAAATCCTTCCAGAGAAATTTTATAGGGCCCCTCGGGAATTCCTTCTAGAGCCTGTTGAATAATTTTTATGGATTTAGACTCGGGCTTCTAAAGGGGTTAAATAATTGAGCTTCTCTTCATTTTGCTTGCTTTTAATATAGGAGCCACCTGTTTCACGATAAGGACATGAGATTTTGCTCATATATTAGGCTTAATTTTTATCCTTTTCAAGCATGTAAAAAATATGTAGATGCATGTATTATATGAATGGAAACATGGTGGTTTTTTATGCATCAATATTTGAAGAAACCCAGTTAAGTATACAAGGGTTTGCACAAACTTGTAATATATAAGGCAAATCTCAAAAAACTAGGAATCGAACACGACAATGAATATATAAATAGATTACACATACTATTTTATAAAACTACGGAACAAAAAGGACATGTTTAAAAGTCTTAAAAACCCGTTCATCACTCTATCCATACTAGATTTAGCCTTTGAATCTGTTATAAAATCATCAAAAGTTAAATTTTCTTGCCAAAGAACATTGTATCTTCTACTTTTTTTTAAAAAAAAAAAGCTTATCCTGGGAATTTAATAAACTAAAAGATAATAACATATAAATGGATACATGAATAGTGGAAATAATTTTGAGAGCTGAATCTAAGGATACACTTACCATCACAGGTATCATCTTTGCACATTTTGCAAGTGTCTGGACAGGAAAGCTGACGTACTTGAGGGCCTGAAATGATCAACACTTTTGTCAATGACATGCTAGCAAGTGTACATATCCCTGTTAAAGTGATCAAAACCATTGGATTTTGCATGCAACAGACAACGATATATTTAGTTCTTTTTCTGGACAGAGTTATGTACAGCACAGACAACACTTACCTCATATTGACAAGTTGTGGTCAATATATTAGATATTGATACGGCGACATAATTATAAACTGGGGCAACAGGATCCAATGCCTTTTTACTTGCCTGTATATGGAATAGAAAAACTTCAGCAGAAGGATCAAATGTAAACTTCACTGAAAACATTAAAAATCAGGACAGAGATTATCCTTTTACCAATAGTGCGCCAGCAGACACAGCACATGTTGTGATGCGATTGCAGAATACAAGGAAAAGTGAGTATCTGAAAAGCTCTTTATTTTTTCCATATGGAACTCTCATGATTTTTTCCTGCAATAAAGTTGCAATCTGATAAGAAATACACTGCAAGCAAGCTCATTTCAAGCTCTTTCATACTCTGCTTGTTTGCTAGACAAGCCATGCACAAGCATCTGCATGAGGCTTGTGCAGTAAATGAGCAAATGATAATAAATTGCACACTGTACTCGGTTCAGCTCAAGTGCTCCTTCACTAAGCTATGCTCATCCCTGATGCTCAGCTCCTCAGATTAAGGAAATGAACTATATTTCCATTAGTTCTTAAGCCTTAAAGTGGTTGATATTCATGTACGTTGGCTTTTACAAAAGACACAATGTTAGTATAGATTAAGTTGAACTTAACTTCAATCTAGTTCAACAATCCTAAATGAGCCGAGGATAAGTCAAGCCCGGGCTTGAGTCACACTTGCTTCTCCAAATCAGCCAAGCTGAGCCTCAGCTCATGTTTTAAATTTAGAAAACCTCATGGTTGAGGAAGCTACTTCTATAACAAACTGCGGACAAGCTTATTACAAATTCAATGGAGCAAGCTTATTATAAATTCATTTACCGGTCATTGTATTTTACAACCAGAGCTACAAAGAATCGTCTTTTGAATAGCATTATGCAGCTGGCTTTGAGAGAGAAATTTTTTATAAAAATGACTTTTATAAGATTATAGAACTCATTATTGGTACTTCGTCACAACCATAGAAAACCATGAAAAAAAAAAGGGATCTGTATCATGAATCCTATTGTTGATTATCGGTGTCCAAGATCATATTCATCACAATTCACAAGTTAATGACCTTTCCTGTCCTCCAAAATTATGCCATTCCTCATATCACTCCCATCTTTTCTAAGGTTCATGGAACTCAATCAATATATTCCGCATTACAGATAAGTCTGGAGAGATATAATGAAGTTGACCACTAGGTTTTATGACAAATTGGTGTTCCAGCTGTGCAAATGACATCAAGCTAAATTCTGGACTCATAATGAGGCTCCTGTTCCCTTGTTTTCCTAATCTGACTGCCGCATGGTGAATTGGATGATTGTGTGGAGATGACATTTCAAATACCCAATGGAGACGTTGTGTAGTGTAGTCAGTTAAGAAGTAATCTGTCAGGGGTGGACCTGATGGGATTGAATGTCTTCTGGGATGATTTCATGATGTCGTATCCACGAGTGAAGAGGTGTTGTGGAAGAGAAGGAAAATTTTGGCTTGTCTTTTAAGTCCCACTATAATATCGGTGACAACACATAATGTGAGTTAAGTGGTCTAATTGTTGAGGATGTGGAGCATCTTTTATTCAATGCCAATTCAGTTAAGGGTCATATGGGAAAGGATGCGCCCAGCATGAGGCAAGCTCACAGATTCCCCTCTAACAGGTGTTTTTCAGAAAATTGACTTCCATGATTTTTATACATGCTATAATCCCCCTAACCACCCTCACAATTAGGGTTTATTATATTGCTTTTGTTTCGCATGCTGCTACTACCCCGATCTATAATACATCAGTTTACAAATTACACCTATGTTTTCCCAAACGTGCTAATTTCTAAACATGTGACCCATAAATCTTGCTACATCTACACCAAAAAAATCCAAAAAGACACTCATATCTCCAACCTTACAGAACTAACCGTGCGTCAAAATTGGCATCTACAAAGCTATATATTTTCAAGAGCTGATTGCATTGCATCATGTGGCATCTATAAGTGCTTGCATGGAATGATAGCTAATAATTTTTTCTTCATTCACCTAAAAAAAACCTCATTTTTTGTATCACCGTCATCTATCATCCGAATTTAACCACCATTATGATGACGGAATAATATATGATAAGATCACCCGGTAAGTGTTGAAATGGAATCCAACAACAACCCATAAAAAAACCTAATCAAACCAACAAATCCCACATTTTTCCCCTTTTTTATCGCATCAAATAACAGCCTCACAATGTATCAGATTCTGTCAGTGATCGTATAGAAACTCCACATCCCCATTGACGACCCAAAAAAATACAATTTTGAGGACCCATTTTGATCGATCGAATGATCGAGAGAGAGAGAGAGAAAGAGAGACCTGTAGGACGCCATAGATGACGAGGGTGATCATGATGCCGGATATGGCGAAGGCGCAGTTCCAGAAACGTTTCTCGTTCCCCGGTTCCGCCATCGCCTCTGCAATCTAATGAACAGAAGTAGCTCTGAATGTCAACAGCGACAAACACCCATGGATTCCAGTCTCCGTTGAGAACAAGAGGGGGTTTCCAATTCGTGTCATAATTAAAGATATTTTGGCATAATATTTATTTATAAGTTAATAAATAATAAGATGTGCTCATCACACCCTTCAACGGCTATATTTAGAAGGGAAAAATCCATGTAACCCCTGTAAACTGACTGAAATTCATATACCCCCCTGACTTTTTTTAAAATTCATATAACCCCTTGAAAATACTTAGTAAATCCAAATAACCCCTTGAATAAAATTTACGTTTACAGATGATGAATATTTTGTGAATATTATGTTTGGTTAACACTGATAAAAAACATTGTATACTAAAAAAAACCTACAATGTGTTAAAAATGTGAAAAATCTTATATAAATGACGATTTTATCTCTCTTGATAGAGTTTTATAATATATCCAAAGAGGGTCAAATCGTCATTTTCATAGGATTTTTCGCATTTTTAACACATTGTAGTAGTTTTCTAATATATTGGGTTTTCTGTCAGGGTTAACCAAACGAAATATTCACAAAATATTCATCATTTATTAACAAAAATTTTGTTCAGATGGTTATTTGGATTTAGTAGGTGTTTTCAAGGAGTTATATGCATTTTAAGAAAAGTCAGGTGATCATATGCGTTGTACTCAAATATCAAGGGGTTGTATGGATTTTTCCCAATTTAGAAATAGTGCTGGTGTCATAATTAAAGATAGGGAAAGTTTATTCCCACCGTTCACTTTGCTAATCCCCCTACCCAAATCTAAAAACAAAAAAAAAACTATTAATCCCACAACGCCGTCAATCCCATCAACGTCGTCGGTGATAGGGCCGTCTACACTGCCTCTTTCGACCGGTGCATTAAGGCTTGATCGCCTGATCAGGAATTGAAGAATTCGCGGGACAGTGAGGATGTGAAGGGGAAGGGTCACTGTCGATGGAAGATGGGAGGTCGACAGCGGAGATGACGACAACCTCCAGTAAAGGTGAATCTAATGGGGGAGGAGGAGAGAAAAGAGAGGGATAAAGATAAGAGAATATGGGGAGAGAGAAGACTACGTGAAAACATAAGACGATGAGTTTAGGATTAGTTGAATTTTAAATATAAAAAAATGGTGAGTTTAGAAATAATATATTTTAAGGTGGTGAGTTCAAAAAGGTGGTGGGATCAGAAAACTAAGTGGTGTGACTAGATGTACCCTTAAAGTATTATATTAATAATTTTTTTCTTTTTATAATAAATCATACATTCTATTTATTTTTATATAAATTTTATTTAAAAATAATAATTTGTTATTAGACAAGTATTTAATGAGATAATAAAAAAGATTGCAGAGTCTCAAAAAGGGTTGATGAACACATACAATTGTGTACAAACCGGTCTAGAACGGGGTGATGCTTTGTTAAAGATGGTTTTATGATTCCATATGTGAGGGGTTTTCATGTTTTATTTTGGGTGTTTTTGAAGGATTATATCTACCACTCATAACACAATTTGATTGTCCAACACGTGTTGGACCGTTTAATCTAAATCATAATAAAATTGGCATACCAAATCGATTATAATTGAAATATATTTTGTAATTAAAATTTTTAAAATAAATTTTTCATTTAATTAGATCATAATATTTCTCTCTTTAGAAACTTCTCAATTTCTTTTTCCTCCCTCTTCTCCTCCTCCTCCCATAAAATGTTACTCTTATTCTTCTTACAACTCTATTTTGAAAACTTACATACATTTTGAATTTTTTTTAAAATATATACATTTAACTAATAAAATACATTAAAATATATATTTACATGAATTGAATATATATTTTTACTTTTTTAAGACATAATATACGTACTAACATAGAAAAATATATATATTAACTTAATCGATCACATATAATGTATCCGTGACGCAGAGACTATAAATATAACCGCAAAATAAATCGAGTGCTTCATAACAAAATTATATTTTCTTTAATTTTTTCCATCATACCCACTGTTATTCCCACCTCCATTCAGTCACACGTGCAAAATAACAAACCCTCCAAACCATTACACCCATCTATAAATACACCATGCAACGTGGAATAGCCCCCCATCCATGCAAGCATTTCCCTCCCAAACCCCCAAACCCTCTCTCCCTGATCATTCTTGAATCTCTCAAGATGTGCCTGACAACAATAGTTCAGCTGCTCCTCCTCCTCTCCATGGTTACCGTCTTCTTCGCGTTGGCCGCCATCTTCGTGGCATGTGTGATGAGTTCTCTCGCAGTGTACAAGATCATCTTGTTGTTGGCGTTTCTGTTCCTCCCTCCACTCTGTGGAAGCTTCTTCCTCTTTCGTTGCCTGTACAACGCGTGGAAGGACGTATCCGATGTCGTTCAGTTCCTCAATGGGTGGTTCTTCAACACTCCTCGTGTAGACAATCTGGGTGATATTGAGCTTCCACAGGTGGGCGTTCATGGTGGTGGTGCTGGTCCATAGATGCGTGAATCCAAGATGTACTGTTCTTGATCTCCCACAGATGGGCATTCTTGATGTTGGTTGGTCGGTTCAATCATTTTTGGGTTTTTGGTGTTTCTGTTTTTCGTTTTTTGGCACTCTCTGAATATGAGTGGCTGTGATTTGTTCATTTTGATGGAAAATCGTTTATGATGAAGAATAGTAAAGATGATGCATGGATGGGGTTCTTGATGTTGTACGTGTTTGTTCTACTTCTCAGGAGAATTATTTGTTGGGATTAGTCATATGTCATTAATTAAAAGTACGTACGTTAAATAGTGATGCAAAGAGAATATGGTATATATAGACAGGAATCTTCAATAATGGTTTTTTTTTTTTTTTTCAAGAACAGAATCTTTACAGATTGGACAAGAACAGGAAATGCATGTGTGATGATTTTGAATTTTGAATTCCATTTATTCAATGGAAATGTGTGTTATGTTACGGTATGATTGAAAGATGGGTTGTTGGATTTTGGATTTTCTTGTTGGGTGTGGGACAGCTTTTCTGTGAACCTGAAATTAGGATGGAAGCCATACGAAAGATAAGCGGGGAGGAATGATGATCTGCAAACTGGCAACCTTGGAATCATGTATAAAGTGTAATTGCTGGATTTTTTTTTTTTTTTGTGAGTAATTTTTTTGACTGGACCAAGAGGATAAGAACCTAATAGCCCAATTAGAGAAGAGGATGAGATGAGGCTAGATCATAATAACAAATACTCCGTATTTTTTTGAGTATTTAATTGTTTCCATACAAAACATACTATATCGAACATAGTGCGTATGAAATTCATTAATACATACTAATGTTTAAATATCTTTAAAATAGTCTTATTATCTTTGATTTTTTGTATTTATTCCTTATGATTTACAACTATATGTCTTCTGTATCGTATATGATACTTACCGAATTGTCATACACAAATTTTGTCATTAATTAACAAGGGCATTCCATGGTTAATTTAGTCTCACATCGCTTAACAAGGGTGATGTCTAGTGTTTATATGTAACACAGACCTTACAAATAAAATTGTGCACCTATTGACAAAATCAATAATATCACATGTGTAAGTCTAGACAACATATGGTGGGTAGAAGAATTATTGGCCCATTCACAAAAAGAGCGCGGCCCATCACGTTGCATGGGCAGTGGTATATATGCTCTCTCTCTCATAGCTTTTACAGGATTAACTGAACTTTAATCATCTTGAGATACGGCCAACTGTGATCCCTGGGAGGAGAACCCCTCCATTCCCCAAACCAAGGCGAGCGAGTACTGGAGCATTCTAGTACTACTCTCGCACAAGCACATTTAATTTTGAAATTATGATGATATCCAATGCATTAGTGTTCAATCTCAGCAGGTTACCCATGGCTTTATATGTCCAGTTACACGTAGATGTATTCAACCAGTGATCATGAAAATAATATTTACATAAATGTATAGAATATATACAAGTTTTTGGGGATAGTTCATCTATCCCAATGTCGTTGTAATATGATTTTGTATACAAAAGTAATATGAATCAGGCAATACGGCTTTTACCCAAAAAAAAAAAAAATTAACCGTAATATATATGCAAGAGTGAACTGCAAAATGATAGGAAATAATTATTATAAAATGTAATGTAAACCGGTGTCAGATGTAGTTGCTCGGAATGGACACAAAAATTTACTCAATAACTTATTAACTTGTTATGTATGCAAGGATTTTTAAATGTCGTGGGCTGAAGTCCTAGCATTTTACTCACACACTATCACACACACACAAAATGATCAATATTAGTATGCACCCTAAAAATCTGATATGACCTCATCATAATTATTTTCAAATGATGTCTTTCTATGCATCTAATACTGGATAGTTTGTCAATTTGTTGATTTGGTACTCAAGAATCCAGTTTCCATACGTCCCATGGGATGTCCAAAAAAAAATTAGGAATGATCACAAAATATGAGGTGTTCAAACGTCATTTGTCTATATATTCTAGTTTTCTGTGCATCCATCCGTCGATTAGATGGAAGTAAAAAAAATTTAAGTCACAAATAAGTAAAGACATCCTTAATCAATTTGCATCTCCGTTTCAATTCACGTGTGTTTTGATATTTTAAAATATATATTTAACTAATTTAATAAATTATTTATATTTATATATATTTTTTAAAGTACATATTTATACTAAATGAATACATAATTTTACTTTTTTTTAATATAAAATATATATATAATAACATAATAGAATATATATATAAACTTAATTGATTTCATATACTATATTAATGATACGTTAGTGATGTTTTCCTTAATTTGTAAATTAGACATACTCTATTAACGTTAATAAACAAAGTTATTGTTTTCCTTAATCTGTTCCACCTTATCCACTCTTATTCCACTCCATGCATTCAGCAACACGTGCAAGCAAAATGACAAAGCTCCCCTCTATAAATACAACATGCATCGTGGAATCGGCTCCCTCTCCATTCAAAACGCTTCCCTCTCCCCAAACCCCAAACCCTCTCTCTCTCTCTCTCTCTCTCTGCTGATCAATCTTGAATCTCTCAAGATGTTGTGCCCAAAAATGCTAGATCAGCTGCTGTTCCTCCTCCTCATGGCGTCCGCCATCTTCACATTGACCGCCATATTCGTGGCATGTGTGACGAGTTCCCTCGCCGTGTACAAGATCATCCTGTTGGTGTTCTTTCTGTTCCTCCCTCTACTGATCGGAAGCTACTTCGTCTTCCGTTGCCTGTACCGCGAGTGGAAGGACCCATACAATGGCGGTGAAGTCCACCCATCACCAGGTGATATTGAGCTTCCACAGGCGGGCGTTCATGGTGCTGGTGGTCCATAGATTCAAGAACCCAAGATGTTGTTCTTGATCTCCCACAGATGGGCTAGCTTTCTTGATGTTGGTGGGTCGGTTCAACAATTGGCAGATTTTTGGGTTTTGGGGTTGTTTTTTTTTTTTTTTTTGTCTCTGTCTCTCTGAATATGTGATGAAAAACGTTTACGATGAAGAATAGTGAAGGATGCATGGATGGGGTTCTTGATGTTGTGTTTGTTCTACTTTTTAGTAAAATTTGTTGAAATGAATCATATTTCACTTTCGCATGCATTAATTCAAACTATATATGTAAATAGTGACGCGAAGATCAGATCTGGTATATATAAACAGGAATCTTCATTGTGATTGTTAGAAACTCATCAGTTCTCAAGATTGGGTTTCAAGAATAGAATCTTTACACATTGGACAAGAACAGGATCGACATGCATGCATGTGTGATGCTTTTTTATGATTGAATTTTGAACTCTCCATTCATTCAATGGAAATGTGTATTATGTTACGATTGAAAGATACAAGAAGGTGATGATTGAATGATGGGTTTTTGGATTTTGGTCACGCGTTAAGGGTCCGTTTATTTTCGTACTCAATAATCATATTTCGATACATTCCATGGGATGTCCGACTGTTAAGAATGATAATAAAATGAAGGGTTTAATTTCAAACACCATTGATACAAACAAGAAAAATATTACCCTTAATTCTTCTTACAACTCTGATTGAGCGTACATTTTTTTAACATGTATATTTAACTAATAAATTACATTAAAATGCATATACATATGAATTGAATACATATTTTTACTTTGTTACTCTGATTGGGCCTTCAACTACAATCGTTAATTTTTTTTTTTCTTATGCCATATGGGATAACATATGAATTAACCTAATTATTTTTCTATCCCAACCCCAAATCCCAATGCCTAACAAGACCTTATAATATATTAAAAATAATAAATAAATAAAATATAAATAAATAAATAAAAACTGAGTGGGGGCAGCTGCCGCTACTCGCCCCCATCGTAACAAAATTATATTTTCTTGAATTGTATCAATCCTATCCACTGTTATTCAGTTATTCCACCTCCATGCATTCAGCCACACGTGCAAGCTAAGCAAAATGACAAAGTTCCCCTCTAAACTATCACACACACCCATCTATAAATACACCATGCATCGTGGAATCAGCTCCCTCTCCATTTAAAAAAACACTTCTCTACCAAACCGCAAACCCTCTCTCTACTGCTGATCATTCTTGAACCTCTGCAAAATGTTGCAACCAATGATAGCTCCGTTGCTCCTCCTCCTCTATGTGGGGGCCCTTTCCTTCATATTGGCCTTCTCCATCTGGAAATTGGTGATGAGTTCTCTCGCCGTGTACAAGATCATCTTGATGGTGGTGTCTCTGTTCCTCCCCCTACTATGTGGAATCGGTTTCCTCGTCCGTTACGCATTGGCGGAGGACCCAATCGTCAACCCTCCCCTTGGAGTCCACGCAGCTCAAGGTGATATTGAGCTTCCACACGTGGGCATGAATGGTGTTGCTGGTGGTCCGTAGATTCAAGAACTCAAGATGTTGATCTTGATCTTCCACAGATGGGCATTCTTGATGTTGGTGGGTCGGTTCAACAATTTTTTGGGTTTTTCGAGTTCTGTTTTTCTTTTTCTTTTTTGGCCTTCTCTAAATAAGAGTGGCTGGGATTTGTTCATTTTGATGGAAAAACGTTTACGATGAGACATAATGAAGGTTGGAGTTCTTGATGTTTGTACGTGTTTGTTCTACTTCTCATGAGAAGTATTTGTTGAAATTAGTCGTATTTCACTTTCGCGTGCATTAATTAAAACTATACGTACGTAAATAGTGATGCAAAGATCATCTTGTTGTTGGTGTTTCTGTTCCTCCCCCTACTGTGTGGAAGCTTCTTCCTCTTTCGTTGCCTGTACAACGCGTGGAAGGACGTATCCGATGTCGTTCAGTTCCTCAATGGGTGGTTCTTCAACACTCCCCGTGTAGACAATCTGGGTGATATTGAGCTTCCACAGGTGAGCGTTCATGGTGGTGGTGCTGGTCCATAGATGCAAGAACCACAGATGGGCATTCTTGATGTTGGTTGGTCGGTTCAACAATTTTTGGGTTTTTGGTGTTTCTGTTTTTCTTTATTTGGCACTCTCTGAATATGAGTGGCTGTGATTTGTTCATTTTGATGGAAAAACGTTTATGTTGAAGAATAGTGAAGGATGCATGGGTGGGGTTCTTGATGTCGTACGTGTTGGTTCGTCGTCTGATCAGGATAATTATTTATTGGAACAAGAGGTCAAGAACCTAATATCCCAATGAGAGGATGAGGTGAGGCGTATGTATTTTGTTGAGTATTCATTTGTTAAAATATTTCGATTAGATATCATCAATATAAAACGTAATGTATCGAACATAAAGCGTATGAAATTCATTAATACATATTAATGTTTAAATATTTTAAAATAATTGTCTCTGTAATTTTTTGTATTTAATTATCCCTTATGATTTATGAATATATGCGTCACGCATGTCGTGTCGAACATTATATTTGTCGATAAACTTTGTCACTAATAAGAGCAATCTATGGCTTAGTCTTACGTCATCGAACAAGGGCGATGTCTAATGCTTATATGTAATACAGACTTTACACATGTGATACATTTTAAAGTTGTGCATTTTTTAATAAAATCAATAATATCACATGCACACAGTAGTGACTCGAAGAATCATTGGCCCATTCATAAAATAGAATGCAACCCATCACGTTACACAGGGCAATGGTATATATGCTCTCCCTGAAAGAGGGCTCGGCCAGTTCAAGACAATTTCATTTATATGCTCTCCCATAGTTAATGTTTCAACCAAGCTAGATAGACTATTTTTACATATTTTTATTTTTTTAATATATAATATATGTAATAACATAGTGAAATATATATTAACTTAATCGATTTCATATGCTGTATAAATGACATAGAGACTATATGTATATAAATGAAATTGTAAAAGAAATTAAGTATATACACCCGTAGTATTAGCTCGCTTCATAACGAAATTATATTTTCTTTAATTTGTTCCATCTTATCCACTGTTTCTCGGTCATTCAGGTACAAGCTAAATGACAAAGTTGCCCTCTAAACTATCACACCCATCTATAAATGCACCATGCATCGTGGAATCAGCTCCCTCTCCATTTAAAAAAAACACTTCTCTACCAAACCCCAAACCCTCTCTCTGTTGCTGATCATTCTTGAACCTCTGCAAGATGTTGCAACCAATGATAGCTGCGATGCTCCTCGTCCTCTCTGTGGCGGCCATTTACGTCATAGTGGCCTTCGGCATCCTGAAATTGGTGATGAGTTCTCTCCCCGTGTACAAGATCATCTCGGTGGTGGTGTTTCTGTTCCTCCCCATACTGTGTGGAAGCGGCTTCGCAGTCCGTTACGTATTGGTGGAGTACCCAATCTTCGAACCTCCCGTTGGAGTCAACGCAGCACAAGGTGATATTGAGCTTCCTCAGGTGGGCGTTAATGGTGTTGCTGGTGGTCCATAGATTCAAGAACTCAAGATGTTGATCTTGATCTTCCACAGATGGGCATTCTTGATGTTGGTGGGTCGGTTCAACAATTTTTGGGTTTTTGGAGTTTCTGTTTTTCGTTTTTCTTTTTTCGCCCTCTCTAAACAAGAGTGGCTGGGATTTGTTCATTTTGATGGAAAAAACGTTTACGATGAGATATAATGAAGGATGGGGTTCTTGATGTTGTAACTTGTACGTGTTTGTTCTACTTCTCAGGAGAATTATTTGTTGAAATTAGTCAAATTTCACTTTCGCATGCATTAATTCAAACGTAAATAGTGATGCAAAGATCATTTTGTTGGTGGTGTTTCTGTTCCTCCCCCTTCTGTGTGGAAGCTACTTCGTCTTTCTTTGCCTGTACCGCGCATGGAAGTTCCCATCCGAGGATGTACAGTTCCTCAATCTGTGGTTCTTCAACCCTCCCCGAGTCCCCGTGTGGTCCACCCATCACCAGGTGATATTGAGATTCCACAGGCGGGTGTTCATGGTGGTGGTCCATAGATGCAACCCATGATGTTCTTGATCTGTTACAATGTTGGTGGGTCGGTTCAACCATTGGAAGATTTACAAGGTGTGACAAACTTAGATTTTTGGGTTTTTGGAGGGTTTTTTTTTTTTTTTTTTTTTTTCGCCCTCTATAAAATGAGTGGCTGGGATTTGTTCATTTTGATGGAAAAACATTTACGATGTAAAATAATGGTGGTTGCATGGATGGGTTTCTTGATGTTGTGTTTGTTCGACTTCTCAGTAAAATTTTGCATACATCAATTCAAACTACTAAATAGTGTTGCAGAGAGAAACTGGTATACTAATGTTTTTTGTTAGACATTCATCAGTTCGCAAGATTTGCTTTCAAGAACGGAATCTTTACACATTGGACAAGAACAGGAAATGCAGCATGTGTGATGCTTTTGAATTCTGAACTACTCCATTTATTCAATGGAAATGTGTATTATGAATATGTTGGTCTCTAATGGTGCAACGATTAAAAGATACAAGAAGGTGAGGACTTGGAGATTGTATGATGGGTTTTCGGATTTTAGAATTTTCTTTTGTTGGGCGGGACAGCTTTTCTGTGAACCTAACTGAAGTCATACGAATGACAAGCGCGGGGAGGAATGATCTGCAAACCCGCAAATCATATAATGTCACACGTCTAAAACTTAGCTATCTCCGTGTGTTTTGATATTTTAAAATATATATTTAATTAATTTAATAAATTATTTATATTTATATATTATTTTTTAAAGTACATATTTGTACTAAATGAATACATAATTTTACTTTTTTTTAATATAAAATATATATGTAATAACGTAATAGAATATATATATAAACTTAATTGATTTCATATACTATATTAATGATACATTAGTGATGTTTTCCTTAATTTGTAAATTAGACATACTCTATTAACGTTAATAAACAAAGTTATTGTTTTCCTTAATCTGTTCCACCTTATCCACTCTTATTCCACTCCATGCATTCAGCAACACGTGCAAGCAAAATGACAAAGCTCCCCTCTATAAATACAACATGCATCGTGGAATCGGCTCCCTCTCCATTCAAAACACTTCCCTCTCCCCAAACCCCAAACCCTCTCTCTCTCTCTCTCTCTGCTGATCAATCTTGAATCTCTCAAGATGTTGTGCCCAAAAATGCTAGATCAGCTGCTGTTCCTCCTCGGCATGGCGTCCGCCATCTTCACATTGACCGCCATATTCGTGGCATGTGTGACGAGCTCCCTCGCCGTGTACAAGATCATCCTGTTGGTGTTCTTTCTGTTCCTCCCTCTACTGATCGGAAGCTACTTCGTCTTCCGTTGCCTGTACCGCGAGTGGAAGGACCCATACAATGGCGGTGAAGTCCACCCATCACCAGGTGATATTGAGCTTCCACAGGCGGGCGTTCATGGTGCTGGTGGTCCATAGATTCAAGAACCCAAGATGTTGTTCTTGATCTCCCACAGATGGGCTAGCTTTCTTGATGTTGGTGGGTCGGTTCAACAATTTTTGGGATTTTGGAGTTTCTGTTTTTTTCGCCCTCTCTAAATAAGAGTGGCTGGGATTTGTTCTTGATGTAGTACGTGTTTGTTCTTTCCCAGAAGAATTATTTGTTGAAATTAGTCATATTTTACTTTCGCATGCATTAATTCAAACTACGTACGTAAATAGTGATGCAAAGAGAACATGGTATAGACAGGAATCTTCAATAATGTTTTTTGTAGTTTGCAAGATTTGGTTTCAATCTTTACACATATGTGTAAAGATTTTTAATTTTACATGTGTGATGATTTTGAATTTTGAACCCCATTTATGCAATGGAAATGTGTATTATGTTTGTTGGTCTCCATTGATGCGCAGCGATTGAAAGATACAAGAAGGTGAGGACTTGGAGAGATTGGGTGACGGGTTTTTGGATCTTGGATTTTCTTGTTGGGTGTGGGACAGCTTATGATCGAAGCCCTACGAATGATGAATGATATGCAAAGTGGCAACCTATGAATCATATCATGTAATTTCTGGAATTATTTTTTTTTGGTGAGTAATTTTTTGGCTTACACTAACAGCCCAGTGACAGAAGAGGATGAGATGAGGACAGATCATAGTAACAAAGTATTATGTATTTTCTGAGTATTCGATCGTTAAAGTCATCTGATTAGATATCTTTTATACAAAATGTATTGTATCGAACATAATGCATTTGAAGTTCATTAACACACCTAACGTTTAAAATCTTGAAAATAGTCTAATTCTCTTCGTATTTTTCTATATTTATCACGAATGATTTATGAATGTATGCGTATCGTATCGAACTTGATACTTGTCGAATATTTGACATACACGAACTTCGTCACTAACAAGAATCATCCATGGTTTAGTATCACATCGTCTAACAAGGGCGATGTCTAGTACTTATATGTAACACAGACCTTATACACATAACGCATTTTAAAGTTGTACAACTATGTGCAAAATCAATAATATCGCCTAGACAATGTGGTAGCTGGAAGAATCATTGGCCCATTTACAAAACGGGAGCGCAGCCCATCACGTTGCATGGGCAATGGTGGCTGGAGAGCTCACAGAGATGCTTCTTGCCTCTGCCATTCAAGTGGAAGGTTTGGATTCAATCAAACTCATTAGAATTCAAAGGGATCCTCATAGGCTTAAGTCTATGTTGAATTCTTAAATGCCCAAGGTTACACATTGAAGCGGACTCGACCACTACCATTGCGTTGCTGAAAGGGGGTACCTTGCCATGACAATTAACCTATTGTTTCATACGGTTCTTTTTCATATACTACATTAGTGGAGTATTTATTGTAATAAGACAGTATATACTCCACTAGCAGAGTATATAGACGGTTGGGGAATTGTTTATGAACTACAGACGGAGTTACAAAACGGATTGAATGCATTAGGGCTCTGTCTCAAAAGAACATAGGCATAGATCTCTTTAGATGAAGTCATCTTCAATCCATCATATTGGCCGGAAAGAATCATAAAGCATCAAACATGCTAGCGCAAGTCATGTTTGAAGGAAGTGAAACGTTACATTTTGTCCTAAAAATCACCCAACTGTTAGCTCTATGACTCTTATTTGATATCATATGCGATTATATGACAATTAATTACTTCTTTAACGCTTATGACCTCCATATAAGTGTATATGATGCGGAGGTTAAAAATTGAAGGACTTTTAGAACCGATTATATCGTGTTGGTTTTTTGGATTCAAAAAAACCCTTTTAGATGACCAAAATGAATGAGCTTTATTACATGCATTTAATTTTTTTATTGTCCACATTACAGTTTTATATGTCTTGTTAGTCCATCCTCTCATTGTAACAGGATATATATCTTCATCAGAAGTTTTTTTTATTTTCTATTATGTCATTCAATTCAGTAAATTATATACTTTACATATAAAAATATATACTTTATTATATGAGATATATAATTTTAAAAAAATAAAAACATGAGCATACTGCATTTTTAACTGTTTAAATGGACTGAATGTAACATTTTCAAAAATATCATATCCCCATTTGTTTCATTGGTCTTCTGTGCAATGGGCCTTTCTGTTGTTACCCAATTCATTTTCTAAAGGTTATGATTGTTGAATGTTTCAAATATGAGCGTTATTCAACTCAATCTTTTTTTATAGTGTCAAATGCAATCTCATATATTTCGTTAGCCTCTTTCACTCACTGCAGACAAAGTATATATATCTTGTTAGAAATTTTTTACATTTTTTATAAATAATATCATTTAATTCATTAAAACATATATTTTATTTTTTTTATAAAAATCAATACTACATTACATAAGATATATGATTATTCAAAATAAATAAATAAATAGATAATCAAAATATGGATGAAATGTGGTTTAAACTACAAAATAGAGTGAGGAAACATTTTCCTTCAAATATTAACCACAGACTGTTATGCAATTTTTGGTTGATTTAAAACGTCCCATTATCTGGTGTATTCTAAAAATGCCCATCGGATAGGTGCAAAAAATATTTATTCCTAGTCCATGTATAAAGCTGTCATGGAATATATGCTTTTATGATTAAAGAAAAAAAAAAGTGGGCATCTCAATTAAAGAGAGAAATAGGGATCGAGAGTGAAATGAGCATTTGACATTTCTAACCAGCGAGCTCTCCTCACGCGAGACCTCCCATTCACTCCACTATCTAATCATAAAGCAAAAGTATTAGCTTCCTTTTGTGCTAAGAAATGTCTATCTTCTCAGCTTCTTGCTTTTGTTATTATCTGCCTAATTTTCTTTATTCATCTAGGCGATCATAGTCTATATACCGTGCGGGTTACTCTGTAGCTTACATCCTGGAAAAACAAAATTCAATCGATCGCATTTCTCAGTGCTAGAAGTTGTACAACTCTGTATGTGAATGGATACTAGTGACGACAAAGCTAGCGCTACTCGCTTTGTCTTTTTTTAAACGCATATCTAACTCTCATTTTTCTTCCTACTTATTTGTGATGATTATTTGCATATGTGCATATTATCTTTGATTATAGTTCAATTTGATTTTCATGGTCTTGAAGTGATAAGTTGTTTGAATTTATGTTTGTCACACACAACGTAGCAAAGCTATTGAAGGAAAGAAAAAAGTAGCACTCAAATTGAAAAGTTTTTCTAAAAAAATGATGCGCATCTTAACCTCACTTTCCTTTCTATAGAAAAAAGAAAAGAAAAAAAAAAGGCTACTTTTTTGCAAGTTAAATATCTTTCCACGACATCAAATAGAATTATTGTACTCTATCTATGCCATGCCATAGCCTCTATCTTATATATCCTTCCACGACATGCATCATCAAATAGATTATTGCATTATCTTATGACTTAAGTAACTGCAGGAGCTGGATGTGATGTTAGGCCTTGTGACATACAGTTTTATATATGATTCAATGAGAAATTGTATTTTTTCTATATAATTCATTAAAATATATATTTTATATGACGGTATGTGTTTCATTAATGAAACATACACTTTTATAAAATTAATTCAGTTGAACACAATAAAAAAACTGCATGTAATATTATTTGAGCACAAATACTAAATAGAAATTAAGATTCTATTATTTTTTAGGTGTTAAAATTGTAATATTACTGTGCACTGAAATGTTGGTCTAAATATAAGGACAAATTTGATAACTCTGATTCAGCAGAAGAATTTATATGTTTTGAAAATTTAGTTCTTATAAAAAAATTTATCAAAATTGTCTCAAAATTAATGAATACAAAATTGAAAGTTTCAAACAATTTTTTTTTATTCGAACGTTCAACAAATCACGAAGAGTGAACATCAAACTGACCCTGTGAAGCTACTATGATAGAAAATGCAACTTTTGAAGTGAGTGACAATTCGAGGATGATTTTTTTTTTTTCCAATAAAGCACGGTGTGACAAACTAGTGATATATTTTTCCAACTTTCTCGATTGGATTGAAGTATCCACTTTGATGGACGATGTTCCTAAGATTCCTTTCCTTGAGTACTAGAAAGGAGCATTGTTATATATACTCAATTGATTTTACAATTTCAATTATAATAGCATCTTAATCAATTGCATGCGATGTAACTAATATATATTTATTTTTAAACGAGTACATGTAATTTATTAAAGCATATATATTTTATTTTTATAAAAATATATATACCTTATTCGATAAAGTATTATATATTTTTTTAAACGAGTACATGTAATTTATTAAAGCATATATATTTTATTTTTATAAAAATATATATACCTTATTCGATAAAGTATTATTTTTTAAAAAATAAAAACGGATGTGCACTTAATTTAGGGTTAAAAATGAAACAGAGTCTTAACACTTTACATTAGAAAGAAGATTCCCCACCAATGACCAAAATAGTTATAAATTTAGCACACTGAAACAGAGATGATATGTTATCCGATTATTTTTCTGATATACTTTTTTTGGCATTCTAGCATATCAGTTTGGATAATCAATTAATTGATTTATTTTTTTAATTGTTATGTTGTTGGACATTGATAACCAAGCATAGTAATTGATGTATATCTAACCTATAGTATATATATATTTTCGCTATAGTCCAACATATATATAATGAGGATGGTTGTATGGAGGTTTCTCCCCGAGCTACATCCTATTGTACGGATGAAAGACAATGCCGGGGGACATCCTAACCAACGGCTTTTGAGAACAAGTTACCGGTTGATTAAATCGAATGGTTTTTTATTCATAAAAATTATATTAATTACTTGTTAAAATATAAAATCTGATAAAAGATTTAAATATTATAAAATAAAATCATGTTAAGATATTAAGAAAAAAAAAAGGTAAAATTAAAAGTTGATAATTATACAAATCAAAGAATTTTTTAGAAAAATTTCATATATTTTTAAAATGGTTTTATTCAGTAATAATAATTAATATATTTACTATGTAATAATAATGCCATTATTTAAATCCGATTCAATAAACGTGCCATTTTTTTAAAAAATGATTACAGTGCGATTGACTCTGTCAACGTAATATATAACTAGGCCATCAAAAACCCACTCACTCATCAAAGGTAACCCAATTAAGAGTCCCAACTTGAGATGGGAAACTCTGAGAGCTCAAGCTCCTCCAACCCTCCAGAGGACGACAGGGTGCGGAATGAGTCCCTGCGCACATCGTCGGAGGAGTCCAACAGTGCGCTTAAGTTTGGCGCGGGGATCGCGGGCGCGGCTCTCTTGGCCTGGGGAGCGTCCCGGGTCATGTCTGGCTCCTCGGACGAGAAGAAGATGATGAAGGCGCCGGGAAGGGACGATGGTCGTCGAATTCCAAGAAAAGGTTTCGAAGAAGCTCCCGGTCATTATTTTCGTCGCTTGCACGAGGACAACAAAGCTAAAAAAGCAAAACAAGCGCTCTCTCATAAATAAAACATATATAATATGTGTTTCCTCCGTCTACGTTTTCCTACCAATCATTTATTATTGTTATGACTTAAGAGTTTTTTTTTTTTTTTTTTTTGGTAAAATGTTATGACTTATGATCGAGTTGGGAAGTATCATGTAATCTATATCTTTATATTGTGCGCACTGTTATTTGGTAGGATGTGGTTTGCATCTCTAGTAGCTAATCTCAGTAGTATGTGTTCCAGTGGTGGAGAGAAGGTATCTCACACAAGATTGAATTACATCTTCTATCTCAGGTGCACATGTTCTCATATATCTATGTATTGTGCGCATTGTTATTTAATTGGTAGGATGTGATTTCATTTGCATTGATTTGCATCTCTAGTGGTCTCTATGGTAATGTGTTTTTGTGGTGGAGAGAAGTAGCTAATAAAGGATATATTTTTATAAAAAAATGAAGTGTATAATGATACAGGGAAGTGATAAATTTCTAACAAAATATATTTATAGCTCATTAAAGTTAATGGGGGGATTAATAAAGTATATGCATGAGATTGTAATTGGGATTATAAAAATTACTGAGTGTAACAGAGCGATCTTTATATCCATAGGCTTAGTTTGGCTTTTGGACGTGGATGCTAATCGAGGGACAAACCAAACTGTGTGTGGTACTGTGGTGGCTCGTGTTTTGCATTAATCCATTTCAACATGTAAGGGATTATGAATCAATTTATGTGATGGAATTCCATCAAAGATTTAGCTTATTTTTTTCTCGAAGAAATAGTAAAATTATGTTCACGTAGACAAGCACATATATATCATAGGTTATTAAAGATTAACAGAGGAGGAAGAGAGTCTCTTTCTTTTCATGTGGACTCTTTTTTTTAGTGGAACCGGTTCTCTTTTTTTTTAAAAAAAAAATATTGGCCGTCTAATTTGTTGTCTGATCGAGAGACCATCGATCGAACGGCCCGGAATCAATCCCCCACGGTGAGCCTTTTTTCACACCATCCGCAACATATCGGTTGTGATAAAGATGTGAATTAGAATTTTTAATTTTCAAATTTACATTTTGACCCTCTCCATCACAAAGAATTCTCAGCGAATACATATCTATCACCACCACCGAATACATTTTACCACCACCATAAACCACCACCATCACCTCCACTCCATCATTCGTGAGCTCCACCAGCACCACCTTGATTGCACATCTGGGAGTCGAGTCAACGGAATCTAGTGGATCAAATAGTATCTCATAAACGAATCATCAGTAAAGATTTATGTTTATGTAGGATATATTCGTTTTAAAGATAACATCTGTCATTTATCTCTCGACTAGGAGATTTCAATACATTCATCTTTTTAATTTTATTATTCTTATATTAATGATATTTTAATATATTGATTCTTCATGTTATTATTAATTTATTGAGATAAAACATTTTCCATGATTTTTTAAAATATTTCTAACACCACTCACCACAACAACCGCGACTACATCAACGCAACAGCGGGAGCAGATACCAATAAAATAATAATTATTAAAAAAAAAAAAAAAAAGCGGGATGAGATGACAGGGACAACAGTGAAATTTTTTTTTAAATGATAGTGGGCCCCATGGAATTCCAATATCACTATTCTATCCCACTTTATAGCATACCTATATTATGTTATTCTACACATCCAATACCACTATTTTATCCCACTTTTTGGCTTTATTCTCACCTTATCCACATGTATTCCCTTTTTATTCACCATCCAAACAGCTGCTAAGGAATCATTTTGTATCAAACGAACTTATATGTCAGCATCAACCATGTTTAATGGAAAGGAGAAAGTTGCACCAAGTAAAAAATTCTAATAAAAAGAAACGCATTATAGACCTCATTTTTTCCATTCCATGGAAAAGCAAAAAACGATCAACTGTATCATCAGATGTTTCCACGACAAACAATGCAATTATTGTACTCTCTTAGATAGGGATGGAAACAGGTAAGCCATGTGCCCATGTGATGCTTTCATGAGTGAAAATGATCTAATATCAAATTAGGAGCGATATTGTTAGCAAATTTTCTTCAATGTGGGCAATCATATAATTTCTAATAAGAAACTCATAATCCATTTTAGTGTGATGTGTTAGGAAGTTTTATAGCTTAAAATAGTCATTTTACCATGAAACAGACGAGAACAAAAAAACTAACAAACCTATCAATAAATAATATAATTTTTTGTTTTTTCAACTAATCCTCGACATAGATAATAAATTGAAGACATATTTTAAAACTGTGATGAGCTACATCATTTATAAACTATCATCTCAGTATATCTCAATCTTGATGATAAAATATTTGAACAGCACAGTAAATATATATCATCAAAGTTTAATCATTTGGAGTGATTAATAAGAACCAAAGGAGATTATTATCAATAGGAAATACTCATTACTATTCTTCACTACAAATCATTTTAAAATAATATCATTTACTATTTTGTTGAAAATTTTACACGCAAGATTTCATTAATATTGGAAATACATGTTTTGAGAAGGCGATACGTGCATTATAAGCATGTTGTAGCCCATAATGAAATGTGAACATAATCAGCGAAGATACTTTTGATTATCATCCATTTTAAATGATCTCGATTACACATTCACATCCAATCTTAAACTTAGCATTCTTTCAATCTCCGGCCCAAGTTGGATTTTTCCATCGTGATAACATAATAAAGTATAGCAATGGGATTGATATTTTTCTTTTCTTAGCCCACTAAATTGCTGCCTAATCTCCGGGTCCTAGTTTTGTCTTCATTCAAACTCATATTTATTAAAATCTAAAAGTTTTTTTTTCATTATAAACGTTTCAAATTTTTATATTTCTTGATCAAAGTCATATAAATGTTAAGTTTAAGTTTCCTTCATCAATGTTAAATCATTTGGAGTGATTAATGAGAACCAAAGGGGATAATGATCAATAGGAAATACTCTTCTCAAAAAGAAGAAAATAAAATAAAAGAAAAGTAAAGCAAAGCAAAATAAAGACCACTTATTCTATTTGATCTTTTGACCCGTTTTGCTTCTGAGTGGGATCACGATTTTAAAACATATCTTGGTGTTTAAAAGTTGTACTCATACATAAATACAGATTATTTCTTTCTATTAGATGATGTGGGACTAAACCCTCGTCATCACCTAATTCATGACACAAACATATTTGTTTTCTATCTAACTCCATTTGAGATAAGCAAGTGAGTGTCCATTTTATATATATATATATATATATATATGAAAAAGTACTACGCAATGCATTTTGATTATAATTAAAAGCATAGCCCAATGAAAATACAAGATCAGTCGGTGCCCGTTATATTTATAACTACCAGCCCCCTCTCGTCTTCACTCACCATTAACAACCCACTCATCCAAAGCAACCGAGATGGGAAATGCTGAGAGCTCAAGTTCCTCCAACCCTCCAGGGAATGACGACGATGACCCTTCCCACAGGGCGCGGAACGAGTCCTTCTCCACCGCGCTCAAGGTGGGCGGAGCGATCGCTGGCGCTGGTCTTCTAGCCTGGGGAGCCTCCCGCGCCATGTCGGGCTCAAGTCATGACGAATATGAGACCGACCAAGAAAACAAGAATGAACGGATGATGAGGATGATGAATATCGGAAGTAGGGATGCTGAAGATTTCGATCAAGTTACGTGGAAGCCGCCAAACGGCCCAAACCCTCCAGAGTACGACGACGACCCTTTCAAGTTCATCTCACATCAAGATACCTGGAAGCCGCCGAACCCCGGGTGGTGCAAGGTCAACTCGGCAGCCTCACTAATCCCGGGCCGCCGGGCGGGGCTCGGGTTTCTCATCCGAGACCAACACTCGAAGTTCGTGGCAGGCGCCGCGTTCAGAGTCGAAATATTGGATGATATAAGTATCTTAGAACTCAAGGCGGCGGATGAAGGTCTGAACCGTGCGGTTGAACTCGGGTTCCAACGAGTGTTGCTCGAATCGGACTCCCAGACCGTGGTTGCATGGATTCGGAGAAAAGAAAAGCCTTCTTGGACGGCTATTCCGATCCTGATCCATATTGCTGTTAATGTATCAAAGCTAGATGATTTTAGCATTTCCCACATCCACCGTGAAGGGAACGAGCCAGCAAACTTGTTGGCAAGGCATAATCAGATCATGGGGGTTATGGAAATTCACCCCAACAACATACCCCGTATGCTTCAGGAACCAATCGGGTCTGACAAGAGAAGGTAACAAGGAGATGGAATTCATCTGGCCCTCTCTATCATGCATGTTGAATAAAACATAATATATGTTGTGTTCCATTCTCCCTCTTCATGCATGCGCCTCTCCCCTCAGTGTTTTATTACTAATATTATTATTATTATTATTTCTGCCTAAGCTTACTGTTAGGACCTATGAATATAATGATATGTATTACTACTATTTGCCAGCATCCCCAGGATGGGAAACTCTGAGAGCTCAAGCTACTCCAACCCTTTCCACAGGGGAACCTCCCGCGCCATGTCGGACCCAAGTCATGACGATGAGACCGATGAAGAAAACAAGATTAATGTGATGTTGGAAGGAGGAGATCTCGATCAAGCTCCCCGTGAAGTTACGTGGAGGTCACCAAACCCCGGTTGGTGCAAGGTCAACTCGGACGCCTCACTGATCCGGGAGTCGGGCCGGGCGGGGCTCGGGTTTCTCATCCGAGACCAACACTCGAACTTCCTGGCTGGTGCCGCGTTTGGAATTGAATTAGATAAAATAAGCATCCTAGAACTCATGGCGGCGGCTAAAGGTCTGAACCGTGCGGTTGAACTCGGGTTCCAACGAGTCTGGCTCGAATTGGACTCCCAAACCGTGGTTGTATGGATTCGGGGAAAAGGAAAGCCTTCTTTGACGGCTATTCCGATCCTAAGCCAAATTGCTGCTAATGTATCAAAGCTAGAAGATTTTAGTATTTCCCACATCCACCGTGAAGGGAACAAGCCTGCAAACTTGTTGGCAAGCCTTAATCCCGACATGGGGGTTATGGAAATTAAGCCCAACAATATGCCCCCTAAGCTTCAGAAAGCAATCGACTCCGACAAGGAGGGTATTCCGCAGCCCCAGCGAACAAGGAGATGGAATTGATCTGGCCCTCTCCATCAGGCATGTTGAATTAAACATTATATGCGTTGTGTGTTTCAATCGCCTCTGATCCCCTCATGTTTTTTCTTTTTCTATTTCTTTTCCTGCCAAAGTTTATTGTTAGGACTTATGAAGTATATGTATTATTAATATTATTTGCTAGCATTTCCGGTTGTGATATTGCGTATTGGACATCTCATGAAAGGTTACCAATCAAATCCAAGGATGATCTACCTCACCAACCCTGAAAGGATCGGAGTCCTTGCGCACATCGGAGGAGGAGGAGGAGTCCATCTCCCTGGAGGTTTTCACTACCACTTATCTTATTATTGTTATGACTTATATGTATGGAAAATATTATGTAATTTATATATGGTGTGCATTGTTATTTGCTAATATGTGATTTGCATCTCTAGTGGTCTTCAGTTGTATGTGTTCTATCTCACTCTTAGGTTTTCCTGCCAATCATAATAATGTTACGACTTTTGAGTGGGATGTCTTTGTATATATATGTAATATATATAATGGGCACTGTAACTTGCTAGCTTTGTGATTTGCATCTCTAGTAGTCTCTGTTATTGATCGAGCTTTGGATGTTCGTCTTGAAGGATCAATTGATCAGAAGTAGAATCACCATTGCCCACCATGGAAGAAATTAAATGGACGAAGAGCAGGAGTACCAGTATTTAGTATTTACTATCAAAAAATTTAAATTTACAGTGTCGCAAGGTCTATGGTCTTGGCCAGGCAGAAGGGACATTGCTCCTTTGGAATATGTACCCATGCCGGTAAGATTGGCCCATCCAAGACTAAGAGTGTGTTTGGTTGTGCGATTGTAAAACTGATTCTGTAGGAATCTGTGTTTTAAAACTGATTTTGTAGAAAACTCACCTCCCTCAGCTTTTTTAAATCGCAGTTTTTGTACATTATTTACCTGAAATCTGTGTGCATGAAGCTGCTACAGTAAAACTGTTTGGTTACACAATTGCAAACGCAGCTTTCTGTAATCGCAAACGCTGCACAATCGCGCAACCAAACGCACCATAAGGCCCGTTTGAAAATCGGTTTGGATAGCTTTTGGGTTTGCATAAAGTTGTTTTTCACAAATCCGTTTCCAATAGAAAAACTGGGGTCAAAAGCTGCAGATAAACTTTTGTAAAAAAAAGTTTTAAAACCTGAGTTTTCTGAAAGTTATGGAGAAGCAATTTCTTACAAAATCAGTTTTGAACCAAGTTTTCGTCTAAAATCAGTTTTACAATAGTGCAACTAAATGTAGCCTAAATGTGAATGAAAAATGTTAGACACAATCCAATTTTTGGTACTAAATTCAGTTCCTCAATTTTTTTTTTTTTAATAGTATACTCAATCTAACGAGATATACACTTTTATAAAATATGAAATATATATTCGAATGATACAGATTTAAAAAAAAAAAACCAGAAATTGAAAAATTCAAATAAAAAAAAAAATTCAATCACCATTCCCGGAATAAATGCATTCAAATAGAAAAAACAATCTCTTAAAAAAAAAAAAAAACTAGAAAAACAATCAATTTTTGGTGTGTCGTACAAAATAAACCCAACCGCGTGTCTTCAAAATAAACTTTGATAGCAAAATAAGTAAATCCCACTCTTTGGATGGTCCCTGTTGTGGGCATAGGGATCGGGTAGATTTGGTCAAACTCTTTTCTACCAATTCTGCTCTTTGGATGGTCCATGTTTCTTCTTGTTTTGTTTGTTTTTGACATTCGCTTGATTTTAACAATAAAATTAATTTGAGGTTTATGCCTATTGTTTCGTCAAAAAAGAAATTATTGGTAAAGCTTACGATTTGATAAAATGGAGAAAAAAATTTCTGAAACAACATGTATTTGAACAAGTCATTAAAAATGAAATATTGTGGGTAATATACACAGTAATTTACCTGAAAGTGTCAAAATTAGTAAAGCTACTACTTTGAAATGACAGTACAGTGCAGATTAATTGTGAACCTTGGACAACAACCTCTACAAAAGAATGAACAAAGTCATGTATACAGCTGGTTGGGAAAATCATATATTTAGTGTTATATATTGTGGAGTCTGATGATGTGCGTAGAGGATTGTTAGCGTTACGCAGGGTCGGATGGGGGTCGGGTTCTGGTGTGCTCCGTGGATATAGACAAGATTTGCTGAACCACGTAAATTTTTACGTCTTTGCTTCGATTTGTTTGTTTATTTCTTTTGATTGATTGCATCTCAAAATCCGAAATCGTAACATTAAGAAGGGTAGGTTAAAAAGTGAAAGAGGATGTTCCATTTAGGGATATAGCTTAGCGTAGAGACAAGGTAAGATGGTAATATAAGTTGATTGAGGATCAAATTGGGAAAAAAAATGTTACGCTTTTCGATTCTGACAAACTCAAAAATCAATACAAACATGTTTTCAAAAGGAGTTGAGACTGAGAGACCTGCAGCAAGAAGCATAAGGGGCAGCAAAGGAGTTCATGCACTAATTGTATCTCATCTCAGGAATTGTTGATTTTAAATTGAAAGGAGATGAATTACCTAATCTAAAAGAAAAATGATATGTTCATCTCTTTTATAGTCTCGTTTGTTTGTTTGTGAAATATATATATACACACACATGTAAGAACTGAATGAATATTTTTTTAATTCTTTTGATAATATAGTATATACTAATATAATAGAGTATCTGCTTTAAATGATTTCATACTAGTGACATGATAATTATAACGGTGTTACAAAACAGAGTAATTGTATCAATGCTCATTCTAAATCCAAAAAGGGAGGGACGGCTGGGGGTAACAATATGGGGCCACAAATTTACCTAAAATCTGACCTGACCAACCCATCACCATCTTTAAACAAAATGAAAATAAATTCAGTGCCACCCATATTTAATTAACTGGTATACCACTTTATAATAGTTAATTATGTCATACAGATTCTCACTTATTCCAGTCTTTCAAACACTTACTTTGAGGTTATTCTGACTAATTCCTATTTGTTCTTAGCCAATTCTCGAACTAAAAGTGGGGTTATAAGCAACATAAGAACTTTATGAATATAACATAATATATGCTATCTATCCTGATTTGTTTTTTTTTTATTATTGAAAACTATCTTGATATTGTTTTTTTTTTTTAAGAAAATGAAAGGCATTCAACCTCAATTAATTAAGAAAAGGAATGCCCAAAGTATGGAACTATCCTAATATTGTTATTGGGATATTGATATACTAAGTCGTTCTTAATATAATGTATGTTTTTTTTTCTAATCTAGCGCTATTATATACTATTATTATATTTTATTTTAAATTTAGAACATTCTTTTCATTAAAGCATACATTTTATTTTTTCTAAGTAAAAGTAATGTTTTATTAGATGCAGGGTATACCCTAAAGAAACCTATGAAGAACTGCAAATAAAATTGCATCTGATATTGTTCCTCAATAATTTATTTGGGTAGACTGAATGGGGGACAAGTGTCATATGTCTAAAGAACATACATGTATAAAAAAAAATCTCAATAGATAAAGTCATCATCAAATATAAATATATCACGTAGACCTTAAGCCTTAAGGAAAGGAATAAATTATCAAACAAACATGCCAGCATCAGCTATATTTTATGGATAGGAGAAAGTTGTATCAAGAAGAAAATTCTCCATCTGGTTATATAGGTCTCCAGGTGGCCCAGCAAATTGATGCTCGAGCAATATGTATTTGCTCTGATTCGACCTCTTTGATCTCATTAATTTCATCTGTGGGGGTGTTGCTTATTCACCTGAACGACATTGGGGAAATGAACCAGGAGAGCTTCATCTTTTATATGGTAAAGATTACTTGAGATTTAGTAGAGCCGGCGGATGCTCTAGCTCGAACAGCACGTCAACAACAAATTACCCGATGCCCTTTTGGGTTGCAAGATAGATGGATCTCTACTGTTGTAAGGGGTCATTTAGATCACATAAGAAATATTAGAGCATGCTTGTAATACTAGCTTGTGTTTTGAACCGGTGATAGTTGTGTATTGTATCCCTCTTTTGAAGGGATCTACCAAAAAAAAAATTCTCCATCAAATCAAACGCATTATAAACATCACTTTTTTGTTTTCATAAAAAAAACAAAAAAGGAATCTTTCCAAAGCGAAAAGAAAGGAAAAAGAAAAAAGAAAAGAAAAGCAAAAAATAACCACTTATTTTATTTGATCTTTCCAGGAAAACCAATGTAGTTAACTCTCTTTGAAAGGGATGAACCATGGCAGGGTGGGATTTGCATTTATTAATTACCAACCCCCTCTCTGCTTCACTCCCCCATTAACAACCCACTCATCCAACGCAACCGAGAATCCCAACTTCATATGGGAAATTCTGAGAGCCCAAGCTCCTTCGAATTTGTTGTTGTCTTATGCTTTATTATTCCTTTTTTTCTATTGTTTGTTATTCGTGTTTATCTCTTCATCATCAGTCTGACATGTTTCATTTTAAATGAATGGATATGTCCACTAATCTCTCTGGGGGGAAAAAAAAGCTCCTCCAACCCTCTAGAGGAGGGTGACGACGACGACCCTTCCCACAGGGGAAATTCTGAGAGCTCAAGCTCAGACAACGACGACCCTTCCAACAGGGCGCAGAATGAGTCCTTCCCCACCGCGCTCAAGGTGGGCTGGGCGATCGCTGGCGCGGGCTCAAACCATGAGGAATATGAGACTGATCAAAAAAGCGAGATTGATGTGATGTTGGAAGGAGAAGATCTCGAACAAGTTCCCCGTGAAGTTACGTGGAGGCCGCCGAGCCCCGGCTGGTGCAAGGTCAACTCGGACGCCTCACAGATCCGGGAGTCGGCCCGGGCGGGGCTCGGGTTTCTCATCCGAGACGAAGACTCGGACTTCGTGGCATGCTGGGCGATCGCTGGCACGGGCTCAAACCATGACGAATATGACACTGATCAAAAAAGCGAGATTGATGTGATGTTGGAAGGAGAAGATCTCGAACAAGCTCCCCGTGAAGTTACGTGGAGGCCGCCGAACCCCGGCTGGTGCAAGGTCAACTCAGACGCCTCACGAAACTGGAAGCCGCGCCGGGCGGGGCTCGGGTTCATCATCCGAGACGAAGACTCGGACTTCGTGGCGGGCGCCGCGTTCAGAGTCAAATTGGATGATATAAGCATCCTAGAACTCATGGCGGCGGCTAAAGGTCTGAAGCGTGCGGTTGAACTCGGGTTCCAACGAGTCTGGCTCGAGTCGGACTGCCAAACCGTGGTTGCATGGATTCAAGGACAAGGAAAGCCTTCTTTGACGGCTATTCTGATCCTGAACCGTATTGACGTTTATGTATCAAAGCTAAAAGATTTTAGCATTTCCCACATCCACCGCGAAGGAAACGAGCCAGCAGACTTCTTGGCAAGCCTTAATCACAAAATGGGGGTTACGAAAATTAACCTCCGCAATATGCCCCCTAAGCTTCAGGGAGCAATCGAGTCTGACAAGAGAAGGTACTGTGCGCAGCTAAGGAGGAGATGAAAATGATCTGGCCCTCTCCCTCATCTTGAATAAAAGATTATATTGTGTGTTCCAATCTCCCTCCCCATGCTCCTCTGATCCCTTGGATATATCATCAAAGGTAACCAATTCCAAGAGTCCTCGCAACTGAGATGGGAAATTCCGAGGACGACGACCTCACCAACAAGGCGACAGGAGTACGTCCTTGCGCACCATAGGAGGAGGAGGAGGAGGAGTCCATCTCCCTCGAGGTTTTCTCCCTACCAATCTTGTTATTGCTATGACTTGTACGCATGAATGGAATGGAATAATGGATGCAGTCTCATTTAGTGATGGGGTGATGCGTATCACTGGGTGATCGCGGGGTTATACGGGCGTACATCGTTCCCTCCTACGTTAAAAGCTTCTTCTAACCGTGAGGAAGACGTCGCGGGGCTCCTTGGTTTTTTCTTTCTTTTTAATTTTTCTTCATCTTCCTTTCCTTCAAAAAAATAATTTATATCTATATATATATAGTGTGCACTGTTATTTAATTTGCAAGGAAATATGTGATTTGCTTCTCTAGTAGTCTCAGTGGTATGTGTCCTATGTCACACTAGGTTTAATTTTCTAGCCATCTTAATATATGTTACGAGTTTTGAGTGGGATGTCTTGTATATGCAATATATATATAATGGGCACTGTTATTTGCTAGCTTTGTGGTTTGCATTTCCAGTAGTCTCAGTTATCGCGCTTAATTTGGATGTTCATCTTGAAGGATCAATTGATAAAATCATCATTGCCCACCATTAAAAAAAAAAAAACACTAAATATACAATGTCCCAAGGTCTTGGCCGAGTAGAAGAGATGGCATTGTTCATATGGGATTTCTACCCATACTCGTTGGGAAGCACGAGGAGAAATAAAAGCACTGTTATACTCATTCTTTTTTACAGTTCAAAATACAATCTTATATATTCATATATACCTCATTAGTCTCTTCCACTCACTATATTGATGTGTGTGTGTGTGTATCGTTATAAATTTTACACATTTTTTATGTTATTTCTTACCACAACATTTTTTTACATCAGAAAACTTTAAGATGAGCTCTGAGTATAGACAACTAGTGTAGCTCTACAGGGCCTTAGCATGTGAAGAATTTCTAAATCTAAAAAAAAGTAGTTTTATTTTCAATTCCAATAGGATTCTTTTCTTTTCTTTTTAAATTTTTTTATTTTATCTAATTATTTATTTTTATCTTTTATTTATTTATTTTACCTATTTTATCAAAAATTTATTTTATTTTTTATTTGACTTACAAATAAAAAAAAAAACTTATTGGATTATGCGCCATTTTCCAAGATATGTAACAAAATGCAAGATTTTAAAAGTAAAGGGCAAAAAACAGGGGGAAAATGTGCTGAATTTAAAAAGGAATTTCTAGCTCAACTGAAAACCTTATCTTTATTTCACCAAACAAGTATGAATGTCCTATCATTGTCACTTGTCGTAGACTTCATTCACACAGTCCCGGCCCACTGTTCGTAACTCTATCCTTTTGGTAAAAAAGGGGGGCCTAAAACATGCTCGTAAGGACCAGCCCATTGTGATTGTATAGAACACACACACACACATTCTCTTCATGGGTGCGTTTGGTTGCGCGATTGCAAAATTGATTCTGTAAGAATTTGTGATTGTAAAATTGATTCTGTAGGAAGCTCACTTTCTCAGCTTTCTGAAATCACAGTTTTTGGACATTATTTACCTGAAATCTGTGTGTAAGAAGCTACTACAGTAAAACTGTTTGATTGCACGATTGTAAACGCAGCTTTCTGTAATCGCAATCGCAGCACAATCACACAACCAAACGCACCCTTAAATAGGTGTCCCTAAAAATGAAATTTGCATACGTAAACTCTTACATGTAAGAGTCGTTTATAAAAAAAATAATTTTTAATAGTTTATTATCGATAAGAGTCTAACGAAAATTAATTGATCATTTCACATCGGTACGTATTGACGATAAATTTATTGTTTTTTACGACTCTTAACGAGAAGGTTTGTGCCCGCAAAAATGAAAAAATACGGACGCCTATCTAAGAGAGGGACTGTGTAATAATACACACACATAAATATCGGATAAATTATTTTCACTTTTGGGTTTAGATTAGTAGGGATATTTTTTTATATATAATTGAATGATTTATGGAAAGGAATGGTCTCCATGATTATTTAATTTTCATTGGTTGTGCTAGGAGCCTAGGACTCTAAAGCAATATAAGAATTATATGTTCCATCACTCTCTCGGCTCTGTAGACTGTCTATCCTGATATTGTCACAGGGATGTCGATATACTCAAGTCGTTCTTAACATAATTTTTTTTTTTTTTTAATCTAGTGCTATTATATACTAGTTTTTATTTTATTTTATATCAAACCGAGTACATCCTATTCACTAAATTATATATTTCATTTTTTTAATAAAAATAATGTTTTATAAGATACATGGTATACCTTAAGAAACGCATAAAGAACTGCAAATAAAATTGCATCTAATATTGTTCCTCAATCATTTATCTGCGTAGACTAAATGGGGGACCATTGTCATACGTCAAAAGAACATACATACATCTATAAAAAAATCTCAATAAACAAAGTCATCATCAATACAAATATATCACGTATAACTTAAGCATTAAGGAATTAAGGAGAAAGTTATCAAACAAACATGTCAACATCAGCTATATATTTAGGTTCCGTTTGGTTTGTGTTATTTTTTTTATATAATTTTACTTTACCAGAAATTATTTTATCGTGAATCTAAATTCCATCAGACTGCTTAGTTCGTTAGTGGATTTCTGAGAATCACTTTCTAGTGTTTGGTTAAGAAATTTTATTTAAATATCTAAAATACCCTTACTATTATATATATAATTGTAAAATTTATTTGTTTACCCATATCACGATTATAAAAAAAGTAGTAATTTTTTATGAATATTTAACTAATGCAATTAATTAAAATAACCTATTATATAATTAAACACATGATATTAGTTATACATTGTTTATAATTTATAATAACATACTATTGCACGTTCAATATGTTATTTATGATATTAGTCACGATAAAATCACATATATTATTTATAATATAGTTTCTTAGTTATAAAATAAAAACGACTATATAAACCCATTATATGTAGAGTGGGTAAAAAAAATGAGGCTATTTATTTTAGAAAAGATATACACAGTAATTTAATTGATTTTTAAAGAGTAGAACAGTCAGTCAATTTAAGATTCCTAGAAAAATTTAATATTATCACTAAAAAAGGGTAAGAATTTGATTCCACTCTATTTTTTTACATGCTTTAATTTTAATTCAAGTTACCATCAAGATTACTACTAACCAAACATAGGATTTTATACATTTTCTTAGTAATCTCACGTGAAATTAAATTTTATCTCAAAATGATATGAACCAAGTGGAACCTTAATGAAGAATAGGAAACTTTGTACCAAATAGCAGATTCCTTTATTGCTTTTCGATTCTATAGAAAAGCAAAAAAGGAATCTTCCAAAAAAAAAAAAAAAAAAAAAGCAAAAAAGGAATCTTCCAGAAAAACAGAAAAGAAAAAAAGAAAAGCAAAAATCTGCTGCAAGTATTTTATTCTCTTTTATTGGGATGGAAACTGGCGTGTTTTTGTCAATTCCAACCCCAAACTCGTACTAAAATTTCATCCAAATCTATTGAAGGTTTGATTTTTACGTTTTAAATCTTTCAGATAGGATTTTGAAAAACCCAAACCTATTTTGTTCCATCCCATTTAGATGAGGAGGAACTAAAAGTCCCTCTATTTTAAACTTTTTAGGTATCTTTTTATTCTTTTTCAGCTTTTGAACTAGATAATTATTTTTACTCATTATATAATATATATGATATTACATAATATATATTTGGATATTTTATCAATAATACTAATAATATATGATAGGCGTAATTTTATTTATTTATCCTATTAATTTTAAAAAATATAAGTTATTTAAAATAGTAAAACATGACAGGGTGGGATTTGTATTTGAATCTCAAATTCTATTTTCACTAAATTAGGACGTGTCATATTTTGATCTAGCATATCACAAAATAAATCCATCCCAATAAAATCACGTTAGGACGGGTTCTCACTTATCCAATTCTATTGTCATCCTACTCTTTTGAGTTTTTGTATTATCATACATGTTTTTTATCACATTTTTTCACATCATTGTATAGAGTTATTGTACTCTACATCTCATGTAACAATGAATTGCATAGATATAATTTTATAAAATATAAAAAAATTCTAACACTGCATGCATGTCTCTCGCTAATTTGAGTATATAGTACTAATAAGACATATAATACTAGAACAGGGGCACAAAGCAAAAACAATCGTGTACCAGGTATCAAGATACAAACACGGACATATTTGCTGCAGATATTTCAATGTTATATATTAACAACCGACCCCCTCTCTGCTTCACTCCACCATTAACAACCCACTCATCCAAAGCAACCGAGAGTCCCAACTTGAGATGAGAAATTCTAAGAGCTCAAGATCCTCCAACCCTCCAAAAGGCGAGTCCTTCTCCACCGCGCTCATGGTGGGTGGGGCGATCGCGGGCGCCGGTCTTGTGGTGGGCGGGGCGATCGTGGGCGCCATTCTGGCCTGGAGAGCCTTCCGTGCCATGTCGAATCGAAGTCACGACGATGAGACCGATCAAGGAAACAAGAATGTGAGGTTGATGGTAATAATTCTTGAAGGAGCAAATCTCGATCAAGCTCCCCAAGAAATTACGTGGAAGCCGCCATACAACGGGTGGTGCAAGGTTAACTCGGACGCCTCACTAAGCCCTGGCCACCGGGCGGGGCTCGGGTTTCTTATCCGAGACGAACACTCGAACTTCCTGGCAGGCGCCGCGTTCAGAGTCGAACTGGATACAATAAGTAACCTAGAACTGATTGCGGCAGCTGAAGGCCTGAACCGTGCGGTTGAACTCGGGTTCCAGCGAGTCTGGCTCGAACTGGACTCCCTAACCGTGGTTGAATGCATTAAGAAATGGATTGAGAAAGAAGGGAAGGTTTCTTCTAATACACCACCTATTCAGATTCAGATACACATGAGCCGTATTAAGGCTAATGTATCAAAGCTGAAAGGATGGAAAATTTCACACATCCACCGCGAAGGGAACGAGCCAGCAAACTTTTTGGCAAGCCATAATCTGAAAATGGGGGTTATGGAAATTAAGGCCAATGCTATACCCCGCAGGCTTCAGCAAGCAATCGACTCCGACAAGAGGGGTGTTCCGCAGCTGAGGAGATGAAAATGATAAGGCCTTGATCTCCCTCATGTTGAATCAAACATATTATATATTGTGTGTTCCAATCTCCTTCTATCCATGCGCCTCTGAATCTGATACCCTCATGTTTTATTTTCTGCCAATGCCTATTGTGTGACTTATGAATTATATGTATTTATTACTATTATTTGCTAGCATATGATTCAGTAGTACGTCCTTGCGCACATCGGAGGAGGAGGAGGAGGAGGAGGAATCCATCTCGTTCGAGGTTTTCACTACCAATTATCTTATTATTGGTATGACTAGCTTATATGAATGGAAAATATTATGTAATTTATATTTATATATAGTGTGCACTGTTATTTGCTAGGATGTGATTTGCATCTCTAGTAGTCTTCAGTGGTATGTGTTCTTATCTGAGTTAACTCCCTCTAGTTTTTCCTCGTAATCTTAATAACGTTACGATAAGATGTATATTCAATAAGATTTTTTGTTTTGTTTTTAAATTTTTTATCTAATTATTTCTTTTCGTTTATTATTTATAAATTTATTTTGCTTATTTTATCAAAATTTTATTTCTTTTTATCATTTGATCTACAAATAAAAGAGCTTAATTGGGTTATGTGCCATTTTTATGCTTCTTAAAAAAGGTTTTATTAGAGTAATTGCTAATAACAATTTGTGTGTTAATAAGAGAGCATTTTAGAAGTTCACCTAAGAACTCATCTAATCTAACTATTATGCACTATAAGAAAAATAGCATATGGTGGCGGTTTTTATGGCCACCACCATAATTATCATGTTGTTGCGGTTTAAATGAAATTGTATCATCTTTGTTATTAAATCTCTCAAATAATGTTTTTGTATTTTAAAACCGTAGTATCACGAGAGAAAAAAAAAAAAGATTTTGCTCGAAATAAATGGGATTGTACTGTTACTTGTTATGGTGCTTTAGAAAAAATACAGACAAAAAGTGATGAACAAAATTGTTGGCTGCAAATTCATTTAGATACTCATTAATTGCAGCGGTTGCTTATTCATTACAAATGACTCATCAAATCCCACAATATCCAAAACCTTCTCCCTCCACTCTGAAAATCCCTCCATCACTATAACTCCACCCCCCTCTTTGTGATCACCTCGGCTCCATCATCATCTTCTCCATAAAACTCCTCCAAGATAATTTTTCTTGTAGTGTCTCAAGACAGTCTATGAAAAACTTTTGCAAATGTCAACCTTAATTGTTGCTAATTAATTTTTTTTTTCTTCTAAGATATGTATCAAAATGCAAGATTTACTCTTCTTAAGAACAAGGTAGAGGGAAAAAAGAAACAGGAAAAAAAAATGTTGAATTTAAAAAGGAATCTCTAGTTCAACTGTAAGTTTTATCTTTATTTCACCAAAATGTTGAATTTAAAAAGGAATCTCTAGTTCAACTGTAAGTTTTATCTTTATTTCACCAAATGTAAAGACAGTCAATTAATACAGTCCTAACCTAATAAATCAATTCACTCGGATATATGTTTTATGAGTGCTAATACACACAATTGTACAGTCCGTTTTACAACATCATACACTATGATAACATAGTAAATACTACACTATCATAATGTATGGAATCCTATCATAGTATATGACTCAAATTTTTTATTTTTTTTTTCACCATGAAAGAAATACACTTAATATATCTTAGTATATACTTCATATTTCATGTAACAATATGCATTTCAAAAAATGAGTGTATGATTTAAAAAAAAAGAAAAGAAAAATAAGATAGAATGCAACTGAGGCTACAATGGACCGTTGTGTGTATATTTTTCCATATTTTATTAGGCAAATACATGCCTTCTACAAAAATTGACGTACAAAACAAAACATGCTCATAATTAAGGACCAGCCCATGGTGCAGCCCACTGAAATGTGTATCCTACCTTCCTACCCATGAGATTGGCCCATCCAAGACTCTAAAATGTGAATTTGAAAATGTTAGACACAGGCCCATCTTCGACTTTGATTTTTTTTTTTTTTTCAAATAGCATACCTTCATAGCATCTCCAACCACATTTTATATCTCTAAATTTAGAAGGTGGTGTGCTCCAATCAATACTCTATATCCACCTCCAAATTTGGAGATTTAGATTTAACCCTCCAAATCACCTTTTTCACTTTTAAATGAGACTAATATTAAATTATTTTAGAATTGATCTAAATAAATCCTCATATTATTCAAGAATTATTTTATTTATTTAATTAAAAAATTATTAATTTAAAAATAACTCCAAAATCAATTAATACTAAACTCATTTTAAATGTCTTAATGAGATCTTTTCAATGGTATAATTTTTATATAAATAAATTAATAATAATAATATTTATTAATGAGTTTTCATATAACATTATATTTTTATAAGAAAAAATGGAGAGTGATGGTTGGAGTGCAACACTCTCCAAACATGAATTTTCTCCAAATATGGAGGGTATGGAGGGTTGACCCTCCATATTTGAAGGCTTGGGTTGGAGATGCTCTTATCTAACGAGACATATACTTTTATAAAATATGAAATATGTGTTCTAATAAATTATATCGACTTATTTAAAAGAACAAAAACATAGAAATTCAAATAACAAAAAAAAAAAGAATTAATCAAATGACAGACAACTTTTTTGGAATATACACATTCAAATAGAAAAAAAAATCTCTTATAAAAAAAATTGAAAAAACAATCAATTTTTTGTATGAGGTACAAAACAAATGATTTTTGGGACAATGTTTGGGATGGAGTGTATAGTGAGCGATGATACACTCAGTCCGTTTTATAGCCCATTTTACAGTCATGTATACTATTGGTATATAACATATACTGCATTATCATAGTACATGGGGTTCTATCATAGTGTATGGACCTCTTTTTTTTTATTTGTTCAAAATGAAAAAAAGAACACAACTGTATCTCAGTATATACATCATTTCATATAATTGTATATACTTCAATAGCATAGTGTATGATTTTTTTATAAAAAAAAAATGATGTAGACTGCAAATGAAGTTGCAATGAAAGCTGAATGTATCATTTTTTTTTTATAAAAAAGTGAGCCCAAAACATGCTCACAAGGACCAGCCCATTGAGCAGCGCACTCAAATGTGAATGGAAAATGTTAGACAGTGTACCCGTTTTTTTTTTTTAAATAGCTTATCTTATTTAATGAGATATATATTTTTATAAAATATAAAATATATGCTCTTAACCAAATGTGAATTAAGTTATTCTGAAGTTTATAACTATTCTAATATAAATAAAGATAAAATAATTTTTGTTTGGTTGTGTTTTGAATTATTTTCTTTGGAAAACGTAATAATAAGATTTTTGTTGTTTGAATAAAATGTGGATAAGGATTTATAAAAAATGAAAAAATGATGACAATTGATTTGATAGTTGATTTGTAAGAAGTGATGCCAGTGGATTTGACAGCGGACCCACATTTTCTTTTGAGTTGAATAACCTAAAATAACTTAATTCTATAAATTGGTTAAAATCCATATACCACTTTATATTAGTTAATTCTGACATTCCAACCATCTAAATATCTATTTTTAGGCTATTCTGACTAATTCACATTTATATGTGCCTATTCTCAAACAAAGCATGAGCTTAATGAATTGTGTGGTAGAAAAACATAAACTAAAAAATTTGAATAAAAAAGTTGAAAAAACTTTCCGGAATACACATATTCAAATAGAAAAAAACAATCTCTTAAAAAAATACAAAACAAAACAATCAATTTTTTGTATGACGTACAAAACAAACCCAATCACCCGTCTTCAAAACAAACTTTGATAAAGCTTAAGCTTTGATAAAAAAAAAACAAATTAAGTGAAATTGTGAACATATCTATTCATTTAAAATACGTCATGTGATGAAGAAAAATAGAAAAATAAAATATAGAAAAAGAAAGAAAAATAGAGTATGAGACAAATAACAAAAGACGGAAAATGGATGGTAAAAAATGTTTCTACCACACCACCCCACTACTATAGTCTCTAACACAAAAATGATATTCTTCGAAGTGAATGCAAGTTACCCCCAAGGTGAGACCCCAATCAATGATAGATTAACGAGTTAATTCCCAAAGCTTTGATAATTTGGAGAGAAAAAAAATTTCAAAACATGTACTTGAACAAGTCATTAAAAATGATATATCGTGGGTAATATACACAGTAATTTACCTGATCAAAGGGTTGAAATGAGTGAAGCAACTACTTTGAAAGGACAGTGGAGTGCAGATTGTGAACCTTGGACAAAACTACCTCTACAGAAGATTGAACAGAGTGAATGAATAGAGTTACGTATACATCTGGTTGGGGAAATCACAGATTTAGGAGGGTAAGTTGAAAAGTGGAAGAGGATGTTCCATTTAGGGATATAGCTCTGCGTAGTAATATAAGTTGAGGATCAAACTGTGTTTCACCCTTCCAAAACATGTTGGAAGCTTTTCGATTCCTACAAACTCAAAAATCAATTCAAACATGTCTTCAAGCAGGGTTGAGGCTCAAAGACCAGCAAGAAGCATAAGAGGCAACAAAGGAGTTCATGCACTGATTGTATCCAATCTCAGGCATCGTTGATTTTAAATTAAAAGGAGAGGATTTACATAATCTAAAAGAAAAATGATGATTTAATCTCTTTTGTAGCCTCATTAGCAATACACACACATTTTAATTTTTTGTTTATGAAATATATACTTAGTTAATTAACTACATTCTTTTATAAAAAAAAAACATATACATTCATATGAATTGAAAAGATATTTTTTACGTTCTTTTGATAATGTAGTATAGAATAATATAGTATAACAGTGTTTCAAACTAGCCATCCCATAAGAACTATAACAATGTTGTAAAGCAGACTGATTGTATAAGTGCTTATTCTAAAATCCATGATGGGAGAGAGAGGGCTAGGGTGACAATATGGGACCACTGGTTTATGCCAAATCTGACCTTACTAACCCATCACCATCCCTAAACAAAAAGGAAATAGATTTAGTGTCACTCATATTTAATAAAGTAGGCCAGTGAGCACCAACAGAAACCAAAAAGATTGATAAGTAAATTTAAAGGAAGATTCATTGGCAATTACAGAAATGGAAAAGAAGTCATAAAAGTGTACTTGTAAATCAAGTGCAAGAAAACACAACCTTTAAATATATATATATAATTTAAAAGAAAAAGGAGAGAGAGGGGGTGACTGTGACATTTTCAAGGATCATACAACTCATGCTGTCCCATGAATCCACATGTTCACAGCTCATGACACTGTGAGGAAGGAATAAGATGTGTAGAAACATAAATAAAATAAATAAAAAGGCTATAAAAAATGGATTAGCCATGATGATCAAGGGGCACGTGAAAATCAAGAGAAAGGAAAAGAGAGGAATCAATGGTGGTGAATTTATTTATTTTTTGAAAGAGTGGTGAATTTTTTTTTAGAAACTGTTTTTAAGGGCTAGCCTCTTTGATGCCCTACTTGATTTCTCACATCGGGTTATTGCATATAAAAAATTGATAAATAACACAATAAAAAACCAGTAAATCTTGCAATGGTGTATCTAGGATTTTCTTTAAAGAGGCTTGAAAAAAATGAATTTAAATACAAAATAAAATTTTAAAATATGCATTGTGCAATTCGTATGAATTAAATTTCAAAAAATAAAAAAATAAATCATGTTCACAATATATCACTACATTTAATGTCATATGAATTGAATCCCTTTTTTTTTTTTTTTGGGGAGGGGGGCTTTTGATTTAATGAGAGCAACAAATCATACGGATTTTAAAATTTTATGTTATGATGGATAAAAAAATCTATTTTGCCTTGTCCCATCTTTTCTTTTTCTTTTTCTCTTAAATGGTTAAGATTTTTTTTTTTTTTTTTGGGAAAACTAATCCAAGTATTTTTAACGATATTACACAAATAAGTTGAAAGAAAAGAAAAAAGAACTTGTTGTGGTTCATAAGAAATGGATCGTGACATAATTTAATAGTGTACATGTTATGTATAATAATTTACAAGATTGATATAATAATGTACAAATGAACACTAACAGTTAACAAACACAGTGTGTATAAAAATGTACATCGAGTATTTCATTAGATAAACAACTAGAAAAGGTGACACAGAAACATAAAAAAGTCAACGGTAACATAAAAATGATTTAAATTTTTTTTTTTTAAGATAATAAACAATAACTAAAAAGAAAGTATATGACTTACCCACACCTCTCAATCAGCTAGAGGGGATCATGGCGCGAAGGCTAGGTTCTATCAATCTTTCATTCCTGATGGAGGTGGTTTGTGCCCTCTAGTTGGCCCGCAACCACTCTATTTGTTATATATTGTGGAGCTTGATGATGTGCGTAGAGAATTGTTGGCGCTACGCAGGGTTAGAGGGGGGTCGAGTTTTTTGGATTCTTTCATGTATTGACTTTTTTGTCCTTAATGAGATGTCAGTATAAAAAGGCATCTCATATTTTTCATTAGGCCCTAGGGTTTTTATCTTCAGTGTGACCATTGTAAAAATTTCTCATTGATAGTGGATTGATCTCTGGTGTGCTCCATGGACGTAGGCAAGATTTGCCAAACCACGTCAAATTTTTATGTCTTTGCTTCTATTTATTTGTTTATTTCTTTTGATTGATTGCATCCCAAGATCCGAAATCGTAACACTGTATATCCATGAATCGACGCATATCATATCATATTGGATTGACTGTGAACATTTTGAAGTTTTATTCATTTAGGTTTACCTTGATAAAAGGATAAATTTTTAAAATAAATTAATCTAATTTATGAGAATAAAAAAATCATTATTTTTATTCAGATTTGTATTTAATAATATTTTTTATTATCTTCATTTTTTGTGTTCTTATCCTCAATCTTGCATTTAAATCAAATATGGCATAACTTTAAATTTTTTTAAAAAAATATCAAATTTATCCTTCCTATTGATGAGGTATTAATATTGTTTGGTTGAACACATTTTTTTTTAAGGGTAGTCATGAATGTTATCCCAATTTTACAAAATAGGGATAAAAAATTAGGACAAAGTCTATTCCACCTTTTATCGAGAACAAATTATCCTCATTTTTTATCTCAAAATGTGGACAATTGTTCATGCTTTATCCCCATTTTTTAATGCCATATGGGATAACAAGTTATTTAATCCAATTTTTCCTTATCTCAACCCCTTATCCACATGCCAAACTAGGCCTTAGAAACGTTTTAATTGCGTTTGTATGTTTTTTTTAAGACCCACATATTTCTATCTTGGAAAATTTTTATCGAACCCTCTATAAAATTGCCCGTAATCCATATAACATTATTCCTAAATTCCATGTAACCCTCTGAAAACATCTATATAAATCTAAATAGCCCATTGAATTAAATTTTCATTGACAAAAAAAGAATATTCTGCTAATATTATATTTAGTTAACCCTTGTTGAAAACATAGCATACTAAAAAAACTCTACAAGCCTACCATGTGCTAAAAACGTGAAAAATCATCTGTACATGATAATTTTATTTCTCTGGATAGAGTGTTATAATCTATTCGAATAAGTGAAATTGTCATTTACATAAGTTTTTTTTTGCATTTTTAACAAGTTGTAGATGTTTTTTGGTATACATTGTTTTCAGTCAAGATTAACCAAACGGAACATTCACAGAATATTCATCATCTGTCAATGAAAATTTAACTCAGTGGGTTATTTGAATTTACATGGATGTTTTTGGGGGCATATGGATTTTAAAAAAAGTCAGGGGTTTATATGGATCTAAGGGAGTTCACATAATCACAAGGGTTTATTTGGATATTTCCCTTTTACTTTTCATTCATTAATTTCTTTTTTTTAGAAAAAAAAGATATATGCAGCTCTTATTGCAACCCCAATTGCAGTCCATTTCTTTTTTTTTTAAATCATGCACTCACATTTTGAAGTGTATTGTATTATATGAAATGGAATATATACTGAGATACATTAATATATTTTTTTATAGTGAAAAAATAAAAAAAAAATTAAGTTATTTACTGTGATAGAACACATACACTATAATAATATAATATATACTACATTATCATAACATATAAAATTATAAAACAGACCGTAAAATAAAATGCGTGTACGGGCGCTCTTTTTTTTTCTTACTTTCTTTCATTGTCTTGCCATGTGATTTGGAATTTTGGAGAAACCTCTGCTACTTCCTACAAACAAATATATAACAAGTGGAACTGCCTCTTGTGGTCTTATTCTTTGACCATATAAAAAACATTACATCATTCTCTGTCCAACTAATCTTTGACCTTGGTACTTCCCCAATTATTGACCGAGAAAACAAATTTTGATACACTCACACCCTTCAACAAGATAAATACCAAATGAAAATATATAATAAAAAGCCATCCTTACACACGATTTGAGTTTACAACATGCAAAATGAAAAAAGCCATCCAACACACCCTTCAACAAGATTAATATCAAATGAAAATAAATAATAATAATAAAGCCATCCATACTGGGAGCTTCCATAATAGAATTCTCTTTTATAGAGAGTATTCCTTTCATAGTATTTCTTTACTATCTTTATATTTTACGTTTATTATTTTGTCTTAGACACCATTATACAATCTAATTTATAAAATTAAAAGTTGATTGCCTACTGTTTACATAAAAAAAACATACAATATCATATATCTCGATAAATTATATGTTTGTTTGAAAAATTTTTCATTTTTAAAATAGATATATAGAATCTGTTATAACATATATTTTATTTTTTATAAAATATATATCTAATTAATTAAAATATACTATTTAAAAAAATAAAAATTTTGTCTTACATTTCTTAAAAAAAACAAAAA
The DNA here is from genome assembly GCA_030737835.1 of Acorus gramineus. NCBI lineage: Eukaryota > Viridiplantae > Streptophyta > Magnoliopsida > Acorales > Acoraceae > Acorus > Acorus gramineus. Next base: position 2,410,077 of record CM060854.1, read on the forward strand.
AAAAACAGTATCTGTATAGTACTATCCGTTTATCCAAATAGTTCATCCGATGATATGATGACTAATGATGGGGCATGGTAGTGTGGCAGGGGAGCTTTTCAATTTGGTGGTGTTGGTTTTGAATGACTTTATCTGACTTTTGACTCTTGACTTTCTTTGCTGGCCAACAAATCCTGCTATTTAACTGAGCAAAAAAAAAAAAAAAAACAAATCCTGCTATTTCAAAATTATTGTGTGGTCCCCTTGTTTGAACATGATCACTTTTTAAAAAGAAACATTGATCCAATTATTTTATTTTAAGTTAATGAAAAAAATTACATGTTTTTTTTTTATCATTTTCAAAACGTGTGTTTAAATTTTGTCAAAATTTAGTTTATTAAATCTTTTCCTTTTTAAAAAATAGATTGATATTTTCAAAATCACGCAATAAACAAAAGTTGTTTTAATCGATTTTTAAAAAACCAATTCTAAAAATGTATACAGTGATTTATACTTTTAAAATATAAAAAACCTCATACAAGTTGAATTTTAAAAACATAGTTATAGTAACATTTGTCAAAAAAAAAAAATGTTTGGAATCATATGTCAAACAGAATTTTCATTTTTAAAATCAAAATTTAGATAATTGATTCTAAATGGGTCTTTTTCAATTCAACTTGTGTAAGGTTAAAATTCAACAAAAAAAAAGTTTTCTAAAAAAATTGATTGACAATGACTTTTTAAGAACATATTGTTTAATAATTATTTTGTAAATTGATTTCAAAAAGCAGTTATCCCCACCTCCTCTTTCTCTTACTACACCCCAACAAAAATTAAATCATTTTGTTTTTACATACATTAATGATGGTATGTGTCAATAACAAAAAGGCGGCGATTGTGGAGGCAAGGAGAGTAGGGAGGAGGAGGTCAAGAAAGGGAAGGAGGGATAGTGTGTGTGTGTATGTGTGTGGTGGTGTGTGGGGACAACGACGATGGTGATGGTGGCAGGTGACTGGTGGAGGATACGGGGAGGGAAAAGGGGAGAAAGAGTGGTGGTGGTGTGGTGACAACGACGATGGTGATGGTGGCAGGCGACAGTGGTGGAGGTGGAAGGTGGTGGTGATACACAGTGAGGGAACAATTGAGGTAGGCACAATGAAGGGAGGCGGTTAAAAAAGAGGGTGAGGTACCCAATTTTTTTTTTAAAAAAGTTAAAATTACTTAGATCAGTCAGTTTTAAAATTTGTATCTAAAAAATACTATTTTTTACAAAAATAGAAAGTAAAATGATTTGAATGTTCATATGTTATGTACTATTTAAACATCATCAAATATATTTTATTGTTTAACACCCTAATTAAAAACACGTTGATAAATAATAAATTTTTTTTTAATTTATGCATAAAGTTTATTATTATTTTTTGTATAAATAAATACACCATTAAGAGTTTAATGGTAAAAAAATTAAAAATTTTCGTTATAAAATTTTTTTTTAGACATTCTAAACTTTTTATAGTCTTTTGAGACACTTATATGTGCTTAATATTATACAAAAAAAAATTTGTATGCAAGAAATTTATAAAATATAAAAAACAAAAAAATTTAAAAAATCCAAAAAAATCTAGTAAATTTATGAATTACAATTTTGACAATTTTAACATTTTTTATAGCATAGTTAAAAAATTTAATAGCATGTAAAACCACTTTCAAATAAAAATCATTTATTATATTAATATTAATTTTCAATTAGATGATGATTATGAAATGTTTTAAATATGATAAGAGAGAGTTTAAAAATTACATGAGGGTATGTTAGTCTTTTCTAATTTCTAAAATTTAAAAATGAAACTTTTTTTTTATAGAATTTTTAAAAGTAGTTGATTTGGGTATTTCTAACTCTTAAACTATTTTTTGGGTATTTTCCCTAAAAAAAAAATGGGTTAGGTGAGATAGAATAATATGGTGTAAACTATGGAAAATAGGGGTGGGGTATCATCATCATTTGAAAAAATGCTAATTGCATGAGCAAATAACTATGTACTATACTCAGGGGGAAGAAAAAAGAACTTACACATAAGATTAAGTTATACAAAATATCAATAGTAAATAAAAAAAATTCAATCACGCTAGCTTACACATGTTTACAAAAAAGGTATTCTTATGTACATAAGGAATTTTAATAATTTTTTTGACTTTTAATGATTTTTTTGTTAAACGTGATTTTAAGGTTATTTGTGAATTTATTAAGAATAATTTATAAAATCTTTTTGAAAGTAGTATAGTATAAAATTAACTTTTTCGTGTGGGAAGGGAGAGCCAGGGAGGGGGGGGGGGGGACTGGAGCCCTCTATTTGCTTTTATTTTCATCCAATTTACTTAGTTTTCCTCGTGAGATAATAAATGTCAAATATATTTAAAAATATTTCTCTAATCAGTAAATTCTCAATAATATATATATATATATGTTACATGTTATCAAGCACATTTTCAAAAAATAAAGTAAGGATTTATATAAATAATTTTATATAAAATTTCAAAATTATTTGTAAGTTTATGAAGAAAAAATTTATGAAACATTTTTTTTTAATGCATTATAATAAAAAAATTATTTATGTGTATCTTGTTCACTCTCTAAGTTTTTGCAAAGAACATATGTATATTTAAAAGTGTGAGTTTTATGCAGTCTTAAAATGTATGTATCACGTATTTTTAAAAAAAATATATAATTAAAAGTAGAATCGATTAGAAATTATCCTAAAAGAGTATTTCTATAGTCAATAATTTTTTTAGTGATAATATATTTTTCAAGTCCAAATAAAGAAAATAGATACCCCTAAAAGCCACCTTGCATTATTAGTGCAATGCAATGATGCCAGAGAGTGGGCAATCACTCATGCTACTTTTTCAGTTGATTTTCACTTCAGTAAGACAACTCAAGATAATTAAAACTAATTTAAAAAAAACTGAAAGAGAGATTAATCAGGTTTAATTGTTCTTTATTCACATCTCCATCTTTAACTATTCAAAAATTGAAACGACTGCTTGCGTGTGAGATCCTTTTTTTTTTTTCCCTTCTCTTTCTAGAGAAACTCCCAAAAAATGAATTAAAAAAAAAAAGAGCAACAAAAAGACGACACAGCGAAAGCAAGGGGAAAAAAAAAAAGGAAAGAAAGACATTCGAAAGAATCACCGAAACCGCAGATCGGACCACCCCCTTCGGTTGATTAGGGTTTCGATTCGGTCGAATCAGAGATGATGATATCCAGGGGCCTGTTCGGGTGGTCTCCGCCTCACATACAACCTCTTACGCCGGTCTCGGAGGTCTCGGAGCCTCCAGAGTCGCCGTCGCCGTATTTAGACCCGAACGCGGAGCCGAATAGGGCGGGGGCGGCGGCGGATGTGGGGGAGGCCGGGATGGAGGAGGAAGAGGAGGAGGAGGAGCCGGAGGACGCGGAGCCGCCGCCGGCAGCGGTGCCGTTCTCGGGACTCTTCGCCTGCGCCGACGGGCTCGACTGGGCGCTCATGGCGGTGGGATCGGTGGCCGCCGCGGCGCACGGGGCGGCGCTCGTGGTTTACCTGCACTACTTCGGGAAGGTCGTCAACCTGCTCGGCTTGCACCGTTTCAACGACGAGGTGTTCCACGAGTTCAAGAAGGTGAGCGAGTCTTTCCTGTTTTAGTCCAAAGTTCCGTGTTTTGACTGATTGAAATAGTTTCCTTAATTGTTGGATATGTTTAGCATATGTTTCCATTCTTGTCTCAATTGGTCACTTTAGGTGTGGTTGAATTTCAGTTACATTTTTTTTATTTTTTTTTTAGAATTAAAAGAAGTTTCACTATGCACCAGCCTCAAAATATATATATAGGTGAAAAATAATTGTACAGAATTCGAAATGCTTGTTTAAATGTATGAGGTGAGTCCGTGTGTGTTCCTTGAATATGTAGCCTCTGATGAACTGGTGTTTTAGGGATCTTTGATATTTTAGTTTCTGTTTATCTTCTGCGCTTCAGTTTTGGACTGACCCATGCATGAACAACTCATTGTTAAAAGATGATTTGCTGATCTTAGGCTGCTATCGAGCTTGGAAACCTTAATTGTGTGGTTTTAGCATGTTCTTTCCTTCAGCCTTGAGTAGTAGTTTGCTTGGGAGTGGCAGTTACAGGAACGGAAACTTGCTTGATTGGGAGCAATAGGAAAGCCTTTGAAGATGGATCCTAAGAATGTGTTTTTTGGGTGATGGGTCCAATTGATACAGTCATTTTATGGTGAAAACGATAGAGGAGGTTATGTCTTGATGTGAGTTCTTAGTGGTCTGGGGGGTTGTTATTGTCTTGATGCGATGGCCTCCAAATGAGTTGCTATGTGAACTTATCAACTCTGATTTATTTCTAGTAATACTGCCCATCGTTGTTCCGAAAAGAAAATACATGTCTTGTTTAATCATTGTTAATCTGTTTTCTATCCTAGGACACATTTAGAATCAGAGATCTATCAAAGTTATTATACATAAATGGAACACAATTTATGTTGAGCAAGCTTTAATATTCTTTTCCAGTTTCTAAAAAGATTTCTTTTCAGAAAAAAAGTAATCTGTGGATGGACAATAACCTGTCAATGTTGTCATCCTAATCAAGGTTGGGGACATAATTGACACACTTATGTTGCTCAATCAATCAAAGACATATTTTAACATTCTTATTCAATAAAATAGTTTCATATGGTGAAAACATCATAATCAATTTTTAAAACTCGGTATCAATAATATCCTGAAATCAATGTAAATTTTTCTTGGATCCTATGTGATTTGTTTTGGCTGATATGGATCAAGATTTATTTTCCTTATTTATTGTTGCAATAAAATGGGAAAAAAATAATAGTAGGGAAATGGAAGATGGAAAAAAAGGAAAATGCCTATTTCAAAGCAAATTATGCATTGCACTAACAAAACTGGTGATGTTTTTAAATTGAAGGATTGGACATTTTGAGTTTGTTTAAGCTATAAGGTCCAGTTTCAGTCCATTTGACTCTGTACTCTTATCATTTTACAGAATCTATGTATGAGTGATTTAAGCAAAAACACACTTCTAGGAATTTTTGAGTATTAGGTCTTTGTATTTGATTTTTTTTTTCAAGTAGATACTAAGAGATATGACTTACTACTTAACATCATTGGATTAATGTGAATACTTTTTGGGCATTAACCAATAACCAGTAAAATGTTGGTGTGGTGTTGGTTTTGAAGACGCTGATACATTTCAAACCTTATGTGCATATGGGCTGATATTTGAAATTATGCTCTTGAATTAGGAAGTGCTGACCTTGTCCATCAATCATGTTTAATTAACATAAATTTCACAATAATCTTTTACAAAGCATTTATTTCCTAGGGTTTGGTAATGTATTTGAGATAAAACAGGCTAGCTCGTTTATCCCATTTTCATTGGCTGATATTTGAAATCATGATCTTGATTTGGGGAGGCTCTGTCCCTTGTCCATCAGTCATGTTTAATTATCATAAACTTGACAATAATCTTCTACAGAGCATTTCTATCCAAGGGGTTTGCAATATATTTGAGGAAAAACAGGCTAGCTCGTTTATCCCATTTTATTTTTTACTTTAGCATTTTTACTGTACTTTGATTTCACATTTATGAGATGTTTTGTTAGGAAAAAAATCTCATAAAAATTGTTTCATTGTTTCTGAAATGTTTAATGTTAATTATATAGAATTGTTATTTATTTTGTTTCTTTTCTCAGTAATTGGACTGCTTGCATTCTGTTAATGAGCTTAATCTTAGAATTCTATGAGTACTCGAAGACATTATTTGTAGACCTTGACCAAAGACATTATTTGTAGACCTTGACCAAGTTCTGTTTTTTTCCCATTTTTTCTTGTAAACAATGATACCATTGTTCAAAATATCGAAAACCCCCCAAATCGATATAACGAAAATTTTCGATATATCATTGATATATCAACGATTTAACCATGACGTCATCGCCTCTTCACGAAAAGGTTGCGAAAATGATCGATTTTATCGTTTCGTCGCCGTTTTCGATATAGTGATTGATATCTCAAGATATCGATCGCGATTTAAAACTATGAATGATACTAATAATGGTATTAATACCAATATATATCTTCCAGTTTCTTTTTTTTATAGCAATTTGTGTTTTTAAATTTATTAATGAGTGCCAGGTGGTTGTGATCTTTCTTAGAGTAACTTTATTTGGATTTTTGCAGCATGCTTTGTACATTATTTACATTGCTTCTGGAGTTTTTGTGGCCGGATGGATAGGTATGATCATGTTGATTTTAATTTCATTTTAGCAAGCTGCATTTATTTTATCAAGATGATCCATGCTGTGAACTTATGCACTGATTTAAAATGTGAAGAGGTCTCGTGCTGGATTCTTACTGGAGAGAGGCAAACTGCGGTTATCAGGTCAAAGTATGTCCGAGTGCTACTAAACCAGGACATGAGTTTTTTTGACACTTATGGGAACAATGGGGATATCGTGAGCCAAGTATTGAGTGATGTTTTACTCATTCAATCCGCTCTAAGTGAGAAAGTATGTTCCAGATTGTTGCTGCATGAGTGAAAATCTTGTATTTCAGTACCCTTTGTTGCTTTGATTTTAATTATTTATCTGTTGTAGTTTCTCTGACCACTATGCTGTGGATTAACAGGTCGGGAACTACATCCATAACATGGCTACATTTTTTGGTGGTCTTATTATTGGGCTGATCAACTGCTGGCAGATTGCACTTCTAACACTGGCCACTGGCCCTCTGATTGTTGCCGCAGGAGGTATATCAAATATATTTCTTCACAGGCTTGCAGAAAATATCCAGGATGCATATGCTGAAGCAGCAAGCATAGCTGAGCAGGTTTCATTTTCCTTCTGATGACTTGTATCTGTTGTGGTTTTATATTTTTAAATTATTTGTTGACAGCTTGAAACCACATGTTTATTTTACAAAAAATTTATGAGGTAATTTGAATACGTACGTATATATCAGTTGACTGAGCTTTCCAGAACCTCTGTTTTTTATTCAGATATAAGCTATCTTAATGCTTAGATGTATGTGTGACTAGTTCTAAAGATGGTTGAAATTGGTTTCCTTCAAATAACTCTGAAAACCGTAGATCATTTTTTTTATGGTTTTAAGTATTTGCACCTATTCCATCATATTTAAAGATACCATTGTTTCATAGTACCAGTTTTGTATAGTGGTCTCGCATACCATGCAATGAATGAATAATTGAACCAAGATACAAGGCAAATTCTGGCTCAACATTGTATCAGATAGTTCAGATATGATCCAAACATGTAAGAAATCTGTATTTTTTCTAGCATAATTCAGTGCTATGAAAATGTTTTTGCTTGTGATTGGAGGTTTGGTTGTAAAGTAGGGGAGTTACCAATCAACTACCTTGGCCTCCCCCTCCAAATGGGGGGGGGGGGCTGATTAAGGAAGAGTGGGTGTCTCCACGGGAAAGATTGAAGAGGAGACGTTTGTTGGAGAGTAAGGGTGTTGAAGTTGGGCAAGAGGCTTATGCCTTTGAATTTTGGGCATTCTCCTCTTTTTTCCATCTTAAAGGTTTCTAAAGGGACATTAGTGGGCATAGAGGTGACTAGAAAGTTCTTCCTTTGGGGGAAAAGGAAGTGTGAGAGGAGTTTTCTTGATGAAGTGGGGGAATGGTTATTGTTGCAAGAGGGTGGGTGGATTGGGGGTGTTCAATATTATTAACAGTTAACATTAATCAGGCCTTCAAAGACCACTTCATTACGGGAGTCACCCTCGTTGGTTTTGGGGGAGGAAGACTATGCATTGCTGGGGGAGCATCTTTCGTTTGATTGTTGTGGCCTGGTAGTTACTCCTTCACCAGAGGTTGCGTGATCAAGGAGTGATCTTTTTTTTTTTTTCAAACCTTTTGCACTCTAAGTCCATTTCCTATTTAACACATTTTGGACTTTGTACTTCGATTTTTATTAAATCGTAATACAACTTCTACTTTCTCTCTCAAAAAAAAATTCAGGCCTTGTTATGGAAACAATAGTGGAGATTACTTGTTATTGTTAATCCGTATTGTATTTATACCATCCAGTCATCCTCTTAATCTTCTGCTTTCTTCCCTGCATCAGAGGGAGTAGAGAGTGAGAATAGAGAGAATGTGAAAGAGTGCATGGGTGATTTAGATTGATTTAATTTTTCTTCATGGGAATAGATTGTGGGAAGGGGGTCTATATTCCCCAAGCCCACCATTATTATGTGCATATGGAACCACATTTTTTTTTGCTATATTAGAATGCAAAAGTCTTTTTAAATGAGGTAATATTCATATAACCAGGAGCCAAAGAGTTCTAGCTGTTTTAGCATGCAAGCCAACGAAGACCAAAAAAAAAATGACATGTAGGTGAACAGTGTGATTAGGAAACTGGGGTGTCCTATTGATCTTTATGCTAAAATCAGTCCCTGCACCGCACCCCATGTTTTGATTGGTTGAGGTTTTTCTAAATTTTAATTTCTTTTATCTTTCATATACAAACTAAGGTTACTTTTTATCCAACCTTCTGGCAATCAGGAAACTAAGGTTGCCTGAATGTTCTGATAAAGGAGATTGTAAAAAATAGCATGGAACTGAGTTGATAATTTTATCTGCGCAGGCCATCTGTTACATCAGGACTATGTATGCATTCACTAATGAGACATTGGCAAAATATTCTTATGCAACATCGCTTCAAGCGACACTGAGATATGGAATATTGATAAGTCTTGTGCAAGGCCTTGGGCTTGGATTTACATATGGGCTCGCTATATGTTCATGTGCTTTGCAACTTTGGGTTGGTAGGTTCCTTGTTTCGCGTGGAAAAGCCAATGGTGGTGAAATTATAACAGCTGTCTTTGCTGTGATCTTGAGTGGCCTGTAAGTTTCCTCCTCTCTTTTGTATAGGATTTTTACCATTCTATTCGTTTTCTTGTGCTTGACTGCAACATGTATTGTTTGTAGGGGGCTGAATCAAGCTGCGACAAATTTCTATTCCTTTGAGCAAGGGAGGATCGCTGCTTACAGATTATATGAGATGATAAGCCGTTCAACATCTATTGTTAACCAGGATGGAAATACCTTAGCCTCAGTGCAAGGAAACATTGAGTTCCGTAATGTTTATTTTAGTTACTTATCTCGTCCAGAAATCCCCATCTTAAGTGGGTTTTTCTTGACGGTACCTGCCAAAAAAACTGTAGCACTTGTTGGAAGGAATGGGTCAGGCAAAAGCAGTATAATCCCTCTTATGGAGCGTTTTTATGATCCTACATTAGGTATATGATTGTTTCCTGTACTATCTTTGAATACCTGAAAACATTTTTTTTAATGATGTAGAATTGAATGCTGAAGGGTTTTTTTTTTTCTCTCTGTTTCTTCTTCTTTCTTTTCTTTTGTTTTGTTTTTTACTTGAGTATAGGGGAAGTTCTTTTGGATGGAGAAAATATAAAAAGTTTGAAAATTGAGTGGTTACGAAGCCAAATTGGACTGGTCACCCAGGAGCCGGCCCTGCTGAGTTTGAGCATCAGGGAAAACATAGCTTATGGTCGTTCTGCTACTTTTGATCAGATCGAAGAGGCTGCCAAAACAGCACATGCTCATACCTTTATCAGCTCCCTCGATAAAGGATATGAAACACAGGTCTATTGCATGGAAAACTTGAACCATGAGATCAATTCATGCTTTCTAGAATTGCTGTTTATTGTGTATATCTATTTCAGGTGGGTAGGGCTGGTTTAGCTCTAACTGGAGAACAGAAGATAAAACTTGCTATAGCTCGGGCAGTGCTTTCAAATCCGTCTATCCTTTTGCTTGATGAGGTCACAGGTGGCCTTGACTTTGTGGCAGAAAGGGCTGTCCAACGGGCTCTGGATGTCCTTATGTTGGGAAGGTCCACAATAATAATAGCTAGGCGCCTAAGCCTTATAAGGAATGCAGATTACATAGCCGTGATGGAGGAGGGTCATCTTGTGGAAATGGGTACACATGATGAATTAATAATTCAGGATGCTCTATATGCAGAACTCCTCAGGTGTGAAGAAGCTGCAAAGCTTCCAAAGAGGTAAGTCGACTTTGTGCAAGCTCTGGCTCTTTTGTCAATTATATGGTATATGAGATGTCTTGTGTGTATGCTTGATATAACTGTATAAACTGATCTCGAAGGGCTACTCTTTTGTTACACTCCCCTTATTTTCATTGACATTCTAATTCTTATACATATCCCCATTTATTTTTGATTGGTGTATCTCTCTTGGCAGTCCAAAGTTTTTTTTTTTTTTTTGGTGGGGGGACGGGTGTTGTGAATGTGGCAACTGAAAATATGTAAGTAGATACTTGGGATCAGTTGATAATCTAGCTTGCCTCCTGGAATTCCTCATGTTGGTTCAACTGATTATATGTCAAGTTCCTTTAAGTTCTTTCAACTGATTAGAGATGGTCTTTTCGTGATTCTTTTCAAAAGTAGTATGAGAGGCGAAGAGGTGTAGTTGTGGAGAGAAGTTTGAACCGGTCTTTGCTCAGTGTGGAGACATCTGGTAGAGCGCCAGTGGGGATAGAGTTAAGGGATTTGGCTGAAGGAGAGGAGTGGTTGAGAGATGCAGCAGTAGAGAGAAGTTCGAGCTTGGTCTTTTTCAGGGTGGAATCCTCTTGTAGAGTGCAGGAGGGGGAGGCAAGGGCGTCAGCAGAAGGGGTAGTAGGCAGGTGGGAGGCGGTTGTTGGGGAATGGAATAACTGAGTGTGTCTCAGGAGGTGGGGGAAGCTCATTTATGGGATCTCTGGCTTTCCACCAAAGCCACAAATATTGGGATTCAGCTTCTAAATGCAGCGTAGAAAGGAAGGTTCAAAGCCTTTATTGTGGAAGGGTCACAGTGCAGGGAGGAGATCAGAGGGGTTAGGATGGGATCTGCGGGGTTGATACAACACGATTTGGTTGGTGCTGCTCCGATTGCATGTAGAAGAGGAGGAAGAGGGGTTGCTTTATGTCACTACATGATGCATATTCTTTGTTGGAACATGGGAGGTTTGAACAGCTTTTGTAAGAAGGCAGCGATCAAGGACTTGGAGTCAACAATCAACATTTAGATGTGTTGTATTATGAAATAAATGATTTTAATTCACAATAATATCCTCTGAACTCTCATCAAATTCAAGCATCCATGCTAATGCAAATTATACTAGATGTTTGCTATTTTGCTTTTATAAACTACTTATGACTTGATGAAAGTCCAGGTGTACATTGGTTTTTTTTTTTGGCATGACCTGAGGAAATACACACTAAATGAGTTTAGATGACAATTAATGGTTTTGATAAATTCAACTCAACATATTTTCTTAAATATATTATTTTGAAATGTTAAAAACGCAATCCACTCTGATATCCGTACATATCGATGATTGAAACTTTGGATCGTCTATCTGATATTGGCAATTCGTGCAATGCTGTGTGAATTAAATTCAGCAATAAAAGACTTTAAATATACAATTTATATATATTGGCAAATGTCTTGTTTGTTATTTAAGTTTGTATAGTTCCATTTTAATGATAAAATTATACAATATGTCTTTAATGATAAAGTTTACTTGCCATTAGTTCCTGAGTTGTGCTTTGATGAGATTGTTTTATATATCATTCTCCTACCTTAAAAGTGGATGAAGTTGCATGTCTCCTGGTTAATAGTAGATCAAAGTCATCCAAATACCATCCGCCTTTATCCGGTATATCCATTAAGTTTATCAATATATTAGATGAATGACATTTTTTTTATTTTTTATTTATTTCCAGAACTCCAATTATGGATTATAAAGAGGCCACATCTTTTCAGATCGAAAAAGATTCATCAGCAGGTCAAAATTTTCAAGAGCCATCTTCTCCTAAAATGGCTAAATCCCCCTCTCTTCAGAGAATGCCCGCTGTCCATGCCATTCGGGGTTCAGATGCCGATTTTAATTTGCATGATTCACCAAATATTCAGAGCCCTCCTTCTGAGCAGATGTTGGAAAATGGAATACCTTTGGATGCTTCCGATAGAATACCACCCATAATAAGACAGGACAGTTTTGAATCGAGATTGCCGGAATTGCCTAAGCTTGATGTCAATTCTCTGCGTCAACAAACATCAAATTCCTCAGACCCTGAATCTCCTATATCACCACTTTTAACATCTGATCCTAACAATGAGCGTTCTCATTCAAAGACCTTCAGCCGCCCTCATAATCAGTATGATGATAAGCCAATCAAACAGAGGGGCACGGAAGATGCACTGTGTCAGAAGCCTCCATCCTTCTGGAGACTTGCTGAACTCAGTTTTGCTGAGTGGTTTTATGCTCTTCTTGGCAGCATGGGTGCAGCTATTTTTGGTTCCTTTAACCCTCTTCTTGCTTATGTTCTTGCTCTTACAGTGACAGCATACTATAGATCTGAAAGTCATGAGCGACGCCATGATGTGAACAAATGGTGCTTAGTCATTGCATGCATGGGCATTATTACCGTGTTTGCTAATTTCTTGCAACATTTCTATTTTGGTATAATGGGAGAGAAAATGACCGAGCGAGTCAGGAGAATGATGTTCTCAGGTGACTTAACATTTAGCATTCAAATATATGATCTCTTAAGCTTTTTTCTTGGGACATGAAACTAACCCATTCTATTTCGTACAGCAATGTTGAGAAATGAAGTTGGTTGGTTTGATGAAGAAGAGAATAGTGCGGACAATTTATCCATGAGACTGGCAAATGATGCAACTTTTGTTAGGGCTGCTTTCAGCAATCGACTTTCTATTTTTATCCAGGACAGTGCAGCAGTTGTTGTTGCTGTTCTTATTGGAATGCTTCTGGGGTGGCGAGTGGCACTTGTAGCTCTTGCTACTCTACCAGTTCTCACGGTTTCTGCTGTTGCTCAGGTATATTACCACTCAATTGACTGAAATGCGACTAGTGAAGACGTATTCATCACATTATTGAGTATATATTTTGTGTTCCATAAAGCTGTTTGTCGATATTATAAAGGTTAAAATTTCCTGTGATCCTATCAATTAGTCCTACAAAATAAAATGTATTTTTGATCTATATTTAACCTTTTCAATTTACTACCCAGTACTACAGTTTTTTTGCACTATAGTCCTGTGTTTTTAAGCAGGCTATCTGGCTTTGATATTGTTGGTATCCATATGGTAACATTATTGAAAGACCCCAAAGGATTTTTTGGATTGATGGTAATGCTATCTTCACTTTTTTACATGTGAGAAATCTCTTGGTGTCTCTGTTTTTTGTTTTTTTGAGGAAACCACCATACTGTATCTATTACCTACCTTCCCTTGGATTGAGACTGAGCTTTTTGCTGTTTGTTCACTAACAAATCAAGCCATGCTCTATCTCTGATTTTCAATTGGGTTGTGGAGTATCATTTGACATGGATGAACCTGCCATTAATGATTAATTATGAGATGTTAAAAGTGTGACAATTTAGATTTGCAGGAGGTGATACATTTTGTCACAAGTCTCATGCATCAGTCTCTGTCTTCTCTGCAACTACTTTTCTTTTTGGTGGGTAGTTCTGTGACTCGTTGCCACAGTAGAATGTCTATACATGTCCCTGGGCTTCTTGTGACTCCAGAGCTAAGGTCTGAGGTGCTTCAAGGAAATGACATCTCCACTCTCGTTGGAGTATAATTGTCCTAACCTCTACAACTTCCATTAGTGTTGCTAGTTAAGGCAGGGAACTAAATAGCCAATAAGCACTATTGAGCTCCCAATTGGAGATCCAAATCCAACCCACCCCTGACCTGTGCCTTGAAGTTGGGTGAGGGTTACCTGTTCCATAAAAAAGGCCAGTTGAATCGATTTCAAAACTATGACACTGGCTTATTGATGATAAATTCCTCATAGAACTTGTGGTCTATCCATAACGTTACTGATGATATTTTTCTCCCATCTCACTAATGTCAAAAACCTACAAACACAAGTGTTTTCTAAGGCCTCTTAAGGTTTTTCTATATGCTATGATCTTGATTCCAAAATTAGACTAAATTACAGGAGTCCAGTCTACATGCAGGGTTTCTAACTCTTGATTTCTTCTTCTAATGGTATCTATTGTTTAGTAAAGTAATGACATTTGAATTTCGTTGAGAAGTTAAAAATAAAATTTTAGTTGAATATATTACGCAAATGTGCAAGTGATGGCAACTGTTCTTTGCCCTTTTCTCTTGAAGTTAAGAGTGATTTGACTTTCTTATGCAGAAAATGTGGCTCGCTGGGTTCTCGAGGGGCATCCAGGAGATGCATAGGAAGGCCTCTCTCGTCCTCGAGGATGCGGTACGAAACATATATACTGTTGTTGCCTTCTGCGCTGGAAACAAGGTGATGGAGTTGTACAGATTGCAGCTTGGCAAGATATTCAAACGGAGTGTTGTCCACGGAGTGGCCATTGGTTTCGCCTTTGGCCTCTCACAGTTTCTTCTCTTTGCCTGCAATGCCCTCCTTTTATGGTATACTGCGCTATCAGTGAAGCATTATCGCGTTGACCTCCTCACTGCTCTCAAGGAGTACTTGGTCTTCTCTTTTGCAACCTTTGCACTAGTGGAACCGTTTGGACTTGCTCCCTACATACTCAAGAGGCGGAAGTCGCTCACCTCGGTATTTGAAATCATCGACCGTGTCCCTAAAATCGACCCAGACGACAATGCCGGCCTTAAGCCTCCAAATGTTTATGGAACCATTGAGCTGAAGAACATCGACTTTTGCTACCCAACTCGTCCCGAGGTGATGGTGCTAAGCAATTTCAGCCTCAAAGTCAGTGGTGGGCAGACCATAGCGGTTGTGGGTGTTTCGGGATCCGGGAAGAGCACGATCATCGGACTTTTAGAGAGGTTTTATGATCCGGTCGCCGGCCAGGCTTTACTGGATAACCGGGACTTGAAGTCATACAATCTCCGATGGCTAAGAAACCACATGGGCTTGGTACAGCAGGAACCTGTCATCTTCTCCACCACAATAAGGGAGAACATCATATACGCGAGGCACAACGCATCGGACGCCGAGATAAAAGAGGCAGCTAGGATAGCGAATGCCCACCACTTCATCAGTAGCTTGCCACACGGTTATGACACCCACATAGGCATGAGAGGAGTTGATCTGACGCCAGGGCAGAAGCAGAGGATTGCCATTGCCCGAGTCATCTTGAAAAATGCTCCCATATTATTGCTCGACGAGGCCAGCTCCGCAATCGAGTCAGAATCGAGTCGGGTGGTTCAGGAAGCACTTGATACATTGATCATGGGGAATAAGACCACCATTCTCATCGCTCACAGAGCTTCGATGATGAAACACGTAGACAATATTGTAGTCCTCAATGGAGGTCGGATCGTTGAGCAGGGGACTCATGATTCTTTGTTGGCGATGAATGGTTTGTATGTCCGGCTGATGCAACCTCACTTTGGGAAGGGCTTCCGGCAACATCGGCTTATTTAAGGGGCTTGTGTACATTAACATGGATTTCTTTATGACAGTCAGCTTCAGCTTAATTTTCCCGGGTCGCCGGAGATGCATATATGGCCAGGAACCTCTACACGTATGTATTCTTTGCTTCTTGGGGTGACAAGGGATGACTGGAGAAAGAGAAAGGAAGGGCTTTTGACAATATTTATTGTGAATCTGTAGAATGAATAGAAAAAAAATAGTGTTGGATTGAATTTTAGAAATGAATGATGAAACAGTGTGATGTATTCTTTGGGAGGCGTATGTTCACTCTTCTGTATAGAACGTCGTCTCCATTGCATATTTGATTAGTTCTGTAACCAGGAAAGGTGTAGATACTGCTGTTTGGTAAAGAGAATTGGTTTTCCTTTTTTATTATTTTGCTTTTCTGCATCTTCTCTGTCTCAGCCGGGTTGGGAGGACAATGGGTGGAGCACGGAGAATGCGGCTGGTCGCCTTCAATCTTGCGCTCTCCCCTCTATTCCACCGTTGCTACCCCGACATTCACCCAGGAAAAGTATTGTGAGCTCAACACTCGAACTATGAATTTAAAGTTATTTTAACAGGAGCTGATACATTCAGTTCTTTTTGTACTTTGTAGCCCCCATTTGCATTCAATCATGTCACTAATATATTATATATTTCACAATTTCAGTGTATATCCTTTTTATGTGAATGCAAAAGTATATGTATTTAATTCATACGAGTGAATTGAATACTATATTTTCCTGTTCCAATAGCCTTTTCTTTGAGAACAAAATCTTTATTTCAAGCCTCAATCCCGTCATCATGCCGAATTGCATCCTCTTCTCCATACAACATCACACAGAGGGAGGGCGTCTTATTGACAACATCACACCCAGCTCTTGAACTCGATCCATGCTCCTTAATCCGCAGTGGAGAAAACGCGCACATGGACGACCCATCCGACTCCGACCCAAACCGATTCGAGTCCATCCTGCGTGAGTACTTCAAAAACTCGGGACTCCGCCCGATCGCCGCCCGTATCGAAGTCTCAGGACTCCGACCTTCCCTCTCGAGAGCCTCCAACGTTCTCGGACTACTGACGTCCAAGACGACGCACTGTCTGCAGAGCGGGCAAGTGGAGTGCTCGCGGAGCCACTTATCAATGCAGTCGATGTGGAATGAATGCCTGCAACGGTTGAGGTACCTCACCCTTTCGTTGCTTGTGAAATCATTCTGACACACAGCGCAGTCTGGGTTCGAGCTCTGGCTGGATGGGATGGTTGGGATGCACTGAATGGTCGCTGAGGGAAGGCCTCGGCTCTCGGACTCTATGGAGGGGTGTTCTTCTTCAAAGATGGAGTTTGGGTGGTGGTGGTGGTTGTTTGGGCTTTGGGTATTGCTGACCAGGCAGCATTGCCTGTTGTAGATTTTGTAACAGCTTATGATGATGAGAAGAAGAGCTGCTGCTCCGATGGGTACGTCCACCAATGGCTTTCGCCAGACTGGCAGCGGAGATGGTGACTCCGCCGGGCTTTGGCTCATGCTCCGACGTCGGTGGTTGGACTTCGATCAGGCCTTGTTTGGAGGGGTTGACATGGATTTTATTTGTGGGTGATGCAAGGTGAGGACAAAATGAGATCCATGATTCTATCGAGCAATTTTAGTATTTTAGTATACAATAGACTTAGAAAACAAGGTGAACCTCGTGGAGATCGAAAGTCCACGGATTTGTTTGGTTTTTAAACATTCACATTAATTCAAATATCAATATGAATTTTTTTTTTGATTAACTGATTAATTATATTGCTAACCAAAGAAAGGGTGTTTACAAGATCTACAGCAAGAGGGAATGGAAATTGTTTGCTAATATATGTTATTTTTTGATAAATAACATATCTTGCTAAATTTTTTTGAACATCTTCAATATAGCGTTGATACACGCAGTCCATTTTCCGATTCATTTTGCAGCTTTATACATTATGATAACATAGTATATATTACACTATCATAATGTATGGGGTTTTATGACTTCTATTATAGTGTATGACTCTAAATTTACACTATCATAGTGTATGACTCTAATATAAATTAATGTATCTCATTATATACTTCATTTCATAATGGACTGAGTCGCGTGCTTCTTTTTCCTCTTAAATAATACTAACATCAAAATTCTATA
Source organism: Acorus gramineus (assembly GCA_030737835.1). Taxonomy (NCBI): domain Eukaryota; kingdom Viridiplantae; phylum Streptophyta; class Magnoliopsida; order Acorales; family Acoraceae; genus Acorus; species Acorus gramineus. Next base: position 2,427,722 of record CM060854.1, read on the forward strand.
GTTTGCGTGGGTAAGACATCGGCAATGGACTGAGCCGGCCCAGAACAAAAATACCAGGTCCAGATCCTACCCATGGGCCTGGGGCCTGAGCGGACCTGCCTGGCAGGGCCCGGGTTTTCACGAGAGAACTGGGCTTTGGGCCTGCAGCCTGAGCAGTCCATGCCAGGCCCAAAATGCCCATGCGAGCGTAAAGGCCCAAAACAAAAAAAAGAAAATTTTAAAAAAGAGTGCTCATACACGCAGTTTTTTTTACAGTCCGTTTTACAGTCTCATACACTATGATAACGTAGTATATACTGCACTTTTTTTTTCATTTTTACATTATGAAAAAAAATATACTAATGTATCACAGTATATACTTCATTTCATATAATAGCATACACTTCAAAATATGAGTGTATAATTTTTAGAAAAAAGAAAAATAGAATGAACTACAATTGAGGCGGTAAAGGGAGTTGTGCATATCTTTTTCCTTTAATAAAAAAGAATGTTGATACACACAATCTAATACCTTAAATACATCTTTATTAGAGGTAGGGGAGAGGTGGCGTCCCCTCCCAAACCCATTCCCCACCCTTCCACCTTCATGGGCTTCCCATGGGCCAGCCCAAACGGGCCCTGTTCAGGCTAGCTCGATGGGCTGGGCGTGGCCCCAGATTCTGGCCAAAGTCTGCCCCGATAAAAAAAAAACGAGCCGTAAGGGTTGGTTTTCAGGCTTTAGGCCAAATGTTGAACTTTAATCGTGGGTTAGTGATGAACCAACTCTTAAGAGAGAAAAAAAAAGTTTCGACTCACTCTTTACAAATGTTTAATCTATCTATATTAACAGGAAAATGATATATTTAACCTTGTGTACAACCTTGTCTATCATTTGTAGTGATTTTCTTTTTGAAAAAAAAATATTTTCATCTATTAAAATATGTACTATGAAAAAAAAAATACATATTAAAATAAAATGAAATACATATTAAAATATATTAATATATTTTTCTTATAAAAAAAAAAATTTGAAATCAAGTGATTTTTAAGCCATAGACCGGTTACATAAATGGACTCTGTACATCAATGTTTTCATACTATACAATGCACATATAAATAACGTCAGCTGGGCCCTACGAGAACTATAATGCAAATAACATATACAACAATGAGTTTGATATTCGTTTATAAATTGCCAATTTTGATCATCTGATCCTTTTGAGAGATCACCATTCTAACCGTCCATCCATTGCAACTAATTATGAACCCCAAAGAACGTTCCATCCCGGCACTCCCGGCCAACAATAAAATCGTTTACTTGGGACCCAAGCCACTAACCGACCAATATGTACAGTATTTCGAAAAGATCCATTTCTTTATCCAGCCAATCAACCACAAAACGTCACCCTATCCAATCAAAAGTCAAAACCCCCCTTCACCAACACCCACCCTCCCTAAAACCATCTCCCGCGATGCACCAGACCAAACACTCATCTATATATAAACCCCCCCCCCCCTTATTATTAAACCCTACAAAACAATAATAAATAGAGATTTTTAGTTTTAAGTCCCCACAAACTATAATATTCAGTGATCGATCCCTCCCTTTTTATATTTAGCTTTTAGTCTTCAGATTTAAATGATAGTTCCTTTTTAGTCCCTGAGAGGGACCTATCCATAAATTATTTAATTTATTTTTTAGTCCTTGTGAGGGACCTATCTATGAATTATCCTTTAAATCGAGAGACTAAAACTTAAATACGAAAAAAGAATGATCCATCACTAAATATGATAGTACGTTGGACTTAAAATTAAAAATCTTTAATAAATAACAAAAAAAGCCCTGCCGTGAGCCTTCCCGTCGTCCCTCCCGTGCCGTGACTAAACCACGACCGTCCAAACCTCCCCCACTCGAATCCTCCACCGTCCGATCCCATCATGGATACAGACCCGACGGGGAACCCCTGCCTCGACTTCTTCTTCCACGTCGTCCCCGACACCCCTCCCGAAACCCTAATTTCTCTATTGGACTCCGCGTGGACCCACGACCCCTTGAAGGCTCTGAAGCTCATCTGCCACTTACGCGCCGTCCGCGGCACCGGCAAATCCGACAAGGAGAGCTTCTACGCCGCCGCTCTCTGGCTCCACGACCACCACCCCAAAACCCTCTCCCTCAACATCGCCGCAATCGCCGCCTTCGGCTACATCAAGGACCTCCCCGAGATCCTCTATCGGATCCTCAACGGCCACGACGTTCGCAAAAAGCCCGATTCGAGCGAGCCGCGTTTGAAAAAGCGCGCGACCGCGGCTTCCAGAGCCATCGAGAGGTACGCGCGCGATCCCAACTACCGGTCCCTCCACGACGCGGTGTGCGAGTTCTTCGCGGGAGCCCTTACCGCCGACCTCGAGCGGTTGAGATCGGGGAAGCCCAACGAGATCGGGCTTTCCGCGAAGTGGTGCCCCTCGCTCGCCTCGTCCTTCTACAGATCCACCCTCCTCTGCGAGGGGATCGCGAAGCGGGTATTCGGGCGCGAGTCCGCGCCCGAGTACGCCGACATCGAGGAGTCGCACTACGTCTACAGAGTCCGCGCGCGCCTCCGCCGCGAGGTCCTCGTCCCCCTCCGCGCGGCGCTCGAGCTCCCGGAGGTTTACATCACCGCGAAGAATTGGGGGTCGGTCCCGTACGAGCGCGTTGCGTCGGTGGGGATGAAGCGGCACAGGGAGGCGTTCAAGAAGCACGACGGGGAGCGGTTCGGGGCGTACGTTGAGAGCGTGAAGAAGGGGGAGAAGAGGATCGCGACGGGGGCGCTGCTGCCGCACGAGATCCTGGCGGGGGCGGCGCACGACGAGGTGGCGGAGCTGCAGTGGCGGAGGATGGTGTCGGAGCTCTTGGAGAAGGGGAAGCTTCGGAACTGCATCGCCGTGTGCGGGATGTCGTGGTTGAAGGTGGGGACGAAGGTGAGGGACGTGGGGGTGGCGATGGGGCTGTTGGTGGCGGAGCTGAGCGAGGAGCCGTGGAAGGGGCAGGTGATCACCTTCGGTGAGAGGCCCAAATTACTGCGGATAGAGGGGGAGACGATCGCGGAGAAGATGAGCTCTTTGAGGCGGGTGGAGAGGGTGAGGAAAGCGGACTTGCAGGCGGTGTTTGAGCAAATACTGGAGGTGGCGGTGGAGGGGGGGTTGGAGGCGGAGAGGATGATAAAGAGGGTGTTTGTGTTCAGTGATACGGAGTTCGATGAGGCGTCGGTGAGGCCGTGGGAGACGGATTATATGGCGATCAAGGGGATGTATGAGGAGATGGGGTACGCGGTGCCGGAGATTGTGTTCTGGAATCTGAGGCACTCGGGGGCGACGCCGGTGACGAGCATGGAAAAGGGGCGCTTGTCAGTGGTTTCTCGAAGAATATGTTGAAGGTGTTCTTGGAGGGTGATGGAGGTATTGATCCGGTGTTGATTATAGATGCTGCCATTGCTGGGGAGGAGTATAGGGAGCTCGTCGTCTTTGATTGAGGAGAGGAGGGGTTGTTCGATATATATTTCATGGAGAATGAGATTCATCAAATTTTTTTTTTTTATTTGGGGGTGGGGGGTGATTGATATAGAGTATATAAGCGGATGATATAGTATGTGGTTAGGGTTTTTTTTTGTTTTGGAGATTGTAACGTGTCAAATTTTTATGGATCCATGTGATGTTTCTATTACTTGAATTGAATTTCTATAGGATGATATGGAGTATGAATAATGATATTTCCATTATAATGTGTGGCTCCACCAATTTTCTCTTTTTTGAAATACATATATTTAACATTATATATAGAGAGTATAGTTTGGTTTTTTTTTATATTAATTTTTATCATTTGATGTGATTTTATTTTTGGGATAACGGGAGCCTCTTAACAACAAAAAAATATTTTTAGGGATGGAAGCAAACTTGTGTATGATAAGGTTTATTCATGATTCTTGTGATTTATTTATTCATGATTCTTTTTGTTTATATGCTATCAATGTTATATATGTAGTTACCGCCCCCATTGTCTTTTTATAATTCATGATTTATACTATAAAACCTGTCCTTCCACGTTGCCATTCATAAAGTCTAAGCTCGCTTCGGCCCTAAAAAGGTCAAATTGGGCATAACTGATTTATCAAATATGAATCATAGCTATTTTAAAAATTACAGCTATTAGATATATCATAAAATAAACTATTAGATTAATATTATAAAATTTTACATAAATTAAATAAATAACTTAAATGTTGGTATAAATTTTCTTAAAATAAATCACATCACTCACTCACCTACGGGATCCTTTGAAAACCAAATGAAAAAAATATGATTTTGTATAATATTACTAAAAATTGAATCTCAAAAACATACTTTTGTACAAGGAAATATAACATATTAGAACCATTTGGAAACACGCTATATTTTAAAGGAACATTGACCTATTATGGTTTAGATATTTTTAAAAAAAATTTGGCTTCATTTCGTTAGCTCTCAGTATAACCCAAAAAGGGGTTTCAAGAAATGGAAAAGTTTTGCATATTTGGATATGGTTTTCAACTTCACTAGCTATATTATATTTCTAGTGGGAACTGCTCAAGAAAGGTAAAAAGTGTGTGTGTGTGTTTAACAAGTTCAATAGAGTTGACTCTTATGTCAAATGGGCGATATATTTTTTTTTGGGATAAATAGTAGGCGTCTGTTTTAATTTTATTTAAAAAAAGACAGCTCCTAAAGAAAATACAATGGACCTAGATAGTTAACTAAAACTATCCATCACCCGGACCTCCTAAGTAGAAGAGCAATCTACTCAGATAATCTAAAATCGAAACAAACCAACATGCTATTCCTCAATGCACGGAATACCTCCCTGAAAAGACACCTGAAGTGCCCTTGCAAAATTCATGCCCCAGTCCCGAATCAAATACATTATCATTTCTCAAATATTTTCCTCATAAACCTTGACACCCCGAAAGAGCAAGTGATTCCTAGCAATCCAATGGGACCATAAGAATCAAGTGAAGTATATGCACCACTAGACGATGTGCATACATCAGCGATTTTTTTTTACATTGATTAAAAATTATTTTACATTCAAAATGAAGTGATATACATTGTTCAACAAAACATATACATTATTAAATGATGTATAATTTTTTTCAAAAATATAAATATATGTGATTTATATATTAGACTATAAAAAAGATTGAATCTAACATTTTCCTTTACCAATATTTGAAGAAGCCTAGAATAATTAAAAACACACTTACTGAACAAACACACACACACGCGTATATACAACAATTATTTTTAAGTTGATGTGTAAGGAATATTATTTTTCATTATTCATGTTCACGTGTAACTTTGAATACAGCCCACATGTAGTCTTCGTGTGATTTTTTATATGTTAAATAGATATAATTTATATATCAAAACATATAATTCCATAAAATGATACATATAGTCTATTAAGTTGTATGACCACACTTACTAAGAAATAAAAGATTAATATATTGTAATGAAATGTATAGATTGTTTGTAAAGAAAGTGAAAAATTCATATATCGCCTGTAAATACTACTGTAAAAAAGCCTTGAAAAACTGAACCATACATGTGGAGTGTGGACTAATTATGTGAACACATTGCCAGTACAGCGTGTGTTCAAATATCATGGGGGTCATGACATACCAAAAAAAACCATCATGGGATCATGGATGTAGGTTTCTTCATTGAAATTTGATGGCCACATTTTTTTTTTTTAAAAAAAAATGAGGATTATGTTGACTGCTTTTCCTATATTTTACATACATGTAGTCATGATCATTTCTATAAACGTTTTCATGTCACCTAACTCATTATATAGAATCACTCACCCATGTCATATATTCTACTGTATTAGCATATATTTTTTTTAAAATAAAAAATAAAAAAGTATGTATTCAACTTATTTATTTATATATTTTAAATTTTGTGAAAGCATGTATTCTATGAGACAAATACACAATTTAAAAATATTAGTGACTTCCTATAACATTTTTCATTAATTGTATATTTCCAACCAAGAATGAGGGTAACCGGAGAGGATCATCCACTTGCATTTGGCTGTGACTCGGGTCCGGGTGGACCCGACCCGTGAAAGGACCCGACAGGTTCGGGTCCAACCTAGGACCCGGCGGGTCCGGGGAAATGTGGACCCGGACCCGGACCCGTCGGACCCGGGTCGGGTCCGGGTCCGACCCGACCCGGATGGTTGGGTAAAAAAAAAAAAAAAAAGAGAGAAGAGCTCATGTATTTGTTTGCCTTATCATTCTATTTGAATTTTTTTGTAATAAAACATTATTGTTAATGAGACTATGTTTGAATATAATTTTATATAATTCAAAAGAAGTAAATGAATTATTAAACAACATCTAAAACAATAATCACTAACATAAAAATCATATTAATCTAAATAATAAACATAACTAACCTAAACAACATTCAAAACAATATTAACCTAAACAACATTCAAAACAATATTAACCTAAACAACATTCAAAACAATAAACACTAACATATTAACCTCATAAATCATACAACAAAACTAATTAATCATACAAATTCAAAAGCTAATAAGTTAATTGTCCAAAACAAACCGATTTATAGGCTTGTTATGATTATGATTTATGAACTTGTAGATAAAAAAATAAGTTAAGTAAGAAATAAAATTATGTATCAACTAATACTAATGGTCTTATAATATATAAACATATATTAAAAAAAACATTCGGGTCCAACGGGTCCAACGGGTCGGGGCGGGGTGGACCCGGACCCGACCCGTTTGTTTGTTCGGGTCCGCCGGGTCGGGTCCAACTCGGGTCGGATCCAAATCGGGTCGGGTATATTACACGTGTAATCGGGTCCGGGTCGGGTAGGGTCCGGGTCTGGACCCGACCCGTTGACAGGCCTAGTGACAACAGTGATGGGATACATTGCTAGAGAAACCAAGAATACTGATGTGTGGGTCTATTAAAAAAAAATACTTCCTACAAAAGATGTAAATAATTTTAAACAATGTAATATGTAATTTTTCCTTAAATAGCAGATAAAATAAGAACATTTTCTTGAAAGTTATCTTTTTCCGGATTACGATTGGTGAACACAGCTTCATGGGGACTAGGGGAGCTCGGACAAACGATAGTTACATACTTTTTTATTATTATTATTTCTCCAATCAAAGATAATTTAATGATACATTTTTCAAAATAAAAATTTATTTTCATTGAACAACAAATATTACATGCTACGTACAAATTAAAAAATTTAGAAAAAAAAGAAAGAGTTTAGTACATCTCTCATAGTTTACTCAATAAATCAAAAACATAATGGTGAACCACATTTGTAATTCCAATAGAATAGAAGAATGAGAGACAAGAGAGTCTCTCAAACAAATTAAAGCATACAAAATCATCCAAACTTTTACCAAGATCACATCAACTTACATAATCTTTTTTTAAAACATAAACTGATTTGAAAAGATAATACCACTGCAATTTGTTCATAATCAGATAAAGCTTGTTCTCTGCTACCAATCAATTAAAATTACAATTGAAACTGAGACCTGCTATTCAGCTTTAGTCATCATAAAAAAAAAACAACAAAAAACCAAAACCCATAAAAGATCAGTCAGCACTTTCTAACACAACAAAAATCCCAACCCCCATATACATAAAAACAACATATACAAAAATTAGATTAGCAAATCCCATCAGTGCCTCTGTTTCTCTAAAAATCAACACCCTCTCAAAACCTCCTTCAGCAGCCTCTTTGCATCAGGACCCAAACCCGACATCTCCGGCGCCGGCATCAACGGCCGCTTCCGTCCACTCAACCCAACCGCCGGAGGCATCTGGACCGTCTGCACCGGCGGCGGCGGCGGATTCCGCCACCTTGGGAGCGGCCCCGAGACGAGCAGGGTCTTGAGCACAGGCCCGGCGTCGGCCACCGTCTGCATCAGCTTCCCCATCTCCGGCAACGGCCGGGAGTTCATCAGACGGTGGAGGTGGTCGGAAGGGGCGGAGGAGACGACGACGTCGAAGATGGAGTCGACGGGGGAGGAGATGTAGGAGGAGTGGTTGTTGGAGTCGGTGGAGGTGATGGGGAACTGGAGGGAAGGGGGGAGGGGGAGGAGGTCGACGAGGGGGTCGGAGGGAGGGGAGGTTTGGGTTTGGGTGGTTTGGGGTTTGGGGAGTAGGAGGTGTTGGAGCTGGAGGAGGTGTTGGCGGGCCTCGTCGCGCTCGAAAGTGGTCTGCTTTAGGAGTTGGTAGAGCTGGTTCACGCAGTCCTCTTTCAGGCGGATCTCGTTCATGGCGTTCGTACGCAGGGTCTCCTTTTCGAGGGTCGCGTAGAGGAGGCGCTGTCGGAGGGCTTGGATTTCCTGATAGACATTGAAAAGATTGGGAATTTATGTCAGGATTTGATGATTTTATGTTAATGGAGATTTAAAGAAAAACATAAAAGAACACATTTTTAATGGGAACCCAAAACTAAAACTAGAAGACATCAATAACAAACAAAGAAGAATTGTCAATACTTTAATGGATTTCCTGGTTGGGGGCGTTGTAAAGATTGTGAATTTATGTCAGGATTTAAATTGAAATCAATGTGAGAGATGAAGAGACTATGTTAATTGAAACCAAAATCACATAAAAAGAACATATTTTTAATGGTGACCCAAAACTAAAACGACAAGACATCAATCACAAAATTGATTCAGACCCAAAACACAAACGAAGATCAACAACTCTCCTAAAAAAACAGAATTGAATTAACATGAATGACCCACATTAATGGCGACTTAAAAAACTAAAAGAGTGATTAGGGTTTGGGGTTCACCGAGGAGAGGTGGGTGGCGGAGTTGTTCTCGGTGTAGCCCATCGGAGGAGTCGGAGGGTTGTCGAAGCCTGACAGCATGAGATCCATCAAGGGATCGGACATTGGAGGATTCGGTTGCGGACGATCGTCTTTGTGCGACGGGAGGGCCGAAGAGAAGGGGTTTAAATAGGGTCAGATTTTGGTCTGGTACATCGCGGAGACATGTTTTAACGGGGTTCGTGTGCGGTGAAAGGGGATTTTGATTGGACAGAGTGACGTTTGGTCCAAGTGTTGTGGTTGTTTTGGCGGGTTAAATTAGCGGATCCGTTCGAAATATTGTAGCTTTTGGTCCGTGTTAAATTAAGCTACCATAATTGGTCGCTTAACTGTCATTTTTGTCCCCCACCACCCCCAAACATTGGAGCAACGGTCATCTAATAAAATGAAAATTTTAATTAAATTCCAAAACTGTCATATTTCTAAGTTTGCATATATAATGGAAAAAATGAATTTATTAATTTTTTTTATTTTTTTATTTTTAGAATAAGACATAACTCGTAATATGATTTCAATCTATGTATCCACGGTCAAATTTATTTTTAAAAAATGAATTTGAAACAAGAAAGGAAGGGTGGGTTTGTATTTATAGAAAAGGGTGGTTTTGGAATTTGGATGAAAGGGAGAGTGGCATTGTGGTCTATGTATGTGGGTAACATTATGGTTGGTAATTAATTTGGGGTCACATTAATAATTAAAAAAAAAAGTAATCGTGAATATAAGTTTAAAATGAAGTGAATTTTGAAAGACTCACTGGATTCTAATGGAACCAGTGTATCATGGGACATTGAACTAGTGGAATGTTAAGTGTCACTTGAAATAATTATTCCGTAATGCCCAACCCACCATTTTTTTTTTCCTTCCTTCCCAGTATTGATTTCTAAATGGATGATATTGTGATAAATATTATATTATATATATAATTATATGATTTTTCAAAGATAAATTCAATTCATCATTCAAATTAAATATTTAGAAGGAATCACATTATGCTTTTCAAATGTCAGTTAGATACAGATTCTATCATTTAGGTGTGAATACCTATAACAATTTAGATATGAGCACATTCGCTTTGTATTTGATAAGTTGAACTCCCTTAATCTGGGTTCTACGTGCTAAGTATAACAATCAAATTTTTCCATGAAATCCTAATTTATGACCATAGCTATTCAATTAATTTTAACCATCCAAAATTATTGTGACAAAATTTAACCAACTAGGTGACTGAGACCAATCAAAACAGTAAATGTCATTCCATCACTTTTTGATAAACATTGTTATAATATTATATTTATGATTGATCCATATCATATTGGTTTATAATTTGATCAAGTTTGTTTTTGTTATGTGATTATTTTTTTAAAAAATTAATTGTATTATCTAAACATTACAGTGATAAAAAATTTAACTAACTTGGTAATCAAGTCCAATCACAATTGACCATGTCATTCTATTTATTTTTTTTATAAAAAATGATATAATATTTCAGATTTATCCACATCATATTCGGACACATATTTGATCAATTTGTTTTTCTTACCTTATTATTTCCCAAAAAATAAAAAAATTAACATAAACTAAACGAGCATGTATTGGTTGATAATTCCATCCAAGCGCGGCCTAAAATGCCAAGTGTGACTGCGCTATTTTTTATTCTTTTTTTTTTTTCTTGAACATTTTTTCAATCCCATGTGCATTCTTGGCACAATGAATTAAACAATATTTTTTTTAATGACAAATTTTCAAAAAATATTAGTGTGTTTTCAATTTTCTTTAAATTATTTTGATGGTTATGATGTGCGTTAGTTGCTTTTTTTCCTTTGCATTCTTTTTACAGGAAAACTATAAATAACCCCCTGTAAATATTCTGAAATTCATATAACCCTCTGAATTTTCTGAAATTCATATAGCTCAATAAAAATATGTATGTAAATCCAAATAATTTCTTGAGTTAAATTTTTATTGTCAGATGAGGAATATTATATGGATACTCTATTTGGTTAACCCTAACTAATAACATAGTATACTAAAAACCCTCTAATGTGTTTAAAATGTAAAAAATTATATATAGATGACGATTTTACCTATCTGAATAGGATTTTATAATCTATTCGAAATGATAAAATCATCATTTACATATGATTTTTCATATTTTTAATAAATTATATAAGGTTTTTGACATAATTGTTTCAGTTAGAGTTAACAAACAGAATATTCACATAATATTCATCATCTGTCAACGAAAGTTTAACTCAGAGAATTATTTGAGTTTATACATGTGTTTTGAGGGGGTTACATGGATTTCAATGAACATCAAGGGGCAATATGAATTTCAAACTGTTTACAAGGAGTTATTTGGATTTTTCCCCTTTTATTTCTTGCTAAAAATGTCTCTCTCTGATTGATTAATACTTTTAGTTAAAGGATTTATATAAACATTATTCATTATTAATATGAGGTCTGCTAGCTGTTTATGAAGCTTCTAATACCCAAGCCATTATGGCATTATTAATGTTAACACTCCACCAAATAGTCCACTGTGCAATCCATCCTTTTCTTCCTCTCCCACGATCCTCTCATTCTCCACCTCCATTGCAGACCAATCGGTCTGACTGAGAAGGAGATCCTTCCGCAGTCAGTTGCATCCTCCCCGAGCCTCCCTTTCCAGTCCACTCACCGACGACACGATCTCTGCCAGCAGGATCTACAACAAGCACAAATAGGACATAAAGTCAGTGCAGAGTCAAGATTATTATAAGGGTATCAATGTGATTTATATAAATATTTTTTAAAGTTATATCATTATATATTTTTTAAAATTTCAATAGTATAAATTAAAAAATATATATGCATAAAATAAAATAAAGACATTTATGTAAAACATATCACTGAATAATTATAAAAAATAAGTATTTTAGAGTTTCACTCTTTTTCCATTATCTGTTTATTCGTGCAGTGTCTGATAAAATAAATATGATTCTAATGGAGAGCCTATATGGGTTTTCATTGGGATTTAAGAGATTTTATTGAGATTTCATCTTCATAAAAAGAGAAGGAGGGGTTTCTTTAATTTTTTGATCTTCTAGATGTACAAAATATTTATTTTATATCTTGGGTAGATTCATAGGATAAAAGTTGGATAATTGAAACCAAAATTCAATAGTGTATCATTTTAAAAGAATGGTGAGAGTGTATCACACACGTGGATCCATCCACATGGATTATGTTAATTTTTTGGGTTTTTAATTTTTAGGTCTCTATAAATAATAAGATTTACTGATCGATCTTTCACTTTTTCGTATTTTAGTTTTAATCCCTAGATTTAAACGATATGTTCATTTTTAATCCCTGAGAGGGACCTATCCCTAAATTATTTTATTTTCTTTTTAGTCCCTGGGAGGGACTAAAAAGAACATATCTTAAATCTGCGGACTAAAACTAAAATACGAAGAAGTGACTGATCGATCACTAAATCTCATAGTTTATGAAAACTTAAAAATAAAAAACCCTATTTTTTTTTTAGTGGTGGGCAGTGGGCTATTCTTATTGTTATTGAATTATGGAGCTTATGACCTGTGCCCACAGGTTATGAGCTCTAATAAAAAGATTTTAGATTTAATAAAAAAAAATACTAGACCCCCTGTCGCCAAGGTGGCTCCACCATGGTATAAAATTGTTTTTTTTGTTAGAAAAAAGATACACTCAGCCCCATTGCAGTCTCAATTATAGTCTATATCGTTTTTTTTTTTAAAAAAAAATCATACACTCTCTATTTGAAATATATGCTGTTATATGAAATGATGTAAATACTAAGATATAAAAGTGCATTTTTTTTCAAGTTGAAAAAATGAAAAAAAAAATTATATCATACACTATGATAGAAGTTATATACTATGATAACGCAATATGTACTACGCTATCATAATGTGTTGGACTATAAACTGGGTTGTGTGTATCAGCACTCTAATATTTATTCATGGTTTTTAATCATATCTCAATCTCTGCATCGAATAATCTTTAGGTGCTTAATGGATCTGAAGTCTGAACCAATTAGAGCTCATTCCATAGCAGACAAAATCTTATCACATTGAAATCTAATAAAATCAGATCGAAATCCCTAAACAATTCTGGTGAACCGTTGGATACCAAACGGTTAAATGTTTATTCACGCTCATTAGTGATCATAATTGGTAATGTAATTTTTGTCCGCCACCCCCCCCCCCCCCCCCCAAACATTAAATGGGACAATGGTCAGCTAATAATTACATTCCAAAATAGACCATCCTTTTAATTTTGCATATATGATGGAGAAAATGAATTGATAATTTCTTCATTTTATCTAATTTTTTATTTGTAGAAATAAGAAAAAAGTTCACAATATGATCTGAATCTATGTATCCACCAGACCACCAAGGAGGGTCAAATTTATTTTAAAAAATGAAATTGAGACAAGAAATTGATGGGTTAGATGTCAAATTGACAGTTGGGACTGTGCATTTGATGAACAGCTTGATTATTATAAATGATTATTCTCGCCTATAAATGATGATCCTAATGGATAACATAAATGTAATTTTTGCTTGCTCGTCGCCACTATATTAAATTGGAGCAATGGTCAGCTAATAAAAAGGGATTTTTAATTAAATTCCAAAACAATCATCCTTCTATTTGTGTATATGATGGAAAAAATGAATTGAAATTTTTTTATTAAATTATTTATTGATAGAAATAAGAAATAATTCAAAATATGATCTCAGTCTCTGTATCATAAATGATTATTCATGCCCATAAATGATCATAATTGGTAACATGATCGTAATTTTTGCTCAACCACCACTACATTAAATGGGGGCAATGGTCAGCTAATAAAAACATATTTTTAATTAAATTCCAAAACAATAATCCTTCTATTTGTGTATATGATGAAGAAAATGAATTGAATTTTTTTTATTTTTATCTTATTATTTATTAATAAAAATAAGAAAAAATCAAAATATGATCTCAGTCTTTGTATTTACAAAGGTAGGTCAAATTTATTTTTTTAAAAATTAAATGGAGACAAGAAATGAAGGGGTTTAGTTTTTATTATATGAAAACGATTTCAAATTAAAAATATTGACAATTTAAGCTAGACATATTTTTAGAAAAGGGTAGTTTTGGAACTTGGATGAAAGATAGTTGGTATTTAATTTGGTAACAGACTGATGGTTTGGTAATTAATTTGGGGTCACATTAAAACATAGTAATATTGAATATACATAAGTCTAAAATGAAAAGAAAAAAAAATTCATGAAAAGATGTGAAAATCAGTACATAAAGAATCCATTAATGAACCAAAAACTGGAGCAATAAAACATCAAAAACCAATGTATTATTATTTAATCACAAACAAAGAAAAACTATCAACACATATTAATAAGTCAGACTAACAATCCAAATCAATAATGAGAAGATCAACTGAGCTAAAACTGAGAATCCATTAAAAACAACTCTCACAAAAACAGAATTAAAATTATACACGAGTCACTAAAGCAGATGAAATGAAGTCACTACACGCAAATCAATGATGAGAATATGGAGAATTTATGTCAGGGTTCGATTAAACTGAAATCAATGTGCAAGAGTAAGAACCTTTGTTAATGGAGGTCCAAAATTAAAAAAAAAAAACGTTTCTTTTTTCATGAAAAGATGTGAAAATCAGTACACAAAGAACCCATTAATGGGAATCCAGAACTAAAACAATAAAACATCAAAAACCAAAAATCACAAACAAAGAAAAACCATCAATAGTTCTGTGAAAAGAACCCACCTCCAACGTAACAGAGACTGGATCTACATCCATGGCGGAGTTCTTGGTGCGGCCCATTGGAGGAGAGGTGGAGGCAGGAGTAGAGCCAGGAATTAAAGCAGGGGGGTTTAGAGTGTCAAGAGAATAAGTAAGATAAAAAGAATAATTATAGATATGTGACAAATTAAAATAGTTGTGTAGTGATAAAAATTCATAGAAGATCTTGTAAAATTTTTCAAAATCTTAATATTATCATCACAAAGAATAGAAAAAATGAAGCTTTCAGAAACAAAGATTTTTGCAATTTTTTTTAAAAGACATATGACTCTAAATCTCAACGTGCACTAATACACACATCTATTTTTTGTGCCCTTATTTTCATTTGTCACGTCTAATGCAATATATAAAATTAGTTATCATGTTATATATTCTACTATCTCTACATACACTATAAGAGAAAACGTAAAGAAAATATATGAATTTATTTTATATAAACATGTACTTCATTTCTACTGGCTATCACAGATAATCTATGTGGTTTTACCACAAAAGATCTGAATCTACAACTACTTCGCCCGGCAGAGCACGGAGCTGCTCGATCTCCCCCATCAACTGAGCATGGACATTGAACTCAGGTGCACTCTCCTGGGCATCAACCAGTGCCACTGATTCTCCAAGATCCACACTCCTCGCATCCAAAAATGTCAACTGCTCTGGAGCTTTCCTATCTAAGAACTTGGGAATTCCCTTCCTATCTAAAAACTTCCATGAAATATCTTTTACTTGGATGCCTTCCCCTGTCCACTGGTTCAAATGCAATTCTGATGGTTCTCTCTCTAATGACAGGGCTGGCTTTGGTAACCTCATCGGGGATCCGCATGGACATTTTATCACTAGCATGGTGGCGCGCGTCTCTCTCCAGCAAGTATCAACCATTTGGAACTCCTTGGTGTGAAGAGCGGCGTGCTCCTGTGTGCCCAGAATGGTCTCCGAAAGGTGGCTTGTGAATCTGACTCCTCCACTGCAGTATGCTGGCTGAAGGGCAGGGGTTCGATCCCATGGACATCGAAATGTGACTACATAGAGACAATGGATTTCCGTTGCTCCCTTGAGGAATGGTCCATCTGCCACATTTATCGCGAAGCAA
This sequence comes from Acorus gramineus, assembly GCA_030737835.1. Classification (NCBI taxonomy): domain Eukaryota; kingdom Viridiplantae; phylum Streptophyta; class Magnoliopsida; order Acorales; family Acoraceae; genus Acorus; species Acorus gramineus. Next base: position 2,443,549 of record CM060854.1, read on the forward strand.
ACGCCAATGCGAACCTTTTGGCTGCAAGGCAAAGTCCAATGGGGTCTCGGATTATTGATGTCCAAGAAGTTTGGGTTGATCTTGATGTGGCATTGATCCTCAAGATTCAACAGAGCTCTATCCGCCTCATTTTGATTAATCTCCTTGTACTTTCACTCCAAATGTTGGGCCTTTCTCCTTCAAGTGATTGAGAACTGTAATCCCAAACTATGTTTTGGGATTCTTTCTCCCTACGTTCCCTTAAAAGAGTTTTGTATTGGCTCCCACTCTTGTACATCTGCATCGATACTTTCAATACAATCACATACTTACAAAAAAAAAAAATTGCTCTGGAGCATCGACAAACATGTTTTCCCTTCCCGAGTCCTGAAATACTTTCCACTTGCAAGCATCTGGAATCTTTCTTGTGATTGGAATCTCATAGGTGCATTCAAAATCACAATTCCTATGAGAATTATGTCTGAGGATTTTTTTTTAATAAAGCTCTACTACTCCCCTCTTTGGTTGGTGAATACACAAAAGAAAAGGGATTGAATAAATAAAAAAGACAATGGTGAACCTCATTTGTAGTTCCAACAGGATAGAAGAATGAGAGACAAAAGAGTCTCGCTAACAAAATTAAAGGATATGATATAAAATCATCCCAACTTTTACCAAATAAACCACAAAAAAATACCAATGCAATTTGTTCACAATCAGATAATGCTTGTTCTCTGCTACCTATCAATTAAAATCAGCTTGTTTAGGTCATCAAAAAAAAAAAAAAAAACAAACAAAACCCAGAAAGATCAGTTAGCACTTTCAACGCAACAAAAATCCCAACCCCCATATACATAAAAACAACATATACAAAAATTAGATTAGCAAATCCCATCAGTGCCTCTGTTTCTCTAAAAAATCAACACCCACTCAAAGCCTCCTTCAGCAACCTCTTCGCATCAGGACCCAAACCCGACATCGCCGGTCGCTTCCGTCCACTCAACCCAACTGCCGGAGCCATCTGGAGCGCCTGCACTTGCGACGGCGGCGGAGGCGGAGGCGGCGGATTCCGCCACCTTGGGAGCGGCCCCGCGACGAGCAGGGTCTTTAGCAGAGGCCCGGCGTCGGCCACCGCCTGCATCAGCTTCCCCATCTCCGGCAACGGCCGCGAGTTCATCAGACGGTCGAGGTGGTCGGAAGGGGCGGAGGAGGAGACGACGACGTCGAAGATGGAGTCGACGGGGGAGGATATGTAGGAGGAGTGGTTGTCGGAGTCGGTGGAGGTGATGGGGAAGTGGAGGGAGGGGGGGAGGGGGAGGAGGTCGACGAGGCGGTCGGAGGGAGGGGAGGTTTGGGTTTGGGTGGTTTGGGGTTTGGGGAGGAGGAGGTGTTGGAGCTGGAGGAGGTGTTGGCGGGCCTCGTCGCGCTCGAAAGTGGTCTGCTTGAGGAGTCGGTAGAGCTGGTTCACGCAGTCCTCTTTCAGGCGGAGCTCGTTCATGGCGTTCGTGCGCAGGGTCTCCTTTTCCAGGGTCGCGTAGAGGAGGCGCTGTCGGAGGGCTTGGATTTCCTGGTTGGGGGAGTTGAAAAGATTGGAAATTTATGTCAGGATTTGATGATCTTGTGTTAATGGAGGTTTATAAAGAACACATTTTTAATAGGGACCCAAAACTAAAACAATAAAGAGATCAATCACAAACATTGAAGAAAGGAACCCACCTCCAGAGCAACAGAGACTGGATCTGCATCCATGTCCGGTCCCCTCTCTTTCTTTTTCTTTTTTTTTCTTTTTTGCACACTTATATGGACTTTGGACCTCCTTTTATAATGTTGTTTCCTATGATTAAAATTAAAAAATCTAAGCAATTATGGAGGAGGAGAAGGAAATAATGATTACATAATATAGGGAAAATATGAATAATCACTTAATCGTCCCAAAACAAGAAATAATTCGAATGGAAGAATCTTTATAAGATATAATGTGATTTTGACTTATAAAAATGTGATTTTGACTTAACAACTCGTCTCACGCATAATTTTTGTGGACTGTTAGATAACAAACTGTCATAAATGCTTATGATCATAGTTTTTAATGTAAATTTTTGTCTGCCCGTCCTTAAAACATTAAATGGGGTAATGGACAGCTGATAAAAAAAGGGGTTTTTAATTAAATGTTTTAAATAGCCATCCTTCTCATTTTGCATATATGATGAAGAAAATGAATCAAGAAATTTTTTTCATTTTTATTGAATTTTTTATATATAAAAATAAGAAAAGTTCACAATATGATCTCAATATATGTATCCACAAAGTGGGTCAAATTTATTTTAAAGAAATGAAATTGAGACAAGAAATGAAGGGGTTTTATTTTCAATTCTATGAAAACATATATATATATATATATATATATATATATATTGACAATTTATTCGCAATTTCACATCTTTTTGGATAAAAAGTATTTTTGGAATTTGGATGTGAGAGAGGTTGGCACTGTGGTCTATATATGTTGGATAACAGACTTATGGTTTAGCTTATTAAAAACACAATCACTGGATTCTAATGCAGCCACTGTATCAAAATAATTAGGCATGTCAACGGGTTCAACTCGGGCAGTGTATGTAGATTTAAAAACAAAATCAGAATTTCTCTTGCAATTCTAAATAAATTTGACCTACTTTGAGAGAAGTTTATTCAATTTAATGGAAAATAGGAATATTTTTCTCTTGCAAATTGCAATCCCATAATGGGGGGAATTTTGATGGGAATGGGAAAGGAAACATTTCAAATTTAATTTAAAACAAAGCAATAATGTTAATGTCTCAATTACCACAAATCCGGAGGAAAAAAAACAAGAAAATTATTCACTTTCCATTTGTTTCTGGCAGAATACAACTTTCATATTTAAAACTAACAAAAACCAAATCAAATTAGAAAAATCAAATTAGAAAGAACTTATTTTACTTTGAGAGATAAATCCAATGGCTCAGATTTGCATAAAGAAAAGAGGAGACTGAATGACAATGAAGGGAGGTGTATATGTCCTTTTGAATGAGAGGGACAATGAAAAGATGTGTCCCTCTTGAATTTTTTTTAACCAAATTAAAACCTAACAATAGTTACATTTTAACCAAAAAGAAAAAATGACATAAATAACCATGACATAATATTTATCATAATGCAAATAATTAAACATAATAACATAATTAATCTCTCGGTCTTTCCAAATCAACAACAATTCTTTCTTTCTTTCTTTTTCTTCCAATCAAGATCTATTTTTTTCAAGAAATTTGTCATTTTGTAATATATAAGATTAATTATTCTCAAAATAATTTTATTTCATTTCTACTAATGTAAGTATTAATAATAACTATGTTTTTGCTAATAAATAGTTTGTGAAAGAAATTTTTATGTTTGTGGATTTCAGATAAAATTTATCATTTTCATGTTAAAATTAATATTTTTTATTTTTATAAATATTATATTGGGTTTTTTGCATGTATATCATTGAAAAACATGCTATTTATTTTTTTTACCATCATAAATAGTTTATTTATTTGTATACTATTAAAATGTTTCTTAATGAACAAATATGTCATTCCGTCACTTTTTAAAACCAAAATAAACTTAACTAAAGTTAATTTTCTAATCAATAATTAAAAATGACAAAAATAACCTTAGACATGATATCTTCCATAATGTAAAAAATAAAGCACTATAATATAATTGATTTCTTGTTCTTTCCAAATTGTAGATGTGCCTTTCTCCTCCCCTTTCTTCTTTTTTTCATGAATCAAGAGTTAGGGTTTTTTACTCCTTCGTCAACTATGATGGATTTCATCATTCTTCAACAACAATCATTAATATGGTATTTTAATGTATAAAATATTGATCAATTGATTTCATATGATTTTTAGCCAACATGTTGACCAATCAATACATTATGCCTCTTCCATTATAAACATGCAGGTACAACTCCTAATTTTTATGGACTTCATATACCTCCTCAGCTCTCTATACCTGTTACCGCAAGTTGGGGGAGTATACCCAGAGGCAATCTTTGATGACTTATTGGAGTCAAGATGATTGTTGCTGCTAGACATAGTTGGCCACTTTGACGCTTTATGGTTAGCAATGGACCAACATGTATGAGTAGAATGGAGATGTATGTTTCATGTTCTAGAGAAGACGCGATAAATTTCTTTATGTGTGAATGACTTTTAGGGAAAACGCGAATATAATAAAGTTTGAGTTATATTTTCTATGATATCTTTTTTTATTGTGGTCATCTTTATTGTTTTATATGAATTAATTTGTTCTTATGGTAAACAATTTTTTTTCATGGTATATAAATAAATATAATTTTTTGATGGTATAAAAATAAATATTATATTTTGTAATGGCGAATACAAAAATAAAAAATTAAGGGTATTTTAGTAATTTCTCCATGACTTTAACTATGTTTGTAGGAAATTTGATAGAATTTAACTAGGATGGTAAAAATGCATAATTTTTAAACATTTTAATAATATACAAATAAATAGACTGTTTGTGATGGTAAAAAAATAAATAACATGTTTTTCAATGGTATACATGTAAAAAACCCTATTATATTTGATAAGATAAAATATGCAAAATAAAAAATAAGGGTAATTTGGCCATTTCTCCATAACTTTAATGGTTTTAAAAGAAATTTGAATGAAAATTAATTAGAATGGTAAATATATATAATTTTTGATATATTTCAATGATATAAAAATAAATATGAAATTTGGAGTGGTATAAAAATAAATAGCATGTTTTTTTATGGTATACATACAAAAAAATCTAGACCTAACCCGTTTTGATTAGAAGATCCAGAAAGTTTAAAAAGAAACATAAAAAAGACAATTTGAATGGGGACCCAAAACTAAAACAAGAAGACATCAATTACAAACAATACTTATTAATTTAGTCACAAAACCCAAATCAAAATACAGAATCCAATTAATTCGATTGGCCCACAAGGCAGATTCGATTCAAATGAAATCTATGTGAGAGATTAGACTGCTATGCTGTGTTAGTGGAGATTAGACTGAAAAGAAAATATAAAGAATGAATTAAAACAATATTTATTATTTGTTTATTAAATGATAAATTTTTCGAACAATATTAGTGTGTTTTCACTTTTCTTTAAATTATTTTGATGGTTAATTTGATTATGAATGTGCATTAGTTATTTTTTTATTCTATTTTTCTTGCGAAAAATGTATTTCTCTCTGATTGCTTGATTATTTTTAGTTTAAGGATCTGTATAAACATTATTCATTAAAACCAGTATTTGTTGTAGGAATCAATGATTAAAAAAAATTGCATATGAGGTCTGCTAGGTGTTTTTGAAGCTTCTAATATCCAAGTTTAGCCATTATTAATGTTAGACACTCCACGAAACAGTCCAGCGTGCAATTCATGTTTTTTCATTTTTTTTTAAAAAATAATAAATATATTTTAATGAAATTTACACTTTGATGAAAAAAATGTATATTCTTTTATGACAAATTAAATGGATAATTTTAACAAAAGTGAAAAAAATAATTGGAAGATTATTAAGATATATAAATGAGCAATCCCTGGGGATTAACCTTCCCAAAAATGTGAGAAGCTTGTTTAGAAATTCAACGAAATATGGTATCAAAAGAAATTCTAATAAAACTACTGTTTAGGATCCAAAATCTTATTAGATTGATGAATTACAAGTCCTCTAAATAAAAACACATCTTAATTGAATATAATATGATTAGTAGTTTGTGTGCACAATGCAACAAGAATGCTTGCTGTGTCTGCGGAACAATACATGATGTATTGAATGGATCCATTCGATTAAAAACATGAAAAAAAAATCTAATGATATATATATACACACCTTGTCTAAAGAGATATATATTTCGCAATGATACCTCAATAATGATATTGAAATGATTATCAAAATATATGAACTATTTGCAGAATTACTTGTAGACCGCGTGTAACAACGCTAAAAAAATGTAATGTTCTCCATTGCACGAGATTTTAGTTATTTTATGGTTAGATATAGATTTAGAGAAAAGTTAAAGGTCATGAGAAATCTAAAACTACATAAAACAATTGTGGTTGTGGGGCAAACACAACTTATATTTTAATTTTGTATCGGGTGTTAAAGTGTGAAAAAATCACTAATTAGAGTATGAGTGAGTATTGTAAAAAAAATTGAATTATTCAGCCAACTGGGATATGTGAGCAACTATAAGGTACTAATGACAATACCCTTTGTAAATAGTTCCTGCAAAATGGAGAATCAGTGTAAAATTTTGTTTCGATTTGACTGATAGAAGTGTTGATTGGCCAAAAGGAGGACCTGACTATCATGTTTAAGTTGATTAGTTATAGTATTTGTAAGTGTTGTTTTGTTGGCTGTATTAGTATTGTTGATAAAAACAGTCTCATTATTTTTAAGAGGATCAGTTATATATATTTCTTTTAGTTTCACTAGCATGTTAGACTCTCTTTTACTATTCAGCTCACATTTGGATATTTGATCCTTTTGATATTCAACTCACACTTTGTGTTTAATTTGTCCATGAAGTGAATTTTATCATGATATATAATATTAAGTTTATATTTTATGGAAAATGGCCTCAAAATAATATTAAGTTTTAGATTTCCTTTTTTTACCAGGAGCTACAAGACACTGAAATTTTAATTTCATCACTCTCAATTTGGATAGATAATAAGAATGACCATTTTAAAAAAAAAAGAATGATATATAAAATTAAACCAAATTTTAATATACTAGATTCATTAATTGAAATTTGAAGACAAACGCTTTTTTATAGTCCCTTCGAAATAAAACCAAAAACCGAAGGTTAAGAAGATTGTGACGTTTTGCTTGCTTACACTTTTTTTAATCTTCACATGATTTTAGTGGGAACTGCCCAAGAAAAGGTAGTGCTATAGTAGGGTTGACCTTAAGTCATTAATATTTCATGCATCCTATAACTTGAAAAAGTCATCACCACATACATAGGGGGCTTACACAATATCATGAACATGTGATAAGAGACATCCCATTCAAAGATAATGTTAGGGATGATATCACGACGTATAGTCTTCACATGTTTTGAAATTCCTATAAAATGCATGGTTGGTATAACATTTCAATTAACTTTATATATATATATATATATACTCTCAATTTTATATATTCATTTATATAAATAAATAAATAAAAACTACATATTTTAATGGATCAATTTTGTAATTTTAATTTTAGTCACTACATCACTAACACAATATATGAAATCGACTAATATAATAAATATATTATATTATACAAAATATAAAAATATATATATTCAATATATATAAATACAAACATTTTTGTAAAAATGATTGAATGTGACATTTTTTTTCTTAAAAATTACGCGGCGTCCATGATTTAATGATTAATTTATCCAAATCGCACAAGACAGGCCTGACAAAAAGGCCTTGAAAAAGTGAACCATATACGCGGACTCATAATATCCTTTGTTTTCATGTTTCGGTTTAATTATATCCTGGTTAGGCCCTTTTATATTATATATTAAAATCTATAGTTTAGAAAATATAATATAAGGTTTCACGTTACAATAAGATTTACATGATAAAGAACTTCTTGGGTTCCCCTCCCAGGAGAGAAAAGGACAAGTTTTGTTAGACATGAAAATCTGGGAGTCTTATTCATTGGATCTTCCCTTCTGTCCACACACAAAAGGTTCAACTAAAGCACTCCCTTTTTTCTCTCTCTAAATAGATGGAATTACTATAAGATCACCTATATCAGCTACCTCATTGAGAAGATCTTCATGTATATTTTTGTAGCATGGTTGTTGTTTAATAGTACATTGTTGGAGGGATCTAGATCTACATCTATTATACTGTCGGCACGGTCATATATTTGATCATTTATTTAATTTTTCTAGATGGATTATAGATAAAGATTGAACATGCTAAGTGTCATTTTAAATGCGCTTTTTTATTCCACCATATAATATAAGTATATGATTTCATTTAAAAGGGCATATAAATTTATGTATATTTTAAATGAATGCATACACGTAACGATTAAATAATATAGGATTGGTTACGACCATGTCCATTTTCTAGATGAAAAAAAAATGAAAGTATTACTGATGTGATGTATTTATATATGATGACAACAACTTTAAAAAATCAAGAAAAGCTTATAAATACAATACTTTTATCCAATTGTTTCTAATGTAAGTTTTCTTTTATTTTCTAGTTTTATTTAGAAAAGTTCCTATCAACTTCCAAAACAACCCTCCATTAAGAGGTTTTCACAACCTCGCCTTCGATCGCCTGCGGTCACCTTTGGGCGCTTCCTTTGAAGAAACGCGCATTCGTGTAGAATAACGCGCATTTTGGGGTAAAGGACTTGATGAATGGCCATCCTAATTTTCTTAGTGGTTCATACTGTGTAACTGGACCAAAAAACAGTTGACCAAAGTGGCATAAATTAGGTTCGCGTTGGAATTTTGATGGTTCTATTTAGACTATATGTTTGAAATTAAACTTTCTAAATAATGCTTTCTTTCATATTGGAGAATATATGTTACACATGATTTACAATTTTTTTTATTTATAATTTTTTTTGTTTTTAATCCATGTGACTTAATTAACCATGCATGCATGAATTTTCAATGGTAGGGACAAAATCCGTATTTCGATGAGGACCCAGGCCCCTCTCATAAAAGTGTCATGACCGTTCGTGTTTTTTTTTTTTTTTTTTTTTTTCTTCCCGCGCCGAAGATCAACAACGACTTTACCGGTCGACCTCATCATGTGCACTCTCTCTCTCCCGCCAAAATTAAATAAGGAAAAAATCCATATAACCCCTTGTAAACTGATTGAAATCCATATAACCCCCTGACTTTTCTTAAAATCCATATAACCCTCTGAAAATACCTAGTAAATCCAAATAATCCCCTGAATAAAATTTATGATTACAGATGATGAATATCTTGTGGATATTATGTTTGGTTAACCTTGATATACAACACAGTATACTAAAAAAAATCTTACAATATGTTAAAAATGTGAAAAATCTTTTATAAATGACGATTTTATCCTTCTAGATAGAGTTTTATAATATATTCATAGAGAGTAAAACTATCATTTTTATAGGATTTTTTACATTTTAAACATATTGTAGGATTTTTTTTATCATATTGTGTTTTCAATCAGGGTTAATCAAACAAGATATTCATTAAATATTAATCATCTGTCAACAGAAATTCTATTCAGGGGTTATTTGGATTTGTTAGATGTTTTCAGGGGGGTATATGGATTTTAAAAAAATGCAGGGGTTTATATGGATTTCAATCATATTTTAGGGGGCTGTATGGATTTTTCCCAATAAATAAATATCGTGTTCATGAAAAGGCGAAGCTATGATTCCAAAAAGGACGACACGCGCTGCGGCCGGTCCCCATCATTAGACGGTTCCACACGTGTCGGTTCGCACGCGTGTACCTTCTGACCAGTGTTCTTTTGCAACTCACTTATGTTGCACTCTCTTTCTTCACCCTTTGTTGTTGGTGGGTCTATTTTAAGCTGTGTATATATCTTTATATAATGATGTTGCACATTTTTTTTTAGTTATGCATGCATCAATGAATAATCATATTTATAAGATATATATTTCAATTGTAATACTTTAAAGTATATATTTTATTTTTTTATAATAAAATATTTTTTAAAATTTTAAAACACTTGTAGATTAAAATTAGAGTTAAAAAATGGATTGTATGTAACATCATCTATATATATATATATATTGACCCACAAAAGATATTATATGACCATTTATCATTCCATCTATATCAAATAGAGTTTTGATTTCCAATAATATTTATATTTAAGCTTAATAGTTTGATGAAAGACATAGTTTGCTTGTATATTAATTTGTCTTTAATTCCAAATTTTTATGTAACCCATCAACCTTATCTTCCCATGACACATTATAATGCCACCTTTTATAACCATCATATTTAATCATTCTCTTCTACTAGATATAATATCTAGCTCCCTCTTATCCCCCAAACCAAAAGTTTTCACCACATGGCCGCATTCATTAACCTAAAACCCTAATCTATGTGTTTTTCCAAAATAAAAAAAATTAACTAAAAAAAATATAAACAATGCAAAACATTTAAAAATAAAATAAATAAAATTAGGAGAGATGTCCCAATCATGAGGTGGGCCTAAGAAAAGTTTTTGTCGTCTAGTGGGTTGGGCACATGGGCCGTGGATTAGGTGCCCTCCCCCATGTGTGAGGCCCGATCCGATTGGCCCACTTGTCGCTTGCCACGTGGCATATAGGACACGCGGCAGAGCCCCCGCGACCGGAGGCACATGGGCTTGCACGTGTCTCGAGTTCACCAGCTACAATGCTAGGTTTTGGGTTTAAAATAATTTTTTAAAAAATTTAGTTAAGTTTGAATAATAAAATTATAAAATGGGTTTGTTTTATTAGTGAATAAAAAAAAAATACAGGGAGGGAGAATTTTGTTGGATCATGTTTGCATGTTAGGCTAATAAAGTAGTTTAGTTTTGGTTATGATGTGGGGGGATGTCAATGCAATGTATTTGGTGTGTGTTTTATAGGCTTTTTTTTTTTTTTTTAATGACGGTGGATAATGATTTTATTATTGTTGTGGGCTTGTTGTGGGCTTATTTGTCCTTGGCCGTGTCACCTCGCTTGGACTTTGCTAAACCCTTTAATATTTTAATAATGTGTAGCAAATTATAGGGTCAAGAATAGCATAAAGGACTGATCACCTTGAAAAGCAACCCCATAGGTAGAGGTGTCAAACGGGACAGGCTGGCCCCGCACGGCCCGCTGCACAGCCCGCTAAGGGCTCATGCTCGCACGGCACGGCACAACACGGGCCGTGCAATGGGTCGGCCCGTTTGGGTGGCGACGCCCCCCCGGCCGACGGTGTCGAAACAGCATGGCTCGCTAGGCCCACGACACGGTTTGTGTCGCGGTTCTCACCTCCACCAACGGCTAGTCCAACTAGTGATTGATAGTTTTAATAGATGCTAATCTAATTGGGATGTATTAAAAACTATAGTGATACAATTATTACTCACCTTTTATGTTATATTAATTTTTTTGTATTTGTCAATGTATTTTTTAAGAATTGTATAATTTATTTTTATTCATCAATGTATTATTTGTGTATTTTTTATTCATTTTATCATTTATTTAATTAATGTTCGATTGTTCATGTACTCAAGAAATTCAATATTCAATAAAATAAAGATTTCTATTCTTAATTTCTTTTAGTTTTCAATTTTCATGAATAATTTATGTATATTTTTTTTATTTTTTTATTTAAAGGAACTAATAAATTAAACATGGAATTAAATATTGAACTTTAAAAAATTGAAAAAAATGGGCATTTAAATGGGCCAGCCCGTTGGCCCGTCAATAAGCCCGGCCCGTTTGGCCGGCGGGGCTAGCACGACACGGCACGGCGGCATTGCGGGCTGGCACAGAGGACCGTGCTGGGCCAACCCCCTGCAACCCGTGCCGTGGCGACATGGCACAGTCACATGAAACGAGTCGGATCGGGCCGTTAGCACGGTTGTCTAACGGGCCGGGCCGACACAGCACTGCCCGTTTTACACCTTTACCCATAGGTGAGAGCTTTGGTACTCTTTTTGTGATTATCATCACAAAAACTTGAAGAATTTTTAAATTAATTATCATAATTTGTTGACAATTTCTTATAAAAATTAAAAATAACAATTAAAAAAGGATAAAAATTAATATAAAAAAAAAAACAAGATCATTTGTGTAGGTACAACAAAAAAAAAATTAATTGTTTACTATCGATTCAAAAATGATATAAATAAATTCAATTTTATTTGCCTTAACAGAAACAGATAAGAAATCAAATTTTAAAAATCCAAAAATAAAACAATTAAAAAATATCGTACAGTTATTTTGGAGATTCAAGGGCCCTTAGCAGTAGGTGGAGACCTTACACGATCTGATGGCCTTGCTCATCTATGCCCAAAGTCAACCATTATCATATACTACTACTGTGAAATGAATAACAATTATTGCAATATAAGACAATTTTTTGTTTAATTTTATTTTTTTGTTATTCTCTCCAGAAATTACAAAGTTTATATTTTTTAAATTGTTTGGTTCATATTGGTTAAATGAAAGATGAAATAATGATGTTTGAAAGAATTTAATCTTACATTATCTGTTCACATTTCCAGATACACATATAATGTGTTTTGACATGTGTGTCCAAGGGTTATGAAGTAATTTTAATGAGTTAAAGTGGATTAATTCATCGACATAAATAAGGGCATACAAGCACGTCCACCCTTCCCTAAAATCATTATAATGAGTTAAAGTAGCTCCAATTTGACAAATTAACCAAAGAGTTTTTTTGAGCTATCTAGACTTGCAAGGCTTACCTATGGCTTATAAAGGAAAACAAAATGCCCAAACATGTCTCAAATCAAACATCTGTTATTAACCTGAATTGCTAACTGTGTATGGTTTTTACAAAAACAATACTCACACACAAGTCAAAATAAAGCCAGTGTGAGAAAAGGGCACAAGTCAAATTAGGTACAACAAAAGAGAGACCAAAGTTGGGCAACACAAATTGTTGTCAATGGTGTCAAATTTTTCAGTCCTTTGAACAGGAGATTGCATGCAGCAGCTGTTTGGTGCAGAAATGGCCCAATCTTTTTCTGAAATATTGAAATTGAAAAGCTGTTGGGTATATCTTGACTTAATTTTGTCAAAAACTAAGTGATATATATATATATATAATCATTCTTGTAATGACTAGTAATTTGGAGGCTTTTATTTTCTTTGTATAGCCATCTCCATCTCCATCTCCATCTCCATCTTTAGTGACTTGACCGACTTATCTTTCTTTCCAAATTAATGCACATTTTTTTACACCCCTGGCACCATATATTACCTGAAATATTACAGCGGTTTTTTTTCCTCGAATGAACCCCTGTGACTGACTTTATAGTCAAGCTGGGAAGGCTATCTCTGCCTATTTTTCATGGTCCCATAAAAAAAATTTTGAATAATCGTCAACAAACAGGTGGATAAATCAGCACCAAGACTTGAACCCAAGACATACAACGTTATTACACATTGTATTTACATGCAATATTGTTTCCCCAATTGACATAATATATACTTCATTACAAGAATCACGTAATTTTATTATTTCAACGATGTTACATAATCTCATTTACCGCATTGCTTGCAATTTCATGTGTCAAATATCCAAAGATCCCAATGATGTATATACTTCATATAAATTTAAGTTTTCTATAAATAGATCCATATAAGTTATTGAAATGTATATATTTTTGTAAAAATCAAATTCTATGTTAAGATTACAGGCGAGGCGATCAATGTGCCTGCATCTAATATTTTCCTTTTTAAATACTGTAGCCGGATAACTATTACAAAGAGGGGCTCACAGAGTGACACTTATTGGATTATGAATTTATAAGTACGCGCATCCAATGCCCTCATTGATAAGCCCAGACTCAACATAAAACTCAGGTTGGACCAACCCTTACATTGACAGAGATGGGGCCTCCTCAATTTCAAAAGGTCCACTAGGCCCAGATTATGATCTTGAAGAGAGTTTAGGCCCAAATTATGCCCAAATAAAGGCCCCATCTTGGGAGCCGTTATTTTCACCACAATACTTATCTAACCCACCCCGTTATCATATCCACCCTTTTATTTTAAAAAAACCGCGAACCCACCCAGACCCACCTTTTAGAAATCCCTTCTTCCTCTCTTCTTCTCCACCAGTCCTCCTGTCACCGGCAACCCACGTCGATCCCGTCACCGGCATCATTTGTTCCCTTCTCGACTTGCGTCGGTCCCATCGTAGGCGAGATGCTCGTCGAGGACGCGGGGGTCACCGTCCGACCCAATACAATGGAGCCTCGTCCGAAGCTTCGATTCAAGCAGCCGCGGCTCGCCCGATGTGCTTCATCTCCGGCTGTTGCTCATCTCCCTGCACACGTGCTCTGTCTCGGTGTGAACAACGATGAGATGTCGGGTTCTTCCATTTCAAAAATTTTAATTTTGAAAGGGTGAGTTGATTAATTTAAGGGGTTGAAATAAATACCCCCATCTTATAAACAGTCATGTCACTTTTGCCTCCGATAACTGATACACCTAGTCTATTTTGTATCATCGTCTGTAGCTCCGTACGTTATATATGAGACTGTTATTTTTTTTATTTTTTCAAAAAAATATACTAGTCTCTTAGAGTGTATGAATCAATTATGAAGTAGTATAATCTTCAATAGCAGAGTGTATATTTTAAAAAAATTGGTTTAGAATGCAAAAGAGGCTGCACATAAAAGTAGACATCATTTTCCTGTTGCATTGCCAGTGAAGAATTTTATTTTGAAGGTATGTGTTGTGTGTAACGTATAAAAATTTAAAACAAACACAAATTGTTTTCGAGTAACACAATAAATAAACAATGATAAAAAAAACCACCTATTTCCAGGACTGTTGTATGTGAGCAGATAAAAATTTATAATAAGGCATTAATGTATGTATTTAAATGATTGGAAATATGGATTTGTAATAAAAAAAAAAACCATATGCTGATATGCTATAATAAATAAACTAGATTATAACTTGATTATAAAAAGTGAGGTTTGCATTTAGAGTGAAGAATGAAAATTTTGTGTGTACACCCCCTCTGGCTGTTTCATGGGTTTTATGTTCCACAATATTTATGTTTGTGCAGGTTCCAATCTTCTAGTATAACAAATGATCTAATGCACTATATGTGAAGAATTTTATAGCTTGATAAGGTAGAAAATTCTTCTAGTATAACAAATGATCTAATGCACTATATGTGAAGAATTTTATAGCTTGATAAGGTAGAAAAAGAATTTATCTTTTTTAATGTAATTTGGGGCATGTCTAATCAAAATCGATTGTCCACTCATACATTAACCTTAACTTATCCCACCAATAATGAATGTGGAACCTTCAAATTATGAATACACATGTAACAAAGTTGAAAAAGCACAAATTAAAATAAGTCACAAAGGCACCACTTATATATAATATACGAAACTAGATGCCTATCAATGGGAGAGACATTGGTTTATTCATCATCTCATTAATGGATAAATTAAATCATAAGTCAAGGGAATGTATTGTATAATTGATAGATCATTTAAAATAAAATTGATTTAAAAGCGTAGGAAAGCTACTATATTCCATGGTCGGCGCATCAACTAATTCCATCATTGTCTCTTCTTTTCTTCTTTTGTTGTTATGTAGATTGTCTTTGCCCACTTGTAGTACCAACTCCAATGTAATTCAATTGACGGATTAATCAAACCAAAAACAAAGGATTAGGTGGGCACACACCTTAGTCCTCATCTATCCTTCAAAAATTCTAAATGAAATAATACAATTAATGTCTGCCACATGTCTATCCACATTGAAAAAATAAAATTGTGGGCCCATTAAATAATTCATTGTGATGTCAAAAACCTAGAGCAATAGACTCTTAGGTTAACAAGTATAATTATCAAAATTGTTAATAAATTCTAAAAAGATGGATGTACAATTTTTTTTCAATCACATATACATGGCTAACATCATACAAACATATTAATAATTAGATCTACACACAACGGTTCAGGGCTTAGTGGTATTATTGATAGATCCTGAGTTCGAGTCTTGGCATTAATTTACCCACCTATTTATTGACGATATATATTATAATTTTTTTTATTTCTACTTTTTTAAAAAAAAATTATAAATGACATGTGATTTCATAACCAGTACCCTGACACTTTAATAAAAGAGTAAATTAACATTTACATGCATTAAATCTTTGTTTTTTTCTCTTTTCTGTTATTCTTATTGAAAAACATAAAATTGATATTTTTGTTATTTGATTCACCTTAGATAAAATAAGAATAAATGGTAGATAAGAGATAGATAAGAGTTTATGACTTTATGACTTTTTAAATGACAAATATACCCTTGTATAAATTATTTGTGTTGGGAATAAGTATAAGAGATGTATGTGTGATATGATAGATGTGACAGTTTTTTTTAAAAAAAATTCTAAAAATTCGAAAATGCCAAGAGAATGAGTTTTATTTTTTTATTAAATCTTGGGGCACATCTTGTGTTGGTGTCATGAGAGTGATTTTTGTTGAGGATAAACTGTATGTGGATGAGTAATTTTGAGTTCTTTTTTAAAATACCAAGAGATAAAATATATATCTCTTTTACTTATATCTCTTTGATGGGTGATCTTGTATGTGTTTATGATTTAAATAACCATTTTTTCTATTAAAATTAAAGGTGCATAGTATTTAAAAAAAATTTCAAAAGTAAATATTAAACAACTCAATTTTTAAACCACATATAGAAAAAAAATAATATTTTTTAAAAAAAAATCCATATAACCTCCTGTAATATGGCTTGAATCCATATAACCCCCTGCATAAATTCATCGCCGTTAACTTGACTAACGGAAGGCTGACGGAGAGGGTTAAATGGATTTTAGAGTCTGATTACAGGGGATTATATGGATATATGAAGATTGCATGAGATTATATGGATTTAAGTCATATTTTAAAGGTTTATATGGATTTTTCTATATTATATAAAAAATAAAATGTGTGTACTGAAATTAAAATTAAAATTAAAAAAAAAAACATAGCACAGGCTTTATCTGTAACAATTTGATAGGTGGTTAACTAATATGAAATATATATAATATCAAAAAAAAAAGTCATTGTGACGTGATGTGAATCATCAATTCACAACAGTGACGTGTTATTTATACGAAATATATGATAAATATGATACATGTGATGTGATGTGTAACTTTATTTCACAACAGTGACGTGTAATTTATATCACTTGTACCTCCACATCATATAATCAGTCTCTTAAAATTACCTTTAATAAGTCATAAAACGTTATTTTGACAAAATTGTATTGCGCATTGATTTTCTAATATATATAATGTAAACCAAATTTGTCTCAATTATTCATAAGTTGTTAATAAAACAATACATGTCCACTACGTGCTCATGAAATACCCACAAAGTGGTTCATCAAGATTTAATAGTCTCCTGCAGCCTCAATCATCTATGTTGCATCCAACAGTTTCTAACTTCCCTTTCTGATAACATTTTCTATTTGATATTCCTTTCTATTTCATTTTCCATTTTCTTTAACTAGAACCCTAAAAAACTTATATTTCTTATGTTCTATCCTATGCATTCAGATAAAATGTATTCTTTTACAAAATCCACTAGAACTAAATTACTCGAAATGAAAAATTTTCATCAAAATCAAAATATTAAATTGACCCTTAATATTTATAATTTCAAACTCTTAGAAAAGCCCATTGTTTTACCAAATATTGATAGTCTAATGCAATAATTTGAATTTAGTAAATCTCTTATATATATTTTTCACAAAATTAAAAAATGTGCCCCCCACCACTATTGAAAGCTCAGTCAATGAAAAAAACAAGGGATTTTTAGTTTTTAAGTTCCCACAAATCATCATATTTAGTGATTGATCCCTCCATTCTTCGTATTTAGTTTTCAGTCTCCAGATTTAAATGATAATTCCTTTTTAGTCCCTGAGAGGGATCTATTCATAAATTATTTAATTTATTTTTTAGTCCCTGTGAGGGACCTATCCATGAATTATCCTTTAAATCGGGGGACTAAAATCTAAATACGAAGAAGGGAGAGATCGATTACTAAATATGATGGTTTAGAGGGACTTAAAATTAAAAATCCCAAACCTTACCATCATTTTATATGTACAAAAATTTGCATAACATGAGCGATGGCACCAATCCGAGTCCGCCACGTCATCAAGTCGGCGACACAACAATCCGAAATCGCCAACACTCACCGCCAGAACCACAATCAGTGTTACACGTGGCATCACCACATTGAATCGGAGGCCCGCCCAATGAGCTGTTCGGATGGCGACACGTGGAACCCAATCGAAAAGTTCCATGCGGTTACCGGCAAAACCGGATATTCCCGGTTCCTTGGCCGTTATTCCTGTTATATATAAACCCCTCCCAAAACACACATCAAAGAATCACAAAAACAATAACAAGCTCTGCTTCTTGTGAGTTGTGACTATCAAAGAGTGATCAGCCTCTGAATTCACCAGGAATTAAAAATTAAAAATGCCGATTAGCCGGATCGCGATCGGAGGGCCGGGAGAGGCGAGCCAGCCAGACGCGCTGAGAGCCGCCCTCGCGGAGTTCGTTTCCATGCTCATCTTCGTCTTCGCCGGAGAAGGCTCCGGCATGGCTTTCAGTAAGTGTTTTGTATTCTCAAGCAAGAGTCCATCACATTATACTTCAAGCCCACATCTCACATTGATTGAATTGTGACAGGCAAGCTCACGAACGGCGGCTCGTCCACCCCGGCGGGGCTGATCGCGGCCGCATTGGCCCACGCTTTCGCTCTCTTTGTCGCGGTGTCCGTCGGGGCTAATATTTCAGGCGGGCACGTCAATCCGGCGGTCACGTTTGGGGCGTTCATCGGAGGGAACATCACTCTCTTGAGGGGGATATTGTATTGGATTGCGCAGTTGCTTGGCTCCGTTGTTGCTTGCCTCCTCTTGAAAATCTCCACCGGAGGATTGGTAATCACAATTCGAAACAACTATTGTATTTTTCGTTTCATATAGAATCAATTTTCATAAAATAATTTTTTCTACTTATACAAACAAAAATTTGAATTAAATTTTAAATTAAATTTACGTTTGGAAGCGAGTTTAGATAATTTGAAGATTCTATAGAAATCATACATAATTTAAACTAATTTTCAAATGTCCTACAACCCCTACCGGTCCTAGTTTTTGAAGAAAATGAAAAACAATTTTTTTGTTATAAAAAATAATTCTTTTTATAATCTAACAAAAAGTTTGTTATATGATAAATTGGTCCTGAAAACTTATTTAAATTGAAAGACACCTTTTAAACTCTATTTCCAAACTCTTAAAAAACTCTAAAAATCCATTTTATATGAACATAATTAGTCGGATAATTAATTTTTTTTTAAAATAACAATGTTTTCAAAAATGAACCGTTCATTGAACTAGAATAATAAATTGGTTAATGATCATTGTTCAACCAATGAGTCAATCGTAACATTATTGTGGCATAATAAATTTATTAATTATTAGTACTTAATAAAAATATAAAATATTTTATAAAATCTTTGCATAATTATAAAATCTTAATTTTAATATTTTAAAATTTTTACTTAACATCGTATTATTATATTATTATATGAAATCTAAAAATTTATTAGATTTATATCTGAACATTAATCATTCATAATTTTTATGAATAAAAAACATGTGATTTAATCAACCTCCAGCAGGTTTTCAATTTAACCAGTAGGTTGATTGGATTTTGTATTTTATTATAATCAAATTTGAAAGTAAACCGAACTGGAACTCTGTTTAATCAGTTCAACCAGCCTGGTCGGGTCAGATTTTAAAACACTGCTCACCCAATCGTGAATGCAGGAGACGTCAGCGTTCTCGCTATCCGCGGACGTGAGCGTCTGGAACGCGCTGGTGTTCGAGATAGTGATGACATTCGGGCTGGTCTACACCGTCTACGCCACCGCCATCGATCCAAAGAAGGGGAACCTGGGCGTGATCGCGCCCATAGCGATCGGTTTCATCGTTGGTGCGAACATCTTGGCCGGTGGGGCCTTTGATGGCGCTTCAATGAACCCGGCCGTCTCTTTCGGACCCGCCGTGGTCAGCTGGACCTGGACCAGCCACTGGGTCTACTGGCTCGGGCCGCTTATCGGGGCGGCGATCGCCGCAATCGTTTATGACACCGCCTTCATTGGACAGAGTACCCATCAGCAGCTACCCACCACAGATTACTAGAGATGGCCTAGTGTGTTCAGTCTCTATGTTTCTGTCAATTGAGGTTCTGATGCTTCAGGTGGGTGTGTATGTTTCACTGTATGTTTGTGTTGGTTGATCTTTTGTTAGTTGGAGGGTGGTTTGGTACTTTGATCATTGTTGAACCTGTGAAACTTGTAATTCTGTTTTCATGTTTTTTTTATTTTAAGAATTTGAACAGTCGTGTGTGTGGTGAGAAAGAAGTATGTGTTGTTTTGTTTCTGTGTTATCAGAATTTCAGTCTCCAACACAGGTTTTCTTCAATCATTGCACCTGCTAATCAGTGTTTTTTATTTGACTCGTTGGTGACAATTTGAGAACTCAAGCAAATGTGTAAGCTGGGAAGAGACGTTTGGCAAGTGGTTGAAGTTGTTTAAAATAATTCATTTTAATTTTAAGAGATAAAAGTTAATCAATTTTATAATCATTATATATATTTGTCGGATTGTTTTGAAAAGTTGGGATAAATATTATTTCAGCTTTAAAGTGAAACAAAATGTCTCTTTTTTCATACTCAAAATCAGGACAATTTATTTAGTTTTATCCCAAATAATTTTAAAAGATAAAAGTTAATCAATTTTATAATCATTATATATATTTGTCAAACTGTTTTGAAAAGTTGGAATAATATTATTTCAACTTTAAGGTGAAACAAAATGTCTCCTTTTTCATACTCAAAATCAGGACAATTTATTTAGTTTTATCCCAATTAATTTTTATAACAAATGGAATAAGTTGTTCTTTGTTTATTGGAGGAGACAAAATCAGTCATACCTGAATAAAAAATAAGAATATAAAATTTTAACAAAATATAATAAAGTTATGATAAAAGCGGACCTACATGTGCATCAAAGCCCATATCAAGTATAGCTTAATCTCTGAATTGAAACCCTCCACAAATACAAGTCCACCTCACCGTAGAGGTCCATCTTAGACAAAGATCCACCTCGGCTTTTAACGTCACCTCAGATCACGCATAGCGGCACCTCAGGTCGAACCACTTGTGAAATCCGAGCATTCAATAATAGAATTCTGACCTACTCTGGTCTAAAGCAATCAGACCATAGTGTCCAACCTAGCACAAGGACCTCTCACGTGTATAATACAAATACCAGCAAAATCACATAAATGTCCATGGAATTTTCTTTGACACAGCAACTATAACCAATTGTCAGAAATCAGTTATGATAAGTTGATCCCGAGATCACACATATCAACCATCAAGAGCCACGTGAAAGATTTCATCCCATGATATGCTTACATCTCCACATTATAACAGGCACGCCCTCTCCACCTATAAATAGAAGGGTATCCCCTTTACACAAAGTATAAACTTTTTCTTTACCATAAAAATCTAAACTCAGTCTTGAAAGCTCATTTTAATACACTGATATGAGTTGCAAGTAATTGGAGCAAAAGATCAAAGAAGAGGAGCTGAAGACCATCAATTGATCGAACGCGGACTAGGCCTGTCAACGGGTCAAGTCTAGATTGAGTTGGGGTGGACCCGGATCCGACCCGTTTGATTGTCGGGTCCTTCGGGTCGAGTCCATATCGGGTCAGGGGTCAGGTCGACTCATTAACAAGTTCAGGCCAGACAAAGAGAAGTTTAGAAACTTTTCAAGGGCCTACAATGGCTTCATTTTTTTTTTCTTTTTAATAGAGTCTAATATATTATAAATAGTTCATCACTATTTTAATTTTTAAATGTTTTATGAGGGAATATTTGAAATACGGTTTGAATTATCATGCTTTTACGTGAAGTCAAAAGGTTGTAAAAATATTTCAAATGTTTAAAATTTTAAATGATTATTCAATATTTAGTTATAATGTTTGGTTGAATCATGAGTGTCAGGTTGGATCATAAATATAAAAAAATTACATAATGATTGGGTTGGGTCAATCGGGTCCAACGGGTTCATAGGATCAGGTCGAGGTGGACCCAGACCCGACCTGTATTGATTGTCGGGTCCTTCGGGTCGGGTATTTACTAAGCCTTTTATCAGGTCAGGTCAGGGTCGACCGGTGACCCGTTGACAAGCCTACCGCGGACCCTCATCGTCGTCTCTTCACAGATCCACCTTCAGTTAAAACCCGGATCATCTTGAGTCCGACCCAATAGAGGAGGAGATTATTTTACCTTCCACACTTATTTATCTCAGTATCCCTTTACCCCTACAACTTATCCCCTTGTCATCTAATAGAAGACATGACACGACACAGAGTTCTTGTCCAACATTCCAAAAATAATAATTTGAATTTTAGACACGTGTTGTATGCAAGATGAACATGACATGGATACACCAAACTTATACAATATAAATAAAAAAAATCCTAGTAACTGTTGTACAATTTCCAAACGATATTAATATTTTAATGAGTGTGAGTGACAGTTGACACCAATCCCAGTATTTTCACTAACAAAAATTTAATTAAGATTAACTATGGCATAGACTATGGGTTTTTTGCAAGGGTTCTAGTGGTCCGGTAGTAATAAAAGTGATATTAGCAATTTCTACCCAGTTTAAAAAAAAAAAAAATTCAACATTTGATCTAAAACTCGCAATTCAACTTGCTCGGTTGACCACAAACAGGCCGGCCTAGACCTGGGCTCATTTGGGTTGGCCCGTGGGCCCACTCACAATGATGGTTGAAGGGCATCTATCCCTCATGTGAGTGGAGTGGCGCACGGGCTTGGGTTCTACCCAGCGGGCCAGTCCGGTCAGGGCCCGCGGGTTAGAAAAGCCGTGGGTTAGGACATGGGATTCACCGGTCGAACTGGGCCGGCCCAACCTATTACCAATACTCATTCGGGACCATGCACGACATTGTTTTATCCTGATTTCAGTGAACTGACCTAAACTAAATTGGTGGAAGGCTGCATAGATCAACAACCCCCCCCCCCCCCCCCCCATGGCGTGAGAAATAAGCCCAGAATAAGAAAGAATACACGAGAATAGTAAAAAAAAAGTTGTTTGTTTTGACATAATAAACTCCGATAATTATGTCTGGATAAATTAGGATAATGCCTGATAACTATTTTAAGGAAATGTTGGGATTGCTTATCAGATCGTATTTATGCCAATGGATAAAAATATTTTTTTCTATCATTTTAAAAAATTTATCTCACTTAACAGTCTCACACAGATTTCAAAAACTGTTAAATCTATCAAATCAATCATACATTTCTCACACTATTCCCAGGGGTATAGTTGTCATTTAAAAAGTCATAAACTCTTATTCATCCCTTATCAATTGTTTATCATCACTTTATCCAAGATGAACCAAACAACAAAAAAATCACTTTTACGTTTTCTAATGAGAATAACAGAAAATGCAACCAAACAAAAAATTGCTTATTCAGCCCGAATTGTTATCTATCTTAGTATAGCTATCAGGAGCGAATAACCCAATGTCACACCCCATACGGGGGTATTAAGAGATTTGACAGAGTAAATATAAACAGTAGAGCATTGGTTTCAAAATTTCAATACTTTTATTCATTCATCAAACACACTATTTTTGTTGTGACATCTCTTTTGACTGGGTTAAATTTAAAAAAATATATATATATTTTTAAGTCCCAATAAACTATGCGATTTAGTGGTTGAAGCATCACTGTTTCATATTACAGTTTAAGTCATTAGGTTTAAAGGATATATTCTATTTTAGTCCCTCACACAAATTAATAAAGAACATATCCTCTAAATCTAGATACTTAAGCTGCAATATTAAAAAGTAAGAGCTCGATTACTAAATCATTCATATAGTTTATATAGTTTATGGAGACTTACAAATAAAAACCCTAAATTAAATGCATGCTTACAAGATTGAGGGGCTTAAATATAAATATTTAAGTTGCAGGGTGTCAGTTTAAAGTAATTAAAATATGAAAAAAAAACCATTCAGGATTCCATTAGAGACCAGATCAAGCGGACGGCCCAGATGCATCTCCCCGCGACTTTTAGGTTAAACTTCAAGTTTGAATTTAAATTTAAAATAAATTGTTGAAATTTGAATTTTTGAATGCTAGTTAAACCAATTCCGATAGGAAAATAATACACTCGGTCACATTTATCAATGAAAACTCAGACCTCACATGATTTCATTTTTAAAAAAATAGTAAATATAATCTAATGAGATATATGTTTTGATAAAAATTGCATATCGCTTCATTTCGAGTTAAATGAACCTATTTTTAGTAAGTGTAAGAAAATTTAATGAGTTATATACATCATCTAACGAGGTATATGCTTAACTGAATCTATAACAAGGTATATAGGTCTGTGTTTTGGACTGAGAAAAAAACTGAGTGTAGCAACACTCATTCCGATATTTGAGTGTGGATAATAAGGATAATGTGATTTGATTACCTAACCTCCACAATGGATTCTAATTGGTTAGCTAAAGCTTGATTTACTACGTTACTCTGACTAGGGGTGGTCAACGAGCTGAACAGCTCGGCTCGACTCGACTCGATTAAAACTTATTCTGGCTCACTCGACTAGATAAATGAGCTGAGTTTCAATACTTTTTAAAGCTCGATTTGTGAACAAGTCATGCCTGAGAAAAGCCCCAGCTTATATAAGCTCGTCACTTAACATAAAAAGGGAGAAAACAAAAAATCCGAAACGAGCCTGAGTTGAGCCCGAGTTTATGCTATTTTCATATGTATAAGGTGTTGTGATTTGTGAAAAGTAACTTCTCAAATGCTAAGCAAGTTTTTTTTTTAGCTAAACGAATACAAGTCGAGACTTGGTTCGAGCTTTGACCTGATTTGTTTAACAAACAAGTCAAGCCCAGCTTCAATGGAACTTTTTACAAGCCAAATGAGTCAAGCTCGAACACAAAATTAAGCTCAAGCCAAGCCTGATACTAAAGAAGTCGAGTTTGAACAGATCAAAGCTTGGTTCGTTCGGCTCGTGTACCACCCCTAACTTCGACATTGGGTTATGCAGCGTTTTGTTGCACGATTAGCCAGCTTTTACATTTACAGAAAGCTGCTTCTACAATCATGCAGCCAAACAGTTACAGTGTAACAGTTTTTTGCAGATAAATTTTTGACAAATAGTGTCCAAAAATTACGATTTTTGAAAGTTAGGGGTTGAGCTTCTTGCAGAATCAGTTTTAAAACCTAAATTCCTACGAAATCAGTTTTACAATAGCGCAATCAAACACACCTTGTTAAAGAGACATAGAAGCGAACACTCCCCAATGTGTAAATATTTAACCTCTACAATCAAATAAGGAGCCTTTTCATTCTCTTGTAACTTAATACCGTGTTGACTTAATAATTCAAAAATTCATGAAGTCCGACATTCTCATTTATTGTTCAGAAATGATTCCCAACCCCAACAAGTCTATATACTATAATAATACAAAATACATTGTGTCATCACAATGTATATGAAAATACATTGCATTGTCGTGATGAATGAAAATTAAATTTTCATTTTTTTTCAAAAATAAAAATATTTAGTATATCTTAGTGTACACTTTATTGTTTTCCATGATATATATTTCAACTAGTGAGCGTGTATTTTTTTATAAATAAAATGTGCGAATTATGGATGAAACTGCATTTAGGGTTGGATAAAAGGGCGGCGCCACATGTGGCGGGGTCAATTTGATCCCATCACATTAAAAATAAAAAACAAACTATTATTGTCGTTCTCTCAAACCATGGCAACTAAACCTACTAGTTGACCCTACCCGTCTCAGATTTTATACTTAAAACTCTCAAATTACACATGTTATAGTGTTACGATCGAGAACAATTTTAAAAATTTACATATTAAATTTTTTTTTATCTTTTTTCTTGTTGATTTATTTTTTATTAATGTAAATTATTGTTATATTTTCAAAAAAAAAATTATATTTTTAATAAATACATGATAATAATAAATTTTTTAAAAATTTTATAGAATTTATTTTTTCAATGAACCTATATTTAAAATTTTTTTGAGGTGTTGGCCATGTCATTTTCTTTTTCGGGCACAAAGATCATAATGTCTTTAACAATCACGTTTGATTATGAATCATACTCAAGAAAATCAGTGGAACAGATAGGTCAGAAGGATGTCGCACATAAGACAATAATAGGTATCACGCACACCTATCCCTAATTATAAAGGATAAAGTAAGATATAATCCTCATTGTTGACTCACATACAATTCTAATATATTTTAATAATGAGATTTTTAGTTTTAAGTCCCCACAAACCATCATATTTAGTGATCGATCTCTTCCTTCTTCGTATTTAGGTTTTAGTCCCCCGATTTAAAGGATAATTCATGGATAGGTCCCTCATAGGGACTAAAAAATAAATTAAATAATTTATGAATAGGTCCCTCTCAGGGACTAAAAAGAAACTATCATTTAAATCTGGGGACTAAAACCTAAATACGAAAAAAGGAGGGATCGATTACTAAATATGATGGTTTATAGGAACTTAAAACTAAAAATCTCTTTAATTATTTAGAAGTGTATATTTTTATTTAATAAAATATATATTTTGTAAAATTAATTTATATACTTTAATTGTAATAAAAACAAAAATTATATATATATATATATATATCATTGGACATTTTTTTGTGGGACTGTGTGTAACTTGGCTAGTAATTCCGTTGTTTACCATTGAAGGCCTTGGATTATATTTCCATGTTTTTTTAATCCAGTATTTCTAGACAGAACCCTTCACCGTCCAATCCATGTGCCTTTTTTTGGTTGAATAAATAAAATGAAAGAAACAATTCGAGTGAGTTCACACACTAATCTCGTCGCGGGAGATTCCAGGAAGTTTGACTTTCACTAGGAGAGTGGACTCATGTTTCCCGCGTGGGTTCACACTCACTCTCTCACCGCCTCCACCAACTCTAATTCCCCATCGTCGTCATCGTTGACCAACACGTGATTTCACACTTTCCTCGTCTGAAGAGCCGGATAACCTATTCTTCGTTCGCAGTCTCTTCTGACTAGTAAACGTTGAGAGAAAGCTTTTTTTTTTTTTTTTTTTTTCGTTCTTGTTTTATTGTGGCCGATAATTTTGACGCGATTTATTGATTGACCATCTGTCAACTCAGCTTCTTCTCCCTCTTATTCATCACACCTCTATAAATGAAAACAACAATAACAAGCGTCAAAAGTTGGCATACACGGCACGTGAAGCTCTCTTATTTCACAATCGCTTTGTTTATTGGACATTGTGTCATTTAATGGGTGCCTAGTTCGTATTTCCCCTCGAACATATTTGAGATGGTAGATCTGAGGTTAATTTATTTGTTTTTATATACAAGCCCTCATCTTTTAAAATCGGATTAAATTCAATGAGTGTTAGACAATTTAATTATTTAACATGTTTATAATCATTTAATCTTATAATTTGAGATACATAAATTAATTAAATTTTAACAATAAAAATTTAAAATTTAATTGTATTTTAAATTTAATTTTAAAAATTTAAAAATTATTTCTATTAAGAAGATCATAAAATAATTAAATTGTTCAACACCCGTTGGACATAATTCAATACCTCATCTTTTAAAAGAAAAACATTCACGAAACCCCACTAATGTGCATATCTATCATCTCTAAATTCAAATTTAAAACTCAAATTTATAATGTGTAAAAGACAAGATGGTGAAACAAAAGAGGAGGAAAGAGAGATGAGAAGGAACAATGGATTGATGGGAAGCCACGAAAGAGTCATGAGGTGGATAACAACGAGAGATGAATGTCATGAGAAGAAATTGACGACCAGATTTTTCAAGGAGGATGACCACCATGTGTTGTCTTAGGGAAGGTTGGGATGGGTTTTTTCTCCAAATGAGGAGGGGGTGCAAACAAAAATGAAATACCATTACGTATATGAAAATTTTAAATTAAAATTATAAAATGAGTCGTGCGTGTAATAAAGAAGGACGTGCCATATATATTCAAATAGTGAAAACATAATACGCATTCTTCCCTAATTAATTAGAAGGAAATATCCACTTACCCTCACCGGGAGTAACCTTAAAAAACACTTTTTACAGCGGTAATCAAGCCGCACATTTACTCACAATCGGTGGCAAGAAGTCAAATAAGTGACATCAGCCCTAAGAAAAATTAAGCGAAGACTGAAAAGACAATAATACCCTCATAACAGGATTAATACATGGCAAAACACGTAGGGGCAATTCTGTCCAATACCCATTCGTACAGAGTCATTCGTAGGCTTTTCTCGTCCTATCATATCACGAGATCTTTTAAAAACGAGTCCAAATGAGTAATCCAATTTTAAGTATCTTTTCTCACAGTAATCCCATGAGCTTTCTTTGTTATCTTCCGTTTGTCCCTCGCATCGTTTTCAAAACTCGTTCTCCTCCTCCTATAAATACCCCCTTAAACCCTCTCTCGCGTTGTCTCTCTCTCTTCTTTTAAGCCGAAATTAAAAGCCACTCGAAAGATCCGAAGCAGAGCCTTTTCAAGCTTCGATTCTCGCGTTAAAAAAGAGCTTTCAAATTTGTTGAGGTCCCTCCATTGAAGCTTTGGCGATGGCTTCTTCGAGACGGAAATCGGAGATCCAGAGGCAATGCCGGGAGAGGGAGACGAGTCCGGAGAGGACGAAAGTCTGGACGGAGCCGACGAAGCCGAGGTCGACAGTGCCGTCGCCGCTGCCGGAGAAGAAGGTCCCTGTTGTGTACTACCTCAGTCGGAACGGCAATCTGGAACACCCTCATTTCATGGAGGTCTCTCTCTCCTCCTCCGATGGACTCTATTTGAAAGGTAATCGACGAAACTCCCATCAATTCTGTTAGTTCTGTATCTGAATCTCTGTATTTCTGTTCAGATGTGATGAATCGGCTCAATTTCTTGAGGGGGAAAGGCATGGCGAGCACCTACGCTTGGTCTTCGAAACGGTAACGATTGAACGGGTTTGATTGATTTTGAGTTTGTTGAGTCGGTTAGGCCTCGATTTTGATGAAAAATTTGGGGTGGTCTCAGGAGCTACAAAAACGGTTTCGTGTGGCACGATCTCTCCGAGGACGATTTCATCCACCCCGTCCAAGGCCACGAGTACGTCCTCAAAGGATCCGAGCTCCTCATCGACCCTTCCTCCGCCGTCTCTTCCAGCTCCTCCGAGAGACCCCCTCCGCCGCCCCCGCCGGCCGAGGTCGTACCGAGATCCGGCTCCAACAGCAGCGGCGGATACGACCCGGACTTCCCCCTCCCCCGCCGGAAGAAGCAGCCGTCGTGGAGCTCGATCGATCTGAACGAGTACAAGGTCTACAAGCCGGAGCCGACGGAATCCGCCGCGGCGGCGGTCTTCGCTGTCGCCGCCGACGCGTCGACGCAGACCGACGACAAGAAGCAGCAGCGGAGGCGCGCCGCCGCCGCCGCCCGCTCACCCCCGCAGGAGCTCTGCCGGGACGAGATCTCGCCCCCGCCGTCGTCGTCGAGTCCCGAAACCCTTGAATCCCTAATCAAGGCGGACGGGCGGCTTTTGGTCTCGACCCTCAACGAAGAAGATCGGACGGTCAACAATCACCCGAGCGGGAGAGTCAGGGCTTCGGCGGTTCTGATGCACCTGATCTCGTGCGGGTCCATCTCCGTAAAGGACCACGGGTTCCCTCTCGTCTCGCAGTACCGCGCGAGGATCCCGAGGGGGTCCGTTGGAGGCGGAAGACCGTCCGATCAGGCTGTGAAGGATTTGGACGCTCTGATGGAGGGGAATCCGGTGTGCCCTCTGGAGAACAAGGAGTACTTCAGCGGGAGCTTGATCGAGACCAAGAAGAAAGGATCGGACGGCGTTGGTGACTTCCCGTCCCTGAAACGCTCGTCTTCATACAACGCTGATCGGTAAGAGTTCACTGAAGCGAGGATCACGTGATGGACGGTCGTAACAGCTTGGCTGACGAAACTTTTTTTTTTTTTTTCTGTTGTGATGCGTTTGTACGTGTTAGGACTTCGAAAATGGAGCTGGCGGAGAAGGAAATCGACGGCGTGAGAGCGAAGTGCATCCCGAGGAAGCCGAAATCGACGGTCAGGAAGGAAGGGAGCGGGGTGTCACGTAGCACCCACGTGAGTAAGCGCATAACAGACGAGCCTCCCAAATAATGTCCCTCCATTTTTATTTTAATTGCCTCTTCTTCTGCTGTTCTTTAATCGAGATCCACACAATATACACTGCTTTTAAAACACGATGAAGAGTAGTAGACAAAAAGAGGTGTGATATCGAGAAACATTGGCGAAATACATGGGGGTGGTTTGGTTCAGCGGATTAGTCAAGGCACGTAGTCGCAGAATTTTCTATCCACGTTCGAATGAATACACACAGAACGGTATGACTTTGTAGTTTGTTGTAGTATAGTGTCAGTTTGGTAATTCTTATCAAAAATAGAAATTTTATTGTCCAGCAGAAATCTTATTTACCAAGAATGTTGTTCTGGTAGATTTCATGAAAGAACAAATATTATTAGGGAATTTTAGTTTTAAGTCTTCACAAACCATCATATTTAGTGATCGATCCTTCCTTTTCGTATTTAGGTTTTAGTCCCCGATTTAAAGGATAATTCATGGATAGGTCCACATAGGGGTTAAAAAATAAATTAAATAATTTATGGATAGGTCCCTCTTAGGGATTAAAAAGGAACTATCATTTAAATCTGGGGACTAAAACCTAAATACAAAGAAAGGAGAGATCGATCACTAAATAAGATGGTTTGTGGAGACTTAAAACTAAAAATCCCATATTATTTTGTCTGTGTATGAAAATCGGGATGGAAGACTTTAAACTCAAATTTTATAGTGTTCAAGCATTACTGGTTAGGGTCCTCCGTTTGGGAGCGATATAATAAGGCAACGTGAAATTGTAGAAGAGATCTGATATATGTTAATTCACATGGAAGAAAATCTAAAAAGGTGATGATTTTATTAAATAAAAAAAGTTGTCTCTGTAAAAGGTGGGAGTATTCTTTTTATAGGTCACATACATTAAATATATATTTATAATGTCAATTATAATTAGTAAAAACATAATTAAAATGATAATTATTAAAATCTAATAAAATAAAATATAATTTCTTGAAAATCATAAATTCACAAATCACCGATAAAAGATGATTATTGTGAAATTAAATAATGGGATCCGTCTATATATGAGAAAATCTTAGAAAATTTTATTTGAGGGCTAAATTGAAATCATATACTTTGCAATGATTTTTTTTCAAATGTCTTACTTCACATAAGCTTTCCGGAATAGATAACTAATCTAGTATAAATTAAAATAAGTCATTTTTTGTACTAGTCTTTATGGTTATTCTTATTAAATAATATATAATAATTTTTTTTTTGAGCATTTATTTATAAAAATCGGTCTACCGTTTTTAATTAAGCTTTTTTAATGTTTGGAAAAATTAAATTCCTGTAAACTCATAATATTTTCAAACCCACATTTAAATGTCTCTCAAGACGATGTTTGATTGCACAATTGCACAGCTTTTGTGTTTGTAAAAATCTGTTTCTGTAATTGTGCAATCAAACAAATTTCAAACAAACTCTTATTTCTAGAAAAAAAAACTTCTTATAAAATCAGTTTTAAATTCAATGTTTTGAAGAAAATCAGTTTTGCAATTTCATTGGATTGTTGTATTTATAAGTTATAACATGGGGCAGTTGGGAAATGAGAACCGTCGTTATTAATACTGTATTTATATATAAACTCAAGTTGAGGTTTCTTTGGTTTTCTGGCGGGGTTGGACACGTGAACGGTGGTCGGAGGAACGCATGTCGGTCGAGGAATTTAATTATATCCAACTGCGACCAGAATTGAGAGGGGTTTTGTTTGTGAGAAGTACGAAGATCACCGACAAGTATGCGTCACTCTTGGAATGGGAAATTGTTCTGCTGTTCAGCTGCCATTCCAACTGATTTGTTTATTTGAAGTTGTTGCAGATTTTTATAAATGTTGACTTGAATGAGTATTACAAGGTTGTTTGATTTAGACGGTTGTTTGTTTAGATTTGGAGAACTACTTAAATTGGAATTTGATTTGATCCAGGGGGGGCATGATGATTCTATTTTCATAAGAAGTTTAGAGGTACACCAGTTTATATTGAGAATGTTTGGACTATGGTGATCAATTGTATTATGGAATGTGAAATTTATTGTACTGGGGCTAAAAAGGTATATTTCGATTGTAATCTCCATTGATGAATAGTCTGGTGTTATATTTTGCATGGGGTCCAATAGAGCACTCATCTGCCTTCTGACCATGGTTTCTTGCATTTTCTTATGCATTTCCTATAATATAATTTAGGTCAAATGTCTACTATTTCTCTCTCAAAAAAAAAAAAAAAAAACTGTGAATTTATTTTCAAACTTTGGGGGCTGTCATGGCTGCGTGACTGCAAAACTGTTTTTTTTTGCAAATGTTGGGTTTTAAAACTAATTTTGCAAGAAGCCTCCCCCCAAGCTTTTGGAAAATCCAGTTTTTTTGCACTATTTACTTGAAATCTATATGTAAGAAGTTGTTTTAGTTTTTTTGGTTATACGATTGTAAAACGCGATTTCTTATAAACGTAAAAACTATCAAATTATGCAGTCATTCGCACCCTTAGAATGATTAGTTGTACGCTAGCACTCTATAAATGTTAACAAAACAAACTTTTCAACTAAGAGAAAAAGTTATTCGTGAAATTCAATTCTCGAAATTAAAAAAAAAAAAGTATGATTTTGGGAATCAAAGAGTGTTCCAAATGTACCTAGTCATTTGAAACAATTTTGATGGGGTTGATGGTGGGCTGTGATCAATCGTGTGGTCAGGATTTCGCAGGGGCTCAGACATAATTGATAAAAATATAGAACTGTAACTTTTTATTTTATTAAACACCATATTGTTTTACTTTTTATTTCAAACAATCAATAAAGAAAAATATATTTTTACATATATATAATATGTATAGCTCGGATTATAAAATGTCATTGACCAATAATTAAGGGTTTTTAGTGTGGATTTATCTAGAAAGGTCTTGCTTTTCAGAAAAATGAGTGAATCCTGAAACTGTCAAAAATTAGAAAAATGCAAAGAGAGTGCAATGAGCAGAGGTGAAATGAAAAAATATAAAAATATTTTTTATTTACATAATAACTAATTACAAATCTATTCCATCGTAATTGAACCCCATCCTATTTTTTTCTATAAAAAGATAAAGGAGGGGCAGTGATTATATTAAAAAAAATTGGATCATATAGAATTTGAAATTTAAAGTCATTAACAAACTTCTTTAATTAATTCTCTAGTGAAGTAACTTCGCTATTCCGATTTTATATTAACGTTTATATGGCGTTTCAGAGGAACCCAACAATAAACCATTGTTCAAACAAGTACACATAATTTGGACATGAAAAAAACACATTTCATCATTTTATTTAATCTAAACATATATCAAAGGCGATCAAAATCTAGCCTGACTTAGGTGAGACATAAATCATTTCAGAATAGATAACTGTTTCAGTGTAGATAATAATTTTCTGTTTACTTGTATTTTTTATTATTCTTGTCGTGAAACGTAATAATGAAATATTTATTGTTTGTTTGACTATATATATAAATTATGAATGTTGTAGAATTTATAAAAGATGAAATAATTTATTTGACTTATGAATTTTAATTTATAAGAGGTGATGATAAGTAATTTAATATTTTGACATTTTTATATAAGTAGATTAGATTATGTGGAATAACACAATTTCAGAAGATACCTGGAATACTAAAATCTGTTTATTTTTATTTATTCTAACATAACTACATCTACTTATTCATTGCAAACAAATAATTATTTTAACTTGTTCATTTCTATTTGGTTACCCAACTAAAGGTTAAACCACATTTTACAAACACTATTTTGAAACATATTTTATTTGGACAATTAAAATTAAATGAATCAATCAAGTCAAACACACAGTATTACAAACAAAATCTCAAAATATTCTTCGAATCAACTCACATTGTTTCTCAACATCATCTTGGGTTTTCCTTCTCAATATCTCAGTAGATACAAATACCGCAACACACCTTGCTTAACGAGGTGGTTGGAATACACCCTCTTTTAGCGGTTGTCCCGGGTTCGAACCGAGTCACTCTCATGTGGAGTGTCTCTAGTGAGCTATTGTTAAGGTCTTAAGCCATGTTCTTTGTACCCTTCTTTAATGATAATGGGACTTTCTACAAAAACATAAAAATTTCAAATACCCATATCATTATTTTCCCACCAAAATCATTCAAAATCCGCATTGATTCAAAAATATAATATCAGAATTGAATCTGAAGATTTGATAGATTACATGTGATCTCCAACACCACAATTGAGGACCACCTAAAAAAAGAGTGACCCCACTCTCTAAGTCCCCATATCTCTTTCAGGTGGACTTTTAGAAACTATGCATGTGACCTTTTTTATATCACATGCCAATGAAATGATCTTCCCAGCCGCAGTTGTGAATATTGGGTTTTTGGCTTTATGGAGTCCCCCTTTATTTGGAGGAACATTAGTACACTTCACTGCTTTTTATTTTGTTTGCTTTTTTTTTTTTTTTCTTTCTGCCGTTTTGGGGGGCTTTGATGGGCAGTGAGATTCTTTCACATTCAATTCACAGTGATAAAGTTGCTCTGTTCAGTCCAGTCTTTTAACTTTTTATTTCTTTTCATCCTCCCTAGGGATGGGAAAAACTTGTTAAGAATAAAGAGTAACAGGGAGAATAGGAGTAGCCAGCCTACCAGCTCATTTTTTTAAAAAAACAGGGAGTATAGGACAAAAAGAGAAGAGATGTTACCCATAATTTTTTTTTCAAGTCTTAAATGTAATCTCAAATACTTTTTTAACCATCCAGCGAGGTATATACCTCTCGTTAATTTTTATATATTTGTTAAAAATGAGTTCATTTAATTCAAAATTGAGTGATATTCATTTTTCATTTTATCACATATCTCTTTAGATGATGTTTATTATTTTAAACAAGTTAAAAACATGTGAGGACTACATTTGAGTTTGTACCTAACATTATCCAAAAAAGTATGTTTGTTTTTGCAAGAATGTTGGATAAGTTATTATAAGCTCTAATAATTATTTTAAAGGGTTTCTAAAATTATTTATTGAGGCTTATCTATACCAATTAATAAAAATGCATTTATATATCATTGGAAAAAAAATTCACTTAACACTCTCATATATTAAAATCATCTCATATCTATCGGATCATATACACATCTCTCATACTTATTCTCACATACACAATTTATATAAGAGTAGAGTTGTCAATTAAAAAAAAAAATCTTAAGCCATTGATTCATTTCTAATCCATCTTTTATCTACATTTTATTCAAGGTGAATCAAACCACAAAACAATTATTTTTACATTTTTCAATAAGAATAATAGAAGAAACAATCAAACAACAATCATTTATTCTTCATAGATCATTGTTTATCTTAATATATCTATCAAAAGTGAATAACCCTGTCACATCAAACTAAGGATAACTGAAGGGAAAACAGTGGTTGTGTCCCTTTTTATTTTATGAAGACAATGGTAGGTCAAATCACTACTAGGATTGGGCGATGTGGATCATTACGAGATTAGAACAGACTGTAAATCACAAGCGTATGAAAACCAGTCCAAAAGGCTACGTTCATTATTTTCAATCTTGGTATATGTAGGACCAGAACTCAGATCCCCCAAGGATATATGTTCTTTTTCTTTTACCACCAAACCATTGACCTAAGAGAAGGGTAAATGATTTTGTCTGTGTGTTTGTGCAAACAAATTGCATCTATAAGGTTTCTATACATTTAGTATAGTTGGCAATAACTAAAAAAAAAAGTGATTTAATTGATTTACCATTCCCACTTAAAAGCTCAACCGGAAAATATAATGTTTCAATTTAGATTGGCAAGATGGGAAAAATCCATATAACCCCCTGTAATCTTCTTGATATCCATATAACCCCCTGTAATCTCAATATATCCATATAACCCCCTGTAATCTCAATATATCCATATAACCCCCTATAAACACACCATAAATGCAAATAACCCCTTGTAGTTAAATTGTTTTTAACAGAATTGAAATATTTCGAACATATTGCGTTATCTAAACCATGATTAACAAATATGTATTCTTTTAACCCCCGAAAAACGGTCAATACTTAAAAAAAAAACTCTCATATTTCTAATTTTACACTCTTTTAGGGGTTTTTTTTGAAGTATTGACTGCTTTCAGAGGATTAAAATGATACATATTTATTAACCATGGTTTAGATAACGCAATATTTCTGAAATATTTTAATTCTGTTAAAAAAAATTTAACCGCGGGGGGTTATTTACATTTATGGTATGTTTGCAGGGGGTTATATGGATATATTAAGATTACATGGGTTATATGGATTTTTCCTATTTGTTTTGCCTCAATGGGATCATGGCATCTTTGTGTACAAGAGTTATGCTTCCGAATTATCTCATATTATTCTCCTTTGCTCGATGTTGGTCTCATTCAACCACATTTTACATACGTCTTTAACATAGATAATGTTACGTACAGTCTCAATTTTAGATTTTATGTTTTTTAAATTTTTATAAAATAGTATATATACCTCATTTAATGAGGTATATGATTTTATAAAAAATAAAGCATATTATCTAATAAATTACATGGATACATTTTAAAAAATATAAAAATTTTCAATTGAAGCATTTACTTCGTTAATGAGAGTATATGCTTCATTAATTTTCTATCGACGTATATGAGACTGGAATTGAGACTGAAAAAAAAAACTATGTACCAACACTCCTTTGACCGTGGTCAGCTATACATCCTCATGTGGGGTTGTATCTAAATCATCAATTTACAAAAGGACGCTAGTTTAGCATAATTTCATTTGTAGTCACGTCTCCAATCTCATATACCTGTTAAGAATAAAGAGTTGACTAAGTTGTAGTAGGATAAAATCAAATCTAAACTGAATGATTTGTTTAACAAACTTTATTGAGATTTGTGTTTATCCATATTTAAATCATTGGGTTTATAAATAGGATCCATGTAATCCCTTTTTTATTATCCAAAATATTCAAAATGTAGCATTTCCGTGTATTTGTGTTTCTCTTCCTTCTTTATTTTTCTCTACATTATCTTTTATTTTTATTTTAAATTTAGATTTTCGGAAAATTTTCAATGAGGAACACTATTAGAAATAAAACAAAACGTGTATGTATGAGAGGCAAGGATGTAATTAGAGTCACGTCTAACATTTTCATTTGCTTGTATGAGAAAGCGTGTATGATTGAGCCCGAGAAAATGATATGTTCAATTCCATTTGAATTCCGTGGTACATTGTGAGTTTATTTTATAGCATATACAAAAAAATGAAATATATACTCATGAATTCACTTACATTGTGATTTTTTATTTTGTATGTTATCGTAAAAGAAATTGCAAAAAAGACAGTATTTCTAAGCCTGTCAATTATCTGAAAAAAATCCGTATCTGATCAGAATCTGTATAAAAAAGGTTTGAAAAATTATTTGATATCAAAAAATTGTATCTGAACTAAAATATCCATATCCGAAATATTTTGGATCGGATACGGATATGATGGTATCCAATCCACAAAATATACATATCCAAATTTGTTCTATATTATTATTTTTTATAATATATTTATATTTTTAAGATAAATATGGGTTTTTTTTTTATTTGTTATACTTTAAAGCATGTAATTTACTTATCATTTTTATCATTTTATGTTTTATAATAGATCATTATTATATTTTTTAAAATATTTTATATATTAGATATATTTATTTTATTTTTTAGGTATTTCTGACAATTATTCGAATTTGAATCCACATTTTTTACATATTTCATATATTATTGTAAATGAGCCCCCTCGGCCCATCTTTGGAAGTGTTGAAAGTTTGATTCCAGTGCCAAGTCCAATGTAGCTTTAGGAGCGTGATACACTCAGTCTGTTTTACAGCGTATTTTACAGCCTCATACACTATAATAACGTAGTATATATTACGTTATCATAGTATATGAGATTCTATTATACTATATACGTAAAAAAAATTATCATTTTTTTAACTTAACAAAAAATACACTAATGTATACACTGATGTATTTCAGTACATATTTTTATTTCATATAACAACATGTACTTCAATCGACGAATGGATGATTTAAAAAAAAAAAAAAAACCGGTGTAGACTGTCATTGAGGTTGCAATAGGGCTGAACATATCATTTTCCTTAGCTCTAGGTATGCTGGGCCCACGCCTAGCTCTCCTCACTGAAGTTTATGAACGGGCCCTAGGGTCCAATTTTTTTTTTTTTGAAGAAAAAAAAATATTTGCTACCCGATTTCATTCATGAATATCGAATTACAAATTCTGAACGGGATTGGGGAGGGGGCCTGAGCTTCAATATTAGAAGCCCATGGGGCTAAACCTTTTAAGTTTGGGCCCCGATGACCCAAAATCTATCCAATTAGTCTCGTATATTGAACATTTGGAAAGGAAAAGCAGGCTTATAAGTTCAGTTTATTTTACAGTTCCGTCAGCTATTCAAAAGTGATCCCCAATTGTTTATACACAATGATAGTGCAGTTTGATCGACGTGCATGCAAATTTAAGATTTGTTTTTTTAAGTACACAAGTATACATCGATGTATGCATGGATGCATGTTTTACTTTCTTTTTTTAACGGTGTATACCTAAACGGAAAGTGTGTGTATTTTTTAAGTAAAATGTAAGACTCAATTTGTTTTATCAACCAATACTCACACTAAACATATTTTTAATTTTTTAAAAATAGTAAACATTATATAATGAAGTATATGTTTTGACAAAAAGTGTATCTCTCTCAATTTCAAATTCAATGAATTCATTTTTGAGAAGTATATAAAAAATAATTAATGATATATATATAACATCTGATGAGTTACATGGATTATTAGATTTTTAACGAAACATATAAGACTGTATTTTAGACTGAGAAAAAAAAAAGTGTAATAACACATTTTTTTAAACGCCTCCTGAGATGGGCCCACGCCTAGCTCTCCTTACTGAAGTTTATGAACAGTGCCCTTGACTCCAACATTAAATGCCCATGGGCCTAAACCGTTTAAGTTTGGCTCCAATGACCCAAAAATATGTGCTGATACACGCAGCCCGTTTTGCAGTCCATACGTTATGATAACATAGTAAATACTACATTATCATAATGTATATTGTACTATCATAATATATACTGCAGCCCGTCTTTTTCATTTTTTCACGATGAAAAAAAATACATTAATGCATCTCAATATATACTTCATTTCATATAATAACATGTACTTCAGAAAATAAGTGCATAATTTTATAAAAAAAAATAAATAGAATAAGCTGCAAAGGAGGTTGCGTGTATCTTTTTCCATCCAATTAATCCAACATGGGCCCTTTGTAAAGGAAAAGGAAAAGGAAAAGGAAAAGGAAAAGGAAAAGGAAAAAGGAAAAGAGCGTTAATATACTCAGTCTATTTACAGTTCTGTCTTCTATTCAAAAATAGTTTCTCAGTCGTCTATGCACAATAATAGTGCATTCATCAATGTATCTTAGTATACGCTTAACTTTTTTTTAATAATATGTAGTTCAATAGACGAGTATATATTTTATATAAAAAACATCATATTGTGGATGAGGATGCACATATCATTTTTCAAAGAAAAATGTTAATCCTGGCTCGTTTTTAACCCCAATGCAGGCTACAATTTTTTTTTTTTAAAAGATAACTTACATTATCTAATAAGGTATTTATTTTTGTAAATACTGAAGCATATATTTCAATGAATTGACTCATTTATAAAATGTGTAAAATTGTAAATACATCTTTACAGTGAGTGCAGGTGGTTAATGGGATATATGGGCCATAAATGAGGCTATAAATTGGATTGAATGGAGCATTGCTAGAAAAAGAAAATGTTAGGGTCCAGCGCCCTTGTAGCCTACATACATTTCCAAAAAAAAAAAAAATTGAAGTATATATTTAACTAATGAAAATACATTTTTATAAATAAAAATAAATAAATTCTCATATAAATTAAATGTATATATTTTTACATATTTCGTAATAGACTATACATAGAGATAAAATATATACTGCGTTAGATGATTTTATATACTGTGTTAGCGATATGATGATTGTAAACAAAACTGCAAAATGAATTGAGCGTATTGGCGCCCTTTGAAAGAAAATTTCAATTACTGTAGTAAAAATAAAAGGGTGTGAGTAGATGTGAAAAACCTCTATTTAAACAACCCACACTGCATATTGGTGAGGTGTGTTTGGGGATGGCTCGGTTCTTTTGGGAAGCAAGGAGATAGGAGCACTCGCACAAAGATTTTACAGTCCTCCGTCTTCATAGTTTTTTGGGTGATCTGGCGCACTCGTAATCATTTTCTTTTCAAAGGGAGTTACCCATATGTGGAGAATATTTGAGAGACCACTGTTAAATGTATTTTAGATAGGGGTTGTTTTTTGTGTGGGGACAAGTCATATGTATTTTATGATCAATTTCAGATTGAAGAGTAAGCTTTTGTTTTTCGGCCTTCGATCGATATC
Source organism: Acorus gramineus (assembly GCA_030737835.1). NCBI lineage: Eukaryota > Viridiplantae > Streptophyta > Magnoliopsida > Acorales > Acoraceae > Acorus > Acorus gramineus. Next base: position 2,484,215 of record CM060854.1, read on the forward strand.
CTCGTGCCTAGCTTGTATCTGTTTTTTTTGTGATTATTTGTGTGGGGGGTGAAGTCAGGTCCTCTCCTCTTGGGCCGGATTTTTGTCGATCCAGGCTTTGGTTGTAGGTCCGAGACGATGTTGATGCTAACTCCTCTTCACGACGATCCACGGCAAGCCACTTATGCTCGTCGTCGCCCTCCTTCTTCCATGAGAAAAAGAACTTAGAATTCTTGAGTGCTCGTAGGGAAGAGAGAGAGTGCTTGCATACCTTCAAGGGGAGGAGATGTCCCCCTTTTATATTCAAGAAGGGGCATGCCGAGCTTAGCTCTACGGAGAGTGTTTATCAAGAGATGGAATCTCCACGTGGCTCTTGGATCTGTGGACGTTTGTCACCTTGGGATTGCCATTTTACAACCGATTTTCTGACATTCGATCATTTTCTTGTGTCAGTGAATATTCCCTAGGCTAATCGTTATCTTTTCATAGGCGGGTGTATGGCCAACCTGTACTTCAGCTCGGGTGTTATGATTTGGTCGATTCATACTCCAGGTCGGACATTCAGTACTCGGCCGACTCGTCTTGATCGGTCAATATTGAATGTCCATCCCTGGTCGACCTGGGAATTGATCACCTGACCTATTTGGTGGTTTGTTTTGACCTAGCTGATCAATATGGTGTGTCCATCTTTGGTCAGGCAACACTATTCACCTGTCTTGATCTGATCGAACAATGTTGCTTGCCCGACTTGTCGAGAAGGATGGGCCTGCTTAATTCTTAAGACTTTAGCCTTTGGGCTCTCTTGTTTTGGGTATGTCGAACGTAGTGAGCTCTATCTATATTTTATACTCGTATCTATGCAATCTTATTTTTTATTCCCTTTTGTGATGAATTTAGTCTCCCACAATTTGTATTTCATTTGGGCTCTTCCCTCTAGAAGGCAGACGCCCACCATTTATAATTTATAATAATTAAAAAAATTCATTAACATTTTATTAAATCTCTTGTACATTATTTTTATAATCAAATGGAAAACAAAGATTTTAATATTACATTTCCTAGAAAATGCTAAACATTTATTATGAAAAAATTGCAATTGTGTACAAAGTCAAGTCTTTTCTACATATAAAATATGGTTTTTAGACATCCTTTTAGGTAGAGAATTAAGTTATTATGAGATTTATGACCATTATAATATAAATAAAAATAAAATAATTTTTTATTTGATCATGTTTTAAATTATTTTCGTTGTTTGAATAAAATGTGAATAAAGATTTAAAAACAATGAAAAAATGATGATAATTTATTTGATAGTGGACCCCTATATTGTTTCCGGTTGAATAATTTGAAATAACTTAATCTCAGATATTGATTGAAATCCAAATATCATTTTATATTAGTTAATTCTGACATACATATTTTTGAAAAAATCCATATAATCTTAAATCTGGCCTAAATCCATATAACCCCCTGCAATCTTCATATATCCATATAACCCCCTGTAATCAGACCCCAAAATCCATATAACCCCCTCCGTTTAGTCGAATTAACGACGATGAATTTATGCAGGGGGTTATATGGATTTAAGCCAGATTACAGGGGATTATATGAATTTTTTTTCCTAAAAAAGGGATTCCTAAAATAATTTTTTTTTCTCTACGTGTGGTTTAAAAATTGAGCTGTTTAACATTTACTTTTGAATTTTTTTTCAAGATACCATGCACCTTTAATTTTAATCAAAGAAAATGGTTATTTAAATCATAAACACATACAAGATCACCCACTAAAGAGATATAAGTAAAAGAGATATATATTCTATCTCTTGGTATTTTAAAAAAGAACTCAAAATTACTCATCCACATACAGTTTATCCCCAACAAAAATTACTCTCATGACACAAACACAAGATGTGCCCCAAGATTTAATAAAAAAATAAAACTCATTCTCTTGGCATTTTTGAATTTTTAGAATTTTTTTTTTCAAAAACTGTCACATCTATCATATCACACAAACATCTCTCATACTTATTCCCAACACAAATAATTTATGCATGGGTATAGTTGTCATTTAAAAAGTCATAAACTCTTATCCATCTCTTATCTACTATTTATCCTTATTTTATCCAAGGTGAATCAAACAACAAAAATATCAATTTTACGTTTCTCAATGAGAATAACAGAAAAGACAACAAAACAAAGATTTACAATCCATTAGATGTTAATGCATGTAAATGTTAATTTACTCCAGTATTAATGTGTCAGGGTACTGGTTATGAAATCACATGTCATTTATAATTTTTTAAAAAAAAAACATAAATAAAAAAAATTTGAAAAAAATCCATATAACCCCCTGTAATATGGCTTAAATCCATATAACCCCCTGCATAAATTCATCGCCGTTAACTCGACGGAGGGGGTTATATGGATTTTGGGGTCTGATTACAGGGGGTTATATGGATATATGAAGATTGCAGGAGATTATATGGATTTAGACCAGATTTCATGGTGTTATATGGATTTTTCCCTTTAATTTTATTCAATTGTTTGAACACCCAGTTCTGCGGCTATTCTTATTAATTCTAATTTATTTCATAATCTATTCTCGAACCGTATAAACCCCCTAAAAAATTTGTTGATGGCGTGACAATTTATATCTCGGACGCCAAACCCCAAAAAAAAACTCCACAATAAAAACCACTCTCAGTCCCATTTCGAACTCCCCATCCGTTTTTCTTTCCTGAGCGAGTGTACGATCAAAGGGAGACGAAAGCGATGTCTAGGGTTTTCGTTGCATCCAGGGCTCTCATGGCGGCGGGGAAGTCATCCTCACCGTCTTCTCCCGCCGCGTCCGCCGCCCCAAAAAGAGGGATTCAGGTCCCGGGCCCCATCTCTCCGGCGCTTCGCAAGTTCCTCGGGGGGTCTCCGAGCGCCTCCCGCACCGACGCCATGAAGAAGATCTGGGAGCACATCAAGGCCAACAATCTCCAGGTCTCTCTCTCTCTCTCCCTCTCTCACTATATGCTTGTCTCACATTAGGGTTTCACTTCTGTTTCGTGTCTAATTTTTGTTGATCGTCTATTAGAGCATGAAATGTTGGGGGGGGGGGGTGGTCTCATCTGTGGAACGCGTTTTGTGATTCGTTACGAATTTTTATGGAATATGAGTCTGGCTTGGATGATTTGCGTGTCGAACTGTTTGGTGATCATGTGAAATTCATATATCTTATGAGTAGGTCTTACGGACTACGGAGAAGGTTTTTTATGGGTACTTGTATTTCAAGAGCGACCGAGTTGGACTTAGTTTCCATTTAAAATCTGACAGCTTCACAAAATTTATCAAGTACGGAACTTCCTCTTGGTAGGATGGTAGAGGTACCCCCTTACTAGCGAGAGGATTTGGGTTCGAGTCTTGCCGCCTACTGATAGGGAAAGATTTGGCCAGGAAAAAAATATTTACCAGTAAAATTATTTATTTATTTATCAAGTTTTACAAGCATTAGAAAACACTCACGCTAAGGTATTATGAAGGACATATGGTGATTGAAGTGAAGGAGAATGCGGCAATAACATATTCCTGAGAGGCCATCACGATATTATGATTTATGTCCTTGCTGATATCATTGAAGTACCGGTTACTATTGTACTGAGTAAAACATCAAATGGACTACAATGAAGAGTGTGTGTGTGTGTGTTTTATGAGCTAACTTTCTTTTCTGTTTAATGTATCATTTGACTAAGCACGGATTGGTGATTGTTTAAATATTCTTTTTCCTCCCATATGGGTTTTGACATTAAGTTATTCGTTCCCGATAGCTAGTTATACTGGGATAGATAACAATCCAGGCTGAATAAGCAACTTTTTGTTTGGTTGTCTTTTTTGTTATTCTCATTGGGAAACGTAAAAATGACTTTTTTGTTGTTTGGTTCACCTTGGATAAAGTGATGATGTTGATAAGGGATGAATAAGAGTTTATGATTTTTTAAATGACAATTATACCCCCTGGGAATAGTTTGAGAAATATATGATTGATTTGATAGATGTAACAGTTTTTAAAATCTGTGTGAGTCTGTTAGGTGAGATAAATTTTTTAAAATGACAGAGAATGATATTTTTATCCATTATCATAGATAAACCCTGATAAGTAATTTCAACATTCCCTTAGAATAATTATCAGACTTTATCATAGCTTATCTATACATAACTATCGGAATTTATTCTAATAAAACAAACAGTTTTTTGGAGCTATTCTTATGTATTCTTCCTTATTCTGACCTTATGTTCCACGCCATACGGGGGGTTTAAGTTTTTTTGTAGGATTGGTGAATGATAGAAAAAATATTTATGTAGAAAGCAAGAATAACTGAAGAACTTAAGTCCGAAAATGGATTTGATAACATGTGTTGTCATGGGATTTAACAACCCTATAGTTGAATGGTAAAAGATATATTTTCCTCTCACGCATACGTGTACACATGCATGCAAGCTTTTTTTTGGGGGGGGGAAATGATAGACATGATGGATTTAGCTGTTTATTTGTGATATATTTAAGATGGCATGACATTCCTTTTTTTTTGTGATACTGCTTTATATTTAACTTGAGATATAACTGAGATGTGATGCAAGCTCAATTTTAAATCTTAAACATCAGTCTTGAGCTTATCTTAAAAGTAAAATTTGTGCCATTTTCTTTAATTGCATGAACTTATTCACCAGCCATGGTTCTGTTTTGCGCTGATACAAGTCATTAATAATGGAGAGGCTTGATAGGAAACTTACTCGCATTTTCTTTCATCTAAGTAAAGAAAACTGTGGGGAAATGCTTGAAGGTAATATTTTGACATATATGTTTAAATTTAAAGTTGGAGTGAAAATTGAAACTAGTTTTATAGTGGTATTCTGTATGCGGATCAGTCAGCATTGGTGCAGCATGTTAATGGGTCCATTATACCAGGATTTGGATTTTCTGATGGATGCTTGACTGCAATTTAAAAGGGCAGATTCTATTAAAAAATAAAGAAATAAATAGAAGGGCAGATTAGGATATGTTCAATGAAGATAGTCAACTTATTCTGTTAAAGATTCTGAGGGAAAGCTTACAGGGAGCTAATTTAACACACACTTTTTAGTGTTTTATGAACCTGGGGTTATTGTTGAAACGATCCATGGACTATAAACTGTAAAAGTTTGTTGTATGCAAGTTCCTTATTGAAGATTTCAATCATTCCAATGGAAAAATGCATTTTTTTTAATTCTTAATGGTTGAGGGTTTCATGATGGTAGTTGTTGTTGGTTCCACTTGTTTAGAATTTTGTTGGATGTTGTTGTAGTGAGAGTGATAGAAATAATTGAGTTAATTGCTGCAAGTTTGGTGGAAGTATCTACTTCCCCAAAAATTAACATCTCCACATGTTTGTGCTTCCATGAGGGCTCCTATGTTTTAGAATGGCATTTCTTAAGTAATATCATCTGCTCTTCATCAGACCGCCCCTTATCGTTGCATTCTTGCCATTATTTTGCAAACCATTTGAATAGATGTGGTCCTCTCACAATAGGGACTAGGTGTTGCGAAGTCTACCAGCATACAATGCAGATTGGATCTGTGTGTAACATAGCCTCCTTTGGACTACAGTCCAGACTCCAGACCAGGGGGCTTTTTTTTGCTTTTGTAATGTTTTCCTTTGGACTAGTTCCCGGATTAATACATCGGGGTAGCCAGTCTACCATCTCCCTCCCTCCCTCCCGCCCTTCCAAGTCGTGAAATTTTGGCCAAACCATACTATAAGTTCCCTATTAGCCAGACAATTGGTTTTCAGAGGCTGTATATGGTGATATGGGGGTTTGTCCGTTATAGTTCTTGATTGATGTATATAAATGGGGAAACTCTGTTGACTCATCTACAAATGTGTCCCTTAATATTTTAGTTTTCTGTTTTCTTTGTTACTTAGTTTCTTCTGTTAGTCTCCACCCTTTCCTCCAAAAAAAATTCCCTAATCCCTATTACCTTGAAAATTATTGTGGTTTGTTTTTTAGCATTCCAAACTTCATTTAGATCAAGTTGGATGAGAACCACCCATATCGATCGTGGTTATGAATCATTTGTTCCCTTTGTAACACACCAAACTTTAATAAAATCAAAGCAGACAAGAACTGCACATCCTGATTTCAATCGAAGCTTTCAAAATGGATTTCCAACTATGGTATTAAATTCTTTTACTGGGGATTCCATATTGTTAGTGTGAGCTTGATGTGCAGAACCCGGCAAAGAAGAGGGAGATCAATTGCGATGAGAAACTGAAGTCCATATTCAATGGGAAAGACAAGGTTGGAATGTTGGAGATTGCAAAGCTTCTCTCCCCTCATTTCTTGAAGTCTAACTAGTGCAACCCCACCTGTGAATGACAATGCAAAGGTATCCTTTGTTGTTTCCATTTATCCTCTAGTTTCATGGTGGTATGAAGGTTCATATGCATTTTGTTGAAACTGTGACTCTGGTTGTCCATTCCCTTTTGTTTGATGTGGTGGGGGCTTCAAGTAATGGTGGCTGTAAAAAAAAAAATGGTTTTGATATCTTGTTGTCATCTTATGTTATTACTTAGGCTCATTTGCCACCGCCAGAATGGGTTTAGTTTTATTATTAGAGTTGGAAAATGATTTATGCCGCAGCAACAAGCATGAATTAAGTCTCTTGGACTGAAAATTTATGCCCGGTCTTTTTTGCAATCACTTTTGTAGATTCCTGTCGAGTGCATGAAGAAAAATAAAATGATGTTAGTCCCTTTATGGACTGGTCACTGGCATGTCTATGGGCTCTCTTGCCCAAGTTCCTACTGCCCTTTGGGTTGGTTGTTTAGGGTTTCCTGACCCTTACTTCAAGTGAAAAAAAAAAAAAAGTTGAATTGCACCACTTAGTGCATAACATGGTTCTTTTGAAATAAAAAATAAAAAATAAACATAGGTGATCTAAAATCCTCATACGGGGAGTCTTAAATAAAATTTATTTCATATTAACAAAACATACATGGTCTTGGCATTTACTTAATATATTTTTACTGTGATTCTACTTCAGGGCCTAGTTTGGTAAAGGGATAAATATTTGGGATAAGTTTGTCCAATTTTTTAGAATAAAAAAATTACTATTTTTATTCAGATTTACATTTGGTAATGTTTTTTATTATCCTCATTTTTTGTGTTCTTATCCACAATCTTGTATTTGGATCAAATATGTGATAACTTCAAATTTTTTTAAAAATACCAAATATATTTGTATACATCAAATATATTTATATTATTAAAAAATTTATGAATTTTAATGAAATCTAAACTTACAAATCCTTTTTAATAACCTATATACATTAACTCCAAATTAGACTCATTGATCCGGGTGTGTTTGGATCTCTCTTGTTTCATGCTTAGCTTTTTTTTTTTTCTTTATTCTTTTTATTTTTGTACGAGTTTCATGCAGGTTGTTGAGCTGTTGTATTATTGGGCTCTCATTTCGTTTCATGTTTTTTTTTTTTATTTCATGTGGAGTTGTTGAGCTGTGGGCTCTAAAATCCTCTTGTAAATTGATTTTCTTATGTGGTCCAATAGATTCTTTTAGCTTATTTTCTATCCCAACCTTTTCTTGAGGCAATACAGCTACTTACCAAGCACAAAAAAAAAAAAATAAATAACACAACTAAACTTATTATGTGAACAGAGTAATTTTATCAACAAAAAACACAGGTCCAAATTAAACCATAATTTTTTTATTAATTTTTTGTTGTTATACTATTTAGATGTTGTTATGTAATTTTTTTCCACGAATACTCGTGACTTTTGAATATTATGGAAATTTTCAGGCCTCGTAATATGTTATTATTTTGAATTTTTACCCCATATTTCATATATACAATTCATAATTCTATTTTTTATTTTTAATAATTTTTTTATGTAAACAGTTTCAATTGATTTGGTCAATGTATACCTTATTTGGTTACTTTTTTCATTTTGGTTTTTGCCGAAATGGCAGTTATAAATGTTATTTTAATTTTATAAAATAAGGGTAAAAAATGGGGATAAAGTCTGTTCCACCTTTTATCTAGAACAAACTATCTTTATTTTTTATCTCAAAATGTGGACAATTGTCTATACTTTATTTTATTTTTTTTTGTCATATGGGATAACAAGTAATTTAACCCAACTATTTTCTTATCTCAACCCTTTATTCCAATCCCAAACTAGGCTCAAGAGTTTGTGTGTTAGGCCTAGTTTGGTAAAGGGATAAGTTTTTAGGATAAGTTAACCTAATTTATGAGGATAAAAAATTTACAATTTTTATCGAGATTTGTATTTGTTAATGTTTTTTATTATCTTCATTTTTTGTGTTCTTATTCTCAATCTTGTATTTGGATCAAATATGGGATAACTTTAAATTTTTTTCAAAAAATATCAAATCTATCATTCCTATTAATGGAGGTATTAATTTTGTTTAGTGGAACACATTCTTTTTTTTTTTTTTTTTTTTGAAAAGTAGTCATCAATGTTATCTTAATTTTACAAAATAGGGATAAAAAATTGGAACAAAATCTGTTTTATCTTTTATCCAGAACAAGTTATCCTCATTTTTTATATTAAAATGTTGACAATTATTTATGTTTTATCCTTTTTTTACGCTAAATGGGATAATAAGTGATTTAATTTAATTTTTTCATTATCTCAACCTCTTATCCTCGTGTTAAACTAGGCCTCACGGTCTTTGCCTCTTATATCTCAGTAGAGTGTTGTTACATGGAGTGTGTAAAGATAGATAGTCCATATATCACTCTAGTTGTCCAGCGAGGTATATATTATATATCTCGTTAAATTATTTTTTATTATATTTATTAAAAATAAGTTAAGTCAATTATAAATGAAGCGATATATATATTTTTATCAAAGTGTATATTTTATTAAATAATGTTTATTATTTGTTAGTATGGTCTGAGAGAGAAGAGAAGGATCCAATGTAAACAAGAAAAGTCATATATATATTGGTTATAAATTATAGAAGATGCGGTACCCGTGAGTCGAATTGTATTTTAGGAGGGTTAAAGGCATCCGGCCCCTAATAAGTTTCTCATATTCATATTAATTCCTTCAAAATTTGAAATATCCATACAAGTACAAGCCATATCCACGTGATTTATCAGTTTAATTCTTATTACTTTCCACTGTCACCCCAGATAACCCTGGTACACAGCTTGTCAGTAGATGTAGAGCTGATAAACGAACCAAGCCGCTCGGGTTTGGCTCAGTTTGAGCTCGTTCAATTAGATAAACGAGTGAGCTTGAACAATTTTTAAAGCTCGGTTAGACTAGGGATCTAGATCGAGCTTCATTTTGTGTTCAAACTTGGCTCGTTTGTGTTATAAAAAACTTAGTTGAAGATTAGTTCAACTCCTTTGTAAAATCAAAACATTAAACCGATATAAAGTTATGCTCGTTTAAGCTTATGAACTTTGCTTAATTTGGCTAAAAAATTATTTTCAACATCTAAAAATCCTAAAATAAAGAAGAACACTAGGCTCGTGAGCTCGGCTTGGCTCTGTTCGACTCGTTTTATAATCGAGTCATGTCAAAGCTCGATTCAGTCGACTCGTTTACCACCCCTAGGTGGAGGACACCCTCGTTTTCATGGGAGACAGATGCTCCCAGATGATCGACGCTTGTTGGGCGAGAAAAATGTGGTATTTAGCCCCCTTTGGGCCGCGTAATGGGCTTCTCCCCTGTTTGTGGCCCCATATGGCCAACCTAGTAGTGTATTGTGAGACTCTGTAAGCCCCATGAAGGCCTTTCTATTAAAAAAAAAGAAAAAGAAAAGTTAACCCTGTTACACCCACATCATATAATCCCTCTCTGTTATGATGTATTTGATAAAATGACTTTAAGATGTAATTACACTACAAGGAGGAGGAGGTTGTCTAAAATAAGGCATTTTAGAGGCTCAAGGGTAGTTTGATCATTTATAGGGATCATAATGAATTTTTTTAAATTGGTATTAGAATATGTCTGTTATGTGATGGGTCAGGCTTTGGACCCCACATGGGGGTGTGTGACTTTATGAGGAGAGTTGGACTGGACCAAGAGATCAAAAAAGACCAAGTGAGGGTGGGGGTGAGATTAAGCTAGACCCAAGATTTAGTCTCACATTGTCTAACGAGTGAGATGTCTAATACTTATATGTGAGCACAAATCTTACACATGTAACATTTTATAAACACGTGCTTTTGTAAAAAGTGGATAATATCACACATGAAAGTCTATGTCTAATTGGAGAAAGATGACGGTGGAGGGTGCTTGGAGAAGGGGGAGAGAGAAGAAGAGACCGTCTTTATGTGAAAGAGGTCGACGGATTAAATCCTGAAAACATCATTAATAGGAATCAATTATTAATTTTTTTTTAAAGTACATACTTTATTCACATATATTTCTAAAAAAAAAATTGAAACATGTGGCACGTCTAACTCTGTACTAGTTGCATGAATTGTGAGAAGACGTTTATGAGTGAAATTCACACATGTAAAAGAATATTGTAATTGCATGTGTACTCTCAATTCGATCATGTTGCGGATGGACAATTCTAAAGAAAATTGAAAAGTTATATACAAGAATTCGAACTTCTTTTTTATATAGAGAGATATATATATAGATAAATATAAATGTTATATGAAATGTTGTCAACTTAATGAAAAAAAGTACATTTTATGTGGGTGGTATTGCTTTTGATTTGCAAGATAAAAAGTGGTTGCACCTAAAATCCTACGAGGTTTGGAATACAGTCACCATTCATGCATTCGGATCGGATCATTCATTGATTTGGAAAAAAAAATGACTATATGTATTGGTTAAATCAGTAGAGTTTAGAATTGAAGGGTGTAATCATCGTGGCATAATAAATATTTTTATTAATACTTCATAGAAAAATATATAGAAAAAATTAAAAAATATTTATATGTCTCTTAATCCTCTTTAAATTTTTATATATTCTCACCCTGAAACATTTTTTTGACAAATGATAATCAGTTGTTTTGTGAATCTTTGGTTTGATTAATGGCATGAACAGTTCTTAAATTGGGCAGTTTGGCAAAAAGATAAGATTTTATTATAAGTTATCTTAATTTTTTTTGGGATAAAAAGTCTATCAATTTAGTTATTATTTATAATTTTTAAAATCAATATAAAAAGATGATGAATTTTATTATATCTTTTAGGTGTAACAAAATATCCCTTTTTTTTTAAATATGAAAAATTATCCTAATTTGATACTGATAATTTTATAACAAATAGAATAATTTGTTATTTGATCACTTATTACTTGCCAAACATGCCATATAAGGGTTAATTTAATAAGATGATATGTATTGGGATAAGGGAATAAGTGTGGAGAGAAGTGAGAAAAAACAATTTGTATCATTTGTTATAATAATTAGGGAAAATGACTAAAAAAGTCTCCTAAAAGTTAGAAATACCCAAATCAGTTACTTTTTAAAATTATACCTAAAAAAATCTCATTTTACAATTTTGGAAACACAAAAGACTAATATACCATTATGCAATTAGATCCTTAATACATTCTATATCTCTTAATTTTGTTAAAATATTTCACCCTCTTAATTTTAATTAATATATTTCACACATTTTCATTGTAGATCAATTTTTTATTGTAAATTCTTTGTGATTAGGTGGATTTTGTGAAATATGTACCAATATAATTTGAGTTTTTGATGATGGACTTTATTAAATGTTGATGATTTTTTTAAAAAAATTGATATGTACTAATGATATCATAAAAATATGTAAATAGCCAAAAAATTAAAAATGTGAATAAAAATTTAGAATACTAAAATATCATCTGCTGCATTGGGGCACAACACAGATTTAAATTACATATTATGATTATGCAGAATGAAAAATGATAAACAATATCATGTAAGATATATATAAGAAACACACAGTATGATATATAATAAAAAAATATCTGAGAGGATTGATTTTCATCATGTACAGAGAGATTGTTGTTTTGTTGGAAAAATAGGTTTTTAGTGTGGAATAAAGAGGGATATTAAAGATTTAATTACATAAGGGCAGATTAGTCTTTTGTGTTTCCAAAATTGTGAAATGAGACTTTTTTAGATATAATTTTAAAAAATGACTGAATTAGGTATTTCAAACTCTTAGGAGATTTTTTTAGTCAATTTCCCTAATAATTAATCAGGATAAAATGTGGACAATTATTTCAATTTTAAAATAAAAATAGAAATTTTATATCCACTTAAGGATTGAAATAACATTTATTCCCTTTTTTTTCATCATGATTTTGATAAAATTGAATAATAATAAAATTGATAGATTTTTATGGATAACGTATCCTTAAAATCTTAACCACATGCCAAACCAATTTTACCCGTTTTTTATTACTAGATATGACTTCCAGTCACTTGTTTGAGATAAAAAGTGTTGCTAACACAGTTTTTTTTACCTCCAATTCCAGTCTCATATGCATCTATAAAAAATGATTACCAGAATATATACTCCCATTAACGAGGTATATGCTTCAATAGAAAATTTTCATATATTCATAACAGATACATATATTTAATTCATTATAATATATATTTCATTTTTTTTTTATAAAAACATGTACCTCATCTAATAAGATATACTATTTTTAAAAAATTTAAAACACGTGTTGATTGGAATTAATGCTGAAAAAATGACTAAATATTAACCAGATAAAAAATTACCAAAATACCTCAATAATTTCCACACTCAGATGCATATTCCATTCATCTCTCCCACACCTTATCTGTCATCAAAGCCGGCCCCAGTCCACGTTATATAAATCTACAACATCCTGAAATTGACTCAAACACCCCTTCAAAGCTAATGTACACTCTCATTAACGTGAGGGTACGTTTGTCATTTTCAACCTCTTCTTTTACTAACATCCAAACTCGATTAATACCACGGCCAGATTTCATCTATGAATCAAAAGTACATCGATCCAACGGTCCCGATCGGTCCACCGCCCACATGTGCATGACCAGATGGAGGAACAACAAACCCAGTTGTAATTTGTGATTAATTTGACATTCAAAGAAACATATGTACAATTGTACAAACCATACTTTATATTATTTATTTATTTTTCGAATCACATTTAAAATAAACCAACTAGTGGGTTCATCAAAACCTGTGTTGAGTTCTTAAGTGGCTAATAATATCACAAACCAGATCTCTTTAATCTTCAACAGGCATTCCAATCTAAACCCCACACATATTTATTTATTTTATTTTTCATAAAGCAACAAAAAGTGTCCCAAAACAAAAAAAAACCTCTTTTTTCAAAGCCATTCATAGATACACATATATTTAGAGAGAGAGAGAGAGAGAGAGAGCGCTCTCACTATTACTGCTGCATTGTCTCTCAATGAACAAAACAAACAAGAACCCACAACCAACACAACTTCCACTGCATTAGATTCTTCTCATCTGTGGGTTTCTTCAAAACCACCTCATCAAAATCTCTTCTTCATAAAGCCTTCTCTTTCTGTTGATTTTCTTTTTTCTGTATATTTTTTTTTGCATGCTATAAAAAGTCTCTTAAGTTTCCAGACACCCCCCCCCCAACTAAAAAACATGTCTCTCAACTTTTGCATGCTTTGTCTATCCTCTTTTCTTTTTTTCTTTTAATGGGTCTTCATTGAAATCCTCTGCTCTTCCTTCTTAGTCTCCGTTGATTCTCTTTTGGTGAAGTTGGTGGGTTTTGTTTTTGTTTGGCTTTTCGGGTTCTCTTAATAGAGGGAGGGGGAGGGGGTTTTGATGGGACCCATTAGAGGGTTGAGGAAGAGGAGGAGACCTGCCGACAAGAAGGCCGAGAAGAGTAGCGCGTCGTCGTCGTCGCCGGAGGAGAAGGTGACCGGCGACTGGTGGCGCGATTTCTCGAGCCGGATTACAGGTTCTTCTTCTCTGACTGTTGTTGCTTTAGCTTGTTTGGGTGGTCATGCTTAATGGTTTTGGTTGTTTTTTTTTTTTGATATAAACGGTAGGCTTTAGCCTTTTAATATATTAAAGAGAAAGCCCAATGGGAAATTACAAAACAATGAACAAAATAAAGACAAACAATGAACAAAATAAAGACAAACAATGCTTAATGGTTTTGGTTGTTGTTGTTGTTGTTGTTTTGGGTTGTGTTTGTTGGGGGGGGGTTGGTTCATGGTGTTATGTAATGCAGATTGGGAGTGCTTTATGTTGACTCATTGTTTGCTTGATCTCTGGTTCATTGTGTGTGTTTATCTTGATATGTTACTATTGTTAGTGGAGTTGATTTTGTTTGCTTGTTTTTTTTTTTTTTTTTTTAATACAGTCATTTTGGATTTCTCTTACCATTGTTTGATGTCAGAAATGTGAATGCAGATTGGATTTGTGTCTTAGAACTCTGGGTTCATTGTTCTTCTAGATTGGGTGTTGGCGAGATGGAGTCTTCCTGTCCTTAGATTGTTCATTTTGTACAATCTCACTGTCTTACATTCTCTTGTGAATATGTTGATATAGTTCTCTATAGACCATTGTAAATAAATTTAGTTTGCAAAGTCTGTTGTTTTTGGTTGGTTAAATTGTTTAGGAATGTTTGTGATTCTTTTTCAATCAGAGAATTCTGCCTGTGTTATTCAAAGACTGTCCCGGATATAGGATGTTGCATAACATCAATAGCCGCCTTACATTATTGGAAAATTTGAAATGGAACCATTTGCATTTATCTGTTCCATATGATAGATTTATATGAATGGATTGATTGATCTTAGCCACAAATCCAGAGATCAGGCTTGTCTTGTTTATTTTCCTTGTCAGGGGATTCCATTGTGACTGCAGACTATATATGGTGTGGTTGTTTGGTCTCTCTTAGTTTTAAAATGATTGTGATTAACATTAATATAGATGAATTTCAAGTAGAAAATAAGTAAAGATGATTTTTAAACCATGCATGTAGTGATTTAGAATGGTAGAATCACATTTCTGGGAGCTTTCATGTGTTTCTTTATACTGAGATAACCATTTAGATGAACTGATTTCCACCACTTTTAGAAATGCATGCACACTCAGTTCAGGGGATATATCGTCTTGAACATAAAACTGTTTACAGGAAAGGATTTATAAAATATTTTGTGCACATGAAACATTTTTAGGCGACTCCAATGCATGTCTCCCAAATTTGATTGGAAGAACTACACATGTACATATTTAAGTTTAATATATTTCTTGAATCAATCACAGATGGTTTGAGTCAAGTCAGTGATAATGGTGAAAAAATATGCTCATATATTTAATAATTATTCAAGTGGGAAGGATGCAACTATAGAATAATGTAGTAGGGAAATGCTAACAATTAGTATAACCTAACATGAAAAATTGAACTACGTGATGAGTTTGATCAATGTTCTTTTCGTTGTGCTATAAATGATTTTGAATTTCCTTCTTCAATTTAAGCTAATTATTTGAAATGAATATATGTACATGACTTGGAAAATCCTTTTACCGAATCATTACTACAGAGTATTGGTCTTTGTATCCTAGGTATTGTTGGTGGCCCAATTATTTGCTCACACTGTACATCTTTATAGCCATGGTTAATAACACAGTCAGTATTTGAGCACAGATTCTTGACGCATAATATCTTTTGGAACATATGTAATGACAGCCATTATTTTATCCTGATCTAGATAAAATGCAGAATGACTTCCAAGATTGTATAGTTTTTAGGCCAATTACAGTCAGTGTTGCACATGCTTTTTGTGGGATCAGAGGCTTAGTGCCACTGTTCATCACCCTTTTTTTAATTGAGGTTACAACTGAGGTGCCTCATAATTTGAAGAATTTAGTTATTTAAATGTAGATATTGCCAATGAGGTATGACAATGGATTGGTGGGCAGTGGCTTCAAAACTGAAATCCAGTCCATTGGTTATATAAGCTACAGTTGGCATTTTGGATACTGGGTGTTCCTTACAAGAATGTGATGTTTGCTGCACTTATGCGGCTTAATATGATACATCTCCTGTTAAGTGGGAGTTTAACAAGAAGACATCTATTGCGAGATGTTGCTTTGGCTCAGAAAACTAGCTAATTTCCATGAGTTTCTTTTTAGAATAGAATGGTTATAGGTTATTATGAACTCGGGAGAGTGCACAAGAAATAATGGTTTTGGGAAAGAGATTGTTTAACTGGCAGCCACTGTAAAAGTGGGGGGTCCCATTTCTTCTCTGTATACAGACAGCAACTCAGCAAGACACAAGATAGTGTAACTGTAGCTGCATTGAGCAAGGAGGTCCAAATTCTGAGTCAATTTATATAAAGTTATTATGATACATATCCTGTGGTCTGACTAGATTGTTGTGCGTAGTTTTCACATTGTTTTCCAGTAAATTCATGAGTTGCATTCTGAAATATTATAAAATCTTATTCTGTAACATGAACACCATACCAAGAGACTGCTGCAAAATATTGATTTTTGGTCTTATGAATTATGGACCATTGAATGTTTCAGAAGCTCATGCTGATAACTGCATCCCACAGAACTTTTCTGAATTATATTTCTGCCTCGTAGTTTTCTACAAACTTATATGAAGTATAATCTTTTATGTGCATAAATTTTCATCCTGCAGAATGCTCATTCCCAAGGCATGGGAGGACTCTCTCCCGATCTTCAACTGATGAATCGTGAATTTGACACCAATATATAGGTGTTGATGCCAGTTCAAACTTAGGCTGTAGATTGTAATATCTCCCATGATAAATCATGCTTTGATCCATAAACCCTAGATGAATTCAGCTGATATCGCATAATATGTATATCCACCCATATACCATCAAAATTAGTTTGGTGATATTATAGCTTATCTTGATTATCGAACTTCTGTGTAAGATTCATGTTATATTTAGATATTGTGACAACCAGCCAGCCTGTGATACAGATCGGACCATTAAGGTGTCCCAACTAGGTTGGTCAATTTTTAGAAACCAAAATAAATGGGAAAGAATTCGAACAAAGAAAGACAAACTAACTAACTGTGTTGCTAATTTTGGGTTGTCAGCTATTGGCAGGGCCTGAGAAACTCTTCCTGTGTTGGGATCGATGCCTTGCCTTGCCAAGTGTTGGTGTTCCATGATAAGTGCAGGTTGTGAGGCTCCAACACTGACCAAACCTCCATAACCTTGAGGATGTCTTGGATGTATGATTAAAGTCTCGCTCAGTGTATCGTGACACCATTATCTCCTCATCTACTGTAGGTCAATGCAAGACTGAGGTATAGTCTGCTACTAATCGACTTCTTTGCTTAAAGTTCTCAAGGGATTAGAATAGAAGACGAGAATATTTAAAAAGGAGGAACATCTCCTTCATCTTTGTCTTCAATTATTCCCATGTCTCAATTGGTGCCCCAATACGATACTCATAACTAAGCAAAATTGCATCCACCATGCTGAGACATGTTCGACAGACCTCGTGTTGTGAGTATCTGTGTATCACCAGTCTTCCATTGGAACACCTCAAAACTCCATGGATTCTTTGATTGGTACATACAGGTTGAGGGGATTTGCTTGTCAAGATTATGATACCGAAGGGTTCATTTCCAACAATGAGACGTTGGATAATCTATGTCCAGTAACTGCTGGATACAGTATACCTAAGGCTTAGCTTAGGGATTTTTAGGCACTCCACTTGTAGTCCACTTTTAATTGAACCTCATTGCTTCTCAATTTTGAATTATTTTGCCTCTATATGACGTGACATTCTTGAAACTAAAGAGTCCTTACTGTTTGATATCCTACATTCTGATCATCTGAACTCTATTTGTTGATCCTCCCATTTTAGCTCGAATTATTTAATTGAGTTGACCTATATGGCTGGAAAAAAGCATGGAGAGTTGCTTTAGGGATAGAGGCATGTGCAAGTTCTACCGGCATGTAAGCACAAGTGAAATTCTGTGTAGTGAAGTGAAAAAAATGGTGACATCATTGTGTGGATTGTTTGTATAGAAACACAAAAGAAAAAAAAAACAATAATTCATGTTGAAATGCATTTGAGGTCTGTTTTGTTGGCTTGTAACTGTAACTATAGTGTACTTGAATACCTTCAGTGCTACCATGGAATCTCCCAAATGAATACCAAATCTTCTTGACAGAATGATTTTGTTGGATGAGTTCCATCCAAACTGTAATTGAAGGGCCATATTTCTAGAGGTTACATATTGTAGGGAAGGAACATAAGCTCTAGTACACTAATTAATATGTAGAAAATGTTGTACAATTTGTATGCTAAGTGAAAATGACACACAACATTCTTCATGTCTGAATGTGCTGTGCCACAATTTATAAGGGATTTCAGGTAACTCAATATTGGTAGTATGTGCCCAGGCTTTAGATGCATTATATGGTTTGTGTCTGAGGTCATGGTAGGCAAATTCAAGGATACCTTAAATCTAAATGCTTATTTCTGCTGGTTGGATTTGACCCTCACTGTCTGACATCTGTTTAGAGTAAGATATTTCAGAGGATTCTAGATATCTGTAGAGCTTCTATGTACAAAATTATTTTGGGCCAGCTTATATATTATTGAATTATTATATTTATAGACATTTCGTGAAACATAGATATTAATACTTTTTTTATGAGTTATATTACTGTAACAAGAAGCCAAAAAAGTGATTCACGACTGCACACTAATTGGGCCCTTTTAAAATGTCTGATAAATCAGCTTGCCAATTATACATGTATACAAAGGATGATGCACGATATTTAGTGTTCATTTAAAGTTACATACCTGTGGAGTGCTGTGATTACCATCGAACATGACTCATATGTAAATTTCAAATTTAATTTGATATCTTAGAGAATGGGAGATAGAGACTGACTGTGTGCAACTTCTTGTTGCCCTCTTCATTCTATAATTGGAAAAAACGCTGTGCCTTTTCTTTCTTTGTTTTTTTTTGTAGTTGTTTTCACCTACTTAACAATTATCTTGTACAAATATAATTCATGCAGTTTTTTCAATTGGAATGAAACCTGTGATGAATGTGGTACATTCAGTTAATGTGCATTTAATTTTGAGCTATAATTAGGTCAGCTATTTCTTGTCATTCGCCTAGTCTACTTTAAAATGCTACACCATCAGATCTGGATATTCAAACATGAGAGCATATGCCTTTTGATAGGTGGACAGAATATAGGTGATAGTATGGGGAGGATGGGAGAAGGCCTTAAAAGGCATGGATGGAGATTTGTATTTGGGAATGACCTCTAACATGAAAATGTTGTTGTACGATTCATAAAGCTAATGCCAAAACTTTCTGAAACAGGCTATGCTGAATCAATTTGACTTGAAAATCTATATAATCTAGCTTGTAATTTATATTTAACATTCAGTGTGCTGTATGTGTATTCAAGCGGTCTGTTTGCATATGCTGAATCAATTTGACTTGAAAATCTATATAATCTAGCTTGTAATTTATATTTAACATTCAGTGTACTGTATGTGTATTCAAGCGGTCTGTTTGCAGTCATCTATGCACAGTCTATCTCATTATCACTGTAGAGCAGAATTCTGTGGTCTGGGTCACATTAGAACCAGAAGTAAATATATGTACTTCCAATTTTCATTTGCATGTCCAAATTGCTATAGGTGTACGGTGCATTTTGTGACATCAATAG
This sequence comes from Acorus gramineus, assembly GCA_030737835.1. Taxonomy (NCBI): domain Eukaryota; kingdom Viridiplantae; phylum Streptophyta; class Magnoliopsida; order Acorales; family Acoraceae; genus Acorus; species Acorus gramineus. Next base: position 2,503,917 of record CM060854.1, read on the forward strand.
AATTGAAAATTGCTTTTATTTCTTTTTTGTTTGAGCTTGGTTTATGAACTTGTCATGTCAAGATTCTCCTATAGCGAACAAGATAACATGATAATTTAACATTTTAATGCAGCTGAAGCTGTGCGGTTCGCTACTTGCTCAAACAATACATTGTGTGCTGAATTTTTCTATATATTTGATTATCAACCAGGATAAATACATTTGTCCTTCATTTTTTGTAACATTATCAATATAGATTGTGGCACAATTCTTGATGTGGGTATCCAAAAAAAAAAAAAGTGTTTAAAATACTGAAAAAGTGAATAGCATGGATTAAACCAAATGATTGGTGAACCTTCTTCAAAATTACTTTGACAGCATACATGTTTGCATGGAATTAAATTTCTTTTTCTCATCCATAATATATCTTATGAGTGTTCCCTCGGTCATTAATTTGTTCTTTTCATTTCATCCCCCAACCCCACCCCCTCCCAAAAAAAAAATCATAATAATAATAATTTTTTTCTATGCAGTGATTGTTTGTAGGCCCACAATGAAGACTAATTTTTTCTTTCACTATTGTCATTACAGGTCCACTATCTTTATCAAGAGAGACGGAAAAGTTTGAATCGGTTTTTAAAATCTCAAGAAGGACCTTTGACTACATATGTTCTCTTGTAAAGGAAGATCTGATGGCGAGGCCATCTAGTTTCATCTGCACAGATGGCAGAGTTCTCTCGGTTAATGACCAAGTTGCGGTTGCTCTGAGAAGACTAAGCTCTGGTGAGTCATTACTGTCCATTGGCGTATCATTTGGGATGAACCAATCAATGGTTTCCCAAATCACGTGGCGATTTGTGGAGGCAATGGAGGAATGTGGACTCCACCATCTCAGGTGCTTGAGTCTCGACTAGATTTAACCTTCAACAGCATTCAATTATTTTCTTTTATAATAAAGTTTGATGCTTTTATTTTAAGGTGTTCAAGCATTCTGCTTTTCTTAAATTTAGTGGCTAGCTGGGACAGTGTATGTACAATGAGCTTGTATGTACCATAGTTTAAGATTGATTTTTTGATATATGTCATCGTGACTTGAAAAGAAAATTGTTTTGAATTTTTTTGAGAAAAGTTTAGAAAATTTGAAAAAAAAAGTCAAAATATCATTAGAGGGATCCCCACCCAAAAAAAAAAAAAAAAAAACACACACACACAAAATAAAAATGTTGGAATTCTAGCCAATTAATATGGTCGTTGTCAGCAACTAGGCTAGCAAAAAAATTAAATGGTAGAGTCAGGTGATTAACCCATTTATCATTTACTGATACTTTGCTGATATATTGAAAATATATTGATAGTTTTTTAAGTATATCAATTATTTATCGATGACATCATTGATATATCTGTCCAATCTATAAAATGGACTGATATGTGGTCCAATTTATCGGGCTGATATATTGATATATTGGTCAATATTTTAAACTATGGTGTGTACTATGCCTTCTATGAACTATTTATTTTAAAATTTATGATTTTTCATGCATGAAAGTTTATCTTTGTACCATCGGTATTTAGACATTTATATTCATAACAGCTAGCTAGATTTTTGTTCTTTCTGGTTGATCCGAACTCAACATCCAAATTTCATCACTCCTAGTTCATAATGTTCAGGTGGCCTTCAACCGAAACAGAGGTACAGAACATAAAGTCCAAATTTGAAAAGATCCGTGGTCTTCCCAACTGTTGCGGGGCGATAGACACCACTCACATCATAATGTGCATGACCTCGGTGGACCCCTCAAACGATGTCTGGCTCGACCAAGAGAAGAAACACAGCATGGTCTTGCAGGCCATCGTAGACCCCGACATGCGCTTCCGCGACATCGTCACGGGCTGGCCGGGCTGCATGGGCGAGCCTCTCATCCTTAAAAATTCCGGCTTCTCCAAGCTCTGCGAAGGAGGTCAGAGACTCAGTGGGAAGCAGATCGAGCTCTCTAAAGGGTCCAAAGTGAGGGAATACATTGTTGGGGACATGGGATTCCCACTACTTCCTTGGCTGATCACACCTTATCAAGGGAAGGGTGTATCCAGTGCGAAATCGGAATTCAATAAGAGACACTTTGCGACGAGAATGGTTGCGCAGAGGGCTCTAGTGAGGCTGAAAAACATGTGGAAGATCATTCAGGGTGAGATGTGGAGGCCTGCCAAGCATAGATTACCAAGGATAATTTTGGTGTGCTGTTTGCTTCATAATATTTTGATTGATCTGGAGGACGACATTCAGGACGAGATGCCATTGTCGCACCTCCACGACTCAGGATACAAGCAGCAGGTCTGCATGGAGGGTGATGAGAACGGGGCGATGTTGAGGGACCGATTGTGTCAGTACGTGACAGGAAATCAAAATATAGTTTGAACTACATATGAGCAACCTATAGTTTGTTTCGACATTTGTTCTCCTTATTCCATTTTTTGGTTGGTTTTCTGTTCTTGGTTTTATAGTTGACATTGTACAGGAAAAGATTTGATTACATGAGGGAAATTCATGCATGAAATGACCTGTGAGACTTGAAGAAGAGTTTCATAGAATTCAGAAAGCTTTGTCTGTGGATATCATGTTCACATATCCATTTTTTTTTTTTTTTTGAATGCCAATGTAAGGTGATACCCAGAGTTGAATGCAGTAGATTTTATTGTGTCTGATACAGGATTAGATTGTACAATTTGATTTGATGCATAGAGTATGTGGAAATAACATATACTTGTATGTACATACTACTCTAATTTCATTATTCTTCACATCTTCCTATTGATTGCATAGTTCCACCATGTGTGACTGTTTCCAATTTGTCATTGTAATATGTGTTTTGCTATTCATAGTATACCTGGATGTGTTGTGGATGGTAAATAATCTATAACTCCCAGTTTAAATGAAGATGATTTGGTGTTTAATGATAAGCCTAATGATTTCTTTGGTGGGCTGTTTGGAGATAATCATTCTGCTCACTGATTCTCAGTTTGGGTTGAAATGAGCTGTTGAGATGGAAATATGTATAGGTGGAGAAGATTATACTCTGCAATTTTGCACTGTTTTACATTTTTCATGTGGTTATGTTAATCTTTTGGGTAATTATGTTTATTATAGCTTGTATTTATTGGTGATGTTCAGGTATAGAAAGATTAGAATCTATTATGAAAGGAAACATGTTAGGGACTGTCTTCCCTGCAAGATGTTCTGATTTTTTTTCTTGAGAAGATATCTTCATAAAAATTGAAGTATATAATCGAGAAATAAATAAATAAATAAAAATGTTTATGATGTATATTTTCATTTTCATTATTTTGTTGGTGGACTGTTCACAAGCTGCAATGAAAATCACTGTTCAGCCAAAACGAGTTTGAGATCACAATGAAAATCATTATTTATTTAATTTTTAATTAACTAATTTTATTTTTCAAACGAGTTTGAAATTCACTTTTTCATTGCGTAAGTAAATTTTTATGTCCCAAAATCAACAAAACAACTTATATATAAAAAATACCAATTGAGAGTAATTTTTCAAAAATCAATTATTTTTTAAATTTATCACATATCCTATTTTAAAAAATCCGTTTCAAACGATCGATAAAACCGTGGCCGTTTGGTAGTGGAATAAGAGAAGATAGGAGGAGAATATGGGAGAATAAGTCTAAAAATCTATTTGGGTGAAATGAATATATTATTATAGTTATACCATAATAAGTAAGAATAAGCTGATATTTGTATTTCAAGTCCCTCCTAGATTTGTATTATTTCATCTAATTCATTCCACTGATATAAAACTACTCTAATGTCATCACATTTTATAAATCAGGGCCGACATGTCAAATTATTTTTTTTCACATTTAATAAATCTTTATCCAATTTTATTCACATTTTATCTATAACTTATCCACGGTCCATCAAACGAATAACTAAAGTCTAAAATAACAATCAAACATAAAATAACTTATTCCACTGATACAGTAATCTATTCCTAGAATAATTATAAACTTCAGAATAGCTTAAGTCTCTGTCCAAGTGACTATCCAAATAAGTACTGCTACGTGGGCCCCAGAAATTAAGCCACATTTGTAAGCTCTAATAGGTGGCACTCTCCTATTGGTTCACTATTTAACTTTTTCTAACCACCAAAAATGATAATGATAAGACTACCTTTCTTCTAATTTTAAAAATTGATTCCAACTAACTATCGTAACTGAGTCCGACAAAGTGTGGCACCATTAAGACCTAACATGTTTTCAAAAAAATTGAATTTTAGAGTTCTGATTTAAGCGAAACCATACGAACGAAAAAAAAAACAGATTTGTTCCCACAATCGCTACTTAAAAAAATGGGCTGAAATTCAAATTCAGATACAAGTGTATCTGGAATTTGAATTAACAAATACATTAAAAAAATGGGCTGGAATTCAAATTCAGATACAGGTGTATCTAGAATTTGAATTAACAAATACACATTCCATACAAGTGAATGTGCATTGTATTTGAAAATCTTAAATCTGAATGAGTCGAATAATGCTGATACAAAGCTAAAAAATATGATGAATGACACATTATGCGTAATTATACACAAAACACACAATCATAAACGATTGTATAGATCATATTTGGTACACAACAATGCATGTAAATCAAGATACACGCCATGTATCTAAATTTAAAATGAAATTCAGATTCAATACATGTCAAACAAAGCTAAAAAATATAATCAAAATCAGAAAATCTAAATAGTCAAAACTGAATCAGAAGAACCGAAACCTAATACATCTTATTTTGACAAAAAAAAAAAAAAATGTCAAACAAAGCTTTTCATTAGAACTCCAAAAACAAAATCCAATTTTTTTATCTTTCCAGACTCACCGTCAATTGATCTTTATCCAGAGGACTTCCAAAACCGATAACACAAGAAAAAATTGATCGTCAATTGATTTTTTTCCAAACTCATCGTCAATTGATTTTTTTCCAAACTCATCGTCAATTGATCTTCAATTGGAAATGATCACACAAGAAAAAATTTAAAAAACAAATGAGATTGATGCAATCATTCTAAATTGTAACCATCTCCTCAAAATATAGGGAGCAGTAATAGCAAAAATATAATACAAAGTATAATCGGTATCGTACATGTGCTAACTCATGAAGCTTTTGATGGAGCCTAAAATTTGGGGTTTAAAAATAATTATTAATCCAAATAATGTCTCAGTAGGTTGGTATAGTTATACTGATTTGTCCAGCTGATTTTGAGTATAACTATTCAATTTAATTCAGGTGTTAATCCTTGTACCTGATTCCACACTGTCTGAAAACAACAATAAAAAGTGTAAAACCCTAAAAAGAGAGGGACCCTCCTCTTCCAAACCCCCCCTCTGTTTCTCGCCCGATCCGGCGTCACCTCCGGAGAGATCGTCGAACGGTAATCTCTCTGTTTCTCTCTCAAAGCTTCGAAATCCCGTAAATCTCTTCTTCGAACAGGGAAAAGCGAAAATGGGGGCTCTATGGAGGAACGGCTGCAGAATTCTCACCTGGGGAAGGGGAATCGCTTCAAGAATCCCCCACGCAAATTTTCCGGTATCGTTTCTCGCGTTTGGCTTTGCATCTGATGTTGTTGTTGAAACCATACTCTCAGTGTTTCTTGATCGGCCTGATTAATTTGTCGGAGGTGCATTTTTTCACGAACCCAATTTGAGATTTAGTGTCGGTTATGAGATATGATGGGTGTTTTGAGTGAAAGCGGTTTTTTTTTTTTTTCTTGTGATCGAAAGTGATAAAAGAAATTAATGAGAGTCTCAGATTGGTGGATGAAAATGAATGCTGTGAGAAACATGAATATAGCATCCACTGTATGTGGCATATGTAATTTTGTTAAATTGATGAGAAGAGATAATAGAAAATAATAGCTGGGGCTGATTTAAAACTATGGTTTTTCGTGTTTTTGTGTGCGACATTCCATGAAATATGTTTCAGTGGGCTCTTGTTCGAACATTGGTAGCAATATGCACAGGCAGCACAGCAGAAAATTTGTATTTAAGGTCATTTACTTATGTGGAAAATTGTATATAAAACCTTATGAAATTCTGTCTTACTTTGTATCTCATTTGATCACATAACGCATGATATGAGAAGAAATCAGTAGATACATATAGCTTCGTGTATTTGGTGTTTATTTAATTTCTGGTGTTAAACAGCACCGGAAGATGATGATGTCTTGTGAGATTAGACAGTTTGTGATATGACCTTGAGACATTCATTTAAAGTTAATCAGTGTCTGTATTTTAAAGATAAAACATATGTCTTATGGCTTATGTTGATGGACATGTTTCAGGAAACAAAATTTGTTGCATATAGGGAATTGTCAACATCTCAACATCACAAACACTTTTTGGTGCCATCATTATTCCACCAGAGAGCCATGCTGGGATTATTTCAACCCAGTTCTGTTGTGTCTACTCTCCCTACCAGGTGCATGACCACAACGGGAGAATCTGATGTTTCCATTAATGATGGGAAAAGTGATTCTGCTGCCACCCCTGGGACAGTTCCGCTAAAATTTAAGAGACTCGACAAAACTGCAAGGAACATAATGAAGGTATGCCTTCATATCTTGATTGAGTTCTGTGCTTCATGATCATCATCATCAATATTGTATTTTTCAATTTGTAGATTTTGGATAAGGAAGCAGTGGACAAAGTAAAAATAGGAAGAGAATTTCCTGAATTAAGGCCTGGTTACATTGTCCAGCTTAAAGTGGTAAGGTTTCTTTGATATCATGGTTTGATATATGGGACCTGATCTTTTTTTTTTTTTTTTGCCTCTCCATTCTAATAATTCAATAATAACAGGAAGTGCCTGAGAACAAAAGGCGTGTTTCAGTCGTAAAAGGAATTGTTATTGCGATGCGTAATGCTGGTTTAAACTCAACATTCAGAATACGAAGGATGGTAGCAGGTGTTGGGGTGGAATCCCTTTTTCATCTGTGAGTTGCAGTTCTTTACTACATGCAGTTTGCCTTGCATAAAATTCCATCATTGAAAATTGTTGCTGCCATGTACATCTATACATTATGCTATATTGTTATCGTGCAGCTTCTAGATATTAAAGACACATGATTTTTTCTGCATAGAATTTCATTATCTTTTTTACACAAAAGTGTGAAAGAAACAACATAAAAAAAATCTTTAGGTGTTAGACCTGTTATCATCATTATGTGAATTGAAAGCGGTTTGGTATGTGAGTATTTAGTAGTCACACACACACATATATATAGACGATGATATGTGATGTAGACATTAAGCAAAATACTGACCCTGCTGAAAATGCTTTATGATGATATTTTTGTTTTACCTGGTTCTTCCTTTAGATCCTTTCATTCAGCATTTTATTAACATATTTTCTTAGAAAAAGGTTAAGGCCTCATGGGCATTGAGATTTATTACATAGACTGGCATTCTTTTACTCTCGAAAGCACGGACACGCCGGGAGTGGTCCTGTACCCGTGTCCGACACGGACACGACGGGGACACTGCATGGACACGTGTCGGACACGCCTTCAGCGGTGTCTATTGAAAACCTGAAATGAGTTGCATTTTTGGTCTGGACACGGCCCAAGACACGCTTGGGACACGGCCCAGCCCAATTTCAGCCCAAAAAGGAAAAAAAAAAAAAGGAAAAAAGAAGGCCCAAACCCATTTAAAACAGTGGTTTATTACTTATTAGTTTAAAACAGTGGTTTATTAATTTATACAATTGTTTATAAATATGAATTATGACTATTTATAACCTTTTATGTATGAAGTATGACTATTTTGTATTTTGCAACATTTTGAAAGAGTGGTGGTGTATGGAAAAAATTTGATTTCATACGGATATACGATATATATTTATTATTTTAATTTATTTGTTGCAGTGTCTTAGCCGTACCCGTGTCCTATTTTTTCAAAAATTGCTGTGTCGCCATGTCCGTGTTCGTGCTTCATAGCATTTACTTTATTGGGATTTCTTGAATATGGGATTCCATTGGCACCTCTTATATTCCCAGAGAGGTTGCAACAAAGGGACTTGCTATCAAACACATACCTCCATCCCCGTGTGTGTGTGGGGGGGGGGGGGGGGGGTGTGTGGAGAGAAAAACAGACAAAAAGAAAAACTTATCCTCCAAGTGACATTTGCTTCTTCGTATGGTGATACGGAAGAAGGATTTACTTTTTTATTTATCCCAAGGCATAAAGACCATGTACTATATATGTGCATCTAATAATATAAATTGGTGAATGCAACATTTAAAGACCATGTATATTTGTGATAAGTTGTCAGTATTTTTATCTTGGGATTTTTTTGACAGACCATGGTTTGTCGACCCTGATGATTGGTTGCTGATTTTCTTCTATTTGAACACTTGTACAAGAAAAACCATATTTCTACTACTAATTTATGCAATAACTGCTGTTATATCTATTGGTAAATGTCCTATCGCATTCTTTATTTGAACATGGAATCAAGTAACTCAACAAATTACTGAACATCATCGAGTACTTCATCAGCGTATGGCTTTATTGTGCGACCATTCAGTTTCAGCATTACCAATTACACTTCACCATGAATTCCTATCAAATATCACATTCACAGTAAGTAGTTCATCAAATAAATCTGTAATGCAGCAGTCTTTATCCATGTGTGTCTTTGTTTTTCCTCTCTTTTGAATTCCTTCTAATTTAATATGATCCACTCCTTGCTTCCATTGTCTCTTGATTTCATTTGTATGTATAATAAAACAGTTGAATCATATTCGTATAATGTATAGTAGCCAAATCATTATGGCAAGATGCATCTTAGCTGACATAAATCATGAAATTGATCCATAGAATTTTTTTTAAATATGTCTACAACTGAGTAACACAGTAACCTCTTGGTGGAAGTATTTGGAAGGGTTGAGGGGGAGGTCACTTTTGTTGTATGCACGCATTGTTTTGTTTGGTGGGCGGGTGGCAGGCAGGCCTGGGCAGAGATGGCAGCGGATAGAAGCTCTTTAACCTTTAAATTCTTCATATGTGCCCCATCTCTCCCCCCAAAAGTACAATCTGTAAACTAAATGTTAATGAGGAGGATATTCCCTTGGGGATAGAAAGTGCCGAGGAGGGTGAGAAGTCATGTAAAGGAGCAGGGCGAAAAATGCACACAGCGTTGGGGGTGGTTTTGGATGTTGATGACTGATCCCAACTCCATGTGGGCCACAGATGTAAGGGCAAAGCATGATGAGGGATGTGGAAGGTTGGAAATCAGAGTAGTCTTATCCAACCCATTATGACTGCCTAGATATGGAGTTAGTGTCTGCCACTAAATAGTATTAGATATGAAGAATTGGATCGCTCCCCTTTGGAGGTTCTGGGTGTCATATGGATAGTCTAAATTAAAATTTAGCAAGTAATAATAGAGAAAGTAAGGCTGAAGATGGGACCAATTAATGTGAACTGTGCAATGAAGTGCCTGAGTCAACTGAACATCTCTGAGCTAAATGTATATTCTGCTAAATTTTGAGACTGGAGTTTGTGGAGTTTGAGACATTTCTGAAATTGTGGGAATTTCTCTACAGGCTAATACTAAAAAGTGAAAAAATTGTGCGAGGGCAATTCGTCTTGACTTATTGCACATGCTGTTTTCTGGAATACTTGGGTGATGAGAGATGAAAAAGCTTCCAAGAAGAAAATGACCTACATAGACAATACATTTAGATGATACCTTAGATAGGTTAAGGCTTAATGCAATGACAATTGAGCATTTACAGTGTGCTTCAATAGAAATGTGAGATTTTTTTTGTGTAACAGGTGAATGGGTGTCTTTGAATGGATATTTTGGTTGAATTTTATGGGGGACAATCCATGAGACAGTAGGAATAAATCAATTTTACCTGTGCTGGAGTGTGTTTTATTGTGATTAAGCCCCATCTTGTGTAATTATTAGGCCTGATTTAGGATCCGACATGGGCTCAGGATCCGACATGGGCTCCAGTTCTGTGCCTAGGCAGAGTTGGTTCAAGTCTCATAGATCTGTTATTGTCAGTAGGATTAAGCAATTACACATGATATAATCTGATATGGACCTTACCTGACCTCAGTTTTGAGCATCAGAACAATACATGGTTAGTCTGGTAGTTTAAAGCAATACACACGTTGTGGCTGTATCAACTAGAGCTGCAACTTGGACGAGTCAGGTAAAGTTCAACCCAACCGGGATTTGGAAGAGGCGAGCCCAAACCCAACCTAACTCCACCCTCAAACTTGAGGAGATCAATCCAAACCAAACTGTCGGGTCTGGTTTTGGTTTGGTTGGTTTCATATTTGATTCAAGTTGGGTCGATCTTGGGTCGGGTTCGGGTTTAGCTTCAAAACGGTGTCATTTTAGGCAATTTGAACTCCATTATAGTCAGTTACCCATGCTTAAATAGATAATAAAGATGAAAAATGAAAGTCAACGGTGGAGAGAGAATAGTGAAATGAAACTATGAAAGATTTTAGGATAAACATAATTAGATGTATCAAATTTGGTCTCAAAGATTACACATTTCAAGATTGATCCAGAAATTTAAATATACCACTACCACGACAGGTTCAGGTTGCATTCGGGTTACAAAATCCCTCAACCCGAACCCAATGCATATTGGGTTTCAGTTGCTCAGGTTCATATTTGAGTTGAACTCAAACGCTAAAATTTCAACCTAAACCCACATTAGAATCAGGTTAGGTCGGGTTTAACCCGCCCAAGTTGCAACCCTAGCATCAACTAGATTCGTTCTTTCTGTTAAGGTTCCCTATGCCGAGGTTGTTGACAGATTAGGAACCATTTTATGTTCTCTCCTTAATTTGTAAGATGTCACTTGCCAAACTATCATGAAATATATAACTGTATGACGCAGTATCGCTCCTGAATACTGTTGAATGTTCTGATGGGTGCCCAACTCTCTTGTGTTTTCACAGATACTCTCCAAACATTAAGGAAATGCGAGTCCTGGAGAAAAAGAGGGTGAGGAGGGCAAAGCTATACTACCTACGAGAGAGGATGAATGCGCTCAATAAATGAAGTCCTCGGAAAAGTTAGAAGCTTCGTATCCTTCTCCGAACGTGCTTCATTTTAAAGGACGCATAAGGCTTCTCTGTTTCATTTGTCTTTGTTCTTCTTCCATCCCTTGACCTCTCAATCTGCATATCTGATCAAAGTCTCTGTTTTTTTTTTAATCTGAGATCAGATTGTACTGTAGTGATTGATAAAAAGAAGTTACTGATTGGATGGGCAGCCAATCCTAATTGATGGGGTTCACAATCTTTATGCCTTCTTTTATTAACTCAAATGATAAACCAAATTAATTTTTATTTGACATCCACATTTTTGGCATTAATTGAATGAATCATTGATAGTAATGTTGAATTTGATCAATCTGGAAGAGTTTTGGAGCTGAAAAATGATTCCAACAGAGTTTGAGAGGGTGGACAAATTTTAATTATGTTCATGCAGGAAATTTCAAAGAGCCATGCCTAAGGGTCTTGCATACAAGGGTGAGTCACTTTTGTAAAATGAACACATTTGGATTTTTTTGAAATTTAAAGTATCTACTTATCTAATGAAGCATGTGATTTTACAAAATAATAAATTGAGTTCACACTTTTTTTTCCCTTTGTAATAGAGTATATACTGATGTACTAAGCCCTGTGTAAATTGCTCGAGCAAATTAAAGCTTTGTCAATGAGGCTTTTTTTCAAGAGACTAGAATTTATTGGGAGAACTTGTGAGAAATGTTTTGAACGTGTTTTTGATGTTGGGATAGATATATAGCGTATGTGAAAGAGGTAAAGTTGATCGAGGGGTGACTAATCATGGAGAAGTAAGGATTCAGCTGGTACCGATTCAGCTGGTGACTAAAGGATTCAGCTTTCTCTTTTTTTCTCACCTGCTTTAGAGTTGTACCACGAATTCATATATGAAATCACAATAGTAATATCTATTTTTTTTCTCCTCAAAAAACAAGATCAGAGCTAAAAAATGAGATCTCTCCGTGACCTGCATGAAGAAAGATTTTACTTCCATCTTTTTCACATATATGATTTGTTCAACAACCAATTTATGATGCAGCTCTTGTGCAGATGTGTTTTCAATTGATCTTCTTTTTCATTGTTTTTCGTGTTCCAATTTAATTTTGAGTATAATAGCACACCAATCAAACTTAACCCAAATTAGTGTGAACGACTTAATTTTATTTATTATCCAACGGTCTCTAGAAGCCCCCATTTGGAACAAGAATATGATTTATTCTTGAGTATACATTTATTAATGCATAAATAAGTATAAATAAGAATAAAGTGATTTTATGTTTGGTTGTGTTTTGAATTATTCTTGTTGGTAAACGTAAAAATAAATGTTTTGTTGTTTAGATAAAATGTGAATAAAGTATGAATAAAGATTTTTAAAATGTGAAAAAATAATGATAGTTGATTTGACATGTGATTTATAAGATGTGATAACAGTTGATTTGACAGTGGGTCCACGTATTCTTTGGGTGTAATAACTTATGATAACTTTAATTTCAAGTATTGATTGGATCCGTATACTATTTTATACCAGTTTATTCTAGCATACTTTATTCATAGTTATTCTGTGTTTCTAAACACCCAAAGTCCCTTATTTCCTTTTATACCAGTTTTTATCCGGGGGTTTATTCCTCGTTCCAAACGGGGCGAAGAGAATCCTGTGATCATGTGTACCATGTGCCATGCAAATTTGGCAGGATTGACTCATGTGAAGAAACACTGGTACATTGTATCTTTGGCTACACGGACTAATAAGGAAAATGACTTGTACAACCTTTTCTACGTTCTGATTTATAATCTACACTGTTTTTTTCAAAAAAAAAAAAAAAAATTCTTTTCATATATATTTTGTTGTATGAAATGAAATATAATAATATGTTATTTTTTTTAAAAAAAAAATGAAAATTTTTTTTTATTCCATACACTATAATAGAACTTCATACACAAAAATAACGTAGTATACACTGCGTTATTATAATGTATGAGACAATAAAATGAGCTACAAAATATACACTGACCATTGGTTGTGGATCGTAGTGCAATCTCATCTAGAAGTTGTGGAATTACTTGCGAAGTTGCAAAATCATGGTATGTATTCCACGGTTCAACGAGGACATGACGCATGAGCTTGCGAAAAATCAGATTCTATTTTTCAATAATAAAGAAAGTCATAATACACACACACACACACACGTATATTAGGGGTGTTGAATTAAGCAAGGTGACAGGGAATCTATGTTGATTAAAAGTCACCTTGAGTGAAATAAATTATTTTAGCATGTGTTTTTTTATCTTTGTTAAAGTGATGATATTTTCTTCAAATTGTTTTTTTACTACTGAACATTTTCCCATTGATTATAGAAGATCTCCAACGAGCTGAGTTTTTGAAAAAAAGTCAGTAAACACCTCCCATTTCTATGAAAGAAGTCAAGGGATCAAATCAGAAGAACATCATTCTTCAAAAAAAAAAAAACATAGAAGATCTTCAAGTATTTGGATGGAATAAGTCACTCTGCTCTAATTTTTTTTTGATAAAATGATAGGCTGGGCATCGGTCTTAATTTTATAAATTTGAGGGATCATACCCAAAATAAAAATAAAAAGTAGAAGAATACTCTAAATATTTTGAAAATTTTTGTACAGATTCCAACCAAGAAGAACAAAAAAACTTTTTTTGGCAGGATAATGTTTTAGGTTATTTATTTATTTTCTGGTTAAACTTATTATATCAACATTAGTAGAACAGGAATGCGTATTACTTAATTGAAAAGAGATTTTTATGAACTTGCCAAGATGTGTCACATCCTTAGTAGGTTGGTATCATCCAAGAGATATCATCCAAGAGATAACTAATGGCCTAGCATCCAAGAGATATAACAAGTTAGCTAATAAGAACCACATCTTAGTAGGTTGGTAGATGTATTCCTTCTTTCTCAAGAGGTCATTGGTTCAAGTCTTGTCTTTGCGGGTAGAAAAAAGATTTGACCAGAAAAAAAAAACAAAAAAATCTATAAAAAAAAAAAGAAGTTAACTAATGGCCTACAATGTTTGTGTTCTGTACGCCAATTGTAAATCATGTATTTGACAAATATAATGTTCTTTTATTAACTATGATTGTTTTTTTTTTTTTTTGTAAATTGTTGTATTCAATGTATAAGAGTATATATATATATATATATATATATATATATTTTATATTATCGCAAAGTGAATGCATATAAGGCTACATGTAACATTAAAAAGTAGAGATAGCAATGTATATTACAACTGTTAAAATTGGAAAAATAAAGAGCAAATATTGGAGTGGCAAAAAAATGAAAACCCTGTTAAAATCTTGACTGCATATTGTCAAAATCTCTCCTCTCCCTCTCCCTCTCCCTCTCCCTCTCCCTCTTTTAAGTTTTATTAACAGTCAACCCACATACAAGTCCAAGTGATTTGTTCAAGATGGCAACCAGGAGAACTAAGAACAACCAGCTGTGTGTGAAAGCCACAGAATAAATGTAGGCCAACTAATTACTTAAATTGTTGTTCATACTATATTACCCAAGTCATGTATGGAGTCTTGAGTTGGTCCAATTTCATATATATATCCATATAAAAGTGTGTACCTTCATTCCTCCCCTCCCTCTGTTTTTCCCTAAGTATTTCCAACATTCAACAAACATTAAAAATACATGCCCCGTCAATACTTTAATATACTCAGTCTATTTTACAGATATCATACTACTGATAAAGTAACAATCTCAATTATTACTCCCCTACAAAATTTATAAAAATATGATTTTTAAAAAACAAAGAATTTTTTTTTTTTTAGATTTAAGTTTTATTAAGCTATCTTATACAAATGGATAATCACGAGTGGATAAGTATGACAACTAGGAAGAGAGGAGATAAAGGTCACCTTCTCACACGTTTTCTAAAGGTGTATACAATCTCAATGGATATTCCGTTACAAAAAATATAAAAATGATTTTTAAAAAACCAAAAAAGTAAAAAAAAAAATTTAAAAATAATTTTTTAAAAACCAAAAAAGTAAAAGTTTCCTAGGATTTAAGTTTTACTAAGCTACCTTATAAAAATGGATAATCACAAGTGGATAAGTATGATGACTTCTCACACGTTCTCCGAAGGTGTACAATAAAATAAACTACGCATTTGTTCACAAAAATGACCTTTTAATGTCTTTCCAACCCATCTCAACTCTCTTAAAAATTCTCTACATTTTTTCAATTTATTCAACTTAATTAAGGTCCCATTTGGAACCTATTAACAAACTAATTCAATTTCTACAATATCATTTTTCTTAATATATAATTGGTTCTAAATAGGTGTCTCTAAATATTAACTTTGGCTTTCAGATTTTGATCTTTACATATTAAAATCAACAAAAACTTCATCCATGAAAAAAATCAGTTGAGAAAAGCTTCTATATAATTAAAAATAAAAGTTGGTTGAGAACTATCTTTCATGGAAAAAACTATAATTTTGAAATTTTAGTTCCTAACTACCTAAAGTGGCTTGAGTCAAACTTCCCAAAGCGCATCTCATTTTACATATAAATCAAAGTCATGATTGGTTCAAAGGGCAACCCAAAGAACCATCAAAGTTTATGCAAAGCTACAAAAGAAAAAGTGGAGACCAACTAACTAGAACCTTTACATCACCAAAAAAAAAAAACCTAACTAGAACCTTTACATACTATATATATTACAAGTCATAGATGGAGTCTTGAATGGGTCCTATGTTTATCTATCTATCCATAGTTTGTTCCAGGAATCTTCCCTCTGTCTTTCCCTAGAGCATATGAACATTAAATACCCATTAAAAATATGGTCGTCCATGCCTTACAAGAAAAAAAGGTTTGGTTATTGGTTGAAACCCAATGTGAGTGGTTGCACTTTTCATGGTCTTCTAGAGACATAAAAATGGTATTCTTCTTCCATACCCAAAATTAGAGAATCTACTAAAAATTTGTGTAACATAGTCAGAGTCTCATGTAACTATGACATAAGACTGGAGACTGAAGTTGGAAGCACGTTTTCTTTGAGCTCCGGATAAGAGAAGAATATGATTAATCCAAGAAAAAAAATCAAGTTAAAACTATGTTCTTTTAATATTAATAAATGCAACAATATTTATACATTGATAAATTAAAATAAAGTCTGATGAAGATGTTTTCCTAGGATTTATACTTGAGTAGAAATGCATAGTTTATTCCTAGCTAGTTATCCATTGAGTCCTTGTTTGGGTGGAACAGTAGATGTGGAATGGACTTGATAAAGATAAATAGCTAGCCCAAAAAAAACCTCATTGGTTAGAATGAATAAGTGGGTATAGTTAGAGTATCTCCAATCCTAGATCCAAACCTTTATCCAGATTTAATTTAAGTAAAAGTCACCTAAGTCATCTCCAGCCCTTACTCAAACCTATACCTAAATTTCACTTAAAATTTGAGTAAAAGCTTGATTTGATATGATGTGTCTCCAACCATCACTTTGTGTTTTACTTAAATCCTTTAAAAAATTCTCATCTTCTTCTAATTATTTCTTATAAACATTTTCAAAGTCATTTTCCCAAACATTTTTACTACTCAATTTTTCTTCCTTTCAAGATATTTAAATTTAAAAATTATTATCATCCAATTTTTTTAAAAAAAGTAAAAATAATATATTTTTTTTATTGGAGTAAAAATAAGAAGGTAAAAAACAAAGATAAGACTTAAGAAAGAATACCACTTTTATTTTTTTTCAAGAGATGGTGAAAATATTAGGGAGTGGGAAAACATCTAATATAATTCAACTAAAGGTGGAGTTGAAGGAAAAAAAATGTCACATTGGAAGAAAATGTAGAGATAAAAAAAAAAGATGTTAAAAATTAGGGTAAAAATTTGAGTCTCCCTTGATTTGGGTAAAGATTTGAGTAAAAGTTTTATTTGGTATGGATATAGGTAAATGGTTGGAGAAGATTTTTGATGACTTTTATTCAAATTTAAATTTGAATAAATGTTTAAGTATAAGATTGGAGATGCTCTAAAATCTCTCCAATCATTTGTCTTTATTCGCTCATACCAAATCAAACTTTTACTCATATATTTACCAAAATCAAAATTTTACTCAAATATTTACCAAAATTTCCAGCATCCTCTTGAAAAAAAAAAAAAAAAAAACTATAAAACCACGTGGTCTTTTTTTATCTGTCATCATCTTTATGTTTTAACTTTTTACTTTTGCCTTAAAAAAAAAAAAAGATGATTATGATTTTTACCTCTGAATTGAATAACTTGGAAGGGAAAAAAAAATTGAGTTACAAAGATGTTTGAAGAAATGATTTTGAAAATATTTATAAAAAATAATTGACAGAAAATGGAAATTTTTAAAAAGATTTGAATAAAACATAAAGTGATGGTTAGAGACACACCATATCAAATCAAGTTTTTACTCAAATTTAAGTGTTATTTAGGTATAAGTTTGAATAAGAGTTTGAGATAACCTAAATAGCATAATGTATGAAAATAAGCTAGTATTGATATTCGAGGTCTCCTCTTAAAATTACTTTTATGATGAATTAAATGGATCCATTTATCTTAAACACAAATTTTTTTAATGAAATAAATATCTCGCAAGTTGAACGAGATATATATAGCTTGTTGGAAGCTGTTGAGGTATATGAACGGCCCATAGGATTGTTTTAGTGGAGTGCATGTAACAACACACTAATTTCTAGATACACACACAAAGTCTAGGGTTCCATGGCTCTCATGCCCCACACAAAGTCCACATGGGCATCATGAAAATGTGTTCAAAAGTGTGGTCATCCTAACTGTCTCCATCTCTCACTCTCCACTCCTAATTTTGGTGCAATTGGATGTTGTTGTTGCTGTTGCTACTGTTGTTCAAATAGAGAGTTACCTTTGATTACAGCTACTCTGTATAGAGGAGTTGGTGGAACGAACTCCACCAGGCCAGGTATCAAAAATTTCACTCAAAACCAATGTTTGAACAAACCATCTCTCTCTACTTTCTTTCTCTAGGGTATTCTAGGGTACGGGCCTTCTAGAAGAAGAAAGTGACTTATGAATTATGATCCGTGGCTTTCAAGCAAACTCCAAAGAGAAGCAAAGACTGAATAATAGTAAAAAAAGAAGAAAAACCCTAACCCTGGACCCTAACATCTGTGTCTGACCTTTCATATAAAAATTCAGTTGAAACCACCAAACACTTAATGTGAAAGCTCCATCTCTTACGGTTGCCCTTCTCAGCTTCCCACTCCCCCCAACCACTACTTAAATATTTTCATGGTTTATCCAAAAAAAAAACACACACACACACACACACAGAGGATGATGTCAACAATTGTGTGGGTGTGGGGGTGTGTGTGTATACAGCTATACTCTCATATACAATCCACACGTATGTTTTGATATTTTTAAAATGTACACTCTACCTTTTTTTTACACTATACTTTTATATATATTATATATATATACAATGAATTATATATGTCATAAAACTCATTATGTGAGAATGATCATAGAGCTCGCCTACCATTTGTATTGTAAAACTCTCTTTTACATCTATAATCTCAGTATGGGTTCCAATGTAAAGCAATGAATAATGTTGGCTAAAAAAAAATATGGATCAAATCCCACGAAAACTAGACGGTGAAGCTATTGAAACCACTTTTCCACCTCATGTGTCCCTTTAACAACTACACTTAGTAACTTCAGTTGCTTATTTTTTGTTCTAACAAAATTCATCACAAACGCAACATGTAGTTTATGGAGAATCTAATCCATGTGAAAAAATGGACCTATGAAAAAATAGAACAATTTTTTTTAGGTCACCTATTGTTTCCTCTTTTTTTTACCACTTTCATTGTATTGTTATACTCCCTTGCACATCTATAATCCCGCGTCCTTTTGGGCGGGTGTTGTGCTTTGTTTGTTTTGTATTTCTCTATTCACTATTCTCTCTTATATTCAATTCAAACATGTATTAATTCATTTTCTTAATGAAATCGATTGATCGATAGCGTGTGTCTACATTTGTTCAAAAAAAAAAAAACAATCATATACATTTTGGTCTCATAGTTGTACATTTAATTACTAAACAAAAAATTTCATTTAACAAATATAAAGATGAGGCTAACGCATGAGATCACATCACTACAAGAAATAAAGCCTTTCCCGACGGCCATAACCGTCGCTATAGGCATTACCGACGGTTACTTTGGCAGTTGGAAGTAATCGCTAAAGGTCTCGTCACTAATATCTACACCGATGGCCATGACCGTCGTTAATACGGTAAACAAGTATACCACCCTACAAGGCTTTTTTTGTAGTGCATGTAAGGACTATGCATAGCAACGCCCATATTTAACTATCACTTGTATTGCATGAGTGAATCTCTAACAAGCACCCCCTAAAAAAAGATAACAAACATGGTTAATTGCCTTTGATTAGGTCATCAAAATTAAGTAATCAAGATTACCACATGGGAAATATTTAAGTAGATCATGGATTCCTTAATGTACTTGCTGACCTTAGTTTAGTATTTTATATATAGTTGTACGCCTGATCCATGAAAGCTGTGTTGTTTCCAAATTAGGCCAAGGTGATTACATAAGCGCACACACATGCATATTCCATCCAAGTTGTGCACACAAAGATAAACTAATCAAGTGTGTTGTAATTTGATATATAGTAGGCATGAATCTAGAATTCTTAAGTCTATGAGGATGAGATACAATGAACATGTACACTATATATGTGTATTGTTATTGCTTTGAAAGCTTGACTTAGATGCAAGTGGACCTTTTGTTTATGGATGTAAACACAAAAGCAGTTCAATCACCAACTGCCGTATATATCATTAAGCATGCTCTTCATACATCAGTCCTATCACAAAGGGTCTAATCTTGGTTTAGTGGTTGGACAACACATATGATAAACAACAAACAACATTAAAAAGATTAATTAGAGCTTCTAATGTTACGCAACGGGCATGTTAATGCGAAAATAGATCACTTGATGAATGATGATTGACATATTATGTTAAACTAATACAAATTGCTCTTAAGTATGTTTATGATGACATGAGAACATGGAGGAAGGTGGGTTATCAAAAATCAGGGGGTGAGAGGATGATTTGTTTGTGAAGAGATATAATTGAATTATATTATGATCACCATCATGGCACCCATCTTTAATTAGTTATAAAACTTAATACCAAAACAAAAAATAATTAACTAAGAATGTTATAGTTTGGGTAGATCAACCTTAAAGGGGGAATCTAGTGCTTAATTTCTTATTTATTAGGTTATTAATTTGAGGTGTTCCTCAAATATCCATACTAATTACTAAAAATAATTAAATTGGATGATCCAAATAGTAAGTTAAGGCCGACTTAAGACCGAAAATGTAAATCAGTCTAATTATATTGTCTACATCTATGGATGGCGGTGATAAATTAAATAAATTAATTGAAAAGTAATGTCTCTTTCACATATTACGTTACTTGTTAAAAAAATAAATTAATTTCTACAATTCCCAGAACATCAAAACGATGTTTTTATATGGACGTTTCGCATATTTACTAGGGTGTTGTTACACTCAGTTTTTTTTTACCGTCCAAAATACAGTTCTATATTTATTATTAGAATTCTAACGAAATACATCGTTAAATTTTTTTTGTATTTACTAAAAACGGATTCATTTAATTCAAAATGGGGCGATATACACTTTTCATCAAAGCATATACATCGTTAGATGAGTTTACTATTTTTTTAAAAAAATAAAAACATATATAGTCTGTGTTTTGTACTGTTTGATAAAAATTGTGTCTAACATTTTCCTATTTTATATGAGGCTGAAACCATTTTAAAGCCTTCTGGATGTCATTTCTGCTGTGCACCCAAATGTTTCAGATTATTTCTTCTCAATATCGCATGTGCAACATAAATGTAAAACCACACAACAAATTAATTTTCAATTAAAATCAATTTTCCATGTCCAAATGCACCCTCAAAACTTAGGAGGGTCAAAATATGTTCATAGGCTAGCTGGATATAAATTTTATTTTATTTTATTGACCACACATGTATCACTTTTTAAAACACAAGAATTATATAAAATTGCATCATCATTTTCAATATTACGCAGGAGATGATGAAATTAAATTTCGTGTGGGTTGCCCCCTCTATTTATAAATTCTAGAGCCTTTGAATCACCTGTAGTTCCTCACTTTGACTAGGTTTGTGTCTGGTAATTAATGATTATGACTTCAACATATGCTGATCTTCTAATTTTATATATATATGACTCAAAGAGTCCAAAATTGCCAGTAATATATAGGGTGCCGTACCTTACATCCATTTGAGATTTCTTGGATCACAAACAACATGTTATGACCTTTTGTTGCAACCCATAAAGAGAAAGAATCCTTGAAGGACCACTAATAAAGGTCATAATAGTTTGTTATTATTTTATTAGGTTATTCTTGGTCTATCATTGGAAGAGTTTGACTTCAAATAAAACCAGCAAATGGGACTAGCATGTGCATGTTCAAAACCATGCTATTTTGGCATTGAGTTTTTCTCTTTTTTCTTATTCCAATAATGGCACGTTTTAGTGTGTTTTTCATTCAATTGACCATATAATGAATCAAAATTATATTGTGAGCATGATCATTGTAATTATCTTATTAGTACTTATATTTAAATGTCTATTTTGTTTGAACTTAGACAAACTCGAGAAAATTAATTAGGGTTACATTTATATTTGTTGGATGCACTATCCGATATATTTCACAACCAATCTACTATATATTACCGATTTGATTGAGGAATCATTTACATGATTGATCATATTAATTTAAATGTTATTGTCTCACAGTTTCCTTTGTTTAAAATGTAGAGCATGATGAATGATACTAAATTTTATTTCAAAAAAAATTCCCAATTGCATAAAACTAGATAATTTGTTCTTTATTATTTTTAATTATTAATCAATATTTTTTATATGTAAAATACATTTTTAATGGCATTAAATTTTTTCAAATACAACTACAAGAAAAAAATATTTGTTTAACTCATAGATTGTAATAATAGTAATCCTCTTATACATAAAATAACATAAATAATATATTTTTGTCTATTGTGATTTCATACTATGCTGACTTACTATTAGTTTTAATTTATTTTCCTTTTTTTATTAATCAGTTCTCCATCCAAAAAGTAAAAGGCCTTTTAATTTTCAATAGAAAACATGTATGAACAGTTGGACTTTCATTAGTTTATAACATTCAGGCCAACCAATGCACCTTGGAACAAATCAACCACTAACATAAAAACACTCCTCCACACAACCTCATCATTCCCCATTTTTTTATTAACAAAAAAAAAAAAAAACAGCTCCAGAAGAAAACTCCCCCACAAAATCAGTTTGACTTGAATTTTATCTCTTGTTAGTGATTCTGTTCCTTACTCTCCGTTCCCATCCAAAACATTATCTTTAGTGATGCTGATAAAGAAAACTAATCATCTTATCTTCTAATTCGAAAACCATTCTAAAACGACACTCCACGCACTCCTTTCTAGCTTCAACTGATATCATAGTGTGGTCCATGAAACAAGTGACTTGCTATTACAACCAATCAATTGATAATATGTGGATATGATCTTCACAAAATGATACTCAACAAATTCTTTATATTTCAGTCGCAATATCTAAAAGTAGTGATCTCAGCCTGGTTTGATAATTAATATTATAAGATCTTAATTTTAAAGATTATAAAATCTATCAACACACATTTATTAAATCAAGACAAATAAATAGACTTCAAAAGAAATAAAATAATTGTACGTACTCTAATCTCATTTTTGACAAAGAAGTACTCCGATCATTTACTATGTTGTTTATTCATTTATCCCCAGCTTGTTTCTTTTAATAGATGTAACATATTTTTGATATTTATGTTTTTAAGTTAGTTGACAAAAAAAATTTAAAATGAAACATAGATGATAATCAATCTAAACATTCTTAGAATATTAACTTATCTAGACATAACTATCCGAATTTATTATTACAAAACAACACTTTTTGTTAGTCTGTTCCCCTTATACCCCCATATTCTTGATTTATTCCTCACTACAATCAAAGGGTCATAGGGTTTAATTATTCATCCCACCATTTGAAACAATTCAGACTCCTCATCAAAAAGGCATGATTAATTTGAAACAACCAACTCACAGAAGCTCTACCAACCGTTGATCAAAATGGTGGTCTCCATATAAACACGCGGTCTCTTCACAGGCTGAGTTGGTGGACTCAAATTACGCGTGTAACAAATACAACATAGTCGGCTCTCTCTCTCTCTCTCTCTCTCTTCACAAGGTGTGAAAGTGACCGAGCTGCTTTAAAAGAAAAAAAAAAAAAACCAAAATCACGTCATCACTCACGAGAGGGAGAGAACGTGTTATCAACGTTTGCTTTCATGCCAAGCTTTTATTATAATCAACACAACAGATAAAATTAAAGTCTGGTCTCTCTTTTGCTTCTGAATATCCACTTCTATTACTACTTCGAAACTTCATCGTAATCATTTCGTCACGGTGACGTTCACAAACTCTATAAATACACACCCCCAACCCATCCATTCTTCCATTCTTTAGAAGAAGAAAAAAGAGTCAGTCTTTCATATTCATCATATATTCACATAATTTCTTCTTAAGTAAAACATGTTGAAAAGATTCAGAGATGCTCAGGAGGTTGAGTTGGAGAGCGTGAGCATGGCAGAGGCTCTCATCCTCCTCGCCCGTGGCGGCGGAGGGGGGGTGACGGTGGCGGCGGAGGGGAGGGTGTTTGAGTGTAAGACTTGTAACCGTCAGTTCCAGTCGTTTCAAGCCCTAGGCGGACACCGGGCCAGTCATAAGAAGCCGAGACTCGCGGTAGATGGGAACGGGCCGGTCCATGGGCCGGCGAAGCCGAGGGTGCATGAGTGCTCGGTGTGCGGGCTGGAGTTCGCGATCGGGCAGGCGCTCGGCGGGCACATGAGGCGGCACCGGGCGCTGGGAGGGCACACCGAGGAGGAGGGGAAGGTCAGCGGGGGCGGGGGTGGTGGGAAGAGGACTGCGCTGTTCTTTGATTTGAACAGGACACCGGCTGAGAATGATGTGATGTTGATGGGACATGGATTGGGTGAGACCATGCCTTTGATTTGTTGGGTGTAAAGGATTTTTTTTTTTTTTTATTGTGGGGGAGGGGATTGGATTTTTGTTTTATGGTTATTGGGTTTTTTTTTATATATATAATTGATTGGTTTATATGGGATCAGAGTTAGATTTTTTTTTTTTTAAGTACATAAATATATGTTCATATGGGTTGCGGTTCTTATTGGTTGTTCTGTATATAACACACATGGGAGTACATAATTCAGGGGTTTTGATTATGCATATACACAACATGTGATGCTTCTTCAGATGATACTATGGTTTAGGGTTCTGAAAATTCATCACTTTATGATTCATGAGTTTTGTTGTGCAAAAGATATCTGTACAATCATTGACTTCATCTTCATGTAAGGCAGAATTCTTGTATATTGATGTATAGCTGCACAGGGTAGATACTATGTGCGCATGCTTGACTTATTAATTATCAGGCACATGGTATATAGATCATAGCTAGCCATGCAGCATATTAATGTAATTATTTTTTAAAAAAGTCAAATCTTGTGGTCAGATTTCACAATTTCCATGAAATGGATGTTGTCGACGCAGAACCGCCTTTGAGGATTCAATCTTAACACATGTAAATAACCACATATCCACATGTAAATTAAATAATAATAGATAATAATAACCAAAAAATCTACATGTAAAATTTTGTTGTGTGGCTATTACTTGTGGGTCAGCACATAAACTTAACAGTAAACACAATAGCCATAGAATGTTAAATTAAAATCCGGATTAAGCTACATCATGCATGCATATAATATTCTACAAAAAAAAAAAAAAAAAAGTAAAAGTAAAAGGAAGAGTTAGAAATGCGTATCAATAAAAGTCACAGTGGGTGATGTTCTGTTCAATGAATATGGCTCTCTCACGTTCATATGGAGTCGTATTTTTTTTTTAAGAGATACAATTACTGGAATTTTATTTTTCAGGGCTGCAAAGCAACAAGGAAACTACTATGACTGACTTTGATTATTTCAGACGCCCCCATAGATTTAATGGAATAAAGTTGATGTGTATAAATGACTAGCAAAGAAGATGACATGTTGCCGACACTATAGGAACTTTGATGGAAAATGAAGGTTTTCTTAGTGGATGAGAAAGGATTGTTGTTGTGAAGAGCAGATTTTTGTGGAATGCACCAGACTGGGAAACATCTGTATGATATTCATATTTTTTTGAAACTTAACACAAACCATCATTAATTTTCAAAGAGCGTTGATACACTCAGTCTATCATAGTGTATGAAATTTTATTATAATATATAAAATTTAAAAAAAATCATTTTCTTATAACGAAAAAAAATATACTAGTGGATCTCAATATATATAACATTTTATAATAACATGTACTTTAATAGAAGAGTATATAATAATAATAAAAAACAGTGTCGACTGTAAATGGGGTTGCATGAGGGATTAGATATATCATTTTTCTTTTCAATATATATATATATTACCTATGCTTTAAAATGCACACTTTATGAGCCCCATGGACATGGCCGGGCATCCAACCAACATGAGATGGGGGAATTTGCACCGAGCACTTATACACTTAATTTATTTTGTAATCTTATTTGCAGTTTAAAAATGACCTCCTAGTCACATATACACTACGACAATGCAGTATACATTGCATATATTGCATTGGCAGTGTATATTGTACTCACAATGTATGAAGATTTAAAAAATCTAATTAATTTTTAAAAAATTATAATATTATATCTCAGTCTATATTTCACTTTTTATAATAGTGTGTATATTTAATATCAATAACTGAGTGTGTATTTATAAAAAAATCAGTGAGGGGGGGGGGGCGGATGGGGTTACCCGGACATATCATTTTCCATTTGCACCCCATGCGCGGGTGTGCACACGTCTATGTGCACAGTCTAGCTAGCTCGCAAACTGGTCTGATCTGGCCTGTCTATGCACTCAGATTCATCGCGAGAGTACGTCTGGTAGCACATTTTTTCAATGAAAAATCACAAAAGGCGTTGATACACTCAGTCTATTATTATATGCATTATTGTATATCTATGTATATTTTATTTTGCATAACAATATATACTTAAAAGAAAAAATGTATAATTTAAAAAAAATAAGAAAATATGTGGACTACACATGGACTGCACAGTGGATTCGACGTTTCTTTTTCCAATCCCAAATCCATTGGCCATGAGTTGGGCCTCGCGTAATCTTGCGACAAAGAGTAGCCCATTATGTTCCAACAAAGAAAGCATGTGACTCTTGATATAGGTTTCAATACTGAGAAAATCTCATCCCCTCACATTGATCAGAGTATTTTTTTCAAGTCTTGTATAAATAGTTAGTATCATACACTTACATCGACGAGATATATATCTCGTTAAAAAAAATTCAACTTTTTTTTATAAATGGATACATGTAATTCACTATAATATATATTTTTTTATTTTTTTATAAAAAGATATACATGAGGTAAATTATTTTTAAAAAAATAAAAAATAAAATAAAAAAGTGTGTGGCCTAGAATTGAGGCTAAAAAAATTGTATGTAAACATAATAGCCACAAAATTTTAAATTAAAGTCAGACAAGTTTGCAAAATGGATTGATTGCATCAATGGTTTTTTGTGCAACGAAATTGATGAGCTTAAAACTAATGAGTACTGTTACACTCAGTTATTTTTATAGTTCTAAATATAATCTCATATATCTCGTTAGCTCCCTTCACTCACACTATAACAATGTATATGTCTCGTTGAAAATTTTCATATTTTGTATAAATGATATCATCCAATTCATTGGAGCGTATAATTTGATCATTTATAAAAATATATACCTAATTAAATGAGATATATAAATTTTAAATTACATGAACAGACTGTATTTTAAACTATAAAATGGATTGAATAACACAAAAAAATATGGGCCTAGATTGAATGGGCTAAATGTAGTTTGATGATCCTTCAAAAAGGGTCATGGACAAGGCGCCCATTTAAGGGCCCGTGTATGCAATAGACTTGGGTTCTGTTTGACCATTCATTTTGAGTTACTTTTATTTTCTTTAAAAGTTAAAAGCTTCATACAGATTATCAAATAAGTTCATTTAATTGAAGAGTTATCCTTATGATGACAACAAAAAAGTACCTTAAAAATTGTGTTTATTTCAATAAAAACAACTTTTGTTATCAACAACAAACGTGATTCCATGATTAATTAAAACAATCCTACTACATAACCACCTCCCAATACAACATTCCATCTTTTAAAAAAAACAAAATTTACCTTCATATGTCATCCGCCATGTCATCCGCCACTGCAAAAATCCATTCTAGCTGGCCTCCTCATCTCCGGCAACCAGTATCACCATTCTTGGATTCCTCTCGTCGCCCTCTATCATATGAAAGGTGGATCAGCTACTTTTCGAGCCCTCCTCCAGCCTCCACCTCCTCCGACCTCTATCTCCACATTTTTTCAGATACAGCTACAAATATAGATGAATATATTAGAATTTCATATACATATACATATAAGTATATTAGTTCTTTCAGATACAGATATAGATTTGGATACTGTCCTATATTAGTTTTTTCATATACAGATGTATCTAAAAATTTCAGATACAGATACAGATGAGTATGTTGGTTTTTTCAGATACAAATACAGATGAGTATATTAGTTTTTTCAAATACAAATACATATACAGATTTAAATACGGTCTCACACTAGTTTTTTCATATACAAATACATATACATATACAGATTTAGATACAGTCATTATTCACACAAATATGCATGTATTATTTAGATACACCTTACATGCATCTAAATTTAAAATAAAAAATATGTTTGCACGAATGTAAATGAGTTGAAAAATGAATGTAAAAGATTAAACATGCTCATAGTTTCAATCTACATAATTATGCATATTAAAAACATCGTAAACAGTTACACACGTAAAAAACAAACACAATATGCATGTATTATTCAGATACACCTTACATGTATCTAGATTTAAAATAAAAAATTATGTTCGCACGAATGTAAATGAGTTCAAAAATGAGATTCATCACAAAATTAACATCTGTATAATAAAAAATAAAAAAGATGAAATCGGCCAAACCTAAAACGATCGCCATTGTGAATCGATCACCACAAACAATTCACTCAATAAAAAAAAAAGTGAAATTCCTCACCAAAACTGAAATCAGATTTCCATTTTGTGTTTAGTTACACACATGATCAATTGATGATTGTGAATCGATCTGTAATTTCATACAAGCGATTGGATTGAATTGAATTGTTTTTTTCTTTTTTCAAAAAGAATGTACAATCAAATCAGATGATATTGTAATTGTCTCTAACCATTAAAGTATCGATTATTTAATTAAATATAAATAGGACACTTATAGATAAAAAGATAATTTTAACCATGCCACATCAAAGAATTTGTAACGAGTGAGTCTCAAAATCATTATTATAATTCAAAAACACCCCCTCCTCATGATTATATTCTAAAAAACTGTATATAATGTACTGCTCGTGTGCTTGTGTGGTGCACAACTTGTGTAGCCACGATCGGAATTGTTGTTATCCATCTTCTTCTTCTCCATAGTTCGGACCTTACGTAAGTCGGTTCACTCGCACGACGACGCGTCGACGCCAATACCGAATCGCTCCCGACACGAAAATATAGTATCATATTATATACTTTTATTATTCGTTGCTGTCACGGCATGTCGCACTCGTGGACCCCAACCCCATCTAAAAAACACACCGACTCACCACTACCGTCCGATCCTCATCTCTATAAAACGTAAGACCGAATCACGAACACGCGACGGAACCCGGTCCACCTTCCCACCCCCAGCCAATAAGATACTTCCACGTGTCACTTAGATTCCCGGATCTTCCCGAATTTCCTCTCGATGCCTTCCGTCGTTTTCGAGGAGAATAAAAGCGTAACCAGTTTTAACCGACGTGGCGCTTTTGGAACGTGGTAGTCTAGATTGCCACGTAGACGGTTATGAGTTTTGGATTTATCAATGAGGAATACTGGACTCGCAACGGCTATAAAAATGAGACTGACAGGGATGGAGCGGGAACGCTCGTACGGGCTTCAATTCTTTGCTTTTCTTTCTGTTGAAGCTTCTCTTTTTATTTTTCCGGATCTTCATCAGATCTTCGAGATCTGGATTTCAAATCGGCGTTTCTGATCGTCTTTTGAGGTACTGCTTCGTTTCTTAGGGTTAGCGACCTCTGTTTCCAGCTCCGATTCGATTGGTTATTTGGAGGTTTGGATCCGGTCTATGTGTTTGCCTTTTTGTGGATCTCTTGTTTTTTTTCGTGTTTGAATTCGATAATGATCGGTTTAGGATGTGATTTTCTATTTTGAAATCGATGTTCATCTTCTTTTTTTTTTAATCGATGTTGTGAGAATCAACGGATTTCGATCTCAATCTATCATATTTGCACGAAGGATTCATTTTATGTTCATGTCATTGTTTTTTCCTGTTTTCCACAAGGAATTCCAACATTACTTGGAACAAAAAAAAACCTCGGATGCGCACAATCACACACAAACCATGTGCATTTTTGGGGATTTGAACAGCCAAAGAGCCAACCCTGTGCGGATTTCATGTAATTGTTGATTGTATGATTTAATTTTATATGTTGGATCTTAATGTAATTTGTTGCATAATTAGGCTATTTGATGATCAACGAAGAGTTTGCATTTGCAGTCACCGATTGAACATGAGAAAATGAACATTCGTGTTTAATGTTGGTCGATGCATTATGCATCACATCTTGTGACAGAGTAATTTTGGGGACCTTTAATTGGTTGTCTAAACAAGTTTTGCATCATTATGGGATTATACTCTTATCATAAAGGATCATATTAAAATGCTGAAA
Organism: Acorus gramineus; assembly: GCA_030737835.1. NCBI lineage: Eukaryota > Viridiplantae > Streptophyta > Magnoliopsida > Acorales > Acoraceae > Acorus > Acorus gramineus. The sequence goes on from CM060854.1 coordinate 2,534,132, forward strand.
TTTTGCTGAATTAAATTTTATTCATAATTTCATTTACATTTCTCCTCTCTTCTTTCCTCTTCATTTTTGCGATGTTTCCCTGCATTATGTGGGACATCTTTAACAAGCTTAGCTTTAAATATCAAGTGGTCTACTTCAAGGACCAATATCATTTATTTGATGTACTAGCAGTTAATTATATTTTAGAGCTCCAAAAATCTAGTCCTGATTTTCTAGTTTCAAAGAAGAGCAGGAACTTGGTTTGTAATAACTTAGGAGTGTTTTTTTATAGGTTGTAATCATGGCTCCACCAATTGAAACCGCGAAGAAAGCTTCAGAGACACAGCATTCACCTGCACCCCTCAATGAGAGAATTATTTCATCTATGACTAGGAGAAGTGTTGCAGCGCACCCTTGGCATGATCTTGAGATCGGTCAGTTACTTGAGTCCACTCTTGAAAAATATGAAAAATAAGCCACTACACTGAAAGGGCCTCAATAATTATTTTGAATAAACACTTCAATTTCCCAATAGCTTATTATATGTCTCTATATCGGTAAAAGCTTCCTAACCAACTTATGAAATCTGACTGCAGGACCTGGAGCCCCTTCAATATTTAATTGTGTAAGCATTCTACACTTTGTTATTATATTTGGAAACTAATGAAATATTGTCATATTCAATGATGGAGGCCAAAAGATCTCTTATATAGATACAAGATATACAAAACCCTAGAAATAAAAAAGGACCAAAAAAACCATGAGAAATTCAAGAGCACCCCCGAACCCCGGTGGGCCTCCTCAGGGCCTTCAGGAATAGCCCCAAAAGGCCTATTCCGCTATAATAACTCAAATAAAACTGTAGGAATCATAATTGGATCCAATCAGTAAAACTTGAATATTGTTTAAAATATGAATATATTTCTTGGAGGGACCTGATTACTTCGATTCGCATTTGAACCAACCCAGGAGATAGCCTTATATGGCTAAATGATTATTGGATTTCTTTTCCACTGTTATTAAGACCAACCAGTGAACTTGGGGATATAATTATGACAATTCAGTTGGTATTGTTCACTCAACAAGATCAGCGTCTTTGATTTTTATTTGTGATTGAGAAATTTTCAATGAATATATTGCAATGCAGATGATGATATAATTTGATAAAACGAATGTGACATGTGAGTTCAGAATAGCAGTCCCTTGTCACATTGTCGGAGTTGTTTCACTTAAAGTTTCATCGTCCACCCATACTCCAGCTTCTGCATTTTATTATTGAAACAAAATAATGTAGTAGAGTGGCCATAAAAAATTTACGTCATCTGCAGATCTGCACCCCCATGCCTAATGCTTGCACAAAACTGGTCTTTGTTCTTACTTTTTACTAGATTATAAAGGGTTGTGCAGATGCAATTGCAAAGGATTCATATGCAGCCATGTATGTGCCCATCAGTTTCTTGCTGTCTGAAAAAATGTTTCTTAAGATTGAATTATCACATTACACTCCATATGCATGTCATCAAACTTGCTACTAAAAGATCCTCATTTATCCATAAGTTTTTAAAGCAATACTGTAAATCATTATATCAAAATCATTTCTGTATTACATTATGTGCATAAGAAGGTTGGTTATACACATCTGAGAACTGCAAAGCTTTTCTCTTTTGTGATAAATGTATCTTGTAAGCTCTATATGTTTTTCAAGAATAAGAAGTAATACAATCTGAAGCAAAGTACTTTTACTTCAACGTCGACTGTGAAATTCAGTGTCATTTCATCAGTCACACTTTTCTTCAATCACTTCTCATTAGTCATTAATTCGGTAGAATTTCATGATTAATACTGGAATATCTAACAAAACCTCTATTACTTTGTTAATGAAATACCTCCATTTGAAAATACGGATTCTTCAAATGATACTTATTCAACAAACCTCTCATCTCCTTTTTACTTTATAAATAAAATTAATCTTAACTGATTGAAGAAATATTGCATTAATCAATGATCTGAGCTGGTCAGATGATTTCAATCAGAAAAATATATTTGTTCTTTCAGGTGGTGGAAATAGGGAAGGGAAGCAAGGTGAAATATGAACTTGACAAAAAAACTGGGCTGATCAAGGTACTTAATGAAAATCTGCTTGGGTTTCTGCTAAGATCTATCTAATTCTAATAGATAACATGATTTTGGCGTTCGCCCAGGTTGATCGTGTACTCTACTCATCTGTTGTCTACCCACACAACTATGGTTTCATCCCACGCACTCTCTGTGAGGATAATGACCCTATAGATGTCTTGGTCATCATGCAGGTGTGTGATAGCATTTACTTTTTTCTATCTTGATGTCATGGTGAAGTAAGTTGTTAAGTACTCATAACAGGATGAAAAAAATATGAAAGCACATTTTGAACCCTAAAGATTCTCAATGTTAATGGAGATCAAGTATAGGAGTTCTCCTTATGTTTCAGGGTATTGATAAATAACTGGTGGTCTTAACCTGTTGAAAGCCAGGTTAGGGCCTCAATGATTATAGGATAAAAGTTTTAATGTTCGGGTCCATTTTTGCTTTATTTCCAAGACCTGACAGCTCACCTCTAGACATGTATAGGATGTTTACACTTGCTATCTTTTTCTACCTTTTATCATGTTTGACCGCTTTATTTACTTTGAGTTGGCATTCAACAGGAACCAGTTCTGCCTGGATGTTTTCTCCGTGCTAAAGCCATAGGCCTTATGCCTATGATTGATCAGGTATATGCTTTTCCAATGAGAAAAATGCGTCACTGCCATTTTTGTCAATTTGTTTGCTTTTGAAGCCAACAACTTGGCACCAAAACCATCCCATTATCTTTATATTAGAACAAGTAAATTTGCTATATAAATGGTAATCCAAATGCATTAGAAATTATTCCACCAAAAAATTTTGACCTGGTTGATCTTGTTTTTGATAGCTAATTTTTTCCTATGAGATGGTTCTGATGGGTTTTAATGTTGCAAAGGGAGAGAAAGATGACAAGATAATTGCTGTCTGTGCGGATGATCCTGAATATCGTCACTACACCGATATCAAGGACCTCCCACCACATCGCCTAGCTGAAATCCGGCGCTTTTTTGAAGACTGTATCCTTAAAAATCTGGTGATCTGCCTTCTACTGATAAAAACTAGAAACTGTCCAATATGTGGAAGTCATGTTATAAAAAGGCAAGACCCGCTTTTGCATGTCCCCTCTCATCAACTAACAGGATATTCCAATCTACTGCAATAATAGATTTCTTTAGATTTTTCTTCAGACCTATTAACTGTCAGATCTGAGACAATCTTTGGCTTTCTCAGTTGGCAGATTTAACCTGAGAACATGAATATTTTCTACAACATTTCTCACTGTTTGGTTGAGTAGTATCCTTGTGCGTGAATCATCTTCTAATGCCTTCTCAGGCTCCATAGGTGTAAAATTATTTCACTTGTACCTCTTTGAGGACTTCATCATCTCTTGTTACACAATACATATATATTGAAGTTTTTGATGACTAAAAAAAATATTCATTTCCATTTTCTGGCCAACATTGACTCTTTTTCAATACTTCTTTTTAGCATTTTAGTGTGCCCTTTTCTCGTTACCCCTTGATTCATGAAAACTCTAGACAAGAAAAATGAGAACAAGGAAGTTGCAGTGAATGACTTTTTGCCGGCTAACGCTGCTTGTGATGCTATCAAGTACTCCATGTAAGAGATTTTCTAGCGCTCATATGTCTTAATGAGTTCCAACATAGAACTTAGTAATAGTGTTAAATATTGTTCAATTCAATGTCACATGCGACATATAGTAGTACAGCATCATAAAGCACAGCTTTTTTTTGCTGTGATTCATATCTGCTTTCATTGAGGTTCCCCTGCATCTTCATCACCCTAAAGTGACTAGGTGGAGAGCTAGTGCTCATTTTATGCTTATTAGAATCTACTAAGCAACTAAGCATATTGTTCTGCTTTGAAGGTGATGTATGAACACTTTTTCTGTTATGATTGGTGGTTCAGCTGCGGGTCATGATTCTTGTCTTCATCAACAGTCCTGTTTTATTCTGACTCTAGACATTATATTATATGATAAAGATGGATATTAATATCCAATAAAAATTCTGAATCCATCTGTTGACCTCATTTAATTAATCTTCTCGCCTTGTAGGGATCTTTACGCGGCCTATATAGTGGAGAACTTGAGGAGGTAGATGGTCTCCGGTATGTTAAGGAATTGTGGTTTCATTTGGATCTGTATTAAATACCTACCTTATATAAGGTTCATTACAATCACTAAAATATGTTATATTTCTCATCCTTAAAGCATCAAAGGCTTGCATCCTAATACAGTTGTGTGCGGTGGTTGATTGGCCAATTTTTAAGGAAAAAAAAAAAGTACTTGCATGTATAATGCCATGTAGAAAAAAAAGAAGGAAAAATAGAAGAGAAAAGAAGAATATCATATGCTTTGTAGTAGATGCTTATGTATTCCAGTAATGTTTAAGGATCCGGTGACAAGAAATGATTTGTTATATGGTTACTGGTGATTCTGTAACACCATCATTTATGGATTTGATTTGTATGGGCACGTTCTTGCAATATTTTGATACAACTTTTGAAGAGTTTCCTGCACTTTTTCCATAGCTGAGCTTTGTTGTTGTACTGTGTGTTTACTGCCTCCACCTAGTAGTTGTATATTTTAAAAAATGGCATCATGTTTGTGTATAGGCTTTTAGTTTGACATATTGTTGATTTTAAATGTTGATTTGTAAGTGTAGATAATATAAATGAAAAATTGTTTGGTTGGGTAACAAAAATGAATTCTTTTTTTGTGGTGCACATAAAAAGAGTATTTAACTATTTATGTCTATTTTTTTATTAATATTTGATTAATCACTTTTTATAAAATAGAAATATTGGAAATAAAATGGTCTTTCAATAATTAATAAGTAAAATATTTTTAAAACAAGTGTCATTTTACCTTTTGCTTGTCTTTGCTCTCCAGAGCTTGTACTCTTATGTTCCTGATACAAAGAAGTAGCCTACTATTTTATTTTCTAAAAAAAAAAAAACTCAAATAAGAAATAAGTGTTTATTTTAAGTGATAAATCAAATAAGTGTTTACTTTCTGTCAAATCAAATGCCTTAGATCCATTTGGGTTAAGATATTTGAAAAACGATTGTCCAATCCTTTTTTAAGTCTCATGTTTTAAAACTTTTACAAATAGTATACATCATTTAAGGAAAGATATATTTTTATTAAAAAAATGAATGTATATTATTTCAATAAATTGTATGATACATTTATAAAAAAGGTCTTGCTACATGGACCCCAAAATTTGAGCCCCATTGAGAAGCCCCAATAGGTGTCATTAATTTATTGGTTACCTGTTTGACTTTTTTTAAAGGTAAAAAGTGCAGAGACAATACTACCCTTCCTTTATATTTGAATTTTTCATTATAAAAAACAATCCCTCATTAATTGGGATTGAATAACCGCCTCTAGCACTCCTTCATTGAAAAAATTTCTTTTTTACCCTCATAAGGCATCCACTACTTCAAAAATTTATTCCGGCCGGCGTTCTCATCTTCGGCGATCGGCATAACTACCTTTGGATTGCTCTCGTCGTCCTCTATCATATGAGAGGTGGATCGGCTACCTTTCGAGTACTCCTCCGACCTCCATCTCCTCCGACCTCTACCTCCATTTTTTTCAGATACAGCTACAGATGAATATATTAGAATTTCAGATACAGATGAGTATATCATATGAAACAATTATATTCTACCTGTTAATGAAGCATTTAAATATACATGACAAAACAATTAAATATTATTCAGATACACATTAATCAAATCCATTAAAAAGAAAAATAACAAACAACAAATTGAGCTGGGTAAATAATTCAGATACACATGTATCTGAAATCTGAAATAACAACTTTACATTAGATACAAGTGTATCTGAAATCTGAATGAGTTTAAAAATGAAACAATTATGGTTTATATGCTAATGAGACATTGCATAGATGATTAATAAAAGTCTTTAAATATAGATGTCAAAAAATAATTAAATATTATTCAAATACACATTAATCAAATCCACCAAAAGAAAAATAACAAACAACAAATTGGGGTGGATAAATAATTAAGATACACATGTATCTGGAATCTGAATTAACAACTTTACATTAGATAACAATGTATCTTGAATCCGAATGAGTTAAATAATGATCATGCAAGGTTAAAAATATACTGAACGACTCAATATGCATACTTATACACATACACAACAACAAAAATGATTATACAAATCGTACTTATTCAGATCTCAAAAATCGTACTGAATAATATTATGCAAGGCTAAAAATTCAGATACAGTGGCAATGTATCTGAATTTAAATTAAATTCGATCTCAAAAATGTATTGATGATTCAAAGATGAATGTAAAATCAGAACAATATGTTTTATTCAGATTGAAAAGCTTAACCTGAATGGATCGTCATTGTTTGCACCACAATCAGATCGCAAATAAATAAAAAATTACTAGAGTAATTATAATCTTCTCCTCCAATCCCCACCAAAACTGAATTCGATATTTTTTCCACATATCAATCTGAATAAAAAAATGTAAATCTTATTTTTTTGGTATTCAATTGAATTGATTACTTTAAAAAGAGAGAGAATATCCTAAATCATAACCATCTCGAGATTTAAGGAATCTTCTCCATTTAGATAGGAAGGGTAAAGTGGGTAATTCAATCTTGCCACCTCATGGGGCTTGAGATGGGGTCTACCAATTGGGGCCTAAAAATCATTATTGTTTAAAAAATGTGAAAAAATTTAATGAAGCATATACTTGTTAACATAAGTTATATAATTTAATGAGGTATATATTATCATTAAAAAAAAATAAAGGTATATACTTTGATGAATTTATATGATAGGTTTATAAAAAATGTAAAATAAAATTAATAAAGCATATCTTTTATTAGCATGAATATATTACGCTATTAAATATATGAGATTGGAACCGAGGTTAAAAAATGAATTATAAATCCTAAAAAGTGAGTGATTGATCACTAAATTCTATAAACATAGTTTATAGGGACTTAAAAACAAAAAAACCCTATTATAATATCATACCATGTATCAATAGATAAACCATTGTCATGGTAAGTATAGATTGTTTTTTTTTTCTTTCTTTCATTTTGGGTGAGACTATTGTGATAGAATATATATTTTATTTTTGGGTGCGTTTGGTTGCGCGATTGCAAAACTGATTCTGCAGGAATCTGCGATTGCAAAACTGATTCCGCAGGAAACTCACTTTCTCAGCTTTCTGAAATCGCAGCTTTTGGACACTATTTACCTGAAATCTGTGTGTAGAAAGCTGCTACAGTAAAACTGTTTGGTTGCACGATTGTAAACGCAGCTTCCTGCAATCGCAACGCAATCGCGCAACCAAACGCACCCTAAGAGGGATTAAAGCTCCGTTTGGATCAACAGTGGGGCGGATTCGCAGATCCAAATGGAAAACTAGCGTGTGCATTTCAACACTAAATTTCCTACCGCTCCCGTTTTCCGAATGCGGAGTTTTTCCGCCGGATACCCAAATGACACCCTGAACTGAACATCATTTTTTCTTTGCTTCCTCAATAGTGACTACACATGGTTCTTCTGTTTCTACTCATCCATCTTTGAATTTCTCCAAACTACTCCCCAATGTTCCATGTTCATTTTGGCTGGCCTCATTATATCATCTCAAAAGAAAGACTCAGGAACAGGTTTAGATATTTGGTCATTGGTTCATCTGGAAATCCACATCCAAAAGAGATTATATTCCATAACATCCAAAAGAGGAAATCAAGCACAGTAGATTCTGCACTTGCCTCATCTGGTAAATAACACACTAAAAAAGGTTAAATGAGGGGGGGTGCAAAAAAAGGCAATGCTGATGCTGCATTGAAGCATATGCTTGGAAGATCCTCTCCCCCACTAAATCCTACACAAAAAAAGGACCCTAGAAAGCTAGCTCACAAAAACCTAAACCACAGCTCCCATGGTGAGTCTCTCTATATCGAACTCCTCACGTGGGAGGAGCGAAAGAAGATGGCGGTCATGGTGGAGGCGGCGGAGAAGAATGCGATGAAGAGATCGATGTATATCATCGATTGATGATGAGGGCAACTATGAACCTTTGGCAATTCTCACTATCTGAGATGGTAACAGACTATGTTAGGATTCTGATGATCTAGCTATCTCTCTTTCTAGCTCTTTTTTTCTTATTCTGTCATATATGGATTATATGGAATTGAGTGTCAGGACAGACTTTGTTTTCCATGAGTCATTTTGAATTGTATGTCTGGTTCCTCTCTGATTAGTGTTTTATGTACTTAAAAACTCTTCTTTTGTATTTCAGTTTGGAAGCAAATTTTGTATGGAAATGTATCCAACTATTATAAAAGCCTTTCATGCAAGCAATTCTTCATAGCATTGTGAATGGTGCCTCTCTGATTTCAATTTTCACATGATACAATTTTGTAGTCCAAATCAGACCTGCAAATAATGGATTTTGCTGGGGTGTTTTTGAAATCTTTCACTCATTATCCCTCCATGAAAATACATGCAAAAAATACTTTGTTGGATGTGAATGCATTGTCGATGATCAAGATTAGCTTTTTAAATCATAAAGCACAAGATAAATCATCCAAATTAAATAAATACTTAATTTTTTAATTTAATGCACAATTCGATGAACAAAAGTACATACAGGTGATATGTAAGAGAGGGATCCAATCAGAGTAATTATCGAATATTCCAAAAAAATCGGAGTATTTTGTTATTGTGTTTTTTAGTACTACTTTTATGTCTGATGGAGACTAAATGATGCTTAGTAGAATACATAGTCCAGATGGGGCTTCATATTGTCATGAGCATGGATTTGTATGGAATTGAAATAGTAAAACTTGGTTGCTTAGTTAGGTCACTGTCAACCCGACATGACAATCAAACCAACCGCATTTACCATTTTATAGTTTATATATATATATATATATAAAGCGTTGCTTAATTAAATAAGAGGATCTAAAAGGAACTAATTTGTCGTCTTTTGTAGGGACGCAAGAGACCCACCCAAACAAAAAATAATAATGTTAAGAACAATCACCCGGACAATCATATTTTCAGCTCCCAATATTATTTAAATTTTTTTGAGGATATACATTTACCTAATAAAATACACAATTTGATATAGAAATGAAATACATATTCTAATGATTTTTTTTTTTAAAAAAAAAATCATATATAATACTATCCAACCTAGAATATATTAGGCTAAGGAAAAATGGAGGCTGCACGAATCAGCAGGTCATGGATTAAAGTCCAACAGTTTCTCAAAAAAGCATCATTTATAACCCCTTGTATGAAATGTCCATATGGTTATACTCAAACAATGTAAGCATATATATTCAAAAAAATTCAACCCATGCTGGGAATTCACTAATAAATGAATTGATCTGTTACTTTTTCCTTCTCAAATACAAGTTTCACGTGCCCTTTATACCCATCAATTTAAGTACTTATAGTTCACATCCCAGTGTGAAAAGAAAGATGGAAGCTCAAACAACCCCCTCTCCCTGCTTCCATGGCATATTTGCACATATAAGACATCTCATTTCAATATGTAAGAGCACAATTTTCCACCACTTATACCTGAGATCTGTTACAGTGAGTGTAAGTGCACAAACATCTAAAGTAAACAAGCCCTTCCAATAAAACCACACTGAACATTCAATAAAGCAAGGCAATACATTGCAACAAATAACTAGGGAAGGCCAGACATGTTGACAACCACTCTTTCAACGTTACAAAGAAGTTTATAATTCATCAAAATCACACTAACACCAAACCCATAGCAAAACATAGGGATATTTTTCCGTTCTTTAAAAGTTCCAAAATTCATTGTTGACTTCCTCCTCATATAGAACAAACCACAAAAAAACAATGCTGATTCAGGTCTCCAATTCCACTTAGTAAAAAAATCCGAGGACTTTCCCACCGACGTTCTTCCTCCTTGCCTCTTCGTGGTCCATGATCCCCGCAGATGTTGTCAACACAATATAACCAAACTGTACATGTTAAACAAGCACACGTTGAACAAATTGGTAGACATATCAATCCAATCGCTATGCCAGTATGACCTGTGCAAGCATGAAATGCCACAGAACCAACCTGTCTGGAGGGAAGCAACCTCGCAGTCCAAGGCTCGATATCCATGACACCAACATCAAAGCGGGGGCTGATGACGCCACATTTGTTCAGCCTCCCATTCAACTCCACCACTATTTTACCAGATCTGTGATCGTCGACGTACTCAAACTCACCGATATAACCTGTGGATCAGACAAAAATGTAGATCAATGGAGCAGTTCACCAACAGAAAACATAAAGGGGGCGAGATAAAAAAAAAAAAGCTAACCATGCTTCTGCATGACCAAAAGGAACTTGATTATCACTTTTGAAGAAGGCCTGACCATGACTTGACGTTTTCCTCGCTTCTCAGCATTGTACATGCTTTTGAGAGCATCATTCAGGACACTGACTCTCACCATCTTTTGTCAAATCTGAAAAGAGAATCATCAGATGTACAAATTAAGAAACTCTCTAACTATGAAACATATCCCATAATCCAGATGAAAGAATGAAATTACAGTTTTTGGCATATGTCATGCATGATGCATGTACCCGATTAATGTTTGATGACCATAATTACATATTTTAAAGCAAATGAAAAGGCCTATTAATATAGAAACAGTCACAAAAAATTATTAATTCAGATAATAGTAGGCAGATAACTTTTGACATCAATGGATAAAAAAATGTTCTTTTTTCAATATGCAAGAGTTCAGTTTTCCATACCGGTAAACAGGAGGCTCCAATAAGGAGTAAATTTGTTTGCTTATGCGCCAAGATTAAGAAGTATGATCAACAAGGTTTTAGTGGTGAAAGTAAAACAAACAGACCATCTGCCACTCCACATTAAAAATATGGTTCATGTTTGAAGATGAAGATAAAAAGAAATCATTAATTAAAAAAGAAAACATGAAAGATCCTTTGTCTCCATATTGTTCAAGAGACATCATGCCTGAAAAAAAAAATTATTAATATTGACTGTTGGTAACTCAAAGTCGGTAGGTTGGGGGTTTTCCCATGGAATAAAACAGAAGGTAAAACTTGTATTACACCATATCTTGAGAAACATTGTGATTGATAATGGGCCCACTTGCCCAACATCCACAGTATAAGCAAATTCAACTACAGAGTACATGTAGAGAGTGGTTTCTTCTAAAACACAATAATCAGATTACATTTTAATGTTTCCCTGTTAAATATATGCCAAAAAAAAACACTGAATGGGCTTCCTGAGAAGATACATATAGCACTTCAAATTCAAACCCCCCACCCCCACTTAGAAAATCAATCAGGGCATGCAACATGTTTCATTGTACAATTGCACTGCATATAAGGCTAAACAAAATCCCCTTATTTGGGAGAAGGGGGGGATGCCTGCCAATTTTTATTACATGAACATCCAAAGAAAGGGGAGACAAGATGTCTACCCAATAAAGTAGGATTACGATTTCCCCCCAAAATTGTAAATAGAAAATATATCTGAGTCCAAACACTATCAAGGTTGTGTAACACAGAAGTTTTGGACAAATGAATGATATCAGAAAGAAGTCACCACAAGAGCACGTATCTGAGAGGAGTTGACCAGGCAGCATAATCCTTTTTATGTTATGTAAGGCAACCAGCATTGTAAAGGTACCATACGAGGAGCATGAAATTCAAATAACTTTCAAGCAATGAAATTTGATGACACTAGATGATGTGTGCAATCAGAAGCATGCAAAAAGAGAGTAAACACATAAACATAACTAATATAAATCTTAGTTAAAAACTCTTCAGACAAATGTATAACAACTTAAAAAAAAGCCAAAAAAAAATAAATAGCAAAAAAATTGCAGTAAAAGCATACATCTTAAAAAAGATATATTTACCAAAGAACATGAATTATTGTTTTTTTCAGTAAGAAAACTGGATGTTCTCATAATGTTTGGAACAATAACAAAAATGTTACATGGCCTCTCAAGGGCCCGAAAAAAAGCACAAAGCATTATCATGTATGAAGGCTTTATAAAATGCACAATACTTGAACACAATGTTTTTATCTATTTTATCATTTTGATTTGGAAAAGAGACCAGATAAAATTCCCTTGATGGATGCAATATATGATTACACACACACACACGCACACACACACGTAGTCCAAATAAAAATTCTCAGATGGATGCAAAGTATGATCACACAAACAACCAAATTATTTCAGCTCTCATTGGACTGAGCGACACTTTCCTTTAAATTTTATCAAGCTTAACTCAAAAATGAAAAAACCCATATAACATCCAGTTAATTTGTAGATATAATCATATAAGATACACAAAATGATATGAAAATAACGATCATCTCCACAAACACACTAAAATGACTAAACACACTATCATACCACAAAATCTAAACACACCCAAAAAAAAAATGAAACTAAAAGAAACAAAAGCCCGCCCATCTATTATAACAGAACAAGAAAAACCAATGTGCTTCTGCGGATTCTCAGATACATGATTTCTGCTCCAGAATTCAAAGAAACAACAAAAAAAAAACATTTTTTTTTTTAAAAAAAAAGACAAAAAAAAAATCCAAAAACGAAGGAACCCCATAGAGGAAACTAAAATGCATGATGAGCAGACCAACGGACGAATCAAACACTCCATTGATGTAATGATTTAAAGGGTTTTAAAGCTTATTTTTAGTGGATCAACCCCAAAAAATGAAGAGATTTTGCGATCGAAAAAACCGATATGAACATTTGATCTTTTTAGGTTTTCAAGGAGAGGACTTACAGAGGAAAAAAAATACGGCGGCCGCGAAACAGAGAGACGAAATGCTTTAGAGAAGAGGCCACGAAAATGAAACCCTAGTTCGACTCTTCTTTCTTTTATTTTAGGGAAAAATAAATCACAAAAAGTAATCATCATACGTCTAGACCGATTACACGTGTAATATATCTGATCTGATTCGGACCCGACCCGAGTTGGATCTGACCTGGCGGACCCGAACAAATAAACGGGTCTGGTCCGGGTCCACCCCGCCCCAATCCGTTGGACCCAAGATCCGATTGTTTTATTAAAATATGCTCATATATTATATGACCATTAGTATTAGTTGATACATAATTTTATTTCTTACTTAACTTATTTTTGTATCTACAAGTTCATAAATCATAATCATAACAAGCCTATAAATCGGTTTGTTTTGGACAATTAACTTATTAGCTTTTGAATTTGTATAATTAATTAGTTTGTTACATGATTTATGTTTATTATTTAGGTTAATATGTTAGTGTTTATTGTTTTGAATGTTGTTTAGGTTAATATTGTTTTGAATGTTGTTTATGTTAGTTATGTTTATTATTTAAGTTAATATGTTTTTTATGTTACTGATTATTGTTTTGGATGTTGTTTAATAATTCATTTACTTCTTTTGAATTATATAAAATTATATTCAAACATAGTCTCATTAACAATAATGTTTTATTACAAAAAAATTCAAATAGAATGATAAGGCAAACAAATACATGAGCTCTTTTTTTTTCTTTTTTTTTTTTACACAACCACCGGGTCCGGGTCCGGGTCCACATTTCCCCGGACCCGTCGGGTCCGGGTCCACCCCAACCCGACCCGGACCCGACCCGTTGACAGGCCTACATACGTCCTCCCATATGAATGAACATATGACAAGAATAATGAAGAATAAAATAAAATAGTTTAAAAAAATTATTTGTTTTTGATAGAATCAACTCTGATAATTATGTCTGAATAAGTTAAGATAAGGTCCGATAGAATTGCTTATTAAGGCTTATCTATACCAATGAATAAAAATACTCTTCTCTGTCATTTTAAAAAATTTATCTCACCTAATAGACTCACACAGATTCCAAAAACTGTCACATCTATCAAATCAATCATATATCTCTCACATTATTCTCAGTGGGTATAATTGTCATTTAAAAAATCATAAACTTTTATTCATCCCTTATCAACCATTTATCATCACTTTATCCAAGGTGAATCAAACAACAAAAAAATCATTTTTACGTTTTCCAATGAGAATAACAAAAAAAAACAATCAAACAAAAAGTTGTTTATTCAGCCTGGATGGTTATCTATCCGAGTATAGCTATCGGGAGCAAATAATCTAATGTCACACCCCATACGGGGGTAGTTAAGAGTTTATTGAAATAAGTCATCAAAAACTTACTAAATTTTGATTCAGTCCCTACAAACTTTATTAAATCAGATTTATTTTTTTTGTAAGACAAAAATACCTTCATCATTTTTTAACATTTCCATCTTCTGAAATGTTATCTTCATCTGTAAAAAAAAATATCGATCAAACCTCATTTGATCTATAAATTGAGTCATTTTTCAACATTTTCACCTCTTTAATCTCACTACAGAGAGTGAACAAAAAAAATTACAGCTTCATCAATTCCATTACAAAATCAGTAGAGAAAACAATTTAAAAACCCAATCAAAATTTTATAATACATTCTTAACTCAAAATTAGTAGCAATAAAAAGCATAACACCTTGATTATAAAACTATAATTTGTTTAATAAAATTTAAATCAATCAGTATATTTTTTTAGATAATCACATAGATTTTTTGTGATTTTAAGAAGATTTTAGGGAGTTAAGGCGATTTTTAAATTTTACAGAGACTTTTTTCGATTTTCATAAGTTTTCAATTAGTTATATCGATTTTTTCCAACAAATAAAATAAATTTTAAAATGGTATAACAGTAATTTATCATGCATGGTTAGGGTTAATCACACATTTGGGTAGTTATAGGGACTAAAATAAATATTTTCTAATAAGATAGGGATATGAGGGGATTTAATAATTTTACAAGAACTTTTTCTGATTTTTATAAGTTTCCAATGAGCTAGATCAATGTTTCCCTTTATTTTATTATGTTATGTTATTGGGAAAATCCAAATAACCCCCTTGTAAACTGCGTGAAATCCATTTAACCCCCAAACGTTTTCTAAAGTTCGTATAACCCATGAAAATGCTTACATAAATCTAAATAGTTCTCTTAGTTAAATTTTAGTTGATAGGGGAAGATTATTATGTAAATATTCTGTCTGGTTAACTCTGATTATAATCATAGTATATCAAAAAAATCCTACAATATATTAAAAATATGAAAAAATTCTCTATAAATAACAATTTTATCAATGTGGATAGGGTTTTATAACCTATTCGGATGGTTAAAATAGATATGTACATAAGGTTTTTCACATTTTTTAAAAAATTATAGGAAGTTTTTGGTATATATTAAATTATGTTTATTATTATTTTTTTAATTAAAATATAAAGGGATTGCATTTGATGTTGTATGTAACATTTATAATGATTTTAATTGAATGATGTTTATTACACCTATCCAATTCTCATTTAATCCCACCAGTGGGGTTAGTGGTGTTAGTGGTTAAGGAAAAGGGAAGAGCTAGGAAGAGGGGGGCAGAGAGAGATGGAGGAAGATGTAGGAGGGCGATGAGCGGAGGATGCCGTGGAGAGGGCAGGAAAAAGAGACAAAAGAAGAAAGAAAAGGAAAACCAAGGGAGGGGGTCGAGAGGGAGACGATTAGGGAAGAGGAGGAAGAGAGAGAGAGAGAGAGAGGGCCAGGGGTCAGCCTCCTCCACCTGCCAAGGCTGCCAACCACATCCGTCCCACCATCCTCCTCAACTCTCTCTCTCTCTCTCTCCTCCCCTCACTTTCTTTTCATGCCCCTTCCCAGGCATGCCCGGTCCTGGGCATAGGCAGAGTATGCCATTACTTAGGGCCCCACCCCATTTAGGCCCCTTAAAAAATATTAATTTTTATCACATTTAAATTTATTTATTTACAAAATTGGTCATATCTTTGTTTTAATAATTTTCTTTAAAATATTTTTAATTCATTAATATCCATCCCACATTATCAACTTAAGTTTAATTGAAAGTTAATTTTGTTTTCTTTATGATTCACCACTTTTGTATTAGGTTTTAAAAAAACTTATACATTGCTATATTTTGATTTCCCTTTCTATGTATTTATTTTATTCCAATTTTATAGGATTTTTTTGTTGATATTATAAGAATTTATTTTAACAAATCAATAAATTAAAATGCAGATTTAAGGAATTTTTAGTGTTTACTTATACTTTTTTAAAACAAAATAATTTGATATGGTATTATCTTTTTTTGGTGAGCTTTTATTTTTTTATTTTTTCCTTCTTCTATTTTTTTATTTTTATGAAACCAGTTTTTTCTTTGTATTTTTTCATTTGTATTCATTATTTTTTTTTGGCCTTTGTGACTATTGTAATAAACAGTTTTTTGTTTTAAAAAAATAAAAGATTGAGCATTAAAACATCATATGACTCAAAATTGATTATGTTTAGGACATGTTTGAAAAAAAATAAAATAAAATATGATTAGTTATCAAAAATTTTAAGAATTTATTTGAAATATTTTTTAAAATTATGTAATTACTATTAATAGTTTTTATGTAAATATATTAGAGCCCCACATTAGAATTTCGTCTAGGCCCCTCTAAAATCATTAATCTCAGTCAAGTGACTAGCCGTTGCCTTGTTTTTTTTTCTTCTCTCTCTCTTCTTCTTGTTTCTATTCCCCTTCTCTCTCCCAACCCCACCAATCAAAAAAAATTTGTAGGTGGGATCAGAAGAATTTGTTGAGGAATAGATATTCCTTTTTCATCCGTGATTGTTAATTTTTTGTGTGTGTTTTATTATACCTGTAATTTTGAATACATTCTTCCACTGTCTATACTCTAAGACCTGATTTTCAAGGGGATAAATTTAACATAAGTTAATTTAATTTTCAATGATAAAAAATTTATTAATTTTATTTATATTCACATTTAGTTGTTTTGTTGTTTTTTTTTTATGTTATTTTTTTTATTTTATATTAGGTAATGATAAATATAATCTCAAATGCACTTTTAAATACAACCCTCGTAAGTTTTATTTATTTTTTTAAATAATAAAATCATCTAATAAGTTATATATTTTAATAAAAATTACATATCGTTAAATTTTAAATTAAATAAATTTATTTTTATCAAAACTAAAAAAAAAAATAATTAACTAGGCATACACAAGGGTATACAGTATACTTAGTATACTTGGTTGGATGACTACAGAAGAGGGATATATATGACTGCATCATCTACCCTATCCAAAACCCTAATCCCTCCTCCTCACCATTCTCTCCTCACCCTCTTCAATGGCGTCCAACAACAAACCCGGCCCAATCAACGGCCCCTTCGACGAGGCCTTCCTCCAAACCCTAATGGGCCGCCTCCACTTCCAACCTCCCTCCAATTCCCACCTCTCCCGGAGCCTCCAAGACCTCCTCGAAGGCTTCATCTCCTCCTCCGACGACGACGACGAAGAAGAACCGGACGATCAAGACCCAAATCCTGGAAATTCGAAGACCCATCTAGCCAAAGAGGAGGCCAAGCTCGAGAGGGAGCTCATCCGGATCGTCCACGGCGGAGACGCAATCGAGACCCTGAAACCCAACTCGGGCCAGTCCGTCTCGGTGATCGGGCACAGCATCTGCGTCGCGAATCACGAGGAGGCCGGGTCGGGGTACCGCGTGTGGGAGTGGCACGGGCATCTTATGGTCTTCGACGACGAGGAGGGGTTCAGCCCCGAATACGTGTACGGGAACTACTTCGAGAGGCTCCCGGAGAAGGTCGAGGTGAGGCGGGGAGGGAATTCGGGGTTGCGGGACTTGATCGGCGGTGGTGGTGATCGGGGTGGAGCGGGAGATCGGATCGTTCATAGAGGGACGATGAATTCGGGTTCACGGAGGTAAATTTTTTTTTAATGAATTTTGGTGGTTTGGAGAGAATGGGAAGTGAAGAACTTTTATGGGTTCTTCTTTATTGTATAATTTGAAGATTTTGACATGATGTGAGACTCTTGTTTCATGGAAGTTTTATGTTCATCTCCAAATGCTTGCAAATCGTTCTTCGTTAGTTAGCGTTTATGGTGTTGTGTGGTTCGGATGGCTTATGTTTAAATTGTATCTGTGTAGTTGTTTGAATAGTTGTTATGGATTAATTAAGAGTGTTGCTTTGTGCAGTTTCTATGTGCTTTGATTTCTTTTAAAGGGATAATACTTCGTTACATGAAGTAATTACATGAAGTACATATGTTTCATCCAATGAAATATACAACTTGTTAGAAGACGAGACTGTAATTGGATCTGCATATGAGGAGTGTGTGTAACAGTGCTTGTTAGTTAGTATTGAAAATGAGTTGGATTTATATTCGGGGAGGGGAGAACAAAGTGTAATGGGCTATAAAATTTGAAAAAGGGAGATGAGGATGTTTTATTTATTTGTCTCACTGTTTCCGTTCGATAAAAAATTCGTCGCTAAAGTAAATTGAGGAACTTGAGGTGTTGAATGATTGTTAGATTCATTCGTTGTGGGTGATTGGAGATTAAGGTCTCATTTGGAAGTGATTTTAAAAAGAATCTGGTTTCGTGGGAGTATGTTTTGTTTTTTGGAGTTTACCTCTGTTAATAAAATTGCAGGTGCTGAACTCCTAGCTTTGGTTAAATTTTCTCTTTCCTTTGAAGAGCTCTTGCATAGATCCATTGGCATCTAGTAGTTTTTCATGTCTCCACTCATATCATATAATCTAATGAAATTCAATGAGTATGGTTTGTGCTCAAAGATTCATTTTATTAGAGTGTAGCTTTTGATCTAGTTTTATTGTGTCACATAAATCTTTGTAAAGCTGCAAGAGTTAGTCTGCGTGGCATATAAAACAAGTACACACATTGTTTGGACTAGGTTTAGTGTTGGTTTTAGAAGTCATTAAATAAAAGAAAAGGCATGGAATGAAATGGCTGGACAGACATGAATTTAAAATGTAACATGCTTCATGAGTGCAATAAATGACATTTTAAAGTTTAGAAATTCATAGATTCAACACATGTTTGGGTTACAAATAGAAAAGAAATCAACCTTAGGGTCGTCTTTTTTTTCTTTCTTAAATGCAGTTTGATTTTGAGATATGTACTTCATCCGTAGAACTAATTTGTCAAGAATCATATTCATGAGATAATGAAAGTTCTTCTGGATGAAATGATTGAAAAGAGAGATTGCATCTTGTCAAAACAATGTATAGGGATTTCCATTTCTTCAGGTCTTGCACTAAGTTACGTTTTGGCTAAGATTTTGAACATACTCTAGTGATTCATTCATATAATGTCATCGTTGCATGACTTCATAATTGCTTGATCAATTCTTTTTGTTATATGTTAACGCTGTTTCCTTCTTACATTATGATTCCTATGTTATGTCTCTATCAGGACAATATAGGAAAGTTTTCAGCAGTTTTATGGTACGCATAATATAGAATTTTCTGAAGTTATTCCAAATAAGTTTGATGTGTATTAAGTAAGATTGATGTTGCCTATGAATTAAAGTTTTTTTTTTTTGGTGGGTAATTTTTTTTTTTTCTTGGTCAAATCTTCCCTTATTAACAGGTGGCAAAACTTGAACCCAAGCCCCCTCACTAAAGAGGGGGTACATCTCCCATCCTACCAAGAGAAGGTTTGGTCCTATGAATTAAAGTTGCCTATATCCGAACCGATACATATAGAAACTTAAGTCCCTAAAAGTTTGAGTTCCTAGGTTCCATTTGCATGTCGTCTTAGCACCCAGTCTCAGTCTCCATGCAACATTGCCCGATTCAAAATTTCAAAGCATGGATCATTTTGGTCTCGCACTTGACCTGACCTTGCAAGGACCTCTCCCTAAGGAACCCAGTTTGTTGGAAAGGAGAGCAGTACAACAAAGGCAGGGCAGGAAGAAGAACAAGAAACAAATACAAGCTCCCCTCATATGAGGTACAGTTTTCTTATCATGTCTATATGTTCATGGAATAATGGTTCAGCTTGAGAGGCAGATTGGAATCATGGTTGTCAATTTTTTTTCTTTTGTTATTTTTGGACTATCAAATTCTCAAGTTGAACATCAAAGAATGTGTTAGTTTGCTCTTGGTAGTTGGTCTCATGAGATGTTGTAAATGGGGGCTGAACATTGTAATTAGTTTCTCTGTTCAAGAGCTTTTACTTGCTATTCTTTTCATTGTCATTTTTATTTTTATTGTTTGATGAGAATCAAGTTGAATCCCTTTGAATATCAGTCAGAATCAAAGTTGGAAAATGATGCATCGAACCCATGTGCAGTCCTGTTTCCACTCCCAACCGTTCTAATTTTTTCTTAAAGCATATTCTCGTCTAATGAATTACATACTATTATGAAAAGTGGAGTATAAAAAAAAATCATACACTATATTAGTGAAGGATGTACTGAACTAGAATAGGATATACTCCACTAGTGGAGTGTCTAGGCGGTGGGGGACCATCTCTAGGTTGCAAAGCTGTAAAATAGGTTAGGCCCATGTTTGGATTGAGAATAGAAGGTTGAATAAATGAGTATAATGTTCACATAAAGGGTTTAAGACTGTTTGGATGATTGAAATAAATAAAATTTGTATGTCAGAATAAATTAGTATAAAATGATATATGGATTTCAGCTAATCCCTGGAATTAAGTTATTTCATATCATTTAACATAAAAGAATGTGTCCATTGTCAAATAAACTATATCATCTCTTATAAATCAACTATCATCATTTTTTTAGCTTCTATAAATCTTTATCCACACCTTATTCACATTTTACTCAAACACAAAAAAATTATTATTACGTTTTTCAACTAGAATAATTCAAAATACAACCAAACATTAAATTATTTTATCTTTATTTATATGAGAATAGTTATAAATATTAGAATAACTTAATTCTCTATCGAAACGGGGGCACCCCTGTTTGGTGTAAGGAATAGAGTTATTCGCCCTTGATAGCAATACCAGAATAAATAACTATACGTACAAAATAAATGATTTTTTATTTAGTTACATTTTTTGTGATTCTCATTAAAAAAAACATAAAAGTGATCTTTTATTGTTTGGTTTATCATGAATAAACTAAGAATAAATGATGAACAAGAGATGAATAAGAATATATGACTTCTTGAATGACAACTCTACACCTGCGTAAAATTGTTTGTGTTTATAAATATGTGTGAGAGATGCGTATGTAATATGATAGACATGGCATGTTTTGGAATGTGTGTGAGAGTGTTGAATAAAATATTTTTTTAAAATGATATAAAATAATATTTTTATCTTTTACATAGTTAAGTCGAAGTCCTGAAAAAACAATTTGAGCCCCCAAAATTAGTTACTCACACAACATAGCAAAACAAACAATTTTTATTTGCTTGTAATTCATTAATTCTATTCCCAAAACATTCCCACAGTTGGTCACAGATTTTCTTTTCATTTAATAATGCACACAAAATCTCCAACAACGTTAAAAACACCCCCTTCCAAAGCACGTGCATTGCACGTGCCACCCTCCACAATCTGAAATTCACTCCGCCAAATCCATCATTTCTGCTCCTCTTTAAACCCCTCGCAATCCCTCACCGAGAATCCAAAAATAAAATCACCGAAAACGATAAACCAAAACCCTAACCCTAATTTTTCAATGTCTTCCTTCAACAACAACCCCTCCTCCTCCTCCTCCCCCTCCAACTTCGACACTCTCCTCCTCCAGAACTTGATGGGCCGCCTCCAGCTCCGGCCGCCCTACCTGAACACCAACTCTTACCTAGGCGACAGCCTCCACGACTTCATCCTCGCCGCCGACGACGAGGAGACCCCCCTCATCCCGGAAACCGACGCCTCCGATCGCTCCTCCTACCTCGCCAGGGAGGAATCGAAGCTCGAGAGGGAGATCATTCGAATCATCAATGGCGGGGACGTTCAAACCCTGAAACCCAACTCAGGTCAGTCGGTGGTGATCGGGGAGCACCATATGTGTGTCGGTTTCCATGATGAGCCGGACTCGGATTACCGGGTATGGGAGTGGCATGGGCATGTTATGGTATATGATGAGGAGAATGGGTATTGCCCGGAGTATGTCTATGGAAATCACTTTGAACGGGTCTCGCTGAAGGCCAAGGGCGGCGGCCGAGGAGGTCGGAAGGAGGAGAAGAGCGGTGAGGGTTCCGGGCTGAAGGACATCATCAGTGGATTGGGTACAAATGGTGGACAGCGCGTTGTGCATCGGAACTCCATGAAGAACTAGGGAGGTATATGATGAGAAAGAAAAAAAAATGATTTTTCATCTGATACAGTTTTTTTCTTCTTTGAATAAATGGGAGAGGAAAAAGAAAAGAAAAGAAAATGTTATATGATGAGAAGTTGCGTACTTCAATAATAATAATATATAAATATATTTTTTTGGGACAATGAATATTTGTGCAGTGATGTTTGTATGGTTTTGAAGTAGTTTTTCAGTTAGTCTTGTTTAATTATGAAATAGTTGTTATATTTTTGTATGTGGCATGTTGTTTCCCATGGTATGAGAAGGTGGTCAGATTTAGATGTTATTTTCATACCTTGTTATGGAAAGCACGTCCTGTTTATACTTTATAGGTAATGAATCATGTAAAGTGAGCAGCTAAAATTTGTTTTTTGTTCTTTTTTTTTTATTCAATGTTTTCGTGTGCTTGTTTGTGTTTTCTCCCCATAATTGTAAGTTATGTCATGTGGATTGGACTTGTTAGTGATGTTTAGACAAAGAGAAGGCGGACATTGGATTTTTTTTTTTTTTTTTTGGGATCAAGTTGTGGACTAGTAAGAGTCTCTGTTCTTTCTTTTTTTTACTTATTGGATGTTCTTAAGTTCTCAGTCTACTTTCTCTGTGTGCAGATGAATAATTCCACTTTTTGACCTTTTTCTCTATCTTGACAGATAAGATTGTAGGCTAGGGGATTAATTAGATCCATTAAAATCTTATGCTCTGTGCTTGTATTTGATGTTCAAATACAATTAATGAGATCATCTTTTATATAACAAGAAAGAGAAACTACCATTTAATATTTGATTATTCTTTTGTCATGCTCACACTAACCGGTTGATAATGAAAAAAAATTGATGTTTGGGACCACAAAATTGTTTGAGACTAACTGATATGTTGACTTTGTTGGTCCAGTTCACTAAATTGTGTTAGACTAACTGATATGTTGCATTGTGGGTATGGTCTGCCATCTCTTTTTTTCCAACAATCATGGATTACAGATTCACTAATTTCAGTGAATGCATATTTCTTTTTCACACTCATGAATGCACCCCAGTACTCAATACTTAAATGGCAGTGTCATGGCAGGTCAACACCATGACACTGCCTCATAAAAGTCTTGATCTGTGATCCAAAGTTAAATTCAACAAAGTGCTTGTAAATCTAATATCACTGAAGGCTAATCCTGATACCTTTTCCACCATTCATGGTTGTTGGACATTAGGCAAGTATCCAAATTGGGGCGTTCGTAGGTGTTTCCGACCTGGTTAGGATAACCATTGAGAGATGATTAAGTTAGTGGTTTTTAGAAGTTTTAACTACCCACCTATCTCTATCATGTAAAGATAATAACATATCAGATTTCAAAATATTTATCTGTGACTTATCTTCTTTCTCTCAACCATTGTTGTAAACAGAAGTCTGTACTGTTTATTAATGTTTATACTTTTCAGTGTTGTTTAAATTTACCGTGAGAATTGTCATGAAAGAAAAACCACAAAAGCATGTGAAACATCCTCTTTTTGGAAACCATAAATTATAGAAGGTAAACAAAAAATATGAATTCATTTCCGCAAAATATTTTTTACATTGTTATTAGGTGAGGATGTTTTCATGCCTGAATATGCTTTATATGATGTTTAAAAACGTTGCAAGAGCATTTGAAACCCGTGAGTAGTGGAATTAAATGCTAAGATGCTTTAGTTTTTGCAAAAATAACACCTTGAGATTTACATTGCCCATTTGGCCTGAGTTTTATATGATGAGAAATTGGATACTGCAATAATGATATTAATACACTTTTTTAGGATAGTACCTTATTTGAGCGGTGATTTTTATATGGTTTTGAAGTAGTTTTTCAATTAAATGATGTTGGAGTGTCATAGTCTTGTTTAACTATGAAACAGTTGTTATGTTTATGGGTATGTGAAGGTGGTCAGATTTAGATGTTATTTTTGTACCTCAGATATGGAAAGCACAGCGTCTTTATAGGTAATGAATAATGGAAAGAGGTGAGCAGCTAAATTTGGTTACAATTTTTTTTATTCAATGCTTTCATGTATTTTTTCGTGTTTTCTCTTCGTAATTGTAAGGTATATCACTTGTTAGTAATATTAAGTCGAAGAGAAGGCAGGCATTGGGTTTATTTATTTTTTTCCCCTTTATTGGATGTTTTTAAGTTCTCAGTCTACTTTCTACGGATGCAGATTACCTTTTTCTCCACTGACAGATAAGTTTGTAGCTAGGAGATTAATTAGATCTATTTATATGAACACTTTGAAATCTTATGCTCTGTGCTTGCATTTTATATTCAATACAACTAATGAGATCACCTTTTATATGGGAAGAAGAAGAGCTAGCACTTAATATTTGATTATGCTTTTGTCATGCTCACACTTATGGTGACCAGGTTACAATGGAAAAAAAAAGAAGATGTTTCGGATCACAAAACTGTGTTAGAATAACTGATATGTTTACTTTGTGGATCTTGTCAGCTGCTACACTATAAATGACACAATCATGACGGGTGTCAACGCCATGATACTGCTCATAAAAATCTTGGTCATTTATCATCAATGCATCAAAATTTAACTTAAGCAAAGTGCCTGTAAATCTAGTACCATTGAAAGTTGTTGACAGTTGACACCTTTCCCCCCAATGGGCAGAGTTGTTCAGGTAATGATTCAAATCAGGGCACCTTTCTAACCCGGATAACCATTGAAAGATGATTGGTTAGTGGGTGATTATTAGATTTATAACTATTCGTCCATTTATGTTCTTTAAGGATAAGAATGTTAGGATTTCAAAACCTTTATTGGTGACTTCTCTATCCCATTGTTGGTAACAAAAGTCAGTGACTGTGCATTAATTGTTTTCTCTCATAATAATATAATATAGTGCTAGAATTTGTTTGTTAAAGAGAAACCACAAATGCATGTGAAACGTCTTATTTTCAAGTTTGTGGCTTGGTTTTTGGTTTACAAATCGTAGAAGTTAACTCGAGATCCCGGATCCTGCAAAATATATATTGCATTGGTATTAGAGCCATGTGAGGATGTTTTCGTGCCTAAGTATGCTTTATATGACGTTTAAAACATTGTTAGAGCTTTTGAGCCCCTGTAAACTTGAATGTTAATATGTTTTATTTTGTGCAAAAAATAAACCTTGAGAAGTGCATGTCCATTCAGCCCGATTTTTTTATATGTTTGGAAATTTTTTAACAAGACTTCTTGTAGTTTGAAAGAAAAATAAAATCAATGCAAATATGATTTATTTTGTGCTAAAATAGCATATTGAGATATACATGCTTATTATGCATGATTTTTGGACATGTTGTAGCCCATATGTGTGATCATATCTAAAAAATTTCTTAGCAAGGCTCCTTGTAGTTTGAAAGAATCAAACTGATCCTAACAATGTTTATTTTGTGCAGAAATGGCATCTTGAGACATACATGTCCAGTTGCCTTGATTTTTGGATATATTATAGTGTGCATATGTATGATCATACCTGATTTTTTTTTTTTTTTGTATATTATAGTGTTTATTTCTCTTTCTGCTGAGTTTTATTGCTAGAGATTTAGATAAATTTATTTCTTTTTAGTGCGCATATGATTAGAATCCTTGTATTGTAATCTTTCTTTCGGTGTACTATATATGTTATTTCCGTGTGTGGTTTAGGAGATGTGAATCCTTCGAGTATAGGGTAGGAAATTGGATAATAAAGTTTAAAGTAAGAAGATGAAGTGAGGCAGGGGAGGAGCCTGTTTTGTGGTAACACACAATTCCCGCTTATGATTTATCCTCCTGGAGTTATCCCAGCCCCTTTTAGTTAGTCTTCTCGGCTACTATCTAGCTTTCTGTTTTCTCTTGTATATTCTTTTATCTTCATAATGTCATTTATTTTGATCTTTTTTTCTTATCTCCGGAACTGTACCCCGTTTTCTTAATGAAAGATGGTGGTAAAAAAAATTCCACCCAAGAGGGAAGAGGAAGAAGAAGATGACATGCAGCTGTAACTTATTTATTTGTGATCGGTTTTTATAGATTTAAATATGATCCACCATGATTTGGGTTTATTTTTACATCTAGTGTTCCACCTAACAGTTAACCACCTGAGTTGGAATTTAATCTTGAGATGCCCAATTGGTGAATATGTGAGGGCCCTGACATGCCTTGGCTGAGACTAGTTGTTGAATAGGGAAACTAATTTATTGGTCACAATCAGACTCATGCGACGAGGGAGGGCTCCCACTAGACTGGAAGGAGTCCATGTAAAGGGTTAAAAAAAGTCTGTTACCTCTGTTTGTTTTTTTTTTTTTGTGCGTCAAAAATGGTAGGTATCCTACCACCATGCATTACTTGAGAATAAAAATTCTTCACAAGAAACATAAAAGGGAATAAGAAAAGAACGAAGGGAAAAACCCGGGGAACCCGGGAAGCTGTAGAAGAGGCATCTATTGTGCCAGGAGCCCCAAGCCACTCATCTACTGTTGGTGCTCTTGTTAAAAGTTAAATATCTACCTGTATTCCTCAGTTGCCATCTCTGCTATTTATCCTTGTAGAAAAATGACTAGACTCTCTCTAAGTGGGCAATGTGAACAGAATTCCATGAACTATTTTCTTGCTTCCCAACATGTGGAGAGTTGTTATTTCGAAGTGCCCATGGTTGTCCAGTGAGGAACAAATAATTTAAATTCAAAATTAAAATTTTTTATGGTCTTTCAGGAAACTGCGGTGGAGGAAGGGAAAGTTGAACTTTCGGAGGCTCAGACCAATTGTTTTAAGCTGTTCTATCTCTTATGAAGGAGCATTTTTCTTCTTATTTTTCACTCTTGTTCTTCATTGTGTGTTCATAATCAACTAATAAGTTTTGTGTCGGCAAGTTGGTTATTTATTTCATAATGCACTTAATTAATTTACAGAATGGCTATAGGTCCTGTGACCTGATGTTGGTTGGTGCCTTCAAAAGTGATGACTTATGAAGCATTTGATGATCACTGCATGATTCGAGTATATCTTTCAATACTGAAAACTGTCATTTATATGATAATTTGCAAGAGATTGGCCTGTTCTAACTTGCAAATGCTTACAGAAGAGATGATTCCAATGCTAGAGATAATGAATATTGGTGAGTGTTGAAAACTTTGAAAACTTTTTCGAGTTTCTATGATAATGGGATTATAGGATTTCAATGGAAGAGATGTCTAACAATGCTGTGGTATTAACTACTTGAAGCTAACAATGTTGAGTCCTGACAAGCTGAAAAGCTAGATGAACCTGGTAAACAGTCAGTTTTTACTTTTGTCGCTTTTGTGATTTTTTAATTTGGTTTGTCATCACATCTCCCTGTCATTCCCCATTTTGATGTTAGAAAGGTGACTGGACAGTTGCATCTTTCTATTAATCTGCATTAAGATAAATCAGAGCATTAAGATAAACATATATCCTTTTGTTTTATCTCTTTATATATATATATATATCAAAGGAACCTCCCTGACTGATCTTATGGTTAAGTTGAGAAGGTTACCTCGCTTGACCTTTTGTTTATCTTGCCTATACCAAAAATGTAATTTGGAAATTACTTGTGAAACAAAGTCTTGATAATTCATTTTATTATGTGAAAGTCATGTCTAAGAAAGAAATTGATAGACTTGATTTATGCTTTTCAATTAATAATATACGTCTTAATCTGCGTCTTAGCATGCTATTTGTTAGATTTATCAGAGCATTAAAACAAACTTATATCCTTTCGTTTATCTTTCTTTTACCAAAAGATGTAATTTGGAAATTACTTGTGAAACAAAGTCTTGATCATTCAATTTATTCTGTGAAAGTCATGTTTAAGAAACAAATTGATAGACTTGATCTATTCTTTTCAATTAACGATATACGTCCTCTTTCTGTAAAAAAAAAAAATTGTGAGGAAGGCTGATGATAATATCATGAATGCAATTTCCTTTCCTGACAAATAGATGGTGCTTGAGGAGTGGTTTCTTCTTTAAATGAGGGCATTCATGAAGGGTGCAACTTGGATGGGTTGAATTTGACTCAACTTGATGTTTGGGCGGGTTTGGGTTAAAGTTGTAGTGTGCGGGATCAATTCGTTTATTAAGTTTTAATTATTTAGAATGATACATTTTAGAAGTCAAATTTGAATCCAACCCAACCTGAATTGAACCTGGATCAAACCTGATGGGTTGGGTTAGGGTTGAGTTTTTCAAACCTGAGAGTTGGGTTGGATTGGGTTATGTTTTTCTAACCTCGTGTTGACTTTTTTTAACTTTGGGTCAGGTTCGGATTCGGATTGGCTTTTTTTTGTTTAAAGAGTTCTAGATATATAAATGAAAAAACTAGTAGAGCTTTTTAACCGAGTTGCATACATTTTGTCGTCGTCGAGAAACCACTGCATGAGAAAACAGATTCTGTACTGCGAAATGCACTTGTTACTAAAAATGAGTAGTTTTTTTTATCTCATACAATTTGTGAGTATTTACTTTTTGCTTTGGAAAATATCCAAATAACCCCCCGGTTTATCTTAAATCTATATAATCCTCTAACTTTAAGTCCATATAACCCTCTAAAAATACATATGTAAATCTAAATAACCTTTTGAGTTAAACTTCTATTGACAAATAAGAAATATCATGTTTAGTTAACTTTGAATAAAAACACAATGTACCAAAAAACTCATACAATGTATTAAAAATATAAAAAATCATATATAAATAATGATTTTACTCCTCTTAATAGATTTTAAAACTCCATACGGTGGAACAAAATCATCATTTATAAAGTATTTTTTGCATTTTTAGCATATTATAGGTGATTTTTTGTATAAGGTTTTTTTAGTCAGGGTTAACTAAACAGAATATTCCTCATCAGTCAATGAAAATCTAATTAAAAAGGTTATTTGGATTTACAGATGTGTTTTAAGGGATTATTCAGATTTACATAAGTGTTTTTAGAGGGTTATATAAATTTCAGGAAAAGTTAAGGGGGTATATATGAATTTCTGATAGTTTACAGGGAGTCATATGGATATTTTCCTTTCACTTTTTTAGTAAGGTTGTTTCTTTTTCACTCTTTTCAATGACCTACGAGTGTAAGCAGCATGCATATATTTCGTGCAAATTTTGAATCCCTTTCACGAGTGATAACATCTCTGTGCCAAGTCCCAACTGGTTTCTTTATTGTGATAACATCTCTGAACTTTATTCTTCTGTAATGCGATAATATGATGCGTTCACGGCATGATTACTTGGCATACTATTTATGTGTTTGCGTGTTATTTGAGATTTGGTTTCTATTCACACTTTTTATTCATAAAACAATAAAAACTTTTTTATTATGTTTTTCTAAACACTATCTAACATAAAAAAAATTATGATAATTAAAATGAGTTATTCTTTAGCTATGCAGAAAGGGTTACCTATCCTGAAATATCTTGTATCACCATCAACTGGAAACTAAATGTTTGAAAGCGATGGTATATAATATATAATCGATATTAAAAAATCGATATAACTTATTGAAAAGTTAATTAAATTGTTTTATAAAATTAAAAAATCGTCATAGGTTCTTATGTTATTAAAAAATTATTGTTTCAATCCTATACATTAAAAGTTACTTGAATGTCCTCAAAATTTTTATTTTCATTAGAATAATCGATATAGCTCCCTATAAACTTATGAAATCTAGGAAAAATCTCTATCAAATTGGTAAATCCCTCAGGTCCCTATCGTATTGTAAATATTTATTTTAATATTTACTATAATCGAAACTAACCAAACATGTGGTTGACTTTAACTATATATGATAAATTATTGTAATATCCTTTTAAAATTTACTTAAAAAATTACTTTAATACAATAATCAGATTTGTGGTTGACTTTAAAGGGATTTACTGATTTTCAATTATGTTTTTCAAATTTTATAAGTTTTGAGGGAGTTATATCAATTTTCCCCCCTTTGTTTTTTTTATAATTGGTGAGTATTAGGATAGTAGGAGAATTCTCAAGAAAAAGAAAGGGGCACTTTTATAATAAGAAAGACTAAATCGAATTTTTCATGTTTTGCAGAGACTTATTTGGATATCATTAATTGAAACTCTGTTTAGTAAACAGAATATTCTTGGAATATTTCCTATAGACTATCGACAATTCGACTAAATTCATTAACATACATACTTTCTGGGAGCCTGTGACAATTTTTTAGTTATACAAAAACTAAAACCAATTTAACTATCTTTCCAATAAGTTATATCAATTTTTTCCATTATAATATGAGAAGGATGTTGTAAATATCTAGACGACTACACTATCATTTTCTTGAAGATTCTTAATCTTTAAGGCAGGTCCTAGGTAAAGGCCACCAAGGCAACTGTCTAAGACCCCTTCCTCTAAAAGGGCCCCCAAATCTAGGATATATTTGTTTATATATTAAGCATTTTTATATAAACTTATTTTTTTAAAAATTTAAACATATCCATTCATCTACTTCATTTTTTTTAAATTTTTTAAAATCTTATCCATATTATTTATTCCTATTTTATAGGATTTATTTATCTGTTTATAAAAAAATAATTTTTTTAACAATTAATCCCTTAATTTAAAGAATTTATTCTTTTTCTTGAGAGAACAAAAGTGTTTTCCTCTTTTAGATACGGTTTAGATTTCCAATTTTTGCTTTTTTTGTTGTTTTATTTTTTGTTTTTTTCATTTATTTTTTATTTTTTTGAAACATAAGTTTTTTAAGTTTGTTATTCTTCATTTTTTATTAGACATTTTTATTTTAACATTGTAGAAAACGTTTTTTACATTCAACTTTTTTTTAATGTAAATGTATTAAGGCTCCATTTTAAAAGTTGACTTAGGGTTCCATCTAAATTCACTAATCTCAGGACCAGCCCTGTTAATCTTCATATAGATCAGTTTCCTTTTGATCAGTTGCTTAATCTTCATATTGAGCAAAGGCCTTGAAGTTTAATAAAAATGATTTCAAATTTTCAAAAAAAAAAATCATTCGATATAGGAGGGATGTCACATTTTAATCCTAATTTAATGAAAGTCGAAATTTACATTCCCTACAAAACTTGTTTCATCTCCCCTTGGCTAAGGTAAAGAAAACCTCAAATTTTAACATATCATTTAAACATTTTTTTTCCTTCAAATATAAATATAAAGAGCAGCCTGATTCACTAGCCATTTCTGTACTAGCTATTACATAAATGACTTAAAAACAATTTCAGCAAAATTCTAAGAATAAAGTACTATTTGATTACATATTTATTAAAAAAAATTAATTAAGGTATATGTGATCACTCATCTATTATTTCTAGATCCCTAAAAAATTTTAAGTTTCTTTGAGGTCCCCAAGGCATTGAAAAATTATCTTTAGATTCCTCTAACCAGATGTTGTTCAAAAATACCCAAAACGTTATCGCCCAATTGTGCGAAGATTAACAATGCACTAAAGAGTGTTAGCAATGTATTAGAAATACTTAACAATGTACTGGAGAGTATTTATATTATACTAAAATAATTAGACGAAGAGCATTTTATACAAAAGTTAACAATGTATTGAGGAGTGTTAAAGTGTTAATAATGTATTAGAGATACTTAACAATGTACAAGGGAGTGTTAATAATGTACTAAAATAATTATGCGGGGGGCATTTTTGATATTTCTGAAAAAATCCAATTGAAGGGACTTAAAAATAATTTTTTACCATTTTAAAGATCTAAAAATAACAAACGGGCAACCAAAGGACCCCTAATTTATTTCCCCTATAAATTATAAAAAGACAAGTCATAATCAACCACCAATCCAAAAACTGCATTCAGCATAAATCCACAAATAAAACTACTACATAAAATAAATGCAAGGCACTTTATCATCAACCAACTGAATAATCACCAGCTAGTAGCTGCATTATATTTCCTATTTTCATAATGCTCAAATAATATTTCATTTCCCCAAACCTCATACCATTCACTGTGATATTGTGATCAACCCCACCAAAAAAAAATTCCAGTTGATTTAAACTATGGAGCCTGTCAATATTTTATAGCCTAATTATTACTCTAAAAATAAGTTATATTAACATAATTTAATAAATGTGTCCGTGCTATTTTTTGTTCCTTAAAAATTTCTTGAGAGTCAAGTCCTTGGATGTTGTTTGTAACAACAATTCATATCTCAATTCTCAAAAAACTTTTCGACACAAATTAATGTCTCCACTACATATCACTCATTCCAATCAGACCAAATTTACCAAATAAAGAAGACATAACTACTGCATCATTGATTACTATTTTTTTTCTGTTCTTCAGAAATAAATAGAAGTATACCAATAAAAAATGTGTAGCCCAAATCTACCATACTCAATTTTATGAAATAAGCCACATATAGTAGATCTAATTAAGTTACTGAAAAGAATGATATTAAAAGTAACATACCTCTAAAAGGATCATCCTGCAACAATTATCATTAAGAGAAAATTCTGATGGCCAAGCTGCCCACTGCTCCCTATCCAACACAACCTACAAATGCCCCATGTACTCCATTTAATCAAAACAGGCAATCAATATTGGATATCACACATTTTTTCTATCTATGATAGGTTAACGATATGTGAGAACTTTGATCAACAAAGGCAAAGATGAACATATCATCTAATACATCTCTTGGAAAATCTAAACATTTGCATTCACAGGGTGATGCAATTTAACAGTCTATCAAAATCTGAAACTTAAAAATGAACACAGGCCAAAAGAAATGTCCTAATGAAGTGATGCACATCTGAATAATCATCGTAACAGAAAATACTCTCTACAACCTGTTAAATAGAGTGACCAACAAAATAAAACAATGAATATCAATGTATAATTTCCGTTACATTGATAAAAAAAAAACAAACAAACAATGTATAATAATTATAATTCCTATATATAAATCAGCGACTTTAAACCTCTAACACACTTAAATAAGCTGTTAGTGCATCATCAAAATAACCTATATTGTGACAGTGGGGAAAATTTCCACTAATTTAAAGCCATTTCAGATAATTTAGAATCCAATTTCAGTATATATGGAAGAATCGAAACACATCTTAGACAATACCTGAACAAAAAGCACATGAAATATAGGTACCTGATCTTTGGGATTTAAGGGAAACCAGAAAATAGCCCCCCACCCCCCAAAAACCAGATTTAAAAAAAACAGAGCATTATGTGATGTTAGAGAACATGAATGATAAAAGCATCAGCAAGCACAGGTTTCAATAACATAAAAGTACTATTTTTTTATGCAATGTAGGAAGCTTACCACCATTCATTGATAGAACATCACAAACAGCTGAAAGATTTGTGAACAACCAGGACCTATAAATAAAAAATCCATCAACTTATCAACGACCATACACATTAAAGCCATGCATTAAGAATATATATATATATATAAGCCACAGCAGAACAACAAGAAGCCACACCCATAAATGCAACTTTTGCTAAAACGAACTAATAGTAAAACCAAGATAAAGCATCCACTTCCCAGTCATTATAGAACATTCTAATAGTTTCGCCTACTCCCACAAACTGTTGCATATCATCAGCTTGTACACATCAAGCTACAAGGTAATTCTTGAAACATAGGTTTCACAAATAACAAATCACATGATATATTTGAAATCATTGTTCATTTTCAGGGGAAGATAAGGATAGCATAGTAAACCCTACCAACAAGCCCCATATTAGGTCTAAACCAATTCAAACAAATCCACAAAACTATAGACATTCTTCCACCAAAGCAACTAGGCCTGCACGAAATGAATCCTCCATTACAGACACCACCATACAAACTTAAGTGGCACGGCCTCTGATGACATCAAGGCCCATCTCTGTTGGATCAGTGGCTTGCAACTCCACCTGGATGCCATCCAGTTCCCTCTTGAATCTGTCCTTGGAGCTTGCATACAGCATCTTACTTCTCACCCTCGACGAATCAGGAGACCTTAAAAAGACAAGACAATAAGAAACAGCAAATAGGGTGATTGTGAAAAAAAATAACTGTCACAACAAATTGGCAATTTAAGCCGTGTTCAACAGGGGAACATAAGAAAAACATACGTCAAAGAACAAGATAAGTAAAAAAGAAATTTTTTTTTTTTTCTGATATAACAATGCATTTGGATAATGCATGGTATATCATGCCAGGGTGGGCCTTGAGTGTATGCAAACTAAATGTGGCCAAGGCAAGCTCCCAAAATGGGGCCTCATAAACATTCACACAAAGAAAAGCTTGGTAAGTATACACACATTTGTTTTTCCGTAAAAAAGAAGAAGGAATGCAAAGGCCCTCCCTGTATGGGGGGTCCTAGGCGGGCGTCTAACCCATCATGGATGAAGGCCAACCTTACATCATCCAAATTGTTTGGATTCCCAAAAAACTAATCTAAAAAATAGATCCAAGAGGTTACCAAGCAATGAAAAAGATCTTGCTCTTCTGGCAATTCTCTTCAGTCACAAAATCGAAATCGTAGATAGCGTATCGACACTCGTTCTCAGGAAGGGCAGCAGCGAAATCCTCATAGCCAAGAGTGGGTTCCCCAAGTTTTTCCACAATCACCTGCTTGAGCTTCTCATCGATCTTATAAACTATGAAGCGGTAGGTTCGCTTTGCCTTCAGCTCCAGAAACTTTAGCTTGCAGTCATCATTCACAGCCATCCCTGATGCTGCATTCGCCTGTTAAAAGAGCAATAACCATTAGAAATCCACTAAAGCATAAACAAAGAAAAATCTGTACATATGGCTGCATCAACTGAAACATCAGAAATGAATATATTGGCATGATATTATATTTCCTTCAAATACATACTACATAAAAAAACACATCAGCCTAGTTTCCTATGCATGGACACTTAAGTTTATGCAAACAATGCACATCAAAAATGAATTTATTGGCATGATATTGTATTTCCTTCAAGTACATACTACGTAAAAAAAACACATCAGCCTAGTTTCCTATGCATGAACACTTAAGTTTATGCAAACAATGCACAGGCGTACAATTAATTCCTTTTCCTATTCTCCCTACATAAATTAAATACAGACCAGTTCATAATATGGGGAGCAAAATAAATTCACACATCAATATTGAGAAGATTTGCAATCTCCCAAACCACCACTAGGGTGGGGTTATATCATTCATCAAGGAGCCCAAATGTGTCCCTTATTTACAGAACGAATTATAGTCCACCAAGTTTAATGAAATTAAACACATGAAGGGATCCAGGTGATCCCAAGTTACATTGAAAACACTTGGTCTCTATATAATGTTTTCTGAAGAACTGGGCCGGGCAGAATATTCCAGCAGAACATTTACAGACCCTGGGGGGCTAGGAGATTTCTAGTTACGGGAAATGATCAAGTGTTCTTGAGTTTTGCAGGGATGCTCTGTGAGTTGAGAAACACCACTGTAATAACCAATCCTTGGGCCATCCCACTTTCCATTTTCATTTCTCCTTAGCCTTTTGAATCAAAGTGGCATAAACTGCCACTTTCAAAAATAATAATAATAACTGTAATAACTACTTTTTTTATATATATATTGAAACTACTGATTTTTTTTTATTGAAACTACTGAATTCATAAACGTAAAAAATGGTGTGACCTCTTCAGACCCCAAGCAACAACATTCACTGGTTAACTTTTATCTAAAAAGCCCATCCAACAGTAGTAACTTTAAGGAATGAAAATATGAACTCGTGCCCCTGTTCATTTAACATACCTATCATACTCCAGGCAAGAACTAAATAAAACCAACTTTACTCATTTGATCTTAGAATAGCCACAAAAATGAATAGATCTATTAAAACACCTCTGATCACACACAACAAAAGTATTCATCACAAAAAAAAAAAAAATTGTATAAAAATCAGACATACAAAGCTTCAAAGCATCTAATCAGTGAACGAAATTTTATAATGCCAGATTTGATCCGTCAATCCGTATAAATCCATTCTCTTCCCCTCCAACAACAGATCACCAAAACGAGCAAAAAAAAAAAAAAACACACACACACACACACACAATCCAGCGCTTCAAAACCACCGAAATCCAACACGAAACGTATAATCCATCAAATCAACAACCAGAAAAGGCTCCAAGAGAACCCTAAACACGAGATCGCGTGGAATCGCAACCAGACACGACGATTCGAACTTCAAAACATGAAACCCTAAACGTAGATCACAGAAAAAGCAAAAGAACAAGAGAAGAGGCAAACCATGTCTGAAGAGCCGATCGACGACAACAGAGAATCACTTCTAGAGAGAGAGAGAGAGAGAGAGAGGGCTCTGAAATTAAAGCGAAGAAAGCGTAAGAGATTAGAAAAGTGGGAAATGTAAACTCTGCTTTTATTGAAACCAAAAAACATAATATAATATAATAATTACATCCAATAATATTTCAACACGTCATGGTACACATGTATGTATGTATGTATGTACGTACGGCATCGATTCATTTATACGGACAAGATAATTCCGGTCTCGAACAAAGCAATATCGGTGTAAGGGATCTTCGGATGGAAACGGACGGTCGGGATTGACAGTATGGGAACAAGCAAAATTATAAAATAAAATTTTAAATTAAACTATTTATTTACTTATTTATTACCAATTTTAAAAGACTTTCAAACGATTAAATTAGATAGAGATCTTCAAAAAATGAGTTCTTTTATCTCTCTTCATCCATTTATCAGCTTCCTACAATCGCAGCGCAATCGTGCAATCAAACGTATTCTAATGTCCGTTTGAGTGTGCGATCAGTACCACCACCACGAGGGAAGCGACAGAGTAACACAAAAAAAAATTCACATGTACCACCAACGTCGACGTAAAACGCCAACGCCCCCTTTTATGAGACCCTTTTTTTTAGGATATAGCGCCTCTTTGCCCCCGTTTAGTTTGGATATAAGCCTCTGGATAATTCTGAATAAAAATTTTGGTGTGTTTATTTGTCTCGAATAACTCCTGATAAAGTATGTCAAAATAAACTAGTATAAAGTGGTATATGGATTCCAATCAATCCCTGAAATTAAAGTTATCCTAGGTTATTCCACCCAAAAAATATATGGACCAACTATCAAATCAACTGTCATCACCTCTTATAAATCACATGTCAAATCAACTATCGTTATTTTTTATCTTTTTAAATCCTTATCCATACTTTATTCACATTTTACCCAAACAACAAAACATTTATTTTTACGTTTACCAACTAGAATAATTCAAAACACAATCAAACACAAAATCATTTTATCCTTATTTATACTCACTTGTGCTTAAATAAATGTATACCCTGTCATAAATCATATCCTCGTTCTAAACGCTTAATGATTTTGCGATAATTCGACAAGATATGATCATGTCTTTATGATGCATGGGATTCGATAAGACCCTTTTCTTCTTCCTTTAATTATTTCTCTCTATTCTTCTCATCATCTTTCGAATTTGTAACCCACTTTTAAAATAAGTGTTGGTAACAAGATTTACCTTTCTCTAAAAAAAAAAATGTCTTTATGATGCAAGATTTAATGAGACCCTAGTTATCTTGGTTGGTCAATCTTTTCTTTTTAAAAGACACCACCCCCTCGCTGGGCGAGATGGTAGAGTTGTATCCGCTTCGTGTAGTTGATCCGGTCCGGGTTCAATCCCGATAATCCCCGTGTTGAGCTATGGGTATTGTGTCATGTCGTGTTGTACCTTCCTCTTATCGAGCCTTCCTAAAAGACACTATATCAAACAATTACGGGTATGTGTAGCGTGATGTGACTGAACTCACGGTCATACGTGATAGACCCTGAATTCGACCACAAACATGGCTCTACATATATACCCCCCTGTATGGCTTGAGAAATAAGCCCAGAATAAGAAAAAATACAGGAGAATAGTAAAAAAAAGTTATTTGTTTTGACAGAATAAACCTCGATAGTTATGTCTGGATAAGGTCTGATAACTATTCTAAGAAAATGTTGAAATTGCTTATCAGACCTTATTTATGCCAATGGATAAAAATACTCTTCTCTGTCATTTTAAAAAATTTATCTCACCTAACAGTCTCACACAAATTTTAAAAACTGTTATATCTATGAAATCAATCATATATTCCTCACACTATTTCCAGGGGTATAGTTGTCATTTAAAAAGTTATAAACTCTTATTCATCCCTTATCAACTATTTATCATCACTTTATCCAAGATGAACAAAAAAAAAAAATTATTTTTACGTTTTTCAATGAGAATAACAGAAAATGCAATCAAACAAAAAATTATTTATTCAGTCTGAATTGTTATCTATCATAATATAGCTATCAAGATCGAATAATCCAATGTCACACTCCATATGAAAGAATATTATACAGTAATGGTTTCAACAGGGATTATACATCATCAATGCACCGTTGGAGAATATAATTAAAGAAAGAAAAAAAAAATGGTGGACCCAATGGCAACTTTCGGCTGTGCACGACTCGGACAACTAGTCCTAAGCCGCTACTTTATATTATAATAATGGAAAAAATCCTTATAACCCCCCTTAATCTGGCCTAAATCCATATAATTCCCTGAAATCTTTATAAATTCATATAACCCCCTGTAATCACCCCACTATATCCATAAAATCTCTTTTATCTACCTTCCGTCCGTTTATTTAACGGGGCTGGGGGTTATATGGATTTTTCTCATTTTTTTTTAATTTTCTTTATATATGGTTTAAAAATTGGACTGTTTAACATTTACTTTTGAATTTTTTTCAAGATACCACGCATCTTTAATTTTAATAAAAGAAAAAAGATTATTCAGATCATAAACACATACAAGATCACCCACCAAAGAGATAGAAATAAAAGAGATATATTTTTTCTTTTGGTATTTTAAAAAAGAACCCAAAACTACTCCTCCACGTACAGTTTATCCCCAACAAAATTCACTCATGACACCAACACAAGAGGTGCCCCAAGATTTAATAAAAAACATAATTCGTATTTTTGAAAATTTGTAAGTTGATGTTACACACTTTTTGTTACAAAATTCATTTTCTTTTATTTCTATCTCTTTGGTGGGTGATCTTGTATGTATTTATAATCTGAATAACCCTTTTTTCTTTTATTAAAATTAAAGGTGCGTGGTATCTTGAAAAAAAATTCAAAACTAAATGTTAAACAGTCCAATTTTTAAACCACACGTAAAGAAAATTAAAAAAAAATGAGAAAAATCCATATAACCCCTTATAATCTGTCATAAATTCATATAATCCTCTGCCCCGTTAAACAGATGGACGGAAGGCAGACGGAGGGGGTTTTATGGATATAGAGGGGTGATTACAGGGGGTTATATGGATTTATGAAGATTGCAGGGGGTTATATGGATTTAAGTCAGATTACAGGGGGTTATATGGATTTTTTCCTATAATATAATATTATTAGAATTTAATAAACTGCATCCAAGAAAAAAATTTATTATATTTGGGTCACCATATTCCTTTTTTTAAGTGAGATCACCCTTAAAATGATATCCAATCAAATGGATTTTAATCAATTTTTTAATTTTTATATATTCAAAATTTTAATCAAATTTATTTTAAACGAAAGAGAAATAGTTTGGATCAAAATCTTTATCTAGCGTAATAAAAAAAAATGGCTACCAATGAATGAACTTTTGATAACCACAACAATGACACCACGAATTCTCTTTCAAATAAAAAAGAGAAGATATCCCCACGATCTAAATCACTGGCGAAAGAGACCACGCAACGGCGACTTTAGCTTGCATACGGATCATTTTCATACTTATGTATGTATATGTGTATGTTTATATCATTAATAAATCATCTCTACATACAAATATGAATATATTCCGAAAATGATATAAATATTAAGGAATCCAATTTTACGGACGCTTTTATAATAAGAAATGGAAAATGATTTTTAAGTCTCAAACTTTAGGTTCTATTAGAAGCACTATGACAATTCTTTTTAT
Source organism: Acorus gramineus (assembly GCA_030737835.1). Taxonomy (NCBI): domain Eukaryota; kingdom Viridiplantae; phylum Streptophyta; class Magnoliopsida; order Acorales; family Acoraceae; genus Acorus; species Acorus gramineus. The sequence continues at coordinate 2,574,530 of CM060854.1, forward strand.
ATCCTCCTGCATTTCTTAAATCATTTCTACTACTTCAAAAAATCATTAAGTGATCTTTCACTTCAAAAAATTATTTCTGCTGGCCTGCTCATCTTTGGTGACTGGAGTCATCATCGTTGGATTCATCTCGTCACCCTCTATTATATGAGAGGTGGTTCGATTACTTTTCGAACACTCTTTCGATCTCCACCTCCTCCGATCTCCACCTTCACCTTTTTAAAAAAAAATTCAGATACATTTCAAATTTATGTGACAAACAAACTAGTTGCATTTGTTTATGTGAGATTTTTTGCATTTATTTTTATGATTTTATATAATGTTATTTAATGAATGATTATTTGTTTAAGTTATATTTAATGAATGAGTCCCACTATATACTTAATCTTTTTTAGTTTAATTTTAAAAAAATATATCAAATATCCTATACAAAAATGATCTAAATTGTCTTTCTTCTGTTTTGGTTTCTCAATTTTCTAGGTCCTGCAATTTTCTCAAAAATTGACCCTCTATGGTTTTACTTTTTTAATTTCTAAAAGACGTCAATCAAAGCATGACTCCTAAATGAAACATCTCAATAAAGCTTAAAACTTGAGGTCTATATAATAAGACTTAAGAAAATGATACGGCCAACTCTATGCATAACCTCACCCAAAGCCATAACGAATACATATTCACTTATGATAGTATATACTATTAAAAAAAATAAAATATATATTAAGATACTCCTATTTTGTTATTTTTTAAAAAATAAAGAGTATTTAAATTTTCTTACACTGCCATAATGCATTATACACTATGATAGCACAATGTATACTACACTATCACAGTATATAAGTGACTTAAAACTATTTCAGTAATGTAAAAAGGATGGCAAAATGAATTGGGTGTACCATTGCTATTTAACACGATGCCAATACTCCAAACACTTTGTTCAACGACCAGTCTCAAATACCCATCAAGTGAACTGCTTGAAATATTCAAATTAAGCATATATAAATTGAAGTAAAACTACTTGAAACGACCAGTCTCAAACAAAGATTACATAAATTGAAGTACCACACACTTCGAAGAAGGTCTAAAACATGTCTTTGATTTAACAGAATAACATGAACTTTCGATCCATAGAGGGTCACTAATAAAAGAACCCCAAGACCTTGCCGCCGACATTCTTCCTCCTCGCCTCCTCGTGGTCCATGATTCCGGCGGATGTCGTCAGCACAATGTACCCAAACTGTATTCATCCATTGTATTTCTCGTATAAATATTAATAAGCCTCAAAGGTCTTTTATTCAAGGAAAATGTTATGCACTTATGCTCAATTCTTTTTGCAGTAACTATACATGCTCGCATGAATTGAATGCATATATTTTTATGTTGTTCGTAACAAAGTATATATTAACACAGCAGAATATATCCTACACTAGACAATTTCAAAAGATGCATTAGTGACGTGACATCTGCAAAAATAAATTTTTGGTACCTGTCTTGAAGGAAGCAACCTAGCTGTCCAGGGCTCGATATCCATGACGCCGACATCAAAGCGAGGGCTGATAACACCGCACTTGTTCAACCTCCCGTTCAGCTCGACCACTATTTTACCGGATCTGTGATCGTCAACATACTCAAACTCTCCAATGTAACCTTTGAATGAAACAGGAGGAGTTGATTATGAGTTTAGAATAAAGACGCAGGTTAAAATGCATGTTCAATCAGATCACGGTTGGTTCAAGAACATGACTTCTTCAGTATGGGAGTGAATATGTATGAAAGAATGCATCAATTGGAAAATAATAGAGATTAAATGTTAGGTAGTGTCTCAAAGCTGATTTGGATAGCTTTTGTAGATTCCACTTTTAGGAATTATGTATAATCCAATCTCGTTTTCAAAAGCCCTTAGGGGTACCACCTTTTGAAGAATGCAAAAAACAATTATTATTTAAAAATAGTTTTTTAAGAATGTAACAATAGTATGTTTCATAGAAAGCTAATATCAAAAGTTGCTTTTAAAATCTCTTTCTCAAACTCTTTTCCATACGCTACCTTAGGGAATGAAATTACGGCCGGACAGAAAAAAAAAAAGCACCAATCAATGCCCAACGTTATGCAGTTTGCCATGATAGGTAGAAACAGCTACCTGCAGTATGCAGGTATACATGCAATAACAGTAATTTTGAAAAATCATAAAAGAGGGAGTGAGAATTGGAAATAAACCATGCTTCTGCATGACGAGGAGAAACTTGATGATCACTTTGGATGAGGGCCTGATCATGACTTGTCTCTTGCCCCGCTTCTCAGCATTATACATGCTTTTGAGAGCATCATTCAGAACACTTACTCTCACCATCTTTCCTGAGAATCAGAGTCAAAGCATTACATGAGTTGAAGGAATTAAGATTATGCCGTGCTTTAAAACCCCATCCATCATTAGTAGAAAACAAGGTGCTATTTTGTGGACATGGATTTATCTTCTAACCAAACCAATGATTTGGTTAGCTCAGATGAGAATGAAATTCTGAAGAAATGGATTTTACAGATGTTATAAAAGCATTCCTCGACAAGGTCTTATGTTATGAACTCGCTAGAGGATTTTCTGAACAACATCCATTTTCTACGTGCGTGAGTAAACTATTATTCAGCCATTCATATTTCATCTGATTATGCAACATGTTCGTGATATATTCTTCACAATACACAGAGCTACAAAAGCTCCCTCATCTAAACCCTGATAAAGATGAGAGATGGCTTGTCCATTTAGTCCATATATCGTCGAGACAATGAAAGCATAACACTTTCTAGATGTCGATGGATGTAGAAGACAAAAAATGAAAATAAGATTTTTGTTTATCCTGTCTTTCTCAGACAGTAAACTTAGATCATAGAGAGAAATGAAGAGAGAGAAAAATTGATTATCGGGTGGGGACGGTGAGGATTCTCGGAAAAGGGTTGAGGTGGTATGGGAAAGAGTTTTAAATTTTAAAAATGACATGAGTGAAAAACATTTGTTCTTGGCAGATGAGGTTTGTGTTGTTGGGCCGGAGAACACTTGTTTTAGTTTTTTTAAGTGATGGTGAGCTAGAGAACACATGCCTTTTCTCCTTTTTCTATTTGAGTGCAGGCAACTGTCTCAACTGGACCTGAATTGACTCAGCCCCTCTGAGCATCATACAGATGAACCCAAGAACATGTCATGTCACTCCTGCAATGCCCTATCTCATTCCATGTATTCTTTCTCAGCAGATCTGTTATGTATGTTAAAACTTGCATGCAAAATGTCTATATATTTTACAGTTGGTGCCTTAATTCAGAATTTTTTTTTTCTGGTGCAACAAACAAAAACAATCAACATATAATCCAAATTGATAGAGCTCAAAGAGCCAAGGATTGCACAGGCCAACTCTCCAGGTGCTGCACTACCAAGTTAAACACTTCTTTCATGGATTTTCATGATGGTCTAAAAGGGGGATTTAATCAGTACTTAGAATAGCTAAGATCATGTACTTCTACACCCTGGCTGCAATTATACAACCCTTAACTGCAGTCTGCTGACATTTAATTTCACACACAATTATCTTAGACAGGTGGGAACAAATATTCTAATTCTCCCCGGCAAGCTGATGGCTTTCCCAAATTGGACTCTTAACAAGTATTGGATGCCTCTATGAGCATGCTGGCTGACTGATCCAAATTGGACTCTTAACAAGTATTGGATGCCTCTATGAGCATGCTGGCTGACTGATCGATGCATAAGATATTTCAGAAAGATTAAAACTTTGATTTTTTATTTGAAATATGAATTTATAGATCTAGTGGTATAAACTATAAAAGGAAACATCAAACAAGCAATATATCATCACAAAGAATGTGGAGAATGTAAAAGTGCATTTAGATTTGGGGGATATAACAAATTTGGAATTCGAATTCCATGAGACTTGGTTGGAATTGCTACTCCTGGTAACAAATCAAGTACCACCTATTTGGGAATTCATGTGACAGATTGGGGGAAACTTGGAATTCCAATAAAAAACAAATTGCCTGGAACTGGAATTATAAATAGTAATCTGCCAGCCATTCCATATGTTCAAAGGCACCCAAGGGATGAGATTGGATTTTGTGGATTGGCCAAATTTGATGAACTTCCAAAGGCATTTTAAATCAGTGCAATTCTTCTTTCTTTCTCAGCTCTCATCCAAATAGGTAGATGAACATTCCAACTCCAATTCCCAAGAAATGAAAAATTCAGTGCCAAACAAACCAATTCCTGTGAAGGTAAAGCTCCAATTCCGACTCATTATTGGAATTTAAGCTATGGGTTTGGCATTGAACGATTTATTGAAATTCTTCAAGAACTGGTTAGATTCATAAGTGGCTAGAATTGCAATTCTAGTAGTAGGTTGGAATTGGAAGACCCATCAGTTTAGGTAATTAGGTGAGAATTGAAAAGAAGAAGTTGAGATGACCAATGTAGATAGCTACTAGGAATTGGAATCATGGCGCCCAATTTTAATTTCACCCCAATTCCATGGATGTGACTAAACATTGGAAATGGCTAAAATTAACAATGTGATTCCTGAAGCAAATTCCTTTTCTGGAATAAATAAACCAATCCATTTCCATGAATTACGAATCACACAAACAGTCCCCTCCCTAGCGGTCCCATGTTGTCAAACGATAGTCTTCTCTTTCTTTGTCAACCTCTCTCTCAAATTTAATTTTAACAAAATATAGGACATAAAACAAGTAAAAGACTTGAATTCCAACCAATTCCCATGAAATTTTATTTCGGGTTCCAACTTTCTTTTCAATGTAAAGGCAGATTCAAGGGTAGAGCCAATTCGGGCCTAGTGGGGGCAGCTGCCCTAATAAAAATATTAGCGACTGTTCCCCATCTAGCACCACTAAAAAAAAAACACTTACAAATTCCCTAACCCAGTAGTCAAAAACCCAACGCCTACTTGCCAAGCCCAAATATTTGTAAGGCATGTCATATTTGTAATGCAAAACTCCAAACTATCCCCCAGTCTCTCGCCCGAGAATCCTCATAATCCTCACCCGAGAATCCATAATTGTATAATCGAATGGAAGATTAATGACTAAATGATTGTTTAATCACATACATAGGAAATGGTGTTTTGAATGAGAAAATTTAACAGTTCCATGATATGAGACGTCATCAAGGAATATTGTAATCTTATATGATATTTTTTAAAACATTAAATGTTATATTTCAGCAGGTTTGTTCAACATGATTCAGGTACTCCGACAGTACGTGAAAGAAGAAACACTAAACAAATAGCTTACCCTGTGTAAAAGGCAATCTAGGACATCATTTTACATGAAAAAAGGTACAATCATCAGAATTCAAAAAATCATATATCAGTCTTGTCGATAAAAGAAGAATCTAAATATGGCTATCCAGCAAGTATTTCTCTCCAACAAACAGCTTGTTCAATTTCACATTGTAAAATCTGATGAGATGACATCCTAACTGAGCTAAAACAATGCTTGCTGTGCGTGATAACCAATGCAATTGACAGTGACATCATAACAAACAATTATGATATCGGAATCGAAGAAAGCCTTCAAATGAGACCACGTCTTCATAGAGGATCAAATCAGAAGAACAAGTTTGTTAGCTTAAAAGGTAAATGAAGACAAATCCAGACGCCAAAAACACTGATTGAGCGATAGAGACCTCAATCGGAGGTCAAAGAGTGGACGAAAATCGGATTAGAAGTGTTGATCGATAGATCGAGAGATCGAACCTTTCGAAGGGGAGCAGATCGGACCGCCGCCTTAGGGAGTCTTCGAGAGACACTACGGCGCAGGAGACGACGAGCGAGGCAGAGACGGCTAGGGTTTTGGGAGAGAGAAGATGCAAGGGCGGGTTATAGTGGCTTTTTTTTGGGGGGGAGGACTGATCTGGACCGTCCAAATAACGGTTCTATTTTAATAATTATACTGAGTCTTTTTTTTACATTCTAAAATACAATAAATATAATAAATATATAAATATATATATATATATATTTATATAATTTATATCCACCGTTAGAGTTATATATATAGTTTATATGCATCGTTAGAGTTATATATCTTATTAAAAAAAAATGATGTATATTAAAAATATGGGTCATTCAATTTGAAATGCAGTGATATACATTTTTCATTAAATCAATATACTATTAGAAAATCTTAACTGTTTTTTTTAATAAATAGAAACACATATTGTCTGCATTTTAAATTGTAAAAAATATTAAGTCTAACATTTTTCTTCAATAAATGATACGTCTAGATTATTATTTGGGCATATTAGATTAGATTGCCCGCGTCAGAGGGATGTGACCCATAAGTTATTTTTATACTGAAGAGCATTATTATAGTCAATTATTTTTATATGAAAATGGATTACTACATTCATAAAAAAAAAACTTAAAGTTATTTTTAAATAAAAATACTAAAATCTTAAAATACATGAAGTATAAATAGTTCATGACATCCATTAGATAAAACATTTAAAACTTAATTAAAATATTTTTTAGTGCATAATCTAAATAGTTCATTCAATTTACATATAAGACTAAATAAATAAATAAAATTTGACTTATATATTGAAAGAAAATACTACAAATATATGAAATATTAATATTAATTGTGGAGGTGAAATTAGGTCCTCCCCTCTTGGGCTGAATCTTCGCTGATCCGGGTTTTAGTTATATGATACTAAATCCTATTCACGACGATCTACAGCAAGACTCTTATGTTCGTCGTCTTCCTCTTTCTTCGGCCCCTGAGTACCTGAAACTCACACCAGTATGATGCCGGCTAACGCCCCTCCAACGCTCAAGTCAGTCACCTCCTCATAAGAGGAAAAAGAACTTTGAATTCTCGAGTGCGAGTAAAGGAGAGAGAGAATGCTTGCATACCTTGGGGGAGAGGAGACGTCCCCCTTTTATATTCAAGAAGGGTGCCAAGCTTAGCTCTATGGAGTGTGTTTATCAAGAGATGGAATCTCCACGTGGCTCTTGGATCTGTGGACGCGTGTCGCCTTGGGATTGCCATTTTACAACTGATTTTCTGACATCCAGTCCTTTTTCGTGTCGCCTAGGCTAATTGTTATCTTTTCAAAGGTGGGTGTATGGCCGACCTATACTCCAGCTCGGGTGTTATGATTTGGTCGACTCATACTCCAAGTCGGACATTCAGTACTCGGCCAACTCGTCTTGATCGGACAATATTGCATGTCCATCCCTGGTTGGCCTAGGAATTGATTACCTAACCTATTTGGTGATCCGTTCTAACCTAACTGGTCAATATTGTGAGTCCATCTTTGGTCAGGTAACACTATTCGCCCGTCCTGATCTGGTCGGACAATGTTGCTTGCCCAACCTGTCGAGAAAGATGAACCTACTTAATTCTCGAGACTTTAGCCCTCCGACTTTCTTATTTTGGGCATGCCGAACGTAGTGGATCCTATTTATACTTTATACTCGTGTTTATGCAATCATATTCCTTATTTTCTTTCGTGACAAAAGTGGTCTTCTACATTAATATATCAAAAAACATGTTTTGTTTTTAAGTTGGACAAACTATTAATTGCAAGGAGATGCATGTATTTTGAATCTCTTATGAAAAATGTGAATGAACGGAGGAAATTTTTTTTTTATGATAATTGATTTTAACTTTAAATTCTAATAGAAATTAATTTACGCTTATAGTTTATAAATCTTAATGACCTAATATACGTCGGATTGCTAACCGCTCAATTAATTACGGTTAACAGTAACAAAACACTTCAGGGATATTTAGAGTAATCCAAACTATGCCATATTATGAGATTTAGGAGCGCCTACAAAATTGGGCTTGTCAATCATTTTTCTTTTCATAAATCATACCAGATAAAACCCCAATCTGAACCGCTGAATCGGGATCCACCTCATCAATCCGCAAACTCTGCATCTTCCAATCAGATAAAAACACATGGCGACCGTCCTGCCCCACCAATTCACAATACGAACCGTCGATTCCATCTCAACAACTCTAAAATCCAACGCTCCAAACCACGCCACCTCATCAATCCGCGTCTCTCCCCAACATCCAATCAAAACCCACCCCCTTCTCCCACGTATACCAAACCCCCCAAAAAAACCAAAAAACAAACGACTCTCTCAAACAAATCTTTCCAACTTTTGTTTTTTTTTGTCTCCCCTCGAAAATCAATGGCGCCGAAGGCAGAGAAGAAACCCGCGGAGAAGAAGCCGAAGGCGGCGGCGGAGGAGAAACCAGCGGCGGCGGCGGAGAAGAAGCCGAAGGCGGGGAAGAGACTCCCGGCGAAGGAGGGGGGCTCCGGCGGCGGCGACAAGAAGAAGAAGAGGACGAAGAAGAACGTGGAGACGTACAAGATCTACTTATTCAAGGTTCTGAAGCAGGTGCACCCGGACATCGGTATCTCGAGCAAGGCCATGGGTATCATGAACAGCTTCATCAACGACATCTTCGAGAAGCTCGCGCAGGAGGCTTCGAGGCTCGCCAGGTACAACAAGAAGCCCACCATCACGTCCCGGGAGATCCAGACCTCCGTCCGTCTCGTCCTCCCTGGGGAGCTCGCCAAGCACGCCTTGTCCGAGGGGACCAAGGCCGTCACCAAGTTCACCGGTTCTTGATTTTTTCGGTCAGATCTGGAAAATTAGGGTGGTTTTCGGGGGTTTTTTTTGTGGGTTATGATGTAAATAGGGCGGGCGTTGGGGATGAATTCGGTGGTTGTGTTTGAAAATTTGGAGGTATGTGAAGGGTATTTTGGTCAATTGATTGGTGTTTGTACGTGTGCTTGAATGACGTGACCCTGGCATGGGCTTTGTTGGACCTCGTGTTGTGATTTGTTTGGACGGATCTACCCCTGCCCGGCTTTCGGGCACGACGGACGTCTGGTTAGAAGGATGTTCAGCTGTGATTGCGACCTCGTTCAAAAGATTGTTCCTTTCGTTGTTCAACGTATCAAATGTGTTTGGTTATTCCCAACAAAAGAGGAATAACTGAAATAGGGGTGAATGAATTCCAAGACTTTTTATCAAATGCGTTTGATTATTCCAAGCAAAAGAGACACGAAGCTACGATTTAACTCATTAATGAATATGGAGTCTTCACAACTTATTTATATAATTTATTAGAACTGAATACCTTAGAAAGGGAAATAGAAAACTAGAAAATAAAAAATGAACGAAAAAAAAAAAAAAATAATTGAAAAAGTACACTTATCAAGTTTTACTTTAAAAAGAGAATAAAAAAAATTGGCTTTGTTTTGATTTATTGATTTGTTAACACACACACAAACCATATATTTTGTAAAAAATAAATGGAAAATAATGTCTAGTTCATTGTACAACATTAATTACAGTTCATATTATTATTATTTTTAAATATATGCTAAGATATATTAGTGTATTTTTTTTATGTTAAAAAAATGACACTTTTTTATATCATATGTTATGATGGAACCCTATACACTATGATAATGTAATGTATACTACGCTATTGTAATGTATGAAGCTGTAAAACGGGTTGTAAAACAGAACGAATGTAACAACACTCAAAATAAATTTGTGGATACACATTTTTTTTATTGCTTGGTAGATACACAATTGATTTATTGATAATCTTGAGTTTTGTTTTGTTTTTATATGTAGTTTGCTAAAATAGCAGGGGCTTGAGCCCTTCTTTGTCTCAAGGTGGCTCCGCCCGTGAAAAGAGGTATCAACTAAAATAGTGGCGAATGATTTAAAAAAAAAAACTTTAGTAAAGCAACGGGAATAAAATGATATTGAAACTTCGGTAGGGCACATCAAGTTCTCACATGTCATATCTCTTTTATAATTTTTACGAATTTTTTTTTATACGTTAAATAATTTTTTTTTCTTTTCATGTCATATCATTTTTACAAGTTTGCATGTGTCAAAAAAATGTTAGATTTAGATTTGTTTTTAAAAAATACAATTCACATCTTTTAGATTTTTTTTTATAAAAAATAAAATATATATTTTAATAATTTGTATAGCAATAACTCTTCGGGTTTTTTAGTTTTCAGTCCCTGTAAACATACCTATTTAAAGATCGATCCCTCACTTCTTCATATTTTGATTTTAGTATCTAGATTTAAAGGATATATTCTTTTTTAGTCCCTCTCAGGGGCTAAAAACAAAACTTATTAATTTAAGTATAGGTCTTTTTCAGGGACTAAAAAGGAACATATCCTTTAAATCTGGGAACAAAAATCAAAATATAAAAAATTAAGGGATTGATCACTAAATCTTATGATTTATGGAAACTTAAAAATAAAAATCTCTAACTCAATCTTACTTCTTGGATGTTCTCAAATATACATTTCAATAAGAAAAATAAAAACATTTCAGTTTTCTTTCTTAAAAAAGGTGTGGTTGCCGAACGACCAACGAGACTCTAGCTACATATATAGGAAAATATTTTTAAAACCCATATATTCTCTTGAATTTTTCTAAAATTCATATCACCCCCTGAAATCGTCATTGTAAAGTTCAATAGCTCATTGAATTAAATTTTTATTGATAGATTATGATTATTTTACAAATATTCTGTCTGATTAACCCAGATTGAAAATATAGTATACCAAAACCCTCTACAATATGTTTAAAATGAGAAACATCTCTCTGTAAATGATGATTTTAACTCTCCAGATAGATTTTATAATCTATGCAGAAGAGGTAAAATTGTCATTTACAGAAGATTTTTCACATTTTTAACAAATTGTACAAGAATTTTGGCACACTGTATTTTCAGTGAGGGTTAATCAAACAGAATATTCACATAATAATCCTAATCTGTTAATCGAAATTTAACTCATGGTATTATTTGAATTTACATAATTGTTTTCGGGAGTTATATGGATTACAGGCAATTTACTGGGGGGTTATTTAGCTTTTTCCCACATATATAATACAGTGGAAACGTAAGAGCTTTTTTTTCAAAGGAGCCGTGCTTGTCTCATTTTGAGATCCCTTTCAAAACCAACAAAAAACCAAAGTCCAAAAACGAACTTCTCAAACCATAAAATAAATATAAATAAATAAAAAATGCCCCGATCCGAACCCCCTTCAAAATTCTCCGCCGGCCGTCCATCTTCACCTCCCACCAACTATATAAACCCTCTCTGACACCACCCACTCAAACACGACCGCAAACAATGGATCCGGCGACCTCCCGAGACGACGAGGCGCTCCTGGTCTCCTCAGACGCGGAGGAGGCTTCGCCGGAGCCGGCGAAGAAGGGCAGCTTCCACGCACGCGACGTTCACGTCCTCAGCTTCGCATTCTTGTTCATCTTCTCCGCTTACAGTGCCGCTCAGAATCTCCAGAGCACCGTCAACACCGTGAGTTTCTTTTGAAAAACAATGTTTTTAAGGGATTTTTTTTGGTCTGAATGGGGTTTTTTTTGGTGACCAGGAGGGGAATTTGGGGACGACGTCGATGGGGATACTGTATCTGTCGTTTACGTTGTTTTCGTTGGTGGCGTCTTTGACGGTTAGGTTTTTGGGGACGAAGAACGCTTTGGTGCTCGGTACCACTGGTTACCTGCTCTTCATTGCATCCAATCTGAAGCCTTCTTGGTATAAATATTGTTTACTTGCTTAAGATTCGTTGTTTGATTTTGATTGTTCTGTTATTGTTTCCAAGTTCAACTAAACCCAGTAGTTTTTTTGTAGGCATAATTTAGGCCCTGTTTGGAACCAATTGACAAACAGATTCAGCTTTTGCCAAAATTAGTTTTTGAGATAATCGGTTAAAAGCGGGTAATTTGATCTTCTACTTTGGGTTTCATATTTTTTTGTTAATGATGAAAAAAGTTGGTTGAGAGCAGCTTGGATGAGAGAACTTTTTGAAAAGAATAATGTTAGGGATAGCCCTGGGGACAGTCCGACGGACAATCTGCTCATGTTTAATTTATTAAAATTAGTAAACCTCATTTAATGGGATATATGAGTTGATGGAAAATGTATATCGCTCCATTTTGAATTGAATGGACCAATTTTTAACAAATGTAATTTTTTTTTTAACAAGGTATATACCTAGTTGGATGACTATGGAGGTATATGGATCGTCTCTGGGACTGTCCACGTGGATTGTGTGCAAAAACGCTCTTCTAAAAATTGGTTTGAAATGGGTCCTTAGTAGTTGTAGTGGACATACATTATATGCTATTGAAATTTTTGGGTAGATTGGGAGTGTACATGAGTAGGGGTCAGCAATGATAAATTGCTCTCTGGAAAAAAAATTCTTGGTTTGAGTCTTAAGAGCGGCTTCTTTGTGCAAGAAATTTCAAAGAGTTAGGATTATATCTAGTCTCTTCCTTTTCAGCACATTGCTATATGTTGGACCACTCTGGGTGATGACCTTTATTGCTGATCTTGTCCTAATATTGGTGGGTGGGGCTCTTGACTGCATATTCATGAATTGAAATTTCCACTGGAGGAATTTGCTGAGAGCATGTTAACTGGATCAATTTTTTTGGATGTTTCACTGCCCATCAAAATCACATGATTGAATGCCAATTGAATCAATTTTGCTACTTGGAATTTTCAAATTGCATAATGTTTGTGCACGTGCACATGCATGGTAAGTTTGTGTCTTGTTTTTCAATGGTGTAGGTGAGGGCTCCCAAATGCGGCCATAGCAAACTAACATCCTAAAGAAATAAGTTCTTTAACTCCTTATTTGGGGTATGACATAGTCTTATCCATGATGGGATAGATAGTTATCAGGGAAGTTTTCATTTAGTTATATTTTTCTTATTTTGTCATCAATCTCATTACTTGTCGTTAATTGTAAATTGGAGTATATAAGGCATGGGTAAACTATTCCGTTCCCTCTCACTTGGAATTACCATCGGAGATTATGCCAACTTATTGAGGCATTGTATCGAGTTCTATCTATCGGAAACAAACAATGTTTCTTTCTATTCCGCCTTTATTAGGGCTTATTCTTATATTATTCTGTAACCTGAACGGGGGCTAAGGATTTAAATGGTGGATGATTCACTGAGATATGAGGTAACTGACATGTTATTGACGCCAACTTTCTATCGTGTTCATTTATCATGCTTATCTCATCAACTTCGTAATAATTGAACTTACACCCATTTCTCCATTACCCATTAATAAGTCCATTTTTTCCCCATAGGTACACTATGGTGCCTGCTTCTTTATATCTTGGATTTTCTGCATCCATAATCTGGGTTGGACAGGTGTGCACGAAATTAGATCAGTCTATGAAGAGCCTCCCACCCTTTAAGTTTCTAAGAGCTGATTTGTCTAATGAAGGAGTGACATTCTAGCTATTCTTGTCCATCTTCAGGGAACTTATCTCACGTCTGCTGCTCGCAGCCATGCAAAAGATTGCCATCTACATGAAGGGACAGTCATAGGTAGCTTCAATGGAGAATTCTGGATGATGTTTGCAAGTACCCAGGTATGTCAGTTCGTTTCTTCTAGGAAATATTGTCAGAGGGATCTCAATTTTTGCAGTTGATTGTTGTCACATATTTGATTCAGAATTTTACTGGCTCAATAACATTTTGCAACTGTCACATCTTGAACTATGCTTACAATTGTCTATATAACAATTTTTTTTTAATTGTGCAGGTCGTAGGAAATTTGATATCACTATTTCTGCTGAAGAATGGAAAGGTTTAATTTATAAACTCTCATCTGACAATGTGGCTTTTACCACTGCATGCTCTGATATCTAGATTCATCAGTTGTATAAACTTGCAGAAGACTTCCATGCATCTTGTTTTTAAAATTTTCTTTTGAATATTCTATGATGGATTCCATGGTTTTTGCCATTGTTATCTCCTTCCATATAATCCATAATAATGAATGACTACTACGTGGACATCCATACATTTTTCTGGAAGCTCCAGATACCTTACTGGGTGTCAGATATTGTACGTATTAATTATTATCATATCTATATATCACTCTCAGATATTGCATTCAACAAGCTCGACTCTGTCTTTCAGCAATCACTGTGTTTGGCTTCTTGTAGCCATTTAACAGTGATAATCCATAAAATGAGGCTGGAGCGATCTTACTCCAGAAAAAAATAATTTGGGAGCAAAAATTACACACCCTTTCTGCATAATTTTGAAGCAAGTGTCTTCATAATAGTAAAATGGCATCCCTTTTAACTTATATTTTTGGTGTCCCATGTCTTGGTATCTTACTTTATTTGCACATTGTTTCCATACATAGTGAATATTCCTGCATTTTTTTTCATGTGGCATTTAGGGCTTACACTTGATCTTGCTGCGTACATATAACATTCTTCCTGGTTAACTGCAGGAAGGAGAAAGTTCTGGAACAACCTTATTATTTATTGTATTTCTTGGTTGTATGATATTGGGCAGCGTACTAATGTGCTTCTTATCTAAAAGAGATGAGAGGAGACAAAATACTCCAGAGGATTCTTCTGACATCAAATCTCTATTAAAGCCTGTCATCCTCCCACTTCTGGATAAAAATATGTTATTGATCATACCTCTTTTTGCATATTCAGGCTTGCAACAAGCATTTGTGTGGTAAATAACACGTATGCTGCTTCATTGTAAACAACTAGTTCATTGTTCTCTCTCACGTTTGAAATTAATAATGGCATGTCCACTTTCAGGGCAGAATTCACTAAATATATTGTAACACCAGCGCTTGGTGTTTCTGGTGTGGGTGGTGCAATGGCTATATTTGGTGCCTCTGATGCAATTGTAAGTGTCCTATATGATACATAGCATGCAGTCAAGCATTTCATTTATTAACACTAGACGTATATTGGAGGCGCCGTGAAAAAAATCAGGTTTAATGTTTAATTTGGCTAGTTCAACAACTCAGGAAAAACAAAAAATTGGGGAAAGTTTTGAGTATTGAAATTCTGACTTGATTTGGGAGCCACCAGCATTCTCTTTAGAAGGATAGTTTTCCTTTACATTGTGATTCACAATTTTTTTTAACATAAACTTCATATTGAAGTGATAATTTTGTAACAATCGACAAATTTCATGTGATAGCTTTTGTAAAAAAAAAATGCCAAAGTTCAAAGCATTTTTTAACTCCAAAATGACAAGATGTTTGGATTTTTTTCTTTGAAAATTTAGATCATTTGTTACTTTGATAATCAACCTTGATGGCATCAGGTGTGTGCCCATTAATTCTGGGGCACACGGGACGGGCTATAGCATAGCTATAAGTGTAATAATCATTGAGATATTCTTATTTTGTTTAAGATCAGTAAATTTGTCTAACTTGAAAAGCTGACTATCTTGGCATCTTTAGATGATGTTCATAATAAAACAAGTTCTTCCGCACTTTAAACGTTCATGTCATGTCGTATTATGCAATTTTAACTTTTATGTGCATGTTAGTGCTCATTGGCTGCTGGGAGATGGACTTCTGGCCTCTCTTCTATCACTCTCATACTTTCTGGTGGAGCTCTTCTTCAAATTCTTGTATTAGTATGGCTTCTGCTGAGATATAGGTGACTACTGCTGCCCAATTAACTAAACATTATTTTGCCGATCTATTTACCGGATACTATTATCTGCATTCTTAATTTTAAATGGTAGTCCGGTAGTCCTCTCTAATATGCAATCATCTTTGTTCTTTAATAATTTCCTTATGTTATGTTCTATTCACTGCAGTTTATCCAGTGGAGTACTTGGTCCTGCATATCCACTACTTGTAGCTGTCATATGGGGTATCGGAGATGGGGTGTTTAACACACAACTGAATGCATTACTTGGAATTCTCTTCAAGAATGACACGGTAATTATTTATTGCTAGAGTGAATAAAACTATTTCTATACCCACTTCTTTCATTTCTATTTTGATATCTTTCATAAGAAACCAATTCAACCTTATTCTTTTGCCCACCACTATATTGGGATGTCCTTTGTCACCTCACAACAAAGGTAGGAGAATCTGAAATTATGTCTGAGGTGAAAGTTTTAATTTGTTGATTGGAATCATCTCTTTAAAACCTCTTGTTTCTTAGCTTCTTTATGTGCTCTTTGACAGCTATGTAGCTCCTTTGTTTTGTGCCTTTGGTAGAGGATGCCTTATAGTTATGAATCTTGAGACAAACAGAAACACCTGGGTTCTGTATTAGATCTAGTTATGAAAATTTTGCTTTTTTAATGCACAAAACAAGCATAGTGATATTAGTCGTGGGCTCCCATGGAGTGAAATGACAGTTTTATGCATCCTGGGGTGTCTTTTTTTAACCAACTGGTCACAGTTCTGATTATAGGCCCACAAACCACAGAGTGAAATGACAGTTTTATGCATCCCGGGGAGTGAAATGACAGTTTTATGCTCCCATGGAGTGAAATGACAGTTTTATGCATCCCAGGTTGTAGTTATTTAAGCAACTGGTCACAGTTCTGATTATAGGCCCACAAATCACTGCTGTCATATCCGTAGCCTTGTGTTTCTATAATAATATGGTTGCTTATTTCTTTATTAATAACGTGATATTACATTTTAACAGTGAAAATGGGATCTGTCTCAAATGTACTATATCTAGGCATTTAATTTACAAAAAAATTTCAGCCTGATATAGCCATCCCTAATGATTATTTTTTCTGCATGCCCTTGCGCATGTTTTTGCAATTCCCTTGCAGAACATGCGTAAACCTTTGGGAGCCATGAGTTTATGCATTTCAGGCGGTGTTTAAGGGATCAAGAGTGTATGTTGAAAACATTTGAGAGTCATGTGTGCACTTTATAAAAATGTGGGGTACTACCTTGGCGTGGGCCTCACACGGTAGACTGGGGGGGGGGGGGGGGAATTTGTATTCAAGAATAGTTTGAATAGCTTAACGAGCTGGTTGGTAGAGTCCTCTATCGCGGTCCGGTGCTGCCCGTTCTGGGCACTGTTTGTATTTCCCTTATGGGCTTTGCTTTGAATACATTCTCGACATCTGCCTATCCTTTTTCAAAAAAAAAAAAAAAAACATGCGCGAACCTTGTTTTGAATAAAATTGTCACGTGTGATCGCTTGAGGGGTGGTATCATGTGAGGACCACTGAATGGATGGTAGGCGGGGATGGTGATTTGGGTGCCCAAATCATGGTTTAGTCTTGCGTGATCTAGCAGGGAGAGGATAGTTTATATGTGAACAACTCTTACACATTTGAAAGCCATGAGCCTGTGAGTGACAGAGTGGACAATATCTTGCATAGTAAGTATGAGCATTGAGCATTACAAAAGTAAGCTCGAAAAACTTATACAACAATGCATGTTTTAAAGCCGTGGGCACAAGGGACAAAATGGATAATCTCTTTCTGTGTAAATCTGGGCATTACAGAAAATCCAAGCTCAAAAGCATATACAGGATCTCTTTAATTTGGAGACCGTGCCTGACTTGGAAATGAAATTTGTTGATCAAGTGAGTGCCACGGACAATTTACAACAGTCAGAAGCACTCTTTTTCTCTATTCATTGCCATGCTCTGCTGAACCATCTCATTCAAAATAGGAAAATCTGCACTTTTTTTTTGTTGTATTGAGTTGTCATTGTGAAGATGTGATTCAGCTTTCGTTAAACTTCCAGTTTTATGGTTTGAATTGGTGAACAGGAAGCTGCTTTTGCGCAACTGAAGGTGTGGCAGAGCGCTGCGATTTCCGTGGTTTTCTTCCTGAGTCCCCACATCAGTTTCCAGGCAATGTTGGTGGTAATGGTTGCAGCATTGTGTGTTTCAGTATCAGGATTTCTTTATTTGACTCTCAGTGTAAAAAATGCATTTTCCTCTTCATCTTGAGGACTATTAAACCTTGCTGTGATGCTATTTAATCTATCATGTCTCTTGACATCCTTTTTATTTTTTGTGTGTGCTTATATGGAACTGATGGATAAAATGGATGCTAGTTTTTGGCACATCTCTCTCTATATATAAAAGATGCTTGTATCAATTAAAAAGAGATTTTTTTCATTCATTTCTCTTTTGTATTATTATAGAAGAAAATGGTTTTTTTGTAATTTAGTCAAAAACAACAAAATAATATTGAAAAAACAAACAACAATATAATAATGAAAAAAATATTTTCCATCACTTGTCTATAAATTCTATCTCGCCTCTCACATTTTTCATTCTCCATCCAAGATGGTGCACAAAAGCACTCCAATTCTAAACAACAGATTGTAAACTCAAGAGGGCTGAGCAGCCACTTTGAAGCTTAAGATGAAACCAGGATTAACATGTACACATAAAAATATGGCATCACTGATAGGAATTCAAACTGGACAAAGCATTCTGTGATCCTTCAATTGAGAATCCAACATCCCATAAAAACATACAAATTAAAACATAAAAGTAAACACATCCAATGTCATACATGAAATCTTGAAACTTTCAATGTTGTTTCTTTTTCTTCTTCTTCTTCAATTTTCAACTAAGCTCGGCTGCCTTAACCAATTTGTTACTGAAGTCCCACAACTCCTTTGCCAATTCTCCATTTTGAGCTAACGCGCTCGGATGCGTCTCATTACAGTCGAAGAAGTATTTTCCGGTCACGCCCTCCAGGCTAGGGTGGAGTGCGACGAAGCAAGTCGTCGCGGCCCCCTGCAAAAACATATATAACATATGTAGCAACATGTCATGTCAGTAACACATCAATATTGTATCTTCATATATCAAAATTCTTATGTTACCTGTGGTACATTCTTCCAAATGAAGAAACTGAACACCTTCAGCAGTCCTGCACCCAAGGGTAAAAGAATTCACAAATTAAACACATTGATTCCTTTCACTTGTACTTTGGCTATTTAAGGAAGATCTTTCTGCTTCATTAAGACTGACTCATTAGATGGGTGGAGTGTCTCATCAAGTTTGTCATGATAACGCCTGGATGAACTGAATTCACTGTGATATTTGCTCTCTCTTCCTGTAGGAAATCAGGTTTGTAAAAGCATATACTTATATCAGCTCTATATTTACTCTACGTATGGAATAGATAGCAATCCATGCAGAGTACAATTACTCGTTTTTTTAGTTTGTTTTTATTAAAATTTTGTTCTTTAATTTACTTTGAATAAATTAAACATAAGTTGTGTACCATTAAGCTGTTTATGTTTGAGTGTGTGCTAAAAATGTGTGTGACATGTTGTAGTATGTGTGTGAGAGTGATACATGAAATAATTTTTATGAAAATGATATGGAAGGGTATATCATTTCTTTGACATATATAGGTTATGCTATCCACTCCTGTAATTATTATTTAAAAATATGCTAGTTTATTGAGAGAATTATCAAGTTGTATTCAGTATTCTAACAAAAAAAACTCTGCCATGTGAGTAAATACTATGCAATGTTGCACATGCGAGTAAACCATAGAAAAAAATTGCTCAAATTATACCTGTAGACGTCGAGAAAGTTCATTAGCATGTAATATGTTAGCCAGTTTGGATTGTCCATAAGCCTTCTTGTCAGAATATCTAGAACAGGAAAGATCAATTCAAATACTGAAGATGAGTTTGGTAATTCTGATTGAGAAAGCGATTTTTTCTTTTCACGGGAATCCAATTCTGATAGATTATGTGAGAAATAAAATTTCATAAAATTTCTTTATCCACATGAATCCATTTCTGAATGTAAATAAGCTGCCCTGCTCTACATATTTAGAGAAAAATCCATTTAACCCCCTGTAAATTATATAAAATCTATATATCCCCCTGACTTTTCTTGAAATAACCCTATGAAAGTACCTATGTAAATCCAAATAGCCCCCTGAGTAAATTTTCGTTGACAAATTAGGATTATTCTACAAATATTCTGTTTAGTTAACTTTGCCCGAAAACATAGTATAACAAAAACTACATACAATTTGTTAAAAAACAGAATATCCTTTGTAAATGACGATTTTACCCCCCCCCCCAAGATAAAGTTCTATAACATATTTGGAGGGATAAAATCGTTATTTACAAAATAGTTTTTTGCATTTTTTTAAAAATTGAAAGAGTTTTTTAGTATACTGTGTTTTTAATCAAAGTTTTACTCATGGAGTTATTTGAATTTACATAAGTATTTTCAGGTGGTCATATGGATTTCAAACAGTTTACATGGGGTTATTTGAATGTTTCCCTATATATATATATATATATAAATTCTATGTACAATAAATATGAAAACTGGCATACCCAGAGTTGTCATTGAGTTTGTCAAACCGTATTCCTTTATTATACGTATAACGATGCGCGATGGACGCTAGATTCACTATCCGACCTTCTATTCCAGTTTCTTTCGCTGTTCTTTTCATCTTGTCCAGGAGCAGGTTTGTCAAATGGAAATGACCTGACATTGGAGAACAATAAAACAAAAAAATCTAAGTCCATATATGAATATAGAATTAATCTTATTCCGGGATATACAGTTATATACCAGCATAAGTGGGTATAGCAAGAAATAAATGATACTGTGTTTGATTGTGTTTTGAATTATTCTAGTTGAGAAACATAATGACAAAGTTTTTATTATCAATAATTAAGGTAGTGTTTAAAAACAAGTTTGAAAGTAAATTTCACTTAAACTATCGTTTGAAAATAGTTTTTCAAAAAACATAAACATACTTTGTTAGATTTATGAGAAGTTGTTTTTCATAATTAAAATTGTAATTTTTTTTTATAATATTAGGTTTTTGAAATGTGTTTAGATAAAGTACCGTTCCAGTAAAAACAGTATTTCCAAAATATGTCTAAATTTGTTTTGTTTCTTAACACTGCCAAAGCTTCATTGCATTTAATTTTATCAAAGAGCAGATGATCCTTATTTAAGATAGTATTTGAAAACCAGTTTTGCAAATTAGATTTCACTTAAAAATAATTTTTAAAATAGCTTTCCACTAAACATTCTTTTGTTCGATTTCTGTAAAGATATTTTTTATAACTAAAAGTTGCTTTTACTTTTTTAATTATTAATTTTTTAAAACATATTTGAATTAAGTATGATTCTTACACAATTTTTTTTTTTAAATTGTTTAAATTTGTTTTCAAACGCTCTCCGTCTCAAAATATGATTGGAATTTCTTTTTTGTGTCTAGAAACAACTTTTCAGCGAAATCCTTAAAAATTTGATATTGAATATGGCTTTTCTAAGGAATCATGGATATATTTTGGAAGAAGATGTAAAATCTGCAAAATATTACTTACAAATCTAATTATGATTTAGTAAATAATCTAGTAATTAGTGTTTTAATATATGTCATTACCATGTTGATATAAATACTAAGGTAATTATGTTGGTTTGGCTTTTAGAGAAAAACAACATCTTGAAATCTACAATCAAGGCAAACAAGTTACTAAATCCAACCTCATGCTTGAAAATAAGTTTAAAAAATAACTTAGGTCCTGGTTGGATATGAGTTTGCATAAATTCTACGTTTAAAAAGTTAAAAATTCATAAACTTAGATCCAAACACATTTTCAGAGTTTAGTTTTTCAAACTACCATATTTCCTTTTTAGACCAAAATATCTAGCATTTGAAAATATAATAAAACAATATTTTTCAAAAGCTGGGTCTGAAACACAAGATTCTAATAATCTTAATTCTTCAACCTCACATTCAAACGCGGCCTTAGGCTCTAAATTGATTAAAAGAATCGATTTACAAAAAAACAACTCTCAATCATTTTTTGCATAGAAGTTGTTTCCTTAACTTTAAATTATAAAAATGAAAATCTAAAACAAAAAACTGAAGTTAAAAAATAACCATTTGAAACAGGTCATTTTTTTTTTTAACTGCAAAGATGGTTTTATAAATCTGTAACCCATTCAAAAATCAGTTCCAAACATAGCCTTAGATCACTCTCACCAAGGTGATTGGTGGCGAATTGCAGCTCTATTTTATCCTCTGAAAGCTGGTAGGGACAGAACATAACACCTGCATTGTTTCTGTAACACCAAAGACAAACATAATTTTCTTAGTATATACTTCTAAACCAAAATTAAAAAAAACCTTGAACACCTACAAGGGAAGGATTGGATGGATCACATTAACATGTTGAGAGGGAGATCAAGAGCAAGAAATTCATCCACAAAGGCCCTAACAGACTTCAAAGAGCTTAAATCCAGCTTCAAAACTTCTACGCGCAATCCAACACTATCCTTGATGATTGATTGCTTTGTCAACATGGCGGAATCCAGGTTCCTGGCGGCGATAATGACGTGCGCTCCTCGGAGCGCCAGGACTCTGGCCGTCTCAGCGCCGATCCCGCTTGCTCCTCCTGGATCACAGATGCAGATATATATATATATTTTAGGTCTTTGGAACTAATTTTTGAAAACAGTGTTAGAAAACGGATACGTGGAAGCCGTTGATAAAATACGAGATCGAATACAAGAGCGGAACATAATCACATGAAGAACATAAAAAATACGTGGTTCGGCCTAGACTTATATCCACAGGACGAAAACAATTAATACAATGAAATTACAGTGATACACTTAGTTTATTTTGTAACCTCATCTGCAACATATAAGTATTCTCCCAACCACCTATACAATGTTATATCACACTACATGAAAATAAAACTTTTTATTATTATATCAATGTATACTTCATTTTTTATAATAATATATATTTCAATCGGTGAATGCATATTTTAAAATAAAAAATTTTGGCTAGAACCGCATATGAGACTGTACACAGACTTTGACATATCATTATCATTTTAGGTTGCGCGATTGTAAAATTGATCTTTACAAGATGCTGCTTTTTCATAACTTCTAAGTTTTAGATACTTTTTTACATAAATTCATTTATAATTTTTTCTTTAATTTTTATATTTAACAGTGGGTTTGAAAAAAACAATATGAGCAGATTGATAACTTTTATATTTTTGTTTGATAAATAAACCAAGTTATTTTTCATATAAATATCCTTCTCCAGCAGGCTTCAGCAGTTATTTTTCATAAATGATTCTGCCTGTGCAATTCGTACATAAAAATTTACAGACCAGAAGACCAACACCATCAGGTCAAGTGAGTAAGTACTCTTCTTCAATTCCAATCCAAAAAGGTAGTCCTTAAATTTTTAGAGAGGCCCCACTTTTTGTGATCTCAGGGACCTTTCAGGCAACCGAGAAAAAGGAAAATGATATGTACAATTTTAATTGCAGCTTCACATCCACATCCACATCGTTTTGTTTTTTTTGTTTTTTTAACTCATAGGCTTTTTTATATATTAAAGTGTATGATGATGTTATGTGAAATAAAATATACACTGAGATACAATAATATATATTTTTTTATTTTAATTTATTTTCATTTCTTATATATATTGTGCTATCATAACGTATGGAGTTGTAGATGGGGCTATAAAATGGACTAAGTGTATCGTCGTGCGTGAGTTTCCATATCAGATGCTAATGAAATTTGATGAGATCTGACAATTCCCCATTATAATATTAGTCAAAGTCGTAGAAGTAAAAAAAAGGTTCAGTTGAGCATAGCCCTTGAAGCTATAAAATTTCAAATTTTGTGAATGGAACATAAGAATTTTAGTAATTTTAATGTATGCCCACCAAAACATGCAAAGATTTTTAGGTAAAAGAAAATACGAGGAAAAGGAGATAATATGTGAACTTAATTTGTCATGCACATTTTGTGTTATATGTCAGGTTGAAAGAAAATATGGGGATAAGCAATGGAGATCACAAATTTCCAAACAAGAAACTACTGATTAAATCACTAGAGGAGCATCATGTAAAAGAAGACATGCAAAAAAAAAAAAAAAATCTCCAAATAAAAAAAAGTAAACAGAAAACAAGAGGGGGAAAAATAATGTATAATGAAACACAAGAAAATAGGGTAATTTGCATAAATAGCATAGGTGATATGAATATTTGCAAAACTAGCACCCCTATATGAATATTAGCAAAAAGTAGCACTGGACCCAGTCAATTTTTTTTTTTTAACATTGGAGGCGCTGTATATATATGGTGCCTCCTTTGTTTTTTGTTTTTTCTTAAGGAGGCGCTATATATATATATAGCGTCTCATTTTTTTTAAATTATGTTTTAAGTTGTGATCACTTTTTCTTCTTTGATTAAAATCAGAAATTTGTTTGTGATTATCATGAAAAAATGAAAAAATCTGAGTTGTTTTTCTTTAAAATATATCGGGTTGAAAGAGAAAATCATAGAAGATTAAATCATAGAAGATTTTTTTAAGGATAGTGCTTTCTAAAAATTTAATTGATAAAGATAGAAGAGAAACAAATCTTCCATAATCTTTTGATTTGTTTGTGATTATCCTGAGAAAATCATGGACTGAGTTGTTTTTGTTTAAAATATATGCGGTTGAAAGAGAAAATCATGAAGATTAAATCATAGAAGATCTTTTAAGATGGTGCTTTTTAAAAATTTAATTGATAAAGATAAAAGAGAAACAAATCTTCCATAATCTTCTCTTTTCTCAACCTGAATATATGTAAAAAAATAAATCTAAGCCATTAAAATTTAATTAAACAGTTCATAAAACAATCTCAACCAT
Source organism: Acorus gramineus (assembly GCA_030737835.1). NCBI lineage: Eukaryota > Viridiplantae > Streptophyta > Magnoliopsida > Acorales > Acoraceae > Acorus > Acorus gramineus. Next base: position 2,599,087 of record CM060854.1, read on the forward strand.
TAATATTTAATTAAAGAAGAAAAAGTGATTACAACTTAAAACAAACTTAAAACAAAGGAGACGCCGTATATATATATACAGCGCCTCCTTAAGAAAATAAAAATAAAAAAACAAAAAACAAAGGAAGCGCCATATATATACATCTCCAGTATTAAAAAAAAATTCCGATCAACGTTGATCAGTGCTACTTTTTGCAAATATATGATATTTGATGCTATTTTTGCTATTATTTAATTTCTTGGTGCTATATTTGCTAATCACCCAAGAAAATACACCCACACACTTATCCAAATTATCACACTTAATTAGAAAAAAAAAGACACCACTCATATACAAAGAAGAAAAAAAAATCTAATCAACAAGTGTCAAAAGTCAAAACCAATGTATTATCCTCACAAAAACGAAAACATACACAAAAACACAAACACATCATCATAGATGCACAGAACGAGAGGCTCAACTAAAACCAATACCAAGAAAGCTCAAACAATGAAAAAAAAAATTCTAACTAACAAATGTAAAAACGAATGTGAATCCTCAGAAAAACCAAAACCCAACACACAAACACAAAAACATCATCACTGGTACATAGAATGAGAGGCCATGCATGAATGGAAAAATCCAAATAAAACCAATACCAAGAAACTCAAAAAAAAAAAAAAAAAAAACAGATATAAGAAATCAAGAAAGAAAGAAAGAAAGCAAGAGAGAACCAAAGCAGACCTGTGATGATAATGGTGAGGTCACTGGCATCAACACCCTCTGTGACCTCCTCTGCAGTGGAAGCTGAGCCGAACCCACTTGGCCCTGGCAATCCAGTGATCAATGAAAACAGACCCATCTCTCTCTCTCTCTCTCTCTCTAAATATGATATATATGAAGATTAGTTGAAGCTAAACAAGAGAGGGAAGGAGGGATTTATGGTTTGAGAGATGGCTGTAGATGAGTGAGAAACGGTTAGTTATATAGTGAGAGAGAGAGAGAGAGAGAGAGAGAGAGAGAGAGAGAAAAGAGTAAATGATGAGAGGCTCCGAACCAACCAATCCATTGGCCATGAAATGCATGCATGTTTTTACAACCCCACCCACCAACTGTATCCATTGAAACAATGTAAGTCATAGCACAACGGTTTAGGGCTTAGCGGTGTTACCGATAGGTCTTGGGTTTGAGTCTTGGCGCTGACTTACTCACCTGTTTGTTGACGATTATTCGAAAGAATTTTCTATGGAATCGAGGCAAAGAGGTAAAGATAGCCTTTCCAGTTATAAGATATGTAAAAAAAAAGAAGAAGTCAGATTAGGTTAACTATTATATGGCTAATCGAACTTTGGATAAATAAGTAAACACTTCTCACCTTTCTTAAAAGAGATTAATTGATCAAATTTTGAAAAGAACCATTCTTCAAAAATTAATTAATTATATATATGAGTTCGATTTGGATGATTGACCCTGTAACAAAAAGAAAATTTAATTATAAAAGAATGCGTCATCCTGTTATTTTTTTTTAATAGTTTACTGGACATTGGATCATTTTCATTTAAAAAAATGTGTTAGTTTTTTATATTCAGATCAATTAGCTAGGTCAATCATTAATGGCCTTCATTGTCATGCTTTAATCTTTTCACAATTGCAGTTGTTCATATCTCATCACACCATAATTATAATCTATATTATATTGTTAGTTAATGTATTTATATTTATTTATTACAATGAATGACCATGGGAGGCAGAAACGACAAAAAAGAAAAAGATGAAAAATTTTCACAAGAAAACCGGTTTCAGTGTAAGAGATTTATTTCTACCGTACATAGAAAGATGAACGGCTGAGATTTGAGGGGGATTTAAGTTGGCAGATAAGTGTCCCATCAGATATTTCATGTTGTCTGGTTTTAATGAAATTATATATTTTTTTTAAAAGAAAATAACAGGGAATTCGACCTTAATTATGCTTTTCATGAAATTTTAAAAACAGGAGATTATGTTCACTGTATAGTTGAGTAGTCACTCTTAAATACATCACGACACAATGTACATGAGAGTGATTGCAATTATGTGGAGGCTGCGATTCATGGATTATGTTAGGTTTTTGCAGAACGGGTGATTAATGCGTTTTTGGAACAATGAATCAGAATAAAGTCCATCAAAAGGTTTTCAAATAGAAATCAAGAGCGTCTCGATCTCGGAATCACATGAAAAATTAAAAGCAGAAGGCTCATGTTCACTGTATAGTTAAGTCGTCGCTTTAACGTGTCACTCTTAAATACATCATGGCACAATGTACATGAGAGTGATTGCAATTATGAGTAGGGCTGTGATTCATGGATTAGGTTAGGGTTGGATTGTGACGCAGAACGGGTGGTCGATGCGTTTTTGGACCGATAAACCATAATAAAGTCCATCAAAAGATTTTCAAATAGAAATCAAGAGCGTCTCAATCTTGGAATTACGTGAAATTTTTATTAGAGCTAGATAGAAATTTTTATTAGAGCTAGATATCGAGAATATCTTCAAGAGTAGTGGTAGCACTTGTTTTTCTATTTTTCCTAATTTTAGGCCTTCAAAATAGTGAATTTAATATTTTTAGTAATTTTTAAATTTGAGATACTTTTATCATAACAATTCGGAACTGATCTCTATAAACTGAATATGTAACATTATCCAACTTAAAAACCCAAAAACCCTTAGGCCCCTTTTGGTTCTTGTGATTTTTTTTAATGGATTTACTTTACCAGGAATCCAGATTCTGTTAGACTGTTTGGTCTACTAGTAGATTTCTGTGAAGAATCATTTTTCAGTGTTTGGTTCACACATGAATTTCTGTAAGGAATTTGATTTAAATATCTAAAATACCCTTACTATTATACATCTACTTGTAAAATTTATTTCTTTATCCATATCAAAATTATAAAAAAGGAGCAAGTTATTTATGAATATTTTTATAAATATTTAATGAATGCAAATAAATAAAAGAACTGATTGTATAATTAAACACATAATAATAATAATAATATTAATTTTTCTAAATTAATTGAATATTATGAACTCCCCTAAAAAAAGAGAGAAGGTTGATAAAAAAAAAGGGGGAGGCTATTTATTTTAGAAGGAATGTAAATAGTAATTTAGATAATTTGTAAATGGTATAATAGTAATCTAATTTAGGATTCATTGTGGAATTTAAGATTACCATCACAAAGGGTGGGAATCTGATTCCACCATATTTTACCATATGCTTGGATTTTAATTCTAGTGGAGCCCACAATTACCATCAATATTACCACTAACAAAACACTGAATTTTACATAATTTAATTTTCTGAAAATCTCACATTGAATCAAATTCCATTCCAGATTCCAGATTAACACAAACCAAACAAGCCTTATTTCTAGTTCAGGTTTGGATCAGATCCAAGTTAGATCGGGTTAGCTTATCTATTTGATGCAAATCAGGTATCGATGAATGAATTTAGAAAAACAAATTCTAAAAAACTGTTTTAAACTTAGAAAAACAATTCTAAAAAACTAAATGAATTTATAACTAATGAGGTGGGCATTTATATTTGTTGAGGTTGGTTAATATGTAAATATGAATCTCAACCATCTCAAATAACAAATATATTAATCACCTAACAACTCAATATATTAATCCTAACAATTTATCATTTTCCAAAAAAACAAATAAATTTCTAACAAACTAATTCCAACAAACTTAATTATTTTTATAGCCATAGATTATAAATTTATAATACATAATTTACAAAAAACTAATAATATTATCTAATCATTAATTAAACTAAGGGTCCGCTTGGATATGAGTTTAGGTAGATTTTACGTTTGAAAAGCTAAAAATTCTGAAACTCAGATCCAAACACATTTTCAGCGTTTAGCTTTTCAAACCAAAATATATCTTTTTAGGTCAAAAAATCTTGCGGTTGAAAATCTAATAAAACATAGCTTTTTAAAAGCTGAGCTTGAAACATAAGATTTTAAGAATCTCATAATTTCAACCTCACATCCAAATGTACCATAAGTATTTTTAAATCATAGATCTCTGATAGAAACTCACAACATTAATCTAATCCAAGGAACCTGAATTTCTGGTCTAGGTTCAGACCAGTTACAAGTTAGATCAGGTTAGCATATCTATTGAAATGTGATCTTTTTCATATCAACCTCGACAAATTACGAAGATTAAAATATGAAAACAAAGTTCAAAAAAATTTAAACAAATCGTAAATTGTATCACATTTTCTATTGATGTTCAGGGTTAAGTTGGGTGGGTTGGGTTGCTCGAGACACTAACCTGATTCAACCAGATAAAAAGCGTAAATACCCGATCCAAATGATCTGACAATCAAAACTGGTCAGGTGTTCACCCCGACCCGATCCTATGGACCCGATTGACCTAACCCAAATATCATGTGATTTTTTTTATTATTTATGATCCAACCCAACATTTATAACTAAATCCTGAATAATTATTTAAAATTTTAAGTATTTGAAATATTTTTATAACTTTTTTACTTCACATAAAAGCAAAATAATCTAAGCTAAATTCCAAATGTTCCCTCATAAAACATTAAAAAATTAAAATAGTAATGAATTATTTATAATACACTAGGCTCTATTTATTCAAACTTGTCATGTGAAAATAAAAAATAGAAATGAAAAAAAAAAAATTTAACCCGGGAAAGCATGGTCTCCACCATCCCAATGTGCAGTCACTGAACCAAAACCCTCCTTATATTCTTCTCCTCCTCTCCCTTCCCTTTCTCAACCCTTTATTTTCTTTCCCCAAAAAAGAAGACGAGAGAAAAAAAAAAAAACAATGAAGCTAATATAGACCCTTAAAAAATTCATTGACCTCTCTAAGTTCAACCTCTCTTGTTCTGACCTAAGCCTATAGTAAGTCGACCCAACTCAACCTAAAAGATCTGAGACCTGATATGAATCCGATTCGAATAACCCGACTATCAAAACGGATTAGATTTGGGTGCACCCCGACCCTACTCAAACCCGACCCATTGAAAGGCATATAAAATTTTGCACCACGTCACTTATCAAAGACAATGCTCGACACTGAAAATGATGATCCAATCAACTACAAGATCCAAACATATTTTATAGCCTTCAGGACACCTCTCCCTTGGGGACTAGGGTTACAATCCTACCAAAAAAGGATTGAAAAAAAGAGGTTAATTATAAGGTCATATGGGTTAGTTCTCAGGGCCTCTAGTCCACAGTTTGAGTTCATGTTGGTCCTAATTTATATAAATGCTAGTAGTAGGTGACTTTAAAGACCATTAGAACTTAATAAAAATATTGTTGTATGGTACATTTAAATTGGATGATTACATTTCACAAATAATGATCCACGTGTCAAAGGGTATCACAATACAGGCACGTATGCCTTTGAGCGGTCTCTGCATTATTTTCTTATCCAACACAAGATTTAAAAGAAAATATATAGCCTATAGTTATATAACTAACAGTTATGTGTTCTAGCCCACTAAGTTATTTTTATTTTATTTTATTTTATTTTTAAACAATGAAAAATCTTGATACCTTCACTTGAATTACAAAATAGAGGTTACAAGTTTTAATAGGGTGAAAAGAAAAGAAAAAAAATTAAATTAAAAGAACAAAAAAGTTTCACATAGAAGTGAGACTCATCATTTAATAATTGTAAAATTATTAATCTATATTGTGCCCCCCTCCCTCCACAAATATAGTGCCCCCAAACCCTCACCACCACCTTTTAAATATTCTCCACATTCACACGAGAGTCTAATAATATCTCACCCCATGTTTGAATCATATCTGCTTAACATCATAATAGACTAATAATTATGAGTGAATGTTTAACCATATCTACCTAATAGTATTAATAATAATAATGAGTGAACATTGTAACTAACAGAGGCTGTGTCGCTGCCGACTAGTCCACTGTAACAGAAGAATATATTTATTACAGAATATGAAAAGATTGATATCTGACCAGCAGTCAAGATGATCTCATTCTCATTTAAAAAAGAGAGATTGTGCCATTGTTCAGAGAAAAAAAAATCAAATCAAACCATCAAATCATTCATCCTAACAATAATAAAAACAATAAAGACAAAAACATGGTTTTAATTTATAGCAGTCGCATTATACTCTCACATGGAATGTTGGTGGGGAAACATGTGGGGTGTGTGTGTATATATATATAGGGCACGGATAGTCCCACCACCCATTTTATTTTGAGCACCATCTTTTTTACCTCACTACCTATCATTTGGTTTATTTTCAAGTTCACCACCTTATAAATTTTTTTTACCAAAGACTCAAAGTTCACCACCTTCACATTTTCTAAAACATGAATCTTTCTTCTCTCTTTTTTATTTCCCTTCTCTCTTCTCATTCCACCCTCCCTCTCTCTGTCCGGCCTCCGCTTCATCGTCGACATCCATCGGTGCAAGAGTACTGGATCCCGACCTCCATCGACGTCCACTTCCACTTTGTCCTCAACATCCATCGGTGCAAGAATGGATCCCAACTTCCGTTGACAGCCTCCTCGGCTTTGTCGTCAACATTCGTCGGTGCAAGAGCAAATCTTGATCTTCGTCGACGTCCACCTCCGCTTTGTATTGGACATCCGCTGGTGCTTTGAATGCTGGTTTTGATCAAACGTTAGATGGTTTTCTTTGCAAGTATGACTTTAAGTGTTTATCAATGTTTATCAATGGATTAATTAAAGAGACCTAAGTGTGGATAAGTAACTCTTGTTGAATTTGTGATTTTTCTTCTTATATTTTATGAAAAAACTTGATTTATGAAGCAATCAACAAGCAAATTGTCTAACAATACACATATACTCAACACACGATGTATCTAACCTTTAGAAAAAAACATTAAAACTTTCATACATTTATGTGTTTGACAGTAACAGTCTCCAATTACTACAACCATTGACATTGGTGTAGTTAAACACACAACTATAACTCATTCCAGAACCTACAGGGTTTTTTCTGTTTCCATCGACATGGATATTGTCTAGAAAATATAATTATGTAGACACTCCATGTGTCTAACTCATTCGAAAACCTACAGGTTTTTTTTCTGTTTCCATCGACGGGGTCATTGTCTAGGAAATATAATTATGTAGACATCTCATGTGTCTAACGCATTTCAGAACCTACAGGATTTTTTTTCTATGTCTATCGACATAGGAATTGTCTAATAAATATAATTATGTAGACACCCTATGTCTCTAACTCATTCCAGAACCTACGGTTTTTTTTTTTATGTTTTCATCGACATGGCTATTGTCTAGGAAATATAATTATGTAGACATCCTATGTGTCTAACTCATTCCAGAACCTACATGATTTTTTTTTGTGTTCATCGACATAGGAATTGTCTAAAAAATATAATTATATAGACACCCTATGTATCTAACTCATTCCAGAACCTACATATCTTTTTTTTTTTTTTTCATCGACAAGGCCATTGTCTACGAAATATAATTACGTAAACATCCCATGTGTCTAACTTATGCAAATTATTTAGGGTGGTGGGATTGACCTAGCCAATTACTTAGGGTGGTGAGAAGGGGAGGGTGGTGCCCTTAATGCATTTTTTAGAGTTATGCACGGATGACAATATTGTAAATAAAGGGTGGTGTTTAATATAAATGGGGTGGTGGGAATATCCGCCCCCAAATATATATAGCTTTAATTTATCAGATGTGTGAAGATGAAAAAATATGAAAAATAATTCCCAAGCTCTAATTTATAGATCATAAATAAGTTTCACATGTATAATACATATTTTATTTTTTTTATGATTTTTTTCTTTATTCGATAATTGTTCTTATAATCAAGGAGACAGTTATAATTCCTCCTTTCCACTAGTATAGTTAAAGTAATGACGGTGACAATAAATCATTTTCATTTATAATTCACATTTCTTTTTTTTTGTTTTTGGATTCATTCCTATTGAATTATTTATACATCCATAATTAATAATTCATTTTGTTTTTAAAACACCATTATTGATTTTAAAAACACCTAGTAGAAGATCAAATTTTTTTTTATATTTAAGATCCATCAACCACTGATTTGATTTGAAAGATTTTAATTATCGTTTTAATGTTTGTCAATTCAGGTGTGTCTTTTTTATTTGTTTGGTTATGCAATTGAGATCTAATTATCTAATTTTACATATATATTTTTTTGAAAATGATGTTTGATGTTAAATTATTTTTTATTGGCATGTTATTTTCTTTTTAAACAATCTAAAACAAATCATTTTCATTCGTTTAAACATTTTGACATGGAGTGAAGTTCTTATTAATAGCTATGTGTGTAACATTCGTAAGCCAATTACATGTTAAACTATTTTGATCATATTATGCAATATTTTAAAAAGTTAATTACATTTATGAATGTAACTGACTTTTACTATATAAGCCAGTACTTAAAATTGATGCTAAAGTCGATTACATTCACAAATGTAACTGATTTTTTTGTGAACAATTGATCGATTTGACTATCGTTTCCAATATATGTCGATTTAGGAGGGACATTTGTTATTGTTTATTCTTGCATTTGTTACAATTTTTTCTTCAATTTGGTGTTTGATATTGAATCTGGCGGTCTTTGATTTGGCTTTTGTTTATAATTTTTTCTTTGAATCTGGTGTTTGATGTTAAATTTATTTTTTTGGAGGATTTATAGAGTTTTGATGTTGTATTAGCGTGTGGTTGTGTAACATTTCAAACTAATTTGAACCTTTATGCATTATATTTTGTAAGTCAATTACATTTTTTAAATGTAATTGGTGTTTATATGTCTTATATAATAAAAGCCAGTTACATTCACAAATGGAACTAAATTTTTTGTGCAATAAGTTACAATTACAAAATGTAACTGAGTCGAAAAAGGTGGAGTCCGAAAGAGGACTGAAAAGGTAGTCAAACCACATTTTATATAATAGAGGGTGACGAGAGGAATCCAAGGGTGATGACGCCGGTCACCGGAGATGAATAAGTTGGCCGGAATGATTTTTTTAAGTGACGAATGTTTATAAAAATACTTGTTAGATATTTTTAGGATGCATTTCAGGAGTAGGAAACAATCACGGAAAAAAAGGGTTTTGGTGTGATTCAAATAGGAATAGTTTTGTATTTTTTTTTTTATATTTTTATAAAAGTTAATTAAAAAATCAATAATATATTGACACCTAATGAAGCTTGTGATTAGAGCGTAACAATAGAGTACGTAGTAAGACTAAAAAAATATTATATGTTATTATTACTAAGCATTTAATACAATCTCGGGCAGATCACATGTTCATTGAAAGCACCTTAAATGTTCACAGCCACTCACAAGCATTCATTGCATATAATACTTTTTGGTGTTTGTGGTTTGCATGTTAGGTAGCTTTTGATAGCGAGATAACAAAACTGATTTTTTTTGCTAGTAGGTGCGGATCCAAGAATTTATTGCTGAGTGGGCTAAACTAAATCGTTTCTAAAACATATTTTTTAATAAAAAATATTAAGTAAATTTTATATAAACGAATCTAAGTCTACACTTAAAATTTACTTAAGAATCACATAAAAACATATAAAAATTATGTAATAAAACACCAACATCATCTATCATATATTATATATGCACTATAGAGTCAATTTGATATATATAGTTTGATGTTCAACTCACTCTATTTCACCTAGAATACTTAGGAATTTATTATTGTATTCATTCCTCTACAATAGGACAATAATTCTTCTTCTATGAAATATTATACAATGAAGAGTTTTCTTTTTAATTAGAATTATCAAACTAGTTTTAAAAATGATTTTTAGATTCTATGATGATATATTTTTTTTAATTAAAATAATATCAACATAAACAAATCCCACAAAAAATTAAAAACCACCCTAAAAAATCAATAATAACTACATATCATTGTTTTTATTCCTTTTTACAAAAACAAACTGATCATTAAAAATTAAAATAAATGAAAAAACTAAATAAAGAATCTTAAGAAATAAGAATTTTTTAATTATATTCAATAAAATGAAAACTAGCCCAATGGCCCCATTTACTCATCCACACACTAAATGCCACATATAACATACATATTATTTTTAAGGGTTATTTAGTTTTCACCCCAGAAGAAACAAGTATATTATAAAAAAAAGCCCTCCAAAAATTGAGTTGATTATTAACCTATGTAAAATTATTACGTCTTATTAAAAAAACTCAACCATTTCGGGTTATTTATTTTCTACCCCTTCTAAATAGGTAAATTATAAAAAAAATCCTCTAAAAAACATTATTATTTTAAGACCCCTATAAATTGTAGCTGCCTTTGCAAAAAAAAATAGTTATATCTCCTGTTATAGAAACCATTAAAAATTATTGATACGAAATTAGTATGAATAGTGTCTGTAATAAATTAAATGTGTGTGATTCTTATGAAAACCATTTGTATTTGAAGGGTCCAAAAATAATAATGTGTATTTAGAAGGGTTTTTAAATAATTTATTTATTTAGAAGGGATAGAAACTAAACATTGAGTTTTTTTTAATAAAATGCAATAACTTTGTAAGGGGATAACAATAAATTCATTTTTTACATGGGTTTTTAATTATTCACTGATTTTAAAGTGGGTGAAAACTAAAAAAACCTAAACCATTGAATGAGTGAATAAAAAAATAAATAAAACCCACGTAACAATAAAAAGGGGAAACAGTGAAAGAACAATAATAATAATAATAAAAAAGCGATATAAACAATCTTTCAATCAAATCCCAACAAAGAGCTCCACATAAAAAAAAAAAAGAAAAAAAAAATTCAAAAGCTATTACAAAGCAGTTGAAGAGGTTCAATCGGACTTGATTCTTGGTTCTTGGCTACGATCACTGACACCACGGAGGGTGACTGGTGGAGAAACGACGAGCACTGCTTCCGCTCGGATGTGATTTTTCTCGTTCGGCATACGTGGAATATGGAGATCTCAGAGAACTGGAGAAGGAGAGGATGAGAAACTTAAAATTGGGTTCTTGAGGATTTCTTCCTTAATATTTTTTTTTTTTGTTAAAATATGGGCCGGGCTACTGCCCAGCCAAGCTTACTAATGGATCCGCCTTTAGTTTGTAGGAAGCTGTTATAATAAAATTGTTTAGTTGTATAATATCCAATTGTGCAACCAAACGCAGCCTAATTAGTCTTCTCGCAAAGAGGTGAAATTTAATTAAAATAATTTTTAAAAAGGTATATATACACACACACACAATTTTTTAATTATAAATATACATGGTTCATTATGTTATATATTTTAAAAATTAAAACATTTGTGAATTGTAATAATAACTACGACTCCAGATACAGCGAAATGTGGGTTTGGTCAATACCATCAGTATCGAACTACACAACATATGAATCGAACTACACAGCCAATTGAATACATGTGTCATTTTCTTTTTGGTTCTACACTTTCAACCAATTGTTTTGTCAGTACCATCATTATCCAATATAAGAGAGACACTTGTACCAAATAATTGGTTGTATAGTTTGATTTATAAGTTATGTAGTTCGATATTGATGGTACTGGATCCGGACCCAATAACTACCTACATATAGATTATCTTTAGAAAAATTCAAATGAAAAACATATGCATCAATCTGGAAACCCCATTGTTGAGTTCTTGAAGTAATGGCCAAAGGGAGAAAGCTAAAATTATTGTGTGTTTTCTTATTTTAACTCTCCTGCAATGCTGGGAGAGGACGAGGAGGGACCACATGTAAAACAGTTGAAATGTCATCCACACTAACAAAAAGGTAAAAAAATTGAGGGAGAAATTAATTAGTGGGTCCAAACATAATTATCAAAAAAATAAAAAGAACAATGTTAGGTATAATCTTATTTATAACCCTACATGCAGTCCGCATACTTTTTTGCTTTATTGAAAATGTTAAATATCATCCAATGGTATATATATTTTTTGAAAAATATAGGAGAAATTAATTATGGGTCTACGTGGTCACCCATTTATTATTTTTAGATTCAATAAACTTTTTAAGTTTTTTTTTTTGGTCCCAAGGTGATGAAAAATTATTTTTAGGTTCTTCCAGCCGGATATTGTTCAAAAATACCAAAAATGCCATTTGCCCAATTATTTCAGTACACTGTTAACACTCCCTAATACTTTGTTAAGTATCTCCATTACACTATTAACACTCCACTGTATATTGTTAACCTTTGCATAAAATGTCTCAACTTAATTATTTCTGTACAATGTAAACACTCTCTAATACATTGTTAATTATCTCTAATACACTGCTAACACTCTCAAGTACATTGTTAACCTTTGCTAATTCACCGAGAGCATTTTCGATAATTTTGAACAACATCCGACTGGAGAGATCTAAAAATAAATTTTCAATGTCTTAGGGACCTTTAGAATAATTAAAAATTTCATGGACGTGAAAAAATGGATGGGTGATCACATAGACTCTTAATTAATTTTTCCAAAAATTATATATGCATTCATAATATATTACATGAACTCATTAAAAGAAATAACATAATAAGTTGTTAACGAGATATATATAATAACTATTAAAATATATACAGTTATCCCTACTATGTGTAACAATGTTTGAAAAACAAAAAATGTGTATTGGAGGGGCAAAAAATGACTTATCGGGTTCGGGTCGTCAGAATCCGTCCGCTTCTGTGTCCTCCGACGGGTACCGTCTGGTTGCCAGCGATCCTTCTCCTTGAATGGACAAGACTCCTTGAAGGGATGTCCGAGTTTGGTTTGATTTGGAGTGAACCTGATGTGATCTCTCAGACTATCTACGTACCCTTATAAAGGGATCAAGTCACACGTAGTTCATTTTTTTTTTTGGTGTAGCGATCTAGTGGAAAAATCTCCTCCCCTATATGGAGAATTAGTTCCCTATTTATAGTATGTTTCTAGTCCTAGAACCTTCTAGATGTCACATCCCCATTGGATGAGATGGGATCTCAGATTCTATGCAATTGAATCATTATTTGCTCAATCTACAGTTATTATCCTCCTATAGATCTAGCAAGATTAAGGGATTGACTGATTATTGATTCCATGTCTAAGGCCTATCTATGCAATCCTGGGGGATCAGTCTTTTGATGGCCCCAGATTTGTTGGATTTATATTTATCCTGAGAGTCAACAAGTTGATGATCTGTTGATTGGGTTGGGGGTCTTTGACTTAGTCGTAGGATTTTGGTAGGCTGGCGGGCTAGATCCACTTGAGGTGGACAACCTGAGTTGTTGGCCGTCGCTTAATCAGATCATGGTGTGGTCACATAGAGCTTCTCGAGCGAGCCTCATTTTTGGGCTCCACATGTATCATAAGGACCACAAAGGAAAAGATACATCATCAGTGAACAGGGGCACACACATTCCTCCTGGTACAGGGCACATTCCATCATACTGTGGTTCTTTTGTCCCTTTCTTTCTGTTTTTTCATTTTCTTTTTAAGATGGACACATGAGACATACTAAATTCAAATAAAAAATTGGATTTGTTTTTAGTGATTATCATTAAAATTTGGTTAATCTTGTGAAAAGTTTAATCGGTTGTGTCACATATTGTAACGCCCCACATTTACCTAACCGTTGATCGGACGGTAAATGGGTGGCTACTAAACTTAATCCAAATACAAGACCAAAATTTACAACTCTTTTTTTTTTTTTTTTATGATACCAATATAATAAAATAGATGATAATAAAATGAATAATATCCAATGGTTTTAAATCACCAATAATCTTATAAAATATCAGAGTTTTGCTGAAACAAAATACTAAAATAAAAATACACAATAAACCACCCCTGTGGGAGCCATCTAAACTGAACAAACCCAAATGGTCGATCACGACAATAATTTGTTCTCGAACCACTACTTCGAAGATATTCCGGAAAGATGAGACAAACCCAAACTTCACTTTGATCATCAGAATATGCGATACCTGGTTATAAAACAATCAGCCCATATCGAAAAGGGTGAGCGATTAACTCAGTGAATAAGCCCACTAACAAATTACTTCACGTGACAGTTATATATAAAAATAAGTTATATAAAAATCAGAATTTCTTTTAATAAATATTTTATTTTATTAAATCAATTTAAAATCATGAACAAATATATATATATATATATTAATGCAATCACGTGGCCCAATCCTTGGCCCACGTTGTAGAAATCATGAGGTTTAAATGTTATGACCAGGTCGGGTTCTCAATCGGAAGAACCGTTTCCCCAAAACGGGTGTGCCAAGCCCCAAATATGAGGGTTAAATGATACAATCATATATATATATATATATATATAATAAAGTTATATTAAAAACAAGAATTTTTTTTAATAAATTAATATAAATTCATGAGCTTAAAATATATATATATATATATATATATTTTAATGCAATCACGTGGCCCAATCCTTGGCCCACGTTGTAGAAATACTGAGGTTTAAATGTTATGACCGGGTCGGGTTCTCAATCGGAAGAGCGGTTTCCCCAAAACAGGTGTACCAAGCCCCGAGCGACTAAATCGCTCAAAAACTCCCTCGAGGAGACGTCGGATCTAGAAGACATTGATGGGTCGCCGCTGCCATCATTACGAGAACACCATCACAAGATGCCCCAGTTGCTTCAAACTCCAAACAAAGGAATCCGCCGCTGCAAGGAATGTTTTACCACACCCCTCACCGATCTTGGGACTCTTTGAGTCCTAGACCTTCCTCCCCAAAGGCGAAAAAGGTCCTAATCCGATCCGAATCCGTATCCGAAAAATAAAAAATATCCGATATTCGAAGATCCGGAGTATGGATATGATATCAGTCTATCTGATCCAAAAAATATCCGTATCCGACATATATATATATATATATATTGTCCATATTGTTATCTTGTATGATTAATCACAATGATAATATATTATAATACTATTAAAATTTCAATGTATGATATCTGAAAGAGATAATAAGCTTTAAAATCTTAATTTTAATTTTGATGTCTCTCTAAAATATCACTTGATTATCCAAATTAATGTTAATATTCAAACATGTCAAAAAATACCGTATCCGATCTGTATCCGAAGAGATTCGAATATGAAAACTAATATCCATATCCGAATCTGAAAGTTAGAATATGGATATTGGTATATCCGATCCGTATCTGTCCGATTGACAGGCTTAGCTGGAGATGGCCTAAGAGCAATGTTTGATACGATACATATATATTTATAAATTATATAAGATAAATACGAAAAAATACATTACCTCCGATTGACAGGCTTAGCTGGAGATGGCCTAAGAGCAATGTTTGATACGATACATATATATTTATAAATTATATAAGATAAATACGAAAAAATACATAGATAATTAGACAATTTTTTAGATAATTCAAGCAATAATATGTATTAATGAACTTCACATGCATTATGTTAGGTCCGGATGGTTTTGTATGGAAGGTATCTAATTGAAGTACTTTAAAAAATATTCAAAAAATACGGATATTTTGTTACTATGGATAGATAAATGGATATGTAGTTGGTACTCGGCAACAACATCTAGAAAGGTCAATGAACAAATATCTAAACTAACAAACTAGCAAATGCAAATGTCCAGCTACCACTACTAGCAAAAGCACAATTATTACTTATTTTCATCATTTTTTTCTTTTAAGGGTTAAGAGTAAGCCAATCAATGGATCGGATACTTAAATATATTGTAATATCATTCGGAGACGAATACTAATTTTCGGGTTCAAATCTTTTCAATTACGGATCGGATATGGATATTTTTTTAACAATTAACATGTTTAAATATTAACACTAATTAAGATAATCAAGTGATATATTAATGAGATATGAAAATTAAAATTGAAATTTTAAGACTCATTATCTCTTTCAGATATCGTACATTACAAATTTAATAGTAACATAACATATCATGATTGTTATTAATATATAATACAGACACACATGATTTTATAATATATGTCGGATTCAAATATTTTTCACATAGAATATACTCCGCATATTCAAATATCATATATTTGTAATTTTTCAGATATATTTTTTTCAGATAATTGACAGGCTTACCTAAGAGTGCACGTACCACCTTTCCACCTTTCCAACCAAATCATAGGATTTGCATTGGAAATCATATTGATGAATTCATCTCCATTGACAGCTTTGGGTTCTCCTCTCCAACTCCTCCCTTACTCTCTTCAAAATCTCCAACTCCTGCCTTTCTCCATTCAAAATCTTCCATTCCCTCCTCAACTCCTCCAATTTGCTCTCCAACTCCTCTTTTCTTTTCAAAATCTCCCTTTTCAAATGCTTCAGCTTCCTCTCGGCCTCTCCCTGCCAAAAACAAAACACAACAGACATTAAACAGAAGAAAAACAGAAAACCCTAACTGAAACCCTAATCCACCTATTTATCATTAACGGATCGATTGGCACGAAAACATTTTAGATGTGTATCCACCGCTTACTCCGATTTCCCCATCAGACTCCATTGCGATCGAATCGTCGTCGACAACGACCATGATTTACACATGGGCGCTGTTACACCCAAATCCGTTTCCCGCCCTAATTCCAGCCCTATATGCGTCAATAGAAATCTAACGACGCAAATGCTCATGTTAATAAAGTATATACTTTGAAAGAATTATTTTACATTTTCTATAAATGCATCAATGGAATTCATTGGAGTATATGTTTCATTTTTTATAAAAGCATGTGCCTTATTAGATGAGATATATTATTTTTGAAAAATTCAAAACTCGTGTAGACTGAAATTGAGGATGGAAATGGGGTTGGATGTAACATTATCCTTTACACATTGTTCAATGTTCAAAGACCCTATAAACGGATGAAGAGGATAATAGAGGCCAAAAACAAATGGGTGCCTCTAATTGCACCCCTCGGTTTTTGGGTGGACACTCCTATTAATCGGGTTATGTTAAAAAAATCTATTTGCATTTGGATCTTATGCACACCTACGTCCATCGAGTAATTGTGGAAAAGTCAACATTTCTTGTGTCGGCACATAACTCATCTCATAGCCTCTTGAACCTGGTCAACACTACTATTATTGATATCGTACCACCATCAGCATCCCTTGTGTTGAATGGGTTACAAAACTCAATCCATAACCTCTATAAATTCCATCAACACCATGTTTTTCGTAGATTGTTATTACTGTCAATGGTGGTGTTGTCGAAGAACCAATCAGTGTTGATGATCATTTTCTGGGTATGTCAACATTCTGTGTTTTGACGGGTTAACTATATGGCGACAACATAAGTGTTAGAACTAACACACCAATCTTATTTTTCATTTTTTCCAACGATTCAAACATTAAAATTGTCAAACAAAATTTAAGCATTAAATTAAACATTCAAACATTGGAACAACTTATAAACCTAGCAACAGCAAAATGTCATACGATCTTGTTTTAAAAACGAAGAAAGACGGCTGGTGTGAGTGGATGGGCGACACCAAGTAACAAATGAAGGGAGACGGCCGACATGAATATCGGTGAAGGATGGTAGTGAATGTGAATGACAATGGCGCGTGAGTGGACGGGCGACACTGAGGAATGGTCACCGAGAGAGCTATCGGCAGAGAGGGGAGGAAGGGAGAGAAAAGGAGGTAGGGCCGTTTTTTTTTAGGTTTCAAATGGATTGGTTGGAGGGGTGTGCATTGAAAACTCTATCTTCCTTTAAGTAGTGTGGTGTTTAAAGAATGCTTGTGATTTTGGTTGGGTGTGAAAAGAATGGGGTGTGCACCTAAAAACGAGGGGTGCAGTTAGAAGCACCCAAAACAAATCCCTAATTCACGACTGTTCGCCCGTGTATCCAACGGCGGAAAGGTTGCTTTAGACGGTTTTGATGGCACAATTCGGCGTGTTCTGTTTTTTTTTTAAATATTAAATTTTGTTTAATTTGATAAAATTCAACTTTTTTATTGCCATATGTACCCTTTCATAAATTTTATAAGCTTTTATAATTAAAACGTATATATTAGTTTTTAATATAAACCCATCAGCCAAAGCTCTTACATTATATTGAAAATATATAAAATATATTTTAACATTTTTATTAAAATATATGGTATTGTTTACTATATTAAAATATTACTATACATTATGTAGTGAAACATAATGTACTTTATAATACAGTTATAAGAACATCTTTTGTTTGAGAAACACGGTATATAACAAACAGTTAGCATGCTATTTGACGATCTAATTTTGAAAAATTGAAAATATTATATTATTCTTTGTTGTTGTAATGATGAGTTGTTCTTGATATTTTATATTAAAAGTTATATATTAAAATAGATGAACATAATATAATGTGTGTTTCACTGTGTTTCATAAAATGGGGGACCTAGATAAACAACCATATAAATTTTCGAATGAATGAATTTTATATATAGAATATCAAAATAATAAAATATTCCCTCATATCAATTTGGGTCCATAGCTCAGTGGTAGAGCAATTGACTGCAGATCAATAGGTCACCGGTTCGAACCCGGTTGGGCCCTTTATCCCTCTTTTGAAGGGGTCTTTTTTAAAGTTTTGTGATTAGTAAAATGAACGGCTCAGGATCACTTGATTCTATCAGTTCTTTTTTGGCTCATTTTACTGTATCTTTGAATCCAATCATGGGCGGAAAATCCATCGCCCATAATTTCATTGAATAATTCATTAATTAATCCAAAACAATAATATTTGACAGACATCCACTTTTTGAAGTTCTAGTTTCAGAATTTTTCATTTGAAATTAAAAAAAAAAAAGCTGATTATATGACCATCAAACTTTTTTTTAAAGGTAGATATTTGTTATCTTACTTTATTTCTGAATTCGAATTACAAACTTAAAAAAGAGAGAGAATGGACATATGACCATCAGACATGTATGATTAATCAATTACTCTGATTTAATTTTTGTAAAAAAGATCTATAAAGCTTAGGTCTCGTTTGAAAACAGGTTTTTGAAGCTATTGGGTTTACAGGAAGTTGAGTTTATCAAACCTGTTTTCAAACAGAAAAAATACTACAATTTAATTAAAAGCTGCATAAATATTTTTGAAAAAAAAAATTCTTAAAACTAGGTTTTTCATAATCTATGAAGAGACAGCTTCCTGCAAATTCAGTTTTAAACTTATTTTTTTTAGAAAAGCTGACTCTCAAATCCATTTCCAAACGGGGCATTGGATCTGCGTTTAGCTCTTCAAATGTGGAGTGACATTTAAAAAGCTAAAGATTTTCAAACGCGGATTCAAACCGATTTTCGGCCTTTAGCTTTTCAAACTATCATCTTATTTTTTTAGGTTAAAAGTCTAACGATGAAAAAGTTAATAAAACAATGTTTTTCAAAAGTTGAGTTTAAAACTTTAAATTTAAAGAATATCAACGTTTCAATCGCACGTCCAAACGCAATCTTAGAATAGGCTTTGGATTCTTTGCTTGCATTTTCACACTTGTATCTTGTTTGATTTTTATTGTAGGTTTGTCACATCATTATTATTAAAAATAAGTGTTTTTTAGCTTTCAGTCCTTGTAAACATACCTATGTAGGGATCGGTCACTCACTTCTTTATATTTTGGTTTTAGTCTCTAGATTTAAAAGATATGTTCTTTTTTAGTCACTGCCAGGGACTAAAAACAAAACCAAATAATTTAGGGATAGGTCCCTCACAGAGACTAAAAAAGAACATATCATTTAAATCCGAGGACTAAAACCAAAATATGAAGAATTAAAGGATCGATCACTAAATCATATGGTTTAAGGGAACTTAAAAATAAAAATCTCTAAAAATAAATAGTTGTAAATACATCGAATCATTTTATGGATTCATACATGATGAATGAAGCCATTTCATTTGATAAATTTATAGTCGTCTAATTGATTCAAGCATAAAATAAGTATAAAAAAACAAATAGAAAATCCATTCCGTTGTATTAGAATGTCATGAGTGGTTGTAGAGCACATTGTAAATCCCCCTAACCATTGTTACAAGCGGACAAGAAAAAGAAAAAAAAAACAAATACTGAATAAATTTTTTTTTAATAATATACTTTGAACCTAGGAATATACTTTAATAATGACTTATAATAACTTTTTAGTGATGAAACACTCAGTCTGTTTTGTAGCATATTTTATATCCTCATATATTAAACTATCATATTGTATGGAGCTCTATCATAACATATGACGTAAAAACAAATTTCATTTTTTCAACGCAAAAAAAAAAAAAAAAAACGTATATTAATATATATATTATTTTATATAACATATATTTCAAAGAGAGAGTATACAATTTTAAAAAAAAAATAAAAATAAACCACCGTATACTGTAATTGAAACTGTACATGAGACTAAACGTATCATTTTCTTTTCTTTTCTTTTGGTAGAGGAGGCCCATAAGAGGCTATACAAGACAGGGCCCATGGCCCATAGAAATACAAATTTTTCAAATCCCATTGAGATGACAACATGATCAATCCTTGAACCTCCCCTTCAATTACTCAACCCACCCCCAAATTCCATTTTTTCGGGTGCTTTTGATTGTGCAATTACACAACGTTTACAATTGCAGGAAGTTGCGTTTATAATCGTACACTCAAACAGTTTTATTGTAACAGTTTTTTACACACAGATTTTAAATAAATAATGCTCAAAAATTGCGATCAAGTGAGCACCGAAACCCACCCTGATTCCTGTTTCTTCCAAATCTCTCTCTCTCTCTCTCAAAAGTGCATCTATGACGACGTCATTTATCACTCCCCCTCCACGAGGATGTGGAGACGCAGCGCGCGTGCCTCCACCCCCTACATCTCGATCGCAGCCAGATCCACCACATCCATCGAAATCAGCGGGAGGAGATGTCGCGGGGACTTGCATAGATTCAGTTACGAGGTTGCTGCGGAAGAGGTGGAAGCCTGTGACGACGATTTGGGGGTGCCAATACGGAGGCGGTGGGGGGGGTGGGAGGTGAAGGTGGTCACCGTGGCCAATGCGGAGGGTGTGGCTGTAGAGGTCGCAGGTGGGGCGGCAACAACAGTCTGAGGGTGGAATTCGATTGTCACCACTCACCACCAATAGCTTTTGGGGCCTTCTATTTTGAGAGAAAGACGAAAGAGTGTCTGTGACAGAACGAGTGAGATTAAAAGATGAGGCTCAGTGTTCGTTTGACAGTGGGTAGTAGAATAACTAAAGGGGTGGAAATAAAAGGGCCTTCTATTTTTGAATGGTAAATGATTTTAACTGAAGAGGGGGAAGAGTAGAAATAAAGAGGGGGGGGGGGGGGGCGCCTCAGAGAATTCCAACACTGGTTTTTTTTTTTTACACATAAATGGTTTGAGACAACACCGCAACCCAATGTAAAAAATTGTTGATACACTCAATTTGTTTTATAAGTCCTGTCCGTAGTCTTTATATACAACATTATTGTAGTGTGTGGGTTCTGTCAAGATATATAGGGTTATAATTTTTTTTAAATAAAAAATATATTAGTATATCTCATATAATTTTTTAATTTATATAATAATATATATTTCAATGAGTGAGTGTATTTAAAAAAAAAAAGAACTGCGGGTGACTCAAATCTAATGTTGCACATGTGAGCGCATGGTCACCTTAAATAAACCAAAAGGAAAAAAAAAAGAAAAAGAAAAAAAAGTAATAGCACCAAATGCACCTACTTTGTTCATAGTTGCATGTCCCCCGATGATAAAAAATTTATAACTTAATTTTTTACTTAACAGACGGGATGCTTAATATTTAATATTTATATATTTATTTAAAATAAAAGGTGATGACGAATAGTTTGACATGTAAATCATATGAATAAATTAGATCGAATACCTATACTAATTTATTTTAAAATATTATTATGATATAACTACACCTATCAAATCTTTATAAACTACCATTTTTTTTTTTTTTACTTATTCACTCATGTTCTATCGTAGCTATTCCATTACCCTGTTTGGGGTGAAGCATAAACCATAGACAGAGAAGAATACAGTATAATAGCATCCAAATAACTGTTTGTTTGGCAAGAATAAATCATGATAGCTATGTCTGGATAAGTTAGGATAAAGCCTGATAACTGTTCTAAGAAAATGGTAGAATTGCTTATCAGGATTTATTTATGCCAATAGATAAAAATATCCTTCTCTGTCATTTTAAAAATTTTATATAATCTAATACTGTCTGCACACATTCTAAAAACTGTCACATCTATCATATCACACACACATCTCTCATACTTATTCCTAAACACAAATAATTTATACAGGGATATAATTGTTATTTAAAAAATTATAAACTTTTATCTATATGTCATGTACTACTTATCCTTACTTTACTCAAGCTTGAACGAAACAACAAAAATAATAAACAGGGACCAAAAGGATATCACAGTAATAACACATTGAACCCCCGCATTCCAACCCGAAACAGCTTCCCCTTTCGTTGAAAGATATAAAAGCATTCACAAATCTCTCTATAAAGAAACACGAAAAAAAATACAAAAAAACGATTACAACATTCGCAAATCTCCGTGTCGGCGGATCCCCCGTCCCCATCTAGGGTTTCCGAAGATCCATCCGCCCTCGAGGACCGTTGGATCGGGATCCGATGGCGGGGGCATCGCGCCGTCTCCGCGACCTCCAGTCACAGCCGGGGAACCGCGTCTGCGTCGACTGCTCCCAGAAGAACCCGCAGTGGGCGTCCGTCTCGTATGGCGTCTTCATGTGCCTCGAATGCTCTGGCAAGCACCGCGGGCTCGGCGTCCACATAAGCTTCGTCAGATCCGTCACCATGGACTCCTGGTCCGAGATCCAGCTCAAGAAGATGGAGTCCGGCGGGAACGACCGCCTCCTCTCCTTCTTCAGGTCGTACGGCGTCGCGAAGGAGACCGACATCGTCGTCAAGTACAACACGAACGCCGCGTCGGTTTACCGGGATCGGATCCAGGCCCTCGCTGAGGGTCGGGCGTGGACGGATCCGGCCGTCGTGAAGGAGACGCTGACCGGTGGTGGTGGTGGGGGTTGGAAGAAGCCGCCGCTGGCGCAGAGTGGCAGGGACGGTAAATCTTCGAACAACGGCGGGTGGGATAGCTGGGACGATGAGGGGACGGATATCAGGAGGAACCAGTCGGTGGGGGATTTCCGAGGGGGGAGCGGTGGACGAGGCGGCGGCGGCAGCGGTGGAGAGGGGCCGGTGAGATCGAGATCCACCGAAGATATGTACACGAGATCGCAGTTGGAGGCCTCGGCGGCGAATAAGGAGGGGTTTTTCGCGAGGAAGATGGCGGAGAACGACTCGAGGCCGGAGGGGCTCCCGCCTTCGCAAGGCGGGAAGTATGTTGGATTCGGTTCGTCGCCAGCGCCGATGCCGAGGAACGGGTCGCAGGGGGACGTGATCTCGGTTGTGTCTCAGGTGTGGATCTGTTGCTTCTTTTAATCTTTTGTTGCTGCATTGAAAATCATGGGATCTTTGTCTTTTGTGGAATTAGTATTCGAAGTATCTGATTCTTCAGAAGATGATCTTGGAAGATCTCAGGCCGCCCGTTAACCTGACATATTGCTCCTCCTATGATGGGGCTTGTGCCCGTTGATGCTGAACACTGATTGAATTGAAAACTGATGTCCTAGAAATGAAATTATTTGTGAATGCCTACATTAACCACTTTTCCTTGAAAAAAGATTGGAACAATCATATTATTAAATGACACTCCTCGAAAAAAAAAAGAAAAGAAAAAGATATAATGTGGAGAACAGAAGAAGCTAAAAAACTAGACCTGAGGCTTGAACAAGGTCCTTCCGATAGAATGACACTCCTTAGCACAATGTATCTCCAATTTTGTTTTTTCATAATACTAGAATTCTATTCTTCTTCAATAAGTACCATTATCCAAGCATGGAGAGAGGCATGTGATTGCTGCCGAAGTGTTCTCTTCATAAGATCCTTTCTTTTTCAAAAAAATACTCATTGTGCATGAGCCATATACCCAACAAACCGCATGGAACATAAGGCTTTGGAATTTCAATTTATTACTATGATGCCTCTTTTCCTTTTTACTGAAACTATTCCCACAATTGTTGAAATCACATCTCTATTCAAGGGCTGGCCGCACCATGATCCATAAGCCAGTGCTATTTGGGCTACCATAAAATATGTGATCTATAGTTTCATCTTCATTGTCACAGAATTCACAACAAATATATATATATATTTTTTAAAAGAGTTGCAAAAAGTATTACCATCATTCACTCACTTCAATTGATGGGTTTGTTTTTAGAGGATCCCAATAGGTGCATTGAAAATAGAGGAAAATAGAGAGGTAGTCAAAAAGAACTGCCTTCAAGAGCACAAGAAATTTTAAGTATGTTTATATATATTCCCCCTGTTTATGTAAAGTTCTCATGCTTTTCAGTGCTTGACTTGAAGGATGTGAACAAAAAAAAGTTTTTGCAGTAAGTCTCCCATTGTTTATTACCTGCTGTATTTAAATTTCCTATGTTTATGACCTGATGCTTTGAAAATTACGTTGCCACTTGATTCCTTCTATTTAGGATAAGAAGCTGTCCTTTCTTCCATATATGTAATGTTATTTATATGTATGCGGTTGGACTTAGAACCCAAGATCTCATGGTTGCAAATTTTCTCGTCAATCATTGAGTGATGGGTCCAGATCCCCTTTTTCAATGATTCTTAAACATTTCTTTCTTTAGGGTATTGGGAGGCTATCTCTGGTTGCGGCTTCTGCTGCTAAAGTGGTTCAAGCAAGCACAACCGAGCTTACTTCCAAGGTAAAATTCTCTTTCTCCATTATCTGTCTTTACAAATTGGTTTCTTTGCTCCATTGTTCCCTTTTTATCTTTTCTTTTAGTTGATACACCAGTATTTTAAAAAAAAAAAAATCTGAACTTTATTTATAATAAACTCACCCCTCCCAAAGAGTTTAGTTAATGCCTTCATTGATGGTGATGAATGAGGTCATGTTGGTTGTCAAGTTATGCCATGCGATGGTACATGTCTTGAGCTGCTACATCAGTTTTGTATTTGACATTCTTATTATGTGGATTGTTGTTGATAACATGAAGATAGTGTTACACTTTGATGGAAATTTCTCGAGCAATTGTATTATTTGTTCCAAGATGAAAAGCAGCTTCTCTGTAGGGACTCTTACAAGTTATTAAATATAAGAATAACTGGGTTTGTTTATCAGCCTACGCTAAGTTGTGTTTTTTGTGTCTTGAAGGATTCACTTGAGCCTTGAAAGTTGAAATTCATCTCATATTTGTCTGTTTGTTAAATTTCATATCCTTTTAAAGAGGCTGCTATATGGGTATATTATATGTTCGTCATTTGTTTTCCCTGCTCATCTACACAAGTATCTACCAGCCAATTGCATTAATATTGAATTCAATTAGATCTCTTTATATTTTTTAGTTGAAAACCAAGGTAGAGTTGCATATTTTAAACTTAGTTAACCTTTTTTTTTTCTTTCAAAAAGACTGGTAGAATTCTACCACCAAATTCCATGAATAAATTTTGAGGTACAATGGGAAGGATAGAAGCAAGAAAAATACATAAATCCTTTATATGTCCTTAAATACTTTTCCCTGTGAATTCAGCTAAAAGTTCATAATTCCAAATCAACTCCTCAGATCATATTCTAGTAGAATGATATATCACTAAAATCCCTTCCATATGGTGCCTCATTGTTGATAGCAGTCTATTATTTTACCCAAAACAAAGCCCGGACTTGGACACCGCCAAGGGTGGGACTTGAACGACGAGTTTTTGGAGGTGGGTGGTGCTCTCCTGCTAACCAAAGCTCGATTCATATATCTTGCTTCAAGATTCAAATCGTGTGTGTGTGTGTTTTTTTTTTTAATGAAAGATAGGTGCTATCTTATTAATAGAAAAACCCTGCACAAAAGGAGACGAGGGATATCTCCATACAAATGTTAAAAAGGAAAATTAAAATATTAAACAAAGTTTGTCTTCAACAATGATGAACAGCCCAACCAAAACAAAAGGAGAACCTCAAAACAAACTACCCAAGCCAAGCATCGCCCATAATGGTGGAAGGAGAATCCACACCAAATTGTGGAGGTTAAGGAAAATGGAGTTGAAGAGAATGTCCTTTTTGTGGAAGGGTCTGACGAGAAGCGGTCTTCACCCAATATTGATTAGGTCCTAATCAATAGAGAACTAAGGTTAAGGGGAATCGGCCTGTGGGGTCTTGATGAATTTAACGCCACTCTGATTGTTGATTCTGGAGTTTTTGTTTGTGGTTCAAGTCAACTATGGGTCACAAATATCAGAAACAAGTATTATCAGATTATCAGTCTAGGAGACCATGGGACATTTGTTTGTTAGCTAGTCAGTTTTTGGTTTGAATGCCTAATGTCATTGGGGCATTGGGGAATCAGTACACCAGTGATTGTTCATTTGTTTGTAGTGGTACCGATATTTTCTTCTGGAAGGATAGTTGTGTGGAAGATGGCTCTTTGGGTTCTCTTTCAACAAGGATGCAAAAGTAGGGAACCTCTTTGAAATTCAGCAAGAATGGTGATTAGAGGCCTAGGAGCTGAAGGGATTTGTTAGATCAGCAGAATATGGAATCTCTGAATTTTTTGGTCATTCACAATGTGGTGATTGGGGGCATTGATTTTATTTATTTATTTTATTTTTGGGTGTGAGGGGGTGGAGGAGTGGAGCAGTGGGAGTGGTGAAAGTGCAATATTTGCATAAACAATGATATGCACTACAAATATGCCGATGAAATGCTCCAAAAGATTCACGCCAGAGATCTGGATGATATGTTAATTGTTTGATTCTTAGAATGAGTCCTGACCACTTAGTCTAGAACTCTGTGTATACCATTCAGGTTCAGAAGGGGATTTGTGAGGTATCTCTATTTCAATGGCAACATCCAACATCTACGTTTGCTCATTTGTGGTGTTTGGGACATGGAGTGGGTTGTGGGAAGAGCAGCATTGTGTGGATGATTTCCCATTTTTTGCAGGTCTACGACTCTACGGGCGATATGGTATAATATCTTTCGGGGTCTGAATAAGGGTGCAAGCAACTCTCTTAGTTATGCTTGCTCTCTGCTCTTCGATGGACTAGTTTCTTGAGTGGTGTTGGTAGGGGGGAGTTGACAAAACCTAGGTAGAATGTAGTTCAGCTGCCTGTCCATGCTTTCATGTCAAGTGAACGCCTGTGCTAATTTGTCCATTTTGATGTTCTGATTTTGTAGTGAAATGTTTTTTTCTTCCAGTCCTGCTGTTTGATTTCCAAAACTGTTTTATTTTGCAACAAGTGCTCAAGAATATTAGGGTACTCTCCGGCTGCATGTTATACCCAGGGACACGATGCTGAGATTGTGACCTTATGCACCTCTGTGTAACCTAAAAGTTCCATTGAAATGATGTGCTGATTTAACAGGTGAGGGAGGGAAGCTATGATCAAAAGGTCAATGAAACCGTGAGTGTCGTCACAGCTAAGACCTCCGAAATTGGACAGAAGACATGGGGGATCATGAGAGGCGTGATGGCGATGGCCTCACAGAAGGTCGAAGAGTACACCAAAGAAGGCATCAACTGGGACAGCAGCGGCGGCAACAGCAACTATCAGCGGAGCAACGGCGAAAGAAACGGATACTATCAGGAATTCAGCAGCAACGAAAACAAGGGTTGGAATTCATCCCAGGTGGATCACAACTCAATCGGTTCTTGGGATGACTGGGACCAGAAAGAAAAACAGGTGGGGTCTGCCAAAGGGGGTTCCCCGGGTGGTGTCGGCCATGATAGTTGGGCGGGCTGGGATGACGTGAAGGATGACGGTGATGATCACTACTATGGAGGTTCGTCAAATAAAAGCTCGGGCCTGAATGGGAAGTCGGGATCGCAGTGGACGGATGGCGGATTTCTTTGAAACACAAATTTGGGTGTTCCAAGTAAGTACTTTTTTTCCTTTTTTTCTTGATGCTTTGTGGTTCATTATCAATTATTATATCAATTGCCCATAATAATAGAATTCTTATTATTCTAAAGACAGTATTTTATGAATTGTAGATTGGTCAAGAATTGTGGGACATGTTATCAATTTTTTGGTTCAATGATTTCGATTGATTAATTGATCGAGACATATGGATTCAGCATTATTTTTTACTTGGACAACCTGAACTCTTTCTGTAAAGGTTAAATTGATAAATACCTTTATTTTGCCAATCATTGATATTCTGATTCTGTGTATTAAGGTACAATATTTGATCACATTATATATATCATCACCAGTTCCCCCCCCCAGACCACTCTTTTTTTCCAGGTCGTGCAGGTTTAAATTCTCGTATTGGCTTTGCTATGATGGTTGGCTAATCATATTGTTCATTTAACTGATAGGTTGGACCTTTAAAAAAATCAGTGGGAGGTGGAAAATCCACACCAGGCATCTTGTCCTGAAGTACATAATATAAAGTATTTAAAGTGGTTTTGATTGATACCCACTATTTCATTACAAAAAACGTATAACAAAAATGTTGTCCTTTTGTGATGAGTGCAATTCTTTTCCACTTCGGAAAAGATGCTTACCTGATATGATAATTTTGTAATGGGCGATATTAAGTGCTGTTTTATGTACAGCTAGGCATATATTTGATTTTTATTAATTTTGTTTAAACCAGACATAATATAATATAATAAATTATAGAAAGAAAAATTTTGTGTTAAGACCAAGGGACACCACCCGGATTTGCCTGGTTCAAACCCTGCCGTCCACAGGTTGACGTTGTGTTATTTATAGTAGAATTTTTTTATCAAATTCTCAGCAAATAAAACAATTCCTTGACCAAT
This sequence comes from Acorus gramineus, assembly GCA_030737835.1. NCBI lineage: Eukaryota > Viridiplantae > Streptophyta > Magnoliopsida > Acorales > Acoraceae > Acorus > Acorus gramineus. Next base: position 2,628,026 of record CM060854.1, read on the forward strand.
TTAGATGTGTTATTTATAGTAGAAATTTTTATCAAATTCTCAGCAAATAAGACAACTCATTTAGTCAGAAAGAAAGAAATGCCCATGCAAACTTTTTTTTAATCAAATTTTTATCTTGCTTTCAAAGTTGGCAGCAACAATATTTTATAGTGCAATCACCAATCAATAAATTGACATCTCTACTATTCAGTACATGCACTGTACTTGAAACCAATTTCTCTAATCTACTAACGTAAAAGGATCATTCAAGACGTACAGAAATAACATATTATCGAGAATTCAAAACCTGCAATCCCATTTGGATGTGACCGCATTCATTAGAACTGTGAAGTTGAGCATGTTTTAGGTGATGACTTGGGCAGTGTCGCACCATCCAAAATTTGGATTTTTTACTGACAAAAAAATTCTCCAAAACTAGCAATAAGCCAACAATAATCTTAGACAAGTTTGACAACCAAAATCCAAACCAATTGACATCCATAGGATGTATATGCTGTGCAACAAAAAATTGTACGAATGCACTTGTTATATATATTGGCTATGACAGGCCAAAGTATAATGAACACCAGGGATCCTTAACAGTTTGTAAAATCTACTCTTTTATCTCTATAGCTGCCACATTACATGGTCATCTATAGCACCCACATATACAAGGCATTATAAACAATCAGAACCCAAACCCAGACTATACTATGTCTCCGGTGCCGCCACCATTAGCCTTCGACGGGCTATCGCTGCCCTCGCCTATGACCTTAGAGACCGGCGTCTCGTGCGCGTGGACCACGTCATGCTGTTGCACCACCAGGATGGACGAGACCGCCCCGTGCGCCGACGAGGCAAGTATATCCCCCACTGGCCCTAGCTCGGCATGCTCGGCGGTCCGGTCGGCGAGCTCCGCCACCATCAACGAAGGGAACCGCCCCTTCCCCACCACGACGAGCTCGTAATCCTTGCTCCTCCCTATCGCCAGCACAGCCTCCACCACGTTGCTCGCCGCCCTCTCATCGTAACCCGCCGTCTCCCCCCACCGGTTCCGGAACGCCTCCACCGCCACATCATCCAGTGCCTAACACATAAAAGTTCAAGGGTTCAAAGTTTAGAGTTCAAAATATATAAAACATGACAAGACTTAACAACTAAATATAAAGAATATTCATCAATCATAAAAAAAGGACTTGTCATTTTACCTTCTCCTGATCACGGTCCATCACTGCGGTCGAGAAGCTGTAACTCTGCTCAGCGCACTTCTCCGGCGAGGGCCTCAACGTGACAGCCATCGACTTCGCCTCGACGAACCTCACAAGCGTAACCCTAATACCGGGGTGCTCCGCCATCCTCCCGCCGAGCTCGAGCGCCTCCCGGTCATCCGGCCCACCAAAGAACACGACACAAACCCCATGGGCCACTTCCGCGGGCCCAACCTGTTGGGCCCCTCCAAACCCACGGTCCACCAACACCGCCACCGAACACGGGGCCTCCCTAATCACCCTCTGATTCACTGCCCGCCAGCCCGGCCCGACGTGGTCCGTGCCGTGCCTGTGAAAAGGCAGCACGACGAGCGCGGCCCGCTTCCCCTCTGCGACCGCGCACACATCCTCGTGCATGGTGTGCAGGGCCGAGACAGCCGTCATGGGCCGGACTTTGACCCGGCCCAGCTGTCCGTAAGCCTCGAAAGCAACGGAGACGTCGTCGTTGTGGGCCGCCTTTTTTAACGGGTTGCGAAAGGGGAGCCCGTTTTTGCGGGCCCGTTGGGCCATGACTATGGAGGAGGACCTCTCGGTGAGCTCGATGAGGCGGAGGATGTAGAGCTTGAGCGCGGCCCGGCCCGTGCCGCGGACGGTCTCGATGAGGTTGATCATGGACGGGACGTCGTGCGGGCCATGGACGCACGCGAGCACGTGGAGCTCGCCCGTGTCCGTGGCGGGTTGGGTTGAGCCCGTGGAGTTCTGGTGCTGGAGCTTGCGGCGTGACGGGCCGCCGCGGGCGGCACGGCGGGCCGGCCTGTAGATGGCCATCACTGTTGGGGTGGTTATGAATGTTGTGAACAGGGCCATTAATACAAGTATTGCAAATATTTCATCATTTAATACCTGTGGTCATGAAAAAGATATTGTCAGTAATACATATGAAATGAATATATATATATATATATATTTTGAATAATAGTTAGATATTTACTATCCGAATCCATTTCTGAATATTGAATTACAAATTCTGAACGGGATAAGGGAGGGGGTAAGAGAAGGATAAAAGAGACAAAAATATATATTCAATTAAGACCATAGGAAGGAACGCATGAATAAGTGTTTCATCAACCCTAAGTCTCTGTTTGGAACGGGGATAGGATTTTTTTATTCGGTATACATTTATCCGAGCATAAGTGAGTATAAATAAGGATAAAGTGATTTTGTGTTTGGTTGTGTTTTGAATTATTCTCGTTGATAAATGTAAGAATAAATGTTTTGTTGTTTGGATAAAATGTGAATAAAGTATGGATAAAGATTTATAAAAGGTAAAAAAATAATAATAGTTGATTTAACAGGTGATTTATAAGAGATGGTAGTAGTTGATTTGACAGTGGGCCCACATATTCTTTGGGTGGAATAACCTAGGATAACTTTTATTCTAGGGGTTGATTGGAATCCATATACCACTTTATTCTGGCATACTTAATCTGGGGTTATCCGGGCTTTCCGAACAGAACAAAATTTCTATCCGGGATTATTCGGGGGTTTATTGTCATTCCAAACATGGGCTAAGAAAAGAAAAATGATATAGCCAATCCCTTGTGTACCCCCAATTGTAGTGCATAGCAGTTTTTTTTTTAAAAGTTATATACTCTTACCATTAAATTACAAGTTATATGAAATAAAATATATCCTAAGATAATGTATTTTTTATTTAAAAAAATAAAAACATTTTTATATCATATACTAAAAGAGAACTCCATACATTTTAAAAACACAGAATATATTATTCAATAATAACATATGTATTGTACTATCATATAGAGTGGGCTGACCCAAGGCCCATCTTTATAAAGAGAGGTTGCTACTTGCTACGAAGAAAGTACAATGAAGAAAGTACATATGAGAAAGTTGTGACATGTGAAGAGAAAGTTAGTGCATGAAAAGCTATACAAAAGATGCTGAGTTATGTAATATTTATCAAAATGTTTTCATGAGAGCTATGCAGTGGACGTCTCACATTAACAGTGATGGTATCAGATACCTGGATGAGTAGTTAAATCAAATGATTAAAAATGGGTTCTTTTTTATTGGCTTCTTTGCATTTTTTAAAATAATTTAGAAGAGCTTTGTACTCCAAAAGATGATTTAAAAGTGACTTCGACTGTATAAAAGAAAATGAATGTTTTCTCGACTAGGTCGTAGTGTTGATTCACCTAAATCAAACACGTAGTATAAATTTTATATTTAAAAAACTTCCTCACTCACTCTCAGAGAAACAACAGTGATAAAGTGTGTTTTTAAAATCATTCTTTCGCAAGGAAGAAAAGTAAACCACGTGAAATAACAATCTTCTCAAACTAACAATAGAAAATTATTATAATTTAAAAATAATTTTAAAATATGGAAGAAAATATTGGCCAGTAAAGCCTCCCCCAGATAATTTCACAAATCATGCATACAATTCAAGCACTCTTTATTAGAAAATAACTGTTTTTTTTCACTGATTAATACATTTGTGATTTGTCCATGATCCATTAGTCAAATTGTGTTTTCAAATTCTACAAATACAATCATGTGTGCTTGACTAATTTTGGTATCATACATGTTTACATTTTTGCTCGTCAAGTCAACCATAACAAAGAAAAAAACTGAACACATTATTTGTGTGAGATGGTGATGGGATTTGTGAGTCATAAAATTGTTTAAGTTGAGCATCTATAAAAAAAAAAAAATTAATTATAATTAAACCGTAGACATTTTCATTGGAAATTGATTTTTTACACTTAGATGACATTTTTTTATTATGTTTGTCACAAAGAGAATTCGAATGCGTGTGAGTTGGCAGATCTTAATTTTTATACATGAGTTTCTTGATATTTTTAATCATACATTAGTCTTCGAAATAAAAAGACATGATTAAAAACTATGATAATAAAATTAAATTTAACCCAACTAACAAACAACACATGCAACCTTAAAAAATAGAAGCAAAGCATTGACTCACCTTCCTCTCCTTGCCAATGTTAAGCACAATCAACTCCACAAGCCCCTTTGTGTTCATAAGCACCCCCAGCGTCAGCGCCTCCCTCTTCGGCATCCGACAAGCCACCGCCACCACAAAAGTCCCCAAAATCTTCCCGGCGCACGCCGTGAACACGACGAGCCCCAGCAGACCCCAAGCCTGGGCTCCATTGATCTTCGCGACATTCGTCTTGAGCCCGCTCGATGCGAAGTACAAGGGCAGCAGCAACCCCGACACGAAGTCCTCGATCCTCTCTATCAGCCTCCCCGCAAACTCCCCCTCCTTCGGTATCGCCAGCCCGAACACAAACGCCCCAAATATCGAGTGTATACCTGTCACAGAGTTTGTGTATGACATATATTCAATAAAAACTCCATCAAAATACAGAGATAGTTAATAAGTTTTATTCTAGAAATATAAAATTCGTGTATGACATATATTCAATTGAAATATAATAAATTATCCAAACTAAATAGATGTGAAGACATGAATTAAATGTATAATTCAGTACCACTATCACTATGATACCTATGGCATCCGTCACGAATCCCGAGATGAGGACCCCGCCGAGGGTGAGGCACACAGCGGCCTCACCACCTCCAGGGGACCGCCTTGAGATGCGGGACATGACGGGGCGGATGACGGTCATGACGAAGGCGACGTAGGCGAAGCCAGAGAGGAGGACCCAGATGGAGATGAGGGGGCTCTTGTGGTGGGAACCCCCGGAGAGGGCGACGGCGAGGGCGAGGAGGACCCAGGCGGCTATGTCATTGAAGGCGGCGGCCGCCATCGCTATCTCGCCGACGGGGGTGGTTAGGAGCTTGAGCTCCGCTAGGATCCTGGCGAGGACGGGGAAGGCGGTGATGGATAGGGCCACCCCCATGAAGACTAGGAATTGGATGAAGCCCACCTAGAGTTGAAAAAACGGATCAGATACACAATATTTATTCATGTTTTTGTGCACTGAAAATGTAATAATATATATACGATTCATTTCAATAAATACCTTCATCAAAAAAAGTTGTTTAAATAAATTTTGATTTGTTGGGATTGTGTTACATTAGAAATACTTAATACCGTTTGTATCACAGTAATTAATTGTTTAAAATACAACCCGCCCTCCAAAAATGATATAGACACCCTTCTTAAAAAAACTGAGATATTAATATTGTCTGTATTTTAAAAAATTAATAATTAACATGAAATAAACAATAATTAACCAGGATGAAATTCTTCATCTTTCCCACTGATGTAAAATAAATTTCAATTAAAAGTAATTTAAAAATTAGATCATTCAGCTCTTTATCACTTCACAAATGAAAAAGTGTATGGTTCCTACTTTTTCCAGAACTATCATAATATTCATTTATTTTTTCAAAAAAAATCTCAAATGCATATAATCACTCATCAAACTCTGTGCATCAGATAAAGATAAACCCAACAGTACCTGGTCTGCGCCAGGGACAGAGCTGCGGAGGACGAAGGCGACGCCGATGCCACAGACAAAGGGGAGCGATATCCCGGCGGCGGCAATGGCGCCAGCGCGGCGGCCGCTCCTCCGGATGGAGGCTAGGTCCAACTCGAGCCCAACCAGAAACAGAAAGAAAAGCAGGCCGATGCTCGCTACCGTCTCCAGTATTGGAGTGCTCCACGGTGGGAATATCCTCTCCATATATACTTTGTTACGCCCCAGTGCTGATGGTCCCAAAATAATTCCACCCTTCAAAAAAAATTTAATAAAAAAAAAAATTTAGTTATTGCAGTCTTTTTATTTTATTTTAATTTTAAAATTTTTTTGATCAATTCTATTTCTCATATCAAGTGAAATAGAAAATGTTAGAATGAGGGGGAGAGTATAAGAATAAGGGGGAGAAAGAGAGGTTGACGTACGTGCAGTCTTATGTGCAGTACTTATGTAAATAAATGAAACTGTGTGTAACAACGCTCATAAAATAAAATAAATTGCATACGATGATTTCGGCAATGACTTTGGGTTGGTGGAGGGGACGGAGGAGGAAGGCGAGGGAGCGGCTGAGGAGGAGGACAAGAGTGGCTTGGACTATGAGGAGTGGGAAGGCGAAGTCCAGCGGGTCATCCCCCTGCCACACGCCGTTTGATGCTGTTTTGATGGCTGTGATGTTCATCTCTCTCTCTCTCTCTCTCTCGTTTTTTGTTTGGCAGACTAGGTGGTATCGTGTTTATATAGGGGTGAGGAGAGGGGTGTGTTATTTTGTTATGGCGTAGTGGGTTTTGATTTATGATAATGTTACATATAAATTATACGTGTTTTAAATTTTTAAAAATATATATTTTTTATCTAATCAGTTGTATGTTTTTATAAAAAAATAAAATATATATTTTAATAAATAAAATTGATACATATTCTTTAGTGTATCTAATTGTTTCTTAGATAATGTTTCATCACGTGACATGTGCGGAGAGGGGATAGCGTGGAATTCGGGTCATCTGATGAATTAGACTAATCTTTATTTTAATGAAATATGAGTTTTATATGTTTTTTTTTTTGCCTCTAATTAATTGAATGAGATGAGACGTTAGTATGAGATGTGAATTGTTTACACAATTCTTTAATTAATCGGGTATAATTTATATTTTCCTGTCCGGACAAAGGATTAAAACCTATGTAAGCTGACTTCTTTTATACCGACAATAAACTGACTTCTTTTATACCGACAAAAAAAATCTTGGAAGAAAGTCTAACTGAAAATTTTGATGATAATGCATTTTTTGTATTTATTAGAATATTCTCACTTGTCAAGAAGCAAACGAGAGTGACAAGCCAATATATATTATGTTAAAAAATGTTTATTCAATTTAATTCAAATAAATTTATTTTCTATAAAAATATATATATAATTAAATTTATTTTAAAAAAATTTAAAATTTGACATCAATAATTATTTATTGTGAATATATGAATTTATAATGTAATATAAGTTTGGTATTCATTTTTATTATGTTAAACACTTAAAAAATTATATTTAAAATCCTTTGTTTTGATTTTTTATTTTTTTAATTATGGAATCCATTGAGAATTGCATCAAAATGAATACTCCGTTTGAGTGTTTGACCCAAAGATTGATTCCTCGAGACCCCGATGGCTTTTGATGTAAATAAAAAGAAAAATAAGTGCGTTATTCAGACTTGCCACCATGCATCGCCTACGTGTCATGCACTCTGTTACTCCCACTCAGCATCACAATTTCCCAAACCCATCTATCGGTCTGCCCGTACATGATGAGGCGGGAATTTTCATCAAATTACGATGGAGCCATCGAGATGTCGGTTGATATGTTCACACCCTCCCATTTACAGTCCACTTCATGCACCTGCTGTTGCCGGTTTAGGGGGTTATTAACTACAAGGCGTTAATAAATGAATGAATTAAGATAATGTTTGGTAGTGGGATTGGAAAATTGATTTTAAAACTGATTTTATAATAATTATCTTTTTTCAGTTTTTTTAATTATAATTTTTAAGTATTATTTATCTGAAATCAATATGTGAAAGTTACTATTACAAAACTAAAATTGTTTAGTTGTAAGATTACATAACTAATTTTTTTGTAAATATAAAAATTATCAAATCACAAAACTAAACACTACCGATTGATTTTGGCTCTCTTTGATCCTTTTATTTCGGACTCTTGAAGCGTCAATTAACAGGTGATCCGGGTAAAAATGGTCTAAAAGTCCACTTTAGAAAGAAAAAAAAAAAAGTCAAAGGGCAACACACGTTTCGGGTGTGCAATAAAGAGACGTGCAATCACTGGCCACCACCAGCTGCCATGTGAGTGAGGGCAGTTTCGTCATTTCAGATTTATAGGGCGAGTTCGTTTAGTTAGTACTGACATCGAATCTTAAATGGGGAGCTTCTTCACGGTTTCCTTTATCTCCGTCCGGTGTACGTGCATTGTTTCATCTTTGTTATTATTATTATAATAATATCATCATCATCTTTATGTTTCTCTTTGTGGGATAATAACAAAATAACTGCTGAAATATTGGCTGATATATAATGGGGCCTAATGGCATGTATTTGGTGTTGTGCAATGGTCCCCTTTTTTTTTAGGAACAGAGGCCCTAACAGCATACAAGGGATCTAATTTTTTTTAGGATTTTTTTATTTTTAAGTCCTCATAAACCATATAATTTAGTGATTGATTCATCATTTCTTTGGATTTTGATTTTAGTCCCTGAAAGAGATTTATCCCTAAATTATTTTGTTTTGTTTAGTCTCTGGGAGGGACTAAAATGAACATATCTTTAAATCTGGAGACTAAAAACAAAATGCGAAGAAGTGAATGATCGATCACTAAATCCTATGACTCATGGGGACTTAAAAATAAAAAAACCCTTTTTTTAAGCAATTTTGACTATTATTGTTTAGAATAACATCCTTTGAAAACAAAATTCAAAATATGTTAATTCATTCTAAAATAATCAATCATGCACCTCAACTAAACCCAATGTGCTGGATTCAGATTGACATCATCGGGGGATGAAGGATTAGGTCAAGTCAGATTTAAATTGACATCCACCACCTTCGAAATGGCATCATGTTAAGCTCTAACATAGACCCAAGCCAATTGAATTGTGACCCAAAAGTTGATTAACTCAAAAATTTAATATCCTAATATTGATACTCAAGTACATTGGCATACATCACATGACATTCTGGATTGATCCAAAAATAAATCCTCCAAGTTGGGAAAAATATGGTCCCATGTGTGTCAGTGTGTGATGCCGTCCTCCAAGTGACTTACTCAGATGAACAAGAGTACCCTGTAAGCAAACCCAAGATGCTAACTTTATCTGATCATGGAATTACTCTAAATATTGTGAAAGAAAGGAAAGTGGCCGATGTCTCAACTATGTTTTTGAATTTGAAATGGCCAACTCACATCCAATTAATGGCTCAGATTTAGTACTCTTTTTGTTAGTAAGTTAAGTGTAACAATCCCATGATTGTAGGGATCTATTCTCTTATAAATCAATTTGTATCATCCATAAAGATAACGCACACACGGAATTTTGTTAAGTGCGTGATTTCTTAATTTTACAAATATCACATAAAATATTAACAAGTTTCCATTTAAGTGTTGTGCATACACAAGTAATTAGTGGGCCACATGATCTATACTCAATATAGGCTCTCTTATTTATCTCATAATTAATCCTCTCAAGGGAAAATAAACTAAATCTCTTTTACAGCTCCAAACGCAGTCTACCCATGTTTTATTTTTTTTTAAGATCATATGCTTTATCTAATGAAGTATGTAATTTTATAAAAAGATGAAATATAAATTTTAATTAATTAAATGATATCATTTATAGAAAATGTGAAATTTTCAACAAGGTATTACGTGACAGTAATCAAGGGGATTAACGAAATATTTAGGATCACGATGGGACTGTAAAAAGAACTGAGTGTAACAACGCTCATCACTAAAACATATAATCTCATTCGTGCCAACACAATACCTACCAAATTACTCTCATTCCATCAAAGTGAAAAGGGGTTGTTACAAACTTTATTTACAATTCTGTATATAGTCACACATCCCTAACAAGACATTAATTTCATTAGACGAGGTATTAATTTTTTTATTGTTATTTTTTGTAATGCAATTCATTGAAAAATATATTTCATTTTTATGAAAGTACACATTTTGTTATATAAAATATACTGCACACGGAATTCTTTCTAACATTATTCAAGTGAAAAACATCACATAATATCCATAAGCAACTGAACTGTCTAAACATGATCATAAGATAAGAAGGGGACAGAGCTGGCAATTAATATAGTAAATGAACAAGGAAAGTTTTTAAAGTTGAAAATGGAGACACATTTGAGGATCAGTAGTCAATGAAGTGGCCATGCATCCCCCATTTATAAGAAGATGAGAAAATGTCCAAGATGTGAGCACCAAGAGACTCATCTCTGCATTTTTTTTTGGCCAAAAGTACCTTCTTTTTATGGTTCATTGTGCTTATCATTCCATCTGTGGTGTACGAAAAGGAATCACAGGTTACACCACTTATTCACTTATTGTCCCGCTTTTAAATTTGAACGGCTCATATTGACTACTGTAAGTGTTCCTTAATTACAGGGACCCATCCAAGCCGTTCAAATAGTGGTAATTTGGTAATTTCGTTGACCTGGCCAAATTGTGAAAAAGTCCATGTGAGATTTTTGGGGGGGTCAACACGATGAACACGTAGCTTTATTTTAGAAACCCAAACAATGGCGAGGGGCTCGTGAGGCTCACATGTAATACCGCGCGGTGACTTTAAGTGTCGTTTTCAACTTTTGTTTTTATTTATATTGTCAAAGGTCATGGCAGAAGGGGGAGGGGAAATTTGACTTCTTTTTTTTTTCATTTCGCGGCCTAATTTACCATCGATAAAATTATATGGTATAATATATGTTTTATTATATCAAAATATATACTCTGTTATATAATTTATAAACAAATATACATTTAATTCAATTCATGTTATTGCATATTTTATTTTTCATGAAAAATGTGTTTCATGTATATATTTTAAAAAAGAAAAATTAAAATATTTGTGAACTACAAACTGAGTCGGTATTAATCCTAACATTTTCCAATATATAACAAACTGGTCAATTAGACTTTTTGACGGAAGCCAATAAATCATCCAATCTACCTTTTCAATTATCAGATTGAACAGAACATAGAACAATCCAGTGACAAGATTTTAATCTGGGAAAAATGTATGTCTAGCCCTCTAGGCACCTCCATAGTCTTTTATTTCTAAAAAAGTATACATCCGTTTATTAAAAGTATATATTTTAAAAAAAATAAAATATACACATATTAGATAAGGCAAGATAAATTCACATGTCTATAAAAAAAGTTGCCTGATTAAAATCTTATTGTTGTACATAGATAAGTAAAAGTTCTCTATAATAATTACAAGGGAATCTACCTATATTAATGGATTAAAATATAATTAATCATTTTAAAAAACACTTATCCCACCTAACACTTTCACACCTAATCTAAAGAAAAATGATACATCCAGTCTCCAACTCTTTTAATTTTTCTTAAAGTATAAACTCGTCTAATTAAGTGAAGTGTATAATATTCGATATTTATCTAATGAAAATCGGATAGCAAATGTTTACCTTACTTAAAAAAAAAGTGAAGTGTATAATATTATGTGAAGTGTATACCAACTATTAAGCAATTCAATGCATTTTTTTTTTAAGAAATGAAAATTTTTAATGTTTCACACATTGTAATGTTGGAATATTGTACTGGGACTATAAACAGATTATAAAACAGACTGAGTATATCTGTGCTAACTCAAAACACATCATATGTCTCACCTATATATTCTCAAACACAAACAACTGATACAATAATAAATTTTCATCTAAACACTTAGAAGTATGTGATCCACTTCTTATTCATCATTTATACTTAATTTCTTCAAGGTAAACGAAACGACGTAACTATAATTTGTACTTTTTTTTTTTCAGTGAATGACAAAAAAAATCCTTCTAATTTACAAGAATTGTTATCTATTCGTCTATGACTTAAAAAAGGAGTTTTATTAGATATCCTGAATTTGTAGGTGACAACCGACAAGCCATTGACAATACCATTTTGAATCTTCTGAGTCACATGGGTTAGGTTATAAGTAATATATCATTGGATGGATTATGGATAAAACAAACAAATAAATAACTTACGATCTTCACAAACAAGGCAATCAACATTTATAAAAAGTATATATATATATATATATATTATAATACTTACACGTCAAAGACACATCAGTTATGTTCACTATATAATGATACAACCGTCTCCGCGTTATCAGTTATTTAAATTTTTCTTTCACAAAATCAACTATGACAATCACATCTCCATAATTTTTGTTGTAGTTTATGTAATTTTATTTTTTATTTGATCCATTGACCTTTTTCACAGGAGATGAACAGTATTGATCAATTTAATTAAAGCTCGATTCACCTATCGTTTCTTTCATTATTAACGTAATGAAGTAACTATAAATATTTATTTAATTTATGCTAAAATATGACAAAACTGTATGCTAATCCAAGGAGGAGTTGTTACATGCATACACTTATGCGATTATTTCTGGAGGAGACACGTCACCTAACGTATTATTAGAGATTTCTAATTAAGTATATATTCTACTATGTTAGGATATACTTTATTATGAAAAAATAATAGTTTATACATTTAATTTAACCAAGTATTTTAATGCTTACAAAAATATGTATTTATAAGATATGCATACATATTTCAAATAATTTAAATAGTGTGTAGTCTGCAAAAATAATTGTAGAAATGATTAAATATAATATTTTCTATTAAAAAATTGATGCATCTCATATAAATATGACAAAAAAATACTTTGTTAGAAACAGAGGTTTGAAAAGTCTGACATTCTCACTCTTCCGTTGGTTGTCCATGTCTGCATCTGCATGACTTCCATGCCCAATGGGTGTCAACTTTGAAATTTTAAAAATCAGAAGTCATAGTTTATTTTTATCCCATGGAGAACGGATTGGTGTCACAGGCAGATAAAAATATAGAAATTCACCTTCTTGTCTATAGAGAGCACAACTACAAGCCAACTGCAGGACTTGGATTATTTATCTGCTTTGTTAGGCTGAATTGCACTGGAAAAACAAGGTTACATATGCTTGTCATAGAATAAATTGTAACTCTTTCTTGTGACTCTTGTAAGCTTTAGTGCATATATCAAACGAAACATTTGAACCAAAAAAAAAAAAAATTACATAAGAAGAAAACAAATAATAGAGCATTGGGATTGGAAATAAAAAGGAATTGAAAATAAAAAAAAGGGGGGGTAACACGGGTTAAAAATAACATCAATCATCTCCACCACGTTCGTAGAGATACCCCCTCTTCAAAAATAAATAAATAGATGACTTTCTGATACATAGGAGACAAAAAGGGTGCATCAACCAAACCATCTCAAAATTTCAAATTTTAAACCATTAATCTGTCACCAGTCGAGTTCAGAACTATGTAAAGAACCATTATGAAGAGAATATAAAAATTTTAAAAAAAAATGAACTTGAATCAAGTCAATCAACCACAATCATACACAAAGGGCAAGCTTGAATTCAAAAGCTCTTGTTTCATTTTTTCTCAGGTTAATGTTGGCAATTACACCAAGCTAGATATGACAACAAAACAATGTCAACCCCCCCCCCCCCCCCCCCCCCCCCAAAAAAAAAAAAAAAAAAAGCCTAAATAACTGGTTAAAAACAAAAAGTAGACCAGATTTACAGATGTGTCTGTGTCTGTTGAGTGGGCTTCGGCAGAGCCTCATGTCTCATGTACATCAATTTGTATGGTATTGCAAAACTGGGTGTGTCAGCCAATTCTACTATCTTCTTCTGTTTCTACAACACACACTTTCTAATAAGCTGAAAAGGCCCTATATGATGTTCCGACCTCGACAAAATTTCCACGTCATAGTAGTCAATATCCACTGACCAAAAACACAAAAGACTGCCCAATATTATAAAATGTGACTCAGATCAATGCCTCTGTCTCTCGCTGCTTCTAGAACACCAACATCCTTTCCAATTGGCTTAGCCAGGACAAGATAGGATTGCCACAACTTCACTGAGAATGGATAAACCGATACTGCCAGATGATGAAATTTCTCTGAAATGTTCGGAATCTTAAGATTACTCAACAAATGAGCAGCTTCGCACCAAATATATTGTGGTGCTACCGGAGAGGCCTGAAAGATGGAACTGACCAAAAGGGAGCTTGCCCAAAATAACACTGAAGCGGACCCAGCACCAATCGAATCAAGATTTTTAATGATCAGCTTACAAGTTGACAAAGCTAGCTGATAGTTTGCTGGAAGAATTTCCATCAAAGACCCAACAAATTCTACAATTTCTCTGGTGTTGGTCATCTTTTCAGGCAGAAGGGATGGGCCATACAGTTCTTTGAGAACTGAATTCATCAGAGAAGAGTCCAAGGAGGTTGGTCCCAAGAGGTTATTCACCGACTGCCGAATTCTAGGCTTCTTGATGTTTCCGAGGAATGTTCTGGATAATGGCTCCAAGAATGCAGAAGATCGGACGTCTCTTAAGTAACTAAGAATCGCTCTGACTGCATGACCATGTGAAACATCCTCTAAACACTCAGAACCATCAAAGAGAGTAAAGATGACATGTTCTCTCACACAGTGCTTAAAATCCTCGGGAGATGCGATTTCCAATGCTCTATCCATGGCTCGACGAGCACCATCTTTATCTTTCTGCAGTAATTTAAGAAGAGAGAGATTAATCAATTCAAATAACTCATCTTTGGAGTTGGGATGGAAGCAAAACTGTGTATTTGTAGATGAAGGTATTTCTGGTGAACTTTGTGAAACATCCTCCATATCACTTGATTTTCTGTCCAGAAAACCATGACCTTGACAATATGAATCATACCACCGCATCATCAATTTTTCAGCAGCACTGACTCTCATACCCTCTAGAGTGTGTTGTGCGTATTGGTTCCAGATTGCCTGAATGCCAGGAATTTCTTTTGGCCAATTATGCAGTGCTTGTTCAAACACTTCAGAACCAGCATCCTCCACAAAATCATTCTCCAAGCGAGCGGATATAAGAATAATCTCAGTACAAGATGGATATAGCTTCCTGTATTCAGGGATCAGCTTTGTCACGTATTCTAATCCTTCTAGTCTTGCTACACAATTAACGTGGCTCACAGCCAGAAAGTGTCCTGATCTAACAGAAATTTCACAGTCCTTTTGAAAGGATGCATTGTCAGTTCTCAGGCCTATGGTATCCTTCACTGTTTTCATCAATTCTGAAGCACACTGCTTCACATCAGTACTGAGTTGAATAGAAGGCCACTCTATGTCAAAGGGAAGATCCTTCTCGAATTCAAACTTTTGCAGAACTACTTCAGGTAATTTCCTATATATCATTACATATATACAAGAAACCCACAAGACACATTTGTCGGGTGTTGTCAAGCACGGAAAGATATCTGAGGGCATAGTGTGACCTATGTTTTTAGAATTTGTAGCTGATGAAAGAAGGCTGTTGATCTTCAGAAGGGCCTTCTCCACATTCCCAGACATGCATAAACAATCAATCATCTGCAAGAAAATGTCCAAAATGCATGCACTAGTGTACTTGCTTGTCCGATCAAGAGTGCATGCCCTGCGGCAAAATACAGACAATGCAGTCTCATATGCATCCATCCGGTCATTAAGGCATGCCCTACTGTTGATGAACATGAGCCAGAGTTCATAGGAACCTTCATTATATTTAACCTGAAAACAAAATACAATAACAGCCGATTGTATTCTCCTCACCTCAGATAAGTACCGAATAATTCCTGACTATCTTATCTAATCCAACATGTAACAGTCAAATTGACAAATAAAAGAAACGCAATGCAGAAGAAGGCACACAATGGGCGAAGGTGCTTCTTAAAATGCAAACAATTTCATTTACGTGATCCAAAAAGGACATTCAAATAAGTTAATAGCAGTTTTTTAAAATTGATATAGATTAATGGCTCGAACCCTGGCAGGAGAAATATCAAATGATTTATCATTCCATGCAAAATGATGAATTGATTTAGCAGCACAAGTCTAAGAAAAAGAAATAAATATCAAGATCTAAATTTCATTCACGCGATCCAAAAAGGGTGTTAAATTGGGTTCCAAATAGCATTTAAAAAATTACAAGAGGTTAAAGGCATGAACATCAAACCTTGGCAGGACAAGTTTTAAATCGTTTACCATTTACTAATGTAAGGGATGATAAAATGGTTAGCAAAACTGCTTTAAGAAAGGGAATTAAACAATAAGGTCCAGGAACCAGATCAAAACAAAAATAAAAACATACCGCATCAGAAAACATATCATCCTTCCCTATCCTCTTCTCTTTCTCATAGTAGATGTGCAGATAGACAGGCCATAAAGATATGCAAGTTGGATCTGCCTCAAGAGCTCGTGACAACACCATCAAAACCTGTGAAAAGAATTTTGCAAACAAGAGAAGCTAACTAGCAAGAAGATTTAGAATTAAAAATGAATATGAATTATGATTGTTGCTCAGGTGACTGCACACAGAAAAACTGCATCATATCCTTCCATAGTTGCAGATGTATTATAAATTAGGTGCAAATATAACCTTCTTCTTCCTCTCTGGTACCAACGTTTGATTGAAAAGATTGAGTGCCAGCTCCAAGGACTGTTCAGAATCAGCTAGTCCTTGCTTGAGTTGTTTCTAGGGGAGACATGACATAAAAGTTAAGAAACGATAAAAGCACAAGAAGAACATTTCTATAGTCAAAGGACTAAGCAATAGATAAAAGAGTTCAGAAAATTGATAACGTCTGAAGACTCTCATTCCCAATTCTTTGTTTATAAAAAGAAACAGCCACTGAAGAAAGATAGACATCCTATCCTAGGTTTCAGAAACATGAGCCAACTGCAAGCTGGAAAGATTAATAACATGCAAGGACAAATTCATAAAATGTGAAGACACAATGCAAAAAAAATCAAATCACTAAACCAAATAACAGAAAATCAAAGGATTATTCAGCCTTCATATAATTCAAAAAAAAAAACATTCGGCTGATACCCAGCCACAAGAATATTTTGAGTAAGCAAATGGATTAACTTGCTAAGGTTTAGAAAGCATGATAAGAAAGAAAATAATGGAAATGTGAACAGCAAACCATTGTAGCAGATTGATTCTGAAAAGAAAAGGAGAGCCGGTCCCAACCATCACAGTCCTCAGCATGATTAGCACCACCATGCAAAAATAGGGAATCAAGAGGGAGAGTTCTCTGAACACAAAAAGGTAGAGCAAGGAAAGCGCAGAACTCCTTTTTCCAGTATTGCCAAATAGTCCGGGCTAGCACAGACCC
The DNA here is from genome assembly GCA_030737835.1 of Acorus gramineus. Lineage (NCBI taxonomy): Eukaryota > Viridiplantae > Streptophyta > Magnoliopsida > Acorales > Acoraceae > Acorus > Acorus gramineus. The sequence goes on from CM060854.1 coordinate 2,645,217, forward strand.
AAATGAGTATGAAAAAGTAGCTTCTATAAGATCTGAACCGATGTAGTAAGTTGGAATTGATAAAGTGCAATGACGGGGTCCAAGAGAAAATCTGGATGCACCACTACATTTCCCATGAATTGGTTCACACACTTGACTGTCTGCAGCAATTGTAACTTTCAGATGCTATTTTAAAAAGTCATAACATTCATTATCTTTAAAATTTGAATAACATGCTTACCAGAATTACCAAGAAAACTAATCTTCTTGTTATTTCCCTGTGAGTAGTCTTTGGCATGTTGCCATGTACATTTATCGTCATTACACTTTCCCCGAAGCTCAAACATGCAAATAGGCCACAATGGATCAATTGCAAACTGGCGATCCAAATATTCACAATTTTCTGTTCTTGTATATCTCATGATGTTCCATCTGGTGTTTGGTTTTGGGATATTATAAAATCCAAGATCAATAACCCTTTCCTCAGAAATTTGGCCCTCTTCACCAGTCAGCTGTCCCTTACAAGATTCATGAAACACAAATAATGCGTGCTTGCTCACAATTTTCAGGAATGGAGACAGCACACAGTGAATGATAGGAGTTTTGGTACAGAAATACTGAGAACTGCTGTTGTCATGATTGAGCCTCTTAATGGACTCATCACGACCGTGGAGATCTTTATCAATACCTAAACAGAAGCAATTTTTCATCAATCTATACAATATAATAATACGTTAAATTAATTGTTAAGTAACAGAGCAGCATGATTGCAGACCAGAAATAGATATGGTGGATGCAAATGATTAGATCAAGGTAAATATTCACAGCTGAATTTCCAAATAAAAATTGGCATATTCAGATTATTCTAAAAGACTAAAGAGCTAGTGCATAGAGGGACTGAAGGAGAAAAGTCCTAAGAAACAAATATTCCTAGAGTATGAAGATCTTGAGTGATCACTTGGCACAGTGAAGGCAAGAGGCATTCAAAAAATAGCAAAGTCACACATGAATTCTCCAGATGCAAATTAGTAATGCCTTTAGATAAATGTGGTATATGAGCACGGTATGGAAAAATTATAAAATCATGCGCAAAATGAAAGCATAACTAGCAAAAACTAAATAATTTGGTGGCCACATAATCATCTTTGGTCAGCATAGGTGAACCATGGACAGCCTGGTAAGGGTTCTGCTGGCGAAGAATCCTTGAAGGTGATTCCTCTCCAAGAAACACTATCATACGATCAAAGATTTGCTGTAATCACCGCCAAAAGTATTCTCCACATAGATTTTGTTCCTTTGAAAGAGAGATCCATTCCATGTAAACCATATATCCCAACGAGCCACATGGGAAATAAGGCCTTGAAACTTGGCTTCACTGCTTTGATTTCTCTTTTTTTCTTCTCTTCCATACCCACATTTTCAACATTGTTGAACTCACAACTAGTGTCAAGAGCCAATTCAAGCCTTCCCTATATCCAAATATTAAATGGGCACTCAAAGAGGAGATGCTCTCTAGTTTCCCCTTCCCCTCCACACAAATTGCACACACTATCACCATCATCCATTTCGAGTGAATTGATTTATTGAGGACCATGTCTTGAGACAACAACCAGGAGAAAAATAAAACCTTCAATGGAAGGCATATGCCCCCAAATTTGATTGGCAAACCTAACGGTGGGTAGTTCACAGTGACTGTCATACATGCAAGGCATCAGAACAGTGAACTTCAATATATTAATTTAAATGTGTAGATGGGCAATTCCATAACTTCTTTGAGCCCTAAATGAACGCATTCTTATCATCTGTTTACATAGAACTTCTTAACAACCATCATCTTTGCTCTCTCTGCGACATTGCACTGTGATTGACCAATAACATTAAATATCTAATTTATCCATTGACTCCCATCATCATTGTTACCTATCTCCAATACCACTACAACTTCAATCTAGTAAATGTGTAGAGGGGGAAGGCAACAACTTCTTTGAGCCTTGACAGATCCCATTCTTATCCTCAATCCACACAGAACCCCTAATAGCCATCACCATATTTGTTCTCTTCGACATTTTTTTAAAAGAAAAGATAAGAGCTACTCACGAAAAAAGAAAGTACTTGAACAACATGGAGACAAGGAATCTCCAAGAAAAGAAAATTAAAGAGAGCCAATCCAAATCACGACAGCCTACAGTTTATTTTTAAAAAAATCCAAATCATCCAATTCTCATCCAACTACCTTCATTATTGTTTGCTCTCTCATTCATAATTCTGTGACCCAGTGAATAAGCAACTTCGCCACTGTCTCTCTGAATTAATGTTGTAAAAATTATACATCCTTGGTGTGTTGCAATTGTCAAAACACTTCATTGAACTATTGATTTCAACTCATTTGGCTAAACAAGGCCATGTTGAACCAAGGCCAGTTTAGTCAATTCGGTTCTAGTGAAGCCGAACCAAGAACCAAGCAACGGGATACTCAGCTAGGCTCAATTTGTTTACACCCACCTCCACCAACAAAAAGGATATCACATGCATAACTCCCCATTGCAATTGTTCAATCAGGATGAAAACAATCTACTCATGTGTGTATCATAGGATGCTCATTTCAGTTCCACATTGGGAAACGTGCAACTATGGTTATCATTCCCTCTAGGCTTTCAAAGCACTGATATGCAAACATCCAAATAATTTCCTATTTTTCTTTCTTGGATTTGGGGATAAAGGTTGAAGAAGCACATCAACTCAAAACTTCAATAGAAGAAACCAAAATGACATACTCCGAAGCAAAAGGGAACAAAGGGGGGAAAACAGCTCAACCTCTGGAAAAGAACAGAAAAGGAGGGGAAGCAAAATAGATCATCTTTCCAACCCAAGTATATGATATGTGAAATAAATTAATTATCCATTCATTGATCAATCTGAAAGAGGAGGAGAAAGAATAGTGCAATTGATAAAATTTTCATGTGGTTAATTTACAATGGGCATCATTCACTGCAACCAATTAAGCAAACTTGCCATGAGGAAAAACAATGATATACCTGCAGCAACAGTTAATTGATGATGTACTCCCACCTGGATTCGTTCATCAGATGAAGCAGAGGCTGTTTCAGGACTCATATTGGATTTCTTACTTGACATACCAGCATCATCTGTAAAGTCAACACTATGTGCTGCTTCAAAGCTTGGACCAGTATTTCTGGAAGGAGGATTTCTAGTTCTACCTAGACGTTCAAACAATGTGGACCTTAAAGAAGCTTCAAGAAGTAAAGAATCATGAGACCTTGTCTCTGACTCATCATTCAAACCAAGTGTTTTCTCTTCAAGATTTTTGTCATTCTCTTCGTGTATGAATCTGGATTGAATAGATCTGTTATGGGATGGAAGTTCTTCTTCTCCGCTAGTAGACACATTCAGAATGTTTGAAGGAGAATGTGCTTCCTTTGGAACAGCAGCATCATTACAAAGAGCAAGATTTTCAGTATTAGCATAACGTTCACAGATTTGGTTGGACCCAGCATCACATACTTTGGATTGAACATTAGATACGCAAACAAAATGATCCAAAACACGGGTCCCATCATGAATCTGGTGAGTTAGACTAAGTGGTAGGTCAGCATTGATATTAGAAATCCTTCTCACAGAATCATACCCAGGTTCTCCATCATTTTGCCACCTTGAAGGCCACAATGAGCTGGAATTCTCTGCAATAGTTGCCCGAAGCTGTGCAGAGATCAATTCTCTTTTCTTATATAGTCTGGTGCACCGATTATTTGCTTCAATCAAATCCCTCTGTGCCTTACGTAAGGCCGCCAAAGCACGCCTTTCTTCAAACTCAAATTTATGCCTCATCTCCTGTGCTTCTTCCAGTTCCTTGTCGCACAACTCTTCAAGCTCTGATAAAGATTGTATATTCATGCTGTTCTGTTCCAGAAGTTCAATTGACATGTATCTCTATTAGGCTCATGTCATACAGATATGTCTTCCAAAGGTTGTACAGAAGTATACAGAATGAAGAATTATGCAACAATGACTAGTCTTGTCCTGAAAAGATCTTGGCTTACCTCAAAGTGACTCGAATTGCCTTCAATAGCATCGCCTATAGGCCCCTCAAACATACCACTCGATGTCTTCTGAGCAATTTCCACGACAGACATGACTTCGGCATTTCTAACCAAAGCATGCTGGCACAATGATTTGCTCGGAAACAAATTATATTCTTCAGTCCACCCCAGTAAATCAGGTTGCTTGGATACTCCAGAGTTCTGCAATGTCAGGAAAAACAAAGAGGCACTCCATAAAGGTCGGGACCTTTGATCTGGTCAAATGGTAACTTTAAATGGTAAATAGGGACATACAACTTTATGCCTATGCATCCAAAATGATTGTAGACAATCTCATTCAAAGATATGAGAAGATATTAGAATATAATGCTATATGTTTCTTAAGTATTAACCCGTAATAATGTCAAGATCTCCCATACATGAATGAGATATAAAAATCACAAAGCAGCATTTATTCGACATATTTAATAAGAAAATATCACCCCTGTCAGTGGTTGATACTAATAGAAACATGCTTGCAAATTTAGTAATATAGAACTTGGAAAAGCACACTAAATTATAGAATAATATGAAAATGGTACAGAAAACACGCAACAGAGTGTAGGCAGGCAGATCTTAGTCTTACCGAGGATTCTGGCTGATATTGTCAAAGAAATCATGATCGCATAAATACATATATTTGAATGTGCTAGGCAGTAGATCCAAGTCATTTCTCATTTATACAAAGATTCTTCTCTGAAAAAGTGAAAAACAGATGATTTTATTCAGAACGAATGAATCTGCTACGATGATCTTGCCAACCACAATTCCAGGAATCTCCCATCCTTGAACACGTTAAAGTTATAATCAACACAGCCTGTTTCTCCCTAATTTGGATTTAGCAACTGAATTCTTGGTGGTACCAATAGCCTATTTCTCTTCTTGAGGCTCCAAGAGGTGGAGTTAAATCTAGCAGAAGAGGATACGGTGAATTGGAAATTGGCCCCTCAAGCCAGTTTGATTTTTTACCAAAAGTTGAAAAAGCATCCACCCCAAGACTTTCCCACCATTTGAACACTCACCCCCATTTGATGCTTTATGTGGTTGCTTATGGTTGCTAAGGCTCTTACAAAAGCTAATCTGAAGATATGGGCACAAGATGTGACGGGACTTGTGACTTTTGTGAAGGGTTGAGGAAATAAGAGATCATCCCTTCTTCGAGTGTCTGTTTAGCGCTTGGATTTGGGAAAATGTGGGATTGTCTCTTGGTTTCCGATGTTCTTTTATGGATCTCGAAGGGATGTGGAAATGGTTCGGAAGAGACACAAGCGAAGTGATAGTAGTACTCTAGCCAAGTTCCAATTGCTTGTCCCTCACACAATATGTTGATGCATATGAAATATATACTACAAACGCAACTTCCAACACAAGAGGTTTTACATAGAAAACACTTTGGTGGTGATCACTACTCTCCTTCGAAGCTGGGTCATCATGATTCTAGGTGTGGAGATGGCTTCCATCACTATGGGAAGCATATTGTATTCATCAATATCATTTGAAATTGAACTACATGTTCATCGATGGAATTGAACTTCGGACACTCCACAAGACAACATGATAAATCAATCGAAATTTTTGGGGTTCATGAAAGGAATGCCGAAATTATTGCCAGTCTGCCACCAATACAATAACGCAAGATCAAAGGAGTTAACCCCTAGATATTATTATATTGGGGCAATTTCCTTTTTAAATTTCAAAATCCATGCGACAAAGTGGAAGGAGCCCTCGCGATAAGAAAAAGAGTGTACATGAATCTTTAATTTGGAGACAGTAATTTGAGAAGACTCTCTAGAAAAACAAGCACAGTTTGCATCAGAAATTTTATAAAAGAGGCTCTTACTGTCATACATAGTGCAATATAGAAAAAGTATATAGTAGAACTGACCACTGTGTCGATGGTCATATCATGCTTCAGATACAACTTAGATAATTTTCACTATGATAGTTATGAAGTATGAGGTCAGCTGCACCAATAATGATGGAGACAACTGAAAATATCCTCATGGTAATTACATAACAACTGGGGAAAATAGAAAGGCATGATGCATGAGCATGACTAATGCCAGTGTTTTTCAAACTCACCAAATTTTTAGTTGAAGGAATTTCTAATTGATTAATTGTTTTTTCCATCACACCAATTGGAGGCTGCATTAGCCTTGAGCTCTGGTTCACTTCATTAGGACAATAATATGGCGTAGAATAATTTTCTGAATGATTTCCAGGGTAAGGAATGCCACCACCATCGATGCCACTTTTCCCCTCCTCGGATCTTGCAAGTGAGTTTGGTAAAATAGAGGCTGAGTTATTAACAAAAGGTGCAGAAATTTTACCATCATCTCGTCTAGTGATCACATGGCCAGATGAAACAGACGCATTGCCATCAGCCTTCCCTACCCACTTATCAAGTATTTGATTTCCCGTAACTGGAATAAATTCCTCGGTGCACTGGCTACCAGATATTGGCTTTTTCACCTCAAAACAACTCAAACTTCCTGTCATCTGCTGACCAGGCTCTGACGATGATTTTGTATTGGGCACTTGCAGTTGCGGCATACCATCAGCCATCTTACCACCAGTTTTCAAATATTTATTCTCTCTCTCATGAGGTGCTGATCCTCTCATTTTAGCTGTCTTGGCATCTTGCTCTGTGACATGACAATCCCCATATGACATAGATCTCTTCTCCTTACCTGGTGGCATGGTAGACTTGTTTTGAAACTTTAGTTCACTTTCTCTTTTTGCAATTTCTTGGCGTAGATCTGCCACTTTGCTATCTGCTAGAGAGACATCTCGAACGTATACGTTGTCCTGTATTGCTGAAGCCTTACTGACATTATCATGCTTTTGAAAAACAGGTTTCTTCTGAGATGAAGAGAAACCCAAGCCCATTAAACTAGAAGTCATACGCGATACAAAGGGATGGCTTGATGAAACTCTCTTTTGCATCACCTTCATTTGCCTAACTTCTGGTGGTGGTGCAGTGACTGTTCTAGACATATTTCTTTGGGGTGCACTTACTTTGACATCCGAAGTTCGTTCTGGCATATTCTCTTCTTCAGAATCAGTGTCAGAGTCTTCATCCGAGAATCTTATCACAAGGTCATCATTCGAGCCTAAAGGCATCGGCCTATTAGGAGCGCCAATATTTCCCAATTTTGATGCCACCGGTTTCAGCTCAGAGTGTTTATTGTAATGACAAACAGCAGGAATCTGAAACTGTGTATCAGGCAGGGTTGGACCACCAGCACGGACAAAATTTCCTATGCAAACAAAACAAAAAAATTTAACAAATTATCCATATTTATGGCATTTGAAACACAAGTGATGCAATCATGGTTAATCAATCATTCAATTAGACCATCCTTGGGAAATCTGTACAAAACAATATGGAATATCGAAACCTATAAATAGTGAGAGAAAGAATTCTCTGAGTAATTCTTGCTTGAGTAAAATTTTATCACTAAATGGTGTATTGACACAAACAGAAAAGCACATTCAAGTATTCAGAGAAATGCCTGAAGCACCAACAATCAGGTGAAGCGAATAACTGTTTTGCATTGACAAATAACAGATATAGACATTGGGTCTTGAATTGCTAAAAACGAAAAAAAAAGAAGCTATAATTCACCAACAACAACATGGAACATTTTATCATCAGACGCACAAATATGGATCTACTCAATGCAATGTACATAAAAACTATAGAATCACTTAATCAAGTATTCTCATGCGAAGGAAAATTAAATTAACCGGAATTCAACGTCCGAGCACGCTTGTTCCCCGCAGAGACACCAGCGTCGGCGGACTCCACCGAATGGACGGTGATCGTCGACGGAACCTCCACTCGAGCGGCTGTAGATGCCAATGCTGCCTAACCAATCAAAACAGACGAAATTTACAGATTCGTAAATCACACACCTCCATTAACACATCTACGACCAAAGATCGTTTAAAAATGAAACGATGATCCCGAGATAGGAAAACAAGGATTCAGAATTGTTTACCTCCGAAGAAGACGAAGAGAGCTCCCCTTCTTCTTTGGAGTTCATCGTAGATTTCCTTTTCAGGTTCGAATTAGGGTTTCCGGCTGCGGCGGCCATGGAAGCCATGGCTTTCGCCCGAAGCTCTTCGATCTTCTCCATCGTCTCTTTTTTTTTTTTTTTGGTCCCTGGTAGTGCAAAAATCGGAACTGAAAAGAAACCGTGTTTTATTTTAACATATTTACGTGTTTGCCACTGCTATAGTTCTATCCACCGGTCTTGCGAAACGGCAATCATGATTTTTGACCGTCCAATAGATGAGGTCTGTTAAACGAACGGTTGAAAAACCGGAGAGTAATTCTGATCTTTTGATGCGAGATGAGGTCAAACAACATCATTGTTTTACCCACCAAATTAATTTTTTTTTTTTTTTTTTTTTTTCACAAAAATATGCTGTAGCCTGTAGGAGTGGATACTTCTGAACATTTTATTAAAAAAAAATTAATAAAATAAAATAACAGATGGCCCTACCAATTAATTGTTAATTTTTTGGGCAATTTTACGGTGAAAACACCTGATGCAAATCCAAATGGATAATGGTAAAAACAGTGTTTCTTCGTATTACAGTGTTTTATTCATAAAAATTGGCGTTAAAAATGCCCTCAAACAACAATTCTAATTTTTTTGAAAAGTGAGAGTTTGGAACTTAGGGTCTGCTTGTCTCAGCATTTCACGGGCGGTGGAGTCGACAAAAACAAATGGGTTCTCGATCTTCTACATTGACAACCCAACTCCCCATTGTGGTATATGGTTTTTTCCCTTTTCTCACGTTTCCTGTCTTTGCGAAAACACCGCTTCGCCCCCAACGCTCCCCGCCGGTGTCTTGGCACCATCAACACCCGCGGACGCCAAATTGCCGATCTAAACGGACCCTTAGGGTTATGAGGGGTTTAGTAAAAGGGTTTGAGAATGATTATGCTTTTTAATTAAACAAAAAGTTCAAACACGTTTAAAAAGGCTGAAATAATTAAAAAGTTATTTAGAGCTTTTTAATGTAAAAAAATTGTTTTTAAAAAAACGCAGAAAATGTGCTTTTAAGGAATTAGATCTATTTAAACTACTTTATTCAAGATCTTATTTTTCAAATGTGTTTCTAAATGCTACCTTAGTTCCAAATGACTCTAAAAGGACCCTAACTTTGAATCCTATGAGACTTCTACGATATCTAAGTGTTTTTTGGATGTGCAGTTGCAGTTTAAACGCCTGCATTTTGACAATCCAGGTGTTCAAACAATGTGTTGAACAATCAATGTTTTGGTTGCGCTTGAAAACTATAAAAAGAATGCTTAGAATAAGCGTTAACAGGCTATGTGAAATGGTGTTGATGCAAACGTAAAAAATCCTTTTAGATCGTGTTTAAGTTTTATCGACTTTCTCATTGTCAACCCCTCCCCCCATGCATATCCAATATGAGGGGTAAGAAATACATTTTTATTTGGACATGGTTACATTTCATGGTATTCAATTTTTTGTGCAATTTTAGTGACATGTAGAGTACATTAGACAAAATGCAAATATTTTACATAAATGACTATCCACAATCTATTGAAATATATAATTTATTTTATGAACATATACTTTACAAAATAAAACATATGAAGATTTGTACATGGGGATCTCTCTAACAGTGTTTTTTAAAATTTATTTATAATAATATACTAATTTTATGCATGTGCTAAAAAAAAACACATTGTATACTATGCATAAAAAATATCTCCAATGGGCATATATAAACTTGCATTACAAATGGTATTTAAGAAAATTAAGTTGAAATGTTACGAGCTAAGTTATACATTAAATTTTTATCTTTTGATACTGAATTGAGATGTATCTTCACAATCATAAAATAGGGCATGCACAAAATCAATACACATACGAGCTATAAATCCTCACCAGGATGTCAAAATCATAACATAGCATGTTCACAGGTTTTATACGAAATTAGTAGTTTATAATTATTATACAAATAAGAGATTTTGGTAATACATATATAATTCTTCCAACATATAAAAATGAGACTATAGATTCCACTCACCTCTTGTCCCACACATCACACGTACCTTCAGCTTCTGAAACGAGCATTCCATACAAAAAGATTCAGCTATCTCACCCAGTTATTTAAAAACTGAATTGTTTCGTAAACTGAAAAAATGAATGGATGAATAGTCATAGTTTCAATCATTGTTAAACCGAATTTGAACCATAATATAATATATTATAATAAATATTATTAATTACCATTATTAAATTAAAAAAAATATTTATACAAAACTTTTATTTAACATCGTAACATAATTTTAATATATAAAATCTAAGTTTTTTTATTAGATTTCATATTTTAGTAAATGATTAATTACAATTTATATGAATAAAAAATTGTTCAATATAATAAACTTGTAACTAGTTCACAAAAACTGTTGGTTCAAAGTTGACTAGGTTTATCTTTTAAAAAATAAAATAAAATAAACGCACGCCATCAATCAATTTCATTAAAAAAAATATTAATGCAGGTCTGAATATCAGATGAGAGAAATAAATGAAAAAAAAGTGCAAGGAAAACAAAAAGAAAGACCAAAGGGGCCGGGACAAGAGAGTAGATGGGACATCTACCCGTCTCAAACCGGCACCCTTCCACGACCCCAAATCAGTTTTACTAGTATTTTATAATTAAATTTTAAGGATAAATCGAACCAGAATTTAAAGTGGATGACGGGGTTGGTCAGGTTTTAAAACACTGACCCACCTTAAAGATATTGCGCATCACATTCGGAATGATGCAAGACTTGTCAAGGGACAACTAATCATTCATAGCCAACCCGGGGCGCGTTGGTGCGGATCCTCAGATACTCAATTTTGATTGGCATTTAGGTGCCCGTGGCCTTGCAAGGAGACTAGCTTAAGTCTCTTATTTCCGTTTGGAAATACAGATTGAAAAGTAGCTTTTGAAATAAAACTGCTTTTTAAGATGATTTTAGGCTTTGACTTTTGCTAGGAAGTTTTTTTTTTTTTAATTCAGGAATCAATATTTGAAAGCAGTTGATGTTTGGCTGAGAAAATTGTTTTTCAATTCAAAAAATCGATTCTGACAAAAAACGTTGTTTTTAATTTTTTAAAACACTGATTTCGACGGAAAAATTAAAAAGAATTCAGCTTTCGATTTTAAATAAAGCTATCCGATTTGATTGCACGATTTTAATTTTTTATCTTTTTAAAAAATAAAAACATTATCAAACGTACAACAAAAAAGTTCTTGTTGTATGTCACACCAATTTCATTTAAAAAAAAAAAACTATTTATGGCCAACCAAAGAGGAGCCTGATCCCGACCCAAACGTATACACGTGCCCTAGAACTAGAATGCTCCGTTCGACCCTGATTTGCCCCAATCTCTATCCCAATTTCCTGTGAGCATAAAACCAGACAGTAACGTTTATAATCTTTATTTTTCTAGGCATCATAAATAAAATTATAAAATTTTCATTTTAATAAAGTTACTAATCTGCCCTTGCTATAGATATTTTCTTATAGATACATATAAAAGGAAAATATCCAAATAACCCCTGTAAACTGTCTAAAATCCATATCACTCTATGATTTTTCTTAAAATTCATGTAACCCACTTAAAACACTCATATAAATTCAAATAACCCCATAAGTTAAACTTTTGTTCTCACATGAAGAATATCATATGAATATTTTTATTTTGTTAACTCTGACTAAAATACAATATATCAAAAACTCCCTACAGTATTGCGGAGGATTTTTTTATTTCAGTTAAACAATCGGTCTTCAGAGCCTTCATTCACAAACTCGGACCCGAATGGAAATGGATCCTGTACTCACAAAGAAATCAAAGGGAGACCGGTGTGGTGCCAGCCAAAGGGCCTCCGAAGAGATGTATCAGTCGGGGATTCAATACAAAACTCACTTAAATTTTGGTGGCTTGAAAGTAGTAAATCAGATTTGATTCGATACCTTAGCTTCTTGAGTTACTTCTTTTTTTATAGGGTCATCTCGGCTAGATTGCCGTTTCCACTCTCATTTGGCTGTTATAACCGTCTCTTCATTAATCACTTAGTGGACGATTTTGGTGGAAACCCCCACGTGTTAATGAGGCACATCATGCCCACTAATTGTCCACGTTGTGCAATTAATGGGCTTTCACTGTCCGTCTGGCAACTACAAGCGTTTATGGTCCTTTGACCATTTCTTTGGCTCGGCTCGTGGCCTTTTGGCCTGGTCGTTTGTCTATTGCGTCTTCGAGCGTGTCTGCGAGGTAAAAGATCGCTCAACCAGACCTCTTGTCTGGTTGTGTTTTTTTTTGCATGTTCGCGAGAAGTAAGGTCGTCCGACTATGCCTCTAACTAGATCATGCCTTAACTATTCGGGATGATATTGTTCACGAGGTGTTTGACTGTCCGACTACACCCTGGATCTGGTCGTGCCAGCGTGCTTGGGAGTGTCATCATGACAGCTTAGATTCGGATTCGGATCTGTGGGCTTTAAGTGATTCGGCTCATATCCGTCTTAACGTGACACATGTCATTTTATAACATGGTGCTGATTTTTACCTTCACAAATAATTTTAACTTTTCAGAAAAATTATAAAATCTTATGTATATAGGTAAAATCTTCATTTACAGATAATTTTTTACATTTTTAATACATTAGAAAGAGTTTTTAGTATTATATTTTTAACTAAGATTAAGTAGACATAATATTCAGAATTCATGTCAACGAAAATTTAACTTAGGGGCTATTTGGATTTTCATATATGTCTTTAGAAGGTTATATGGATTTCAGGAATGTTAAGGGGGTTATTTGGATTTATCCCTCTATAAAATGCTCAATAGATCACTCTCTTTCTTTTCCTCTGTTTCCCTTCCCCCGAACCCCCACCCCGAATTTACAGAATCCGTTCCCTTTGAAACCCTAATTTTAATTTTATTCGATCATCACAGCCCCTTCTCCGTAGATCAACATGTCGAGTTCCTTGGACGTGTCGCTCGACGATCTCATCAAGAACAACAAAAAATCGGCGTCCGGTGGCGGTTTCAGGGGCCGCGGTCGGGGATCCGGACCCGGTCCGGCCCGGAGCTTCCCGAACCGGTCTGGAAACCGGTCCAGCCCTTACTCTACTGGCAGGGTGAGGTCCCTATCCCTCCCAGAACGGTTTCGGATTTGATCGATCTCCGTATTTAGGGTTTCTATTCGGTCTGTGTTTTCTGTAACGAGAGCAGGCGATGGTTCCGGCTCCGGATGCGGTGTGGCAGCACAACATGTACTCAGATCCGATGGCGGCGGCCCCCTTCGCGGCGGCTCAGGCGATGTCGATTGAGACGGGGACGAAGCTTTATATATCCAACTTGGAATATGGGGTCTCCAATGAAGATATCAAGGTGTGATTCTCTCTCTCTCTCTCTCTCTCTGTGTCTTTTTTATAGATCGAGATTTTCTGTTATTTGGATTACCGTTTGTTAGCTTTATGTGATTTTCAGGCTTTCAGCTTTGTTATTTCGTGGAAACATTTTTTTAATTGTTGTTTTATTGATTATGGCTGTTTGATTGTCTGATTAGATGGATATTTCTCATGAAAAGATAGGTGATTGTTTTGAAATCTATATGTTGAGGACCTGAGGTTCCTGAATTGTGATTTTGCTCATGAGCGTGGGTTTTGAATATTATTTTGTGGGTTCAATTTATCATATTTGGTTCAGCGATGCGGGTTAAAACAGAAGGGTTTAGACCTTTTGTCAAATGGAATGTTTAAAATATTTATCATGTTTTGGATTGGATATTTAAAAATATGATGCTTTTGATGATAACCCAGTGCCAATTAGTTATAAAATAGAACTGCTATGTAAGTTTTATTGCATTCCTGCTTCCTGATGGATTGATGGTCTATTTGCTGTGGGGATTTCCTTTGGTATCTTTTTTTTTTTGGTCAATTCTCTTTTCTCTGAGGAGATGCCTAATCTTCTTGTATCTGAATGCTTACCAGTTTATAAGATATGGTGGGATCCCACCTTCCTTAAAAAATAAATTTACCTGTCTCTGGATGGTTTGATGTTTATTGCAACTTCAGCGTCTTGTTTGACTATTCAATTTATTTATTGTTATTTATAGTGATTCTTGAGTGTTGATTTTTTTAATAATACTTTTATATTCTAAAGATGATATTTATTTGCTAATGATTATTAGTCATTTTTATAATGTTTACGTAAATTTGTCCAGGAGCTGTTTTCAGAAGTTGGTGACCTGAAACGTTACTCCATACATTATGATAGGAGTGGAAGATCAAAGGTACCTACTGAGCTTAGACTTGGTCGCTGTATCTGAAAAATTCTATTACCCCAGCCTCATTTAAGAAATGTCATTCTATCAGGGAACGGCAGAAATTGTTTTCTCACGAGAGGGAGATGCTCTAGCAGCTGTCAAGAGATACAACAATGTGCAGTTAGATGGGAAGCCTATGAAAATTGAGATTGTTGGAAGGAATATTGTGACCCCTGCTCCCATGCCACCGACAATGTTTGGACGAAATGGCATTCCCAGAAGGTCTGAATTCCTATAACCATTCTATGTTTTTAAATTTTACTTTAGTTGATACATTGTTACTCAGAATATGTTAAAAATTGTTCAGTGTAAACTGATGATGGAAGCAGCTCTTCCATCTAATAACCAGAGATTTTGGTTTCAATGTTTCATTTTGTTCATCTTTATTTTTTTCCCGGTGAAGGGGGCCTGTCATGGTTAGTAACCCAACTGCTGATGTGTTCTTGTTGGCATTTTTAATCAATTATTACAACTTAGAGGTTCTTATGAACATTTGAGATCTTTCACAAAACGAGTTTGACAATTTGTTCTACAGCCGTCCTTGTACATCTCACTGCATGACATCTACTTGTAGCATAGAGTGAATCTTGTAGCAGTTCATGGGGATTCATGGGCCAAAATGTGTAATGTATAATTCTAGACTGATTGTGTTCATGAACTGATGATTTATTAGAGGGAAACCTCTTTTAGATCCTTTTCTCTTTGTTTGGAGGTTATTAATATAATTATACCCTTCTTTTAGATCCTGTTTATTTGGCCATCACAATTTTCATTTAATTTCTTTCTATTTTCATATTGATTTGAGTTTGTGTTTAAGGTTTTTTTATGCCCGTGTGATATGTCATGATATGCTCTGATGTTTGTACTGTTATACTTCTAAAATCCTTAAATTTGTCATAATAAGACTCTCTGTGGTAAAGTGGGTATTTATTTATTTTTTATTTTTTTTTGGGGGGGGGGGGGTTGGGTGTTGAACTCTTTTAGTGCCTTTTTACGTTCCTATTCTTTTGTAGGATAATATATGTCATATAATTATAGGATAATATAATTCTACCACTGTGTAGCTTTTAGAAATTGGATGGATTGTTTATCTGGCCTTCATTACTTAAATATTCTCTATTTTTATTGTTATATTGATTTGAGTTTGTGTTTTATTTTGGGTGTGGATTTTTGTATGAGCCTGCATGACATTTTTGTTATCGTGATATATCTGATATTTGTACTGTTTTTTGCTTATAAAACCCTTAGCAAATTTGTCAGGACAAGATTGTTAAGCTGGGTTTGGGGGGAAACTCTTTTGGGGCCTTTTTCCTTATTCTTTTGTAGGATAGTATAATTATACCACTCAGTATGGCTTTTAAAAATTGGATGGATTGTTTGACTGGCCTTTACTAGTTTCATGTACTTCCTATTTATTGTTATATTGATTTAGAGTATATCTTAGTTTGCGTGGATTTTTTTGTGCGCCTGTGTGACAAGTGTCATGATATGCACTGATGTTTGTGAGCTTGTCCTGGTCTAAAATCTGTTTTGAGCACATTTTATAAGATGATCGTGTAGTAAACTGAGGTCCCGTTTGAGACGGAGTTGGGGGACACTGCATCGGTGGAAGCGGGAGTCAGTTGGAGAAGCATTGTTTTAAAGCGTTTCACACGTGAGAAAAATTACTCTATCAATGCTACCATTACACTTCAAACGCAAAAGCTGTTTTTTGGTTTGTGTAGGAGGTGGAGTTCCACCGCGTCTTGGTGCAAACGCGCCCACGACACACACACAAATGGACCCTGAGTATTTTTTACCATGTTCGAATTACAGAGACCAGTTTGTTATCACTAAAGTTTTTTAAGTAGGGATAAGTTATTTACAGGTCGACAGGTATGCGTACTTGCAATATGTTTTTGTCATTTAATATCTGGTGAACATTATTTCAATCAATGAGAGTAAATTAATATAATGATGGAGGGGAACCCCGTTGTAATATTAATGACTGGGTGAATGCATTTGCTTTTAAAGTTCTCTGCCAAGCCAAGTTGAGGCTTGGCTGGATAATTTTGCAATTTGCTTGAGTGTCAAGCTCGAGCTTGATGCTGTTGAGAAGCCTGTTCTTAGGCTCGGCTTGTTTAAACAAGTGAACTAAGCATGAGCTTACTTGTTGGGATTGTTGAGCTATAATAACTTGAATGGGGCTTGTTAACTATCACTTTAGGTTCATTTTAATATTTACATTGGAATATTGATATATCAACATTGTTAATTGAAGTGCTGATGTATTAATGGTCAGACATCATATAATATATAAGGAAATGTAAATGTTACGTCTTTGGAGAAATTTCTCGAGCTTAGTATTTTGTCTCATCATTATTAAATGAGGTCGTGCTGTGTTTAAAAAAGAAGCGAGAAATTGTTTGCCGGAAATGAGTCCTACCAGGATAACTCTTTGGCTTCAGTTTGTTCCTCAAAATATTGGAGTACCTACATTCTCCTGGCTGAAATGATTTGGTATTTGCCTTTTTTTTTTTTTTGTGGAAAATAGGACAGTTCCATGTTAATGAATGTCACCCATTGAATGAGATTGGAGGCTAGGGATCTCCAAAACGAAAGGAAGAAAGATAAAATACAAGAAAGGGGAAGAAAAAAAGGATTACAAAGGGGAACTCCATCTTACATCTATGCCTCCATCCCCATAGATATCTTCACTCTTTAGAAGAAAACATTCTCCAATTAAAATGGATCCCCAAATTTGTAGAAACCCTTTTATGGTCGCCCAGATAATTATCATGTAGATTTTTTTGAAAGAGAACTTCATTCCTTGCTAAGCATAAGCTTCAACGTATGTGGGATGATCCTTAAAAGTTTTGCCCTTTTACTCTATCCCCTTTATTTGTCATTCTTTCGGAACAATGCCACATATCTTCCAACATTGGTGGGCATGTGTGAAAGCTCCAACACATTGCATGAAAAACAATGATGATTTTTTTTGTTCAGCAGTTTATGTATGCTGAATTTGGTGCACACTTTATATACTTTGACCTCTTTGGATTGACACCGGTAGTGGTCGTGTGATTTTTAGCTTTGTGCTACCTTGATTTTCTTGGGTCTGCTTAATTTTTGCATTCCTCTATGCAATATTTGTAATAATAATGATTTCTTGTTGTTGTGATAATTATACAGTGGTCCCGGAAGGGGTGGACCTATGACTCAACCTCAACCTATGGCTCGACCTCGAGGTGGTGGACGTGGATTTGGGAGAGGTGGCCGGGGGCGTGGTAGAGGAGGAGGTCGTGGCGGTGAAAAGGTGTCTGCCGAAGCTCTTGATGCTGACTTGGAGAAGTACCATACCGAATCAATGCAAATGAACTGAATTATTTAGCTCCCATTAGGTTTTCTAAATCAGTACCATGAATTTGCGTTCTTGGTTGCTAGTCTGCAAATGTTATATGTGTGTCTCTCTCTAGATGGGTTGTTTATTCAGAGAAGGGGAATATCACACTATATAGGTCTATTGTTATTTCTGGGGCTTTTGGGTTTAGTTATTATTACTCCTCTTTCTCAACATGCTATGTATAATGGAGATGGATGATCTGTGGACCAATATAGCTTCGCTGATCTTTTTTCACTCTCTCTACATCCTCAACTGTGGTCTGGAGGTGTCTGGTTTGCTGATCAAAACCAGTTGTACATGCTGCATAATATATATGGCTAACAAGGTTGTCAAATGCGAAGTCCAAATGCTTCTGCTTGCCAGCTTGTCAGGTGAATCATCTGAAGTTATTGAGATTTTTTTTTTCTTCTCTGAGAGTGAAAACTTTTTACTGCATTTATTATGAATTTGTTCTCTAATGTTCATTTAATACTTTTTTTTCATTCTAGATCATGTTTTGTATCCAAACTTGATTTGGATTTCTTTCTTTTGGCTTATGTCAGGTCAGGACACCATTTGAGTAGATTAAATCTAAGCAAATCGTTATGCCTTCATTTGGCGATCTGGGTAGTGTTTTTCCTCTCATTCCCTTTCGTTTGCAAGTCTACTCCTCAACTAATGGTATGTTGGATTCTCCCCTCTAGCCAGTGTTAAAGCATAATGATTCTAATTTTTTTTTCTGCCCGGCTTATCATTGCACATAATCATATCATATGATAAATCAAGCATGCCATGTGAATTTATGTGACCGACTGTGGTTGGCTTGTGAAATCGCAGCCAGTCTACCGGAGTGAGCATTGAATTTTTTGGTTAAGTGTAATTCAGGGAAATATTCAATTCCCTCAAACGGTGATGCAATTACATCCTGTTTTGGTGGTGGCCCTTTAGCTTCAATGAATTTTTCTGGAAGATGAAGCACAATTGGAAAATAATTATCTGGTGGCCCAGTCTGCAGCATTCTTTGATGGATAATGCGGAGGTAACTGTAGATGAGGCATAGCATGATAGGATCAATAGGTCTTTTGTTGTTTCTTTTACATTGAGTAGGGTTTCAAAATTTGATCTGGAGCTGTAAATGTTTTCTTTCGCTAGCTGGACATTTAAAAATTAGGACCTATTGTTTTCCATAGGCTAAGCAGGTTCAACCTGTATGAAGGGCTTGAATCATTGCAAAAATGATTCTGCTGGATCGACTTATCGAGCTTCAGGTCGGTTGGTTTTGATATCAATTCGACTTATCGAGCTTCAGGTCGGTTGGTTTTGATATCAATATTTATATTGTATACTTGTGTTTCTTGTAGGTTGCTTTCTTTTTTTCTGAGTAAATTAGGTACATATGAAGAGAGTAAAAAGGAGGGAACATACCTTCTGTAGGTGGATGTTGGTTATATTTCTATGAAGGGTTGATTTGGAAGACATTATTAAATGACTTTTTAACCATTTTAAGCCCTGACAGTAATTTTATGCTATTTTTTGGTTTGTGTGGGGTTTTGATACATTAAGTAATTTTGAACATCCTACATGTACATTGTTTAGGATTTTGATACATTAATTGGTTTTGGTTAATGTTATGTATTGACATCTTTAAGTTGTTTAAGCTGGTTTTTTTTTATATTAATTACACCCGTAAAACCTCAATTGCTGAAACAGTGCCGGTATGAATATCAATGTATGTGATCTAAAATACATATATTAGAACAAATATATTATATTTAAAGTGCGGTTTTATATCATAAATTGTTTTTATTAGTTATCTTGCATAATTAACAATTTAAATAATTGTAATTTTTTTTTCCATATACAAGGCCCTATAACCAGGGCATTCAGTACATGTAACTTTTAAACATCAAAATTCTATATAGGAATTACGCGTCCCCGGGGTCCTGTTCCACCTTGGAATGCTTTTGGGCAAAATAGATAACACTATCAGTAATTGTTGGATATTGACTATGACACTTGTGCAATTTTTGATCCTATATCCATGAGCCAGTGGTAATAACGAGCTCTTCTTTAACCAGCTTCTTTAACCAGTTGGTCTGTAGCTTGAACTTGATGACGCTCCACCTTCACCCAACTTGTGATCAACCCATGTTCATCTAATTTTTCCACCTGTAGTTTTTGATAGATTGCAATGTTGGAGGACCTGGACTCTGTGTTGAATAACTGTACTAATGATCGATAGTCCGTACAAACACACTCCTGCACCCCAAATTCCAAGCACATTGAATTCTCAACTGAGCAACACAGGTAATAGATGGGGTAATTATTTATATGTCTGTCTCGAAGAGATTAGAACTAAAAAATATTAACCAAAATTATCCATGATTATCTAACCGTCACCTAATCATCCAAATATTATCTATTTTCTTATGTCAATTTTTTTTTAAAATAAAATATGGAGATTCTAATTTAAATATCGGTATTCATATAGGTTTGCGTTTTATGAATTAGAATCTCTTGATAATATTATATAAAGAGATTCTACCACAAATATTGTTCAAATATTCATATCCGAATGTTATTCCACTCAATATGCTATAATGGGGATATCACATCTTTTAAATAAAAAAGATCAAAAAGCTCAGTGTCAAAATCATTTTTTTAACTTTATATAATTCCTTTTAACATTTTATTCAGTTTATTCCATGATTAATTAAAATAATAAAAAAATTCATTATTATATTTCTCAATCAAAAAAAAAAAAAAAAAAAAACTAATCAAACCTGGCTTATATATCCTAGTTTACATCTCTACGTACCTGACGAACGAGAGGGCCAACTAATCAAACTTCCATTCCATATTGAATGAGGACTTTGGATCCTCTACGTATTTTTTCCATGCTTGTATTTTCTTTAACTTTCATTGTAAGGTTATCACATTGTCATAATTAAAATCAGACTTATGTTAAAAAAGCAATCCCTCTAATTTTAATTATCATAATGTAACAATCTCACGATAAAAGTCTAGCAAAATACACACAAGTAAAAAAAAAAAAAAAATCCAAACTCACCGAATGAGACCGGGCAGATACACTCTGATCCTTTTGGTTTATCATGGCCAGAGAGCCACTAGTCAGGTTGATCAAAACAAATAAACATGATACAGGCTCTATTGATACAAACACATTGATTCACATGTATTTTGGTTTCCTCAAACTCTCCCAACTAGAAAGAATCAACCTGAATATAGAGCTCAAAACCCCGCTCACACAGGTCTTGATGAAGTTCCAACAAGAGGATGGCCAATACCATGGATATAACAATCGAAAGAAGAGGCTTATGACGTGTCGAGGATAACGTCCCACCTGGACCACCCAACTAAAATCAATACGCTATGTGAAATCATCAGGAATTGCTACAATGGATGCACGAATACAAGGGATGCACAAGATGGATTAGTGGGAAAGAGAGATGGATAATACAAAGAGCCTTGGATCCAAAAGAGGATAGAGAATAATTATAACAATGACACTCCCAAACTTATGAAATGATAGTATGGTATTAATTGAACTTATGACCGATGTACTTAAAACTACTTAAACTCAACAAATCCTTAAAAACAACCAAAGGCAAAAATACAACAAAAAAAAAAAGATGCTCCCACCGTGGTAAAGGAGGAAGGGTGGCTTTAAGAATATTCAGGTGAGTAGGATAGCATTCTGAAAAGAGCTACTTTTATCCCTCATTGAAGGAGATGCTTCTCAAAAGACTTAAAAGTCTCTGAGATGGCAATCACATGGAAGTCACATGAATAACAGGGTAACTGAATACTCAGGGTGTGTTTGTGCCAAAGATAAAAATGAGATAAAGTGATGGATAGTGAAAATTTTCCCTCTGATCCTTCAAAAATCTAGTGTTTGTGCCAAACAAAGGAAAAAATTTTCATCACTTTCCCTTATTTTGTCTTATTAGGAAAAGTGGGAAAAAAATTTTCCTTCCCCGTAAGAGAGAATTTGGGAGAAAGTGATGGAAATTTTTTCTATCATATGCACAAACACCATAAAAGTTAATCAAAGGGAAATTTTTTTACTTTCCACTACTTTTGTTTTTACCCAAATTCTCTCATTCTCTCATTTTCCTTTCAAAATTATACACAAACACACCCTCAGAATTGCAGACACTGGAAAACTCGTCGCTCAAAAATCATAATCTAGGTGAATGAAACTGAATCTCATCTCATCAGTTTCCATTTAGTCTGACGGATCAGAGATTTTAACAGGTTTAGTAGGTTCTATTAGGGTTCTCCTACATGATGAAGCTAACAGAAGGATACACTTACAGGAAAGAGAAAATCAAGTGCATCCCATGCTGCGTGGCGAACTGCTCTTGTTGGATACATAGGACCGCCAGGAGAAGTGAAACTATAAAGGCATGCTTTCAATCGTGTACTTGTTGTCATCCTCAACTCCAATCCTATATATAAAATGATCACATTAAATTATCCAGAGTAGGAAATGAATTTATTTCCTTTTTGCATACAAAACTTATCAAGCATCACAAAAATTAAAATAGGAAATTACTTGACATGAAACTGAAACTGAACCTGATCTACCTTGTAGGGCTCTCATGTTGGATAGGTAATGTAACAGTACTGGCTCCACTTTTAATTTCTGTAGCTGATAGAAACAAATCACAAAGGATGTAATTCCTTTCAAGAGAAAAAAATAAATAGTGAAACGAGCAGTGAACAGATGAACCATTATATGTAACAGAAAATAAAAATACCTGATCTGTAAGCTCAATAACAAATAGGTCGGCTGAAGACCCAACAAAGAAGGCATTTGGAAAAACGGGGAAATGCTTTAAGAAACTATCGAGCTTGTCATCTGCATGTAGTGAAAATGTAATTTAGAATTACACAGATGGTAACTTTGTCTATTTATCACTAGTGGTGAAACTAAAGATACGTACCTAGGTTATAAAATAAGATGAACCTTGAAAGAAGAAGATATAGCTCCCTCCTAGCCTGAAAGCAGTTAAAAGACACATCACTATAACTGTAACAATGTCAGAGTGAAGTTAGATTACTACATTTACAACATACATCCGAAGTGTTCTGGGTCAGAACCACAGATTTTCAGAAATAAATAATATGAATACATGATAAAACATCCAAACCTGCACTGGAGTCCTGTCTAGTCGGGAGGGTACCAGCGCCACCTCCTCAAGAAGATACTGTTAAGAAAAAATGGCTACATACATCAACTTTGAACAAGGAGATATGGTTAAAATATATACCGGGAAGTATGGTAGTTGGTACTATCTTATCTATGATAAAAGATACGGAGGATAGAATAGAAGCACGTATAGCCTCAACTTTAACTTACAGAGAACAATGAAAAGAAACCTCTTGTATTTGATTGTGCATCAATCCTGTGAGCATCCATACATTGAACAGTGTTATGGAAAGAGTGAAATCTAGAGAACCAAAAATAGGCATTGAACTCATAAACAACATGTAAAAATTCTTAAATACATATACTATAACTAACCAGGTAAAATCAGACTGGCTAAGTTTATATCACGTTTCTAAATAACAACCAAGATGGATACATACTAAATAATTTATCTAAGCCAGACCTTCATATATGTTGTTTAAGAATATCTGGAATTCTTGACATTGAGCTCTAGATTCTGTGACTTCATATTGGCATAGTGCTGTCAACAGATATGAATGTGATCTAGATATGATTCAATCCATTTTAATATCATTGAATAATCAACCACAATAAAATACCTGTTGGATAAAGAACACCCGTTGGATCAAATATGGATGTAAATTGTAATACAATTATTTGTTGAATAAAAAAGAGTGTCAAACCATTTGGTTCGTTTTTAAATGTTACATTTGTATGAGAACTTGATCTTTCTCTGAATGGTTTCACATAATAATAGAAGATATTTTTGCTACTAAACAAGAAAACAAGATCGTGTCCCCGAGAAGGAAAGTCAAGGGCAAGGGCAACAGTCTTTCAAGTCAGATGGTAAGGAACGGCTACAGCATGTCCAAAGTAATAAAATATCCAAACCTCATACCAGAAAACATTTGAAGCACCTTGAACAAGAGCTGATCCATAACGAAGAAGTCCTTCTGAACTGTCAATTGGTACTTCAAATAGCTGCAATACGAAATCAAAACTTAACCAACAATTGAAGTGAAGTGGGATACAAGAAAATGATATCAATTATATGGAAAATGTTATGTTTCAGAATCTAACCAAGATAAGCACCCAACACCCCCCCCCCCCCCCCCAAAAAAAAAGAAGTTAAATACACATTATTTTAAAGAATATTTTCAATGATACATTCTATCCAGAAAAAAATATATTCTTATTAAACCAAGTATGTAGCGATCTTCTAAAAATATCAACTATTTGATTGCAATGCATAAACCGATTATCATTCCAGTGTTTCTTAAGAATCTGGTTGAAAATGAATTGACACAACAATATGACAAGTACACAATTTACTGCAACCCACATTTCCAGGAGGTATCATCTGAGTTAAGAAACTAAGAAGGTCTGATAAAACAAATATGTTATAATTGCATGTACACTCACATATAGATATATCAGCAATTGTCAATGTACATAGTTAACATAAAAGTGGCCACAAATGTTAAAAAATCCTGTATTGACACTCATGCAATAGCACATTAATATAACAAATTTCCAGCACCCTAGAGGCTATATTTGACACAACTCTTTTAAGCGAGTGGAATCATTAATGGTCAAAAAGATCAATACAATATCGATTGGCTGGTGTACTTCGATCCATTTTGATCATCATTCCAATTGGAACCATAGACACAAGATGACTCATGGAAATATTCACATTACACTTCGGCTCTATTATGCTTTAGTTACATTTATATAAAATTATAAATAATTCAAAACTATGCATCAATAATATTTTGTCCGAATATGCATGAGTGCAAGACGACAACAGAATACATAGCAATGGAAAGACATGTATCGTGTGTAAGTTCAAAAGAATTGCATTGTTAATTTGATGTATGCAGATGAGTTATTGACCAAAGGATGAGGATCTTTGTCAAAGATATTCTCCTTGTTTCCTCTTTATCTTTTTTTTTTTTTTTTTGAGTTATTGTTGCCTCTTATCTTAAGACACACATGTGTGTTCTATCTTAATATGTTATGAGAAAGTCAAAAAAAATTCGTGTCTTTTATTTTCAAAATATGTACCCATTTATGGAAGACTTTATTGGACAATCAAAAAGCATACCCATTTATGGAACAGGAGGACAAATATATGAGATGCAAAAGACTGACTCCAGATCTGGACTATCAAATCAAGGATCCGTTTCCCATCATCAGGCACTCTAACATAATGGTCGGCAAGCACATCGTAAAACCGGAGATGGTTCCCATTCCCACTTGCTGCAGTAATCCCATCATCATCCCTGCTGAGAATTATGCCTGACAACTCCAGGAAAAAATAAAAAAAACATGCATCAGATAATCCTTGAAGATAAAACACAATGGCAGATTGAACAATAATATCAAGATGACAAACATATATCTAATGCATGGAGATGGACATACAAGCATACCACAAACTAAACTGTTCAAGATATATAAGTTACCTTCATATTTTGGGAAACTAATCGAGATCATCATAGAATTCAAACTACATTATAACCAATTTTTTGGCATGTTATATACCCACAGTAAATATTACAAAAGATGTTTTTCTTTCAACTATAAACAATTTTTGGTGTCCTACTTAATATACATGTATGAAGAACAAATGATGATCCAGGTATTGAATGTGAGTGAGATTTTTTGCATCTCACTTTGTACCATCCCACCATTAGGGAGATTCCTTAATTCCACTTTGTTTTCACTTAAAGAAGTAAGGCTTTAGTCCCCCATAAAAACATTATGCTTCTTAGAGAGGATTCGACAATTCAAGTTAAGAGGATAAATGAAAAGGGTTGTAGGGATTATCATAAGGGCCGGTGTTTGAGTTCACTACATATATCTGTGTGTGTTTGTGTGAGGAAGGTAGGAGCTCCATCTTAAGATGTAAATGACCCTCATCAAACAAAATAAAAAAC
Organism: Acorus gramineus; assembly: GCA_030737835.1. Lineage (NCBI taxonomy): Eukaryota > Viridiplantae > Streptophyta > Magnoliopsida > Acorales > Acoraceae > Acorus > Acorus gramineus. The sequence goes on from CM060854.1 coordinate 2,671,168, forward strand.
AAGGGATATCAAAAGGGATAAAAAGAGAGAGAGAGAAAAACAGGGAAAAATAAAGGGATTATGGACCCCCTTAAAAAAATACAATGTCAAAAGACCAATGATGAAACAGCTTTCCAAACCCCTCCCCTGGAGCCTCCACACCGCAGCCAAGCTCCTAGTGACTTCTTCCTATAAGAGCAAAATCCCATGCCCAAAGTGACCCCTTGACACCTCCCAAACATTTCCATTGTATAACCTTTTATCCAGATTCACTATACATTAGAGATTGATAGTAGATCAATTTTTAAAACAAAAAAAATAATAATTGTTTTTTTGGAGATTCCTTGTCCCCTAATTTGAGAGACATCATTTCTTAACATGCCTGCTCCAACCCCACTTTAAAAAAAAGGCTTCAGTCCCCCTCCTCCTTTCTTTTGGATATATTCACTGTCAAATCCAATTACAAGTGCCACTGATTTTTAAAACAAATCATACAAAAAAAAAAACCACTTGTCAAGACACTGATAACCCTAAAACACACTACCAGCAAAAAAATTCATTTGTCCAACACCGATAATCCTCCATCTCCCTCTCCCCCCTCTCTCTCTCTCGCGCGCGCATACAAAGACAAAGCAAGAACATTAAATCATCAAGGGAATACCTTTTGCGCGGACATCGATCTCAAGAGCTATATCAGCGAACAACTGCTGCAGAAGGACCGACCGCTGCGAGTGAGATCCCAAAGCCTGCCAACCCGCACAAACCAATCCACCAATCCAAATCAAAAACCAAATAACAACTAATACCACAACAGATCAACGAATTCAACTCCAAAAAAAAAAAAAAAAAAACCCAGAGAAAAGAATCTCACGCGTTGGAGCTTCTTCTCGATCTCCTGCGTGAGAGCGGAGAGGTAGGCGGTCCTCTGCGAAGCCGAAGCCTGTTGCATTGCATCGAAAGCATCTGATGCGCAAAAGAAACCCTAACCCTAGAAGAAGAAACCCTAAAGAGGCGACGAAGATTTGCGAACAAATGTCTCCACTGAACGGGAATCGCTTGTTCTTCAAGAGACATCAATATATTACCACACGTGCCACTGTTCCTCTCTATCGGTTCCTCCACGTGTCGTTCTTACTGTTTTTTGGTTTCCGATATTGTCCCTTGGTGGTTTCGGGTATTAGCATTGGTTTTCCGCTGGTTTGTAAGAGAAATTCGGGTCTGAGTGAGGTTAGGTGACGGTTATACCCCTGATGTTGCGTTTGCTTGCAAGGCATGTTATTGTTGGAAAAAGAAAAAGTGGATTAGATTTGTATCCGGGGTATGGTAAGTGGGCCCAAGCAATTTTAACTTAAGAAACTGAAATTTAAGTTTTGACAAGATGTTTGTTGACTCGATTCATTTTTTAATAGTTTTTTTTTTTTTTTTTACAGAGTTAAAAGTTTTGAGAATAAATTATTTTAATTTTTAAAAATAAAAAATTTATTAATTTTCTTTGTATTCATGTTTATCAAAATCAAGATAAAAAAATTTATTTATTAAATAAAACAAAAAAATTCTAATTTTTATTTTAAAATTAAGACAACTGATAGTATTTTATCCAATTATTTTTATACCAAACGGGGGATAAGTTATCATACCCTTCACTTATCCCCACAATAACTTTTTACCTTACCACTTATCTCCTTGTCAAGCTAACTTTAAAAAACCGACACAACATTAGATCATTTTTGAAACCGGGACAAACAAGCGGAGATTGTCTTCCCAGCTCGATCGAAAGGTCGACCATGGGGTCCCTCTAATATCAAAAATAAATAAAATAAAAATAAATTAGAGCATTTTAAAACGATGCGATAAAACATCACACAACATAATTGACACAGACATATAACATATAGAGTTAAGTGTAAAATCTAATTATATGTATAAATATTAAGTTATGTAATGTGTTTATGTGTAATAGGTATATATATATATATATTATGTATTATTCATTTATTAATAGACTCTAGTGAACCAGTAATTTGAAAAGATTTTTGTTCTCCAGGTGTTGACCCAAATCCATAGTGATCCAAAAAGAAATTTGATCAAATATTTATTGATCAAGCAAAGTTTCTATACGATAATTAGATGCTTTAATATTTTGTATCAGATATGATCGTTCTTGGTGTTGTGGGGATGGTTTGGCCCCTTAAAAAAAAAGAGGTTAGTCACAGTCCCATTTATAGCCCCCCTTGCAAACTGTAACTCATACATGTTTTAATTTTTTTTAAAAATATACATTTTCACAAAAAAATAAAATAAATGTATACTCACAACGAATTTTGTGGACCCATTTATAGATGTGACATTTATAAGGAGACACCTTATCAAATGAGATATATAGTTCTATATGAGACTACACATGAACCAGTAAATGAGTAAACGAGACAGTGCAACACCCCCCCCCCCCCCCCCCAAACCCACAAAAAAAAAAAAAAAAAAACACCTTTCTAGGGATTATTACAAAACTAAAGACCCATTCATGTAAAAAAAAACTTTAAATACAGAGGCAGAATTGTAAACTCATGCTACTGCTAAAAGCTCAATAGACTTTAGAGATTTGGCAGATGGACATGACTAGATTTTCTCATACAGTTTAAGCAAAGGTGACAAGATGCTACTCACCAAAGGAAAATAAAAGAGCTGATTTGATGTTCCATTAGATGTTCCAAGTTGAGCATTCCCAGAAGAATGGAATACCAGAGATAGAACACACTATTTTCATTAAGATCAAAAAAATTTGAATCCAAAAGCCGATAACTTTACAATACTCGGAGTTCGTTAAAAACCAGTGAAAAGCAAAAACACGCGTTACAAAAATTTCCAGTTCAGTCGTCCAAACAGATAAATCATCAGAGGTAGTGCTACAAGATGCACTACAAGCCCGTTTACGAGATGCACATCTTCTAGGAAATAAATTAGTAGAGCTTTTATTTTCCAAAAATAATATCGCATGAACCTCGGCCTCCTGTGATAACAGAATTAAAAATTTCAATTGCGGATACAATGAGATGACATAAGGATAAAGAAAGACAGCATATTCACAAGATTTACGGATTAAAATGTACCTGGAAGTTGGCTGAGATGACATTCCTCAATCCAATTGGACTCATGGCGGGAGAAAAAAAATCAAATCAATCAATGGAATGGATTATTGAAAGAGATTTTTTGTACATTGTGCACCTTCACCAGCTAATAGTACTCGTGTACAAGCTCACGTGAAAATATGGAGCAGAAAACAACAACCTGTGCCGCTGAGAAACATATATGAGCAGACCAATCTTTCGAAGAGTATCAGTATCTTACGAATTCAATCATGGTCTCCTCTTAACATCTATCTTGTCGTGGCAACTTTTGCAGGCTGAAATGCATTTGCTTAAGTCCAGCCAGATGTACCACCTCTTAGTGGTCTCCTTTGGACACCAAAAGAAGCAGTTGTTGGGAGTTTAAAGAATCATGTGAAAGCACCATTAGGTATTCTTCATCATGACAATCAAATTTCCGACTGGTGACTTTTCCGTGTTGAAATACCCAAATTATAACTGAGTTCCAAGATCATATGACAGCTGAATTATGCCTCGCATTTGGAGATACGGATTCTCCAGTAGCTTTTCATTGTTGCTCTGCTTAAAGAACAAAAAATTACAAGAAACATCCTCTACAATTGTTCGTACATCAATCACAGGAGATAAAAAAAATATACACAACAGAGGTGGAAAGGAATAGATGATCCCAACATTCTACAAGATTTTATGTTTTCCTTGTTGGGGCCACACTTGATGCCAAATTTCAAAATGCACACTAATAAATCAGATCTCTCCTTCAATTGCAAATATAGCTTGGTCGAATGCTCCTAACTCAAAAAATTTTAATTGCTCGACTGATGTGTTATTAAAATTGAAATGAATCATTTTTCGGTGAAGTGGTAGATTTGTACATGAATAGATGACTAATGATTTTTTAAATCATTAAGTGTTCCCTACCAACGATAAACATAAAGCAAGTGTTGTAGATTTCTTCTCAAGTCTCTTTTTCTAGTCGAATGCTTACACTGTGGAGGGAAAAAAATTGACAGAAGAAAAGAGAGCTGACATACCTGCTGAGCTTTAAAGATGAGACTTTGGAGCATGCGCTGATACTTTTCAGGCTCTTCTGTCATCATTCTCTGAAAAAACCCAATCTCGTTTAATACACAAACATATTGGTAAAGAAGAATGAACAAAAAAAAGTGTAAAAAAAATGATCAGGACTTGCCTTCAAAAGAAAAGCCGAAGAATAATAAGCTACCCTTGAATCTGTGTCATCTAAAAGTTCCCTGCCAACTCCAAGAAAACAATTTATATTTAGCAATGTTCACAGAATGGAAAAGCAAATTCATGGATAGAAGAATAACCTGGACTTGCCTGAAAAATTCTTCTCCTCCAACGTCTTGAAATGCAGCTGGATCTGCAGTGCATTTACAAATCAACAATAGAAGCAACCCTGCACGAATGTCAGATGTAGCACCTGGATTATTCCCTCTTCCTTTGCTTCCAACTGCAACACCCAAAGCAACATCATCTGTTGCTGCACTAGCCAGTTGAAGCAATGGCCAGTAAAACAAGGCAGTAGGGACCCGAGCTACAAGTTGCATGGGAACGGTAGCATATCCGCGCAGAAGCAATGCTGCCATGGATGCTGTCTCATTTATCAAAGGAATGTCACCATGGCTGGTCCTAGAGCTTGTACTGTCAAGAAACTCGCCTTGAATATTTGATTTTACTTTCAGCAAGTTATGCAGACCAGGTTCGTTATATCCACCACTATCATCTTTTTTGCTAGAGTTTTTGGCAGGGGTTGTGAGATCCTCAAAGGGTGTTCCATGTGATGGAAGACGTCTCAGAGATAGTTGAGAAAACAACATGTCACACATCTGTTCACACAGCCACAAATCAGGGACGGTTGGTTGCAGGGAAATGGTGAATCAAAGATGGAATGATCTAACATCTGCTACATGCCATGCAAAATTCAAAAGAAAGTTTCCCATGAAAATTGAACTACAGAAAGCATAGCAAGTCTAGTCATTTTCTATTCTTGTTCCTTTTTTTAAAAAGGTCAAATCCATGCAGAAAATAATAATCAATTCATAGAAACAAAAGAAGTTCCACTTCCTGCAAATTATTTAATAAATGGGAGAAAGAAAAAACAATCCTCAATGCAAAACATGACCAGTAACACATGAGATTTATCAGGGTCATTTCTTGTATAAAGCAGCGCACACAGTGAAAAATACAGATCCCAGAGGTCAGTGCTACATAGTATTTTTTGAATAAATTCTGTGGGTTCTTGAATGCTACCAATGAGTAGCTTTGAAAAAATTGTGAATGTAGGCCATTGTGTTTGATTGAACATTCAGTCCATAGTTTGCTGAAAGGGGAAACTTTACATTCTGTCGTACAGTTATATAGGAAGATGTTCAACAGAAGTACTATTAAATTGTTATTTGGATAACAACAAAATGCCAGAAGAGTAATGCAAAGAATAAGAATGAAGAAATAAGATTGTGATCATAAAATACCTTCAAAATATTGATGCGGTCAGTTTCATTTATTTGATATACCAATAACAGAGAGCTGCTCATTATATCAACAACAGCATTGGCTTTCTCCAGACATTTATCACCAAGATCATAGCCAGCCATGTCCTCCCTGCCTAAATGCTGCATCTCATTTTCATCTAACAACAACTTGCAACGCACGAGAAGTTTCTCCACAACAAAAAGAAAGCCCCATCTAACGGCATTATTTTCGGAATTCAATAGTCTACACAAAATCCAAACAGACAAAGGAACTGATGAACGATTCAAAGAATCTTTACTACCAGCAATTCCAATTTGCTGTTGCAAATTTCTTATGTTCAGCCATATACTCTTTTCTCCTTCCTCACTGATTTCTGAAACGAGCAATTCTACAAGCCAAATGTACCCATTGTGACGATAAGCAGATCTTTCTGAGTGAAGAAGAGAGTGTAAAGTAGCCCATGAAAGTTTAACTTTCATGTTTCTCTCACTATCTATGAGTCGGTCTTCAATACGCTCCAAAGACTTGTTAGATTTGGTTATGCAAATCATATATGAGAACTCATTGTCTAAGCGAGTGAAGTTGGTTATAATTGTGTCAAATTTCTTTGTAATTTTTTCCAAAAGCTGCAACCAGAAAAGAAGCATTTAAAGGAAAATGAAATAAAGAAACAGATTATGCACAATACAATGGGATACATTTGATAATAAGATAATAAGAAATTTAAATGAGTTTCCTTTTGACTGCATAAATTCATGGGTATGACCCACTCATCAAAAGACCATAAAACTAAATTTCACTGAGCAATAAACTGAAAAAAATGAAAGTAGTAAAAAACAGACAAAAATTGTAATAATTATTCAGCGTGAATTTGTTCTGTAGGTTCAGTCCAATTAAGTAAATGTTAAATATACACAGCTTCTGCAGAATTAATCGAGTTTTTTAGTAGTTTTTTATGGGAGAATGTCAACTGTAAAAAATCAAAGTTCAAAGAAGCAAACAATGCATTACCTAGAACATCAAAAATAGTTTTACCAGGTCTAAATTTTTCCACATGCTTTTTAGTTTGGCAGTACTTTCTAGTTTCTACAATATTTTTCTTTTTAAATCTCCCACTAATTCATTACTAAAATACAATACTCTGCAATATGCAAGTACTGTATCATTTCTGCATAGTTTTACCAGGTCTAGACGTTCATAGTTGGGAGATTTGGACAAAGCTGCACTGATAGATCTCCTCAAAATTTCTCCGATTCCTTCCACTCCATGTTTGACAGCAACATAGAAAGCTTCAGGTGCATCAACAAGTATAAGCATCGTGGCGATAAATTGAATTTCATCAATGCCAAAAGAACCTCCATCAACTGAGAAGCTTTCATTTATTTGATATAAAACATAGTCAAAAAGCACAGTGAATAGATTCCGCTTTTCCTCTCTCAAGTTTGCCCTTGAATACTGGAAAACAATGCACATCAATATTAACAACTTCTGGTGAAAGAATAAATGAGACTGCAGGGAGTTGATCATGCAGGGCTTTAGAACAAAAGCATTTTATGAAAGCTTGTAAAAATTCATACTTTAAGTTGGAAGGGTTCAGTCATTTTAAGCACCACCATGAAGATGAAAAACATAGTGAAAACCTGATACAATTTCCTCTCCTCTTCCACACATCTCTACATTTGGGTATCTTCTCGATAAACCTAGTACAGAAACAATTTTAAAGACACTTCCTACTTAGAGATTTTCATGTGACCATATCACGAGTCAAATATGTTAAACAGGGATAAATAAGAATATTCCAAAAGGTCTGAACATCGTATAAGAAATAGAGACATGCCTCTAGAAGTTTTTTTTCCCCCTTTTTCAATCTCTGGAGATCCTGAATTTCTGGATAAGTTGGGAACCAGGAAGTAAAAATTTTGCACATTGAGAGTAGTAAGCTAAGAAAAATAGAATAAGAAATGGGTGTATCCATGGAAATTAACGAGAAGCGCAAAAATAATTGCTAGAATATCATTCTAGATGGTGTGGTCATGAACACTGTTGTCAAGGATGTCATCAATGAGACAGAGCCAGCAGATCAGGATGGACTCGAAGTAGTTTCATGTAATATAAAAACTTCAAACAAATTTCCAATAAATGACTTAAGAGACTCACAAAAGGCTATACATGCACATTGCATACAAGTATTTGTATGTTCTTTTTTTTTTTTTGAGGGTAGGATAGGCATCCAGCTTCGTTAATTATATTAAAGAAAAGAATGCCAATAACAAAACAAAACAAAACAAACAAACCCATTAGAATGCGGCCTATGGTAGGAGAGGATTCCACCAGAGGCCGGTTCTCATCAACAAACACCCACACTCTATTACATGTAATTGTATATTAAAGCATTATTCATCACAAACTGTAGTTTCATGTAGCCCAAATGTTGTGCTCAGTCCATTTCTTATTTTAATTCAAAAACATCACATCCATTACAGAGTATACAACTTCTCTTCTGTAAGCTTTATATGCTTAAACGATTTTCAAAAGTCTAAGCATTATGAATTAATTCAAATCAAATAAAAGGTTTAATGTTGTCCATAAAGTGATAACTATGAGAACATACCTCGAGACAAATAAATTCAATTCCACCAAGAAGGTTAACTCGTTCAGCAATGAAAGTAGGACCAATTGCAGCCGATTTAGGAGGTGCATCAGACAATTGGTAGAACATATTTGCCAGCATGCCAATGAGCTTGCAATGAACTGCTTCAGCCCAAGCATGCTCTCTACTTATCTCTAAAAGAACTTTGACAACCTATACAGTTGATATCGTATTTAGTAGAGATTAAGAGATTGGGATTGTGTACCAGGAATGCATAGCAAGCAAAGATAAATGACAAAATCTATGCCTGAAACAATGCAGAAAAATGCAAAATTAAATTCCAACACAGCTGACTAGAAGGCCTGGTGATTCTGGAGCTCAATTGTTTAATTAATATGCGACTTACAGGAATTTTGAAACTAAAGGCTGAAGCCAAATGACACTATATGGCAGAACAGAATACCAGATATATAATGAACATTTTTTGAACTATCAAATTAATGTTACATTGTATACTAAATGTTGGCCTAGAATAAAATTGTAACAAGTAGAAGAAAAAAATGAGCCACGCTTATAAATAAAAATAATGGCTAACCTCCAGTTATAAGAACATATGCAAAATAGTGTATAAAAAAAGCGTGTTGCATGAAGGTGTCACATCTATGGATTGCAAGCAGGTCACAAGCGTAAACATGTGCACTATGGATACACAGACACAGTATTCATTGATGTATATGTAATCCTGGTTGTGAACTTATTAATTGGATATCCATACTGAAGCCTGCCAATGGAATGCACCTCATCCATGTAAAATGAACTGCTTTACAGTTTTCATCTAACCTATTACTCTGTACTCCCCTACCAAGCCTAAATAAAATATATCCCATGAAGTAAAACCATGTAACTGTATTTAAATGCCAGGCATGACTGTATTTGTTGGCTACTCACATATTAAGCGATATTCAGAGAAGAAAAGGTTTCTCACCCTTATATCAAGACCTTCCAATCTGTACCTCCAGATTTTACCTCTATTGCAAACAAAATAAAACAGACAACTCAGAGCAGATGACCAGACAAATTCTTCCCTTTCTTCTATCTGCAAAAGTTTGTAGTTGATATCAAATTAGGAAATGTCAACATAGGTATCCATCATCAGAAAAATCAGAAATATTCAGAAGAATTAGTAATGCGCCAGTGGCATTAATAGAATACAATGTGACGAAGTAAAGCAAGAGCAGAGAGTAATATGTATCAAAACCAGATTATTCTAAACTAGACTTGGAGAATTGAAACATGATTAAAGAATGTTATTTAATAGTACTTTTAAAAATATCGGCAGCCAAATAAAGATCATCTCCCTCATCTTCTATCGTATCGTTTTGAAAGTTTGATTTGGGGCACTCTCTCTCCACTGAAGATTAGAGCTTTTATGCGGCTCCTTTCATTGAACAAAATTCTCAGAAAAATGAATTGGGCGAAATGGTCTAATGACGGGGATACAATTTGTGGTTTGTGCAACATCAATAATGAATCGAAAGATCACCTTTTTTTGTCTTGCCCATTTAGCACACAAATATGGAAGAAGGTAGGGGAGGCTCTGGGGGCTTCTTGTCCATTCTCGGATATGGAAGGTATGTGGAGGTAGTTCCGGGATCGTCAGAAGCAAGGTGATAGAAGCAATCGGGTGAAATTCCAATGGATGGTTCCTCATGCTACTTATTGGTCTATTTGGCTAGCACGTAACGAAGGAATCTTCATGCACAAGAGTTTATTGGGAAAATACTTGGATGGTGATTTCTTCAATGCTATTAAATTGGATCAAATTCATTTTATAGGAGCCTTCATCAGGCTCTACTTTGGGTGACATTTGGGGAAGGGGATAGTTCATTATTGGCTCTCTTATAATTCATTGTATTTTTCCTTTTTTTTAAATTAATTGTTAGGAGATCCCTCGTCTCCTTTTTTCAGAGGTTTCTTGGAATAAGATTTTCCTATATTATCCTCAAAAAAAAAAAAGTTTAAAAAAGTTTCATCCTTTTGTGCATATGAACTGACAGATTATGTGACATAGTTACAATCTCACTCCCATAGCTTGTGTCTAAAAAGTAATCTGCTACTTTTTTTTGGTGGGTACAAGTAATCTAGTTGGGCTTGGGTCATTAACAAATATCTTATTCATTTTGTGCGGGTATTACTGGCAACGTTAGGGGACTAGGCCAAACAAGGAACATGCAGAAGAAAGCAGGTGACTGTAATGTGAGCAATCTACAATACAAACAGCTACTCCTTACTCGTGTTCCCTATAAGGATCAAGTGACTACCTATATTTCACTGATTCATCTGTCCTTTAATTTTTACCTTCTAAATTGCTATCCAATTATATGCATGTATTTAGCGAGAATACAATATCTATAATCAGAAGTCAAAATATACATTTCATAAATGAAATATATCGGAAAGCATTATATATATTTCATTTCCAATTCTATGGGAATAAAGAGCTGATGTCTGTTTATATGAAGTTAAACTACATGACTAGTGAGATGCGTTTTACCACCCACCAAACTGTCTCAACTAGAGACTTCAAAGGCAAAGTTCTGATGAGTACTTTCTCTTTGTTTGGTGGTGACCTCAACTCATGGCCAATTACACCATATTCTGTAACATTGTAATTATTTATTAAAGCATATCATTCACAAGGAATGTTGTACATAACAAAGATTTATAACACACTCAACATCCTCTCTTAAAAGACATCAATAAATATTAAAGAAAAATTGAATCATGCATACCTGAACAAGAAGAAGAAGTACCCGGCACAAGATGACAAAAATCCATGACTCAAATTTGTCAATGGCTGTAGATATTTTATTCTGTATAAAAGGCTCTGTGTTTTGATGTACCAGAGTTACAAGCTGTCCTTCACTATTAATATATGGCTCTTGAGAAGAGTCGTCTTCTTCAATAGCAGGAGGATCATCAGATAATACAGGCTCCAACAAATGAGCATGAACCCCAAGGTTTAAAATCAAATCAAAAACTCGAACCCTGCAAGCCACTCTGGGAGAGAGAAGCATTTCCTGAAAGATCAATTAAAAGTAAGGACATCTCAGAAATTTCTCCTAAAGGAAAATTTCAGAAGAAAAAGAATTAGCACCTCCAGCATTGAAATGGTAAGTGGAGCAGCAGTCTCAGAATCCAACACATACCTACAAAAGGAGAACAGAAACTTTTATTGGGTCACCTCAACTTGTAATGTCAGGTTTCACAACATGTTGAAGAAAGCAATATATAGAGAAATGTGAGGTTAGGTCTAAATTGAACAAGAAATATCTGGGCTTTACAGTTGTTAATATGACAATTTCCTTCTTATGGGTTTTTGGGTGGGTTTGCTCTCTGGGCTTTAATGAAGACTCATCTCTGCATGCATTTTTGACTTGTTTTTGGTTGGAGGTTTTGTTCTCCATTTCCTGGGATTCACCTCTTTAATAAAATTCAGGTGGGGTGCTCCCACCTTTCCTCATAATAAAATGTTGAACAGCTATTAGAGAAAAGCTAAAACGATATGTGCAGATCCATAGAACATTAGAACATTTAACACACATTAGTGAGAAACAGTCACATGAAAGTTTTCATTATTTTTGCTTCTTAGAACTTCGATGAAGTTCGCTATAAGCTTCATGAGATGACATGGATGGGGCAAGAGTGATTAAAGTACGCTCCATTCAGCATGTTAAAACGGAATGGAGGGTGAAAAGGGAGACTAATTTTATAAGATTGAAGGGAAAGAGAGTGCTTGTACACACTTGTATGGTTAATTAGAAGCTGGATGGCTAACTCTAGGTTGCCTAAAGCTCCAAGGATGTTGTTTTCAACTCTGCCGATGAATAATAATGCAAAAAGTGCTGCAAAAATAATCTAAGATGGGAATTTAAAAAATAAAAGATAATAGAGGAAGAATAACCAAACAGAAGTCTGACAACAGTGTTATCACATTCAAGGTGAGGCTTTGCAAAAGAGTGCTACAGGCTAGAGTTCATTCAGAACTATAAGGTCCTCTAAGATGGAATTGGAATAGCTCGACGGAATTTTTAAGAAAAAAAAATGTTTGATATACAAAGTTTAGGCCTTTATAGATCAAAGAAACAATACCCCCACATTGACCATTAAAATACATATTGACAACTGTGTATCGCCATTAAGTAAAGGCAGAACAAATGTGCATTTGAAAGAAGAGAGAATATTGAAAAGAAGTACTTTGAATTACATTCATCTATAAATTATTGCAATAAATATGGAAACACACGATGCTTCAAGTAGTTCAAAACAGAGAATGACAAATGTCTTAACTTCAATGAGCTATAGTTATTAGTGGACATACATGTCAATTATAAGCTTGATGAGGACACTGGCCGCAACATCCATGGAAGGCTTGCCACTGTGGTTGCTTAATCGTGAAGACATTGTCATATGCTTCAGATTTGGTGAAGAGGTCTCTGAGCAGACTGCAGCTATAATGTCACCTACTTCAGCAGGATTCAGTCGCAATGGTTGTTGTTCACTGATCCACATAAAGATAAGAAGAACATGTTATCAAACCTCAAACATTCCAAAGAATTCAAATTAAATTTTCCATATGTGATAGACCACAAGAAGGTTTTTTTTTTCTAGGCCTCGTTTGGATTTGTGTTTAAATAGATTCCGCATTTGAAAAGCTAAAAATTCACAAATGCGGATCCAAACACATTTTCAACATTTATCTTTTCAAACCATCATCTTTCTTTTTTAGGTAAAAAAATCTTGCGATTGAAAAGCTAATAAAACAATATTTTTCAAAAATTAAGTTTGAAACATAAGATTTTAAGAATCTCAACATTTCGATCGCACATCCAAACGCAGCAGTGCAGATAGAAAATGTGTATAAAAATGAATTTAAGAAAATTTAATAATAGTAAATTAAAATTGGTTGAGTTTTCAGGAAATCAAAAGGTAGAAATAAAGGGCCTAGAGAAAAATGGAGCAACTCACGCATGAGTTGCACAATCATCAGCAAAAATGAGAGTTCTGTATGACAGCTCAACACAACCCACCCCTCTATACGCTGAAAGGGAGTCTTGAGGAAATATAAGATGATTTTGTAAACTCTTCTCACAACCTATGGAACATGATCAACCAAAGGACTGTTATTTGAGCCTTCAAATCAGTCTGAGAACTTAGGATTAATGGATCTTTGGTCAGGCTGGAAACTTGCTCAATTGGGAGTGGAGTATTGAGAATTATTTTAATTGGAAGCTTGTAGCTGAAATTGGAAGGTGCCCTTTGGAAAGATGAAGTTCAAGTGTAGTGCTTCATAATGGTGGAAGAATGTCGAAAAGCAACGATCACGGCAAGGAAAGGCCAAAACTCCACAAGCAGTTCATCCTCCTAAATACTACTAGATGTCTCCCTATGAAATGGTCCCTGTAAAAAAATATTAGGGTGGAGTACTGCACTGCACAGCAAAGTTCAATAATCTGTCCATTTGTGTAGGTTTAAACAAAATGGATGAAAAATCTTGACATGTTACTTGGTGGAGCCACACTCTACTACCTGCGATGGAGTGGTAACCCTCATAGATGCCTATTATTATGCCCTACGTGCTCAGGAAAGTGTGGTGTGATTCAGAGTTTTCCGATATATGCTCAATAGGCCGACACTTGATTGTACTGTTGGTACCAGTACAGTAAATCCAAAACTCTTGTTCGAAGTCCAAGTTGAAAGTGACAAGGACAGAGAAAATGCAACTTCTAGCCCACAATCATGCTGGCAGCACCAGTACAGTGCATTGTTTCTGATGTTTCGAGTATGGGCATCACATCTATGAGTCTCCAAAACAACAATTGGAGAACCCATAAATGGCGACAAGTACCGATGATGAAGTAAAAAAAGGGGTGGTAAACGAGCCGAGCTGCTCGGGCTCGGCTTGGGCTCAACTCGTTCGGGCTTGTTCGATTAGACAAATAAGCTAAGCTTGAACAATTTTTAAAGCTCGGTTGTAAACGAGCCGAGCCACGAGCCTATAGAAGCTCGTTTACTTAAAAGTTTGAAATGTTATTTATTTTCGAATATGATTGTTTAGTGATGATGTTCGAATATGATTGTCTATTTTCAGTATGTTATCTGTTTTCAGCATGTTTTAATTGCTAAACGCGCTTTTTTGAGCTAAATGAGCCCGAGCTCGAACCTTAAATCGAGCTTGCACTCGAGCTCATTTAGAAACGAGCCAAGCCGAGTTTAAACCGATCTTTTCACGAGCCAAATGAGCCGAACTTATATACAAAATTAATCTCGGTCTCAAGCCGAGCCGAGCTTGAACATGTCAAAGCTCGGCTCCCTCAACTCATTTACCACCCCTAAGTAAAAGCTGATTTTCCGTCCATAAAAGTTGAGAACCTCATCATTCGTAGGGTGATGGGTATGATGACCATACCTAGGTTCGATGAGGCCGAAGATTGGAGGAGAAGCCTTTTCCTACTAAAGGTTACTTCTGGTGAGAAGGCTTGTAACAACATGGAGAAGATTGTTCTAATGACATGGTGAACAAGTTGAAACTTGCAACAGAAAAGCAAGGGAGAGGTATTGATATGCCCAACACATTTTGGTGTTCGATTTAATTCTCTATGGGCAGTGATAATGAAGATGATATGTGGTGTGATGCAAACCAAATGGATCCTTGTCATATCCCCTTCGCACGACAATGGCTATTTGATAGACATATATCACATATGGCTCCTTCTAACAAATTCTACCCATAGTGGTGGGAACTCTCAAGTCTCAACCCTATGATGAATAATCCTATCAAGTCTTTGAAGGGTAGAAAGCACCTATTCTTAGGTCTTTGAGGAAAGCATGTAGAGAAGAGTTATGAATGCCCTTCACCAAAATGGTGGATAGTAAGTAGAGGAAAGCGGGGGGTTAGCCCCCGAGGTAGAGGAGCTATTGGAGAAGTTCGAGGCAATTATACTATGAATAGCCTAGTGTGTTGCCCTCAATGTGTAGTACCCAACAATACAGATTTAGTGTCCAGAGCATCCATACCCAACCTGCCCTCACGCTGAATTGATTCAGAAGTCTGGTTGGAGATGTGAAGAAAGGTTGTGGTTGAAAAGAAGTGAACACTTGGCAAATCTCAACCAAATTCCTCAGAAAAATTTAAATTGCAATTACATGTTCTCCACTAATTTTTCATGCATTGTTTTTCAAATACACTACCTTATTCTTGATTTAGGAGAAAAAAAAATGTTGCATTAAGCTTATTTTAAACAAATATATCAAATCAAATGCAAAAAAGCAAATTTTCAGTTGAGAAGCCAATCATTCAGGATAGTATATAGAGTAAAAGATAAAGCAACTGGCAAATGGGATTGAAGAGTAAAATACTGTTTCTGTACCTATAATGCCGATACTGAAAAAGTGGACGAGCCTGTGGACGAAACGTGCTCACTGGTGCATCCATCCTGGAAAAAATTGAAATCGTAAAAATGTGTAGGTCTGCACGCTTGCATAACAACAATGCTCGGGAAACACTAAATGAACAGGTAAGACATGCATGGAAGCATAAGCTGTCTGGGTTGTAGCAAGCATGTTTGATACATAAACACAATGGATTGTTAGATTAATTAGTGTTACATAAAATTCATGTAAAAATGGGTAGCGTCGCTCACTTCTGTAACAACAACAATGCTTTGTAATACTAAAACAATAACTAAGAGAAACATGGAGCATAATGTCCCCTCTTGTAGGAGATGTCTGATCTCCTTTCTTATTCAGAGGTCAGGCCATAATGCGCACCCCCCCCCCCCCAGGAGTTTGCCAAATAAGTTACAACTGGTGACCCCCCACTTTTGTCCAAAACAAGATATACATGAATTATAAGCTGTCATATTGTCCATTAAATGATACATATTCAACATCAAAATTACTGATTGTTAGATGCATAATGCTGTATAGATGTGCTGATTGTGGGCCCCTCACAGGAAGAAAGATCAGATCCAGTACAAGATAGAGATCCAGGTGAGTGATGGGTTATTTTGATCTTAAGCGTCAAGCTTTACCCACACAACGCTCGCTCAGAGTGCCTTTCAAATTGTGAGATCCAATAGTAACAAGGAAACATAGCACACAACTTTTCCTTGCTAATCTCCCATCCATCAACAGAGCTACTCTTCCTGGATTCTTCACAAATTCTAGAACCATCCAACCATTTCAACATTTACTGTATAAACTCATCGTTATGACCCACCACCATGAGCTTTCAATAAATTGTTTGCAGAAATAAATTTTCTATCACTTAAGTTCATATAAGAAAAATATTATATGAATGCATGCTGGGTGTCATCTTAGAGGCAATGCAACACCTACGTGACTCAATCCAAAAATGTGGTCCATAGTTCCTTCTAAACTGCAAAGAAGACTTTATCTGCATGTGATACTAGAGAAGTACAACAGATGAAATGTTGTTTGAGAACCCAAGAGGTTGGCTATTCATTAGGTAAACAGTGATATATTGATTGAAAAAAATTAAGGCTCACTATCTTTTAGGTTTGTCTCATGAGGCAGGTCTTAGCATATCTTGTAACCCTCCATGTATTTTGGGTGCCTCCTCTAAAATATTCAATTTGCAAAATGACTTAGAAAAGAACATGTAATTCTGCACCTCATGTAATGAAATTTGTCATATATGAGGTAAAGAACCAAATCTGTGGTGGTATTGGTACTAACTGCTCAACACAAACCAGTTTGTTCGAACAGATTACTGATTACTTCATACATAAAATAACATAAACTGCAGCAACAAGTACAAAACTAGAAGCATACGTGCATAACAGAAAACACGATGCTCTCTATTATTATGGTCAAAAAATAATAATATAAAGAGAAAGAGGGAAGAGAACATGCCAAACTTGATGAGGGCCAGGTTTCATGCGTTTAGCGGCAGTTATTGCTTTCAAATGGGAGCCCGCTGAAGCAAAGTTAGTTGCAGTTGTGACGGAAGAGGGTTGCAATAGTTGATCGATATCAGGTATTTTTTGAGTGCCGGTATATCTCCATGATTGATCTTTCATTTTAGCTTCCGTATCTCCTACAAGAAGAGCTGCAGCACCAACTTCTAGGAGGCCATGTGTACGAATATCTTGTGGTCTGGGAAAACCGTCACTGGCTCAAAGATATTACATATCAAAACATGATTGTTGATCAAATTAATTCGAATGAGAGAATGCACATGGTATAAGCCTGGCAGAAAATATTTTAAAACAAAAGGCACAAATATAAAATGACCAACACGGCAACACCTTCTGATTTACCTCTCAGTGACAAAAGATGGTAATTGGTGTTCTCTATCCCCAGGCCATCGCCATTTGAGGGCATCAATGGAAATATATTTGATATCATCTCCATCATTAACTCTTTCATAATTTGATGACCCCGAAACTGATAAACTGGAGACTTCTTTCCTCTTTGGTGATTCCCTACCATCAACAGTTTCAGCACCTAGTTGAGCATTGAAAGACCTTCTTAACAAAGATGACAGTGTTGGCAGAGCTTGTTTCGCAGAGGTGGACCCCCCAGAAAAAGCTGCAGGTTTTAGCTTGGGAATGTGTTGAGCCACAAGGGAACGAACAAATTTCAATGACTTCAGAAGAGACCTAGATGCAAAATTAGCTGCTGCTGAGGGAGATAGAATATTTCCAGATGTTGCTCCAGACTGTTCACCCAATGATCTAGACCATAATGATGTTCTTCCATATGTAACAGAATCACATTCAGCTATTAAATTTAAACAGAACAAATCAATTTGTCGCAATGTTTGGACTTTAGGCACATATCTGTTGCAAACAAAAGTGAATAGATTTGTGAGAGGATATCAATGAATTCGCTGTTCTTTCTATTCAGAAAAAAAAAAATCTGTCAATGGACTGAACAACCATTTGACAATGATAATACAGGGCATAATCACCAAGATCATTAAACTATTAAACAATATAATGTCATATGGATCCTAACTCATTTCTGAATGTAAATTTGTTGTGCTGAGGATATTCAAACTTCATTGTCAGACTATTATCTCAGAGAATACTAATTCCGTTTCAATAATAGATATAAAATATAGATAACAGGATGCAAAATGCTGAGACGAGCTTACCTTAGCAGATACCGCTTTAAAAGTGCCACACATCGTGCAACTACAGCAGGACTGATACAAAAACAATAAGCATTAGTTGATTACCTCATGCAAGCAATGCCAATAAGTGGAAAAACAAAAAACGAATACACATCTCAATGACCATCTCTAAAGGTACCACCTTTGAGCATAAAAAACATCACTGGCTTACTAAATGCACTTCAATTGTTCTTCTTATACAAATAAAGAAAAAAAAAACCTCATGCAGGCAATGCCAATAAACTAGAAAACCAATAACAAAGATCTAACCTTAGCCTAATAAAAGTTAAAAACCCAATTCAAAAAAAAAAAGTACCTGCGGTCCCTCTCGGCGAGTGTGTGTTCTAAAAGCACACCATAAGCCATGTCAATCGTTGATGGGGCTGCTATATAATCCTGCCACATCAAAGCTTAAAGTCATCATCACATCAAGATTCATCAACCACCACTCAATAACCCATCAAAGACGCAATTTTTTCCCCCAAATCGTAAAATCCGAAAACCACGATTTCACAGACAATCGAACACGTACCCGGAGAGTCCGTGCGGCCTCAGACGAATAGGAGGAGGGGGCGGAGGAGGAGAGGCAGTCGGCGACGGCGCGGCGGAGGGGCTCCGGCGGCTTGTTCTTGGCGGAGGAGGATCTCTGCAGCCTCTGCGAGGGGGACGGCCCGCCGAACTGGAGCCTCGACGGGCTGAACCTCTTCGAGACCTGAAACTGGTCCTCCATCGTCGACATCTCTCTCTCTCTCTCAAAATTTTTTCGTATATATATTATTATTAACACTTACATTTGAAACAGAGACTCTTTCGCAGTTCGTTTTGTGAGTGGTTTTTTATTTATTTGTTTTTATTATTGATTGATGTTTTGGGGGGGCTCGATTTGGGGGTGTGTGTGTGAAATTGAGGGTTCTGTGTGTGATTTTAAAATTTTTAATTAATTATTTTATTGATTTTGTGTTTTGTGAGTTGGAGTGATAGCTGGCAATGCTGGGGTTGGGCCCCACCGTTTCGGGGGTGTAGGATTTATTCTAATCCGGATAAGTCGGTCAATACTGATATGTGGAATATGAGATTCTGTGGGCTTCGATTTTTTATGGGCTTTCGTGGAGTTATGAATTGAATGTTGTTGGGATAATGTTACATCTAATCCATTTGAGTGCTGTTATACTCAATTTTTTCTTAGTTCAAAACATAGTCCTATATATCACATTAAAAATTTAGTGAAACATATAACTAGTTAGATGGTGTATATCTCACATTTAATATTTTCTTACACTTATTAAAAATGGGTTCATTTAACTCGAAATTAAGCGATATACACTTTTTATGAAAGCATATACCTTATTAGATGATGTTTACTATATTTTTAAAAATAAAAACATATAAGGTCTGTGTTTTGGTTGGTGAATGTGACTGATCTAACATTTTCCAACCCCAAATCTAAACAGGTGTTTTTAATTTTTTAAAAATAGTATACAACATCAAATATGTATTTTTATAAAAAATAAAATATATATTTTAATAAATTACATAGATACATTTATAAAAAATATTAAAAAATTTATTAAAACATATATCCTATTAGTGTGATTATATGCTCTAATAATTTTTTTATTAGTTAACAGCACTCATTGTTTTGTGCGGTTTGCAAGCGCCACGTCACTAACACAACACACACAACACGTTATAAGATATCAGATACTCAACTGTGTTAAGCATGTACTCTGTGACAAAATAACATAACAATATGTGTATCCAATTATATCATTAAAGGGAAAAAACCATATAACCCCTTGGAAACTGACCAAAATCCATACAACCCTTGCATTTTCCTCAAATCCATATATCCCCTCAAAACATCCATGTAAATTCAAATAGTCACTTGAGTTAAATTTTCATTGATAGATGAGAAATATTATAAGAATACACTGTTTGATTAACTCTGGTTGTAATCCTGGTATACAAAAAAAAAAAAAACCCTATAATGTATTAAAAATACAGAAAATCGTATGTAAAAAATGATTTTACACCTTCAGATAAGATTTTATGATCTATTCAAATGTGTCAAATTATAATTTATAGATAATTATTCGCATATTAACACATTGTGAGGGAGTTTTGTGTTCTGCGTTTTCAATGAAGATCAATCAAACAAATTATTCATATGATATTCTTCATCTGTCAACGGAAATTTAGTTCAGTGAATTATTTAGATTTACATAAGTGTTTTTAAGGTGTTATATGATAAGTTAAGGTTATATGGATTTTAGACATGGGTTATTTAAATTTTTTCTAAAATAAAAATAAAACATGTGGGCTACTGAGACGGTAAAAAACATAAGCATAAAAAATAAAAAATAAATTCAAGGTTTTTCCATACCTCTTGCGCGGCTAGAAAAAACATATAACACCCTTCGAAAAATCTGCTTGGAAAGCTGTCTGTCACTGATGATTAAAACAAGTCAAAACTGAGATCAGGTTGAGGTTGAAAAAATCAATCATTTTTTAAGGTCTAACCATAACACGAGATTAATAAGGGAAAACTAGTTGAGGTTGAAAAAATCAATCATTTTTTGAGGTCTAACCATAACACGAGATTAATAAGGGAAAACTAATTGTAGATGAGACCGGGGACCCCCTCTTTTTATAACTGACTCTAATATCTCGTCATCGTAACATATACAACAAGAGAAATCCAAGTCTTTCAGTCTTACAAATCCTTTGTAGTTTTAAAAGGGAGATCTCTGATGGGGAATTGTTTGACTTTCAAAAGTCCCTCTTCAATTCAAGGTTTGAATCTGTTTTTGTATATATTTTTTTTATTATATCTTTTCTTATAGAACAAGGCAAACTCGAATGAAGACCCCCCAATGAAAAGGGTTACACTGATTTATTTGTATTTTGGGTTCGCTTTTGTGCTTCACAAAGATTGATTTTTTTGGGGCTTTAGTGAATAGGAGTAAGTATGTCTGAGTAGATTTGTTTTGGTTTTGTTAGAGCCTATTATGAGTATGACATTGTTGCTCGTTTTGTTCTCTCTGTTCTTCACCGGGTCTGTTAATTACGCATCATTTCATGTTTGATTTGCCTAAAGTAGATTTACTTTTTTTTAGAGTGTTCATTTATTTTTATTATTTATAGGTTATGTCATATACAGTCTTGATAGCTATCTAACAAGATATATAAGGTATAATAATAAAAACGTGCTATCTTTAGTGTAACATTTTGTTTTTGAGCTTATTTTTAGCTTGTGAATTAATATTTCTTCCCAGATAAGATTGATTTATGTGAAAGAATAACCCTTTTAACGTATAGGTGTAAGACACAATCGTGTCAGTGCAACCCCTTTGATGCTTGGGATCACACAAAGCGAAGAAGTGATTTTGCTTTCATCCAATTTAAAGAGCTTCACCTTCAATGAACTCAAGACTGCTACTCAGAACTTCCACCCTGATAACCTCATCGAAGAAGGTCGCTTTGGCTTCGTCTTCAAAGGTTGGATAACAGTAAAAAATGGAACTCGAATGGAGGTTATTGTGAGGAGTATCAAATATAGACACTTAGAATGTATGGTGAGTGAGGTTTTTCCAATTCGAATGCGCTTTTGATTTGAGTGGAAACCCATCAGTAAGTAAACCTATTAATCGGACGAATACGAATCAATTACCTTAATATCCATATCTTAACTTTCGAATTCAGATACAAATATTAATTTTTTTATTTGGATCTCTTCGGCTCATATATGAATATTTTTTGGATAATTGATAAGCTTACCCATCAAGTCCTTTAGCTGATCTTAATATATGTTTTTGCATGTGTAGGTAGAAATAAAATATTTGGGAAAGCTACACCATCCAAATATTGCAAGATTGATTGGGTATTACGGGGAGGATGCAAACCGATTGCTGGTGTATGAGTTCATGCCCAATGGAAGCTTAGCAAGACGGCTCTTTGGGAGTGAGTTCTTTATAATTCTCATGATTTTGTATTAGAGTGCTATTAAAAACAGTTTTGTTTTTTCAGCTTCAATTCTAATATCATATATCTTGTTAGTGTCATACATTCACATGAACAAGATATATACCTCAGATATAAAATTTTTCATATTTTCTACAAATGGATCTATACAATCAATTGGTGTATATATATATATATATATATATATCATTTAATTTAATATAAAAGCATATACCCCATCAAATGAGACATACCATTTTAAAAAAATTCAATACACATATATCCCCTGTACTATCATTGTGGTGTGAGTGAGTTTATGCCTCATCTCTGAAATATTGTTTTATGATTCATTTTGGTTATTTTTATTTTTAACTTTTTAGATTTTAAATTTTTTTAGTTTGGTTGTAATTTTTTTTTTGCTGTACTAGTTAAGTTTATATTACTTTTTAGTAGAATAAGGGACACCACCATTGTATGATCATTTTTTGAGTTAAATAAAACATTCATTTTTTTTTTCTTGTAGAATCAATTATTTTTTTCTTAAATTAGAGTCACCTATTCAGGAGTGAGTTCTTTGTGTTCCTTATTGTTTATTTTGGCGTGTTGTCATCTAATAATATTTATAACTATTGTAAAATCACATCTCATTAACAATACATCTTATTTTAATAATTCCTATAAAACATGTCAAATTAGTGTGTCTAATTCATAGTATGTCTGAAATAAGGTTTGTTATGCTAGATTTTAAGGTCGATTTGATGATTTCCTAAATTCAAATATTATAACTTGAATTCAAGAGTTTTTGTAATGTATGCTTGTAATTCAAACATTAAGATTTGTATACATGGAGTGTAGATTCTCAACCCCTATCATGGAATCTCTGAATGAAAGTTGCTCTTGGGGTTGCTCGGGGGTTGGCTTTTCTGCACAATGAAGCTAATGTTATACACCAGAATTTCAAAAGCTCCAATGTGCTTCTTGATTCAGTAAGTAGGATTAAGGTCAATCCTATTGTGCATTTTATTCTAAATGTGTTTTTTCATTAGACATTTTTCATATATCAAAGTAACCAACTTTCTTGATTTTTTTTCTTACAGGACTATAACGCGAAGCTCTTTGATTTTGACTTAGCGGTAGATGGCAATTATGTCATGAAAAGTGGCCACAAATTCATAATCTCACCTGGATATGTTGACCTTCAAATCTTGCGTACAGGTACAGGTTGTAATCTGATTATCAATCTTAACCCTCCCATGTGATGTGATATTGAGTTATTCGTCTTTGATAGTTATACTGGGATAGATAACAATTCGTGCTGAATAATCAATATTTTGTTTGGTTGCATTTTCTGTTCTTCTCATTGAGAAACTTAAAAGTGATATTTTTGTTGTTTGATTCACCTCGGATAAAGTGATGATAAGTAGTGGATAAAAGAGAAATAGAGTTTATGACTTTTTAGATAACAATTATGCCCGTGGGAATAAGTGTGAGCAATGCGTGATTGATTTGATAGATGAGATAGTTTTTGGAATCTGTGTGAGGCTGTTAGGTGAGATAAACTTTTTTTTAAATGATAGAAAATATTATTTTAGGTTCTTTTATATTCTTCTTTATTTTTGTCTTATGTTACACCCCAAAAAGGGGCAAGAGACTTAAACAAGATCAATGAGACCATCATGCAGAAAGATTGCAAAGGAATATTTAAGATTGAGATTGACTTAGTTTTACTCTTTCTTAGTTGGTATTGAAGGTTTTTATAGACTGGGGATCATATCATTTAACCCTTTTAGCTTGTTTGGTGGTATGTTGCGTACCCCATTTAAGAGTGGTGTGCCCGTGTACGTGACACACCAAGATTCTCATAACTAGTGAAGGTTTACAAAATTAATGATGATTCTTGATTTTTTGAAGGACATGTGACTTCCATGTACGACGTATACAGCTTTGGAGTTGTTCTCTTAGAAATGTTGTCCGGCCGCCAAACATTGGACAGAAACCGTCCACAAAAAGAACTATTTCTGGTACAATGAACAAAACCTTTTTTGAGAAACAAGGATGAGATCTTTTGCATATTGGACCCCCGACTCCAATGGGAGGAGAGTTCACTCAATGAGGCTCGAAAAGTGATATTGTTGGCTCACGAGTGCATAAGTGAATCCAAATATAGGTCATCCATGACACAACTGGTGGGAGCACTCGACTCACTCCAGGCCTAAAAAAACCATCAGAGCAAGAGCTCACAACCAACATGCAATAAAAGTCATATAGTGTGACTTCTGTGTTTTTTTTTTTGTTTGTTTTTTTTACTTGGTGGTTGTACAGTACTTCCTTTCCTTGGACTTCTAACCATATATTTTTAAAAAACTCAGGATAACAATCTATATTCCAAGTAGAGATATGTACCTCAACACAAAGGAATATGCATTTTTCATCAAGGTTCGTCGGTTACTAAATTTAAAAATAGCTCACAACCGATTAATAGCTAAATTTGAAAGAATTCTGTTACACTAGGCTCATCTAATTATAGAGGTATATACCTTATAAGTAAATATATTTTCTAATTTGAAAATTCCATCAAACCCTTGCTCTCTTTTTCTTTGAAAAAAAAAAGTGAAGAACACTTACGTTGACTTTTATGCTATTCAAACCAGAAGGTCAATAATCTTGATTAGTTGACTACTGTTTTAAGAGACTTCATTAACCTAAACAGAATATTCTTGGAATATGCTTCTTGCACTAACGGAATATTAACTCAGGGACTAAAAAGCTTTTGCAAATAACCAATTTGTATTTTATATTTAAAAATAAGATATCTGAAAAACCATATCATATTTGAAATAAAATATTCATACATAAAATATTTAAAATCAGATATTGATACAATTAAGCTTGTCAATTGAATGGATACAGATCAGATATGTCCATATCCATATCAAACTAGATGTCCAAAAAAACATCTGTATTCGATATTCACGGATATTAAAAGTAAGTATCCATATCTAATTTGAAAATCCAGATTCAAATATGGATAAATATCCGAAATATCCAAAAATTTAAAATGAATATGGAATGATTAAAATATTCAAAGATTCAATATCCAAAAATAAAAATCATATATCTTATATTTCAAATATGTAAAAAAATCTAATAATTACCTAGTGTAAGACATATAATTATAAATATATACATAAAACATTACATGCTTCAGAGTAAAAATAAAGTTAAAAACTCATACTAAACCTAAAAATATACATATATAATTAAATAAATAATAATATTTTTGAATATGGATATTTTTGGATCAGATACAGACATATCTGTATCCGATTCGAAAACATTCAGATACAGATTTTTTCAGATATCGGATATTTTCTAAATTTTTTTATATGGATTCTGATTGGATACAAATATTTTTTTGGATAATTGACAAGTTTAGACACAATGGTATCCAATCCAAAAATATCCCTACATGGAAACCTAAAAATGACTTTTTTTATCGTTTGGTTCAAATTGGATAAAGCGAGAATAAGTGATGGATAATAAGAGATAGGTAAAAGTTTATGACTTTTAAAATGACAACTATACATCTGTATAAATTATTTGTGTATGAGTGTGATGCCCGGCCCGTTGAGGGGGAGGTCCAACGGTCCCAAGATGCTCATGGATTGGGTGAGGGTGAGGGTTTGGTATTTAGTTTCACATTGCCTAATGGGAGGAGATAGTCTATGCTTACATGTGAGCATAGCTCTTATACACCAAGACGCGTTTTAAAGCTGTGAGCTCATTTAGAAGCAAAGCAGACAATTTCTTGTTGTGTAAGCCTGGGACGTTACAATGAGAATATATAAATGTGAGAGATGTGTGTGTGATATGATAAATGTGATAATTTTTTAAATGTGTGTGAGAGTGTTAGGTGAGCTAGATTTTTCAAAAGATACAGAAACTTTTTATATATATTATTATCTATTGTTATAGATTAGCTCTGATAAGCAATTGTAACACTTTATTAGAATAGTTATCAGGTCTTATTATAGCATATTTAGACATAGTTATCAGGGTTTATCTTACAAAATAAACAATCTTTTTATCTCCTGTATTCCCCTTTTTATGTGTTTATGCTTCACTCTCAGCAACAAGTAATTGCTTGTATTATCTAATTTTCATTGTTATAGATTATATTGTTATCTAATACTCTGATTTTTTTTATTTTTTTTTTTGTAACAAGACCCATAAAGGGCAAGTACACCAAAACTGCGCCCATAGCCCCCAAAAATTACTCTTCCACGGGGAGGTTGTATTGGATTGAATCGCGTCAATCGTCCAAGACTGGTGCAACTACTCTACCTCGCGAGCGAGGGGTTGTGCTACTTTAAATAATTGTTTAATTCTTGTTTTAATCACATGCTATTAGGGTGTGTATAAACTAGATTTTTCTATGTTAAATTTAGAATAATGTTAGGTATAGCTCCAACTATAGTCTAAGAATAGTATACACATATTTAAAAAAATTTAAATAATAAAATCGTCTAATGAGGGCCTTCAGATACGACACGACGTTGATAACAAGCATATACATACATATATATCAGAAGAATGAGACGTGGGTGAGAATTAATGGGAGATGTTGAAAGATGATTTAACATGTGGTCTACATGACGGTGGAATGGATTGGAATGCATAACCACAAGCACTGATACACTCCGTCTATCTTCCAGTCTTCTCTACAACCTAGAAGAAGTCTCGCGACAACCTATTCGATGTGATCCTACCTATCATAATGTATATTGCATTATTACAATGAAAATTTTCATTTTTCAGAAAAAAAGACTAGTGTATCGCAATACGTACATTGCTTTTTATAGCAATATGTACTTAAATTGACGAGTGCATATTTAAAAACTAACAAACAATTGACAAGATTGCACACAGGCTGAAAATATCATTTTTTAATAGAGAAAAATCCAAACCCCCCTTTAAACAAGCTTGTCAATTATCCAAAAAAAATTTAAATCCGATCCGAATCCGTATCCGAAAAATCAGAAATATCCGATATTAGAAGATCCGGAGTGCGGATATGAATATCAGTCTATCCGATCCAAAAAATATCCGTATTCGACATATATTATAAAAATATATATATTTGAATTATATATTACCCATATTGTTATCTTGTATGATTAAACACAATGATAAGATATTGTAATACTATTAATTTTTAATGTATAATATCTGAAAAAGAGAATA
The DNA here is from genome assembly GCA_030737835.1 of Acorus gramineus. NCBI lineage: Eukaryota > Viridiplantae > Streptophyta > Magnoliopsida > Acorales > Acoraceae > Acorus > Acorus gramineus. The sequence continues at coordinate 2,698,739 of CM060854.1, forward strand.
AGCATAAAAAATCTCAATTTTAATTTTGACGCCTCTTTAAAATATCACTTGATTATCTAAATTAATGTCAATATTTAAACATGTCAATTATCCGAAAAATATATGTATCCGTATCCAATCTGTATCTGAAGGGATCCAAATCCAAAAATTAATATCCGTATCCGAATCTGAAAGTTAGGATATGTATATTAGCATATCCGATCCGTATCAGTCCGACTGACAGACTTACTTTAAACTGCCTGAAATCCAAATAACCCCCCTGACTTTTTCTAAAGTTCATGTAACCCCTTAAAAACACTTATAAAAATCTAAATAACCCCTGAGTTAAATTTTTATTGACAGATTAAGATTATTCTGTGAATAATATATTTGGTCAGCTCTGATTAAAAACATAGTATACCAAAAACCCTCTATAATGTGTAAAAAATGTAAAAATTCCTCTATAAATGATTATTTTACCCATCCAGGGGGTTAAATCGTCATGTACAGAAGGTTTTACGCATTTTTAACAAATTGTAGGAGTTTTTGGTATACTGTATTTTCAGTCACAGTTAACAAAATGAGATATTTGTAGAATATTAATCATCTATCAACGAAAATGTTGACTCGAATGGTTATTTGAATTTACATAATATTTTCTGGGGGGTTATATGGACTTTTGATAAAGCCAGGTTTTATGGATTTCACGGGGTTATTTAGATTTTTCCCTTTTCAATAACCACTTAAAAATATCAACTTACCCATCTATTCCGTATAGATAAAATCTTTATTACACTCAATGGTTTTTATAGTATTAAATACACACACACACATGTATATATCAAGATTTATATATCTTATTAAAAAAATTCATTTAGTCTAACATATACAATTCAATTTATCAGATTAAATATTTAATAGTATATTATTAAAGGGAAAAATCCACAACCCGTGAAATCTGATTGAAATCCATATAACCTCCTGACTTTTCTTAAAATTCATATAATCCCCTAAAAACATCTAGTAAATCTAAATAATCCCCTAAATAAAATATTCATTGACAGATGATGAATAGTTTGTGAATATTTCATTTGGTTAACCTTGACTGAAAATACAATATATTTAAAAAGTCCTACAATGTGTTAAAAATGTGAACAATCTATAAAAATGATGATTTTATCCTCTTTGGATATATTATAAAACCCTATCTGAAAGGATAAAATTATCATGTACATAGGATTTTTCACATTTTTAACATATTGTAAATTTTTTTTGATATATTGTATTTTCTATTAGGGTTAATCAAACATAATATTCACAAAATATTCATCATTTATAAAAATAAACTTTATTAAGAGGGTTATTTGGATTTACCAGGTATTTGCAGTGCTGGCGGTTATATGGATTTTAAGAATAGTCAAAGAGTTATATGGATTCAGTCAGTTTACAGGGGGTTATATGGCTTTTTCCCCTTATTAAAATAACAGTCATGATACCTAGGCCCCATAATATAAGCCCCACTCACAAGCCCCATGAGGTGTCATCATTTCATTAGTTGGTTTTTTGGTTTGTTGACTTTTTAAAAAAATGGTAAAATGACAAAATACAAATTTGCCCGTCATTAAAAATTTGTCTTATTAACTTGAATCCCCCATTTTCTATATTTGGTTATGACTCTTCCATGTAAATCTTAAAATCCATTTACCTATTTCAATTTTTGAATTTTGAAATCATTACCTAAATTATAATTGAACCTAGATTACACCAAAAATTACCGAAATTGTTTTCATTAAAATCCTTCAAACAACTCATTTTCTCTAGGTAGTTATTGTATTTAAATTTAAATAAAAAACACATATAGTTAACATATGAAACAGTTACATTTTATATTGGTATTTACAAATACATTTCTTAAATGTTTACATCCCTCACAACGATTTGTTACATTTATATAAAAACTGTTACATTTATATAGATGGAACAAACAATTATATTTACCTAAATGTCAAACAGTTACATTTACTATTTAAAATTATCTATTTCAATTTCTAGTGCACTGCCTTCCAAAGAAAATGTATCAGAATCCTCTGTAAAAGTATGTACTTCACTGTTACATTTATACGTCATTTCTATTTGCATTGTTAAAAGAAATGCACAACATGAGATAATGTTACATTTCAGAGTGTTACATTTATGAATGTAACAAAATTGTATAAATGAATATCCGAGTTCGGGAGTCTAATATAAACATCACACGAACCAGTAATAATTAAATGTAACAATATCAAAATTACATTTATGAAATTATAACGAAACAAATATAAAAAAAAGTGTGAAATAGTGATCAAAACATAAAAAAAATTCATTTTTTGAATTGAAACATGTAACATAGATTGAATATTTGATCATCAAAAATTTAATTTCAAATTTGATGTGACTTTCATTCAATAAGATAAAAAAATAATAAAAATTGATAAACCTGATCCGAAAGAGAGATCCAACTCGATAAAGAACAAATCAGTTTTTCAAACTTCTTCAAATTAAAATTTCGGGACTGCTACGACTGCTACGAATATGTTCATCATAAATTATAGGGATTAATGATTTTACACAATGCAAGGAAGAAGAAATACAGTAATTAATAAAATCTCCACAATCCTAGGAATAAATCAAACCGTTTTCCTTGTTTAGAGGTGGTTATCAATTAAAGGGTATAATAGGTAATGTCCTATTACCACATCATGGGGCCTGTGATGGGGTCTGAAAAGTTGGGGTATAGGAATCATTATTGTTAAAATACATACATGATTAGATTAGATGTGGACGTCTGGTATTTCAAAAGAAAGGAAAACTTCACATAACCCCCGAAAACTAACCCAAAATCCATATAAAACCCCTGACTTTTCCTGAATTCCATATTAAGTTAAATATGGATTTAGGGTTTTCATTCATTTGTGTTTTTTCACAAGTATCATCTATCTCTCGCCCACCACCTCCACCGCCCCCTTCTGATCTGATGACTATTCATCGGTCATCGTCGGCTCGGACGACGACACGTGTCCCGGTGGTTCAGCCTCGGGGAAGCGAAGGCCGTCCGATTGATGTTCGGGACCGGGTGATTTCAGTGAGCCCACGAAAATCAGACACTCCGGGAACATCAATCGGACGGCCAGGACAATTTGGCGCGCCAATCTGTCCCTCCTTTTTAAACCCCTCCCTCGCAATTTCCCTCATTTTAGCAGATCGTGTTCGAGCTTGGCAAGATCTCACTTTCAATTGTGAACGATAAAGGTTAAACCTTTCGATTTCCTCCTCTTATGAATCGATTTCTGGGTCTGAATCGTGTTATTTTTGTTGAAGCATGTTTCATTGTTTAGATTTCAATTTTGCGTGAAAACACAACATGTTTTCTTGATGTAATCTTATGGTGTTCTCGTAATCTTATGGTGATCAGTGGTTTTTTGTGATGAAGAATGTTTGATTGATTTCACATTCCCTTTTGGATGTCGTGGTTTACCTATTTGTTTTTCATTTTTGGAACATGTTTCCTTGATTTGTATTGCGATGACAAAAGGAACAAACTTTCAATTGGTGTTTCTTGTAATCTTACGATGTAAAACAGAGAAATGAAGGGTTTCGCTTTTGGAATCCCTTCATTGGATCTTTTAATTTCTTCATTCTTCTTGGAATTTTGATATCTTTTAACGTGACAGTTGGTCATTGTTATATTTCTTGGTATGTAATTTTATTATCGTGACAGTTGTTGTTTATTATAGTATACTAGTGCTTAGTGTGAAACTGTGGATATGATATAATGGGTTTGAGACTCATCAGATTTTGATTTCTTTATTGTTTTAGGGAACAGATGGGGAATTGTTTGTGTTGTGTTTGTTGGGAATGTTATTCGGAAGCCACCAACAAACACGAGATCGAAACATCACAACACACGAAGACACAAGATATGCGTGGTTCGGCCTAGGCCTTCATCCACGGGACAAAAAACAGAGAATTCACTTTGATAGTTGAGATATATTAAGAGACTCACAAACTCTCTCATAGAGTTATCTTCTCTTATAACCCTCTCAACTTTCCCTTCGGATCTCTACATTATATACATTGCCTAGTTTTGCCATGAAACCCTAGAAGATATTTATAGAGATAAATAACTTCCTCCCCAAGTAATCTCTCAATTAACAAACAAATATTATTTCTTGTTTTAGGAGATTCACTTTAAATATTAATTAATATCAAATCTTAAATAATATTTTACTTATTAGGTGCCCAACCTAATATGGTTTCATCATGGTCATCTTCCAACAGTGTTACTCACAGTGCTCAAAGTCCCTCTCACAGTGGTGAAGTTGATTATTGATTTTCAATTTTTTTTTCCGGTCTGGGTTTTGCTTCTTGTTTTTTTTCTTTTTTTCTAGCATGTCTGCTAGTTATGTATAGTTTTATAGTTTCCTATTTAATCTATCTAATCTGTCTATTCTATATCTATTTATCTATCTATACTACATATAGAAGCACTAATCCAAAATTCATTTGATAACTTTATCCTTCCAATTCCTCAAAATCCATCCTTGTCCCATATAAAATTAAATTGGGATTTATTTTAAAACAGTATGTAATTGTTTTCAAACATTTAATATTTTACAATAAAATATTTCTAAAAAGAGGTTTTTTAATTGTTTTTAATATTTTACATTTAATTGTTTACTATTTTTAATATTTTAATAGCATGGGCTATTTTTAATTGTTTTTAACATTTTTATTATTTTAAAATCCAAAATCTTTCATAATTGATTATAGTCAGAAGTTTTGATTGCTCTCTATTTTATAAATATTGTTTCTTAGAAAAGAAAAAATACATGGAGAGCATAGGGTTAAATATGCTCATGTTGAAAGAAAAGGAACTTTGGAACCTGCGACCATTCACCTTCACATACTTTCACCCCTACATACTATTCATATATATTATTATATTAATAAATACCATCCCAATTAATGAAACCTCATAATTGACTTTGATCTCTTCATCTTCCTCCATTACATTTCCCTTCCACTTCTCAAACTTCCTTTACTGATGATATATTTGTCATTTCTATCTAGAAAATAAGTTTAACCTTCCATTTCATTAATATTGCGGATTTGTTACATTCATTTTTCAATCCAATCTCTGTTAATAAATTACATCACTTGGATTATTCATAGATTATTTTTCCTCTTGAATGAATTAGTATTGTGTTTATTATCCTCAAATAAAATTTCCTGAGAAAAAGGGGGAAAAAATTAATGTTAGAAAAATCAGGCATTTGTAAAAAATGAAGTTATGATGTTCTCTTTGTCTTAGGCACACATACATTAGAGATTGCAAGGTGCCTATCGAGTGAAGAAAAGTTAGCATGGTGGTAGTTCCGTAGGTCATCAAATCACCTCTTCACAGGCTGGTAAAGGTACCTCCTTTTCATTGAGGAGTACTAGTACGAGTCTTGCCCCTATTGATAGTTGAAGATTTGACAAGGAAATAATAACAAAAAAAAAAAAATTTACCAAGCAAAAAAAAATGTAGAATGACACGTTATCATGCAATAAATGGTTAAACCTGTTTAAGGTGTATTATTCTGGTATATAATGTACAGTGATTGAAGGGAAAATTAGCTTAAGGTAAGATGAGCACCATTTCATCATACTGTCTATAAGGTTAAATTTCAGATGAAATCCTAATTTGTTGTCCTGCATATCAAAATTTGATTTTTTTTTCTTGTCTTGAAAAGTATTTAATGCGACTTATGACTAACTAATGCCTGTGATAAAAATCAACATATTAATTCATGTGCATCACACATACATTGGCTAGTTTTCGTAAATAGATTGAGTTCTTTATTGATTTTGAATTATATTTGTAATCTATGTTAAATTTGTCTACAACTTCTTGACTGTGTGCAGTTGTGATACCTCTGATCACACCAAGCGAGGAAAAATTATACTGCAATCATCCAACAAGGAAATTTTCACATTCAGCAAACTTCAGGATGGAACCAATAATTTTTGCAACGATAACCTTCTTGGAAGAGGTGGCTTTGGCTGTGTATACAAAGGTTTGATAGATGGAAATGAAGGGCGTGTGACTTCATATACAGCTTCGGAGTTGTTCTCTTAGAAATGCTATATAGCCGCCTAGCATTTGACAGAAACCGTCCACGAAATGAACTATTTCTAGTCGGGTGCCCAGAACTTTTCACTCGAAAAGTCGCATTGTTGGTTTACCAATGCACAAAAGAACTCAAGTATAGACCATCCACGACAGAACTAGTGGAAGCACTCGAGTCACTCCATGCCTAAAGAAACTATCAGAGCAAGAGTGGACAACGAATATGCAATATCACATCAATTCATTTCTGACTCGATCCGGTCTCCAATAAAAATCATATAGTATGACTTCTGTATTTTTTTATTTATTATTTTACCTAGTGGTTGTGCATTATTTTTTTTTCCTTAATTTCTGAATGTATATTTTTTTTAGAGTGCATGGGGATAATCTCACTATCAATTCATATATTTTCACAACCTTCTAAATAGAGATATTCACCTGACACAAAAGAAAATACATTTTTTATCAAAATTTTGTTAGTTACTAAATTTAAGAATAGCTCACAACCGATTAATAGCTAAATTTGAAAGAGCTCTATTACCTCGTAATTGAATATATTTTTAAATTTGAAAATTCCATCGAAGCCCTCGTTTGTAACTCTAAAAACACGGGTCTGTTTGGAAACACAGATTGAAAAGTAGGTTTTGAAATAAAGCTGTTTTTTAAGATGATTTTAAACCTTGACTTTTATTAGGATACTTTTTTTTAATTTAAGAATAAATATTTAAAAGTAGTTATGATATTTTTTTTTAATTCAAGAATAAATATTTAAAAGCAGTTATGTTTTCCTTTCAAGAAAAACTTACGAACATATCCACTGCAACTAGATTCAACACTCTATTGAAAATCATAACAAACAGATAAAACAGTGAAGAGCATTAAACGTACCCTAACCACCACCCATAGCAGGGAAATGAAGAGGCTTCAGTCTCTTGAACTCTAATTCAATCAAAACATGCAACAACAAAAACAATCAAAGAGTCATTTCAATGATAGCAACCGAACGAGGTGGCCCCTGAAACCCAAGAATTTAATTTATAGACCTCTTCTTGAAAGGAAAAAGATAGGATAATGTGGAGATATTCATCAAATCTTAAAGGATGACGTGGAGATATTCATCGAATCTATCTTGAAAGTATAATGTAGAGATATTCATCAAATTTATCTTTGAATTCTCACTTTTTATTGGTCTTAGTCACTTTTTATTGGTTTAGTATTTATATTATATGTATATATTTGTCAATCAATTATATTAACAAAAAATGTTTAAGTTATTTCTTTTACGTGTAACATTTTTATTTTTCAATTTTATCTTTTGCTATTTATAATATTTGATTTTAAATTAAAGGATAAGAATGTAAAAAATAAATATTTTTAATATTTTAAAAGATAATGTGAGATATTTGTCAAATCTATCTTTTTAATCTATTTATTATCTAACAAAAGTGTTTAAGTTTTGTATGTTCCGTTGCATGTAATATTTTCATTTTTTAATTTTACCTTGATTTATTTATCATATTTGATTTTAAATTAAAGGGTAAATGAAAAATGCATATTTAAATATTTTAATGAATAATATGAGATATTCATCTATCTATATTACTAATCAAAAATATTTTCAACTTCGTAGCACTAATTAATTTTTTTAAGATATATTGAATGAATGGTGATGATCGTGCCACATCATCATAGTTTTATTTGAATTTAGTAAAAACACATAGACTAATATGGATATAGACAACTTTACATGGAGTTATATGTATTTTCTCATTTTTCCTATTATTTAAACATTTGTATATGACTAATAAAATATTTTTTATAAATATGAAATAGCGATTATTTAGGGTTGGTTAGCAAATGAATAAGTGGTGACATAAATGGTAATTATGGGGATAAGTGAATGAGAGAACAACTTATTCATGTTTAGTATAAAAAATAATCGAAATAAACTGCAAACAGTTGTCCTAATATTAAAATGAAAATGAGAATATTTTATTCCACTTAAATGCCGGAATAACATTTATCCCAATTTTGACAAATGTAAATATGAACAAAATTAGTGAATTTTTTATCTCTCTAAAATTAAAACAACTTATCATCAAAATCTTAATTCATTGCCAAACCTTATTAATATTTTTTTTTTTTAGATTTTTTTTTTATAGTGGAGTGCATAATGTAGTTGAACGATTTCATATATTACAACAGTGAAGAATGACAGACGACTACATGTTGTGGAGAATAACTGATTCACTAATCGAGTAGTGTTATACATAGTTTTTTTTTTTTTTTTAATATTGTTTTCAATTCCGTATATTGTGATAACTACTTATACTAATGAAATTCATGCCTCATTAAAACTTCATATTGCTTTATAAATAAGTCAATGTAATTCATTGTAATATATTCATCTTTTATAAAAATATCTACTTCGAGTCAAACAATATATCCTAATTAAAAAAAAAATTAAAATAGGTGTGAACCACATTGTTCTTCACTTATTTGGAGTGAATGAGAGGACCTGGGCATTAAAAGGGCCTTGGCCCATGCATGGCCCATTGGACCTAATTAAGGGCAAGGGCGACCCAGTTCTGTGCATCTATTCAAAAAGGAAAAAGATACACGCGGCTCTAAGGCAGTCCATTCCATTTTTCTTTTTTTAAAAAATTATATACCCATCATTTGAAGTGCGTGCTATTATATGAAATGAAATATATATTGAGATATAATGGTGTATTTTTTTCATGGTAAAAAAATATATATATATAAAATTTGGAGTCCTACATTATGATAGGACCCTATACACTATGATACTGTTGTATATACTATGTTATCATAACATATGAGGCTGCAAAACAGGCTATAAAACACATTGCATGTATCAACGCTCATTGAAAAATGAGCAATGATACACTCAAACTAGTGTCATTTGGAGTTCAAAAACTCTATCCCCAAGTTGCCTATAAAATGCGATAGTAGTAAGAAAGTAAAAAAAATTCATTTTTTTAAGGAAAAAAAAATACACACACACTAGTTAATATGTAAAAACTGTGAATGTTAAAGCCCTTTAAACTTTGAATGGAGTCTAATTGAGGACCAATACAGTCATTTTTCAGTCTTGTTTAAAAATCTACATTTATTGTAACAAAGAATTACATATATCTCTTTCACACATAATTCCAAACAAAACAAATGAATGAATTGTTATTTAAAATTTATAAGCCTTTATTCATGTGCTATTTAACTCTTATGTAATTTATTTTAACCAAAATAGACCAAACAATAAAAAAGATGATATTACATTTTCTTAATGAGAAAAAGATGTAAGAGAATAAAAAAATCTTTTACACTGTATATGTCATTGTCTATCATGAGATTGATACAGCTACGTATGATGAATAGATAGCTATTGAGTAGCATTATTTATTAGAATAGTACCATATGATATTAATTTTAGGTCCACCTGATTGTTTCCATTAATAGGTCACATCACTTCATGGAATCCAAGATCACCTGGGTGCATCAGGCACACCAACAAAGCCAAACCTCACTAGGACCAATTTCTATCTTAAAAAATACATCCACATTTAAATTATGATTTAACATCATAAAGGATAGATCACACATGTATTTTTTACATGCTTTAAAATTTTTTTAAAAAATATACATTTTATGTAACAAACCATGAGCTTTAATAAAAATTTACATTCTCCAAATTAATTGTATATACTTGTAGCATGCTTCACTTAATAAAAACATATACTACTGGATAATAATAACCAATTATAAATCATTCTTTTGAAAAATATTGTATTTAATAATTCATACAATCACTTTTATATTCCACAACATTATTAAAATTTATATTTTAAAATAAATATTTGTCTAATGAATTATATATTTTTATTAAAAAATATAGTTCATATTCAAATTAATTGAAAGAAATGCATTTTTATTATTTTCATAATTGAATTATATACTAATATAACATTGTATATATTATGGTTGGTTGGCTACACTAGATAAAATTAACTGTAAAAATGTCTCCTATAAAAATAATTATAAAAATGTCTGATGCAATAATTTTTTCTTTTCTGTTTTTGGGTTCCTTTATGTGCTTTATCACTTATTAATTTAAATTCCACAGAAAAGGACCCTCCAAGCCAGCACTCATATGATTGCCTTATCCTTTATGTCACAAAGCAGGCTCAGACCACTTTTTTTTTTAAAAAAAAAAAAAAAATAGTGCTGAAAAGCCTGAAACAGCAAACACTTATCCAGAATAATGTGTGGTACACAAAATTACAAATCTATCTGTCATTCAGATTTCAGACCAGGGAACATCACATAAACAAATCAATCAAGAAAAAGTTGCACCACATCAACCACACATTTTTTAATGCAACATCAGAATTTAATGCAATAACCCCGTCAGTTCCAAAACAACTTTGGGAGTTGGATTTTGCTTTTGTTTTCGTAGAAAAAAATATAATATAAAAAATGATTGTTTTCAAACGGTTGGAAAAAGAATTTGATTAATTAAAAAAAACGTGTCTCAACTTTTATTTCAAAGTATGTTTTTTAAAAAGCTAAGAAAACAAAACAAGTATACTGAATAACATTATTAAAATTACTTTTCAATATGCGTTTCGTTTTTAAAATGTAATTTCATTTGATTCTTGAACTTATAAAGGAAAAATCATAGATATCATTTACACTAGACGAAATTCAAATATTTGTCTTTTGAAAACGTTCATGCACGTCAACAAACTTGCATGTGAAATAATATAAATTACAAAATCATAAATTCATATAATGCCATACAAGTCCTAAAATGAAAAGGATTCTAAAAAATCTAAAAAAAAATTGCTTTATAAAAATCCATTTTCAAAAGCAATGTTAAAAAAAAAAATTATTTTCAAACGCAGCCTTAGCACCAACAAAATCACCCATCTTTTGGTGCTCATAAATACATATTTTCTATTCCACCATGAAACCTGTGGAAGCACCTGGAGACGGGGGCTCTTGTAGCTACCACTAATTTCAATTTTTAACAAACATAATGTAGATGCTGTGATATATCTCAATCATCTCTGACTCACCATCACATGAGCAACACACAGACTACTTCTTGACTGCTTCAGCTGCACACAAAGTCATTAACAGTAGAGATTAGGGCCCACTGAACTAAAAAAATTATTTGCAAAAGGAAGCAACCAAGAAGGATTACTGAAAGGGACAACTCAGGTTCAATGGATCACATGTCAAACCACACAGCCTTCAAAATAAACATTTTTTTATATATCCTCCAATGTTGGTTTCCACAGCTATTTGTTTACAGTAAATCATTGGATCCAAGTTGGACTCTTCTATCAAAACAACATCACCCACAAAGTGTTTTTTGTTTTAAAAAATAAAAAGAAAACAAATTGCATGTCATTGGGTCCCCACAGTGGTTGTCAGCAATTGCATCAGATGACTATACCAAGAAACAGAATCATTGAAGACTCAGTCAATGAAAGATTCATGTCCCCAGGAGACAAACCACAGCAATAAGAGCATCTGCATATGAAAAATAGAAAGTTTTAGAAGTTCCAAAGTGAAAGGGCGATGATTCACTCTATCTATTTTGCAGCCACTCTGCTAGTGGAGTGTTTATTATTATATATTGCCTTAGTAGAATATATACTCTACTAGTGCAGTGCATGAAATTTTTTTAAAAAAATCATTTTCTTAATAATTATATATCACTTTTCATAACAATATAAACTTCATTAAACAAGTACTTACTTTAAGAAAAAATCAAAATAGTTAAGAGCTCCAAAAGGGGCTGCACATGGGACATGATGTAGATGACAAACCGTTGTAAGGTTTTTAAGTAACTTTCAATTGAAGGACACCTCTATTAAAAACATTTTTTTCGTGACTCTCATTACCCACAAGAGGTTCTTAGAAAGAGGATCTAAACTCAACACGGACACACAAGCATTGCTCATGCATCGTGAAATGTTAGCATCATATAAATAACATGTCACACATGTCCATTTGGTTGTCCACTTCATTATTTGTGTTAGATCAAATGAATGCGTAATGGAAACTCTACAAATCATGAATTTGGTCCAAAAAACCATTGATTCCCCTAGGCAGTGTTCACTGATGAATTTCAGCTGTGGTGGTGATACAAATTAAGTACTTTTCATGACCAATGTGATTTCATCCTCCAACCCAATAATTTTTTTTTTGTATGAGGACTTGTTTATACAGAACAACAGGATTTAAAATATGAGAAAAAATAGACATGTAATTTACATATGTGTAATGCATAGAATAGATAACTGGCGAAGCTAAGGAAAAGAAAGCACGCAAACATATATTGAAAGCACGCATCATTATGTTATTAATAAGAGACAGAGATGGAAGCCCACTGTACAGAAGGATTCAGGATGATATCCCCACCACCAGAGAGAGCCTGAATTAGCAACACAATCACCACCCCATCAATGTTCTTCTCACTCTATCGACAATCTGATTTCGAGCATGATTGTCCGATAGCGGGAAATTTGGGCTCTCATCCAAAAGGAATCTATAAACTTCCCATTGACGTTCCTGGGTCGAATGCCTCCCAATTTCAGCCTACAAATTCAGACATATTAATGAAGTCAGATGAAGTACTCAACGGTCTTCAACAAACAAAATACAACAAAGAAATAACTCTCACTGAGAATATGCAAATTCCAAGCAGTTTTAAGGCGACTGTCATATCATAGAAGACACGTGGCCTTCCCTTTCCGGACAACTCAACTGGATTGGCAACCAGGAGTTCCGTGTCAGGGCCACGATTGACGATGATCACCCGCAATGGATGCAACATTTCCATCCTTAGACGAGAACACAATCCATTTTGCTTCTCTGGGTCGACTATTTTTTTCCCATCTGTTTGCTGGATAAATAGGTCAATCTCACGATAGCCTTTCATGTCGGAGAGAAATCGACCATAAGCTATCTGAATGAGAATAAGGAAACCTCACATCAGTATCAAACAACTAAATACAAAATTAAACATTGAATACTGTAATAAAATCTATCAAAATGCAAGTGAAGAAAAATATTGTTGATTATGAGAATTGGAGTAAATATTTAGAAACATGTGAATCAATTCAATTGCATGAGCTGGATGCATGAACAGGTTGCACACTTGTTCGTACAATAATAATTGGAGAGAGACTTCAGCATCCACCAACAGAAACAAGGACACTGATTGCATATATTGTCAGAATGTGTGTCTGATGCTGACATGATTGAATGGTACGCTTTAGATTTATGCTATTTCTTCAAAACACATTTTTGGAGAATGAATTTATCATGGTAATAACAATACCAGTTCCACAACACGTGCACTGAATAGGATATATATGACCCCATTATTCCAGAGTGGGATTATATTAGACATCAGAATTAACAGTACCATTGACTGTATGAAAATATTGGTGTACCATCCAGCTTGTCATGCTTCCATATCTACCTCAGTAGCAATCCGTCTATGAACAGATGGCACATGATTTTGTCCTATACTAGATATGCAAAAGTCCCAGGAGTCTTAGCTAAGCTTATCAACAAATGTATTTAGTAAATTCAAACCGACTGTTCAACTCGTTAAGATAGCCTACCTTCAGTGAAACCAACACTAAATACAGGAAAGAAATAATAATTATTACCTGAATGTTGCAATCCTAGCCTACCGTCAGTGAAACCAACATTAATACAGAAAAGAAATAATAATTATTACCTGAATGTTGCAATCCTTCAAAGTTCTCAAGATATCATATATGAGGCCCTTTTGATCGATACAATGGATTTGAAGTAGGGTATGAGCAGGGCTTAATGAATTGTCCATAGAAATGTTGGCTCTCTTCACCTTCTTCAAGTCCAAGCTAAGACCTTGGGGGCATAAGTCTGTGTCTGATAAATCAGAGCAAAAAAGCTCCTCGGCCACACCTGGTGGGAGAGAGGATATGTGTTGGAAACTCTCATATTCTTCTCCTGCTAATTGGAGTTCACAGTTGATACATGACTCTCCCAAAACAGCATTCAATCGTTCACATGTTTCATCTTGTCTCTTTTTCGTATGCAAAAGCTCCCTGTGCAAAAATGCAAACAATCAAAACATGGCAAACATACACAATGGCTAAAACACACGTGCAAATCTATTGAAATACAATAGAATAATTGCAATTGACCAATTTATAGATTTCATTCCCAACACCAAGGAAACTGCTTAGAACATTGGTAATGATTCTTCCTGATAATGTCGAAACGCTAAGTGATAAAGTATAAAGATATATTATTATTATCATCATTTTTTTAGAGATATCATCATTAAGTTGACCAAGGAATAATAATTATTTGATAAATATCATAATAAAAGTCTTTCTTTAAAAAGACTTGCGGAAGGACTTCAAAGCAAAATTTATGACTGAACGACCCCCCGCATAAATAAGTACTCTTGATGCCATATTGCCATCAAATACAGTAAGCCAAAAATTGCCAGCCACAACAACTTTATATCACAACAACATACCCTGGTCCCAGAACCCCTTTCTCAAGGAAATAATCATGGGATATGGATAGCTATATTGATAATGAAGCGATTAGCGTTGTTGGTGAAATGGAAAGAATTTAGAACAAAAGCAATGATAAAAATATGAGGTCACACACTTCACTAATTAAATAACATACATGGTAACTTATCTATTTAAAAAAAAAATGAAACTAAAAAAGACCATCTAGTACACAAAATTCAGAACTTACAAAAGGTAATTCAAAGTGTTCAGAAAGAAAACCCAAAAAAGAAGACTTATAAAATGCTAAACATAGAATTCCTTATTCTCCTAATATATGCCTGCCTAAACCATCTGCCTTAAATTTCATTCAAGATTCCATGAACCATGACCAAAATAAATCATAATGTCCAGAGTTAGAAGCCCCTCACATGCCATCGGTAATAAAAAACAGATCCACAACTCCGCCATCGGGAGTCGTTGAGACTTTCACTCTGTGAATTATATGCTCGAGCTCCGTGAGCACTTGAGTGACATCTACATCCAATGGATGAAAAAAAACAGAAACCATAAGAACCAAAAATCAAGAACATATGAAAAATCAACAAAAGGTACATCATCGTATACCATGCAACAGTCCAGCTCGATTGAGGCAGAACAGCTTCAAGAGGTAGACCGGAGACACGGAGGGGCGCGTCTCTGAATTGAAATAGAAGGTGACAGAGCAAGAAGGGCAAATGGACAGGAGCCGGTTCTTCAGGCTTCCCCAGTTTACGTTCACCGACGTTGATCGAGGGACCACCCAGAACACAACATAGCACCATTTCCCGTCCGTTGAAACATCTTCAACCAAAAATAAACATAGTTTACTAGAGAGTCTAGTCCAAAATAATCATATAAACCAAAACTTAAAGAATAAAGGAATTAAAGAGAAGAATAGGAATGTATGAAATAATATCTTTTCTTTTTAAGGGAACAAATTTAATCAAGTACCAAAAAAGGCTATCTTTTCTTGAAAAAAATGATTAAAAGAATATAATTCACAACACAAAATACAACAGAAATTTACTGGGAATAATAAGAGTAACTGTTTTAATTAAGTATGGAAAACAAAGGGGACAAAAATGAAAAATCAAGCTGAGAAGAGATGAACTATTGAGAAAGATCAAAACTGCTACCTTTTTAAAAAAATTTAAAAAAAAAAAAACAGTGAATATAGAAGATTGAATGTAAAAAAATTTTGAAGAAGCAAATTTTAATTATGTGTGTATGCAAAAAATAAGTAGCTTTTACTGAAACAGGGATTGATATGATATTCTACAAACAAGAAAAAAAAGAAGATGAATAATTCACGACAAAAAAAAAAAAACAAATATAAAACGTTTTGTTAAGCACAGAAAACAATGGAACAACATATTGAGCTATGAACAGACGAAAATATTAAAAAAAAACAAAACAATTAAACTTTCAATAGAACAGTAAATCCCAAACAAATTAATTCAAGCCTCCAAAAATCCCTCTTTTTTTTTCAAAAAAAAATCACCCAAACCCCCCTAAAAGGAGGGCACAAAACCATTTCAAACCCAAGACATCGCAACGAAACCCTAAAAATCAATCATCGGAACCGAATCAAGAGAACCAGGTGGACAAATCTGAAGATCCAAAACCCCACCGAGACCGTCTCCTCTGTTACCTCCGCGAGTGATGCAGAGGCCGAATTCGAGTATGATTCGACAGAGATCGCATCCGAGGCCCGTCTTGTCCGGGCAATTCACGGTGATGATTCTCCCCTCGCTCTCCCTCTCTCTCTTCCCCTCCACCTGATGTTTCTGTATCACCACCACGTCTTCGCTGCTCACCCCCATCTCTCTCTCTCTCTCTCTCTCTCTCTCCCCTACCCCCCCCTCAATATCCACCACCACCACCACCACCACCCTCTCTCGGGCCCTCCCCGCCACAGCTTCTCTTCCCTTCTTTTTTATGGTTTTGTTTTTACGCCTTTGAAATGGAGGTTTTATATACTTCGTGAGGTTAGAAAATATAGCTGTTTTAAAATTCCAGACTATTAGAAGATAAAAGGGATTGTAATAGAGTTTTATAAATTTTGTTTTTTTTTTCATCAATTTTTAAAAAATGCATAAAACCCATATAGACTCTGCTGATTTATTCTGAAGTCTATATAATCTTCTAAAACATCTAAGTCAGTCCAAGTAGTCACTAAATCAAATTTTCGATAAGAAAATTCAGTTTGATTAATTAAAGTATACCAAAAATCTTCTATAATAAATTAAAAATATAAAAAAATCTTTTATAAATGATAATTTTATCTTCATATAGGGTTTCGTAGAGTAAAATAATTATTTATAAAATATTTTTCATATTTTTAACACATTTAAAAAAAAAATTTGTATATTTTTGTTTTTAGCCATGGTAAACTATATTAATATTCATCATTTTTAACACTATCTCTCTCTCCCCCCACCCCTCTTTGAATATCCACCACCACCACCCTCTATCGAACTCACCTCCGTAGCTTCATTGAAATATTTTATCTCTTATTTTGTCAAAAATAACTTTATTAAAATATATATTTATGACATGGAGAACTTTAACATCACTTGCTGATTATACATCCCAGTATCCCACCCCCACAAAAAAATATAATATTATTTTTTATGAACGGACGGTTAACAATAGAAAAATGTAAAAGAGAGAGTGTAATGGGTGGAGGGGGTCAAGGGTGGCGGGCGAAGAGAGAGAGAGGACGATGACGGCAAGCTAAGAAGTTGAAGATAGACGTTAAGTCGCCTTTTTTTCTCTCTTTCTTCCTCCCCCTTGTCGTACTCCTCCACCACTGATCACTGCCACCCTCTCAAGTCCTTTCTTTTTTCTCTCTCCCTCTTTCTCCCTTTCCCTTTGTTTTCCCAAGTCATTCACCCCCATCCCAAAAATATTTTAGGGGTGAATGAAGAATGGAAGAAGCAAATTGCACTCCTATTGGTGTATTACTCATACCAGAATTCCAGCAGTGGGCTTCACCTGTTTGATACTTTGATTAGAGGTCATGACTGAGGTGGTATGGTGAATTCAATGTGGAAAAACTTCCCATAGCCCACAGAACATTTGTGGACAATTTAACATTTTTCAGTGATAGTATTTTGATGAAATGGTTCTTTAAGAGATAGTTATGTAAACAACCTAAATATTTTTAAAATGATATTTTGTTGATACATATAACGAATCTTGTTTCCTAACCTCATATTAATATCATGTTCTGGAATGAGATTTAAAAAAAAAAAAAAACATATGTACTTTATGAGATGATTATATATTTAAAAGTATTTTAATTATGTTTTCTGTTAGAAATTATTTTATTTTATTTTAAGAGAGTTAAATTAATTGTTGCATATGTGTCAATTGAATGGATGTTATTTCACGGGTTCACTGTTTTGGTACAACAGTTGATATCATGGTGGTTTTAACATCAGAGCCATTGGAGTTTGTTTTTACATAGATTTAAAATGATTGCAAGTTTTCAAAGTGACTTTTGACATTTGTTTAAAACTGTTTTTTTGGTCATTAACGGATAGAAACCGTTTTAATCCTTGGCGGGTGCATTAACATCTCCTATCTCCTCTATCATATAAAGAGGGAGAGAGTTCTGTACGAGACACTACTTGATTTTCCACCAATTTAGAAAAACCAAAAAAACAGAGGTCCTGTGTATTCACAAAAACCAGTCCGAGACAAAAACATTAAAATTAAAAAACTGAGAAAGAGATGTTTCTTATTCTTAAAGACTTACATATGTTCGTTAAAACTTTCTCACTTTGATAGCATCTTAAGAAGGGTCAGGGATTGTCGTATCTTTGAAGTGGATCGCCATTGAACCATTGCACCTAAGTGAGATGAAATATGTTTTTCGAAAAGCGCATTTGTGTGTTTTGATTCACCAAATTTATCAGATTTTTCTAATTCTATATTTAGTCCTAATTTTGTTGTGGTTTTTTAAAATTAGAAAACTTAGTGTTGTTTTCAACAGTAACCACAAATAGCCTCTCTTGCACTCTATAATAAATATTTTTTAAGATCATATATGTATTTTTAACATATATTATTTAAAAAAATATTAATATCTCATCAAAATAAAGATATATTTATCTCATTAGAGATGGGACACTTTAAAAACTATGTATCAAGTGTCATCTAAATTGTAGCACTTAAAATATTCATCACTTTTTTTATATTCAACTAGATGATAAACTTAATAAAATATTTTTATGAAATATTTAAATAATTTATAGATTTTTGTTTTTGAAGAGAAAAAAACGTTAAAAGGCCGCCATACGTAGCCTATCGGCAACGTGTCCACGTCATCACCAACCACGTTAGCCAACCTAAGCCGCCTCTGATCCTATTGTAGAAGTCCATCCATCTCAACCGTCCATATGAGAATATCACATAACACTCACTTTAAAACGACTGGAACCACAACTTCTCTAAAATCTCCACCGTTCAGCGCCACTATGGGCCCCATCGGACGACTGTGGCTCGGTAGTTAAAATATTTTTTTTGTTTATTTATTTATTTTTTATATTCTATCTTATCACTTTAAAATCTAAAAGAATCATAAACCCAAAAAAAATCTTATCCAAACTCTATATTATCAGCCCTATATAAGTGTGCTCATCTCTCTGTCTCCCATCATTCTCGTGTTTCCCATTTTCTAGGCTTAAGATTTCATGTTTTTTCTTTCACATTTTATTTGTTTGATTAAGCTGAGTTTATTTTTTGTGCGTTTTAATAGTTAATATATTACTTAAAAAATTATGTTCAATTGTATGTTTTAAAAATACACAAATTTAAGATATGAACAGGTTTCAATGGCATTTACATGATAAATACTCTTACGTGGGCATTATATAAATATATTCATAATGCTGGAAATATTATTTTGGCTGCAGAGACTTTAAAGGTAATGTATATCTGGTTAATAAATTTTTTCTCTTGTAGTTTGTATCTGATATCCCATAGTTATCTTTTGAGTATGGCCACACCCTTATCAGATATCCAATTTTTGTAGTTTATGTTTTGTCCAATTTAGATTAACATAATCCATAAGATGAACTAGCATGATTCCGTAGCTTAGTAACTTATATGCATATATATTCACTAATGATTGTCATTCCATTTTTTCATGTTGACACTAACTGAATTAGAGTAAGGGGGCAGAGATCCAAGATACTTAAAGTAAGATAAAAATAAATTATAAGTGTATAAAATTAATACAATTGAATAACGGTCGAATCATTCGATCGAGTAATGATAACTTAGATCAAATTTTTTTCCTTTTTTATTAGATTTAGTGATTTAAAATAATTTACATATCAATTATAAAAATTTAAAAATAAACAAAAATTACAAAAAAAAAATCAATGATTTTTCAACACTTCAAAACCTTAAACTAAGGCCCTTGAGAAGAAAAACTTTCACATTTTTTTTTAAAAAAAACCCCAGACTCCAAATCTAGAAAAAATTTATTTATACACTTAGTCCATTTTACAGTCTTATTTGCATCGTCATGTCTAACACAGTATATAAAATTGACAAACTCAGTATATATTTCACTATCTTCATATACAATTATAGAAACCATAAATTAATATAAATATTTATTTTATATGAGCATGTATTTTATTTTCTATAAACGATTGGAAATTTTATTATATAGAAAAAGATACACGCAACTCTCATTGCAGCCCCAATTGCAGTCCATTCCATTTTTTTTTTTTTTAAATCGTACACTCACTCTTTAAATCCATGCTGTTATATGAAATGAAGTATATATTGGAATACATAGTTTACAGGGAGGGATAATATAAACTATGAGTATAAGATAGTTTACAGGGAGGGACTATAATATAAACTATGAAGAAGGGAGGGACTAATCACTAAATAACATAATTTACAGGGACTGATCACTAAATAACATAGTTTATAGGGATTTAAAAATAAAATCACATTTCACAAACTAACGGTGTATAGACAGACGTTTAACGGAAGGACTAAAAATCAAATAGGTGGTTGAATATGAAGACTAAAAAAGAAAGATGAAGAAGTGAGGGACCGATCCCTAAATAAACATGTTTTCAGGGATTTAAAATTAAAAATCCCAAATAAAAAATAACATGGGGTGGGTTGAAGGATTGATGGAGGAAATAACTATCCCCTAAAAAAACATTCCTATCAGAGAATTAAATATAAAAGTGAATTTGTAGGAAATTGTTATTTTATCATGTTTGGTAATCCATTTTAAGTTGTTTTTAGCTTTTTATTAAACTCAAAGCTTAAAATAAGTTATCAAACAAGTTTAACTCACTTAACTAGAAAGTTGCTCTCATGATTATAACAAAAAAAAATATCTATGTTTTTTTCAAATAAAATAGTTTTTGTTATTAAAAACAAACATGATTTATTTATTAATTAAAAAACAATACTATTAAATTCTGAAAAAATGTGTATAATGTTTAAAACTATTTTTCAAATTATACATTTCCAAACGTAATCCCCACTTATTTTTTTTATAAAATAGCTTTTATTCATTTTTAAGGAAAAATATGCAACTTTTAATTATTTTGTGATTGTTTTTTTATATTAAAGGGCTTGAAGAATTTAATTTTGGGCAAATTCAAAAACATCTAAAACCGTTTTCAAACGGTGCGTTGAACTTAAATAAACTGCGATAATATCAAACAAATATATACTTGAGATGTCTCATATTGTGGTGCCCAGGACAACATCCTTAGGTCCACTGAAAGGTCCGTCAGTCGTGTTCATTAACGAATCTCACGGTCCAGAATATATCGTGGTCAGATGGAGACTTTGTATCGGAATCACTGATTTCAAGCTTTACCAACATGCGGCAGAGAGTGCGAGCCGTCACGTGTTTGAATCTACCACCTCATGAGGAAAATGATAAAAACAAAGTTCTTCGAATAATCGAACCACAGTCGTCCGATTGGGCCCATTAATGACAGTGATTGGTGGGGATTTTAGAGAAGTCATGGTTCGAGTCGTTTTAAATTGAAGATGTTTTATCGAGGCGGCTGAGGTTCGGTTTACGTGATTGATGATGACGTGGACAAACTACGGATAGGCTACGTAAGGCGGCCTTTACACGTACACTAATGTCCTTTAATACCCATTTAGTTTTACTGGCTCAAAATTCTTTGACAATTCCGAGGTCATTCTGAGTAGATATCTCTTTTATTCTGTCGTTGCTCAAATAGAGTTTTTCTTTAATCTATGTTTTTAAGTCTTTTTACTCTACTTGTATCTATTTTAGCCCAAAATTATATGATTTAATACAATTGGAGTAGATTTAATAAGCTCATGTTTGTTTGATTCAAGAATTAAATTATTTTAAGATTCATAACTATTATATCATAAATAAAAATAAAATAATTTTGTTTTTGTTTGTGTTTTGAAAAATTATTCTCATTAAAAAAATTTAATAATAAAGTTTTTGCTATTATGATAAAATGTGAATAAAGTGTATATAAAGATTTATAAAAGATATAAAAAAAAATAACGACAGTTGATTTGTAAGAGATAATGAAAGTTGATTTAATGGCCCACGTATTCTTTTTATTTGAATAACTTAATTCTAATGGGTGAATGAAACTTATATAACACTTTATACTAGTCAATTCTGGTATGCAGATTCTCATTTATTTCAGACATTCAAACATCTATAATGACATTATTCAGACTAATTCCTATTTATTTTAGGCTTATTCTTGAGCAAAACATGGACTTAAACAAGAGTGTCAAACAATTTTAAAAGTTAAAAACTAAGAGCTAGGCGGATGTTGCTTTGAAGATTATAACTTATTGAATGTTCACAATAATTTTAATCATGGACATTTATACCCTTATTTTTTTTATACAAATAACATATATATCTAATCTAATTTTAACTATTAGATTTAAAAATATCATTTAATTTTGTTAGAAAGAAATATTTTTTAGGCTATCTCCAGTATTTACTCAATCTTATATCTAAATCCACTAAAATTTTAAGTAAAAATTTCATTTGATATAAAGTGTCTCTAATCATATTAATTTTTATTCAAAGTTAAGTTTGAGTATAAATTTAAATATAAAATTAAATATGCTCTAACAATTACATAATAAAAGATTATTTATAACTTATTCTAAAAACTATTTTCTATCTTTCAACAAATACAAACATGTTTATCCGTTATTATATCTGTTAAAGAATCATTATTAGGATAATATTATATCTTTATTGTTATTATTGTGATATTATTAGTTTCCTAGTTTTCCTAGATTCCTTATCTTGTATTTTAGGATTTCCTCTATGTATCTATAAATAGAGCCCTTTGGCTCCTCCAATATAATAACAATAATTCTCTTTTCTTTATTCTAACATGGTATCAGAGCCTCTACCTTAAAAATCCTAGATCCACAAAAATTTCTCTTTCTCTTTCTCTTCCCCGCTTCGATTGAAGAGTCTTCAATCGAAGCGGGGGAGGAATTTTGCTCGCGAGATCTAAAACCTGCCCTTGCCGTCGCCGTCGTGCCCTTGCCGTCGTCGTCGCCGTCGTGCCCTTGCCGTCGCTGTTGCCGTCGTGCCCTTGCCGTCGTCGTCGCCGTCGTGCCTTTGCCGTCGCGCCCTTGCCGTCGTCCTCGCCGTCGTGCCCTTGTCCAGGGATCTGTCGCGCGGATCCTGCATGGATTTCCCGGGATCTGCTCGGACAGCTCCTGCCAGCCTGTCTCGAGCTGTCCGATGCCTCCGGCCGCCCTCCGCCGCCTCCGGCACCGTCTTGAGACTTCAAAATCACTAAATCAGTCATAACTTCCTCTCCGGAAGTCCGATTAAGGTGATCCAGGAGTCCATTTTGCTCGATTTTTCGTGCTCTACATCCTCGTCTGCTTCTGACGCAGATTTGCACACCTCCGCGCATCTCTTTGCGGCATCAAACGCTCTCGCGCTCTTCGTGCAATCTCGCTACTTCTCTTGCTCCCTCTACGCATGTCTTCTTCTATGTGCGCTCTTTCTCTTTTTCGCAGATTTGCACACCTCCGCGCATCTCCTTGCGGCATCGACCGCTCTCGCGCTCTTCGTGCAATCTCGCTACTTCTCTTGCTCCCTCTACGCATGTCTTCTTCTATGTGCGCTCTTTCTCTTTTTCGCAGATTTGTACACCTCCGCGCATCTCCTTGCGGCATCGACCGCTCTCGCGCTCTTCGTGCAATCTCGCTACTTCTCTTGCTCTCACTACGCATGTCTTCTTCTATATGCGCTCTTTCTCTTTTCGTAGCATTGCGGCCATCACACGCGCCTTTGCAGAGCCCTTACCGTGCCTTTGTTGCATCGCTGTCACCAGCCTCTGTCACCTTTTCAGTTTTGTGCAAACTCTAAGGGTTCTACCTTTCAAAGTTTGGGAGGGGTGTTAAAGAATCATTATTAGGATAATATTATATCTTTATTATCATTATTGTGATATTAT
Source organism: Acorus gramineus (assembly GCA_030737835.1). NCBI lineage: Eukaryota > Viridiplantae > Streptophyta > Magnoliopsida > Acorales > Acoraceae > Acorus > Acorus gramineus. The sequence goes on from CM060854.1 coordinate 2,722,963, forward strand.
AAGTTATTATTAGTTTCCTAGATTTCCTAGATTCCTTATATTGTATTTTAGGATTTCCTCTATGTATCTATAAATAGAGCCCTTTGGCTCCTCTAATATAATAACAAGAATTTCTTTTTCTTTATTCTAACAATATCTAATCTAATTGTAACTTCCAAATAAGAGATTTTGGTCATTACAATGGTATAGTTATTTACATGTGACATCAAGTTGAAATTTATAATCTCTATTGATCATAACACAACAGTTCAAAGTTTAACAATATTACCGATAAATTCTGGATTCAAGTCTTAACGTTAACTTATCCATCTATTTGTTAACAATTATTCGAAAGACCTGTATGTTTAAAAGCTCTAGATTTTTTATTTTATAAATAACAAAAAAATATAATAACAGATGAGTCCCGCTTAGTTTTTTTTTTTTTATTATTATTAAAAGCTCCAGATTGAGCATACAAGTCCTGAAACAAACAACAACAGACCATAAAAGACCTGTTTTTATAACACACTAAGCTACTGCCCAAGAAACTAAGCCCAACCAGGCTTTTTATCCAACTTGAGCCATGAGCCATCAGCCACTTTTTTCCTTTGTTTAAAGCAAAATTTAATACTCCCACTTTTTCATGAGATGAAAAATCCTACTTAAGTAGTGTTTAAAATTACAGTTTAAAAAATAATTTTTAATTTTTACAATTTATACACTTTTTAAAATTGTAATGATAATAATTTAAAAATATAATAATGAAGACTATTTTATAAAACACAAATTTTAAAATATAATTTAAAAATAAAATCTAATAATAATGATATATTTAAATTAATTTGTTTAATAACAACTTTTAGCTTTTAAAAAACCTCAAAAACTAAAAACTATTTTCAGAGTTTGTTACATCTTAATTATTTATAATAATTATAAAAAAATATATATATAAAAAAAGGCTTAGTCCAGTTCTATAACAAAAGAGTGTTACACATCTGAATGCGAAAAGGACAAAAATATGGAAAAATAGTAAATATGAAACAACCCAGTTACACCATCTCTCATCCTACTCTGACATACCATTCCATATCTATTCTTCTACGCAAATCCGGGTTCATTTCATTTCGACATCAAATACTGAAACCAAATCCCAAAAACACACACGCACACATACACACACAGAGAAACAAAAGTACGGATTCATCCGCCGAAGCCGTAGAGGGTCCTCCCCTGCCTCTTGAGGGCGTAGACGACGTCCATGGCGGTGACGGTCTTTCTCCTGGCGTGCTCGGTGTAGGTGACGGCGTCGCGGATGACGTTCTCGAGGAAGATCTTCAGGACCCCGCGAGTCTCCTCGTAGATCAGTCCGCTGATCCTCTTCACCCCGCCACGCCTCGCCAGCCTCCGTATCGCCGGCTTCGTTATGCCCTGGATGTTGTCGCGGAGGACCTTCCGGTGCCGCTTCGCGCCTCCCTTGCCGAGGCCCTTCCCTCCCTTGCCGCGGCCGGACATGTTTGCTTGCGGATCTTTGATTTTGGGTTTTTGTTGGATTTTGTTTGTTTGGATTTGGATGGGGTGGGGAGGGGGTTTTTATAAGGGGGGAGGGGGAGTGATTGGGACCGTTGGATTTTGTTTTGGATGAACGGTTGTGGGTGGCGATCCGCGTCGTTGGGATTGGAGTGTTGTGGATCGTTGATTTTTGTTGGAACTTGCGGTGAGGATCGTGAGATGGGGTTTACAGGCGGGAATTTTTAGGATTTTGAATTAATTGCGCTCTGAATCAAAATTTCGATCAGTACCCGATCCGGTTGGTTTTTACACGGGTATGGATCATTAAGTGGATCCGACCAATGATGGTCACGCCTAACTGGATGCTACGCTCACCCCTGTTTGGATAGAGGAATTATATTATTTAAGATAAATAATTATATCATTAGAATTAAGCCTAATTAGACCTAATTAGGCCTGTTTGGATAAAAGAATTATCAATTATTTTCGTTTAAAAACATGACAATGAATATTTTATTTTCTGGTTGATCATAGATAAATTATAAATAAAATATGAATAAGATGTGAGTAAATATTTATAAAATGTGAAAAAACTTGACATTTGAATCCCTTTAATGAAATAACCTTATTATTTTTTTATACCAATCCGGAATTTTTTTTCTCTCTCACTTACTCCCCCACTTATCCCTGCCAAATCAGCCACCAGAATAGTTATACCACCTTAGTTTGTATTATCTGAAAGTATTTTCTTATTCCACTCAAAGAAACAACAAAAAATTATTATTCACCCTTATTTCTCCATCTAAATGAGCCATAAGAATTATCAAAGAGCGCTGAAAATTATTATTTGAATGTATAATGTGATAGTGCAATAAAAAAAATATATTCCATTAGTACTGTGTATAAAAATTTAAATTTTTTTTCATTTTTTTTTAAAAATATATGTTTATCAATAGATATATTTTTTTATAACAATATTTCAATGAATAAATATATATATATATTTTAAAAAAAATTATATGAGAACTATAAACTACAAACAAGATTGGACATATTATTTTTAATTAACAAATCAGTTCACCACTAATTTTGAAATAAAAATTGTGGAAATTTGGCACAAGAGAAAGTACGTAACCACAAATCACGCAACACGTGAATCTCTCACTAATTATAGAGGGGAGGCATGCCATGCCCAGAGGGAACAAGAACAAGATGGTAAGAATCGCTTCCTATAGGCACTTTGCTGCTATGGCTCACACAATGACAAAACCATAAGGTCTTTAAAGCGGCGCCCCATTATACATTGACAATATACATTCAAATGTCAGTTCAATAATTTGGTTGACCTTAATGACTATCATTTCTCATCAACATCAAAATAAATGTATGATAGTTATTGTAATTAAGATATCTTATTATTATTGTTTTTAATCGATAATTAAATTTATTTTTTTGTTATTTTTTAATTTTATAAGCGATCACCCACTGCATTTGGAGATAATCTAAAGGGCCAGTCATCAAACGGTCCAGAAATCTCTCCAGCGTGACAACCCAACCTAGCTTCCCCGAACCACTCGTTAAAAATCAAAGGAGAGAGAGAGAGAGGCAGTAGCAGCAGCGAAGATGAAGCTTTTCGATCCGTGGCCGGTGTTCTTCAGGAGGGAGTTCACGAGGTGCTGGCCCTTCCTCGTCGGTTTCGCCGTCACCGGCGCCATCGTCACCAAGTTCTCTCTCAGTCTCACCGGTCAGCAATCCTTCTCTCTCTCACTTTCTCGATTTGATCGATCGGTCTCTCTCTCTCTCTCTCTCTCTCAATTGATCTTGTTTTTGCTTGATTTGCAGAAGAGGACGCCAAGAACTCCCCATTCGTGCAGAGGCACAAGTGAGTTTTTTTTTATCCATTCGTCTATTCACCTAATTTTGGATGGACATCTGTTCGAAACCCTAGATTTATGTTTGTTTTTTTTTTTAATTTGAATCGTGGTTTGCATCTAGGGTTTTGATTTTTTTTTTTTTTTTGTATTTATGGAAATGGTGGAGTCCATGGTCTGATCTATGCAGAGGAAAGGTTGGAATTGTTGATTCAATTGATTTACAAAATCATAAGCATCATTGTTTATCGGAGCCTCGGAGGATTGGTTCGAATTTGGGGATACATATTGATAGAATAGCTGATGCCGAAGTAGTTTCAGTAGTTCATGATAGGAACTTGGGAATGTTCATTGTTCCCTAATTGGTTTATAATCAGATTTTCAATCTAACTAATACATTCAGTGTTGACTTTGGACTTCACCTCTAGTACAGGGAGTAGAGAAGAGTTGTGCCTGTGTGATTGTTAGTCTGTTTTGCAACAATCCTTTTTGGAGTTTGGGACTTCTATTCATTCAAATGAGTTAATTTGTTGTCGTCTTCATTAGGAAGCGTAATTTGGTTGAATCTCATGCAATAAGACTGCATAAGCTGTGAATTTGTGGGATTTCAGATTTGAGGATAAATCTGTAATAAGTCTGAAATTCTCTGCATCAGCTTTACTTGGGACTCTAAATTCATTCTCAGGTGCTTTGAAATGATATGTGTTTTAGGATAAATTTTAACAAAAGTGCAGTAGTTGGGATAAATATGGTAGGATGGAAAGTGATCGGGTGTATAGAACTAATGGGTTGTTTAAGAGAGAGATCTCCAATCTATGTCGCTCAATAATTACACAGGTCGCTCAAGTATCAGTTACCATAATCCCTTGGTTGAAAGGTTTGGAAACATGGTAGATCTCTGAGCCTAGGTGGGGGGCTGGTTTTACTCAAGGAGGGCATTAGCAACAAAGTTTTTATTCTGTCAGTTTTTATTCTCTTGAAGGGCATTATCAACAACGTTGATGCTAGAAGGAGGCAGTTTCAGGTCAAGGGTGTTTATTTGGGGAGGGAAAAAATAAGGAAAGTTTGCTGTTTTTGTACAAGGAAGGAACTTGGTGGTCTTGGGGATGCAACAACTTGAACATTGAACAAAGCATTCCATGGAAAAATTAATGTATCACTTAATCATGAACTGTAGGGACCATGGGTTGATCTGATCAAGGTATTATTAGGGTTATGAATACTGGAATTTAAGCAGCAAGTGATGTGCAAATTATCTGCCTTCTGTGAAGTTGCTGTTTCAAGAAGGAGTAGGCTTTAATGTTTGGGATGGCAAGGATGTTTAGTCTGGCTGGATATAAAGGAACCAGGGGGATATCTTTAGCTACAGTGTTTTAGAACGCTTTTCAAAGTGGCAAATGAGAAGTTTGATAAAATTTGTGATGCTTATTGAAGGGGTGAAAATGGATATTATGTTTCAGGCTCAGAAGAAATTCAAGAGATGTTAAATTGACAGAGGCCAAAATGTTGCCGGGTAGATGTTTAAACATCTAAGAGATATGAGGCAAGGCTGATTCCATTGATGGCTTTTGATATAATCCATAAGATGTTGGATTCCTCCATCTGATTTAACAAGAAAGGGCATGAGAGTGTAAAATGAATATTTATCGAATCAGTATGCGCATTGTTTACTGGTATCTTTGGCTATGTAGAATGAAATGTCATTCCAAGGAATGCAGAGCTATATTGAAACTCTATGGGATGGTGTTTTGGGGAGTTTTAAGGGCCTGTGGTATCTACAGTGTGGGGCATCAGGGATGAGAGTTTCAGACTTTCACTATAGAGTAACAGTGCTTGTTATAGGTTAATGGTTGATGAGCTGGATGTTTCACTTTTCCTCCCCTTTGTTTTGTGTTTCTGATTGTCCTTTTTTGAAGATACCTTATTTCCTCTTTTTTTTACCAAATATCCTGGGTTTTGAGTATGATTAGGGATAGGGGCAAGCAATCATTTGGATGAACGAGAGAGAGTCCTGGGTTTGAGTTGGTTATGTCAGTGAAAGCTCCCTTGCATGTCCAAGATTACCCCAACAGTTTGAGTATGATTTGGGACAGGGGCAAGCAATGGTGAATCATTTGGATAAATGAGAGAGAGTCTTAAGTTTGAGTTGGTTATGTCATTAAAAGCTCCCTTGCATGTCCAAGATTACCCCAACTGACCAAGCCAAAAAAAAAAAAAAGGTTACCCCAACAGTTCCTTAGCCTTATCATTACCCAAAAATTTCCTAGCATACCAGCACTTTCTAGTATGTCAGAAGTGATGTTTAATAGACCGTAAAGTAGTGTCATGGCGATCTGACCCAAATCCAACAGACATTATATGGTAATGCCAATGTGCATCATGAATTTGTTCTGTTTTGTTAGATTTTGTTTTTAGCTTACAATCCTTTTAAAATATAACTGTTTTTCTTCCCAAACTTCTCTTTTAGGTTTCCTTAAGTTTCATGATTCAAATTCACTTAGGTATGCAAAAGAAGAGAAATAAATTCAGTTAATTAAAAAAAGAGAGAAGGAAAGTTTAGAAGTAAAAGGAGAAATATTAGAACTGTTAATGTAATCATATGATCCACTACATGATTCTTTTTAGAAACCTGGTCAAAGCCACCTACATATTCATCTATCTGTAATTCTGTATATAAATATAACTTATATATTGTGCTACCATGCAGAACGGCACTTCTAGACATGTGAAATTGATTTTAGTAGATGTAACTCCTAATTGTACTTATTCAAAAAAAAAAAAAAAAACTAATTATACCCTATTCGTTTCAGTTTTTGGCTCTGAAAGTTAAATGACATTCTCTCTGATCAATGGATATTTTTTTCTGAAACTTGAGGCCATCCCTTTTTTTTTTCTTTTTTTTCAGGTGAACCCTCAGAATGCTTGGCTGAGGGTTAGGGACTCCGACCCATCTCTTTCCTTAAGGTTGTTGGCTGATTCCTATTTCCGTTCCTGAAATGTGAAGTCAAACCTGTTCTGTTACTTTAAATTTTTGCTTGGATTCCTATTTTTCTGGTTGAATAAATAAAAAAAAAACCTCTGTATCTCTGTCTGGAGGTGAAACCATTAGGCATTTTGTTTTCTTTTTGTGCTAGTTCTCATGCATATTGTTCAAAGTCACCTTTTCTGCAGAGTTTCAGATGAAATAATTTGCTATTTATGAATTTGAATACTCATCTTGTTTGAGAAGTGATGCTGTGCTGCCAGCAGTAATTTATGTTTTTATAAATGATGTAGTGATATATTCTTATGCCCCAAAAATATCTCTCAAAGGATTCCGAGTAGCTAAATTGCCATGAACAAATTAGTTTTACTTATGAAGAAGAGCAAGAGCCGTTCTTTATATTCACATATGGTCTTTGGATTCTCCAGGGGCATGAGAGGAACTCCAGCCTGCTTATTAATGCGAGTCTGGGTTTGATCGGGTCTGAGTATCATCAGTATCCAATTGCAATGCCTCTTAATTCAATTACACAACTTATTAATCGAACTGCATAATCAATTGTTTGGTACAATGTTACTTTATGTGCAGTTCGATCATTGAGTTGCGTAGTTCGATTAATTGGTAGTATAGTTCGATATTAATGCGAGTTTGGGTCTGATCGGGTCTGGGTATCATCAGTATCCAATTGCACTGTCACTTAATTCAATTACACAGCTTATGAATCGAATTGCATAACCAATTGTTTGGTACAATGTTATTTTATGTGCAGTTCGATCATTGAGTTGCATGGTTCGATTAATTGGTAGTATAGTTCGATATTGATGGTGCCTAGCATGACCGGATCCGGCTCTGTTGATGCAGTGTTATCTCCAATGATCAGCCCCAACATGCCTCCTGACATCTTATATATGGAGAGCATTTTGGGGTCTCCCAATGTCACATCATCCTCCCAAATACCATAAATGCCATTTTATACATTGAATTTTGTTAACTTATTGTCAATTATTATTTTTTACTTAAAGTCCAACAGTTTTTAAGTTTTATATCTCAAAACTTTTCAAATTCAAGTTTCAATATGTTAAAATGCAAAATTTTAAATTTCAAAAATGTCAATTTTAGGAGATTAAATTTTAAATTTCCATCTTCTAAAATTTTCCTTTCCTAATGGGTTCTTGAATGTGTGTATCTCTTGTAATATTTCATGTTGTCTCATTTCTTTGAATAAAATTAAGGCGATTGCCTACCGTCTCGTTAAAAAAAAAAAACTTCTAAAATTTTTTAAGTTGGAACTTTTAAAAATTTGCTACCAAAGTTTAAAGGGTTAAATGCATATAACCCTTTGAAAGTTAGCGTATATAAAAAAAAAATCACTCATTTATTTGAATATCCATATAACCTCCTCAAAGTTGACATGGTTAAGCATTTAGTCCCATGGTTAATTTTTCGTTAAAATATATATATACATATATGTTGGAATATTCCGTAGGTTGTTAATTTATATATTCATGTAACCCCTTAATTTATTTAATAAATCCAAAATTATTCAAATCTATAACGAAAATATCCTTGTTATTGAAGTTATGTAAAATATTCATATAACTACCCTGATTTGTGTCATAAATTCAAAAGGATTCATTTTTTTATTTCACATATTCACATAATCCTCTACTTTATACAAAAAAATATAAAAGGATCCATTCTTCTTCTTCTTTCCAACTGTCATTTTTGTTTTGAGCAACCAGCTTTTTTGCAGCCATTTATTTGTTGGTGAGGATAATTTGGGAGAAAAAAGAAGAGGGGCATGTTAGTTTGAGGGTTACCATTTTCACTGTGTTATTTTATTTTCTTACTTAGCCAGTGATCGGCCTGATTCTTTAGAGGCAATGATGATCATAGTGTTTCCGTGTATATGTTTATATGTCCATTCATGGCAGGGTAAAAAAATTCATCGGCCTTATTCTTTATTTCAAGGAACTTTTTTTTTTTTAGTGGCCATTGATTTGGGTGTGGTTGAAGTTTAAGTTTTAATTCAAATCTGTCCATTACCCAAAATCACATCCACCTCCATTTAACCATATCAAAGTTCAATGTAACGAGGTACATTTTCAATAGAAGTAAAAACATAGAGAAACAATGCATCAAAATATATATATATAAAACAGAGAAATGCATCCGATGACGGGAGGGAATGAGGTCGGGGAGGTAGATCCGTGACTTTGAGGGTGCTTTGGAGGATGTGGTGCACGGAGGAGGAGATGAGGCGGCAGAGGCAGGGTTTGTGGAGGAAGGGGTGGAATTGGTGACGGAGGGGGTTTTTGATTTGAGAGAGAAGGGAGAGAAGTTAGGTTAAAGTGGGGGAGGGGTGTATTGGTAATGTTATTATATTGAGTTAATTTAACCACTATAGTTACTTGACAAGATAATGGTAGGGGGGAATTGTATTAATCGATAACTTTAGATTTGAGATATGAATGTTGATAAAAGAGATAAATGATAGAATAAATATTCTAAAATATTGGTTTGAAGATTCAAAAGCGCATAATCTTTGGGTGAAAGTCTTCAAAATGAAGCCCCACCTAGGATGTTATTTTCTTGGCCTAGTCTAACGATTTGTCATAGTGAGTGATGTTGAAAAATCCAAATAATCCCTTGTAAACCTAACATCCGTATAACCCCCTGACTTTTCCCTTGAAAAAACTTATGAAAATTCAAATAACCCCTTAAGTTAAATTTTCATTGACATATTATGTTTATTTTATGAATATTATGTCTAATTAATTTTGGTTGAAAGTATAGTATACCAAAAAACCCATACAATATGTTAATCGCGATTTCACTTCCTCTAGATAGAGTTATATAATATATTCATAAAGGTAAAATCGTCAGATACGGAAAGGTTTTTTACATTTTTAACAAATTATATGGATATTTTGATATATTTTGTTTTCAGTTAGGGTTAATAAAATAAAATATTCACAAAATATTCCTGATCAGTCAACGAAAGGTTGACTCATGGAGTTATTTAGATTTACCTGGGTGTTTATGGGGGATTAAAAAAGTCAGGGGGTTATATGTATTTTTGGCAGTTTATTGGGGTTTATTTGGATTTTTTCTTATATATTATGAATTACTAGGCAGTGGGAATGGGATGAATAGCAGATATACAAGTGCAGCATGAGGTCCCATTCCTAGGATGAAGTGAAGCAAGACACATATACACGCTGAAAATAAAGAGAAAGTCGGTTCATTTTGCAATTCTGTTGCAGTTTAGAAGTGGTTCTCTGGCCGCCTATACACTGCAATGTAATAATATACATTAAACTATCATAATATATGATACTATCTCAGTTTATGAAAGAGAAAGTAGTATCAGTATATCTTAATGTATAGTTTTTTTTTTTTTATATATTTGTAATGATATGTACTTCAATGGATGAGTATATAACAATGAGTGTTGCGAATGAGATTGCATGCCGAACATATCTTATGATTCAACACCATTTGAAGACTTTTTTATATTTTTGAAGTATATACTATTTAGGTTCTTTTATAATAAAAAAAATTGAAACAAATACTTGAATGAATTCAATGCATTTTTAAACATTTTTTTGATACATAGATATCGCAGAGTATATAAATGCTTTTATGCACCAGCAAATGAGAAAATGCAAAACAGATGAAGTGTATGTATCAAGAGAAGAGTTGGGTTTCATAACAAAGCCATACTTGGGAATGAGATCCTCTGTGTTCAAAACACAAAAACTTGGAATTTCATACATTGCATTGGGTGACATAACATCTGTAAGAAAGACCACACAAGTGTTCCAGTGCAACAAAGCCCAGAAAACACTCAGTTAACACCCCATACAGGAGAGTAATCTCAAGGAAAAATACACAATTATTCTTGCGCCTTTTCATGAACATTTTCTTCTCTAGAAGGAAAAAAAAATGACTTTAGATCCCATACAAGTAGGTCTCATCCTCCACAGTTTTCATACACCAACACATTACAATGAAAGCTCAGATCTCACATAATAGCTTTGTAAATAAAACCAAGAAATTCCAACAGTTCAAAATCAGAATAACATTGAAACCAAATCTCCTAATACAAAAAAAAACACTTTTATAACGACTCAATCCAAAATAACAACGAACCCGCTTTATTTGGAAAATGAGCGAACATATATGCCTACCCTATAAATAAATAAAACTTATGGAAATGCATGCATCTCTCCACCCCTCTCAATCAATACTTATCTATATTCAAGCAGCAACTTTTCACTTCTTCTTCTGGACCCCGAGGCGCTGCCTGAAATCTTCTTCCATCAATGGCAGGCCCTCGCGAAGGGTCACCTTCGGCTCCCACCCTAGCAGTTGCTTCGCCTTGGTGATGTCGGGCTTCCTCTGGCGTGGATCATCGGGTGTGTTCTCCACGACCTTCAACGGTACTGATGGGTCAATCAGCTGCATTTGTCCATTGTTTAAGGTTAATATTGTGTTTTATCGAAAGTTGAATAGTAGTTGAATTCTAACAAGAAATAGAGAAAATGACCTCTTTCACTGTCTCAGCGAGTTCCATCATCGTGAATTCGCCTGCATTTTGAGCACGTAAATTTAGAGGTGTGGTTATTGAAATTGATTAAACTATACGAATGTTGAATGAGACACAGTTAACCATGTTAATCTTCCGGCTATAGAGCATAATGTAATGCACAGTTTAATTCATCTAAACAGTTTCATGGCTACGGCCAGTAAGGACCTAGTGCACCTACATATTCCCAGATAAGATAACTAAATGCGAATCATAAATAAAATAATGAAAACCTGGATTCCCAATGTTGATGGGTCCTGTGTTATTTCCTTCCATTAGTCGGATGAGGCCATCAACCTAACAATCAAGGGAAAAAATGATTAAAAAAATGAAGGGACAGTCAATGACTCAAGGTAGAGTGAAATTTTTGAGAGAGATCAAATAATAATGCATACCATGTCAGAGACGTAACAGAAACTCCGAGTTTGTGTCCCTGGCAATTGAACTGTCAAGGATTCACCCCTGCAGTTTGATCCAATAAGTGATGAGAAGGCCACGCGGTTGCACATTTTTGGAGCAGCAAATGAAAAGTGAAAAGTATTATAAGTAAACATGTATAGAGGACATTACCTAAGTGCCTGAGCTATAAAATTGCTGACCACACGTCCATCGTCGATATTCATCCGAGGTCCATATGTATTGAAGATTCTGGCAATTCGAATTTCTACAGCCAGAATGTGAGTCAGGAGGAGGAGAAAGAATAATAACAATGAATGGCTAAGGGGCCCAGATTCGAATATTAGAATTCATATCAGAACCCATTGGCAATGTTTATTGCAAGCCTATAAGGCGTGGATTCTATCCAAGCTTAAGCATAGAATGCAAATCACAAGTCATTTAAATATTCTACATGATTAAAACGAGCATGATTTTCACCTAGGCCATGCTGCCTATGATAGTCGAACATCAGCGTCTCCGCTACACGCTTTCCCTCATCATAGCAGCTTCTAACACCTGCAATGCAAATCAGTCTTTCAGCAACTAGATGTAAATGCATGGTCTCATCATGATACTATGTCATACAACTTAGAACTCGATGTAGCACTTCTAGGTACAAAGTAATGTTAGCAATCACACAGGCTACATGCATGATCACGTTTTAACTATCAAAAGATTCAAAACCATTGTATAAACATTGGAGAAAATCAAAGAATGAACTGAGGCAATAAATTGAAAAGAATATCTAAACAAGAATACATTGCTTCATAAAGTTTCTTAATCCATAGGGAGAAACAAGGACTTTTAAATATATTCTCGTATAATCAGGGAATTAATTAGAACTGTAAAAACCACTGGCAATACTCAAAGAAAAAAAAAACAGAGGGGCCAAAAGCCAACCTCCAAATACAAATCACAGAAATGTTAAATTTCAAGAAAAGAGTACATACCAATTGGGTTCACATTGCCCCAGTACTCTTCTTTCTGGGGATGCTCAAGAGGATCACCATATACCTCTGAGGTTGAGGTAAGCAAAATTCTGTACAGAAAGATCAAAATAGTCAAGAAAAAACAGTGGAGTAAGTGAATTAAGATCCAGGAGTCAACACAACAACACTTAACCGTGCTCCAACTCGCTTTGCAAGTCCCAGCATGTTTAATGTGCCAATGACATTTGTCTTGATTGTCTGTGGAAATCACAGTTAAAATTAGAATGTTGGTAGCTACAAAAGCATTAGCAATAAACTAAGTAGTAAGATGATAGCAGAAGAATAAAACAGGAAATCGTCTACCAATGGCAGAAATATGCATAGACAAACCAAACACTAAGGAGGCCTTGAACCAAAAACAAAAATAAAGGTACTCCAACCTAACACTCCGCATAATACAAAGGACAAAAAAGTGGCTTTGACAATCTAGGGTTTTAACAAAAAAAATTCAAGGCAGGCACTTCAAATAGAATATGCATAGAATGAAAAAAAAACATAGGATTTTATTTTGAAAAACTGAAAATGAACAGCAGGAGAGTCAAAACTTGCTTTCAAGAATAGAGGCAAGTTAGGCAGCAAATGGAAACAGAAAAAACTTCATGAGATTTTTAAATTTGGTAATTTAGATAGCTACAAAAGCATTTGCAATAAGAGCGCATAACAGATATTATAAAATGAGATAAGTAGTCAGGTAATAATATAAGTATACAACAATGGAAGAAACATGTATTACACAACAACAATATTGCATGACAGCATGAGTAGACAAAGAACCAAGATCACTCTGAACCAAAAACAAACATAAAGGTAGGCCAGCCTAACACTCAACATAATACATAGCACAACAATGGAGCTTACATAGTCAGACATGTTAAATTAAAAATCCATGGCAGGTTCCTCCAATAGAATATACAGCTAATGGAAGCAGAAAAAAAAAAAAACATAAATGAATTGAGGCTAGCTAAGCAGCTAATGGAAGCAGAAAAAACTTCATGGGCACTTTTTTAAATAGGTAAGTTGGTCATATCCAAGAATTGCAGGTTACAAGAATTCCTATCAGGCACTAAGCTATAAGTCTGAACCCGAAATGTAGCATGCAGTAACAGCACTTCTAAATTTGTCACATGGCATCCAGAAATACTCATTCAGTTTAATTTAAAAAGAAAGTACAATCACCTTTACAGGGTTGTATTTATAAAAGATTGGAGAGGCCGGGCAGGCTAAATGATAAATTTGATCCACCTCCACCAACAATGGCTCTGTCACATCTGCAGGATTAGTAATGAGTTAGAGATACATAAGTTAAATACAATTCTTGAGTAACCAAATCAATAGAGTCTAATCCCTAATCTATCACAATGCAAGTATGGTGTGGGGAAAAAGTAAATACCATGACGGATGAGTTCAAATCTCGGATGACCAATCCATTTCTTGAGATTATCCTTTGAGCCAGTGAAGAAGTTATCAGCAACAATTACCTGTGCAACATAAACTACATTAGAGGAAACAACAATAAAAACACCAGGACTGTTGGGTACATTTTCCTCAATAGATGATTAAGGCAGAGATAGACTGCAAAACAAATAGGCAAACACTTCTTCATAAGGTATGGTTCAAAATAATGAATTCTAAAGAACAGTTGCATGTGAGCACATCAGATCAGAATACATAAACATCAAGTTGGGGATAAAAGGCTCCAAGACTCCAACAAAAGAAAAAACAATGCTTATACTTTTAATGATTGACTATAATGACTACATATATTTTAAAAATAAATTAATGGGGTTACCTCATTCTTTTCGTTTTCCATCAATTTGTCCACCAGATGAGACCCGATGAACCCTGCTCCACCAGTAACCAAAATCCTCAAATTGGCCTGCCAAAAAGATTAAATAAATAAATGATACACAATCAGTAGAAAAATTAGCTACCCAGGAGAGTGGCTCTACCACAAAATTCTATTTTCAAATGCTGAGCATAGATTTCTGAATCACAAATTATTTGAACCAAAGAACCACCCAAACAAACAAAAAAAAATGCTTTCTAGATTTTTCTCTATTTTTTTCTCACGATTTTGTATTTTAATTAACGAAATAATTATCATTTCATATATTGTGCGTGTGTCTGTGTGTTATATCACAATGAGTCAATGACTTCATGGTTCAGTTCCAGTTCAATTGTAAATCTTAACCCAATCATTTTCTGGTTCAATAAAAGATTCTATTTTTAAAACATCATTGTTGACTACATATGTCATATCCCCTCCCTATTTCAATGTCCTAATTCAGCCAACAAAAAGATATGTCAAATCTTTTAGTCGTTTTCATTCTTAGTGTTGATCTCAACATAATCACTCCGCGTGAAGCTATATATTTTATCTTTCTAAACAAAAAAAAAAAAAAAGTTAGATCTGATCATCAACCAACAAGACCAACCCAAATCCAACCCCAAACCACAGATCTAATGATACCATTAACTCATATATCTTTGAAGATTATCAACACTCCAAAAATGATAAACAACATTGTAAGAACAATTAAAACATCCAGTCCCAATTCTATCTAACAGCGTTTATACCCAACATATCCAATAGAAGACCTGCATTTGAGAGATCAAATGCTAGATCCACAGCAGATGAAATCCTTTACATGCAACAGAAACAACAACCACAACAGACCAATAAACAGAAGAAGACCATCAGATCTAAACCTGGAAGAACTTCGAATTCCTCAGAGGAGATGGTGTCGGTGGCGGCTTCGTCGTCTCCCCATTCGCAATGGTCGCCATCTATTCCTACACGCGATCCAATCAAAATCAAAACCCTTAAACCTTCAGATTTCCCACCCAAAAAAAAAAAAAACACAGCTCTTCAGATCAACCTGATCGAATAGAACAAAAAGAACTCAATAAAAACCCCAAAAAGAGAAGATTTTTCGCCGATTCACAGATACAGAGATCCAAAGCTATGGATGCACGTATGTATATATATACATCAGTGATCCTTAAAAAAAACGCCACAAAAAAGCGAAAAAATGGACGCTTTGAAATCACGCGAAGTGAGGTAATTGAAAAGCCTGACCTCAACCGATTGTCGGATCGGAATCGAACAACAACCGATTCAATATTTAAAAAAACAAATGAAAATTGACAAGTAACTGACCTTTGTTTTTGTTGGGTTTAAAAGAGGAGAGTGAGATTTTTGGATTTTTGGTTTTCTTTATGACTTGGGTTATAAATGGAAATGATTTGTGATTTTAAATGTTTTTTCTTTATTAATTTAAGAGTGATTCAGACGCTGGATCCAACCAATTTTTTACGCGGACTGCGTGACACGTGTCCGAGAATACAGAATATGAAACGCAAAAAAAAATATGTTTTGCTTTTGGCCCGTTTAACATGGAAGAAATTGTTTTTATGATAGATAATTATTTTAATATAGATAAAAAAAAATATTTTTTTTATTTTAATTGTATTTTTAGTTATTTTAGAATTATAATAATAATAAATATTATAATAAATAAATTGTGAATAAAAAGTTAATGAAAATTTATAAAAAAATAAAAACCTGATATGACATGTGGATTGACTTGTGATTTTAATATGCATAGATCATTTTGTATAATTGAAATAGGTTGAGTGAAATAACAATACCAAATTATTTTTACTTATTCTAACATAATTGTACTATTTTATTCTTTGCAAACAAATAATTTTTTTTTATCTTATTTCTCTCTATTCTTCTCCTATTCTTCCATCCAAATAAGGTTTATTGTTAGCATTTGATTGAGTAGTGGGATAGGTGCGAAATAGGATGGGATAAGTGGGGATAAACTTAAAAGTATGTTTGTTTGTAAGAAATAAATGAGTATGACTATATCAGAATAGATGTGAATAAACTGACATTGATATCTTATATTTTCTTTGAAATTGTGTTATTTCACTCAATTTATTTCACTGGGATAAAAAGAACTCACGTTCCCAAATGGTACATGAGATAAAATAACATCATGTTTCTCTTATAAAAGAACTAACCCCATATCAATTTACTTGCAAAACTTGTTTTTAACATTTTCAAAATGTAAACAAAATTTCAAAGTACATTTTATTTTAGGATATTGTTACACAGTACTTTTTACAATTCTAAATGCAATTTCATATATCTCATTAACTATCGTAAAATTTATACCTCCTTAAATGAGGCATATATATCTTGATAATTTTTTCATATTTATTAAAAATGAGTTTATTCAATTAAAGCATCTTGTTGATGTTTATTATTTTTAAAAAAATAATACATTTGTGAGATTGTATTTGTATGTATGTGGGAATGCATTTGAATTGAAACCGTTCCTCACATTATTTATTTTGGCCATTTATTTTTTAATTTTAAAATACTCAAATCACATCTCAACATCTCATATCTTGTCTCCAGTGATCATAGCACAACGATTCAGAATAAATAGATGGAGGTAACCTTCCCAGCTCTAAGTCAACTACGGAGGTCCATCCGATATATATAAATAAAAAAAACCATCTCGTATCTCACCTCAAGTTACGTTTTCATTGAGAGTGGTCACCACAATATTGACCCTAGGATCAATTTTACAATAAAAGAATTTGGATTATTTTTAAATGTGTAAGGTTATACAGAGTTTTTTTTTTTTTTATTCGAATCCCATTTTAATTTCCACTGTAAATGATGTAATATATACTCTAATAATAAATGCACCCACTTATAAAAAAAAATATGTATATGTCATTTTAATCTGTTTTTGGATGTGCTTTTGGCTTCTGCTCCATCAATCTTCCTTTTCATATATTGTCATCTTTATGGTAATTTCCAATCAGAGTTGAATCTCATCGGATTTGATTCATATATAATAAGATATACAATCTCACAAGTGATATCTTTGCCAATTACATGTGACACTTTCACTAAGTAGCTGTTTTCAACACAAGTATATCTTCAAATGATACTACCCAAGCCTCATGGGGGATCAAACAATTTCATCTTTTCTGCATACTTGTTCATTAAAACTAAAATTTTAATAGTGAGTTCGCCATTGATATATTTTTTTTAATTTGTTAACCCATTTGCATGAACCCCATCATCCAATCCCATAGCATGTCAAAATCATAACAGCTTCCCCACAAAGAAGCCCCATCAATTTTAGTGTTTCCAGATGCAATTTCGCATGAGTTGGTGCAGATAACCCCACATGAATTCAGATCCAACAAATCCGTTAACATGTCATACTCAAACAATAGGGACATCTAAACAAACCTCCGAAAACATTTGAGCTATTTATAATGGCACAAAAAAAAAGGTCACCACTGAGGCAGCAAAAGATAGTTATTTATAAACCATGTTGTACTCTTGTCAACTTCAAACATGTTGGCACAAAAAAAAAGGTCACCACTGAGGCAGCAAAAGATAGTTATTTATAAACCATGTTGTACTCTTGTCAACTTCAAACATGTTGCTACATAAAACCACACAGAATTTGATTCTCATGGGGTGACAAAGATGTTGAAGTTAGTACTTATGATTGCGTTTGGATATGTGATTGAAACGCTGAGACTCTTAAAATTTTACATTTTAAACTTAACTTTAGAAAGCGTTGGTTCATTAGCTTTTCAATCATAAATTTTTTTTGCCTAAAAAAGAATGACGGTTTAAAAAGTTAAAACGCTAAAAATGTGTTTGGATATGCGTATGAGACTTTTTGGATTTTCAAAGTAGAATCTACCCAAACATAGATCTAAACGGAGCCTACATGTAAGATAGGGATTTCCTTGCCTCTTGTAGGTCTATAGAGTTTGAAGCCCCTTGGACTTACCTGATGCACATGAATTGTTTTATGTTTCAGGATTTTTTCAACTAATGTTGAGGTTCGTTGTCACCCAAAAAAGATCAAGTACATTGGTCTCATGGTAAGCAAATAGAGGCAGAAAAGGTAACCGAATTTTCAATCATTTTTTTTTTTTTTTGGTGAGATAGTAGCCGTCTAGGAGGTGCCTAGACATAGCTTAAAAAATGAAAAATTAGAGAATTAACAATAGTAAAATCACCAAACACGTGTAATTAAGCATCGCCTAGACGACTAGGCGTATGCCTATAGTATAAGTGGCTATAAGAACCAGTGAAAAGCAGTGTCAAAAAATCTGTAACAACTAGCATGGTGGATGAAATTGGACTTCAAAATAGTGTCTTCAATGTGTTTATGCTATTTACATAAATAAGTTCTATACATCGTACTACTCAAGAAGTCATCCTAGACTCAACGTTTTGCATTCTAAACATTACATGAACGACGAGAAGCATTCTTTATTTGCTAGAAATTTTTTTTCATAGGTATACAGTGGAACTAGAACCCAAGACCCCATGGCAGCAGACTGTTACCAACCATTGAGCTATGACTCCAACCCCATCAATGGTAGACGATCAATGTTCAAACTAGAATCGGAAATTCTGGAACTATATAAATATACCAAATCTGTACCAATAAGATTTAAGGATATAAAAACTTTCAAAATTTTCAAGTGATATCATTGGGATATAATGAATTTGTCTCCAGTGTGCAAGTGGAAGAGATTATGCATACAATAAAGTTGATGAGACAATAACAAAGCAACTCAATTCTATTGAGGGCCATGTCTTCTGTTAATAACAGGAAAAGAACAGTTAAGAGTGCAGAGGCTTCAATATTTTGATTTTCCCAAAAACCGTGCTTGTGAATTTCAAAGGCAAGTTAGACTGGAAGAGAATGCAGCAACAGCACTTCAAATAGATTCACTCAAATAAATCAAGATCACTATAAGACTTGAGTGTACTTACAGATGATTTTGTTGTTCTCTTTGAATCTATTGTAGACTTGCTTGATGCCTCATCACTGATTGATTTTGCTTGTACAGAGTTGTCCAGATGAATTTCTTGTGTTGTTTCATTCTCAATAGAGGGACTGAAGCAGTTATTTTTCCTACTAATGGCTGCAGCTCTATTGTCCACAACATTACTAGAAACCTATATAGTAAACAGAAATCCCTCTTATTAATCTTCATAGAAATCACACATAGCTCAACAACATCCCAAATCCAACCCCATGACACCCCCCCATCCCCCATTTATTCCACTCAAACAACATACACACACAACACCACCACCAATCCCAGCAAGCCCAAACATCAATTCCCCTGCGCCCCCCACCCGCCCCCACCAGGCGTCAGTATCTGTATCACCTCCCCCGCCTCGACCTCCACCGTGTTCTTACCCCCCAAGTAAACCCTCCTCCCATCCCTCCTCACCAAGTAATTCTCCCCCCTCTCCCCATCCTTCCCCCCCTTCATCCCCCTCGGTGCATGCACCCTCCTCTCTGACAGCACGCTCACCACCACATCCCTCCTGAACTCTATCTCCCTCACCAACCCATCCCCTCCTTTATTTGCGCCTACTCCCCCGCTACCATCCCGTATCTCAAACCTCCGCAGTATCACCGGGTACCGCTGCTCGAATATCTCTGGGTCCGTCATCCGCGTGTTTGTCATGTGGCACTGGACCCCGCACGTCCCCGCCCACGTCGGCCCCGCCCCGCTCCCTCCCCCGATCGTCTCATAGTACCCGAACGTCTCGTCCCCAAACGTTAAGTTGTTCATGCACCCCTGCGAGCATGCGCAGGCTTGAAAAGCGGTCAGGATGACATCCGTTATCCGCTGCGAGGTCAGCACATTGCCTCCCACAACGGCTGCCTTGTCGCTCGGGGAGAGGAATGACCCGGCTGGGATAATTATATCCACAGGCGCCAAACAGCCCTGGTTTAAAGGGATGTCGACATCTACAAGGCAGCGGAGGCAATAAATGACCGCCGCAGCTGTCACCGCCTCTGGCGTGTTCCAGTTCCCATACACTTCGGGGGTGGTCCCGCCGAAGTCGAACACCGCGACGCCATTCTCAGTGTCAATCGTAAGTTTCAAATGGATTGCCGACCCATCATCCATGTAGTCCTCCTCTTCGACGGTGACGACGGATCCGTCCACAGGCCGGTCGATGATCTTCTTCAGCATCTCCCGCACCGCCCCCTCAGCGTTCCTCTGCACGTGCACCATGTACGCCTGCACGACGTCCAGCCCGTACTGATCGATCAGTTCTTTTATGAGCGCAATCCCGCGCTGGTTCGCGGCGACCTGCGCGCGTAGGTCGGAGAGGTTGTCCTGTATCTTCCGCGTCCCGGGGATCTTTCTATCACTGTCGTCAGGGCACGGAAACCGAAGCAATTTCACAATCCCGTCTTCTTGAAACTCGCCCCTCCTCACAAGCTTGAAAGCCTTGATCGCCGCGCCCTCCTCGTGTAACGACTTCGAGAAGGGAGGCATGCTACCCGGGGTGATCCCCCCGATCTCGGCATGGTGACCCCTGCTCGCGACGAAGAAGACGAGCCTCCCGCCATCGAAGACGGGCGTGATCACTGTGATGTCGGGGAGGTGGCTCCCGCCTGAGCACGGGTGGTTCGTGACCAGCACGTCGCCCTCCTCGAGATCCGCGCCCCAGTGGTCTATCTGCCATCGGACAGTGCTCGACATCGCGCCCAGGTGGACGGGCACGTGCGGCGCGTTAGCGACCAGGCCCCCGCTCGGGTCGAAGAGCGCGCACGAGAAGTCGAGCCTCTCCTTGATGTTGGTGGAGATGGAGGTCCTCTGCAGCGTCCGCCCCATCTGTTCCGCGATGCCCATGAACCTGTGCTTGAAGATCGACAGCTGCACAACGTCCGCCCCCGCCGACGCATCCCCTCCTCCTCCTCCGCCTCCTTTCATGGTTTTTGAGGCGGACCGAATCTCAATGCGGATGTTCCCGTACTTGGTGATGCTAGCCTCGCAATTGGGTTCCACGACAACCGTGCTGTTTCCGTTCATGATGATTGCGGGACCTTCCATTCGATTACCGTAGCTCAGGCTCTCGAGCCTGTACAGCGGGACGTCATGCCACCCATCACCGAAGTAGACACGATGTGAGGCCTCTGCCATTGGAGCTCCGCTCGCGAGCTCCAGCTCATGAGGCCTCAATATGTTGGTGACACCGATTCCCTGGACTCGCACATCGCATATGAAGACGTTGCGGTTCAGAAGCTTGAATCCGTACTCCTGCTCAAACAGCCTCACAAACTCCCCCAAGAAGTCATTCTCTTCCCCTTTGGTTCGCCGTTTGACCATGATCGCGGTGTCCGTACCATCATATCGGAGATTCAGATACGACTCCGTTTTGATGTCGTTGGTTTCAAAGCCCTGAAGTCTGAGCTTCTCCGTCACATGGTTCAGCAGAGTCGTCTCTCTGCAATAGGCCTCCGAGAGCGATTCGGGGCCATAGACGGCGAGAAATGGCTCCTGGGCGTCCTCGACGACATCGGCGACTCCCATGCCGTACGCGCTCAGAATCCCGCAGAACCGATGGATGAGGACCTCCGACATGCCGAGGGACCTCGCGATCGCGCACGCGTGCTGCGGGCCTGCGCCGCCGAAGCACGCGAGCGCGTGGTTCTTCGTCTCGTGCCCCTTCATCTCCGTCAGCTGCCGTATCGGACGGCACATGGTCTCGTTCGCAACGTTCACGAACCCAAGAGCGACTTCTTCAACCATCATCTCTTTCAAAGACCCATCTTTGCTTCTCCTATAGTCATTGATCTCGCGAGTGAGCTTCTCGAACTCCGATTTCGCCGCGGCCAAATCCAACTGTTGGTCTTGGTTCGGCCCAAAGATCGACGGGAAATAGTCCGGGATCACAGTCCCCAGCACAAGATTCGCGTCAGTGATCGCCAATTCACCGCCTTTTCTATAACAAACTGGCCCCGGATGAGCCCCGACCGAGTCAGGCCCGACGTGGAAGGCCCCGAATTGGAATTTGAGCTTTGACCCACCGCCAGCGGCGACGGTGTTGATATCAAGCTGCGGAGCCTGTATTATCGCGCCAGCAATTTGGGTCTCCAAGACCTGCTCGTACGCACCCGCATAGCGGCTGACGTCGGTGGAAGTCCCACCCATGTCGAACCCGATCAACGGCTTCGTCGTCTCGAGACCGAAGAGCGTCCGCGAGTACCCGACGACCCCTCCCGCGGGCCCCGACAGCACCGCCTTGTGCCCGCTGAACCCGCGCTCCGGCGCGAGCCCCCCGTCGGACTGCATGAACAGCACGTTCAACTCTCCCCCCTCTTCGAAGCTCGACATGAACCCCGAAAGGTACTCCTTGATCACCGGAGTCAGATACGCATCGACCGTCGCAGTCAGTCCGCGGGGGACCGCGCGGACCATCGGAGTCAGGGCCGATGATATCGACACGTGGCGGAAGCCGACGCCCAACGCCAACCGTCTGATCGCGATCTCGTGGTCGGGGAAGGTGTACGAGTGCATCAACACAACAGCCAAACAGCCGATCCCTTTCTCTAACAGACCCTTCAAGAGAGGCTTCAGAGACTCTTCGTCGAGCGGCTTCTCTACGCGAATCCGCTCCCCCGAAAGGCCTTTGATAGAGCCCGAGCTTTCAAGCACGACGCGCTCGTCGGCTTCGATGACCTCCTCGTAGAGGTTCCCAGGTTTGGAGACCGTCAGATCGAAAATGTCGGGCCTCGCTTGGTTGCCGATCTGGAGGAGGTCGCGGAAGCCGCGGGTGACGCAGAGGGCGACGCGTTCGCCCTTCCTTTCGAGGAGGGCGTTGGTGGCGACGGTGGTGCCCATTCGGACCCACTCGATGCGGGAGGTCGGGATCTTGGAGGACCGTCCGATGGGGGCGGCGGCGACGGAGTGGTCGTTGAGGATGCGACGGATGCCCTCGACGGGCGCGTCGGAGTAGTTGGAGGGGTCGACGGAGAGGAGCTTCAGGGACCGGTGGCCGCCGTCAGGGAGCTCGGCGTAGACGTCGGTGAAGGTGCCGCCCCTGTCGATGCAGAACCTGAACTTGCCTTCGGTTTGGGTTCCCATCATGGACTGAGAGGAGCCAAAGAAGAAAAATTGAATCGAATGAGAGGAGGAAAAATGGGGGAGCTTTTGGAACCCTAGAATGCTAGCACTGGTTTCTTCAGTGGAGGTTGTGTTTCTCTGACTTCTGGGGCTAGTTTGAGAGGGATTTAGATTTCGTAGATAAATTATTTTAATTTTAAAAAATAAAATGTTATTTCTGTCTTTGTACAAAACAAAAAAAAAATATTTTTATTTTATCATAATTTTTTTTTATATCAAACAGAATATATTACCTTTTTTTCTCATTGATTTCATCACTTGTCCATTTGTCATACTTCTCCAGGTCTCTCTCTTTTTTCTTTCTTTTTGTTCATTATTTTTTTTTCTTTCGTTAGAAAGCGACACACAGTATCAACCGTATAGTAATAACACATTACGAGTAATGGAAATATTAGATCATTTTCAACCTCAAATGCAGTGAATAACTTAATTTTTATTTCTTACACCAAAAAAATAACTTAAATTTTTGCTTTTAAAATGGTAATCAATATCTTCATAAAAATATAGTTATATGCTTTAAGAAATTGTAAGGATTTGTTTATATAATGTATAAAATAATTTTTAATAAGGTATAAATTTCGTTATAGTGAATGCAGATAGTGTTACAATGCTTGTCCAGTAGAATTGGGGCAGTACATACTTATAATAGGCTGTTAACCGATCGGGGTGCTACACAGAATTGATCGGATCCGGAGGAGATTCCTTTGGCAGGGAGGGGAGACCGACCGAAAGACCCCCCATTTGGTGGACTGGGAGTCAGTTTGCAAGCCTAAGAGAGAAGGGGGCCTGGGCGTTCTAAACTTGAGATGTATGAACAAAGCCCTTATTACTAGGTGGGTGTGGAGATGGCTATCGAGGACAGCATCGATTTGGACGCACTTACTAAGGGACAGATACGGTGGTGCGGGTACGGGGGACCACCGATGGCCATCCCTAAATACGAGAGCGAGCCAGATATGCAAAGGTCTATTCGCGGACCGCTCGGAGGTAGTGAACGCCTTCGTATGGAAGGTCGGGGACGGCAGATCAGTGCATTTCTGGCTCGACCGATGGGCGGGCGAGTCTCGGCTGAGCGACTTGGCTCCGGACATTTTTAGATTAGCCGCCAAGAAGGAGGGATCAGTCTTCGAATTCTTTCACGAGGGAACTAGGAGCTGGCAGGTGGAGCTACTTCGAGGACGGCTGAGCACTACAGAGACGGACCAATACGCTCTTTTGATGGACCGGATCACCCCTCTACGGACTCTGGAAGGGAGCGCGGATCAGATACGATGGCAACCCAACGCGACTGGAATCTTCTCAGTCAAGAGCGCTTACACATGGTGGAGAGCGAACGGATCGGGGACTCTTTCGAGGTGCCCGAGGTTCAATCAAATTTGGCGGCCGAAGGTTCCTTTGAAAATCAAGGTCTTCATGTGGTTCCTCTCCCTCGAACGCCTTCTTACGAGAGCGTATCGAGCTCGATGGGCACCAAACGACTCTATGGCATGTTCACTTTGCGCGGAGCCCATAGAAACGGTACAGCATCTGTTCTGTTCGTGCCCGGTGTCAAGGGAATTGTGGGATGAGGTAGGGGTGCAGACCGGAATATGGACAGCATTCACGACGCTAGAAGAGATGTGGGATACACAGCCCGGAAGACCAAACCCGACGGACAACAGCTTGGAGACGACGATCGCACAAACCATCATACCGGCGGGGGCATGGACCATCTGGCGGACGCGGAACGAGGTCATTTTTCGAGGGGCGAGGGCGCACAAGGAAAACATGTGGGACATGTTTAGAGGATGCGTCAGGGACTGGGGACGGTTCATTGCGAACGCAGAGGAGGTGGCATTCAGAGGGGGGAGGATACAAGTCACGACGTAGCTGCGGAGCGGACCGCCTCACCCTTCCCGTTGGTCTAGATACCTCTTCTAACCTCGGGGACTGAGGGGTCCAAATAGTATCTTTCATGTTTTATTTCTTGCTTTCTTTACGCTTTCTATTCGCCCTCCATTCGGAGTTTGTAATTCGATGTCAGAAATGAAATCGGGTAGCAAACATCTACCTTTTCTTCAAAAATAATAGGCTGTTAACCAAAATCCACTAGACTTGCCCCAACAAAATTGGATAACATTTTTTCCATTTACTTCTAGTATCGAAAACCCTGTGTCCCTTCTATTCGACTATAGACATGTGGATGATTCTCCATGTCTTTATTATCATAAAAATATTTTCTATTTAATTCCACATATCAATTGAGATGTATGCATCATTTTGGACAATATAAGTTTCCTAAGGTAAGGCCTTAACTAGCAATATAAGTTTATCAATTTTGGGCAGCTAATAACACTAATAAAACATTAGTTGGAGACTGTGAGGGAACTACTGGATTTAACTTATCATAGTTGACTTGGTCAAGAAGGTGGCTCTAGCGCATGAGCAATATGACATGGTAGATTGATATTGACATAGTGGATGACAATTGAACAAATCTCCTTGAATTTGATTAAATAATTCTCTCACTCGAACATTTCGCGCGCGCAAGATAGTGAGAGAGAGATTTTTCACTTAAAGGATTATACATTCTACATGATTGTCTGAATGTCTTTGACAAACACTATACCTGTTAAGGCATATCAATTGATCGAGCATTCATGATTCACATCACATAAAAATCAAGTTTTAGTGATGACCTTCAAGAAATTGTTGCTGTTAATGCGGTTGTTGCTAAACAATCACAATTACCAATAGCCACAATACGACCGCTACTAATATAGTGTCAATATATTCATCGACTGTGAATTTTAAATGTAAATATTGATCCCATATGAAGGGCAGGGACTTTGCCCCCATAGGAGCCCTGAGAGTTGTCACAAGAAGGTGGGAAAATGTTGTTCATAGCTTCAGTTATGGGTCTTGTGAGCTTTTTTTTTTGGTACATCATAGGCCCGAATAAGGCGACACAGAATTGATAGGTCAACATGGACCTTAGAACACCTAGTGGGACAAAGACCATAGAAAACCAGCCCAACAGGGCATGGAGAACAAAGAACCTGGGCCAAAGCCCATGTGAAACCAGCCCAACAGGGCTTGTGGTCATCCTGCTAGAAGCAGGAATTGAACCCGGATCATCCCCTATTTAGTGTCTTGTGAGTTTTAACCCACCATTTGTTCTGGCTTAATGTTGACTCATATCTGTTCAGTACTAGTAATTGAGATTTTACATGTTTAGATTTTTGTAAAAAATATATAATGCAGGGGTTTTGATAATCTAAAAATAATATATCTCATTTAATGAAGTATACATCTTTATAAAAAAAATGTGCATATATTCACAAGGAATTGCATAAATTTGTTTTATGAAAAATATAAATAATTTTATATGTGATATAAATATTTCTTTAAGGTATATAGGCTGTCCAATAGAATATTACGTGTAATAGTGTGTCAGTGTCGAGCCCTCGGAAGGTCAGTACAGCCCCACCAAAACTCCCCCCGCTCCCCCGCAATTCTTGCGTGAACGAGCTACATGAAATGGAGGGTGACGATGCAATCAACGGATCAGAGAACAGCATTCGTCCCCCGAAAAAAACATCCTCGTCAAATGCTAAAGCCATCTCACAATCTCGGCTCCTCCTCCTCCCGGGGTCTCTCCATCTCGGGCGGACACCCTCAGATGGACCTCGATTAACCAAAAACAATGAGAATATCAACGGTCGCGATCATCCCACGCGTCCCGTTCTCTCTCCTCAACCTCTCCATCACCACCATCTCCTCCGCCTCCCCCCTCCAAATCCCAACCGTCGACCCTCCCGATCCAATCCCAGCCGTCGATCTCCCCTCCAAGCTCCTCGAGATCCTCACCCGCCCCAACTGGCAGAGGGACCCCTCCCTCCGCGACCTCTCCCGCTCCATCACCACCGTCCACGTGTCCGCCGTCCTCAACCACCCGCCGTTGGATCCCCGCCTCGCCCTCTCCTTCTTCGACTGGACCGGATCCCTCCCCGGCTTCCGCCACGACCACGGCTCCCATTCCGCCCTCCTCGGCCTCCTCGTCCGCCACCGCCTCTTCGCCGCCGCGCGCCGGATCCGAATCTCGATGTTCAGATCGTGCGCGTCCCCCGAGGAGGCCCGCCGCGCCCTCGCCACCGTCCGATCGACGACGTCGCTCGATCTCACCGTCCGGTGCTACAACATGCTGTTGATGGCCCTCGCGAGGCTCGGCCTCCTCGTCGAGATGCGCGAGGTCTACGGCGAGCTCCTCGCCTCGGGATCCGCGCCGGACGTCTACACGTACAACACGATGGTCAACGGGTTCGCCAAGGCGGGGTCGCTCGCGGAGGCGAAAATGTACTACGGTTGTATCGCATCGGCCGGTCTGAGCCCGGACGTCCACACGTATACATCGCTCGTGTTGGGTCACTGTAGGGTCCATGACGTCGACGGCGCTCGGAAGATCTTCGATTCGATGCCGTGCCGCCGGAACGAGGTCACCTACACCGTGCTCATTCACGGGCTCTGCGAGGCCGATCGGATCGACGAGGCATTCGAGCTGTATTCGAGGATGGGTGATGAACAGTGTCGGCCAACCGTTCGGACTTACACGGTCCTGATTCAGGCGTTATTTGATGCTCGAAGGATGACGGACGCCGTTGTGTTGTTTAAGGAGATGAGAAAGGAAGGTTGCATCCCCAATGTTCACACTTATACGGTGATAATCGACGGTTTTTGTAAGGAGAGAAGACTTGATGAGGCCAAGAGAGTGTTCGGAGAAATGCTGGAGAGGGGGGTGGTGGCAAACGAAGTGGCTTATAATGCGCTGATTGACGGGTACTGCAAAGAAGGGATGATTGAATCCGCGGTGGCGGTGATGAGTTCGATGGAATTGAATGGTTTCAAGGCAAATGAGCGGACTTTTAACGAGTTCATTTGTGGGTTGTGTAAGGAAAAGAAGGTTCACAAGGCAATGGGGTTGTTGGATCGGATGCTCGAGAGAGGATTGGTTCCGAATCTTGTTACGTATAATTCTTTGATTCATGGGCAGTGTAGGGAGGGGTATGTTGACGTAGCTTTTAGGTTGCTTAGGTTAATGACCGAGAAAGGGGTGAAGGGTGATCAGTGGACATATTCAATGTTGATCGATGCCCTCTGTAAGAAAGGGAGGATGGAAGAGGCGCGTGGGTTGTTTAATTCTCTTGAAGAGAAGGGAATTGAAGTGAATGAGGTGATATATGTGGTTATGATTGACGGGGAGTGCAAAGCCGGAGAGATCGAAGCTGCCCATTCGCTGTTTCAGAGGATGGTCCATGAAAATTGCTCGCCGAATGATTACGTATACAATGCTCTGATTGACGGCCTGTGTAAGGAAGGGAAGTTGGATGATGGGTTGTCATTGCTCGATGAAATGGTGGAGAGAGGGGTCAAGCCTGATCCAGTCACTTATTCGGTTCTCATTGATGCAATGCTGAGGGGGGGCGAGTTTGAGAACGCTTGGAGGATTCTGCAACAAATGATTGATACCCGATGTGAGCCTGATGTTTGCACTTATACCTTGTTTATCCGTGCCTTTTGCAGTGAGGGAAGGTTGGAAAAGGTCGAAAGCTTATTGGCAGTGATGGAAAAAAAAGGAGTTGTTTCGGATTTGGTTACTTACATGACATTGATTGAAGGGTATGTAAATGCGGGTTTCATTTGTCATGCTTTTAGGATTCTCAAATTGATGATGGATTCTGGGTGTGAACCAGATATGTGCACATATTCGGTTCTGGTCGGGCATTTTGCCCATGAGAGAAGAAGAAATTTTGAGATGAGTGATCTGATGGGTGATATGGATATGGAAGGGAAGAAGGGTTTTGTTGATTTATGGAAGATAGTAGAGATAGAGGATGTACTGAAGCTACTTAGTGAGATGGTCAAATATGGGTGCGACCCTAACATCAAGACCTTTAGTGCTCTTATAGGTGGGCTTTGCAAAGAGGGCCGATTGGAGGAAGCTCGGCTTGTATACCGTGAGATGGAGGAGAGGCAACTACTTCCGGATGAGAATATATACACTTTGCTCATTAACTGTTGTTGCCAGTCGAGAATACCTCGGGAGGCCTTGATAATGATGAATAAGATGATTGATTGTGGGTATCAGCCACACATGGAATCTTACAAACTACTAATCTGTGGGTTCTGTGAAGATGGAGATGTTATTAAGGCTAAATTGGTTTTCCATAGCTTGCTTAATTGTGGTTACAATAATGATGAGATAGCATGGAAGATTCTCATTGATGGCTTACTTAAAAGTGGGCATGTGAATCAGTGCTCTGAGTTGTTGGTCCTTATGGAGGGGAAGAATTGTCAGCCGAGTCCCCAAACATATGACACCTTGATCAAAGAATTTGTTGATAGGAGCAATGGGGTTTAAATGGTCTTTATGGTGGTAATAGACCTGAGATCTGATGTCATCAGCAGACCATAGGACATGGAATGTTGATAACCTAATCTTTTGTGATTGCACGGCGGCACAGAACAGCGGGAAGCAGACCTGAATATTCAGGAAGAATTATTTATTTATTCATACTTTTAACCATTCAATAAAAGGCAAGGCAAGCATTTTCTTACTCATCCACACATATAGTTGTAGTTTTGATATGTTTCCGAAATTTGTTTAGTTCTGTCATTACATTCAACTTCTTGACCCATTTGTGTTACATGAATATGCATATGTCCTTAACACTTTTTTGGAGTCCTTTCTCTAGAGTTTAAATTGCATTAACATTCCTTCTTTGCTTTGGCATTGTGTTTGATTGACTAAACATGACATTCCTGCTGGAGTTTTCGTTTCTTTTTCTTCACATTCGCAATTGACTGCTTGTTGGATATTGGTCCTTTTATTGATTTCCTAGTCAAGTCCATTTGAATGCAGATACTCAGATTTTCTTTGCTGCATACCTGGTTAGTTGCAGGAAGATGGTTGATTATCATCATTACTATCATCCATCTTTTCTTTAGTGCATAAATTTCTTGCTGGCAGTAGTTTTGTTATTCCTCGCCTTTTACTTAGAGAGGAGACATGGATGGAGTCATAAGAAAGTACATGAAAGATCAAAAGGTTCTCTGGGATTGATTTTTGCCAAATCAATTTATGGCACCACATTATTGTCGTGAAGGTTTGGTTTTTGATTTAAATATTTGAGTAGCAATTAGGAAATATGAATTTGTCTATTGCAGACTCTCTGAATGAGTTGCCGCATTATAGGTTTAGGTTGAATAGCTCATGCTAATTAAACAGCAGTTGCTACTCCCAACTTGAGTCATATTTCCCTGCTTTATTCTTCACTTACAGTCATCACTATCTGTTGGATCTAGACATATAGGTAGTCACCATTGGGTAACACATAGGGCCGTGGAGAATAAATGAACTCAGAGAAGTTGGTGTGAACCCGTATTTTGATTTCTATCTATGCTAATAGAGCATCTATAACCCCAGTGCCCATTTTTTTAATAGAAAAAAGCACACACTATTATTTCTTCTCTCATTTTCTAAGAGCCTATTCAATCCCTCCTCAATAAATGAGATCATTACTCATTTTGAGGAGTCAAAACCCAAAATCATATCCTCCAACCTTTCTCTATTTTCTTCTTCAAAATAAGGAATCACGATTTTGCCAAATCTAATGAGCAAATTTTGTTCCTCAATTGGTGGCGTTCATATAATATAACACATTTTGAAATGGAGTTCCGATTTTGCTTTTTTATCCTTTATGTTCAATTATAAATCTTTTGAAAGGTTGAATGAGTATTTATATCATTTTGCTTTGAGGAGAGAAAAGTTAAGGTGGAGGGATGAAGAACTCATTTGAAATGAGGAGAGAAATGAGTGTTTTTTTTCTCTATTTAGGGAAGGAAATGGAGAGCAAGGTTGGAGATGCTCTAATGAATTCTCTAATCCTTCCTAAATATTCTCTCCTAAAAACAAAATGACATAAACTAATACCCATTCGGAAGTGCAAAATTGGACAAATGGAAAAGTATAAAATTGGAATCCCATTTGGAAATGTATTAAATTATGTGGACCCCACTATTGGAGGCCATTTTGCTTGTCAAATTTGGCGAACAAACTGTGACTCCTCATTTTGAGGAAGAAATGATTTTGGGTTTGGCTCCTCAAAATTAGGACGAATGATAGATCTAATTTTTGAGGAGGGATTGGAGATGCTCTTATTTTACCTTTACTGGCCTTGAGCATCTTATGATGTTTGTAATGAGGGATATCGTGGTGAGGAACTCCAAATATGTAGATGATTGATTGCGACAATTGATATTCCACCGGAGTCAACTAATATAAAAGAAGTCTCCATTTAATAATGGGCTTAAGGTTGTAGAATGAGGCAGTTAAATCAAAGACAGATATATAAATAGTGAGATAATTGAAAACCTGTTATGGTTTTACACAAGTTATTAACTTGGTAATCGTTTTTAGGTGCTGTTTTGGATGTCTTCCATCTTTTCTTTTCTTTTCTTTTCTTTGTTTTCTAATTTCTAGATAAAAGTTTTACATTATTAACGAAGAGCACCTTTTGTTACACCTTTTTAGGGGAATATGTGAGGCAGCGTATGGTCTTCCCCTTGGCGCCCTTGGGCTTATTTTTGGGAAATTGAAGGTAACAAAAATTTTAAAAACACCCATCATCCTAACTTGTTAGACTTTTGCCTTTTCCCCTTGAAGATTCATTTTTATGTTCCCCTCCTTTAGAAGCCTCATCCAATTATTTTTTCTAAAAGGAGCCTCATCTAATATAATAAATGTCAAGTGGGGTGCTCCAATCTTTCCTCAAATAAAGAGCAGCATCTGGTGAATCTTATCATAGATGAGTTTCATGCAAAAGTAATTACGTGCAATTTTTTATGTGTTAATGTTGCCATTTTTGTGTTCATCTGACAGAATACAAGGAAGAAGCTACTGTGATGACTGGATCTATATTACTGTTCTTTTTTAGTTTTCCCCGTCATTTTTCTTTTTTGCAAACTTTTTATTCATTCTCTGCATCACTGATTGAAAAATAAAAAAATGTGTGATTGCAGTGGGAGGGGGTCATTATGAGCTTCCCACCAAACTATCCAGACCCAGCTCACCCCCGCTTCCCATCAGTAAGATTTACATCAGAGATGTGGAATGGTGGGCACTCTTCTCTATTTTAGCTCTCGTGTAATTGTTTTCTTCATTATATATGAAAATTTACTTATGCAGAGCTGGCTCTCTTGTGAATCTCAGTTTACCCTGATGTGTTGGCTTGCATTTCAATCCTCCTTGCACATGGAGATGATCCAAATGGTTATGGGCTTGCAAGTTTGCGTTGGACTTCAGTGCATAAGTATTTGCAATGCTTTGTTGGAGATGTTAATGCTAGGCAACATTCCACTTATGAGAAACAGGGTAGGATCTGTGGCTCATAGTCTGATAAAAAAAGGTGATGGAAATTTATACATAGCATCGCTTTTCTTTAATAATATTGTTTTATCCAATATTAAGGATGCTTGTCATTGTGCTGTAAAGGTACCAAAGGTTGATATGCCATGCAGACATATTCCTTGTAGTGGCTGCGGGTATCATGACTGACTGGGCACTTGGGAAGCATCGCTGGTTGAAGCAGGTGTGATAAGCACTCTTTCATATTTGAAGATCACCTTATGTTCTTTCATGTGCATGCATGCCCATTGAACATAGCAAACACGCGTGCACCCATGCATACACACGTACTATGGAATTCTTCTAACAGACAATATAGTTGTATATGAAATCAATATAGCATCCAATTCTTCTAAAAGAGCAAAATGCAAGTCACTAACTATCATGGTTAGTTTACAAATGAATAAATTGCTTTCAATCTTGTTATGGATTCATGTTATAATAAAGTGTGGTAATACTTTTATCTACCGGACCACTGCCATTTGTTGTCAAACTTGTAATTAGACTTACCTGAGTTTGATTTAAAAAATCTCATACTTTCTAATTAAGTTTTTCACATTCCCATTAAATTCAATATAAATA
This sequence comes from Acorus gramineus, assembly GCA_030737835.1. Taxonomy (NCBI): domain Eukaryota; kingdom Viridiplantae; phylum Streptophyta; class Magnoliopsida; order Acorales; family Acoraceae; genus Acorus; species Acorus gramineus. The sequence continues at coordinate 2,756,348 of CM060854.1, forward strand.
TACCATTTGTATACTCCTAACTCCCTTATATTGCCTATAGAATTGTCTGTTTAGAATAGCTTTAATTGGATGATGACGTCGAGAGTTAACAGGATAGCAGAAGTATTTTCTTGATTGTTTGGGGGATTATGATCATATTATTATATCCTCTCTCTAAAATTAGAATGAAAGATAGGGTGGTCCTGGTCTGTAAAGCAAATTTAGATGTTCAAGATATATACAATATATATATTGGACTAATTTGGAGAACCAGGTGGGGATTAATCATGTACAGTGAACTGAATTTATAATTGCTGTCCTGCAAATTTACATTATCTTAAAAACTTCAGAACAATAAAAGTATGTGAAAAAGTATTCCCGCATGGGTAGGCGTTCACATCTAACATTTTATCATTGTACAAATTTATACATGAACTATTATGTTGCACCCATCAGCTTGCATTTGATCATGAACCCGTGACTGCATTTCACAAAAAAGGGTATCTCGACAGGGTTCAAGCAATGTTTCACCATTTAATCTCAATCGTCAACTTATGCTAGCATGCTAACATGGTGCAATGCAAGAAGTAAAATATCTTTCGTATTAAAAGTTAGAAAATCTAATTCATGAAGTATTTTTCCTAGAACCAGAAAACATGGTGAATTTATAGATGTATTTATTCCAATGGACTCAATGCAGAGCATCACATTTGAAGATTTTTAATTGCAATTGAGCCACTGACATACCTTTTATTAAGCTTTTGACTCGCTGGATTTCAAACTGCTGGCATCCATCTCCTTCGCTATACCTCATGACCCATAAATTCATGTTCTCCAAACAAACCAAACTGAAAAAATTCGTAGAAGATGAGTGCTAGATATTGTCCTTGGGTTCTTGGTCTGCGTTGTTAAAAGCAAGATATCCAGCTAGAGAACACTGCAATGCTTCATTTGCAGAAGGCTCATCTTTCGGTTGAAGAGCACATAGCACACACGAATTATGTCAGAAGTGACTGCAATGACTTTTTTGTAGGAATTAGGGGAACGGGGATTAAGATGTTGCCTCATTTCAGTTTATCATATTATTCTTATCATCAGTAAATCTGGTACTGAGAGATCATGTATTGTGTTTTTGTAGTTCATCCCTTTTTCCATGCCTTACCTCTGTTGATACAAAATCAAGAACAACCTGCAGACTTTGGTACTTCTGCAGCTGTTTGTTTCCATTTCCCTTCTTCATTGCAGGTTCATACTGACAAACTAACAAACCATGCCACCAAATTATTCAGCTCATCAAACAATCGATCAGGGAAGTCTATAGCTCACATGATCTTTAGGTGAGCTGACCAGTTCATGATGCAGTTTGAGATCGACTCTTGTTTTCTTAGAATGTGACTAGTTTTACTCTATATTTTGTTGAAAATCCGATTTCCTGTTCATACATTAAGCTATCAGCATCATGGATATACGGCAATCTTATGCACTAGAATGGAAATTCATTGTCTTGTGATGCCAATTTTATGGTAACAGTATATAATATAACTATAGTTATATGATTTCAATGTCAGGGTAGTTGAAACTGGCATCTATGCTCTATACATTGACATTGGTAGTGCAATGGCTTCACCAAATTCTCAATCGATCTTTTAATTGGGCAATCATTCACCTCTCTCATATGATATCTGAAATTCTAGTCTATTAGCTTGCGTTTACTATTCATAGCCAAACTGATCATACAAAGCAATTGCAGGAACTGGATGTAATCAGGCCAATTCAGACTTCCTCAGATGATGGAAAGCAGCTTTAGAATTTTCTTATGGGCGTGCGTTCATATGCTCAGTATTTTTTTCTGTCTCGATTGCGATCACCACGTCACTAACATAATATATAAAATCTCTTAACGCAGTGGACTCCACCATTTTAGGATATACACTATTTCAAAATTTATAAAAATATGTGCATTCAATCCATATAGATATATACTTCATTTTTTAAAATAAAAGAATGCATTTCATTAGTCAATGTTTATACTTCACAAAGAAAAAAAAATTTAACGTGTGTGGGATGCAAATAAGATTACAAAAAGGATTAATTGTAACACTTTCCGTTGCTTATAATTAAAACTAGCTAAAATTTCCGTTGCTTATGTTATGCGAGTTTCCTTTGATTCGTTATATTCTATCTTTGCTTTTTTTTATCATATGAACACCCTCAACTTAGCTGTATGTGTAGCTTATGTAACAATGTAGGAGTGATTTAATAGCGTACATACACGCATAACATACATGTATATACACGTATAACATACATGGGATGGATAACAATATACAGATAAGCAATGATGTAAGCAATGGAAAAGTATAGGTATCTAGAAAAAATGTAACGTAGAGAGTTATTCGCCCACTTTAGGATATAAAATAATTCATATAAAATAAATAAATATTTTATTTAATTGTCTTTTTTTGTTATTTTATTGGGAAATGTAAAATTGATATTTTAAAATAAGATAACTTTTTTAACATAGTTGTCTCACTTACTAAATACAAACAATTTATGTAGGGATGTAATTATCATTTAAAATTTTATAAATTCTTATTAAACCAAACAAACATTCATTTAGTATGTATAAATTATTATCTATTTTGATATAGCTATCGATGGCAGATAACTTTATGTTACACCCGAGACAGAGGATCTAAGGTATGCATTCCAACATAAACATTATATGTATCGGTTATATAAAAAATATGCATATTTTTATCTACCGAGATGTATATGTTATGTTGGAGAGGTATCTAAGATTGTACACAAGTTCTAGGAATGTCAATTATCCAAAAAAATCTGCATCCAGTCCAATCAGCATTTAAAAAATAAAAAAAAAATCGAAATTTGAATATATGGAATTAGGATATGAACATTAATATATCCAAAATTTTAAAAATATCTTAAGACATATATTAAATATATATATGTTTCTATCATTCTATTCTATGACATATTGTCAATATATTCAACTATTCATTATCCCATATGACTAATCAGAATTATAAAAATTTAACTATTATACTTTTTTAATATGATCTCTAGAGGGTATCCACGCTTTAAAATCTGGATTTTAATTTTTATATCTATCTAATATATCAATTTTTCATATAAACTAGTTTTGACGTATCACTTGTATGAAAATATCCGTATATGTCCGAGTCTAAAAAAAATAAAAGGGAAAATTTTATATAACCCATTGACTTTCTTGAAGTCCATATAACACCTAAAAACACATATAAATCAAAATAATCCTCGAATAAATTTTATTGACAGATTAATATTATTTTATAAATATTTTGTCCTGTAACTTTGATTGAAAAAATATTATACCAAAAACCTTTTTTTAAAATGTGTTAAAAATATGAAAAATCTTATGAAAATAATGTTTTTACCCCCTCTAAATAGGGTTTTATCATCTACTCGGAAGGGTAAAATCTTCATTTACAAAGGATTTTCTGCATGTTTAATAAATTGTATGGGTTTTTGATATATCATGTTTCTTATCAAAGTTAACCAAATAGGATATTTGCATAATATTCTTCATCTGTCAATGAAAGTTTAATTCAGGGGTTATTTAAATTTACATATATTCTTTAAAGGACTTCATTAAAAAAATTAGGAGGTTATATAAATTTCAGCCAGTGTAAAAGAGAATTATTTGTATTTTGTCCAAAATAAAATTAATAGAATATACATATCCGTTTGAAGGACGAGTAACACGCGCCACGTTTAAAAGGTTGGGCGTGACTCGGGCCAGGGAAAATTCATTTGTTCCTCAATTTTTAATTTTTTTTAATTTTGTTATTTTGAAATTTTGGATCTTTAGATACAACGGAGATTGAAATATCATGCGCGTTTTGTAGATCCGATCAAATGCTATTTATTCTTTGTTCCCTGAAACAATTTTGGGATCTCTTTTTCATGATTCGAATATCATCATACGATATTTTGAAGCATAGAAGGTTTTTTTTTTTTTTTTGTTAAAATAAGGGAATCGTGTATATCAAATGTATGATTCCCGGCGATCAGTGTAGTTGAAATTAGGATGTGAAGAATGGGATTTTGAATTCGATTAGGTTTGGATGATCTAGGGTAGCTTTTAGGGTTTTCCAATTTCGTTGTTGTTGCGAACATGTTTTAGGAAATGAACAATCAGGTTCCTATCCACTACCCTCTCACAAATTGAGCAAACAAAAAAAAAAATAAATAAACAAAAACATAATTTCATATCGATCAATATATGGATTTTGATCTTTTTTTTTTATGCTGGGTAATTAAAAAGAAAAAAGAAAAAAAGTCAAAGAGACAGAAAAAGGAGGAGAAAAACCAATATACAAAATATTTTTTATTGAGTTGTTGAGGTGGAAATGAAATTATGGAGGTATTTATATTTTTAGAAAAACGAGGCCTAATAAAAAAAAAATGGGGGAGCATAAATGTATGATAAAGTCTCATTTATAAGATGATAATATAATCATTTTAAAGCAATGACTAGATACATGTAGTATTAGAGACTATTTAGTTTTCTATTATAATGGTGATACAAAAGGTGCACACAAAGCTTTACAAAGTGGTGTGAATTGGAAAGCTTTATTTGAATAATAGTTGGGATCAAATTTATTTGCGCAGGGGATTTGGTTCTATTTTGTAAATTTGTGTTTTAGATGTTAGGAGGTGAAACATGTGTTTTATTTTTTTATTTTTTTTTATATAATAGTATACATCATCTAATAAGGTATATAACTTTTTAGATGAAATATATACTTTCAATGAGTTGCGTCCCTCTTTTGATTTAAAAGATATTTTTATACTATTCATTTAAAACACGTTCCCGTAGAACAAAATATAAACCTCTTTTGTCTAATATATAATACAGCACATACTTTCATATAAAACAAAATATACTTAAATAAATTGATTATACAAAGTATATGCTTCATTCTCCCGTTTGGGGTGCAAAAGAACCCAAGAATAAGAGAGAATATGGGGGAATATGCAAAGAAATTGTTTTGTAAGAATAGACTCATATAGTTATGTTTAAATAAATTAACGTAAGCTTTGATAACTATTCTAGGGCCTTAAGAGTTGTTTTTCAAGCTTATTCATATCAATGAATGAAAATATCATTCTATATAATCTTAAAAAAATTCGGCGAACAAATTCACATTCATTTTACAAATATGTCCACACAAATAATTTATGAAAAAGTAGAATTGTTATTTAAAACGTCAAACTCATATCAATCTTTTATCCATCACTTATTTTAAACTTAGTCAGAATTTATTTTCAACTTAATTCAAAATGAACCAAACAACAAAATACCACTTTACATTTCCAATTAAAACAAAAGAGGCAGCCAAATAAAAATATGTTTATTCTGCACATATAGTTATCCATCCTGATATATCATTGACAAATAACTCTATTCCTCATTCCAAAGTAGGACTATAAATCTTATATACTGCTTTAAGTGACGTGATGAATGCACAGAGTGACTATATATGCGCATCACCCCATTTTTATTTCTTATTGTGGAAGTGCCAACGACAAACATTAAGAGTTCAGGCCGCTCCGAACCCAACCCGATTTATTGCTAATGGAACAAAGATTTCAATTTTGACAACACCCAAGTCATAGACATAGCTGAGATTGAGCATGATCACTCAATACTCTCTTATCAAAGGAATAATAATCTCCTAAAAATCCACAACCAACTCTACCAACAGGGCTATCTACACTCAGCAACCATGACATAAGGGAGGAAATCTAAAACTTTCAGGGCAACATTGATGGTCCTTCATCATCATACATACCTGCGATGAAAGCAATGAGAACAAGAAACACAAGGACTCCCAATACGGCTGCTCGCAATACCTGATCACAATTGCTGCTAAGAATAAGATCATCGGTGATATCGCCTGTGTGTGGAACTTCATCAGAGTCGGTATCCGATGAAACTTCATGTAGGCCTTCTGTAGGGCTCTTCACGATCAAACCTTCCGCATTATTAAGGAACCTGCACTTTTCGCATGTGCATTGTCCACCAAGAAATGATGGGACCATTTGAAGAAACTCAGATAGAACCTCCTTGTATGACTCTCCTTCAATGCGCAGTTTCTTACGAGTTGTCGGTTTCAGTACCTGTTTATATGAAAATCAATATCATGATACCTAACTGCATCCTAGGACTTAAGCACGTAGGAAACAGATACTTCAATGAACATGTTGCGTTCCTACATGTATTGGACGCGGACACGTCCCATATATGTTGAAAATTCAGAAACATTTTTTTTTTAATTTCAAACAAGCATAATATGTGGCAATTTACATGGTGTGGACACATGACACTTCTGCGGGACAATATCATATTTTTTTTCTCTTAATAACTATTGTAAAGTTGATGCTAACATGAAACTAAATGATGTTAAAATCTTAATGAAATTGATCATTGACACGCCGTTATAGCTAAATCAACTTTTTATATTTTATGAATGTACGCTCATTGTTTATATAATTGTGATATAACAATTGTTTATTTATATATTAACATGTTTTTTCTGTGTCCGTTTCCTAGTTTTCAAGATTTGTCATGTCACCGTATTTGTATCATATCATGTTCATGTGTGTGTCCATGCTCCATAGTTGAGCAAGTCTATGCATTTGTACACACAGTTACTTGAAAGGCACCTCCAAACTAACAAAATGAAACATGAATTGGGAGATAACATACTTGAATAAAAGTCTGTGCTACTACTCGAACGACTGAAGGAAGTCGTATTATAAACAAAGTCCCAAGACGATTCGGATAGTGATCTTGCACAAGAGCAGAACAAGATCTCAGCATCTGCATAGGAAATCTAAAAGGAGATAACCCTTCGCAATCCAATAGAACTGTGATTTGTGGATCATCTATATTGACCAAATGCAGGACTCCATATTCTATTTGAGATACTGCAGGAAAAAAAATTAACCATGAGTTTAAAATAACAATTATTGATAACACCTATCACATAAATCCAATGCTTTTAACCAGAGATTCAACCAGAAGATGAGGTCAAAAAAGAATGATCAGAACCTTAATCATGTGTATCAGTATACGTGACACACAGGAAATGAAGGCATGTCAACAAGTTGCAAAACAAGCAGCACATGAATGAGTGTTGGTACCATGGAGAATCTTTCCATAAATATACAAATATATCCTTGTCACATGATGCTTCATATTTGAAAAATGCCTAATGCAAATTTACAAAATGTTGGCATTACAAAGGTCAAAACACAATTTCTGATTCTCCAGTAAAATAGCGGAACCTTATAACACAAAATGAGAAGAAAAAAAATTCAACGATGAGTTGGTAAGATCCATAATCTACAATCACATAATAATATATCCTACATGTTCATATAGAAAATAAACTAGCCAATTTCAATATTTTGCCTCTATATCTCTATATGTCAATGAGTAATGAAACTATCTTATTTGTGTACAATGAAAACTCGGATGTCTTGAAATTCTCTTAACAAATGTCATAAATGTGCAATTATGACAGGTCATAGCCAAAATATCACCATCAGGGAAGGATATTAAGGCTTAAGCTAAAGTACGCCATTCTGCTTAATATATCAATTCATTGTCACTGCATGATTTTTGTTTCTAGCAAATGTTGCAGTAGAGTTCAATTCATGTTCACTTAACCAAAATATATAAGAGGAATTATATTCGACGGGAACATTGCACCATAAAGTACAAAATGTTTTACCTACTGCTTGAGCAAAGCGTGGTCTATCAACTGGCGCTAAACTAGAGCAAGAAAGCCCCAAGCGTATAACAAGGCAAGGTCGAAGAGATATATCATATCCATGCCAAAATACCAAATTTGACCACATTTCAAGTTCTTCTGATGAAAGAATAGTATAAGTTTCTCTCCAACGAATGTTCTTCTTAAGCGATGTAAGCAAGCATGAAAAATCACCATTTGCTGCCTTGTAGAATCTACGTAGCTCATCCTCATTGATCCTGTGTGAAAATAATTATCACCTCCACTGCATAATAATAAATAAATGGAAAAGTTCAAAAGAATATGGAAACCTTAAGGTTCTTTTCTTTTTGATAATCATGCAAACTTAAAGAAAACAAAGGTCTACTAAATACAAATGCTCAGAAATGACATGTAATGGAAACTAAAATACTTATTTTTATTAGGCTGGCAGACCATCCAACGTCCGAAGAAATTTTTTTCCATGAGACTTATATTACCTGACATAGATCTAAACACAAAGAAGTGAACTACAAGAGGATATCATCTTTAAAATAATTAGGCATCCACAAGGATTCAGATATATTAGTTTTATGATCCCAACCTTCTATAAAAAGGAAGGATGCACCCACCAAGAAATATATATCCTAGCTTTATGATCTCATACCCAGATGAATGCCAGGCTGCATTTCAAGAACGGAAGGGAAGATCAATGAAAATACTTCTCATAGAAATACAGCCTCAATTCAATATCACAAATGGGAGGGAATATTGATAACAATGCTTCTCATAGACCTAAAGGCGATGGTCAAATACCTAAGAAACATATCTCACAATTGCAGCATGATTTATATATCTATATTTCTATATATTGAACCCTACAAAATCTGGTCGACTACCTGGAATTGATTATTCCAATGCATGTATGTGCTTGATTAATGGAAAAAAAGTTTATAAAAGTAAAGCCAAGATAAACACAATAACTAGATTGAGAGAATTCAGTAAAGCACATATATATTATATCTTACTCAAGACACAGAATATGTAGACCACAAGCAATTTGTAAAGATATCTAGAAGCTTTTTATTTTTGGTTGGGGGGGTTTGTGATACCAAAATGGGGGAGAGTGATAAAACCATATATGTGTTCAAAAAGTAGTGCTGAGTAGGTAGGTCTAAGATTTCCCTCAGAGAGGCATATAACTAATCATATGTTAGATATTATAAATACCAATCATCGTGGTTGTAGTGCACTGATACATGACACACTTGTTAGGTGGGAATATTACTGGTCTATCATCACTCCCAGGTTGGAGCACATGAATGCCAAGTTGTAGGCCCTCGTGAACAAAGAGAGAGAAAGCAACACAGAAATAAGACCAGTCGTGTTCTTTACAGTGTGGGGCAGTTAAAAGGCAATGTTTAGATACCTTTGTGCCGCGTGTGTGAGGACACTGCCACATGTCTGTCAGAGCCTTGGAGAGCAGGGCAAAAATTGAGTCTATACGGAGGAAGCCTCAGAGACGAGTTTTCACTCCATAAGAGACTACCAAGACGATAAGGGTAAAGCTACAGAGATTAATAAATGAGCAAAATTTAAAATACTTATGGTAGGTTGTCAGCTTATGACAATGTTGCCAAAATTAGGATGTCCCTGAAGTGAAGTTTAATTCATAATCTTATAAAAAAATTAATAAACATAACTAAAACTCTTAATGATTTATATACATATTGGATAGCACTTATGCTGGGAAGTGGGGTCAGTCCACTAATGTTAGCCAATTATGAAAACCAACGTATGACTGAAGCATTTAAAGATGAAGGGATAAGATAGAACTTCCGCATAATGAAATATATCTAGCAGTCACCTTTCTGGTAAATCCAGCCCCTGCCTCTTCAGCTGGTTCTTAAGATTTAGCAACCAATTATCTGAATCAACATTCTCTGTTGTCACATGTTCAGGAGCTTCATCAGAAATCCTGGAAAAAAAATAAACAATGACAAACAATTATTGCTTGCTCGGATCTGATAAAAGGTTAGAATCTACAATGATACTGGACATTGAACGGAAGATTGTCACTGACAATAAAATGAACACGGGGTAGAAACTAAGAATAGACATAATAAGTATAACATGTAACTGAAAATGCTGGTCAAGAACTCAAAAAAGATGGTACTGTTAGCATTGTATCCTAATTCATATATCTATGACTTGAATGGACAAGATGTATCACAAATCATTACTAGGATTTTAGCTGGCTGATTAACCACAATTAAAATTTCCTAATGTAAAGTTAAATGGTGTAGGTGCATGAACATTCACCCTAATAAGATGCTGCCACACAGATAAGAGAGAACCAGAACACAGATAAAATGATTGAATACCAGAAGATAGAACCGGCTGATCACCTATCAACTACATAACTAACTTCTTACAAGTTCGAGACTGCTCTTATCAACCTAATGGAATCAATAAATCAAATTTACAAAACAAAGGAACAAATTCTCTCACGTTTTGGAAACAGAAGGGTCACAACAGAAAGATTTAAAAAAAATAATAGCAAGGAGTTGCTCAAATAAAAAATAGGAACAAAAGAAGTATGAAAAAAAAATTTCACAGTGAGATACTATGAAATCTCTCTTTGAAATCCTTATTGACTTGATCATCGGAGTGTTTTCCTTGCATGTTCCCTACATTCTCTTTTGTTGGTAGGAGTCCCCAGAAAATTGTGAAGGTTCAGTATCCACTTCAACTCAGCAGACCGCCTTCAGGTCGAAGTATGAAAAAAGCATCACAAGTGGCATATTTCAACCCTTTTAAATGCACCATTCGTAAAAACCGGTGTTACAAATGGCATCCTTTCATCCCTTTTAAATGCATCATTCTTGAATAGTAGTGGATCATAAAATTTAGATGAGGGGTCATAACTTTAGAATTAATTTTTACGTTTGAATATCCTTACCAACAATGAAAACCAAACCAACATATTCACTTATTTATGAGGAGAACGATGGAAGTGTTGGAGTAGCTAAGGAATAGAACTGGTTTTGGAGGCTTCTGGTGACCCCTGTGCATCCACGTGAAAAGTTTTTACTTTCTAGAAAATCCACACAGACAATGAGAGAGAGTGATCAGAGGAAAAGTTTTCCTTTTTTTCCCTCGCTTTCCAATTCAAACAGAGACTTCCTTATTCAATTTTGGATGAGAATTATCCTGGCCTCCTCATAAACAATTAAGCTTCAAGATCAAAGGAAAAGTCAATTTCCTTCACCTAGTTTCCCTAGAGAAAATAAATTGAAAGGAAAAAGAATTTTCCCTTCGAGATCGTTAAAAAAAAAACAGCCTAAGAAATCATGTAAGGTTCCACATCCCCTTCAACTAATAATGTCACTGAAGCCTATTTGACCTAGCATAATAGCATGTGATACTTTTGCTGAAGTTCTCATTGTTTCATTTTTTTTTAATTCCCTATGGTCTCTAGTCTATAATCTTGAATGGCATCATGATAGTAGACAACCTCAGTCTTGCTTAATCAAAGGTAAGCTTTCCACTGACAGCCAAAAATTCAGAAAAATGTAAGAAGTTTCTCCTCTTTTTTTATCATCAATAAATTCAGGTGTCGTGTTTCCACTTTTCTTCATTAAAAATAAAAAATGTCACCCAAGTTTCCCTCTGCTGTCTGTTGACCTCTTGATCCAATGCAGAGGATGTGTGAAATCTTTTTAAAATAATTATCATTCTCAGTAATGCGATAGTTATCGATTCCTTTGATTCCGCATGAGTTTATTGAATTTTGTGGGGGAACAGAGACAAGAAGCTATTTCAAATGGAAGGCAAACCTATGCAGAAGAAAACACCTGGGTGGATCTCGGGTAGTTTAAGAGCCAGGGTGGACATGATGTGGTGCTCTGGGGTTAATTATTAGTGGGTATGGGCACATTACTATAAGTTAAGCAGTGGTTGCACTTCATGGAATTCTGCCAATTTCCCAGTGAAGAGACATTGCATGCAAGGAAAAGTCAATAGATATGCTATTCTTAAATAAAAATGTATCAATTTTTATCATCAAAAAATCAGTTTAGTTTAAAACAAAGTTAGTCGAGGCATTATTCACCAGAATATTTGAACAAAGTATCACTCATTCAGTGACAGAAGAATGATCTAGCATGTTGAAAAGTTTTACTGAGGACAGCAAAAACAAATTGCAAAAAAAAAAAATCAGACTAAATTTGTGGATCTTTTCATGATAAAGCTTTTGAATCAGTAGGAATTATATAGTTTGTTGAACTAAATATCAATAGGTGAAGTTTAATGATATGACATCAATTACAAACTTTGCATTAAAAATTGTAAACAGGAACAGAATGACAACCAACTCACCTCAAATCAGGGGTCGATTGATTGGCTGGCAACTCTAAACTCGGTGGGGAGAAGCTCTCATCATTTGAGGTCCCCGCATGGTACTCATTTCCTTCAGAGATAGCAGTCGTGACTGATAGCAACAGAAGCGGTTTCGACAAATTCTAGTGACATAAACAATATCAGTTCCAAAGGAGTCATGCAGTTTCCTAAAGTGAAAGTATAAAATGTAAAATGCATTATTACATTAACCTAGCAGAAAATTTCCACAATAGATGATAATGCATCCCTAAAGCTTTTAGTCCGATTTTTTTTGTTTAGGAGGTGTGAGGTAGATTTAATCTGTTCTGGGGAGAAGAGTTAATTTTGATTCCCTCACGCTAGTTTTTCCTTTGGAATATATGAATAGAAGAAACAAACAACTTACAAGGGAGGCAAAGATTCGTGGAGAACATTTGGAACAAGATTCTTGGGTGGTTGAGAGCATGGGAGAAAAATATAATGTGGGGCCATATCAGTCATAACAAGGATGGGTTGTTGTGATCTAGTAGATCCTTGTGGCTTGTGTGCCGGGTGGTCCTTGTATGGCGATATGGTCCCTTATTTGTGTTTTCTGTTTCCATATCTCTCTTCGAGGAGATGCTTCATCGCCTTGCCCCTTTGAAGCAATCGTCTAGTAATTAATAAACTTCAAAGGGTGCTCAACTAAGTCCAAAACAGAAATAAAAGAATATCTAAGTCTCCTCAGATGAACTAGGGGAAAAACTCAATTAAGGAAAAACCACAAAAAATTTCATCACTGAGATCTGTGTTACCATCTTTTTGCATGGTGTACATGATTGTGATGTTTCCATTTTTGCAATTTTTTTATATCATCATTCCAAACCCTTCAAGGCAATGACTAATCCTCCGGGTGTCTGCATCGACCCACACCAAAGTTTCCCTATGTACAAGGTAAGTCAGTCAAGAATCAAACACGCACTGATGGGGAGCATACCCATGGTGCTTAGAGTTGCACCCTGGTGGGTGAGTTGCAATTTTTAACCATATCTAGATCATCTTACAACCAATATTCTGATTTCCAATGATGCATTTCCAGCACATAACCTAAATTCCATCCACTGATTTACCATATTTTCACCACCAGTGGTAATAAGTCTTCCATGCACATATTATATTTAGACCCAGGCAGTCAATTTGGCTTACTTGTGTGTATGTTACCATGCGCATCAAGTAAGCCCAGGGGATTTGAACTCACCTGGGTTTGATGCATTTTTATGTTCTAATAATAACAAAAGAGAAATAAGAGCAAAATTCAAGCTGGCCAAGTTGCTCTACTTGAAATCATATCTCAGCTAACACTTCCAGATAAACACATGAACTTTGTCACTGTCAGTGCAGTTCACCGCACCTTGGCAGAAAACAGATGGCAGATGGGGAATATGCAAACAGGGAGACTCACATAGACTTGGAATGGTTCCAGATAATAGAACAATACAGGTGTTATTAATTTGATATGCATTTGATCTCATCAGGCAAAGAGTTGAATTAAATCAAAGCCATGAATGCAAACCCCCCAATAATGGCAGGCTCTTTGACCCATTCAAATTATCATATTGGCAGCATATACTGATTAAACTATAAAAAAAAAGATCCAAAAGGATAAATCTACCTGCATGCCTTTAATCAAATACTTGAACGGTGCCCATCTTTCAATCCATTTAAATGGCGGGTAGCTAAAAACTTGCAATGCCTGAAGACATTGCCATACAAATGGGCACCTTGTTCGGGAGAACCTCCGCACAACTTCCAGCACTGCAACTTTAAGCACAAAGACCACTACTTGGCCCGAAGGTATTCCTTTGATGAAAGGCTTTAGTGGTCCAATGCGCTGAAGAGGCCTTAGTGATATTATCTTTGGGATGGAAGCAACCAAAGATCCATTTGATGTCTTTTTAGAGGAAGGGTTTCTTGGCACTTCAATCCGCTTACTTGAACCAGGGATGTGCAGATAATCTCCCATTAGAACAAATTGAAGAACTCCAAGTTCAGTCACAAGTCACAACCAATATCAGTCATGCAACTTCAAAATCCAAATCTCATGCTTATATCCATATGTGATAAGACTATCCATCTCATTTGATGACATGAATCTTATTAATGTATTGACAGTATCATGCTCTGCAGCATTTTCCAGAACTGCAGGCAAAAACCCAGCAGAAATACAAGTTCAAAAGATGCTATGCATGTAATTACACCTGTACAAAAAATTTAATATCAGTATATATAAAGCCAACAAGTCCGAGTATACTATAGATTACATTCTCTGGAAAGTATGCCGAACAAAACAATAGCCATGAGAAAAACTACTACGAAATACAATTGATAATTCAATGCCTGTTTTTGATAGTTTACAATGTATTGATTGATCTCTGGAAATAAAAAAAAAAAAAATCAATTCTTGGATAATATGTGAAGAGAAGTTATTGCAAGTTTGTGAGTATATAAAAATATCTTATCAAATTTATATAAAAAAAATCATGGGTACACAAGAACATAAATGATAAAATGTATGCATCTATTCCATTTCACCAAGATACAATTTGCCAGGGCAAAAAATTATCAATGGATGCACAAACTAAGACCAATATAGCATTTTCGGTGAATTAACATCAATCTGACTCTATAATTCTCCAGTCCATTGATCCATTTATATTAATCATTTGCATGATATTGGAATACCACTTCAGTTATTAACCTGATCTTGATGAGTGATTTCCAATAATGCACCAAAACCAACAAAAAAAAAACATATAAAAATTGTCGTATCTTGACCCATTACATTCTTTTATCTTCAAAAAAAGGGTAGGACCAAGCCCCTTGAATAATCCAGCACAAAAAGAAGGAAATGAGATGTAAATCCTTTAAAATGCATATATAACCCTCAACCCTCAGTTACAATACCTCAGAATGACCTAGGCGATGGCCCAACCCAACCCCCACTCAAGGGACACAGAATTAACCCCCAATCCCTTAGAAGGGAACCAGTGCCACCAGGAATCACCACATAAGCCATCCAACGCTGAAGTTTTCTTATTCCACAAAGCCAATGGCCTAACAAATTGCACAAAGGATGGATTAGTAGAATTTAGCCTTTCTACATCTTCCCCCTTCATATTCCTCCTTTTCAACCAATCCCACATTTGTTGCATTGGCTCCACAAAGCAACCAAAACTCCTCCACATACACTTGAAGATTTTCCTGTTCATCACAATTCACAAGCCAAATGGCCCAACAAACCCCATGAAATATGAATTGGGAAGTATTTGGCCTTCCTACATCTATCCCCTTTCTTTTTCCTCCTTTTTAAGCAGTCCCACATTTGATGTGATTTTTAAAACATGCATCTCCTCCACAAAGCAGCTCCAATTCCTCTCCCATACACTTGAATTTTGTCGTTCATCACAAGCTAAATGGCCCAATATACTACACAAAAAATGAATTGGAGAGAATTTTGCGTTCCTACATTTATCCCCCTTCCTTTTCCTTCTTTTTAAGCAGTACCACATTTGCGGCAAACTTTAAAACGTGCATCTCCTCCACAAAGCAGCTCCAATTCCTACACATACACTTGAGGATTTTCTTGTTCACAATCCAAATGGATTTTTCCTAACATTTGCTGTGAGCTACCTACCAAAAAAAAAAAAAAATTTGCTGCAAGCTTTAAAACGTGCATCTCCTCCACAAAGCAGCTCCAATTCCTCATCATACACTTGAATATTTTCTTGTCATTCACAAGCCAAATGCCCCACAAACCATGTGAATGATGAATAGGGAGAATTTAGCATTGCTAAATTTTCCCTCCTTTTCCCACATTTTCCGCGATATACAAAATGTGCATCTCGTCATATCTCTCGATTGAATCAGATTTGAAAAAAACAAATATTCCACAGTCTCCTTCTCATAAGGAAACTCACAAAGCACACCCATTTTGGGATCATCGGTTCCTGTACACCCTGGTGATGATCTTATCCAGTGAGAGAAGCCACATGACCCCCCACCAAAACCAAACCCCCCCCCCCCCCCCCCCCATAAATAAACCATAAACAAAAAATAATTGAACAGGGTCTTGCCATCCCAGATTTGTCCAAGCAACCAAGCTGTGGAAAGGCTCACCGAAAAATTATTTTCTTCACTTACGCCTTCAATTCCTCAACATCCTCCAATCCAAGTTTTCATGACAACCATCTCCCATAACAAGACATGTTCATCAATGCAACATCCACAGCTATAACCAATCCTAGCATAAATGACATGATTGACTGAATTAGGAATAAAATCAGATCAAACATTACATTGTATCCCTATAAAGACAGACATCAAAATTCAAAAACAGCTCCAAAGAAAACCTCATAAAATTCGAAACCCTTGAAATTAAAAGAAAGCACACAAAGAGCGTCTAATCCGTCAAAACATAATAAAATCAATCAAGTCCCTACGAATTTGATCCCCCTCCACACGAGTCATCCAATCAGGCCAAAAAAAAAAACTCATAAAATCGAATTCTTGAAATTTAGAAAAAAGAGACCATCGAATCTGGATTCGGAGAATCCAAAAAAGGAATTGAAAAAGGTTAAAGATCTTGAAAAGCAGAGATGTCGAATTCTTACAATGACGAAAAGAACAACAAAGAAAAAAAACCTTGTCGGGAGATCGGTTTTGGCGATTTTGTCGTGGAAGAACCTTCGGAAGCCTCCCGATCGAAGAGGGAGGAAGGCAGGTGAAACTCACGTGATGTTTGGACACGTGTTGAACTCCGGTTCGACAACACGAGAAACTCCTTATTTTAATTTCTCTCCCTCTGATCAGTTGGACTGTTCAAGAATATGTTTAAATTTATAGATTATATATTTTAATATTTTTAATAAGTAAGTGATATGTTCGTTGTAATTTTTTAAAAAATAAAATAAGTTATAATAAGATATAAAAGATGTGTAATTGTTAAAAATATTCTCTAAAATGTAAGAGTAAAAATTTGATTTATGTTTGATAAAATAAGTTGATATTTACTTATAAAAACAAATTTTTAAATATTTAAAATAAAATTAATAAACATGAATGGTAGTTCAAATTCAATATTATATTTTGCAAATTTTTTTTAATAAATTTAGACGACAAGTGAAATTATAAATAAGATTTTGATAAAGTATTATTCTTAATATTAATATATTGAGGAGATAAAAAGAGGTTTGTTGATTTTTTATGCAATAATAAAAAAATAGATATACATATTATTAATAAAAAAATAAGGGCATGAGTGTCTAAAGTAAAAGTTATTTAAAGCATGTTATAAGATATAATATCAAAAACATCTCTTATCTAACTTGCAGATCATGACTTTTTAAAGTTGTTTTTAACTTAAATAAGTTTAAATAAGTTTGAACAAATAAATCACAATTGTTTATTTTAAGCTAAAATATATAATCCACAGCTTATAAATTTTAACAAACATGTACATTAGCTATTTTAGAATAAATAATTACTCCATGACAAATAATTATATCAATGGAATAAATTAATTCATATTTAATTGTGTTAGTAGTTATTCTTATTAAAAATTAAGAATTAAATTTTTATTATTTAGTTCACCATGGATGAGTTATAAATAAAATGTGAGTAAAATGTGACTAATGATTTATAAAATATAAAAAAAATATTTGACATGTGAGTTCTCTTTGTTTATAAAGGATGATGACTGATTTAATATGTGAGCTCCCCATATATCGGTGGTATAACATAATTCCAAATGTGACATGATATGCTAATATTAATTTATTTTCACATATTTTGACTTAACTATACCCAAACATTTATTAACATGACAAAAGCATAAAAAAGATTTTAGAGCTTATTCACCGAATTTCATTTCTATATTTCTGCCCAAATAGGACTTAAGATTTTGCTTTTTAATTTCTAAAACATCTTTAATATGACAAAAACAAAAAAACAACTTTTAGTTTGAAAAATAGCTTTTCAAGAATCAAACAAAAGTGAGATTCAAGAAAAGTAATTTTCAAAAACGGTTTGTAGTGAAAATTAATTTTCAAAAACTTGCTTTGAAACATTATTTTTAGGTAGATATTTATTAATAAATTACATATGTATTTTCAAAAAAAAGACAGAGGTATATAAATAAAATGAATTTCATGCGTATCTTTCTAGGACAGTGATTGTAGGAATATCTAATTTAAGTATATCAACACTGTTGTTTGGTGGTGTTTGGTGAATAAGAAACTTGACAAATGTGATAGGAAAAAGTCATTTGTGGAGGAACTCTATAAACTTTTACTAGATTTGAGTTTTGAAAAAAAAAAGTCTAACCTACGACCAAATTATACTGAATTAAACACACATTTTGTTTTTGTAATTCCTAATCAAATATGTATTATGTTACTTTTAATTTCACCCACTCTCTTTGGAAAAGTGATTTCTAAGTTGATCATTGAGTTGATCATCAGAGACTTTAAGGGGGCTTTTAGATGTGGGTATGGAAAGACTATGAAAATCTAATTTCTCTAAACCTATTTTCAAAAAAAAAAAAATTGTAACTTAATTAAAAATTATAGACATATTTTTATAATTAAGTATCTAAAAGTTAGTTTTTTCATAATTTTATAGAGAAAACAACTTCCTATAAACTCAGCTTTTGAAGAAAAATTAATTCCTAAGCCTACATCCACACGATGCTCAGGCCTAATGTGTTATCGTGCTTTGCTATCTTATTTAAAATCTCACATCTCAACAAAATGCTTGGCGGAATTCATCATTCACAATTTTGGCTCGTTGTTACACAGTCTTTTTTTTAATCTAAATTTCAGTCACATATGATTCGTCAGTGTCATATATTCATATTAATGAAATATATGTTTCGATAATTTTTTTTTACGTTTTCTATAAATGCGTTCATGTAGTTCATTAGAATACATGTTTCATTTTTTTATAAAATCATATACTTATTTAATGAGATATATTGATTTTTAAAAAATTAAAATATGTGTGAACCGATATTAGTGTGTCGAAAAATGATTTGTACGTAACGACTTCCTCAAACTCCGTCGAGAAGAAAGACTATAAAGTCAGGCTATGACAAAAGAGGAATTAATTAGTCAGTCATGAATATGATAAGAGAGGATATGATTGTAGTGATTTATAAAACTATCAAACTAGGGGGATTTAACTGTCATCAGACATTGGAATCCATTTTAATTCTCAAAATCCCACAATCTAAAGGATTTTGATTTTACTCTATTTTTTCATTTATCTTGATTTTTGGTGGGATCCACGTTTCCTCCTTGGATTTACCACGAAAAGTGACTTACCAAATAGATTAATTTTCACAGTCTTTTCGTAATCCAAGAATGAAATAAGAATGATTTGATTATTTTCACTTGAATTTTTTTTAGTTTATGAAAAATATATATCTGGATATGAAAACATATGAATAATGAATGTATAGTGATATGAATGCATGTCTTTAGTGAGTAAAAGTAAATCCGAAAATATAATAGAGTGAACCAAAACTCTTGACCAAAAAACATAATTTTATAACACCTAATGATGATTAGACACATGGCAATCAGGGGGTGGGGCCATAAATTTATTTTAGTGGAGACGAACTTTGACTGCAATTTTTTTTTTTAAAAAAATGTTTAATCTAATAATTATTTAAATAAAATTATTCTCACGTTTATATAATATTTTATCAGAATAGTACGAGGAATGATTATATCACTTGTATACTACAAACTCAAATCCATGTTTGTTTTGTGATCAATAAATATAAGAATGAGTAATAACGAGCTTAATTAAGAGAAAAAACATGTTTGTTCATTGTCAATGCACTGTAATAATTTATAATAATTAAATACTAGTTATAACTGAGAAAAGACAAATATAATTCATTCAATTTTATTTATTCAAAACTGTAACCTTATATAATTAACATAAAATACATCTAACAAATTAAAACATAAAAATTAAGTGTTTTTACAGTTTTATTTTTCATCCCTAATTCCAGTCCCATACGCGCTGATATACTCATATTAACGAGGTGAACCTCAAGACATAAGTGATTTTAAAAGGTATACACTTATATTAGCATAAGTTAGTATAACAGTGAAATAAGTGATTTTGTGTTTGTTTGTGTTTTGAATTATTCTTGTTGAGAAATGTAAGAATAAATTTTTTGTTATTTTAATAAAATATGAATAAAGTGTGGATAAAATTTTTTAAAAGATAAAAAAATGATGATCACGTGAGTAATGAGTTAGAGTGACTTCTCTTCTAGAGAATCAATCTATAGAATCAACAAAGTTAGATTATAAATATGGAATACAAAAATCAAAATAATAATAAATGGAAGTAAATGAATCAATCAAAGGTGCGAAGCAATTAAAGGCGGTGACAGTTAATTTGACATGGGTCCACATATTTTTTAGGTGAAATAACATGGAATAACTTTAATTTCAAGGATTATCTGGAATCCATATACCACTTTATACTATTTTATTCTAGCATAGATTATCTCATAGTATTTACTGCATTCAAACACCAAAATTTACTTATTCTATTTTATTTTAAGTTATTATGTGATCTATTATGTATCTAAATGGGGGTAAGAGTTTTAATTTTTTTTTTTAAAAAATAGATCTTTTATCAATCATAATCTATTTTACAGTAGGTCTAAAAATGCAGAGGAAGAGAAAGAGAAAACATAAAAAAAAAACAAAAAAGAATGAAATAAAACAGGAAAAAAAGGTAAAGATTTAGCCTCGAGGGACGACCACGAGAAATGTAACCCCCAATTTATTGAATGGTTCAAGCATTTAATGTGGCCTTATATTTTTTTGTTTGAGAATTATACATTTTAAAAAAAGCTTTATAAGCTTTTACTTGTCCTTTTATCTTTGTTATAAATTCTAACATTTATCATATAACCCTTTAAACTGACACAACTTCACGTCCAATGCAGTCAAAGTTATATGATATTACCCTATCTTAAAAAAATTTAATTTATCCTTATTTTATTGGGATCTATTTTATATGTTATTTTTTTTGTCAAATAAGAAACCCAGTTCACACGGTTTTTTTTTTCAAATTTTATTTATTTTTGGTTTGTTTTTTTGTTTTTTTTTCATTTGCTTTTACATGGGCTGTTATACCAAGATCTATTTCCAGCCTCAATTCCAACCCTATATGCGTCGATAGATTTCTATCGACACATATGCTCATGTTAATAAGGCATATGCTTTAAAAGAATTTTTTTACATGTTTTATAAATGTATCAATGCGATTCATTGGAGTATATCCTTTATTTTTTTATAAAAACATGTACCTCATTAGATGAAGTACACATGCATACTAAAATTGAGACTGTAAATGAGATTTTTTCTACCTTTCTTGGGCCAGGGCCTTTTTAGTAAGGCCCACCACTTGCATTGATTTTTTTTAACAAATAATTGAGGGGGATAAAGCGGTGATTGGTCAAATATCCGTCACCGTCGACTAACAAACGTTTGGGTATAACCTCTTTTTTTTTTTTATGTATTTGCACTATAGTCCTTAAAAAAACTCATAATTGTTTTGTGTTTTTTTTTTTTACAAACTTCTAACTTTTAATATTCTTGATGGATTTTAATAAAATTTGATGGATTTTTACATATCTAAATTGTCTTTTTACATCATGTTTGAGACACCATCTCGGTATGTGGTGCCGTGCATTTGTGGTGTGACATCCTAAAAATTTAGTACCATGGATTCAAATGGCATTTGACATTCGAAACTCTAAAAAATGCGTCTCACGTTTTATGTGTAAATACTTCAACATTTTCAACATTAGAAAACAATGTTTTTCATAATCTTGACTTCTAATGCAGCTCGCTAGGCACATAAAATACTAAAATACCCCAAACATTATTGACCTCCAAAAGAACTACAAGAGTTTTTCCACCACTTCAGGTATTTGCATAACGACCAACAACTTCTCCACTGCAAAAAAAAATGTTGTCAAATAAAAGCATATATCTCATTAGATAAGGTATACTATTTTAAAAAAATTCAAAACACATATAGACTATAATTGAGGTTGAAAATGGGGCTAATATAACATTATCAAAAAAAAAAAAAAATCTCAATCCACTTTTCTTGGGCCAGGGCCTTTTTAGTAAGGCCCACCACTTGCATTGATTTTTCTTAACAAATAATTGGGGGGATAAAACGGTGATGGTCAAATATCCGTCACCGTCGACTAACAAACGTTTGGGTATAACCTTTTTTTTTTTTATGTATTTGCACTATAGTCCTTAAAAAACTCATAATTGTTTTCTGTGTTTTTTTTTTTTTTACAAACTTCTAACTTTTAATATTCTTGATGGATTTTAATAAAATTTGATGGATTTTTACATATCTAAATTATCTTTTTACATCATGTTTGAGACACCATCTGAGTATGTGGTGCCGTGCATTTGTGGTGTGACATCCTAAAAATTTGGTATCATGGATTCAAACGACATTTAGCATTCGAAACTCTAAAAAATGCATCTCATGTTTCATGTGTAAATACTTCAACATTTTCAACATTAGAAAACAATGTTTTTCATAATCTTGACTTCTAATGCAGCTCGCTAGGCACGTAAAATACTAAAATACCCAAAACATTATTGACCTTCAAAATAACCACAAGAGTTTTTCCACCACTTCAGGTATTTGCGTAACGACCAACAACTTCTCCACTACAAAAAAATGTTGCCAAATAAAACTATAACGACCACAAAAAGTTTTTTAAACATGATCCACTCATTAGTTGGACTTTAAAAGCCATGTATGTAGAATCCAATGTTGAACACCTCACATCCAAACAAGACATGAGTTAGAGTAACCAATTGTAGGGGTATGAAAATAGGTAATCTTTTTAAAATCATAATCTCAATATATTTTGTGGATAACATATCTTGGAATTAAATAAAAAGTTATTTTTGTTTGAATTTACATTCAATATAAATTTTGCTTTATCCATTTTTATTATTATATTTTATGTTTAATTTAAAATTTTATATATAAGAAATAAATTTATAATTTTAGTATTATCTATCTTATTGTCTCTGAAATCAACCGAGGGGAGGGGTCATATATAAAGTTTTGAGTTGTAGGACAATGTGCATCGCGATCATTGGCTCAGGGGATGTATATTTATATATATGCATCCTTTATTTTTTTATAAAATCATGTACCTCATTAGTGAAGTATATATTTTTAAAAAATTAAAAACACATGCATACTAGAATTGAGGCTACAAATGGGGTTGGATGTAACATTATCAAAAAAAAAAAAAAAAAAATCTCAATCCACCTTTCTTGGGCCAGGGCCTTTTTAGTAAGGCCCACCACTTTGCATTGATTTTTTTTAACAAATAACTGAGGGGCCTCACGCGGTCACGACGGGGGCGCTTTCTTTGACCTTTCCTGATGCAAGGCTTCTCCTAATTCTCACCCCCTTATCTTATAGTCCACCCAGTCCGAGGAACCTAGACCGTTGGATGGTCATAAAGGGCGCCGTTGTGAGGGATAAAGCAGTGATGGTCAAATATCCGTCACCGTCGACTAACAAACGTTTGGATATAACTTTTTTACGTATTTGCACTATAGTCCTTAAAAAACTCATAATTGTTTTCTGTTTTTTTTTCCTAATATTCTGGATGAATTTTAATAAAATTTGATGGATTTTTACATATCCCAGTTGTCTTTTTACATCATGTTGGAGGCACCATCTGGGTATGTGGTGCTGTGCATTTGCGCCATGACATCCTAAAAATTTGGCATCATGGATTCAAACGGCATTTGGCGTTCAAAACTCTAAAAAACGCATCTCACGTTTAATGTGTAAATACTTCAACATTTTCAACACTGAAAAATAATGTTTTTGAGAATCTTTACTTCTAATGCAGCTGGCTAGGCATGTAAAGTACTAAAGTATCTAAAACATTTGAGTCATTGACCTTCAAAATAACCACAAGAGCTTTTACTTCAAAATAAAACATTACAAATTTGAACCATCATATCATTTAATATGTCTGTAGGACATCAGAAGTCATTTTTTTTTTTTTTAGTTTTAGGGTTCATTTGGATATGAGTTTAAGTAGATTCTGTATTTGAAAAATTTAAGTACATTTTCGGCGTTTAATTTTTCAAACCATAATCTTCAATTTTAATCCAAAAAATCTTGCGGGTGAAAATCTAATAAAACATAGTTTTTTAAAAGCTGAGTTTGAAACATAAGATTTTAAGAATCTTAATGTTTCAACCTCAAATCCAAACGCACCCTTAAACAGTTATAATAAGTATATCTACTACTTATTAAATTAATTATAATATATAATTTGTAAGTTATAATATACAATATGTAAACTTAAGTTGCAACAAAAATAGCCAGGGAATCCATTAGAATTATCAAAATCCCACAATCTAGGGGGATTTTCATTTCACTCAATTTGTTCATTTATGTGGATTTTCAATCCGTGAGATCCACATTTGCTCCTTGTATTATCACCAAATCACTGACTACTAGATCAATTTTTACGTTCTTAATTATTCAAAGATGGGATCAGAATCTATTCTAAAATATCACAATCAAGCATGATTATTTTTCACTTTAATTTTTTAGATTAATAAAAATATATATATAGCCTTATATTATAAAAAATTAGACATATGAATAATGAATGTATTTCAACAGAGTATAATGCATGTCTTTAGTGAGTTTGAAAAGTAAAACCGAAAATAGAGTTGAGTCTAACAAAACTCATGACAAAAATATATTTGTATAATACTGATGATGATTAGACACACAACAACAGTCTTAATAAAATAAAACATTGACAATTTGAACTATCATTTAATGTGCCTCTATAATCTCAGAAGTCAAAAGAATAAACACGGGGAAAACACTTTAATAACTGTTAACACTAATAACAAGTCGTCGTCTGACAACCACTTTGACTCAAATAAGTTATTCAAACAAAAAGTTAAAATTATTAATTATTTGACCTCTGTAAGGATTTAATTCAATAACAAAGAAGGGAATAAAAAAGAGCAGCTGAGAATAGCTGGACACAGAGAATTCCACGCCTTCTTCTGAGCCTCATTTAATGCGTTCAAATCATCAACGTGATCGTCCCTTATTCCGATCTATGCTCATCCGATCTCATGCTCCGCCTCACTCTCACTCGCTTTATCATCCATTCATGCAACAAATGTAGTAACTCGAAACCGATTGGATCTAATTTTGGAGTTTAATTTGAATTTAAAACTCAACTTAAACCTAATCTGACCAACCAAAGGTCAAATCATTTTGGATTGGGGCTTTATTTCGTTCATGGGGCCGTTTGGGTAGAGGAATTGGAAGAGAATAAGAGGGAATATGAAGAGAATAGACTTAAAGTTATGACAGAATAAGTGAGAATAAATTGATATTTGTATTTCAAGTCTCTCTGAAATTATGTTATTTCACTCAATCCATTTCACTAGTGCCCCTTATCAAATCAACTGTCATTACCACTAGTGCCTCTTATCAAATCAATTGTCATTACCTCTTATAAGTCAGGAGGTTCGCATGTCAAATCATTCTTTTATATTTTATAAATTCTTATACACACCTTATTCATGTTTTATCAACAACTTATCTATGGTCAACTAAACAACAAAAAAAACTTCATTATCACGTTTCTTAATGAGAATAACTGAAAACATAACTAAACAAAAAATCATTTATTCTACTCTTATATTTATATTTTCCTAAAATTGTCATAAACTCCAATACAGTTTATGTTTTTGGTTTACCATTGAAAACGTTATTATTCTAATAGTTCGAACTGTGTAATAGTTGATAGTGGAGAGATAATAGAGAAATTAGATAACGGAAGTGTGATATATTTTAGCATAAGAACAAAGTTCAATTTGCCCCTCCACCTCAAGGATTAGTTTTGTAAGTAGATAAACTGTGAAATAAAAAATTTAATAGAGTGATAAATAATAAAATTAAATAATTTGTTTCGATTTAAAACATTTGTCCCATTTTTTTATTATGATTTTAACAAATTTCAATAAAAATAAAATTGATAAACATTTTATCTATTAAAATAATCCATCCTTCAAATTTTATGGCCTTATCAAAATAACTGTTCAAGTGTAGACATAAATTGGGTTTTCCGCGTTTCAACATCCTCACCAGCCAGAATCTTTTTTTTTTTTTTTTTTGGTCACACTAAAAATAAGGGAGACACGAATAATTAATTACATAAAAATAAATATAAACAACAGTTCTTCAACTCAAATTACAACAACAATAATAAATATATATACAAATTCATTTTTTTTTTTTTTTTAATGAAGGCAGGTGAGCAAAACCCGCGCTCGGGCTCCGTATCAAGACGTACGGTCCTCTAAAAAAACAGAGAAAAACCCAATAAAACCAAAGCCATTCAAAGATTGAATCTTGAGCCGCAGATCATGAAACAGACGACCCTGAACCCCGACACGAGAGCGGCGCATCCCAGGAAGAAAAACCCCACGAATCCGAGCGCCACCGCCACGTCCGCCTGAACACAAAACGAGCTCCCAGCCGTACACGTGTCCCCTCCCCTCAACCCCCTCGCCTCCGCCGCCCCCGCCCCCTCCGCCACCAACACCAGGTACGCGAACACCTTCAAATTTCAATTCCACCCCCCAAATAAATAAAAAAATGATAAATCGGTCCCCCAATTTCGTCAAAACGGGTCAGTTAGGGTTTTTAATTACCTGATCGTGAGCGAAATCGAACCAGACCTGGAGAGGCTCCGGGAGGGGGGTCGTCCCACGGAGGATCTCGAAAACGGAGAACGCCATCTCGACGAGGGAATAGACGGCGACGATGGCGTTGGCGGCGAAGACGAACCGGAAGGGGTGGAAGTCGAGCCAGGACGAGCGGCGGGAGTTGGTGGACATGAAGACGGCGGAGGCGAGGGAGAAGCAGAAGGAGAAGAGGCGGAGGAGGAGGACGAGCGAGTTCAGGCGCCGGAGTCTGTGCGCCGACACCGTCGACTGGAAGTGGTGGTGGTTGCCGGGGGTCCGCGGCGGCGTCTCGCCGTTACGTGCCGCCGGGGATGATCTCATCGGAGGAGCAACACATGTGTGTAGAGAGAGAGAGAGAGAGAGAGGGAGGGTTTTGAAGGGGATGGTGTCGTTGAAATCACGAGGGTTTGGTGAGAAAG
Source organism: Acorus gramineus (assembly GCA_030737835.1). Taxonomy (NCBI): domain Eukaryota; kingdom Viridiplantae; phylum Streptophyta; class Magnoliopsida; order Acorales; family Acoraceae; genus Acorus; species Acorus gramineus. The sequence continues at coordinate 2,783,789 of CM060854.1, forward strand.
GTCAAATGGGGGGAAGAGAAAGGTAAAGCAGGGGTGGTCCTATCGTCACTCTTCGTTTGGTTATTTTATACGTCTTTGTTTGAATTTGGACGGGTGTGGTTGGGAGTGGAAGCGGGGTGAGAGTAGCAGGGGGGGTGGGAATTAAATCCAGGCAGGTTTTTGTTGCGACGGGGTTGGATGTGGATTCCGGATTCTCGTGTGCTCCTTTATTCCGTTTCCGGGGTTGGGCTCTTTGTGGATAAGATTGGAATTGAATGATGTGATATTCAAGTTAGTATAAAGAATAGTCATAGGTCGTGTTTGGTTGCGCGGATTGTATAATTTTTACGTTTGTTTGGAGGAAGTTGTTTTTATAACTGTACAACCAAACGGTTTTATTGTAAGATAAATTTTCAAGTAAATAGTGTTCAAAAGTTGTGATTTTCAAATATTTAGGGAATGAGTTTCATGTAGAGTCAATTTTGCAATCGCGCAGCCTTAGAAACAGTCTGGTGGACATCTCACTTTCATAAAAAGTGTATATCGCTTCATTTCAAATTGAATGTATCTATTAATATGTGCTCCATCTAAGGAGACATATACATCGTTATAGAGATATATGTGTTATCCGCTTGGACAGCGTTTTAACTATTCTTTATCGAATAGTAGGAAGGTGACAATGGCCCATGGCTCAGGTTAGATTTCTCTTCTAATTAAGAAATTGACTGTCAGGATCTCCTCTTTGTATTTTTCTTTCTTTCTCTATGTCTTCTTACCCCTATCAGAATTATACTTCAAAATTAAAAATAAAATCATAGTAGTTATTTTTTTTTTTTATTAAATAATGTCCAACATAAAATGGTATAGCATTGTTACACTGAGACTTATTTATAATCTCAGTTTATTTGGCAGGAACCCCTTACATTTCAAATCGATCGAGAGAGAGCGTTCAATTGAGGAGATGATTGATAACATCATGATAGAAATATGATGCTTGTTCTGTTCCATAGCCATCATAACTGTAGTGTATTTAAAAAACCCACACGATTAAATCTGAGTTGGGTTGAAAACCTGAACCCAAACCCCACCCCAAATCAGGTTGATATTATTATGAGTGCCTATATTTGCACCCCTTCAATGTGTTTGTACCCCCCTTAAATGAAGATGAAATCCTAAGAAAATTTGATTGATTTGTACACCCCTTAATTTATACAAACCCCTCCATAAATCCACTTTCATTTACACCTCTCATTTCCATATTTTAAATCCAATTGTTTGACAAGAGGTTAAAATTTTGAAGATAAATTATCTTAATTTGAGACCTAGTTTGATAAAGAGATAAATTTTTAGAATAAGTTATCCTAATTTATGATGATTAAAAAATCACTATTTTTATCCAGATTTGTATTTGATAATGCTTTTTATTATCCTTATTTTTTATTTTTTTATCCTCAATCTTGCATTTGGATCAAATATGGGATAACTTTAAATTTTTGTAAAAAAATATCAAATTTACCCTTCCTATTAATGGGGCATTAATATTGTTTAGTGGAGTATATTCTTTCTTTTTTTGGTTTTTATTTATTTTCTTAGAAACGGTAGTAATAGATGTTATCCTAATTTTATAAAATTGAGATAAAAAATTAGGACAAAGTATGTTCCACTTTTTACCTAAAATAAACTATCTCCATTTTTTATCTCAAAATATTGACAATTGTCTATACTTTATCCCTATTTTTTTTTATGCCATATGGGATAACAAGTAATTTAACCCAATTTTTTCCTTATCCTAACTCCTTATCCCCATGTTAAACTAGGCCTTAAGGAATAAAAAGTTCATCAATTTTGTTTATATTCACATTTGTTAAAATTGTGACAAAAAATAAATATAGATGTTATTCCAGCCTTTAGTTGGGACAAAAAAAATTTCATTCTCATTTTAAAATTGAGACAATTATCCATATTTTATCTTAATTTTTTTTATATCAAACAAGATAAGTTATCCTCTTTTTTATTTACCTACACAATTATCATTTATTCTATCATTTTTTCCCTTGTCCAACTAACCCATACCATACCGGGCACGTGAGAAAAGAAGAAAGAGAGGATGAGGAGGTAGACAACAGATGAAAGAGAAGCTGTGGACAGATGATGAGGACAAGTGTACTGTTTCAATTTTATCGGATATGCTCAAGGACGATAACAGAGGAGTTGATACGGTGAGAAGTGTTATTCCACAAACGGGGGCATACATATTAAAATGTATATAAATTCACTTATTTAAATTTGTGGGTCAAACAAATAGGAGAGACGCCCAAACACATTTGAGTCCAAACTTTGTTAAGGTAACTTTGATAACATGATTATAAAATTGATTTTCTATAAATATTAAATTTAAAATTAATTATGTAAGAATTAGTTTTTAACCTAATCTTATGTTTATTTGACCGAAAGATGTCCCCAAATGTCACCATCAAATATACAATCTGAAAGTCAATAAAAAAAAAACTAATGTTGAATTTCGAAAACTTTAGAAAGGAAAAGCTGAAACGCAGGACGACTGTTTTAAAATCTAGTGCATGTTTATTTGGTCAAGTCGTCCTCTGTATTTGCATTACATTCATGGACGGATCCAAAGATTCTATTGAGAGGGAGACACTCTGTTGTGACCAGAGATGAAGTGCAAGTGTCGTGTACAGCGCGAGTGCAGTGTATATCTTCTTATTGTAATCGATATAATATATAATATAATACTGATTGAAGAGGAAATTTTTTCCTTGAGATAATTTTTTTTAATTTGTTTGAAGTTAAAACTCTCAAAAGACTATTTAAAAAAAAAAAAAAAAAATCTGGTAACTTGAATTTGACTAAACCGAAGATCTTTTTCTACGCTGTCTACGTATTTTCTTTATAAAGATCAAGTCACACGTAGTTCCTCTGTTAGATTGTCGTTCTCACTCCTCTGGCTGTTGTAACCGTCTCCCAATTTAAACACTTAGTGGATGATTTTAGTGAAAACCCTCACGTGTTAATGAGGCACATCGTGCCCACGTCACTCAATTAGTGGGTCTTAATCCTTTGATCGTTTCCTTAGTCTGCTCGTGGCCCTTTGGCCTACTTGTTCATTTGTTACGTCTTTCAAATACATCTACGAGATGAAAGATCGTCCGACCATACCTCTTGTCTAGTCGTGTCTTCCCTGCTCGTTTGCGAGAAGTAAGGTCGTTCAAACAAGCTTCTAGTCTGATCGTGCCTTAACTGCTCAAGATGACGTTCTTTCACGAGGTGTCTGACCGTTCGACTAGACCCTGGATCTAACCGTGCCAGGATATTCGGAAGTGTCATCACGACGTCATGGAGATATGGATTTGTGGGCCCCAAGTATTATGGCACATATCTGTTCTGGTGTGACATGTGTCGGGGTGCGAATTTTTACCTCCACAATGATGAAATGATATGGTGCAACTATGCAACCCAGTCAGCCTAGTTTTTTTTACAACACCCAAATTTTGTTTGTTTTTTAGTTCAAACTTTAGTTTTTTTTATATAAAAAAATAAGATAAAACTTGTTCCCAACACTTTTATTTCAAAAAGTGGAAATGCAAGATTGAAGGAGAGGTGAGAGGAATAGAGAAAAAACATTCAAGATAAAGGCGACGGGAAGGGGGGGGGGGGGATCCGACATTCGGATATGGGAAATCTACCAAAACTGCAAACCCTCCTTTCCTAAGCCACAAAGTTAATTTTTATGTAAAGTCTTAAAATTTAAGTTAAAAAGATGGTATAGCATTAGAGGAGTAGAGAGATTCATGGTTGAAATAATGGTAGATGGGTGGATGGTTTTTCTAGGTAAACTTGGATGACAAATTATATACCCGTCAATGTAGTTTCTCCTTTTGCAGTATAGGGGAGTATTTTGGATAAATTATCACGAAAAGGTGATTTGACTACCTTTACTAGACCATGGGCTGGGCCAGCCCATTGGCCCTTTAAGCTCCTAACGGGCCAGATTATTCCACAACCCGTCCCAATGACTAATTTGACTATGGGTGTCTCTGTTTGCACCCTTTTTTTTCGTTAACACTCAACTCAAATAGATGATGATCTTTAGACACTCTCAAATAAAATGGATATTTGTGGATATGCAAGAGGAGGATGAGATAAAATGGATATTTGTGGATATGCAAGAGGAGGATGAGGGGGTGGGGTAGGGGCAAAAGAGGGTGAGGCGGAGGGGGGAGAGGGAGAGGGAGAGGGGGGGAAAGACGAAGAGGGAGAGGAGGGCTCCGCCACCATCCGCAATAGCGGAGCCATCCGTTGTCGGCGTAGCCCACCCTGTCCCGCCCCACCCAACCCCTCCTCTTTTTGCTCTCTCTTCCTCCCCTCTTTGGCCACGCCCCCGCCCCACCTAAGTATCCTCTTTTTCCTCTCCCTGCGCATTCCCTTGCACACCTAACATAAATGGATCTTTTAGTGTCTAAGGAAATATAAAAGGTGCAAATAGAGACACCTTTTGACTAACCATACAAACTAGCAGTTAGACGGGTCAAGGGGCAAGCTTGACCCGTGCTTCCCCCTTAAGGTATATACGTCGTAGATGCATGCATTCAAGATTCTAACATGAAAATCCTCATGAAAAAAGTACTATTAAAAGTGTGGCTAAATCATGTATACATCCCATCTGAACTAAAAGAAAAATGTTAGGACAGTCATTCATGTATTTGTTTTTCCTAATATGAGTGTATGCTTGCCTGCCGAGTGATACTCTTGTTAGGACTGTATCACCGCCCAAACTAAAGAACTGGTTCAAAACAAGGCTAGTTTATGCCACACATTTTCAGCCACTATTCAGGGTATCTCTCTTTCAACATCTCATTATATCTAAAGATAGGGCTACAACTAGGGCGAAGTTCAACGTGTTTAACCCTAATCCGATCTAACCCAAATTTTAACCGACGACCCTAATCCGAATCCAACCCATTGTAACCCAAACCAACACGAGGATCCCGAATTTCAAGTCTAATTTTGAACAAAAAAAACACAAATTTCATAAATTTCAATTACCCAGTAAAACAATCTAACTCCATCAAAAAAAAATTATATTGGCATCTAAATATAAAGATTTAGAGTAAAGAATCAAGTATCAATGACCTATGGTCTATTTAAAATATCATACAGGTGTCTCCTACGAATTCGGATTATGTCAGGTTTTCTATGATGCCAACCTGAACCCAACCTGATTTTTTTACTCAACCCGAAAGCTAACCCGAACCCGATTTTGACAAACCAACCCATGTAAAAGTCGGGTTCGGGTTGAACCCAACCCAAGTTGCAACCCTATCTAAAGAGCTTGTAAGTCACCTCATAAAATTTTAGCATAATCATTAATCATGAAAGATAATAAATTATTTTCATTCAAAGAGTATAATAAGATCAATTTGACAAAGGGTTAGGCCTAGTTTGATAAAAGGATAAGTTTTTAGGATAAGTTAGCCTAATATAATTTATAGGGATAAAAAAATCACTATTTTTATCTAGATTTGCATATAGTAATGTTTTTTATTATCCTCATTTTTTATGTTTTTATCCTCAATCTTGTATTTGGATTAAATATGAGATAACTTTATTTTAAAAAAAAAATACCAGATCTACCCTTCATATTAATGGCTCATTAATATTGTTTGGTGGAACACATTCTTTTTGTTTTTTTTTTGGAAGGGTAGTCATAAATATTATTCCAATTTTACAAAATAAGAATAAAAAATTGAGATAAAATCTGTTCCACCTTTTACCATGAACAAACTATCATCATTTTTTATCTCAAAATGTGAACAATTATCTATGTTTTTATCTCTTTTTTTTTTAATGCCATATGGGATAACAAGTAATTTAACCTAATTTTTTCCTTATCCCGACCCCTTATCCCTATGCCAAACTAAACCTTGAGGTTTTTTAGAAGAAATTATCTTGATTTTAAGCCTAAAAATCCATTAATTTTATCCTTATCCAAATGTAAAAAATCGAGACAAAAGCGGGGATGAATATTACTTCAGCATCGGCAGAAACAGAAATCCCATTTCATTTTGTAATCGAAAAAACCATCCACCCATTAAGCGTTTTCTTATTTTATAACAAACAAGATAAATAGTTTTATCCCCAGACTTATCCTCTTATCCCATTGCCATAGTTTGAACTCTAATCCCACCAAATCTGCCCAAGTTGCAAATATAATGATGACATAATGGATCACTACACGCTCTCCACAAAGAGCCCTAATATACAGTCCTTTTTATAGCTGCGTCTACAACTCAAAATTGGTCTCTCGGTCGCCTATACACTACAATAGTATAGTATACACTGCAGTAATATAATGTATACTATACTATTGCACTGCAGGAAAATTAAAAGAAAATTCTTTTTTCTTAAAAAATTTTTTTTAAAAAAAATTGTATCTTAATGTATACTTCAATGGGCGAGTATGTATTTTTTTTTAAACAAAAGAAAACTATTGAGGGCTCCACGTTACAATCGGGGCTGGACAGATCATTTTCATATATTAAGCTTTTCGGAAACACAAGCCAGTCCCCTTACTAAACTTTTACTTTCAAGGCTGAACTATAGAATGCTCATTAGAAAAAAAAAAATGCACTACAAGCAATTGATAATCAATATAGAAGACATGTAATAACATCTACTATAACAAATTAGGCATAACTGCATTTCATAAAGTGGGATTTTATGTTAATAAAAAAAGATATGGGGCCTGTTCCACCTGATCATCTGCTACTAGGGAAAATGTGAGATAGGCTACTCACGACGAATTCATTTAACATTCATAGACATAGTGACTCACCAGACAAACAGCATCAAAATATTGATTTGCTGAAGTTTTCACAGAGAACCAAAAGGAAAATTGACTCACAGATGTCTCATGACCAAACAACTCATAAGACAGTTTGTTTTTCTTTCCCCTTTTTATGTAAATGAAGATGGCTCAAGCTGGGATGCCTAAAATGTTACAGTGCATTGTGACACTGAATCTTTGGTGGTCGAAGCATACCTTGGGACCGTCTAACGCATCTCATCCTTCTTGGGACCGTCTAACGCATCGAGAGACTTTCTTCCTGAAGTCATCCCTCCTATCTCTCCATTCTTTCTGTAAAGTGCATGACAAACATCAAGAGTGGTTCTTCAATGGGATTATGCATTCATGAATGAAAACTGGCTAAATGAAAGCAAATCTTCCAAGTCATTCAGGATTAAATAATTTACTCATAAAAATTTGAAACAAGTCTGGATGAACAATCTGTTGGGGGTTATTTGATTATAATCTCCAAAGACACCCACCTCTATTCATTCTTTGTTGTTTAGTTCGGCGGTACATGTCAGTGGACCATCTACTTTCTCTCATGTGCATGTATTATGTACAAACAACTCAGTTCCCTGCATTACACTAACAATATCTTTCAAGCTAACATTATCACAAGACTTGACCATTGATTTGAAGGTTTCATTTCCACTCTTATGTCTCATTTACCTTGATTTTCCACATTCTGGCCCATAAACCATTCTCTAAACACTAATCCACAATTTCCCCTTTGATCATTCACCCGCCGATGGATGGAGGAGGAGGAGGCTTTTTTATTTGCATAACCCAAGGTTCTAAATTCTAATTTGGAGTTTAGGTCAGTTCAAATTTGGAGTTAAGAGTCAGCAACTGGGTAGACAAGAATGGACGACAATGAAAACGTGATAATAACAATCAAACAAGGATTACATAGACCGATTACACCTACCAGGCACACAAATATACTGGAAAATTATCAACATATCTAACATGTCCAGTACCCAATGGACAAGCATCAGCAAGAGAACAGAAAACATGAGCATGAACACTTTTGCATACATGTTGTACTATTGGAAATATGTGGAAAGAGATCACTTACCGCAGCTTCAATGTTGGCAGGGGATTCATCGTTTGGACTTGAAAGCATGGAAATGATACTTAAAACTATACTCTCAACCTGCACAAACACATCAACCATTTTGAAACCTTTCACAGCACATGGCAAGCATGTTTATTGGCTAAAACATCATGATTAAAGAAAACTGATGTCAATGTAACACATCCAGATGTATAAATCTCCATTACTGTTAAAAAGAGACAGAACCTACACAGCTTTAAAAATTATTCTAATGTTATTACCATAATATATTAAACTTAGCAGTTCATGCAGAAAAAGTACTGATGGCTGACAATCATGATAAATGGAATGTAGCCCAGAGTTAGATTGAACATTTCCAAAATTAAGCATAGCACATACTGTATGCACTGGAGTCCAACGCTCACTTGCAAGCTCGTAACCATTTGGATCATCTCCAGGTGCATGGAGGATTGAAATGCAAACCCGCCCATCAGTGTAAACTGAAATTCACAATAGAGCCAGCTCTGTATCAGTAAAGTTTCATACATAATGAAGAAAAATAATTACATGAGAGACAAAATAGAGGAGAGTACCCACCATTTGGATGCCACATTTCTGATGTAAATCTTACTGATGGGGGGTGAACTGGGTAGTTTGGAGGGAAGCTCATAATGGCATTAAAATAACCTCCTTCACTGCAATCACACTTTTTTTTTAGTATTTTTGATCAGTGTTGCAGAGAATGAATAAAACCATTGCAAAAGAGACCAATGACATAGGAAAAACTAAATAGCAGTAATATAGATCCAGTCATCACAGTAGCTTCTTCCTTGCATTCTGTTGGATGAGTACAGAAAATGCAAAAAACAAAGAAAGAAAGAAAGATGTCATGAAACATTAACACACAAACAAAATTGCACATAATTACCTTTGGATGAATTTCATCTATGATAATATTCACCAAACAATGCTCTCTAATCGAGGAATAATGGGAGCAAACACCTGACATTTATTAAATGAGATGAGGCTCCTAGAGGAGAGAAACATAAAAATGAAACCCCATGGAGGAAAAGCAAAATTCTAATAAGGTAGAAGAATGGGTGTTTAAGTATTTAACATATGTTGAAGGTACCAAAGGGAGGGCCAAATGATGCCTCAGATATTCCCCTACAAGGTGTAACAGGTGCTCTTCATTAGATTGTAGAACTTCTATCCAGAAGAGAAAGAATAAAATTCAAGACATAAGACAAATCCAAAACAGCACCTAACAGTGATTACCAAGTCAAAAAACTACGTTGAACCATAACAGGTTTTCAATTATGTCACTATTTAAACTTCTGTCTTGGATTTAACTGCCTCACTCTACAACCTTAAGCCCATTGTTAAATGGGGCCTTCTTTCGTATTAATTTACTTGGTGGAAATACCAACTGTGGCAATCTTCTGCATACTGGGAGTTCCTTGCCTCGATATCCTTCCCTACAAACCATCATTATAAGATGTTCAAGGGCAGTAAAGGATAAGAGCATCTCCAACCCCTCCTCAAAACATTAAATCCTTCCTCTACTGGGATTGGTTTTTGTGTTTACTTTTCTCTCCATTAGCTGGGCTTTTCTGGTCAGTATTATATATTAAGTGGGTGAAAGCCTACCACTTCCTTACATACCTTGCAATGTATCAACAAAGGAAACTCATGGTCCAAGCCAATTGTTACCCATAATAGTAAATGGCAGACTCCTATCCTAGAAGCACTCTAACCCATAATCTAAGGAGAGAAGTAATCGTTTCCGAAGTGTTCTCCACATAGGTTCTTTTATGTTAGAAGATGCATCCATCATGCAAAAACCAAACTTGTCCTCAGGACCTCGTGGTCAGGGCACATATAATATGGCGGAGTTCAATTGACCCAATCACATTTAAAAAAAAAAAAAAAAATTATTGCCACCCTTTCAAACTATGGCAACCCAGCCCACAAACCCCACTAGTTGATCTTGTCCAACCCAGATTTTATACTTAAACCCCCCAAATTACCCCTGTTACGATGCTATCATTGAGGACAATTGTAAAAGTTTATATATTAGAAATTCTTTCATCTCCTTTCTTTGATTGTTTATTTTTTATTAATGTAAGTTGTTATTCTATTTTCAAAAGAAAGTTTATGTTTTTTATAAATACACGGTAAGAGTAGATTTTTTGAAAATTTTGTGGAATTTATTTTTTTATATAACTCAATCTATAAAAATTCCTGGAACTGCCACTGCTCCTGGTTACAAATTTTGATGTCAACCATTGAGCAATGGGTTCAACCCCGCATCAACATATATATAAATCAGGACAATAAAGATGCAACCTTTAAAATAAACAAATACCCAGTTGTTCCACGCAGAATCTCTCATTCGTTCAATAAACTATCAACATTCAACACAACTACTCATCGAGCATTGCATGCCAAAAAAAACGAATTCGACTCTAAACCGTAAAAAAACCCCGACCACATGCCCCCCATGAAATCTCAACAGACCGCATAAGGATTCAAGAACAACAAAATCAGAAAACCCAAAACAAGAATTCATCAAGAAACACTCACTACAGGGTGTCCGGCGGTCCGATGATGGTGACGCTCCATTCGAAGAAGTTGTTGTCGTCGATAAGCCCCGCCGAGAACCCGTCGACGGGGTTCTTGCACAGATCTGATCGAATCAAGAGGAACAACGAATAAAGATTCAATCTTGATGGAAAAAACAAACGTTTTGACACCGCTAAAAGGGACACAAAGGGATTAGAGACCACGACCTTTCAGTTGCTTCTGGAGGAGGAGCTGCGCCTGGTTCGAGGCGGCCATGAAAGGGAGGAACAGAGATGCTCGTTCGCCTCGATTGAGTAATCTTTACTCCCAGGCCTACAAGAGAGAGAGAGAGAGAGAGAGGGAGCTTGTCATGAGGTATATCTAATTTTTAATAATCTAATTTTTATATCATGTAATTTTTTTTTATACCATGTAATTATATTTATGGGAAAATTAATTCAGGTTACTTTAGAAATCCTTATTATTTTAATTCCCTAAAATATCTGGATTTATTTCCACGTCTCCAGGTCTTATTCTGTGATATTTCTAGGTCCTTGTATCTTTAGCTATTAAGTTTACCTTTGTATTTTATATTTTTACCAATTTACACTGTTAATATGTTTGAATACATTATTAAATAGTTTGTGTACACTATTATATAATTTGTATACTTTGTTAATTGATTTTCTTACATTGTTATTTTTTTTTAATTATGATGTTATTATATTGTGACATGATAAAAATTTAAATACACTGATGTGATATTTAAGATTTTAAAAATCTTAATTATATTTATAATTTATCTAAATTTAATTTTAAATCTTAAATTTTAAATAATCAAATATGGTTGACTATTAAATTTTTACAACAGTAAAAATAAAAAAAATAGATCACACACTCTTTAATTAATAAATAATAGACACATTTTTATCTCTGTTACACTCTTAGCCCTCGTTTGGAAACGGAAATATGACTTATTATTGAGTATATATATATTCTGACATAAGTGAAGATAAAATGATTTTGTGTTTGGTTGTGTTTTGAATTATTCTAGTTGGTAAACGTAAGAATAAATGTTATGTTACTTGGATAAAATGTGAATAAAATATGGATAATGATTTATAAAATGTGAAAAAATAATGACAGTTGATTTGATAGGTGATTTATAAGATGTGATGACAGTTGATTTGACAGTGGCCTCACATATTCTTTGGGTAGAATAATCTAAGATGACTTTAATTCCAGGAGTTGGTTAGAATCCATATATCACTTTATACCAGTTTATTCTTGCATATTTTATCCTTAATTATTCTATATTTCCAAACACCTTTTATCTCTTATTCTTCTTTATCCGAGATTATCCAGGAGCTTATTCTCATTCTAAACGGGGGCTTAGGCTCCACTTGGCGGAGTGTGAGGCAGGCGATAGCATTGGCAGCAAGTGAAGAACCCCAAAAAATAACCCATCTCTATACACGTAATTAAAAAAACTAACCCCAAAAAATAAGAGCAATTTGTAAAATTAGCCCAAAATATTAGGAAAACGAGTACTGGTCAGTGTTGATTTTTTTTTTAACATTTAAGGCTTTATATATATCAATATATATATGGTATGAACTGATGTGATCCTTTTATGCATATACTGATATACATGACGTCTTCCTTTTATACAAGGAACTCTCATTTAAAAAAAAAAAAAACATCAAATCTCCACATTTAAAATATATAAAAATAAATAAATAGAAAAAAAATCCAAGTACCCTCTTTTAAACTGTCTGAAATCCATATAATCTCTTAGATTTTTCTAAAGTCTATATAATCCATCTAAAAACACTTATTTAAATCTAAATAACCACTTGAATTAAACTTTAGTTAACAGATGATAAATATTTTACGAATATTATGTTTTGTTAACCCTGACTAAAAATATAATGAACGAAAAATCCTCTATAATTTGTTAAAATTTCAGAAAACTATATATACACGACGATTTTACTCTTCCCGTTAGATTATACAACTATATCTAAAGAGGTAAAATAATCATTTACAATGGGGTTATATAGATTTCAGACAGTTTACGAGGGTTATTTGGATTTTTCTAAAATAAATATCATGCAATTTGTCTCTCTTTATCTTTTTTATTAAATTTTAATAGCTAATATTTGTTTTGTTTAAAATATATTTGATTCATAGATGAGAAAATCACATAAGATTAAATTTGATGGAGAAATATACGTAAATATGTTATTTATTTTTATATTTTTAATTTGGAAAAGGAAAATGATTCTCAGGCCCCATCTAATAGGCCCCCCATAAGCCCCATGAGGTGGCACATGTGTTAATACATATTATACCCTCAGAGCCATTTTGAGGTGGCACATGTGTTAATACATATTATACCCTCAGAGCCATTTTAGATAACCATTCTCTACCATTATGGGACAGTTATTTTTTTCCTTTTTTGGCGTGCATTCATTTTGCCATTTCTTTTGATTTTGGCTTATCACAATTCAATTAATAATCGATAATTGAATCCAATTTTCAATATTTTGTTGAATTTTTTAATTTTTTAAGAACATTGTGATGCAGATCAGAAGTGTGAAGAATTTTTTTAATAATCGACAATTGCATCATCTAATTTGATGTTTGAAGACTTTTCACCCTCTGATTAGATCGGAAAGCATAATTGAACAATTTTGACTATCATATCAAATCAATGTGTGGCGACTCAGGTTTGGCGTTTGTTATTATTTTTATTTTTTTGCAATTTTTTACATTTTTTTTTGGAATCTGATGTTTGTTGTTAATTATTCTAGTATCCCATCTGACTATTTTTTATATGGGATTCGATTTTAATATTTTAATTCCTTTAATATTACATTCTGAATATGGTATTTGATATGTATTTGATTTTTTATATTGAATCTGGTATATTATACTCATAGTTGGTCACATTTGTGAAATGTAACTTATTTTTAATATTGAATTTGGCATATTAAAGTACTCATAGTTAGTTACATTTTTGAAATGTAACTGTTTTTTATATTGATATGTAGTAAGCATCAATAGCGTGCAACATAATATGAAACTAAATTACATTCAGCAAATGTAACTGACAGTTCATCATTTATATAAAATAAGTTACATTTTACAAATGTAATTAACTTTTAATCTATGAGTACTTTAAATCCACAATGTGATTTCTAATTATATGGTCTTTTAGAGAACACATGGGATTCAGTTACATTTTCATTTGAAGGTAGTTGACAAAAGGATTCGATTGGTGAAGTTGTGCAACAGTGTGCAGTTATGATTGTTCCATATGTTGGAATGACACTTGACATAGAAGATGATGTTTGTATGTTCTATAACAACTTTGCTCAAAAGAAAAGTTTTGACGTTAAATAAAGCATGCCTCATCAAAATATTTGTCAACGATAGCCCCTCGGCATACATGGAAGAGGATCACCGAGTTTTAACAATGCGTTTTGATGATTGACTCAGACTGTTCTGTCATGTATAAATGTGGATGTTTTATCATGTATGTAGATGCAAAACAATTTGGAAGAACCATATAAGTTCAAATGTGAACTAATGTGTCTAACTGAAATTAAAAATTTCTTATATTTTTGACTGTTTTGAAAAATGTAAAGCAATGTGATCTATTCGTTTAATATTGGTTAATGCAAATATTTTATGTATGTGATTTATGCTATATAATATGAATTATGTAGCAGGTGACAACATTGCTACATATATTTGCAACAATGTAACTAATTTTAAACAGATATGTAACCGACTATTTTATCAATGTAACCGACTTTTCTAAAATGTAACTGGATTATGATAAAATACAATTCAGTCTCACATTAAACCCATTACAAAACTTCAGATATAACAAAAAGGGTGTTATACATGTCGATGGAAAAGAAATACACAAAAATAACTGGAAAATAAAAAACATCACAAGACAGCAGATCCAGCAGCTTCACCAACATTCTGCACATTATCGCTTTCAGAATTCTTCACTTGCTTTCTCTTTGGGTTGAAGACTTTAGATGCCTTCCTTTTTTATGGTAGTCGCCCTTTACTTCGAACCTTGATCGGAGAGTGAACAACTGACTCTTGTATCGTTTCATCACCAACTGTTGAGTCCAAATAGTTCTTTCCCCTTCTCTCTTTCGGTTTTTCTATTTTCTTTGGTCCTACACAAAGAAAATATACATATTGAAATCAGTTATAATACTTAACATTCAATTCTATGTTATATACAAAGAAACATACTTTTGTTTTTGTTAGTTACATTTAATAAGAAGTAAATTCAATTCACACACATTATCATTGGTCCTACTCGAGTTTACCATCACATTATCATTGGTCCTACTTGAGTTTTCCTTTTTTACTCGAGATAACATATTACTTGAATAAAGAAAAAAAATGGATAACTAGAAGTTTTATTATTAACTGAGATCCGTCAACAGCTGGTTCAATTGCGATTTTTTTTTCCTTTTTTAACTATATCACATTTGAACGCTCATAATTGAATCAACAGCTTCATTTTTGTGGTAAATTTTCATAAATTTATTTTTTATATTTAATTGGATTTGATTTTTTGGACGACTTTTTTAAGAGTCTAATATGATAAAAAAAAAAAAAAACAGAACGGTTTGGCTACCATTGAAATGTTTACTGATTCAGGTGTGATGTTTGTTTTATTGTATGTTTTTCAATTGTTTCATTTTTTTCTATTTTTTAATGTTAATTCTGGTTGTTTTTTATGTCAAATATGGTTTTTAATACGGCATATCTGTTGTTTAACATTTGAATGTCAGTTACATATGCATACCCATGTGACGGAGAATGTAACTAACTATTATATGGATGTTTGTGAATGTAACTAACTTATTATATGGATTTTGTATTTTAACCCAAGTTACATTCGCAAATTTTTTCTTAAATATGTTGTTTGATATTAAATATGGCAGCTTTTGATCTGGCTTTTGTTTACAATTTTTTCTTTGAATATGGTGTTGATGTTAAATATGTTTTTTTGGATGATTTTATAGTGTTTTGATATTATATTGGCATATGGTCGTGTTATATTTTAAAACTAATATGAACATCTATGCATTATTTGTGTAATATATTTTAAAACTAAGTTACATTCACAAAATGTAGTTGACTTTTTTTTATCTGATCTTAGTGTTTCGTTAAAAGTCAATTACATTCATAAAAAATTGGACATGAAGTTCTAAAAATGTGGAATCCGGAGGAGGATTGAAAATGTAGTCGAACTACCTCTCATATGATAGAGAGCGACGAAGGAATCCAGCAGTAATGGTGACGCAGTTCGTGGAAGATGAGCATGTTGGCCGAAATGATTTTTTTAAGTTGTTGATTTTTTTTTAAAAAGACAGTTAAATTTTTTTTGGATGTGTTTAGGGAGGAGAAACAATACACAAAAATGGGATTTGACATGTGAACATGTGATTTAAATAGGTATAATTTAGTACTTTACTTTTTAGCCCTTTTGTTAAAGTCAACTAAGTAGCTAATAAAAATTTGACACTTCATGAGGCCTGTGAGTGAGGCTTATATAATGGGGCATATGTAGTAGAATTCTTTTAATTCAATACAAGAAAGATAGAGATTAAATATTAAAAGATGCCATTTTTTTAAAATTTTAAACGCGGAGATTCGATATATATATTTTTAATAAAAATATTAATTTTCCCAAAATAGAACAATAAAGTCTTTTTACAATTTATATCCCCTTTTTTATTGCCCGACCCGCTAAACCCTGAAACCCTTCTCTTGTTTCTCTCTCTCTCTCTCTCCGTCTCTATCCATGGCTGCCCTGAACACCACCTCGCAACATCTCCTCCACAGCCTCCCCTTCCCGTCCAAAACCTCCTCCACCGCCATGAATCTACCGTCCACGCCGTCCCCCCTCAAACCCTCCCCCGGACGGACCCTCTCCTTCCAGAGACCTCGCCTCTTCACGTCTGCGGTGTCGTTCGAGCGGGGATCGACGAAGAAGAGACTCGATACGAGGTGCTGTTCGGCCGGCACGGAGAGCCTGACCTACAAGGACTCCGGCGTCGACATCGACGCCGGGACTGCGCTCGTCGACCGGATCAAGAAGCTCGCTCCGGGGATCGGAGGGTTTGGGGGCTTGTTTCCTCTCGGTCCGTTCCTCCCTTTCAAAAACCCTAATTTTTTTTTTGTCTTTCGTGTCGTGCTTTTGTTTTGATTTCTTGTTGATATATGCTTTGTTTGGACGCAACGGTTCCTAGAAATCATAGAGTAGAAAATGTGAACTTTTTTTGTTGTTATTGTTTTTTTAGTATGTGTTATTGTTTGGAACAATTGAGAAAGAATGTGTTGTTGTATGATGGGTTATTTTTTGATAAACCTCCATAAACGCTAAAACATTGTTTTGATCCAGAAATATTGGATTTTTTTTTTAAAAAAAAAAAGGAGTTTTTTTAGGTTTGACATGGAATTTCCCAACCAATTAAACATGAAGGTATATTGTATTAAATAGGCCTGTGAAGTCATCAATTGGTCACTAGATACTTGCAAGGTTATTTTTTTATTTGTCTTTTGGAAAGAAGTGATGAACAGTTGAACATCCAATGATGTTGAATCTATGAGGATTATTTTCAGGTCTTTATATATGAGCCTTTGCTTGCTGTGTTTCCTCTCAATGTTTGCCTGTCTCTTTGAATGGAACTGATAATTGATTAGGTGGAATCTAGTTCAAGCTATTTCTCAGAAATGGATGACTTTGGTTTTATATTGTTTGATAACCGAAAATTCGAAAGCAAAGCACATCTAGTCATTGCAACTTCATTCAGAGTGGGAAAACTAATGGATGGAAGAGTTTAGCTTTGGAGAAATTAGATGTTTAGATGTTATGTTTTCTTGTGGCATTTCAAGTCCTAAATCTATAGAAACAAAGAAGAGTAGTTAATTCGAGATGTGTAGCAATAGTGATCACTTTACATTCTATGTTGTCTGCTATAAATGAAATCAGGAGTTTAAGTTCTGCTTGTGATTAATATCCTCCATATTATAGTCACTTTGTTGCTATCTGTTTTAGGTGATTAACTAGAAAAACTCTAGTCATCTTATAGTCATATAATTTTGTTGATTCTTTTTTCAATTTTGGTGGACAGGAGACTCATACCTTGTTGCGGGCACGGATGGTGTTGGGACCAAACTCATGCTCGCTTTTGAAACTGGAATTCATGATACAATTGGGATTGATTTGGTAAATTGTTTTTCTTGTTCTTTTTTGTTGGTCGATGTTTCATATTGTTATTTGATATTGGATATTTTTACGAGACATGCTATTGCCTGTTTATAGGTAGCTATGAGTGTGAATGACATTGTAACTTCTGGGGCGAAACCGTTGTTTTTTCTTGATTGTTATTCTACGGGTCGTCTTGATGTTGATGTTGCAGAAAAGGTAAACAGAGTCATGCCTGGTCATTGATAAAATTCATGGATTTTACAGATAAAACAAATAATTCACTATTGTAGATAATCAATTTTGCTTTCTTTTGAAGTAAATGCATTTGCAGACATGATAATGCCACTTGAAAAGTTATTTGACATCTTCTGGTTGTTTAGGTGATCAAAGGCATTGTTGATGGATGCCAACAGTCTGACTGTGCCCTTTTAGGTGGAGAGGTACATTGATTTCTTTTTCGATTTCTGCATGACTTTTAATTTAATATCAATAGAAGTTTTAATTATCATTTTCATGCTCATTAAGCCAAAAATTTGAGGACTTGAAACCTAATTTTTCATTGTGGAGTTACCTTTTTTCCTTTAATTACATGGTCTTATTCACCTGCCAATGTGGTCAAAATTGAAGAGTTTTTGCTTCTTTTTTTTTTAATCTTTGGACTGAAAGTGACGGGTAAACTGTTTTCCACAGACTGCAGAAATGTCAGGCATGTACAAAGATGGGGAATATGATCTTACTGGATTCGCAGTGGGAATTGTTAAAAAAAATGCTGTTATCGATGGGAAAAACATTGTAGAGGGAGACGTTCTCATTGGCCTCCCATCAAGTGGAGTACATTCTAATGGTTTTTCTCTTGTCAGGAGGTCAGTAACTACCCATTGACTATTTTTCCTGTTATTTCAAAAAGACATTTAAAAACGCAAATAAAAATGAGTCGATGGGTATTTTGTGAGTTAATGTCCTTGAGCCAGATGAGGTGCTACTATGATTGTACTATTATTTCTTCATATTAAGGTTCCAGAATTATCTGTTTACCTGTTTATTTTGGTTAAATGCTGAGTAAAGCCATCTATTGATGTATGTAATTTTATTGATCATCTTTGGATAGTGTTTTGGCTCGAAGTGGCCTTTCTCTTAACGAGCAACTTCCTGGAAATGATGTCAAATCAATCACATTAGGGGAAGCTTTGTTAGCCCCAACAATTATCTATGTTAAACAGGTAAGTAATGAGCAGATATTATCTTTTCAATAGAAGATGCAGGTTGGACGATTAATATGCTGAGAGATTTTATTTTTATTTATTTATTTATTTTGGAAATATTTTGTTTGATTAGGTTCTTGATATAGTTAGCAAGGGTGGTGTGAAAGGGATAGCTCACATCACAGGCGGTGGATTTACAGACAATATTCCTCGAGTATTTCCAGCAGGCCTTGGAGCTGTCATATACAAGGATTCTTGGGAAGTCCCCCCTGTTTTCAGGTGGATCCAAGAGGTACAAATGCTTGTTCACATGCCACCCTTTCGCATTTGAACTGCAAAAGCATTAGCTAATATCTTACATTCTTAGTCTTATTTCCCCCGTACAAAGTCCTTTCGTATTCCACCATTTAAATAGTTAATGCAATGAACCTAGACCTACATAGATCCATATAGTATATAAATTGTATCTGTGGTCTTGCATGACAGTATGCATGCTAGTTTTCGTCCACTGAAATTTTGTTTGTGACATAGTTTGACTTGGCACATTAATTGCATGCATACATTTGCATGGTTGCCAAGAAATGATTTATAGGTTTTCATACCTCTGTCAAGTGGTACATGTACCAATTATTGGTGCAAATGGATATGTTCCTGAAATGAATATTCACCACGTCACCATGAGTATCACCATGGTTAAATCAGGAATCCATAAAAGCATATCAGTTTGCTTAAGTTCCGAAAGATATGCTCAATTTCAGTAAGCTATGAAAACTCAAATACCTAATGCAATTACAACTCTTCTCATCGTAGTGGAAACAGAGAGTCACTATTAATTTGATGTGTGAGGTGATGGTTAGTGGATCATAGAGAATCAGAGAGGAAGCAAGGAGATGCTATTAGAATCAATTTCATGGAAAGTATGCGTACTTATCAAAATAATATTCTGCTCATTGAGATGCTAGGAGAACATGAATTCATGTTAAAGAAAATAGATTCCATCAAAATAGTTCTACTTTTTTTTGTATAAATTTCACTTCACAATCACTGTATTCCACCGCAATTTCCATTTTATGTTGAGTACTTTGTTTCACCTTCTGTTATGATCACACCACTTCATATTTTGATCTTTTACCTAGTTAGACATATATCAATCTCACGTTGACACCAGACTATCGGCCATTCTAAACATTTCAGGCTAAAGAATGCCAAAGAAAATATAATTATCTGCTAAACTGGATCCTGATTCCCTGATTACTGCTAGCAATACAATTAAGTCATTTTGTTGCACTCACAACAGTCATATGTTGTTCTCTTGTACCAAAAAAAGGTTGTCCTTGTCATATCATAATATATCACTCTGTGCCTATTTATTTTCAAAACGTGTACTATTGAACCATGCAAATATACCTGAAAAAAATGTTAATGTCAAGAGAAACCTTTGATTTGTACAGGTGGGAAAGATCGAGGATGCTGAAATGAGACGTACTTTCAATATGGGTATTGGAATGGTTCTTGTGGTTAGCCCAGATGCATCAAAGAGAATTCTTGAGGATGGACATGGAGCATTCTTGATTGGTGAAGTTACAAAAGGGGAAGGTGTCACCTACCTATAGAACAAGTATAGTCTATATTAGTTTGATGTTGTATCTTTTATACCTTATTATTCATAATAACTAGAAAGAGATACAGGGAGAGAGAGAGAGAGACAAGAAGGGTTGCGGCTGCAACGTTGTTGCAAGTTATAATGTTGCATAAAAGAAAATTATTTATAGCATTTACATTATAGTTTTGTTTTAACAGTACTAGAGTTGTGATTTTGCATGCTTTATGTTGTTCTATGTAACAATCAACTATTCAAGTTTTGAGTATGTGCAGAATGCTCAATGAGAAGCTCCATGTCTGTTTCAAACACACTTGGCTGAACCTTGGGATTCTGGAAAGCTTTTGAAATGGAAAATGTTAAACTTCAGTGAATTCTTTTGCAACTTAAATGTAGTCTATCTTTGTTTCTATTTTTCTAAAATCATATAACTTATTTAGTGAGATATATATTTTTATAAAATGTGAAGTATGTATTTTAAATAATTGAATGATATAATTTATAAAAAATGTTAAAAAATTTCAACGTGGTATGTAAAAAGATTGAGTGTAGTAGCGTTTTTTGAAATATTATATTTGGATGAACTTGTTCACCAGGGTTTCTGAGTTGGTAACTCAACATGTGATCATAGATTCAATAAAAAAGAAAAGAAAATAAATTTTTGGGATGCGTGTGAGAGTACGATGTGAGTATCATAGAACCAATACAATTATTAAAATTCATATGTTGCATGTTTTTTAATTGTGATGATGCAACAATATCATAATGAAAGTTTAATAATATATAAATATTAAAAAAATCCAACTCCAAACTTGTGATGGTGACTGTCTATTAAAAAACTCAATTTTTTTTATAACCCAAAACGAAAACTACATATATCTTTATTTATTAAATAGTAAATATCATTCAACGATGTATATATTTTGATGAAAAGTTTATATGGCTTATTTTTAATAAATATAAAAAAAAAATTGTGTATATACATTTAATAATGCATATATTTCATTAGATTTTTAACGATATATGAAAAGTATAACACCGGGCTTAAAAAACACCAAAAACCCAGAACCAGGATATATATATTATATTAAAAAAAAAATTCATGACCACAGAATCTACGAGACAACAGTCCTTGGCCCTAATTTAAAAAAACAATAAATAAAAAGTAAACCCTAAAAACTGTTATATAATAAAGGAAAAAAATCCATATAACTTCTCATGAACTGCTCCAAATCCATATAATCCTTTAATTTTTTCTGAAAATCATATAACCCTTAAATTTTTGTTAACAAATAAAAAATATTCTATTTGATTTACTTTGGATGAAAATACAGTATATTAAAAATTCCATACAATATGTTAAAAATATAAAAAATCATATGCAAATAACGATTTTAACACTCCAAATAAGGTTTTATAATCTAGTTGGAGGGGAAATCGTCATTTATAGAGAATTTTTCGTATTTTTAATATATTGTAAGGGATTTTAATATACTGTGTTTTCAATCAAGATTAACCAGGTAAAATATTCAAATAATATTTTCTAATATGTTAACAAAAATTTAATTTAGGTGAGAGATTATTTGGAGTTACATAGATATTTTCGGATGTTATATGTATTTTAAAAAAAATAAGGGGTTATATGGATTTCGTGTAATTTACTGGGGGGTTAGTTGAATTTTTCCTCATAAAAATGCATGTGCCACCTGTTCCGGTTAGCGTATGTTCAAATCTCTTTTTTTTTTCTATTTCTTTCTCCTTTCCATCTGACACGGTCTTTTCCAACCTTTTTGTATCTTTCTTTTTTATATTTTCCACACAAAACCTTTATTATCACTCCTCCTTCACGCAGTTTTTCGAGAACCTACGTCGACAAAAAAGCGGGAAAGAAGGCGTAGCCATATCAGAAGTCACGTTTGCGTCACACGTGCTTTGGAACCCAATAGAACCAAAAGCCTTTTGAATATCGGACAAACGTGACAGCTCAATCCAAATCCGATGCGCACCTCGATTCGCCGATTCCTGAAAACCCAATCACCGCCCTCTTATTTTCCACTCACTTTATTCCCACTCCGAATAATATCGCGTGATCCAAAAGCCCTTTTCCACTCACGTTTGGACATGCGGTGCAACATTGTTTGCTAGGGATGACACAGGGTTAAGATAAATAAATAGAAAACTCGCTCTGACCCAACTCTATGAATCCTGGTTTGTTCTCATATAAATGTCAAATTCAAAATCCACCCATCCCAACCTGATAAATATTATGATGAATTTGGGATTTAAGTATAAAACCTGTCCCACCTTGTTATACACCATTAAATCATGTATATTATTAAAAATTAATACGATACATAAATGAAATTAATTTAACATATTTTGTTATTATTACAACTGATAAAATATTTAAATATTTATTAAATAATATCATATGACATAATGAAGAAAGATAATCACTTAGTTTATATATAATCTAAAAGGAATAATAAACATTTAAAAATATTTTAAAACTGGGATTATTAAATATGTTCCTTTCAAAATTGGATAGGATGGGACGGACCTGAGTTCTTTAGGAATTGAGGATCTTCGGTAAAATCGTTCTAGAGAATAATCAATCATACACAAACAAAGATACAAGAATTTGAGTGGTTCGATAAACCTTATTTACATTCACATAGCACATTAGAGAGCAATCTACTATATTCAAGAGGTTTTTATAATGACCACACCAGAATAAAAACTCTAGTGCCTAATAAAAATATGGGATGTTTTTTTTTTATTAGCATCACATTAAAGTTGAAAATGTGAATACATAAATATACTAGCTCGGCCCTCTCCGACTTTGTAAAGCAACAATAATACTATGTACACAACAATCAGATTCCATAATATAATACACAAATACTTTAAAATAATGCTTTTGAAAAAGCGTCAAATAAATCTACAGTTATCTCCTATAAATACTCTTTTGCCTATGTTCTCTTTTGCTGTAATTCTAAAAATTGCCTCTTTGTAAATCCTTAAGAATGACATGGGAATTGTTATTAATATTTATATTAACAGTAGTAATACCCATGCTCCAAAAAATAAGACTCATTTATAGGTCTCATGAAGTGTCATCTCCTTATTGGTTTTTATTAATTGGTTTGTTGACTTTTCAAAAATAGTAAAATGTTAAAATACAAATTTGTCATTCATTAAAAATCTATCCCATTAACTCAGATCCCCATATTTTCTCTATTGGGTTATGACTCTTCCATGTCAATCTTAAAATTTATTTATCCATTTTAAATTTTAAAATTTGAAATCATTACCTAAATTACAATTAAACCTATATTACACCAAAAGTTACCTAAATTATTTTTGTCAAAATTCTTCAAATGACCTAGATTTTTTTTTCAAACTTATATTCTTAATATACACATTAATTTTTTTTTTTTTTAAGAATGTTATTAACTGAGCATAAAAAAATTCAGATATTTATTGTAAATAAAAAAAAACACATTACATTTCTTAAATTTTTATATCTTTCACAACGATTTGTAACATTTACCTAAATGTAAAAAACAGTTACATTTATCTAAATATTTTACATTCTATGCAATGCTTAAACAATTTAGAAAAAAATTCTATTTTCAGTAGTCAGTTACATTTTATGGAAAATGTCAAACATATTTTTTGTTGTGTGTTACATTTAACAAATATATGTACTTGACTATTACATTAATAAATGTAACAAATATAAATTACTATTTGTATTGAAAGAAATGCAATACACAAATGAATGTTACATTTCAGACTGTTACATTTATGAATGTAACAAAAATTAGAATATGAGTATTTCAATGTCAGGAATGTGACATTAACATCATGCAAACCATATATAAATTAAATGTAACTAACCTTAGAAACAGTAGAACAAAGAAACAATGATTTTGAAACGATTTGCAGCATCCTTCACCATTGTCATCATCTCCTCTTTTCAAGCAGTGAATGTCATTCCCATCCCATGTCAAATATACACCTTGAGAAAATGATGATAATTTTGCTTTAATTTCCCCTACCTCACGATTCTTTATGAAACATTCTTTTTTCTTTATCGGTAGTCTATATTGAAAAAATCTTCTTTGCATTTTTGGTCCATGGGAGAAGTGAAGAGGATGATAAGTGAAAGTTTGTAAGATGATGTGGATTATGGAAAAAAAGTAAAATCGTAATTGTCTTTTCGTTTTGTGGGGATCAGTTACAAAAAAAAAAAAAACAAAATAATCAATGAAAGGGTATAACGTGTATTAAACATATGCCACCTCATGAGGCCTGTGATGGAGTATGTGATGTTGGAGCTTAAAAAATATTATTCTTATATATTAAACCAGGTTCTCACAATTCAAAAATTCTGGTCACAAATCGAGTCACTGGATTATGCTCATATTTGACTGAACTCACTGTGTTGTTGCAAATCAGGCTTGCATTGCTTGTTTTAGAATGGGCTGAACTTTGACTGAAATTGTTGTTACAAATCAGGCTTCAATTGCTTGCGTTCAATCATAGCCTTCTAACTCAACCACCCAAAAAAATAAGGGGTAAATTGCATTGTGACCCTCGAAGTTTAAAAAGACCTGCGAAGACACCTGCACCCAATAAAAAAGCATTGTAACATGGAAAAAACAAGATATTATTAATTGAACGGTATGAATGATTTATGTTAATTAAGATATGAATGATTAATTTTAAATGTAAAAATATATTTTATTACTTGAAATATATAAATGCTACGTAAAACATATTAATTTGAGTGGCAAATATTACTTTCGTGCTATCATTTATCTATTTTGAGTGGCTAAGTAATATTATTTCAAGGGCTAAAGCCATTAATCAAGGTAAGGGATCTAGGAAATTTATTGATTTTACATAGATATTACGTTAATGCAAGGAGCATATTCTGATAATGTTTTTATCACCTCTACTAAGAAGCCTCTTGTGATTAGAAAATTGTGTATTTTTATTATAAAAAAAGATTTTAAAATCCTATTAAAAAAATTATTTATATGTACATTAAAACTATAAATTTGTATAAATTTAATTAGATTTGGTGAATATATAATATATAATTTTTTTAATTAATTTGAATTGGTTTGTTAGATAATCTGATTTTTTATAGATCTTTTTCTATTTTCATAAATTTTCAAGGAGTTAAATCGATTTTTTTCAAAAAAATAAAAAATATATTTTAAAAGGGTATTACAATAATTTATTATGTCATTAGATAATATTTATTTAAGTTCATACCGTAACCGAAACTAACTAGATATGTGATATTATCTTAACCATATATGATTAGTTTTCGATAGTGACTAATATAAATATTGTTTACTAAGGCGGCGTCTGAATGTGGGTTTGAGAATATAATGGGTTTATAGAAATCTGATTCCCCAAACCCATTTCTAAACTAGAAAAAAAATTATAGTTTAATTTAAAGTTGCAAATACATTTTTTTAAAAATAAATGTTAAAAAGCTAATTTTTTTATAATCCGTGGAAAGACAGTTTCATGTAAACTCAGTTTTAAACTCAACTTAAAAAAAAAAAAGTTAACTATCAAACCAATATCTAAACACACCCAGAGATAAAAAAGTGAGAGAATTTATTGATTTTACATTTAAAAAGAAAATTTATTTTCATTAATTAATAGAACTATATCGATTTTGATAAAAAAAAAAAAAAAAAAAAAGTGGTTTTCACAAATTTCAGGGTGCTGATGAATTTCCGACAGAACACGTTTAAACCTCACAAAGCGGTGACCACACCCCGAACACATAAAGGGCAAACCCGTCTTTTCCCCACTCACTCCCCTTCCTATAAACACCACCTTGCATGACCCAACAAACCCTCACAAGTTCACACCAAAAAAAACAATGGCCGTCCAAACCCTCCTCACTATCCTCCTCCCCCTCCTCCTTATCCTCCCCCCCAGCACCATCGCCTTGAACCCCCTCACTCTCACCCTCGTCAACAACTGCCCCTACCCCATCTGGCCCGCCATCCAACCCAACTCGGGCCACCCCGTCCTCCAAAACGGCGGCTTCCCCCTCAACTCCCTCACCCACCGCTCCTTCCCCGCCCCGGACCAACCCTGGTCGGGCCGAGTCTGGGCCCGCACCGGCTGCACCTACTCCAACAACCGCTTCACCTGCCTCACCGGCGACTGCGGCGGCCGCCTCGAGTGCGCCGGCCTCGGCGGCGCCGCCCCCGCCACTCTCGCGCAGTTCAACCTCCACCACTCCGGCGCCGACCACTCCTCCTACGGCGTCAGCCTCGTCGACGGCTTCAACGTCCCCTTGACAGTCACCCCTCACGAGGGGCACGGGGTCTGCCCCGTCGTGGGCTGCCGCGCGGACCTGCTCGCGACGTGCCCGGGACCGCTTCAGATGCGCGCCGCGGGTGGAGGGCACGTCGTGGGGTGTAAGAGCGGGTGCGAGGCGTTCGGGACGGACGAGCTGTGCTGCAGGAACAAGTACAACAGCCCCAGCACGTGTAGGGCGTCGACGTACTCGGACTATTTCAAACACGCGTGCCCCGCAACGTTCACGTACGCGCATGACAGTCCCTCGCTCACGCACGACTGCACAGCCCCGCGCGAGCTTAAAGTGATCTTCTGCCACTGATCGGCGCGCGCGCGCGACCGCGACCGCGACCGCTTTTGCTTTGCTTTATGTTTTTGTCTTTTTTTGAAGTTTTTTTTCGGAATGTGTGCATCTGTGTTTGGAAGTGTGACTGTTGTAATGGGGTGTTATTTTTAGCTAGTGAAAGAGACGGATCGGCATGTTATCCTCCAATCGCAGTTTTTTTTAACTTATTTTATTTATTACTGTTTGTCGGTTTTTGCATGTTTTTGTTCGATGTGTGTGGTAAAAAGTGTTGAGTGGCCGACAAGTTACCAGGGTCAGGAACTCTGGAGAATTGGGGGGCCATAGGTCTTGTGGAGCTACGTGAAAAAGGACCAGAAACTCTAGATACATGAAAATAAAATAAAATAAAATAAAATAATAATAGTGTTTTAAATATTATTTACCGTGCATTTGGTTACGCAAGTAGGTGGTTCTCTAAACGTGTAATTAAATAGTTATATTATAATGATTTTTTATAAATAGATTTTAGATAAATAATATTTAAAAGCTGTAATTTAAACAAATTGAATGAGTTTATTGTAGAATCAATTTTAAAATTTAAGTTTTTACAAAATTAGTTTTGTAATTGGCGTACCAAGTGTCTATTTGATTGTGTGATTCGCAGAAGTTTTGTTTTAGCGTGTCAAAGATGGTGGCCAAAAATACACATGTATTGCCAGCGTACGTAAAACACTAATGTTCCCTTTTTGTTTGAGTTTGCGTTTGTTAGTGTCTGCGAACGCTATTACCCTGTAATGCAGCATTAAACACTACCTTAAGACTTAGGCCCGTTGGGATCGCATTTTAAAAAAAGCAAAAGATCACACATAACTCGCCCATCGATATCAGTGTACAAATTATAGATAACAGTATACACAGTAAAACACGCAGAACCTGTAACAGATATAAGAGTGTACACACTGCGGATAACAGTGTATACATTGAAACACACAAAACATGTAAAAGATATAAGAGTGTACACACTGCATAACAGTGTACACACTTGGGGTACAACGAAAAGAATGCACACAAAATGAAATGGTTGTTAGTTCCAGAGACCCAGAAAAAATAGCTCAACCACTTTAGGGACCTAAAGAAAATAAGAAAAAGTCTAAGAATCTATTGTTATTACAGAGGTGTCCCATGAACCTCTAATTAATTTCCCAAAAGAAAATCATGGAAAAGCTAATTGTTTTCATATTTTGGGAGTTAGCTTTTTATCAAAACAAACTGTGTACGTTGAGAGGAGAGATTGGTTTTTTTTCTATATCTTGTAAATGATTTGTTAAGATCAGTTAACAAACCTTTAAGAGAGGGGAGGTAAAAATCATTTCTAGAAAAGCGTTTTTCTCTCTTTTTTTTTCTTAATTCCTCAACAATATCATGGACACGATATGCATGTCAAATAAATTATTTATTTAAGTTATTATTAATGAATTTTTCGTAAATATTACTCTAAGTGCTAACAATCATTTTGATAGAGCGCGCATTAACTAAACCTGAATTAAATCAAATAAGTTAGTGTTGGGTATCATTTAAGGGTGTAACATATGTACCGTGTGTCTCCTTGTTGATAATTGAGCTCGGCTTTGGGATTATAAGAAGGATAATGTTACATCCAGTATGAAACTGTATTTTTTGTTTGTTTGTGTTAAGGAAAGGAGCTATTAAAAAAGTAGAAGATGTTGTATATATAACCTCATTTATAATTTCAGTGTAATTTTATATATATTTAATAAAGTCTTATTTTATTAAATAATTTTTAAATTCTTTTACAAACATATTAATTGGAGTATCTACTTTAATATGTAAGAGTGCACTTTTCATAGTCCCTAATATCTTCCTTCAGAAAAGAGCAAGGCTGAAATTTTTGTTTTTGAAAAGGATAGAAATAGCTACGACTATTTCATTTCTGATTTTGAAATATAATTCTGATGGGGTGAGAAGACATAGAGAAAAAAAAGAGAAATACAAAGAAGAGGTCCTGACGGCCGATTTCTTGGTTAGAAAAGGAATCTAACCTGAGCCATAGGCCGTCGTCACCTTCCTACTATTCGATGATCATCATGCGCCCATTTGGAAAATTCACCTCCCTCGCTCGGGTTATGAAGCGCCCCTAGTCTCGAACGCAGCAGCAGAAGTGCTCCCACATGTTCTTCCAGTATACTCGAGTACCACGAAACAATGCGGCGTTCCTGGTAAGCCAGATGGACCAGACCGCCGTTGGGACTATCGACTGTGTGATGCAAGTTGTGCTAGTTCTGTCTCTTGACCTCCTCAAGGCTTTCCTTGCTCGCCAAAGTTCCTCTGTTCATCCAAAGTTGGAGGAGAGTCTCGTGCTTGAGCACACCGTCGCCCTTAATTGTTTGGAGATCCTGCATTGGCAGAAAAGATGGCTGATCGTCTCGGGCTCCTCTGCGCAAAGGATGCATGTGGTTGGGGAGGCGGGATCCCACTTGGCCCGGTACATCATAGTGAGCAAGCGCTCATGGTAGAACAACCACATGAAGACTTTGATCTTAAGCGGTATCTTTGGCTGCCAGATCTGGTTCACTTTCTGGATGATGGTTGGGGCGCCCGCACGGTTCCGGCGTCATCAGTGATATCCTTCCTTGACAGAGAAGGCGCCTGTCGAATGTGATCTCCAGACCAACTCGTCTGCAGTGTTGGAGGCAAGGTGCGCTGCCTCGAGCGTAGCCAACACTACCACAAATGAGCAAGGCTGAAATTGATATATATATTTCTTAATGTTGCTACACACAATTTCATTCGCAGCACCAAGTGCACTCGCATTTATCTTCAACTAGATATGTATTTTATTAAATGAAGTATATAAGTTTTTTATTGCTTTAAAAAATTGGTCCATATATTCGTTGAAATATATATATTTTATTTATTATTAAAATATATATTTCATTTATCATGAAAAAAAATATAAACACACATTTAATAAAATTTTAAGTAAAGATTTTGTAATAAAAAAAATACCTAAAATTTAACTCCAACCGATTAAAAAAATAACACCCAATCATTTTAATACCCCACGAAAGAATAATATGTTCTTGTGTCATTGACTTTCAGAAAATGTATTGGTTAAAATTTAGGGAATTTAATTTTAAGTCCCCTGTAAACTATGCTATTTAGTAATTGATCACTCCCTTCTATATATTTTTTTTTAAGTCCCAAAATTCAAACATCTATTTCATTATTAGTTCCACCATCAACTGTTCGTCAGTTTAGACTGATAGATAGTTAAAATTCATACACTACACTTTATAATTTTTAATTTTAAATTGTGTAATTTAGTGATTAGTCATTCCCTACTTCATATTGTATTTTAAGTAATCAACTTCAAATATAAATAAATAATTAATTATAAATTAAAATAATAGTAGTTTAAATGTAAAAAATTAATTAATAATATAAATATATTAGATTCACATAAACTCACTAAATCTCTACATAAATTCATTGATTGCATACACATTTTTTTTAATGGCATTAAATTTTAAATTCTTATATTTATATAATCAATCCTAATTAGACAACTAAAGATATAAGAGTGCAATATTGAATTGGGTGCGCATATGCAATGTTGAATAATATTAAAATTGTTACTGAACACCTAACAGTGCAATGCAGTTTTGTTTAAGGCATTTCACAATTATATACAAGTTTCAAATATCAATTTATTTAGAAAATCGTATAAACATTTTGGTCGAGGATTAATAAAAAAAAGACGTTTGAAGTTGATGATTTAAAAATGAAATATGAAGAAGAGTGGAACTGATCGCTAAATAATCTTGTTTACAGTGATTTAAAAATAAAATTCGCATTTCACAAACTAACAGTATATAGACGGGTGTTTGATGGAAATAACATAATTTACATAGAATATTGTGTTACAAACTCAATTTTTAAAAACGTTGTTTTATTAGCTTTTCAACAGTAAGATTTTTTTTTCTAAAAAATGAAAATGATAGCTTAAAAAACTAAATGCTAAAAATATGTTTAAATCTGGGTTTGAAAATTTTTAACCTTTTAAATACAGAGCCTACTTATAATTAAACTTTTTTTTAGGAAAAAATCCATATAAACCCCTGTAATCTGACCTAAATCCATATAACCTCCTGCAATCTTCATAAATCCATATAACCCCCTGTAATCACCCCTCTATATCCATAAAACCCCCTCCGTCTACCTTCCGTCCATCTGTTTAACGGGGCAGGGGGTTATATGGATTTATGGCAGATTATAGGGGGTTATATGGATTTTTCTCTTTTTTTTTTTTAATTTTCTTTACATGTTGTTTAAAAATTGGACTGTTTAACATTTAGTTTTGAATTTTTTTTCAAGATACCACGCACTTTTAATTTTAATAAAAGAAAAAAGGGTTATTCAGATTATAAAGACATACAAGATCACCTACCAAAGAGATGGAAGTAAAAGAGAATTAATTTTATAACAAAAAGTGTGTAACATCAACCAACAAAATTTCAACAATGCGAATTATGTTTTTTATTAAATCTTGGGGCACCTCTTGTGTTGGTGTCATGAGTGAATTTTGTTGGGGATAAACTGTACGTGGAGGAGTAGTTTTAAGTTCTTTTTTGAAATACCAAAAGAAAAAGTATATATCTCTGTTACTTCTATCTCTTTGGTGGGTGATCTTGTATGTGTTTATGATCTGAATAATCTTTTTTCTTTATTAAAATTAAAGATGCATGATATCTTGAAAAAAATTCAAAAGTAAATTGTTAAACAACCCAATTTTTAAACCACATGTAAAAAAAATAAAAAAAAAAAAATGAGAAAAATCCATATAACCCCCCGTAGTCTGCCATAAATCTATATAACCCCCTGCCCCGTTAAACAGACGGACGGAAGGCAGACGGAGGGGTTTTATGGATATAATGGGGTGATTACAGGGAGTTATATGGATTTATAAAGATTGTAGGGGTTATATGAATTTAGGTCAGATTACAAGGGGTTATATGGATTTTTCTCATTTTTTTTATCACAAGATTAAAAACTTTTTTTTACCGGGAGCTGGAATAAAGTGAGTGGAAAATAAGAGGGCGGTGATTGGGTTGGAAGAATCGGCGAATCGAGGTGCGCATCGGATTGGGATTAAGCTGACACGTTTGTCTGATATTTCAAAAGGGCTTTTATTCTGGGCTTCCAAAACACGTGTGGACGCACGCATTATTTCTGATATGGCTACGCCTTCTTTCCCGCTTTTTGTTGACGTAGGTTCTAGAAAGACTGGGTGAAGAAGGAGTGATAATAAAGGATTTGAGTGGAAAATATAAAAAAGGGGATAAAAAAAGGTTTGGAAAAGACGATGTGTCAGATGATGATAAAAAGGAAAAGATATGAACACACGTTAACCAGAACAGGTGGCTGGCACATGGGTTTTATGTAATATTTTTGGGAAAAATAGTCTTTTAAGTCCCTGGAATCTTGATAAAATCACAAAAAATCCTTGCAAAGTTTAAAAATCACGGTAAGTTCCTACAAAGTTTAATAAATTGCTGATTTAGTCCTTGCTGTGAACCCAGTTAACTCACATGTGGTTAACATTAACCAAACAAAAAAATTTACTAAAATGCCCCTCATATCTCTCTCACTCACGTGGTATTTTTGTCTTCAAAAATGACTAAATATGATTTTTTAAATTTTTTAGAGGACTAAATCCGATTTTATATAGATTTTAGAGACTTATTGCAATATCTGTTAAATGAGATCTGTTAACTGTTACGGAATATTCAGAGAATATTCTGTACAAACTAACATCATTTTAACTGATGGACTAAATTCATTAACCCAATACACGTTCTAGGGACTTATTATGATTTGTAAACTTTGTAGGAACTTTTTATGATTTTATCAAGATTTTAGGGAGTTAAAAAGAGGATTTTTTCCAATATTTTATAGGGTTTGTTTTGAATTTTTTTTTTTTTTTTTTTTAATTATGGGGAGGAACTGTGGTTCTGTTTTATTGGGACCATATCTTTCCTGGTCCCAGGGTTATTGCTTTTTTGTTTTTTAATGGACAGTCTCCAGGGTTTGGAACTTTGGATTCTTTGTTTAATTTTTTTTAATGTTTTCTTGGTTTTTTTTTTTTTTGAAAAAAATTCAAATAACATCTATGAATGTTTGAAATCTATATAACACTATGATTTTTTTTCAAAGTCCATGTAACCCATTAAAAACACGTATATAAATCTAAATGGCCTTGTGAGTTGAATTTACATTAATAAATTATGATTATTTTATAAATATTCTATCTGATTAACCTTAGTTAAAAATATAATATATACTAAAAGCCCATCCAATGAATTAAAAATACGAAACATTATCTGTAAATAATTATTTTATTTCTTCGATTATGGTTTTATATTATATCAAAATTAATAAAATCATCACGTACATAAGGTTTTTTATGCTTTTAATAAATTGTAGGATTTTTTTAGTATATTATGTTTTCAGTAAGCATTAACATAATATTCATTATCTGTCAATAGAAATTTAACTCAGGGGTACATTTGAATTTATATAGGTGTTTTCACGGAGTTATATTGAATTTAAGAAAAGTCAGATGTTATATGGATGTAAGAAAGTTTACATGGGTTATTTGGATTTTTCTTTGGAAAAAGAAGTACTTAACCTCCAGTTGCAGCCCCACTTGCAGTCTATACTGTTTTTCTTTTTCTTTTTTAAATCATACTCTTATTTTGAAATGTATAGTGTTATATGAAATTATATGTATACTTAGATAGAATAGTGTATTTCTTTTCCGATAAAAAAAAACTGTATTTTTTTTCGAGATAGATAGAATAGTATATATACGAAGTGATGTATATACTATGCCATCAAAGTGTATTACGCTGCAAACGGGGCTTCTTTTTCTTTTCTAAATCAGCGCGATCCGGCCCATTCCATCCGAAACATAAACCATCTCTGCAGACCTACAAATCCTTTTTAACACTCTGAAAGCCTCACAAAAGTCTGAAAATCATAAATTTTTCTTTTGTGTGTTTGCGCGTGCTTTGTGTGTGTGTGTGTGAAAAGGAAAAGATGAAGAAATACGGAGGGAGGCAGCCCACGGGGACGCCCTCCCTGGCTTGGTCGTCCGTCGTGGTCGTCGTTTCCCTGCTCACCGGCGCTTCGATCGTCCACAACATTTTCAAACCTGACCTGGTAAGATCAAATGCTTTTTCGACGACCCATTTCAAAATAGAATCCAAACAAATCCCCAGTTCACTTGTCCATCTTCAATTGATCCGTTTTAGTTTGGGTTTTGAAAATGCACTCTCATTGTTTGATGAAATGTCTAATTGAGTAGTTTTTATGTTTTGGTTTCTCATGATGTTCTTGTTATTAATTTTGGTTAAAAAAAAAAATGTGTAGACACTGCCGCAGATCGAGAGCACGGAAGCGAACAAAGGAACTGCAAGTGAACGTTGATAGTAGGCAGAGTGGGAATTGTTTTGTTTTTTTTGTTTTTTTTTTCAACGAGAGATAATAATGTAATAAAGTGTATTGATATACACGGCTACGAAAGAAATACTATCTTAACATTGCAAAAATGTTATCCTGTTTTTCAGCCTCATATTATTCTTTGTTAATATACTTAGCTACGTGGGAGTGCAAAATGACAAATAAGTTTTTAGTTAGGTCATAGACGTTTCGTTTCGCATTACAGTTTCAGAGGAGAATTGCTATCTGAAGTAAAATTTCATTTGACGTATTGCTGTCCGGAGTTGATGATTTGTTTTTTTTTCTTCAACTATATAATTTTTTTTTTTAGGATACGGTAGACAATCGCTACCTCGAGAATGTATTCATCAAACTAACAATAGTCCAAATTATCAGTCCCAGAAACATGGAAAAAGAACATAATACTTCCACATGTTTACCCCCCTCCTCACTCTTCAACTATATAATTAGCTGATGAAGCATATTCTTTTATTAAAAAAAAAATCACTCATAAACTAAATGCATTTTTTTTGTTTTTCATAATAAAATATATACTACATTAGACAAATTTATACACCGCATTAGTGACATGACAACTATAAATGAGTCAAAGATGGGTTCAGCTTCAGATCGAGGTGCCTCAGCATATCACCCAGAATCCCTATAGAGTGAAAGCTTATTAGGCTTTTCATTGGGACAGTCAGATCTATATAGTTGGTGGTGGTAACATTCAATCATGTTACATACTCAAATGTTTCTAACTCATATGTCAAAAATTTCAGAACCTCAAGTGGGATTGGTGGAATTTTTTCTTTCATAATTTAGACTGGTAAACAAAACGATGATTCCATTTGAAACCTTATACTAAATTAGCCCAAGATAAAAAGGGCCAGTGATACATAAATTGAGATATACATTACTCACTGGATAGGGCCACAATCGTGAAGAATATGCAGTTCTTATGGTACAACTACACTGCACGCTTCCTCTTTGATCGCTTGCTCCTCCTTGGCACAGCTAGATCAGCAGGTGGCTTACTGCTGCTCGAAGCGTTGCTCGAAGCGTAGGCCTCTTCTCGCACATCCTTCTGCAGTTATGACTTGGATCAGACCAGACAAAAACTTTTCCAATACAATTTCTAACGAGGTATACACTTCCGTAAATGAAAATGTATATAATTTGTTAAATGGAGTATAGGCATGAAATATAAATGAAACTGAAAGTAAGATTATATCATGCCATGCTTAGAAGAGATTATCGACGGCAGTTCTGACAAAATATGTTTTAACAGACAGTGATAGCTCTGGTGATTGGTCACTGCCATACAATTGTTTCAGTTCTCATTATCTACTGTTATTATATATGGTGGTGGAGATGCATGAATATTGTTGAAGTTGAACAAATACAAGCTGTAGCAGCTGTGAAATATGATGGAATAAGTCGTGGAATACCTTATCGTTTGTTTTGTCATCTAGATCATCTTCAGAATCAGATGTTGAAAGTAGCGCCGTGGCATCTTCTGCTGGCAGGGCTTTATTTAACTTTTTTGTAGTTTCTTCTTCCTTTAGTTGCTTAAACCTGTTTTTTAAGCATATTCATCAGTAATTCATGATCTTGAGTAGCAGATATTTTGTGAGAATGAAAAGTGAGAAGTAGAAGTGACCTTTCGCCACTCCGTACTGGCTGAGAAATGGAACGTTTTGCCCGTCCAGCACTAATGATCCCACTTGCATCTTCACTGACAGCAGGTTTTGCACCACCTAATTTCCGTAGCCATACCTGCTGTGCTGTACTGAGGACATTATTCGTGAACCTGGAATAAAAGAGTTACAAGTTGATGTATCAAGACAGCAGAAAAACTGAACTTGTATGATGCACATCATTTTGGAGATGCTCTAATTTATCAAGTGATGGTAGGAGTGATTATAATTTCGACATAAAATGGATATACTAGTAAAGACAAGCTCCATGGATGCATTTATTTATGCATCAAGATTTATACAAAACATACAAAAGGAAACTGTGACCAATGATTTTAAAGATTAATTTAATTTCATAACATTGGTGATGCCCACAGCACCAGGTGGGTTTTTATGCATATGAATTTTCTCTAGCTTAGTTGCTCACTTGCTCAGCAATAAATACAAAAAAACACTTGATCTCAAAGAATCAAGGTGAGGTTAAACAAACTCCAACATGAAACCTCCATCCAGGAAATATTTGCCAATTTGAACTGCCAAATGATGAACAGATTCATATTTCTTACCTTCACCCAGAACTACAAATCCAAGTCAAGTTAAGGTGCAAGTTGTGTGTATTAACATCCACATCAAACTCTTTTCCGGTTTAACATGTATCATATATAACAAGAAAAGAAATATGCATATTGTTTGATGGACGGGCACAAGCTGTAAAGATCAACATGGCAGCTGAATCATCAGGACAGCTATGTAATAATGCAAGACAGCAATCAGATGAGGATTTGAAAAGATGTAGGTAATGTATGCAAAGATGGACAAGTTTAGATTCAAGAACAAAAGAGATCAGAAATGAGTGCACTGCAGGGAGGTACTTTTGGAGTGTCTTCAGTGGGACTCAACAAAACAGGGAAACATTTTGCATGCTGGTTTGGGCATGTGTGAAATTACCAAATCAAACCAAATCTCCATAATTAATCAAACTCCTAACAAACCAAATCATAACATTACAATGTTATCCTAAGTCATCCACATCAAGGGAACTCTAGTGCCTAATTCCACTGCATCATGCGGACTGCAACGAATCACATATTCACACTATACTAGGATGGCATCACAATTCAGGATAAAACATAAATGATGGCCGCAGTGCAAATATAATATAATGCCATTTCAGAAAACTAAAGTATAGAATGTTATCATAGAGGGAATCAATCCAAAATCCAACCACAGGTGAAACACGATTCCAAGCTTATTTATAGAGAAAAGTAAACAAAATACTATAAGGGCTTCATGTTTAACATTAATTTACATTTACAAATAATGCAAGTCATCACAAATATTACTCAAGATGTAGATTAAAAGATAAGATAGAAGTGATCATCATACCAGTTACTTACCAATATATCGATAATCCTGATGGGACAGACAAAGAGAAATAACCAATCATCAGCGGTAGGAACTTGAGAACAAGAAGTGAATTCTTTTGAGATGGGTCATCAGTCTGCAACAGTGATTATGCAAATTTCAATATGTACACACAAAGCAAAGCAAAAGGAAATATGATAAACAACGAGAAGTGTAGTAATAAACACCTGTGGCGGCTTCATGATCTCCATTGACACATACTGAGAAACAACGAGAAGCACAGGTAAAACAAGATATGCAGCTGTGTCAGACCAACCCAATGGTGGATGTCCATCCTGCAGAGGTTTTCAATAATAGTTAGAGAAAAGAAAAGCAATGTTAGAAATCAGTTCAGCAAAATTAGTTACCTCTTCAGCAACTCCAACTATTTAATATGACCATGAAAATATGTTGCAAAATTAAGCAATCATCTACCAATCAATTCAAGCCAACTGGGAGCCGTGGAAACATGGCCATATTATTTACTTGATATCAGGTCACTTTTTGAATGTCAGATTGCCATCTGAAAGAGTACTATATGTATACACATTAATTTTCATGTGTGCATTTGATTGTCTAGGCACCAGTTTGCACTCACATATGTTATGCTACATAAGCTTTTCATTGATTGTGACTTATCCAGTTAGGAACTCATATTAGTCAATCACATGGTAATAAACTGTAATATTTTTGTTAGGACCCTTGAGGATGATGTTGGGTTGAGAGGCAAATAAATTGCATTTTAGACCACCAAATATTACAAACTCGCATGCAATAGACTCATGGATTTCATTGGCTTGGTCAAGCAATTACATCATAAAAACTTTGAGCGAGCTCCTGAATAGATAAACTTATAAAGGAACTGCTCATCTATTGGTGGTTTGAGAAAG
Organism: Acorus gramineus; assembly: GCA_030737835.1. NCBI lineage: Eukaryota > Viridiplantae > Streptophyta > Magnoliopsida > Acorales > Acoraceae > Acorus > Acorus gramineus. Next base: position 2,822,461 of record CM060854.1, read on the forward strand.
CTGGCAATATACTGGTATTGCAACTAGTAAAATCCCTTGCGATCACATTTCTCTTTCGACATTGTGAACTAGCCTACATGATTCCATATATCCTGATTCAGACTCACCCTTCACATTGCCTACATGACTAAATGAGTATTTTATTTAAGCATTGATTCTGTTGTCCATATAATTTATTCCTGTCCAAAAATCCATAATTAAATCAACAGACACTAGCTCACAGTTGCAATCCACTTCAACAAGGATCAGCAACCACTCCAACTGGAGTTCAGGCCTTCGGCTAAAAAAAAACTCTGTATTCATCAGATGAAATTGAAGCACAAGAACAGAATTTTACATGTCAGGCAAAGGAAAATAAGCCGAGATATAATATTGTCATAAAGCATGAAAAAAATTCATCCGGAACAGATATACTAAAAGTGGCGATAAGCACAAGGTTCATGTTTCTGCAAGTCATGATCCTTACCACAAAAGGAAAAAGCCAAGATATGCCAGCTCCACTCTGTCGAGCAGCAATTGTGGTTGGACCCCCCAAGGAGGGAATCCAAAAGAAACCTTCTGTCAGTAAACCCTTCAAAGAAACGAGATATCGAGTCAGCAGAAGTTGAGAAATCCAGACTTTGTTTGGAGAAGTCAAGGAAAGAGATTGAATTTGATATCTTGTGTACCTCATTTGCAACATTTGAAAGAGCTTGATAGAGACCGATCCAAACTGGTATTGTGGCCAAGGTTGGTAAACATCCTTTTAAGTCAATAAAAAAGATGAGGGTGTTAGAAAACAAAAACATTGAACAAAAATCAACTATATATAAAACATTATAAGATAATGATAATGAAGTGGTTGACTTTTTCCGATGACTGAGGAGGGCTTAATTTAAAGCTCAAGGAAGATGGAGATGGAAGACATGAGAGACTTTGACAAAAGTATATGTGTACGATAATAAAGAAAAACCATTAAAGATGCCATTTGTATGCTTGTGAAGTGTCTAAGAACTCTAGTAAAGTTCTACATAGTGAACACTCAAGTGCAGTTTAATCAATGTATGAGATTACAGCACTATTTTTTTTTGAGAAAGGTAGTAATTTGCTACCCAATTCCATTACTGAATATCGAATTACAAATTCTGAACGAGATGGGGAGGAGTAAGGAGAGGGTACATAAAGAAAACAGAGAAAGAGGAGGGGATCGTCGGAGGAAATCCCGCCACGAGGACGACTCCCGGGTAGAAGAGGATTCTAGCCCCAGAGGTAACAGCAAGTTTTAGAAAATTTGTAAAAAATATACACAAACCTGCCAATGGATTAACCCCAGCTTGTGTGTATAGACGAGATGTCTCTAATTGTATTCTTTCCTGAATAAAGGAAAATCATATAAGACCAAATTAGAACAATAATTTTTTCAAAAAATAAAGAAAAGTGAAGTAGAGAACCACCAAGTGACACGACTGCTAAAATTGATGGATCACTATATTTGTAAACCTGAAAAAAGAAGAACCCATCCACCAAATCTTAACTACAACTGACACATAATTCATATTATTTGAAGGCAAAAAACTTTAATAGAAAGAGCCATTGGGAGGTAAGAAACAAATGTTTTTTTTATCATTGAAGGAACATTAAATTAGAGCTCTTGGTTATAATATCAATCATGACCACAGCCTTGTTGACCATAAGTTAAAAGAGATTAATAGGGGGGTAGTCAATTATGATTTTCATAGACAAAATGTCCATATCCATAGATTTATAAATATGGTGTTTTTCAATCAGGACTTTGGTTCATGGACAAAAAATCCAGCGTTATTCGATTGAGACATTATTTCGAGGACAAAAAGTCGAGCGTTATTCAATTGAGTCATTATTTCGTGGACAAAAAGTTCAACGTTATTCGATTGAGACATTATTTCATGGACAAAAAGTCCAGCGTTATTCGATTGAGACATTATTTCGTAGACATAAAGTCCAGTGTTATTCAATTGAGACATTATTTTGTGGACAAAAAGTCCAGCGTTATTCGATTGAGACTTCTCATAGTAGACATTTTGTCATGTGTTTCTTCTTTTCTTTTAACAAATCTCCTTTATGATTTTTATACATACCTTTCATATTTTCATTCACATTTTTTCTTTATTTATCATCTTTTTTTATGAATGTCCATATGTATGAAATATTCCTATCACCTCATATATTTGATGAATATATGAGAATGGTAGATAATTTTATATAATATATGTCTAGATTATCCACAATTATTTTCTAAAATATAGATTTATCATATATTTGATTATACGTATAATGTTTGATTTGATTTTCCTTGAAAATGTTTCTATTATTGTATAATATAGATGCATATATATTTTTTTAAAATGTTCTAACTGATGAGCAACAGCAAGATATCATGAATAAATTAATAAATTTGAGAACATTGCCATTTGATGCCTCAGATTTAGAGTGTGAACCTAATCGTTGGATATAGTTTAATTGTTTAAGGACTCGCAAAGTGCATCCCAGATATTACTTGGAAAATGATGAAGAATAGAGGACATTCTCTGTATGTGGATAAATAAAACAAAACAAGTGCAGTTTTGACTTAAATGTTCAACAAAAATCTCAGCACTCACCAAATCTAGAAATGAGACTATCTCAAAAGCAACAGAAGCTGATTTAATATAACCACATCTTAATCTAATTTTCTTTTGTGCTAAGAATAAAAATAACAAGCACCTTAAGGTTGTTATCAAATGGAATTAAAAAAATAAATAAAGAGGAATCAATTAACCTGATTGCCCTTATATCGTTGTTGAATTGCTTTAATTTTTGGCTGAAGATTTTGCATTGCTAATGTTGATTCGACCTGCAAAAGAAAAGAAAATAATCACTGAACAAATAGTTGATACTTTGAAAGTATCTTATTCAAATAAGTGCAAGACGTCGGTAACACTCTGAATGGTTATCAGCTATTATCATAGGGTATTTATCGTGTGTGCTGGTCATCAGAGCAGGAGCCAACACCGGCATCAGATCCAAGTCTAACTATGCCAGTGCCATAAGGCATGGTTTTGCAATTGTTTTCTTATATTACATTACAATATTTTCAATTATTACTACAACACCACGTCACTAACCACCATGATTCACCTGCTTTTTTGTCAAAGGATAGGTAACCACTTTAACCAGAATGGTGAGGAATATGATAGCAAATCCATAAGTGTAAGGTATATGGACAGCTGAAAGCACATCCTTCAGCACCTGCAACAAAAAACAATCAGATTACACCTGTGATGCGGGACAAGGTTAGAAAAGAAGAGAGAAGAAAGATTAATAAAGATCAGAGACGAAAAAGATATGGAATAAGGAAGGACAGACAGGAAGGTTAGTAATTCTTTTAATTCTCCATCAAAAACTGAAATACTGGCAAAATCATACATTCACTTGAATAAAAAAAAAAAACAACACTACTGAACTGAAAATCACGAAAATATCTCTAGTCAACTAAACTCCAGTACTCCAAATCTTTAAACCATTAGGTCATGACTGCATCTAATATAAATCAATCCTAACAATAAAAATATCCCAAATAATAAAAGAATCATAATCATGCTCCTCATCAACTAATTTCAGTAAAATTTGTATTCCATGTCAGGACAAGGAATCAAGGCTCAAGACTCAAAAATTACTAAATGAAAAATGATAAACTCATGCAAGAACCCAGTTTGACAAATAAACTCTGATCCATAAACCATAACAGAACAATCACCAGAAGCCAAGAGGAATCTGTATTAATCTTTTGACATATTAATTTATAACTTCACAGAATCTTTTTTTTTTTTAAAGGTGCTCCCCAAGATTTCATCCCTTAACCTCTTTCATAGGGGTGGGAAGTGATTACCAACTTAACCAAACCTCGGTTTGCATCTTTTTATTCTTTTTGAAGAAAAACTTTATGGAATATTAGAGCACTAACTTTTGGTACTGAAACTTCCACAGATCATTATACTCAAAACTCAATGAAGCATACGCATGAAAATTGTCTATGATTGTATACGGGACGCATATATCATGAGTCAAAAACTAAAAGGCGGCACAAGCTAATGAACTACAATTTGGACATGTAAGCATTTGAAGTGTACGCTCACCCACTATACAAATACAACTACAAGAGATAATAATAAAGGCCCAAACCCCAAAATAAATTATCTGTGAAATTAATACCATATCAAAACAAGAGAATTGACATCAGAACTGTTGTCCATGGATTAAATCAATATGAGCATGTGCATATAGCAATCAAAAGCATTGCTCACATACAAATACAATTCAGAAGTAAAAAAACCAATCAAACTTCACAAAAACAGTTCAATCTAGGCACCAAAATTCAGCTCCACAACATTCAAACAGAAGAAGACAAAAAGACCCCAAAAAAAAAAAAAACCTTCAGGACGACTTCCATGCCATCCGATATGAACCCGAACCACCCCCCGTTCTTCTGCGCCACGGCCCCGGCAGCGGAGGCGGCCTCATCAGTAGGCGCGACGACGGCCGCATCGGCGAGCGTGTAAAGCATCCCCTCCACCCTCGAGAACAGCCCGTGCAGATCCACGGAAGGGTCCAGCTGCGGCGGAAGGTCGCCGAGGCTGAACCTCACCTTGGTCACCAAGCTCCGGCGAGGGGTGAAGACGGTGGGGAGCCTCCGGCGGGGGAGCGGGGAGATGAGGGGCGTGGAGAGGAAGGAGGGAGAAGAAATCAGAGCTTTAGCCATGGCGTTTCACAGTGTTTTTTTTAGGGTTTCTAGGGTTTTGGATTTGGTTTTTTCAGTGGGTTTTCATGGAGGAGATGCGAAGGAGAGGAGGGAGAGGAGATTATTTTTCAATTATCCTCTCTTTTTGTTCTCTCTCTCTCTCTGTTTGGGGTCGCACGGACCACCCGGTTTTAGTTACGTGTGAGTGGGAACGTCTGTTATTTTTTTAGAGGATTTAATTTGAGCCAGTGATTTTGCAACACGTAGACTGGCGTGTTTATGTTAAAGTGTTCCGACGGATGTTGTTCAAGGGCTGTGCTGCATTGCCACGTAGATGAACTATTTTAATAATTTTAAAAGTAACGGCTGGTTACGTGTTGCACAGACCACCCGGGAATTTGTTTATACGTGTGTGAGTGGAAGAAGTCTTATCATTTTTTGGAGGAGTTAATCTGAACCAATGATGTTGCAACACGTAGCCTACCTAGCATGTTTATGTAAAAGTGTTCCCACGAATGTTTTAGCTGACGTGTGGTGCCTGGCCACGTAGATGAACTATTTTAACAGATATATTAAGCCCCATAACTCATTTCGGTGGAAACAGGAGGTGGAATAAACGGGGATAAGATGGATTAGCTTCAAAATTAATTAATGTTTGGAACGTTGAAATAAATAAAATCTGTATATCATATTTTAATGGTATGAAATGATATATGAATTTAGTTAATTTTCAAATTATTCAACACATTTAAATATATAGACCTACTAACGAATCAACTGTGATCATTTTTCACATTTTATAAATCTTTATTCATATTTTATCCAATCACAAATTTTAATATTATGTTTTTCAACGAAAATAACTTCAAACACAATTAAACATAAAATCACATTTTATTTATATGTATAATAAAATAATCATAAATCTCAAGATAACATAATTATCTGTCAAAGCGGGGCTAAAAGAACGCATTACACATGTTTTAATTTTTTAACCAATTATAAATTGTACCATGTAGACTATCAAGTTAAAAGTAAGTTGTTGGATTTTAGACAGAGATGATCTCTTTGTTAAGAAATGAAATTAATATTGAACAAAAATAAAGTTTAAAGTGCATAACTGACAATGATTTTATTGGCTGTAATAGAAAAAGCATGTTTCAATTAATAAATAATTAAAAAAGAATAATTGGTTGCTGCACTTATTAAAGTCTGAAAGTGGAGAGGGACTGCCAGTGAAGAGACGTGACGTACACATAATGATTCGAAATGTAAGATAATCGTGGCACATCTGGAACATGTGAGGATTTAAATTGAACCAATAATATCGCACCACGTAAGCTATCTAGTTTTAGATAAAAAAAAACGCAAAAATAAATGTGGCCCATACAGGTCTCGAACCTGTGACCTTCGCGTTATTAGCACGACGCTCTAACCAACTGAGCTAATAGGCCTTATGATGACACAATTAATCACGCATTTTAAATATCCTATATATATTTGATGTTTTTAAATGGGAAAAACCAATATAACGTAAATTGTCTGGAAATCGATATAACCCCCTAACTTTTTTTAAAATTTATATAACCCGTAAAAACACATATATAAATTTCAAAGAGCTATTTGAGTTAAATTTTCGTCAACAACTGATGATTACTCTGTGAATATTCTATTTAGTTAACCCTGGTTGAAAATATATTATACAAAAAAAACTTCTACAAAAATATAAAAAATTATTTGTAAATGATGATTTTAATCATTGAGATAGAGTTTTATAATATATTTGAAAAGGTAAAATAATTATTTATAGAGGGTTTAATATATTTTTAATAAATTATAAGGGTTTTCTAGTATACTATGTTTTTAGTCAAGGTCAACCAAATGGAATATTCATATAATATTCTCCATCTATCAATGAAATTTTAAGTTAGAGGGTTATTTGAATTTATATATGTGTTTTCATTGGGTTAGATAAACTTTAAGAAAATTCAAGAGTTATATGGATTTTAGACAATATATATGGAGGGGGTCATACAAAGTCCCAAACTTAATGTACTAGTATCAGCATGGACCCATGTCCATGGGCCATATGACAAGCTCATAGGTTTTTTTATACATATTTTGGGTGGCTATCAAGGCTTGAAGGAAGGGGTGTCCTCAATCACTCATTTAAACCGGGGCGAGACCATTTATATATATAATGTGTAGTCCATGTGTGCACATGCTAATAGGGATGGTGACCAGGCGGGTTAGGACAGATTTTGTCAATCCCAATCCCTCAAATCTGTTAATAAAATCCGGTTCTAAACCCGTAATCGGTTTGATTATTCTTTCTCAAATCACTCTCAATGAGTTTTTACAAAACTCAAACATATCTTGTCCCTCCCATTTAGAAGCTAACGATGTTAAGAATCCCAATTTTTTAAATATTTTTATTCTTTTTATATTAAAAACTACATAAGTGTATACACTCGATATGTTATACAATATTATTTAATACATGTTTAGGTATTTTATCAATTATATTAATAATAATAGTTTAATGTTATTTACAGAATCATAGTGTTGAATAATCTAAGTGAATTTAAACAGTGTAAACGGGACGGGTTATGTTTTACACTTAAATCCCAAACCCTTTCCATATATTAATTGGGTTGAAATAGGTCAGGTTCAGATTTGATATTTAAAAGATCAAATCCATTCTAATAGGATTAGGACGAATTTTTCATTTATCTCATTTGATTGTCATCCCTATTGTGTCTTTTTTATTTTATTAGGCTGTTTGGTTCATCTGAATATAAGAGTTTATTCAACTGAACACTGAATATCAAAGCTTATTGAGTATAATCGCGTTTGGTTGACAGCCCAATATAAGAGCTTATATTTCCTCATTCAGATAACCCCCCCCCCCCCCCCCCCCCCCCCCCAAAAAAAAAAAAAAAAAAAACAAAAAAAGGGTCTACACACAATATTTTACATGCTAATTATTAAATTCCACTTAATGTAAATATCCTACCATGCCATTTCACACATCACTGTGGAGGAGACCATCTGAAGAATTTTTTCTCACTGCATCAAACTCCAGGGTAGTCTTTATTGTATTACATACCATATAGCTCATTACCATCCGAACCTCAAGACCACCTGCAATTTATAATATCTATTGCTAAAGAACAGTAGACAGAAATACAAATAAATCCATCCTTCAAACCAGTGTCATAACAGTGTTCTTACCCAAAAAAAAAAAAAAAAAGTTTTCACAACAATACAATGTCCCGACATCCACTCATAAACCACCAAACATATGGGAATTCATGTTTCAAAATTAGCCAACTACCAAGAAGAAGAAGTACATATGATTTGTTGTATATAGTATTAAATTGTGGAAACATATGATATGCATCTTTTTTAACCATCCAGCACAACAAAATCACATATCTTCCATGATATGAATTGCATCAATAAGGTATGTGTTGAAGGACAGGCAGATATATTGCAGTCTACAACACAGAAATATAACATAACATAATGTCATAGGAAAAGGTTTCAATTCAGCAGGTGAGACCAAAAAATTAACTGAAATGCAATGCACTCAGTATTCAGTCATGAATCTTGTCCTGGATGAATAGCACATTAATACTGCAGGTGATCTTGATGAACTAAATAAGTTCTGAGTTTAGAATAACTGACCCAACTTATACACACTTTTTAAATAAAAAAGTCAGAATTTACAGCGAAATTCTATTCACTCTGGCATGATCACCTTCCCTACGGAACTGGGATATCAGCATATTTATCTTGTGCCATTCATATTGAAAGCTCATTATTTTCATCCAATGTGGATTACTCCAGTGATTCAGAGAAGATGTAGAGGTACCCACCCATTGATGGCATAATTCATATGCAAAGCATTACAAGGCAAAATGAAGTTCTCTGTTGTTATTATAAAACTAGGCATGTCTGTAATCTTACTACTGTATACCATTTTGTCAGGAGCTCAAAAGGAAACATCAGTAAAATGGCTCATAAATTTGGGAACAATGCTTATATGCAGAAATGATGCACTTATGCATGCTTCTCTAATGACAAACAATAATACAATACCCCTTCCCTTAACTGCATAAACGGGGAACACAAAGTGCTCAATCACCACTCTCCAAGTTTAAAAGGAAAGCCGTGCCAAAAAATAAAAATAAATCAGAGAAATGAACTTTAAAGAAAACTTGTGTGCTCAGAGTACTACATAAGAGACTGTAAATATAGAGAAATATACACATAACTGATCAATCTTACCAAACATGTCTTTGAAATACAAAAACCTCAACAGAAACATAACTGAATCAGATTAGCACAGAAACACATTGTCATGCCAACAACCGCACACATTAACATATGCAAACCATGTAACAAAATACACGTGTATGAGCAAATTTAAAAAAAAAAAAAATCATCCAAATAGTCCAGAATTCTTTGCAATTAGAAGGGGAGAAAACTTCACTGAGTAAACAAAATGGATAATAACAATCATGTTACACCCACATTCATGATGAACATCTATACAGTTAAAACAGATCATTTTATATAGATTAAGATAGATGGAACAACTTTCAGAGGCTGATACATCAAATGACAAAAAAAGGGGAAACATAAAAATCGACAAGACTGTTATCAATGACCTTTCGAATATCATAAGAAATAAAAGATAAAGTGATCCCACATAATTAAATATATATAGGATCTTCTTACCCTTCTTTTAACAAGCACTCTCTTTGTTGTAGCTTCAGAGCCATCCCATTCAAAATTCAATAATCCCGAGAAGCCACTCACAGAAAACAAACATGTCCAGTAAGGATATGCTTTATTTCCATCACAATGATTTTATCATTCAATTATAATACAGAGTTAGCAAAAACAATAGAGCACCAACTTCCATGGTGACACAGTCCATACATCAACGGAATCTCCAATTTTCAAGTCAACAGTGATTCATTGCCCCCAAGGTGCGGTCGCAAGCAAACTCGAACCTCATGTTCTTCAGGGCCCACACGATGCTTTGGCACCATGACCTCCAACACGGTCCCCGTCTCGTCATAGTAAGCTTCAAGCTTTGCATCCTCTGGTATACGGGTTGCAAGTGGTATCTCCCTAACAAACTCCCCTGGTGGGAAGTGCTCGGGAGATGGGTCAGTGAGTTTGAATGTTCTGTCATGCCTCTTGATGTATGACATCCGAGCAGTACTAACGCAGAGTATCTTCACTATCCCATGTGTAAGCGTATTTCTCCAAGAGACTTTGACCCTCTGTAGATCCACGAAGGGCAAGCTGACCATAATCAAATACCCCTCTTCATCCTCATATATCGTCTTGGCGGCGGTAACTGGCCCATAAGTGTGCCTCATCACCCCCGTGAAGTCATTCAACCAGGCCGGCTCAATCGGATGGATATCCATGTCTTGCACCCCACGATCGGATGGGTATAGAGTATTGCCCGGCATACAAAAATCCTCATCGATCACTCCACCATGATTGAAGAAGTCCTTCCTCCGCTTACTACCAACTGGCGAGAGGTCCATCCCATTATCTCCCCCATTCGATGGTTGGGTTGAGAGATTCAACCCAGTCCCATTAAGCATCAACCTTCTCGAATTTGAAGACGTGCCCTTCAAAGGCGGCAAATGCGGGGGAGGCCTCTCAAGCTCAAACTCCGTGTTGGGCAGGTTCCGCCACGACCCAAAGTCACTCGCCTCGAGTGGGATCGAGAAGTTGAGGTCTCGCCCGGTCAGCTCAGCCCACCTCTTCCGGTCCAATTCGGTAACACTCCCCAAATTGGGCGATCGCACGATTTCAATGCCGTGCACGCACTGTGGATTCGACAGCCCCCGGTACTGCTTCCGCTGCATCCGGTGTGACCGCATGAACCCCCGATCCACGCTGAATGGGAACTGCGGCTCCCCGAGCCGGCTGTGCCCGTTCATGTAACTCCTCAGCTGCATCTTCCCGAGGGCGTTCTCGGGCCGCTCCTTGAACACCCACATGTACATGTTCTCCATGTCGTGCTGAACCAAGAACACATCGAGCCGAAGATCGGATTTTTCAAAACCCGACGAGGCCTTTCCCTTCGACTTCTCCGCCAACACAGGTTTGAAATAGTAGTTGAAGAAGAACCACGCGCCCCAAATGCTGTCACCCCGCCGGACGCACTTACGGGCCCCAACGCCGCCGCCGCCGGGCTTTGGGAGGTTCGAGAGGGTCTCGGGTTCGTATAATTGCGGGCCGAGACCCACGTCGAGGAGGTCGCAGGGGTCCATGTTGGGGTTCCAAGGGGGCGGCGGAGGGGAGGAGGAGAGGGGGAGGTTGATGTCGGGCGGGCGGGACAGGATGATCTGACGGTTGAGGGGGTCCCGATCGCAGTCGTCGTGCGGGGAGGAGGAGCCGCCGCTGCCACCGCCGCTCGGGTCCATCGAGAGGAGCGTCGACGGGTGGTGGTGGTGAAAGTTGTTGTTGTTGATGCTGCTGTTGCTGTTGTTGTTGTTCTCCATGGTCAGCGACGTCAGGAGCGACTCCCCCATCATTGCCGTCGCTGCCGCTGGAGATGTTATCGGCGGAGACAGGTAACGGCAGGATTGGGTGGGATTTCAGCAGGGCCGCCAAAGCCGCCGCATTCGATGAGAGCATCCCATAGAAGACCTTCACAAATCCATTCCATAAAACCCACCAAAGAAAACCCTAAGAAACACCGATTGCGGGATCCCTAGATAGGAAAGGCGGGATCTTTTTCAATTTTTTGGGAAACCCAATTAGAGCAAACCCTAGAAACCATGCCGAAATCGCCCCTCAAAAGGATCGCTCAATCGAAAACCGAATGGAATCGAAATCGAATACAAACCCAAAACCCTGAAAGAAGAAATCAAAGACCCTATGTTGTTCTTCGAATTACCTTGGGATCTCTTCGAATCCGCGAATCGAAGGGACTCTCCACCGCCATTAGAGAGAAAGAGAGGATCAAATGAAAGAGAGACCGATAACGGAATCTGTTTAATAAGAAGCCGTCACGACTTCAGAACGTTTGAAACACTATTTTATGAATGTGCCCCCAGAAAACCACATATTTCAATATACCCCCTAGAGTTAAAAATTCCTTGAAAACCTTTTTACAATTTGTTTTAAGAATGAATAAACAAATGAATAAAGGAAGAACCAACTTATTCTTAAAAAAAAAAAACATAGGTACTGTAATAGTTACGTCTTGATAAGTTATAATAAACATTAGTAACTTTAGGTCTAATATATATTTTTATTTAAAATTGTTACTTGAAGAAAAAATATTACTAAAAATAATGGAGAAATAGTAAACAACAACAAAACAACTAATTTTTTATTTTCAAATAACTATTTTATTTTTGTATAATTATTATATAACTGGATAAACTATATGTGAACCAAACAGGAGGTTGTTACCTCAATCTTTTTAGTACCCTTGTAGTGAAGGGACTTTGATTGATAAATCTGTTTATTCAATTAATGTGATTTAATAGAAAAAATAATACTTTATAAAGAAAGTAATTAATGTTTAAAATTATTCATAAATATGGTATGTATATAAACTTTCCCATATGTCAGAATAAATTAATAATGTTGGAAACATTAAATCATGAAAAAGTTATTACATGTTTATTTTTGTATGTTGATTGGTTATAATGTGTTTTTTTAATACAATGAATCAATATATAGCATAAAGAGGTGTATATATAAATATACATCCCGTGAGACAATGATCGCGATGCACATTGTCCTACAACTCAAAACTTTATATATGACCCCTCCCCTCGGTTGATTTCAGAGACAATAAGATAGATAATACTAAAATTATAAATTTATTTCTTATATATAAAGTTTTAAATTAAAGATAAAATATAATAATAAAAATGGATAAAGCAAAACTTATATTGAATGTAAATTCAAACAAAAATAACTTTTTATTTAATTCCAAGATACGTTATCCACAAAATATATTGGGATTATGATTTTAAAAAGATTACCTATTTTCATACCCCTACAATTGGTTACTCTAACTCATGTCTTGTTTGGATGTGAGGTGTTCAACATTGGATTCTACATACATGGCTTTTAAAGTCCAACTAATGAGTGGATCATGTTTAAAAAACTTTTTGTGGTCGTTATAGTTTTATTTGGCAACATTTTTTTGTAGTGGAGAAGTTGTTGGTCGTTATGCAAATACCTGAAGTGGTGGAAAAACTCTTGTGGTTATTTTGGAGGTCAATAATGTTTTGGGTATTTTAGTATTTTACGTGCCTAGCGAGCTGCATTAGAAGTCAAGATTATGAAAAACATTGTTTTCTAATGTTGAAAATGTTGAAGTATTTACACATGAAACATGAGATGCATTTTTTAGAGTTTCGAATGCCAAATGTCGTTTGAATCCATGATACCAAATTTTTAGGATGTCACACCACAAATGCACGGCACCACATACCGAGATGGTGTCTCAAACATGATGTAAAAAGACAATTTGGATATGTAAAAATCCATCAAATTTTATTAAAATCCATCAAGAATATTAAAAGTTAGAAGTTTGTAAAAAAAAAAAAAACACAGAAAACAATTATGAGTTTTTTAAGGACTATAGTGCAAATACATAAAAAAAGGTTATACCCAAACGTTTGTTAGTCGACGGTGACGGATATTTGACCAATCACCGCTTTATCCCTCACAACGGCGCCCTTTATGACCATCCAACGGTCTAGGTTCCTCGGACTGGGTGGACTATAAGATAAGGGGGTGAGAATTAGGAGAAGCCTTGCATCAGGAAAGGTCAAAGAAAGCGCCCCCGTCGTGACCGCGTGAGCCCCCTCAATTATTTGTTAAAAAAAATCAATGCAAGTGGTGGGCCTTACTAAAAAGGCCCTGGCCCAAGAAAAGTGGATTGAGATTTTTTTTTTTTTTTTGATAATGTTACATCCAATCCCATTTACAGTCTCAATTTTAGTATGCATGTGTACTTCATCTAATGAGGTACATGCTTTTATAAAAAAATAAAGGATATACTCCAATGAATCGCATGGATGCATTTATAAAACATGTAAAAAAATTCTTTTAAAGCATATGCCTTATTAACATGAGCATATGTGTCGATAGAAATCTATCGACGCATATAGGACTGGAATTGAGGCTAGAAATAGATCTTGGTGTAACAACGCCCTTTTTTTTTTTATAGAGCTATTACATTTTTTTTTCAGTCCTAGTTCCAGTCTCATATGTCTTGTTAGAAAATCATCGAAGCATATGCTCATATTAATGAAGTATATGCTTCGATAAAAATTTTTCATATTTTTTATAAATGCATCTATGTAATTCATTGGAGTACATGTTTTTTTCTCTAAAAACATGTACCTCGTTAGATGGTGTATACTAAAAAAATTCAAAACATGAGTAGACTGTAATTGGGTTGGAAAATGTGGGCATATTCATTTCAAAAATTTAAAAAAAAAATGTCCGGATTGAGAATGAGAAGAATAAAAGAGAAAAAGCAAACTCAAACAAAACAAAGAAAATGCGTGAAAAAGGAGGGGTAAGCGAATGAGAACGGTATAAAAGATTTCTACCACTTCAAAAAAATAGATAGGATTTTACACTCAATTCATTTTGTAGCCATGTTTGCGATTTAGAAGAGTGTCCCCTAACTGTCTATATATTATGATATTGTAGTATATGTTATGATTGAACAGTGTATATTGCACCATAACAATGTATGAAGCACTTTCATTTGTGTAAGGGTGTACGGGTTGAGTTATAATAGATTCTACATACCATAACACTTGATCAGAACATGGAATTCACTTGAGTCACCCTTTTATATTTGCATAATGAAATCAATCATCATAGCTTGTAAAGATTTGCACAGAGATGAAACACTTTCATTTGATTTTCTCTGATGGTATGTTGCAGCGGTGATGAATATGACTCCTGGTAGTTACGTGGAGTTGGGATGCACTCTTGAAGATCATAGATTCATGAGACTATTTGTAAATTTTGGTGCTGTAATTACTGGCTTTGAGACTGTGTAGGCTCATGTTGGTTTCTTTCTATTAGTATTTTCAATTGTGGATCAAGAACATGAGAACATCAAACATAAAATTCACATCAATTCTCCTTGATAAGAATCAATCTTGAACCCAAAAGTTTTAAGCCCATCAAACAGAGAGATGCATCAAGAAAGAATTTCAAACCTGTATCTAGTTCAACAATAACAAAGAAGCAAATATTTATAAGGGCTAATATTTAACAGCCAACCATTGCTATAGACCCCAAAAAAAGATGGCCACAAAACCACTCCAGTCTCCCCTCAATTTCCATAAAACCCAAAAATCATATGCGCCGGCAGTGCATCCCATTAGATCATCATATTTGACACAAATCTCTTTACCACTTTCTTGCTCAAAAGACAGCCCCGGCCACAAGCCCTCCTATAGCCCCGCCACAATAGCTAACATCGCCCTGATGCCAAATTTGTAGAGCATCTCAGCCCCCAACCCCGCAAGAACACTATTGAATGTGTCGTTCACATCATACACTGCATGGATCCCGCCTTAGAAGCTGGTATAGAGGAGTCCGATCATTCCGAGAGAGTTGCTTGACGCGGTGACCAGCGGATTGAGACACATCAACCCCGTGAGAACACTATTGAACGTGTCGTTCACATCATACATTACGTGGATCCCGCTTTAGAAGCTGGTATAGAGGAGTCCGATCATTCCGAGAGAGTTGCCGATGCGGTGACCGCGGATTGAGACACATTGCCAAGATGGGTGACACAGAGCTTGGCGGTTTCTCCATCTAACCTATCACAGCCATTGATCTCCTCCTCATCTCGTACGGCGTCCAAAAGGCCCTTGGCGCCACCGGAGAGGGGGCCGAAGACGTATTCAGTGCTGGTGTAAAAGATAAAGTTCTCTTCGCAGAAGTACCGGTGTTGGAGGGGCAATGTTCTCCTGAGCAATTTGTATTACTATAGTGATGAAGTTGAAAATAAAAAAAGACATATTAAAAAAATTAGAATCTTGGGTTTATGTTCTTAGTTTTAACTCTTATGCTTTGAGTTCATATTTGAAAATTAAGATTGAATTTTTGTAAGCTTTTACCATACCTTTTTATGTGTTATTTCACCATGTGGATCTGACAGGATATGCCTTCCCACAAGTTTTTCTCCTGGACAATTAGACTAGGTTTAACTCTTTATTTTTTTTGAAGGATTTCTGAGTATTGAGTAATTTTAGCAAGCATTAATATTGAGTAGCAAATACAACAAAATAAAGATATACTCAGCACTCAGAAATCCTGAGTTTCACTCATGGCCTTTTATAGAGAGAGAGAGTAACCAAACTAAGAGATACAAAGATGAAAGATTATCCACAAAGAATCTCTTTCACCAATCACTTGAAAATGTTTTATCTCTGTTGGATTTTTTATTATCTTCTATTGAATAACAATTCTTATTTTATTATTTGTAAAGAATAAGATAAAACACAGAAAATAAGCTTATTCAAAATCTGTGTTTTATAAAGCAATCATCATCATTACACTCCCAAGAGGTGTGCATAAAGCTGCAAAAGTTAAGGTGTGCTTGTAAAAATGTCTCCTATAATTCACTTTATTATTATAAAAAAGATGAATTTTTTAAAAAACTTAATTTTTCATTTTTTAAAACAACTAAGCCTAATAAAAAGGAACAAACAAAACTAACAAACAAAGAGAAATATGGATAAGTTTTTTTTAAAATTAAATAAACTAATTCCAAAATAAAACAAAAAATTTGAATGAAAAAAAAAGAAACAAAAATATATAAAATGTGATCCAATATTGTTTTGTTCTTTGTATATCAAAGAATAAATAAAATAAATTCTAGCAAATGGATTTCACCCAAAAAAATACAAAATCATAATTAAGTAGGGATAAAAAAAATAGAAAATAAAAAAGAATGTAAAAGCAAATGAAAAAAAAAAAAACAAACCAAAAATAAATAAAATTTGAAAAAAAAAACCGTGTGAACCGGGTTTCTTATTTGACAAAAAAATAACATATAAAATAGATCCCAATAAAATAGGGATAAATTAAATTTTTTTTAGATATGGTAATATCATATAACTTTGACTGCATTGGACGTGAAGTTGTGTCAGTTTAAAGGATTATGTGATAAATGTTAGAACTTATAACAAAGATAAAATGATAAGGAAAAGGCTTATAAAGCTTTTTAAAAAATGTATAATTCTCAAACAAGAAATATAAGGCGACATTAACAATTTTATAGAATGGATAGGGAAAATGATTATTTGTTTACAGAGTATAATTTAGTATTATTATGCCAGTATAAATGAATATAAAAGAGTATAACAATTATAAGTAACCCGTACAATAAGTTTATACCTATCTTATCTATTCTCGTGGAAGGTGGGGCTCACCATCACATAAAAAAAATCACATCACATCGCATCTCATCACATCAAATCACCTATCATCACCTTTTATACATCAATATGGCCCACATGTCAAATCAACTTTTTACACATTATTCATATTTTATTCTTCATCAACCAATCAACTCAGCCTTATTATTATGTTTTTTCAATAAAAATAAAATAAAAAACACAACTAAACAAAAAATCACTTACTCTATTGATAAAGTTATTAGTTCTTAGAATAAATATAAATCTCAAAATTACTCATCCTCAATCCAAACTGGGATAAAATTCTGTGACTCTCTTGGGTCCTGAGGTTCACATAACAGTAGGAAATCGATTCAGGACTTTTTGGTCGCTTCTTAACAACACCTATTATAAGGCAATCTGCTATTCAAAGATCACTTGACCTCAAGTAGTCAAGTGGGGCTTCAAGTTGGCCACATCTTTATGTATGTGAGGGCATAATGAAAAGAGCTAGGGGTGGGATATTTGTGCATCTTGAGAGGGCAGGTGACAAATATGTTGGTATTCACTCAACTGACATTTCATTAATTTTTGCACTTATAGAAGTTCAGTATTGATGAAAAAATATCATTTTTTTTTTCTCTATGACAGGAGGCCTAAGATCAAAGTAGTGTGGGATAGAGAACAGGACGACACTGATAATTGAATTTTTTAAATGGGCCTTAAACGAAATTTTAAAATAGATCCCATACATTAATTTTTTTAAAAAAAAATCTAAATTGTTTTATTCTTGCACATCATTTAATATTACTAAAGAGATGCACAATATTATATAATAATTTAAAATAAAATATCATACAATATTCACTTAATAAAACAAAAAAAATTAAATTTTAAAAATTTAAACGTCTACTGGATTATGGTTAGAGAGATTTAGAGAAAAGAAAATTTTTAGAGGAATATAAAACAGATTGAGAAAGTTTGTTGAGAAGGATTAATTAAAGTAATACATTTCACCGTACATTTTATTAAAGTCTACTGAATAAATGGTTCTTAGGGGACCTTATTGGATGGGAGCCTAGGCAATTTGCCTTGGTGGCTTTGCCCCATGGCTGGCTCTGATAGAACTCTTTGGTTTGAATATCATGTAATTGTAAAATATATATTAAATTGAAGGGAAAGTTGATTTATAAGATAGCTGTTATAAAATTAAACATTACTTTTTGTGGTCTTCATTGACCATAACATAACGATTCAAGACTTACTTGTGTTAAGTATAGTCTTACGTTAGAGTCTTGACTGGCGTTGACTTAATCGATCACCTATCACCTGTTTGTTGACAAAAATTTAAAAGAATTTTTCGTGGGGCCGAGACAAATAGGTAGAGGTAGCCTTCTCAACTTAATTATAAGATCAACTATGGGAGGTCTCTCTGATATAAAAAAAAAAAAAAAAAAAAAATTTTTTTATAAGATAGTTGCTATAAAATTAGCTTTTTATAAGGTACCTTTTACATGTTAGAATATTGAACATTTACAAAACAATTGAGATGTATATGAAAAAAATAAAGACTGCTCTAATTAAGACAAGATAATAAAGTAAAAATAATGAATGCCCCTGTTACGAGAAGATGATCATTATTGAAGGGGCTCCAATAACAATGACAAAAATAAACTTGGATGATGACGATAAGAAATGATACGTTGATTGTTATGTTTCAGAAAACATGCTGAATGATAATAATAATAAAAAAAAATCATGTTATCAACTTTAAAATTTTGGGAATTTTTTTTTTTTGTTGCAACAACAATTGTCAATGCTAAAAATAATGCATGAAATTTGTATATACCAAATTGCTCAGGAATTTGATCAGGTGTTGGAGATTTATCCTAAACCATGATGAACAAACATGATTTTGATTTTGGCAGTCGGATGAGCTAAATTGATGATGGTCCTCTTCCACTTAATATTTGGTGTACATTTATATACATGACATGTCCCAATCAAGTAATTTTGAATATTCAGACACATGATTACTTACAACATATATATAAGTTTGAATAGTTCTTTTTATCTCCTTAACCAACCCTGCAAGTTACATGCCCCTCAATGCATGCATGGCATATTTTATATGGTACTTAAACCCTGGTTTAAGATAGTTGATACCCCCAAAGCATGTAAAGTGCAATGTATCCTTTGATACTTCAATCTTCATTAATATATATGAAGATTCTGAATGTTAATCCAAGTATGCATGACGTGCTACTAAGACCTTGATCTTGTATGATTTGAATGTTTGATAACATTAATCAATGCCAATTATGATATAAAGTATGTCATTATGCAAATGATTGTGTTTTGTTTATATTTGCTTTAGTTTAAGTGTGACTTATAACTCATATGGCATCAACACAACAACTCTCCTAGTTTGTGATGGCCTTTTTTATTCATTAACTTAATTGGGAAACAGAGCTTGCTGTATTGGCCAAGGTAAAAGTGCATTCATAATAGGAGATGCACCTTCATAGACTTTGAATCATTAACTCTAAAATATTCATAAAATTATGAAAGAAAAGCTCACTGTCCAATAGTTGTTTAAAGGGTGAAGTCATCAAGCACAATTTTGTATGATGAGAAAAGTGTATCACAAAATTATTTTGTATAGTTAGTCAAGAGTACTGTAGAAGTTACTAAAGCAATAAACATATTATATACATTTCAGTGGAATATATGATCAAGTAAGACAAACATATGAAGACTATAGAAAGGGAACTTCAATTTCGGCATTGTTACACACGATTTTCATTTGTAGCCTCACATGCATGGAATCCTATTTTCCCAATAAAGTTGTTTTGTTAAATAAAACATGTAAATTTTTGTGTATTGCATGAGTGAATATATATAATAGAATTAACATAGCATATATTTCATTTTTATGAAAATATGTAGTTTGTTATTTAGACATATTCAATTTAAACAAGCAAAACATGTACGGGGTTGTCCTTCTTATATTATCTTCTTTTTATACAAGCCACTGACGACTTGATGTCCATATAAGAAAAATGTTATGGTTAATCATTATTGTGATCATTTTTGCACTCACGAATAAATTTTAATTTTTCTAAAATATAATGTATCTTTATATAATAAAGTACACATCTCTATAAGAAAAAAATGAAATATATACCCCAAAAAACTAAACAATATATATATTTTTTTAATCCAATATGTACTGATTTAACCTAGCATATATTAGATTAGAGAGAAATGATTACGGTAAAAATGATTGTAGGTATGATTGAGTATATCAGCACATTTGTCCATATAAATATAGGGCATCGATTCAGCCCGTTTTGCAATCTCAATTGTAGTGGCCATATATATATAGTTCATTTTGAAAAAATTCGTAATAAACAATATGCATATTTCTTTTTTTTTTTTACAAAAAATACAACTTTTAGCCTAAGTACGTACTTAAAAAAAAATCAAAATGCGTGTGGGCTACAACTTGTAGAAAGGCTTATTATATCAGTTTTCGTAAAATATGGAAAAACATTATGTCTAGTTCTTTTTGCAACCTTGCACACGCTTTGATTATTTGAAGTATATAACTAATCAAAAAAGAAGTTTTGAAATACACACGGGTATAAACTGAGTGCATATGATTTTACATTTTTCAAAATATAATTTTTACTTAAATGGTGAAGTACATACTGCGTTGAAATGTTTTATATATCATGTTAGTGATTTGACAACTAATGAAACTACAAAACGGATCAAGTGATAGATAACACTACTGCGGGACTTTCACAAAGGTTCGGCCCATCGTTGTCTGTTCAGTCTAACGGCCCACACATTGAAGTGGGCTAAAATTATGAGGACATTAATCTGTAGGCCCATCAAGATGTATGTAGTCCACCAACCATCTGATATTTTATATAAAATATCAGCGCTGTTACACTCAATAGTAATTAAGTAGAGATAAAAAAACAAAAAATAAAAACAAATGAAAAAAAAATAACAAACAAACCAACAATAAATAAAATTTGAAAAAAAAAAAACTTGTGAACTGTGTTTCTTCTTTGCAAAACATAAAATAAGTCTCAATAAAATAGGGATAAATTAATTTTTTATCCATATACTTGCAAATATCTGTTCAATTAATTAATTTTTTTTAAAAATAAATCTTGTATTGGTAAGTGGATGTTGGGTGTAAATACCATTGTTAACATCTAAGCTATGTGTACAAAATCATTTTAGAAGCAATTTAAGCTATGTCGAATAAAATATAGTATATGAAGTTTTTTTTTAAAATGCATAATTCTAAAACAAGAACTATAAGGCCAATGGGGGTTACATTTCTCGTGTTCCTCGAGGCTGAACAACCTTTACTCTTTGTTTTATTTCAATCTTTGTTGTTATATGCTCTCTCTCTCTCTCTCTATCTCTGTGCACGCAAAATTGGATTATGATTTATAAAAGATGTACTTCTCTATTAAGGGTGCATTTGACAACCTGATTGTGATAAATTTAATTGAAAAATTACCGATCATCATTACATAAAAAAAGTGTTTAAAAAACTATTTTTATTTCAATAAAAACAATTTTTGTTATGAACAACAAACATGATTCATCGATTAATTAAAAAAAAACTCTCATCATTACATTATAAAATAATGTGTATAAAATTTATAGTTATTTTTTAAGCCGTGTTTTTAAATGGATCTTAAAAAAAAAAAATGAAATAAATAAAAATAGAACCCATGGTGATCAGGATTTCACAAAAGTGGGCGAGAAAATGAGCGAGCGACGAAAACACAAACAAAACACACCGAAGGGCTGACAGTCTGCGATTCAAATTAAAGATCACTCGAACTGTCTTTTCAATATTTTTTTCTTTCTTTTTGGGGTTTCCAAAACCTTCTTAGAATTCTGGACATTAAGTTCTGCGACTCTCTTGAGGTTCACATAATAGTAGGAGATCGATTCAGGACTTTTTGGTCACTTCTTAACAACACCTACCGTATAAGACAGTATAAAAAAGATCTTTGAAATTTAAGATAGCATTGAAAAACTCGGTTTTAGGTAGTGTTTGATAACGTGATTGTAAAATTGATTTTCTGTAATCGCTGGATTTAAAGCTGATTCTGCAGAAAGCTGTCTCCCCCAGTTTTTTCAAATCGTAACTTTTGAGCACTATTTACTTGAAATATTTTTGCAACAAAACTATTTGGTTGTACGATTGCAGAATCAGATTCCTGCAATGGCAAACGCTGCGCAATCACGCAACCAAACGTTACTTAAAAACAAAAAGATTTTGAATAAAGTGATTTAAATATATTTGATTTTTGAAAAATGCATTTTTTTGCGTTTTTCAAAAAACATCATTTTTACATTAAAAGCGGTAAATAATTTTTTAATTAAGTCTACTTCCTAACACGCATTGGTAACATGGTTGAACTTTTTACTTAATTAAAAAGCAGAATCACCCTCAAACCTTGTCACCAAACACCACCTACATAATATATCAAATAATGAGATTATATAGTTGTAATTAAATACACTTAAAAATTGATTTGGATGTCATAGGATAATATTAAATAGGTAGTATAAATTTGGGTAATTTATAAACTAATCTTATTTTTTGAATATTAATAAAAAAATGACCCGTAAATTTGTAAGAAGATCGAAGTTGAGATGCAAATAAGACAAATTTAAGACTTTCGTGTTGATACGATAATCAAGATTATTCAGGTCATCATCATCCATCTTCTCGGAAAAAAAAAACTAAGAACCCAGCTCCAAGGCATTTTTGAGGGGGTTGAGTCGATATTTTGCATTTATTCTTTACTCTTTATTCTCTAATCATTTGTAAGGTTCATTCTTATGCTCAAGTTACGGTTAAGAAAGACTTGTCAACTTCCAGCTTTATAATTATATACATAAATAAGAAATTGAAAGAATTGAAAAATCTTATGGAACACTGGTCATTTTCGACTCAATTCAAATCTCTCTAATAATAAGTCTGATTAACAAAAAGAGAAGACACATATATCATGCCTCTTTTTATAAAAGAGGCGTGGTATATGTAAAAATAAATATAAGAAAATTCGGTTAGCGCTGACATGATAACGTTGAGCAGGTCTAAGACATTTCTTGTATATAACATTTAATTTTTTAAAAATTAAACGTGTGAGAACTCAACGTAAAGATATTACATACCATATTTTGAGGCTTTAGAAAATAATGCTCAATAACTCTAAAAAAACTATTTTTGTAAGACTACTGATAAGTCATTTTTGTGGTCTTCATTTCTTCTAACTTGATATATGCTAGTTTAGAGAGTTGTAGTGTTTAAAGGCTTTTGTAAATACATAAGAAAAAAAAATTTACGCACATTAGACATCTCCACGTGCATGGCATGCAACATGAAGTTCTTTGAAGAAGAGTGCAAAAGTCAAACGCCGTAATAGAAAGATCCAACTCACAATCCACCAAAGTCTTGATTTCTCTTTCCCCGCCACAATCACAAAAAAAGGAGAAACAAATTAAAAACACAGATCACAAAAATCACTCATTCCATCCACCAAAGAAGTTAAACAAATGCTGGTGGTTCTCATTCACTTCATCATCTCCATCTCTTCCTCCTCCATCCATTTCAATCTCTGCAGAGGTCGAAGTGGATGTGGTGCTCCCACCACTTCTCTCCTCCAGAATCCCAGTTGGATGTAGTGGGAAAAGCTGAAGAGTCTCATTGGAGCCCCTGTTATTCTCTTCATAGAATGGCTGCGGAGCATTGTAACCTTTTATCTGATTATTCTCATCCGCCCTAACTAGCTCTGGTGGTACTCTTGTTCTCCTCTTCAGTGATCCAGGGATTAGGACCTTTGGGTACTGTTGGTGGTGGTGACCCATATTTCCATAGAATGGTCCGCAAACCACTGTGGAAATCAAAGTAGGGAATACAATTTAAGGCAAAGTAACACATTGTGAGAGACTGTGTGAAGTGTGAATTGAAAAAAAAAAACTTTAAATAGGGCAGACAGAGGAGGATTTGTGGGGAGATTTTGTTGTTGGAGTTTCCAAAAGAGTGTATTACAATAATGGAAATTCAATGTCTTCAGTACTATAAAATATATCACGTATATAAACGAAAACTAGGGGAACAGAAAATTGTGTAAAAGAATGAACAAATGTTAAACAAATGTTACATGCACGCAAACTATGATGAAAACTCATTAATTGGTGGTATTTTCAAACATGTGTAGGCCTTTCAAATCCTGAAAAAGGAAAACCATTGACTGACAGCAAATAAATCAAGAGACACAAAACACAAAAACATGAGTCTTGTGACCTTCCCATTCAAAGTTTCCACTCAAAAATAAAAGAGAACCAACTCAACACGTAATCTCATAAACCAGTCCCCACTAACAGACAAAAAAAAAAAAAAAAAAAAACAAGCAAAAAAAAAAAAAAAAAAAAAATTCATATTTACAACCCCCAGTTCCATTTTTTTTTTAAATCATACTCCCCTCGTTAAAATATGTACGGTGTATGAAGATGAAATATAGATTGAAATATCATATTATATTTTTATTTTTTTAAAAAATAATTTATTATTATAGCTATGATTAAACTCCATTAACAAATGATAGCACAGCAAAAGTATATACACTACGTTATTATAGCGTATAAGATTGCAAAACTGACTGAGTGTATCAGCCTTTAAAAAAACACGAATGGTTGTTCTCTAAAATCACTTACAGTGAGGAGGGCAGCCCTGATAAGGAGCTGAGGGAGGTGGTGGGGACATCAAAAGAGGCTGAGATGGTGGAGGTCCATGGTGGTGAGGGTGGTGGTGGTGGTGGAGGAAACCATTGAAGAAAACAAAGCTGTTGTCCTGCTGTTGTTTCTGTTTCTGCCTCTGCCTGGCTTTGTGGTTCTGAAACCAGTAGAAAACATTCTTCCCCTCAATGGGTCCGTACGATCTAAGTCTGCATGTGATCTGTTGTATCTGATCTGCTGTTGGGGTCCTCACTCCCTGCCTGTACAGACCTTCTAAGAAGTTTATCTGTTCTTTTGTTGGGTTCCATCTGTTGTTGCTGGTCCCTCCTCCTACGACGACTGCTCCGCCGTTGATGCCTGAATCAATGGTTGGATCTTCCATGGAAGGGTTTGTGAAGGTGGGGTTGTCTTTTTTATTTTTATTTTTTTTTGGATTGTTGTGCATGGAAGGGGAAGAGCGTTTCGTGTGTGTGAGTGAGGTTTGGATGTTCGGTTTGCGTTATATATATATAGACAAGAGAGGATCTTTGATGACTCGCGGTGAGGTTAGGTTGATTTGCTCTGACTGTTTGAATTGAAGTTTTTTTTTTTTTTAATTACATAAATGAAACAATCTAATACCTTCCCTTCTGTACACGCCCTTAACAATGTAAAATAATGTAAAGAAAACTCAATGCAGAATTTTTACCTTAAAATTATCATGCAATTGGGGTACAAGTAAATGGTCCATAAAATCATGAGAGAAAGGGCAAATCACTATTTAGGAGAAGATAAGTGATTCATGGGATAGATAATTTTTTTTAATCATATGGTGAAAATCCATTTAATTGGATGATGATAAAAGGATGACCCATATAAGTGTTGAGGGAATGGTGGCTACATATGCGTGTGTATTCTTAAAAACTTGTAACATTTGAGAACTACAACATGTAAATAGCTAGCCCCAAAAGTTGAGGATAATGTACCTCTGATTAATAAGTAGTTTTGAGATAAGATGGGAAGATGCACGAACGTAACCTTTTCACGAGAGACGTACTTTATAAACTTGTTTGTGATCTAAATAACAAGCATTCGTACCTCAATTTTTTATATAGTAAAATTAAAATAGAACCACAGTATATGGCATCTTCTAACATATATAGTGTATATAATTCATTATATCAGTCTATTCATTAACATATGAATTTAATTGATAATGATCATGTAATTTTTTTATATTAATTAATCATTAAAAAAGTCAAAGCTTATCCATCAAGCATAATGAAAAAAAGAAGAAGATTGAAAGTAGAGATAAGATCCTGTCAGTGTTGGATCTCATCAGTATATGTCAGTTTTCATTCAGGAGTTTGCCATATGTCTCACCACATAATAGATAAATGAGATTTTAAAATAAAGATTAGCATGAACTAATAAATGAAGTATTGACTAAGCCTTTCAATTATTCAAAAAAATATCCGTATCCGATCTGAAAATGCAAAAAATATCCGATATCCGAACCAAATTATCTGTATCTGAAATTTTTTTGGATCGAATCAGATATATCCTATATCCGATCCGAATAATATCCGTATCTAAACTGTTATTTTATTTATATATGTTAGAATTAGTTTCAACCCTTAGATGAAAATCTAATGACTCATAATCTAGAGCAAAACACAAACTTATTTAATCATATTGAATACTTGTTTAACTATATTAGAATTTATGTTTTTATGTCTTTGGTGGATACATATTTAACTATGCATGTTAGGACTTAAGATTTTATAAATTCTTTATATTTTAATCTGGTTCAAATATATCGGATATTATCCGAATCCATATCTGGATTTTCGGATCGGATACGGATATGTGTTTTGAAATATTCATCGAATATCAGATACAGATATTTTTTTGGATATACAATTCATATACAGATTTAAACATGGGTCAATCCAATCCGTATATGTCTTATTGACAGGTGAACCAAAATCTGTTTAAACGTAAATACACAACATATTGATTTACAAGGAGAAAAGAAAATGCTTTACAGGGAGAGTGAGAGTAACCGGCGAGTGTGAATAGTAGGGGGTGGGTCAAAACATGCGTATTGATTTTGGAGCCGAGAAGTCTCTGAAAACATGGTGGCAGCGGCTGCTCGCCAGGTGCTTCTTCTTCTCTCTGTTTTGTGTGTGTTTTCTTGTGTAGATGAAGAGTTGTTTTTTGTTTTTTTTTTAAATTTTAATGTGAGAAGAAATGCATCCCCATGGAGGTGCTTCTCGGGAATGAAAAGTCTGCTTTGAGCTTTTTGGTTCGTACGTGTCCGTATCTAACTGAACCTCTGCTTTTCACTGTTCACTCTGTTCCTGTCTCTCACCCCTATAAAATTGTTGTCACTTTGTTGCACTCAATATATTTTAATTGCACGATTTCACAGTTTTAAATTTAATTTTTTTTATCACAGTTTTTATGTGTATAGTCTAAAGTCTCGTTGAGTAACACGATTAAAGGGTAATTCTATTTTTAATTAAATAAAAAATTTAAACGTGTTGAAAAATCAGTTTAATTAAAAAATTACTTACAATTTTTAATACAAAATAGTTGCACATAAAATGTGGTTTTCAAGAATCAAAGTCTATTTAAATCATTTTATTTAAAAATCTTGTTTTTCAAACGAGCTTTAAGAACCCGCTGGTTTAAACAAGCTAGGTTCTAAAAAACTATTGATTCAACCTGGGTTTTTCTTAAGAATGTTATGATTTTATATTCTTCCCGATTTTTGTAATAAATAAACAAATGACATGTTCTTCTGTGATCGGTCCAATTAGCAATTTTATATAAGAACCCTTACATAAACCTATATATATAGCAGGGGTATCATGGGAAGACTCAGCTGGCAAGAACTGTGATGCATGCATGCATACATTTTTTTTTTTTTATGTTTTAAAAGCTTGGGTTGGAAATTGAGGCTAGTTTTGGCGAACATTCATGATTTGGGTTGGATTGTCTGTAGGTTGTCTTTAATTGTGTGTCTGCATTAATCTTATTGAGCATTCGTAGGCGAATAAAGCTGCTCATTTTATTTTGATTTTGGCCGCAAGTGTTGAATTTTTTTATTTTTTTTTGTATTAGACCCCTCTCTCCCTCTCTCTCTCAATAATCAATATCACTCTCTCTGATAGGATGCGTTTTTAGGATTTTATTAGGCTTTGGGAAATGGAGGTCTTTTTTTTCATGGCCGGAGGTGTTAGTGACATGCACTTTTATATGAATTTGTTTTGAGACGAATGGCATTTCCACCTCTTCCACTTTTTTTTAAGCCCGAAATTCATATTTTGTGGGATATTTTTGCATTCTAAAAAATAATGAATAAAAAAAATCCCATGGTTATTTACCAAAAATAAAAATAAAAATTGTGTATCAGATTTGTGGTGGAGAGGCTTTTGTGTATTCAATTATTTGATAACAGTGAATCGTTCCTTTATCTTCCTTGAAAATGTAAATAAATTTTGTCAAACTTTTACATCCGTTTGTTTTCTTGTGTAAATTTATTTTCGTTATAATTTTGCAAGCAGGGGCGGTGCCACATGTGTGGTTGTGAAGTTAATTGACCCCATCCACATTGTAAAAAACATTGAGTATTATCCATACATTAACCCCATCTAAAAAATTCAAACATTACCCCATCCAAAACCCACTTTAAAAAATAAAATAAAATTGGATTGACTGTGAGTGGGTGACACATATGTAATATGTTGTGGCGGCCTGGTGGGGTTTATTCAAATTTTTTTAAACAAATCTACCCGGCTATCCCCACATTAATCCAAAATTGAAAACCCTACCCCACTTTGTAAAAAAAAAAAAAACCTTGGGGACCCCTTATCTTCCATCAATCAGCCCACTCACCAATTACCATCTGTCCACCGATCACCGACGTCGTCGATTATCGATCTCTTCTTCCTACTCTACTTCAGGTATCTAGTCATGAATTTGGGTTTGATTTATTTTTTCTTTTTTTTTTATTTCTTTTTCCATTTTTGTGTGTTAATCTAAAATTTTCCATCATTGCATAATCGTGTATGAATAAAAAAACAAAACCTCTTAATATTACACTCCTCTTTCCTTCACATGTTGGACTTCACCCGTTTGTTTGGATAATCATGGATTTGGTTTATATATTCGAAATAATTGATCACCTTTCTTTGATGATAGTTTTTTTTTTATGTCAGTTGTTCTATTTTCAAAAGAAAATTTTATTTTTTTGATAAATATATAATAAATGTAGATTTTTGAAAATGTGGAATTTATTTTTTTAAATAACCCAATCTATAAAAAATCATGGAGTCGTCACTGTTTGCAAATATTGAGGTTTAACCTTAAAAGAAGCGTTAACGTATATGAAGGGGTAAATTCCCCCTCCAACCAATATAAGCGGGTGGAGTCTCCTTATTGGGTGTACATCTGACCAAATATGGAATTCGCACTCACAGAAAAGATAAGGGACTCCGTTGTGGTGTCAACCAAAAGGATTATGTTGCTTAAGTCAATAAGGGGATTCAAAATGTGTTAATGCTCAATTGATCAACTCGATATCCCATACCTTTGTTCGCTATCCTTTTCCCCTTTTTATGGGGTCTACTTGCTCTTGGACTTTTGTAATTATTGTCCCCCTTTATTGGCTATGATGGACGAGTACTTTTAAGGAAAAACTCTCTATTTAAATGTCATTAATTGTGCCCTTGATCATCCAGGTTAAACCGATAATTAATCTTAATGATTGCTTGACCGTTACAGATTGTGCGAGGGCTTGACTGTTACTAAGGTCATGCTTGTGGTCTGGTTGGGTCTTGGGGTTCTGATCGGAGCGTGATGTGTCATTCGCCCTCGAGGTGTAAAGACTTATAGAGAGTTTGACTTGATCTAGCCTCAACTATTCGGGAGTGTCTAATCGCTACTCGTCTACTATGCTGTTATCTGGTCATCAGTCGTCGGGCATGGTGATCCATTAACCCTCTGACGCGTGTCACTTTTTTAGAGGGTATGTGTTTTTCCCTCTACAATATATATAATTCCACATTATCGATACTCAAATTCATATGCATTTCATGAGTCCATCTAGTGATTCAAAATTTCAATAATTTGACGATGTAAATTAAATTTAAACCAATTTATTTTAGTTGGTGGGGGAGGGGAGAAGAAGTTGGTGGGAGTAAACATTCCCTTTCTTTTTTTGTATCCATCAGTCAATTAGACTCGAACAATAAATGAATTAGGCTTAAACCCTATTTGAGACTGCGTTAGAATGAAGTTTGCGTTTAAAAACACGACGGAACACTTCCTCTCATCCAAGTAAAAATTCAGCATTGACATTTCAAATGGGGTGGTGACAGTAGAAGGCATTTTTTTGCTTTCAATAACACATGGAAACAATGCTTTTAAACCACCACCTTGAGTTTTCGAACGCAGTGTCCTAGGCCGCGGATCCAAACGTCCCCTTAGTTAGTTATATGAATTTGAAACTAGCTCGGCCCATCAATGTCTTAACATCTCCATCTCTACCGTCTGATCCTTATTCAGAAAAGAGGGTACGTCTATCCCCACCTGCCCAGTTGCTGATCCCCCCTAACAAAATAAAAATAAAAAGATTTGTGCTTCATATAGTTTGTAGTCATTAACCCCACCGACCTTGATTCGGATGACAATATCCTTGTCTACGAAGCAAGAGGCGCCGTTGCCGCTGCCACCTCTACTAGAGGAGACCGTCGCCGACACTGCTCGATGGGCCATCATCCGCCGCTCCCTGGCCTCCTTGAAAGCGTGATTGTCTTACCTGGAGGCGGCGTTTCTAAGGAGATACAGGAATTCGACGACGAGAGCGAGAGCTGTGAGGGCGAACTGGAGGAGTGAAGGGAGGTCCAATGAGGGCGAAGAGGGTAAGAAGAGCATCTAATAGGCCTAAGGTCACGAAGGATCCATTTTTTGGGGGTTTTTTTCATAGAATCGATCGAGGACGGACTGGGTTGTAGCAAAACATGGCCGATTCAAAAGTCTACTTCAACAGGATGCTGTCGGCATATTTTACTCGGGATGACAAGAGGCCCATCGACCTGGGACAGGGCTTGTCGACACATCTTGGGTCGAGAGTCCTTGGTTAGTATGACAATGCACTCGTCGATCTGGTCTGGCGAATTCGAATACGTCCTTGTCGAGCTAACGAAACAAAAATTTATTTAAATAAACCACAAGCTAACGATAGGATGCTTTTAACATTGACCAAAAAAAACCCATGACATCCACATCTTTAATAGAAATTACAAAACACACCCCCTAAAGCACATATTCAAATTTACAATAAACCACCCACCCTCACTTGATCTTCCCCTCAGCTTGACATCCAAAACCCTCTCCATCTTCGCTTGCACCACCTGCGCCCTCTCATTGATCGCCTTCGCCAGCTCCATCCCCTCTGTATCACCGCCCTCACCTTCTCCAGCGTCGCCGGGTCCACCTCGTTCAACTTCCTCGCGCTCATTGTCGCCCGCTGCCTTGTTCGACTCCGTATCATGCTTCTTCACCATTTGTCAAACCAGTGGATCCCAGAAGAGGAAAGAGAGAAAAAAAAACTGTGAAAAAAATGAGGGTGGTGGGATTAGGTTTAGTGTGATAAATATATGGGTTAAAGACATTTTGCATCCCTGCAAACATAGATAATCCCATATAAGTCCCTGTAAAACTTGGAGTAGATACGAGTCCCTGAAAACTCATAAAAACCTAATTATCATAATCAGATTAGAATTTTATTTAAATTTGACATAATATTTTATTATCATTAATTGTGTAGACATTATAGTCTCTATAAATAATCATAAAAAATTAATCCATGTAAAAATCATATTATCATTGTAAGACTTTTTATATTTCTTCATTTTCATTGAGGTATTGATTGAAAATGGTTAACAATTTGAGGATCATTTAATCATTTCATGATTATATGTTAATTTAAATAAGGTAGGTTGGGTTATGATTAATTTTTGTTGAAACCAGGGATGTATATGGGTTTTTGTGAGTTTTCAAGAACTTGTACGTCTACTCTAACTTTGATAAGAACTTATGTGGGATTATCTATGTTTGCGAAGACTTTGATATCTTTAACCCTAAATATATATAATGGTGGGTTAAGAAGTACCAAAAAGACTGGCTGGTGAGATAAGTCAGTCGGTGGGATCAGTTCTTAAGGTGGTGGGCCTAGAACTGCCCTTCCGAAAATAGGAGATATCCATGCCGACGTCAACACCCAAACAACGCGTAAAGATAATCCGCACAATTGTGGAGTGGTTGGATTCGATGAAAAGCAAATCAATTACTCCTGAAATACAATTTCTTGAAGAAATATCGCCGAAACTTTGTTCGATCGCGATTTAGAAAATAAAACCAATCGAAATCGTGATTTCAGATCGAGTTTTCGTCGAGAAAGATGAGTTTCCTCTTCGGCAAGCGAAAAACCCCTGCAGGTATTGCTTCTCTCTGTCTCTGTTGTGTTTTTTTTTTTTTTTTTTTTTTTTTTTCAGTATCATTGAATGAAAAACCTGTTTTTCTGGGGAACATCTCATCTAGTAATTGTAGTGGATCTTCTTTTGAATTTCATTTTTTTGTTTGTTTCAAATTTAAGAAATTCGAACATCGCAAGATTTTGTTTTTTTTTGTTTTATGATTTGGGGGAACTTCATTTGAAATCAAATAGATATTCATGTTATCAACTTCAATCAAAATTTAATGAGAAACTCTGTTTTTGGGTGAAATCTATATTGAATTTACTTTTTTTTTCCATTATAAGATATCAAAATTATTTTGTAGAATCAAATAATTCTTCCTTCCCATGATTCCCGTTCTGGTAGATTCCGAAGGAGAAATTTTGCAAGTGATATCTAAGAATGAACACATGAATGGGGATTTCAAACAGAATTTTCTTGGGTGTTCTAGCAGACAGAGAATGATCAGTCAATTTTTTTTTTTTTTTTGGTCATTGATTCTACAAAATTTGAGTTTTAATGTTTGGGATTATGTATGTTGTATACACTCATGATTCGTGGGGTATGCATTGCATGCAGAGCTTCTGCGGGAGAATAAAAGAATGTTAGACAAGTCAATCAGGGAGATAGAGAGGGAGAGGCAAGGGTTGCAATCCCAGGAAAAGAAGCTCATCATGGAGATCAAGAAAACCGCAAAGCAAGGCCAGATGGTATTCCTTTTTAGCTTTTTTTTTATCATTTCACATTGCATTAATTTTACTTATACTGCTAATAATCGTCAGTGTAACATATTTAGAGAGAGAGAGAAGAAAGACAAGTTCACATTTGTTCCTTTGAATTTTTTTGTGCCTCTTTTCCTGATTCGTGTGTTTTTTTATTGCCGGGCAAAGCGCATTTATCATCGCACCATGAATTATTGTATCAACATATGGATCATGGTGGATTTTTGGACTGCATTTTTATCATTGAGGTGGACTATCGCATTTATCATCGCACCATGAATTATTGTATCAACATATGGATCATGGTGATTTTTGGACTGCATTTTTATCATTGAGGTGGACTATGATTCAGATGCTTTGAACAATTTCAACTGGAAATTAATTGGCTTGGATTGAACTGAACTGGTTGATGTTGAATATATATTGTCCATTTTTGGACTATTTCTGCTGCTATTTATGATGACTAACTAGGCATCTTTTTACATGATTGGCTTTTATTACAAAGTAGATGAACTTAATGAACTCTATTCTCAGTGTGTTCATGTTGGTTACTAAGAGGTTCTAATGGTAAAGGACAGAGCCAAGGAACATCATATTTTTCTATGATCTTTCAATCATACCAGTTGTGTTAATAATTGTTGAAAGTTTCTTCTAGTTGTTTAGGATTTGGAATCTATTGGGATGATCAGAATCTGATCGGAGACATGTAACATTGTAGAACATTTTCCAGGGTCGCTATCTTGGGAATCCATTTAAGAACTGTATACCATATCGGTCTTGTTATTAACGCGGAACTTGATAAGCTGAATATATAGGATCTAGGAAACATAAGCCCCCCTCCCCCCACCAAAAAAAAAACCCGTGCGTGGAAACTATTTTT
The DNA here is from genome assembly GCA_030737835.1 of Acorus gramineus. NCBI lineage: Eukaryota > Viridiplantae > Streptophyta > Magnoliopsida > Acorales > Acoraceae > Acorus > Acorus gramineus. The sequence goes on from CM060854.1 coordinate 2,856,528, forward strand.
TTTTTTTTTTTGTAAAATGGTGTATCTTATGGTTTACAAAGTATGTATATGTGAATTTTTAAAAGAAACATATAAAGACACACATAGGTATATTTGGTTATGTGCTTGACTATTGGTATCTAATCTGTGTGCATTCTTTTTCAGGGAGCTGTAAAAGTTATGGCTAAAGACCTTATTCGAACACGGCATCAAATCACGAAATTCTATGCACTCAAATCACAACTCCAAGGTGTATCTCTGAGAATCCAGGTAATGTTTGCATATTATTTATATGCTGGATCTATTACTTTGTTGATGGGAATTTTCCATTATCGATTAGTGTAGACCATTACATCGTCAAAATCAACAGAGCCTATTTCCCAAATGTCGTGTCAGGTTTATGTATACAAGCATCCCATAATTTCCTATCTGAGGTCATTCTTAAAGGAGGGTTTTTTCGAAAGAGGGTTCTTGTTCATAATGGCATTGACTTGATTGTAGGCTGTGATAGTTTTGTGGGATATGGACAGGAATATTCCCAACCATGCTTCTCTATGCATCTGAAGTATACACTGTCAGGAAACATGATAGACATTGTTTCTTGGATATGAGGATGGATTTGTGGCAAAAGAATATTATATCAGAAGAGATTATATTAGAGCAAACCTAGGCTGATAGACTAAAATGGTAGGACATTTATTTAGGTGGTAATGTGGTATGAACATATGCAACAATTCCCATTAACAATGGGTGAGTAAAACAGATGCAATAAATTTTAAATTTCAAAAAAAAAAAAAAAGATACAATGAATTGGTAGAACGTGGCACAATGTGTGTTTATTCTTCTCCCACTGCCACTCTACCGATACAATGATTTGGAAGAACAGGGTGTGATTTGTGTTTACTCTTCTCCCACTCTCTCTATTTTTCCCACCTTTTTTGTGAGTTGTGTGTGTGTGTGTGGGGGGGGGGGGGGGGGGGTGTTCATAGAATATAGAATAAAGTAGGTCGAGTGTTTTCTGAGGGGAATTCTGGATCACCACCCAAACTGTTGAAAAAGATAGTTGATGTCGATGGTGCATTTATATTTTATGGAACACAGCACAGATACTTATTCTTACATGCAACTAATAACAAACAATTCTTTCTTGGATATATAACATATTTTGAGGATGAGCTATTGTATGTTAATTTTTTAAAACGATTAATTTATAAAGGTAATGCTGAGACTGTCTGTATGAGGAAAGGACTTGCTATAATTCATCGAGTAGGTGGATGATATACCCACCTGACTACTAAATGAAGAGCATCATTTAAAAAAGAAAATGGCTGTAGGTTTACTACAGGAATGACTTTACTAGGAGTTTATGGTGTAATAGAATTCACAAGACTGAGAGAAAACTGTTGTGAAGCAGGCTGCATTAGGAGCCGAGCGGTTGTTGTCGCATGGGTTGGTGGGGGTGTTGGATTGAATTTTTTTTTTATCAAACAGAATCTCCAAAGCCATTTCCCTGACAAGGCTTTGTTCATGTTGCTAAGATTGAGTATTCCCAAGCCTCCTTCCTTTAATTTGACAAAGAAGATCACATAGGGCTAGGTAGATCCCATTCCATTCTCCTTATTTACAGACTAAAAGAACCTTCTTCTAATCTTCTCTATTTTCTCGAGAGAATCTTTTGCAAAGATGTTTATTCTTTCACATTTTAGAGTTGGATTCCATATATCTCTAGAAGACTCCATGGAAAAATGGTGGTTCGATTCGATGTTGTCTAATGGGGAGTTAGAACACAGGCAATGACTCAGTACGAAGGGGGTTGTTGTCTCTCTGAGGGAAGTTACGATAATGTGAGGCTTAACATGCCCAAAGAAGAACCTGCTTCCTCTTCTGACATTTTCAGATAAACAAATTTGAATTTTACAATGCAGTGAATTTTATTTTGATTGTATCTTGATATGGAAATATTGATTGGCCCGCCTTACCTGAACATAGGCTATCTTTGCTGCTTTTCCCAATTTTTTCACTTTTACTATCCCTTCCATTCTTACCAATAACAGTGGAACTGGATTATTTTCAATGTTTGAGCAAATTTTTCTTCTTCTATTGCGAGGGGGTAAGAGAGCTATAGCATGTCAACTCTTCATATCACCCATTGTTCTATTCGTCATTGTTTGACTATTGATCATTTATCAAACCTTCATCTTCTTTTTTTTTGCCATATATGAAAATGTCACTGAACATATTTTCTTTTTGGGGTATACATAGACGCTGAAATCGACTCAAGCCATGGGCGAGGCTATGAAAGGTGTCACCAAGCCATGGGACAGATGAACCGGCAGATGAATCTACCTGCCCTGCAGAAGATAATGCAAGAGTTTGAGAGGCAGAATGAGAAGATGGAGATGGTGACTGAGGTGATGGGAGACGCCATTGACGACGCCTTGGAGGGAGATGAGGAGGAAGAAGAGACTGAAGAACTTGTGAATCAGGTCCTCGACGAGATTGGCATTGACATTAATTCAGAGGTAAGTTGAACCTATCACGTGTATCAGCATCACATCACTTCATTACTATAACCATTGTAATTGCATTCTTTCCCTCATTTTACAGCTTGTCAGTGCACCATCGGCCAAGGTGTCTGCACCAGCGGCAACTAGTAAGGTTCCTCAAGCTGAATCGGAAGACAGTGGGATCGATACCGAATTACAAGCTAGGTTAGATAACTTGAGAAAAATGTAGTTTAACTCCTCCTCGTCACAGCTTGTGATTCACTTAGTGTGAGGTGAGAAAAATTTATCTTCGGTTACTGTAATGTATGAACATGATGTGCCTCCGTACCTTTTTTATGTGATAATTATAACATGTTACACTTAGTTTTTTCTGCTGTCAGTTATGCAGACCGAACCTGTTGAACTCGAGTGAATTGTATGCATGTATTTTTTACATTATTCATAAGATATGGAGCATATACTTTACTAGAGAAATTCATATACTGCTTTAGGTAACGTGGTATTTGCAGAAGTATGTCAGTTCCAACGAAAAAAACATCATAGATTCTACAACAGATTCACTTGAAAAACAGTCAAGGCAGACCAATGGAGTCCTCTCCACCTGCATCTGTCCTGACACTCGAAGAAGGCGTGGTGATGCTTGCCCGACACAGCGGGCAGTTCGAGTGCGAGTAGAGCCACATATCGATGCAGGGCGCATGGAATGAGTGCTTGCACTCGGGCAGCTGACGGACATCCTCTCCGTCCACAAACACCGACAGGCACACCGAGCACTCGCTGTCAGACTCGTGGGATCGCGCGCTCTCCTCCTTGTGATACTTTGACACGGGGAGGCCGTGATCGCCCGTGGCAGTTTCTATGTCGGAGGAGCGGGAGAACCTATATCGGAGGAACCTGGTCAGGCATCTGCCACCGAAGCACCATCCAATGGTGGCGATGTTGTAGGCGATGAGGAGGATGGCTGCGCATACGATCCCGAAGACGCTGTAGTAGTACGGTGCAAGGTCACTCGCCGGCGGCATTGGTGGTGGTGTCATGACAAGTGTTTTTGTGTGCGTGTGTGTTAGTTAACAGGGAATTAGTGTCAAATGACAAATTTATGGGTCTTGTGATGACTAATGACACCATATTTGTGTTCAAACTTCAAAAAAGATGGTTTAATTTGTTTTAATGGTGTAGTTTGCCGTACAGAGAATTGTTTGGGGTCTCTTTCATACATTACATCAATGGTTGAATTAAATTAAGAAAAATAATGTAATATTGTTATATGATATAATATTTTATTTAAAAAAAAAAAAAATTATTTTTAATCCCTACACTATGATAAAAGTTTACACATTATGACAATGTAATATATGTTACACTATCATATTATATGATATTTTAAAATAGATTAAATGTATTAGTGTTGGAATTAAAACTCAAAATCTTCTAAATGTCCGGTTTTCTTTGGGGAGGAATTAAAATCATATCTCGATGTGACATTTTATGTAATAATTAAATCAATAAAATAACAATTTATATAGATGAATTTTGTGATTTATATCTTCTCACGTTCAGTTGATTGCTTCAAGTGGATTTCTTTTGGTTCAGAATCTATGAAGGTATGTAATATAATAAAAATCAAATGAGTATATACTTGTAATATATTTATTAAAGTATTGAATAGGATGACCTGTCAACACATGCAAATTAATTTTTTTTTAAAAAGTACATACAACAGAGATAGGCCAGGTTGGACATTTAAGAGCACACAAATATTTGGTTGACAGTTATATTCATGGAGTTTTAAAGTCAGATAGCATGTCCTATTCATTATCTCATTGATGTAGTCTGAGGAGTTCGATATTTCTTCTTCCTCGTATATACAATTTTGGTAGATTATATGAGAATAAAGAAGAAGAAAAATGTTTGGATATTCATGAATGATCATAAAAACAAAAAGATTTCATGAATGCAAGGAAAACCGATAAAAAAAATATATACGACAAATGTTTTTTTGGGTTATCGACGTGATCATAAAAATATCATGTGTTGGCGCGGCCGCGTCTATCAACACCCACCAACGCCACCGCTTTCAAAACTCTCTTCCACCAACGCCACCGGTATCTTAGTTCAAGAAACTCTCCCTTCTCAAATATTGTCATGCATGATATAACATACTACACAATAAATCCATTAGAAAAATAATACGTGCAAAATTGTACACAATACTCATTGTCCTTTTTTAAAAAATATAAAATCGTTCACTGAATCAAATATTGTTATAAAGTATACACTAAAATAATGATATTATATATATATATTTTTTTTAAATAAAATAATAATTTTCATACCGATGGACCATTTAAAAAATAAAATAGTATACACTAAACACGATATATCACCGCTTAACCATTAAGCATCCAATAAAAAAAGAGAAACTTGGAAGTGAAGAATAATTAAAAATGTTAAAATAAAAAGGGCCGAGCTTCTGTAAAAAATATTAATAATAATCATAATATAAAAGAGGACGAGCATTACTTTTAGCTACCTTCATTTGAAAGTATAACTTTATAACTTCAATTTTCAATTAAAGTGGTAATATCACTAATAAAGGTACGTTAGACATTCATGAACAACTGTATCAGAGCTCCTGAAAATATGTATATCCTTAATGACTTCTACCGATCATTATCACTTACGTGTAAGTCTGTCAATTATTCGAAAAAATCCAAATCCAAAAAATCAAAAATAAAAAAATATATATTTGTATTATATATTGCCTATATTGTTATCTTGTATGATTAATCACAATGATAATATATTATAATACTATTAAATTTTTAATGTATGATATTTGAAAGAGATAATAAGCCTTAAAATCTCAATTTTAATTTTAATGTCTCTTTAAAATATCACTTGATTATCTATATTAATGTTAATATTCAAACATGTCAATTATCTGATAAATATCCGAATGAATCCGAATCTAAAAATTAATATCCGTATCCAAATTCAAAATTAAGATATTGATATTAGCATATTCGATTCTTATCCGTCCGATTAATAGATTTAGTTACGTGTCTCCCATAAAAAAATAAAATAAAATAAAGTGAAAACTATGCTTCGTAAAGACAACACCGGCCATTTCTCTTAAATGGATCCCCCATGTAAAGCATCGTCGGTTTACGCGGCTTTCCCAACTATACAGTCCTCTTCATTTCCTTCGCTGGAAATTAAAGAAAGAAACAAAAGCCGACTTTGTGAAGCTTCGGTGGTTGTGGAGGTGACCCATGTTTTCGTTTCAGTTTATCCTGAATCGTTAATGGTGATCCGTATACAAAGCTCTGATTTTTCATCCGTGATTGTGATCTTGCAAGGTTTGGGTCTCAGATTTTCAATACAAACCTTAGATTTGATTTTGGGTTCGCATTAAAGTTGGGATCTTGATCAACAATTCCCGAGTGGTTCATCATCTTCAGAAGAATGCGATTGAAAAGATGGAGTCTTTAAGCAATTTGGGGATTAGCCTAAGCTTGGTCTTTGGGTTCCTCTTCTTAGCCGTCTTTGTGGAGCTATATTACCTCCTCTGGTGGAAGAAGAGAATCACCACCACCACCAACAACAACGAAGAAGATCGTCTCCTCTGCTTCAGAAAGATCTCCTCTTTGTGCTCCTCCACATCGGCTCTCACTCCCCAACAGACCCAAATCGATTTGCACCTCTTAAAACCACCCGAAGAGGGTGGCGACGGCGGCGGAGCGGCGGCGGGGCTCATGAGGCTTCACAACCTCTCCGGCCCGCCGAGGTTCCTCTTCACCATTAAAGAAGAGACCAAGGAGGACCTGGAGTGCTTGACGACGCCGCTCTCTTCGCCGCCGTTATTTGCGTCGCCATTGACGCCGATGGACTGCTTTGGGCATAACAAGTTCAACCAAATGTTCGATATGTCGGGGGAGATCGATTGGAGCAGAGTGAGGTCTTCGCCGCCGCCGAAATTCAAGTTCTTGATGGATGCAGAGGAGAAGTTCTACAGGAAGACTTTGATGGCGCCGCCGCCTAAAGTGGGTGATGCTGGTGATGAAGATGGGGCTTTTGTGACAGTTTTTGTAGGAAAGTCTAAAGAGAGGTCCCAACAACAGCATTCATGTTAGGTCCCAACAACAGCATTCATGTTCTTCACAAGTGCTTCCATTGGCTTCTTCACCAGTCTAGGATGGTGAGAAACACTTCATTTGTTAAAATCTTTGGAGATTGTTATTTGGGTCAGTCTCAATTTCATATTTTTTTTTTCCACCATTTTAGGTGGATTTTGATTCTGGGTATTCTGTGCTTTATCAATGAAAGATCTTGTTGGTTGGGGAAGACATGATATGTAAAAAATGGATTGCAGATGGGTGAATCAATCATTCAAATACAGTATATGTGACTATATGTGTCAGTCTTTTGAGTGTCTGATCTTTGTCATAATTGATGTGGGTGGAGTGGTTTTTTCTTCTTTTGACAAAATGCAACTGTGTGTGGTTTCTTTTGTTTCCATAGGTTTCTCTCTTTTTTTGTTCCTAGTTGTGGGGGCTTCTCTGATAATTGATTGACACCATGATAAACACATTTGATTGATTTACTGTTTCTGGTGGCAAATGGAAAGGAATTCCAGGAGTTGCTACATCTATCTATTCTCTTGTTTGTTTCTTGAATTTGATGGATTTGGGAAGAATAGAAACGAGGATAAAATGTAATGGTTAAAATTTAATAAGTTGACATAAATCCTATTAACTATGATGACATGTATGCTTTATTTCTACACATTCATTCAATATTACAACTTCCCTTTAATAAAACAAGGATAAAATAAATAATTTTCCTTTTATGAAAATGAGTATGTAATTTATTTTTTTATAAAAATACATTAAAATATATATTTTATTTTTTTATAAAATTATTTGTTAGAGTATTGCATTTCATTTTTTTAAATAAAAATACATTACTTATGCACCTTAAGAAAAAAAACAAAGTATTTGGGGATGCCAAAAGGAGTGTTTGGATATCCAGTGTTAAAAACACAGAGAAAGTTTGTAGCAACCAATAAGAGGCATCATGTGGGCTGTAAGAGTGTATTAAAAAAAAAGAGTATAATTTTCTATAGATTCTTATTAGAGTCTAATAAAAAAGTAATAATTCTTTTTTATACCGCTTATGTGGCAGCCTCTTATTGGCTGTCACATCTTTCTCGTGTTTTTATCATAGAGGATCCAGACTCCCAAAAGGAACTGTAATAATACAAGCGCCTTAACATTTCATTATAGAATTAGATATTTTTATACACAATAATATTAAGTGACACATAATTAAGAGGAATTAAAGTGCTGTTACACATAGCCTCTTTTTCAGCTCTAATTCAAGTCTTATATGTTTCATTAACGTCATGTACTCACATTAATGAGGTATATGTATCAATAGAAATTTTTTACATTTTTTATAAATGTATTCATGCAATTCATTGAAATATATGTTTCAGTTTTTATAAAGTCTGTAAATTATTACATGAGGTATACCATTTTTCAAAAAAATTTAAAATGTGTGTAGATTGAAATTAAGGCTGAAAAAGAGATTACACATAACATTATTCTTCTAAGAAATGCACCAATTATTTTTAACTTTTTTAAGCAGTTAATTAATTATTTTTTTTTTTGGCTGCGACCGAAATTCTAGCCGCATGTGTTTGCCTGATTTCGAAATGAAAGTAAATGTGGGCCTCACCTTTTAATTCCATGAAAACATGGCCCAATTCAAGGCCCACTCCCATTTTGAATTCAAATATATGTAGATCTAGACGAGAGAACACAACACTTCTTTTTTTAAATTTTTTTTTAATCTCTTTTATTATTTCATTTTCTCTTTTTGGGTTAAAAAAATATGGGTGTTGTTATACGTGTCGATAGCTATCGACGCATATGTTCATGTTAACAAAGCATATATTTTGAAATAATTTTTTTACATTTTTTATAAATGCATCCATGCAATTCATTGAAGTATATGCTTCATTTTTTTTATAAAAACATGTAACTCATTAGATAAGGTATACTATTTTTAAAAAATTTAAAACACATATAAAAAATGGGTTGAATATAACATTACAAAGAGTGATTACAACTATGAGTTACACCCAAAAATAAATAAAAAATAAAAAAATCTACCAATCCTGATAAATTTAGCTTCTTTTGTACATAATCATAGGATTGCAGGTAATTGTATCTTTTTTTTTTATTCTCTTTTTTCGTCACACAAGGGGTGGGTACAAACCCAAAACTAAGTCCATTAGGGACATTTACGTCATTTTTTCGGGATTGAACACGGGACTTTCGCGTGATGCGGGTGCATCTCAACCAACTTGTCGTGAGTGGTGGTGCAATAAATAGTCGGGTGTGTTTGGTTGCACGGTTGTAAAACTGATTTCGTAAGAATTTGATTTTTAAAATTGATTCTACAGAAAGCTTATCTTGTTCAGATTTTTTAAATTATAGTTTTTGGATACTATTTATCTGAAATTTATATGCGAGAAGCTGTTACAGTAAAACTATTTGGTTGTACGATTGTAAACGCAGCTTCATGCAATCGCAAACGTTGCGCAATCACGCAACCAAACGCATTTTTAGTGTCAAAGACATTTATGTTGAGTTTTTATCTATACTAATATTATTTAAAAATAATATTTTATTAAAAATTTTATTTTTTATTTTTTTTAAAGGTGTTTAAATTGTTCTAGTCTTTTATCTGGAAAAAAAAAAAAAGTTTTCCAGTCTTGGTTTATATATATTATCTATTTGTCGTCTCACCTCACTATAAAAAAACTATCACGCTTCACTCATGCGCCACTCATTTTTAGTTTACAAATTATAAATTATGGATTTTAACTTGTTTTTATAAACAATAAACATGTAGCTATTAAAAGGATTAAAAGGAAAAATGAAGTATTTTTACCTAGCTTTCATATTCTAACTTTTTAAAGTTGTTTTTAGCTTATATAATAAATTATCTTTATTTTAAATAAGTTCTAATAAATTCAAACAAACATTCAATGGTGTTTATTTTAAATTAAAAACTGTAATTTTCAGCTTAAAAGTTTTAGGGTAAAATCAATTTGAACCCTTAAAGTTTTTGAAACCTACAGAAATACCCTTAAAGTTCAAAAACATGCACTTACATCCCATATTGTTATATTTTTCTTTTAAGATGAGACAAAATAATTTAAAATTATTGCTTTACTCTTAATTCTCTAAATGTTAAAAAAAAAAAAATTAATTAATTCTAGTTAGTTTTTATGAATATCAATTCATACAATAATTAATTCTAGATTTCCCCCTAAGCATCAGAATCAGAAATCCGTCAAAGATAACCGTCCATTTTTAATTTTGAACCTAAAAAAAAAACAAGCAGTGTGTTGATCTAAAAAACTCCACCGCCGCCCATCGCCGCCACCGATACTTGTCTCAGCTTTGTCTCCAAGTGAGTCCCCCTCTCCTCTCTGTCCCACATTTCTGTCTTTTTTTGTTTGTTCGTTCTAATTCTTTTATTTTGTTAACAAAGTTTGGATCTTGCGTCGTTCTGATTGATGGGTGGGTTTTTCTTTTTAGGGTTTTGATTGTACAGATGTAGATTTGGGGATGTTTTGGAAGATGGGTTTGTTTTGGTTTTCTTGATTGGCATTTAAAAAGAACTGCTTTTGGGTCTTCTCTGTTGTTTGAATTCATTGTCTACTAATGTTTTTTTTTTTTTTTTTGGCGACAAACATTATTGATTGTTGTTGTGTTGCTTCATATTTGCCACTGCCATGGTAAGGTAGATAGAACTATTTTTGGGTTTACCTGTTATGGGTTTTCATTTTTTGTTCCATGTATTGTTGATTCCTTGAGACCACATTAAAGCTTTATGAGTGGCATCTCTTATTTTAGTTGCAATGAACAATCCACCTATCGCATTTTCTTTTCAAGTAATCAAGTTAGATGCTATTGTATCTGATTCAATCATTCATATGGACTAGTCCCATGAAGAATTTGATTATCTTGTATGATTAATCATAATCCTTAAAATTTCAATAACCCACACATTTTGTTTGTATGATATCTGAGAGATACGAGAAGCTCTGAAGTCCCTATTTCGATCCTTATTTTTCCTGATTGCACATCCTCCCATCCCTGGTATCCCAACTAGTGTATATATTTAGGCATGTTATGTGAAAAGATCCTAATTTAAATAGTGGTATCCCTATCTGAAAGATTTAGTAGCAGGTGCAGATATTAAGATGTTGGGTTTGTATTGATCCATTGACAGACTTAATCATGTCCTAAAATCATTTTGACAAGTTATTATCAATCCAAATTGTCTTTCAGTGCTTCAATAGTTCATATCTAGTGACTCCCTGTTCAATTTTTCACTTGTTTCCTTGAGAGGACATGGCTCCATTCCACGATGCTAAGAGGTGTCATTTCTGCTCTACAGGAAGTCAAATTTTGAGGAATCTTCCTTAGAGCATCTCTAACCCGAGCCTTTGGAGGGTGTTGCACTCCAACCATCCCCTTCTATTTTTTTATTTATCATTTTTAAAATTATATGAAAACTCATTAATAAATATTATTAATATTAATCCATTTATATAAAAAATTATACCATTGAAAAGATCTCATTAAGACCTTTAAAATGAGTCTCATATTAAATGATTTTGAAATTATTTTTAAAATAGTAATTTTTTAATTGAATAAAATAGCGTAATTCTTGAATAATCAAAGTATGGGGATTTATTTAAAATTAATTTAATAAAATAGTTTAATATTAGTCTCATTTTGAATGTCTCAATGAGACCTTTCCAATTATAGTATTTTTATTAAAAATGGATTAACATATTTAAATATATATATTAAGTTAAAGTAATTAGTGCACAAACTAAAAAGTGAAAAAGGTGATGTGGAGGGTCAAATCCAAATATCAAAATTTGGAGGTGGATTTTGAGGGTAGTTGGAGTACACCACCCTCCAAATTTAGAGATATGGAGTGTGGTTGGAGTTGCTTTTACATATTTCTAACGCATCTCTTATTTCAACCAGCTCTTTGTGTGCTTTGTAATCTTATCTCAAATCAGCTCTTGTGTGTTCTGTAATGGCATGGCTGAAGTTCAATGGGATTCCTTGTGTCTAATGCCTTTCATGCGAAATATGTAAAAGTGATGCTAGTTTATTTGCATTTTAACTTCAGTTGATGTGTCATGTTACCTTAACTTGTCCATCATAAAGACTGGCATTTCCATGTTCACTCCTAAAAGCTTTCTATTGGGAATTATTATCAATTTTTATGGTTCCAATATTAAATTGTCCCTCTTTTACAGGTTTATTTTTTCCCGCCTGTAATTTTGGCTTTGATCCCATTTCAGTTTTGTCATGGTTATGGCTTTCTTTCTGAAAAAAAAATCATGATATTTTAAATGACTTTGCAATGTGTCAACAGGTAAACTTAAGAATAACATGCCAATGTTGTCTTGATTCTTCTCGTGGTATAGAAACTTGCTTGGTGTATTTCTTTGACTTCTCCTTCTTTACAGTGAGTTACAGTTATAGCCTTATGTTAACTTTCTGAGTTGCCAACATTTTCCAATTTATTTAATGTTAATGCTCTACCACCTTTGTTAATTTATCATTTTTTTCCCACACCGTTGCCTGCACTTATTTTCCTTCATGGGCTGATATGGTTTGGACATTAGACATGACTGAATATTACATTTTATTTAGATTAGTGTAGTCCTTAGTCATGTTTGTCCATTAAATGTTTTTTTTGAAGAATGGTTCCTTGACCTCTTTCACTGAGAGGGAAGGTGCTTGCCGCCTTTACCAAAACTCGGTTCACGCTTCTCCATTAAATGTTAAGCTTGCATAATGAATCTTGAGGAGTGAATTGTCCAACTTTCAGGATATTTATTAGGACATCTGTTTGGTTGGTTTATGGAAAAGTATTGTTTTGAAACCAGAGTATCCAATTGATGAGTTCATGCATTTATTCCTCTGAAAGTTTCTGAACTTGTGATGGTTAAATGATATTGGAATTTTGTGATTAGGTGAACAAGTAGCATGGGTCGGAAGGCTGGGCTAATACGTGTAAACCCAAAGAAGTTTGCTCCTGCTGGAAAACCATGTTTAAAGGACATGGTGACATTTCTTAATTGTCTGGCTCTCAAACACAACAGCGACGAAAAATGTGTGCAAACGAGGGACGCCATGTATGCCTGCATAGAAGCTCAGGTAATGGTTATTACCCAACAATAATTGTTTCCATCTTATAAGGTTCAATTTAACTCCGCAAGTATTTTTTGTAAGCATCATCTTCTCACCCAAGTTTAAACTCATCTCTTGATTGTTAAGAACGTCCAAAGCCTTACTGTCAAACATTTACCCCCCATTTGGTTTGTGAATAATTTATCTAGGCATAAAATAGTTATATAAGGACAGAGGAGAATTAGATGATTTTTTATTTGGTTGATTTTTTCCTATGTTTGGATTTCTCTTTTGTTTGTTTGATTAGAATATAGTTATGGTTGTGGAATGATAAACTGGAATAAAACCATACCTGCCTCCCAGGTATAGCTATCGCCATAACTTATCCACACTAAGCATGATTTTTTCAAAATTAAAATTATTCTACCCTTATCCACCTTATTTGTGAATCAGATGGGGGCTTATGAAGTATACTTCAATTTAGTTGTCACTTGTCATGCCTGTCAATCGCCTGTCGGATTATTCAGTTGGCATGATTTTCATGATTTCTCTGGGCATTGTCCATACAAGTTTGGTCAAGGAAACCTGCCTCAAGTACATTCTGGATGTAATGCTTATACTGATGCATTTTTAATCTCAAAAGAAAACTATATCACTTTCCATTTTATTACCTTTATTTTCTTTGGGTGGCAACCATGCACTCAGATAAAATTCTCTGTCGCAGAAAATGCAGGCGAAGAAGAACCCTTATAAGACCCTCAATTACCATCTACAGAGGCTTAGCAAAGGAATCAAGTAGAACCCTCCCTGTAATTGGTTCCAGTGAAACAAGAACAAGTTGTTCTTTTAGGTGATTTATTCTGAGATTTGCCAAATACCATATGGGAATGCCAATTTGAATTGTACGAGAAATTATTTTTCCGCCAATAAAGTTCTCATATGGTGTCGAGACACCTTCTGTCTGTAACAGCTTCTCACAAGAAGCATTGCTTTTACTGGGTCAAATATGGCATGAGCATGACTTGATTTTGTGATGGATTTCAGCAATTATTCCCCATTTGGGGCATTAGAGATCTTCTGTAGTGCATTCTCCATGAATTGAATGCATATACATTTTTGTGATAGAATATACACCGACATGTTGAAGTATTTAAGTTAGTGACATGTCTGTTTAAAAACCCAATTTTTTTTTAAAAGTTGGAAGGTATCACCATTGGTTTGTCTGTGTGAATCCTGGAATTGTCATGTGCTTGTTGGGGCTTCAAAATTCCCTGTTCAGAGAGAATATTATAACCACTTGTGGCTTATAAGCTCTACAAAATGAATGGATTATTAACAACCTGGTTTTAATTATCTTAACCACTCATGCAGAACAGTGTCAAATCCACTTGAATTGGCTTAATTACATCAATCTCATTGAAGACATCACGACGTTAATAACCTTTTGAATTTCTTGCTACATATAGATAATAAAAACAAATCAATTGAAAGTGTGCCCTTCAGGAAAGGCATGATTATGGTGTCGATGAATCTTCAACAAGAAAATTTTTAGAAAGAAAGCTCCTTTTCTCCAGTCAGTTGGAGGAGGTGATATTGCAGCTGCACAATTTGCAGCAGAAGAGGAAAAACCATGAAGCCAGTCAAATTCCAAGAATAGTACCATCAGGTATGCCGAGTTCAACACATAGTGATCTCAGACCCACCTCTCGCAGCATGCTAAACGCGCACACCCCGTAGTACGAGTGGTATAAATCTGGCAGTTGTCCGGGGAACTTGCTGAAGCCGCCATACTGGTGTGGAACAGAAACAAGGGAATTAGTCCGAGGATAGATAGCAAGCTAAGGCCCTGTTTGGAACAAATTTTCAAAAAAATCTTATGCTCTAAACTGATTAAAACAATCGATTATTTTAAATCTACTCTCAACCAATTTTTTTCATAAAAGTTGTTTTGTTGGTTTTTTATCCATAACGAATCAAAATCCGAAACCAAAAGTTGAAGTTTGAAATACCTGTTTGGAATCGATTATCTAAATACTGATTTTACAAAAGCAAATCATTTGACAAAATGGGGCGCCTAAGTCGTCAAGAACACAAGGATTGAGTTAAGAGGAAGGAAACAAAGCAACCTTGGTTTGGCACGTAAGCAAGAAAGCGCGAAGAGAACACTTGTCGAAGATGTCGTAGGCTCCTAGTATACTCAATACACCACCAACCCTGCACAGTGTGGAATCTGTCAATCTATGTGAATGTGAAAGGGGCTTGGAAAATGAAAGGTTTCTTGTGCTGACCAAAACGCGTAGCATGTGTCGCTAGGCTTATTTCGTCTCCCTTGAAATCCACCATCTTCTATTTGCCTCTGTCATAGAAAGATAGGTAGTGTTAAGATTCATAGTAGTTAATAAGATGGTATTGTCATCACGATAGCTCACAGCATAACATTGTGTCTTGATATTTTAAATGATCAACCCACCAAATAATAATTGAGAGTTTTACATTATAAGCAAGATTGAAGTGCACCTGCACACACCATTGCAGTAGTGATGGCACATCAATGACGGAGGATAACATAGGTTTAGATAGAAAATCATCTCTGATAAGCCCCATTAGTTGGAGAGCTGCAACCGCACAGTAAGTTGCACCACCTGCAGCTCTAAGACAAATGTAGGTATTAAATTTAGTGAGAGTTTGTGCATGTATGTCAAGGACATGTTCTTCCACAGTTGAATATCAACACATCACCTGTGATATACACCTGTTATGCTAAAAGCACTTAAAGAAAATCAAGCACTACACTGGATACAGAAGAAGTTTTTATTTCTTTATTTATTTCGAAGAAAAAATATCTTTTTTTTATTACCATGAGTGTGGATGGGTGGTTCAAGCACTGCTTGAACAAAAGAACTCCGATACACTCTCATCTGAGAAACACCAGCAGTCTGTGGACTACTCGATTAGAAATGGCAAAAATAAAGGTTCAGTTTTTCTTATCTAATAGCTTTTTTGTATAATAGGAGATTATGGATTCATAAGTCTTGGACTTCACATTGAAAATGATTCATGGTGTCACTCAGTGAAATGTCTTCAAAACAGTTCTACATTGGTCAATCTAAATCATTTAATCAATTATGTACGTCTTCTATGGATCATGCCTGAAAACTGGACTGGTCTGTGTTATCCATGGAAGCTAATATTATCATGCATTATGTGTCAGATAAGGTTGGTGATCTGTGACATGCATCTAAAAAGAACTAGAACAGAAGTAATCACAAGGTAAGAAGATACAATCAATTTTGTGATTAACAATGAACAGTGTGTGACGCAAAGTATATAGAACCCTTACTGCCGACTTCAAAAGCTTTAGAAAAAGGTTCAGGAGATTTTATCAATGCTTACCATGAGATTCTGAGCCTGGTAGTAAGCCAAACCCGCCATCATATGACTGCAAGCAACAACAAACCATGAAACGTGTCAATAATAGAATGAAAACCTGAAGCAGAAAACACCCACATGATTGCACTTCCACAAACCTGGCATTCAATTATATACTCTGTAGCTTTCTTTTTGTCCATTCCATTCCAATCATTCAGCATGTAACAGATGGAAGCTGAAAATATCAAATAATGAATCAGCATTAGATAAAGGAAAACAATGAGCCATGTGTGTGTGTGTGTGTGTGTGTTTTTTTTTTTTTTTTTGAGTGGTAAATAGAAAAGCAATCCTCAACATGAGCAAGTTGGTAAAAATGAAAAACAGAAAAACAATGAAACATGCAATTGATATTGGATCATATGTTACAGCCCACTATAGGCAGATTGTTGCCATGGAAAGGTTAGAAAGAAATACTCAACATCTTTTGAACTCAACAAAGAGCATTGATAATCAATATGAAGGCCCTCAATGTCAATTAATTAGTGCATTGTCCACAAGAAATGTTTCCTTACCAGCACAGTACACAAAACGAAGGTCTGTTTCTGCACCAAGAATGAATGGCATAAAGCTGAAACAACACCAAAAAATAAGTTTGAATTTGGCATGGAAGCTGAAACATAAATACATTACATCAAAGTTTCTCTTGCTAAAATTACTTTTCCATGGTGAAATAAGATAGATATTCACACTCAAAACGTAAATAACATTCAGTCCAGTTGAATTGTGATCCTTAGGCTTCCCTGTCAATTCTCCTGAACTCTAACCCAACAAGTGCATCCTACAAGTACATGACAAATTGACAATCAGCCATTAACATGTTCCACCTGCATATTACCAAATCTCACGGGATTTTTACCCTTCATTCAAATTAAAATTTTCAAACACTACATTGTTATGGGTTTATTGTAACTGGTCAGAAAACTAGGTGTGATGCACTGTCCTGTTAATTTGTTTTCATATGGATAAAAGTTAAACAAGTATTCTTGTGAGTTGTGACAATTCGTTGAGTGCAACAATATCCAGAAGCATTTAAATTCTAAACTAGGTTTTACTTCTTTTCACTACCATTTTCCTGCCTTAAGAAGTGCCATCACTTGAAGAACTTATAAATCCTCAAACATGAAAAAGATCTTTTAAGGGAAACAATACGAGGATCTACAAGCAGACAAGTATATGAAAAACAAGCCTGATTTTATTAAATTTCTCTCTAGAAAAGTGTTTCTGTAGCTACTACAAAGACCATGTTTTTGGCAAGCCTATGGTACTTACAATCCAAAAATTCATTTTGTAACAAATGCAAACTACTCAGCTAACACATCAAATGTGTGTCAAGATCAAACTACATCTATAAACAAATGAAACATTATAAAATTCCCTTTATAAAGATGACAACATTGGTTGAAAGTATGTCTCAACAAGAAAAACAGAGTTTGAATTTTTTAACTCAGAGTGAAAAATTCACCTCCCATCAGGCTGTTGAAGGTTTCTCATCGAAACTGAAATGGACTCGGAGTCGATACTAGACAAATCGTAACCAATCATTTTCAATATCGCTATCGCACAGTACGTGCTGGCCAGATGACTTCCATTCAAATTCACAGCCTTATAAGAAAAATAAATAAATATAAGACCAACAGGTGAATTGCATCCAAAAATTGAAATGCATGTGAAATCAAACATTAAAAGACTACTAATAGCACCACACCTCACTATCAACATTCGGAAACTGCGAACTCCTCGAACCATGAAACCCATAAAACTGTCCTGTTTTTAAGTCTCACAAAAAACACTGATCAACATTTCCACTAATAAATCAAGAACAAAACATAAAACAACACATAACAGACTCAGATAACAATACCATCATCAAAGTCGGTCTTTTTTTCAGGAGATCTTCGTAGCGACAAAACCCACCTCGCAATTCGGTCACTGTTGACCTAAAAAACCAAAAACCCATAAAGATAATTCAATCGAAATTCAAAAATAAACCCAAAAAACCATATTTTCTCAATCAAAAGAGGGGTAAGAGATGGGTGTTAGTGGAAGATCTGGTTTTTATGTTGTTGTTGAATTACACGATCGAGGGCGTCGAGGATGTGAAGAGCGGAGACGACGAAGTAGGCGAGGGTGATTCGATTGATCTCCTGCTCCTCGTAATCGCTCGGAAGGGCCTCCAGCGCGTCCGAGAAGAACCGCACGTGTCGGTCACGTTCGAAGCTTGGGGGGTTCGGATCCATGGCGGTCTCCGGCGTCTCTCGCGGTCACGGGACTCCCTTGCACGCCTGGAGAGGGTAAAAATTCGATCTTTTTTAATGGGGTTGATTTAATGGGAAATTGTTTGCATTTCCTCGAAAAATATAACATTTGTATGTATATCCTCTGTAGATATAATTTCTTATATATATACCCTCGTCCATGTCTCTCCGTTATAGTCCACACACTATACACAAATTATTTTGAGGCAAATTTTTTGAAAAAACAAAAAAACAACTTAAAAAGTCTTCTAAGATCTAAAAATATCTAAATAAGTCAAGGCTGGAATAACATTGTTATTTAAAAAAAAAAGTGTTTAGTTATAAAGTCTTTATGGTGTGCCATGACTATAGACCGAATAGGCGACCAGCTGCATAAGACCCCTTTCTTAAAGAGGAACCCCAGATAAAAAAAAAAAATTATATTAAGCTTTTAATATTAAAATTAAAATTATCTTCTCTTTTATTATAAATTTTAAACCTACAATTTCTTTTCTTTGAAAATATAATCTTAGTTGACATCTTTTAGTAATTTTTTTTCTTTTGTTTTTTTTAAATCTTCTTCGTATCTTTTTATCTTAATTTTATTTGTTATATTTGTAGCTTATTCCTAGGTATTTTTGTTTTCTTTAGAGAAAATGATTTTTATTTTTAATAAATCAATAAATAAAAATAGATTTTTATTTCTTTTTTAAGAGAGAAATTCGATTTGTATAGGGGTCTCATTTTATGAATTGACCCAAGGTCCCATTTAGAATTCTTCAACTTAGAACCAGCCCTTAAAGTCTCTATAACTCCTTAGGACCCTATAAAAAAATCAATACAGAGTGAACAAGATTATACAAATGTCTCTTGCGTGTGAATCTAAGTTTAAAAGTTAGGTTTTCAGTAAAAATTACAGTTTTAGAACAAATTTTCAAAAATTTATTTTTGTTATAAATTGTTTATAACTAAAAGTTACTTTTTATTTTTATAAAAGAACTTCTAAAAGAAACTTTGAAAATGAAATAGAATTAAACACGATTCCTATAAAAAACAATTTATTTAAAAAATATTTTCAAACATTATCTTGACTTCAGAGACACTCATATTTTAAACGCTGAAAACATTTAACACCTTTTTGTGTTCGAAAAAAAAAATTTATAATGCAAATATTCAAATTTAAACTTTCAATATGATTTAATGTAAAACAGCGAGGTGGATTGCACGTGCGACCTTGCCATAGTTGTTGGCCATTGATATTTGATGATTAAGTGCTGTTATACTCAATTTTTTTCTTAGTTCAAAACACAGTTCTATACATCACGTTAAAAATTCTGTGAAACATATACCTTATTAGATATTGTATATATCTCATTTAAATATTTTTTTATATTTATTAAAAATGTATTTATTCAACTCAAAATAGAACAATATACACTTTTTATTAAAGTATATAACTAATTAGATGATGTTTATTATTATTTTTAAAATAAAAACATATGAGATCTGAGTTTTGATTGGTAAACGTAACTGAGTCTAACATGATTACCATGCCAGGCTGCACCTCTAAAGATGCACGTGTAATCCATGTTTTTATTTTGGCTTGAGCACGCTTTAATGAAGAACAAGACCATGTTTTTATTTTGGTTTGGGCACACTTTAATGAAGAACAAGACAGGTAGATAGTTTCAGATCCAAGCAACACCCACAACAGATTTTATAGTGATTCTTTTCCCCCTGTAGAAGTGATTATGATGACTTGTGTCTGATGCATGGGCTGATAATTTGATATTGTTTAGCTAGGATATTTGAACTCTTTTGAGAGTTGTGCAGTATTCATATTACTTTTTTCACCTGCTAAATTTGATAAAGGTAAATAATTTTATATAAATAAAATATATTAGTAAAAGGTTATGTGAAACAATCATTAACATTCATTCTTTCATTTTCTTTTTATATTAACACACATTTTATTTAAAGATGAATTGGTATTTAAAGATATACAAATTTGTCAAAGACTTAAAAAAGTAAAAACGGATTATATATGAAGACTAAAATGATTTTTTAATTATAAAAATGAGTTAAGTTAATGGATACCGTATATATACACTGTATTGTAGTTATATTTGCGTAAAAAACAATCCCATTTTATTTAATATCACCTTATTCCATGAAGTTACATTGGCAATTTCATGAAGTTATGTATATGTTCCAAATAAGAATATTTCAAGAATACTTTCAGGCCAGGCCTTAGGTCTAGGCAAAATAGGCAGCTGCCTAGGCCCCCACCCAGGGAAGGGCCCCCAAATGCCCACATTAGCTATATATTTTTGTTATGAGTTTCAATCCAACCCACCGTGAAATCCAGTTATTTTTAACGTATATAAGAGCCCCAAATGAAAAAATGTAATCAATCCTGACTATCTAAATAAAGTTTTATTCATCCAATGGTTATAATTTATTCTACATAATTAATTTTTTAAACCTATTTTAGAATACGAATAGTCACTCCCTTCTCTAACCTTTTTTTTATTTTAGGGTTTCTTAATGGCTATGTTTAAAAGTTTTGCACCATTTTAAGGTATTTAGCCCCTTCTTGAATTTTAGATTTGCTTAAATTTTTTTTTTATTCTTGGATATATTTTTTTTATAATTACATTCACGTATTCTTGTTAATTGGATATAAAATTAAAAAGTTAAACATTACAATTTCATTTTTTGATATGATAAATTAATTCTTAAAACAAGATAGATTTTTTTTTATAGGGCTTATTTTGAAAATTCGTCTGGGGCAGGCCCCCCAAATTTTTAAAATCTTAGAGGGTTTAGACTTGTATCTCAATGGTTGACAAATGACAAGATAAATTTCAAATTTGATTTTTCAAGACATTATCGTCCTACACACTAAACTCCGCATGCCACTATGGAAGAATAATCTATCCTTCAGTGAAAGAGACAATAGAAATGAAAATGGGACCAGTCAAGATAACACAACCCTTCAATCCAAATCCAATTGAATTGGGTTGGATTTAGATCAAATCCACCACTAAAATTTTAGTAATTATATCCCACACACAAGTCTTGGAAAACTGGTTTAGGTAGTTTTTAGATTTGTAAGAAGCTGCTTTTTTCAAACCTGTTTTCAAACAGAAAAACTAGAATCAAAAGCTGTAGACAGATTTTTATGAAAAAATATCCAAAACCCAAGTTTCAGCGTCCTGTAAAATCAGTTTTAAACCCAAGCTATTGCCTAGAATTAATTTTGTAATCGCGCAACCAAACACAGCCTTAAGTTCCATCTTTTGTTGCAATTTAACATAAAATTTAAAAGAAAAAAACTTATATCTAAAATGATATTTCCAGGGACTTGAAAAAAAAAAGAAAAAGGGCAAGGGTTACTTATGCCTAAATAAGGAAACTTCAAGGGACCTCTAACAAAAAAAACCCAAAAAATAGTCACACGTTTCATGTTCACAAGCACCCACCACCGACTCCCCCTCCCCTCTATAAATACCCCTCCAAAACTACTCCTTTTAATCCTCTCTCTCTCTCTCTCTCTCATAATTAAAAAAACCCTAACAAAGGTAAAGCTTAACAAAAACACCACACAATAACACACAACTGATCCTCCTCAACAGATACAGAGAGAGAGAGAGAGGTCCATCAATGGCGGAGCCGTACTGTACGGACTGCAAGAAACAGACGGAGGTGGTGATGGACCACGCCTCCGGCGACACCGTCTGCCTCGAGTGCGGCCTCGTCTTGGAGGCTCACACCATCGACGAGAAGTCCGAGTGGAGGACCTTCGCCGACGAGTCCGGCGACCACGACCCCAACCGTGTCGGCGCCAGGACGAACCCCCTCCTCGCCGACGCCCCGCTCACCACCTCCATCTCCAGGAGGCCCGGTAAGGGCGGAAAGGGCGGGGGCGACGGGGACCTGGTCTCCTCCGCCCTCGGACGGTGGAGGAACGGTCACGATCCCAATCGGAATCTGGTCGCCGCGTTTGGGTCGATCGCTGATATGGCTGAACGGTCTCTGATTTTCTGTTATCTTGTCTGAATTGTTTTTTTTTTTTCTTTTTCGGGTTAGGGTTTGATAAGAATGAAATAATTGAAAATCAGACCATGAATGAAACGATCGAAAGATCATGATCTTGTCCTTGATAGGATGGATGGCATGGAACACCAAGGTTTCTTTTTTATTCGTTGTTTTCAGTGGAAGAAACTGAATCTTGTTATGAAGACGTCATTCAGTCGAGATTTTTAGGGGCATTTGGACTTCAACAATGAAGATGCTTTCTTTCTTCTTTTCTTTCTAATTGAACAGCTGATCCTGTATATATTTGTCTGATTCTTCATCGATCAGAAAAGCATCTTTGTTTTTAAATTGGTATGATCAGTCAATATTTGTGGGGAAAAACTTGATCTTTATCAATGGAGGTGCCTTTTTTTTTTTTTTTTCTATCTAACTGATTTGGGTTTCAAAAATATGCTTTTAAAGTGTTGGGCGGCTGATCTGATATTCCGTGCTTGTGTTACTTATTGGTTTTCTGCTGTATAGCTTTTATATGAATTCATATACATGAACTGTTAATGAAATCAGCCTGACCTTTTCCTTTTGTTTTTCCAGGTTGGGCCTTGTTGGGACCATTAAGGTAAGAAACTTGGGTCATATCTTTGAACAATGGCATTTTTTAGCGTCAAGGTCATTTGTTGAATAACATAAATAATAAAACTGTTTTAGTCATTGTAATTCATATAATCATTGATGGTGGCTGATGTCTCCTTTACAATTCTTATTATGTTGCTTCTTTATGTGCCATTTAGCATTGGGTAACTCAATATGTCTCTGTATTTTGGTTTCCAAAATTGATAAGCAATATTGGCATTGGAAATGCGTAGACAGTATTTGTTAATTAAGAATACTGAGGCATTTTTAAATTCTCTGCTCTTCTACTGACATCAAGTCTCTCCAATTTTTTCCATGATAAAGTTGTTTTATGATGAAAATCTAAAGGGAATTTCCATCTCCCTGTTGTAGTTTGTTTTGCATAAGGAGTACTGGGTGAGAGATACCTCAGTTTTATCTCCTTTTCCTGCTGAATCTCTGCAATTTGATTGAAAATGCAATCTTTTCTCTAACTTATAGTTGCGCTAGAGACCTTCTTGTTTTGGGAGATGATGGATTTGTGATTTTTGTTTAGACTTTAAAATTAAAATTCATCGGCGATTCAGATATTTTTAAACCTTTATTTCGGTTCGACGGGCAACAACATGAATTTTCCACATGAATTGCTTAACTTCTCAGGCTATTATATCACTATTTTATCATTAGTTTTTAATTTAAGTATATTTATTATCTCTTGTAGTTTTTTTATCCAACACTGTTTGTGTTTTTAATTATGGATAGTTCCTTCTGTCAATGTACTCTCACATGTGTTCTCTAATTATTGATGATATCTGCTGGGCGTCTTTGAATTATTGTTGACGTGCATTGTCTTCTTTCATTTTTATTTTTTGGGTTTGCAACTTATGTTATGGTAGTAATTTGGTTTATGATATGGATGTTTGCTTTGGATTTGGCTGTCATAGTGTACTAGTGTTTATCTTCCATGCTTAAGGCACAATTTTTATAAATTGGATTGGTTAATGTTATATATTCCAAGGATTTCACATTTGGTTATATATAGCTGCAATTGTTTGTGAGTCAGCCTGGATTTTTGGTTGGATGCAAGAAATTTCTGGCCGTTATTTGCTTTGGAAGTTTTCATGTCACGTCCCCCTACTGATCTTACTCGTTTTGTTGATGTCTGTTCTAAAATGTGCTTTGAAGGACCGGGCATGTGAGATATATAAGAGAGTTGAAGATCGCAAGTCACTTAAAGGGAAAAATCAAGTTGCAGTGGTGGCTGCTTGCTTGTACATTGCTTGCAGACAGGAGGACAGGCCTTGCACTTTTAAGGGTACAGATTGAGCTCAGGATCTGTATTTCCTAGTTCATACTTTAAATTGTATGAGATGAAATTATTTGAATTTGTCATCCTATTAGAGATTTGTTCTGTCGCCAATGGAGCGACAATGAAGGAATTTGGTCAGGCAAAAAGTTACATTGAGAAACAGCTGAAAATGGAGATGGGCCAATCATTGGAGATGGGAGCTATACATGCTGGGGACTTTCTGGTGGGTTAGATTTGTTAATTTACTCTTTGGTTGTGCCCTTGTTGGTCAGCATTGCTATTTTTGTGCTCTGGAAAATGGATACTGGATATTGATTTTCTATGGTTTCTTTGCTGTGATTTATCTGCATTTTGCAGAGGCGCTTTTGTTCTCATCTTGGCATGAGTAACAAAGAAGTCAAAGCTGCTCAAGAGGCAGTCCAGAAGTCAGAGGAACTTGATATAAGGTAGTTATTTTGGGTTTATCTTTATTTGTCTTGTCACAAGGATTTTGACTATATTGTTTCAATTTATAGATTTTGTTCTCTACTTATGCATTTCATTTAGGAAATGCTTGATCTATTCAATGCAATCTTACCTTTTCCCTTGCACTTAAATTTATTATGATCAATGAACCAAAAAGGGCTTGATCTATTCAATGCAATCTTACCTTTTCCCTTGCACTTAAATTTATTATGATCAATGAACCAAAAAGGGCTTCTTTCCTAGAGTTTTGTTAGGCCGTCTACCTTGGGCTTCCAGGCGGCCACCTAGTGTGGTAGTGCCCCATTCCAAGTGCCTATCTCTATCTAGGGTCGACATTGATCCTTGATTTCTTTCCTAAATAAAACTCCTAAATTCTTAACATTTTTTCCTATTTTGAAATTTCTTAGGTGCTAGCCTAATTGACATTTAAAACATTGACAACTCGAAATTTGAACTTTTAATTGGGATCAAATACCAAAAATCCTTTAAAATTCAATTAAAAAAATCAAAGACATTACTCTTATGAGAAAATTTAACTTAAAAGTTCCCTTTCTATACAACAATGATTGGTTGAAATATGTATATAAAATAAACAACACGGCTGGTTTGGCAAGGGGTAAGGTTTTAAGGATAACTTGCCCTTATTAGGAATAAAAAGTCCACCAAATTTTGTCCTTTGTTAAAATCAGGATAAAAAGTGAAGATCATTGTTATTTTAGCCTTTAGGTGGAACAAAAATCCTCATTTTCATTTCAAAATCAGGGCAACTGTCCACACTTTATTCTTATTATTTTTTATAACAAATGAGATAAGTTGTTCTCCCCTCACTTATCCTCTTATCTCAATGCTTATCCCCTTGTCAAACTAGCCCTACATGTATAAAATCAACTGAGTTGTTCAAATTGTTGAACTTGGCATGTTAAGTGTTAAGATTTTAAAGGTGAAGGTTATGAAATGATGCTTAGAGAAATACAACCTTTTTCAGTGCTCTTTGTATTGACCATTTAATTACTGTTGTTTGGGGTGTTATCATTGCCGCTTTTTTTTTCGAAGATGAAAATTATCATTACTGTTGAATCCAGTGTTTATGATTTCCTCTTCACTATAATGTTGCAGCCTTTCTTTAAGCTGTGCCTGTGATTTGAATATCATGTTTCTACAGGGTTGTGGTCTGTCCTTTTTAAGTAACACCAGATGCTTTAAGAAGTTTCATTGATGCAGTATACTGGTTTGAATGCATCTTGTGTCAAGTGAGCAATTACGTGTACATGAAGTGATTTCATATGCCGTAGTCAGTTTTTACCTTTCTGGAGAACATGAATTGCGGATCAATTTGATATGGGGGTGAATACTTCTTGAGCGAAAAACAGAACTGTCAGACTAATGGGGAATTTAATTGGGTCTTGAATCTTAACTTTGAGCTGATTTCCTAGCCTCTCTTGGCAGCATAGATGCAACATATATTCCTTGTGAGCCACAAAGGAATATTGATGTTCAATATAACTGAAGCTTTAAGACTCGGTGAGATTTTTGCGATTAAATCTTTAACCACCATATCCTTAGAAATGTAACAATTTGTATGCAGAATTCAGGTTTGACAGAGAGTAGGCCTATACGATCAAGTACCACGGTGTATCTTAAAACCCTGGGTTAAGCTAGGTTGCAGCTGTGGATTTGCTGTTTAAGATAGGGATAATGTTTTGAGCTGGAGAAGGATAACAAGGAAAGTTTGCTGTTTGAGTTTGTTTTGGATTTTTGGCTTAAGAGGATCAGAAGAAAATTTGAGGAGATTCATGTAGTAGATTGCAAAGTCTGTTATATTTTGTAAGAGTGCGCTTAAAGAGTTCATGCTTACATTCAATCCAGCTGGAGCGAATGTTCCTCATAGGGGTATATCCTATTGGTAACCCTTTTCCCCCTTTTTGTAGGTGGACCTTTTTTTGTTGCCTTTTGTTTCTTCCAAGGGAACCACATCAAAAAGACAGAATTCCTTCATTACATAGGGTTACTCCAAGGGACGTGCTCACTGGGCTGCTTAATACTCGTTAAAGGATAATGAAAATCCAAGTGGGTGGTTATGTATAGATCTTAGTTGGAACTTATCAGGGTCATCTTGAGGAAAACGGAAAAGACATGAATTCCTGGATTGGTTTAAATTGAGAAAGATATATATATCTGGTGTTTTATTGGAGTTGGGAAATAGACTTCTCTAGTTGGGAAAAGATATTTATATGGTTTGCATCTCTCCCCCCACAGAGTACTTTTTTTATGTGTGCGCGCATGTTGGAAATATGGGTATACATCACATTATATTAAATTGAGCAGCTGATATATTCACTTGGGCACTTTTGTGAAGCTTCTTGAATTTCAGCCATTATGACAGGAAATATGATCAAGTCTCATTATG
Source organism: Acorus gramineus (assembly GCA_030737835.1). NCBI lineage: Eukaryota > Viridiplantae > Streptophyta > Magnoliopsida > Acorales > Acoraceae > Acorus > Acorus gramineus. The sequence goes on from CM060854.1 coordinate 2,883,749, forward strand.
CATTCCCAAACTGAAAAAAAAAAAATTGTATGTTGAATAATGTAACTTATGGAAACAAAAATGCACTTAATAATATCAATGTTCAATTCTTTAATTAAACCTAGCTATAATTGAATACTGATGAGGAATAGTTGGTTATTTCAGTTTGATTAGAGACAACTGCAACATCTTATTATGCCATCTATAAATCTGTTTCTTTTACCAGCATAGGCATTGCAGGTGCATGTTAGCTCATCTACACTGGATTTAGGTCAGTATGTTGAAACTCATTCAAGCAAATGTCGTTCTTCAATTGCAGGAGGATTCCTGTATCTATCGCAGCTGCCATCATCTATATGATAACCCAACTATCTGACGACAAGAAACTGCTTAGAGGTTCTTTTTGGCTATATCATTAACATCATCATCATCGGTTTATAATCATTCATGCCCTTGTGTTGACTTGAACTATGTTTCAGATATCTCTCTTGCCACGGGAGTGGCAGAAGGCACCATCCGAAATGCCTACAAAGATCTATACCCACATGCGTCAAAGCTGATACCGGCTTCCTATGCAAAAGAAGAGGCCCTCAGAAACCTCTGCAGGCCGTAAATTTTTACACAATCAGCGATTTGCCTATCGCTTTAATCAATCATCAAAAACAGCTCGCACCATATGATAGTTTTTTCAAAAAAAAAAAAAAAAAAAGTGAGATTGATGACACAGGTTGAGATTATTCGGTCTTCCACCAAAATGGAATAAGTATGGTTTTGAGAGAGAATTGTTCTCTTTGAGATCAAGATTGCTTTATTTGTTTCAAACAGAGATTTTAGAACTGCTGGTAGTACAATTTTTTCAAAAAATTAATTATGTTCTTGTGCTACTGGGAACAGACATCTTTGTTAAAAAACGGTCAATTTATTATAACTAAATTTGGTGTATACCAATATTATTGAATTTTGTATTTGTGTGAGAGATGCAGTCTCAACATTCTATGGTCTACTGATGGTATATTGTAGGAATTATTGAACATGACTCGGTGGTATCTACTGATTTTTGTAAATCCGTAGCTTGTACAACATCAGGAATGCTATGTGATTGTGACATTGATTCAAAGGAAACTATTATGGACCACTTTTTATGACATATAAATTAGAATTGTGAGTTATGCAGCTTAATAGCTTATTATTTGTATGGGTCATGATTGTCTAACCATTTGTCAAACAGTGTTTTTTTTGTATTTTGGTATTAAAGAATTGTATTGTAATAAATCTCTGGAACTGTACAATGCAAATAGGTACAAAAAGGGTTGAAGCAAGAAGTAATGCTCAAACATAAAAAGAAGCTTAGATAATGCACAGATTCACCTTTAGAGTGAAGGAAAACTAGTCCAGACTGGAGTGCATCCCCCTCATTTTTTGAGTAGAGTCCTTTTATCATTTAAAGTTTGCTGGATCGATTCATAAGTCCTGTATTTGTGATTTTCAATTAGAGAAGCAAGAGTGTTTATCATTGCTTATGGTTGGCCCCGAGAATAACTCATATTAATTAGAGCTTTTAGAATGATGTTCTTTATTTTTTATACATGATTGTTTTGGTGATGCCAATACAAAAAAATTGATAATTTTTTAAGTTAAATAAAAAAACATATTCACACTACACTTTTTTTTTCTTTGAGTACTGATACACGTAGTCTGTTTTACAGCCTGTTTTGTATCTTCATACGCTATGATAACATAGTATATATTATACTATTATAGTATATACTGTAATCCATTTTTTTCATTTTTTTACCATGAAAAAAAATATACTAATGTATCTCATTATATACTTCATTTTATATAATAGCATGCATTTCAAAGGGTGAGTGTATAATTTTGTAAAAAAGAAAAACGGGATGGACTGGTGCTGCAATGGAGGCTACGTGTGTCTTTTTCTTTTTTATTTATTTATTTATTTTTGGGGTAAAAGCCCATTGGGCTAATTTATATTTCCATCAAAAAAAAAAAAAAAAAAAACTACACAACATGTTTCACTATATATAACCTGTAGGCACCTGAGCCTGTTGTATACAAAAAGAGACAGACGATATCACAGGGGATAACCATCTTCTAATCAATATCATCCTGTAGATATAACCCATGATATTGAAGCCTGCTTTGCCAAAACTTGAGGAGCTTTCACCGCCTCCCTGGAAACAATTGGATCATCTGTCATGCTACAATTGTGAATTTGATCAATGAATCCCTGAATTGGCTCCCAGAATGTAGTAATCGGAGAATAGTCTCTGCATCAGAACTACCATAACCAGCAGCTAATATACATCATCTTAGGAGAATCCTGAACAATAATAAAACCAGCCCCAGCCTCACTTGAAATTAGATCTACACTCCCATCTGTAATAAGAAATATGTTACTTATTAGAGTGTATTTGGGGTTGGATCATAGGCCGATTTAAGCATAAGGTATGCGAATCTCTTTGGGTCTGTAATTTCACACAATTACACTTAACGAAAACTCTGGTGTTCGTCTCCTGTCATAGGAACCAAATCATAGTAGTTAAGTGTAGATTGCATCATGATCGAGTTGTCCGTGGTATGCAATAGGGATATTTCCATACATGGTAGTGTGTCACATAGACGGATACACCACTCTTAAGGGGTGATTGCATCACACTAAATGAATTCACCCCCTTGAGGTGTGATGCAATCATCCCTTAGGGTGGTGTGCCCGTCTACGTGGCATACCACCATTCATGCTACAGGAAAATCTCCTTGTTGCATGCTACAGATGATCTCACTCTGATTAGATCAATGGCTTTAAAATCTTGTGGATTATAGTTTCCACCAATGTATTCATTCCACGAAAGTTGGGCAATTTTGCTTAGTTCAAATTTTGAAGCGATGGAGGACCAAATGCAGGTGGTCAATATTCTCAATGGAGATCTAACAAAGGGGACAAAAGTGCGGGAGAAAATTTTGGTTTAAAATCATGCCTATTCTAATCATATTTTCTATAAGCGCGGGAGAAATTTTTATTTTAGAACCATGTCTATTCCAATCATATTCTCTATCTCGCGCTTAAGATATATTTTATTAATACATTTTTTTAACATGATAAAATTATTAATTATTTAAAATCTAAAAAACAAAGTAGATCATACTAAAAAGACAAAAAAACAGTCATTAAAAAAACTGTTAACCCCAATAGTTGTTTATACAATGTAACTTACTCTCTAAAAACTCCTAGATCTAGTTACTACTGAATGGGAGAGATTTGTTTAACTTCTCACATTTGAGGAGTATCTTTGAATATGATTTTTGCATACCCCTCCATAGATTTAGTTAAGGAGTTCCCAAGAAAACATATATTAGATTTCTAAAACACTCATTTTTCATTGTTTATAACTAAAGTTATATTTTTATTTTCTTCCAAAGCTAGGACTATTTCGGGCATATGAAAACACAGTGTCTAGATATAATTCTTGCAAAAACAAAATTATCCAATGTGTTTCCACACCTTACCCAAGGTAGTTTTCAAAAGTTTTCTTTGATAATTGAGAGGACGCATAAAACTTACAGTGCGTACATGTGGTATGAAACAATGAAATAGATTTTGGATGAGAGTGTTTAATTTAGTGCAAGCCAACATAAAAGTAAAACTAGTGCCTAAGAGGCTTCAATATAGAAGAAGATATCATACCCACCAAAATAATGATGAATATCATATTATTTAAAAGTTCAACTGTCATGTCTTCTGTGATTTTTTTTTTATAAAAAAAGCATAAATCTACACCGTCTAGATAAGATCAGACGGTCTAGATTTGAACCACACCTAAACTAGTCGGACGCATAGAACCACCTTATCATAATTCTCTCTCTCTCTCTATATATATATATACATTAATGTGCATTGCTTTCTCTCATAAACACGAATAACTGAAGCTGACCTGCTGGTTGCAGTTACCAACCGGGGTTCAAATATAAGTGGCAAGATGATTATAAAAGTTTTTTTTATATACTTCATATACATATATGTCATGTATGTTCTTAGGCAGAGCGTTTGGCTGTACAATTGAATAACTTTTACATTTATAAGAAACTGTTTTTGCAATCGTGCAATCAAATAGTTTTATTTTAACAGTTTTCTGCAGACATATTTTAATCAAATAGTATTCAAAAGCTACGATTTCTAAAAACTTTAGGAGGGAGTGAATTTCTTACAGAATCAATTTAAAATCTAAATTCCTACAAAATCAATTTTATAATCGCATAAACAATGGGCACCCTTAATAACAAAGTATTTACCGCAGTTGTTTATATATATCACACATCTAACCAAGCATACCTCTCATCAGCAGAAAATAAGACTACACGCACCACAGTGCTAATAAAACAACCGACAACTATAGCTGGCATGACGCATTCTTTTTATAGTTCGAGCATATGCTGTGTTCCAATCATCATTCATGTCGTGTGTTAAATCATTAATTAGACTTATTATATGTCATTTGGATTAGAGCAAACTTCATTCAATTTTGACCATTAAATTTGAAATTGACGACCATAATTATCATACCCACAAAAAGTTTAAGACAATAACAAAGCAAACAAGATTTTTCTTCGAAAAACAAAGCAAACAAGATGGTGAAAATTTAAGGATCAGTCTAACAGTCTGATTCTCCTTTTTTCCAAACCAGAGTTACCAAACGGACGGCCAAAACATGGTTGAAATTAATCTGTTATCAAGTAAGTCCTGGTCCTTGAGGTCAGGAGATTCAGTTTTGCTGAACACGTACTAATCGATCAATATAAAATTCCAATTTCGTTGAACATGTAGATCAACTTTTCCCATAGAAACCCATTTTGAAGAGTTTAGCATGTCATAAAAGATTTCCATGTTGGTTTCAAATCATGGTTTTGCCTTTGTAAAGTCATAAAGGTTTTCTTCGACATGTAGGTAACCAAGATTTTACAGGCAAACCACACACATATATATATCATATACAGTTAATAAACCGATCACTACTGATACACACTAACAATTTACCATAAACCTCAAAACTATTTCATTAAACCAGGTGTTCAAAATCAAAATACTGCACCATCCTGGAGGTAGATCAAAATCCAAATTTATAAAACCAGCAATGTATCAAAGCAAATTATCTAAAGCTAGTAACAATAAACATAACCACAACCTCCAAATGTGACTTGAGGCCAACCCCAAAAATATAGAAGGGCAGCAGAAATCAAGGTTTGAAAATAATTCAACCCAACAAAAAGCAAAAGATAGGCCATACTAATGATAAGTAGTCCCTTAGTCGACCTCCTCGATCTTGGGACCAGCGCCGCTTCCACCTGCAGATGGAATATCCTCATCCATTCCGGCACCACCCATGCCTGCACCCATGTCACCACCGGCACCCTGGTACATCTTCGCAATGATGGGGTTGCAGATGCTCTCGAGCTCCTTCATCTTGTCGTCAAATTCATCAGCCTCAGCAAGCTGGTTGCTGTCGAGCCAGTTGATCGCCCCATCAATGGCGTCCTCAATCTTCTTCTTGTCGGCGGGATCCAACTTCGATCCGATCTTCTCGTCCTTGATGGTGTTCCTCATGTTGTAGGCATAGTTCTCGAGTGCGTTCTTCGACTCCACCTTCTTCTTGTGCTCCTCGTCCTCCGACTTATACTTCTCGGCCTCCTGCACCATCTTCTCAATCTCCTCCTTGCTCAGCCTGCCCTTGTCATTGGTGATGGTGATCTTGTTCTTCTGTCCAGTGGTCTTGTCCTCAGCGGAGACGTTGAGGATGCCATTTGCGTCAATGTCAAAGCAGACAGTGATCTGGGGGACACCACGGGGAGCAGGAGGGATGCCAGATAGCTCAAATTTGCCCAAGAGGTTGTTGTCGCGGGTTCGGGTTCTCTCACCCTCATAGACCTGGATGAGGACACCGGGCTGGTTGTCGGAGTAGGTTGAGAAGACCTGCTCTTTCTTGGTGGGGATGGTGGTGTTACGGGGGATCAAAACAGTCATCACACCTCCAGCAGTCTCCAAACCAAGCGAGAGCGGGGTAACATCGAGCAGAAGAAGATCCTGAACCTTCTCATTTCCCTCACCACTCAAGATGGCAGCCTGAACAGCAGCACCATACGCGACGGCCTCATCGGGGTTGATGCTCTTGCAGAGCTCCTTCCCATTGAAAAAGTCCTGCAGGAGTTGCTGTACCTTGGGGATACGAGTGGATCCACCAACAAGAACAACATCATGGATGCTGCTCTTGTCCATCTTGGCGTCACGTAGACACTTCTCAACAGGCTCCATGCACTTCCTAAAGAGGTCCATGTTCAACTCCTCAAACCTTGCACGAGTGATGGTGGTGTAGAAATCAATGCCCTCATACAAGGAATCAATCTCGATTGTGGTCTGGGCGGTGGACGAGAGAGTCCTCTTCGCCCTCTCGCATGATGTCCTGAGCCTCCTGAGGGCTCTCGGGTTTCCGCTGATGTCCTTCTTGTGCTTCCTCTTAAACTCCTGGACAAAGTGGTTCACCATCCTGTTGTCAAAGTCCTCCCCACCAAGATGAGTGTCTCCAGCAGTGGCCTTGACCTCAAAGATACCTTCCTCGATCGTCAGGAGGGAGACATCAAAAGTACCACCACCGAGATCGAAAATAAGCACATTCTTCTCACCAACGCTGGTGGCCTTCTTGTCAAGCCCATAAGCGATGGCTGCCGCTGTGGGCTCGTTGATGATACGCATCACATTCAAACCTGCAATGACACCAGCATCCTTGGTGGCCTGGCGTTGGGAGTCGTTGAAGTAAGCAGGAACAGTTACCACAGCATTCTTAATGGTGGACCCAAGGTAGGCCTCGGCAATCTCCCTCATCTTGATAAGGACCATAGAAGAGATCTCTTCAGCAGCAAATTGCTTATCCTCACCCTTGTAGGCGACAGTGATCATCGGTTTGTCTCCAGGGCCAGCGGTGACCTTAAAAGGCCATAGCTTCATGTCACTCTGAACAGAACTATCAGTGAATCTCCTACCAATCAGGCGCTTGGCATCTGAAAACACAAGTAAGAAATAACAATAAGACATTTTGGTTTTGACGAGTACATGAAAATTAGAACAAAAAAATAAGTGCATGGATAAATCAAACAAGCCATCAATGGAGAGCAAACTGTATAAAAGATAAGGCTTTAAATAATTGAAAAAAAAAATCAACAAAGGCATAGATCACAGATTCATATAATATCTATCTTTAAAAATAAAAAAATGCAAACCAATATAATACCACTACTGAAAAATATTTAAAAACATTGATACAGCAGGAAGTAATACAAAGATTAAATAAATTTTCAGGCTCAAGCCATTTACAATTTATAGATAAAAAATGAGAATTTGGTCCAACCCAATCCAAATATAGGAGAAGGATGAATGACAATTTTCTGCAAACCACTTAAACTATGTTATGCCTAAAAGTCAATAAACTTTCAGCAACTTGCCAGTGAGGCAAATGAAATCAAATGAAGGATGGGTACAAATCTCAGAAGGTATCTCCAGTTTTCTGAATCAGGTGTATTAATCACAAAATTCTCAAACAAACATGCATATGATGTGTAAATCATTTTAAGATAAAATGGAAGCCTTTAATAGTTAAAATATCGCATCTAAGCCCCCATTTCCCTCTGAGTACTAATATTGATATTAGAAGAAAAAAAAACAAAATAAACAATAGCTAAAACCCAGCAACCTAGCATAAAGTATCTAGGGGGATTTACACATGTTCAGGGACTAACAAGACATACATTTAAATGAGTTATATAAATTTGAATCAAAGAGGTTCAGGGAAAGATAAGTTCACAATTAGATTAAACATGAAAAGAATTACTAATAGCTTTGGGAATGTGTTCCATAAGAGTTGCTTTGTAGCATATTTCACTCAAATAATGATTGCTATTCCCTCCAATACATACAGAACCATAAAAAGAACAAACATAAAATTCAAATAGGCAATCTACTCAGATTATGAAACACTTCTCATAGATACAAGTACAGAATACTAGCACCTCTGAAGTCTGACATGCGAAAGTTTCATATATCATCACAGCAGAGAGAAACTCTATAACAAAAATGCATGCAACACATAAAAGAATACCCAAAGCCCACATATCGTCTCTTTACTTTCACAGCATTAAATGAGATGTTTGCATCATTAATTTCAAATCATTAAACAATACACAAGCTCCAAAAGAATCATTCTGATTATAAATGTCTTAAGATTTATTGGATCCAACTCTTGGAAAGCATACTGAAAAATCCAATGATGTGGGAATCAGATAAAATAGTAAGGTAATCAGTCATGGTGTATTCTGAAACACGGACCAATATTAATCATCACGTTCCCACAAACCATCACTCATCCATCTGATCAGAATTATCAATTATCAACATTACAAAGTCACAATAATAAAAAACATTATAAAGCCAAACAAAAAGGAAACCTTAATAAATAACAAAGTAGAGATCATCAGAGATCTAAATAAATGCAACCATGTCATAGATATCATATGTTTTGCAGTTTTTCTCACATGATTCTTTTTTTCAAAAACCCATTTCTCAAAAAAAAAAACACAAAGAAATAAGAAAACCAATAATAAATGAAGCCAGCAAAAAGAAAACTTAATAAATGACAATGAAGAAGAGGTCATCAGAGACTTAAATAAACGCAATCATGTTATAGATGTCATATTGTTGCAGTTTTTTTCTCGTCACATGACCCCATATCCAAAAACACCACTTTTCCTCCCAAAAATTCGACCAATAAGAAAACAAAAAATAAATAACTCTAACAATGTCTCCTTAACATATACAATAAAAATGAAAAGAAAGCTATCATCCTTCATGAATCAATACCATAAACTGCTCCCCATGTCTGAAACCAGATATTCAACTCTCAATTCAAACACCAAAAAGTGAATAAATCAAATCCCAATAACATATTATTATCAAAACAAACCAATACAACACAAGATGTAAACTTTCATAAGATAAGAAAAAAACATCATGGTTAATGGAGAAACACCAAAAAACAAAGTCCCAATATAAGATCTAACATTCAACCTCACATAAATCAAATTCAAAAGTAGCAAAAAACAAAATTCAAAAGTTATCATTAACACCAAAAAATTCAACATATAAACAAACAAACCACAGATCTAAAACACCAGACACCCAAAAAACAGATCTGAAGCAGAAATAGTGAAAACAATTCAAAAATAACGAAAAAGCAGAACTTCGAAGTCATACTTAACACCAAAACTCAAAATTTCACCAAAAAATCTAGATCTAAACAAACAAACCACAGATCCACAACAGAAACCAAAAACAAAGCCACATCGAAAGCAGAAACAACAGATCTACAGATAGAGAATCAGTTCTCACCAAATACGGTGTTGATGGGGTTCATCGCGACCTGGTTCTTGGCGGCATCACCGATGAGCCTCTCGGTGTCGGTGAAGGCGACGTACGATGGGGTCGTACGGTTACCCTGGTCGTTGGCGATGATCTCCACGCGGTCATGTTGCCAGACCCCGACGCAAGAGTAGGTCGTGCCGAGATCGATCCCGATCGCCGGTCCCTCTCCCTTTCCCGCCATTGATTTGGGCAGATCTGAAGGACGAGAAGAGGGAGAAACAGAGGGAGGCGAGTGGGTTTGAGTGGAGGCGCTTTTAGGGTTCGAGGAGGAGAGATTGTGGTGGGAGCGTGAGTTTATATAGCTTAAAAGCTAGGGTTTCCGGAATGTTCCGTGGGACTGGTTCAGACTTCAGAGTTGGGACTTATTCGGAGCGAGTTGGATCCGGATGTTTAATATTCGGAGCGAGAGTTATGGATGGAGCTGTATCATGACATTTTTGGAATAAAATTAATATAAAATATTTGATTTTAAATCAGTGTTTAAAATAATTTTATGAGATTTTATTATTTATTATTAACAAATCTAATTATTTAATACCATGATAATCAGCTTTTATTGGTGAAATCTAAATCTATGATCTTTAAGATTTTTCATTATTTATGATTTTTTATTTTAGTAGTTTTAATCATTTTTATTATTAGTGTTTTGTATTTGGTGGCACATATAATATATTTAAATAATTATGTAATTAATAGTATGTTTTAGAAAACAAATTTTGTATTCGTGGCATATAAAAAAATGTCGTTGTCTTTTATATAAGACAATTTTTATGAATTAATAAAATTCTCCTTTTTTGGGGTTGTCTTACTAGTGGTTTCAAGGAGTTATGAGATATTGATGTTATTTGGATCTCTTTTTTTGTTGTTTTGATTTTGATAGCGCATAGCTGTGCAGGAAACAACCATCCTATTAACGGTGATTGTGGAGTGCAGAAACTATTTTGAACGATGCGAGAGGAACAAAAGCAACTTTAGGAGGAGTTTCATCAACAAACATGACAAAAGCTCTTTGTGAAGTGATTGTTGGCATGAAATCTCCATGTTGACAACAGACAACGTGGGGGTGACAGGATGCCTGCCGTGAGATTCATCCAAGGCCAACTTGTTGCTTATAACGTTGTTTGATGACCTTCTCATTATCAACCCGACGTGGAGGACGATTTAGATGACAAAGGTGGTGGACTGTAAAATTATCAACTCAAGAGGCGGCATACATATTACGACTGTTATCAATCAAAGATGGACATCTTCTACTTCGACAGTAACTTTTTAGTCATTGAATTCCTTGATTGGATATGAAAGATTGATAAATTCTTTGAAATGATAGATGTGTCCCAAGAGAAGATAGTCAAGTTGGTGGTGTTTCGACTCACAAGTGGTGTCGTCAAATGGCGAGACCACCTTCAAAGGGCCAGACAACGGCAATGGATGTTTAGGTATTGAGCCTACGGAGTTGTTTGTTTGAATGAATAGATTTGTATAACTATGTCAGAATACGTGATAATAAATTGATATTTATATTCCAAGTTCCCCTGAGTTAGCGTTATTCTATCCAATCTATTATATTGATATAAGAGAATTCACATAACAAATCAACTATCATTACTTTTTTATAAATCATGGGGATTATAGGTCAAATTATATATATTTTTTCTTTTATGAAATCATAATTCATATCTTATTCACATTTTTTTCATAATTAATCTATTATCAACTTCTAACGAGAATAATTAAAACATAACCAAACAGAAAATCTATAATTCCACCGGTATAATTTATTTTCAGAATAATTATAAACTCTGAGATGTTTCTATTCAAACGACACGTAATTGCACTGTTCAAAAAGGCGGCACCGGCGATTTGATCGGTAGGCCGAACCGATTTCAATGGAATCGAGCTATATGCGGGCAGCCCAATTCCGCATAGGCGCCTGCTTAAGCAGGCGCACATGTTTTGATTTTTTAAAGGAGGATCTTCAGTTGGAACAAAAAGGGTCTTCTTCTTCTCAACTGCAACTTCTTCAATCTCGACTGTGAATAAGTTTTGTGATGCCTTCACAATTTATTTCGTCACTCTTATTTAAAAAGCATCACCATAGAATTAATTTATATTAATAAAAAATTATAAAACTATATACTTCCACATACCGTGTATATTTTCTGTGTGATACCCCAATTACACACAAACAATATACCATATATTAGAACACTGTGTAATTAAATATGTTTATATGAACCTCTAATTTCACACCCCTATCCATGGAACACAATTTTTTTTCATTCGATCAACTCCTCGTCAGTCCCCTCTCTTCAGCAATTCGCCACTCCTCTCCATTGGTGTATGTGAGGTTTGATTTATATAGGGTTGAATGTTAGATCTTCACTAAACATCATATCCCATAACAGATTTTCTCACACATTCAGCATAGCACATTAACAAGAAACATATACACTAAAGCCAAGTCCTGGCATACATTCAAAAACTAACAGACAGAAAGAAAACAAAAGATAATCCCACTCTGCAAAGAAAGCAACTTCATAAAGGCATTTCATCCATATCACCAAACTCCCAAAGTTCACCACCTGAGACTCCCTGGAATTCCTGAAACATTAAAACACAACCAACCAACTCAGTCCACCTCCTCAATCTTAGGCCCGGCGCCACTGCTTGCACCACCAGCCGGGCTGTCCTCATCCATGCCGCCAGCACCGGGCATGTCTGCACCTGCCCCATACATCTTCGCGATGATGGGGTTGCAAATGCCCTCCAATTCCTTCATCTTGTCCTCAAACTCATCCGCCTCGGCCAACTGGTTACTGTCAAGCCACTGTATGGCCCCCTCGATCGCCTCCTCGATCTTCTTCTTATCAGCCGGATCCAGCTTTGACCCGATCTTCTCATCTTTGACAGTGTTCCTCATGTTGTACGCGTAGTTCTCCAACGCATTCTTTGCCTCCACCTTCTTCTTGTGCTCCTCGTCCTCTGACTTGTACTTCTCCGCCTCCTGCACCATCTTCTCTATCTCTTCCTTGCTCAGCCTCCCCTTATCGTTGGTGATCGTGATCTTGTTCTTCTGCCCGGTGGTCTTGTCCTCGGCGGAGACGTTCAGGATGCCATTCGCATCAATGTCAAAGCAGACATTGATCTGTGGGACTCCACGTGGGGCAGGAGGGATGCCCGAAAGCTCAAACTTGCCCAAGAGGTTGTTGTCGCGGGTTCGGGCCCTCTCACCCTCGTAGACCTGGATGAGCACGCCAGGCTGGTTGTCGGAGTAGGTGGAGAAGACCTGCTCCTTCTTGGTCGGGATTGTGGTGTTGCGAGGGATCAAGACAGTCATCACACCTCCAGCGGTCTCCAGACCTTGTGAAAGAGGGGTGACATCCAACAACAGCAGGTCCTGGACCTTCTCATTGCCTTCACCACTCAGAATCGCCGCCTGTACCGCAGCTCCATACGCGACGGCCTCATCTGGGTTGATGCTCTTGCAAAGCTCCTTCCCATTGAAGAAGTCCTGCAAGAGCTGTTGCACTTTCGGAATCCGAGTCGACCCACCAACCAGAACAACATCATGGACATTGCCCTTGTCCATCTTCGCATCACGCAGGCACTTCTCAACGGGCTCCATGCACTTCCTGAAAAGGTCCATGTTAAGCTCCTCAAACCTTGCACGGGTGATGGTGGTGTAGAAATCAATGCCCTCGTAGAGGGAGTCAATTTCAATGGTCGTCTGGGCAGTCGAGGAGAGCGTTCTCTTCGCCCTCTCACATGCCGTTCTGAGCCTCCTAAGCGACCTTGGGTTGCCACTGATGTCTTTCTTGTGCTTCCTCTTGAACTCTTGGACGAAGTGGTTCACCATCCTGTTATCGAAGTCCTCCCCACCGAGATGGGTGTCTCCGGCGGTGGCCTTGACTTCAAAGATCCCTTCTTCAATGGTCAAGAGGGAGACATCAAAGGTGCCACCACCGAGATCGAAGATGAGCACATTCTTCTCTCCAACGCTCGTGGCCTTCTTGTCGAGCCCATAAGCGATGGCAGCTGCGGTGGGCTCGTTGATGATGCGCATCACATTCAGGCCTGCAATGACTCCGGCATCCTTGGTGGCCTGGCGTTGGGAGTCATTGAAGTAAGCAGGAACAGTGACCACAGCATTCTTAATGGTGGACCCAAGGTATGCCTCGGCGATCTCCCTCATCTTGATAAGGACCATGGAAGAGATCTCTTCAGCAGAGAATTGCTTCTCCTCACCCTTGTAGGCTACGGTTATCATCGGCTTGTCTCCCGGGCCGGCAGTGACCTTGAACGGCCAGAGCTTCATATCGTTTTGGACAGAATGGTCGGTGAACCTCCTACCGATCAATCGCTTTGCATCTGAAAACAAGGAGAAGCAGCGGTGCATACATCACATTAGTTTTAAATTCATACAAATAGTTCCACGACATATCACTGGAGTCAATTATCACATTAGTTTTAAATATATAATTTGACTTAGTTAGAACAATTCTGTCCAATCACCAAGCTAATACAAAAAAACATATGCAAACAACAGTACAGCTAAGCTTCTCACAATTAATCATATCTTTATAGAACATCCTCTACAAGGTGTAGTAAGAGATTTTCTTTAAAAGTATCATACATCATACACATAATTATACAAACATTTCCAACAATTGATATTAATATTTTTCAAAATTTCATTTTTTATCCAGATTACCACATCTAAAATAACCAAAACTAAAATCCCCAAACATAATATGTATATAAACAAGAGGCATATATATCTTTTTTTTGCTTGGTAAATAAAATTTTGTATTTTCTTGCAAGACTTACAAATGTACGAGAGTACTTTGAGGTGTTACAGAGTGAGGAGAATTGAAGGGTAGTCAAGCTGACTCCCTATTACAAAACACATACAGAATTTAAGGATATATCTATATAAACACGAGGCATATATATCGTTAGCAGATTTTTATGTTTTCAATCCAATAGATCTATGTGTGATAGATCACGAAATCATGTATATATATATAATTTTTATAAAAACACATACATCATTAGAGATTGCTTCCTATTTTTTAAAAATCAAAATATATACTCATTCTCCACTTTACTGTGTCTCAGGGACTGTCCCTAACATTATTATGCAAACTAGGGATTCATCATCAAATAACTAGAGAATACCCAATTGCCAATCACATAGGCATCCAATCTCCTCATGCCGAAATACATAATTTGAAAAGACAAAAGAAACTATCTTTCAATACCGATTTATCTTTTAAATTGTACAACCACCAATATTTACAGAAACAGTAGTACAAACATGTGTCAAAAAAAAAAAAAAAAAAACCAGTTTTTTGTTCAGTCGTTCAAAATTCACACGATACCCAAATTATCTGCTAATAAAATCTTCTTCCCCCAGAGTCCCAGTGAACAAAATCAGAATACCCAATTCGTCTGTTAATATAACAATTGATGGTTTAAATCTACCAAATCAATACATAAAGACAGATACAGAGTCCTCTCAAACAATAGATTATCAAAACCTCTGTTTTCCAACCATATCAGTCAGAGTCCACCCCACTAGTACTTACAGCATCAACAAAATAAACAGAAACCACTTGAACCGATAATAAAAACATCATAAAATTCTCTAGAACTACATCCAGATCTCCATGTCAGACCCAAAAATAAAGAGAGAAAGAGAGAGGACTCACCGAAGACGGTGTTGACAGGGTTCATGGCGACCTGGTTCTTAGCGGCATCACCGATGAGCCGCTCGGTGTCGGTGAAGGCGACATACGACGGCGTCGTACGGTTGCCCTGGTCGTTGGCGATGATCTCGACGCGATCGTGCTGCCAGACGCCGACGCACGAGTAGGTCGTCCCGAGATCGATCCCGATCGCCGGTCCTTCTCCCTTCCCCGCCATTGAAGAATCTCGTCAAGCTTAGATTTTTTTTTGTTTTTTTTTGAAGGGAACGAAAGAGTGAAATCGAAGAGAGAGTGAGCAATCAAAAACGCAAGCTTTCGCTGATTTGTTGGGGATCGAAAGGGGGGAGGAGGAGGAGCCGTAGATATAGAGGGGGCTTTGGATCGAGAAGGTTCTGATGCGTGTTTTTTTTTTTGACCGTTTGATGATCGACGTGGACAAATGGACGGTGTACGCGTGGGGAGCTCCTGTTGATTCGATGGTTCTGGGTGTTTCTGGAATGTGGTGGATTGTTTGGGCGGGAACAGGGAATCGGGATTGGCTCTCGTGGTTTTATTTTTGAAGGGGCGGTTATGCCGGACCCCACAAAGTGGGGTCCCCACCCATTAAAAAAATTAGTCGGTGGGGGTGGGATGAGTCTGTCAGCGAGTCGCCGAATACGACTTGATAAAAAGCTTAAATCCCCCATTCGAAATTCTAAAGATCTAACAATCAAAACAGGTTGAGTCTGGATCTAACTTGACTCTTTTTTATGGACCTGATAGACTCGATTGACCTAATCCAAATACTATCTGATTTTTTTATCTATGATCCAACCCAATATTTATAACTAAATACTGAATAATCATTTAAATTTTTTGAGCATTTGAAATTTTTTTTGACTTTTTGACTTCACGTAAAAACATAAGAATCTAAATCATATTCTAAATGTTTCTTTATAAAAAAATAAAAAATAAAAATAGTCAAGAATTATTTATAATTCACTATACTCTAATTAAAAAAAACAAATGAAGTCATTATAAACCTTTAAAAAGTTCATCGACATCTCTTTGTCTGACCTAGGCTTGTTAATGGATCGACTCGACCCGACCACATATAGACCCAACCCGAATGAATCGACAATCTAGCAGATTTGGTCAGGGTTCAACCCGACCCAATCCAAACACGACCCATTGACAGGTCTAAATGGGAGTAGGAATAGTCAAATGGCCCCCTAATCCGAACTGACGACTCCTAATTTTTTTTGAGATATAGATATGTTTTGGGGGATTTCCAAGATGAGAATATCCACCAACGCATTTATTTGAAATTGAATTTTAATTTTTTTTTTTTGGAGAAACGCAAATTAATGTTAACCGAATTTTCTTAATAGATTTTAAAGTTATAATATCTAAGACAGAAAAAGATGAGAGTTGAAAATGAGAAAATATATAATAAAAAAGAGTGCCCCATAAGGCAAGGAAGAGCTAGAAGAGACTTCTAATTCTTCCACAATCAACGAGCACTATTACTCCTCAATAATCAATGTTCTACCCCGAAATTCAATGCGCTTGGCCTATCTTTTCAATTACTCATCTCATCTCTCAAACTTTGTCAAACTAAGAAAAAAAGAACAAGCTGAAGTTGCTCTAGGAGAAGTTGCTCATAATTTTACTTGTAATGTTTTAAAGGATAGTTTTGGATAGAATTGTACAAATAATAGATAAAATAAGTATGTGTCAAGGGATTTATACATCTTACTATCCATCGTAATATTTAATTATTGTAATATTATATTTAAATATTTTGATTATGAAACTATAATAGTTATTCAATTAATTAATGATGAACTAAATAAAATATATAAAAAAAAATGATGGTACGAGGTCTACAAAATTGACTTGTTTGGGGTTGGGTCCATGAGAGGGCCCAAAAAAGAGAGAACAAGAACATGTCGGCAGTGAGAGCGAAAGAGGGAGTTGGTGGACAGTGGCAGAGGAGACTAGGGATGGTGGGTGGAGGATGGAGGAGGTTGGGAACGTGGGGCGGCAGATGGAGGAGGGCTAGAAAAAAGATTGTATATAACTTTAAGTTATCAAGGACTTCAAAAAAATTGAACAAAAACATCATACATCCTTTATGAATAATAGAAACATGAAACTCTAAAGATTTTGGACTAGTTTCACGTTCATTTTTATTCTACTTCTATTAGTGCATAAAAAAAAAAATTGTAATTCTCTTTGTTTTTTTTTTTGTTCATTCTTGAACATTCCATATAAAATTTCTCCTTCAAGAGAATATGTCATAACCAAATTCTGGATAATGAGAAATTCTCTATTTATACCAGAGTTACCAAAGAGGCTTTCCTCGGAAAATTCTTGCAAATGTGTCGAGACTGAATTCATTCAGGTATTCACGATTTAGATTCTTTGTCTTTATTTGATGGTTTAGATGATTTTATATTTTAATTAATCAAGGAAAATGATATGTCCAACCTTTGTGAAGCCTCATTTGCAGTTCACATCTTTTTTTTAAAAATTTAAAAAAATATACACTCTCCTATTAAAGTACATGCTATTATGAAATAGAGTTTGTATATATACTGTGATATACTAGTGCATTTTTTTCTTTTTAAAAAAATAATTTTTTTTACTTCATGCATATACAATGATAAAACTGCCTACACTATGACAGTGTAGTATATACTACACAATCATAATGTATAGGGATATAAAAATGAATGAATGTATTAGCATTTGCTAACCGTTGATTTTGTTTGTGTCCCTATATGCAATGAAACTTTTTAAGAATTTTAGAATGTCACAGGTTCAGATATGATAATGTGCAAGTTCCATCTGCATTGGTTTTGGATGTGTCTATTTCAATTTTAATTTGAAGATTACATGAGTGGAGTTTAATTCTATACAAGATTTCTTTCAATTCAATATAGAAGTTGTTCAGGCTATTTATAGAACTATGAAAATGAATCCAATGTAATTGACTGTGTCGTTTTGTCAGGCTCTTTGTTTTAAAAAAAACAAAACAAAAAAAAATCTCCTTTTAAAATATGTTAGATGAAGGACATAACTCCTCTAAAATGTGTTCTAGATGAAACTAAGTACGATTTGTATGATTTTCCTGTTACAATAGTGTGACGTGTCATGCATTCATGCAATTGAGATTAGACCTATTGTTCTTATATATGTGCATTTCATTTGTAATTAGATTTACCAAACTCTCACTTGTCCTAATTAATATGATCCGTTTTGATTTGTTTTTTGATATTCAAATTTAATTTTGAGATATTGGAGGATAATCAAATGGGTATGTATTCTTCATTTATATAATTTTTTTCTAGTTTTCTAATTACCATATAAGAAACCTCCTTCCATCTTTAGTTGTGAAAACCAAGAAAAAATTGTAGATTAAAAAATATGGATAAAATAGATGAAATTATAAAATTAATAACTAAGTCAAATTAACCAAAAAAACATTGTTTAGTCAATCGATTTTGTTTATCTCATTAATGGTTTAAGATAGAATATAATACAAATACAATAGGATATAATGACTGTTTACAGTAGAATATATTATCTTTATATTTATTATTTGGTTCGATTGGCTAATGAAAAATAAAAATACGAGTGAAGAAATATATGCATGAATTTTTCTTTAATTTTTTTTAATCATTTCAATATATATGATTTTTCTTTGAAAAATATAGATTAGGATAATGATTTATTGTTTAATTTTGAGGCTTCAAATTTGTATAGGCAAAGAGCAGACATCTGGAACGCGGTGAACAAGCCCTCGTAGAAGAGTCATCAAGACCTACTCATCAATTGTTAAATTTCCACCCAAGAAATTCATATCTTTGCGCCACCGCGAAATCAATAACTTCCGCAATCCCTATCAGCTCTTATCTATAATAAAAAATGGAAGACTGTATTACACTTTTCATTACACAAAAGAAAATATTTTTTTTATTTAATTATGATATAACATTGTTACTCGCCCAAATTACAATAGGCCCTTTATTTAATAAAAAAATAATATATCATTTAATGAGTTGTTTATTTTTATAAAAAATAAAGTTTATATTTCATTTCAGTATGAAATATTCTAGTGAGATATATATATATCATTACAGTACGAGTACAATATTATATATTGTAGAGCTTAGAGTATTGTTGACGCTACGGAAATGTTAGTATAAAATGATATCTCATATTTTTTTTCAGTAGGCTCTAGGATTTTTATTTCGATATGATCATTGTAAAACTTCTCATTGATAATAAATTGATATTTATTATGTGCTACATGGACGTATGCGAGATTTGTTAAACCACATAATTCTTTATATATTTTGATTTGTTGCTTTATTTATTTGATTGATCAGTAACATACAATGGCTCACGAACTATATAGAGCGGTAAATGAACCTCATGCGTAGTCAAGAACTAAATCGATTCATGCATGTTTGATCAAAGAATTTTCTGATCAGTCCTAAGTTAGGACTCCTAACTATTAATATTTAGGTTAATTATTGCTGATTCTATCAACACTGACTAGTCTCAAATAAGAGTATGACATGTAGACACACCTCATGTACTCGGATTTAGAGATTTTTTTAGTAGGGAGATATATTCATAAATGATTCATTTCCATTCATGTATTGTATGTTTAATTCGATTAATGAATTATTCAATTAATTTAATTTTTACATGAATTGAGTTTTTTTTTTTTGTCAATGTAAGAATCCTTTTAGTTAAATGTAAATTAAAGTTGTTCAATTCAATTTAATGTCATAAAAATAAATTAAAGTTCATATCATTGTCATATTATTTTAGTTCGATTCGTGAATATTTAGTTAAATTCATTAATGATGTTCAATTTATAATTTATTTAGTCAGATTATATTATGTAGTTCACATAAAAATTAACTTACGAGTTCAACATGTCAGACATGTGAAACACCCATATACAACAGGAGATAATAATAAACTCACCCTTCTTATCCATGTACAATCATTTTACTTGATAGTGTTATAGGTTTTATCAAACTTTCAGCCTTTTATCAGGCCGGGTCGGGTCGGTCCGGGTCGACCTGCGACCCATTGACAAGCCTAGCTGTATGTATCTTTTTCTTATAAAACTTGTATTAGTCCCGTGAGTCAATTGTTTGACCTTATGTACTAAAAAAAAAAAAAGAAGAAAAAAACAAGGGTTGTGTATGGGCTTTGTCTATCTAAAAGTTTGTAATAGCTCTATGGGCCTATTGTTATAATTGACCTAAAGCTGTCTTATGTACTAAAAAAATAAATAAATTGGGCCTGTTGTTTGTAATCGCTGGCCTTATGTAAAAAACAAAAAAAGAAAAATTATTCTCCGCTTCTTGAAGGGATACAATCTCACTCATTAAGACTTCCCTCTTTTGACTGTCTTCATTCATTTTAGCATAATTATTAATGAATATTTTCTATTTTGACATTTGTAACTCTTTTAATATAACCACTCAAACATAGCAATATAATTTTTTTTTTTACCCACAAAAAACAAAAAAATATTTAGATATTATATAGATATGTTTTTTTTTTATAATTAGGATTTGATTTGAATTAGGATTCCACTAAGATTCAGGTGATATGAGAAAATTTAAAGATTTGTTGATAATCACAAAATTAAGTAAGATTTTGGTAATAAAATTTTATTCTTCTTATTTTTATTTTTATTTTGTTATCCCTGGTGAAAATTCGATAAGTAGAATAGCATACCTACTCTACATCAATATCACTTTGGTTTGATTTCAAGTCCTATACGCGGTTGTGGCGGGTCATCGTGGGTGGATAATTGTTGTGTTAATATTGAATTCATGAGAAGAAAAAATAATCAAATTAATAAAATAGAAGAAATAATATAATTAAGAAGAACTCATTGTTGAACCGCGTTGAGGTCAAGATCAAGACCCGTTCATTATCATAATATATACCAAGTTACAAATAAAAAATGATACACTAAAGTGATTTTGTTTTTGTACATTGCCATGGTGAAACTATTACCCCAACTGCAAAACTATTATCAGTGCTGTTATCCTTGATGGAAGTTTGATGAGTAGAAAAACACACCTACTCTACATCAATATCAGATCACTTTGATTTGGACCTGTGATGGGTCATGGTGGGGGTGGGGTGTGGTCGATAATTGTTGTGTTAATTAATAATGAAGTGATGAAGTCATAATATATAAGAAATTAATAATCAAATAAAAAAATATAGAAAAAATAATATAATGAAGAAGAAAACAACATTCCACAACGAAGTTTCTTGGAAGCTAATTTATAAAAAAATATATATAGAAGAAATAATATAATGAAGAAGAAAACAACATTCCACATAGAAGTTTCTTGGAAGCTAATTTATAAAAAAATATATATAGAAGAAATAATATAATGAAGAAGAAAACAACATTCCACATCGAAGTTTCTTGGAAGCTAATTTACAATATATTTGATACATGAAATTTCCACAGAAGTCAAAACATTTATTTTAGTTTTTTGTTTTCAAAATCATAAAAACCTCTAGATTGTATGGCTTTTGCTTGTTAGAAACCAAGGTACCATTTTTTTCCACATAAACAGACCCATCAATCTGAGTTGACCCCCGGACAAAGCCACTAAGGCAATTGTTTAGGGTCCTTACCTAACGAGGACTCTTAAGAATCATCTATTCAGTAAACTTGATAAAATGTACAATGAGATGTTTTATTTTAATTAATCTCTCTCAACAAACTTTCTCAATCTGTTTTACATTTCTCTTTCTCTTTTCCCAAAATTTCTTCAACCATAATTCAATAGACATTTTAATTTTTAATTTTTTTTATTAAATGCATATGATATTCTATAAGGTTATAATTTAAATGATTATATAATATTGTACATCCATTTAATAGTATTGATACTGTATAAGATTAAAACAATCTAGATTTTTTTTATAATAATATATAAGTGGGCTCCGTTTTAAAATTTCAACGAGGGCTCATTCAAAAAATTTAATTTTTATGGCCGGCCTTGCCATCAAATGCTTGCATTGTGCCATGGATTTGAAGAGAAATTTCGAGGGATGATCAGTCTAGTCTTTCCAAAGAATTTTTTTATTTAATTCGACTATGAATCAATCATTCGTTGATCTTTGGTTTATATACTATGAGAATGAACAAGTCAGTCTCTCAACGCGATTAAGAACCAAGTCTCTTCTTGTGAGAAATTTCGTTACCAAGTTCGTTGTGGAAGAAACCCTAACAAGAGGAGAAAATAAAGGACCTACTCAGTATGTAGTCCTGTCTTGTAGACAGTGAGCCAGATGCTTCTTGATTCTCTGGGTGAAATAGATTGACAATAAAATTATGTTTTTTTATTATTCAATTTTTTAATGTGCAATCGGAAGAAAGAAGGAAAATTATTGTTGTATATGTGACTTTGAGGTTCTCAAATTGAGGGATTTTGGGTTACCATGGAAAATAATTAATTAGATGATTATTATAGGAATGTAATTCTAATGACAATTTTTAAAAATAACCTCTGAAATAAAAGAATTTCACTTTTGACGCAGGATCAGTTTAATTGTAAAATTGATCATGGGATCTGTTTTGACCCAGATCAACGCGTCAACATGGCACGCTGACCGGTTCACATATTGTCATAATGGAGACGTGATTCATAATCATAATTACGTCTCCGCCAATCACCACGCCCACGAAGGGAGAGGTACCCCACTGTGCGCTCCAAGCCCACGAACAACCCCTCATTGTCGTTATTTTATGGTTGTGGAGGACAATCGTCCGCCTATAACGTTTAAAAAATATAAAAAATATGCTATTTTACCATAAAAAATAAAACCACACACATGTAACAATAACACATTTATATATAATAATATTAAAGTTTTAAGAATATATACAGTCATCCTAAAAAGCGTCTCCATCCCTTCTTTTTCTTAATAAATGTAGGAGGCACTGAAGAAGAAGGCACATCTGATGGTGCGGAAGATGATCCCATCAACTGAGCAGGTGTTGTAAATCCTGCAGAACCATCTCTATGTGTGGGTGCAGTAGAAGCAATACCGGCACATCTATGTGTCTTAAGTGTAGTAGATGAGAAAAGATGGTATAAGCAGTCGCTCAAGGAGCGGTCGTGATTGCAAGTGGCCCTGATGTGCTTGCTCATGCTCATCTTGTTGTTCTTGGTCCTCTCGTTGTTGTTCATGGTCCTCTTGTGACTGAACATGGTCCTGGGAATGGCTGATAATGAAGCTCATGATCTACTCCATAGAATAAATGCTCATGTACATCATCATCTACCAGTCGCATTGCATTCCCAAAATTAAAATCCTCGACGGAAAAAAGATGATAAGTTTAATACTCACTATGATCCACATCATCCCCTCTGTTTGCATCAGGTTGCTGGTCCGACAATGGTACAAACAGCATGAGAATCTAAGATAATGGTAGCTGCTGAAGTAGAGCAGCTATATGATCATGTGCTACAGTAGCTATATGAACCATCTCATCATATCCAGGATATAATGATAATCCCTCATTGAGTACGTGACTGATACTCATCTGGCTGAGGAGACTTCCCCTAGACAAGGCTCGATAGAGGTGCACCAATGTAGCTGACCCTTATGAATGAAGGTTAGCTTCGTCAAAATCTCGAAGAAGATGTGGATAACATGCATGGACCTTATTACCCGTGGCATCAACGAAAATGGTACATCCAACCAAATGTAGTAGATATGCATGAGCATACCTTGTAAGACCTCCTTCCTCTCTTCATCTTAGGGTATGTGACTAAGGGTGCGTTTGGTTGCGCGATTGTAAAACTGATTCTGCAGAAATTTGCGATTGCAAAACTGATTCTGCAGGAAGCTTACTTTCTCAGCTTTTTGAAATCGCAGCTTTTGGGCACTATTTGTCTAAAATCTGTGTGCATGAAGCTGCTACAGTAAAACTGTTTGGTTGCACGATTGTAAACACAGCTTCCTGCAATCGCAATCGCTTAGCCAAGACAGTAAAATCCTACCCCCTATCAACTTTGTTGTTTCAAAAATATCATTTTCACTATTTGGTATATATGAAGAAGACAACGGTTCATACGGGTCATAGACTTTGTGTGGCTCTAAGTCGTCTACATTATAAGAAAGTCCATCGTGTGTCCTTCTTACGATCTCCCTTTTCTCCATCCATAACTTAATCCCATGTACCGCTCCCGCGACGACGGTTACACCTGCAGGTTCGTTGGGATGGGCCTGAGGTACCGCTGCGAGGCCGGGTGCAAGTTCCATGTCCACGAGTGTTGCATGCCATTTCTCCGTCCCTCCTTCATCAAGATCCCTCTCTTAAAACGCTGCACATTCGAGTTCCTCGACATCCCCCTCGGACTAGGGGTCGACAAGCGATTCTGCGACGCGTGCGGCACAGACGTGAAAGGCGGCGTCTACCACTGCTTTCACTGTGATAGGGATCTCCACCCCTGCTGCGCTAACCTGCGGGACAAGAATATCGGGGACGTGCAGTTCCGACTCCGCGAAGAGCCCAAGTCGAGCTGCATGTTATGCAAAATGAAGAGGTTGTCGGATAAGAAGACGTGGTGGTACGTCTCGGAGGAGGAGGAGGAGGACGTGGAGATCGGGATTCACGTGCATTGCGCGATAAAGATCATGCTTCGAGTGGGTGCCGCGGGAGGAAAAGGAGGAGGACTAGCGATTGTGAAGAGGATCCGTGAAGAGAAGCTGGAGGTGGACGTGAACGGGAAGAAGAACAAGAGCAAGAGAGGAGGGTCGACGTCGTTGGAGTGGGCTTTGAAGATAGCGGAGGTGGCTATAACTTTTGTGATTTCTGTGGCGATAGGAAATCCCCCGGCGTTTTTTGTCAATCTGCTAGCTACTCTCATCCGAGGTTGGAGGAATTGATTCAAACACTATTTATGAGATATGTAATAGCTACTTAAACTATTATGAGATAAATAAATATTTAAACATAGATAAAGAATAAGTTTTTTTTTTTTTTTTTTGTGTTTTCCTTTATTCTTATTGAGATATGTAATAATAAAGTTTTAATTTGTTGTTTGGTTGATAATGAATAGGTTGTAAATAAAAATTGAATAAAATGTGAATAACGATTTAATTTATAAAATATAAGCTTGAGCTAATGAGTTGTCAATCATTTGAAAAAAAAAAAAACATTTGATCGGTGTTCGAACCAGAAAATTCTAATAATATATAAACAAGTGGTGCTGTACATAATTGTTAGATTATATGTGTTATCTTATAATGTGTGTAGTGTATTACACGTGTAATTCCTAGATATTTGTATATATAAAGGGACTAACCCCTAAGTGGAATATAGGAATTTCATTATTTTATTCTCTGTTTGTAACATGGTATCAGAGCTAGAAATTAAAAAACCCTAGTTTTTTAATTTTTTCTTTTTTGGAATCCTTCACCCTTTGCCGTCGCTGTTGCCGTCGTGCCTTTACCGTCGTTGTCGTCGTGCCTTTGCCGTTGCCGTCGCTGTTGCCGTCGTGCCTTGCCGTCGCTGTTGCCGTCGTGCCTTTGCCGCCGCCGTCGCCGTCGTGCCCTTGCCGTCGCCGTCGCCGTCGTGCCCTTGCCGTCGCCGTCGTGCTGCTGCCGCCGCCGTCGCCGTCGTGCCGCTGCCGGCGCCGCCCCTGCCGCTGCAGGCGCCGCCCCTGCCGCTGCCGGTGCCCTGCTGCGCCCAGCCCTGCCCTGCCGGTGCCCAGCCCAGCCGCGCGCGCTCTGCTGCGCCCTGCCCGGATAGCCCGGATCGCCCAGCCCGGATCGCCCAGATCGTCCTGCCCGGGTCGCCCGGATCTGCCCGGATCTGCCCGGGTCGCCCTGCCCGGATCGCCCGGATCTGCCTGGATCGCCCGCGCGCTGATTTCCCGGGATCTACTGGTGCCAGCCTGTCTCGAGCTGTCCGGATCATCTCGCGCGTCCGACCCGGATCCGACCCGAGCGCTCCCAGCATCCGACCCGGGGCGCTCCCAGCATCCGACCCGGGCGCTCCCAGCATCCGACCCGGATCCACGAACCCGGCCCAGCATCCGACCCGGATCCGGGAACCCGGCCCGGGCGCGACCCGAATCCGCCGCCGCGGCCGCCTCCGCCCCGCCTCCGCGCCGCTCTGCCGCCTCCGCCTCCGGTCTGCCGCCTCCGGCCGCCCTCCGCCGCCTCCGGCGCCGCTTGAGACTTCAAAATCACTAAATCGGTCATAACTTCCTCTCCGGAAGTCCGATTAAGGTGATCCAGGAGTCCATTTTGCTCGATTTTTCGTGCTCTACGTCCTCGTCTGCTTCTGATCCTCATCCGAGTGGTTCTGCACAATGTCAGAAATCAACGACGACCCTACTCTTCCGTTACCAACTTCGAAGGTTTCTGATCTCTCTCAGGCTGCTACTCTCTCTCAAATGGCATGTTTTGAGAATTTTCGGGACAATCTTCCGAACTCGACCGATTTTCCTCTTAGTTCTGCCGAAGATTGGTCACCCTGGCACATTACGGTACGGAGCGCTCTCGATCGTTGTCATCTTGTCGGTTATATTGATGGTTCTATTGTGCAACCGTCTGATCAAGACCCGACATATATCACCTGGCGCACACGGGACAGACGCGTATTCTCCTATTTGATCAACTCTGTTGATCGTTCGATCCGTGCAGATCTCACTGGTTTTCCGTCGTCTGCCGCACTATGGACTCATCTTTGTGACCGCTTTGTAGAGAAAAGCGGTGCTCGTGAATATCAACTTCTGATCGACACTCAGACTGCTACTCAAGGTGATCTATCTGCCCAGACTCTATATGGCCGCATGAGGGCGAACTTCAGGGAGCTTCGTGCGCTTGAGCCTGGACCGATGGCCACTCCCGCTGAGCGAGAAGCTTTTCGTGATCGTCGTGAGTTGTATCAGTATCTGATGGCTCTTCGTCCAGAGTTCTCCGCATTGGCCGGTCAACTCATACATCGGGATCCACTTCCTCGACTGGAATCCGCCGTCACTGAGGTTGTTGCTGAGGAGACTCGTCTTCGCACCATTGCATTGCGCCAGTCCACTCCATCTTCCACTTATGAGGGTGTCTTGGCAGCTACTCCTCCTACGACACTCACCGGCTCCTCTCGAAAGAATACATTGTGTACTCACTGCAAGAGGACTGGACATCCGGTCGCCGACTGTTGGAAGCTTCATCCTGAAAAGCGCTTTGCACCAAAAGGAAAAGGACAGCGTCGCCCCACTGCTCCCTATACTTCTGTTGCTGTTGCCACTGACGCTCCGTCTTCATACACAGATCAGCTTGGGCGTATCCGAGAGAGCCTCGATCAACTGATCATACAGCAACCTCCTCCTGGTTCTTCTACTCCCTCTGCTTTCTCTACTACTTTGGGTACTCCTGTTCATTGGATTTTTGATTCAGGTGCTTCACATCACATGACACCGGACAGTTCTGTCCTCACTGCATGCTCACCGGCACCTTCACACCTGCCCACGATTCATACTGCAGATGGCTCCCCTTTAGTCATCACGCAGTGTGGATCGATCACTACCACCTCTGACCCTACAGGACGCATTTCATTACCATTTGTTTTGCATGCCCCTGACCTTTGCATGAATCTTATATCTATTAGCCGATTGTGTGATTCTGGTCTCACTGTTACCTTTACCACCTCTGGTTGTCTTGTGCAGGATCCACGATCAGGGCAGAGGATTGGCGTTGGACGTAGGATTGGCGGACTTTATTACGTGGAGTATCTTCGTCTTCCCGTTCCTGATCCATCTGTCTTCTGTGGTAGCGTCACTTCTGATGTCGATTTGTGGCATCGAAGGTTAGGTCATGTGTCTGAGTCTCGTCTCAAAGAACTATTTCAATCTGGTGTCTTAGGTCGTATTTCTTTTTCTCCACTTTCTGTTTGCGAGGGCTGTAAATTAGCCAAACCTGTGGCTACTCCTTTTAGTCCTAGTAATAATCAGTCCTCTAGTCCATTTGAGCTTGTTCATTCTGACATTTGGGGCCCATCTCATGTAACCTCAAAGAGTGGTTTTTCTTATTATATTAGTTTTATTGATGATTACTCTCGTTTTACTTGGATTTATTTATTGCGTCAACGTTCTGAGGTTCCCAAAATTTATGAGATTTTTACCAATATGATTTATACCCAATTTCAAGCTCGTATCAAAACTTTTAGGTCTGATTGTGCTCGAGAATACATCTCTTCTACGATGCGTTCTCTTCTTCATTCTCATGGCACCCTTTTTCAGCAATCATGCCCCTACACTCATGAGCAAAATGGGGTTGCTGAACGTAAACATCGTCATATTCTTGAGACGACTCGTGCTCTCTTACTTTCCTCTTCAGTCCCCAGTATGTTCTGGGCTGAAGCTGCTCTTCTCTGTGTCCATCTTATCAATATCACCCCCTCCTCTGTCCTCTCCGGTATGACTCCTCATGAGCGTCTTTATTCTTCTCACCCTGATTATAGCAGACTTCGCACATTTGGATGTACGTGTTTTGTGCTTCTCCCTCCTCATCAACGCACCAAGTTGGCCGCTCGGTCAGTAAAGTGTGTATTCTTGGGGATTAGCTTCGAACACAAGGGTTATCGCTGCTATGATCCTGTTGGAGATCGATTTTGGATCGCTCGTCATGTGTCCTTTGTCGAGGATGTTCCCTATTTTTCTTCTTCACCCACTCCGTCCTCTCCTCCTATTCAGGTCTCTCCTATTACGTCTCTTCCTTTTCCTGGCCTACCTGTTGCACTAGAGTCTGTTCCTACCCCTGCGTCTCAACCTGACAATCCTGCAGATAACCCACCCTCTCCTCCCAGTGTGTCACCTATTGTCCCTACTGAAGATACTTCCACTGGTCCTCCGACTCCCACGCCTGACGCGCCTCCTCCTGCCGTGGATCCTCATCTTTTGCCTCGTTATCCTCACCGTGCGCGTCACCCTCCTTCCCGCTTCAGTTACGACTCGGGGCCACCAGACCAGTTTGGTTTTGCATCTGTCAGTACCTACTCTCCACAATTTCAGGCCTATCTCACAGCTATACATGTCCACCGTGAGCCCCGATCTTATCACGAGGCAGTCGAGTACCCTGAGTGGCAGCAGGCCATGGCTGAGGAGTTTGAGGCGTTTGAGCAGACACAGACCTGGGATGTTGTTCCCCTTCCGGATGGTGTTACCCCTATCAGCTGCAAGTGGATTTTCAAGATCAAGCATCGCCCTGATGGTTCCATTGAACGCCATAAGGCTCGTCTTGTTGCTAGAGGTTTCACTCAGGAGTATGGCATTGACTATGAGGAGACCTTTGCTCCTGTTGCTCAGATGACTACTGTTCGCACCCTTCTCGCCGTTGCTGCTGTTCGTCGCTGGTCTCTCTTTCAGATGGACGTGAAGAATGCTTTTCTTCATGGTGATTTATCTGAGGTTGTTTATATGCAACCACCTCCAGGTCTCAGCACTCCTCCTCAGCATGTTTGTCGTCTTCGGCGGGCTATATACGGACTGAAACAAGCTCCTCGTGCCTGGTTTGAGCGTTTTCGCAGTGTTATTCTGACAGCTGGTTTTGTTGAGAGCCACCAGGACCACTCTATGTTTGTGCGATCCTCATCGCAGGGGCGGGTAATCCTTCTTCTGTATGTTGACGACATGATTATAACTGGCGATGACTCCGCTGGTATTACTCGGGTCAAGAATCACCTCAGTCGACAGTTTCAGATGAAAGATCTTGGTACTCTTCGCTACTTCCTTGGTCTCGAAATTGCACAGAGTGATCGTGGGATTCTGCTTTCTCAACAGAAGTATACAGCTGACATTTTAGAGCGTGCTGCCCTCTCCGATACCCGCAGTGCGGATACTCCTCTTGAGCTTAATGTGAAGCTTCGTCCTACGGATGGTGAGCTCCTCTCAGATCCCACTCGATACAGACAGATCGTGGGTCAGCTTGTGTATCTCTGCATCACTAGACCTGACATTGCTCATGCCGTCAGTATTGTTAGTCAGTTTGTCTCGGCTCCTCGATCAGTGCATTATGGTGCTCTTATGCGAATTCTTAGATATTTGCGTGGTACTATCACTAGATCGATCTATCTGTCATCCTCTTCGACTCTGGTTCTCAGGGCTTACACTGATGCTGATTGGGCTGGAGACCCGACGACTAGACGCTCCACCACTGGTTTCTGCATATTTCTCGGAGATTCTATCATCTCTTGGCGCAGCAAGAAACAGGAGGTTGTTTCTCTTTCCAGCACTGAGGCTGAATATCGAGCCATGGCTATCACCACCAAGGAGATTGTTCATCTCAGACGTCTCTTGGTGGATCTAGGAGTTACTATGACTGGTCCTACTCCTCTTCACTGTGATAACCGGTCTGCTATTCAGATTGCTAGCAATCCGGTCTTTCATGAGAGGACCAAACACATTGAGATCGATTGTCACTTCGTTCGTCAGCACTTTCTTGCAGAGACATTATCGCTTCCGCATATCTCCTCTGCTGAGCAGCTTGCTGATTTCTTTACGAAGTCACATCCAGTTCCTCGATTTCAGTTTCTTCTTCGCAAACTCACTTTGTATGATCCACCGTGAGTTTGAGGAGGGCTGTTAGATTATATGTGTTATCTTATAATGTGTGTAGTGTATTACACGTGTAACTCCTAGATATTTGTATATATAAAGGGACTAACCCCTAAGTGGAATATAGGGATTTCATTATTTTATTCTCTGTTTGTAACAATAATAAATTGGTACATGAACTTGGCGATGGAGATTCTTCTCTAATGGGGAAACACGGTGCTTAACCTTGAAGTAGCAATGTCATGGATTCATACTCCAGTTAAAAAAAAAAAAAAAAATGAAAATTTTGGAAAATAACCCTCTAAAAAAAAGAAATTCAGTTTTGGTCCCAAAATCAATTTAATTGGAAAACTGACTTTAGAATCCTATACGCGGTATTGGTGGGTCATGGTGTGGGGGTGTGGTTGATGATTGTTGTGTTAATAAATGAAGTCATAAGAAGAACTTAATAATCAAACTAAAAAAATATAAGGCTTGCTTGCTAGTATTTGTAGCAGCAAAAACCCCATCACATATTGTTTATCCTATCAGTACTACCTTATGAAAAAGTATGGCGAACCATGGTGACAAGGAACACGAGCGCCACCCGCAGCACAAACTGAGCTGGGACGCGTCCCTGAACGGAGGCTACTCCTGCGCGGACTGCAAGTTCGTCGGCCTGGGCCCGAGGTACCGCTGCACGAAGGGCTGCAACTTCCAGGTCCACGAGTGCTGCGTCCCCCCGCGCCCCGACTCGGTCGCGGTCTCTCTCTTCGGGGACTGCAGGTTCAAGTTCCTCGACTTCCCCCCGGGAGCAGGGGTCGACCACCGATTCTGTGACGCGTGCGGCACCGACGTGGAAGGGTGCGTGTACCACTGCTTTCACTGTGATAGGGACTTGCATCCCAGCTGCGCGTGCATGAAGGACGACGAGGTGATCGGAGGCGTGAAGTACCGGCTCCGCGACGAGGGGAAGAAGTGGGAGTGCGTGGAGTGCAAGATGAGGTTGGGATTGGAAGGGAAGAGGACGTGGTGGTATGTGTCGGAGGAGGACGGGGAGTCGAGGCTTCATGTGCACTGCGCGAGAAAGCTGCTTCTCCGCGATGCGTAGCAAGGATTTCTTGTAAAACGCGGAGATCGCGCGGCGTTTGGGTCGTTGTTGTTGCTTTGTCGCTTTCGGCATCAGCCAACTCCAGTCTCTTTTTGTGGGCATTATGTGTCGTTTTCGTTTTGGAATTTAGAACTATGTCATGGGTTGTTTTTTTTTTAAATTAAAAATAGTACGCATCAGTTAATGTATTAAATTATGATTTTATAAAAAAAAAATTAACTCTCTATATAATTTTGTATTTTAATTAGTGCTACGAGGAAATGAGAAAATTAATTAGGGTTCATGTGATTATCCGTGAATTATTTTTAGGTTTATGAAAGTTTACAAGTTTTTTTAAGTTTTTAAAGTGGTAAAAATTTATCTTTAAGGGTTCTTGAAAATAGATGTAGTTAGTCTGTTCGTAAGAAATACTGAAAATGTACATCGCCACATGTTAATATTTTACGAAGGTTAACAATATACTGGAAAGTATTAAAAGAATATACTGAAAAGTATTAAAAATGCACTGAAAATACTTAATAAATGTATATGAGAGTGTTCACGGTGTATTGAAAAAATATCATTTGATATTTTTGAATGATATAATAACAACATTCAACATTCAGTTCGAGAGACCTAAAGATAATTTTTTCCTGTCTCAGGATTAAAATTTTTGAAAAAAAAATTTCAGATATCTAAAAATAATTCACGGATAATCACATGGACCTCTAATTAATCCCCCCCCCCCCCCCCAAAAGCTATTGAACTTTTTTAAAACCAAGCTAGTTTAATATGTCACAATATTATCATGACACGTGAATAGCTTATATGTTAGGCACGTGAGAAAATGAATTATTCAATTTGATTCATGAATTTTTAAGCTTGATTGTTTAATTCAACTTAAGGTTTAGATTAATATAATGGGTTACGTTGTTTCGTACCCTTTCAGTGCAATATTTATAAAAGTTATTCAACTCAATGTAGTCCTACAAAAATAAAGTTAATATTTTTATTTTGTTTTGTTAATTGTCTTCATATATTGATTTATGAGTGCTTTAATCTAATGCATGATTTATTAGATTGAATGTCCACATGTTTATCGAGGTTGATCTATCCTAACTGGAGGTCTCATGTGTTATAGAAAATGTGCATGTTCCAGCCTTTCAGAGTTAACAAAAATGTGACATAAGATTATTCGTCCTTGATAGCTATACTAGGATAGATAACAATCAATGCTGAATAAGTAAATTTTTGTTTGGTTGTCTTTTCTGTTATTCTTATTGAAAAACGTAAGATTAATTTTTTTGTTGTTTGATTCATCTTGAATAGAAATAATAATATTTTATTATTTATACTAAAATAATCGATTTAATACTGTATTCTAATGGCAGCAGAGAGAAGCATTGTTATCAAATTATCAAGAGAGTAGATAGAGTTGACACATTAATTAATAAGTCAATGATTCTTTCCGTGTTTTGAAACGTCAAAGAGGACATTGACTATATGACACATTTAAAAAGAGATTTGTTATATTTTACTTGAACGGTCCCTCAATCGACGCGGTTAAGAACCGCGTCTCCTCTTATGAGAAAATTCGTTTCCAAGTTCGTTGTGGAAGGACTTGGTTCATCTCACACTTAATTTATCATAAATATCACCACTCTAATAAATGATATGTTCAACACCATGTGAAGTATACATATTCTATTTTAAAATGTGAAGAATGCACTAAATATATTGGTGTATATTTTTTTTAAAATAAACAATTAATTTTTGAAAGAAATCCATATAACCCCTTGAAATCTGCCCTAAATCTATATAATCCCTTGCAATCTTCATATATCCATATAACCCCCTGTAATCAGGCCCCAAAATCTATATAACCCCCTCAGTCCACCTTTCCTCAGTCGAGTTAATGGCGATGAATTTATGCAGGGGGTTATATGGATTTAAGTTAGATTACAGGGGGTTATATGGATTTAACCAATTTTTTTTATTTATGCTTTTTTTAAAATTATTAATGAGATGTGATTTTATAACCAGTACTCTGACACATTAATAATGGATTAAATTAACATTTACATGCATTAGCATCTAATGGACTGTAAATTTTTGTTTTGTTGTCTTTTCTGTTATTCTCATTGGGAAACGTAAAATTGATATTTTTGTTGTTTGATTCACTTTGGATAAAATAAGGATAAATGGTAGATAAAAGATAGATAAGAGTTTATAACTTTTTAAATGACAACTATACTCCTGTATAAATTATTTGTGTTAGGAATAAGTATGAGAGATGTGTGTGTGATATGATAGATATGACGATTTTTGGAAATTTTTTTTTCTAAAAATTCAAAACTGCCAAGAGGATGAGTTTTATTTTTTTATTAAATCTTGGGACACATCTTGTGTTGGTGTCATGAGAGTGATTTTTGTTGGGGATAAACTGTATGTGGATGAGTAATTTTGAGTTTTTTTTAAAATACCAAGAGATAGAATATATATCTCTTGTACTTATATCTCTTTAGTGGGTGATCTTGTATGTGTTTATGATTTAAATAACCATTTTCTTTGATTAAAATTAAAGGTGTATGGTATCTTGAAAAAAAATTCAAAAGTAAATGTTAAACAGCTCAATTTTTAAACCACATGTAGAGAAAAAAAATAAATTTTTTTTTTTGAAAAAAATCCATATAACCCCCTGTAATCTGTCCTAAATCCATATAACCCCCTGTAATATGGTCTAAATCCATATAAACTCCTACATAAATTCATCGCAGTTAACTCGACTAACGAAAGGTGGACGGAGGGGGTTATATGGATTTTTAGGTCTGATTACAGGGGGGTTATATGGATATATGAAAATTAGAGGGTTATATGGATTTAGGTCATATTTCAACTCAATGAATGAAATGGATGAAGCAGACCAGTGCATACCAGTATACAGTTTGGAAAAACATCCCCAAGACCCCAAAAACACCCAACTTTATTTCTTGGAAGCTACACTTTGATAATATAATTTATTAATGATTCTAATAATTTCGGAGATACTTCAACTCATATCTCTCCCTGTATAAATAGGTCCCATGCATTCTCTAGTATCACACACCACCAACAACAAATATCACAACACAAACACACACACACAATATGGAGCACAAGAGCCACCCACATCACACCCTCATCTCGGACTCCTCCCGCGATGACATATACACCTGCGCCGACTGCCGGTTCGTCGGGATGGGTCCGAGGTACCGGTGCAAGGAGGGATGCAACTTCCAAGTCCACGAGTGTTGCATGGCTCCTCTCCGTCCTTCCTTCATCAGGGTCCCTCTCTTCAAGGACTGCAAGTTCGAGTTCCTCGACCTCCCCCCGGGAGTTGGGGTCGACCACCGATTCTGCGACGCGTGCGGCACCGACGTGAAAGGCGGCGTGTACCATTGCTACCACTGTGATAGGGACCTCCACCCCTGCTGCGCTTACCTCAAGGACGAGGTGATCGGGGACGTGCAGTTCCGACTCCGCGAGGAGCCAAAGTCGAGGTGTGTTTTGATTATGTATTAGATGAACACATGTGTGCATTAAAGAATTAAAAATCTTCTATTAAATAAAAAATTATTTACATAAATCTCATTAATACACTTTGATAAACACATGTTATTCATCCAGACAATGGAAACTCATTGTACAACGTTAGAAAATATGAAAATCTTAAAACATGTTAATTATAATTTGGGTGATGAGCAAAAATATAGCATTCAGAAATCAAATATTAGCAAAAAAATAGCATCGAAGATTGAATATTTATAAAAAGTAGTATTGGTCAACGTTGACCTTTTTTTTAACACCGGAGGATATATGGTGACTCTTTGTTTTTTATTTTTTAAAAATATGTGGGGTTAAGAGAGAAAATCATGGAAGATTTTTTAGAATAAGGCTTTTTAAAAATTTAATTAAAAAATTTAATCGATAGAGATAAAGATAAATAAATTTTCATGATCTTCACTCTTCTCAACCGATCTAATATATGTTAAGAAATTTTTTTTTCAGTAATTAAAATTTAATTAAATAGTTGATAAAAAAATCTCAACAATTAATATTTAATTAAAGAAAAAAAAGTAAATAGAGCGTCATATATATGTATAGCATCTTTTTAAAAAGAATAAACGATGCGCCATATATATATATATATATATATATATAACGTCTCTAGTGTTAAAAAAAAATTTGTTGATAAGGTGTAGTGTTACCTTTTGTTAATATTTAGATGGGGTGCTAGTTTTATAAATATTCATTCAATTGGGTTATTTCTGCAATTTTTCCTTATAATTAAAATTAATATCGAATCGCGTACAGCTGCATGATGTGCAACATGAAGAGGTTGTCGAAGAAGAAGAAGACGTGGTGGTACGTGTCAGAGGAAGAGGAGTTTGGGCTTCACGTGCATTGCGCGATAAAGCTCCTGCTCCGAGAGGGTATCGCGGGAGGAGGAGGTGGAGGAGGAGGACTTGCGATTGTGAAAAGGATCGGTGAAGAGAAGCTGGAGGTGGACGTGAGAGGGAAGAAGAAGAAGAGAGAATGGTCGACGACGTTGAAGACGGTGAGGAAGATAGCGGAGATGGTTATCGCTTTTGTGATTTCGGTGGCGATGGGGAATCCTACGGCGTTTCTAGTCAATCTCGTCGCCACCGTAATCAGAGATTGAAGTTTGAATTGAAGGGGTTTCAGGAATTGATATTCAAGCACTATTAGGGTTTCGATTTATACATAGAGTTTTATATAATATGAGTGTGATGTATGGTTGTTGTTGGGGATGGTGGTCAATTATTCAAAAAGTTGCGTGCATGTCTGTATGAAATATAGATTTTGGTGATGGTATCAGTATAAAATATAGATACAGTGATGTCTTTTAAGTCCTCAGACCCGACATGTATTATTTCTGGGTCTTTCTGCCTGTCCCCCTCTTGAGTCCCGTTATATTTTTTATTTTTACCCATGTTTATACAGTAAAGGATTGCATTTACAATGTTATGCATCATATATACAATGTTGTGAAACTTTTAAAGTCCTAATACACTGTTAATCATTATGTGTACACTATTAAACACTATTTGTACACTGTCACGTGTATTATGGCTCATCCATCAATGTGCTTTCAAATCAACATAAAGATCTTGTTAGTATCACAACATTCATCATACATCACAACATTCATCATATATTTAGGCCAAAATGCAGATCTTGTTCATACCAAAGTATTCATCATACATGCTCTTTACATTTAGTTAATATTTTTAAATTTTGAAATAGATTTAGTTAATATTGTTAAGTCTATGTACACTATATATTGTAAGCATACACAACATTCTATGCAATGTACACTATTAACTACACTGAATACATTATTAAAATTTTACATTATAGAAATTTCATGAATCATAAACATTGTCTGGAATATTAAAATTTTTTTTTTTTTTTTTTTTAGTCAAATGTAGTCATTTTCTATTCTTGTAATAAGAAAGAACATGATCGAATGAGGTAAAGAAATGAGAAGAATAACATAGCTCGAAAAAAAAAAAAAAATAGTAAAAATCACTGAAAATTCACTCTCTAGACTCCACGCCCTCTCATTCCAAGGACAATAATGTATACCCTCCCATCCACCGATAGAAAATCTTATTTTTCTTATGAAACAAAATAAAAAAATAACAGTGACGAACTTTTTTAAAAAACTTTTTAATTTTCACCGTGCACAAACACGCTTAGAAAAAAAATTGGATTATTATTCCAGGGTCCAATCTGAAGGATCATTTTTTACTGCCCCTAAACAGTGCCCTGTCTGATCGCATCCCCACGACGAGCAGCAGCCCGAGCCCCCGCACCCACAACGACGGCACCACCTCCGTCCTCCGCCGCACCATCCCCGCTGTGTACCGCCACGTCTGCGACAACCTCCCCCGTCAAGATCTGGCTTCCAGAGTCCTAAACCCCACTCCCGTCCCGTCCTCAACCCCAACATCGACCCCTCTTGGATCGTCAGCCTGCGGTGATGGGGACGCTCGCGCCGCTCAGTGAGGCCGTCGATTCGGCCGCGGAGCTTCTCGGGTGAGTTCGAGAACCCACGCAGATGATCCCTCTTCTTTTTTTTTTTTTCGATTTCCGTTTCAAGATGTGATATTTGTGTCTGCCTATGTTTTCGATGCGTGAAATTAAAAATTATGTGCCTTGTCTTATGAGATGTATAGAAGGATTGAGGGATATAGGATTGCAGGTGAGGCTACAAACATGATTATTTTTAATAATGCCCCTTTTTAAATTTTCGTTTCTCTGCCAATGCATAGGTTTTGTTATCTCTAAAACCTGGAAAATCTCTCTTAGGAAGTTATTATGGTGGAGTTAGGTGTGATGGGGATTTGGTTTTACTATTAATGTAAGTGGGTACTCTCTCATCTAATCCATTTGGGGTCATCTTGTATGATGCGACGCATAGTTCATCCAACATGTTCTGGATAAGTAGAGATTCTCATGGTCTTATTTGTTGAAGTAATTTCACCTCTCTTTGAAATTCCAGAAGTCATTTTTTTTTTACTTATCATCACTTTTATCTCTTTATTAAGTGTCCCCAAGGAAGTCTGATCACATGTTGGAACTTGGAAGGGCTCTGGGGGCTACTTCGATTGCTTACATCAAATGTGAGAAGTGTACAAGGTCCTTTGCCATTGTGGTGATAGGAGTTTAAAGGGTAAGCGATCTCAAATACTCGCTCATCCCATTTATGCATGTTGATCCATATGGCTAACTCGCAAAGTTGTCATTTTCAAAGATGAGACTCTGAAATTTGAGAATATATGAAAGAGGTTCTCTGTTCAATTATGGATTGGGGTTTTTATTTTGTTGGTGAATGAAGCATCTGAATAGATCGCTTGAGTTGGTTACAAGTGATATAACCTTTGTTTGTTTGGAGGCTTTGGCCTCCCTCCTTTTTCTTTGTATTGGCAGAAGTCTTCTTTACCTTGTTTCTATGGAGTTTCTCCATTAGTATACCATGGGATTCTCCTACCTTTGTTTCAACAAAAACATCTTCTCTTTATATTGTAGACCTTCCAGAAACTTTTTTTTTTTTGGGCTCCAGCCCATAGTAGGTTGTCCTTGATTCCTTGACATTCCAATCCCAATACGAGTCCTTGGTAATCAATGTTACTCTCAATTCAGCTCAT
Source organism: Acorus gramineus (assembly GCA_030737835.1). NCBI lineage: Eukaryota > Viridiplantae > Streptophyta > Magnoliopsida > Acorales > Acoraceae > Acorus > Acorus gramineus. Next base: position 2,922,808 of record CM060854.1, read on the forward strand.
CCTGTGCCTGTGCTCAGTCTAGTTGAGCAATGCCTCCCCTCATGAAATTCCTTGGAATTTCATGCGGGGCAATTCCTTCTTTTTTTAATTTGTAGAAAATGTCATTTTTTTTATAGGTAAATGCTGAGTCTTCTACCCATGGTCTCTTGGTTGCAAATTCTCTTGAGAACCTCTGTCCAATTCCATAAGACATGGTAACAACACGCAGTGGTATCAGTTTTCTGATATTAACCTTTCTTTTTTCTTCCATTGCTCTTTGTATTTGCAATTATCTTTGTCTAAGGGATTATTTTTTTAATAAAAAATCATGTTTGTGTTGTCTAAGATGTTGTTGGTTGCTTTGATTCTTCTGTGCCTTTTAGAATACTATTTTCATTTTCTGAACTCTGGTCTCCCAGATATTGAAGAAGCTTCTTCGGAATTACATATAAAGAAAAGGACAATTTGATACAGGGCATGTAGGAATAACTAAAAAATGAAGCCTCTTTCTAAAGGATTAGCAGTAGTGTGAACTCTGTGCTGCAAGAGACAGAGTTTAGAGAGCAGAATGTGACTGTCACCTAATCTTCATGAAATTTATCCAAAATTATCCTCATTAATTTGAGGATGATTTGGCCAAAACTTCTTTATTTGCTGGATGCAGGCATCCATGCGATTTGATCTACAAAACACCTATAATCCGCGTATATCAGATTTTTTACATGATATTTTTAGGAAGTTTAACTGGTCCCAACTAAGATTAATGAAAACCTTGTTTGTCTGAGACAATGTGCAAGATACACTCTTCTTTGCCTAGTTGTGTATACCTGGATGGTGGTGTTGCTATACAGGTCAATATGAATGAATCATCAACTTTTTCAACCTTGAGACATGTCTCAGTAGTTTTAAAATTATTTACATGGAAGGATAAGCTAGGATTTCTTATGCAGGTATTAGTTGACATCCATGTGGGGCTGTCAGAATCATTATTCTTGAAAAGAGTATGCATTACTTTGATTTGGCTCCTCATTAGCGTTTTTCCTTCCATATAAAATAATTGCGTCTGATGTGCTACTTCTGTATGGTGGTAAACTGCAAATTTGTTTGGATATATCTCCCCCTCTAATATCTTTACATTATTTTGTGATATGCAAGTTTGTATTACTTTAAAATCTAAAAATAAATACATTACATGCAACTAAATGTCTCGTGTATATGTGCAGATAGTAACTTGGTATGTTGCTTGTGTTAATAAACAATTTTTATATATGCAGCCCCTTTATCTTCATCATCAGTGCACACAACCAATCATGTCCTAAGTTTATGAAATCAACAGCTATTTTGTTAAAAAGATATGTCAATTATTAACCAACATGTCTCTTCATTTTTACCTCTTCGAATATGTATTTCTTTTGATGGTGCATTTGCTTTCATCTGTTTATGTTTTTACTCTCTCTGATTTTTTTAAATATAAAATCAGTTTATTTCTTTAACTGTGAACAGGAACTTAAGAGGGATCAAATAATGAAAAGATTCATGGAAGTTACTTATCAACTGGAACAGGCCTCTGGGCAGAATTCCCTTTGATAAGTTTGTTCAATATCTCAGATGAAATTAGAGAGCAGGTAAGGACATTCTGAAAGAAGCTATCGAGTAAGCAACCTTTGATCGCATTCACATACATGCAAATATATATGCATATATCTATATATATAAAAAGATGAATGATCTGTACTTCAAAGGGTTCCAGAATTCATAAATCCATCTTTCTGATGCTCATCAAATTTGTAGTAGAGCTCATTCATGCTCAATTTAACAGAGCCAAAGTACGAATGGAATCGCCTTACATCCATTCTGAATTGTTGTAGCATAGAGACATCAAACATCATTATGTACCATGATCCATCCTTGATTTTTACAGGAAGGAAAATGGGTCACCCTTTTTTTTTTTTCCTTAGATGGGCATAACTGGCTCCAAAATGTTGTGAACTCACTTGTCGCTTTTTATCGAAAAATATAACATGATATGAAGCTTGCCTGATTTTTGTGCAGATTACTTGTATGGTGATTTTTTCAGGTGAAACCGACACAAAGTAGTAGTGGGTGCGAGTGAATAGATTGAGCATGAAGGTTAGTGAAGTTTCATTTGTTGGAAATGGACAACATGAGAAGGATCCAGAGCTGATGAACACAATGTTTAAAGGGTGCTTTTACACTCAATTTTTTTTTTTTATAGTCCAAAATGCAATCATATATATCTTGTTGGAAATCCAATAAAATATATACATAATTAAACAATGTTTATACCTTGTTAAATTTTTTCTTACACTAACTGAAATAGATTCATTCAACTCGAAATAGAGTGATATATATTTTTTTTATCAAAGTATATACATTATTAGGTAATTTTTTAACTATTTAAAAAAAAATGGAAACATGTGGTGTCCAAGTTTTAGGTTGTAAAAATGATTGAGTCTAACATTTTCGATATTTAAAACTCAAGAAGCTCTGTGACTCGACAGGTAACAGATCTGAGTTAATCATTGATTATATTTTTAAAAATTATTAACATATAAAATAAAATATTTAAAATAATAATAAAATATAGAATAAGTAAGAAATTGTTATTTTAAGTATGATATTACATAACCTTAATAAATACTTTAACAAATTCATTATCATAATATTATCAATTATCAAGAGAAAATATACAATTCATCACCTGAAATAAAATTCAATACAAAAATATGTTTTAAATTAAAATATAAATCAATATAGAAGAAATGACAATGAAAACATCTCATAGAATTTTTAATAATTTATTCATTTTATTATAAATTCAGTGCAAACTAAAAAAAAATAACAATCATATCCAATTTTAAAAAAAAAAAAAAAAAAAAAATCTAGTAGGGTAAAAGGTTTTAATAATTAAAATTGTTCGATCAGTAATTGAATTATTGGGTGTCGGTGATCCAGTGGGGATTTGGATCTTCTACTCATTTTTGTCCTCTTTTAAAATTCAACAAATAAAATGATTTTATTATCACACGTCATCCCATTCATTTGATCTAGTCAAGCAAAAACATCATACTTGACTTGGATAGATAAGTGAAAAAAATGCTAAATTTCCAGCAGAGTTGATAAGCTGATTCAGCTAATCAACCGATCTGAGAATTGATTTGCAAGTTTTTAAACATAGGAAAAACATGAGACTCCAGTTGAAGGACAAGGAGAAAAGTTGATATGTCTAAATCCATGACTTTTTTATTTTACAATTTACAGCAAGACAAAAGAGAAGAATTTGAATCTTGCCAAGACAGTAAAATCCTACCCCCTATCAACTTTGTTGTTTCAAAAATATCATTTTCACTATTTGGTATATATGAAGAAGACGACGGTTCATACGGGTCATAGACTTTGTGTGGCTCTAAGTCGTCTACATTATAAGAAAGTCCATCGTGTGTCCTTATAATCTCCTTTTTCTCCATCCATAACTTAATCCCATGTACACGCTTCAAGTATATTTTGATCGTGACTTTGACAACCATGTTATCTTCAGCAAGGACCACCGCGCTCATTCCCGGACAGGTGGGATGCATTACACTCATTGATAATATGTGACGATTAAATTAACATACGAAATCTTTTTTTTCTTTCTACATCTCAAAATTTCTTAACAACTACATCATGAAGTTTTGGAGGATTACCATGTTATATGTGAGCTTGAATGTATGCTTTGGGGAAGATCCACGAGTAAAAAATCTACAACAACACATTACAACATTATACATTTTTAGCACATTTTATAGATCATAATAAATTTCACATAACTATAATAATAATTTTTTTTACTGGATTTAAAGTTAATTTTTTTTCTACATGTCAAATTTTTCTAATAACTACATTATGAAGTTTTGGAGGATTACCTTGTTATATGTGAGCTTGAGTGTAAGCTTTGGGGAAGATACACAAGTAAAAATGAGTGAGAGAGGTTTTTGAAGAAAATAATGAGAGAGACACGATAGGGGAAAATGAGGTTTGGATGGGAGTGTTTCCTTTTAAAAATCACATCTCTCGTGGATAGGTCTCTAGTAATCATGTCTTCAGGGGAGACGTGATCGGTCCCTGGGGGGAGACGTGTCTCCCCGCGCGTGCCATGAGACAGCGTGTGGGGGTGGCAGATCAATCACGTCTATGCCATGACAATTCTTTGGACATGCCACATGGGCGCGCTGATGGGTCAAAACAGATCACAGGACTAGTTTTACAAATAAACTGGTCCTAGGACCAAAATCAAAATTTCTTTTTTTTCTAGGGGGTTATTTTAAAAAATTTCCCTAATTCTAATTCATTGGGATATTGGGTGGGAAATATCACCCGTGTAGTGAAAGGAAGAGGGGAATATTGATTATTTTTTTGGGGATGAGTGGGTTTGGCCTGGACAATGGGTTGTCACTTGTTAGAAACATTGATAGTATTAGAAACTTTGGTGTTTTTTTTTGTTTTTTTTGTTTTACTTTGAAAAACAACCCAACATTATTTCTTGGAAGCTCCACTTTGATAATATAATTTATTATTGATTCTATAATAATTTCGGAGATACTTCAACACCCATCTCTTTCTATAAATAGGTTCTCCACTATATATCTAGTATCACACACCAACTAGTAACACACACACACACACACACACACACACACACACACCAACTAGTAACACACACACACACACACACACACACACACACAAACAAAAACTATGGAGCACAAGAAGCACCCACAGCACAACGTCATATTGGACCGCTCCGCGACGACGGTTACACCTGCGCCGACTGCGGGTTCGTCGGGATGGGCCTGAGGTACCGCTGCGAGGCCGGGTGCAAGTTCCATGTCCACGAGTGTTGCATGCCATTTTCCGTCCCTCCTTCATCAAGATCCCTCTCTTAAAACGCTGCACGTTGGAGTTCCTCGACATCCCCCTTGGACTAGGGGTCGACAAGCGATTCTGCGACGCGTGCGGCACAGACGTGAAAGGCGGCGTCTACCACTGCTTTCACTGTGATAGGGACCTCCACCCCTGCTGCGCTAACCTGCGGGACAAGAATATCGGGGACGTGCAGTTCCGACTCCGCGAAGAGCCCAAGTCGAGCTGCATGTTATGCAAAATGAAGAGGTTGTCGGATAAGAAGACGTGGTGTGGTACGTCTCGGAGGAGGAGGAGGACGGGGAGATCGGGATTCACGTGCATTGCGCGATAAAGATCATGCTTCGAGTGGGTGCCGCGGGAGGAAAAGGAGGACGACTTGCGATTGTGAAGAGGATCCGTGAAGAGAAGCTGGAGGTTGACGTGAACGGGAAGAAGAACAAGAGCAAGAGAGGAGGGTCGACGGCGTTGGAGTGGGCTTTGAAGATAGCGGAGATGGCTATAACTTTTGTGATTTCTGTGGCGATAGGAAATTTCCCGGCGTTTTTTGTCAATCTGCTAGCTACCGTCGTCATCAGAGGTTGGAGGAATTGATTCAAACACTATGAGGGCCCCTATTCATGCATTTAGATAGCGACATAAATTATCATGGAATTAATAAATATTTCAACATAAATAAAAAATAAGTTTTTTTTTAATTTTTATTGGGCTATATAATAATAAAATTTTAATTTGTTATTTGGTTGATAATGAATAGGTTGTGAATAAAAATTGAATAAAATGTAAATAAAGATTTAATTTATAAATTATGAAAAATTGATTTGACATGTATGTCCCATGATTTAACAGAGGTGATGATAAATGATTTGACATCTAAACATCTTTTATATTAATAGAATAGATTTGATGGAATAACACAATTTTAAAGAAAATCTTAAATACTAATACCAGCTTATTCTCATATATTCATAATCTTTATAAACAAACAGTTTTTTAAACTTATTATCCTTTATTTCTCTCCTTCCTTCTCTATTCCACCCATCCAAACAGGGCTCAGAGCTTGGATTTATAATATAGTTGTATAACATGAGTTGGATATATGGTTGTTGATGTAGTGGTAGTTGAGACTGTAAATAAAAAAAAAATATCCTAATTTGTACATGGCGTATGAATATGGAATATCCAACCAGCAGAATAATCTCTCTTGCCACACTTTTTTCAAATCATATTTTTTTTCTCTTTAAATCTCTTACCCCCGTTTGGAGTGTGACATAAGGTTATTCGTCTTTGATAGCTATACTAGGATAGATAATAATCAATGCTAAATAGATAATTTTTTGTTTGGTTGTCTTTTCTGTTATTATCATTGAGAAACGTAAAATTGATCTTTTTGTTGTTTGGTTCACCATGGATAAAGTAAGGATAAGTGGTAGATAAGAGATGAATAAGAGTTTATAATTTTTTAAATGACAACTATACCCCTGTATAAATTATTTGTGTTTGGGAATAAGTATAAGAGATGTGTGTGTGATATGATAGATGTGACAGTTTTTGGAATGTGTGCAAAGAGTGTTAGATTAGATAAAAATTTTAAAATGACAGAGAAGTGTATTTTTATCCATTGCATAGATAAGCCCTGATAAGCAATTCCACCATTTTCTTAGAATAGTTATCAGGCCTTATCCTAGCTTATCCAGACATAGCTATCAAGGTTTATTCTTGTCAAACAAACAGCTGTTTGGGAGCTATTCTACTGTATTCTTCCATATCCATGGTTTATTCTCCACCCCAAATGGAGGGTTAAACTATAATCACAGTATTACAATAGACATTTAAATTTCGAAGCTCTTTCTCCCCATCACTCCCCTCAAAATTTTTTTTCTAAATATTTCTCTCGGTTGAATAATATAGTATTTAAATCCTCTTTTATTTTTCTTTTTAATTTTTAAATTTTTTATTCCACTAAATTTTTTTTTTAAGTGCATATGATAAGGTAGAAGTTATAATTTAAATGGTTATGTAATGTTGTGTTTCTATTTTAAATACTTATATCTTAAAATAAAATTAAACGATGCATATATAATATTCAAATTAATAATCTAAATTTTCCATAGTAAAAGTATTTATGGCCCCACTTTAAAAGTTCGCCTAGGGCTGCTTAAGAAATTCAATTCTGGAGTCGCCCTGGGGGGGGGGGGGGGGGGGGGGGGGGGGGGGGGGGGGGGGGAGGGGGTTGTATGCATGTATTGTTAATCTATATTATTGTTGGAACATGGCGTGGGGATTACAAAAAAAAGAAAACAACAGTAGCAGCATCAGCATAACTGGGCTAAAAATGTTAAATGCAGTTATCATTCTATTTTTAATTCTAATCCCCACTTGTTTAGAATTTTTAAAATGAGTGGTGATACCTAGGCCCCAAAATATAAGCCCCACTAACAAGCCCCATGAGGTGTCATCACCTTATTGATTGTTATTAGTTGACTTGTTGACTTTTTAAAAATGATAAAATGGCAAAATACAAATATGTCCTTCATTAAAAATCTCTCTCATTAACCCAAATCCCCCCATTTTTTCTATTCGGTTATTACCTTTCCATGTGAATCTTGAAATCCATTTAACCATTTCAAATTTTGAATTTTAAAATCCTTACCTAAATTACACTAAAAAAGTTGGATATTTATTGTATTTAAATTTAAATAAAAAAACACATATGGTTACTATATGAATTAGTTACATCAAATACCTTTATTAAATATTGACATCTCTCACAACGATTTGTTACATTTACATCAGAACTGTTACATTTACATAAATATAACAAACAATTTCATTTTTCTACCTAAATATTTTACATTCCATGCAATGTTTAAACAATTTAGAAACAGATTATATTTTCAATAGTCAGTTACATTTTATAGAAAATGTCAAACATTTTTTTTATTGTGTGATACATTTAACAAACATATGTATTTGACTGTTACAGTAATAAATGTAACAAATATAAATTACTATTTACATTGAAACAAATGCAATACACGAATGAATGTTACATTCATAAATGTAACAAATATAAATCAATACATGCATGCGGTTGACTGTTACATTTACGAATGTAACAAAAATAATACAGATTTGAAAAATTACATTGTCAACAATGTAGCAGTAACATCAAACAAACTACTTATATATAAAATGTAACGGTACATTTAGATATTGAAACAAAAACAAATCAAAATGTGATAAATGACATTCAATACATGAAAAAAATTGTGTTTAAATATTTAAAACAAAAAGCAAAACACAATTTTTTTACGAATCTAATAATGTCAAACCTGATCCGAGAGACATTGATGTGAGATCCAAATCGAAAAAAAAAAAAAACGATTTCGTGCCTTCTCCTCAAAAATAGAATTTTTGATTTGCTCCCATGTATTCTTCATAAACAAAATCAATTCCGTAATGCAAAACCTCCTCATTTCGCATACAAGACAGATTTTCAATTGTTTCAACATCAATGGTTTCTCCGGTCCCTCTCAAATATTGTTGTAAGATTTTAAGAATCCATTAATGGTGGATAAATACAGAATTTTCAGAATTAAATGATACTCCACAATCATAGAGATACATGTTAAAATAATTATAAAGTCAAGGGTATAATAGACAATGTACACTTGCCACATCATGGGGCCTGTGATGGGACCTGAAAAATTGGGCCTAGGAATTATTATTGTTTTAAAATATATTTCATTTTATGATATATATATTTTCATAAAAAAATAAAATATATAATCAACTGAATTACATAAATCCATTTATTTGAAAATAAAAAAATTTACAAGAAGATATGTATCTCCTTAATGTGAGAACACGATGCTATTAAAGTATATGAGATTAGAATTATAGCTGAAAAATATACTGTGTGTAAGCTTGAGCTAATGAGTTGTCAATCATTTGGCGAAAAAAAAAACATCCGATCGGTGTTCGAACCAGAAAATTCTAATAATATATAAACAAGTGGTGCTATACATAATAAATTGGTACATGAACTTGGCGATGGAGATTCTTCTCTAATGGGGAAACACGGTGCTTAACCTTGAAGTAGCAATGTCAGGGATTTATACTCCAGTTAAAAAAAAAAAAAATGAAAATTTTGAAAAATAACCCTCTAAAAAAAAAAATCAGTTTTGGTCTCAAGATCAATTTTGAATCCGTTTTGACTATTGAATTGGGGTTGGTTATTTATTTATTTATTTATTTTTTGAGTGTTAGGTGTGAATAATTAATACAGTCACGAAAACAAATAATTAAAATGAAATAAAAAAGAGAAAAAGCAACGAATTGAAGAAGAAAAGAATTTCTCACATCAAAGCTTCTTGGAAGCTTAACTGTATAGGCTTGCTAGTATTCCATCAACAAATTAAAAACACATCACAATCAATATCACATTGAGTTTCCTTATTTTTCCTCCTACATAAAATCCTATACGCGGTATTGGTGGGTCATGGTGTGGGGGTGTGGTTGATGATTGTTGTGTTAATAAATGAAGTCATAAGAAGAACTTAATAATCAAACTAAAAAAATATAAGGCTTGCTTGCTAGTATTTGTAGCAGCAAAAACCCCATCACATATTGTTTATCCTATCAGTACTACCTTATGAAAAAGTATGGCGAACCATGGTGACAAGGAACACGAGCGCCACCCGCAGCACAAACTGAGCTGGGACGCGTCCCTGAACGGAGGCTACACCTGCGCGGACTGCAAGTTCGTCGGCCTGGGCCCGAGGTACCGCTGCACGAAGGGCTGCAACTTCCAGGTCCACGAGTGCTGCGTCCCCCCGCGCCCCGACTCGGTCGCGGTCTCTCTCTTCGGGGACTGCAGGTTCAAGTTCCTCGACTTCCCCCCGGGAGCAGGGGTCGACCACCGATTCTGTGACGCGTGCGGCACCGACGTGGAAGGGTGCGTGTACCACTGCTTTCACTGTGATAGGGACTTGCATCCCAGCTGCGCGTGCATGAAGGACGACGAGGTGATCGGAGGCGTGAAGTACCGGCTCCGCGACGAGGGGAAGAAGTGGGAGTGCGTGGAGTGCAAGATGAGGTTGGGATTGGAAGGGAAGAGGACGTGGTGGTATGTGTCGGAGGAGGACGGGGAGTCGAGGCTTCATGTGCACTGCGCGAGAAAGCTGCTTCTCCGCGATGCGTAGCAAGGATTTCTTGTAAAACGCGGAGATCGCGCGGCGTTTGGGTCGTTGTTGTTGCTTTGTCGCTTTCGGCATCAGCCAACTCTTGTCTCTTTTTGTGGGCATTCTGTGTCGTTTCGTTTTGGAATTTGGAACTATGTCATGTGTTGTTTTTTTTAAAATTAAAAATAGTACGCATCAGTTAATGTATTAAATTATGATTTTATAAAAAAAAAATTAACTCTCTATATAATTTTGTATTTTAATTAGTGCTACGAGGAAATGAGAAAATTAATTAGGGTTCATGTGATTATTTGTGAATTATTTTTAGGTTTATGAAAGTTTATAAGTTTTTTTAAGTTTTTAAAGTGGTAAAAATTTATCTTTAAGGGTTTTTGAAAATAGATGTAGTTAGTCTGTTCGTTAGAAATACTGAAAATGTACATCGCCACATGTTAATATTTTACGAAGGTTAACAATATACTGAAAAGTATTAAAAGAATATACTGAAAAATATTAAAAGTGCACTGAAAATACTTAATAAATGTATATGAGAGTGTTTACGGTGTACTGAAAAAATATCATTTGATATTTTTGAATGATATAATGACAACATTCAGTTCCAGAGATCTAAAGATAATTTTTTCCTGTCTCAGGGATGAAAATTTTTTTAAAAAAAATTTCAGAGACTTAAAAATAATTCACGGATAATCACATGGACCTCTAATTAATTCCAAACCCCCCCCCCCCCCCCCCAAACCTAGCTAGTTTAATATGTCACAATATTATCATACACGTGAATAGCTTATATGTTAGGCACGTGAGAAAATGAATTATTCAATTTGATTCATGAATTTTTAAGCTTGATTGTTTAATTCAACTTAAGGTTTAGATTAATATAATGGATTACGTTGTATCGTACCCTTTCAGTGCAATATTTATAAAAGTTATTCAACTCAATGTAGTGCTACAAAAATAAAGTTAATATTTTTATTTTGTTTTGTTAATTGTCTTCATATATTGATTTATGAGTGCTTTAATCTAATGCATGATTTATTAGATTGAATGTCCACATGTTTATCGAGGTTGATCTATCCTAACTGGAGGTCTCATGTGTTATAGAAAATGTGCATGTTCCAGCCTTTCAGAGTTAACAAAAATGTGACATAAGATTATTCGTCCTTGATAGCTATACTAGGATAGATAACAATCAATGCTGAATAAGTAAATTTTTGTTTGGTTGTCTTTTCTGTTATTCTTATTGAAAAACGTAAGATTAATTTTTTTGTTGTTTGATTCATCTTGAATAGAAATAATAATATTTTATTATTTATACTAAAATAATCAATTTAATACTGTATTCTAATGGCAGCAGAGAGAAGCATTGTTATCAAATTATCAAGAGAGTAGATAGAGTTGACACATTAATTAATAAGTCAATGATCCTTTCCGTGTTTTGAAACGTCAAAGAAGACATTGACTATATGACACATTTAAAAAGAGATTTGTTATATTTTACTTGAACGGTCCCTCAATCGACGCGGTTAAGACCCGCGTCTCCTCTTATGAGAAAATTCGTTTCCAAGTTCGTTGTGGAAGGACTTGGTTCATCTCACACTTAATTTGTCAAAAATATCACCACTCTAATAAATGATATGTTCAACACCATGTGAAGTATACATATTCTATTTTAAAATGTGAAGAATGCACTAAATATATTGGTGTATATTTTTTTTTAAATAAACAATTAATTTTGGAAAAAATCCATATAATCTTCTTAAATCTGGCTTAAATCCATATAACCCCTGCAATCTTCATATATTCATATAACCTCCTGTGATTAGGCCTTAAAATCTATATAACCCCCTCCGTCCAGTAGAGTTAATGGCAATAAATTTATGCAGGGGGTTATATGGATTTAAGTCAGATTACATGGGGTTATATGGATTTAACCAATTTTTTTTATTTATGCTTTTTTTAAAATTATTAATGAGATGTGATTTTATAACCAGTACTCTGACACATTAATAATGGATTAAATTAACATTTACATGCATTAACATCTAATGGACTGTAAATTTTTTGTTTTGTTGTCTTTTCTGTTATTCTCGTTGAGAAATGTAAAATTGATATTTTTGTTGTTTGATTCACTTTGGATAAAATAAGGATAAATGGTAGATAAAAGATAGATAAGAGTTTATAACTTTTTAAATGACAACTATACCTCTGTATAAATTATTTTTGTTGGGAATAAGTATGAGAGATGTGTTTGTGATATGATAGATATGAAAATTTTTAGAAATTTTTTTTGTAAATATTAAAAAATGCCAAGAGGATGAGTTTTATTTTTTTTATTAAATCTTGGGGCACATCTTGTGTTGGTGTCATGAGAGTGATTTTTGTTGGGGATAAACTGTATGTGGATGAGTAATTTTGAGTTCTTTTTTAAAATACCAAGAGATAGAATATATATCTCTTGTACTTATATCTCTTTAGTGGGTGATCTTGTATGTGTTTATGATTTAAATAACCATTTTCTTTGATTAAAATTAAAGGTGTATGGTATCTTGAAAAAAAATTCAAAAGTAAATGTTAAACAGCTCAATTTTTAAACCACATGTAGAGAAAAAAAATAAAAAAAATTTTGAAAAAAATCCATATAACCCCCTGTAATCTGTCCTAAATCCATATAACCCCCTGTAATATGGTCTAAATCCATATAAACTCCTACATAAATTCATCGCAGTTAACTCTACTGACGGAAGGTGGACGGAGGGGGTTATATGGATATATGAAAATTAGAGGGTTATATGGATTGAGGCTAGATTTCAACTCAATGAATGAAATGGATGAAGCAGACCAGTTATACAGTTTGGAAAAACATCCCCAAGATCCCAACACCCAACTTTATTTCTTGAAAGCTACACTTTGATAATATAATTTATTAATGATTCTAATAACTTCGGAGATACTTCAACTCATATCTCTCCCTGTATAAATAGGTCCCATGCATTCTCTAGTATCACACACCACCAACAACAAATATCACAACACAAACGCACACACACAATATGGAGCACAAGAGCCACCCACATCACACCCTCATCTCGGACTCCTCCCGCGATGACATATACACCTGCGCCGACTGCCGGTTCGTCGGGATGGGTCCGAGGTACCGTTGCAAGGAGGGATGCAACTTCCAAGTCCACGAGTGTTGCATGGCTCCTCTCCGTCCTTCCTTCATCAGGGTCCCTCTCTTCAAGGACTGCAAGTTCGAGTTCCTCGACCTCCCCCCGGGAGTTGGGGTCGACCACCGATTCTGCGACGCGTGCGGCACCGACGTGAAAGGCGGCGTGTACCATTGCTACCACTGTGATAGGGACCTCCACCCCTGCTGCGCTTACCTCAAGGACGAGGTGATCGGGGACGTGCAGTTCCGACTCCGCGAGGAGCCAAAGTCGAGGTGTGTTTTGATTATGTATTAGATGAACACATGTGTCCGTTAAAGAATTAAAAATCTTTCATTAAATAAAAAATTATTTACAGAAATCTCATTAATATACTTTGATAAACACATGTTATTCATCTAGACAATGGAAACTCATTGTACAACGTTAGAAAATATGAAAATCTTAAAACATGTTAATTATAATTTGGGTGCTGAGCAAAAATATAGCATTCAAAAATTGAATATTAACAAAAATAACATCGAAGATCGAATATTTATAAAAAGTAGTATTGGTCAACGTTGACCTTTTTTTTAACACCGGAGGATATATGGTGACTATTTGTTTTTTATTTTTCTTAAATATGTGGGGTTAAGAGAGAAAATCATGGAAGATTTTTAAGAATGAGGCTTTTTAAAAATTTAATTAAAAAATTTAATCGATAGAGATAAAGATAAATAAATTTTTCATGATCTTCACTCTTCTCAACCGATCTAATATATGTTAAGAAAAAAAATTCTCAGTAATTAAAATTTAATTAAATAGTTGATAAAAAAATCTCAACAATTAATATTTAATTAAAGAAGAAAAAGTAACGAGAGCGTCATATATATACATATGCATATATATGACGTCTCTAGTGTTAAAAAAAAATTTGTTGATAAGGTGTAGTGTTACCTTTTGTTAATATTTAGACGGGGTGCTAGTTTTATAAATATTCATTCCAATTGGGTTATTTTTGCAATTTTTCCTTATAATTAAAATTAATATCCAATCGCGTACAGCTGCATGATGTGCAACATGAAGAGGTTGTCGAAGAAGAAGAAGACGTGGTGGTACGTGTCAGAGGAAGAGGAGTTTGGGCTTCACGTGCATTGCGCGATAAAGCTCCTGCTCCGAGAGGGTATCGCGGGAGGAGGAGGACTTGCGATTGTGAAAAGGATCGGTGAAGAGAAGCTGGAGGTGGACGTGAGAGGGAAGAAGAAGAAGAGAGAATGGTCGACGACGTTGAAGACGGTGAGGAAGATAGCGGAGATGGTTATCGCTTTTGTGATTTCGGTGGCGATGGGGAATCCTACGGCGTTTCTAGTCAATCTCGTCGCCACCGTAATCAGAGATTGAAGTTTGAATTGAAGGGGTTTCAGGAATTGATATTCAAGCACTATTAGGGTTTCGATTTATACATAGAGTTTTATATAATATGAGTGTGATGTATGGTTGTTGTTGGGGATGGTGGTCAATTATTCAAAAAGATGCGTGCATGTCTGTATGAAATATAGATTTTGGTGATGGTATCAGTATAAAATATAGATACAGTGATGTCTTTTAAGTCCTCAGACCCGACATGTATTATTTCTGGGTCTTTCTGCCTGTCCCCCTCTTGAGTCCCGTTATATTTTTTATTTTTACCCATGTTTATACAGTAAAGGATTGCATTTACAATGTTATGCATCATATATACAATGTTGTGAAACTTTTAAAGTCCTAATACACTGTTAATCATTATGTGTACACTATTAAACACTATTTGTACACTGTCACGTGTATTATGGCTCATCCATCAATGTGCTTTCAAATCAACATAAAGATCTTGTTAGTATCACAACATTCATCATATATTTAGGCCAAAATGCAGATCTTGTTCATACCAAAGTATTCATCATACATGCTCTTTACATTTAGTTAATATTTTTAAATTTTGAAATAGATTTAGTTAATATTGTTAAGTCTATGTACACTATATATTGTAAGCATACACAACATTCTATGCAATGTACACTATTAACTACACTGAATACATTATTAAAATTTTACATTATAGACATTTCATGAATCATAAACATTGTCTGAAATATTAAAATTTTTTTTTTTTTTTTTTTTGAGTCAAATGGAGTCATTTTCTATTCTTGTAGTAAGAAAGAACATGATTGAATGAGATAAAAAAATGAAAAAAATAACATAGTTCGAAAGAAAACAAATAAAATAATAAAAACCACTAAAAAATTAACGCTCTAAAT
Source organism: Acorus gramineus (assembly GCA_030737835.1). Taxonomy (NCBI): domain Eukaryota; kingdom Viridiplantae; phylum Streptophyta; class Magnoliopsida; order Acorales; family Acoraceae; genus Acorus; species Acorus gramineus. Next base: position 2,938,357 of record CM060854.1, read on the forward strand.
TCCACACCCCCTCATTTTGAGAACAATAATGCATGCATACCCCACCATCAGTGGATAGAAAATCTTATTTTTCTTATAAAACAAAATAAAAAATCAACAGTGATAGAATTTAAAAAAAAACTTTTTAATTTTCACCGTGCACAAACACGCTTAGAAAAAAAATTGGATTATTATTCCAGGGTCCAATCTGAAGGATCATTTTTTACTGCCCCTAAACAGTGCCCTGTCTGATCGCATCCCCACGACGAGCAGCAGCCCGAGCCCCCGCACCCACAACGACGGCACCACCTCCGTCCTCCGCCGCACCATCCCCGCTGTGTACCGCCACGTCTGCGACAACCTCCCCCGTCAAGATCTGGCTTCCAGAGTCCTAAACCCCACTCCCGTCCCGTCCTCAACCCCAACATCGACCCCTCTTGGATCGTCAGCCTGCGGTGATGGGGACGCTCGCGCCGCTCAGTGAGGCCGTCGATTCGGCCGCGGAGCTTCTCGGGTGAGTTCGAGAACCCACGCAGATGATCCCTCTTCTTTTTTTTTTTTTCGATTTCCGTTTCAAGATGTGATATTTGTGTCTGCCTATGTTTTCGATGCGTGAAATTAAAAATTATGTGCCTTGTCTTATGAGATGTATAGAAGGATTGAGGGATATAGGATTGCAGGTGAGGCTACAAACATGATTATTTGTAATAATGCCCCTTTTTAAATTTTCGTTTCTCTGCCAATGCATAGGTTTTGTTATCTCTAAAACCTGGAAAATCTCTCTTAGGAAGTTATTATGGTGGAGTTAGGTGTGATGGGGATTTGGTTTTACTATTAATGTAAGTGGGTATCCTCATCTAATCCATTTGGGGGTCATCTTGTATGATGCGACGCATAGTTCATCCAACATGTTCTGGATAAGTAGAGATTCTCATGGTCTTATTTGTTGAAGTAATTTCACCTCTCTTTGAAATTCCAGAAGTCATTTTTTTTTTACTTATCATCACTTTTATCTCTTTATTAAGTGTCCCCAAGGAAGTCTGATCACATGTTGGAACTTGGAAGGGCTCTGGGGGCTACTTCGATTGCTTACATCAAATGTGAGAAGTGTACAAGGTCCTTTGCCATTGTGGTGATAGGAGTTTAAAGGGTAAGCGATCTCAAATACTCGCTCATCCCATTTATGCATGTTGATCCATATGGCTGACTCGCAATGTTGTCATTTTCAAATATGAGACTCCGAAATTTGAGAATATATGAAAGAGGTTCTCTGTTCAATTATGGATTGGGGTTTTTATTTTGTTGGTGAATGAAGCATCTGAATAGATCGCTTGAGTTGGTTACAAGTGATATAACCTTTGTTTGTTTGGAGGCTTTGGCCTCCCTCCTTTTTCTTTGTATTGGCAGAAGTCTTCTTTACCTTGTTTCTATGGAGTTTCTCCATTAGTATACCATGGGATTCTCCTACCTTTGTTTCAACAAAAACATCTTCTCTTTATATTACAGACCTTCCAGAAACTTTTTTTTTTTTTGGGCTCCAGCCCATAGTAGGTTGTCCTTGATTCCTTGACATTCCAATCCCAATACGAGTCCTTGGTAATCGATGTTACTCTCAATTCAGCTCATCCTGTGCCTGTGCTCAGTCTAGTTGAGCAATGCCTCCCCTCATGAAATTCCTTGGAATTTCATGCGGGGCAATTCCAGTGAATGAAAGTTCCTTTTTTTTTAATTTGTAGAAAATGTCATTTTTTTTATAGGTAAATGCTGAGTCTTCTACCCATGGTCTCTTGGTTGCAAATTCTCTTGAGAACCTCTGTCCAATTCCATAAGACATAGTAACAACACACGGTGGTATCAGTTTTCTGATATTAACCTTTCTTTTTTCTTCCATTGCTCTTTGTATTTGCAATTATCTTTGTCTAAGGGATTATTTTTTTAATAAAAAATCATGTTTGTGTTGTCTAAGATGTTGTTGGTTGCTTTGATTCTTCTGTGCCTTTTAGAATACTATTTTCATTTTCTGAACTCTGGTCTCCCAGATATTGAAGAAGCTTCTTCGGAATTACATATAAAGAAAAGGACAATTTGATACAGGGCATGTAGGAATAACTAAAAAATGAAGCCTCTTTCTAAAGGATTAGCAGTAGTGTGAACTCTGTGCTGCAAGAGACAGAGTTTAGAGAGCAGAATGTGACTGTCACCTAATCTTCATGAAATTTATCCAAAATTATCCTCATTAATTTGAGGATGATTTGGCCAAAACTTCTTTATTTTGCTGGATGCAGGCATCCATGCGATTTGATCTACAAAACACCTATAATCCGCGTATATCAGATTTTTTACATGATATTTTTAGGAAGTTTAACTGGTCCCAACTAAGTTTAATGAAAACCTTGTTTGTCTGAGACAATGTGCAAGATACACTCTTGTTTGCCTAGTTGTGTATACCTGGATGGTGGTGTTGCTATACAGGTCAATATGAATGAATCATCAACTTTTCAACCTTGAGACATGTCTCAGTAGTTTTAAAATTATTTACATGGAAGGATAAGCTAGGATTTCTTATGCAGGTATTAGTTGACATCCATGTGGGGCTGTCAGAATCATTATTCTTGAAAAGAGTATGCATTACTTTGATTTGGCTCCTCATTAGCGTTTTTCCTTCCATATAAAATAATTGCGTCTGATGTGCTACTTCTGTATGGTGGTAAACTGCAAATTTGTTTGGATATATCTCCCCCTCTAATATCTTTACATTATTTTGTGATATGCAAGTTTGTATTACTTTAAAATCTAAAAATAAATACATTACATGCAACTAAATGTCTCGTGTATATCGTAACTTGGTATGTTACTTGTGTTAATAAACAATTTTTATATATGCAGCCCCTTTATCTTCATCATCAGTGCACACAACCAATCATGTCCTAAGTTTATGAAATCAACAGCTATTTTGTTAAAAAGATATGTCAATTATTAACCAACATGTCTCTTCATTTTTACCTCTTCAAATATGTATTTCTTTTGATGGTGCATTTGCTTTCATCTGTTTATGTTTTTACTCTCTGTGATTTTTTTTAATATAAAATCAGTTTATTTCTTTAACTGTGAACAGGAACTTAAGAGGGATCAAATAATGAAAAGATTCATGGAAGTTACTTATCAACTGGAACAGGCCTCTAGGCAGAATTCCCTTTGATAAGTTTGTTCAATATCTCAGATGAAATTAGAGAGCAGGTAAGGACATTCTGAAAGAAGCTATCGAGTAAGCAACCTTTGATCGCATTCACATACATGCAAATATATATGCATATATCTATATATATAAAAAGATGAATGATCTGTACTTCAAAGGGTTCCAGAATTCATAAATCCATCTTTCTGATGCTCATCAAATTTGTAGTAGAGCTCATTCATGCTCAATTTAACAGAGCCAAAGTACGAATGGAATCGCCTTACATCCATTCTGAATTGTTGTAGTATAGAGACATCAAACATCATTATGTACCATGATCCATCCTTGATTTTTACAGGAAGGAAAATGGATCACCCTTTTTTTTTTTTCCTTAGATGGGCATAACTGGCTCCAAAATGTTGTGAACTAACTTGTCGCTTTTTATCGAAAAATATAACATGATATGAAGCTTGCCTGATTTTTGTGCAGATTACTTGTATGGTGATTTTTTCAGGTGAAACCGACACAAAGTAGTAGTGGGTGCGAGTGAATAGATTGAGCATGAAGGTTAGTGAAGTTTCATTTGTTGGAAATGGACAACATGAGAAGGATCCAGAGCTGATGAACACAATGTTTAAAGGGTGCTTTTACACTCAATTTTTTTTTTTTATAGTCTAAAATGCAATCATATATATCTTGTTGGAAATCCAATAAAATATATACATAATTAAACAATGTTTATACCTTGGTAAATTTTTTCTTACACTAACTGAAATAGATTCATTCAACTCGAAATGGAGTGATATATATTTTTTTTATCAAAGTATATACATTATTAGGTAATTTTTTAACTATTTAAAAAAAAATGGAAACATGTGGTGTCCAAGTTTTAGGTTGTAAAAATGATTGAGTCTAACATTTTCGATATTTAGAACTCAAGAAGCTCTGTGACTCGACAGGTAACAGATCTGAGTTAATCATTGATTATATTTTTAAAAATTATTAACATATAAAATAAAATATTTAAAATAATTAAAAAAATATAGAATAAGTAAGAAATTGTTATTTTAAGTATGACATTACATAACCTTAATAAATACTTTAACAAATTCATTATCATAATATTATCAATTATCAAGAGAAAATATACAATTCATCACCTGAAATAAAATTCAATACAAAAATATGTTTTAAATTATAATTTGGGTGATGAGCAAAAATATAGCGTTCAGAAATCGAATATTAAAAAAAATAGCATCGAAGATTGAATATTTATAAAAAGTAGTATTGGTCAACGTTGACCTTTTTTTTAACACCGGAGGATATATGGTGACTATTTGTTTTTTATTTTTCTTAAATATGTGGGGTTAAGAGAGAAAATCATGGAAGATTTTTAAGAATAAGGCTTTTTAAAAATTTAATTAAAAAATTTAATCGATAGAGATAAAGATAAATAAATTTTCATGATCTTCACTCTTCTCAACCGATCTAATATATGTTAAGAAAAAAATCTCAGTAATTAAAATTTAATTAAATAGTTGATAAAAAAATCTCAACAATTAATATTTAATTAAAGAAAAAAAAGTAAATAGAGCGTCATATATATGTATAGCATCTTTTTAAAAAGAATAAACGATGCGCCATATATATATATATATATATATATATAACGTCTCTAGTGTTAAAAAAAATACGTTCATAAGGTGTAATGTTACCTTTTGTTGATATTTAGACCGGGTGCTAGTTTTATAAATATTCATTCCAATTGGGTTATTTTTGCAATTTTTCCTTATAATTAAAATTAATATCGAATCGCGTACAGCTGCATGATGTGCAACATGAAGAGGTTGTCGAAGAAGAAGAAGACGTGGTGGTACGTGTCAGAGGAAGAGGAGTTTGGGCTTCACGTGCATTGCGCGATAAAGCTCCTGCTCCGAGAGGGTATCGCGGGAGGAGGAGGAGGAGGAGGAGGAGGAGGACTTGCGATTGTGAAAAGGATCGGTGAAGAGAAGCTGGAGGTGGACGTGAGAGGGAAGAAGAAGAAGAGAGAATGGTCGACGACGTTGAAGACGGTGAGGAAGATAGCGGAGATGGTTATCGCTTTTGTGATTTCGGTGGCGATGGGGAATCCTACGGCGTTTCTAGTCAATCTCGTCGCCACCGTAATCAGAGATTGAAGTTTGAATTGAAGGGGTTTCAGGAATTGATATTCAAGCACTATTAGGGTTTCGATTTATACATAGAGTTTTATATAATATGAGTGTGATGTATGGTAGTTGTTGGGGGTGGTGGTCAATTATTCAAAAAGTTGCGTGCATGTCTGTATGAAATATAGATTTTGGTGATGGTATCAGTATAAAATATAGATACAGTGATGTCTTTTAAGTCCTCAGACCCGACATGTATTATTTCTGGGTCTTTCTGCCTGTCCCCCTCTTGAGTCCCGTTATATTTTTTATTTTTACCCATGTTTATACAGTAAAGGATTGCATTTACAATGTTATGCATCATATATACGATGTTGTGAAACTTTTAAAGTCCTAATACACTGTTAATCATTATGTGTACACTATTAAACACTGTTTGTGCGCTGTCACGTGTATAATGACTCATCCATCAATGTGCTTTCAAATCAACATAAAGATCTTGTTAGTATCACAACATTCATCATATATTTAGGCCAAAATGCAGATCTTGTTCATACCAAAGTATTCATCATACATGCTCTTTACATTTAGTTAATATTTTTAAATTTTGAAATAGATTTAGTTAATATTGTTAAGTCTATGTACACTATATATTGTAAGCATACACAACATTCTATGCAATGTACACTATTAACTACACTGAATACATTATTAAAATTTTACATTATAGAAATTTCATGAATCATAAACATTGTCTGGAATATTAAAAATTTTATTTTTCTTTTTTGAGTCAAATGTAGTCATAGTCATTTTCTATTCTTGTAGTAAGAAAGAACATGATCGAATGAGTTAAAGAAATGAGAAGAATAACATAGCTCGAAAAAAAGTAAATAAAATAGTAAAAATCACTGAAAATTAACTCTCTAGATTCCACACCCCCTCGTTTCAAGAACAATAATACATACATATCCTACCATCAGTGAATAAAAAATCTTATTTTTCTTATAAAACAAAATAAAAAAATAACAGTGATGAATTTTTTTAAAAAACTTTTTAATTTTCACCGTGCACAAACACGCTTAGAAAAAAAATTGGATTATTATTCCAGGGTCCAATCTGAAGGATCATTTTTTACTGCCCCTAAACAGTGCCCTGTCTGATCGCATCCCCACGACGAGCAGCAGCCCGAGCCCCCGCACCCACAACGACGGCACCACCTCCGTCCTCCGCCGCACCATCCCCGCTGTGTACCGCCACGTCTGCGACAACCTCCCCCGTCAAGATCTGGCTTCCAGAGTCCTAAAACCCACTCCCGTCCCGTCCTCAACCCCAACATCGACCCCTCTTGGATCGTCAGCCTGCGGTGATGGGGACGCTCGCCCCTCAGTGAGGCCGTCGATTCGGCCGCGGAGCTTCTCGGGTGAGTTCGAGAACCCACGCAGATGATCCCTCTTCTTTTCTTTTTTTTTCGATTTCCGTTTCAAGATGTGATATTTGTGTCTGTCTATGTTTTCGATGCGTGAAATTAAAAATTATGTGCCTTGTCTTATGAGATGTATAGAAGGATTGGGGGATATAGGATTGCAGGTGAGGCTACAAACATGATTATTTGTAATAATGCCCCTTTTTAAATTTTCGTTTCTCTGCCAATGCGTAGGTTCTGTTATCTCTAAAACCTGGAAAATCTCTCTTAGGGAGTTATTATGGTGGAGTTAGGTGTGATGGAGATTTGGTTTTACTATTAATGTAAGTGGGTACTTTCATCTAATCCATTTGGGGTCATCTTGTATGATGCGACGCATAGTTCATCCAACATGTTCTGGATAAGTAGAGATTCTCATGGTCTTCTTTGTTGAAGTAATTTCACCTCTCTTTGAAATTCCAGAAATCATTTTTTTTTTACTTATCATCACTTTTATCTCTTTATTAAGTGTCCCCAAGGAAGTCTGATCACATGTTGGAACTTGGAAGGGCTCTGGGGGCTACTTCGATTGCTTACATCAAATGTGAGAAGTGTACAAGGTCCTTTGCCATTGTGGTGATAGGAGTTTAAAGGGTAAGCGATCTCAAATACTCGCTCATCCCATTTATGCATGTTGATCCATATGGCTAACTCGCAAAGTTGTTATTTTCAAAGATGAGACTCCGAAATTTGAGAATATATGAAAGAGGTTCTCTGTTCAATTATGGATTGGGGTTTTTATTTTGTTGGTGAATGAAGCATCTGAATAGATCGCTTGAGTTGGTTACAAGTGATATAACCTTTGTTTGTTTGGAGGTTTTGGCCTCCCTCCTTTTTCTTTGTATTGGCAGAAGTCTTCTTTACCTTGTTTCTATGGAGTTTCTCCATTAGTATACCATGGGATTCTCCTACCTTTGTTTCAACAAAAACATCTTCTCTTTATATTACAGACCTTCCAGAAACTTTTTTTTTTTTGGGCTCCAGCCCATAGTAGGTTGTCCTTGATTCCTTGACATTCCAATCCCAATACGAGTCCTTGGTAATCGATGTTACTCTCAATTCAGCTCATCCTGTGCCTATGCTCAGTCTAGTTGAGCAATGCCTCCCCTCATGAAATTCCTTGGAATTTCATGCTGGGCAATTCCTTTTTTTTTTTAATTTGTAGAAAATGTCATTTTTTTTATAGGTAAATGCTGAGTCTTCTACCCATGGTCTCTTGGTTGCAAATTCTCTTGAGAACCTCTGTCCAATTCCATAAGACATAGTAACAACACGCAGTGGTATCAGTTTTCTGATATTAACCTTTCTTTTTTCTTCCATTGCTCTTTGTATTTGCAATTATCTTCGTCTAAGGGATTATTTTTTTAATAAAAAATCATGTTTGTGTTGTCTAAGATGTCGTTGGTTGCTTTGATTCTTCTGTGCCTTTTAGAATACTATTTTCATTTCTGAACTCTGGTCTCCCAGATATTGAAGAAGCTTCTTCGGAATTACATATAAAGAAAAGGACAATTTGATACAGGGCATGTAGGAATAACTAAAAAATGAAGCCTCTTTCTAAAGGATTAGCAGTAGTGTGAACTCTGTGCTGCAAGAGACAGAGTTTAGAGAGCAGAATGTGACTGTCACCTAATCTTCATGAAATTTATCCAAAATTATCCTCATTAATTTGAGGATGATTTGGCCAAAACTTCTTTATTTGCTGGATGCAGGCATCCATGCGATTTGATCTACAAAACACCTATAATCCGCGTATATCAGAATTTTTACATGATATTTTTAGGAAGTTTAACTGGTCCCAACTAAGATTAATGAAAACCTTGTTTGTCTGAGACAATGTGCAAGATACACTCTTCTTTGCCTAGTTGTGTATACCTGGATGGTGGTGTTGCTATACAGGTCAATATGAATGAATCATCAACTTTTCAACCTTGAGACATGTCTCAGTAGTTTTAAAATTATTTACATGGAAGGATAAGCTAGGATTTCTTATGCAGGTATTAGTTGACATCCATGTGGGGCTGTCGGAATCATTATTCTTGAAAAGACTATGCATTACTTTGATTTGGCTCCTCATTAGCGTTTTTCCTTCCATATAAAATAATTGCGTCTGATGTGCTACTTCTGTATGGTGGTAAACTGCAAATTTGTTTGGATATATCTCCCCCTCTAATATCTTTACATTATTTTGTGATATGCAAGTTTGTATTACTTTAAAATCTAAAAATAAATACATTACATGCAACTAAATGTCTCGTGTATATGTGCAGATAGTAACTTGGTATGTTGCTTGTGCTAATAAACAATTTTTATATATGCAGCCCCTTTATCTTCATCATCAGTGCACACAACCAATCATGTCCTAAGTTTATGAAATCAACAGCTATTTTGTTAAAAAGATATGTCAATTATTAACCAACATGTCTCTTCATTTTTACCTCTTCGAATATGTATTTCTTTTGATGGTGCATTTGCTTTCATCTGTTTATGTTTTTACTCTCTCTGATTTTTTAAAATATAAAATCAGTTTATTTTTTAACTGTGAACAGGAACTTAAGAGGGATCAAATAATGAAAAGATTCATGGAAGTTACTTATCAACTGGAACAGGCCTCTGGGCAGAATTCCCTTTGATAAGTTTGTTCAATATCTCAGATAAAATTAGAGAGCAGGTAAGGACATTCTGAAAGAAGCTATTGAGTAAGCAACCTTTGATCGCATTCGCATACATGCAAATATATATGCGTATATCTATATATATAAAAAGATGAATGATCTGCACTTCAAAGGGTTCCAGAATTCATAAATCCATCTTTCTGATGCTCATCAAATTTGTGGTAGAGCTCATTCATGCTCAATTTAACAGAGCCAAAGTACGAATGGAATCACCTTACATCCATTCTGAATTGTTGTAGTATAGAGACATCAAACATCATTATGTACCATGATCCATCCTTGATTTTTACAGGAAGGAAAATGGGTCACCCTTTTTTTTTTTTCCTTAGATGGGCATAACTGGCTCCAAAATGTTGTGAACTCACTTGTCGCTTTTTATCGAAAAATATTACATGATATGAAGCTTGCCTGATTTTTGTGCAGATTACTTGTATGGTGATTTTTTCAGGTGAAACCGACACAAAGTAGTAGTGGGTGCGAGTGAATAGATTGAGCATGAAGGTTAGTGAAGTTTCATTTGTTGGAAATGGACAACATGAGAAGGATCCAGAGCTGATGAACACAATGTTTAAAGGGTGCTCTTACACTCAATTTTTTTTTTTTTATAGTCTAAAATGCAATCATATATATTTTGTTAGAAATCCAATAAAGAATATACATAATTAAATAATGTTTATACCTTGTTAAATTTTTTCTTACACTTACTGAAATGGATTCATTCAACTCGAAATGGAGTGATATATATTTTTTTTATCAAAGTATATACATTATTAGGTAATTTTTTAACTATTTAAAAAAAAATGGAAACATGTGGTGTCTAAGTTTTAAGTTGTAAAAATGATTGAGTCTGACATTTTTTATGTTTAAAACTCAAGAAGCTCAGTGACTCGACAGGTAACAGATCTGAGTTAATCATTGATTATATTTTTAAAAATTATTAACATATAAAATAAAATATTTAAAATAATTAAAAAAATATAGAATAAGTAAGAAATTGTTATTTTAAGTATGACATTACATAACATTAATAAATACTTTAACAAATTCATTATCATAATATTATCAATTATCAAGAGAAAATATACAATTCATCACCTGAAATAAAATTCAATACAAAAATATGTTTTAAATTAAAATATAAATCAATATAGAAGAAATGACAATGAAAACATCTCATAGAATTTTTAATAATTTATTCATTTTATTATAAATTCAGTGCAAACTAAAAAAAAATAACAATCATATCCAATTTTAAACAAAAAAAAAAAAAAATCTAGTAGGGTAAAAGGTTTTAATAATTAAAATTGTTCGATCAGAAATTGGATTATTGGGTGTCGGTGATCCAGTGGGGATTCGGATCTTCTACTCATTTTTGTCCTCTTTTAAAATTCAACAAATAAAATGATTTTATTATCACACGTCATCCCATTCATTTGATCTAGTCAAGCAAAAACATCATACTTGACTTGGATAGATAAGTGAAAAAAATGCTAAATTTCCAGCAGAGTTGATAAGCTGATTCAGCTAATCAACCGATCTGAGAATTGATTTGCAAGTTTTTAAACATAGGAAAAACATGAGACTCCAGTTGAAGGACAAGGAGAAAAGTTGATATGTCTAAATCCATGACTTTTTTATTTTAAAATTTACAGCAAGACAAAAGAGAAGAATTTGAATCTTGCCAAGACAGTAAAATCCTACCCCCTATCAACTTTGTTGTTTCAAAAATATCATTTTCACTATTTGGTATATATGAAGAAGACAACGGTTCATACGGGTCATAGACTTTGTGTGGCTCTAAGTCGTCTACATTATAAGAAAGTCCATCGTGTGTCCTTATAATCTCCTTTTTCTCCATCCATAACTTAATCCCATGTACACGCTTCAAGTATATTTTGATCGTGACTTTGACAACCATGTTATCTTCAGCAAGGACCACCGCGCTCATTCCCGGACAGGTGGGATGCATTACACTCATTGATAATATGTGACGATTAAATTAACATACGAAATCTTTTTTTTCTTTCTACATCTCAAAATTTCTTAACAACTACATCATGAAGTTTTGGAGGATTACCATGTTATATGTGAGCTTGAATGTATGCTTTGGGGAAGATCCACGAGTAAAAAATCTACAACAACACATTACAACATTATACATTTTTAGCACATTTTATAGATCATAATAAATTTCACATAACTATAATAATAAATTTTTTTTTATGGATTTAAAGTTAATTTTTTTTCTACATGTCAAATTTTTCTAATAACTACATTATGAAGTTTTGGAGGATTACCTTGTTATATGTGAGCTTGAGTGTAAGCTTTGGGGAAGATACACAAGTAAAAATGAGTGAGAGAGGTTTTTGAAGAAAATAATGAGAGAGACACGATAGGGGAAAATGAGGTTTGGATGGGAGTGTTTCCTTTTAAAAATCACGTCTCTCGTGGATAGGTCTCTAGTAATCATGTCTTCAGGGGAGACGTGATCGGTCCCAGGGGGGAGACGTGTCTCCCCGTGCCATGAGACAGCGTGTGGGGGTGACAGATCAATCACGTCTATGCCATGACAATTCTTTGGACATGCCACATGGGCTGCGCTGATGGATCAAAACAGATCACAGGACTAATTTTACAAATAAACTGGTCTTAGGACCAAAATCAATTTTTTTTTAGGGGGTTATTTTAAAAAAATTCCCTAATTCTAATTCATTGGGATATTGGGTGGGAAATATCACCCGTGTAGTGAAAGGAAGAGGGGAATATTGATCATTTTTTTGGGGATGAGTGGGTTTGGCCTGGACAATGGGTTGTCACTTATTAGAAACATTGATAGTATTAAAAACTTGGTTGGTGTTTTTTTTTTGTTTTTTTTGTTTTACTTTGAAAAACAACCCAACATTATTTCTTAAAAGCTCCACTTTGATAATATAATTTATTATTGATTCTATAATAATTTCGGAGGTACTTCAACACCCATCTCTTTCTATAAATAGGTTCTCCACTATATATCTAGTATCACACACCAACTAGTAACACACACACACACACACACACACACACACACACACACCAACTAGTAACACACACACACACACACACACACACACACACAAACAAAAACTATGGAGCACAAGAAGCACCCACAGCACAACGTCATATTGGACCGCTCCGCGACGACGGTTACACCTGCGCCGACTGCGGGTTCGTCGGGATGGGCCTGAGGTACCGCTGCGAGGCCGGGTGCAAGTTCCATGTCCACGAGTGTTGCATGCCATTTCCCCGTCCCTCCTTCATCAAGATCCCTCTCTTAAAACGCTGCACGTACGTTCAAGTTCCTCGACATCCCCCTTGGACTAGGGCGACGTGAAAGGCGGCGTCTACCACTGCTTTCACTGTGATAGGGACCTCCACCCCTGCTGCGCTAACCTGCGGGACAAGAATATCGGGGACGTGCAGTTCCGACTCCGCGAAGAGCCCAAGTCGAGCTGCATGTTATGCAAAATGAAGAGGTTGTCGGATAAGAAGACGTGGTGTGGTACGTCTCGGAGGAGGAGGAGGACGGGGAGATCGGGATTCACGTGCATTGCGCGATAAAGATCATGCTTCGAGTGGGTGCCGCGGGAGGAAAAGGAGGACGACTTGCGATTGTGAAGAGGATCCGTGAAGAGAAGCTGGAGGTTGACGTGAACGGGAAGAAGAACAAGAGCAAGAGAGGAGGGTCGACGGCGTTGGAGTGGGCTTTGAAGATAGCGGAGATGGCTATAACTTTTGTGATTTCTGTGGCGATAGGAAATTTCCCGGCGTTTTTTGTCAATCTGCTAGCTACCGTCGTCATCAGAGGTTGGAGGAATTGATTCAAACACTATGAGGGCCCCTATTCATGCATTTAGATAGCGACATAAATTATCATGGAATTAATAAATATTTCAACATAAATAAAAAATAATTTTTTTTTTTTTTATTCTTGTTGGGATATATAATAATAAAGTTTTAATTTGTTATTTGGTTGATAATGAATAGGTTGTGAATAAAAATTGAATAAAATGTAAATAAAGATTTAATTTATAAATTATGAAAAATTGATTTGACATGTATGTCCCATGATTTAACAGAGGTGATGATAAATGATTTGACATCTAAACATCTTTTATATTAATAGAATAGATTTGATGGAATAACACAATTTTAAAGAAAATCTTAAATACTAATACTAGCTTATTCTCATATATTCATAATCTTTATAAACAAACAGTTTTTTAAACTTATTATCCTTTATTTCTCTCCTTCCTTCTCTATTCCACCCATCCAAACAGGGCTCAGAGCTTGGATTTATAATATAGTTGTATAACATGAGTTGGATATATGGTTGTGGATGTAGTGGTAGTTGAGACTGTAAATAAAAAAAAAATATCCTAATTTGTACATGGCGTATGAATATGGAATATCCAACCAGCAGAATAATCTCTCTTGCCACACTTTTTTCAAATCATATTTTTTTTCTCTTTAAATCTCTTACCCCCGTTTGGAGTGTGACATAAGGTTATTCGTCTTTGATAGCTATACTAGGATAGATAACAATCAATGCTAAATAGATAATTTTTTGTTTGATTGTCTTTTTTGTTATTCTCATTGGAAAACGTAAAATTGATCTTTTTGTTGTTTGATTCACCTTGGATAAAGTAAGGATAAGTGGTAGATAAGAGATGAATAAGAGTTTATGGCTTTTTAAATGACAACTATACACCCCTGCATAAATAATTTGTGTTTGGGAATAAGTATGAGAGATGTGTGTGTGATATGATAGATGTGACAGTTTTTGGAATGTGTGCAAAGAGTGTTAGATTAGATAAAATTTTTAAAATGACAGAGAAGTGTATTTTTATCCATTGCATAGATAAGCCCTGATAAGCAATTCCACCATTTTCTTAGAATAGTTATCAGGCCTTATCCTAGCTTATCCAGACATAGCTATCAAGGTTTATTCTTGTCAAACAAACAGCTGTTTGGGAGCTATTCTACTGTATTCTCCCATATCCATGGTTTATTCTCCACCCCAAATGGAGGGTTAAACTATAATCACAGTATTACGATAGACATTTAAATTTCAAAGCTCTTTCTCCCCATCACTCCCCTCAAAATTTTTTTTCTAAATATTTCTCTCGGTTGAATAATATAGTATTTAAATCCTCTTTTATTTTTCTTTTTAATTTTTAAATTTTTTATTCCACTAAATTTTTTTTTTAAGTGCATATGATAAGGTAGAAGTTATAATTTAAATGGTTATGTAATGTTGTGTTTCTATTTTAAATACTTATATCTTAAAATAAAATTAAATGATGCATAATATTCAAATAATCTTAATTTTCCATAGTAAAAGTATTTATGGCCCCACTTTAAAAGTTCGCCCCGGCCTGGTTAAGAAATTCAATTCTCAGAGTTGCCTTGGGGGGGTTGTATGCATGTGTTGTTAATCTATATTATTGTTGGAACATGGCGTGGGGATTACAAAAAAAAAAAAAAAAACAACAGTAGCAGCATCAGCATAACTGGGCTAAAAATGTTAAATGCAGTTATCATTCTATTTTTAATTCTAATCCCCACTTGTTTAGAATTTTTAAAATATAGCTCATTTTATGATATATATATTTTCATAAAAAAATAAAATATGTAATTAACTGAATTACATAAATTCATTTATTTAAAAATAAAAAAATTTACAAGAAGATATGTATCTCCTTAATGTGAGAGTACAATGCTATCAAAATATATGAGACTAGAATTATAGCTGAAAAATGTCCTGTGTGTAAGCTTGAGCTAATGAGTTGTCAATCATTTGGAGAAAAAAAAAACATCTGATCGGTGTTCGAACCAGAAAATTCTAATAATATATAAACAAGTGGTGCTATACATAATAAATTGGTACATGAACTTGGCGATGGAGATTCTTCTCTAATGGGGAAACACGGTGCTTAACCTTGAAGTAGCAATGTCAGGGATTCATACTCCAGTTAAAAAAAATAAATAAAATGAAAATTTTGGAAAATAACCCTCTAAAAAAAAGAAATTCAGTTTTGGTCTCAAGATCAATTTAATTGTAAAACTGACTTTAGAATCCGTTTTGACTATTGAATTGGGGTTGGTTATTTATTTATTTATTTATTTTTTGAGTGTTAGGTGTGAATAATTAATACAGTCACGAAAACAAATAATTAAAATGAAATAAAAAAGAGAAAAAGCAACGAATTGAAGAAGAAAAGAATTTCTCACATCAAAGCTTCTTGGAAGCTTAACTGTATAAAAAAAAATATGTGGTGTATAAAGGCTTGCTAGTATTCCTTCAACAAATTAAAAACACATCACAATCAATATCACATTGAGTTTCCTTATTTTTCCTCCTACATAAAATCCTATACGCGGTATTGGTGGGTCATGGTGTGGGGGTGTGGTTGATGATTGTTGTGTTAATAAATGAAGTCATAAGAAGAACTTAATAATCAAACTAAAAAAATATAAGGCTTGCTTGCTAGTATTTGTAGCAGCAAAAACCCCATCACATATTGTTTATCCTATCAGTACTACCTTATTAAAAAGTATGGCGAACCATGGTGACAAGGAACACGGGCGCCACCCGCAGCACAAACTGAGCTGGGACGCGTCCCTGAACGGAGGCTACACCTGCGCGGACTGCAAGTTCGTCGGCCTGGGCCCGAGGTACCGCTGCACGAAGGGCTGCAACTTCCAGGTCCACGAGTGCTGCGTCCCCCCGCGCCCCGACTCGGTCGCGGTCCCTCTCTTCGGGGACTGCAGGTTCAAGTTCCTCCACCTCCCCCCGGGAGCAGGGGTCGACCACCGATTCTGTGACGCGTGCGGCACCGACGTGGAAGGGTGCGTGTACCACTGCTTTCACTGTGATAGGGACATGCATCCCAGCTGCGCGTGCATGAAGGACGACGAGGTGATCGGAGGCGTGAAGTACCGGCTCCGCGACGAGGGGAAGAAGTGGGAGTGCGTGGAGTGCAAGATGAGGTTGGGATTGGAAGGGAAGAGGACGTGGTGGTATGTGTCGGAGGAGGACGGGGAGTCGAGGCTTCATGTGCACTGCGCGAGAAAGCTGCTTCTCCGCGATGCGTAGCAAGGATTTCTTGTAAAACGCGGAGATCGCGCGGCGTTTGGGTCGTTGTTGTTACTTTGTCGCTTTCGGCATCAGCAACCTCTTGTCTCTTTTTGTGGGCATTATGAGTCGTTTCGTTTTGGAATTTGGAACTATGTCATGTGTTGTTTTTTTTAAAATTAAAAATAGTACGCATCAGTTTGTCACGTCCCAGGGCGGCCGTCCCCGGGATGCGGTAAGTGTATATATGATATCAGTGACAGGAAACCAATAATAAACCACAAACAACAACTAAAATGATAACACAGGTAGAAACAGGGCTGACATAATATATACACCAAATGCGGAAGCTAAAAGACTGAGTCTGTAGTCAAAAACATACTACAGACTCGATACATAATCATAAGTCCTGTGAGAGCCAACATGCCCATATATATACACAACAAAATTCAAATACAATCCAACTAAGTGCCCAAGCACAGAACATATACGTACAACAGAAAGAAGGGTGCTGATGGCCTCAAAACTCGTGGGACGCGGCGCTGCCCTCTGCCGGTGTAGTCGCTCGGGAAGCTCCTCCCTCAGAGATCACTGAAAAGGCAATATGCGAGGGGTGAGCCACACGCTCAGTGAATAGCACAACCCGAGCATACAGTTCATATTAACCACATTTAAGCAATTCAGAAGCCACAAGTGGCATAATATCACTATCCGGGGGTTCGTTCATCGCCGAACCCCATACCCTCACCCTCACCCTCACCCTCACCCTCAACAGGTGACCTAAGATGTTGGGACTTAGCGGGTTGATAAACATCCATTCATAATCCTGTGGGTCGTCGCATCGCCGGGACACCATACCCTCACCCTCACCTCTCAACAGGTGACCTAGGCTCTTGGGACTGACTAGGCTGTTGGTTACCCTTGGTCCACCGATAGTCTCTCCTCACTCCGCGGTTGTTTGGCCACTCCCATGTTCAGCGCAGTCCTTCCAAGTCAGGAGGCGCCTACTAGTGGGAGCCCCTGCACGGGACAACCTGTCTAACGCCGAGGTAGTCTCTACACGGATCCGACGAGGGGAACAGAACAGCCTATCCATCGCATATGATCCACTCGGATCCGCTGACAGCACATCTCTACGACTCTAATGTCTCGAATTCCTCAGAATTCCACCAGCGCGCATAACCAGGATGCGGGGAACATGCATTTATTAATCATAATACAAGGGAAAATAGAGACCTTGGGAGGGTAACCTGAGGTCCCGATGTAGGACATCCGACAACCAAACGAGGAACACGGAGTACCCTAACCCGGGTCTCAATGTTAACCTCGCAAGGCCCCCCTTATATTCCCTAAGCATGCTATCTATTATTACAGTTCGCATTTAATTAAATAAACCAAACTAATAGGACGCATGCACAGGTCGGGCTTTCCTAGCATGATAGCGAGGTGGCAGGATGCATGGCTCATGCACAATCTTAAGGGTGCAAGTCCCTATCACACAATCTAGGGTGGCATGCAATTCTACACACATATCATGCATACATGGGTTATATCAAGCAGTTAATATTAACTATAAGCCCCAGGGGAGGACGGTACACGCCCAAAGCATGTAGCGCCTCCCACGCTGGGTTGGGTTGTCCCACTCACCGGGAATCGGGTCGACACGCGACCGTCCGTCGAGATCTGCAAGACAAGGTATTAACTGGTTAGAATAAATCCACAATTATCCCAAAAATACATAACACACACCAACAAACACCCAAAGATCCCAAATCAACACCCAACACCCTCGGCACCCCCGCCCGGCCACCCGACCGCCCGGACGCGCCGCCGCGACTCAGCCCGCGCACTCCGTGCACCGCCCGGGGCTCCGCGCGTCCACCGAGCCCAGCCGCGGCAGCCCGCACGCGCCCCGCACGCCGTGCGCTGGCCCGCGAGCACCCCGCACGCCCCCGCGCGCGGCGCCTCGCCCCCGCGCACACCATCCCTGCCTTGCCGCGCCCCGCGCACGCCTTGCGCACGCCTCCTCGCCCCGCGCGCACCCCGCGCGCACCTCCGCCGCTCCGCCGCGTCTCGCGCGCACCACTGCCGCCCCGCCGCGCCCTCCGCGCGCACTCTGCGCATCCGCGCGTACTGCCCAGCACCTCAGCCACCACCTCGCGCACACCTAGCACCTCAGCCACCACCTCGCGCACGCCCCCGACCAGCCCCTCGCGCCGGACCCGCGCGACCAGCTCCTCGCGTGCAGCTCGCCATCAGCCCCTCGCACACAGCCGCACGGACAGCCCTGCGCACAGCCGCCCGAGCAGCTCCCCGCACCAGACCCGCGCGCACTCGCGCGCACGCCGCGCGCACGCACGCCCGCGCATGCACGCGCGCGTGCCCGCGCGCGCCCGGCCTGCGCGCCGCCTGGGTCGCTGCCGCTGCTGCCTGCGCCCGAGGACGTCTCCCACCAGCCCGAGCACCACCAACCACCCCTCACACTGCCCCGACCACCTCCAACCACCTTCGACCACCCTCCGACGACCCCCACTGCCACCGACCTCTTCCCAACCACAAAACCCTCCCCTAGCAATCATCTAGACAAGAAAAAAGAGGGAAAGGAGGCTTACCGAGGGGAGGAAGAGGCGTCCGGTGGATCTCCACGCGCCGAAACCTTTCCCACAAGCCTTCTCACGCCCCGATCTATCACGGCCCTTGATTTGGCTCGAAACAGAGGAGAGAGAGGGGAGGTCGGGGAGGCTAGGATCGTCGGAATTCGGATTTGAAGACACCGGAGCGTAGATCGGGACCCGATCTACACTTCCCGTGCTTTGGGTTTTCGATTTTGAAGGGTGTAGGGGGCTCAAACCGAAGAAAAACGGATTAGAGGAGAGAGAGAGAGCAAGTCGGGAAGATGATGAATAGTGATTAGATATTTTTGATTCATTTTAAGTAGAGCGCGACTTAAAAACCCGGATACGCCCCGGAACTGCGAAATTTTTGCAAACGATGCCAGAATTCGATGAAATTTTCATGAGTGGCTTAAAATGGCACCAGGACACATAATATGCAGTTAGATTTTCAATCGGAGTCCTCTAGCTCAGACGATAGCTAACAGTCTGAAATTATGCGGTTCCGATCGAAAAACCCTAAAAATTTTAAAACTGCCAAAAATGCTCCAATAATTGCCAATAGGCCAAAAAGTGACACATATATAACACAGTTAATGTATTAAATTATGATTTTATAAAAAAAATTTAATTCTCCATATAATTTTGTATTTTAATTAGTGCTAACTACGAGGAAATGAGAAAATTAATTAGGGGTTTATATGATTATCCGTGAATTATTTTTAGGTTTATGAAAGTTTATAAGTTTTTTTAAGTTTTTAAAGTGGTAAAAATTTATCTTTAAGGGTTTTTGAAAATAGATGTAGTTAGTCTGTTCGTTAGAAATACTGAAAATGTACATCGCCACATGTTAATATTTTACGAAGGTTAACAATATACTGGAAAGTATTAAAAGTGCACTGAAGATACTTAATAAATATATATGAGAGTGTTTACGGTGTACTGAAAAAATATCATTTGATATTTTTGAATGATATAATGACAACATTCAGTTTCAGAGACCTAAAGATAATTTTTTTCTGTCTCAGGGATGAAAATTTTTTTTAAAAAATGAAGTTAATATTTTTATTTTGTTTTGTTAATTGTCTTCATATATTGATTTATGAGTGCTTTAATCTAATGCATGATTTATTAGATTGAATGTCCACATGTTTATCGAGGTTGATCTATCCTAACTGGAGATCTCATGTGTTAAAAAAAATGTGCATGTTCTAGCCTTCCAGGGTTAACAAAAATGTGACATAAGGTTATTCGTCCTTGATAGCTATACTAGGGTAGATAACAATCCATGTTGAATAAGTAAATTTTTGTTTGGTTGTCTTTTCTGTTATTCTTATTGAAAAACATAAAATTGATTTTTTTGTTGTTTGATTCATCTTGGATATAAAAATAATAATATTTTATTATTTATACTAAAATAGTCGATTTAATACTGTATTCTAGAAGCATTATTATCCAATTATCCTTTCCGTGTTTTGAAACGTCAAAGAGGACATTGACTATATGACACATTTAAAAAAGACTGATCTAAATTCATATAACCCCCTGCAACTTTATATATTTATATAACCCCTTATAATCAGACCCCAAAATCTATATAACCCCCTCCGTCCACCTTCCGTCAGTCGAGTTAACTGCGATGAATTTATGCAGGGGGTTATATGGATTTAAGTTAGATTACAGGGGGTTATATGGATTTAACCAATTTTTTTTATTTATGCTTTTTTTAAAATTATTAATGAGATGTGATTTTATAACCAGTACTCTGACACATTAATAATGGATTAAATTAACATTTACATGCATTAACATTTAATGGACTGTAAATTTTTGTTTTGTTGTCTTTTCTGTTATTCTCATTGGGAAACGTAAAATTGATATTTTTGTTGTTTGATTCACTTTGGATAAAATAAGGATAAATGGTAGATAAAAGATAGATAAGAGTTTATAACTTTTTAAATGACAACTATACCTCTGTATAAATTATTTGTGTTAGGAATAAGTATGAGAGATGTGTGTGTGATATGATAGATATGACGATTTTTGGAAATTTTTTTTTCTAAAAATTCAAAACTGCCAAGAGGATGAGTTTTATTTTTTTATTAAATCTTGGGACACATCTTGTGTTGGTGTCATGAGAGTGATTTTTGTTGGGGATAAACTGTATGTGGATGAGTAATTTTGAGTTCTTTTTTAAAATACCAAGAGATAGAATATATATCTCTTGTACTTATATCTCTTTAGTGGGTGATCTTGTATGTGTTTATGATTTAAATAACCATTTTCTTTGATTAAAATTAAAGGTGTATGGTATCTTGAAAAAAAATTCAAAAATAAATGTTAAACAACTCAATTTTTAAACCACATGTAGAGAAAAAAAATAAAATTTTTTTTTTGAAAGAAATCCATATAACCCCCTGTAATCTGTCCTAAATCCATATAACCCCCTGTAATATGGTCTAAATCCATATAAACTCCTACATAAATTCATCGCAGTTAACTCGACTAACGAAAGGTGGACGGAGGGGGTTATATGGATATATGAAAATTAGAGGGTTATATGGATTTAGGTCATATTTCAACTCAATGAATGAAATGGATGAAGCAGACCAGTGCACACCGGTATACAGTTTGGAAAAACATCCCCAAGACCCCAAAAACACCCAACTTTATTTCTTGGAAGCTACACTTTGATAATATAATTTATTAATGATTCTAATAACTTCGGAGATACTTCAACTCATATCTCTCCCTGTATAAATAGGTCCCATGCATTCTCTAGTATCACACACCACCAACAACAAATATCACAACACAAACGCACACACACAATATGGAGCACAAGAGCCACCCACATCACACCCTCATCTCGGACTCCTCCCGCGATGACATATACACCTGCGCCGACTGCCGGTTCGTCGGGATGGGTCCGAGGTACCGGTGCAAGGAGGGATGCAACTTCCAAGTCCACGAGTGTTGCATGGCTCCTCTCCGTCCTTCCTTCATCAGGGTCCCTCTCTTCAAGGACTGCAAGTTCGAGTTCCTCGACCTCCCCCCGGGAGTTGGGGTCGACCACCGATTCTGCGACGCGTGCGGCACCGACGTGAAAGGCGGCGTGTACCATTGCTACCACTGTGATAGGGACCTCCACCCCTGCTGCGCTTACCTCAAGGACGAGGTGATCGGGCACGTGCAGTTCCGACTCCGCAAGGAGCCAAAGTCGAGGTGTGTTTTGATTATGTATTAGATGAACACATGTGTTTATTAAAGAATTAAAAATCTTTCATTAAATAAAAAATTATTTACAGAAATCTCATTAATATACTTTGATAAACACATGTTATTCATCTAGACAATGGAAACTCATTGTACAACGTTAGAAAATATGAAAATCTTAAAACATGTTAATTATAATTTGGGTGCTGAGCAAAAATATAGCATTTAAAAATTGAATATTAACAAAAATAACATCGAAGATCGAATATTTATAAAAAGTAGTATTGGTCAACGTTGACCTTTTTTTTAACACCGGAGGATATATGGTGACTATTTGTTTTTTATTTTTCTTAAATATGTGGGGTTAAGAGAGAAAATCATGGAAGATTTTTAAGAATGAGGCTTTTTAAAAATTTAATTAAAAAATTTAATCGATAGAGATAAAGATAAATAAATTTTTCATGATCTTCACTCTTCTCAACCGATCTAATATATGTTAAGAAAAAAAATTCTCAGTAATTAAAATTTAATTAAATAGTTGATAAAAAAATCTCAACAATTAATATTTAATTAAAGAAAAAAAAGTAACGAGACGTCATATATATACATATGCATATATATGACGTCTCTAGTGTTAAAAAAAAATTTGTTGATAAGGTGTAGTGTTACCTTTTGTTAATATTTAGACGGGGTGCTAGTTTTATAAATATTCATTCCAATTGGGTTATTTTTGCAATTTTTCCTTATAATTAAAATTAATATCGAATCGCGTACAGCTGCATGATGTGCAACATGAAGAGGTTGTCGAAGAAGAAGAAGACGTGGTGGTACGTGTCAGAGGAAGAGGAGTTTGGGCTTCACGTGCATTGCGCGATAAAGCTCCTGCTCCGAGAGGGTATCGCGGGAGGAGGAGGAGGAGGAGGACTTGCGATTGTGAAAAGGATCGGTGAAGAGAAGCTGAAGGTGGACGTGAGAGGGAAGAAGAAGAAGAAGAGAGAATGGTCGACGACGTTGAAGACGGTGAGGAAGATAGCGGAGATGGTTATCGCTTTTGTGATTTCGGTGGCGATGGGGAATCCTACGGCGTTTCTAGTCAATCTCGTCGCCACCGTAATCAGAGATTGAAGTTTGAATTGAAGGGGTTTCAGGAATTGATATTCAAGCACTATTAGGGTTTCGATTTATACATAGAGTTTTATATAATATGAGTGTGATGTATGGTTGTTGTTGGGGGTGGTGGTCAATTATTCAAAAAGTTGCGTGCATGTCTGTATGAAATATAGATTTTGGTGATGGTATCAGTATAAAATATAGATACAGTGATGTCTTTTAAGTCCTCAGACCCGACATGTATTATTTCTGGGTCTTTCTGCCTGTCCCCCTCTTGAGTCCCGTTATATTTTTTATTTTTACCCATGTTTATACAGTAAAGGATTGCATTTACAATGTTATGCATCATATATACAATGTTGTGAAACTTTTAAAGTCCTAATACCCTGTTAATCATTATGTGTACACTATTAAACACTATTTGTACACTGTCACGTGTATTATGGCTCATCCATCAATGTGCTTTCAAATCAACATAAAGATCTTGTTAGTATCACAACATTCATCATATATCACAACATTCATCATATATTTAGGCCAAAATGCAGATCTTGTTCATACCAAAGTATTCATCATACATGCTCTTTACATTTAGTTAATATTTTTAAATTTTGAAATAGATTTAGTTAATATTGTTAAGTCTATGTACACTATATATTGTAAGCATACACAACATTCTATGCAATGTACACTATTAACTACACTGAATACATTATTAAAATTTTACATCTATAGAATTTCATGAATCATAAACATTGTTTGAAATATTTAAAAAAAAAATCTTATTTTTCTTTTTTGAGTCAAATGTAGTCATAGTCATTTTCTATTCTTGTAGTAAGAAAGAACATGATCGAATGAGGTAAAGAAATGAAAAGAATAACATAGTTCGAAAAAAATAAATAATAATAAAAATTACTGAAAATTCACTCTCTAATTCCACACCCCTCATTTTGAGAACAATAATGCATGCATACCCACCATCAGTGGATAGAAAATCTTATTTTTCTTATGAAACAAAATAAAAAAATAACAGTGATGAATTTTTTTAAAAAACTTTTTAATTTTCACCGTGCACAAACACGCTTAGAAAAAAAATTGGATTATTATTCCAGGGTCCAATCTGAAGGATCATTTTTTACTGCCCCTAAACAGTGCCCTGTCTGATCGCATCCCCACGACGAGCAGCAGCCCGAGCCCCCGCACCCACAACGACGGCACCACCTCCGTCCTCCGCCGCACCATCCCCGCTGTGTACCGCCACGTCTGCGACAACCTCCCCCGTCAAGATCTGGCTTCCAGAGTCCTAAACCCCACTCCCGTCCCGTCCTCAACCCCAACATCGACCCCTCTTGGATCGTCAGCCTGCGGTGATGGGGACGCTCGCGCCGCTCAGTGAGGCCGTCGATTCGGCCGCGGAGCTTCTCGGGTGAGTTCGAGAACCCACGCAGATGATCCCTCTTTTTTTTTTTTTTTCGATTTCCGTTTCAAGATGTGATTTTTGTGTCTGCCTATGTTTTCGATGCGTGAAATTAAAAATTATGTGCCTTGTCTTATGAGATGTATAGAAGGATTGAGGGATATAGGATTGCAGGTGAGGCTACAAACATGATTATTTTTAATAATGCCCCTTTTTAAATTTTCGTTTCTCTGCCAATGCATAGGTTTTGTTATCTCTAAAACCTGGAAAATCTCTCTTAGGAAGTTATTATGGTGGAGTTAGGTGTGATGGGGATTTGGTTTTACTATTAATGTAAGTGGGTATCCTCATCTAATCCATTTGGGGGTCATCTTGTATGATGCGACGCATAGTTCATCCAACATGTTCTGGATAAGTAGAGATTCTCATGGTCTTATTTGTTGAAGTAATTTCACCTCTCTTTGAAATTCCAGAAGTCATTTTTTTTTTTACTTATCATCACTTTTATCTCTTTATTAAGTGTCCCCAAGGAAGTCTGATCACATGTTGGAACTTGGAAGGGCTCTGGGGGCTACTTCGATTGCTTACATCAAATGTGAGAAGTGTACAAGGTCCTTTGCCATTGTGGTGATAGGAGTTTAAAGGGTAAGCGATCTCAAATACTCGCTCATCCCATTTATGCATGTTGATCCATATGGCTAACTCGCAAAGTTGTCATTTTCAAAGATGAGACTCTGAAATTTGAGAATATATGAAAGAGGTTCTCTGTTCAATTATGGATTGGGGTTTTTATTTTGTTGGTGAATGAAGCATCTGAATAGATCGCTTGAGTTGGTTACAAGTGATATAACCTTTGTTTGTTTGGAGGCTTTGGCCTCCTTCCTTTTTCTTTGTATTGGCAGAAGTCTTCTTTACGTTGTTTCTATGGAGTTTCTCCATTAGTATACCATGGGATTCTCCTACCTTTGTTTCAACAAAAACATCTTCTCTTTATATTACAGACCTTCCAGAAACTTTTTTTTTTTTTGGGCTCCAGCCCATAGTAGGTTGTCCTTGATTCCTTGACATTCCAATCCCAATACGAGTCCTTGGTAATCAATGTTACTCTCAATTCAGCTCATCCTGTGCCTGTGCTCAGTCTAGTTGAGCAATGCCTCCCCTCATGAAATTCCTTGGAATTTCATGCGGGGCAATTCCTTCTTTTTTTAATTTGTAGAAAATGTCATTTTTTTTATAGGTAAATGCTGAGTCTTCTACCCATGGTCTCTTGGTTGCAAATTCTCTTGAGAACCTCTGTCCAATTCCATAAGACATAGTAACAACACGCAGTGGTATCAGTTTTCTGATATTAACCTTTCTTTTTTCTTCCATTGCTCTTTGTATTTGCAGTTATCTTTGTCTAAGGGATTATTTTTTTAATAAAAAATCATGTTTGTGTTGTCTAAGATGTTGTTGGTTGCTTTGATTCTTCTGTGCCTTTTAGAATACTATTTTCATTTTCTGAACTCTGGTCTCCCAGATATTGAAGAAGCTTCTTCGGAATTACATATAAAGAAAAGGACAATTTGATACAGGGCATGTAGGAATAACTAAAAAATGAAGCCTCTTTCTAAAGGATTAGCAGTAGTGTGAACTCTGTGCTGCAAGAGACAGAGTTTAGAGAGCAGAATGTGACTGTCACCTAATCTTCATGAAATTTATCCAAAATTATCCTCATTAATTTGAGGATGATTTGGCCAAAACTTCTTTATTTGCTGGATGCAGGCATCCATGCGATTTGATCTACAAAACACCTATAATCCGCGTATATCAGATTTTTTACATGATATTTTTAGGAAGTTTAACTGGTCCCAACTAAGATTAATGAAAACCTTGTTTGTCTGAGACAATGTGCAAGATACACTCTTCTTTGCCTAGTTGTGTATACCTGGATGGTGGTGTTGCTATACAGGTCAATATGAATGAATCATCAACTTTTCAACCTTGAGACATGTCTCAGTAGTTTTAAAATTATTTACATGGAAGGATAAGCTAGGATTTCTTATGCAGGTATTAGTTGACATCCATGTGGGGCTGTCAGAATCATTATTCTTGAAAAGACTATGCATTACTTTGATTTGGCTCCTCATTAGCGTTTTTCCTTCCATATAAAATAATTGCGTCTGATGTGCTACTTCTGTATGGTGGTAAACTGCAAATTTGTTTGGATATATCTCCCCCTCTAATATCTTTACATTATTTTGTGATATGCAAGTTTGTATTACTTTAAAATCTAAAAATAAATACATTACATGCAACTAAATGTCTCGTGTATATGTGCAGATAGTAACTTGGTATGTTGCTTGTGTTAATAAACAGTTTTTATATATGCAGCCCCTTTATCTTCATCATCAGTGCACACAACCAATCATGTCCTAAGTTTATGAAATCAACAGCTATTTTGTTAAAAAGATATGTCAATTATTAACCAACATGTCTCTTCATTTTTACCTCTTCGAATATGTATTTCTTTTGATGGTGCATTTGCTTTCATCTGTTTATGTTTTTACTCTCTCTGATTTTTTTAAATATAAAATCAGTTTATTTCTTTAACTGTGAACAGGAACTTAAGAGGGATCAAATAATGAAAAGATTCATGGAAGTTACTTATCAACTGGAACAGGCCTCTAGGCAGAATTCCCTTTGATAAGTTTGTTCAATATCTCAGATAAAATTAGAGAGCAGGTAAGGACATTCTGAAAGAAGCTATCGAGTAAGCAACCTTTGATCGCATTCGCATACATGCAAATATATATGCATATATCTATATATATAAAAAGATGAATGATCTGCACTTCAAAGGGTTCCAGAATTCATAAATCCATCTTTCTGATGCTCATCAAATTTGTAGTAGAGCTCATTCATGCTCAATTTAACAGAGCCAAAGTACGAATGGAATCGCCTTACATCCATTCTGAATTGTTGTAGTATAGAGACATCAAACATCATTATGTACCATGATCCATCCTTGATTTTTACAGGAAGGAAAATGGATCACCCTTTTTTTTTTTTCCTTAGATGGGCATAACTGGCTCCAAAATGTTGTGAACTCACTTGTCGCTTTTTATCGAAAAATATAACATGATATGAAGCTTGCCTGATTTTTGTGCAGATTACTTGTATGGTGATTTTTTCAGGTGAAACCGACACAAAGTAGTAGTGGGTGCGAGTGAATAGATTGAGCATGAAGGTTAGTGAAGTTTCATTTGTTGGAAATGGACAACATGAGAAGGATCCAGAGCTGATGAACACAATGTTTAAAGGGTGCTTTTACACTCAATTTTTTTTTTTTATAGTCTAAAATGCAATCATATATATCTTGTTGGAAATCCAATAAAATATATACATAATTAAACAATGTTTATACGTTGTTAAATTTTTTCTTACACTAACTGAAATAGATTCATTCAACTCGAAATAGAGTGATATATATTTTTTTATCAAAGTATATACATTATTAGGTAATTTTTTAACTATTTAAAAAAAAATGGAAACATGTGGTGTCCAAGTTTTAGGTTGTAAAAATGATTGAGTCTAACATTTTCGATATTTAAAACTCAAGAAGCTCTGTGACTCGACAGGTAACAGATCTGAGTTAATCATTGATTATATTTTTAAAAATTATTAACATATAAAATAAAATATTTAAAATAATAATAAAATATAGAATAAGTAAGAAATTGTTATTTTAAGTATGATATTACATAACCTTAATAAATACTTTAACAAATTCATTATCATAATATTATCAATTATCAAGAGAAAATATACAATTCATCACCTGAAATAAAATTCAATACAAAAATATGTTTTAAATTAAAATATAAATCAATATAGAAGAAATGACAATGAAAACATCTCATAGAATTTTTAATAATTTATTCATTTTATTATAAATTCAGTGCAAACTAAAAAAAAATAACAATCATATCCAATTTTAAAAAAAAAAAAAAAAAATCTAGTAGGGTAAAAGGTTTTAATAATTAAAATTGTTCGATCAGAAATTGGATTATTGGGTGTAGGTGATCCAGTGGGGATTTGGATCTTCCACTCATTTTTGTCTTTTTTTTTTTGTACTTGGATCAATCAAACGTTTAAAATTCAACAAATAAAATGAGTTTATTATCACACGTCATCCCATTCATTTGATGAAATGAGAACCCTCTGATCTAGTCAAGCAAAAACATCATACTTGACTTGGATAGATAAGTGAAAAAAATGCTAAATTTCCAGCAGAGTTGATAAGCTGATTCAGCTAATCAACCGATGTGAGAATTGATTTGCAAGTTTTTAAACATAGGAAAAACATGAGACTCCAGTTGAAGGACAAGGAGAAAAGTTGATATGTCAAAATCCATGACTTTTTTATTGTAAAATTTACAGCAAGACAAAAGAGAAGAATTTGAATCTTGCAAGAATTTCTCATTTACATGAGATTCACTGAATTATTGAGTGCAAGAAACTGGAATCAAAAGAAAAGAAGCTAGACTAAACTACAAAATTATCATCTGATCCATAGACAAATAGTTTAACACATGACAAATAGTTCAAGTAACACATGCCATGCAAAATAAATAAATAAATAAATAAATAAAAATCTTCTGCATGTGGAGTATCCAGTGCTATATATAAAAAGAGGTGGGGGCATCACAAAAACAAAGTGTTTCAGATGCACTCTTTTTGGCCCCAGCTCAGATAAAGCAATGCATTGTTCATATCAAAACTTCTCCATGAAGACTCATATGTGCCCCCACTTTTTTTTGGGGTGTCTGTTAGTGGTATTGCTTTTAGCTGTCTGTTACCAACCTGGATGTCATCATGTGGAGCAGATGCCATCCCTCTCCCACCCACAGGATGATGAAACTATATATAAGATGGCCTGGTCACATTAGGATATGGAGGTTTATTATTATTATTTCTTCAATTCCTTTCAAAATATCTAACTTAAAAGCATATCTTATATTCTTTTTCATTCTTGAGTTATTGATTTCTGTTTTTTTTTTTTTTTAATGTAATATGTTGTCCCAACTGGAACCAATTTTTAAAATGAGCTTATACTCGATTTTGATTCAAATAATTGATTTTGAAAAAGTTATTCTCAATCTATTTTTTTTTATAAAATATAAAAACCAAAATTTGAAATCAAAATCTAAATTTAAAAAAATACGCATTTAGAATAATTATATAACAATTAATTTTGCAAATGCATAATCTGTTTGACAGTTGGTTCGAAAAAGAGACCTCGAGTTTACATGGGGTGGGTTTCCTTTCCTTTGGGCTTGAGTTTGGATCTTCTGATGCTTACCTCATGCACATGATTTAGAGATGATTTTGTGCATTTGGGTTAGATAAACATATTGTAATTTATGAAATAACAGTTTTAAATGAAAATGTAAGTAAAAATTAATTTAAGTCATTCGAGTGACATGATGAATGAGTCATTTTTTATTAGTAGATGTGCATTGATACACTCAATTACTTCTATTCATACCTAACATGGTATATATTTTCTCTCTTTAAAATGTTTTCAGGATAGAAGAGTGTAAAAAAATAAAAAAAATTTATGATAGAGAATTAGGATTTAGGCACATCCCGACCCTTTCACAAGACTATTCAAGGAATGAGATAAGTGGATCATCAATGAATTCTATTCCCAAATAGATTAATCAATTTAAATGTTTTCTTCCAAAATAAATTGATCCAGCTTTACTTTTCAGTTTTACTTTTAATTCTATATTTATATATAAGTGTATATATGTATTTATATTTATATATATTTTACGCATTATTGTAAAATTTTCAAATAATGATATAAATCTTAAAAATTAAAGATAAGGTTAAAATGAGACTGGATGTGTCTATTTTTTTTTAAGGTTGATAGTGATAGGGCTCTAGAATGTTCCAACAATAGAGAATCTCCATAGGGATCAGGGCATTTCAAGAGAACATTTTGGAGGACCAATCAAGTAATCTTTAAACAAAAAATATAAAAGATCTATCGCTTCATAGAATATATAAACAAAGTTCCCAACCTAGGGCATCCACGACATATGCAATATTTCTAGAAAATATGGAAACATCTATATGTTTTAAAAGATAAAATTGAGTATTGTTAGAGCTAGACACGTATTTTTGGAGGGTGGGTTTCCAAAAAGTGAAACGTTAAAATCCAATATTTAAAAATCATTATTTCATGAGTTTTTGAAACACCATTTTTTTTTTATGAAAAAAAGTGTGAAAAGTGTGTCCAAACTTGTTTGAATCTATGATGGGAATTTTCAGATTTTCCATCGCCAGATCTAAGGGCCCAGAAATCATCCAGTTATGTGCTTATTTCACTTTTTCACAGTTTCAAGAGCTATATGAGGGTGTCTTGGGCATTTTATTAACAAATTTTCAAAAGAGTTTTTTTTAATAAAAAAATAAAAATTACACTCAAATCAATTTTTTCGTAAAAACCATTTTGATCAACCAGCTTTAGGTTAAAAAAAAATTATTTTTATTTTTAGTCCACAACAACCAAATCTAAAATAAAAAACTAAAGTTCAAAAATATTTGTATGGAATGATTATCTTGTTGAATCAACTAATTTTGAAAAGTTGAATCAACTAAGCCTCAGCATAGATGCATTCTTGTTGAGTATAGCTAGATAGCTAATTGTATCCTTTTTAATATCATGATTCAAACTGGCCAAAGGTTATTTAATACAATGGATTAATTAAACTAAGATAACTAGCTCGCAAAAAAATAAAATAAACTAACATGAATTATTTTTATCCAAGCTTTTACTTCAAAAATAGAGTTTTAAAAACATAATATTTTGGTGTAGGACATAAAAAAAATTAAACACACCTGAAAAGCTCTTCTGTGATCTAATATTCGACATTATGAAGCAAACTCATGTCTCTAGCTTGACTTTTAATTAGATTAGACATAAATTCATAATCATAAGTTATATTTTGGCAGGCCTGTGATTGGATTCAGAAATTGTTACCTGGCAACATAAAAATCTTGATGATAATATTATGTCAGTGTACCACCAAATTAAAAAAAAAGAAAAGTTTCACAACTTCAAAATGACACCCTTGATCGATTCATCAGTTCTTGATTGTCAGCAATGTTTTCCTGTCTTCATTTGACCAACTTTACCGAATGACAACTGATTAAATTCAGCATTCTATATATTGTAGTTTTCTTGCATAATATCAATCTTTCAGCTTGAACTAAAATATTTTTTTTTATAGTAATCCATTGTGGCATTTGTGTAGAAGAGAGAATCGTTGGATTGAAGTATTGCGTTTTAGTGAGTGGATGATAAAGAATATTAACTATATAATAATTGTACATTTTAACACACCCGAATATTTTTACATGTGTAATGTCAGTTCCATAATTTTTATGTTACATGAAGGGCTTGATAATGTTGTTGGCTCAATATATACTCTTTTGCACGGTTTGTAACACTCGACGTAAAAAAAAAAAAAAAAGTTTAGTAAGTTCTTTAAGAGTTTGTAATAAAAATATTAAAAAATCATGAATGTATATAAATTTTTATGTAAATCTTGTCTTCTATAGTTGTGTGATAATTTGTTTTTATTGGATTTTTAAATCTAAATTTTTAACAGGAAGCAAAACCTCGATTAAACGTGAGCCTGGAGATCAAAAAGAACACCTGAGAAAAGTCATCATGAGAAGCTCTTCAACATCATAAAAAAAACAATTATAGGGGCTAGAGAGAGAGACTGCAAAGATGAGACACAATGAGTGACTCCCTCTTTTATATATATAGACTTTTATGGCTTCAGGTAAAGATTTGATGATGATGAGTTTGTAATTCTTTTGTACAAGGAATTGCAAATGAGTTGGTTGTCATGGTTGGTCCTCCTGCATGCCTTTTCTTTTTCTCTTTCTTTTTCAATCCTTTTTGACCTAAAGATAGGATGCCTTCTAGGAACCAGAGAAATTGTGTTGACTGATTGACTGCGTATCTAGTCTCTTTTTTTTTTTTTATCTTTAATTAATTAAAATTTTAAAAGCATGAAGTTAGACAATCGATTAGCTAGTTTAATTGCATTAGTAAAATACAGGTACATCAGGGCCTGGACCAATAGTTTGACAACATAATTAACTATGAAATCATATATAAGTTCAGGTCCCACTACTTATTTATCAAAATAAAATTATAGTTACATCTTGTTAGAACATCTTCAGTGGAGATCTCTCAAATAGAGAGTCAAAAAAGAATTAAAAAATCAAAAAGTGATTTTAGAGTCTCTCTATTCATTTATCAACTCTAACCACAATATCCATTTTCATCTCTATTCTATTTTTATGTACTATTTTTTTTTGTAAAACTTAAATTTATATTATCCCTCTTATTTTTTTATGTAGTACACAAAATTAAAAAATATTAAGAAATTTAAAACCGGTAGAAATTAATATTATCAATTTCGTACCAGGTGGTCATTAAATATATATTTTTTAAATATATGTTAAACATATTCAATATTAAACTCATTTGAATCGTATCAACGACATCTATCTAATGGTACCAATTTTATGAAAAATAAAATTATGTAGAAAAAGTTATACACTTTATAAAAAAAAAAAAAAAAAAAAACAAAACTCCAAATTTGGAGGCTCAAATAGTGAGCCTCCGAATTTGGAGTCTCAAGAGCCATCCTCCAAAATGGAGCCATTTTGGAGGATGGTTAAAGATGGATTTCCACCCAACTGTGTTTCATTTTGAAGAAATAGAACACGATTGGAGAAGCTCTTATATAGCGACTATGTGTGAATTTGCTATGCCTTCCAATCTCAATACAGGTTGTAATATAAATTTTATATCTCACTTACTTTGTAATAGATTCTCTCAAATTTCTCTTGTAAATATATATAGACTTAGACTAAATAATGTATATTTGAGTTTCTTGTGTGGTGTTGAGCATATTTTTTAAAAATGCATGACATTTTTTTTTTTTATTGAATAAAAAAAGTGAATCGGAAAAATGCATGACATATTAATATAAGAACCATTTAAGTACGAACAAAGTCAGACCCCAATTTAGGGTTCTCCCAATAAAAGAAATTTGTAATTGTCATGCTATAAAGTGAATCCAATTTTAGGTCATATATGACTTACTTCAGAATATATATATAGAGAATTGATTATGTCCGGCTGTGCAGATAGGAGTCCATCATGCGGGATATATATGTTTTCAATCAATGGATATGGTCATCTACATAAATGATCATGAGATGAAGAAATTGATATTAACCTAGATCCCTACTCTCACCTGTGAGTTATCTTCTCAGTTATTGAATATTTGAGGATTCATGGAGCCACTGTTATAATTATATCATGGTCCAAATTGGAGGATTTGAAGTTCGTGGGGTTGAACTTACTGTTTATATTTCATAGTCTAGGTCTATGTTACATTGTGATATGTAATTGTAGATGATACACACATGAAATATTAGGTGAATTATGGTCATGTGGACAACTGTATTGACATTTTCCTTATCATAAACATCAACTTTGAAATTAAAGGTTTTATAACTCATATATATATATATATATGAAAGACAATTTATCACTATTTGAAGAACTAGCTGTGTAAATTATAATTTTAGTTACATTCATTAATTGCTTTGTTTTACTTTCTATATATATTGATGAAATTAAACGAAGAGCAATATTTCTTTGCACATTATAAAGGGCCACTTACAAACCATAACTTTTATATATATACAGTAATACAAATATTACTAACTTTTGTGCCTCAAAAATTAACAATGTTTTAACTATTAATTTTCTAAAAAATAGATATATTATGATGATATTTTTTATACGCATATATATAGAATGCATACATGTTAAGCATTTGCACTTTCTCACATGAATTCATTGGGAGTTTTAGCAAACCACTCAAAATTAAATTAGAATTAAAATACAAAATTTTCTTCAATAACTTGTACATTGTTTTTTGCTAACCATATATATTGTATTTTCAGGTCACTGGACAATAAATTATCGACATATGCGCACTAAATAGTTAAAAACTTCATTTTTCTTTTACTTGGTAAAGATTGTATATAGCTATAACTATCAAAATTTCATTTTTCAGGCCAAAAAAAATAAGGATCCATAGATCCTCTACCAACTCACAGAACCAAGAGGAGGGAAAGGATGTCTCTCCTCGTGAACAACCCATTAGTCGTCGTTTACGTACTCTAGAGTACTCAATCCCAACAGCATCTTAAGTCAACAGTTGTTGGAGATCTTGCCAAGATTCATGTGGGCCGATAGTTGTTTGTCCTGGTGTCTTCCTCCAAGCAGTGAGGTGGTCAGCCACCTGATTTCCTTCCCGATAAGTATGCAAAGCTTGCCAAGCATCAAGGGAGGCTAAGATTGATTGTAGCTCGTGATGAACTCGGAAAGCTTGCCACGGGACCTTGCATTTGCCCAATATCCAAGCAATAGCAGTAGATGAATCACTTTCAATGAGGACTCTTGGCAGACCATGAGACACAACCAGTCTAAGTCCTTGAAGGATTGCTTTGTATTCAAGAATATTTATCGAATGAAAGTCTTTATCCTGTACTGCCACCGCCGCAATCAAGCCCCCTTAATGGTCTCTCAATACCGCCCCATATCATGCCCTATCCGCAGAAAGTGAGCCATCTGAATTGACTTTTACGCTCAACTTGGGTCCGGCGGATGCCAGGATCCGAAACGTTGCATGCTTTCAATTGGTATGATTGTAATGCCCCAGTTGTCCGCTAGCTTCTGGATAGAGGGGACCCAGTTTTCCTTCAACTCTTTGCTTTGAAATGTGGCCTGGACATTCATATATATCAACCTCACAATTTCTAACTTGTGCATTTCCTTCGCATGGAAACAACGTTGGCAACACTCCTTCCAAATGGACCACAAGACTATTACAAAGACAACCTGCATAATAGATCGAGGAACACCCACCGGAAAGGATTTATCAAGCCATTCCACCAAGGCAGGTAGAAGCGCATGTCTGACGCTCTTGACTCCCATTTTCAGCAAAATCACAGCCCATAAGTATGCAGAGAATGAACAATGCAAGAAGAGGTGTGCCAAGGATTCTGATTTAGATTTGCGTAGAGCACATAAAGTGTCCCTTACCAGTCCTTTGCTTTGGAATAGCTCCAGTGTGGGTGTTTTTCCATGTAAGGCAATCCAAACACATTTTAGCTCCTTTGTTTTCATGCAATTGAGTTGGACCTGGATGTAAGTATGTAAATGCTATAGATATGCAATACAATTCTTTTTTACCCACTAAAAAAAAAAAACCTTCATTTTTTATAATTTAATTAGATAAATTTAAATTGGTTGATATGTAGAACATAATATAAATAAACATACATAAAGGAATTGGCATTTAGAAAAATAGCTTACACTTCTACACTTTATTGCTCCTCGGCCGTAACAAATATAAATTTTAAATTGTACACAAATGTCCTTTTCAAAAATCTGCATACATAATTTATGCCATTTTGAACGGTGTTACTGGAAATAGAATTTCAATAAAGGAATTTTAAATAAAAAATAAAAGAATTTAATGGTATGGTATTTATGCCAATAGATGTATTATCTTTTTTATATTGATTACAAGGGGTTAGCCTAATTCGCTATATATGTACAAATAAGAAAAATATCATACCTAGTATTTATTGATGTCATTTTAGCAGACCGCAAGTGTAATGATTTTTTTAAAATATAAGCCAGATGAAATAGATGCTTTTAAAAAAATAAATACAAATTTTAATGTATCTTATATACATTTTTTTTCGTGTTTCAATAGAATAAATATCACATTAGCTAATTTCACGTACTATATATATATATATTACATGATGTGGCATGCATCTACAAGAATAACAGTAGAAGTATTTGAGTGTAACAATGCCCTCCAAACAAATATCAATGAGATCAAAAGCCATTTAAATACAGTGTTGGATCAAGAGTAAATTGGATAATGCAACCCCTATGCAGCATTTAAAACAATATATAGCTTAAATAATTTTTAATAATTTTAAACAAACATGTCGCAACAGGTTATTATAAATTAAAAACTACAAGTTATAACTTATATATTTTAACACTCACCTATTAAGGATGTGATCCTAAGTGACACATTGAGGATTGGAATCCAATCAAGGTGAGATCTCATTAGACCTAGTCAACCTCACATGATAAAAAGTATCATTAAAACAAATAAGAAAAACTATTACAATCTCACATATTAAATATGTGACGAAATTCCTACAAATCAATATCTCAGTAGAGAATCAGATCTAACGATGTGTAGTTTGGATTGGATCCCATCACAATACAATAACATTGTAACGATTAATCACAATACAATGAAAATGTAAACACTATCAATTAGTACACATCATGTTAACCCTAAGTCATACAAAATCCTATATCAATTGAATTCTCTCCTAGTATATCAATCTCTACACATATGATGAGGGGGAGGGGGCACATGGGGGGAGTCCTGTTGAACACGAGGGAAGCATGGAATCTGGAGGTGGTGGGGTTATTGTACTCTCTCTCTCTCTCTCCCCCCCCCCCCCCCCCCCCCCCCCCCCCCCCCTCCTCTCTTTTTCCTTTACTATTTGGGGAAGGGAAAGGAAAGATTAAATAAAAGGACCACCCCCCATGTAAAGCTAAAGCTGCTCCTCTCTTGCAGTAGCAAAGCAAATTCACAGTACTCAAACCTAAAAACATCTCTCTCTGTGGCCTCCCCTCTCATACCACCCATGTGGCTTACACAGCACTGCCACCGGATTGCATGCACGGATCTATGAGCCTCACTCTCTCTCTCTCTACTGTCTCTCTCTACTGCTTTGCTTTTCTTTTCTTCCATTCGAGAGACCCTCTGTAGCAAACCCTCTTAGATTTTCCAAATCAGTAGTAGGTTCTCTTTCTCAGCCTTACATGCCCTTCTCTTCCCTCCTCTCCCATTCTCTCTCTCTCTCTCAATTTTTTTTTTAAATATATATTCAATATAAAAATTTCCTTCCTTTGAAAGAGTGCTGTGTCATTGGAGATTTTGATGGCTTTATTCTTAAAAATAAAAACACATTGGTACTCGTGAAAGAAGTCGATATGACTGAGATTCCTCCGTATATGGACTCCTGCACAACAAATATATGCTCTCTCTCACTCTCTCTCTCTCTCTCTCTCTGCATATGATTCAGTGCATGTGCACCTACTGTGTGCCTTGGTCTTAGGTTATTCTAACGGTGTGTGTGAACACTTGCATGGTTTTGAGTGAGATCTTGGCTTTTTTTGGAGGTTCGTCTATTAGAATATGAAGATAATGAAATCTTAAGAAGACTAATTTAAGAAGAGGAGACGATGCAAGTCAGATTCACTAATGGGGAGGCATTGTATCTAGAATCAAATCCAAAACAACAATGCCCAGATAAAGTTTTGGCTGTCTCACTGTGTGTGTGTGTGTGTGTGTGTATGACAGAGTGTGAACTTTTGGCAAAGGTCATTAATTAATTAAAGGTGATAAGAGGGAATTGAAGTTACAGAGAAAAAAGAACATTCATTCAAAATCTTGGATTTAGAAACAAATCCCACATCAACTTCAACAATAAACAAATAAATAAGTGCTCGCAAAGACAAGGTATTGGGAATTGCATGCAAGAACGTACGTGTATAAAATATTCCTGACTACTAAAAACACTGTTAAAAAATCTTGACTACTATAACATCATGTGGAAGGCTAGTATGACGAATAAGATTCAAAAAACTTCTCCACCACTTTCTTCCTCCCAGCTGTAATGTGCATGCAACATGAAACAATATTAAGCGATGGAGGAGACGGGATCCAGATGGACTCAATTTCATTGTCTAATTGTTGGGTTCCTGATGTGGGACTGATATGTGACAAGAAAAACTACAAACATCACGTGCTAAACACATGAGATTTCATAAATATGTATGCAACTGAAGACTGAAGAGACCTGATAAGATCTCATCTTACAATGTAGAGCCTCATGAGTGTAGAACCATAGAAAGTTAATTTTTTCAGAAGAAATTAAACCCTAAAAGAAATATGAAGACGAGACCATCTCATGATCTCTAACACATCCAACTATATAATTAATAACTATTCAATCAATCAACAAAATCCCAACATGCCAAACAAGAAAGCAAAACCAACAATCCATTCTCATCCGAAAACCTCAAGAAATGAAAAGATGAGCAATGCCAAATGAGGTGAATGTAGAAACCATTGAGTGAGAGCTCCTGTAAAGTGTGTGGCCTTACTAGTTATAATTCTATGTATATGATGCAAATGATCAACAATGTTCCATTGAAGAGATAATTCCAACGCAAAAACTGATCAAGCAATAAAAGATACACTAATTGGTTCTTGCTCATTTTCCTAACATTTAAAACCCCTCCGTGTCAGATATCCAAAACCCAATGAACTCATACACCCATTACTGTAAAACACACTATAGTACTTCCCAAACAAAAGAAAATCAGAGAAACAACAAAATAAAAGAAGAAAAAACAAGTAGAGATCACAAAACACAAGTAAACCAAAAGAGCAAAAGAAAGTCCCTACCTACCAGTGCTTCTAGTGATCAATCTTCCTCAGCTTTTGATCATCTCAGTTAAGATGAGAAACCCAAAATCACAATAGATTGCTCGTCTAAGAAGACGAAGTGAACCCCGACAAATCCGTAGTCGTCGTCGTCCACACGTTCCCTCCACCGCCGTTCCAGTACTGATCGGTCCCTCCGGCCGCCGGGAGGCCAAGATACTGCCTCTGCTGATTCTCCTCCATCTTCACCGAAGCCATCTGCGACACCATCTGAGTCACCGCTGCCGTCTCGAACGGATAAAGCCCGGTCTGAGCCGCCGGAGGAGCCGCCGTTTCGAGCCCCCCAAAGAACGGGAACTGCTGCACCTGCGGCAGCCGCCACTGCTCGGACTGCATCTCCCCTCCGCCGCCGCCGCCGCCACTGAGAGATAGCCCGTGTAGGCCTCCAAAGCCGAGGCCGTAGTCGGAGAAGCTGTGGTGCAAGGAGGCCATGAAAGGAAGCTGAGGCGGTGGCGGCATGAGATCAGAAGCGGAAGGCCCAGCGGCGGCGGCGGCAGAGGAGGAGGAGGAGCCGGGGTTTGGGGATTTGGAGGAGGAGGAAGATTTGGAGGAGCGTTTGTTGCGGCGGCAGCCGCCGCCGACGGGGACGTTGCGGAGGGCGCCGCCACGTGTCCAGTAGCGGCGGCAGGTCTTGCAGAAGTGGCGGGGCTGGGAGAGGCTGTAGTTGTTGAAGTAACAGAACTTGGTGTTGGAGGAGTCGCACCTTGGGCACTTCAGGGCCGTCTCGGGCTGGGGGATCTTGGCGAGCCTGGCCCGCTCCGCCATCGACCCGGGCCGGGCCGGGCCCGCTCCGCTTGACGGGCCGGCACCTCCTCCTCCTCCTCCTCCCTCCATAGATGGGCGAGGTAGAGGTGGAAGAGGAGGAGCTCCGCCGCCACCACAGTTGGATCCTTGTTGATGTGGCTGGTGGTGGTGGTGTTGCTGTTTTGGATTCAATGAAAACAAGAAAATATGAGTTTTTTTTTTTTTTTTTTGGTATATTCAAGAAGAGTATTTTTTGCTTTTTTCATGAAGAAGCTTTGGAGAGGAACAAAGAAAATTTAAAAGTTTAGAAGTGAAGTGAAGATGAATCACCTGTGACCAATTGGGAGGATCTTGATAGAGTGGAACAGATGGAAAAACCATGGTTTGTTTATTTTTGTTCTTTCTCTCTTTATTTCTCTCTTCTTTTTTCTTTTTTTTTCTTCTTTTGTTTTGGAGGGGTAAAGGTTGATGGGGTTGGGGGAGGTGGTGGAGAATCACATCCACACAGGAAGAGTTGCAGAAGGAAATAGAAAGATAGTGGGGGGAGGGGGGGGGGGGAGGAGAGGAGAATATGAGATAGAGAAAGAGAGACAAGAAGAGAAACAAAGGGAAAGGAGAGGGGTTTGGTTTGTGGATTTTTTTTATAATATTTATATGTGTATAATTTATGTTTGAATGAAGTTTCTTAACCTTTAAGCCTCCTTGATGTGCAGTGGAGCAGTGGACGAGAGAGAGAGATGGGGGGGGGGGGGGGGGGGTGGAAGTGCTTAGTGGATCCTCCTCATGCATGGAAATCTATAAATATTAGAAAATGATAAAGGGAGTGGCTCATGGGGAGCCCATGTAAACCCTAATTAAACAACAGAATTATCATACATAAAGTAAGAAACAAGGGACAAAAAAGAATATATTTTTTTCCAATATAATTCTGAAAATAAAAAACTGGAATGCTAGCTTAGTGTTTGGAGGTCACTGTCTTGGATGTCACCTCCTTTTTTTTCCTTTGTGGACTAGGGTTTTTTTTTTCTTTGCATA
The DNA here is from genome assembly GCA_030737835.1 of Acorus gramineus. Classification (NCBI taxonomy): domain Eukaryota; kingdom Viridiplantae; phylum Streptophyta; class Magnoliopsida; order Acorales; family Acoraceae; genus Acorus; species Acorus gramineus. The sequence goes on from CM060854.1 coordinate 2,979,751, forward strand.
GAAGTAAATGTAATGGAACCCTCTTTAGGGAATGTTCAGTTTTTTTACATCTCTCAAACTTCTTAATGGAAGTACTTGTTGGAAGATCATGAGGTGGAGCATTTTAATGATCTAGATTTTGCCCTAGCATTACTAGATCTGTGCCTATAAATAAGAGTAACAAAAAGATAACTAATCTTACTCAAAATGATATAAAGTTAATTTGGATCAAAGTTTGAGGGTCATTGAATCAAGGCTGATGTCAAAATGATAGTACTCTATGAACCTAGCTAAATGGAGAGGAAAGATTACTGTGGGGATGCAATATAAGTGAGTGGTCCGACGAGGGGTTGGACAGTTTGTTGCCCTAGGAACATAAAGACAGGCAGAACCACCTGTGTTTGTGGTCTATAATATTGTCATGCATGCATGCTTGGTGTTCTTTTTTCTTCTTTTTTGGTGGTGGGGGTCATAGATCACTACTACACATGCATCTAATCTTGACAAGTGTGTGAGGTGAATTTCGTGCAGTGTAGGATACATTCTTGTACAGTCATGCATGTTATGCGGCTTTATATATATACCATGTTGAAAATATATTAAAGGGTAAAACAACATCAGGACTTCCTACTACAGTATCCCCTACTAGAAGGTTCAGCTCAGTTGGAAGTACATGTAGGTAACAGTTAATATATGATTTGTGGGTAATTGTGTTTCACAGTTTTTCAATTAATATTAGGATTCCTCATCACTAAAAAAAATGATCAATATATGCCGAGAACAAAATATAGTATTAAATTTACACCAAGTAATCGTAATTGTTCATGTATGTAGAGATGGAAATCAAATGATTATATTGTTATATTGATTGAAAGGTATGAAATTTAACACGATCCTTGGAGCAAAGAAATTGTAGTGCACTATCATGTTTCGGCGTCATATTGGTAGTAGCTTTTTTTTTTTTACATGAATCCATTCATTTGATGAAATGAGAAACCATTTGATTTTGGCTACATTTGGATTAGAGATGCAATGACCCGTGTTTGAAAAAAGTTGTGATCGAATGGTTAATCGATAGTAGTCAGCGTGTTATCGAGAATCATTCTTTTAAGGCGATAGAAAAATATAATATATTACACTTCAAACGTGAACACGGGTGAGATAAACGCTCAACGCGGAAATCTATTTGGATAGAGCCCCTCGACGTTTGATGGTATATCGATCGCCAACACGAATAGAATGCCTATCCAAATGGAGCCATAGTCAAACAAAAGCTAAACTAACAAAGAACACACTACTGTTCTCTCTTTCAAAATAAAATAAAATGGAAAAAAATTATTTCGATCGTGTGACACGGCCACTATTTTTTTAGTGGTAAAAAAAAAAAAAAAACACCTAATCTTCTAATTCACTTTATATCACTTTCCTTCACTTTTTTTTTTTATTGCACAAAGGCACCCCACAAGAAATACAGTGCTCCCAACATCCATGAAACAAACAGTGAAGGGGAGGCCTAATTATAAAAAAAAAACTAAATTCAACTACCTAGACTGAGTTGTCAAGTCCTGAAACAGACAATACCTCTTATATGAACTTTTCCTTTTGTCATCAAGGATGACATCATTGAGTTCCTTCCATGTGAATTTGTTTGGATTGAATATGTAGTAACTCCTATGGGACTCTAAGCTGTAACCAGAAGATCTGCTTGTTTATTGCCTTCTCTAGATGTATGAGATAATCCAACCATGAAGCTTACTGACCATGTTCCTCATCTGCCTAAGAAACTTGAATAACAATCCAGAGAGTGGTTCTTTGCCTCTATGCCATGCAAATAGTTACATAAAGTTAGACTTCTAAAATTCTCATTAAATCAAATTTAACATTATCTAGTTTGATTGCTTCTCGTATTGTCATTGATTGCTTCTCGTGCCAAATCAAATTATCTAGTTTGATCATGTTAACCTAATAAAATAATAATAATTTAGGAACATGTTATATAATTATTAATTCTTGCAGTTACTTTTGTACCACACGCGGTTTGGATTTTTTTAATTATATTTTTATCTCATGGAGCACTTACTTTTATAAAAAATAAAATGCATACCCAAATGAATGAATTGATACACATATTTTTACGTTTTTCGTATACAATATTAACTAACATAATAGTGCATATATCCCCTTAAGTGAAATAGTGTCTGTAAAAATGACTGCAGCAGAGTGTTTGATTGTAATAAACAACGCTCTTCAATTTATCCCATATCAACTCCTATATCAAACTATTAACAACTTTCAAATCAATTACAAGTATCTTACTTTCTAGCAGTCAAAGAAAAGCAGTGCAAGTTGAGGGAATCATGTGAGAGTAGATATATATAGAATGAAGATGGTCGGCTGATTGGAAAATGAGGTCTGAAAAATGAAGAAAACTTTTGAGGAATTGTACGTTTTAAAGGATCCTATGAGCATATGCGGAGAATAGATGAAGTGATGGTTGAATTGAGATAGTATTTAGTCATGCATATATATGAACCTTGAATCCAACTTTAATTTTATGTGTATTAGCTTTGGTTATGGAGCTTGAGTGAACCCAATTAACACTTAATTTGATGAACACTTATATATGGTACATGCAGGGCACATGTACAAATGAAAAATTTTATATGTGGAAGAAGCTTGTATTGTAATATGAATATAGGTCAAATTTTGCCAATTGTATCCAAAATGACATAGATATATGCTCTATATGGATAGAGATATTTCTACGCAGAGATTCTAGTGAGGGGCCACCCTAATGGATGGGTTAGGTGGGGATCTAGATGAACTTATAAAAAAATTTCGCTAAAATATAATATGATATTTATATTAAAAAAAATTAAAGCACATTGACAAATAACATGGAGGATCATGTTAGGTCTGAAGCTAATTGAACAATTTGATTGTCCAACGCGTTCATAACTGTCAGATCTTATCATTTTAAAATGACATGTTAAAAGTCATTATATGTGATTATCAATTAAAAAAAGAATTTCATGACAAAATATCTTAATCACAATAACTATTGATTTGATATGATATGATTTGACGATCATGAATATCCTAACATGTTCTTGGTTGCTTAACCCGTTTAGAGTCAAGGTTGCCAATAATTCTATTGCAAGTCATTATGTTTAAGTATGAAGTAAACTTTCTATTTTAAGTAATATGACTAAATACCTGTTTATAAACACGTTTAATTTGAGTTCACTTTTGCTTCTGTAGAAATCAAAAAAGTTAAATGTGTTTCCAAACAGTTCTAAAACAACATGTTTGATTAAAAAGTTTGTTTAATACTTTAGTACAAAAATTATTCTTTAAATAAACAAGGAAAGTGAGTTTCTTATAGGAAACGAGTTTTATTCAAAATCTACTTTATCCATACTTGTATAAACAAAGAAAGCTACTTTATTCAAAATCACATTTTTTAAACGTGTTTTTAAATGATCCTAATTTGTGAATTTTTTTTTGTAATAATACACATCTTTTAAGCAATATTGAAATGACCAATTATATATGGCCTATATCATTTACTCTCTTTTTTTCGTTTTATTTTATTTTACTCATTTCTTCTTAACATGAATAGGACTTCACGTCTACAGATATGTCAAGAATTGATTCAGTGAATATAAACATGTCTTCTTCTTTCTTTCTTTTTTTTTATTTAAGATTTGTGTTCCAATCTCTTAGCCTCCTTTACGGAGAGAGGGATATTAAATGACTTTCCCAAAATTTGGTTTGTTGCACATAAACATATCTTATAATTAGTGTCAAAATAATGTTGGACTAATTGTAACCGTTTAAGTAGACTATCATATGCACCGGGTCAGTGCCATACCATTTAGTACACTTTAATTTGTTATATAAATCAACTATTTTATTTTTGGACAGTAAGGAGGGTGGACCCATTTATACATGATGACATAGGTTTTATATTTGTCTTTTATAACAAAGTTATATGTAAATAAGTCAAAACATTCATATATACTAGACATGCATGATTAAAACATAATTCGGATGAAAACAAAAAGGTTGAACTTCATTTATTCAAACATTCTAATACCATCTCTAATGGGTTTCTTTTTAAAGACGAACATTTAAAGGCTCTTCAACTTTAATGAAATCTTATTTTTATATGAGAGAAATCCTTTACAACTGATCTTATGGTCAAGCAGAAAATGCTACATCCGCCTGTTTACCTCGGTCCTACAGAAAATTCTTTCGAATAATCACTAACAAATAAGGGGCGTAAGTCATCGTCAATACTCGAACTCAAGACCTACCTTTAACACAAGTAATAATGGATCTTCAAATTTGATTGTATAAATATTTCAAATCAATATTTTAAATTATAAAATATTCATTCTACATTTTGTTTCTTTCATTATATGAACCAATGACTTTTAAACCATTTTTTTCAGTTCAATTAATTATTCAACTTTAAAAAATGTTTTTGAACTTTAAATAAAAAAATTGTGAAAAGAATTAACACAAATTTGAATATAAATTCCAACTTTTTATTACATCAATGATAAATCGAGGATTTATGATAACATAAGAGTTAAATGTTATTTATACAAAAGTATCAAGGTGGTTGGGACAATTGAAGACCCAAAAATTGATTTTCAAATATAGAGGAGCTTCACCGGTTGGATTGTTCTAGCTATCCAATGGAGCTTCATTTTGAAGACCGAAGACTCCAAGTCTTCAAAATGAATAGAGTCTTTATATTTGGAAACCCAATTTTGGGTCTCCAAATGTAAACTCGGGTATTTTTAATCCCACGAATGTCTTTGTTAGCTTTGAACAGCTTTTGAAAAATGACATTTAACTTCCATTTTATTATAAATCTTTATTTTTCCCTTTACATTTAATAAAAATATAGAATTTTAGAAAATGTATGTTAAATTTGTCACACAAAAATTTCATTTAAAGTTTAAAGGCAATGTTTCAAAAACATAAAGTTGATGTAATTTAGATATTTACATTAAAATTAAGACATAAATATCAATACACAATAAAGATGAAAATAACAAATGATGGAATGAGAATTTTAAACATATAAAATCGTGATTTGAAAACTCACACCAAATAATTTAACAATCAATCATTATAGTTGATGAATCTACAAACCCCTAGAATCTTCAAAAATAAAAACCACATCACATTAAAATTAAAGAATCGTCATTAGTTAAAAGTCTTTAATAAGAGTCTTCAAAATAAAACTTTCACTAAAATTGTTCTTAAAGTTGGCTGGCCTGAATGTCTTGAATATGCATGACAGTTGAAGATGCCCTAGCAATCAAAATGAAAGAGATGGGGACCAATCTTATTATATTTTCTAACAAAGAATCTGATACTTCTCTTTCTCCGAAACCGAGACAGACTCGATATTTTAGAAGAAAAAAAAAAGTTGACAAGGACCATCAAACAAACAATTTTTTTCTGGTTACGTCGTAGCAGAGAAATTTGGACCGTTAGATATGGAGATTCTTGCCACGTGGGATCCTATGTACCACCGATCAGAGATGTACTGAACAAAAAAAGTTAACTAATTTGGGTGGTCCCTGGCTAATTCCGAGAGCTTGTTTGGATAAGAGAATTAAGTTATCTGGGATAGATAATGACAATATAGGATGTACAATTATATTAGTGAAATAAATTTTTTTTTTTTGTTTTATTGTAATTTTAGTTATTTTTATTAAATTATGTGATAATGTTTTTTTGTCTAGTTAACAATGTGAATAAAAAAGTGAAAAGTATTATTTGTCATGCAAATGTTTCTTATATTAGTTGAATAGTTTACATGGAATAATTCAATGTTTTAGAGAGTCCTTGAACTAATTATAATGTCTTTTTTTTTTATTTATCTGACTAATAATACATACTTCTTTACTTCACTCAAATAAACAACAAAAAAATCTTTATTCACATTTATTCACCTCTATTTCCACCTATACCACCATCCAAATGGGTCAAATGTAATTTCACCTATTTCAAGAGCAAGAATGTTTAGAAACATTCTTGTTTGTCGGTTTTGATTTTAACAAAATTTACATATCTCATCTAATAAAATATATATTTTTGTTTAAAAATAAATAAAATATATGTACTCTAATTATTTGAATGGACTTATTTTTTTTAAAAAAAAAAAAACAAATAAACTTTGGGAAAAACCCAAATAACGCCTTGTAAATAATCTGAAATCCATATAACCCCCTAGATTTTTTTAAAGTTCATATAACCCTTGATAACACTTATGTAAATCCAAAAAACCCCCTAAGTTAAACTTTCGTTAACGGATGAGGAATATTCTATGAATATTCTATTTACTCAAAACATAATAAATTAAAAACCCCATATAATTTGTTAAAAATATAAAAAATCTTCTGTACATGATAATTTTAACCCTCCAGATAGATTATAAAGTCCTATTCAGACGGGTAAAATCGTTATTTATAAATGATATTTTTACATTTTTAACACATTATAAGGATTTTTGGTATGTTATATTTTTAACCAAGATTAATCAGACATAATGTTTACAAAATAATTATAATTAGTTAATAAAAATTAAACTCAAAAACTTATTTAAATTTATACAAGTGTTTTTAAGAAGTTACTTAAATTTTAGAAAAAGTGTGTGAAAAAAATAAAATAAAAGGAGGAATAGTTTGAATTTTTCGACATGACTAATCAGAATAAATTTTTACAAAAAAAAACGAAAAGAAAAAAAAAATCAATCAGCACAAATAAAGAAACACGTGCATGGATATTTCTTCACTTTTGACCGTGTGATCCAAGTCGTGGCGAGTATCCAACGGTCCAGAACCAATTCACATGATCACATAACGCTGTCAAGGCAGGAGCACAACCATTTTGACTCCGGATGGAGGATGTCTGTGATGGGGGCCCAGTATCTGAAGTGGGTGGAGTGGATCGGTCACAGTCAATCCGTTTTAAGGCCCATCTACATCCCTACATGCATTATTTTTATTCTTTTTATAAATAAATAAAAAACTGGATAAATGTTTCCTTGTTTTGAATATTTAAAAAAAAAAAAAGAATTGTTTATTTTTGGTTGTTTGTTTTCCCTATTTTTTCTTTTTTAAAAAAACATATGTATTTTTTTTAACTGATTTGTTATTTTCTTTGTATTTATATTATTCAAATTTTTTTAGTTTTAGTCTTAATTTTTATAATTATTATGACCGTGGAAAATAAGTCTTATTTTGGCGCACACAAAATTATTTAGGGTAAACATATGAGAAAGTTCTGAGCCAAATTTTCATATTCTATTAAATAAGCATGTGTTTTTCAAAGTTTGTCTGGGAGAATAAAAATAACAAAAACAGATTGGATTTTAACAACAACTTTTTTAAGTGGACTAACAATCCATCAAAATCAAGATGACGTGAAACCTAACCTGGATGTTGACATGGAATAATAATGGTGAAGACCCATGACCCAATCTTTTGTTTTCATTGTATAAAACAAGAGAGAAACATGAAGGCCTAATGGCATCCATGGACACTTGGCCTTGGCTTGAGTGACCTTTAATTATAATACAATATGGTCTCAAGAAGTACATGCAGGACAACCTGTTGGCACGTAGGGTTTGGGGTTGCTTGTGTGCAGAGGGCCTCAATTGTGAGGAGGATTCAATGGGACTCACTCATAATTGAAAATGAAATGTAGGGCTGTCTTTTTTTACATAGAAGTTTATTTTAAGCCTCTTACTCAGGCTTGTGTTCTGTTTTTATTTTCTTTCTTTTGGACATTTTTTTTAAAAAAATAGATAGATTATATATAATTTTAAGAGTGTTACGTATGTATGTCTGAATCTTGTCATCAAAATGACAAGAGTAAGAGAGGAGAGAAGAAAAAATAAATTAAAAATTATAGAAAAATCAACCACATTCCAAACATGGAAGAATAACTTAAGAGTGCTATAAGGTCTTGGGCCTTGGACCTCTCTTAGGATAGGATGAAGAGCAAGCCAAACAAGTCATCAATGTGGGGTTGTCCACGAGAACACGCCTCATGAACGGAACTAGCCTGGGTCAATCACGAAGACACCCTTGATGAGTTGTATACCGCAAGCACATGCAAGATTGTGTCTCAATGCAATGATCGAATGCACTGTGTCCTTCCATACGTTGTCAATATAGAAATGTTGATATGAGAAAAACTTTTGGTTTTTTTTTTCTTTTGGATATGTACTTCTTTTCTATTTAATACAAAGAAATATGATATGCCTGCCAATTCTTATTTTTGAAAACAAAAATAGAATGGTTTGTGTGAAATTCCAAAGTTGCATATGATATCAACAATAGAGAAATATGGAATAAAAGCAAGTCCATAACTTTTGAAACGGGATTTGATTTCAGCATGAACAAGATTGACTTGAATATTTATGACTTGTTTGCTGAGAGATTAGGATTTAATGATAAATTATCATATTATTTGAAGATACAAATTTTATCAATCTTCTTATTTTCATATTTATCAAAATCAGAAAAAAAAAATCATATTATCATTTCAAAACTCTGACATATGTCCATCACCCTTTATAATAAATAATAAATTATTCTTCTCTCACTTATCCTTATTTATTTGATTATCTTAATATTTATCATATGTCAAACTAGTCTTAGGCTTCAGTCCACTTAAAATGTTATCTAAGAGTTACCACATATATAAAATCCATCATGTGCTCAGTGATTCATGCAATTACATTTAGATGCATCTAGCAACAAATAATTATATATCACAACAGCTCATATATAAACCTGGCCATGATAGATTTGTAGTTGTTGATGGTGAGACTGAAATATCCTTCTCTCCTTGAACTTTAAACAAATTCCACGTGGACTTCAGAACAGTGTTGTACATTGAGTGACCCTTTTTATAAAATTTTAAATTCTTACTATTACGTTTAACAAATCACAGTGCCACTGTGAAGTGTTAATTGAGTTGTGATTTTGACAGGAGGCACTGCGTCGTTCCTTATCAGGAGGTTTTCGGGCCCAATTTGTTTCTTAACCATAGTCCGCCCTAGACAATCCAGCCCAGCCCGGCCCAGCCCACAGTTTTTAATATATGTACGGCCCAACCCAAATCATTAAGGGCTCAAAATCTTATTCAAGCCTGTTAGGTAGATTTGTCAACATGCCCAATCCAATTAGATCTATGTTACATTGAGTCTTTTTTATAGTATCATATATCTCATTGGTCATCTCCACTTACTGTAATAAGTTGTAATAAAGTATATGTTTCGTTAAATTTTTTTCACATTTTCTATAAATGATATCTTCCAATTTAGTGGAGTATATATTTCACGTTTTATAAAAATATTAATATCACTAGATAAAATATATGATTTTTAAAAAAATTGAAAACATGTGCGGTCTACTTTTTGGATTATAAAATGCACCGTGTGTAACATTTTCTATCTGATTCTAACAAATAAGGTAGAACACCCATTTAGAATCATTAGGTCACTAGCGCAATATATATTTCACTATCTCAATAAAAATTATATTATAAAAATATAATTATATGCATTTATATTTATTTCATATGAGTACGTATTTGTATGTATTTCTCATATTAATAACTTAGTACATTTAAAAAGTAATTTAATCATTTTTATAAATTTGTCGCACATATAATATATGATTTATTAATGTACACGTACCATAAATATTCTTTCAAACGCCCACCAAAGAATCAATTCCCAGATCACAAGCACAAGCCACTGCCCCGCTTCAAAAGCGTGGATGGCTTTGAACCAAAGCAAAAAAAGGCGGTTCGAACCACTCATTGAACCACTTTTGGGACCATGGTTCGCAACTGGCCCAAGTGAACCCAATTCGAACCACTAATTGAACCACTTTAGGGGCCGTGGTCCACAATTGCAATCAGTTGACTCAAAGACCGGATGAGCTCAACCAAGCAACATTTACCAGGACATGACTTTAATGATACGTCGGAAAACTTGTCATATAATGACTCTTCTGCACGTATATGAAATTGTTTAACATGATCTAATATTTTAATATATCAGGATACTCTACCATAAATAACTTTTATATATATATATATATATATATATATATATATATATATATATATATATATATATATATATATATATATTCATGCGAGTGTTGCATCACTTTTTAAAAGTATAATTTATTAGTTAAATATATGCTTCAATAAAATTTATATGATGTGTGAGTTGTAGACGGTCCATGAAAAAAATAAAAAAAGAATGTAGCATTTTCTAATGCAATAGATCGATCAAGTCATAAAACTGAGGGAAGTAATTTTGTGTTTTCTACTAGACTCTTAATCCTTTGGTTTACCGGTGATAAATATGTTTCGCTAAGGTTTAGTAGCTCAAAAACTTGTTCTATTTTGTTAGCGGAAGTAAAAACATTTCTTTCACAAGAGTTGGAATTTCTTATCTATTTTTTTGATTAAAAATGCTCTTACAAGTCATTTTACAAATATTTCGTTGACACTGTCGGACATCCCACAACATACTCTATATCTTTTACATGGATCTTTCACAGAGTTTCACTTACATTCTCAAACATAAAGAATTAATATAGCGGTATAATTGTTATTTAAAACGTTATAAAATATTATTCATCTCTTATTTATTATTTCTATGCATCTTCAGTATATCTAAGATACACCAGGAAAAAAAAGACTCATATTTTTCAATGAGCAACTGAAAAATAGTGAAATAAAAATCCTTTTATGTTCTTAAGATAGTTACCTAGGCCGACACAACAAATACCTCTTCACTGGCTTGGTACGGGAACCGGTGGGTGTGAAAAGAGGGTCTTCTTGCACGCTTATTCAACAACATTCAAAGTTTGTTTATTTAATCAAATACATTCAAAGTTTGTTTATTTGTAGATGAACTTAAACAAATGATTATTTCAACCTAGTGTCTGTGACCTAGATGGAAAAATGAAAAGTATCTAGTGTCTATCACACCATATTAATATTAGGGTGACTTGCAAAGTTTTGTTAATTTGTTGCTATTATTTTAGACCTACATGAAGACATAGCTACTGACTTCTTCTCATATATTATTATTATTATTATTATTATTATTATTTGGTAATAAGGCCCGCGAGAGACAAATATAACATAACTGAGCACAAGACCTGTAACAAAGTCTCCAAAGAGGGTTGGACTGGAATTGAACCCAGGTCCACCGACTTCTTCTCATATATTATTTGATAGTGAATAGCTTTAAACCAATGGAAACTCTAGATTGATTTTATAAGTGTTTCAAGTTTGACTTAAATGAGCAATCTTCAGTTTATATGAGATGCATCCAACAAAAAAAAAAAAGGATAAAGATGACTCTTTTTTTCAATGAGCAACTGAAAAATTATCAAACAAGAAATCTTTTATATTCTTAAGATAGTTATCTATGCCGATTAGACCTATCAACAGGTCGGGGTGGACCTAACCCATTTTGATTGTCAGGTCCATATCAAGTCTCGAATCCTTTGAGTCAAGTATTTTACGTTATTTATCTAGTCAGATTTAAGTCTAGACCTGATCGACTGACAAGCCTAATGCTGATACAACAAATACCCCTTCACTGGCTGGTACAGAATGTGGTGGGTGTGAAAAGAGCTAGGGTCGTCTTGCTTATTCAACTTGTTTAACTTTTCTTTATTAATCAAATACATTCAAAGTTTGTTCGTTGTACGCAATCTATCACACCAAATTAGGGTGACTTGCAAAGTTTTATTAAATTGTTGCTATTATTTTATATGAATCATGTTGTGTTGGGTGCCAAGGTGGCTCACAACTATAAGACTTGTTCTATACACCAAGATATGGCTACCGACTGGTTTTAATAGGGTACGTGGATCCTTCTCATAGATAATCTAATAGTGCATCGCTTTAAACCAATGCTAACTTTGGATTGATTTAATTTATAAGTGTTTCAAGTTTGAATGATATCTAACAGATGGGACTTCAATCCAGGACTTCAAACATTGAATTAAAGTTTACGGCAAAAACGTAGTTTGGAAAGCAGCTTTAAACTTTATACATAATTTTTTATTATGTAATCATGAGAGCTATTTTTTAATTAATCAAAAAATCACATTTGTTGATAATAACAAAAGCTGCTTCTGTTGAAATAAATGTAATTTTAAAGACACCTTTTTGTTGTAATTATGAGGACAGTTTTTTCAATTAAGTGGCTTGTTTGGTAATCTGTTTAAGACTTTTAACTTTTAAGGAAGCTAAAAGCAACTTAAAATTGGATTACCAAACGGGCCTATGTCAATTTCTATCGTTTTTTTTTATGTGGACCATAATATATAAGAATCTAGATAATCTTTGTGATTTGTATTTTTATCTTATCATAACATATTAATTGAAGAGATCTAGAGTTCTTATTTATTTATTATAATGTGGTTTTTTTTTAATTGTTTGGTGAATTAGTACAAAGCTGCATTTTTTAGAGAATTTCGATGCACCCAATATTAAAAAGCACATTAGGGTCACATGTACTTATTTAGAGCTCATATTATGTTTAGATATTCTTATCAAAAGCAGTGAGATTAATTTTCGATTTCCCACTTTCAATCTTAATGTATATGTGGCACGATGTTATATCATTATGTCAATTTATCTATAAAGTGATCCTCAATCTGTCATTTTGTGCAGTCTTACACAAAATAACACTATCTTGATGCATATGTGGCACGATGTTATACCATTATGTCAATTCATCTATAAAGTGACCCTCAATCTGTCATTTTGTGCAGTCTTACACAAAATAACACTATCTTAATGCATATGTGGCACGATGTTATACCATTATGTCAATTCATCTATAAAGTGACCCTCAATCTTTCATTTTGTGCAGTCTTACACAAAATAACACTGCAAGACCGGTTGTTAACCAAAGTGTATAGGGCAAAATGGCGTATGGGGAGTCGATTGTGCGCCCCGTGCAATGTGGATTGCGAGACCACCTCACATCTCCTGGTTCGTTGTGGTTTTGTGAGACAAGTGTGAGCGGCTTGTGTTCCTTTTCCTGGGGCAGTGCCACTGTACGATGTTGTGGAGGCACTTTGGAGTTGGGGTGGTCATCACAAGGCAAGCTCGTACAATTGGCAATCCCCGCTGTGGATTGGGCCTTGTGGTTGGGTTGGCTCGAAATGCACTTGTATTCAGAGGTCAACGGACTTACGTTGAGAATGTTAGGGGCGTGGCAGCGGGCTTTTTTCTCAATTGGAAGCTGGTGCTTGCATGTTAGAGGGGGGCCGATGGCCAGCACGGGCCATTCAAGCATGCCATGCTAACCCTTTTTGGTTCTAAAGGGACTGTGAACCGCGGGGATGGGTCGGCAAATTGCTCTTCTGCGCGATCATCCTTGGGGCGTTTGGCCCTGTGTCCCACCTTCTTTATTTTGTCTCTTTGGTCTAGTTTGATAAAAAGATAAATTTTTATGATAAGTTAGCTTAATTTATGGAGATAAAAAAATCATTATTTTTATCCAAATTTGCATTTGGTAATGCTTTTTATCATCCTCATTTTTTATTTTCTTATCATCAATCTTACATTTGAATCACATATGTGATAACTTTAATTTTTTTAAAAAAATATCAAATCTACAATTTCTATTAATGGAGCATTAATATTATTTAATGAAGCATATTCTTTTCTTTTTTTATTTATTTTCTTAGAAATGGTAGTAATAAATGTTATCCTAATTTTACAAAATTGGGATAAAAAATTGAGATAAAGTCTGTTCCACCTTTTATCCAGAATAAATTATCCCCATTTTTTATCTCAAAACGTGGACAATTTATCCATATTTTATCTCTATTTTTTTTTATGCCATATGAGATAACAAGTGATTTAACTTAATTTTTTTTAATTCTAACTCTTTATTTTCATGTCAAACTAGACATTTATATTTTGAACTCCTTTTGAATTTCGTACTACAAGATTGAATAAAATTCGTTGTAGCATTGTCCTACTTTTGTCTATAAAAAAAAAAAAAAAACATTTCGTACAATCTCATTCGCAACCCACATCACTTTTCTTTATTAAATAATTATACTTTTCTATTAAATACATATTCTTATATAAAATATAGTAAATATTAAGATACAACATCCTGTTTTTTTTATTTTTTCTAATAAGCATAAATTATATGATCCACCAACAAAAAACACCAAGAAAAAGTCTCTCTTCAAGTACCATTGGTTCGTGTGAAAGTGGTCCATGTACTATGGTGTCCCATTGATTTATGTGCCCTATTCAATGTCTCTATCAAACTCTGAGTTCATATTAAAATTTTAAAAATGAATTATTTTAATTTTAAAAAATAAAAATATTTATAAATTTTAATATTTTATTTATATTTATCAAAAATAAAAAATTTATTTTATAAAAAAAAATAAATAAAAATAAAATTAATAAATTTTTTATCTATTAAAATTAAAATAACTTATCTTTCAAATCCAAACCAACGTGTCTGCAACATGACTTAATGTAATTAGATACATACATTTTTTGTGATATATTTTATCAGATAATACTATTTTAAGAATAATTAAAACGAATCCGAATATACGCGAAACCGTGTGTAACATTTTCAATTCAAACAACCTCCTAACCACTCCCATCAAACGGTCCAAAACGCAAATATAAAAAAATCCAACGCTCCAAAACAAATCCATCCAAAACCCAATCAAACAATAACAAGACAACAAAAATAAGAAAAAAATTTAATAAAAAAATATGTTGACTAATTGAGCCTTAGATATTCAGACAAATGAGCTCCTAATCACAAATATCTGAGTCCCCCTCCCGGGTCAGCTGCCCGTCCTGCCCGTCACCATTGTTGAAACTCCAAGAGCTCTCTCTCTCTCTCTCTATAAAAGCGAGTCACGATAAGGTTTTCGGTGCTCCGCCGACGGAGGGGTGGAGGGAGAGCGGGCCGTGATGGGGCAGGGACTGAGTTGCAACCCAACCCACGACCACCACTTCTTCCGAGCAGTCCAGACCGGGGACCTCGAGTCCGTCGAGTGCATCCTCCGATCAGAGCCGTCGATTATCCATCACACGACGGCCTATGAACGCCTCTCCGCCCTCCACATCGCCGCCGCCAATGGCCGGGTCGAGGTGGGTTGTCATAAAGTTGTGATCTTTGCCTCTTTTGAGGGGTGGGTTTTGATGGGTTCTTGTTTTTTTTTATAGGTTCTCTGTTTGGTTTTGGATCGGTTGGTGAAACCGGATCTGTTGAACCGAAACAAACAGGTGGGGAAAGATTGGATTTTTTTTTGGAGTTTCTGTTGAACGTCTTCTTTGGGTGTCTGAAAAACAAAAGATTGGTTTTTTTATTTGTGTTTGTTTAGACTCCACTTATGTTGGCCGCAATGCATGGGAAGATCTCTTGTGTGCAGAAGCTTATTGAAGCTGGTGCTAATGTAGGTGAAATTTGTTGAATTGGTTCTCCATTTGTGGTTCTTTTGATCCTTTTTAAGTTCCTTTTTAATGGGTCTTCTTTGATTTAGATATTGATGTTTGATTCGTTGCATGGACGGTCTTGCCTGCATTACGCCGCTTACTACGGCCACTCTGATTGCCTCCAAGCGATACTCGCTGCGGCTCATTCAACTCCCGTCGCGGATTCTTGGTGGGTGTTTGTTGTGATTGTGTCAATCATGATTTGCTTGGGCTGATCAATTGTTTGTCTAATGAAAAAACACAGGGGATTTGCCCGATTTGTGAATGTTAGAGACGGGAATGGAGCGACGCCTCTGCATCTTGCAGCGAGGCAGAGAAGGCCGGATTGTGTTCATTTTCTCTTAGACAGTGGAGCTCTCGTTTGTGCTTCGACCGGCGGATATGGGTAAGTCACTTGAGATATGATTTCTTGATTTCGTTGTTTGCTTGGGTTGCTGAATTATTCTATCAAACTTGATGAATAATGGACATGGTTTGATATGGTTGAAGATCTCCTGGGAGCACCCCACTTCATTTGGCTGCTCGCGGAGGTTGTTTGGATTGCGTTCGTGAATTGCTTGCGTGGGGAGCAAATCGACTTCAAAGGGATTTATCTGGGTAAGCTCTCTCTCTTTTGGAAGTGTTTCATTTATCTGGATTTGTCTACTAAATTCAAAGACAAGGTGGACTTGTTTGTCCCATATGAAGTAGCAATGTAACAAGTTTCAAGGATTTTCGCGTCATTAGTGTTTAAACCCCGTTTAGAAGCAATAGTCAAATTGATTCTCCTTCTGCAAAATCACTTTTTAGGTAATTGGTTCCTAATGGTTTTTTTAAACTTTAGCTTTTGGTTTTGGATTTTGGTCTCCAGTATTGAACAACTTTTATGAAAAAGCCGGTTGTCAGCAATGTTTTTGAAAATTGGTTCCAAAGGGCCTTAGTCCTCATTGAGACTACCTCTTAAACGTTTGATTTCTTAATTTGGAACTTGGTACTTGTTTGTCAAAGGAGGCTTAATATCCTTAGTTTTTCTGAATTATTGTTCAGTAGAGTCAATTAGATTGTCACTTAGTGTAAGCTTAGAAAACATGTCTTTCCATTCTATGTTAATCACAACTGTTGTATTTTATTTATTTATTTATTTATTTATTTTTATAGTTTGTATGAAAGCCTTTGAGTACTTATTTTGAAGTTTCTAGAACCAGATTTTTTTTATCTTTTCTGTTTTCTATCATTTTCAATTATCAGTTCAGAACTTCAGATCATAAACTTGAACTGCAATATAAAAAAAAAATGCCTGACATGAGAAAAGAAGCACATACCAATAGAGTGGACTTGAGTTCTAATCTCAAACATGTCATCTATAGGAGGATACCATATAATGTTGCATTGAAGCGAAATCACAGAGCATGTGCAGCCCTTCTAAACCCCACCTCAGCGGAGCCACTTGTTTGGCCATCACCAATAAAGTTCATCAGTGAACTCAATTCAGACGCGAAGATCCTCTTAGAGCGAGCTTTGATGGAAGCCAACAGGACAAGAGAGAACAACATATTGAAAGAGACCACATGTTTGTCGCCATCCCCCTCGCATTCTGATGAAGCAACCAATGATGATGTCCCTGAAGTAAGTTTCAAATCCTTCGTTTCTTTTGATGTATCGCAACTCCTTTAGTTGTCAAAACCTGGATTAGTCTGGTATCTACCAAAAAGGTCCAACAACATAACATTAATCTGGTCTGTTGCAAATCATTGCATACATCAAACTGCCAACCGTAGTCGCATAAGAAAATTATCTTAATTTTTTTTCAAGTTTTCCAATGAAAACTTTTTCAAACCTGAATCTAGATATGCTTCCTGAGATATACCCAAAATCTTTAGCTTCGTGTTAATGTGGAATTTGATCCCAAGCACATAGGGTGCTTATAACCATATTTTAGTCTCACGATTGCAGATTTTTCAGTCAGTCTTGGAAACAATATGAACCCGGAATCTCTTTAAATTTTCAGGACAATGAGACCGATCTCTGCTGCATCTGCTTCGACCAAGTCTGCACGCTTGAGGTCCAAGACTGCGGGCATCAGATGTGCGCTCACTGCACATTGGCGCTGTGTTGTCACAGCAAGCCTAACCCAGTCACTTCTTGCATGCCCAGCCCAGTCTGCCCATTCTGTCGGAGCAATATAGCCCGACTCGTAGTAGCCAAGTCCAGGGATGAAGAGAAAGACAAGGAAAACCAATCCAAGTCCAAACGCGGCCCAAGAAGGTCCCGAAACCTCAGTGAGGGGAGCAGCAGCTTCAAAGGCTTGTCCTCTGCAATGGGTTCCTTCGGTAAGCGCGGGTCGGGCCGAGTAGCTGATGAACCAATCGACAAGCCTTAATTTAATGTCTCTTGACCATTATATATGAATACAAATTCAGGCAATCCAACCGAAGCTGAGATTCTTTTGGAAGCTTGGGTTGGAAAAGCTTGAAATTCTTTAGTGTTGGTAATGTTTGTGTAATTTTTGTATGGAGAATGTACTGTTTTTTAGACCAGTAAAAGAAGGAAAACCTTCAATGGCTGCTAGATCACAAGGAAATACTTTATTTCTCTTCTGGTTAAGTGTCAGGAAAAACTAAGAACTACCAAATTTTTTATACGAGACAGGACATGTGATGAACTTATCATCCATTTTGTTAGTGGAAAGTGTGTACAAGGTCTTCTTCTTTTGCATTGAATTAGTTGTGAAAGTCTCTCCATATTTGTATGAACCTTTTCATACTTTTGTTGGGATGATGTCTTGCATTCCAGTGACTAGTGTACAAATTTTTATTCAGTTCCGTCGTCGAAGGCCCTCTACTTGAAATTTTTTCTTGTACGTGTTTTGGACGTCAGTTTTGTAATTTTTGTATTATATTGAAAAAAAAAAAAGTAAAACAATTTTTTATTAAACTACATAAAGCTTTTTTTTCGATATTTTATTTATTTTCTTTCATTTCTCTTTTGATTCAGGGCCTTCCACTGTTCCTCTTTTGATTCACTGTCATCAAATGTTGGTCTATATATATATATAAATCCACCTGTATCTTTTGAATGAGAGACCTTTTCGAGTAAAAAGTGTGAATGGAACACTCATGCCAGTCATGTGCCCCACAAAGGCAAATTTCACAGGACAAATGTTGTAGTCTTCTGATAATTGGGCAAGGGAGGGACCCCTATTTTTAGTACACAATTGGCTACCTTCTTGTAAAGTCTTTCTCATCTATGACTCTGAAAACTGTGATGCATTTGTAGCCTACTGGCCTCTCTTTTATTTTACTTTTGGGTGGATTTCTATTGGTGGATCCTCTTAAATTTTGGCTTTGTTGTGGTGGGTGAGTTTTGAGTTCAAGGAAAACAGTAGATTGAATTTTCTTTACAGTCGCACTTGTTTTGATTTTTTTAAAAAATATATCTTTAACAAATAAAACATTTAAAAAATGATGTACTATATAAATTGAATGTATGTTTTTTATGATTTTTATTATAATTGAGTATGACTGAGATGATGAATTAAATGCATGTATTTATATTTTTTATAATAAAATTTATATTCTATTAAAAAATTTATATATTGTGTTAAACGGTATAAATTATTGAGTGCTTAAAAACAATAAGCATTCATGTTCCATATTGAAATGATGTTCAATCTTCTCCATACAATTGCAACCACTGTTGGCTTCATCAATCCTTTTATTTGCCATGTGATTCATGACACCTTCCTTGCCAGTTTTTTTTTTTTTTTTTGGTAGATCTAATTTCAGTTCCCGTCGTTGCAGGATATGAAGTGTTAATACGTTCAATTAATTTTGTAGTCTCTCCACCTATACATGATGATATTGCAATATATACTACAATGTATACTGCACTACTGTAATATATGAAATTTAAATTTTTTTATTTTTTTTTAAAAAAATTATAATACGGTATCTCAATATCTCAACGAATGAATATATATATATATATATATATATATATATATATATATATATAAAAAATCAATAAGGATTGCACATGCGGTGACACACCATATTAAATATATCATTTTCGAAAGAAAAAATAGTTAATGATTGTTTTCAGTCGGTATGCTCTCTGTTCTAGATCCACGGACCTCAGAATTAAAAAAAAAAAATTGACTATAGTCCTTTCGATTGATTACAAGAAAATGATACGTGTAGCCTCCACTTTATTTTATTTTAAAAAAAATCACACTTTTTAATCGAGATATATATTCTTATATGAAATAAAATATGTATTGAAATATATTAATATTTTTTTATTTTAAAAAAATAAAAAAAATTGTGTCATACACTATAATAGAATCTCATACATTATATACTGCAGTATCATAATATGTGTTACAGAGAAATTGGATGTATTATTGCTCGATCACATATCCTCTCCAAGGAAAAAAAAAAAACAAATATGAAGAGCTCAACGAATCATTTAGGGCTAGTTTGACAAAGGGATAAATGGTGAAATAAAAGATAACGGTAGAGAAAGTGAAGAGGAAAACAACTTATCATTCATTTATCAGATAATTATCCCACTTTTGAAATGAAAATAAGAATTTTTTTTTTCCTATAAAAACTAAAATAACATTTATCCATGTTTTTTATTTAAAATTTGATAAATATAAATATGAACAAAATCAATAAATATTTTATTACCTGAAATTAAGATAATTTATTCTAAAAAAAAATCTTTAACCCCCTGTCGAACTGACACTTAACAACCGGAGACTAAAAATAACAAAACAAACTGAAATAAGTCAGTATTTGATCAACTAATTTGAACAATCTAATCAAATAATACCAAATAAAAAAGATTAGTTGGAGGTTGCAACCCTCATTTTTTAAACGGTTGCCCAAACATTAAATCCACTCATTAAATGCTCCCTTAAAATCCCCCGCGGATAAACCTAACCCAAAACCAACACCCCGTCAACTCCATTGTTTTGGACGGCTCAGATTCGTTATTGATCATGGATCGATCATTCACGTTTCAACTTTGACGGACCCGAGAACCGGATCGGATGAGGAACGAGTGTACCCGAATTCATATTCATATTCACATATAAAATAAAGTATTCATGATAAAAATTGATTGAATTGTCATCCTCCAAAATAAAATTTCAAAATCTTATCATTTTTTCAAATTATCATGAAGTGAAACAAACATGATAAATTATTCTTTAGTGATTTATCCCTTTATCGTATCATTTTGTCAAACTGGATCCCAAATCAAGGGTGCATTTAAAAACTAATTATTTTCACATAAAACGCTTTTTTTATAAATAAAAAATATTTTTCATTGTTGTCAAAAAAGCATATGGTGACATTTAAAAACAAGTTTGAATTAAGCTTCATTTGAAAACAGATCTATAATGTTTTTGGGTTTGCAAGAAGCTTAGTTTTTCAAACTCGTATTAAAAAAAAAATGTAGCTTAATTAAAAGTTACAAACACATTTTTATAAAAAAGACAAAAATTTAGTTTTTTTATAATAGTTGGAGATGCAATTTCTTGTAAATTCAATTTTAAATCCAACTTAAAAAAAAAAAAAGGTAACACTCAAACTAGTTTTTAAACAGAACCTAAATGTGATTCCAGCCAAAAAATGATATCCATAGGCCCATCCAAATCCATTTCCAAATGTGAAAGCGTGAAAGGAAAATGATATGTCCAACCCGTTATACTGCCCCAATTATATATTTATGGTCCACATTAAATTTTTTTAAAATCATATTCTTTCATTAAAATACATATTATTATATAAAATAAAGTATATACTGACATGTACTAATGTTTTTTTTATTGAAAAAATAATAAAATTTTTACATCATACACTACAATAGAAACTCGTACTATGGTAGCGTAACATATATTACATTATCATAGCATACGATTAGGGGGTGTTTGGTAACAGGATTTGGAAGTGATTCTACTTTTTAATTAAACAGAAAGCTCAAACGTGTTTCAGAAAGCAGATTTAATTAAAATGTTATTTACAGTTTTTAATGTAAACAAGTTGTTTTTTAAAAAAACACGAAAAATATGTTTTCCAAGAATTAAAGTTTATTTAAATCACTTTATTCAAAATCTTATTTTTTAAACGTGATTTTAAACACTACCTTAGTGTCGCACGCTGTGAAACACATGCTCACAACTCACAATTAATCCCAAATTTATTCTGATTATCGGGTCGGGCTCGGGTTAAGCGGGCCGAGCTCGTCCAAAACTGCATCGCAGAACCCGCGAGTCAACATAACCCTCGGGGAAGTAGGTCCCCTACCTCCAACCGTGCAACCAGAAAAAACTTAATCACACGCTCTCTACCTCCGAAGAGGGTTAAATTTGATGACGAGTTGTGCCGATTAAACGCCATTAGAGACACCCCAACTTGGATTCTTCTTTCCTTTGTTGGGTTTTCAATTAATAAGGGGGTGTTGGGGTTCTCGCAACATAAAAGGCCGTCACTTTCTACCTCTTCTCGTCTTTGGTTGGCCGATCTCTCCATCTGGGTCGACTTTTTTTTCCCGATTCTGAGAAGTGGGTTTGGCTTTGTTTCGGAAGAGAAGATGAGGGTCACCGTTGTTTCGCGGAGCGGGAGAGAGGTCGTCAAGGGAGGAGTTGAACTCGGTGACTCGGTGGGTGTTTGTTTTTTTGTTGGATCTGTGATAAAATTTTGGTTTTTTAAGCGAAATCTGATGTGGGTGTTGTTTTGTTTTGGGCAGGCTACGGTGGGGGATCTGCAAGAGGTGATTCATGCTCGAAGTAAGTGTTGGAAATGGTGGTCCTTTTTTTTTTTTTTTTTGGGTTTTTTTATGGTGGATTGATTTTTTTTGTCTGTGGTTGATGATTTGTTAAACAGTTTAGTTGTTGATGTGTTTGAAATTATTTATGTGATAATATTTTTTACTTTATTTTCAATTTATTTTTTTCAAATTAAATGCATAAGTTGATAGGATTCTCTTATTTTGAATACTTTGAGGTTGCGAATGATTTGAAGAGGCTATTGCTCTAAATTTGTGAAACTATGTAGGTTGGGGTCTTAATTTGTTGACTAAAATTTTGCAATTTTTTACTGCTTAGGATAATTTAACCGTAAAACTATAGTTTTAGATTGTCTGATTCTCATACATGATTTAGTATTTTAACCATCCTTTTGTACTGGCTGATCATAAGTGAGCATGGTTTAGAGTACATGTACTTTAGGATGCAATTATCAACTAAATGTCCCAATACATTTGGATAGGCGCTGCCCATACAGACAGCAGACATATTGTCTTAAATCGGTTTACAGAAATGTTGCTGATAGCGATGTATTTAACCTTGACAATGAGAGGCCTCCACAATCCACATGGATTAGCAAACTGGGACTATCTTGTCATATTAATAACAATCAGACATTCTTAACGGTTTCTATTCTTGGAGGTAAATGTGAAGACATTGGATATAATTGATGAGAAAAAAAAGAGCAGCTGTTTTATTTATTTAGTTATTTTTTCTTACAGTACCCAATGATTCATTGTCTATCTTCTAAGGAAGGAAAAATGAGTTATTGACTGATTGACTGAGATCTACTCTGACTAGATTCAAGAGGTTTTAACATTACCACTTTGGGTGGCTAGGATGAACCTGTAAGTGGAAGTTGCGTGCCCATGTTTTTTAATGCTTTTGCAGTCACATTCCTGTATAAGACCCTGATAGCAGCATCCCGTGGCTTTGGTGAAAAGAATCTACTACTTTATAAATCTTACACTCTCAAGGCAACTTAAGACAGTATTTTCTTGATTACAATTTGAAAGATTTAATAATGAAATAAAAGGTTCAGGAGATATGACAATTATTCAGTTTGAGATTAATGGGCATAAAAGTATTCCAAGTAAAGACTATTAATTAAAGCATAAAGTTTCAGTTCAGGATGATTTCACCGTAATGAGAGGGTAGAGATTTTCCAGGACCAAGCCATCCATTCCTTCATAGAGGATTTGTGATAGACTGTCCATCTTAAGAATTCCTTGAGCATGTATTGTAATAATTTTCTCTTCATTAGCCAAGTGATTTTTTTCCTCTACCTATTACAATACACTTGTACTAGGTTTCAATCATTAAACTCACATCCATGTAACTTCGTGACAAGCCAAAACAACTATACTAGATTTTGTTTTTCATGAATTTCCTCTGTCATCATTGGGCAAATGTGTTAAACTGTTCAAAAAAATTTCCTGCATAGTATCTGACTATCTGTTGTCAAGCACCTCGTGTCACTATGCTTGGCAGAGGAGATGTGGGATCTCCGTACAAAATGGTAAAAATAAGAAAAGAAGAAAGGGAGAAGAAAATTTTGAAAAATAAGAACAGATTGAGGTATGGCTCAGTCTGTTGTCAAGCACCTCGTGTGTCACTATGCATTAATAAAATGAATATTTTTGTAGATGGTGTTTTGTTTCATAAATTCACTCCATTAATAAACCAAATGGAAAAGTTGAAGCAAAAGGCAAGCAATAAATTCATAAAACAAATATGTTTTGCCTTACTTGTCTATTGCTTCAACTTTTCCATTTGGTTACCTATTTAATAATGATTGTCATTTAATTCACTTTAGACTCATACACAAAAATAGTTGACTATATCTCCACTCCATGCCAACAGCCAAGAAGTACTATCCTTCTCGACAGCGTCTTACCCTTCCCGTGCAACCCGGATCAATCAAGAGACCTGTGGTACTCAGCTCCAAAAAAGCACTCCAAGATTACTGTGAAGGAAATGAGGACAACTTGACCGTTGTGTTTAAAGATTTAGGCATACAAGTTTCCTATAGAATTCTCTTCTTCTGGGAATATTTGGGCCCTCTAATAATCTATCCCGCCTTCTACTACCTCCCATTATACAAATATTTTGGCTACGAAGGCGAGCGTGTCATCCATCCAGCCCAAACTTACGCCATGTACTACTGGTGCTTCCATTACTTCAAGCGCATCATGGAGACATTCTTTATTCATAGGTTCAGCCACGCAACTTCACCTCTCTCAAATGTATTTAGAAACTGCGCCTACTACTGGACTTTTGGAGCATACATTGCCTATTATGTGAACCACCCGCTTTATACTCCTGTGAGTGATCTCCAAATGAAGATTGGTTTCGCATTTGGGATAGTATGCCAAGTTGCAAACTTCTATTGCCATATATTGCTAAGAAACCTCAGAGGCCCTGAAGGCAGTGGAGGATATCAAATCCCTCGTGGGTTTCTGTTCAATATAGTGACTTGCGCAAACTACACCACGGAAATCTATCAGTGGGTTGGATTTAATATTGCCACACAGACTGTTGCTGGTTATGTGTTCAATATAGTGGCTGCTGGGATCATGACTGATTGGGCACTCGGGAAGCATCGTCGCCTGAAGAAGGTAAGTGTGCAAAACTCTCTTTTTTTTCCCATATTCGAAATAACACCTTATGTGCTTTCATGTGCATGCACGCTGCACGCCCATTGAGCATGAGTTAACAAACACATCAGGTTCAGCGTAACACAATATAATAGTACATGGATATACAGGGTGTCAATGGATCAAATTTTTCATGCCTGATAGGACTGCAGTCATATGAAGTTTTATATGGTTGTGATACATGGGTTGTCTGTTTCATTCCTTTTCCTTCATATATCTGCTCCGGTTGATTTCGTTTGACAATCAAGAGGTTTCAACCAATTTTTGACACTGACAGTCTGGTTTAGGTCAGAAAAGAGCAAGTGCAAGTACTATCATGATGTAGTTTATAAATAAATGAATTGCATTATGGATTATGTTACCATGAAGTGCAGTAATACTTTTATGTTTTATCTGCCGGACCACTGCCAATTTGTTGTCAAACTCGTAATGAGATTTACCCATGTGTGATCTCGAAAATTTTGATACTTTCTTATTAAGTTTTCCTCATTAAGATTAAATTATAGAATAAATACACCATCTGAATACTACTAGCACTCCTTATAATGCCTATGGAATGCAATACTATTTAGAATATCACACCCATGTAATGCCTCAACATGGTTCAAGCAATGCTTCACCATCAAATGAAACTGATTCACTAAACATCAAGGTTTTCCAAGAATCTCCCGCAATATTTTTAAGGCCTCTAAGATCACATCTATTCATTAGCATTGCATTACATGTATTCCATGATGAACACCAGCTTTCTTGTTCTGACATTTCCTGTGATCTGCAGTTGTTTGACGGGAAAGAAGGCCGGCCAAAGTATCCGCGACGATGGGTGATACTCCCTCCATTCCTGTGAGAAGCAACGACCATGACGTGTGAAATCTTTTATGCTTTTGAGACACTTTAATTTCCAGTTTGTTCCAAGGATTGTCAGAGTAGTTGGTAGCAGTGCTGGTATGGATGAAATCTGCTTTGCCCCCTCTTGTCAGTGTTAATGGTTTGTCTTCTGTTGTGATTATCTAGATATTGAAAATTAAGTTGCCTCTCTGCATTTAAATGTGTCCTTATTGGTATTTGATCACTAATCGATGTTTGATCATGGATACCTTCATTGGAAGTGATATTGTTTTCTGAAGCATCAGATGTAAGCACATGGTTGATCTGGATTCTATGATAGTACTTATTCTTCATTCTGGAGGTGTGAAACAAGTTGACCCGGCACGGGCCCAGCATGTTTAAAATGCTAGCTATGCCGACCTGGAACAGCTCGGGGGTCGCCCTCGGCCACTGTCTGTTGGCACGGCCCGCAGAGTGACAGGCCTGTCAAATTGACGGGCCAGCCCAGCCCGTCGTACCCCTCTACATCACTCCTTATAGTTAAGGTGGAATAACCCTGTATACTAAATTCACATGTCTTAAGTAGATGAATGTTCACATGATTCCAGGGGCATTTCCAAAAAAAATATATATATATTTTGACAGGGTTGTCTATCTACTTGTAAAGTTTAGGGATGCATGATGAGCATAACATTATCAATAGGGGGCCTACGTATCTGCAATCAATGTAAATTATAACTCCATCTTCTTGTCTTTTGGATAATTTTGTTTCATATCATTATTCATTAGATAGTTTTTCGTGTACAACAATTAGGGTACCTCTGAGTAGGAGTGAGACTCGAATTTAAGATCCATAAACGAGGGGGTGCATTTGTCAACCTGACAAATATGTCAATTCTGTTATGATAAACTGATTCATTCTCAAAATTCTTGAAAATCTAATTTTTCTCTACAATACATTTTTACTATCAAAGAAGGTTTTTTTTTTTTTTATCCAAAATGGCTAAACAAAACTAATTTTTGTTGACACAACATGCAGAATCCATGAAAAAGAAAGGGTCGTATTTGTTTCCTTTCCTTTTCAAAGTTTGCATCTTTGAAGGCATCCAAAGACAGATGAAGCATATAATTGTATTTGAAGAAATGAATCTAAAAAAGGGAAGAGAATACTGAATAGAATACCAAGCAATTGAAAGCTTTCCTCCTCAACACAACTGTCATTTCCATTCAAACTAATGAGAATCACATAGCAATACCATGACCAAAAAAGAAAACAAAATTGAGTTGCACTCAAAGTAGAATGATGTCCCCACGTACCTTTTCCATGCTTGGTACTTCAGTTTTGGGGAAAAAATATTCCTTTTCCTTTACAAATCATCTCTCTCTCTCTCTCTCTCTCTCTAAAATGGGAAAATTATAACACAAGGAAGATATAGATATTTGAAAAATATAAAATTTGAATGAAATGCTAAAATTCATGTTGAATTTTACATGCAGTAGACAAGCATTATCATTGGTCATTATCCAAGTCCCACAAAAGATAAATGTAGTAAAAATAGACAGAAAATTAAGAATCCCAATTTACAATAATATATTTAAAGTCTCAAAAACAACTAAATTAACAAGCCAAGTAAACACATTAATATATGTAAAAAAATCTCACACCCCTACAATAGAAGGAATGATGTATTTTGTTTTTCTTTTCATAATCGCATAATCCATATAAAAAAAAATTTAAAAAGCAAAAAAAATCAAATAAAGAAATACCCACCATGAAATCACAATAATATATGTAAAATTTTATCAAATTTTCAGTCCCATAAACAACATAATTAACAAACCAAGTAAACACATTAACACAAACAAAACTCTCACACCCCTACATTAAAAAGGAATGATATATAGTGTCTTTCTTTTCACAATCACATAAAATTCATCTTACTTGATCTTCTTGAGACCATCCACAAACCCTATATAAAAAAAAATCATTAAAAATATAACTTAAATTAAAAAAAAAAAAAAAAACACCCACCATGAAATCACATTTCATCTCATCAAACTCAAACCAAAAAAAAATCACACAAAACCTCTCAAATATTACTTAAGGCCATCTCCACCGTCCGATTGCACCGGCGGCGGAAGATCAACCCGAGATCTCCGACGACGGCGACATGGACCCGACGCGGCGCCACGTCGGACCTTCTCTTCTTGAAGCGCCGCCTCCACGTGGCCTTCTTCTTCTTCTTCGGCGGCGGCGGGCAATGTAAAAGCTTTTGAATTCTGTTCTTCGGAGACGTCGGCGTATGATATCCTTCTTCGTCTCCGTTGGTTTCTTCAACTCCTTCAAAATTTTCAATCTTTGTTGGTTCTTTTGAATGCCCGCTTTGAATTTCCATGGTGGGTGTCTAAAAAAATTGAATTTTGGGTGATATAGTGAAGAATTCGATGTACCCACTATGAATAGCTATTCCAATTTGGAGAGTTTTGAGTGAATATGTAGAGAGAGAGAGAGAATAAGAAAGAATAAGAGGAGAGGAAGAGATGCGAAGAGAAAGGAAGGAAACA
This sequence comes from Acorus gramineus, assembly GCA_030737835.1. Classification (NCBI taxonomy): domain Eukaryota; kingdom Viridiplantae; phylum Streptophyta; class Magnoliopsida; order Acorales; family Acoraceae; genus Acorus; species Acorus gramineus. Next base: position 3,008,140 of record CM060854.1, read on the forward strand.
AAGCGAGTGAAGCCAATAACGGAAAAACGCGGGAGAGAGAGGATATAAAAGGTTGTTATTTTCCCGGAATAGAATAGAATGGAATAAGAAGAAGAAGAATCCACGGTACAGCTGCTTCTTTTTGGCTTTATTCACTCTTGTTTTTGTTTTTTTATCATTTATTAGAGAGTGACACAAAATTTAAGTGTATAATTTTTTTTAAAATGTAATATGTAAAAATGATTGAATGTATTTGTTTTATAAAAGGGTAAATGTATTTGAATCCTTTTAAGTTTTTACAACTTATAGAAACACCTTTTAACGTTTAAAAACATGCATTTATATCCTCTTCCACTGTATTTTTTCTTTAAGATTTGACAAAAATAATTTAAATAATTGTTTTACCCTTAACTCTCTAAATATTCACAAAAAATCAATTAATTAATTATTGATATGTTTTATGAATATTAACTTATACAATAATTAACTCTTCAAATGTGTTATGATACTTTCTTTTTGAGAATTATTAAGTCACACAACAATTAATTGAAAGATGAAAATAAGATAAAAATTTAATTAAAATGATAAAATTGTACTTTTATCTCATCTTAATAGAAAATCTAACTGCAGGGGCTGTAATTGCATGTTTTTAAACTATAGGAGGTGTTTCTACATGTTTAGAAAACCTCAGGATCCAAACGCATTTTACCTTTTATAAAACTTGCACTCGACTAATCTAAATCAAATTGAATACTAAACTGATTAGAAATTGTTGGATCCAACGGTTTTCAATGCCTATTGAAAAATTTGAGCCCCTGTTTGATGTGAGGATTAAGATGAATAAATCTTGATAAGAATAATATAGCAAAAAAAAAAAAAAAGCTTTTGCATTTCATGAGAATAAAAATATGATATATATGTTTTATTAAGCTAGCATAATTTCTAATAACAATTTCAAAGAGTTTGGAATAAATTGTCTAATGATACATAAAAGGTAAAAAGTATATAACCAAATGGAAACTGCTATATATCATTTAAAATCAATGTATCATGGATTAAACTATATAGCACCTCAAACGAGGGTAAATAAGTAACATATTTTGAAAATGGAAAAATAAATTGGCCAAATGATACTGATATTTCAATGTTTTAAGTGTCTGATATTCAGCTTACTAACAGCTCCACCAGTTTGATACTTCCATCCCAATTGCCTCTGGTGGAGTGGTGTGAGCTCATAATTGTCTAGTATTACAGTGGATTATCACTGTAATATATTGTCAAAATTAATTCTATTATTTATTTATTTATATCCATCTTTTATGGAGAAGATCAATAACATTTTTTTAATGACAGACTGATCCTGATATATGATGACCATTCCACCAAAACAAAACAGTGAGGACAAATTAGTTGGGGCAAAATAACGTCACTATATCAACCACTTCGCACTACTACATAGTGCCCAAAAAAAATAATGTAAAACTAAGCCAATTATCATTGCAAAGTGAATAGTATTTTGTAATATAATCTTTGTTTGAGCATTCACAACACCATCTTAAGAGAGGGGTTGCCATTTGGAATAAACTTATCCAAGAGTGAGTAATTTATTTTTATTTTTATTTTTTGGCATTGGATCCTTCAAATTACACAAAAGAAAGTTGATTTTGAAGAGGAAGACCTTTTGAAAGCTTCCATTCAAGATAATCCAATGCACCACGTGGTTTTGCTGCCATGGGGGGACCAAATCCCATATAATCCCCACCCCTCATTTATCTTTTTCAATCAATTCCCCCATTATTCTGATTTTATTTTATTGCCCTTGTAGTATTGGAATAAGTAGTGGCATTTTAAGGATAAATTTGTGCGGCTAAATTGGAAGATTTTCATATCAATGCGTCTGATAAGAATCGTGTCTGTCATCCATTTAAACATGTATTGATGGGATATCTTCAGTATTGAGAGAGAGTGTGTATGTGTGAGCAAGAGAGAGTTAGGATTTTATTATCCATAACACTATTTGTTTGTAAATTCTTGACACCTAAAAATATATTCATTGGATGACTTTGAAGTTAAAACACACCTGTCAGGTAATTAAAATGGTGCTCTTGCAACATATATGTATTACTAATAAACTCCCATTATTGTACATTCTTATAACAATAAAATAAAATAAATTCATCACACTAATGTCAAATATTTTTCAAGTGGATCGTTGGATTCGAAAGGAACAGTTCATAAGGTGCTAGAATTTATGCCAATATTTCATTGATACATTAAACAATGATGGTTATTTTGATAATGTACTTAATGAAACACATAAGTATCATAAAGAGAAGAACAAAAAATAAAATAAAATAAAAACCATTTTGGCATGATATTAAAAAGGGGGCAAGGGTGTTAGATGTTGAGAGTTTGTTTGGTGTAAACATGCCTGGTGGTTTGCCATGTAAACACACACACCACTACTACTAAGTAGTGCATGCAGCATAAATTTCATTGTGTGTGTGTATAGCAAACACTACTTAGTGGTGGTGTGCCAGTCTACATGACACATTATTAAGTAAGACATTAAAAAAAACTTTTTGTGGCCTGCACAGATGATCAGGACGCCTGGTTCAAAGGGTGGAGTGGAGGGAAGAACATTCATGGGAAGGAGTGAATGGTTGTCATAAGTGAAGAAACTATAAAGATGGTGGGGTAGGTGATGTTGTTTACTTTGGTAACACAAGCATGGCTTCCACCACCAAACCCACAAACACAAAAACACAATCCTCACAGGGGAAAAAAAGGTGGAAATGCATCTCATGCTCCTCTCATCCTGATTTTGCCCACATTTCAACCCATCATTTCCCATGCCTTGCAATCATCCCCTCCACATATCCTCTGGCCCCATGTCCACTGGCCATCTCTCCCTCACCCCACTCACTTTGAATGCCTAACTAATTATAGATGTTTTTACCTTTACTTGAAATATAAGCATAGAGAGAGAGTTATGTGTGATTTAGTAGATTTTGTGAATTAACTAATTCAAGGGATAAGGTGGGATTTGTAGAGGGCCCACTAGATCTGTCATTGTATGCATTTCAAATAACATTATCACTGGGTGGGGAAAGTAAAAGATTTGTTTCATAGTTTTGACAACAAAAATATCAAACTCAGAGTAACCACCTTTGTAGTTACGATTGTATAATTTTATATGCAGTATCACTTGCAGTCTTAACTTTTCTAATGAAATATGTTTCTCATGAGATGAATATTTTTACTTTTGTATTCTTTTAAGGTAATGTTTGGTAACGCAATTGCAAAACTGATTTTCTGCAATCGCTGGATTTAAAACTGATTCTGCAGAAAACTACCTCCCCACAGCTCTTTCAAAACGCAATTTTTTACACTATTTGCCTGAAATCTGTTTGCAGGAAGCTACGATTGCAAAACTATTTGGTTGTACGATTGCAAAATCAGATTCCTGCAATCACAAAAGCTGCACAATCGCACAACCAAACGCTGCCTAAGTAGAAGATTACAAAATATAAAAGCATGCGGGGGACTTATATGTTTACATGTAATGCTATTATTGTTTACGTGAAAACTACCAGGACATCATTCTTGCATTTTTTATTTTTTATTTTTTTGCGGTCACTAACATTTTTAGATTTTTGTGAAGATATTCATCTAATGAAAATGCATTCAAAAATGTATATATTTGAACGAATTAGATGCATTTTTTTTTTTTTTTTAATCTAATATATGTATGTATACCTAGTATACATATTATGAAATGTGTATCAGCGCCCTTGTTAAAAGGATCACACTTTTTAGTCTCATTTCTCACTCTCCAGACATCATTTCTTACTATATGTTACAACGAAAAATAGGACTGGTTAGAACTTTAACCTTTTTAAACATATGTTGTGGTTTTGACAAAACAAGTTGTTGATCATGGCATCAACCTAGTAGGCTTGGCGTTGCCCCGGTTAAATAGCTCTTCTAATCGGGCACCCACTATCGAGATAGTTTCCCTCCTATTCTTTTTTTTATCTTTACATTATTTACTGTTTTGTTCTATTTCCTCTCATCTTCTTTAAAGTTTTACTTTAAAATTTTTAATGAAATAGTGGTAACACCATTTACCTTTCTTTAAAACAAAAAAAACCTCGTAGGCCATCAGAAGGTGAAAAACCAGTCCCAGATGGCTTGTGAGTTGTGACTTGTGAGTTTGGAAACAAAAGGAGTCAATGAAATATATGCTGGAGTCATATAGGGACATAGTCTGACTTAAGATTCAAAACCACATGATGAGAGTGTCAACATTGCACAGGAGCCATGGCAGCTGAAGAGAAAGGTGTTTTCTTCTGACTTAGATTAAGGATAAGGGACCACAAGGTAGACTTATTATGTTAAAAGTGGAGCCTGGCAGACAACCATATAAATGGTTCGGCTGATGTTTCATTCGAGGCCCCATTTAGATCTGCATTTGATAGATTCTGCGTTTGAAAAGTTAAAAATTCTGAAACACGGATCTAAACACATTTTCAACATTTAACTTTTCAAACTACCATCTTACATTTTTAGGCTAAAAAATCTAACAAAACAATGATTTTCAAAAGATGAGTTTAAAATTCAAGATTTTAAGAATCGCATTATTTCAATCTTGCATCCAAATGCAGCCTCAGAGAGCAGCGTTTTTGCATCCAGTATTGCATGATCTGGACAATACTTCAATAGTCTGAACTGTTGATGTGAAGCTGCAGATTCTAAATGCAGATTTTATGTTCAAATGAATCATTACCACTGGTATTTATATATCTCTTAGGATATGTCTTGTGTCACAGTGAAGCCTATAAAAGACCTTGTAAAACCTCTCATATTTTGTAATTAAATTGTCCTAGATGTCTAGAAATTCTATATGGTGTGGCATTAAATTAAGGAGGGGTTTGAGAGAAAGAAGGATGGATTGTATAGAAATTCTAGATGATGTGTAGTTTTATATAATTGATTGATTTCTTATGTGTTGAGAGTTTGTGGATGTATCTCACATTGAGGGAATAAAGAAAATCTCAATGTTTGTTTGTTTTCCTTATTTTTCTATTTTGCTCGTGTTCCTTTTCATTTTATAGGTTTTTCACACAAAAAGCAGATATGGTATCATCAGAGTGACCTAGATCCCAATGTTACAATGGTTCATGTTCAACAATATCAAGCTCAAACAAAGACTCCCATCTTTTATAAACATCATTCCAATATACTAAAATGTCTACATAAGTACACGTACACAATTACATGAGATTTGTATTGAAAGGGAGTTATAAATGCAATGTATCTTTTTTTTCTGCATTGCAGATCCATCTGGATTGATAAGGTAGTGGGAAAGGGCAACTATATTGGGTTCTTAACACGGTTTCGAAGAAAATTAAGTAATTACGAGTTTAGAAAATGTGGTCATATACAATCCTCGTTTCGTTATACATTTCTAATGATGCAATGGAGGTTAATCCACGCGAGGAGAAGATGAATTGATTCACTATAACAAATGATGGAAAATCTTTCTCCTCTCCTTAACCAGTGTCCTTTTCTCTGTGCAACCATCTCTTAAAATCTCTGTAAGGACCATACAAAAGAGCATGCTACTTGGAAGGGAAAAAAAATGTGGGTCACATATGGAACTTCAAAATAGGCTTGATTCTCATGAAATACAAGACTGTCTCACAAACATTTTTAATGCACTAATTGAATGCATTCATAATTTCTTCAACCATTCAAATTGATCTATTTATCCTATTGGTTGCAGAGTACCCTATTCCATACCTAATGAACAGAGGTACAGCTGTTTTATGTAAATTTCTATATCATAGTTTTGTTGCCCACAAAAAAAAAAAAAAAACAAACAAACAAACCTCAGTAGTTGTTATCTGCGTTCACTTTTTACTGTTTGAACACGTGTTAGCCTCTATTGAGAACTAACAAAAATTGGTTCAATCTAGCACTACCTGGATCTCATCTCGGGATGAAACACAGAGAAGAGAGAATATGTGCCCCAATACCTTCAGTTGTGCATTATGGGAACCTAAAGTAGACCTTAAGTTGTGCATTATGTGTAGTAGAAGTGGTGTTTGTGCCTCTTATTCAACACTACAAAGTTAGAAATGTCATCCTAATGTTGGTGAGGGACAATGCATTTGAGTTGCTGAGGGCCCAAAACTTTTACAGTACCAAAACTTTTCAATTTTTAAATTTTTTTAGAAGATGCAATATTTGTCTAAGGAAATACAAACCTTCACAAAAAGTAGAAAATGCATATACTCAGTGAATGACTAAGTGTACGAGTGCCAAATATAAAATTAGATAACCTTCTTCAGACTATACACTGAAAAAAAAACAAGGGTCAATGACATGAATGTGAAACCTTTTCCACCACTACCACCACCAGAGCCATCACCACAAAATTTATTCTTTCCATGGAGAAAGACCCAAAGCCAAACCATATTCATCATGATGATGCAAAGGCATGCCAAATAAAGATGCATCACACCCAATTTTAACTTTCAAAGATGAATGCACATCCATACACATGCATGTGCAATTAAGTGAAGGCATACAACTTTCATGAGACTAAAAATAATGATAAAAATTACCTAGAGAGGCCACGCCATACCATCACCACCACCACAGCCAATGCATCTAGGGCATATATATAATATCCTTTGTAGTTTTACATGAGGTCCCATAAAGATATATACCTCGTTAAATGAAGCATATAGTTTTTAACTTTTCTATAAATAGGTTCATACAATTCATTTATCCATATACTTCGTTTTTATAAAAGTATGTGCTTCGTTGCGTGAAGTATACACATTTAAAGAAAATCAAAGCATGTGACATGGGGTTACATGCGAGACTATCTCTCATATTTTCCATGAATCTATATTGCTGAGGGAATGTTATGGGTCGCCACACGTACAACCTCCATAAAAGTCCCAACCATCCCACTAGACCTAAAATTTCAGGGCGCTCACCCCTTTCCTGTAGTCTCCACTTCCCTCGAATCTAGTAGGTTAAGCTAGTGTATATATTAGGTATAAAAAAAAAAATGCATTTAATTCATCAAGTATATACTTTTTTATAAAAATATACACTTCATTAGATAATTATATACCTTTATAAAAAAAATCAAAACGTGTTGAAGATTGCAAAATCGACTGTCCTGACATTTTCCAAAATTTCAAGAAAATTTTAGAGACAAATCATTCCTAGAATCCAGACAAATCATTCCTACAATCTATTGCACAATCCCAACATGTTTTAAGTTTTTTAAAATATATAATCAAATAAATTGAATGCATACATTTTTATGTTTTTCTAATACACAAAGAATGATAGTGTGTATCAATGCCTACACCTCAAACACCATAAAAGCTCTTTAAAGAGTCATCCAAACAAACAAGGAAGGCAAGGAAATGTGGGGTCAAATAATTAGAAAAAAATTCGCTAGGGACATCCCAAGTGAGATTGGGCTAGGACGTCCCTAAATTGTGACACTTGGGTGCATAAAAGAATTCAATATTAAATACGAATACACCTCTTAAAAGGGGTATTTCAGTCATTGATTTTGACTTTAAAAAAGGGAGAGATTCATTCATCCCTTCCATTGACCATAGAGACTCAAATATAGGGGTTCTAAAACCATAGAGATCAAAAAAAAAACAACAATGATTTCAAAGGTAAACAAAAAAGGTTCATCAAAAAAGAGATTCTCACAGGTACGTTTTTTTCAATCTCTTTGATTTTTAGTTTTCAAAAGTAAGTCTTGTTTTTCTTACAAGGAAAAATAATGATGGCGGGGGAATGTGATCTTTTCTTATCTATTCTACATTTGGTCAATTTATTCTTTATCAGCAATTAAATGATTATCATATTCTCTCATATTTTGTGATTGAGAACTCTATGTCTAAGTATGTAATCATAGTTTTCTAAGTGATTTACTCACCCAGTGAATATACGTAATTGGTAATTCATATGTAGGTAACCCATTTTTTAAAAGGATGAGAAAAACTTTCTATGTTCTCAATCACCATAAAAAAAGAGAACATGATAATCAATAAAAAGTCAAATGCAGTATTGATAACGAACAAGTTGCCAAATCCAGAAAATAATAAGAATAATAATAATAATTTTCACCCACGAATCACCACCTTCCCACATAAGAAAAACAAAACTCACTTTTGAAGTCAGAAATTCAAAGAGGCTATAAAAATATAGCTGTGAATCTCTTTTAAATAACAGCAGCCCCTTTTTTGGGTCTCTAGGATTTTAGAACCCTTTATCTTAAGTGGGATGAGTGAATTATCACTTTCTTCTTTCAATTCAAAATCAAATGACTGAAATAGCCCTTTACGGGGTATTTTTTATATTTAAGCCTGGGTCATTTATGCACCTAGGTGTCACAATTTGGGGAAGAGTTCCCAGCATATTTTTTTCCCCAAACTCCCACTCTTACAAGGATATATATATATATATATATATATCATTGTGTTCTCATCCATTAGAGCATCTCCAGCCTTTACTTAAATTTCAGTAAAAATTATGACTAAAAACCTCCATTTGATTTAGTGTTCTCCAATCATGATTTGAGTTTTGCTCTCAAGTCTTTACAAAAGTTTGTATGTTCTCCCAAATTACTCCCTACATGAGCCCTTTCCTTTCACACCCTCCTCTTTAAGCCTCTATCCCACTAGATTTCTTTTCCATGAGTATCCTCTTAAGCTAGTCAAATAAGGCATAATCATCAATAGTTTAAAGAGAATATTGTAGAATTAAAAATTCAAAAGAATGAAGACGAAGAATGTAAAGAAAGAGGAGATGAGGCTTTATACTTTTGGGGAGTGGCAAATTTGTAGTCAGTGGAGATTTTTGGTATCAAGTGATAGTCCTCCCTTCCCTGGTTTGATGAAAATTAAGAGTTTTTTTTTTTATATATATGTATGAATTTGAGTCAAGGGTTGGGAAAAGTTTTGCATCATTTTAACTAAATTTCAAATTTGAGTGTGAGTTTAGGTCTAGAAATTGAGATGCTTTTGCTCCTCTTCCCCATCTCTGATGCAATTCATAGTGAAGAAAGTTAAGAATTAACTAAAGTGCATGTTTTTGGTTCACATATAAAATCATTATATATATACATATAAATTTCAATCGAAAAAGTAAGAAGAAAAAAAACCTTTTTTGAAGCTGATTTTATGCATAGATGAAAGAAAGAAATGATTTTTCAACATCTTTACAACAAAGGCAGAACCAAATAAAGAGAGAGAGAGAATTCAAAATTTTCATTCTCAAATTCACCTCATGAAAACAAGAATTTATTCCTAATATATACCCAATCAAGATTTCAACTAACAAAATAAAACATAAAAACCGCTGCTTTGCAGCCAAAAATCTAAAAATTCTCCGTATAAAAGAACTTATAATATAAATAAATAAATAAAAATAAAATAAATCAGAGAAATCTCATACCGTCAGATACAACGCTATACAGATCGCCAGAGCCATCCATCTCCCTTCCCTTCCATCACCACCGTCCGATCCCACCCCACGCAACCCCGGCGGAGACGACAGCCTCGACGGCGGCGTCTCCACCGATCCATCTTCCGGCGACATCGCCGGCTCCGGCATCGGCGCCATCGTCGCCTCCGCATTCTCCGTCGGCGACGACGGTGCCTCGAACATCTCCTTCGGCAGGAGAACCTTCGAAACCCCAAAAATGGCGACCGGATTCTGATCAAAGACGGTCTGCGTGATCGTCGCCTGGACCATCCCCGTGTCGATCGCGACGGATCCGTTGACACGCGTAATGTTGAGCGTGAACCGGCCCGCCCCGGCCCGCTCGGTCTGCAGCGTGGGCTGGACCGGGTTCACGATCGACTCGAGCGATCCGAGAGGGTAGTACGAGTGGAGAACGTGAAACCGAAGAACCGCCGCCTTCTCCTCCGCCGGGAGCGACCGCAGCCCCGCCGTCTCCGTCGGGAGATCCGCGAACGCCGCGTCCGCCGGCGCAAAGACCGTTATCCCCGCCCCCATCTCGTCCCCCTCGAACTCCTCCGCCACCCCCGACGCCGCCAGCATCGACGCCATCACGTTGAAGCCCTTCCCGACCTCCGACAGGATCCTCGTCACGTTCACCTGCGGCGCGAGAGGGGGGGCGGCGACGCCGCCCTCCGAGGCGGCGAGATCCGTGCCATACGGGACGAGGAGGGAGTCGACGGCTAGGATCGAGAGGTTGTAGGGGACGGCGGCGACGGAGGCGAGGACGGTGGCGTTCGGGGTGAGGGAGAAGGGGACGGGGGACCGGACGGTGACGGTGCCGTTGGAGGATGAGATCGTGAGGTTGACGGCGCCTCCGCCGGCAGCGGCGCGGCCAGTGGTCTGGTAGAGGGTGGTGACGATCTCGCCGGAGGCGGGGATGCGGCGGAGCTCCGGGAGGGATAGGTAGCGGAGGAGGACATGGTAGCGGAGGACGTCGGCGGCTACGGAGGCGGAGGAGAGGGGGATCCCGGCGGAGGAGCGGCGGAGGGCGGCGTTCGGGACGACGAGGAGGGTGACGGAGGACAGGCCGGAGAGGTCGGCGGCGACGGGGGAGGCGGAGAGGAGGGCGGTGAAGTCGGAGAAGTCGGGGTGGATGGAGAGGAGCTCCGTCACGTTCAGGGCGGAGGACAGGCGGAGGGATATCAAGAGAATGAGGAGGGTAAAATTGGAAATATAAAATATAGGAGAAGCCATTGATGATGCGAAGCTGCACCACTCACTAATGGAGTGATGGAGATGATGAAGAGAAAAAAATTATTATTTATAAATTGTTTTTGTTTTATATTTTTCAATGGAGTGATGTGATTACCTTCGGTGAACTTTTGTTGATGGATAACTCTCCAGATTAGACGACGGAGATTTTGGACGATGAAATGAGCGGCGAGGAGGGGAGGAGTAAAGAAGGTGTGACGTAATGAGAGGTCGTAACGTGGACTTATGGGATGCCACGTGTATTTGGGGTATTGAAGAGTGGGAGTGGATCTGGAGTTGATTTACGGGAATGCCACTGAACAATGAATGCGAGTAGGCGAGGTAAAAAGGGGTGGTTGAAAGAGTAATTGAGTGGGGGCATCGAGGGGTAATCGAGTAATATGGGATGGTGGGGCCGAGGAGGGAGAGTTTTGTTTTATTGCAAGTCCGTGACAGCAGAGAATGACGTGAATATAGCTGTTGTGATGTGGACCTTTTTCATGTTACGTTTTGTCCCGTGATATATAGTTGGTGGGTTTTGTTTTGTTTCGCTTTTCTTATTCCAACATCCAATTGTAGGTGGTTCACTTTTTACAATCTAGTGTTTTATATATATTATATTATATTATATAAACAATACGAGATACAAATTTTTTATTTTAATAGGATAATAAAATTTTATAACTATTTAAAAATATATGAGAGTAAATTGGTATTAATATTTTAAATTTTTATATTATTCTACTCAATTCATTCCACTGGTATAATAAAGGCTCATGTATTAAATCAACTATCATCATTTTATATAAATCAAATCACTCACATGTCAAATCATTTTTTTACTTTTAAATAAATTATTATTCATATTATGTTATGCAAAGCTTATCTGTGATCAATCTAATGACAAAAACTTCATTATTATGTGTTATAACAATAATAATTAAAAATATAATCATATAAAATGATTTCTTCTTTATTTATAATAGAATAATTATCTCCCTGAAATAGTTTATATTACTGTCGAAATGGTGGTTTAATGAATGCCAAAGTTATCTGATTTGGATTATATGTAAAGGATTGAGTCACTGAGATGAGTGGGTTAGGGTTTCTCTATTTTTGCCAACTCCTACCTACCCACAGTACTTATGGATCCCATTTAACCTCCTATTTATGTCTACTGTAACCCATTTATTCATGATCCACAGACTTTTTAAGTAAAAATCATCTCTCCTATGTATAAAAATCATCTCACCTATGTATAAAAATCATATTGAGTTCATGTTTTCCTTTGGTAGAGATAACCCTCTTAGTTGATTGTTGAGTTCATGTTTTTCTTTGACACATTTAAATAAACACATATGATTTAAATATCAAACACAAATTATTATAAAACATTATCCATGATTGTGACCTTCTATTTATATTTATTGTTGTTTGATGAAATCGAACTGTTTATATATTTCACCAAACGAATGTACATAAATATTATGTGATGAATGTATACGTATATTTATTATGATTTCTCAATACTTCCTTAAATTATGTTTTTAATATTCCACAGCATGAACCAATCAATGGAAATGAAATTATTTACATTCACTGGGGATCTATATTCTCCATCAATAAAGAAACGAGATCATGCTCGTGAAACTTGCCATATCATATAAATTAAAATTCAAAAGTAATATAGTACTCCATAGCCAACCAAAACATGTCACATCCAAATTGTAACAATCATTTGCAATGTGTCACACACACATGCGCGCACACACACACGTCATTTCTTTTTCTTTACATATGTGAATGGACTGGCTGTTATGTTTTTTTTACAAATAATACAAAAAAAGAGGTTGCCTTGAATCATTTTAAAGTTCAATTGCTATAATCTTCAGCAACAAAGGTAACATTTAAAAACACAGTTTAAAAAATAGCTTTTAACTTTTATGATTTTATGCATATATTTTAAAAGTGTAATGATGATGATTTGAGGGTATAATGATGATAGCTGTTTTATAAAACATAGATTTTGAGGTATAATTTAGAGATAAAATTTAGTAATGATGATGTATTTAAGTTGATCTGTTTGATAACAACTTTTAGCTATTAGCTTTTAAATGATGATGTATTTGAATTGATGTGACCCTAAAAGCTAAAAACACTTTTAAAAAATGTTGTCAAACATGTCCTAAACCTGTCTTAATGATGTTGCTATTAAATTAGTCAACCAAAAAAAGTCATAAATCTTATAACTCTCTTATTCAAAGTAATTTTTATCTAGCCAAACACGTATGCGCTATCGTCGTATGCATCATACCCCGTTTTGAAGTGCGACATAGATTTATTCATCTTGGATAGTTAATACTTAAGCCCCCGTTTGGAATGGAAATAAAGGCTCGGATAACTTGGTATAAAAGATAATAAGGGATTTTAGGTGTTTGGAAACACATAATAGGTAGGGATACAGTATGTCAGAATAAATTGGTATAAAGTGGTACATGGATTACAACCAACCCTTGAAATTAAAGTTATTCTAAGTTATTCTACCCAAAGAATATGTGGACCCACTATCAAATCCACTGTCATCACCTCTGATAAATCACCTGTCAAATCAAATATCATTATTTTTTTACCTTTTATAAATCTTTATCCATACTTTATTCACGTTTTACTCAAAACAACAAAAAAATTATTTTTACGTTTACCCACGAGAATAATTCAAAACACAATCAAAACAAAATCACTTTATCATCACTTATGCCAGAATAAATGTATACTAAAAAATAAGTCATATTCCCATTCCAAACGGGGGCTAAACTCTCATTTGGTTCGAGAATAAGATCACAATAAGTGAGAATTAGTTAGAATAATCTCAAAATGGGTGTTTGAAATGCTAAAATAAATAAGAATATGTATCATGACTAAACTGGTATAAAATGATATATGGATTATAGTCAACATCTGGAATTAAATTATTCTAGACTATTCAAATCAAATGAATATGTGGACCCACTGTCAAATCAACTGTCATCACCTCTTATAAACGAACTGTGAAATCAATTATCATCATTTTTTCACATTTTATAAATTCTTATTCATAGCTTATTCACATCTTATCCAAACAAAAAAAAAACTTTAATTATTACGCTTTTCAACCAGAATAATTCAAAACACAACCAAACAAAAAATCATTTTGTTATTATTTATACTAGAATAGTCATAAACTTCAAAATAATTTAATAATCTAATAAATCACTATCTATAAAATAAATAAAAAATTATGCTTAATTGTCTTTTATTGTCATTTGAAAATGTAAAAATAAACTTTTTTATTATTTGATTCACCTTGAATAAAATAAAAATAAATAAACAACAAATTAGATATAGATATATAAGAGTCGTTTATGATTTTTTAAAAGAAGATTTTGTCCATGCATGAATTGTTAATTTGTGTTTGAAAATATGTGTGAGAGATGTTTAATAGGCAAATGCAATATAGTTTGGGGTGTTTGAAAGTGTCGGATAAAATATTTTTATTAAAGTGATATAGAAGAAAATTTTTATCCATTGGTACATGTAAGCAAACAATTCCAACCCTCCACAATAGTTTTTTTAAAAAAAAAAACAATAGACAATTCATATTAAAATAAGAGTGTCCACAGAAAAATACAACAAAGACCAATCTATCATAGCTGGAGAGGATCCAACTAAGAGTCTAAGATCGACCAGCAATATCAGACCTCTCCACAATAGTTATCTATGCTTATATTTATTTATAGGATTTATCTTACAAAACGGACATTTCTTTTTGTTTATTTCTCCTTATTCTCCCTTATTTTTAGGTTATTTTGCACCCAAGGTCACACTCATGAATCCTGCATGAAGTAGATACATCATGCCCAAGTTTATGACTCTTTATATTCCTTAACGAAGAAAACTCAAAATTTTATAGTCAAGAGTCAAGTTGTGTGCTGATTTATAGGTCTCTACATATATCTCAACATACACAAAAATTACCCAAAATCTTTTTATTAATGGTACAATCATCATATTATTATAATTGATACTGCTAACTTGTTGATCAAATAGGCCACAATTTCTTAGCGTGTCACATCGCAGGTACAAAAACACAAATACTCTTCCGATAACCATCTTCATTTGAATTGAACTTCCATTAAAAAGGTACGGTTTGGAATTAATTTTTAAAAACAATTTTTTACATCAATCAGTCCAGATCCAGTTATGATTGACTTCAATATGTCCGATTAATATCAAATTATACAACTTATAAATTGAAATTATTTAATTATTATCATCAGCATTTTGGTTCATGTCATTCTGAGATGGATTTTAATTCCATATAAGATTATCAGAAAAGTGTGTAAAATCAAATGTTTGATTAGTGATAATTTTAATAGTAACTGTGGTCCACATTGGAATTAAAATCAAGGCATGTGGAAAAATAGTGTGAAATCAAATTCCCACCCTTTTTTGTGGTAATATCAAATCCCATTAAAAATCTTAAATTAGATCACTATTCTATTATTTACAAATTAATTAAATTATTATCTACATCATTTCTAAAATAAATAGCTTTCTTTTTTTTTTATCGACCATTTATATATTCGTTTTGATTTTATAACTAAGAAACTTTGTTGTAATTGGTTAATGTGAAGTGGAAATATTGACTGTGTATTAAATATTGATTTACGTCCTTTGAATTCAGCTTTTATTTTTATACGTGGATTTATATATTATTATAATCAATATAATAGTTTTTATTTATTTACATTTTTTAAATATTTATAAAAAATTACTCATTTTTTATAATTGTGATATGGGTAAATAAATAAATTTTTTATAAGTATCTGTATAATAGTAAGGATGTTTTAAATATTTAAATCAAATTTTTTATCATATATAAACAAAACACTAAAAGTTATTATTCTTTCAAAGAAATCCACTTGTAAATCAAACAATTAAAATAATTCATAACAAAATAATTTCATACAAAAATTTGACATGAATCAAAGTTTCAAGGACAAAATGGTTGCTTTCGAAGTTTTAAAATGCCGTGCGAAGCAGTCAACAAGGTTCGGATCAAACTTGAAACGCAACAGCAACAACTACAGACACAAAACAGAGAGAGAGAGAGAGAGACGGTTGATATAAAATGTCAGCGAAAAAAAACAAGGACTTCATGGAAAAACCCATATAAAGAAAGACAGGAGCGGCGCAGATTAATCCCCATTTTTGGGGGTTCTGAAGCCCGCCCCAAACCCCCCCCCAAAAAAAACGGTTGCTAATCTTCATCTCTTTACGTTCCCCTTTGTAGCTCCAGATTTCGTGGTTGATAGAATCCTCTGTCGAAAAGCTTTGATCTTTGTTCATGTTTTTCCATTCAGGTTTGGTTTTTTAAGCTTACCCACCTCTTATCATTGCTTAGTTTCGATTTTTTTATGGTGAAAATTTGTATTTTTGAAGCAGTTGTTTGAATTCGCCGATTTTATTGCTACCCATCTTGAATTTTTTGTTTTGTTGGGAGAAAAAATGGATTTTTTTGACGCAGGGGGTTGAATTATCCAATCATATTCATAACCCATATTAATTATTTGAGAGAAATACTGTTTTTTCTTGTGACTTTTAATCCCTGTATTGTATTTTTGAATTGCTTGCTCTTGCTCTTATTGGGAGAAAATTTGGATTTTGACAAGAGGGATTGAACTATCTGATTATATTCCTCACCCATCTTAATTTCAAGGGAAGATTGTTCTTTGTGTGTGTGTGTGTGTGTTTGATTTTTATACTTTATACCTGTATTGTACAGTGATTCTATGTTGGTGTATTTGAGTAGTGATTGAGGTGGATTATATGTGATTGTTTCAGGTGGGATCATTGATTTAGCGGTCGAAGTTATCAGTTTTACTTAAATTTGGGAATAGGAAGATTGTTGCAGTGTTGTTCAACATGGCAAAAGAGTTGCATCGGAAGTATTCGAGCGGGCAATACAAGAACGATCACCCAGGATGCCTTTGGGGAATTATGCACTTGTTTGACTTCCACCATCGCCTCCATTTGAGGAAGATGCTCCCTGACAGGAGACAGGGATTTGGGAGAAATCCTGGAGGTACATATAATATGCTTCATTATACAATTTTTTTGCAGGTTCCTCCTTATGTTTTTGGTCCTTGTTCATTTGCGGATGGGATCTGGTTAGTGTTGGTTTTCATCTATTATCGTTAGTACACAATGAGGTATTGAGGTGTCACCTCACATGTTTAACATGCGGGTTCTGTGACAATTTTAGCCACATGTCTATGGGGACTGACAAAAACTGATGGTATTTAGCATTCTTGGATCTCATCTCATTTGTCTGCGCGGTTTCACACTCTCACTTCCTGCTTTCTCCTGTACTAAAATAAAACATCGATTGTTTTTCTAGTGGGTCTGTTCAAAAGCATGAATGATCGACTATAATGTCCTTTGTCATGCTTAATTTCACAGAAATTATTCATGTTGATGAAATTATATGATTACGTCATATTTGTTATTGGTAGACTTATTTTTCCATCATGCAACCCTAATTATGGTTTTATTATAGAAATAGGCATTGCTCTATGCTTGCCCATGGTTATTCAGGATGGCTGATATCCACTTCATATTCGGCCTTCGATTAGATCGATAAATTATGTTGATGATGAAAGTTAGATCATATACTGGTTGTGGCAGTAAATTTCTAATGTAGGAGTTTTAAACATTCTTCCTAGGATTCAATCTTAGCACCTGTAAAAAATAATTAAAAAACAAAACAAACCATAATAGAAGACTAATTTATGTGGTTCAACAATTTTTTTATGTCCAATGAGGAGCATATGATCAATTCACTATTATCAAGTAATTAGGATACAAAGATCTCTTAGCCTCTACTATCCTCACCCAAAAATATAATCTCCCTTATCCTTAAAAAAGAGGAGGCTACAGAAATAGTGTTACAAAAACCAAAATATTGCCCTGTCTAGAGGGAGGAACTGAGGGAATAGGCCTTTTTATGTTAGAATGCAAGACATCTGACAATAGATGCATACCACAAAGAAATGGCTTAACCGAAGATCCAACAATCTTTATAAGGAAGAACTTGTTTAATGAGGTTGGAGTTCTTCTTGTGCTATCACCAGAAGGTCAAAGAGTTCATCTTCCTTTGAAAATTTGATAAAATCATGCCCCATCATTTGATTTGTAAAGCTTGTTGAGTGGTATTTCTATATCAACCAATACGGTCCCTTTGACACCCCATTCTAAATCATTCTAAAATTCATTCCCCTGGAAAGAAAAAAATCAAAAGCATCCCCTTCATTAACAGTTATATGGAGACCTGTGAATTCATAATACATGCTATTCTATGGTGAATAAAATAGGAAAGGAACTTAACAAAATTGTGATATTGCTTCTGATAGCAACCCCATTATTTTCAACCTTGAATATAAGAGCGTTGAATATTAATTCTGTAGCCTTCATATCATTTACAAGTGAGAAATTTGGGCCTATAAGTGTATTTATCACTTTCTCTCTCTCTCTTATATGTAGGTGTCAAGTTCCGTAGTATGAATTTTACTGAGGAAGAACTCGGTCTTATCAACAAGGAAGCAAACATGGCGGTTAGTTTATAATTCCATCTTATTCCATTGCAGAACCCTATTTTATTGATCCTGCGAAATCTTGAATGATCATGGTCTTAGATTATCATGTTTTTTAACATTTCCGCCATTCGTATTATCTTAATGTCTCTGGAGCCGGACTGTATTGTTTCTTCACTTCTAAAACAGTACCATGAACACGTTATAATTTAGAATTCTGAGCTACCAGCTTCTCCATGATTGTATAGAGTACCTAAAATCATATTATAATATGTCTATGCAGCCATATGAATTGAATTAATGATACTAAAGTACACTCTTGATTTCCTGCTCTATGATTATTGATTGGAATATACAGGTTGAAGATAAAATCAACCCAGGTGGTAAAAAAGTTGGCAAGGCCCACATGAAAGCTATAAAAGCCGAAGAACCATCCAAGGGACATCGACTCAAGCGAGCTCCTCCATTCTCTGCACGATTAAGGCGTACGGATTCCATTCATCATTTAGAGTGTAATGACTATGTCCTTCCCGAAGAATCCGCTGCAGACAGTGAGATGACAGTGGACATGTATCCAGTCGACACTAGTTCTTCTACGAGTTCCATTCATGATAATCCTCTACCACCAATGTCTCCTGAAAATGCTATTCATGGAAACCATTGTCAAGTATGTGGGACCTCAAAAACTGCAACCCACATGGGAGATACTCATATTGATGAACTTGGGAGGCAGATCCTTGAAAAACAATCACTTCTTCAGGAAAAATTGGATGAGGTGAAGGATGTCTTGTTAAAGCAGAAAAACATGGATGCAAGAAATACCACAGTGCGTCAAGCAAAAGATCTTTTGAGTGCATTAGAGTTATTTAACGCAAACAAGGAGTTATTTTTGCAAATATTAAATGACCCAAACTCTGCCTTGGCAAAATATATTCAGGGCCTACAAGCCTCCAATGCAGAGTCAGTTCTAACCAAGTCTGGATCGTTCCCTGGAGCTGGATTGTCGAGCAGAAAAAATGGCAAGTTCATCGGGTTTAAACATAAATCGAAAGGAATTAAACATTTCACAGTGCAAGAGATGACCTCAGAAAACGGGGATGAATGGGCGCGAGATGTGGCACCAACTGCAACTGATGAAGAAAATGAAGATATTATGAAGACTGACAGTGAAGATTCTGGTTTTGTTGGAACAAGTGACTTTGAAATCAAGAGGGATAAGCCAATGGTTGTGAATCGTTTCAAGGATCTTAAAGAAAGGATAAGACAAGTGATTAAGGAGAGCAGGAAGTTGCAACATATGATTTCAAGGGATGGGACCATCGATAAAATTCCATATGGTCGTTCAACTTCTCTCAAGGAGGTGGGGGAGTCTCCTCCAATGGATAGATATGACCAATATGGTCCGAAGAGTGACAATAGAAAGTATGCTTTTAGCCAAATTAGGAGGAGTCGGTCCCTCACTGAATCCATGGACAGGTATTCGCAGTTGATTGAGTCCACCTTTAGAAGGGAAGGTTTGAAGCCTCCTTCTGATAGATCAAAGTCATTTCAAGAAGGTAGAGGTCCACAAGAGAAGGGTCCTTTAAGATCCTTTGGGAGAATTCTCTCTCTACCTGAATTTGAATCATATTTTCCTAGTCAAGATGTTGAGACTGAGGTACCTCATGATGCACATGATTCTCAGACATCATCAATAAATCATGAAGACAGCAATGCTGCTGATGGAAGTCATCCCAATGAACAAACATCAGTGGAAAATCCTTCTGATGTGGATCAGAGCAAAGAGAAAGATATGTTTGTCAATTGGGAAAGTCTACAGTACAATTTACGAATAAATGTTAGTCATTCATCAGATGAAGCTGCAGTGCCACCCTTTTTGAGTAATGATGAGCATGGGACTATTGAAAGGGGTGAAGATTATGATGATCATCCTTTACATGAAAGTGAAAATGAGCCTGTCGAGAACGAGGTCTCTAAGCCAGGACAACCAAGTCCCATATCTGTTCTTGATTCCTCACTTCAGGAAGAACTCATCAGCCCTGTACCTTTACTCGTCTCTAAAGGTACAGTTCACTAGTTAACTAAGTCATCTTCCATTTCAAATTTTTTGATGAAAATTTTGGATAACTGATTTCATTTCCTGCCCCGTTTGTTTTCGAGAGTAAGCTAGTACATATGGGAAGAATAAGCTCAATCCTCAAAAATAAAAATAAAAATCATATTTGCTTAGCATGGTTAACCTGTAATAATTATGCCTTGATAAATTAGAAATACAAGTATAATTTATTCATGTTTATCCATCCAAAATTATAACTATATTCTAATAAGATAAGCACAAAAAACAAATTTACTCAAACTGAGAAAGGACTGGTTACCAAATAGAAAGGAGCTTGTTTTTTTTCCAACCCCAATTCCGGTCTTATATACCTCAATAGTTATATGCTCACATTAACGAGGTATATGCCTAGTAATTGTGTTGTTCCACTTGATTGTAGCAGGTTCAGAGTTGAAACAAAGGCACATACATTTTGAAGAGCAGGGGAATTTGTCTGATGTCTCTAATGATATGGAAGGTGTGGTTGAAGTAGACAAGTTTCCAGTTGCAGACGAACGAAACGAGTATCCATTATTTCAAGTAGACATGAAGGACAGGGCCAACTTTGATTATGTCAATGATATTCTGAAGAAATCCGGGTTCTATGTGGATGGGCTACTCGATACATGGCACTCTCCCAACCAACCCATGGACCCCTCTCTCGTTGAGCAGGTGGAGGGCTCACCTCGCCAACTCGATGAAGATTACGTTACTTCTGATCATCAGCTTCTCTTTGATCTGATAAATGAAGTCCTGTTGGAGATCAACAAGAACTCTTTTGGTTACTTCTCTTCCTTTTCCCGACCAATGCCCGTTGGAAACCATGTTCTTGAGGAGGTTTGGGCGAAAATCAGTCAACACCTCAGTTTCCGGCCGGAGTTGGTTCCCTCGTTGGATTGGATCGTGTCTCGGGATCTCCGAGGAAATGATGGGTGGCTGAATCTCCAGTCCGATATCGAGAGTTTAGCTCTTGAGTTGGAGGAATGGATATTAGATGATTTGTTAGATGAAGAGACTATTGTGATTGTCGCATAATTTGGTTTGTTGTGTGATTGTTATTGGCTTCTTGTTGTGCATACAGGTTTTTGGCTGTGTTTAGCTCTTTGTGTGATTAACAGAAGTAGTCTCATTTATACATGTACAGTTGGTCGAGAAAATTAGTATGTGTTGTGTGTAGAGTGAAACAATTTGATTATTCATATACATTTTTTGTATTGTACAATAATTGTGATTCTTGTTTTATTTTTTAGCATCATGAATAGAAGTGAGTACATGTGAGATATTTATATTGATTTTGTAAAAGAAATTGTGAATTATTGATATTGAAATGCATCGTCTTGCTTTGTCAAAGAAAAACCATGAATATACTAATGAGGTGCTCCATCCAGATGTAATATTATTTTTCATTATAAGAGTGACCAAAAACTCGAAAAAAGTAATTTATGTGAAAATGTTTATATAAAACGATGTGTTTGCAAGGTTTACACCAATATCTCATTATTATTTCATTTCATACTTTCCTTTGTGACACACAAGCTATTGTAGCTGTTCTTTATAGGCAGAAAATATAGTGGTTAGATTGTTTCATGAAAAATTTGTGATGCAATGCAACAAGTGTTGTTACAGCTTGAAGGCATAAAAAATGTTGGATGTTACACGGCCCCATTTGCATCTGGTACGCATTTTATTTTTTTGAAAAAATATATTCTTAGCAGCTAAGTAGATTCTTGCATAAAAAAAAAAAAAATTAAAATACATACATGTATAAATTAAATATGTATATTTTTACATTTTTTTTCAGAATTTAGTATATATTGAGATGGTGGAGTTATTTTATGAACCCGTGAAATTTCATTCGATCATAAACTCAATTTTTTTAAAGTTTCAAATGCAATCTCCTCTCCACTCATTGTATCGATGCATATATCCCATTACAAATTTTTTATATTTTCTACAAATGATATAATATAATTCATTTTTCAATCATACATGAACGTTGTTATACACAGTTCACATTTACAACCTCATATATCCAACAAGAAATATATTTCATTTAACGGGATATATATTTCATTACAAATTTTTCACATTTTTAAAAATTAAATCATATAATTCATTAGAGTATATATTTAAATATTTTATAATATATTTACACACACATACACACTACATTTCCCATAAAAAGACACCCCCTCATATAAAATGAGACAAAAGCGAGATGATCAAAAGCACTTTAGCTAAGTTTTAATGATTGGTTTCTCTGAGTATTCAAATGTTCCTTTTTAACCTCGCTTTTTTTTTCCGTGCTTATTTTGTGTTTGAATCAATTAGGCAACCTTAAATTCATCATATAAAATTCATTTATGATTTGATATATTTATAACTATATGATGATGTAACAATCCCACAATCAAAATCAAAATACAAGAATGAACAAATAATCCAAACCCAAGCATCCATTTTACAATTCCATTTACAACCTTGTATTCCTTATTAACCACCTGCACTCACTATAACAAAAGAATCCATATAATTTATTAAAATATATATTTTCATCTTTTATAATAATACACACCTCATTAGATTGAGATGTATTGTTTTTAAAAAAATCAAAACAGATGAATCTGTATTTGGGGCTAGAAATTGATATGTATAAACTTCTTCTCCATAAAAAAAAAAGAAAAAAAGTGGGCTAATAAAACTTACCATGACTTTTCTTAGCTGTGAAAGATCAATTTTCATCACAAACAATTATAGCCCTCTGGAATGACATAAATAAGATTTTTGATAATCTCTGAATGGTCACTCTAATCCTCTTGTATCCCTCTCATCAGTGTAAAGTAAGCAGAAAAATAATGGACATTGTGTTTAAAACAATTTCAGTTCATAATGCAATTGGTCCCCCCAGTAATGGAAGTAAAGTTGTGATCCTGTCAGCTGTGATTTTACCTGATGTTCTCTCTGAGACTCTGATCCAATATGGAAAAAGGTGGATTGCATCAGCAGCAGCCTTCGGTGCACCAATAAAGCACCATTAGCTCTATTGGTTCCACTAGTCTTCTGTTCGAACCAATGTTATTTGTCTGAGTCAAGTGTATATTTTCCATATATTCAGGCCATATCCCAGGCGAATGAGAACAAGCTCAAAAAGCATATGTATGATGCTCGTCATATGCACTTTGGATCCTGGTATTTCGGTCCACTTAACAGAGACCTCTGCCATGGGGATATTTAACTTCTTGCATAAATACACCAACTCGACATCAAAACACCACCTGCATAAAATTCAGAATGTGCGACCATTTCATTTTAAAGATGAAACTCCAGACTAAATTCTTTTTGCTTTGGTAAACTAATAAAAATTGATCATTCGGACATTCTCTAAAGACTAACTTGGCATAGGTAATAAAAAGAATTGATCCGAGGTAGAATCGAGAGGCCATGAATGCTAGAATTAAGTCATCCGTAATTTTCTTTTATTTGGTCTCTTCCCACTCAGACATGAATAAAACCAACAAGTTGGGACCAGATTTACCTTTTCAATCGAACATTTGTGAAAAGCTTCCGGGCTGCAGCTCTTGTGAACATCTTGAACCCACACTGCATCAAATAGCATAACTCTATGTCAGGATCATGCAACACCAATGATATTGCTTTAATGCTCTAAAATAAGGCAGAGCATGGCTTTGGAGTACACACCATGGATATTTAAAAAGCCTACCTGTGTGTCACGAATTCCTGGACCAGCTGCCAAGAGAACAACTAAATGGAATCCTTTCATAAGGAAGTTTCTATACCACTTGCGCTGGAACATTAAGTAAACATTATGGCATTTTCAATAGAGTGTGAACATAACAAAACTATGTGATGAGGCAAGAAGGGGGGTGGGGGACATACTGAGGCGAGAGCTTGTTTCTCAAGATGAGCACGAGAACCAAATACTGCAACAGCAGAATCTGAAATTCTAGGAGTGGACTGATTTTCTGTTTTGACTGCTGCATGAATCTGGTAGAACCACCACATAAATCATACTAAATAAAACATTTGATCCAACTTACAAGCAATCCCAATATTTGGAAAAGAAATCACTGTTTGCAAGGCCAAACCTCAGATTCAAGTTTTTCCAAATCTGTAATCTTGGTGGCCCCATCAGCATCAAGCATCAAAAGAAGTTCACCACGGGAGTGGAGCATTCCCTATTTTTGAAATGCTTTCACAAAATTGAGAGCATCAGTCAGTTTTTATTCCTTAATATGAATTTAAATTTTAAAACACCAAACTACAAAGCCAATGATAACTTGCAAAATAGCCAATCAACATCAAGAAGAAGTCATTGATCATTTAATCACAAAAAATTCATGACTGTTTTTAGAATGAGCACTTTGGATGAAGTAGATGATTCCATTATCATGGATTTCAAGCATGCAAAAAAGCTTTGCTGCATCAACAAGTTTGCTAACTGAAAAACAACATTTAAAAATAAAAGAGTCAACTTAAATGTAATGATAGGATATGATAACTCACTTTTCTGATAGCTTCTCCCTTTCCATGGTTTTTACCAAGAGGAATAACCCTTACATTGTCGATTTTATATTTCCTTACATAATCAAAAGCTATTTTTGTGGTCCTGTCAGTGCTTCCATCATCGATTATCAGAACCTGTTAAGAAATATGTCTAATATATTAATATCTTGTACATACAATCCATGAGCCTCCCAAATAAATCACAAATAATATTAAAAACAAACACTAAAGGACACATAATCTTATATGAAAAAAATCAGATGGAGAAGCTTCCGCCCATTAAATCACAATACACCTCATATTTATCCATTTTTGCACTTGCATGTTTGCAGTTCATTCACTTATTGGTGAATTTCATGAAGCATCCCCAGAATTCAAATTAAATTTGATATCCGCATGATCTTAACATTTGAATGAGTTTCAAAGAAGTTTATCATGGAACTGGAAATCACTTCAAAGGGAAGCACAAGTTTTTCATGTCTGTCACTAATATTTACTATTGAAAATTAGGGAGTCATGTGTGCCATTTTCAGAAATAAATTAGTCAATCTTAGACAATAAAGCATGTAGTAGAAAATCAGAAATTGTGACCCCTTTTTTTTTGAAGAAATAAAAATTGAGCCACAAATTAAGCCCCATGACATAAAGCCAAGAATAAACTTTACAAATGAGTCACCAAGTTAGTGACGCACGCTCATAAACCCAAAAAAAAAGCTACTAACTACCACATATAAGTGGCAACCTAGGACATTAAAATCAAAGTAGAAAACTTAAACACCAGAGAGTGTTTCAGGACATATTTTAGAGTCCATCGACAGACATCATGTGCTTCTTATGCTCAAGAATAATCTGGAATCTATCAAGTTGAGATGAAATTATGTGTTCTTATAACGCGATTGACAATGACAATAGAACCTTGTTCGTCTCAGAAACACCTCTCCTAACGTCGCATTTTGCACTATTGCTTGTGCATTATAAACTGAAATATTTTTGTCGCTAGGGCATGCAACAAAGGAATTGTGTGATATATCTGATATGGGTTACATTGTAACTAGAATGAATAAAAACACCAAGTTCTTTCCTACAACCTTGCCAGGAGATTGTCACATGTTCAAGTACTGCATTTTGTAAGATGTGTATCTATGAATGTTGAAATATTCGAAACCCACAAAAAGTGTAAGAATATCAATATTATGACAAACATTCCACCATCTACTAAATAAATTACACGTCACATTCAGAACTTTTTCCAGCTTTTTCAGCTTAAATTGATATAAAATCATACCTCATAAGAAAAGGACTTGTCCCTTGCTGCACGCTTTTGGAGATAACTGAAGAGGAAAAAAATTAATAAATAATATGAATTTTGTCATATTGCCGGACAACCAGAAGTAACTAAGTTGGTTCAACACAATAGGAATATGGAACCACTTGAAGAAGATGCCTTCAAACCAAATCTTCACTGGACCGAGGAAATTTCTTTTTATGCAAGTCATTCACACTACATAAAACCCAATGTCCTGATCCAGTCAGCTCACAGACGGGTTATCACAGGCAATGCCTCCTACAGACTTGTATGGATTGTATTGTTCCCAGTTCAGCCGTTAAGTTATTCTCATTATGAATCAATGATCAATAAAGATGGGCAGGGAAGCCAAAGTAGCAGATCAAAAATGTCATACAGCAACCCACCAGACTAGTAATGATACAATGAGAGAAATAACTTCAAAAAAATCACGCCTTAACTCGAAAAACCTTCACAAGAGCACAAATCATGTATTAAAATGAAACATAAACTTATGTGATATGCCAGAAAATTGAAATTTTGTAGTAGAAACTTGTAGAACTTTAATTTGTGAAGTAAATTATAGAGTAAAGCAACACCAACAGATATAATCCATGGCTCAGTTTGAGACAATGAAAACTCCTCACCATCACAAGAAACTCCACATTTGCCCCCTACATTTATAGACTTGAAGAAAACTCCAGAAAAACAAAAATAATCCTACTGATAACCCACGTGCATTACATGTGCATAAAAAGGCCCTATAATTCAAGCTATTTGAGACCAATGGTGAAAAGACAACAATACTCCTCTGAACTAAAAACTCAAACACATCACTCAAACTAAACACATTCCTATCTATTGAATTGCAACACATCATCTCTGCTCTCTATCAGGTTTCTCTAAAGTACATTCGTATGATTGTTAACATTGGAGCAAGGTCTTGATTTACCTATTACGTAAAAGTCTAATAGTCACTTAACTAACTCTTCTACTTAATAGATAGTTAAAAAGAAGGTTATTTCATATCCAGGAATTCAAATAGTGCAACATCCTTGCCTTACAAAAATTAAATGATAGAATCTTGTCCTAGAGAGGCCAAAATCTCTAGATCAATAGTTAGACTGTTTCAGTAATCAAGGAAGATTATCTACAGGGTCAACACTACTAGAGAGGGCATCATTATATGTTATCTTCGTTTGCTTTTCTTTGCATTTTCATTTCATTTACCTTTTAGATTCAGAGATCCCTCGTCTTCATTTTGTTCAAGGGCATCATTCTATATATGATAGATCCAATTCTTTATTTAAAAAAATAAAACTACTAGAGAGGGCATTCATAGTTCTTAAAATGGTGAGGCTGGCTTTCATAGCAACCATGACAACTGTATTTGGGTATTCAAAGTTGACCAAAAGCACTTCTCACACTATGCATTGAGAAAAATACACAAATTACTAGGCAACTACATATGAAACCATAATTTCTTCCTTAAGCTAAGAACACTAAAGATCCTCCTGCTGACTTAATGTTATGATTCTTCCTAGTAACTAAAGTGTTAATGCATGATTAATTAATTGAAAGGCCACTCATCCATTGCGTTATTTAGCGATTACCTCTTACATAATTTAGCATTCCTACAAAGGGAGCAAAATGAATAATTTAAAAAATCTTGTAAATGGTATACCTCGGGCCCATGTCTATTTACAAAACAGTGAAATCATCTGGGACATCAGACATGATTTTCGCTATGCTAATAAGACTATGAGTCACCAACCAAGTTTATTTATATAGCATCAGAATTTCTTATGTCTAACCATGGTCTTAAACATGGTGAATAAACTTCAAAAGCTTAAAAAGAAAAAATAATATCCGACCCCCAGATGAAATGTTTTACGAATTATACATCAGTTCTAACTATCGCGAGATTCTGAACACGTATATTGCTCCTGTAATAAAGCAATTTTCATACAAGTTCATTCTGGAAACACCGCAGCACAGTAATCATATAGCAAAACCTAACAGGAAACATAAGTTAATCCAGCTGATCAGAAGCACAATGCTATAAGAAGAATCTTATCGTGCATTCTCCATCATTTAATAATGCATACTTTTCTACTGAACAGAAACCACTTTAAACGTTTTCTTATCAACCAGCAATGAATATTGTATTATTGTGAAACAAGGAGGCTTAATAACAATTAGAGAAAAATGTGATGACTTTCAACAACCAAAACTTAAAAGAATAAAAGTTATCTAAGAACTTACTTCATGGTCTCATCAAGAGCTCCTGGAATCCTGTGTTCCTCATTGTATGCAGGAATTATCAGAGACATGTACTTCTCCACAGGATCATAAATAGAAGGGTATGGAATCTGCCCAAAAAATTCATACACACAACATAAAAACCTGATTTTCATTTATCTATCCAAACCCAACATTGTAATCCCTTTTGTTCTTGATTCATACAAAAGCATATGATCATCAATAGAACAAAAAACAACAGATCATGCGACTCGACATTGGTATACATCGATTTCATTATTTTCAATGTAAACCCGTATAAAAAAAACTCACCTTTTTTAACGAGCTCGGATCGTCGAAGAAGAGCGAACGTGAAGAAGCCTCGTTTGGACTTTAAAACCCCAAAAAAAACATATTTTTATGAGAGAGAGAACAAAAAAAAAGGGGTTTTGGATCGGCGAATCAACAGAGAGGGACTTACGAGTGATCGGAATCGATCCTCCGCGCGTACTCGATGAGGAAGATCGCGAACCCGAGAATCAACGTCAGTGCCTACAAGAGAGAAAGATCAACAGAGAGAGAATGATAAAAATTAGGGTTTTGCACACTGAGATTGAGATGGATAGAGAGACGTAAGAGGGGGGAACGGACGAGAGAGGAGAGGAGGAGGGGGAGATGGAAGATGATCGTTGACATCGTCCATGGCGATGTCGATCCCATCTTCGGCCGTCGCCCCCCTTGAAAGACTTCACACAGACTACGATCAAAGATCGATCGATCGAGAGAGAGAGAGTGAGTCGTCTTACAATCAAAGCCCGTCTATTTATGGGCCGGCCTTTCAATCTTCTGGGTTCCGATATTCGAGGGTCACGGCCCACGGTAGTCTGATTCGGGTTGGGTTGGGTTGGGTTGGGTAAGCCCACAAAAATATCAAGAAAGCCCATAACATTCTGGGCAACATTGGGCTGAACTACAGCACTGATGGAGATAGTCTGTTTTACTACATGTTTTACAGCCTCATACGTTATATACTGCACTGCCATAGTATACGGGGTTCTATTATAGTGTATGGCACAAAAAAATTATCATTTTTTCAACCCAAAAAAAAATACATTAATGTATCTCAGTGTATACTTCATTTTATATAATTGCATGTACTTCAATGAAGGAGTAGATGATTTTTAAAAAAAAGAAAACTAGTATAGACTGCAATTGAGGCTACAATGGGAGTTGAACGTATCAATTTCTGTCATCTATTTATAGGAAGAGCAGAGTTCGGATCTCCTGTGGTGAAACCACATAGTTCCTCTGTGGCAGTCAATAGTAATGGAACACATAAATTGTGTAAAAAAAATTTTTAATACACTCTTATTAGTAACAGTCTATCAAAAATTATATTTATTTTTTAAATAGAATTATATCACTTACGTAGTAACAAATAAGTGGTTGTCATAGGGAATTCATGTGGCAGTCACACAAGTGATCCAAAATAGGAAGAGCATTGATACACTCACTCTCCGATTGTACATCATGATAACGCAATATATAATAGGATTTTATCATACTATATGACACAAAAAAATAAGAAATTCATTTTTTCAAAATAAAAAAAAATATGATGTTGTATCTCAATATATATTTCATTTTAATGACATATGCTTCAATAGGAGAGTATAATTTAAGGTGTGGACTGCGGATGGCGCTGTACTTGAGGCTAGACATATCATTTTCCTTATAGGAAGAACGGAAAATCAATGTTACATTCAACTCTCTTAATTTGATTGAGCTCTGTTAAACGGTATCTTTTTAAACCCCAATTCTAATATTGTATATTTCATTAGTTTCATATACTCACATTAACAAGGTATATCATTCGTTAAATTTTTTTTACATTTTATATAAAAGCATCAATGCATTAGGGTATATACTTCATTTTTTTTATAATAGCATGTATCTCATTAGATAAGATATACTATTTTATGGGAAAGGCAACGCTCCGGCGGATTTGCTTGCAGGCTGGCAAAACCAAATTGGCGTCACCAACTTCCTCCCGTCTCAAATCTGAGCTGAACTCCAATGCCTATTGGACAAGGATTGTTCTGGCATTCCATATATCAAATGACTCATTTTGATGAGGGCAAGTGAAAAAATTCCATTTGCCCTCTCTTCATCCTCCATTTAACTTCTTGTAATCAAAGTCTTAATTTCCTTATTCAGCTCATCTTACCCATGCTGTAAGCATGCACATTTTGTGATTATTTGAAGGAATACAATTTTGACTTTACCGACCAAAAAAAAAAAAAAAGATATACTATTTTAAAAATCATCAAAACATGCATGGATTGAAAATGGAGCTAAAAAAATGATTGTATGTAACATTTTACTAATTGACTTTTAGAGAGTGGCATACTCGGTCATTATTTACGGTTTCAAATGCAATGTTATATACCTTGTTAAGATATATATATATCTCGCTAAAATTTCTTTTCATTTTCTATAAATGATATCATTCAATTCATTAAAGTATATATTTTACATTTTATAAAATTACACATCTCATTTTATATGGTATATAATTTTTAAAAATTAAAAACATAGATAAACTGTATTTTGGACCGTAAAATGTACCAAAATGTAACATTTTCCATTGATGGGCTCATTTGGTCTGGTTGTAAAAAGGCAAGGAGGCAAGGTTGGTTTGGCTGAGCTGCGTGACCTACATGAAATCTCAAAAGCCCATATGACCATTACATTATGGGCTGAATTATGGGTGAGCTGTCCCTTTTTCAAGAAAAGTGTTAGGCTCGTCCTTTTTATAATCATATTTAAATAAAAAAATTAAATACATACGTCATCCATAAAAGATATTTTATTATAAAAAATAAAATATATATTCATATAAATTAGATGTATGTGTTATTTTTTTTTGTAATATAATATAGAGTGACATAATGAGACAAATAGTAAAGTATATACTATACAAGAAGATTTCATATATTATATTAGTAAAGTCACAATTACAAATAAGACTGTAAAGTAGATGAAGTATATTAATGCCATTTTTTGTGTACATAGATATATTTTTGAACAATTATTAGGGTGGGAATAACTCTATATCACGGGGAATAAGTGATTTGTTGCACCAAAAATCCGAAAGTTTTATATTCAGTGATTCCCTAGATTATCAAAGTACGAGAAAAATTAAAAGGTTAATCGAAGGTGCCATATATAATCTGCCATCATTTATCTTGTCTTGTTTTTTTTTAAATTAAATAAATAAGGGTTTTTATAGTTTTTAATCCCGTAAACATACTTATTTAAGGATCGATTATCCACTTTTTCATATTTTGATTTTAGTATATGAGATTTAAAGGATATGTTCATTTTTAGTCCCTCTCAATGACTAAAAATAAAACTAAATAATTTAGGGATATGTCCCTCCCACATACTAAAAAAAATTATTTTTTAAATCTGAATACTAAAATCAAAATTTAAAGAATCGAGAGATCGATCACTTAATTTAATAGCTTATAAGAATTTAAAAATAAAAATTTTAATAAATAAATGTTTGTTATCTAATTTTATTATTAAATTTGACATCACCTGTCTTGTTGATTGACAATTCTAATAATTTTTATTCCTTGTTTGCATAAATATATAATCAACAAATCAGATTCACTGAATCAAATTCTTTCTTTCTTTTTTTCCAAAAACTTTCAATTGTGTGCACAAGACTTTGGCCTTGTCGAATCATCTGTCAGCTAGCTGTTGTAAGCCTATCCACGAAATCATCATAATTCATAATAGTTTAAGATCTGTAGGGTTGCTCAATTAAATCGAATCTAAAATCATTTAAATATGTTTTTCAGGCTTGAGATAATAGTTTTATGATTTGATTTGACAATTTAATAAATTGATCTACATTTATTTAGATTTAATTTTATTTTTAAAAATTGAATTAACTTGATTAAACTGAATTAACTTTAAATACATGATTATTTATAATCAATATTTATTTAGCTCACTCTTTTTATATTAAAACTATATTGTTATTATACCATTAATATTCATAAAAAAATAAATATACTAATTTATACCATCAATCCTAGTATTTTAATATTTTTATATAAAGTTATAAATCAATATCTAAAAAACTCTAACCAACTCAAATAGGTAGGAAAAGAAAAATAATTGGGTATATATATATATTTATCTTTAACAGTTTAATTCGATTTTTTGTTCGGTTTGTTTTTTAGGTTACATGTGAATGTAGTTTAATTCAATCTGGGTTTGTCAAAAATCGAACCAGACCGATTGAATTACACCGCCAATGTGACATACCACTGAATAGATAGTTATCATGATAATTTTTGTTTGATTATATTTTTTATTCTATTATCAATATTTTTATTTTTTTTGCATGTCATTATTTTTAAGTTTTGTGATTCATTAGGGTGTAAAATAAATATAGCTTATAAATTCCAACCTCTTAGAAATTATTATGAGAGTTTCAGTCAACTTATTCAAATATACCTATCATGTTATATTCTCGTTAGACAAACACATTTTTTTGTCTGTACATGGGATTCAAAATATTTTGGGTAAGTTTCATAAAAAGTAGGCTACATTGATAGGAAAAAAAAAAAAGGCAAAAAGAAGTATCAATCAATGAAAAGTTGTCTGCGAGAGCGTTTGAAAAAATAAGATTTGAAATAAAATAATATAAATATATTTTATTTTACTAAAAACTATAAATAAATTTTTAATTAACTATGTTTTCTGAAATCCATTTAGTAACACATTTAATCTTTCTGCTTAATTAAAAAATAGAATCAACTATAAACTCTGTTACCAAATGCCCCCTTAATAAAAGATCAGAAAGTATTCTTGTTTGTATAAATGCAATCAACAAACTAGATCCAATAGCTTGATTTTTTTTTTCAAAACACGCAAAGTCTTCAAGTTCCATTCTCAATTGAAATCAATCGTAAAACAGATATTATTTTAAAAATAAATGTTTTGATAATCTATTCCAAATTATTATTCAATCTTGATTTTAAATTTTAGTTTTTATGTTATAAAAACCCAACAAAACAACTTTATAAAAAAAAAAGTTGGGAATAACTTTTTCCAAAATTAATTAATCACTTTAGAATTTCTTTTTAAAAAAATAATCATTTCAAAACGGGGCCTACGTGTGAAATTGC
The DNA here is from genome assembly GCA_030737835.1 of Acorus gramineus. Classification (NCBI taxonomy): domain Eukaryota; kingdom Viridiplantae; phylum Streptophyta; class Magnoliopsida; order Acorales; family Acoraceae; genus Acorus; species Acorus gramineus. The sequence goes on from CM060854.1 coordinate 3,041,866, forward strand.
CACAAAAGCAAAAGAAGGCCGACATTGACAGAGTAAACAAAAGCAAAAACAGTGCTAATCAATGAAAAGATGAAACATAAAATCACAAAAAAGACAGCCAAATACATTCATATTCTGTGGGTTTTTTTTTTTTTTTTTTAAGAATCCAAAGCAAAGCACACCATCAATGGATGAGAGAGGACAAGGGGCCACCACCAATGAAAGCTACTAAGGGAGAGGCCATGGAAAATTTGGAACAAACAGAGAAATAAAATATCAAAGGGTCCCTCCAAACAATATCTAAGGCATTGGGGATGCAGCAAAGTTTGGACATATGCCTTTCTTTTTGGCTTTTCCACTTATTTTAACCCCTCGTTTGGTTATGAGAGTAGAGCACAGAATAAGTGAAAGTGAAAATTAGTCTGGCTAGCTTTAAAATGAGTGTTTGAAAAATTTGAATAAATGAGAATTTGTATGTTAGAATTAACTATTATAAAAATTAAATATCATCACCTTTTATAAATTATTATCAAATCAATTGTCGTTATTTTTTCACATTTTATAAATTTTTATCTATGCCTTATTCACATTTTATCCAAACAATAAAAACTTTATTTCTATGTTTTCCAACGAGAATAATTTAAAACGCAACCAAACAAAAACTTACTTTGTCCTTATTTATACTAGACTAGTCATAAATATCATAATAATTTAATTATCAATCCAAATAGGGGCTTATAGTTTAACCCCATTTGGATGGAGGAATAAGGTAGTCGGATCAAGATGAATAACTACATAAGTGTTTTGTTTAATTATATTTTCTTTTTTCATTGGAAAACATGATGATCGAATTCTTGTTGTTTAATTGACTATGAATAAGTTATAGATAAAATATAATTAAGACTTGTATAAAATTTTATAAAATATAAAAAAATGATTCGACACATAAGTCCACGCGATTTATAATAGATCAAAATGTCATTTGACATGTGAACCTCTTTATACAATTATCATCAAAATAGATGGAATAACTCAATTCCAGGAGATCTCTAAAATAGTTATATCACAATATTCCATGTTTATCTGACATAGCAATACTTGCTTATTCCACTCAAACTGATAACAAAAATTTCTTATTCACTCTTATCCATCCTATTCCTCCATTATTTCTGCATCCAAACAAGCCATAATCCATTATAGCTTTTCACAATATATGAAATATCTAAGTACACTATACTATGTGTAGTTTTTTTTTTTTTTTTGTGAAAACATGTACTCCATCTGTTAAATATATATTTTTAAAAAAATAAAATTTATTTAGTTGATAAAAATGAATGCATGAATGTTTAATGCAAAGTTTGGTATTTATCAATTCTCATTATTAATTTTTATGATGAAATACATCTATAAAAATTCTATTTGAAATCTTCTATTCAAGACTGATTGACATGAGCACAAAAATGATTATGGACCAGTTTTTTTTTATCTAAGTTACCAAAGCAGCCTTATATGTAATATGTTATGAGTAGCTCCTCCTTAATTGATTATTGAAACTTGGGTACTATTGTTGATGGCACATGCATGCAAATGCATGATGAGGGGGACCTCCATCGATAGGTATTCAACGAAGTCTGGTTCTAGCAGTTTTGTCTTTATCAATAATGCTAAATCATAGAATTTTTTTTTTCTTTTTTTTATTGTAATGTAGCCATGTAGGCTATAGCATTTTCATTAAAAGCCAAAATAAAGTGGATCGAAACTAGTGGAGGGGTAACTCAACAAATAACTCAATAAAGTGGATTGAATTATTTTTATTAAAAAATATAATAATAAAATTTTTATTGTTTGGATAAAATGTAAATAGCACAACAGTTTAGAGCTTAAGAGTGTTACCGATGGGTCTTGGGTTCGAGTCTTTGCGTTGACTCACCCACCTGTTTGTTGGCGATTCTTCGAAAGAATTTTCTGTGGGACCGGGACAAACAGGCGGAGGTAGCCTTCCCAGCTCGACGTAAGGTCAGCCACGGGAGTTCCTCCGACAGTTGATTTATAAGAGGTGATAACAGTTGATTTGATAGTGTACCCACATATTCTTTTTATTTGAATAACCTGGAATAATTTATTTCTAATGGGTCGATGAAATCTATATACTACTTTATGCTAGTTAATTTTGGCATACTGATTCTCATATAGTCCAGTCATCCAAACATCCATAATGAGGTTATTCCGACTAATTCTAATTTATTCTAAGTTTATTCTTGAACCAAACATGGGCATAAACATTTCATTTATTTTTTAAACTTTGAAAAATGATATGTCCAATCACTTATGAAACATTAACTACAGTCCTACATTTAAAAAAAATAATTAAATATATATATTCTCGTATGAAACATATTCTTATAAGAAATTAAATGTATATTAAGAAGCAATAATATTTTTTTAATTTAAAAATAAAAAAAATTATGTCATGCACTATAATAGAACATCATCCACTATGATATATAATAATGTATTCTGTTATAATAATGTATAAGGCTAGTCCCCAATGGCCATAGCATAAGAGTTCAGGGTTTACCTGTGTTAAGAGGAAGTCTTGGGTTCGAGTATTAGCATTGTATTATACCTCCTATTTGTTAGGTAAAATTCAAAAGAATTTTTTGTGGGACCAGGGATAAACAGGCGAAAGTAGCTTTTCCAGCTTGGCCGTAAGGTCAGCCACGAGGAGTCCCTCTGATATAAAAATAAAATAAAATAATAATGTACAAGGCTAGTTATAATCTAGATTGTAAAATAGATTGAGTGTATCAATCCCAATTTAAACTCCAAAAATGTCATTTTTTTATCCATCAGCGCTCATAGTTGTTGGCCTTGAATAAGAACAGTATCATTTCTATTAATTTTGTGAAGAATGTGAAATCGAAAAAGATTGGTGTGTTTGGTTGCGTGATTGTGATTGGAGGAAGCTACGTTTGTAATCGTGCAACCAAACAGTTTTACTATAGCAGCTTCCTGCACACAAATTTCAAGTAAATAGTGTCCAAAATCTACAATTTCAAAAAACTGAGGGAGATGAACTTTCTGTAGAATCAGTTTTAAAACCCAGATTCTTACAAAATCAGTTTTGCAATCGCGCAACCAAACGCACCCGACCTTACATTTGAATCCAATGGTTAAACTAATTTTAATAAATATTTTTTTTTGTTCTAGCATAAAAATATAACAAAAATTGAAGTTCATAACTATTTTTGTAGAACTGATTATTTGAAAATTGACTGTATAAAAAGCAAAATTAATTTGTGATTAATTTCAAACTGGGGAATATGGTTAAAGTAAAAAAATGTGATTGGAAATGTAATGTGGCTACAAAGTACTACCTTATAACTTATAAGGATATTATTAATACTTTTATGTGTAAGTGTTGAGCAATTAAAAAACAAAAGTTACTGTAGGATGTCAGCAATTTGTTTGAAATGGTATCGACGTGCATCGATGCATGTCAATAATTATATATATATATATATATATATATATTAATTATGACATGGGAAATGTATATTCATTGTATACCATTAATATTAAGCCCCCGTTTAAAACAGGAACATGTTTTATTCTAGTATATACATTTATTCGAGCATAAATGAGTATAAATAAGAATAAAGTGATTTTGTGTTTGGTTGTGTTTTGAATTATCCGAAATTATTCAGGGGGTTATACTGAAAACAAATGGGGGCTAAATCTCATTTTCTTAGGTTGATAGAGGTATTCTTTTCATTGAAGGTTTCCAAATTCCAAGTGAATATTATCACTGCTGGTTAAAAAAGATTTTTTTTTTTTTTGAGAAAATGTAGATCTTGTTACATACACTTCCATTACTAAAAGTGAGTTACAAGTCCGAATTAGGGATAAGATGATACAGAGAAAAAACAAGAAGAAAAAAGACAATCATAGCATAGAAACAAAAGACGCGGGGGTTTGGATGATTAGTAGGCGTGGTATCTACCAATTACTCTAAGAGACCCCCCCCGTCCTCTCATGCAACTCTATGCTACTACAAGGTGATGTTCAAATGGCCTTGGTCGAGAGAAATTCTCCTAACCCCTTACACAATCCCTCGTCTCTACTCCGTGATAGAGGGAAAAAAATTGATCATAAATAATATAAAAATACAAAAAATATGTTACTAAAAAAAAAAGTCAGACCCAGTTGGAAGCTTATTTGGCTCCAGATGTTGGGCATATATAGAATCATAGATAGATCAGATTGTCCCAGTTAATACGCCATGTTTTTAAGATAATGGAGTAATGTTAAGGTACAATTGCTTTCTAGTTAATTATCTATCATGTTGTTTGCGTAGATGAAGTGTCATACAAGCATCCAAGTCTTATGTTGAGGAGGAGACCTCAAGATTATGGTATGTCACTTTCATAAAAGCCAAACTAAAGGCATAAAAAAGTATTTTAAAAAAAGGAAGAAATACTTTCATATATAAACACTCTCTCCCGGAAGACTTCTTTGTTTTGAATATTGTTGCATCTCCAATTATGTTTAACGGATAACTTAACAAATTTATTGAACATTTCTATCCCAAATATATATATATTTATTGAGCATGAAAATATATTTAACTTTGAAATGTTTGGGACCTTAGCGGATATCTCCACGTTCACAAAAACTAGAGATTATCAACAAACGTTATTTTTAAACTTTTTAAACGTAAAGAAAAACTATCTAAGAACGTTGTGTACGTAGATAGTGTATACACAAATACTCAAAAATTATTTGAATCCTCTATTGCTTTACGCCATATATACTTAGTAGGTTTGTGTATTTTGAATGGGTCATAATAAAATTTTTTAAAAAAGTCAATAAAAATAAACAAAATGAATCTCATCCCCTCATTTTGTCCTAGTTTTGGAAATTTAGTTAAGTGCATGAGAAATTATTTTAGTTCCTCACATTTATGAGGAGCCCAAAGGAGATGATTTTTGGATCCCCTCCTCAAATTCAATCAATCAAGAAAGTCCTTAAAAATCATATGATTGGAGATGCTATATCTGATTATTTTACACTTATTTTCTATTATAATTGATAAATACCTACATTTAAAAGGCATTTTAATCCATTCATCTTCTAGATCAAGTTATACTTATTTTTAATTGATTAAATAGTAAAAATTTATTAGCCTGAATTTATTTTTAATTATTTTGAAGGGATATTTTTCAAAATATGCTATAAACCCATGGTGTTTGTTTTAAGTAGTTGACCAATTTCTACAATATAATAAAAACAATAAAAAGTGGGTCATTTATTAATAATTTGAGGATATTTAATATGTCTTGTATATTTTAAAATACATTAATAAAAACAAAACCTTAGAATAATATTTAAATAAATTCATACTAAGCAAGTAAAAATTTCTCATATATATATATATGGCTAACTATGACATGATTCATGCACGTCACAACAAGTTTTATTATTTTTTATTTGTTTAATGCATGATTAAGTCAACAAAATTAAAAGAAAAACCAACACTCAAAACAAATAATTGTCCCCACCAGTGATGATGCAGAATCCCAAATCAATATGGGAATAACATTAATTAAATAATATGATATGAATTGTATATATAATAATGCATTATGCTTCACTTTATTACATACTATTCTTTGTTCAACAAAGTTTAATGCGCTTAAATGTTATTTTTTTCATTGCGAACGAATTATTCCTTCTCGAGAACACATACTGGATGGATGGGGGCCACACATTGGACCCTCCTGTTTGGATTGTCAAAGTATCTGTGGGTTATTAAAGTATGGAAAATAATTCACAGGCCCATTATATAGCCCCATATAAATCTCATGACGTGATATAGTTTGTATTATCGAATATACCTTTTAAACAAATTTAAATAACTCCTCAACGTAATTAATGGGTGCATTCAATAACCACTCTCCACAATTAATGGACGGTTACAGTTTCTTCATGTGGAACCGTGGGTGTAATGGAGTTTTAATCGCTTTTTTATTTTTTTTATAGTTCTGACAATTGAACTGGTAGTCATCCGTTTTTCATTTTTCTTATTGAATTTATGTTTGATGTTGTTTGAATACGTTGTTTTGATGTTAAAATTATTTTTTTGGATGACTTTTTTAGAGTTTTGATGTTATATTTGCATTGCCTTGAATAACATTCAAAAATCAATTACATTTCTAACATTTTCATTGGACTTATATGCATTATTTTTTAAAATCAATTACATTTCTAACATTAAAAAAATATTAAATTATTTTTCAAAAGTCTGTTACATTTTTAACTAATCTGAATCTTTATGTATTGCATTTTGTAAGCCAGTTACCTTTTTTAATATAACTGATGTTTATATGTAATACATAGTAAAAGTTAGTTACATTCACAAATGTAACTGAATTTTTTGTGCGATATATTTTGAAAGTAAGTTATATTTACAAAATATAATTGACTTTTTATTTGAATTTTGCATATAGGGAATACAGGGGATTCAATTACATTTTCCTTAGAAGGCAGTCCACAAAAAGATTCGATTGATGAAGTTGAGTTACAATGTGCAGAAGCAATTGTGCAAAGTGTTAGAATGACATTTGATTCAGAAGAAGATATGCATATGTTGGTGAAGGCATCCAAGGTTTTCAAGCCAACAAAAAAGCAAGTGAATAATTCTAAAAGTTGCAATGTGCAAAATGTTGGTGAGGCTGTTGGGTGTGCTTCTTTTATATTCTTTTTTTTCTTTCTCCTTAGTTTTAGTTTTTCTTTCCAATGATATGTTTTGTATCTTTTTTGTTGAATCTGTGTGTAATGTGCTTAATGGAAAGTGAGTTACATTTACAATAATTAAGTTACATTTTTAAACATTCAGTTACATTTCAGTTTAAATCAGTTACAAGAAATTAAAAAATTTCATTTAGACACATCACAATACATTTAAACTTGTTTGTGGTTCTTTGCAACGTTTATCATCTATATATATGATAAAACATCGAGAGTCATCCATTATCGGATGCATATACAATACAACTAATGAATGATCCCACATACTTCATAACACACATACATATGCAACATTGAGATACACGTAATAAAAAGAAGTCAATTACATTTTTTTAATAGTTAGTTACATTTTTTAGAAAAAACAACATGTTACACATAAGAATATGAAATCCACATACATTCAAGAACTTGTTAAAAGTCAGATACATTTATATAATATAAAGTATAAACAAATAAAAATTTAGTTACATTCTTTGTATAATTAGGAGACAATATGTCACGTCCAGTAACATTTCTGCTACGGGTGTATCAGAAACATCCGATACATTTATCTAAAAAGTTAGATGCGGTAGGAGAGTTACACAAAAATTAGAATAACATCAGATTCATATAGTTTTTCAAATCATTCATTAAAAAAAAAACTAATATACCAATCGTAAATAATTTTTTATGATGATTGTATTAAAATAATCGTTAAAACAACAAATGCATTACTTACCCATTTTCGCCATTGATTATACAATCGGATGAAGAAAATATTTGATTTCTAGTTGAAAGTGAAGCTGCAAACAAATTTTAGGACTTTTTCGTTATTTTAGACAAAATGGAAAGAGGTTGTTGGCATGATTTTGATTGTCAATTCCATTTTTGGAAACCCTAGATAATTTGAAATTTAAAATTTAGTTTCCAAAATGGAAGGGAAGACAAAACAGAAAACAAAAAAAGGAGGTTTTGGCGTGAGAAACAAGGGATTTTAAATAGGGGTAGTTTTATATTTTATTTTTTTGCCCTTTTGTAAAAGTCAATCAAATAGCTAATCATAACGTGACACCTAATGAAGCCTGTGTAGCAAGACTCTTAAAGTATTTCAAGGGGAGTTTGTCAATGCTTAATAAAGATGATTCTGCTTTTAATTAAGTAAAAAATTAAAAAGTATTGTCAAACGCATTTTAAAAAACAAGATTAATTAAAAAGTTACTTACAACTTTTAGTGCAAAAGATTTAATTTTTAAAAAGCGCATAAAATGTGTTATTGAGGAATCAAAATCTATTTAAACCACTCTATTTAAACCATTTTACTCATAATCTTATTTTTCAAACGGTTTGACTCATGTTTGATAAATCTTTACTCTGAAAACAATATCAAATTATTATTATTATTATTGACAAGGAAAAAGTTAATTAGGAACACGTATTATGACAACATTATATATCATGTTATTAACATGCATGTTGTGAACAAAAAATTGGACTTCAATTACAATATTTGAAAGGTTTGATGGTAAACCCATGATAATCTATAATGAGAAATCGACCTGCTCAATTCCGATTTGTCATGCCCCTATTTGTTTACAAAGGTGAATAAATTTAAAATCTGGATATAAGTATGCTATAATATGTTAAAATAATCTAATAATGATATTCCTAGTTTATTTAATTTAATTTACTCCACTGATAAAATGAGACTCAGATATCAAATTATATGTCATCACCTTTTATAAATTAGGTGGTTATTTTTTAAATCATTTTTTTAAGTTTTATAAATCATAATTTATAACTTATTAATAGTTAACAAGCAATAAATTAAAACTTTAATATTACATTTATAAACAAAAATTAAATAAAAACACTAGTAAATATATAAAATGATTTATTTTTTAACTGTATTAGAATAGATATATATCTCATAAAATAGTCGCCATCGAAAGAGAGGTGGACACCTATGTCCTATGTCGTCTTGTGGTATATTAAATCAAAACAATTATTTTAATGAAATGTTGCAACATCAGGTGATGCGTGTCGTAGGTGCAATTAATTAGTGATACCCTACCTTTCTTTTAGAAAATGAACATCTAGGGTTTGTTTATTTTTTGGATTTTTTTGAAAAAATTAAATAATCATAAGAGGCTTGTCTATGTCCCTTTCACATACAGTACCTCTTCTGGATTCTTCTTTCCAGGACTTTGAATGCATGAAATAATTGAAAAGTGGTCAAGTTCATCACCCCCCTTTATTATATACTACAATTCTACAATGTACATGGATTAATTATTCAATCGGTAGGTTCAGTTGATTGTCTCAATATTTTTTTTAATCTTCCAAGATGCAGTGCACAATATGATTTTTTTTTTATAGTTTTGTTATGCTATGATAATTTATGTATTGAATGGGATCAATTATATAGTTACGTTGTAGGTTGATAATTTAACTAGATAAATTTTCATGACCATTAACTTAATTGCATTCTGTAATTTGGCTTTAAGACATATGTATTCATTTGCATAAGGTATGATATTACAAATTAATTTTTTAAATACAACTGATTAGACTAGTTAAAATATTTGGTTTGATAAAGTCATTTGATAAAAAAAATATTATCTTACCCTAGAAAAACAGATGTTTAAAACGGTCAAAATAGGATATTACTTTTTTGTGCAATTGTAAAATCAGATTTTTATTTTTCTGTGTTTAAAAAGATATGAAAATTTACATATATGTTGAAAAAGTAGAATTTAGAAAATCTAGCTTTTTCAAAATTAGTTTCAAACACAATTTCAAGTTCCTCCTTTTGTGGAATTGATTTCCCTCTAATTTTTTTTAAACATTATATATCTTAAAGATTATGACTTCTGTCTCTTGGATTTTAGTATTTGGTCTGTTTAGAAATTATAAGAATTTTTTTTAAAAAAAATACCCATAAAAGGGATTATTTTTCTTAAAAAAATATATCACTTAAAAAAATAATTGATTCCAGATAATTCACGATTTCAATAGAAATGGGACTAAAGAATTTCTAAATACACGTTTACCCTAGATCTCTTTTACAAGGCATAAATGCCATGTATTAAATATTATAACAGCATATAATAAACACAATTATGGATATAATTTAGTGACCCTCTGATTTCTAAATACAGATGTACCCTGCACCTCTTTAACGAGACATAATACATGTCATGTAATTAAATATTATAACAAAATTTAACAATAACAATTATGATTTTGTTTTTGGTAAAAACAATTATGATTAATTTAGTGACCCTCTTTAAACATAATAAATAGGATGATATATATATCCTTTATTAATATTCCAAAATAAGTGTGGATAACTTGTAAACCAATCAAATTTTGAATTGAATGTTGACTCTAGGAAATTAGGAATCATGTAAAAAAATAAATGAACAATAAGCTGTAGGAAATATTACATCCCCCTTACCCATGTTTCAAAGGGAACCAACAAATGAATAATTAAATCCAATTCTTATTGATGGGGTGTTATCCCAGAATAAACCCAAAACCTCACCTGAAGTTTGTTGCCTGGTAGTATTGAATATCAATTAAAAAAAAACTGTGTCTGTTTAGATGGAAGAAAATAGAATATAAGGTCGTTTGGTTTGAGAATAGGGTATGTAATATAAGTGAGAATTAGTTAAAATAGTTTTAAGCTGCGTTTACAATCGTGCAATCAAACAGTTTTACTGTAGTAGCTTCCTACACACAGATTTCAGGCAAATAGTGTTCAAAAGCTGCGATTTCAGAAAGCTGAGAAAGTGAGCTTCCTGGGGAATCAGTTTGCAATCGTAGATTCCTGCAGAATCAATTTTGCAATCGCGCAACCAAACGCACCCTTAAAATGGGTGTTTAGAAGCTGGAATAAAGAAGAATATGTATGTCATAATTAACTGATATAAAATGGTATATGGATTGGATTCTCCCTGTAATTAATTTATTTCAGGTTCTTCAAACCAATTAAATATGTGAATATACAGTTCAATTAATTGTTATTATTTCTTATAAATCAATTGTCATCATTTTTTTCACATTTTATAAATCTTTATTCACGTCTTCCAATAAAAATAATTCAAAACACAACCAAACAAAAAATAGTTTTATCTTTATTTATACTACAATAGTCAATAGCCTCGTAATAACTACTTATCTATTCAAACGAAGATAAATAAAAAAATAAAAAATATATATTTGTATGCAAAAAAAAGAAAAAAATACAGTTATATTAACTATTAAACTAAGGGAGAATAAACTCAGACGTTAATTCATTCCATTTTATCTACTGATATATAAAAATGTTACATGTCAAATCATTTAAAAAACAATAAAATTAATTAACATAATTTTTAACAAAAATAACTAAAAAAATTGCTACAAAAATGACATTCCAAAATTACTTTATAATTTATAAAGATCTTTCAACTTTATAATGAATTTTTTTTATTGTCAAATAACAATAATAACAACTAAGGACTATTCCATCCATTAAATGCCACGTAGAGAAACATTTTACACTACAAAATGACCAATCTACCCTTCCCCTACATCTCCTATTCCAGTCAACGCTAAGGGGCAAACCCGTCAAACCCTCCGACTGACTTTCCAAACCCACCGCATTGGATTTCGCGATGACACAAATAAAATTAAAAACACAAAAAGCCAGCTGTCACGCTAAAAAAATAAATACGTGACGCTTGGACTGATTTGTAATTCTGCCTATGATGGGAACACGTGTACGGTGGATACATCACACTCTCTCTCCTCCAATCCCCACTATAAATGACCCTCCCATGGCCTTCCCCAAAAACTCATCCATAGCTTGGTTTTTGTGATTATCATTACAACAATAGTTTCAGTTTTTTATTTGTTCTTCTTTTAAGAAATAGAGAGAATGTCTTGCTGTGGTGGGAACTGTGGCTGTGGGTCTTCCTGCAAGTGTGGCAGTGGCTGTGGAGGGTAATTTTTTGATTTTTTGATTGATTTTTGTTTATAATAATAATTAGATTTATTATGTTGGGGTGTGGGTGGTTTTTTTTTTTCTTTCTGTGATGATTCAGTTTTGATTTAAGGTATTAGCAGTGTTGTTTAGGTTGAACAGAAGGTTATGACAAGTGGGTTGTAAGAAAATTATCTTATGTGTATTTTTTGTTTGATAAAGAATCTAGATTAGATTACATGGTGTTTTTTTTATATGTTTTTTGCTAGATCATACATCAATTTGATATTATTAAGGACCCGTTTGATTATATGTTTGAGGTGCTTCTAGATTTACAGGACCTAAGTTTTAAAACCAGTTTCTAAACACAAAGAAATTGTAATTTAATTTAAGGTTGTAGGTATCTTTTTGTAAAAAGTGACAGAAAGTTTTATCTTTTTTTGGACAATAACATATTTCTACAAATTCGATTTTTTCTTTTGAACTTTAATGTTAAATTTCTTCATGTGATTGGAAATCTTTTATTTTTAATTTTTTTTTCATTGAATTTGGGGAACATGCATGGGATTTGATAAACTGGTTTTGTCTTTTTTATGATTCTTCTTCTTATGAAAATTGGCTACAGTTTCTTAAAAAAAAAAACTTTTAAATTTGTTCTTTTATATATATATAAGTGTTTATTTTTTTTAAAAAAGTTCATCTAGTCAAATCTTCTCACTATCAGTTGTATGTTCCCATTTTCCATTGCTGTATTTTTTTAAAAAAATCATATAAATCTCTAATATTTTCTTCAATTATATTTTTGGTTACTGCAGATGTGGGAAATACCCAGACCTTGAGTACCATGAGAGCACCACTGAGACCCTCATCATTGGGGTTGCCCCTGAGAAGAAGTTAGTCTCCTACTCTTAACAATATTTATTTTTCATTAAAGAAATAAAAATGAAGCATATGTGCTAATGTTCTCTAATTTGTAATTTTAATTTATAACAGGTACTTTGAGGGGTCTGAGATGACCATGGGATCTGAGAATGGCTGCAAGTGTGGCTCCAGCTGCAGCTGTGACCCCTGCAACTGCAAATGATACAGTGAAAACCTCCCCTTCCCACTCACTTGGCTTCTCTCATGAAATAATAATAATAATATTGATGTAGTGGGTGTGTTGTGGTGTGTGTTTTTATTACAAGCTGATGTAATAGAATAAAAGTGGCCATGGCTTGTGTGTGAGATTGTGTTTGGTTGTTCTCCCCATGGCCTTGACAGTGCTGTTTTATGTTTCTGGGTATGTCTTTGTTTAATGTTAAAAAAAAAAAAAAAACAATGGTGAGTAGCAGTTTATGATTTATGTAATTTAAGGCCTTATCAGGCTTTATGTATTATGTATGTATGATGTTTAGATGAAGTGAAAAAATTGCTCCTTCTATGTACTTCTCTTTCTGCTGATTTGATGTGTGTTTTTTTTGAGATGTAGATAAGGTCTAGAGGTCATGTGACAACTATTTGATGGTTCAGATGGTGACTGCAAATATTTACCTAATAATGATTTGAGACTTTGGGTTATTTTCTAAAAATATTTACATGTGCATCTGGCCCCAGTACCTTTAACAAGTTGAGATATTCTTTTATATAATTGTTCTAAGGGGAGGCTAAATCACTCATAAGGAATTTTGGGACAAAACTATGAATAAGCTAGGAGCACAGTAATTAAATTATGTAAAAAGTTAAAAAACACTTCTAATTTTTTTAAATAATAATCAATCATTATTAATTAAGAGAAAAACAAATGCAATTTCAAACTTTCTCATTGAAGTTGATCTTACTGGTTACAACCATCAATAAGTTTATAAATAAAAGCTGAAACATATTTTTTTAAAACCGATTGAAAACATTTTTTATTTTTTAAATTAAATTTATATAAAAACAAAAGCGTTCCCAAACGATCCTACATAAAACACAGCTACAGAGAGTGAACCTGTATCAACCATATGGAAGTTGGCTTTAATTCAACCAAAAACCAAAAAAAATTATATGTGGTCAAAAGCATGGAAAAAACTTTAGAAGGATAAAATTTTGTTTAATCTTCTTGAAAAGATATAATTTTTTTGGTTAACCCAATTCCCAACCTGGGAGACAATTGTTTGAGTTGCCTTCCTTATCAATCTAGTCACACTTTAGACTTATTTTATTTTATTCTCTCTGTATGTCTCTTTCATCTCTGTATGTCTCTTTCATCTCTCACTATAAAAGAAAAGGATTGGCATGAAGTGCACACTTCCCATTCAACATGTTCTACAACGTAACATTGATGTTGCCACATACCCACCCCAATCAATTCTTCAACACATCACTTCAAAAAATTTTATTTTACATATAATTCTACAATGGAAGCACAAATAATGGCAGTGAATAAGTGAGAGAGAGGCCATACCAAAACAAAAAGAGAACGAAAAGAAAGAGAGGCCAGAGGGAAAAAAAAAAGAGGATATGATGTTGATAGACAGTCCCCCCTGCAGGCCGCAGCCCCCATATTACAAGAAGTATAAAAATTAAGGAAAAATTCAAACGGCTAAGGTCAACCAAACAAAACATTCATCATCTATCAAACAAAATTTAACACAGGTTATTTAGATTTACATAAATGTTTTCAAAAGGTTATATAAACTTTTAAAAAAAATAAGAGCGTTATTTGAATTTTGAATAGTTTACAAGGAGTTAATATGGATATTTCCAAAAAATTATCCATCCAATTCATTCAAATATATATCACTTTTCATTTGTTAGAAGGCATGTATTTTATATATCTTTAGAGGGAACTACAAAAAAGACAGCAAGAATGATCATCCATACCATACAAGACCTCATGCAAATATTCCTTACACCAGTTATCCTGAACCTGTAATGCAGGTGCATAATCCAAATCAGATAAGCTGCAGCAATTCCAATCATTCTGTATTTGATATAGTCTAGGGTGTTCATTTAAACAAATATAATTGAGTCATTGCATCCATTTTAACATTCCATCAAACGTTGGCAGATGCAAATTTAGTCTTCAGAAGTCTCATGTTTTGCCTCTGAATAAAAGTCACAGGCCATTTTACCAAAAATAATAATATTTAATGCGCTCTCTTTTAGGCTACTACATGAATGAAAACAAATGGAATGAAAAAATAAGATACATTCTTTCATCCTTAAAATACATTTTTGCAGTACCTTTAGCTTCAGTAGCTCCAGTGTTGAGAGAGAACAAAAATCAGAGCACGAAACAAGTGTCAGAGATGAAAGTCTGGGAATGCATTCTGAGGAACTGGTATCTTCTTTTGATGGATATGATGATTTTTTCACATGAAGTTCAACAAACTCAAATCATAAAACAAAAATATGATTACTAATAATGAAATAACAAAGACTTGAAACTTTCTTAAACAAATCAACAAATCAAGACCTACTTTTAGGACAATAAATGCACCATTAGTTTTCCAGTCATTAGCCACTCAATCAACATTATTTGGGGAGTTCAGTCTTTCAAGTAACATCTGCATCGGTTCGAAGCAGATTACCCTGACAACACATCCCACCATTACCATTCATAGAGACAAACTGTTTAATAATGCAATCAATAATAAAAAAAAAAAACAACGTTTATACATTATTTGGGGAGTTCAGTCTTTCAAGTACCAACAAAGAGCACAAGAGGGGTTCCTTACAACCAGTTTCATACCTGGTTTTTGTAATACATTAGTTCAGGTGAGATAGTTGAGAAACTCGGCAGCCGTGGCCACCGCACCACCAGTGATGGCGTCTACGATCACCTTGTCCCTGCTATTGTTGCTGGCGGCGGATACCAAAGCACCGGTTACTGCACCACCAAGCAATGCATTTTTCTGCATGAATATCGACAAGTCTAGTGGTCATTATGAAGATTTTTTTCGATATCACAATAAAGGAGACATGAATTAAAATCAATAAATGAGAATGGGTTTTGTAGACCAATTTGGGAATTCTGAATAAGAATGCTCACATGAATGTTATTGCATGATTATATGTTGCAAACCCATTGCGCACATTGGATGAGATGAATAAGATAATGATCTAGGCATTAGTATAAGTAATTCCGAAATTAAATTTGGAATATTTTTATAGAAATCTATGATAAAAGAAATATTCACAGAAGCCATCAAAAGGATTGGGCCATTCACACAGCTAATATTGATGAAAAAATAAAATGTTAAGGTATTAGAATTACCCAATCATAGGTTCCACGAATTCTTTCCATTCCATATTCCATTCCCACATAAACCCCAGCCACAGTCCCTGCAAATGTGTGTAAAATATAAGCATTAACATGGTAGGCCTTTCTGCATTTGGCATGAAGAGGAGATGATATGTTGCTCACCCCAGTAAGCACCTTCTTTGCACATCTTCTTCAACTGCAAAAACAATAAGCAGAATAAGCAAAATTCAAAAATTTCCATTTTAATCTTTTTCCCCTTTAAGATATGCAACTTGTTTTTCAAACTGTCAAACATAAAATCTGACTCTAATTATGAGTATAAAAAGCATTCAACAAAGATATTATAGAAAATGTACTCATTTGGTAGCCACTCTCATTTCAAAACAACATTTAACAAATAATCGGAATAAGTTAGATGACTGATCAATTTTACCTAGGCACTGATTTACTTTTATAGACGAGAACAAGTTTTCCTCATGAGCGGTCATATTGAGTCACATCCAGCTTGCTCCTCAGAGCCCAGAAAACAATGCTGAACTTATCAAATTGAATGTTTATAAATGTTTTTCATTTTAACCCAATTCATAGAAGTGCAGTGATGTACGAAAGCAAGTACACTTAACAACTTTATTATGTTATTATTCCATGCAAGTAGACACTCTCTCATCCTGTATATAAAGTTCATTGCCATCCATGAAGCAAGGGAAGGAAACAATCATACGAATGAGATGTCCCCGGACATGTAAATTATGGCCCAAGTCATCTATATCAGTCAACCTGCTGGAGAACCATTTTCACACTTTGAATGAATAAAAATCTTACACCGTCCAAGGTTTCATATTCCTCTATAGTGACATCATATTGTATTCTTCCAAGACTCTTACAAAGAAAATGCAGAAGTTACAACTTAACTGATCAAGCCTATGTAATTGTAAAATGTCTCAAACGTTAAACTTCATAAACTCCAATGTTTTTTTAACTGTCATTTAAGCTTTTCCATATCTTAAAAAATGTGAATTGTGCATTGTTATATTTTTGAACCGTCTTTTGTTGTTTCAAGCATGAAAGTACAAAACTGAATCAACGTACATCCTTTATCTAAAACAAGCAGAGTGATTTCAAGAAGACTAACCAGCATTATAAAAAGACATTACAACTAGCATTTTAAGTTTTAACCATTTAGTGAATATATGTGCCAAGACCAAGCCAAGATCAAAGCATTCGACTATCTTCATTGACCTCTCTTTTGTGTTGTCTAAAGAGACTAAACCAACCATCCATTTCATAATTGTAATTGATAGAATCCAGACATGAAATGAGGAAAAGATAATAATATTAAACACACTTTCACTAATTAATTGCATTCACAAAACTTTATTTTGACTTAAATACATTTTCATATAAAAAAGTATTACATGTCAGTAAATAAACACACAAACATAAATTCCTACTTTTTAAAATTTTTTTTTGAAATCCTTATTGCTGAATTGTGCATTGTTATATTTTTGAACCGTCTTTTGTTGTTTCAAGCATGAAAGTACAAAACTGAATCAACGTACATCCTTTATCTAAAACAAGCAGAGTGATTTCAAGAAGACTAACACCAGCATTATAAAAAGACATTACAACTAGCATTTTAAGTTTTAACCATTTAGTGAATATATGTGCCAAGACCAAGCCAAGATCAAAGCATTCGACTATCTTCATTGACCTCTCTTTTGTGTTGTCTAAAGAGACTAAACCAACCATCCATTTCATAATTGTAATTGATAGAATCCAAACATGAATTGAGGAAAAGATAATAATATTAAACACACTTTCACTAATTAATTGCATTCACAAAACTTTATTTTGACTTAAATACATTTCCATATAAAAAAGTATTACATGTCAGTAAATAAACACACAAACATAAATTCCAACTTTTTTTAAATTTTTTTTGAAATCCTTATTGCATCTAATTCAAAGAATACATGTTTCTCCCTCAAAACTTACAGTTTCTTGAATTTTGTGCTTGGAAACACTCCCTGCAAAAACAGAATCAATCAAGTCTCAGAAAATAAAATCTCAAATCGATTCATATTTGCACGATATCGTTCATATCAGATTTTGTAAGAAAAAAAGGGACCTCTTTTGATGCAGTGATAGGTTTCCTCTGCGGCGACTCTCGACGCGCTCACCTGCCAAAAAAAAAAAAAAACACAAACACATCAATGGCCGAGATCGAGTGAACGAACCCGATTACAGGAAGACAAAATGAAGGGTTTGTACGGTTCCGATCTTGAGGAAGCCGTCGACGGTGCGGTTGAGGAAGGGATTGCCCATGTCGATGACGACGTCGACCTTCGGCGATGACAGAGAGCCCGAGAACCTACTGTACGGCATCTTCTTCGACTCGGATCGTGCTTGAGAGGAAACCCTAATCCGCCATTGTTGGTGGCAGCTCGCTTAGGTAGGAATGGAAGGAGAGAGTGAGTGAAAGTGAAGCGACCTTCGTTTGGGGATCCACGTCGGCCATACGGAGAGGGACACGTGTAAGGTCAGAAGGGTCGTTTGTTGGTGATCGGACGATGGGGAGATCGTTTATCGTTTTGTATTTCTTGAAGATTAATATAAATTTGTGAATAAAAAGATTAGTTAAATTGTTAATTTTTAAAAAATTATATTTACACGTAGTTTCAAGGTACATGTATTCAAATAGAGTTGGTATAAGTATAAAAAAAAATGTTGCAAAATTAAATGAGAAATATTTTTCACATATGGAGGAGTACCTCTTTGACAAATTTATTTTTATAGGATGTTATTATATTAAGTTATTTTTATAGTTCAAAATACAGTTTTATATTAATTATTAAAAACTCAATGAAGCATATGCATTGATAGACTAAAATATATTTATCATTATTTTATTTTTATTTTTATTAAATATGAGTTTATTCATTCGAAATGCAATACATCGGTAGATGATTTTTATTATTCTTTAAAAAATAAAACATATAGGGCTAATTTGACAATAAGTTGAGGTTTTGAAAATAAGTTGTCTTAATTTTAAATGATAAAAAAATATTTAATTTTGTTCACATCCACATTTGTCAAAATTAGGACAAAGAATGAGAATAAATGCTATCTTGATTTTAAGTGAAACAAAATATTCTTATTTTTATTCTAAAATTGACACAACTGTCTACAATTTATCCTGATTATTTTTTTATACTAAATAGATATAAACTGTCTTCTTATTCACTTATTTTTATAATTACCCCTCATCCCACCCCCATATATGATAGAATATTACCAAACCAGCCCATATGGTCCCTTGTTCTAATAAAAAAACAGAACATAAAAGTTAGTTTGATAACCCTGAGTTCAAATTTTTATTAGAAAAACAAAATTTAATGTGAAATATACACATTAATAAACACAGAGAGGTTTGTGTGGAGATCCGGATACTCCATCCATCAAATCGGGCCCATTACAAATAAGGTCTCACCCTATATAAAGAAGCCTTCCGCAGCCCTCTCGAAATCCTAATCCCCAATTCGCGAAATTCCCCTCTCGAAATCCTAATCCCCAATTCGCGAAAATTCCCCTCTCGAAACCCTAATCGATCCCCCAACAAAACCTATTCTCTCCACCCAAACCACACCAGCCACAAATCAAACCCCGCAAACATGCCGGCGACGGCGGGACGCGTTCGCATGCCGGCGAACAACCGGGTCCACAGCAGCGCCGCCCTTCAGACCCACGGCATCTGGCAGAGCGCGATCGGCTACGACCCCTATGCACCCACCAAGGACTCCAAGGCCTCCGATCCCTCCTCCAAGTCCGTCGTCGGCGGTGGTGGTGGCGGCGCGGCCTCCGACGACGCCGACGGCGAGAACGCCTACACCAGCTTCCAGGGCCTCCTCGCCCTCGCTCGGATCACCGGATCCAACGCTGACGAGACCCGCGGAGCCTGCAAGAAGTGCGGCCGCGTCGGACACCTCACCTTCCAGTGCCGGAACTTTCTCTCCATTAAGGACGACGTCGAGAAGGACGATGACGTTGCCCTCCGCACGGCGACGGCGATGTTTGATAAGTTGAAGGGGAAGAAGAACGCCGAGGAGAGCGATGAGAGTGAGGAGGAGAGCGAGAGTGAGGATTCGGACGTGGATTCAGAGATGGAGAGGATCATCGCGGAGCGGTTCGGGAAGAAGTCTGGGACGGGATCGGCGAGGGGCAGATCGAAGAAGAGGAGCGGTGAGGAGAAGAAGACGAAGAGGGTTTCGGATGAGGAGGATGAGAGGAAGAGGAGGAGGGAGAAGAGGCGGAAGCGTGAGAAGGAGAGGAGGAAGAAGAGGAGGAGTTCGAGTAGTTCGGATGAGGAGAGTGAGTCATCGGAGGAGGAGACGAGGAGGAGGAGACGGAAGAAGCGGAGCAGGAGGCGGAGGAGGGATCGGTCGGAGAGTGATTCGGATTTTAGTGGCTCGGAGGACGATTCACGGGTCGGGAGGCATAAGAAGCGGTCAGAGAAGCGGAGCAGGAAGCACCGTGAAGATTCACGGGGTGGGAGGCGCAAGAAGCGGTCAGAAGAAGAGGATCAGTGAAGCTGGCGTGTGCTCGAGTGGTAATCTTAAGTTTGGTTTCTTCTGTTATTGTTTATGTGATACTTGCTTGCCTTTCATGTTCATATGATACAAGTGTTTGTTATGGAAAATGTTTGACTTTATGTGAAAATGGCGTAATGGTACTTTTAATTGTTGAAAGTTGGGTTTTTGTCATCTTTCCTTTGATCTGGTGCACTTTCTGATGTTTAGGGTTGCTCAAGTTTTTTAACACGATTTTCTCAGTGGGAATTGTGATTGCTAGAGCTTATGTATGGATGCATGTTGTGGATTTTTGTTTCTGCAAATGATTTATATTTTTAAAGATAAATTGGTTGCATTACGTGAAATGTTGATTGATAAATCATTGGTCTGTTTGGCATGGAACAGAAAACATAAATTGATAGAAAAACTCAAGAATGATCAGATATGGAAGAAACAAAGTCGCCTATATCATATCAGGGATTCTTTACAAGGGATTCTAGACTATGTATTTTCTAATAGTTTAAATTGTAATTATATTGTATATGCATATGTTTGTGACATAATGAAGTTATATATAAACATGAGCTTGCATGGGACCTTTTAAATACCTTTGAGATTTGCTCCATTGACAAGCCCCACAGAATAAAGCCTGCTGCTTTGGTTTTATATATATAAATGTATGTATAAGCTCCATAGTTTGTCCCTATCAATGTGGTTGGCTTTGATGGAGCTAATTTGGATGCTCCCCACTATGTGATGAAGAGCGAAGCATCAAATTTTCTAAGCACACTATTTTGAGGCAGTAGAGCAAGAATAACAAGAATAGATGGGTGTTAGATGGGAATGTCATATTTGAACTATGTGATGAAGCAGAGAACACTAAATGCAAATTCAACATTGAGATATGGGAAAGATTGAGCATGACCTGGGGGAGAGAGCTGAATCTGCCCAGCAAATATTGGAATCATCCAGAAGCTAAAAAAGCAGGGGAACTGATGTCTTGGAGAAAATATTCTCCAGTTCATATAATCATTCTGTGTGTTGGTAAACTTAGCTATGTTGTAAACTGAGCTAACTTTAGGGAAAATCTTCCAAAAAAGGGCTTTCTATGTTGAGAATACATGGGATAGTGTTACCTATAAGCTGTAACCTCAGGGATTGGTGCAAATATAATCTTTGGAGCAAGGTTATGAAATAGGAGGGTGGGCTCCTGGTGAAATAGGACTCTCTCTCTCTCTTTTTTTTTTTACTTAAGTGTTCAGTGATGGGTTTTGTTTTGACCTGGTATCATGTGGTATGTGATAATCCCCCATTATTATTGATTTCATGAGAAAGGACTTTTGGATGGTTTGGATATAGGTCTTTCATTGCCCTTCCTTTCATCGTGCCTTAATCTATCTTGTGGTGCGTTACCACTCTTCTTCTTTTTTTTAAAAAAAAAGATTCAGCTAAATTTTGTGTATGGTTTTTCACCTTTTGTTCTTTTTTTTTTTTTTTGAGGGGAAAGGTAGACTAGCTACCACCATTCATTAAATCAGTAACCAAGTCAATTATTACAAAGAAGAAGAAACATAAAAAAAAAAACCTAAAACCAGGTCGTAGTTGAGATTACTACCACCCGGAATTGGCATATAAGGCATAAATCCCTCCTCGATAAATAAAACTCTGTTCACAAACTCTACTCTCAACGCCTCTGCAATATATCTCCCCCACTCGGATATGAAGATCTGCATCCTCTCCCAAATCCCATTCACGATCGGGGTCACCCCTTTGTGAATGGTTTATCAACTTATATCAGTCCACTCTCACTTGTTTTATGTCAGAAGTTTTGGGGTGGACTAGTTGATAGGAGGAATATCTCCTTTTAATATTTCTGGATTCAGTTGTCCAAAATTCATGTTGTCATATGGGGAATGAAACTTATGGGGTATTTAGTGGCTCTGTTTTTATTTTTATTTTTGGAGGACAAACTTAAGACTAAAGAAAAAGTCTGAGTAAAAAGCTTCTAGGAGCGTGCAAGGAGGATATATTGGCAGAAATAAGGATGTGTGGAGCTTATTTGATATCCAAGATTAATAAAATCTTTGGTGGTGGAGGACTCCCACCTTTTATTTTTCTAAAGCTTCTTGGAGTTACTTCTATGTAGGTTATAAAAATGGTACATTGGTTTAGGTCTTCCGGAGTCTGGACTTGTTCAATGCTTGGTGTGAAATTGAAATTTTGATGGTAATTGCGAAGAGAGGAGAGGAGGGGGACTTTGAAGAATTAAACTATAGGAAGAATGTGGAAAATAATTATCATGGAAGACCCACTCCCTACTACTACTATGGTTTTCATGACATAATAACATTTAAAGATAATTCAAACACTTCACCATCAATGTTAGCTAAGAAACTACGTTCATGCTTATTTTTGAAAGTTTAAATGGGGCTTCCATGTGTTGGTAATGGAATATGTTAAGTAGATGTGTGTAAATATATACATTAGAGCTTCATGTGGATGAGATGAGTTGGGGGAGGTTCAAATGAATGAATGTTGTGGATAATCAGCTGATTAGTAAGTTTTTCTATTCGGTCCAGCTTATGTTTAGTTTGTTAACTCCTGTCTAGAATTCTAGAATTCATCATTAGCTCTGTTCACAACCTGTCCTCTTTGAGACAGAAGCCATAGAAACGGGTGTCTCAAGCTATTAATCATTCTTCACCTATCAGAACAACCTGTCTCAAAGAGGACAGGTTGTGAACAGAGCTAATGTACCTCTTTGTCCTTTATGCAGTTCAGTTAGTAGCTTACACACGTTTTAAAATTTTAAAAATATGTATTTGATTAAAGAATTATATTCTTTAATATAAAAAAGGACACGAGTTAAATGCATATTTTTAAAGTTCTTTTTTCATAATAAAACCATATATAATGTATGCTATGATTAGATAATTTTATTAATTGTATCACTGGCGTGACAACTACAGTCAGTGTTGAGTGTGTTAGTGGTTGAAAAGGAATACATGATATCACATGGCGAGATGATATATATGCATTATATATGACATGTTAAGATATTTAAAAAATTTAAATTTTATAAAATATTTATTAAATAAATTTTAAATAATACAAATAATACATAGAATATTTCAAATAATACAAATGATAATAAATATTACAAACGATATAAATAATAATAATAATAAATTTCAAATAATTCATAAATATTAAGGATTATAGGTATATGGTACCTTAAACAGCTCAAACAAGATTATCTAGATCATTGAAATCTTTTTGAATATTACATATTACATGAGTTCAACATATAATTTTGGTTATCTGCTCTATTTGTTTCAATTCTTTTATCGGAATCCTGAAATAAATAAGTTAATAATATTTCATATATAATAATAGATTTCGTAATAATGTATCATAAACACATTTATATAATGTGTGAGCTACTAACTGAACTGGCTTTTTATATCACATATGTATCATAAACACATTTCAACCTATCACATTATATCTATATATAATGATAGATTTTGTTGGTTGATGTTACACACTTTTTGTTACAAAATTCATTCTCTTTTATTTCTATCTCTTTGGTGGATGATCTTGTATGTGTTTATAATCTGAATAACCTTTTTTCTTTTATTAAAATTAAAGGTGCGTGGTATCTTGAAAAAAAATTCAAAACTAAATGTTAAACAGTCCAATTTTTAAACCACACGTAAGAAAAATTAAAAAAAAAAAGAGAAAAATCTATATAACCCCCTGCCCCGTTAAACAGAAGGCAGACATAGAGGGTTTTATGGATATAGAGGGATGATTATAGGGGGTTATATGGATTTATGAAGATTGCAGGGGGTTTTATGGATTTAGGCCAGATTACAGGGGGTTATATGGATCTTTCCCTTAAAAATAATACAAACAAGTCCCTTGACAGAAATAATATCCAGATCCGTATAAATTTATCATCAGATCCGTAAATAGTTTTCACACATGTCCCTGATTAATCTTTTAAACATGGTCTTCCGATCTCTCTCTAACTATAATACCGAGATTGATGGAAATCTTAATTAATCATTGACCCTTTTTTCTCTCTCTTTTTAAAACAGATTTTAACGCATCACAGTATCAAAAACCCCAAATCATCAACTATCAGCTTTGGATTTGAAGGGGGGGACATCTCTGATGGGGACTTTTCTGTGTTTCTCCTCTCGAAATAAAGGTGAAAAATGTCCTCTTTTTTGTGTGCCAAGGTTTTTTTTGGGGTTCACTATTATTGCTTGAAAAGATTGGATTGTTTATGTGGGTTTTCAGATATTTTCACGTCTCCTAATTATATCTATATAAAAAAATTAATATTTTCCAACAAATATACCTCGATACAAAGAGTGGAGGGGGCTAATGACGCATTTGAGACTGTAAAAAGGAATGAATGCAACATATATTCCTCGGTACAATTAATGGAGGGGGCTAATGATGTATTTGAGACTGTAAAAAAGATTAAGCATAACAGAACCCTTATATATAGAGTCAACTGTCAAGTTTGATTTGCCTAAAATAGATTTAGTTCTTTTTGGGTTTTGTTTTGTTTTCATAATCGGCCAATTATCTATAGTATACACAATCTTGATCAATACTTTATATATTACTGTTAAAAAATTGACATTTTTTACAATTTTTTTTTTTTGAAAAGTGGTAGACTGTTTATAACTGAGAATCAAAGTTACAAAAATATGAAGGTGTTGGGGGATGAGAAGGTGATACAAGATATGCATTAGAAAAAGTAGAAGATAAAAAAAAAGAAAACAGAGTAGGGCATTTTGTATAAATGAAAACATACAATCCGTTGGTGTAAGTTTATACCTCATTTTTTATATGTATATAAAAAAAATCAAAACGTGTGTAAAACGTGTGTAGGACTGTATGTAATATTTTTCTTAATGTATTTGTACCCAACAATCTCTTGCATTGTGTTCTTTGAAATTCTTTTTATTGTGGATTTATATTTCTTTCCAAGATCAATTAATGAGAAACAACACCCAATTAATTAATTTACAGGTGTAAAACATAGCCGAGTTGATGCAGCTCCTTTGATGCATAAGATCACACGGAGCGAGGAAGTGATGTTGCTTTCATGCAATATAAGGAGATTCCTCTTCAATGAACTTGAGACTGCTACGCAGAACTTCCACCTTGATAACAAACTCGAAGCGGGTGATTTTGGGCCCCTCTTCAAAGGTTGGATAGATCATGATAAGAGAACTCGTATGGCGGTTGCTGTTAAGGAGCTTGATTATATGCACATAGAATGGATGGTGAGTGAAGTTTTCTATTCAAAACGTGATTTGATATCATGTTGAGGTGATCTTAATATATGTTTGAATGCACAGAGAGAAATAAAGTACTTGGGAAAGTTACACCATCCGAATATTGCAAGATTGATAGGGTATTACGGGGAAGATGATCAACGCATGTTAGTGTATGAGTTCATGCCCAATGGAAGCTTAGCCAAACACCTCTTTGAGAGTTAGTTCTTTTTATTCCTCATTGTTTTTTATTGTCATTATCATTGTGGTGATAGTGAATCCATGCTTTATCTGAATTATTTGTTTTAGTATCATTTCGTTTTTTAAGATTATTTTTAGATTTCGAAGATGTTTAATTAGGGCGTTATATATTTTTAGTAGATTAGAAAAAGTATCATTATGAAGATTGTGTTTAGATAATTGCAAAGTATAAGAAAGAAGTGTCACTATTGTATGATCATTTTATGAATTAATAAAAAAAATCATGTTTCACTTTTGGACTCAATGA
This sequence comes from Acorus gramineus, assembly GCA_030737835.1. NCBI lineage: Eukaryota > Viridiplantae > Streptophyta > Magnoliopsida > Acorales > Acoraceae > Acorus > Acorus gramineus. The sequence goes on from CM060854.1 coordinate 3,068,207, forward strand.
TTTTCTTAGAAGATAAAGTCCTTTTTTTTTTCTAGTGCTACTGAAACGTTTGAAATCTAGAGAACCACCTCTTCAGAAGTGAGTTCTTCTTATCCCTTATTGTTTCGTATTGTTAATTTTCCATTTTGATGGGTTTTCATCTAATCTATTTTTGAATCATGTATCAATAACAATTCATGTTTTATTCAATAATTCACGTGATAAACAATTAAATATGTATCTAATGCATAGTATGTCTGAAATATATATCAATGTTTAGCTATCATGTAATATCTTGTTTTTTCTTACATGCATATTCTTATATTCATACTATAATTTTTTTTATACATGGAGTGTAGATTCTCAGACTCTCTCATGGAATATTCGATTGAAGGTTGCTCTTGGGGCTGCCAAGGGTTTGGCCTTCCTGCACGATGATGCAAACAAAAACCTATTGTTATACATCGAGATTTTAAATGCTCCAATGTGCTTCTTGATTCAGTAAGTGGGATTAAAGTCAATTCTATTATTGATATTTTCAATGAGTGTTTTCACTAAGCTCTAATTATAGATCAAGATTATTAACTAACATTCTTATTTATTTTACAGGATTATAATGCAAAGCTTTTTCATTTTCACTATGCGGTAGACGGTCCAACACACTATTCCCAAAGAGTCACGGGCTCAATTGGATATGCACCCCTTGATTACTTCATGACAGGTATGGTTTGCAATCCTGCTACTAAGGTTATAAATCTTGTTGATCAAGCTTCATGAGATCACCATTCATAAGAAAGCATGAGGTAATCAATTGGAAGAAAAAAATTGATGTATGTTTTTTATAAATTCTTCATTATTCGTAATGTAGGATTTGTAGTTTGGGGATGAGATCCACTTTGTTGAGTCATAGGGAAATCTATCTTTTAATCAAGGTGTATAGAATTAATGAATAACTTTTAATTATTCGAAGGAGACACGACTTCCATGTATGATGTATACAGCTTTGGAGTTGTCCTCTTAGAGATGCTCTGTGGTCGCCTGGTGTTTGACCGGAACCGCCCAAAAGAGGAGTGGAATTTGGTAAGTTGGGTAAAACCTTTTTTGAGTGATGAAGATAAGATCTTCCGCATATTGGATCCCAGACTTGAATGGGCAGAGTCTTCGCTCAATGAGGCTCAGAAGGTTGCATCATTGGCTCTCCGGTGCGTCTCAATCAAGGTCGAGGACCGGCCATCCATGGCTAACGTGGTGGAATCGCTCAAGGCGCTCCAGGTCTAAGGCCACGACAAAAACTTAGGCCACACAATTTAGTAGAATTGTGTGTATCATCTCCTAACAATGATGAAACCTAAACTATATGGTGACTATGTTTTTCTTCTTGATGGTCTTGCTGTTTTCTGCTTGCTCTTGCATGTTGTTGGTATTTTTGTAGTTCTGTTCTTGTAATATACAGCTCACTTGGTCAAATGAGTTGATTTTTTTGTTTGGAGAATAATGTTTCAAGATATTTGAAGATGTGCTCTTATTTTATTTTTCTTGTTAGATTTTTTTTCCTTCTCTTGAGCTTTGTTCTTTTTTTTTTCTTTTCACATGGGTAATGATGCATGTCGAAATGAGTGTTGTTTTTCAGTCTTTTTTTGCAATCCAATTACAGTCACATATACCTCGTTAAATTCATCCACTCACCATAATTTCTTACATTTTTTATAAATTGCATCATTCAATTTATTGAAGTATATATATTTTGCTTTTTGAGTTTGGTATTGTAAGAAAGACAGAGTGTAACATTTCCAATTTCACAATATCATGAGGGATAGATTTTTTTTTTTGGTAAGTTATGAGGGATTGAATTGTGGAATGCTATTCCTTTATCCAATAGGCCACAAGACTATCTTATCAAAATAGAATAGAAGTTGCGAAAAAACAAATTTCAATATAGTTTAATCACATAGAACTATTTGACTCACATCCAGGACATATACCATTTACTAAAAGACTAATTAATAAATACATTGAATAAAAAATACATCATAGCATGACTCACTCAAACCCAAATTATGATAACACCTTAACTAGAACAAGCATAAATGTTAGGGTAAATGTTACGCTTAATCTTTTATACGGTCTAAAACACAAACCACACATATTTTTATTTATTTTTAAATAGAAAATATCATCTAATGATTTTCTTAGAAGATAAAGTCCTTTTTTTTTCTAGTGCTACTGAAACGTTTGAAATCTAGAGAACCACCTCTTCAAAAGTGAGTTCTTCTTATTTTGTTTCGCATTGTTAATTTTCCAATTTGATGGGTTTTCATCTAATCTATTTTTGAATCATGTATCAATAACAATGCATGTTTTATTCAATAATTCACGTGATAAACAAATTAAATATGCATCTAATGCATAGTATGTCTGAAATATTTCTGTTTCTCATCAGAAAAAACATTAAATAATTTTAATTTATTTCACATCTCAATCTTAAAAAAATAAACAAAAATAAACAAAAATATAAAATAACATATATGCTTAAAAATGAGAGCTAAAACAAAAAAAATTATAAAATAAATCTCACTATTATGATTTTCTTCGTGAATCAAATAAAATATATAAAATTCTAGTAAAATAGGGACAAAAAAAAACTAACAAAGAGAAAGAAAATAGAGAGAAGTTTTCAGAAATGAAATAAAATAGTTTACAAAACAAAAATCCCAATATATAGTGAGTAAAGAACAGAAAATTTAAAAAGTTAAAAATAGATAGAAAATGAATGCCAAAAAAACATAAATATATGAAAAGTAAAAAATTAACTTATGACCCTATCTAACAAAGAAAACCAACAGATAATTAAAAAGAGTGTATAAGTTTTAAAAAATAAAATAAATTATTTAAAAATCCCAATAAAATGTGGAAAAACATATGAAGATAAGAAACAAATAAATAACTAAAAAAAAGTAATCAAAATATATATTAATACGAAAAATAAAACCACCAATATGCAAGGAGTAAAATAATTATTTTGAAATTTTGGGGCCCTCCTTCCATATGGGGCCTTAATTAGGCAATCGCCTCTGTCGCTTATGAGTTATGATCAGGATGCGCTCTCCATGGTAGTGTGTCCAGCAGATGTAATGGATGAACATTAGTTGAAATTATTGATTTCTTATATTCAATTAAAGGTTGAAAGTATTCCTCTGATATGATTTTATTTTATATAAATTTATATAAATATAAAACTTCTGATGTATAAGACATTCAGAAAAAATGGAAGAATTTGTCCAAATTTTAAAACTTATACTGTGATAGAGGAAAGAAATGGTATTGCAGATTCCTTTTTATATTTTTCAGAAAAAAATAATTAAAAATTTTATATTGAATTTTTAAATTTATATTTGCCAAATTTAAATTTACATTTAAAATGTTACGTTTGGCCCAACCTGCTGGAGTTTGACCCGACTCGGTTCATGCATGGCGGGCTAGCGGGCCACGTGGACGTGAAGGGGAACGATGGCCGATGGGTGGGGCTATTTGTATCTTTTTTTTCCCATCCACACCCAACCATTTATGTTTGGTGTGTGTTGGGTGTGCTTAGATAGAGAGAGGGAGGAGTGTTTGGTGGGTAGAGCCGCAACAGGCGAGGGCTGGGGCGGAGTCGGGAGAGGGCGGGGTTGGGCGGAGTCGGGAGGGGAGGAGGAGGAGGCGGCAAAGGGGGTGGGATTTGTGGTGGAGGTAGGGTTTGCGGTGGGTGATGGAGGAGGCAGGCTCGCCGGACTTTGCCGGGACCGATCGTCCGCCGCCATCGTTGGTATGGTTTTCGTCAGCGGGGGACAACTTCTTATTAGATTTTTGTGTATATGAAAATGTTTTATGTGTTTAGTATGTATTTTATTGTTTTATGTATCCATAGACACTGTTACTGTCAACAAAGTCAGATTTTGTAGATATTGTATCTGTCGACAAGGTCCCACAAAAAAAGCCAAGTGGTTTATGGACCTAGAGACACTTTAACTGTCAACAGAATCCGATTTTGTAGACACTGGATTTATTGATGAGGTTCTATAAACAAAACCAAGTGGTTTCTGGACTTTGTAGACACTAGAACTGTCAATAGAGTTAGCTTTTGTAGACACTGGATCAGTCTACGAGGTCATAGAAACAAAGCTAAGTGATTTTTGGAGGGGACATGAGCTATTACATAAGAGGAGGTGAGGGAGACAACCAATTTGTTATTTTTTTTGTAGAGATCTGGAGGGACAAATGAAATGTTAAGAATTTTTTTTTATGAAATGATTGATACATGGAGTGTCTACGAAATGTGAAACTGTCGACGCTGGTAATGTCTATACGTGCAGAAGGACAACTTGTTCACATCTTCGATTTCATCCCCCCCCAGCCTCGGCTCCTGGTCTGCCCCAGCTCCGCCTATGCCCACCACTCCCTTCACGACCATTGCTTCCATGCACTCACCTCGAAAACCCCACACCGGCCTGATGTTGATTTTGATCGGGCAACTCTCCTCACAGCCTCTTCGCCTTTTCGGATCTCCACAGACGTCGAGGGCTGCCGACGTAACTTCTCGAAGGCGCTTTTCCTCCCCCGGGTCAGCACCGCCCTTTGCCCCAGCCTTCCTCCTCCTCCTCCTCTTGCATAAATGGATCTTTTTTAAGATCCATTTACTTGGGGGTGTTTAAAGCACTCAACTTATTTGAGTGGGATGTATAAAGAAAGGGGTGTGTGTGGTAAAAAGAGGGGACCTATCACTAAATTATTTAGTTTTTTTAGTCCCTAGGAAAAACATATCATTTAAATCTAGGGACTTAAACTGAAATATGAAGAAGTGGAAGATCGATCAATAAATCATATAGTTTATGAAGACTTAAAAATAAAAAAACCTAATATATAAATGGGGTGACTTACCTTAACCAACCAAATATCCCACGTTTCCACCAACCAAACCCAACCGAGTAATAGAGAACCCGGATACTATTTAGAACTGCATAAAATTTTAGAACGATATCAAAATTTGATGAAAAATTTCAAGCAAGTCGATGCCAATTCTAAGAGAACAGATATGTAATTAAATTTTTGAACAGAACACTCAAACTCACGTAAATAAAAAAAATTGTGAAATTTTAGCAACTCCAAATGACACAAACATAATATATATATACAAAAAAACTTATGAAAATAAGTACTATTAATAAGGGGTGAACCAAACACACTTATAAAAATAAGTACTTATTTTTTCAACTGAACCAAACACGTATTTTTTATAAAATGCTTATAACTATCAATGCTTATAATATCTACACTTTAAATTAGCATTCCGCGTAACCAACGGCCACCTTAGCCTTTTTGGAAAATGGACTATGTCATATATGTGGGTTATAAAGGTATATATAATTAAACTTTTTTATATTTCTTTGTGGTAATATCTGAACTATTTTGATAAGATAAATCTTGTAGCCCATTTAGATAGAGGAAAAGCACTCCACAATTCTATCCCTCATAATTGTGACATTGAAAATGTTACACTTCATTATTTTTTACAATCCCAAACTTTGTTAATGTTTTCATTTTTTAAAATCATATTCCTCTTATCTATTGAGATATGAATTTTATAAAAATAAAATAAAATATATAATGATGTCATTTAAATAAAATATAAGAAATTATGGTGTTGGGGGTGTGGGGGTGGGGGGGTTAACGAGATATGTAGACCATATTTGGATTGTAAAAAAAATTGAATGTAATAACACTCATTTCGACATGCATCATGACCCATATGAAAAGAAAAGAAAAAATTGAAGCTCGAGAGAAGAAAAAAATCTAACAAGAAAAAAATAACTATGTATAAAGAAATATAACAATCAGATGAATGAAATTTTATTCGGATGATCGAGATTGTTTATATTTTTTTCCATTTGGAAACCTTACGTGACATACGTATATATAATATAAGTATGGGATTTTTTGTTTTAAGTCCCTATAAATCATCATATTTAGTGATCGATCCCTCCCTTCTTCGTATTTAAGTTTTAGTCCCCCGATTTAAAGGATAATTCATGGATAGGTCCCTTACAGGGACTAAAAAGTAAATTAAATAATTTATGGATAGGTCCCTCTCAGGGACTAAAAAGAACTATCATTTAAATCTGGGGACTAAAACCTAAATACGAAGAAGGGAGGGATCGATCACTAAATATGATGGTTTGTGAGGACTTAAAACTAAAAATCCCTATAAGTATATACACATATGACTATAGGCATTTGGGGGCCTTAGAAAAGTGGGGCAGCTGCAAGGACGGCTACTTCATCCTGAAGCGGACAACCCTCCTCATCAATGTGTGGGCCATAACCCATGATCCGAACGTTTTGGGCCAACCCGCTCTACTTTGATCTGGCCCGGTTCATGCTGGGCGAGCCAGTGGGCCACATGGACGTCAAGGGGAACAGTTTCAAGGTCATCCCATTCAGCGCGGGCCGAAGGATCTGTGCCGGGATGGGCCTGGGCCTGCGCATGGTGCAGCTTGTGATGGCGACGTTGGTCCATGGGTTGGATTGGGCCATGGACGGGCAGTTCGACATGGAGGAGGCTTATGGGATGGAAAATGACATGCCCAGCCCTTGCTGTTCGGACTGTAGTCCATACTGATTTTTTTTTTAATTATGCATTCTCTCATTGAAATACATGATGTTATATAAAATTAAATATATATTAAGATACATTAATAATAGAATCTTATACACTATGATAACGTAATATATACTGTGTTATCATAGTGTATAAGACTGTAAATAGACTACAAAATGAATTGAGTGTATATATATCAAACATGCATAGTTTTCTATTAAAATTATATTTATATTAAATAAAAGGGAAAAATCTATATAACCCCTGAAATATGATCTAAATCCATATAACCCCCCATGCAATCTTCATATATCCATATAACCCCCTCCGTCCGCCGAGTTAACGGTGCAGGGGGTTATATGGATTTTTCCAGATTACAGGGGGTTATATGGATTTTTTCCAATTTTTTTTATTTATGCTTTTTTTTTAATTATAAATGACATGTGATTTCATAACCAGTACCCTGACACATTAATAATGAAGTAAATTAACATTTACATGCATTAACATCTAATTGATTGTAAATTTTTGTTTTGTTGTCTTTTCTGTTATTCTCATTGGGAAACGTAAAATTGATATTTTTGTTGTTTGATTCACCTTGGATAAAATAAGGATAAGTGGTAAATAAGAGATGGATAAGAGTTTATGACTTTTTAAATGACAACTATACCCCTACATAAATTATTTGTGTTGGGAATAAGAATGAGAGATGTGTGTGTGATATGATAGATGTGACAGTTTTTGAAAAAAAAATTTCTAAAAATTCAAAAATGTCAAGAGGATGAGTTTTATTTTTTTTATTAAATCCTGGGGCACATCTTGTGTTGGTGTCATGAGAGTGATTTTTGTTGGGGATAAACTGTATATGGATGAGTAATTTTAAATTTTTTTTAAAATACCAAGAGATAGAATATATATCTCTTGTACTTATATCTCTTTGGTGGGTGATCTTGTATGTGTTTATGATTTAAATAATCATTTTCTTTGATTAAAATTAAATGTGCATGGTATCTTAAAAATAATTCAAAAGTAAATGTTAAACAGCTCAATTTTTAAACCAGAGTTTTTTTTTGAGAAAAATCCATATAACCCCCTGTAATCTGAAAAAATCCATATAACCCCCTGCACCGTTAACTCGGCTGACGAAAGGTAGGGCTGGTAAACGAGCCGAGCAGCTCAGGCTCGGCTTGGGCTCGGCTCGGTTAAAGCTCGCTCAGGCTCGTTCGATTAGACAAACGAGTCGAGCTTGAACAATTTTTAAAGCTCGGTTTGTAAACGAGCCGAGCCCGAGCCTAGACGAGCTCGTTTACTTAACTGAAAAAAGGTTAACGAGTCGAGCCCGAGCCCGAGCCCGAGCCCGAACTTATGTTACTTTCACATGAATAAGATGTTGTGATTTATGAAACGTGACTTCTCAAATGCTAAACAAGATTTTTTTTAGCTAAACGAGCCCGAGCAGAGCCTTGATTCGAGCTTCAGATTGACTTGTTTAACAAACGAGCCGAGCTTTAACCGAGTTTTCTACGAGCCCAACGAGCCGAGCTTGAACACAAAATGAAGCTCGTTCCTGAGCAGAGTCGAGCCCGAGCCGAGCCTGATACTAAACGAGCCGAGCCTGAGCAGGTCAAAGCTCGGCTCATTCGGCTCGTTTACCACCCCTAACGAAAGGCGGACGGAGGGGGTTATATGGATTTTGGGGTTTGATTATAGGGTTATACGGATATATGAAGATTGCAGGGGGTTGTATGGATTTAGGCTAAATTTCAGGGGGTTATATGGATTTTTCCCAAATAAAAATGCATCGAATCTTAATTTTAATCATTGTTTAAATATTTTGCATATATAACATTCAGTTGTCTTTCTCGATATTATTACAGTGACAAAGTAATCCGAGCTTTTTGAATGTTTTAAAATTTACTAATAATTAGATATTTATTGGGTATACGTAATTCTATTAATCAAATTATGTGTTTAATTCATTTAGATTTAAGTATCCATATAGTTTGTATGATTTGTCACATTTAAAAAAAAGTCTTGTTACACAAGCCTCAACTGTTTAGACCTCATTGATAAACCCCATTAGGTGTCTCTCATTGATTGTTTGTTTAACTTAAAAAAAAGGTTAAAAATACAAAATACAACATTACTTTAATTTAAAACTCACGTTTTTCTCTCTCATTAAACCCATCATCACATTTTCTAAATAAAATATAATAAAATATTCAATCCATTTAAAAAAACCTAGTTTTTTCAAAACCAATTTAAAATAAAAAAAAAGAAACCACTGATTATATTCGTGAAAACTAAATCAAAATTCCAATCCTCTAGGGTTTTTTAAAAAGAAACTGAAAAACGAAATCATTCAAAAAATCCATTTTGTCAAAAACAAACACAAAAAAAAAGCCGAATTTTTGTTTGCGGCCTCTCATTCAACCAGAAAACGATGGCGATAAGGAATAATCAACATTTTTTATTTTTTTTTGAATTTTTTTTTGAAATGTTGTTAATTTGATGATTATTTGATTCCAAACATCAGACAAAGTATTTGTGATTGACGTAATGTTTTTTTTCCGATGAATAAAGAAATGAAACACAAATCATAGTATAAAATTAGAGTTCAGAATAAAAGTCAGTTACATTTATAAAATGTAATTTTATTTCAACAATAAATTGCATTAAAAGTGAGTTATATTTATAAATATAACTGACTTTTGTTATATAAAACAATTATTAAAAGTTAGTTGCATTTCACAAATGTAGCTGACTTTTAGATATAATGCATACATGCTCAGATTAGATTAACATGTTACTGACTTCTGAAAAATAATGTATATAAGTCCAAAATAATAGTTGAAATGTAACTAACGTTCGAATGTTACATAATCCATGTCAATATAAAATAATTTAAGATCAAACATTACATGAAAAAAAAAATTGTAATAAAGGCCATATAAAAAACTTTCAGATTTAAAATCTAACACCAAATGCATAACAAGGGATGAAAACCCAAATAAAAATTCTATTTTAGATGGAAAAGAAAAAGAAGTCACAGACGCTATGGGCAGATGCTACTGACATATCACATATATTTTTTTTCACGTAAAACAAAAGAGAGATGACTATTAATTAGGGCTGGTAAATGAGCCAAACAGCTCGGGCTCGGCTCGGTTAAAGCTCAGGCTCGTTCAATTAGACAAACGAGTCGAGTTTGAACAATTTTTAAAGTTCGGTTTGTAATCAAGCTGAGCCCGAGCCTAAACGAGCTCTTTTACTTAATAGAAAAAAGAGGAACGAGCCGGAGCCGGAGCTTATATCACTTTCACACGTATAAGGTATTGTGATATGTAAAATGTGACTTCTCAAATGCTAAATAATTTATTTTTTTTAAGCTAAACGAGCCCGAGCCGAGCCTTGATTCAAGTTTTGGTTTGACTTGTTTAACAAACGACCCGAGTCGAGCTTCAACCGAGCTTTTCACAAGCCTAACGAGCCGAGCTTAAACACGAAATGAAGCTCGGTCCCAAGCCGAGCCAAGCCCGAGCCGTGCCTGAACAGGTCAAAGCTCGACTCATTCGGCTCGTATACCACCCCTACTATTAATTGCTAAAAATCATGGGATTTGATCCTCCATGTCCAGCTAATCACATATCACATGTGATTAAAAAAAATGGGTTTTTTGCATGTATACCATTAAATTTATTTTTATACAACTCTAATAACCTATTTATTTTTAAACCACTAGAATCCGTAGAAATTATGCATATTTATTATGCTAGTTAACTTCCATCTAAATTTCTATTAAAACCGTTAAAGTCTTGGATAAATGACCAAATTACCCTTATTTTTTTATTTTGCATATTTTACTTTACCAAATTCAATATTTATAAAAATAAAAAATATTAATTTTAACATAAAAATGATAAATTTCATCTAAATCTAAACATAAAAATTAAATACACAAACTATTTATTATATAAGACATAGTATTTAGTAATCAATAATGATTTTTGGGCCCCAACTAATAGACCCCAATCCAAGCCCCATGAGGTGACAATCTTGAAATACCTATAGGAGTTAGTTACGATTTGGGTGAGAATTTTCGGTGTATGAAAATACTTCAATTGCACGATCAAAATAAAATAAAAAATAAAAAATCACAGAGTTTTATAAAGATTGATATGCTGCAAAGAAAACAAGCATCAATTTTCATTTTTCATTCAGATTTGATAGTCGATTTTAATTTCAACGTTGAAAGAGAGGATTTCAACGTTTTTCTTTTTTTTTTGTGCGATTTAATGGTGGTGCAAACATCCAGGTTAGGCCTTTCGAACCCTCAAAAAATATCACGATTTACATTTATTTTAGATCTAGATTCAATGGTGGAAGTGAAAACAAACATCGAAATCATTTTTTTTTTCAGTTGGATCTGTGGAGGTTATTAGAATTGCACGGTTCATTTTTTTTTTTTTGTTCGCGATCGATTGTGGTGAGACAATGGCGATCCAATCAAGTTAGATTTATTTCGATCTGAACAATTCATATTCGATCTGATTTTTTTATTACTCATTCGATTCATCACAAACCTTTTTGTTTGTTTATATTTCTATATCAAAATAAATTCCAGATACACTTGTATCTTGATTTTATTTTCAAGCACAATTTGAAGTTTAACATTTTATTTCTCCATGGAATTGATTAATGTTTATTTGATTCCTATTTAATTGCTAATTGTCATATATATATATATATATATATAAAGGCTTGAAAGACTTTTTTTAAAGTATATGTACTGCTAATTAACATGTTTGGTAATTCAAAATCCACATGGTTTTTGTTTGGTTTTAAGATACAACACTGTATCTTAAAATGAATTTTTGACATTTTATTTCTATGGAATTAATTAATGTGTACTTGATCAATATTTAATTGCAAATTGTCATATACGTATATACATATAAAGGTTTGAAGGACTTTATTTGAAAATATATACTGCTAAATAACATGTCCTGTAATTCAAAATCCATATGGCTTTGTATTGGTTTTAAGATACAGCACTGTATCTTAATTTTAATTTTATAACATGTGACTACTTTTCTATTTTTTAACAGGCAGTGAGGAGGATTATATGGATGACACATTTGAAGAATCAAATTATTTGGAAGACATTCATGATTCATGTGAAATGGAAACCAGTTTACCAAAGGAAGTAATTGATTTGGCTGATCAGCAAAATGTGGACGAGATAGTAGCATGTGTAGAACAAATTTTTTTTACCATTTGTATTATTTAACAAATACAGTTATATTTTTCAGATACAACAAATGGATTAAATTAAAATTAAATTTTTTTAAGATACATAAATCTTAATGTGTGATAATAAACCATTGCACAGTACCATGATTTTCAGATATAAGTATCTGATATTACAGGCTAATTGCATCATTCGAAGCAGAATATGAATGGTGTGAACATTGGTGATTTCCCAAATCAAGATACACTGTCAAATTTCAGATACACAGTATTAACGGAAGAAATTCAGATGCACAGAAGGAAAAATTCGACAACTGAGACAGTTTCTTGATTGGATTTCACATTTGCAAGAAGTGCAAAAAATTAATCTAGATACACTGCCGAATTTCAGATACACGGTATTAACGGAAGAAATTCAGATGCACGGAAGGAAAAATTTCACAACTGAGACAGTTTCTTGATTGGATTCCACATTTGCAAGAAGTGCAAAAAAAAAAATGTGACTTTTTTATCAGATACAAATGACCTGTTTTTTTTTTTGTCAAAAAAAAAAAAATACAAAGCGACAGTTAAGTTTTGATTGGCGGAAGAAATCTATCATTTTTTATTCGCCATTGTTAACGGTTTGTTGGGGAAGAGAATAAGATGGATTGAAATCTTGATCGCCTAATTTGTTTTCTTTTTTTTTCATTCATATGGCTTTGTCCAAATCGGAACCCTAACATTCAAATTTTATTGGGGAGAGGAATTAATGGTGCCCCCATTTATGGAATTCGGTTACTTTGGAGAGATGAATTAATGGTGCAGTGGGATTAGGTTACGATTTTAATGAGGATGTTAATCATGATAAGGGTAGTTGTGTAATTGGCCTTTTGGTGGTTAGAAAAGTCAAACAATGGACCAATAGGATTATGCCACCTATTGGGGCTCAATAATGGGGCCTAATTTTTGGGGCCCGGGTAGCAGCACTGATTTAGTAATACTTACTTTAGTTGAAATGAAATAAAATTATTTTGAGAATAATTAATCATATATATTATAAAATGATAAAAAAAATTAAAAAAACCTAGATCTTTATTGGAAGAAAATGAAAAAATTATAGTTTGAAATACCCAAATCAGCCATTTTTAAAAATTATACCTAAAAAAGTCTCATTTCACAGTTTTGAAAACACAAAAGACTAATATGCCTTTATGTAATTAAATCTTTAATATCCCTCTTTATTCCACACTAAAAATCTATTTTTCCTACAAAACAACAATTTCTCTATATATGATGAAAATCAATCCTCTTAGAGGTTTTGTTATTATATATCATACTTTGTATTTCTTATATATATCTTACATGATATTGTTTATCATTTTTCACTGTGTATAATCATAATTTTAATTTAAATTGTGTTGTGTCCCAATGCAGCAGATGATATTTTAGTATTCTAAATCTTTATTCACATTTTTTATTTTTTTGCTATTTACATATTTTTATGATATCATTAGTACATATCCATTTAAAAAAAACATCAACATTTAATGGAGTTCATCATTAAAAACTCAAATTATATTGGTACATATTTCACAAAATCCACCTAATTACAAAGAATTTACAATAAAAAAAATTGATCTACATGAAAATGTGTTAAATATATTAATAAAATTAAGAGGGTGAAATATTTTAACAAAGTTAAGAGATATGGAATGTATTAAGGATCTAATTGCATAAGGGTAGATTAGTCTTTTGTGTTTTCAAAATTGTAAAATGAGACTTTTTTAGGTATAATTTTAAAAAGTGGCTAATTTGGGTATTTCTAACTTTTAATAGATTTTTTTAGTCATTTTCTTTTTTATAAAATCATGCCACATAAACAACAATTATAAAACCATATTTTATAAAATCATGCCACGTAAGCAACAATATTAACTGACTCATTGATTAAAGGGAAGAGTTACAAAAAAAAAAGACAAAAATGATAAAGCAACCATTAATGATTATGCCACTTCATGAGATTTATATGAGACCTATAAGATGACCATGTGAATCATTATTGTTAAAAAAATTTATTGATCTTAGCTATGGTTACTGCTATGGCATCCATTTTATATATATATATATATATATATATATATGACAAAAAAACATCCTGATTTATAAAAATACACATATTATATCGTATAAAAACTTGCCCAATATTTATCATACTTGAGCTTCGTGACCACATTTAACCCCAAAACATACATAACCCATTAATCGGTTTGACCTAAGATTTTATCAAACTGTATTAAAAATCCTGATCATGTTCAAACCACTCAAAACTTTGATAGAATTTGAAGGACGAAAAATGTGGCAAAATAAACATAAAATACAAAATATATATATATGAACGTTGAAAATGAAAATCTTTTTTATTTCTGTTAAAAACCCAAAAAGTATTACATCAAAATGAAATGAAATGCATCGAATTATACATTTCTTGATACAAGCTACGTACAAAAAAATTTACAGTCATTTGAAAATGTATTTGAAATTTTTTTACTTAAAACAGTTTTTAGAAAGTAAGAAAACACATTTTTCTTGGAGTCCTTAATGAACTGTTTTTTTATAAAGAAAATATGTTTTTAACTTGGGCACCGGTATACTAAATTCTTTTTACAGTTTAAAATATAGTCTTATATATATTGTTATAAATAGAATGAAACATATTCATCATTAAACGAAATATATACTTATTAACTTTTTTTACATTTATTAAAAATAAATTCATTCTACTAAAAATAAAACGACGTACACTTTTTATCAAAACATATATCACATTAAATGATCTTTATTATATAAAAAATGAGAAAAAAATATACATGATCTACGTTGTAGGCAGCTAAAAAGCACATAGTCCTACATTTAAATTTGAAATGCAATATTTTTCCAATAAAAAAAGGATAATTCATTTTTAATCCCTAAGAGGGACCTATCCATAAATTATTTAATTTGTTTTTGTCCCTAATGGAGACTAAAAAGAAATTATTCTTAAATTCTGAAGACTAAACCCAAATACAAAGAAGTAAGGAATCGATCACTAAATATGATGGTTTAGAGAGATTTAAAAATAAAAAAACCCTAAAAAAAATCCCCCCTCCGGCCATTTGAGTGTGAGTCGATGATGAATAAGATCAGCTTGAGACGTCTAAAAGTTCCATTGATCGGACGGCTATGATATTCTTCATAAACCTTTGATCCTCTTCTTCAAAATCGAGGCGCTGCATTTTCTGTTCTGTTCATCTCTCTCTCTCTCTCTCTCTCTCTCGTTCGAAAATTTGATGGAGCGCCACTGAAGAACACGACGAGCCGATTTGATGTTCAGGCTCTTGTTTCATACGATTGCCTCAGTCTGTAATCAATTTGCAAACCATCCCACCAAAAACCCATCCTGGTAATTGTGTACATTGAATCCTGTTGAGGATTAAATTTGTCCATATAGAACCAGTCTTGATTATTTTTATCGGGGTTGAACAATTTCAATCTTCATCATTTCCCTTCAGAGCATATATATGGTTCCTCTTTTTTAATTCAAGTCATGACTGTTTTTCATTTTGCTGTATCCCATCTGCTATCATATGAGTTGTTAAATAATTTTTTTTATGTTGGTTGCAAGTTAAAATTTATGTTGAAAGAACTTTTGCACAATGCGGTACAAATTCCCATAGTAAATGCAATTGTATGGTTTGAGCTGTAAACAAGCCTGAAATGAATTCTTATGTGCAATTAGCCCCTTGATTGTAGAATGATTATTCTCTCAGTCAATGTTGACTGATTGTTTTCTTTGTAAAAAAAAAAAAAAAAAAATGTGTCCTATATGTATTTGGGATGCTTTTCTAAAAACGTTAAACACGATTCGTCTTATTTGAATTTTTGTGGAAGTTTTCCTTGATCCCAAACATGATTTGGTGAATGTCATGTATGTAGCAAGTTAATCGGCTTGAGATAATGCCAAGTAAGCTGTACATTGCTGCAGCTGGGAATCCTCAAATCCGGCTTTATACAGTTAACTCAAAGAGTAACCAACCGATATGTCTTATTTGATAAATCCAATGATAATGTGGCCAATTTTGACAGTTGTCGAAGATATTATATTTACTATACTGAAGGGTTCTTCATTTCTTTGGGCTGGCATTCACATAATACAATTTTAGTAGCTGTGTCGTCTGTTTCCATGTCTGTGTACTAGGAAGGCCAACATCTTCAGTCATTTTCATCAAAAAAGAAAAAAGAAAAGAAACTTCATCAATGAATCATCAACATGCTTGTCCGCATGTTTGCATATAAGACAAGGCTCAAGCTTTTCCATAGAATACCTTGTTGTTTGGATGCAACCTGTTCCTTACTTGCATTCACGTTCTGTCCCTCTCTCTTTTCAGGTTACAACCTTTGATTCACATGCTAACAATGTGATGGCGGTTAGATTCCAATGTGATGGAAAGTGGATGTATTCAGGTTCTGAAGATGGCACAGTAAAGATTTGGGATTTGAGGTATTATCACTGACACATTGACTTGATTGTGGAATATGGTTAAAAGGTAACCATTTATAGATATATGCTGATGTGCCGCATAAGACTTTTTATGCATGGCATGGAAAACCTGGATTTTTGCAGAGATCCCCACAAATTCAATGTGATCTCAGTTCTTATTTTGTAGCATATGGAAACCAAGCTCCAATACATGCATGGCTGCTTGCGACTAGTTGATTTATTTCAGCTTGAACATTAGGAAGAAAATTATTACCTTGATTACCAGGTGACAAGAAAAAACTAATTTCATTGCACATAGGAAATTAGCAAAGTAACTAACCTGAGGAAAGATCAAAGTATTATATCTTTTGATTAGAATTACCAAAATTGTCAGGAAATTTGTTCTATGCAAAATATATTCATGCAACAATGGACCATTTTGATTTTTTCAAGGATGTGCTCCATAGCTAACCATATTTGATGGATAAATTATTATGTTTTCTTTTGTCAATTACCAAGGAGAAGATTAAACCACCTCTTGGCTAGTTGGTAGAGGTATCCCCTGTTTATTGAGGGGTCGGGTTCGTGTCTCACTCATGTTGGTAGGATAAGATTTAACGGAAAAAATCATTACCTGCCAAAAATTTACTAAGTGTTACTATGAGTGCTATTGAAGGAATTAGTAAATTTGTGGCTTTGTTTGTGTACTTTTCTCCCTCATCATGTGCAGTGAATTTGAGCCAGACTCAATGCACGAACCTGCCCCATGAGAAATTTCTTTAACATGCGTAATAAAGTTCTAAAAGTCATGTGAACCTATTTTCTTAAATCCCAGAAGGATGCTGGATCATCAATCATCATTGTTTTCCCGAAAACTATATTGATTGCCATTTTTTTTGGTGATTAGATTGCAACCATAGTTCAAAATCATGTGCGGACCGCATGTGCGGCGGGGTTCACACATGGCATATGCGGCCGCATGTACCGAACATGCGGTCGCACATAGGGTAAGGCAACCGTTCGAACTGAATTCGAACGTTCAGAGGACGTTCGAATTGCATTCGAACGGCTTTCGAACGGTATGTTGCCGTTCGAATTACCGTTCAAACGACAATCCAAACTTAGAGGTAGGTTTTACCGTTCGAAGTCAGTTCGAACAGAACTTCGAACGCCCTCTTACCGTTCGAAGTCCGTTCGAACTGAATTCGAACGTGCACCGCATATTGGGGTGAATGTGCGCCCGGGGGCACACATCAGCATGTGCGGCCGCACGTACCGATACGTGCGGCCGCACTTCAAACTATGATTGCAACTTCTGTCACAGTATATTAAACCTAATCAGATTCAGTATCTTACATCGATGATATCATTTTTGGTTCTATGCAACATCAATCCTACTAGTGATCTTTGGCTCTTTGCTGCCTTCGGTTTTCTTGAACACCAACTTGGTCATCAACATCCCAAAAAATATAACTCAAAATATTTGGACTTGTGACGATAATGATGTTTGAGGAACTGATTATTTTTATTTTTCAAATATTGGAGTTGCACATTGTATCTATTTTCTTGATATGGTTGTTGGTCTTTGATCTGTGTATTTTCTGTGTTTCTGTGCATTATGAAAAATATGAATGATTTTCTGTGCATTTGTCTGAGTTTTGACATGCGTGTATGCGCATGTAAATGAATAAAAATAATATTAATCAAAGTTCTCCAACTGTTTTTGTATGGTACATCAAGCCTTTTGTTTCAGCAAAATTATTAAAAAAAGGAAAAAAACAGAGACTCTGTTGGACTTCATTTGGATGGATTGTATACAACAGTCTAACAAGGGTTGACCATCTAACTTAATTTACTGAATTTATAGAATTTTATTTCATACTCGCATAATTTACATCTATCCAAAACAAGTTCACATTACATCTCATCAATAATTGTGACCTGTTTTAGTTTTTCTGTCTCTTACAACTTTATACTTCCTTCAGATGTTTCAACTTTGTCATATTCTTTGGTTGTCATCTCTTTTTGTCACTTCAACATTCTACTAAGTTAAATTGAATGAATTGCATATAATTATTTTTGTCACGGTTTGGCTGGATGCTTTGTTAATTTGTGTTTATGTTAATTATAACAGGGCCCGTGGTTCTCAAAGGGAATCCGAAAGTCCTGCACCTGTAAACACTGTTGTCCTACATCTTAACCTGGTCAGACCACCAAAGGTTCTTCTGACCAATGCATTGTATGGTAGGACATCTACATGAAAATTAAACGTATGAATTACTCCTCTCTAACATACGTTTTGAATTTCATTAGAATGAAATTTTAATCAGGTCTAAGAGTTTCCGGGTGATAAAGTAATACCTTGATTTTTTCCGTTGCCCTTCCTGCATAGAGAATATTACTTGATATATTAAGTGATTTCCAATATAACGTGCTAGTTTATTGCACACTTTCATACTCTTTAGCCAATGCTTTGGTGCCGCAATGTGATCCAAATTTTGCATGTCTAAACTATAATATGATAAGAGCCCAATGACACACATCAGTATAAACCTTCTATTTGGCTCAAACCTCTGCATAATAAATACATAGTTAGTAATATCCAGCAATAAAAGAAAAATCTTAAATAGTGGATTCCTGTTGTTGGTTTCATTTTCTTTTCATCTCTTTCTCTTACTGTTGGATTCTTTGCAGCATTCCATTTATGTAGAAAATGATAATTTGAATCATATTCACTATTTCTGAAGAAATAAAAAGTGAAATATGAGTGATCCTCCAATCTGAACTTGATCCTGACAAATCACCAGCTGTTTAATCTTGGAAAGTAGACTGAACAGCTTTTACCACTCATTGTCAAGAAATGTGTGATTATACAAGTAAATTATGTTTAGTTTATTGAAATGGATGTTACTTTTCATGCCATATTTCTTCTTTTTTTCTTATATGTTGTTTCACAATCTAAATGCTGCTTGCTTTGCTAGGCTGGTGTTTGTCTGCTTGGCTGCTTCCATATGGCTTCTTGTAATCTGAAATTGTCGATGCTTGTTTTCATTTATGCACTTATAACTAATATTCTTTGGTCCAATTGAATGTGGTTTTGCAGACAGAACTAATTTCTGGTGATCAAAATGGAAATATTCGTGTATGGGATTTGACTGCAAATTCATGCAGTTTGGAGTGGGTAAATTTTCAATCATTAGCGCATTTTTTATTACAAAAAATCTTCAAGTTCAGTGTAATTTATTTGCATCAACTTGATGCAGGTTCCAGAGCATGACACAGCTGTGAGATCACTGACAATGATCTGGGATAGGAGCTTAGTTGTTGCTGCAAATAATTGCGGAACATGCTACAGTAGGCGCGTGCTGAAAGGAAATCAGGTTTCTCTGTCACCATATCATGAAATGTTTTCAGTTGTAATATCATGCACTAGATTCGTTATAATGTCAATTCCATCTGATGCAGGCCTTAACTAGATTTGAACCACTGAACAAACTGCAAGCACATGATGGTTACATACTTGAATGTCTACTGTCTCCTGAACTCTGTGATCTTCAAAGGTCTGTCTGATGGCCCACAGATCAGTTTCTTTGAAGGATTTTTATTTTAAAAAAAAAGGATTTTGAAATTATGTGAAATTACTACATTAAGATCCTTGAGGTGACTCTTCCTTGTGCTCATTGGTGTTGTTCACAGGTATCTGGTCACTGCATCCTCTGACCACACAGTCAAGGTATGGAATGTTGATGGTTTCACCTTGGAGAAAACTCTGACAGGTATATGATTTAAATATACACACACACACATATATTGCTACTCAATTGATATAGAAATATAGTATTGTGTTAAATCTTCTCGATAACAGAATGTATGTTCGTCATCCTTTTCACCCTGTTTCATTAATCCACAACTTTATTTTATGTTTCTCTTAAATCATGTTACATTTCATGTTTGACAAGTTGTTTATGATTTAGGACATAAGCGATGGGTATGGGATTGTGCATTTTCGGCAGATGGAGCCTTTTTACATACATGCAATGGCATTCAGTTCTCACACCCCTAGCAGCCTTTCACTTTAGCAGAAGTATATAGTATGTTGAGAGGTGACATGTGACGTCTTTCCATTTGGGCTCCTTTGGATAAAATCTTTGTCTTTAACCAATTGATGGTATAAACTCTGTTCATAACATTCTTCCATGCGCTTCTATATGGAATGCATTGAGTTATTGATTTCTGCAGTATCTTCTGATGCAACTGCAAGATGTTGGTCAATGGCAATGGGGGAATGCGAGAGAGTGTACAAACAATACAAGGCGATCATTTGTTGCGCTCTTGGCAATAAAGCAAAACCCCCATGTATGCTCCACCACCGATGAGGTATGACCCCTTCATGAATTCATGCTTAGCATGTATGTGATATAGCGTATGTTTGATACGATTAATCGAGCTCCGATACAGGTGGAATGCCACTCTGCAAGACTATGTATGTGCTTGAGCTCATAGTGAAGGCTGTCAGGGTTCAACACAGGACCAATTTTTACCCCAGGTACGCGCTGGTGATTCCACTCTCTAACACACATAACGATGGTTATAAATGCATATACGTATAGAAATATTGTATACATTGCTGTACATATCAGTAAATACACTATTTGAGTGACATTTGGGGCAATAAAATGCACCAGTATACCATGAAAAGCCAAGGAGGCAGGTACCAAGTAATATAACATGATTAACCATACAATATCGTATATGAAAATTCATTCATTATTTTATTTATATTTTTCAAATAAATATAAAACGTGGGATAAAAGTGAGGATAGAAGAGCTGCTAAGAAGACAGTCATTAAACACGGCCCACCCATTTAAACCATTTATATCATTATAAATTAATATGATACATAAATAAATTTAAGCTATCACATATTATTATTACTACAATTGATAAAAGGGAAAATATCCAAAAAAAGGTCCTGTAAAGATAAGAAATACTTAAAACAACTACTTTTAAGAATTCTATATAAAAAAAAGTTTCTTTAACAATCTTGGAACTTTTTCCTCAAAAAAATAAATAAATCTCGTAACCTAAAATAACATAAATGACTTTCTCTTATAATTTTAAGTTCTCTTACTATATTTAAAACTTTTCATATCATCATCTAATTGAAAAATAATGTTAGTATAAGAAATCATTTTAATTTGAGAGTGATTTTACATATTTTAAATTTTCTAAATATGCTATAAAAATATTAATATTGTCAAAATTGTCATTCTTAATTTGCAAGATTTGTTTTTGGATTTTTCTTGCCTTTTTAAAGTTTTTTTCAGTTTTTTTTGTTATTTATATCTTATAAACATCTCTTATCTTAACATATATAATTGCCTCAAAAGATTTTATAAATTTTAAAAATATCTAAAATATATTTTATAATGAAATGTTTTAACTTTTTACAATTTAACTTTTAACTGTGTATTTAGATATACAAAAATAATAATAAATTTCATGCACAAGTAAAAAAAATATTTATTATTTATTAATGTTCTTTAACTGTGGTGTTGTGGTGATGTTTATATAGTGATAACATAAGGTAGTCAAATCATTTTACTTTTATAAAATGTGAAAGAGACTTTTTTTAAGTAGAATTTTAAAAAATGGCTGATTTGGGTATTT
Organism: Acorus gramineus; assembly: GCA_030737835.1. Lineage (NCBI taxonomy): Eukaryota > Viridiplantae > Streptophyta > Magnoliopsida > Acorales > Acoraceae > Acorus > Acorus gramineus. The sequence goes on from CM060854.1 coordinate 3,090,239, forward strand.
TTAATATTTAGATGATTTTTTTTAGTATTTTTCTTTGATAAAACACCTAAAGTATGTTGTTATTATTTGGTGAAGAATATATGAACATTATTAGTTAACATTATATTGTTGATATAATTAGTATCCATTTCTTCGGTATATCTTTTGGTGGTTCTATTTAGCAACATGTATTTTTTTGGATTTTCAATGAACATTCTACGGTTAAATCTGACGTTCTCTATTTTTTATTTGTATAAAAGAATATCTTTTTTTATGGATAGAATTAAATAATTTATTTCATAATGTAAATATGTGAAAACAATGTATAAGGATATTGTGGTATTTTCTTCATGTTAATAGAAATTCCACAAAAATGTGATAGAAATTAACTAAAATGATACATATGCATAATATTATAATATTTTAATGATATAAAATGGAATAGATTTTTTTTAATGGCATAAAAATAAATAACATATCCTCTGATGCATATATACAAAAAAAAAAAAAGCCTTAATTAAAATACATCCTCGTAACTGTACCAGGAAAAAAAGACATCATTTATTCGGTTTTGAATATTCAAAACAATAACTAAGAAAACCACAAGCTGAAAAAAAAAAAAAGGCAATTCAAAATGATAATAACATAGAAGATAACTATGCCATATTTTGAAACGGAAAAATTCATAAAAACCCCTGTAATCTATCCGAAATTCAAAACTCCCTGACTCTTTTTGAAATCTATATAACCCCTTGAAACACTTATATGTAAATCCATATAACCCTTGAGATAAACTTCTGTTCATGGATAATGAATATTTTGTTTGGTCAATCCTGGTTAAAAACATAGCATATCAAAAATCTTTTACAATGTATTAAAAATATGAAAAATTAACTATAAATGACGATTTTACATCTCCGAGTAGAGTTTTATAATCCATTTAAAGGGGTAAAATTGTTATTTACAGAGGATTTTTCACATTCTTAACACATTGTATGCGGTTTTTGGAATATTGTGTTTTCAACCAGACTTAATCAAACAGAATATTTTTCATATGTCGATAGAAGTTTTAACTCAGGGGACCATTTGGATATACAAAGGTTTAGAGGGTTATATGGACTTGATTATATAGATTCGGGCATTTTAGAAGGGGTTATTTGGATTTTTCCCATTAAAGTAAGCCACGTCAATCGAACGGTCAGTTCAATTTCGCGCGTTCATGAAAACGAATCTGTCCCTCCAATTTAAACCCCCACTTCTTCCCTCTCAATCTCCCTCCGAAGCGCCTCCCCTGTTTTTCTTCTTCCTCTTCCCCGTCTTTCATCTTTGAAATCCTCTGTTGGAGTTGTGCTTCTTCGCCAGATCTTCTTCTCTCAGCAGCGTTTCATCAAGTAAACACATTCGACCCACTCCTTTTATGAAATTCTTTCGTTTGTTTTTGTTTTTATTCAATTTCGTGATTGTTTCCACAGTCTGTTTTGAATATCAATTAAATGAAACCTTTAGAACTAGCTCTCTCACACTTTTTTGCCTTGTTCTTTTTATCTTCTGTTCTCTTGCATTCACTGTTAGTAATCGATCTCAGCCGGTTTCGTTTTATTCAAATTTGTGATCGAACAGAACAAATTATCTTGATGTCTGTTATGGTTTCTTGGTCTTCTTGTAATGGTTTTGGTTTTTATAAAGATTTTGTTTGTTTTTATTCAATTTCATGATTGTTTTCACAATCTGTGTTGTACATCTTGGTTTTCACATATGGGTTCATGTTTTTCATTTCAATTTTGTGTGAACACAGTCAGAACAGAACGTGTTGTCTTGATGTAAGTTTTTGTTGTTTTTGTAATGCTGTGATCCGGTGATTGATTTTCTTGGTGTTTTCTCTTGGTATTCGAGCTTTGCCGGTTTTGTTTATTTTTTAATTCAAATTTGTGATTGAACAGGACAAATTTTCTTGATGTGTTTCTTGGTCTTCTTGTAATGGTTATGGTCTTTAAAAAGATTTTCATTTGTTGGTGATTTTAGAGGGAGGATTTTCGATGGGCAATTGCAATTGCACAAGTCTAAAGGAGGAAAATAGTGAAGTCTATGAAGCTCCATTGGTGCCTCCAATCACATCAAATGAAGAACAGATTCTGGAGTCATCTCATTTGAGGATCTTCTCCTATGAAGAACTTAAGATTGCTACTAAACAATTCGGCAACAAAAGCAAGCTTGCAATTGGTGGCTTTGGCTGTGTCTACAGAGGTCGAATATGGGACACAAACAATAGAAAAAGAGTGGAGGTTGCTGTGAAAAGAATCGCATCGGGTTACAATGAGAGCGTCTGTGCTTTACTCGCAGCACAATGGATTGTGAGTGCAAGTTTCTCTTTTTTTTTTTTTCTCTTCCTGTTTAAGTTCAATTTGATTTGATTGTTGAAGCTCATCAGGTGTTTTAGCTTATCTTCGTTGTATTTGTTTTGGCTGTGCAGACAGAAATCAAGTACCTGGGAGACTTACGCCATCCAAATCTTATCAGATTGATTGGGTACTGCCGCGAGGAACGAAATCGCGTTTTGGTGTACGAGTTTATGAAGAGAGGGAGTTTAGAAGAATGCCTCATCAAGAGTGAGTTCATATAAATAGGGCGAAATAGGGTTGAATAACCTCATAAACCTTACTACATGAATTTAATAGTTTTGTGCGTAATGTTTTTACATGGGCAACAGATTTATCGTGGAATCATCGGATGAAGGCAGTTCTTGGGGCTGCCAGAGGTCTGTCTTTCCTGCACAGCGAAATGAATCGAAATCCTACGATAATTTACAGGGATTTCAAATCTGCAAATGTGTTACTTGATTCAGTAAGTGATACAAGTTATTGTTCAGTTTTAATGTTTTTTTTTTTTTCTTTTCAAAAAGCTCTAACTCTCTTTTTTTGTCAACAGAACTATAATGCAAAGCTGTCCGACTTTGGTTTGGCCATTGACTGCCCAGCACACGCTGTAACCCATGAACATCATGAAACCATGGGCACGGAAGGCTACGCAGCCCCTGAGTATGAACTAGAAGGTATGCTTTGCAACCCCAAAGTTGTTCTCTGGTTATATATAAATCACAGGCATTTGATCAAGCTTCGCGAAGGTTGTAAAAGAAATATACTTTTGAGTCGATTTTCTCTAAAAATTGATGCATTATGGGTATTGTAGGAATTGTGACACCGAAGAGTGATGTATACTGCTTCGGAGCCGTCCTTGTAGAGGTGCTTTCAGGCCGCCTGGCATCAAACCAACACAAATTGGTTGAGTGGGCAAAGCCTAACTTGAATCCAACGCGTCTCTCTTTCGTGTTGGACCACCGGCTAGGACAGAAATACTCATTAAATGAGACTCGGGAGGTCGCAGCATTGGCTTTGCGGTGCCTCGATGAAGATTATATGAACAGGCCATTCATGGCTGAAGTATTGGAAGAACTCGAACAGGCTATTCATGGTTGAAGTGTTGGAAGAACTCGAACAGGCTATTCATGGTTGAAGTGTTGGAAGAACTCAAGGCACCAACAAGGACCAACACTTAGATTTGTTAAGCTTCAATGTTAAAAAAACACTTGATTTTCCCTCTGTTACGAAATTGACTCTTGGAATTGCCAATGTGATAGAAATTTTTCTGATGTGTGTATGATTCATTTTAGTTGGGAAACATGGTATACAAAATGTGAGCAAAGTACACAGACAGGTGTGAAGTGCCAAAGAAAGCATGCAAAATGTATGTGTGCATGAAACACAATATCAGCTCGCAAAGGGGCAACATCAATCAGTCCATGAAAGGGTAACATCCTCGCCGGAGACAGTGACATCAACCCGCGATGAAACGCAGAAGAACAATACTGGAACTAGAAAAATTGGAAAACTGTTACACCCATGTACAGGAGGCAAGTCGAGTCATAGGACCACGCTACAAATGAGTGACAATTCAAACACAAGTAACCAGCATTCTCAAACAATGACTTACATACATGAATTTAGATTGAAACCAATCGATTGAAGGATGTCCAATTAGCCAGCTAAGATCATAGCAATAAACTATTGATTAAAACAATTAATAAAAAAACAGAAAAAATCATCAGGTGATACTAGTTTAGTTTTCATTATTTCTCCTTGGTCATCCATCCTGGAGCGCCTCGAGGGCTTTCACTATTTGTGCCATAGATGGCCTGTACGCGCGCTTCGTCTGTATACACTGAAAAACCAATGATATGAGCTTTTGGGCCTCCATGAGTGAATACTGCCCTTCGAGCTGGGGGTCGAATATGATGCCGCTATTGTTATTCAAATATCGTGCCACCCAATCCATCAGATCCAGTCGATCTAGTCGGCGGCCAATTTTGCAATCTGAGCGGCCAGATAAAATTTCTAAGAGAACAACACCGAAGCTGTATACGTCACACATGGGATTTGGATACTCTTCAAAGAATTAAAAGTGATTTGTATTAGTTTATACACATGCTCAACAAAATTGGGAGTGGAACAATATAGTTATTGATCTGATTTATAGTCATATCAATGGAGAATCTATCTTAACAAGAGTTGAATATGTTCATGCTTGAAAGCTAGTAAATGAAGGTAATAAGAATGACACAATATCAAAGCATACCTGGTTGTCCTGCGACGGAGTCTGAGTACTTTGATAAAGGATGTCTCAATGAGACAAATTCATAGATCTTCGCATTATACTCCTATAAAAAAAATGAAAAGTTATTTTCCCTTGATATATAAAGAAAAAGAATTTCGTGAGAAAGAAAAAATCAATTGGAAAATACATAATAGGACAGTTCTTAATCTCACTTACAGAATCAAGAAATACATTAGAGGTTTGGAAATTCCCCCATACAATTCCTACACTGTGCAAGAAAGCTAAACCCTTGGCAACTCCAAGAGAAATCTTTATTCGGCATTTCCATGACAGAGGCTTGAAATCTGAGCTCCCTGTATCCAATATATGTGCACAAGAAATATAAGCAAGATATAACATGATCTCTCAATGAGGATATAACATTGAAACATTACAAAGACTTGTAAATTCAGGTTATATTTCATTAAAATATTTAAATTTAGACAAAACCATCAAATCGATCTGACAATCTAGCATAACAAACTCTAGTTCAGACATATAATGCATCAAGTAAATATTTAACTTGTTTAACATGTAAATGATTGAATAAGGCATATTGTTAATGAGACATGATTTAATCAAGAATTGACCAATAATTGAGAGTTTTATAGGTAACAAACCACCAGAATGCAAATTAACGAAACAAAACAATAAGGAACATGAAGAACTCACTCCTGAAGTGGCGTCCCCCCAATCTTCCATTTGGCATGAACTCATGCACCACCAGATAAGTCCTATCCTTCACGCAATACCCGATCAATTTTACTAGATTTGGATGGCGTAGCTTTCCCAAGTACATTATTTTTGCCTGCGCATCCAAACATATATAGATCACCTACAAATTACACCTGATGTGTTCAAGAACATTTGAACAAGAAAAAACACACACTCACCAACCACTTTTGGTGTTCTCCAAAGCTAACTGGGCAGACCGGCATCCTATGCACAGTAACCTGCATACCAGTTCTAAGCAATGCCGGTTTGAGTGTATGTTCATCTATCCAACCAAAGGTGACATTATATGGAATGCATTCAAAGTGCTTATTCCTGGTAGCAATCTTGAGTTCTTTGAGTGAGAACTTCTTTAAATTGGATGACTGTAATATCTCTCCCTCTCTTCGTTGGACCGAAGGTGCCAAAACTATAGAGATTCGGTGACATCAATGCTAATTCATATATAAAAAAAAGAATTTCAAAAAACATAATGCAATAGATTATGGGTCACACATACAAAGCCCCCTATAAAACCAATAAATTAAGGAAAAATGTTAGATGCAACTCCATTTACAACCCTGTCCACAGTGCACACATGTTTTGATTTTAAAAAATAGTACATAGATCCATTTATTAAGAATGTTAAAATTTCTGACGTGTTAGACAATTGCATGTATATGGGATTGCATTAAAAAGGATTGTATGTCAATAATTAATTAAATCCAAAAGCTTTGCCCCTCTCAAAAGCTTTGTGTGAAGCATTCAATATTTTCATGGAGGAAATTAAAGGTCAACACCTCTCTCATGAAGACTGGCTTAAAGTAGATTCCGATGACGATGATTACTGGTCAATAATGACTTACTTTGGTCAATCTCATTAGTATCGAACTGTAAATCTAACTTCACAATTTATTTTTCGAACTACACAGTTAAATATTAGGTACATGCTTCACTCTCTTATTGTTTTTTTGACTTTTGAATCCCATCTCCCCTCTGTTTCCAGCACTTCATGTTCCTTTTGTTTATATGACTTTTGAAGCTTGTACATTCATGTACATTTTGAAAAGTGAATGAAATTCACATATTTACCGAGCAACATAATAATAACAATAAAACTCCTACGTAGCTCACCAAAATCCAATCTTGTGTAAAAAGCACAAAAAATTCCATATAAATCATAGGCTCTAACAAAACCAAAACAAATCTACTCAGACACTACAATAAAGGGTATGCAAAGAAGAATGAAACCTAATAAGCACCTGTAATCGAAAAGCTGCTGTTGTAGGGAGGACTTTTGGGTTTCTTTGGGGCGACGAAACACATATAGTTCCCCATTAGAGATCACCCTCCTTCGCCCCTGATGAAGAGATTAAAAAAAAAAAAAAACACTTTATTTGGGTAGCTGATTTAGGTTGAATTGGATTTCTATCTACTTTTATATATGTTAAAGGTGATTTACATTAGAGATTTATTAGATTCCGTTATAATAAGAGAGAAAAAAGGGGGTACGTCCCTCATCTCATCTACACCAATTATTTGGATTTTTATTTTTAATATATTATGCTATTTATTAGATCGATCTTTTCCTTCTTTATCATTTTTTTTTAAGTCCTCAATTTCAAAACTACCTTTTAAAATTTGAGATTTTTATTTTTAAGTTCATGTAAATTATATTATTTATTAATAATTTTCTTCTTTTTTTATATTTCCTTTTAAGTTTAGTCTCTCTACCAAACAGTAGTTTATAAACCGTTTGTTTGTGAAATATGATTTTTATTTTTAAATCCCTGTAAATTATGTTATATAATGATTAATCTTTCTCTTCTACATATTGCATTTTAAGTCCCCGGATTCAAACGGCTTATTCATTTTTAATCCTTGCATAAAATATCCGTCCATTTATGGCTAACTGATAGTTAAAATTCTTAAATTACTCATCCCTGAATGATAGAAACTCTCAATGAAACCATTTTAAACATTTTATTACCAAGATATTGATTTTCTGGTTCAACGTATCTTTAGCTTCAATTATTTAATACTTCAAAGTTCAAATAAATGATAGTGTGTAACCACGTAACCAAGATTTCATAACAATAGGAGAAAATCTCAAATCCTTCGTGAGTGAGATATTTAATTATAAATAAATAAATAAAAAGTAAAATAATAGTAGCTAAATGTTAAAAAATATATAAATATGTTAGATTCTCATAGAATTACTAATATCTAAATAAATAAAAGTTTAAAACCATGCAAAATAAATTTTTCATTGACTGCATACAAATTTTTTAATGATATTTAAATTTTTAAATTTTAAATTTTAAACATACTGAAAATATCTAATTTAATATTTTACAATTTTCAATAAAAAAAAACATTTAAATCAAAATTCAATAATGACAAAATCCTCAAAATTTGGTTATGTAATCATTTTTTTTTCTTATGTAATTAATTCTAATTAGACAGCTAAGACTATAAGCCTATAAGAGAATGCAATCTTACATTAAGTGGACATATGTAGTATTGAATAACATTGAAATTGTCACTGAACACTTAACAATGCAAATAACATAGTTTATAAAGACTTAAATGTTGCCAAAAAGTAAAAAACAAATAGAGGGTCATTTATGTAAATAATATTTTGAGGAGGTTACTTTTAGCATTGATTATAAAACTAAGATTAATTTTAAAAAATCCTCAAAAGTAAAAAGCTCGGAATTTGGGGGTCAAACTTTGTTGCTGGACCTAGTTTTCTGGAAAATTAGTTACACAGAAGTGTTTAGATGTCTCCTCAAAATGTGGCATTTGAAGAATGATTTTAGTAACCATCTCAGATTCCTTGTTTTGGGATCCACATAAAAAGAAGGTACACCCGGTTTTCCAGATATCATTTGTTTTCATGAGTATTCTCAAATATTCACCCAAGATATTTTTATATGAATTACCATGTACTTTATTTATTTGATAAGATGATAAATGTTTTTAAATATATAAAAGTAACATTATTTAAAGATATTTTGAGATATGATAAAAATTGGAAAGAGTTATTTAATATTTTAAAATATTTTTATATTTTTTAAAAATTTGTTTTGGAAAATAGACTATATATATTTCAAAAATATATGTTAAAAATTATCCAAGAGTTGGTTTGATAATATAAATTATGTGTTTAAAAACCGACTTTCTCTTATGAAATATTTTCAAAAATACTATTAATCCTAAAATCACGTTAACAATTGATAAAGTCATGAAGGTTTGTTGTGTAGGATTTAAATGGATGTTACCATGTTAGTTTTGTTTTAGAGAAAAAAAAGGATAGATTAGATTATCTAAATCAACATATCATAATCTTTCTTTTCGTTTTAGAGAATAACTTGAAATCCAAAGTATTAATGTTTGCTATTATTTTTAAAAAGATTATCTCATGCATTTGTAGATTTACTTAAATTTCTTTATTTTTTTAAAAATATTATCTTATATAAAAATAAACAATAGTTATATTTTTGTAAATTTATTTAATCTTTTCCAGAGAAAAACTATTTCAGTACTACCAAACAGAGAAATTAATTTTTCTGTAAAACTATTTCAGTGATACCAAATGCTTGATTTGGTTTTTATTTTTCAGGAAAATGTTATCCATGTAAAATAAATTCTAGAAAAACTCAAATTACATGGAACCAAATGGACCTATGTTTGGATCCACCTTATGTAGTCAAATTGGATCCCCCTCCCCATCACAAAGGCTTAACTATTACAATACATCCATATTAAACAACCATATTTTATGTCTTTTTAGAATTGATCATATTCTTCTTTTATCCACTTGTTTATTCTCAATTCTCAAAACAAATGGGGCGATTAAAAGTGCACGCACCATGTTAATTCAAGTCCAGTTAATTCATTGGATATGGCATTTTTTCTATGAGAAAAAACAGAGACTGCTTGGAAATTTCATGAGAGAGTGGCTGAAAAATTAAGTACTATTAAAAAGTACAACATAGGATCAGTTTGTTAACTCTAGTCCAGAATGAGAATTCATCATTTTCAGATGTTTCGGTAGATGAAAAATGAGTATGCGTGCCAACATAACCTCAGACACACCCGTTCCTTTAGCTTTGATATCAACCAGAATGGGTGCACTCCACGGCCAAATGAGAACAACCATATGTCACATAGAGAACTTGACAAGGTTCGTGTTCAAAACAAAACAAAAGCTTGACCCGCTTCATGGGTTGTGAATATGGCCAATGTATCATTTTTCAAATAAAAATATAACTATCAAGAACAAGATCTGGATCAAGCCAATTGGAAAAGATCAGGGACCTCATTGCGAATAGGGTTGTCCCCGCATCATCGATTGTGCCAGAAGTGAGCATGCTGGTCATTGCCACCCGCCATCGAGTCATCGCATAGAAGTCATCCTTCATGCTGAAAATTTACTTGTAAAAGGTGTTACGTATATGCTGGCCATAACCCACTCGCCAATTATTCATTAAATTGTGTTATTCCATCAAATCTAGTCCATTGATACAAAGGGAGACATATATCAATCATCTATCATCATTTTTTATAAATTAAACTCTCATATATTACATTATTTTTTTATATTTTATTAACCATTATAACATTTTTTCCCTTTTATTTAAAATTTATCCATAGTAAACTAAACAACAAAAATTATATTATCATGTTTCTCAATGTGAATAACTAGAAGCACAGTCAAATATAAAATAACGTATTCTATAGATATAGTTATCTATATTGAAATAAATATTTATTCAAAAATAGTTTATGTTGTTACTCAAGTAAAGGCTAAGCACATAATGATTAAAAAACAGTTTCTTTTTTTAAATTGCTTATGTAAATCAACGTTCATACGCACTGTGAGCGGAGGGTACTCTTCTTATACACACGCCCTTATTTAAAATAGAGATTCCAGTAATCCAATGCATAAAATCATCTAACACATTACAAACACACTATTTCAATATATAATCAGCATTCAAATTATATATATATTTCATATATGTTATAAAGAAAAATGCCCCTTTCAAAATTTATAATTCAATATTAGAAATGAAATCAGATAGTAAAATTATACCTTTCTTCAAAAAAAAAAAATGTTATAATAAAAAATTAAGTAATTCATGAGCTAAACATGTACCTGAAAAAAAAAAAGTGCCTGAGGTGTGCGGGACTTCAAACAAGACAGACCGTTGGCTTTTAAAAAAGCCAATCACAAAAACCCCTTCCCTCTGTTCTTTCAATCACAAAAAATTTACCAAAAATGGAAACTTTTAAAACACTAACAAATCTCCTAATATGAAAAAGGCTAGTAAAACCAAGTCATGCTCATAAATCACAATGGATGATTTTTTAAGCCTTGTTTCTTCCATCTGAAATATACCCCAAACAATATATAATAAAAAAAAAATATGGACACAATCGAATGTGTAAAGCAAATGAAACATGATCAAATTCATCCATATTGACTCACATGAAATGGAAAATGAGTTCTGTGAATCAACAACCCTGCTCATGAGACATCCATCCAGAAAACAAAAAATAGAAGCCTTTCCAAAAGAAAAACAAGAAGATGATCCATGACAGTTACCAGCAAAATACATCCAAACAACAATACCATAAACAAAACAAGTCATTAAAACTCCCTGTAATCACAGCAACCAACATTGAAACTAACTGAAACAGTTCAAACTCACTGAAAACAGAGAAGTCAAAGAGATGGGTGAGTGAGTCAGTGATCCAAAAACAACAAGATGACCCATGACAGTTACCAGCAAAATACATCCAAACAACTATACCCAAACAAAAAAGTCATTACATCAAAATCCCCCTGTAAACACAGCTATACCAATTCAAACACCAACATTGAAACTAACTGAAACAGTTCAAACTCACTGAAACTAAATGAGTTAGTGATCTGAAAACAAAAGACGGATACCATCAAGAACAAGATCTGGATCACGCGACAGCCCATCCGCCCGATCATAAATTGGATCCCACATTGAAGGAGAGAAGGGGAAACACTTCACCCAACCAGGTTGAGGCTGGATAATCCAACACATTGGAAAGTATTGTTGATCCTGCCTGAACAACAGAACCCCAAATTTCTCAGCATTATTGTTCGACGGATCGTACACAACGATCCACTGCTCCATTTCGCTGCAGCACATGTAGTAGACTTCCCGGTCCGGGTGGAAAGCAGAAAGGTGGTGCATCACCAGATGATGGATCGGGAGCTTCAGTTCCCATCCCCCCGCTGCGTAGTCGCACAGCTTGAAAACAAGTGTTTTTGTAGAGTCGATGGAGATGACATATCGCATGTTCCCGCCCGACTCCCCCACCCATTCGCGCTTGTACTCCCCGCACTCCACCTTTGGCAGACTCATCGTCCACGCGCGCCCGTCCTTAACATGGTAGGCGAGGAGCCGAGTCGAACCGTCATTGTCTCTAGCAAGCACATGCACGGCCCCATTCATGAAGACCTTCCCGGACATGGCCAGGCCTGTGATGCACAAGTCCATCACGACCCTCGCCTCCACCCACTCGCCTGTCTCCGTGGAGAAGACGTCCACAGCCACCCGGCTCAACCCGGGGTCGCCACAGCTAGATCTGGGATAGCTGAACCACACTGTACCGTTTAGGCTCGCGTGGGTCGAACGCGAGGCACCCGGTGGAGGTGAGCACTTTGCCTGCGTGCGGAGTGCAAGGCAATGTGACCCACCTCTCGGTGACAGGGTTGCACACGAAGTAGATGCAGCCAGAGGCCTTGAAGTTCTCGGTGTGGCAGCACAAGAGGAGTCCGTGTCGACAGTCGATGATCCTCGTGTCCCGACGGGAAGGCAAGTAGCTGAGGTCAGGGCGCGCGATCTTCGTGTCCTGTTGATAGAGAAAGGATTACTCAAAGACACTAGGCATGTAGGTTCCACAAAACAACTAGCAATTGTTCTACAAGCAATTGGTCATAGGGGTAGCAAACCATTAACAAACATTTTAATTCAGTGCTTCGAGCTATGGTGGAACCGAGGAAGGAATTCATTCAGTTACCAGATCCAGGAGTGGTGGGTTCATTGCCATCATCCTTCGGCATGGCGTACCAACAGTCGCGGATGCTACCGGGGGGCAGGACAGGCGCGTACTGCAGTACATTCATTTTCATACCTTTCCTAGAAGTGGAGAAGGTCATACAGTAATTGTAGAAGATGCCCGACATCGGTTTCGGGCAGAAGGTGGTGATCCAGTGGTTGAATGAAGCGGAGACGCACTTGAGCCTGCAGAGGGGCTTGCGGGGCAGGCGCATCAAGATATCTGTCCATATGTCTTTGCTCAGATCTGGGCATGTCTCGGAGCTGCTGCATTATGAGATTATAATATAATCACAGGCTTGAAGCTTTTTTCTCAAAAGTGAACATTGTGTTTCCATACATGATATGCTATTGTTGTCAACAAGAATTGATGAAAGAAAATGAATGGATACTGCTATTGTTTTGCTTATTGAGCGCTAATACACTCAAGCCGACCTAGATTCTCATTTGCTGCTTGAAAGCGGTCCCTCGGTTGCATTTACACTACAATAGTGTAGTGTAATATATATTGTACTATCACAAAGTGTGTGTGCGTCTTTTTAAAAATGAAAAACCGGTGAAGACTACAAATGGGGCTACACTCAGAACTGGACATATCATTATCCTTTGCGAGCGTTATCACATTTAGTCCTTTTTACCCTTCAAAATGAAATCTCGTATATCTTGTTTTTCCTTTCACTCACTGTAATAGGATATATACTTCGTTGAAAATTTTCACATTTTCTACAAATGATATCATTCAATTCATGGGAATGTACATGCTTCACATTTTATAAAAGTTCATATCTCATTTGATTTTAAAAAAAAATGTAACATGAACAAAATAGGTTGTTTGTAAAAATGATTGAGTGTAACATTTAAAAAAAAAAAAACACAGAAGCTTCAATGGCAAACAAAATCAAGATTAGGGTTTTCACTTCTCAGTGAGAAATCAAACAGGGCATTACAAAATCCTCCACAATCCAAATAAACCAAACCGTAGATGGGGTATTTCATACATAATACATCACTACCATTCTTTCTGTTAATGTTTTTTTCATTTCTTTCTTTAGGGCTGATTTTCAGACCAAATGATTTAGTGTGAATAGTAAGTAGATCACAACATATGGTAATAAATAAATATAGAGAGAGAAGGAGGGATTACCTCTGTGACATTGCAAAGTCGACAGTAGACACACAATGTGCAGCAAAACCAAGATTTATGTGGTTTTTTTTTTTACTTTTTTACCTTTGGTGTTTTCTAACCCTAAATCTTCGGAGAAATGTTATTTTAACGGGTGATCGAGACCGTTGGTTGAAATCGAAGGATTGGGATTCATAGACCTAATAAAATGACTGTTTTGGGTTGGGGGCTCAACTTGGGAGTTGAGTGAAACTAGGCCTGTCAACGGGTCGGGTCCAGACCCGGACCCGACCCAACCCGGACCTGATTACACGTGTAATATACCCGACCCGATTTGGACCCGACCCGGCGGACCCGAACAAACAAACGGGTCGGGTCCGGGTCCACCCCGCCCCGACCCGTTGGACCCGTTGGACCCGATTGTTTTTTTTAATATATGTTCATATATTACAAGACCATTAGTATTAGTTGATACATAATTTTATTTCTTACTTAACTTATTTTTGTATCTACAAGTTCATAAATCATAATCATAACAAGCCTATAAATCGGTTTGTTTTGGACAATTAACTTATTAGCTTTTGAATTTGTATGATTAATTAGTTTGTTGCATGATTTATGTTTATTATTTAGGTTAATATGTTAGTGTTTATTGTTTTGAATGTTGTTTAGGTTAATATTGTTTTGAATGTTATTTAGGTTAGTTATGTTTATTATTTAGGTTAATATGTTTTTTATGTTAGTGATTATTGTTTTAGATGTTGTTTAATAATTCATTTACTTCTTTTAAATTGTATAAAATTATATTCAAACATAGTCTCATTAACAATAATGTTTTATTACAAAAAATTTCAAATAGAATGATAAGGCAAACAAATACATGAGTTCTTCTCTCTTTTTTTTTTTTTACCCAACCATCCGGGTCGGGTCGGACCCGGACCCGACCCGGGTCCGACGGGTCCGGGTCCGGGTCCGCATTTTCCCGGACCCGCCGGGTCCTGGGTTGGACCCGGACCCATTGGGTTCTGTCACGGGTCGGGTCCAGGTCCACCCCGACCCGACCCGAACCCGACCCGTTGACAGGCCTAAGTGAAACTGATGATATGGAGAGCCAAATTGTGAAATTGGAGTAGGGGCTGTGGTGTGAAACGTGACCTGCTTACAAATGTTACTAAAACCCTGTGAATGTACATTTGTTCCATGTAAGAAGGACCCATAAGTATTATTGGGATTTAGCTAGTACGTGAGTGAACACTTATTAATCACTCCTTAGGGATTCATAAATATTAATGGGATTCAGATTTAAACACATGTTTGTTTGCATATACGAGTATAGTTATGTTAGAATATGTATGAATAAGCTAATATTTGAGATTCTTTAAAATTGTGTTATTCCACTTAATCCACTGATACAAGGGAACCATATGTCAAATCATTTATCATCATTTTTTTATAAATTAGGAGCTTACATGTTTCATCATTTTTTCATAATTTATGAACCCTTATTATCATCTTATTCACTTTTATCCAATATGTATTCATAGTGAATAGTTGAAGAAAAGTAATTACGGGTTTTTCAAATCACCCACTTATTACTTTGATCCCTAGCACTTTGGGAAAAAAATTTTAATCCAAAACTTGGTGCACATTTTTTTTTGTAGGTCTTGCGTATGCTTTCCATTTGTAACACTGTTTACTCCTTCTACCTCCACTGTCTACTTTCTCAAATTAGGCCCGCATTTGTTTCTCTTCTCCCCCACCAAACTATCCTTCCTTTCTCTTGCTCAGACCTCCACTGTCTACTTCCTCAAATTAGGCCCTCATTTGTTTTTCTTCTCTCCCACCAAACTCTCCTTCTTTTCCCTCAGACAACATTCAAATCTTAAACCCTTCTACCTCCGATGTGTTTTCCTTCATTATAAGCATCATCATTGTTTTTTGAAAAAAAATAGATTTTATTACCGGTATTTATATTCTACAGTGAGGTTACAAGTTAGCTTACAAATTGAAGTTACAAGTGAGGTTAGCATCATCAATTTTATGTAAACATATATTTTTGTACTTGTTTTGTTATTTTGTGTAAAAATACATGAGTTAGCTTGTCGGAGACTCAGATTGGGTTGTTGGAGCTAGAGAATGCATGCGTTCGCAATCTATGGTATCGTGCACATTATTAAGCTCTCTTAATACATTGTGAATCTCTTTGGATACATTGTTAACATCTCTAGGTACATTGTTAATTTCATACGGTGCCTGCTGTTGTGACGTATGGAAGAGGGAGAGGGGACACCTCTTCGTGTGATGGTTATTATTGTGAAAGGAACTGGATCAGAGTGAGAGAGGTTTCAATTGATGTATATATGGGTGTGAGAGAAAAAGAACAAACAAATAAAAAAACATAAAGAACAACGTAAAGATAAAAATAGAATAAAATGAGAAAAATATAACCCAAATGGATGAAAGACTCATAAAAAAACATAAAGAACAACGTAAAGATAAAAATAGAATGAAATGAGAAAAATATAACCCAAATGGATGAAAGACTCATAAAAAAATATACTCACGTATTAAGAATTTAAAAACAACTTTATAAAAATCCTAAAGACCTACAAATAAGGAGTGAGTGGCCCAAAAGAACAAAAAAATAACTTAAAAAGAACATGGCATTCATAAACTCAACACATGCAAGACTCCAATTCAACGGAAGACGACCGTTGGGCTTTTGGGAAAGCAAATCAAAACCGCTCAACCTATAGACCCTACCCCATCACTATTATGATGATTAAATCAAGACCATCAAATAAACACACCCCCACAAGTCTCGAATCCTCCAGACGCCAAAAGCGTTCAAACCCCCACGAACGGTCAAGATCTCGTCTTACACTGCCACGTGTACGGTCGATAAAGCCCTCTCCCTCCCGATCCCCCACTCTCCACGTCTCCCTCCACATCTCCCTATACAGACCCCTCTCTCTGTTTTTTTTTTCAATTCCGAAAACTTTTATAAAAAATGGCAACTTTAAAAACCCTAACAAATCTTCTCCTCCTCCTCCTAACGATCTCCTCCGCCGCCTCCATCGGCGTCAACTACGGTACCCTCGCCGACAACCTCCCCCCTCCGCCTCAGGTGGCGGCCTTCCTCGCCCAACGCACCTACATCGACCGCGTCAAGCTCTTCTCCGCCGACCCCACCTTCCTCCGCGCCTTCGCCGGAACCTCCATCGCCGTCACCGTCACCGCCTCCAACTCCGACATCCCCTCCCTCGCCCGCTCCCCCTCCGCCGCCTCCGCCTGGGTCTCCTCCAACCTCCTCCCCTTCATCCCCGCCACCAACATCACCCGCGTCGCCGTCGGCAACGAAGTCCTCGCCACCGGCGACAAGCTCCTCATCTCCCTCCTCGTCCCGGCGATGCGGTCCCTCTCCGCCGCGATCACCGCCGCCGGCCTCTCCGTCCAGGTCTCCACCCCCCACTCCCTCGGCATCCTCGCCGCCTCCGAACCCCCCTCCTCCGGCCGATTCCGCCGGGGCTACGACCGGGTGATCTTCCGGCCGATGCTCGACTACCACCGGAGGACGAAAACCCCCTTCCTCGTCAATCCCTACCCCTACTTCGGATTCACCCCCAAAACCCTAAATTACGCCCTCTTCAGACCCAATCCGGGGGTCTTCGACGCCGTCACGGGCTTCAATTACACGAACATGTTCGACGCCCAGCTCGACGCGGTGTACTCGGCGATGAATCGGCTCGGCTACGGCGATGTGGAGATCGTCGTCGCCGAGACTGGGTGGCCGTCGGTGGGGGATCCCGATCAGACGGCCGTGAATGTAGAGAACGCGTTGTCTTACAACGGGAACGTGATCCGGCATGTGAGCTCGGGGAAGGGGACGCCGTTGATGCCGAATCGGACGTTCGAGACGTACTTGTTCGCTTTGTTCAATGAGGATCTGAAGCCGTCCACGTCCGAGAGGAATTTCGGGCTCTTCAGGCCTGACTTCTCCCCCGTCTATGATGTCGGCCTCCTCAGAGACGGCCCCTCTGTGAGTTTCTAGACCGTTTTGCCCTTAGTATATCTATTTCAATATATATATATATATATATATATATATTTTTGTTATAATAATATATATGGGTGTTAAGTTAATTTTTTAATAGATTAATTTCTATCCACACATATTATTATTGTTTTTAAAGTAGTGTATTTAATTTAATGAGTACACAATTTTATAAAAAAAATAAAACATATTCCCTAACATAATGCATGGATGCATGTATGAAAAATGTAAAAAAAATTTATCGATTATCTATTCTCGTTAATACGAGTACGTGGATTGAAATTAAGGTTGAAACAGTGAGAATTAGACATGCATTTCATAAATCGGATTAAGGATTAATGGTTCAACAGTTATATTGACATTATATTAATTATTAATTTCTAAATAAATCAACTTGCTAAAATTTTGAAATATTTTAAGTTTTTTGCGTAATTATAATTTCATAATTCTTAATTTTTTTTTAAAAAAAAAAATTTAACTTAACTTAATTACATGATTTTATTATTATATGAAATCTAACCATTTTAGTAGATCTAATATTTTAAAAAACAAATAATCAGTCCAACATATGGATTCACTAATATCTTATGCCATGGGAGTTTAGGTTTTGAGGATAAATCAAATTAGATTTCACAACATCTAAAAATTTAACCGGTTCAATTGATCGAGCCGGTTCAGATTTTAAAACTCAGCATTTTTTTCTTTTGCGCTTGTGCGCAGGGAGGGAAGAAGTGGTGCGTGGCGAGAGGCGACGCGGGCGCGGACGTGCTGCAGTCGAACATAGACTACGCGTGCGGGCACGGTGCGGACTGCGCGGGTATACAAGCGGGGGGCGCGTGCTACCAACCAGACACGCTGCTCGCGCACGCGTCATACGCCATGAACGCGTACTACCAGGCCTCCGGGCGCAACGACTTCGACTGCGACTTCGCAGGGACGGGAATCATCACAACCGCTGATCCGAGTACGTGTTAGATTTTTCACTCTTTTATGTTTCGATGAGAGTGATCAAAAAATTTCGTTGTTTGATTTCGGAGTCTGTTCTTCTTTTGTTCGCGTGCAGGTTATGGTGTGTGCGAATACAGGTCTTGATGCGGGGGGACCGCTAAAAAGGGTTGGCCCAAGGTTTGATGTTATCTTTTATGTTTACTTGTAGTTGTGTGTGAACGCTTTTATTTATATATATGTATACACAGAAGGGATTTTTTTTCTTTATTAAAAAAAAAAAAAAACATAACATAGCTTTCGTAGAATCACCGATTTTGGGAGAGAATTCTACTTTGATGTTACTATAATTCATAATGAGTATTGTTGTCTTGAAATATATTAATGTGAATTTAATATGCGCTAAGCATTTGACTTAAATAAAGGGCCACAGTGGAACAAATAAAGCTATTTGATTCTGACTCGTCCATAAAAGTCTACATAAAAAGCTGTGTGATGTACTGAATTGGCAACTCAAGCGTTGCACGTCACGCGTTTTGCAACTGTTTTAATTTTTTAATTTTTTTTTTTTTTTTTTGATAACTTTTAAAACGTGGCGTCTGTGTTTGTCGGAGCCGCACGCATGGAACAATGGATGGAATTTGTCTTTTGTTCACGTGGGATGTACAGGAAGGGATGTGAAGAATCTCAGGCCTCTGTTTAGAGAGGGAATAAAGTTATTTTAGCATAAAAAAATTGAGAATAAAATAATTTTTTTTATTTGTTTAAATTTTGAATTATTCTAATTGAAAACGCAATAATAAAATTTTTTATTGTTTGAATAAAATATAAATAAAGTGTGAATAAAGATTTATTTTACAGTGAATTCACATATTCTTTTAGATTGAATAATCTAAAATAATTTAATTTCTGGGATTCATAAGAATTTATATATATGCCACTTTATAATTGGAGCCACCTTTTATAGCTCTGAGTGGACCCCATAGAATTATTGAGCTTTTCATGGGTGAGCATCCACAACTAGGATTGATCTCTCCCTGGATCTAGATTGGAATTCTTGAGGCAGACCTACACAAATGGATCATGGAAAATTTATTTAAAAAGGGTACTTATATGCTTAATATGCTTACAGTCTCATTAAAAAATGGGCACGTTATGAACATGGTATATAAAATCACGAACACAGTATATACTCGCTATATTGGTGTGTGTGTGTATTATATTACAAAGTTGTTATATGGCTTCAGTATATATGAGTATACACTTTTTTTTATGAAAATACATCTTTGTCAAATATGTATTTTAAAAAATTAAAACAGGCAAAAACTATAAATGAGGTTGTAAAATCACAAATTCTAATTTTTTTAAAACAATAGACTTCATGAACCGTGTAATTTATAAAAATAAAATATATGCATTTTTTTTAATAAACTCTTCCTCTCAAGATTCTCTTCTTTTCTTTTTTTTTTTTCTCAAAAAGAGGAATGTCCATCAAAAAAAAGTATTTCAGACGATGGAGTCCCCTCATTTAATGCATTTTAATTAAAATTGTTTCTCCAATTCTACACTTTAATGATTATTATAAGATTGCATACAAGGACTAGTGTACTTTTAGATGACATTTTTTTTTATGCTTACTATATACACCTGTATAAGAAGAAATATTCTTATTTAAATTATAAGAGCATCTTTACTATTTTTCTCCACTGTTATAAAATTTTAGTTACACCACTGTACACTATTATTGTTTTGAATTATCAAATGATATAAGTTAAAACCGAAAAAATGAAATCCTAATTATAAAAATATTAAAAATAGTTTCATTGAAAATTTCTTTCATTTAGGAAATGAGTTTTATAATTTTAATTATCTATTAACCCAAAATAAATGGATGTGTAGTGCATAGACTAATAATGAAATAGGTGTTCGAAATGTGAACTTCAAAAGAAATATAAAGATATTATGGATTAATCACTATATAACATGGTTTACATACTTAAAAAAAAAAAAACTACATGAGGTGATGTGTTGTATACATAAATGACTACATAAAGTGTATGAACTTAACAACGCCCATAATATGTAGGATTTGATCCAATGGAACCACAATAAACCTGTGAATATATCAAAGAAAAATCTAATATTACGTCACAATAGTGTCTCTTAGACATCCGCATTTGAACTTTATTTACACTAAAAAAAAAAAAAAACTTGATTAGAAAAATATGTTTGAAATATCCAATCTCTTAAAAATTATCATCTGCTAGGCCTAATTCAAACCATTCTTAAATAATTAAAGTATAAAACTTCATTCTAAGATCAAACATAAATAATTTGAAAACTGCAATAAGCCATAAAAATACTATAAATTAAATTTACTTAATACATGTTGTAACATAATATAAAAAAATAATTTATAATGATCCACATGCACTTCTCATTTGTAAAAGAAAAAAGAGGGAGCATTTTTTTTTTTTTAAGATAAAGGTAGGTCATTGCCTTCCTATTAAGAAAATAAGTCAAACCCAAGAGTTAAAAAACAAAGCAAGACATAAACATATTAAAAGAGTAATCTACTATTTTATGTCGTACTAAAAGAAAGGAAAAGGAAAAACCAACTACTTGAAAATTAGTTAACTCCTTGCCACTAAGGAGACCGATCACACGCCCGTGCAAAATTTCTCCCAATCCTGGACGCATCTGATGGAGACTCTCAAATGTTCTCTTCATATGGTGTGCACCATTTGAAAACTAAACTATTTTGTTCTCTCCAAATCAACCAAACTCACCTAGCTCTCATATCCATAGCATCAACTTTTTCAAATATAAAATCTAAAGCTTTGACTTTCAAGGGAAATTTAAATGTCCAAACCTCTCAACGTTTCTGCAATGTTTCATGGACCATGGGAAGGTCCCTCCGTAGCCAACTATAACAACTTGACATCGAAAACCCCACCCGTGGATTAGGCAACTAAACAATCACATCTAAAGTGTCCGTCTGAAAAGAGACATGTTGTAACTCCTCAAGGATGAATAAATAACTATCAATATACGTCCCTCTAGGATTCCAACTGACCATGATCGCGCAATACCTTGTGTCTCCCCTTTGAGACCAAAACTTGCAAATGGCCCCATCCTTGCTAAGATATCAAACATTTGAGGAAATCTGAACATGAGCAGAGCCTCCCAACCAAGTGTCTTGCCAGAAATCTGAACAACAATCCCCGAGCCCACCTTGCATTGCAATGCTCTAGCAAAATCCTCGAAACAAGAAAGGATGCCTCTCCAAATACTCGATGAACCCGCAGATAGACCAAGGAATCTTCCAACCAAGAACTCATTGCAATCGTACCTTTCCTTAGCCATCTTACACCATACCAATTCCAGATGAGAAATTCATCGCCAAGGCCACTTGCATAGAAGCGCTCTATTCATGTCGGATTCAAGAGCGCCCCCCCCCCCCCTCTTTTTTTTTTTTTTCAAAACACACCACATCCCATAGGACCAAATGAATGCCGTGCCTTAACTCTCGAGCCCTGTTCCACAAGAATCGTCTTCTAATATCATCCAACTTATCTAGGACCTCCTTAAGAGCAAGCCATCTTATATGCAATAATCATTTCTTTCAAAATAAAAAAAAAAAACTAGCCATCAAGGCCTTTCCAATAAATAAATAAATAAAAACATTTTATACCAAGATGCATACTTTATCATATGAAACATTTAAATTTTTATTTCCAATTTTTCACTTAAATTTAGATATACAATTTTATTATTTTATTTCACCCTTA
Source organism: Acorus gramineus (assembly GCA_030737835.1). Taxonomy (NCBI): domain Eukaryota; kingdom Viridiplantae; phylum Streptophyta; class Magnoliopsida; order Acorales; family Acoraceae; genus Acorus; species Acorus gramineus. The sequence goes on from CM060854.1 coordinate 3,112,595, forward strand.
TTGAAATAATAACTCAAAACGTTCCCCTGAAAGGCTGGAAAACCTACACTCCATCCAACGGTCCAAAATCGCCAATGAAATATCCAACGGCCCCCAGCCCCCCCGGAAGAGTGCCGTTTGAGGTTCAAAACCGTTGCCATCCAGAAATAACGGACTCCTTCAATAGCCGTTTCCCCTCGTAAGGGTTTCTATAACAGCGAAACTAACGCCGTCAAATCTGTCAGTTTTAATTCATATTTTTTTTTTAATCCTTATTTTATTTTTATTTTTTCACCCTTCCTTTCAACGGCCGATTTGTTTCTCCCTCACAAAAAAAATTAGGGTTTTTGACGTCTCTCTCAAAATCGACGAATTACCGTCCGTCTTTGATTCCTTCCATCCCTCTCGATCGCCAGGTAACCCCGGCTTCTCCTCCGATCGGTCTCTCTCTGGTTCCTTTGAACTCCGATTCGGTTGTTCGCGATCTGGTTTCGTTGACTTGCCGTGCCTGAAACCCTAGAAACCTTTCAATTGTATCTGATTTGGACGGATGTGATCTGGCTCAGGATTTCGAGTTTGGGATCGTCGGATGATATGACGGTGGAAAAGACCGAGCAGAGCTGCGTTGTGAACAGGCAGTTGTCTGTCGCGGCGAAGACCGAGCAGAGCTGCGTTGTGAACAGGCAGTCGGCGGCGGCGGCGGCTTCTAGCTCATCGGAGGGTACTTGCGGGTTCTCACCGAAGTCATCTCCGGTCTTTTTTAGTCCGGTCTCCTCGTCCCCTTCTGATAGGTATAGTTTTTTTTGTTCAGTGTGTATTTTGTTTCATCTTGATTGTGATCATACAAAAAATCTGAATTTGTTGCCTTTGATGTGGTTTTTGTTGTTGAGTTTGCTAAGTATTCCAAATGTTCCAGAGAGAGAGAGAGAGAGAGTTTGCTAAGTATTATTGAAATATTTTGCACTTTGTTAGGAATCAATTTGATTGATATACCTTACCACAAAGCTTATATGATGGACAGCAAATGCCAGATCAATTTATGTATCTGGAACATTTGGAATCTGATTTCTTGCTATAGTGAATCACCATGAAAGGTCTTTCATGATTTTTCTTTTGTAAGTAAAAACCTTTCATGACTTTTATAATTACAGTGATGTTTATTATCCAAATGTGTGTAGAACTGTGCTATGGTAGACCGATACTATCTAGGGGTAGTTAGAAAATCTCAATTCGTCATGTGGAATTTAAGGTCGGAATGAAGTCCAAATTACATGCTGCTAATGACTGTTTTCTTTGAAGAAGTGGTGATCAAACGAGAAAAGTTAAGGTGGAGAAAGCTAGTAGCCTAGTAGGATTATGTGCATATGTCTTGGGATTATTGGGAATGTTGCACATAGACACATTGTTCAAGTGGGTTATTTGTCTTGAATTGCTTTGACCTGGCACTATATCTAGTTCTCATGATGTTTTATAAGCATACATTTTATGCTTGTGATTTCTTCCAGATGAAGAAGGTTTTATTTTATATACTCATCTAACATTGAGTTGATTGTTTTCTCAGAAGAACCAGTGGTCCTATAAGGAGAGCAAAGGGTGGTTGGACAACAATAGAGGTGAGCATATATTGTTTCTTGCATAAAAAAAAAAACTACTAGGAATTGCTTCTATGTATAGTACAGCCTTTTGATGAGGATGGTATGCATTTTATTGTTGGATATTGATGATTGTTAGATAGTATGTCTTGTCTTTGTTCACATCCTTCAGCACATTATCCCCTGATGGATGATTGTCTTGTGTATATTAACAATTGCATGCTTTCTGGTCTTTGAAACTTTTTTTTTTTAATTCTATCACTTGTTGCATCATGTATCTTGCTGATCTTCGTTGGTATAATGCAGGATGAGACATTAAGAAATGCTGTCCAAGTCCACAATGGAAGATGTTGGAAGAAAATAGGTTCTTGTCCTATCCTTTCACTCACATACTACTAACAACCTTGAAGATTAACCCACGCTTGTCCGTCTCTAAAAACAGATCTGGTTTTGTTCGCTTCATTTAGACATTCTTCATTATCTTTTGTTTTGATTGTTTGGTAAAGTTTAATAGTTATGTGATGAAAAGATAAAATGTCTGTACAAAGATCATTTATCTAGTAGTGCTGGGAGAAAGTGATAAGAATGAAATTTTGAATGCTCCATGTCCTTCGTCTCACCACATCCCAAAGAGGAGAGTTAGAGGCACCTTTCAAGGAGATGAGGCCAAGGATGCTGTACTCGAGATGGATGTTGACAAAGCTCCCAGTCCCGATGGCTTCACCTTGAAGTTCTTTCAATCCTTTTGGAATGTGGTGAAGGAAAATGTGAAGGATATGATGAATGACATTTTCGATAGCCATCAAGGTTGTGCATGCCTCAACCCAACTTCATTGGCCTTATTTCAAAGAAGTCCGGTGCAGAAAGAAATGGTGACCATCATCCTAATTAATATTCTTCATGGATCCTATAAAATCATTGCAAAAGTATTGGCCTACCATCTTCAAAAAGTCCGAAAGGACTTTGTGGATGATTGCCAATCGATAAGGGAGGTCACTTTTTGAGGGATTCTTGATCCCTCGGCAGTGCATTGTTGGAGCTCAACAGCTCACAGAGGCAAAATGAAGGGTTTTCTATGTGAGCTTGAATTTGAAAAAAGTTTATGACTCCATTCGATGGGCCTTCCTTTGGAAGTTGTTGGAGGAGGACTATTGCTTTTAGGCTAGCTGGATATGGTGGATGGAAGAGTGCATTAGCAAGGTTCAGCTTTTGATCCTCGTTAACAGAAAGGTGGTTGGATTCTTCAGTATGGGGAGATGTCTTCGACAAGGAGACCCCCTTTCTCTATTTATCTTCATTCTAATATCCAATGTGCTTAGCAGAATGATTCAAAAGGATATGGAGCACAGTTAAATACACGGATTGGAGGAAACTAAAGGGGCTTCCATCTCTCATATTCAATATGCCGAGGCACCATCCTCCTATGTGATAATGGGGAACGTGATTATTTTTTATTTTTTTTGTTGGGGGTGTGTTTGAAATTCATCATCAAATGTTTTGGTATTGGTCTCTGGTTTTTAAGGTGAACTTTTCCAAAAGTAATTTGGTGGGGTTAAAAATTCCCATTTAGGAAGTTCTAGCTCAAGCTTCGAGAATGAATGGCAATGCTACAAGATATCTTATCAAGTATCTTGGGCTTCCCTCACACACAAGTTGTTTACGGAAAGAGGGATTGGAATCCTCTTCTTCTTAGATTTGACAAGAAGCTTGAAAGTTGGAGATGTCGTCTTCTTAGCTTGAGAGGTTGCCTAGTGCTTCTCAAGGTGCTGCTTGCAAGATTTCCTCTATATTTCTTCTCAATATTCAATATTCCTCGCGACAACCTTAAGAAGATGGAGAAAATTTGAAAGAGGTTCTTATGATCCAAAACAAGGAGAGCAGGATGGGGCCCTATTTAGTTAAATGAGACTTTATTTGCTGGGCCAAAAAGGAGGGAAATATGAAGGAAAGTTTAATGGGATAATGCTTTGGAAGACTTATTGCGGACCTGGAAACTCTGCGCTAGAGTCATTTGGGAGAAATATTATTCGGGCTGCAATACTACCCTTGCTTCCTCAATCTAGAGTTGTCTATTTCTGTGGGATGGAAGAAAATTCTCGAGTTGGCTAATGATCTTCAAGATGAGGCAATTTGATTTTGGAAGTATAGATGGCTTATGATGTCTCCCTGACACTTCTTTATCCTTATTTTTTTAGGATCATTTTGAATGAGAATAAATATCATATGTGATTCCTTCACTTGTGGTGACATTCTATCATTTGGATATCCGGACTATCTAAATAATATTGAATTATTGGAATTATCCTCTATCCTTGCGACCTTTCAAGAGGTGGACTTATATTTGAAAGACGGGGTTGCAGTTATTTGGCAGTTGGCTCCACGATCTGACTATACCATATGGTACACCTAACTTGCATCCCCACCAAGACATTCCAACAATTTTAAGGGAAAGAAATTATGTTGACGACAGTTGTAATGTTTTTTTTGGCAGCCCGAGGGAACGAGGAAACACAATATAGGACCTAGAATATTGATTATGATTAGGGATGGGAATTTGGTTGTAGAATATTACACCGATGTCTTATTCTTTTTTCTTTTTTTTTCAAAAACTAAAAATTACACCATTTTTCACATAATACAAAAGCCAAGTGTTGACGATTTGATCTTTTGAGACCTTTTCATTTTGTTTGTAGCTGGTCAAGTTTGTTGCTAAGTGAATGAATTTATGTTTGAATGCAGCTGAATATTTTCCTCATAGAACAGAAGTGCAGTGTCTTCATCGATGGCAAAAGGTTCTTAACCCAGAACTCATTAAGGGACCATGGACAAGAGAGGTTTGCTTATTGACCCCAGATCTTGCAGATAAATCAGCTGGGAGTATTGCTTATTCTTTGTTGTTATTTGGCCGCAGGAAGATGACAAAATAATTGAACTAGTGGCAAAATATGGGCCAACAAAATGGTCTTTAATAGCACAGGCACTACCAGGTCGCATAGGGAAACAGTGTCGAGAGAGGTAATGGCTAGAATATCTGATCTTATAGTTATTTACAGAAATTTGTGTGTGTCACTGGAAAGTCAACCTTTATCTACAACTGTACAAAATTATTCATTTTTTTCTTTTCAGATTATAATGAATATCAGGTCTAATACTGTTATTTCTTTTAATCGGATATTTGCTTGGTAATGAATTTTCTGACATTCGTTTCAGGACACAGAATAATTCTTCCACAATTTCAAATTATCTTGTCTTTTGATTGTGTAGTGTGTTCCTTTTTGCACCTGGATGATTTTATCAACTGAAAAAGTTCTGCTACCTTGAATTTTCTAGGTGGCACAATCATTTGAACCCAATCATAAAAAAAGATGCCTGGACATTGGAAGAGGAACTTGCTCTCATGAATGCACACAAGATACATGGCAATAAATGGGCTGAAATTGCCAAGGTCTTACCTGGGAGGTATCATATATTTCTAGCTCAAATGCTTAATTATTATTATTTTTTTAATATTTGAAACCAAGTATTGATTTTTTTATTCTACGTGTATGCCTGTATAGGACTGATAATTCAATAAAGAATCACTGGAACAGTTCCTTGAAGAAAAAGTCAGACTTCTATGTGGCTACTGGCCAGCTTTCATCAACTCCGCCGCCTTCAACTCTTAGTGATTCCAAAGAGATAGTAAAACCATATAGTGGAAATTTATTAGTTTGTTCTAATAAAGGATTCAGAACAAACAATCAAGCTCTTTCAAGATCTGCCATACCTATACCTTCCAGTGTCCCAAAAGATGAGTCTAAATTTAAAGGTCGCATATACCAACCAGAGCCATTGTCTATACAGTTTTCTAATTCAGATGCTACAGATGATTTACAAGTTCAGCTTAGAGGAATGAATCCTCATTCACACGCGGTTGCATCAACACGGGAAGCATCAGAATTTGATTTTAGTTGCAATAAATATGATTCTGGAAGCATTGAAAATAGTGCGATTCAAAATGCTGACAAGGATAGTAGAGGAGGTATTTCACACTCAGAGGAATCAACCTTTGGTTCTTTGTATTATGAGCCACCACAACTGGAAAATTGTCGTGTTATTCTGGAATCTGTCAGTCAAGATGTCTCCAGTTTGATGCAGCAGACCAGTTTGTTAACGCAACCCATAGAATGTTTCACTCCATGTGTAAATAGCATTCATTCACACCCACAAAGTGTCGAATCCATATTGAAGAGTGCAGCAAAGACCTTTCTGAATACCCCTTCTATATTTAGAAGAAGAAAGAGGGAAATGCAGACACCTGAGCCTGCCATTAGCAATGCCCGAACAGATGAAGAAAAGATCCCTGATGATTTATCTACTCCAGTTGAAAGAGAAAGAACAGCAAGAAGTGGACGACAGTCTAAGTTACATAGATTGAAGTCTCCATGTAATGGTAATGGTGGAGATGGGTTATATCAGTGGAAGGATTACGATTTCTCCCCTCCATATCGGTTGAGGTCAAAAAGAACAAGGCTTTTCAAATCTGTAGAGAAGCAACTTGAGTTCACTTTAGAGGAAGATGATTTTAATCTAAATAAAAAGCACGAGAGTTTTGCCCTCAAGGGGAAGCCTGATGGTACACATTCTAACGTTGAGCACACCAGGGTGGATGGAGAAAATCAGTGAGAAATGGTCAAAGATGTTGCAGACACAACTATGGTTGGTGTGACCTGATCCAAAATATGTAAGTGCATCCTTGAATTGTTTAATCCAAATGCATGCTACTTAGCCTGATACTCTGATTGTATACCTAATGTGCCATCCTGTTAATGTTCAATATTTTATTCCTTATTTGTTCATGATGCAATTGACAATGTCCTTAATGAGCATCTATAAGATCTACTCACATATGAGGCACCAGCAGATCAAAGTTTAGAAATCTGTTGTTTTATTTCTGATCCATTTGCATAAATTTTGGTCACGTCCCCACATTCAAAAATTGTAGGTGTTGTTGCATGGAGATCATGCAAAGCACCCTGTTGTACAATCCCTATAACTAGAATTTTTACTTTCATGCTGTTTGTGTTAGTTTTGTGGATGGAAAACAAGATTTCCCACATTTTAACAAAAGACCAAGGGAAAATATTTTCCAACCTGTGAGAGGTGGAATTTGAGGGGGAAATAAAAATCCATCCCTTTCTGATTCATGCATGAGCACTCTCTTTGTGATCAAAGGAAAAGCATTTTCATTTACCCTCTCTTTCCTTGTCTTTCCCTTCAACTCATGAAACTTCACTTTTCCTTCTTTTCTGTTGCTTTTGGTGCCACAAACAGTTCCATAAGGGTACTGATACACCAAGTATATGAATTCTCTAATCGAGCATGTATTCACTTGGGAGAGTATATACTTGATTTGTAAAAATGGAAAAAGATATGCACTCTACTCATTGGAGTCTATGCTTCAATTTTTTTTGAAGACATGTACTTCACTAAACAAATATATACTTTTAAAAAAATTCAAAATGTATCGAGACTGCAAATGTGACTTCAGGAATGGTTGCACATGACAGTTTCCTTTCTACAAATGGTAAGACTTGCTATTTCATATTAATCTTCATATGATCCTTTTTTTTCGTATTCTTTCAAATTAATTAAAAAACTACATAATTGTTCTTACCATTTTATCTTCACAGTTTTCCTCTTTATTGCACCTAAGTTTGTGTGATGAAGTTACAAGCCATTTAATTTCAATCATCAAAATGCACCATCAATATCTTCATTCATCATGCATCATAAACATCATGCTCATCATTTTTTGACATTTTTATTCTACTTCCCCACTGTTACTTCTTAAATGATCCTTATAACTCTTCCAGTGCACTTACTGATCCTCAACAATTTGCTTCTCTTTGCTTTAAGGGTAAGGATATTCATTCAATCCTTCATCAGGAGTTCCTTTATCCGCCAAATGCGAATGCTTCAAAAGGCTTGGTGATGACAATCTCTCAATGTTGCCCTGTTTTTGGTGATGCTAGAAAAATTAAAAATTAAATAAATCTCTGGTCCAAGTTTTATATCATATGGTAATTGGTGTTGTGCATAAAAGGCTCTCCAAAGGATAATTTGCTTGAGAGATCTTCAGTGGAACTGCAAGCTCTTAGATATCTAGTTAGATTGTTAGAAGAGTCTCAGGGGACTATTTATTGAAGGAAAATGTTACACCGAGTTCTTTTTCCATCCTCAGTTTTTTGTCCACCCGTTTTATTTATTTATTTATTTATTTTGTAGATGATGTATGTTCTCCAATGAATTGTTTGGACTCATATTAAAATTGAAAAAAAAATTCACTAGTCATATATTTCATTAATATGATGAGTACCAGCAGCTAACAAAGTATATAGTATTGAAAATGAAACCGGAAAAAATGACTTATGTATAACAATGCTTTTGAAGACCAGGCCAAAATGATGCATGGGGAATAGGAGTTTTTGTATTTTGTATTTTTTCATTGAGTGGGGTGGGTGGAGCTATTGTTTTATTTGGAGTTGTGAATGATCTTATATTGAGTTGCCTGAATAACATGTATCTTAAATTCTTGACATGATTAAGATTTATTGATCTCATGAATAGTAGGTTTGTTCATGATAATTATATTAACGCAGGCCTTTCTCAGTCAATATGCATTCCCTTTTTATCTCAAGATTGCAATTTTCTCCAAAGGAAACTGTAAAAGCAATCAATCCATGCCAAACCTTGTTCAAATAAAATTTGGATTTTTAAGCCTAAATCAGGGTTTCATGATTTAAACATCCCCATAGGAAATGACCCACCCTGCAATCTATAAGTTTATTCAGCTAGTTTAAATCTTAATTGTGATCATAATATCATCCAACAAGTTCAATATACATGAGTCCCTTAATAACTTGTTCATACAAGAGATCATAACCAATTCAGACTATTATAAAACTTGAACCAATGATTCTGTGTAGTAGCTTATTTTCCTTTTAATGGACTTGGATTGCAAAAATGTCATCCTCAGTACTTTATACAACCCCCATGTTTTGTTTTGTTGCGTCTTTAGTATACATTTGACCAAAGAAATACGTAATTTTATTTTATAAGTGAAACACACACTTGAGAATTTAATGCATATCTTCAAGCTTTTCTTAGCATAGGATATAATGTCACAGTGGAGATGGATGATTTCAACTACAAAATGGAGCCCAAACTAATTTTCAATTGCCCCATTGGAGATTGGACACTAGTACCTTCGATTTTTCATATCTAAGCTTTGTTTTTCTACACTTCCAAGTGTCCTATAGCAGTTAGATTTTTTTTTTTTTAACTAAACTGAGTCATTTCTATTTCAATACCATCATTTGGAGGGTCCAAATAGAGGTCACGGGGGTTAAAAATAAAACTGAAAGTAGTCCCAGTTACAACATAATTTCTTCTCTTCGAGAAAATAGAACCTGTTGACAACAAGCACAAGACATTCAATAAATATTTCATGACACAATGCCAATTGGTTGCAATGGCTTGGAGAGATATGTGGCCACTACATGCATAAAGCATCAGTGGTTTGATTCTATTCACAAACATCAGACCTACACCAATGCATGTATTATGTACAAAAATGCTGATGATCATACACATCAAGTGCGATAAATTTACGAGCAACGACAGACCATTTGGCGACCAATAATCAGCGTCTAACCAGGGGTGGATTATCATATCCAGACATGGCAGAAAGTCATACAACCTGCACAATTGAACCAAGAAAACCATTTAATGCAAGACCATCCTAAGACATTTCTTTTTTGGTGGGTTTTCTAAAAACATAAATATTTGCGGTGAAAGACACCTTTAAATGATTATCAATGTGATCTGAATTGTTTAACACAGCTATACCTGAGGAGAGCAATGCAAGCGATCCCATAGGATCTTAGAAAATTCCTCAACCATCTCATTTGTGCCCTTTTTGTAACTGAAATTTGACATATTTACATAATTGAGGACGATAACAAGATTCAGAGGGAACTTTTCTCTTTATGCCGTCACGCTGCTTCAACACTCTGAAGGTATTGATTGGACAAAATATTCATGGAAAGGAAAAAAAGGGAAAAAAAAAAACATATGATATAACAGACCTACCAAAAGACAGCATTCTCATCTACATAAGATTTAATCATCGAAGTCCAAGAATGGAACTGCCGGTTGGTTAAATATTGCTGAACTTGAGTCAAGTCCATGGGAAGCGACCTGTGAAGGACTATATGTCTGAGATATGAGATAAGAAAATTTTCATATTTAAAACCAAATGCCGCAACAGATCAATTGAAGATTCAAACAGCTTTCGTGTCCAAAGAGGAGCACCAAAATGGCCAACATTATATTAGTCTCTCAACATTCATTTCCTATATTTCACAACAATGCAATAACAAAAAAGAAACAATGAAGATAACAATTATTTACCATATGAGTAAGGGCTGCATAGCGCTCCTTGCTTAAGTATAATGGCTTTCCTCTCTTCATTTCAATGTCCTGCATTTGCAAAGGTCAATGAAAATGCAAATAGAACCTAACAAATAGGATTTTAAAATTTGTTTGCAGACAAGCTCTCATGTGTTAATATAGAAGCCAACAAAAATGCAAAATTGTAAAAAGTAGATAAGAACTGTTGCCCTAATATCTGATCCAGAAGTTCTATACGGGAAATAATTTGAGAAGCATTTTTTTTTCTTGGTTTTCTTTTCAACAGGTTACATGGACTCCCTACTTGCGACCCAAACTGGATGGCACAAAGCTGTATATGGCGTAGCATTGCATTTGAGCCACACATCACAAGCAAGGCTGGGGTTGAAAATGAGAGGAAGAAGGCCAAAACTTCAATGTGTGTGGATTTGACATGAAAGGCCGTTGCTACTCTCTCTTTATTTTAGAGTATGCATTATAGTGTTGCAGAATAACCTCACCTCTTCACCAAAGGCATCCAAGTAAGGAGAAAGCCAGGTAGCCTGACGGAGGTTTCTTTGAAGTAAAATTATGGTTCTCTGTATAAAGAAAAAAAAGTTCAACATGTAAGCAAATTGACTAATGCAATAACAAATTGCTGAAAAGAAGTTTTAATGCATCAAATCAAGTAGAGCATGAGTGATCACAAAGGAAAATACCCTGATGATCAGAAAGACTCCGATACCAGCTCCACAGACAATTGTGTGTTTTTGGCATTCATTTTCACTAGAATACATTTAAAGAATGTCAGTAAGCAGTGGCACAGCATTGGTGAAGGTATTGCAGCCAATAATGCATTAGAGCTATTGCAAAGAAACATGAGTACAGTATTCCCAACCTGCAGCATAGCTTCCAGTTTGGAGAGCATAATTTACCACACAGTAAGCACAGTGCAGGTTCATCCAGAATTTCCTTGCAGTTAGGGCATTGTTGCTTTATGTACCTAATAGAGCAAATTCCAACTTCTGTCAATATTTAATATTGACAAAATATCTAAGCAGCTATGCTTGAAAGATATACAAACCTCTGGAGAAGAGGCTGGTAAATATGGGGCAGATGTAACAACTTAAATGGAACTGCTGGATTACAGTGTAGAAGGCGACCATAATTACGATCCCCGGACACCAATTGAAAATGTTGGCACCATTTCAAAGCCAGAGTATGTACCAGTTCATTCTTGAGAACCAAGTCCAACGAGATCTGAAACATATGCTCCAATTCTCGAACTCCTCCAAGTTCGATTGAAAGTTCACTTGTGCTATCCAACGCATCATTATTGGTGTAAGGACGTACTTTGTCCCACACTTGATAATTATCATAGAATGGCACTGATATTGATGATGTTAGCAATTTCCAGAGTAGTGCACACCTTCGAAGATAAGGAAAAGTCACCCTGCGAATCATATCTTTAGGATTGCAAGATATATCACTATGGTTGGAAACAAAAAACTGCTTAGCCAGCTCAGACTCTCCCAGAGTACTACATACGTCATTAAGGGCACAATCACTAAGACCCAACTCCGAGGCTCCGAAGTGACGCTTTCCATGGTACAGTATTAATGCCTGAAAACCAACAAGTGGAAAAGGTCTCACTAATGAACCAGAGCTGTTGGTTCAAGAAAACAATAGAGATGGTCACCGCAAAGTATTACAAAAACGATTCATCGAACAAAAACCATTGAACATTCGGTTACCAACTCATATGTACCCAGCACATACCTGAGCAACACAAACAACATAGAATAGATGCACGAGGGACATAAAAGATCCCATTGATGATAAAAATGGCGAGGGAAGGCAAAATAGAACCCACATCAACGAAGAAAAAGGGTCATGAGCAAGGATGGGATCAGCAGCATGTTTGTAAAATTGGAGATGAGGAACAACATCTCCCTTGTCTTTGGTCTTCACAACATATGGCATAATACCTAGTAATCGCACAGTCAGTAAGGGCATTTGTGCTTGTCTACACATAAACTTCATCAATAAACATTGGATGTACGAATTAGACACATGCAGAACAGTAAATTGTGGGGAAATTAACAAGGTTAAGTCAATGTTCAAGGGCAGCAAACATATGTATTTATTTATGTAATTCATGGACTACCACTTATATGTAATATAATGTTCTATTAAATTCCCGTGTTCATGTTTTCTATGTGAATCCAATCATTAATAATTCAAGAAGCCTTCAAATGTATCTAGCTCAGGGTCCCAGATCCATAAAACAAGGACACCACTAAATCCCAAGGTCACAGTCCCCGTAATCTGATATTAAGTGTCTTCCAGTCCTCCTTGAGGCATGTGTTGAGTACCATCTCTTCATGACACCATTGCATGCTCCATCAATGGTACATCGGCATGTAGGAATAGGAATCCAGAATTCCATTTACCATCAACTTTGATTTTGAATAGAAAGGATTTGGATTTCTGTACAAATTAACAATAGGGGCCTCAGTGAACTGTACGTGTCCTCCAATTTATACCACTGATTATGAAGGATGCACAATCTAATATCCAAGTGGCCCGAATTAACAACATCGACCGAAGCTTGTTTGAACAAATATGGTAAATGTAGAGAGTAGAACTTTCAATGCATAGAGCAGATTACCCAGACAAAGCATCCACTAACTGAAATGCTGTCTGACAATGTCAAATGAGAACATCAAATATCATGAGAGTAAGCAAGTTGCAAGGACCACACAATTTTAATTAAGGCTCAACATATTCCTTCGAAAATCAGCCCCGGTGGAGAATAGCTATATACCATTAAAATTGACAAGTAATGTTAAACATTTTGAATAATAAGTTCATCTCAGAAATTAGTAAAACATTTAGGTTAATTCCCATTTTTTTTAGGGAAAAACATTTAGTACAAATGCCTTACGGCACAAATAAGAGTTAACAAGGAAAAAGCAACAATTGTAGGTTCTATCATACCTCTTTGAGTATCCAAGTCCATAGCATAATCATCTAGAGAAACACCAGAACAAATTGAACCAGCAAAGAGTTGAACACCCCTAAACCTTAAATGAGCTTCTAGAGTATTCATACTCCGACATTTTTGAACAATTTGGAGCAGGAATGACAATATGAATCCATTAGATGACTGAATCTCTCGATATAATGCCTCCAGGGCAGGGTTAGAGCTTCCTGAATGTGTATTGATTCTCTTACCACGTACAGAAATCTCAGTTGATGATATGGTGTACTGGAGCATATCCCACAAAAAAAAGGATCTGCTTAGCAATCCAGATTCCAGGAAATTATTGCTAGCTTCAGGAAAACACATAGAACATAATTTCCAGAAGACAGGATCTAAAGCAGGATTGCTTCTGTCATTCAATTTCCTTGAAAAAATTGGAATGCTACTTTGTCCAACCATATTGGCTGTTTTCTGGAGAAGAGCCAGAGCCCGAGGAATAAGACAAACATAATTATCTGAATCTGGCGATGTTGAGCGTCCTGCCATCATTGTTGAACTGACATCAGATGGCATTATCTGCTTCCGCATATCAATATCACCAGGTAACAAGGGCAATATGGAATTTCCATATCTGCGACACACTGGGCAGAGAAACTCTCCCTGATAAAAAGAAACATGTAAAAGAAGACACCATGAAACATCTATTTCAACATTGATTTAAAAGACACCAATTTCAATTAAATGAAAAAAAAAGTGATGGATGGCTAAGTTAAAAAGAACTATACAATATAGACAATAAGGAAAAGAGAGGAGATTTTAGACGTCCATTATGGGAACATGATTGTCAAAAACAGAATATCAATAACATACCTGATGGGGGTCTACAATGCGAGCTCCCTCGCCAGGTCTCCTGTTATATCTGTGATACAAAATGCAGAAATAGAAATAGTTCAATTATCCCAATTCACTAACATAAAAATATTGTGTTTTTTTTTAATTTATGTAATGGTGAGCATTCTGCCTCAATTTTATTAAGAGAAGAAGAATGCCAAAAGCATACAGAAACAAAGCATAAGATATTTGCTGCTAATGATAGTTTAAACTGCTATTGAGTTTAAAATATAAAAGAGATATTTGCTGCCTTTGCTTCTTCTCGTGGCAATAGATGCACAACATCATCAAAGTACAATCTCCATTCAAAATGATCATTGAGAACTTATGAAAGCACATAGATTTATAAATTTTCTACCAGGCATAATATTTCCTGTTTCATTGAGCTTAATTCCGCATTATTATCTTTGTATTCTACAAGTTTCTTCGTCTTTTGGTTTTTCCACTAAAATCATTTCTGAGTTAGGCTGGACCACTTTCTTGATGAATGGACGGTATCTCTAACTAACTGGTGATTATTTCAAACATCCTGGTCTCTAGAACACCCGCTTCCCTGCATACATCTATTCCTTTAAGATGTACAGTATTTTAAATAGAGCACAAAGACTAGTATTAATTCGTAAAAGGAACCCTGAAATAGCCTTTGATTCACGATTCACGGGACATAGAGTGGCACTTCATTGACCAATAAATGACAATCTCCTTGAACAAATAAATGTAATTGGATTATTTCACTATTGCAAATGTACTTTCATGCTATCTCTTCCTTTTTGAAATTAGAATGTGATCACTTCATTTTTATGTATACATATAAAATCAGTCCACGAAAATTACCCTCAGAATTCCTTATAAAATAAGAGATAATCAAAGATTTAGTGGTGCAATTGAAAGCATGGTCTCCAATATCAGGAGTTATATTGTAAAAAATAATCCAATTTCCAACTAGATGCAAAGCAGCAGCAGGAGCAGATGAAAAGGGAGAAGCAGCCATGGTCCTGAAGAGCTGAATGAAAGAGGCCGATTGTTGGGCAAATCCAACAAGTCTTTCACCTAATAATCCACTAGTGAGAGCTTTTTTTGGTCGCACAGAATTCAGTAACAGCTAAAATTTAGCTGTTGGCTTACTTCGAAAAAAGAAAAAAAAAAAAATAAGACACACAAGTGTATAACTTCAGGTCCTACATTTTAATAAGATGAGGATGAAGAAAAGATATCATTATAGTCTAAAATTTTAAATTTTCAATGGGGAAAAAGATCTAACAGATGTTCTAACAGTTTTGATGCCATGCAAGATATGCAGTAACAGAGTGAGATGTTAGAACTTAGAATTAGTGTCAAATATTGAATATCATGATCACATTGTTCCAGTATGACACAGAGATACGTGTATTACTAACTTGTAATGGTTCATCTTTCACCACAAAACATTTAAGACCTTCTTAAAACTCCTACTTTTCTCCTATATTCCCAACAGTGAAAAATTGTACTGCATCCTATATAGTTGGGGGAAAAAGCAGACATCAAATGTAAACCTAGTTTTAGGTATTCAAGTACAAAAAAAAACAGATGAAAAAGGTTCTCACCACACAAAAGCTCAAAAAATGGGGTTAAAGGAAGCAAAAGCAAAAAGTTAAAGAAAACAAAATACAGAAAAAGGAGAGACAGAAGCAAAGCATAATAAAAAATGATGTGCATCATAAAAAATGATAATTTACCTGTAACACCAAGACGACCGTGTAATATTACAACCATATTTTGAATTGTGTATCAGCATCAATTCTTATTTTGGTAGATCAACATACATCTGCCCCTCTTCGGTATCAGATGGGTAAAACACGGAAGGGACAAAAAGTAAGAAAGCAAAAATATCACAATCCCTCATCCCAGCAGAAGTTTGGGTGATGTGACATTCAAAATCAAGCAGTTTTCAAGGGGGGCCAGGTGAACATTGAAAACATATGAGAATCTGTTGACAACTTCATCAAGGATTTGCGCAGGGGTGAGCAAGGTGGGAATTGTGGGAGGCAAATTAGTTATTGAAGAGTAATTTCGGGGGCGCACACTTGGGCAGAAACAGTAGATACCTCTTCTACTGTCTCTGGTCACAATCTCCCCTTTTTTCTCTTAATTTTGTTCTTACATCCTCTGTTTGATTCTCGACGTTGTACTATCTTATCAGATAATATATATAAATATATCATGGTACAATATCTTTCATCCAAAAAAAAAAATTTGGAACTTTCCTTATGGCACCACTATGGCATGATGGCAGGGTAAATAAACAAAGAAGGAAAGTGGTTCTCTGTGCCTATACAAAGTAGTGTCGTTTGCCTCTACTAAATACGAACGCAAGTACTCTGAACTTCGTTACCCACTTCAATCTCCTAGCGCCCAAAGACCGAGGCAAGTGTCTACTAATAACATGCAAGCGTCTACTAATAATATATAAGACAAAATCATTCATAGTACACAAAGACTTTGGCGAGGCAACCGTGTTGCTCTCAAGGACTCAGCAAAGATAGTTCAAAATTCGGTCTTTCTATCATAATTTTGTGTGAGTTTCAGTAGCATTCTTGATTTCTTTCGTTTAGTACTTGCACTGAGCTTTATATTGTGCATTGACTAAGAATAGGTCGTAATTATATGATCCGGAAATTTTCTTTAGAATAGTCATGCATGTCTGCTTTACAGTTAAATATTCTTTTTTGAGGCCTCTCATTCATTTTCATTATATTTATCTTTTCAAGATATTTCTTTATTCATATAAGGGTAGTCCCAATTCGGGAGGGTTTTACTTTGTTTTCTTTCCTTTCTGTAGGGAGATCCCTGTTCCCTTATCTTTGTACGGGGGCATCATCTTTATAATGTGAATGCTCCAACATTTTGTCAAAAAAACAAGAAAGAAAGATAGAAAGAAAGAAAGATGTTTTATATTATTTCACAACATAAACTCTATGCTCAGAATTTCACTGTTACATCACCCCAACAAAGGCATTTCTCTCCTCATTCATCACAAAGCTTTGTCTGAATAAGTTACACAACGCATCCATTACATCAAAACAAACAAATAAATACGATGGTAAAATAACTGAATATGGTCCAAGAAGGCTAGGAAGAAATTAGATAAAACATAGTAGTGAAGAAAAATGTAGAAAATGACAATAAAGAAGATAAAGTAAAACAAAAAAAAAAATTAGAAAGAGTAAAATACACATATAATATTGATAAATTTATTGGAGATATATGTAACTAACAAAGTTACCACCCAATGTGCACTACAAATTTGATACACCAAAAATAGAGGGGGGAAGGATGCTTAACATAAAACCAATAAATCATACTAAATTCATGACCATAGCTTGGACCTCAAAAATATCTCCAGGTACCCAAAGAGAGGGCCATAGTAGATCTCAAAAAGATCTTCAGACTAAACTAACACGATGGTTACTCTAAGGTAATTTCCCTATCAATTATCACTGTTCCAGATGATGTAACATATAGACATAAAATGCCAAACATGACAACTCATGGAGGATTGATACTATGATGTACTGAGTAAATACACGTAGGGGCGCAAATGAAGGCACGACCTATAAACCAAGAAAGGGATAACCTCATTTGATATTATAGTTAGCACCTGCATTCTCTTTTATATATAGTTGATATATGAGAGTTGGTGATCTGGTTTGGGGTAGATATTGCGCAGGTGCGCTTCTACTGTGTTGTACACGAGAGGATGTATCGTGATTGAGAAGTAGTTCTTCTATCGGGGGCTGTGGGTTTGGGGCATTGGTAGGTATCTCTTCCATTGTGCCCTAGACCGGGATGTTTGTTGGGACTATTCTTCTTGTTGTTCCTTGTTTTGTATTTAAGCATTCTCTTCTCGTTAATAAAATTGGGGTAGTATGCCTAAAATATGCCTGGATGATGTACTAATTTATAAATCAGACAAAAACACTCCAGGAATTGCAGGACAGGAAAGTTTTAAAAAAAACCTACTTTTCTAAGCAGATAATAGACTAGCCTTCTGAAAGGGGAATAAAGGAAAACAAGCAATAAACAGATGGAAATTTCCACATAGGTTTACGTCCTGTCATTTACCGTTGCCTCATAGTTGCCAAATAAGTATTATGGCACTCTTGATGCACGACATGCCCACAGGTAGATATATGAATTCCATCATAATCTTTCAGATGATATCTGTCAGCTGATGCCAATGGAGCTTTAGACTCCTTCAAACTTGATGGTTTGTCTATAAACACAGCACCACACATAGAGGCTTGCAGGTTGTTTGAACTTTTTTTCAGTAACCCAAAATATTCTACAAGGGCAGCAAAAACAGCATCACTGCTTTTCCCAGAAGAATCTTCATCGAGTGAAACCACAGGTATCATTGTGTTCTCCACTATATTTGATGGGTCATGTAAATATTCATCTATGGTTCCATAAAGAGCTTTCTCAATCATCTCAACAGAAGACATGGAGTTTGTGCCTGTATCATGAGGTCATTTAATACGAGCAAATATTATAATAAGGAATACAACCTCTCTAAAAGTACATAAATGCATCAATACCTTCCAGTTGGGATTTATGAGATAACTCACTCACTATACTGTGAGAAGCTGAATTAATTTCTGCATTGCGTGATTCCACAGAAGAATTATGAGTAATCCCCTCCATTTTGACAGAAGCCACATTTGGTTGGCAAATTTCTTCCCATGACGGAACCGCTCTTTCAACAAGACTGGTTAAACGAGATTTCTAGTTTTCATGAAACGATGCAATGTCAGATAATCCACATTAAAATATCTTCGGCAACAATAAATAAGGCAGTACCAAGGAAAAGAAGTATAGCAAAACATTTCACTGAATTTGAGAAAATGAAGAACTCTCATATATCATTCCTCACCTGGAGAAGAATCATGAAAGAAACAGGGATCCTAGGATCCGGATCATGGCAAAGTGAACAAACAACCGCAGATGACTCCTCCAAGGTTTGATCAACATTAGAAGTAGACCCATCATGCTCAGGTTTCAAAGAATCCAGCTCATTTTCTGCTGACTTGACGCTAGCAAGGAATTTGGACTGCTCAGCTTTCATTTTTTCCTATATGACCAGATCAGATAAGTAACGAATGAGATATGGTTAACCCTAGTAGGACTTTTTCATGTATTTATTTTATTTTGAAATAGCAAGGAAAAACCAATTCAGCACAAATTCCAGAATCATGCCAGAAGTTTAAAAATATATCGAAAAATCCATTAAAGGATTATGGGATAAGCAAGATTTTATAATTAAATAAATGTCTCTACACACTACCATGAGTTGATACCATAAAGAAAAGAACAACTCACCAATATGGCAGCCTGACGCTCTCGTATTTTTGCCTTTCTCTGCTCAGCATCCGAAGCCACAATTGACCTCTGCATAGTATTGTGGGAAGGCTGTTGAGGCACATGACCTATAAGATCAGGCACTAGCTTGCACAGTGCAGTCTTACAATGAATATCAAGCTCTGCAAACTTTTGTAGTAAACTTTCTATTAAAGAAGATATGTTGCTCTGCCTTGCATCAATGTAGTCATGGTCATTTTCTTTCTTATACCTTCTAAGTAATAGAACAAGTAGCGAAAGCAGGCTTTGATGTTTCCAAGCATCTGATTGATTTGTTGCCCCTGAAACAATTTCCTTACACGCATAAAATAACAGAGGACAATCATTTTCAGAGTGACCTGAAGTTCTGCCGCAAGACTGATTATCAGAATTTGAAAAGTCAGTGTTACCACCAAATTTTTTGAAATGGGTGTGCTTCTGCTTATCGCAAATATCCAATGCCAATGAAAGTAAGTGTAATGCTGTAAGAAGAACTCCTTCAGGTGCACGTGATACAGATGACTTCCCTGTGAAAGTGGCATAAAACACCACAGCACGAACAATCATGAACACAGCCTTTGAAGTAGCTATTCTACAAATCGGATACAGTGGTGGAAAAACCGTTGTCCATGGAGGTAACTGGGAAATCTGAGGGGAAATTTTATATAATCGTAAATATCTTTCCTCAGCCATTTGTAACTCCCTTGAGTTCCAACGTGGGTGATAGAGGTCCAACTCTTTCCAGTAAGATTTCCTCAGAGAATATGTCCCCTGAAATTCCAAAAAAAAAAAAAATCAAAAATCTAAAATTGAAAATCAGTATAAAAAACATGACTAGATTCTCTATTCAAGATAATAAACAAATACATGCATTCATTATGTAACCGAATTCAGGTCATACCTGCTTTATTCCAGATGGATTAGAATATACTGCAATGGTATCCAATACCTTTAGCAGCTCATCACTCTTAGACAAGTCTCGGGGAAGAGATTTTGTCAGCTGGCTGTGGGGGGCATCGCCAACAGCTAGCCTATAAATCAATTCCCTCTGCAAATTTTCAGTTATAGAAAGCCCACAAAACCGTCGTTCTTTGACAATTTGTATAAGAAGAGTGAGCATTTCCTGAACTAAAACTGGTTCATACCTGAAATAATCCAACAGATTCAGTCGCTATGATTATGAGAACCAATAATCTGATCTATTAGCATACTCATGGAAAATGCATGTGTATTGTGACACATTGTGATGTACATTATGTATTTTTTAACTAGTACCACCCAATACAGTTGAGAGGCCAGGCTGACCCCTACCCGTTTATTATTGTTGGGGGTAAAACTATTTGAGCTGGGAGTAATACATCTTACTCCTAATTCGAGAAACAAGAGTAATCAGAAAAAGAAAACTCTCAATTTCTGTACAACATGAAATGAAGGTGCTAACACCAGCTAACAAGGAAACTGATATAATAACATTGTTAATAAAAAGTTAAAGGTAGACACAATGTTGTCCAGATTTTTGTTTGTATACCCTTTTCTTCCCAGAATTTACCTACCAAAAAAAAAGTTGACACAAAAATCTGGACAAAATAAGAAATGGACTACAGTGAGAACTTCACATTTTTCAGGATATGAGGTCAAGTGACGCGCAGGAATTACTGTGTGGTCAGTTACAATAGGAATATTATGGGAAAAATAAATAAAAGTCGGATACAATCATAGAAGCAATTGCACTTGAAAGAATTGTTGTTTCCTAAAAATCTCCTTTCTATCTCAATGCATACTCCATATTTAAAGGGAAAGAACTTTGGGTGACTGCACAGCCAAAAAAAGATGCCTTCTATTGGTACATGTAGTAGGAAATAAATGCATTATAGTTGCAGTCCTTCAGATCATATGCAGATAAAAACAGTATAGTCATCATTGCCATCTCCATTGAAAACCTAGATCCATGATTCCAATATTTTGGTTTACTTCATATTTAAATTTTAGGCCAAATTCGGCCCAAGATGGCAAATTTGCCATGTCTTAAACCTTGATTGAACTGTTGATTTTGGAAGCATATGGGAAATTTATTTCAGCAATTCAACAACATTATCTGTCTCACTCATTAGCAAGAATTCCATAACAGCAATTCACCTAGCATCATGAAAATTCTCAAACTTCTATGTCCATAGCCACATGCATAGGACAAACAAGATAATACTAAGTAGATATGAGAGAGCAAATGCTAATGGTTCATTATGGCCAATCCCACTCAAAACACACCTGAAGGGACAGACATAGATTAGAGAAGGGTAACTAGATATTTGGATCCACTATTAAACTCTCAGATTTCAACTTCAAGGCCTAGTTTGGTAAAGGGATAAATTTCTAGGACAAGTTAGCCTAATTTATGGGGATAAAAAAACCACTATTTTTATCCAGATTTGCATTTAGTAATGTTTTTTATTGTCCTCATTTTTTATTTTTTTATCCTCAATCTTGCATTTGGATTAAATATGAGATAACTTCAAATTTTTTAAAAAATATCAAATCTACCCTTCCTATTAATGGGGCATTAATATTGTTTACTGGAGCACATTCTTTTTTTCTTTTTTTTTTCATTTATTTTCTTGGAAAGGGTAGTAATAAATGTTATCCCAATTTTATAAAATTGGGATAAAAAATTGGGATAAAGTCTGTTCCACCTTTTACCCAGAACAAACTATACCCATTTTTTATCTTAAAATGTGAACAATTATCCATACTTTATCCTCATTTTTTTTTATACTATATGGAATAACAAGTGATTTAACCCAATTTTTTCCTTATCCTAACTCCTTAGCCCCATGCCAAACTAGGCCCAAGGGTCTCCCTATCTTTCACATTTTGAACTTTGTAATCACTTTTTGCTAAATCATGATGCAATTTCCATCTCTCAAAAAAAAAAAAAAGGGTCTCATTTCTAGATTTTGTAGATTTATCTAACCATATTACTGCCTCTACTCAGTGCAGCTCTGATCCAAATAACAATAGAGCTACTCCAGGATAGACACCTAGTTAGGAAGACTCAAGACTATCAAGACGAACAAAGGAAATTAGTAACTCATTTAGGGAGTAGTACTTCTATATTTTAGCCCCATTTAGCACTGTCCTATATTCTCATTGAAGTGCTATGATTCTAGCACCATGAAGGAATAATGGCACAGGGATCAGCATTCATTCCGTAACCAACATTGAGAACCTTTAATATTTTAGTTTCTAGAACATTACTCTGATAATATGAACATTATCATAGATTTACAAGACAAAATGCTTCTAAAAGTATTTCCTAGGCAAACAATGAAACTATGAAACGCAGGCATTGACAACTGTTCCTCATGACTAAGTAACTACACATTGAGTACATTGAAGCAGTGTTTGAAAATGCATTATGCAGTTTGCATGCGGATGGGTACTACATAGAGTATATACGGTATGCGAGAATATATGCGGTTTTATATTTATATTAATAAAAAATATATGATTATTGTTTTCGAATAATAGATGACAAAATAAATATGCAGACCTAATTAATAATTTATATTAAAGGCTTTCGATCACAGATTGGAGTATATATTTGGGTAATAAAAGTTATCCTACATTAGTTTTTTATTCACAAATCCACAAAACAAAGCAAAGAGTTAGACCCATGAAAAAAAAAAAAACATGACACTAGCTGATGTGGATGTTTGTGATAATACCATCAACTGTGAAATAACAAAGTACACAAATTAGCTAAATGAATCTATCAAATGTATAGTGGATAGTGGAGTACTACAATGATAGGAAAAGGAAACATATCCCAAAAAAATAAAAAGAAATAATGATGATGATGAAAGAGAGTCAAAACTTTACATGGTTTAAAGCTTCCAAAGCAACCCTATCATCCAAGAGAAAGCATAAAGTCTATCCTTCGACCCCAAAATATTTGTTTAAAACTTGTGTGCCCTCCCAACAAAAAAAAAAAAAAAAATGTGCGGCCGCTCTGCGTATGCAAAGCATATCTAGGCCTAACCCACATATTAGGCCACGTACTCATATGTGGCTCGGTCTTTGGAACGAACGCATATTCGGCCGCATGGACCGCAAATCCGAACAGTGCATTGAAGGGTACAATTTTTCTATTAGTTCTATTACTGAACAATTCAAGCTAGTCAAATACCTAACACTATTCCAAATCTCTTTATAACATAATAAAGAGATACAAGAAACCACTAGCATAGTTAAAGCTGATAAAAGATTACAGCACAATGCATCCTAGTTCAATCCAGTAAAATTTGTCTGGGCTCAAACAAATATAATACACTTTTCCCTCAGGCAAGATGAGCTGCAGACCTCAAACAATCACTTAAACTACACATGTTTTGTTATAACAAGCATACCTCCTATGACAGACTGCTGATCAGCTCCTCTTTTCTTTATTTATAATATAGTAGAAATATATCATCTATAGGCCAGCAGGGATGACAACAACAGTATCATCTAGAATCAATCAGATGCAGTTCACAAGTAGCAGAAGTAAAACAGAAGCAGCTAAGGGACCGTTTGGTTGCAAATGGTTTAAAATCCTGTGAAACTTATCTATAAACAAGTTTTTCAGGAAAATCAAAACCAAACTATGAGTTGACAATATTGAAATTATTTTACGGAAATGATTTCTACAAAAAAATTTCTGAAAAATATTTACGTTACATTATTTTTAATGTTTTGTTCCAATATTCAAATATTAATATGACAAAGATATTCAGATTGTCATGCAAATCTTTTCTTTTATTTTCTCTAATCCCATGTTAATCATAAGACATTCAAGGTTTAGTTTGTGAGTAGGGGTGGAGGTGTCAGAAGTTGCCCCTTCTACTGCACCCTTACTCCTGATTTTGGTTTTGGTTTCTCTGCTTTTGTATCAGCATTTTCTTCATTTTAATAAAATTGGAGTAAGATGCCTACTGTTTTCTCCACAAAAAAAAAAGAAAAAGTAGCATATTAGCATATAAGATAACTTGGAAAGCACTCCAGCAATAAGAAAAGGCCAATAACTGCAGTTTAATTGCCTGGTTCATATAGCATATAACACACAAACCAAAGTCATAGGGTTCTGTTTTATCATGACATGGTATACACATGGGGCAGAAAACCTTAAACAGGGGACCAGCACATCCCAACAATACATAAAATGTAAGAAAACAAGCACATACTCGTCATGCACCGCTAGACTCAGAGAGAGATAATTTGATAGTCCGAATCTTTCTTGAATCCTCTTAACATAAAGATCTGGTGGAGCTAATGCAGCACAGCATTGCAACAGAAACAGGTCAGACTCTAAACCTTGTTCGAACCTGACAATACAAATCAAGCTCAGAAAGATAATAAGTTGTTTATTAGTAACAGACATTTATTGCTGTCTTATCTGACTAAACATATTTTTATTTACTTACCAACGCACAGAACGGTAGCCCTCACAGCACATCTCAGCTGCATCCCCATTTTTCCGCCACATACCTGCATGTACCTGGGCAACAACCACCCTTAACCGCAAGGGATGCTCCATCATAAATGCAGAAAATCCAAACGGATGGCTGCCTTGTAGTGTGTGTTCAAAGAAATTGGTATGAAGCCCAGAAGAAGGTATCAAAGATTTACTATAACATTTTTTCATGAGTTCCCGTAACAATAATGAAAGTACTCGGTGTAAAGGAATGTGGAAAGATATCACTCTTGAACTAACATCATAAATGACATCAGGCCAATTTGCCAAACTAAACAAACCCAAGCTATCCAAATCCATTTGAGAGTCCACCTGCATTGAAGTACCATTCGGGACAACTGTAAAGCCCTCTTCTGAATGTGTGTTGCTAACATCCATGAAAGCATGGTCATCCCCTGCCTGCATGACCAATTTACAACGCATATTAGAATTAAATTGGAGACCACGTGCCACATATGAAGAAGAACCAGGCTTCTCATCCGTCTCCTCGGAGAAAGGCCAGCATAGGATTGCTAGCTTTCGACGAATTCCTGACCTGTGTATCTTTCCTCCTGAACTAATACCACCTTCGTTTTCAATATCAAATCCAGAGCACTTTTCAATAGCTTTTAGGCACTCAAGAAGTAGCAATGGTACGGCAGATGAGACAGAAAGGTACCCTTTAGCATCACACTGTAATTCACCAAAAGATTCTTTATTTTTGCCCGCTACACTGGTAACAGAACTTTCAAGGGAGAGTCTTCCTACTTTTGCATGTCGCAGCCCATCTCCATCAGATGTGCAACAGAAAGAATCATCCTTACCTTCATCAGCATCATCAACAGAAAATGATCCAGACAACAAGAGAGAGCTAACATTTCCAAGGAAATGTGTTAAGACAAATGGAATGTATGTATTCTCATTCTCCTCCTCCACATGCACACTAGTCATTCTCTTCTGACGATCCATTCCTTGCACCATGCTTAAGAGCTCCAACCAAGTCCTGTAGATTTCTGGTCGATCACGGGCCACATGCTTAGAAACTTCGGCATGGCTCATTACATAGCGAATATCTTCAACCACCCGAATAGTGTTCTCGTATATTTTTGCAAATCTGCCAATCTGCAGGGGGTATTGAACGACGGTCTACATAACTACATAACTTAATTTGAAGATAAACCATAACTCAACTAGATGGTGGATCCAGAACCATAATGCATGGAAACAGTAGACAAATTCTAACTCAAAAGGCAATTAAAATTGTTGGAAGGTTTCGCTTCTACTCTTCCTCCAAACTTATAGTTATTTTCTGAGGCTCAAGCTGGTAAAAAAATTTCCAGGCATCTGGTTCAAGTTTTATGGAACAAGATTGGTAAAGATGCATTACATAACTTAATTTGAAGATAAACCATAACTCAACTACATGGTGGATCTAGAACCATAATGCATGGAAATGTTATACAAATTCTAACTCAGAAGGCAATTAAAATTGTTGGAAGGTTTCGCTTCTACTCTTCCTCCAAACTTATAGTTATTTTCTGAGGCTCAAGCTGGTAAAAAAATTTCCAGGCATCTGGTTCAAGCTTAATGGAACAAGATTGGTAAAGATGCATTGAGAGAAGACAACCATAGGATCACTGAGAATGCGTTTCATTTGATGGAAATTGTACACCAAGACAGGAAAAGCTAAGTCAAATACATTATGGAGCAATCTTTTGACATTATTGTCTAATGGGATTATGCATGAGACCATTCAATTTTGTGATAACGGAGGAAACAATGATAAGAAGAAAATAAGAGATGTCAAAGGATAAGTCGTAAAGGCAGTCAAGTGTTATTTAATCTCGAATGTGGAATAAGCTACCATAAGAAAGTATAAGAAGAGATAGGCTTCGGCAAGGTAAGATACTATTAGTTTGTACACCGGTTAGTCAGTGTCAATGTTGATCAGCAATGGGATTGATGAGATGGGGACAACTAGTACGTGCTATTGTTTTAAATCATTGTTAGGTGTAACTAGGAGGGCCTTTTTCCCCTAATTCATCACCCTTGTATCAGGAGAACACTATAGTAATTCTTTTTCCTAATTAGTATGATTTTTTTCCACTAAATATTTTTAAAAAGATCTTGGCCTAGAATCAAATATTATGTCATCAAGCTAGTTTTTTAGTGAACAAATAATAATCCTATGAGCGGAATGCATATTGCAAATGGGCCTATCAATAGGTCAGGTTCAGGCCAGATCAGGTAGATTAGGGCCCGAACTGTTATAGAATCCATCGAGTACAGGTCCTAGGAACCTACCCCAACCCGACCCTATTGGGGCAGATATGGATTCCATGATATTCACACCCAACCCAACTAAACATGTAAATGGAATGGTTAAGGTTTCAAGTCTGAAACCTAGCTCACCTTGAACAAAGCTTTTTGAGACTCTTGGATGAGTTGTGTGACCTATTGTAATAATTTTATATAAAATTAAGATATTTACCTAATTTTATACTTATGTTGAAATATATTTTAGTTTCGTATGTTTAGGAGGAGTGTTATGTTTTTAAGCTTTGACAAATAATAAATTTTATCTCTAATTCATGACATGGCTAGACGACCCAACACATGGTTAGAAGGTGCAGGACGAGTTCTATGATATTAAATGAAATGGCTATGGGACACAAGTTTTAAAACCCAAAGTGGGGTGGGATGAGTTTGGGGTGACATAATTTGGAGGTGAGATGAGTCTGGTTTATGTCAAACCTGACCCGTCCCACCCCATCGCCATCCCTAAGGTCATGCCCAGCAGCCCAGGATCCATGAACATATATAATAATAAATTTGAACAAGCCACACATGAGAAGAGGAATGGATTAATAAATTCCAAAAAACATTCAAAAGATGAGTTGCAATGCTTGATAATAATGAATTCTAGATGTTAGATAAATAATAATAATAATAAAGTTCAAGAGGAGAAAGTTGCAACAAAACCGTACCTCCAACACACCACCTTCTCCCGCACAAGAGAGGAACAGACGTCTCAAACATCCCAACAGTATATTCAGCAGATCCACCTCCCTCACAAGCCGAGCAACCAAGGTTGGGACAGTGAAAAGTTGAACAGAAAAAGATGATAGAAGCAGGAATTTCTGATCTGCAGAATCACCGCCCCTTCGAATAGCTTCATCAATTACATGCGGATAGTATCTAACAAAGACTTTTGCAAACTCATATTTAAAAATAGGTTCTCCCAACAATTTCAAGAAAAACTCATGAAGCCTCTGCGCAACCGGTTTCTGCAAGAATGTCTCAGCCCTCATGAGAACATCCAACACCCCTTCCAATGGGATCATTCTTTTAGCTATGAAACTAAGCAGACTTTCACTCAAATTGCAAAACTTAATCAACATATCAACCACCGGATAACAAATCGAATTTACAACCCATCCATTGCCGCCTCGAGATCCCGCATCGGATAGCCTACCTGTCCAAAAAACTAAAAGGGCATCAAGGACCGGACCCATGGAATCCGCAATCTCTTCTGGGAGAGGTTGTATCTGCTCTGCCCCTTTATGCGCTGAGCAAAAGCCCTCACGCTTCCATGCAGTCACGTCACCGCAATCGCAACACCCTCCCCCCGTGTACATCACAGAGTAGTCATGGTCCTTGTGATCCCCATTTTGGAAACAAGGAACACATATTGCACAAGTCGAGTCATTCTCACAAGTCCGGCATCGATATGCCAAGTCCTTCTCTCCCCAAACCGAACCACACACAGCACGCTGACCAGCGCCAATGCGTTCAAGATCTTCCAAGGTTGTTTGTGGGTCCGCTTCAAACATCAGCCATTGAATCCATAAGAGACTCTCAATGTACAGATCGTCGATCAACCAATGAAAGGTTCCTTCCTCTGGGGAAGTTGAGTGGCGCTCTTCCTCGCTAGAAGGGAAAATAGCGGATACAATTTCAGGTATCATGGATTTGTTTTTCTTTACAAATGCCACCAACCCATTCTGTGACTGCTCAAGCGCCGGTTTGGGAACTCCAAGACGGTCGAGTTTCTGGCAACAAGAGTTTTCATGGGGTGATTTATGTACACCATATTCATAAATTTTGCATTTGTGCTATTAAAATAAAACCTTCAAGGAGCGCATTCAACAATTAAAATAAAAGTGGCATTTCGTGTTGTAAAATGAAATCTTTTAACAGCTCATTCAATAAAATCCATCAAAAAATTTGACTTATAGAATTCAAACCACCCAAAACCGCTTGTGGGAACTCCAAGAAGCACAAGTTTGTAGCACCACGAGTTTTCATATAGTGAATTATATACTAATACTAAACGCATAAAATTCGCATTTGCGTTGAAAAATGAAATCTTTTAACAGCTCATTTAACAAAAATCCATAAAAAAACCCGACTCTTTGAATCCAAGTATTCATACCACAATTAAAGAAAAAAACACATTTTTGTGTAAATCAACCACACAACCTCAAAAACTATCAACAACTCATTCCAATTCAGTGTATCGACCCCAAAAATAAAATAAAATAAAAAAACATATTTCGCCTCAAATTCCGACTTCAGACACTTCGGAAACCCGTACATGGATGATTCGATCGCGCGGAGAGAGCCGGTCGACATCCGGAGAATAGACGGAGGGATTCATGTCGGAAACCACGCCGACCAAGCTCCGAAGCCAGTTCGCGCAGCCCCAGCAGTCGTTCGAGACCGAGAGTGAACGCCCCAGTCTTACAAACGAATCGATCGATGTGAGAAGATAAAGGATCGTTCAGAAACGGAAAGAAAACCCTAATCGGTTTCTGTAGAACCGACTTTATTTTATTTTTAATTTTGTATATCTGAGTTTCTCCATTTATTAGGTAATGAGATAATAATAAATAATGACTGTTTTAAAGTCCGGTTTGGCAAGACGTGTAGACTGTAAAAAAAATAATAATAGTTTTTTATTAAAAATATATTAATATATTTTAGTGTATATTTAAAGATAAATTTATATTTTAAAAAAAACTTAATCATGTTTGGTTGTTAATAAAGTTACGGTAAGATTTATGACTATTATGATATAAATAAGAATAATATAAGTTTTTATTTGAATGTATTTTGAATTATTTTAATTGAAAAATATCAATAAAATCTTTGTTGTTTATATAAAATATGAATAAAATAAACATAAAGATTTATGAAATGTTAAAAAATGATAACGTTGATTTACGAAAGTTTATGACAGTTGATTTAATAGTGAGACACATATTCTTTTGAGTTAAATAAACTATAAAATTTAATTTCAGGGATTGACTGGAATTCGTATACTTTTTTATACAATTAATTTTGATATACACATTCTCATTTATTCTAAGAGTTTGCTGGCATGTAACCTTTGAAACACCTCTTTTAATTCTGACTTATTGCGAGTTTATTTTCAAATTAAGGCTGTGTTTGGCAAAAAAAAAACAGCTTTTAGCTTCATCAAACAGGTTAACTTAAATACAATATTATTTAAAAGTTAAAAGTTAAAAGTTAAAAATTATTATCAAACCTGTTAACTTTAAATACATCATTATTATTAGATTTTATCTCTAAATTATGTCCTAAAATCCGTGTTTCATAAAACAACCATCATCATTACATCCTCAAAAGATATATAAAGCTATTTTTTAAACTATGTTACCAAGCGCTAAAAGACTTTCGAAAATCTATTACCAATATAAAAGAAGTGACAATAGAATTGGAAATGCAGCGTATAACACCCTCTTGGTTGGTTGGGAAACTTTTGTTGATAATGAAAGGCACGATCGAATTGGAATTTTTGTAGGATGGTGGAATAATCTTAGATCCCGTTTGATTACACGTTTGGGACAGCTTTTATTTTTTGAAAAACTGAAAATCTAAAATCATGCAGTCAAACAGAGCTGCTTTATTCAGAATCGGAAGTTGGATTCCTTTTAATTTTTTCCTCAAAATTCGTATTTTGAAAAACTAAAAAAAACAACGTTTTTTAATCGGAAATCAATTTTTTAAATTGAAAAGTCATTTTATCTGACAAACATTAACTGCTTTCAAATATTGATTATTGAATTAAAAAAAAAACATCTCAATAAGAGTCAAGGTTTAAAATCATCTTAAAAAACAGCTTTATTCTAAAAATTACTTTTCAAACTATGTTTTCAAACGGACCCTTAGTTTTACGTTTTAAAAACAGCTATAATGCTTATTAATTCAAATTGGATGATATTATTTTGGATTGTTTGGTACCAGTGATATTTAGAGAACAAGTTGCATGGCATTGATGGAGATGGACAGTGGGCGGATGAACAAAGTTTGAATAAAATAGCCTTAAAAAATGTCAATGAAAGATTCAGCAACAATTCTAAAGACATTGTGTGTGTGTGTGTGTTTTATTATTTTTTGTTGGAGGTTGATGGAGTAGGAACAAACCCAAAAAGAATTGGTTTGGTTATGTACTTACGTTCGAACGGTTCAAAATACAGTCTCATATAAATATTTAAAAATTCAATAAAATATTACATAGTTAGACAAAGTATATATCTTTTTAAAATTTTTCTTATATTTATTTAAAATTGATTCATTTAACTTAAAATGAAGCGATATATACTTTTTCTCAAAACATATACCTTGTTATAAAATGTTTATTATTATTTTTTAAATAAAAATATGTGTTGTTTGTGTTTTGAACTGTAAAAAAGATTGAATCTAACATTTATCACGGAGTTCCTTCATGTAGATGTTTTTCTTGCAATTGATCTGTTTTTTTTTACTATGACTCAAGGAGCGCTTTGTATTTTTAAAGAAAAGAAGACGACTTCAAGAGTGCTTAACCTGTAACAATCTAATTGAAAGACACATTCTTGAATATTAGAAAACTCATCCAATAGTCGAGGTCCTAGATCGTTCGCATGTGTTCAGATCCTTTGCGTGAAAGGCACATAAAATGTTTTTGACAACAAATGAGAAAATGTAACATAAAGGAGAGGAAAAATCATTATAAATAAAAAAATACTCTTACTTTATTTGATATTTATAAAAAAAATTGTGCATGGATAACTTAAATAAAATTATTCTATCTACGCGATATGATCTCATAGGGTGCTATAAGAATTCTCTATCCATTTGCATATTAAACTTTATGTAAAAGTAGATAATTCATGCAAGCAAATTAAATTACCATACGAATTGTGATCACCTCCATCTAATGCAAGAATCCTATGAAATAAATACATCATTAGAAATTTTTCATATTTCTTATAAATGGTTCTATACAATCAATTGGAATATATATTTTAATTTTTTTATATAAATATATACCTCGTGAGTATACTATTTAAAAAAAAATCAAATCATATACAGACTAAAATTGGGGTTGAAAAATGTATACGTAATATTTTTTGAAAATGAGCGTTGGTACGCTTATGTTTTCATTTTCAACTCCACTATTCTAGTTGACTTATACACTCTACTAGCATAATCTATGTTTGATTTTTTCTCCAATCTTCAAAATAATAAATATATGTGATTGTTTACCTAGATCATATGGCAAGTATATAACAGTATGGGACTATAGCATGCTTAATATTTTTTAAAATCTTGTTTGGAAAAAATATGTAATTGTTTATTTAAAAGTTCATTTCACTTTTCATCACAACAAGTACTTTATTAGGCTAGTATATAACTGTTTGAGTATTGCAAAGAGGGCTACAAAGGGAGATGTGAACATACATACTCAATTGTTTTTTTTAAATGCAATCTCATATATTTCGATAATCTACTCAGTGTAACTAGATGTATATACATTTTAAAATTTTTTATATTTTCTATAAGTAAACACCGTTCAAGTCAAATATATTTCAAATTTTATAACAATACATATGAATTTTAGAAACATGTACATTGAGCCCAACTTTGAGATAAAAAATAGGAATGCGAAACATTTTCAAATTTTTCCTTGAAAATTGGTTTTTATAAGTCAATCTAACTTTAACCTGACTCAATTTCGGATCTCGGGTCAGGGTCATTGAGCTCACGGTCCATTTAATTGGCCGGCACATATTTAGGAAAGTCGAGACACTTTTTTTTGTTTTTTAGAACAATATCAAAATTCACAAGCATTTGTAATTTTAAATATAATGTTTTTACAATATCACATTAAAAATAAGGGTTTTTTATTTTTAAGTCCTACAAATCATCATATTTAGTGATCGATCCCTCACTTCTTCGTATTTGGATTTTAGTCTCCAGATTTAAATGATAATTTATAGATAAGTCCCTATTAGGGACTAAAAAAAAACTAAATAATTTATGGATAGGTCTCTCAGGGACTAAAAAGAACTATCAGTTAAATTTGAGAACTAAAACCTAAATATGAAAAAGTGATGATCGATAACTAAATAATAATTCGTAGGGACTTAAAAATAAAAACAAGATCCAAATATATAATATAAAAATAATAAATTGAAGATCCCAACCGTGCATCAACGCCGTTAATAACGTCAAATCGAACGACGTCAAAAGGCAGGAGCAAAAAAAAAAGACGAAATCGAGCTCCAGATTTCGAAAGCCTTTCATTTTCTACTTCTCTTCGATTGGAAAAAGAAGGAGCGATTGCTTTATGTACTTATAGTCTTTCTGTGAGAGAGAGAGAGAGAGAGAGAGAGAGATGGATTTCAAATTAGGGCGGATCAATCTCAACGCGGTCGCTCAGGTGAATCTCTTCTCGATACGAGTTTTGAGGGATTCTAGGGTTTTTGTGTGAAATCCCGATTTTTATATGTTTCCGTCCGAGTTTGTGTTTCTTATTTTTTTGATGTGTTTGTAGGATTTCGAAAATAAAAATGTAGAGACAAAGGTGAAAGTTTGTATTTTTTTGTGAAAATTTGCGCGATCTGATCTTTTGTTTTTCAGGTTTTGTGTGGACTCTAATGGTTCATTGTGATGGTTGATGTTGACGATTTTTATAAGCGATGGTGATTGTTTTAATAAAAGGGTGTTTGTTTAAATCGTGTTATTTGAATGGTTTCGAGTGTTTGAGAATCAAATTTTGTGTATTAAAATTATGGAACTAACTCTGTGCATTAAAATTAGTTTTTTTTTTTTTATTTGGAAAAAGTGCACAATGTTAGCACATTTGGATTGCGCGTTTCTTTTTCCATGCAATTATTTGTTTTTCTCTTTCGCAGGGAGTTGGTGGGCTTGTATTTGGGAGTGAGAATGCCACCTCTTCTGAGGACAGGTGAGCTCGGCCTATATTTAGGTTTGAAATTAATGGGAAACTTAGATTTGACATCAGGATCATCATATTTGTTAGATCATTTAAATGTAGAGTATGTTTTCATCATATTCATTAAGCTAATTGATCAGTGTTTTTTTTTATTGCTTCAATGGCTGCATTTTCATGTGTATGAAATGAAAAGAAATGCGTATTGAAGAAAGTGATACATATAGAACACCTGGAATGAAATGCAAAACATGACTTCATACTCATATTGGATGTCACTGCACTACTTGTTAAAAGGCCTAATTTCATGGTATTTCTCTCTAGTTATGTGGAACGCTTGCTGGACCGAATAAACAATGGGGTTCTAGCCGAAGATAAGCGTGCAGCTATGGCTGAACTCCAGTCTCTTGTTGCTGAAAGTAGTTCTGCACAGCTAGCATTTGGGGCGATGGGTGAGTTGGATTTGACTTTTAAGGGAGAATATCAACATGCACTTGGATTGATCTCTAGAAGCGTGCTTGTTCTTCTTTTACAGGCTTTCCAGTGCTTATGTCTGTCTTGAAAGAAGATCGAGAGGATATAGAATTAGTTCGAGGTGCGTTAGAGACTTTGGTGAGCTCATTGACTCCCGTTGATACTGCACAAAGGCCAAAAAATGCAATTCAGCCAGCCTCAATGAACTCTGATCTGCTTTCTAGAGAACCAGAGAGCATCTCACTTCTTTTAAGTTTATTGGTGATGTCCTTTTTCTTTCCTTTATCTCTTCTATCCACTACTTCCGAGGCACATTTCTATTCTAAACTGTTCAGTGAATTTACCTTTTAAAAGGAAAATTCAATCTAGCTATTTATCCTTGCACTGCTGATGATTTCATGTTCTTTGACAGTCGGAAGATGATTTTTATGTCAGATACTATACGCTGCAACTTTTGACTGCTCTTTTATCAAATTCTTTGAATAGGTATCCATAACGAATTTCTTTTCCTTTTTTTGGGATTTTTTTCTGAGTTGTTTTAAGGATAGGCTTAGCCAGTTAGGTCTAAGACTGTTTTCTTCTCCAGATTACAAGAAGCAATTCTTACAATTCCTCAAGGAATAACCCGGCTTATGGACATGCTTATGGATCGGGAGGTCTGAGTTTGGGTTAATCTTACTCCTACTTGCTTAGAACTTCTTTTTACTTGTAAAGTATTATATTTCTAGAAAAAAAATGTTTTGTTTTGAAACTTTAGCTTTTTGTTTAAAATGGTTTTAAAAATTAACCTTCCTTGTGCTGTCAATGGAATATTTGTATCTCAAATAATCTCACTTTCCATCTGATGAATAGGTCATACGAAATGAAGCCTTATTACTTCTTACATATTTGACACGTAATGCAGAGGTTTTTTTTCTGATACCCACTCAATGGATTCCAATTTTAATGCTGAAGCTGAAATGTTTTTGCAATTTTAACTCTTTTTAGCAATTGGCCATCTTTTTATATTCAGGAAATTCAAAAGATTGTTGTTTTTGAGGGTGCATTTGAGAAGATTTTTAGCATTATCAAAGAGGAAGGAGGTTCGGAAGGTGGTGTTGTTGTGCAGGTAACTGAATGTTATTTCTGGAATATTAACAAGTCAGCCAATCAGTATGCATTATTGCAAATAAGCCTACCTGAAAGAAAAGTGTTAGGGAATAATGTGATATCCCTTTCAGATTACCCCGAGAATTTATGTATAGATATAGGATCCATATGTACCACAAAGAGATGATCCACGAGTTCACAACTGAAAAGTTTTATTGTTAATGAGTTCTTTATATCTTCCTTCACACATTTCTCCAGTATTTGGAAAATTACATACATACATACTTACATGTGTGTGCGCACACACATGCCGCTGATGTTATACATTATTGCATGCTTATATATATTATACAATAGTTCATCCCCTCTGCACATGCATCTCGGGTCACTAACAAACCCAAATCACGTTGAATTCACACATGTTGACAAACAAATTTATAATTTTAATTATGGAGTGGTCTTAACATGTCTTCCTGGTCAGATAAAATCCATCCTTTATTTCTTTCAAAATGTCATGCTTTGGTGCCTGGTATGCAGCTATTTGATTTTATTTCGTCCAGGATCATTTATGGCATTTCTCTTTGCTGTTTATTAAGAGGTTAATCTATTTCTTGTACTATTATTGTCTCTTTGCTTCTATTTTTGTCAATAAAAAGGATGATTTTGAGTTTCTGAAATATTTTCATCCTTATCATTTCTCTGCATCACTCTTTAACTCTATTAAGATAATATTTTTTTTTTTTGCACTTTTAATATTTTCTGATGATACATGTTGTTAAACAGGATTGTCTTGAGTTGCTGAATAATCTCCTACGCAACAATGCTTCCAATCAGGTTTGTGACTTTTATAGTTTTATTTACTTATTGAAGCTGTGTTTTTATCCTTTATAATTCCATTTGGTTTGTTCAGATATTACTGAGAGAGACTGTGGGAGTTGAGCCTTTAATATCGATTCTGGGGCTTCGAGGAAGTGCTTACAATTTCACCCAGCAAAAGGTAAAACCCTTACATGATGGAGTGCAGCTTAATTGCCACTTATTGTTCCTTTAGTTGTTTGTTGGTGACCATTAAAATGCTGTAAAAACTTAGTCACGACTGACTGACTTGTTCTACTCTTCTGGATTCTCTAATCAACATCATGCCAGTAGACAGTTAATTTGCTCAGCGCGTTGGAAACTATTGAACTGCTTCTCATTGGAGATCTAGAAACTGGGTCCGGAAAGGATGTGAACAGGATGTCCAATCAAAATGCACTGGCCCAGGTTTCTTTATTGATTTCTACAAAAATTGTATAATTTGAATAAATTTTCCCTCAAAAACATCCCTAAAAAATAAGTCGTATTCTTATTTCATTGGAGTTTTTGCAGAAGAAAGTTATGGAACATCTTTTGATGCTGGGAGTTGAGAATAAATGGGTTGCAGTTGCTGTCCGATCCTTGGTAAGATTGTAAAGCAGTTATTTCAGTCCCAACTCATGCTCTTTTGAGGGGATTTCATTTTTTATCACTCGAAAAAAGTGACTGCTGTTGTCTCACTATCAGCATGAGACGTTAGCTAATATTTTTCTTCAGGCACTGCGAGTTATTGGTGATTTGGTGGTGAAAAATCCTCAAAATCTTGAGACCTTTGCGAGTAAATTTACTGGGGAGGATTCGCGTCCTGAACCTGCCTTGAATTCAATACTCAGTATTGTTTTACGTACGAATAGTGTGCATGAGTTTATATCAGCAGACTACATATTCAAGTGCTTCTGTGAGGTTATCTCTTCAATACAAACTTAGACTTCTGCCATGCATTGAATCTTTCAACTCACATGTGTAATAGTGACTCGTTTGATAGATAGTTTTTTGTATGTTAAAAATCGCCTTACAATGGTTCTTGTGACAAAATATGTTTCGCTGTTCATTATCATGTCTACTGCGCGTGTTGGAGCATGTGTTATTTATTTGTCTTTCTTAGACTGACATATTCATTCTACTGTTTGTAAAGAATCTCAATTATCTGGCACAACTTTGCTCACATTGTATAAATCAAACTTGTAGTTGTTGATATTTGTTTGCTATTGTGCTGAATTTACGCCACTCATTAACTATAAATATACTTATGGCAACTGACCATTCTAATGTGGTGAATATAAAACCTAAAGGGAAGCTTATGAAACTAATTTGTCACATCAAATATCTGGCTGATGCTGCCTTACATCATGACTCTATACATTCTCAGAGGATTTCTTTGAAATAGTTATTTAAATGATGTGAGGTTCCATTGGAGTTATGTATAGAGCATATGGTTCTAATTATTGAGGATTTTCTAATTAGACTGAATTGTTGGATTGTATCCTGGTAAAGGAAACAGATCCATATTGCGGCCGTAGAGTCATAAGTATGTGGGACAGAAATATTCAAGCTAAAGTCTCGCAATGTTTGTGAATACGGTGTGTTGGGCTGTGTGGTTAACAAGGAATGTTTCAGCATTTAAGCAGACTACTCCGGATTTCGAAAATATGTGGATCTTTGTGAAGGGGATGATCAAAATTTGGGCAGTATATTTTATGAGTGCTGAGAAAGTCTGTTTTGATGAGAGAAACCTGCTGACTGAGTCATAGGGTCAGGTTTCTCATTCCATTTGGAGCTTCATAAAGTGGATGTCTCATCTACTGTTTTTTTTTTAATTCTTTTCTTATATCCAGAATTGTACCCCAATTACGAATAAAATAGTAGATGGTGGTACTGTGGTAGAATTCATACCAGTTCCTTAAAAAAATGGGAAAAAAAGAAAAAGAAAAAAGAGACCCATGGGCCTTTTGTAAGTAAACTGAAGTTTGTTATTTCATCTACAAAATTCAGCATATAAAGCTCATGGCATGCACATGGATTCTGAGCAAACTGGCCATAAGGGCTAAAGTGGGTATATTGTATGTATTATTAATAATTTAATACTCTGGTGGTCATTTTCACTGGATCTGTAGTTTTTTTTAGCTGACTATAAAACTGTAGACTGATTTTATGAGGCTGATGTTATAGATTGCAAAAACTCGTCATTAGTAGTTACTGATATTCATTTGTATATCTTCTC
Organism: Acorus gramineus; assembly: GCA_030737835.1. Classification (NCBI taxonomy): domain Eukaryota; kingdom Viridiplantae; phylum Streptophyta; class Magnoliopsida; order Acorales; family Acoraceae; genus Acorus; species Acorus gramineus. The sequence continues at coordinate 3,151,217 of CM060854.1, forward strand.
AATCACTAGTGTTCATATTATTTATATGATGTAAGTGATTTGTTCCCTTTTTTAATCCTAAATATAATCCAAATATGCTCTCATAGTATGGACAGTCTGTATTGCCTTTTGATACGTATGCCATTTCATTATTCCTTGCTTTTTATCTGTTCCATGGTAATTCTTCTTAACATATTTCATCTTATTGTCCAAAATCCAAATTTATCATCAATGCCATCTATCATGCTCTGATGAGCTCCTTTTCTAAAGCAGAAGAATATTGATGGACAAACAATGTTAGCTTCAACAATGACTCCTCAACCATCTTTACTGTCCCATGCTATTGTTCAGGATGACAGCAACCTATCATTTGGAAGGTCTGTTGAAAGAAAAGTAATTATTATGTATTTTTATTACTAGGTAACGGCAAATATTTCTTTCCCTCAATTGTTTTTATCCATTTATCCTATAATATTCATGTAGTTCTTTCATTCTTTTGGCAGCATGTTATTACGTGGGCTGATTTCAAGCGAGTCTGAAGGAGATCTTGAGGTAACTTGAAGGGTTAGAATTTGGATAATTGGATCCTCTGGTGTTCATAATAATATATTTGTGTGAAAATCAGAATCTTTTTTCTTTCCTTAATAATTCAATGGGATTCTTCTCTGAATGGTTGTGCTTCACTTTAGTCTTCATTAGTTTAGCACAAAAATTAACTTTATGTCAGCTGTAGTATAATCAATTCACATTGGACGAGTTTATGTCAGCTGTAGGACAATCAATATATACATATATTTACCATCATATAATGATAACTTGGAAATGACAGGTCCTCTAATTATAACAAGCCAATGCATTTTTTCCATACAAAATTTTTAAAATAATTTTGAAAAATTAATTACTGTGCAAATATAATATATGTAAGTGAGTGTTTAACCTTGTGGTTGCAAAATTTATCATCAGCCAATGTGCTATGGGTCCAACCCAATGCTTCATATATATATGTTTGACCCAAATTTGATCTCATCGATAAATACTTTATTGACAGTCGTCTGGCTGACTCTCTGCAGACAAGTTGTAGAGCTGCGAGTGTTCTTTCTCATATATTGAAGGACAATGTCCGGTGCAAGGAACTGGTATGTTGGGGACTTATATCCACCCGCATTTTTAAATTGAAATACATTCCATGGGATTCAGAATCATGTGGAAATACTCGTTGTCCATGTTGAGTAGTTAATGTTTATCAATATCTCTACAGTATTACGATTTCTGGATCAGCTTTTCGATAGTCTATGTCTATGTCCTTGTCTGAGAATAATATATCTGTATGTGCATTTGTTTATATTTGGAGGAACAGATGTCAGTGTGTGATAGTCACATCTTGGATCATTTTGGTGTTACTTGGTTAACCCATGAAAGATCACGCAGATTATCATACTGAGTAATGACGGTTGCAATAGCGCTTCCTGTACACGGGTGATGAAGAATGGAAACTAGAGAATTTTATTGTTCCTTCTCAATTTAGTTTCTTTGAGCATGACCTTAAGGTCTCCTACAGAATAAAGTTGAACCAAATATTTTACTTCCCTCCATTGCCATCCAAGATGTTGCCAAACTGAATACTTTTTGTACTGGTTTAAACATACTTCTTGCATTGATAATACACACTATTTTGCAATGAGTTTTGATAGGACCTCTACTCAGTTTTCATCACTTGATCATCACAGTATCACACACACACACACACACACACTGAAGACAGCCTGGTTCATATCATCACAATAATCATATAAATTGAAGACAACTTGGCCGTAACAGTCTGTGAATGTATCTTACACAATATCACAGGTTTTACAAATCCAGCTGGAGGCTCCTCTCCCATCCTTAGGAGCTGCTGAGCCTCTCATGCACAGGATTGTCAAGTGCTTGGCGTTATCCTCAGCAAGAAGCAAAGATGCTGACCAAGGAGATGCATCGTTAGCCGGACGATCATATATGCAACCGATAATTCTTCGGCTACTCATCACATGGCTATCAGACTATCCTCCTGCAGTTCACTGCTTTCTAGACTCACCAGCTCATCTCACTTATCTTCTGGAGCTAGTCTCAACCTCAAATGCCAGTGTGTATGTACGAGGTTTGGCTGCTTTTTTGTTGGGGGAATGTGTTCTTTATAACAAGAACGATTCCGGTGAGGGCCGCAGGGATGCTTTTGCTGTGGTTGATGCTATCAGCCAGAAGATTGGTCTCACTGCATACTTTCTAAATTTTGACGAGATGCAGAAGAGTGCCTTTTTTACATCTGCACCATCAACTTTAGAACGCAAACCACTAACCAGAAGTACTGCTGCGAGTACAACAGAAATTGAAGATGCTGAGAATGACGGAACTGATGCAAAGCATGAGCATCCGATTCTTGTCTCGGTGTTTGACATTCAGTTTGTTAATCTATTGAGGCGGCTTGAGGTGGATATTAGAGAAGGGATTGTTGATATCTTCAGCCATCCAAAAAGCAAGGTTGTGGTGGTGCCGGCAGAGTTGGAGCAGAAGGGTGGGGAGAGTGATGGGGATTACATAAAACGGCTGAAGTTATTTGTGGAGAAGCAGTGTAATGAGATGCAGGTTTGTTATGACATGATCCCTTACGATTTTTTTTTTTTTGTAGAAGTATTCTCATACCATCTAAGAAAGCGTTTTAAGAAACTTGTTTGGACAGCTTTTTGAAATTCGGCTTTTATAGAAATCATCTTTATCTGAACTCGTTCTTAAATGCTCCAAGTATTCTAGCTTTTAAGAAAGTGAATAATAACCTGTAATTATCAAAAATAGCTTTTCTGGGATCTAGCAAATGTATGCTTTCTGAAAAGTTGTTCCAAAAAGCTGCTTGAAGTGAAAAGCTCCTTTTGAAGCTCCTTTCTAAACCTAAATGGAATTTTGATTCAAAAAGTTCTTTAGTATTGGTTTTTGTAGGGATGTAAAAATTTTCAAGTGACATCTTTTTTAAAATATTTTTTCATTTTTGTTTTATTTTATGTAGGACCTCCTTGGCCGAAACTCAACTCTGGCAGAGGACCTGGCCAAGTCTGGTGGAGGCAGCCCGTCCGTGTCCGATCAGAGACCGAGTGGTGGCACTGGTCGTGAGCGAGTCCAAGTGGAGACGCTGCGCCGGGATCTCCAAGAAGCTTCCCAGCGGATTGAAATTCTCAAGTCGGAGAAATTGAAGATCGAGTCCGAAGCAACCAAGTACCGCGACTTGGCAACCAAAATGGAGTCTGACCTCAAGAGCCTGTCGGACGCGTACAACAGCCTTGAGCAGGCTAACTTCCGTCTGGAAACAGAAGTCAAAGCACTACGGAGCGGGGGGAGTGTGGATCTCGAGGCTATCAAGGCAGAGTCGAGGGAGGAGGCGCAGAAGGACAGCGAGGCAGAGTTAAATGACCTGCTGGTCTGTCTTGGTCAGGAGCAGAGCAGGGTTGAGAAACTGAGCACGAGACTCGCCGAGCTTGGAGAGGATGTTGATTCGCTCCTTGAAGGGATAGGGGACGATGCGGGGATTCCAGATGAAGATGACGACGATGACGACGAGAATTAATGATCGAATTGTGATCTTGGAATTGCTATTCATAGATGTATTGTACATATGTTTTTATCTGTACTCAACCCCGATTTAATGTTTCTCATTGTACACACTATGTTTGGTTTGGTTAAGTTAAATATGGACTCTGAACTTAAAATAGTCAGTCTCCTGTGACTTTCTGTTACTCATTTTTTATCATCACCTTGTATCTTAAAAATGAATAAAATGTAGATAAAAATTTATAAAATATAAAAAATAATTTAATATGTGAATTTCTTAATTATAAGAAGTCATAATTGATGATTTGATATGTGAGATGGAATAGATTAGATAAAATAACACAATTTTAATCAAGAATATTAATACAATGTTATTCTATATATTCTGACATAGTTACATTTATCTATTCTTGCAAACAATTAATTTTTGAGATTTATTCATCCTCCGTGAGCCCAGGAATTAAAAGATGTACCTGTTCTGCATTTCGCTTCCGGATTTACTTCTAATATCACGTGGAAATCTAACCGTCCATAACTACAAAATCTTTTCGCCAATCGACGCATTCAATCAATCGGGACATCGTTCCCCATTTAAAGTCCGGGATTTCAATTATCTTCTAGAACCAATACTTTCCACCATCGATGGTTCCCAATCAACGGTCCATATTGATCATCTACTCGCAGGGAAAAACTTTCTTATCGAGGTCCATCTCAATCGGACGGTCAGGATTTTAAATGAATTTCCAAAATAGTCCACCATTGTCGCACTATAAAAGCCCAACAGTCTTCATCGGCGACTCAATCACACTCACTCTCATCGGAACCCTAAAAATTCCAAAATGTCAACCTCCGACGCGATCGAAGCGGCAGTCGAAGCATCCGATACAGTAACAACGCCTGAAGAGCCCGTTTTGGGATCCGTCGCTTCCCACGGAACCCTAGACGGTTCATCCAACATTGGCTCCTCCGCCGTCTCCAAGGACGCGGTCACCGAGACGGATCAACCCCGGGAATCGACCCAGGAGGAGCCTTCGACGGCTGAGCCCTCCATTGAACGAGATCCGGAGGAGGGGGAGGCCGAGGCCGAGATGGATTTTGCAGAGAGAGGTTTGGACGGTCAACCGCGACCTCTTGTGGTTGTGCTTCCCGAGACAACCGCCGAGGGTGAGTCCGGTGCTCTGACGGGGGAGAGGAAGTGGGAGGGATTGGAGTTGTCGTTGGTGCCGACACCTGGGGTTCATCCGGACTGGTTACCGAAGAATTGGCTGGTTGAGGAGCGGCTGAGAGCGAATGGGAAAACCCGAGACAAAGTGAGTAGTGATTTCAATTTGTTTAATTTTCTTTTTCTTTTTTAGACTGAAATTGTTCTTTTGAAATTTTGGGAATGTTTGGTTGTTTGGATTTATTTTTTTGAAACCTTGGGTGCGGATATCTGTGATTTATGGTTTATGGTGTTTGTGAATTTGTTAAAGGTTGCTCCTTTTTGCCTCTTTGTTGGGAAGTTGTTGATTGTTGGGACAAAGGGTTTCTTTTATATATTTCTCATGATCTCTCTTTGTTTTTCCAACATATGTAGAGTGTAGGTTGATCTGACTGATGCTGTAGTTGATGAGATTTGGTTCTCTCTGTTTTTAGGTATTCCAGGATTGGCAAAATGGTTTTGGGTTAGTTGTACTTTTAAGATTATTTCGTGTTTATATGGATAGCCATGAGTGATGGTATGAAAATTTTCAAATTTAGTAATACTTGTTTTTGGAGAACTTCTTTGAATTTTACTTTTTTTCTTTCATTTTGACCATGCTATATTGAGTGTAAGTTTTTTGAAATTCGGTGCCCCCCAGGATTTGATCCCATGACCTCCATCTTGGATTGGGGGGGGGGGGGGGTGGAGCGGTGCTAGCCGCCTAACCCCAAGCTCGGTTTGCATATTGAGTGTAAGTTGTAGGAGAGTTTATGAAGAATGTCGAGCTGCACCTTGTTTACTGGCTGGATATATTGGAGCACAGAATGCTTGAAATAGATCATTTTTGCATGAATCTGTTGTATATCTCTCCCCATGAGTTTATTTTATCCATGAGTGCAATTGTGATTTTGTCCATCCAACACTTGCCAAGAGCAGTTGCTTTTGTGCAAAGATATTATATTCCCTGTAACGTGAAAGTATTTAAATTTTATTCTCTTCCTTTTGTGGCCATGTTAATCGGTGATTGTACTCATTTCTCAAACTACCATTTTAAGTTTTTCATTGGTAGGGCAATAAGAATAAGAACCTTTACCTGAGTTGGTTCCATATTCTGCTTTAGTAGGGCAATCAGAATAAGAATTCTTGAATGGTTATTTGACAGGCGTATAGTGATGAACTTATTCATTGATGTATGGTTGATACTTTGACAGTACTTATCTGTGGTTTTATTGTTGTGGGTATCTTTTCTTTGGTTTGATTGCTAATTTCTTGAACTTTTATGTTTTGTGGGGAAAAAAATAAATCTATTAATAACTCAATTTTGTTCTCAAGCTTTTTGTTTAGCTTTTTGCTCGAACACATAATTTTCTTATTAGTTATGGGTTGATCATTTATCTTATCATATTTTTTATTCACCTTAATGAGCTTCTTATAAATATTGGATGGCATTCTCTGAATGTGAATAGTTAATACTTGTAATTTTGCCAGCAAGATTGAATTATAGATATTATGGTACTGCTTAGTGTGTGCACTCAGCATGCATGTTGTAGATTGACCTCTTTAGCTCTTTTTAACTAATAATGTTATTATAGATATAGATATGCATTTCATTTAAGGTGTTGATCAAAGTTATTGAATGAAACAGTACTATTATGAGCCCCAATCAACCCGGAAATTCCGGTCAAGGAGGGAGGTGGAGGACTATTTAAACAATGTGAGTCCAAAATCAAAGACGGCCAGGACAGACGCCAAATCCACGGTAAGTTTCAAGTTGATTACTTATGTGATTGAAGAAGATTAATAAAGTAACCAATGCCTTTTTTATCATTACATGTGTGCATAATTTGCTTTTTCAGCCATCCAGCAGCTCTCATCCACCGAAAAAGAAATCCTCTTCCAGGGACGATGACTGCCCAACAAAAGTTAAATGGGTTTTGAACGATGACTCGGGATTTTCTTGGAACCCGATGATTGGCGATCAAGAAGTTCCCGAGCATAAAAGGCAATCTTGGGCGTCCGCCTTTGAATTCGCGTGTCATGGAAACCGCAGGTAAAAAAGAGATGTTATAATTCATTGTTTTCATTTGTTTCCTTTTTAATCATCCTATAATTTGTCATTCCATAGAGTTCTGATGTCTCATAATTGCTGGCATTTCAGGTAGGTAGAAGAAATCTTGCATGCAGGGAGTTATACAAGTTATTCTGGAGGAAGCCTATCCCTGCTAAGGACTCCTGCAACCCAAAGTAACAGAAAAATCTCAAAACAAAAATGTATTTCATATGAAAAAAAAAAAAAAAACTTACTGTTTAGTAGAAAAAAATTTCTGGACATCTCATATATATATAGAATAAAAATAGAAGTGTATTTTCTTTTTCTCTAAACTGAGAAATAAGGGATCGTTCAATTTTCTCATCATTCGCATTTAACAAATTATTGACAAAATGAAATAATAAACGGTAAAATAATTTTTCATAAAATCTTCATTCTCACTTTAATTGTAACTTTATATTAACTGAAAATCTGAAAAGCATCATAAATGTAACTTTTATATTAACCGTCGATGGGTTCCATAGAACGGTCCAGATTGAACCTCCCCCACATGCGGCATCTTAATCGGACGGTCAAGATCATGTATTTTCCCGAAAAGTCCATCACTATCGCCCCCGTTAAAAAATCCCCAAATCAGTCTTTCATCGACGGCTCGCTCACTCGACTTCACTCACTCTCTCTTCTCTTCGTGTCGTAGCCGAAAATCCCAAAATGTCGGTCTCCGACACGATCAAGACCGAAGCGGTCGAAGCATTCGATACCGTACGATCGACCGAAGCGTCCGTTTTGTCCATCGCTTCTCACGAAACCCTAGACGCGGATCAGCCTCGGGAATCGTTCAAGGAGGAGACGCCGATGGATGATCCCCGCATTGAAAGGGATCCGGAGTGGGGAGTAGCTGAGGCTGAGGCCGAGGCCGAGGCGGAGTCCGCCGAGGGAGGTGAGGGTGAGCAACCGCGACCGCTGGCGATGGCGATTGCTGAGACGACCGAAGAAGGTGATTCGGGTGTTCCGACGGTGCGGTCATCGGTGCCGACGCCCGGGGCTCATCCGGATTGGTTGCCGGCGAATTGGCTGGTGGAGGAGCATCAGAGGGCGAGTGGGAAGAGGCGGGACAAAGTGAGTACATCTTTTTAATTCTTTAAGTTTCATTTTTTTAAAAAGTTGTTTTGAAATTTTGGGAATGGCTTGGTTGTTTGGGATTTTTTTTCGAATCCCTAGATGTGGTTATCTGCGATAAGTAGACATTGTATTGACCCATTTTGATTTTTTTGCTTTTAAATTGTATAAATAAGTGTTTAATTTAATGAAAAAATAAAGTACATACTAATATAAACGAATTGTATTGACCCATTATTGAACATGTGAAAAAATTCCTAGTGAGGGTGTACCCAGCTATCAAGGTATATGGGATTGCAGGGCTTGCTAATGGGATTTGTGTGTGGCAACAATCCAGTGATAATGGTGTTTGTGAATTTAGTTTAAGATTGCGTACTTTTGCTACTTGTTGGTATGTTTTGAAAGGTTTTTGTTGCCTTTTTTAAGCTAATAAAGTTTTTCCTATCTTCATGTTACTTTGTTTTTCTGCTAACTGTTGGGTTTCAGCATAGATTGATTGTCCTGTTGTCTCTGTTCTTGGTGTACCAGGATTGCAAAATGGTTCTGGGATAGTTTTAGACTTTTAGTTGTTGTGGAGCTCTGTGTTGTTTAGGGGCTTCATGATCAGGGACAGAATTTAATATATGACATTTAGTGTGAATGAATGAATTAGCGATATTGACAAATTGAGAAGGCCTTGCTTCATTCTTGTTAGGCATATTGTCTTATTTTTGTTAAACTTCACATTTATACTTGTATCATCTCTTTCTTTTGTCTGCTTTGCACTGTGTCTGTGATATTTTTTTATTGGGTATGTATTGACGGACCGGATATATTACAGCACGGCATGCATGAAACAAAACATTTATGCATGACTCTGTTGCATATCTGTCTCTGTATGAGCTTATTTTTCATTTTCTCCATGTTATCAACTGTTGTGTCTTCCATGCAACACTTGCCTAAAGCATTTGCTTTTTTGTGCCAGGATTTTGTATTCCTTATAATGTGGAAGCATTTAAATTCTAATCACTTTGATGGCCATGTTTATTGGTGATTGAACTCATTTCTCAAATCAAACTATCATAAGAAGTTGTTCATTGGAAGGGGCGATCAGAATATGAGCATTCACTAGGGTTGGTTTCCATGTTCTTTTGAGGATTCTTGTATGGTTTTCTGATAATGGGGATGAACTTATTTCTCAAATTTGAGTTTGTGGGTTGCTAATTCCCTTGCAATTGATAAGATTATCAATTATATAATTTATTTTTTTCAAGCTGTTTACTTTTTTTCCCCTTGAGCATATAATTTTCCTATTTCCCTCTATAACTTCAATTTGAGTCCAATGCACATATTGATCATATATCTTGTCTGTGTTCTGATTTACATTAATGAACTTTTTATGAATGTTGGATTGCATTATGTGAATGTGAGTAGTGAGACTGTTAATGCTTGTAATTTTGCCATAAAAATTATAGACATTACGATATTGCACTCTATAATCACTCAGGGGGCATGCTGGTGACTAAAGACTTCTTCTTTGACTCTTGTGGGTTGACCAACTATGTTCTTATAGATATATGTTTTATTTTAGGATGTTGATAAAATTATTGGATTATGCAGTATTATTACGATCCCCAATCAAATCGAAAATTCCGGTCGAAGAGGGAGGTGGAGGACTATCTGAACAATGTTAGTCCACAAACAAAGATGGCCAGGACAGATGCCAAATCCACAGTAAGTATCAAGTTGATTACTCCTTTGATTGAAGAAGATCGATTGAGTAACAGGTATCTCTTAGTTTTTGTTGTGAGCATTATGAGCATTACATGTGTGTATAATTTCTCTTTCAGCCTTCAAGTAGCTCTCCTGCTCCAAAGAAGAGATTCTCTTCGAGGGATGATGACCGCCCGACAAAGATCCACTGGATATTGAATGATGACTCAGGGTTTTCATGGAAACCAATTATAGGCGAACAACCAGTTCCCGAGCATAAAAGGCAATCTTGGGAGTCTGCTTTTGAACTTGCATGTCAAGGAAATAACAGGTCAAAATAGTTGTGATAATTCAGTTATTATCTGTTTCCATGTTAATTGTCCGATAATATGCTTCTCTCTATGGAATTCTGATGTCTTAAAATTATTGGCATTCAGGTAGGTAGGAGCATTCTACACTTGCAGCAGAGGCTGTAATGGTTAAAGAATCATGTAACCCAAAGTAATGGAAATACTGGCATTCAGGTAGGTAGGAGCATTCTACACTTGCAGCAGAGGCTGTAATGGTTAAAGAATCATGTAACCCAAAGTAATGGAAAACCTTGAAACAAATATGTATTTCATGTGGAGTCAGTGGAGAAGAGACTGATTTCATTTTTACTGGAATGAAATCTCTGGGCGTCTATAAGAGAAGGAAGAATTGTATTTGATCATTTGTACTTGAGGTTATATAAGTGTCTTTTTTATCACAGATATCCCCAATCAATTAATACAGGTAATGGTAAACTAATTATGAAATGCACAATCAAATTATACAATGATGTGAGAAGAGGTCATATTTTGTTAAAGGGTTAAGGTTTTGAAGATAAATTTGTGTTACTAAATCTTCTCTCTTAAAAAAGTGTTGAGTTGGAGACACTTTTAGGGTTGGTTTTGGTAAAAGGTTAAGATTTTGAGAATAAACTGTTTTAATTTTAGAGGATAAAAAATCTATCAATTTTGTCATTATTTACATTTATTAATTAAAATCAAAATAAAAGTAAGGATAAATTTTATTTTAGCTTTTAGAAGAAATAAAAAATCTTCATTTTATTCTAAAATTGGGATAATTATTCACATTCTATTTTGAATATTTTTTATACCACGAGATAAGTTAGTTCTTCTCTTATTCTATCATTTATCTAAAAATGATTGAAAATATAAAAAAAAATAAACAAAACATAGATTTTAGAGGAAATTAATTAGAGGTATGGGGGATACCTATGCATTAATGATAAGTCTCTTGATTTTTTTTTATTTTTTTTAAAGTTTTTAAAGTGGTTGAGACATTTTTAGGTCCTTTGCAATAACTGCTAAATCCCTAAAGTGGCTGGGACATCATTTCTAAATCCTTAGTAATAACTGCCGTTAGATCTGTCATTTAGCAGTGTACAAAAGTGACTTGATAGTGTATATATGCATACCATTAGGTATGATTTAGTATTGTGCACAAGTGACTTAACAATGTATACATGTAACATAGAAATGTTAAAAAACAATTTAGTAGTGTACCCGATGACTTTATAGTATTCAGATTTACTTCATTTGTAGATACCCTGAAGGAGTCAACATTTTTCTCCTCCCTTCTCCGTACCAGCTTCATGACTCAACTTGAATAATCGTGAGGAGACATGGTGAGTTGTCGGTCTCCATCCAGTGATTTTTGTGTGCTCGTAAAATCAAGCATGTGAAAATAATTTAATTAATTCTCATAATAAATAATAATGAATTGAATAATAGCATTCTTCAAGTAATGAGAAATTCACATATTGGATTGTCGTGCAACAAAAAACGTATCCCATTCAAGACGAATCCAAGATGGGGTTCTACCTAAAACCGGAGGCTCTATGATCAGAGCAACGACTTCGCCAGTCAATGAGATCAATTTCTTATATATACACTGTTAAATCACTTTTGCTGCTAAATAGGAGACTTAAAAAAAAGTAAAAGAAAGCAAGAGACTTATCATTAATACAGAGATATCCCCAGGGACCTCTAATTAATTTCTCTTAGATTTTACTTAGTTCCACAATTTGTCTACATTCATTGAAAAATAAAAAAAGGGAAAAATCCATATAACCCCCTATAAACTCACTGAAATCTATATAATTCCCTGAAAACACCTAATAAATCTAAATAACCCCCCACATAAAATTGAGGTTTACAGATAATGAATGTTTTGTAAATATTATGTTTAGTTAACCCTAATATTATATAGAAAACACAGTATACCAAAAAAGCCCTACAATGTGTTTAAAATGCAAAAAAGCCCTACGATTTTACCGTTCCGAGTTTTATAATATATTCAAAAAGTATAAAATCATCATTTTCATATGATTTTTTGAATTTTCAACACATTGTACGGATTTTTTTAGTATATTGTGTTTTCAGTCAAGATTAACCAAATAAAATATTCATAAAATATTCATCATCTATTAACGAAAATTTTATTCAGGGGATTATTTGGATTAACAATATTTTAACCCCACGAGAGATACCAAAAAAAAAAAAAACTTGAGTGGCATACCATAGTGGTGAAATTATATATGTTTGGTTCGGTTTATTACAAAATTAAAATGAACCAAATTATAAACCCATCTAACCCAAAAATTAGACTCAATCAAAATTAAAACCAAACACCTTAAAACCAAACCAGATCAAATTGAAGTTTTAAACATTTATACAAGACCAGATGTTTTAAAAAATGAACGTATATACCCCATATAAAAAATATCATATGATTCAGATCACTCCACATGTGAAAAATAGACTATGCATTATTATGACGACATAACTTATGTGACAGATTAAGAGTAAACAAAGAGTAACATAACAAAATTCATTTTTCTTTTGAAACTTCAACCAACATAAATCTGTTTATTATTTTTTTCTATATATAACCAAATTAAACCAAATAAATATTTACCCAAGCATAAAAAAACTCAATTTAATAGGTTCAATTTTGAATTAACCGATCAAAGTTACATCCCTATAATATCAAACTAAAATTTTTCATATACTGATGAGAATCTCATCATTACATGTTTGAATGGACGACAAATGTTCATGAAAGAGTTAAAAATATTTTATTAATTAAAAAATCATCATTGATATAAATGTCATGTATTTTGATAAACACGTGTCGTCTATCCAAATACACGCTGATAAGATTCTCACCAGTACATACTCATATGAAAATTTTTCACCCTCTACAAATGCAAAATCTTTTTCCAAATCAAAGCTTTAAGAAAGGCACATACATCAATAAATTGGGATATCATTTCCATTGCAAGTTTTCACTCTCATTTAATAATAAAAAAAGTATTGATAATAATAATAACTGTAAAATCTTTCCCCAAATGAACGCTTTAAGAAAGGCATCTATTATAATTCATTCCAAGATTTCGCTCCCATTCAAATCCGAGATATAAAAAATCTTCTAGAACCACTTCCTTCCACCGTCGATGGGACCCAATCAATGGTTCAGATTAAAATCCCACGTGAGGCTATTCAATGTGAAAGATTCACACAAAAATCTTCTTTTAGGTCCATCGTAATCTGACGGCCAGGATTTTAAATTGGTTTTCTAAACAGTCCATCATTGTCTCACTCAATCAATTTCACTCTCTCTCGTAATTTTCCTTTGTTTCATACAACACTACCTTATATCAGTATTTTTTTTTATCAGAATTTGTATCCCATATAATGGGAAAACATTTAAATTCTGATTTATTTATTAGGTAGCCACATTTATGGATGACTATGAGGTGCATACTTTGTTGAAGTGTAATAAATGATCATTAGTTGAGATTATAATTTTTTTATTATAAAGTATTAGATCAATGGTTCAAAAAGCATTCCTTTGACGTGATATGATTTTATTTTGTCTGAATTTGAAAATATAATCCCTCAATGACAATTTTTGTCATGTCAACGCAATGCAAGGACAATCAAGCCAATACAATTAATCAGAGTGAATAAATCTAGCATTTTAACCCTTAAATCATATTAAAACATTTTAACCACAATTTGTGCACATTCATTAAAAAAAAAAGTTAATTCATTTTATGAAGTAATCAAATAGAGAAACTCTTAATATCTTGATCCCAACAAGAAAGTGGTCAAAGAAACATATATAGGGTTAGTAAACGAACTAAGTTGCTCAAACTTGACTCGGTTTGAGCTCGTTCAAGCTCGTTCAATTAGATAAATGAGCGAGTTTGAACAATTTTTAAAGCTCGGTTAGACTCGGGACTTGGATCGAGCTTCATTTTGTGTTCAAACTTGACTCGTTTGTGTTATAAAAAACTTGATTGAAGCTTAGATCAACTCCTCTACAAAGTTATGTTCATTTAGACTCATGAACTTAACTCATTTAGGCTAAATTTTTTTTCAACCCTTAAAAACCCTAAAATAAAGAAGAATACTAGGCTCGTGAGCTCGGTTCAACTCGGCTCAATTCATTTATAAACGAATTGAATTTGAACATGTTAAAACTATGCTCATTCAGCTCATTTATCACCCCTAGGCCCTAACCATATATAACCTTCCCACAATCCCACCCAAAAAAACCACCAAATATAACCAATCGGTTCATTAAACAGAAAGCCCATCATTTTCTTCATTTACTTCCGTTTTAATTAATTATCACGTGAAAATCCAACCGTCCATAAATGCTAAATCTTTCCCCAAATCAATGATTTAAGAAAAACATATATTGTAATCAATTCCAAGATTTCTCTCTCATTTCAAGCAAAATCTTCCTCCACCTGTTCCTTCCATCGATGGACCAAATTAACGCTCCATCGCAATCTGGCGGTCAGGATTTTAAATTAGGTGCGTTTGAATGTGAAATTAAAACTTTAAGGTTCTTAAAATCTTATGTTTCAAACTCAACTTTTAAAAAGCTATGTTTAATTATATTTTCAACCACAAGATTTTTTAGCTTAAAAAGAAATATTGTGGTTTGAAAAGCTAAACACTAAAAACGTGTTTGAATTTGAGTTTCATAATTTTTAACTTTTTAAATACAGAATCTATCTAAACTCATATCCAAACGGACTCTTAGTTTCATAAATATCATATCATTGTCGCACTATAAAACCCTAACCATTCTTCATCCACAACTCACTCATACTTCTATGTCTCTCATTTTGTGTAATTGTGTTGTGACCGTTTTGATATCGATTGATGAAAAAACACAAGATCTTAACATTTCGGTCTCCAACATGATTGAAGCGGCAGACGAAGCATTTGATACAATGACATCCGTAGAAGTGTCCGTTTTAGGGTTCGTCACTTTTGACGCAACCCTAAATGTGACTTTCGCAATGGCTCCTCTGTCGTCCCCAAGGAGAGGAGTATTTATGGGTTGGGTGTATAGGATCATAGCAAGCGAAATAAAACATGCACGCATGACTCTATCTTATACCCGTCCTTAGTTTTTTTTTCTTTTCATGAATGTAATTATGGTTTAGTATATGCTACACTATCTTGATTTTGTTTCCTTTTTACCGGGATTTGTTTCCCATATAAGATACAAACATGTAAATTCTAATTTTTTTCTTGAGTAATATTAATTTTTATTATTAAAATTATACACATTTCTCAAAATTTCATGACAAGTTGCTCCTCATTGCTAAGAGTGATCATTATACTAACCTTCAACTGTAATCACAAATTACTCGAAATAAAAAGATCATTGGGTTTTACAATTGATCTAAAATCGAAAAGACTCCATCAAAAAGTGTATTATCCGTGTATGCAATTCTATTATAACTCTTCACATATCCAAAGATAAAAATACAAATTTCTCATTTAATTTTTACTTAAGCAACCAAAGTCACATCCATTCCATCCAACTTTTTTTTTGTCTGCATGAGAAGGGGGTGAACATGTTGCAAGGACAATGATTCAAAACGTGTTTCTATCACTTGCCACTCTCAGACTCTGATTTTGAGTTTTTTTTTTATGGAAAAAAAAATCTGATTTGATTTAAATCATCTCTAAATATATACTATAGATTTTAGATCAAATAATTTATTGAACAAGTAAATGTTGGTACTCATAACCCGTGACCAAATAAATTAAACGGGTGTAACTTTATTTTTGTGTGAGCCTGATCCGAAAATTTAAAAAGTCAGCCATGTATTAATATTTTTGCTGTATATTTTCCAACTGTGTTCCATTTGTTTTGTGTGTGTTTATTTAAAGATAAGGTCATCTTGTCTTTCCAAGATTTTCTTTGAGAGGTTTTTCATTAGTGTCAAAAAAACCGTGTGCTTTTAATTTGCGTTTAAGAAAAATCAGATTTCCACAAAAATCAGATTTTATAATCAAATTTTCCCAAAATTTAATACATTTTTAAAGTGAAAACTCTAAAAATATATGTAAGAGCACATCCGCTCAAGGTGGATCAGTTGCACCTATCTGTGTAGGATGACCCGGATTCAATCCCGGTCCAACTCATTGTGAGAAGTATTCCTTGTTGACTATGGGTTTGCGTTCAGTTATGTTGTGTTGCCCCCTTCTGAGTTTGTTACCAAAATATATACATATAAGAACATTATAAGAATGTATATTTTAAAATGTAAAATATTGTGTTTTATGGTATAGAACCTAGGTGTATTTGATTTTTATTTTTAAAAAAAGAAGTAAATAAATAATAGAAAAAACATGATGAATTTGTTTTTAAAAATGCTATGACTGAAAAATGTCATTCATGTATTCTAAAAAAACATTATTAACACCTGATCTAAAGACACATAAATATGGATGATTGAGAAATATTGATTTCAAGTTAAGAATATGAATGTAATTATTATGGAACTTCATCAATTTATTTTTTATTCAGTTTGTTGTTGGTTGGTAATAATTGAGTATTAGCATGTTTTCCATGAAAATTAAGGGCAATCAATCGGCAAGAAAGACCCAAAACCATAACAGAAAGACTTCAATCTAGTGATCCAATTTATGACTTAGGTTTTAACCAACCTCGTTATGAAATAATTAGAATTTGGCATGAGATGAGTGTTTTATTACTTTTGAATGGGTGAAGAGTAGTCTTTTTTATATTTGTTTACGTTAAGAAAATTTAGGAAAAAATAGATATAACTATCTAAAAACTTATCAAAATAAAAAAAAGTACTTGTAAAATCATAAAATGTCTATGTGTTATTTGAAAATTATTAGCTCAATCCCTCCGTCACCCCAATTAACTCATTGGTGGGTGTAGCCCCCCACCCCGCCTCATAAATTGTTTCATAATTTTTTTTAATTACGTTATAAAAAATTGAGCATTATTAGCCATCTACACTCACAGCAACAAATATATATCTCATTGAAATTTTTACCATTTATAAATGAGTTTGTACAAATATATTTCATTTTGTTTATATAAATACATACTTCATTAAATAAGATATATTATTTTTTAAAAAAATGCGACTACATTTAGATTGAAAACAATATTGAGTCTAATATTTTTTAAAATATAATTTAATTCTGTCAAATAATCAAAATACAAAAACTCAATAGGTTAATCCCACCAACAAAGCGACCAAAGAAACAATGATCCTCAATACCGAACACCAAATATAATATTTCCCATCAAAGAAAAAACACCAAATAATAAATACGACCGACGAGTGTATTAAATATAGAGTAATCTTGTAACATGAAAATCCCACCGTCCATACATAAATGCAAAATCTTTCTCCAAATCGACCTTTAATATCTATTGTAATAAATTCCAAGATTTCGCTCCCATTTAATTCAATTCCGAGATATTGAAAAGCTTCTAGAACACGTTCCTTCTACCGTCGATGGGACTCAATCAACGGTCCAGAATTAAAGTTCAGAGTAAAAACACACAAAATTCTCCTTTTTGGGTCTATCATAGTCTGACGGCCATGATTATAAATTGGTTTCCTAAGTGTCGATCACTATTGTACTATAAAACCCCAAACTAGTCTTCATCAACTATTCACTGTGAATTCACTGTCTCTCATTTTGTCTCGTGACCGTTTCGATATAGGTTGATGAAAAAACACAAGATCTTAACATGTCGGTCTCTGACATGATTGAAGCGGTAGACGAAGCATCCGATACAATGACATTCGTAGAAGTGCCAGTTTTAGGATTCATCACTTTTGACGCAACCCTAAATGTGACTTCGCAATGGCTCTTCTGTCATTCCTAAATAGAGAAGTATTTATTGGTTGGGTATATAGGATCACAGCAAGCATGAAACAAAACGTGTATGCATGACTCCATCTCATACCCGTCTCTAACTTAACTTTTTTTATTTCTTCCCCACAAGTGTAATTGTGGTTTTGTACATGCTACACTACCTTGATTTTGTTTCTTTTTCTACCAGGATTTGTTTCCCATATAGGGTGCGATCATGTAAATTTTAATTTTTTTTCTTGAGTAATATTAATATAATTTTTGTTATTGAGATTATACACCATTTCTCAAAATTTCATTACAAAAAGACTCCATCAAAAAGTGTATCCATGTATTCAATTCTGTTACAACACATCACATATCCAAAGACAAAAATACAAATTTCTTATATAATTTTTACTTGAGCAACCAAAGCCACATCAAGGTTCCATCCAACCTTTGTGTGCATGAGAAAGGGGTGAAGATCTGTTTCTCTCAAAGGACAATGATTTAAAACGTGTTTCTATCACGTGTTTCTCTCAAACTCTGTTCTTATATTTTTTAGAAGAATTTGAAAAACAATTGTATTTGATTCCATCTCTAAGACTCTAACATATATTATAGATTTTGGATCAAATAAATATTTTAGCAGGTAAATGTTGGGACTGAGAACATGTGACCAAGTAAATTAAATGGGTGTGACTTTTTTTTTTTTTTTTGTGTGTATGTGTCTCATCCGAAAATTAAAAAAAATAAGACATGTATTATTTTGGGGGTGTATTTTACCATCAGTGTTCCATTTGTTTTGTGTGTTTATTTTGAGTTTTTGACAAGTTATTCATCAGTGTAAAAAAACAAAAAAACAAAACAACCGTGTGTTTTTTATTTGTGTTTCACAAAAATCAGATTTATAATCAATATATTCCAAAATTTTAGTACATTTTTAAACTAAAAACTATAACTCTAAAAATATATGTAAGAACATTATAAAAATGTATGTTTTAAAATGTAAAATATAAAAAAAATTGTGTTTTATGGTATAGATCAACACATGTGTGTTTGATTTTTTTTAAAAAATAAAATTTAGAAAAAAAACATGATGCAAAAATATTTTAAAATTAAGGGTTTTTTATTTTTAAGTCCCATAAACCATAGGAGTTAGTGATCGATCACTCACTTCTTCATATTTTGATTTAAGTTTCCAGATTTAAAGAATATGTTCATTATTAATTATTTTCTGGAACTAAAAAAAATCAAATAATTTAATAATAAATCCCTCCCAGAATTTTTTTTTGCATCAGGATTTTTTTTTTATTTTAATTGTGGTTTTGTAAATGCTACACTTCCTTGAGTTAGTTTCTTCTGCATCAGTATTTGTATCCCATATAGGATACAAGCATGTAAATTCTAATTTTTTTTTGAATAATATTATTTTTTTTTTTTGTTGATTATATTATACACGTTTCTCAAAACTTCATGACAAGTTGCTCCTCATTTGTAGGAGCAATCATTATACAAACTTTCAACGGTAGTCACAAATTATTCTGAAAAAAAAAGATCATTCGTATTTACAATTGATCAAAAATTAAAAAGACTCCATCAAGAAGTGTAAGCAATTCTATTATTAACACATCACATATCCAAAGATAAAAATACAAATTTCAAATTAAAATTTTACTTGAGCAACCAAAGCCACGTCCATTTCCATTCAATCATTTATTTATTTTTTGGTCTGCATATGTTGTAAGGACAATGATTCAAACTGTACGTGTTTCTATCATATGCCACTCTCAAAATCTGATCTTATGTTTTTAAGATTTTTTTGGGGAAAAAAATCTGATTTGATTTAAATCATCTCTAATTAAATATATATTATAGAATTTGGATCAAACAGTTTTTTTAGCAGGTAAATGTTGGGACTTTTTTTTTTTTATGTATTTCATCCGAAATTTTTAAAAGGATAAAACTATCTATTCTATTTTATTTTTGTGATTCAAATTTGTTGTAAATTCAAATCTAGAATCCTCTATTTTTTTTATTATATTTTTTTGTAAAAGATTGTTAAATAAGAGATGGAAATTGAAAGAACTATTAAATAAAAGGATCGTTATGTCTCACTCTCACTCTTTTTTCCCCACTCTTTTACTGTTTCACTCTTTCTAAATGGTGCATTTGGTTACGCTATTGTAGAAAGTTACGTTTACAATCGTGCAATCAAACAGTTTTATTGTAGCAACTTCTTACGCACAGATTTTAGACAAATAGTACCCAAAAGCTGTGATTTCAAAAAACTGAGGGATATGAGCTTCCTGCAAAATCAGTTTTAAAACCCAAATTCCTGTCGAATCAGTTTTGTTCATATTTAATCATAGTTATGGAGCAAATGAGAAAAGCAACCAGGTTTCATCCAACCTTTATGTGCACCAAAGTAATTAAAGGAGAAGTGGCTATGATTCCTGTGCATGTGAAGGGGGTGTACCTGTTCTAAGGACAGTGATTCAGAACCCCCTTTTATATATCATAGGCCACTCTCAAACTTTGACCTCATTCTCATTATGCAAATTTTTACCAATAAAAAAACAACCTTTGACCTCATTTTATTTTTTAGATTTGTTTGTGATTTGTATTTTTTTTATATCATTTACAAATCTATGCTATATATTTTGATCAAATAAAAATTTTATTGGTAAATTTTTTTCTTATTTTAAATGGGTGCTCATCTGGATTTGATAATCTAATCTTCTATATGGAGAGGAGGGATAATGCTAACCAACTAATCAAAGCTTAGTTTGCTTTATAGGTATGTGTTTAGAGTTAAGCCATGACCAAATAAATTAAACGGGTGTGATTTTATATTTTGTCTCTCGCTGAAAAATAAAACAAAAACAAAAATTAGCCATCTATTGTAATACTATTTTTGTGATGTAATTTCTAGCATGAATTTAAATCTCACGTGTTTTGATTTTTAAAACATTTAAGATATATTATATACAAAAAAAATGAAGTATAACTACAATGATTTACATGGATTATTTATAAAAAAATATAAATTTTTTTAATGAAGTATATAAAATGTATGATGTTAATGGGGTATGTGATACTGGAATTTAATTTGAAAAAAAAAAAAAAACTGTATATACATTAGAGAAGATGTTTGATTGTTCCTGAGCCTCTGGTACATGATAAAAGCATACTGGGTGATAATCATTCAGTTATGAAATGTGTATTTATTTTGGGCTGGGCATGTCAGAGGAAGGGTCAGTTTTTAATCTGGGCCGAATTATGCTTGGGAAATGGTCTTAGCAGATGGATTGTGCACTGTTACATTTAATATATTTTATTATCTCGTATATTTTGATATTCTCTTTCACTCCATGTACAAGTATATATCTCATTAAAAAAATTTAAATTTTTTAATAAATGATATTATTTAATTAATTAGAGTATATATTTTATATTTTATAAAAATATATACATTATAAGATGATGTATTTGATTTTTATAAAAATGATAACATGGATTTCACTTAGTGTAACTTTTTGTAATATATTTTATCATGTTTTTGGATCATGGATGAAAAGAGCAATAAAGCAACTTAATAAAAACTTGATTCTCAATAAGTCTCTTTCTTTGCTTTTTATGATAAAAGTTGAAAAAAAATTTGTAATTAAACATGGTTTTTTTAAAAAAAAATGTTTGAGAACATTTTTTTTTATTTATGTAAAAGCACAGGCCACCAAACATATTTTCAAACTGCTCCTCATGAAACATTTTTTCTTTGTTGTTTATTACGTCCCAAAAAACAAATGGCGATCAACACACGGATGATCTCAAAACGTATTTTGAAATATTTATTTATTTGATTTAAAAAAAAAAGATTTGTAAAATAAGAAATTATATAATAAATGTAATTTTTTTTTCCTATGTTAAAACGAAGTGGAGGAAATTAAATTAACAATTAACTGTACAGTTCGATTAATAGATTGTGTAACTAATTTGATAGGATATGCAATTTGATACTAACGATGTCTGATGATATCCAGATCTAATTAGATCCAGACTCATTATAACAAAGAAAGCTAATTAAAAAGGTACATGAAATTACAATGATTGTATTTTTACATATAAAAAAAACAACTATGCACTTCAATAAATTAATGATAATATTTATAATAAATGTAATTTCTTTTTGAAGATGTTATGATAAAGTTCTGATTCACTCATGCTATTATTACCATTGAATTGCACATTGAAGTGTAAAAAAAAAAAGAGTGATACTGTACCAACAATCAATTATGTAACTGTGTAATTCAGATGTGAAAGTTAATTAATTAAAAAGATACTCATATGAAACTAAAATGAGAAGTACGTACTTCCACATCAGCATGAATGGGGCTGTTACTGTTGAGGGGGGGGGTCTGGTGTGTATGGAAAAAGACGTAACGTATCGCTGACATCGTCTTTTGTCTGTGGTTTGTCTGTTTCTTTTTCCCAGTACTGTAGAAGAGGAGAGGAGGTCCAGTCACACATCATCTGCTACTGCTGCTGCTGCTACTGCTGCATCTGCATCTGCTGCTGCTATTGTCTCCTCCCCCCTGCATCACCACTCATTGCTTTTATTTTTCTTTTTCATTTTTTCACCAGCCGCGAAACGCGGATCCCCGAACAGTCGAAACAGTTCCACCACCCACTGATCGTGAATCGCTGAATCGTGATCGATCGTGATCGTGGGTCCCATTCTCAGTCGCCTCTCACATGGCTCGAGAGAGAGACATATATCGGTCGTAATAATATAATATAATATAATACAGCGCCCCCTCCTCCCCCGGGATTGGGAAGATGGAGATCCCGTCCGTACCGCTGCGTTTTAGGGCTCTTTGCATTCATTTCTTTCCCTGTGAGGAGGGCATTGAATTTGAAGGGGCTATTTTGCAAGAAACTCCCTGTGTTAAAATGTGAAATATAAATAAAGGAATTTTTAGTTTTAAGTCCCCACAAACCATCATATTTATTGATCGATCCCTCTCTTTTTCGTATTTAGGTTTTTGTCCCCCGATTTAAAGGATAATTCATGAATAGATCCCTTATAGTGATTAAAAAATAAATTAAATAATTTATGGATAGTCCCTCCCAAGGACTAAAAAGGAACTATCATTTAAATCTGGGGACTAAAACCTAAATACGAAGGGAGGGATCGATCACTAAATATGATGGTTTGTGGAGACTTAAAACTAAAAATCCCATAAATAAAATGTTAGACTATTTTTTTAATTGGTTAAACGCACATCCCATAACGTATATAAAATTGTATTTTAAATTATAAAAAAAAAATTTAGTGTATCAGTATTATATACTGTGGAGCTTGATGATGTACGCAGAGGATTGTTGACACATGGGTCGAGCTAATTTTTTTGGAGTGTCTTTCGTGTATTGATTTTTTTACCCTTAATGAGATGTCAGTATAAAAGGGCATCTCATATTTTTCATTAGGTTCTAGGATTTTTATCTTCGGTGTGACCATTGTAAAAACTTCTCATTGATAGTGGATTGATCTCTGGTGTGCTCCGTGGACGTAGGCAAGATTTGCCGAACCACGTAAAATTTTTGTGTCTTTACTTCGATTTGTTTGTTTATTTCTTTTGATTGATTGTATCCCAAAATCCAAAATCGTAACAATCAGCGCCCGAAATATGAACGTTGTCGAACTAATTTTGGGGTTGTTTTTTTTTTAGATTGTATTTAAATTTTCTATTTGGATAGCGACGAACATTATTTGAAGTTACATAGTCAATTTAATATAAATATTAAATTATTTATGGATTGTGTTATTTTTTAATTCTTATTTGAAAATGTAATAATGATGTTTTTATTTTTTTGTTTATTGATAACGAATAAGTTCTGGATAAAAATTGAATATGGTATATATGATAAAGAATTGTGAAAGATGAAAAAATAATGATAGATGATTTGGAATGTGTGTCCTTCTTATATATGTGCATGGAATGGATTGGATATAATAACATAATTCTAAAAAGATTCATAATACTAATACCAACATATCCTTACATATTCTGATATAATTATATCTATTTTATTTTAAGTAAATCTTCAGAATAAGAAATAATTCATCTTTTTATGAACAAAAATACTTTACATCTAATTTTTTTACAATTACAAATATAATCCACTTATGTTCTTATTTTATTAACAAATCATATCTCATTAAATATAATTTTATAAAATATAAAAAATATATATACTTCAATTAATCGGATGATACCATTCATTAAAAAAAAAAAAAAAAATTTTTTTTGAAAGATACATATTTGATTACAGTGAGTCAAAGAGAGTAAAAAAAAAAAAAAAAAAAAAAAAAGTAGTATTTAAGACTGCGTTATGACTTTAAAAAAGTTTGATTATAATAACGTTTAAATAATAATGATGATGATGGTCTCACCCACTGTATGTTTGCCGGTTTGGGACTCTGTAGCATTAGAGCCTTTCACATGAAAAAATTGTTTCATGGAATCAGGAACATAGTCATAGTTACATGTACAGAGGTCTCCCAATCAAATAAGACAAACCCCAGGGTGTACAGCCTAAGTTGACCAACATAGATCCATCACAAACCAAACAAGATTCAAAAAATGTACAAATAATCACATTAATCGGACGGCTAGGATATCCGCAGACTCCCATCACAAAAAAACAAAAAAAAACATGTCATGTGATATGCTGATATCGTCACACCACCCTTCAAAAACCTCCCACCAAGCAATAATGACTGACATTTATCGATTGTTTTTTTTTCTAAACAAACAGTTGAAAAGACGGATCCTAACGGGCGCGGACTTTAAGCGCGCCAAAAAAAAATAAAATCACATTATTGGATGACGTCATCCCCGACAGAAACCCATCCCCCTCTCTCACGCACTTATTTTGTTTTTCCTTTTTTTTTTTTTTTCTCACTCGCGTGCCCTTCGTTTCCGCTACAATTGTCAGTCTTTTTAGAAAGACAAAAAAAAAAAAGAAGAAAAGAAACACTTCCATCTTTAAATGCTTGAAAAATCTCAGCTTTTGTTTATGTGGGTTTGAGCTTTTTTTCGGTTCTCGTAGAGAGAGACTGAGGAGAGGAGGTGAAGAGGATGCTTTGAAGGGCTTCGAGAGCACTGTAAGTGAATTTTTTGGATTGGGTCTTTGAAAATTTGATCTTTTTTGGGTTTGTTTTGATATGGGTTCTGAAGGTTCAGAAGCATCTTTTTGGGTTTGGATGATTTTTTTTTTTTCATGTTTGGGTTCCTTGTTTTTGGGTTGCTTTGGTTGGGTTTTGGTTGAATATACGAACGAATGTTTAAATTTGTTTCATCTGATTTTTTTTTTTTTTGTTAGGATGATTGGTTTTTTCAGGTTCAATCTCCGTTGCTTTGTGTAACTATGCTTTTCTTTTTATAATGTTTAAAAATTTGACGAGATTGAGGTCTACAAATGATCTGTCCACATGTGTCCAACTAGTTTTATTTGACAAGTAATATTTATATGTATTCATGCTTGTGAGAAGGATTTAGAATGATTGATTAAGCTGAAAAGAACTCTTTTTTTGAGTTACTCTAATTAATGGGTGTTTGGTGATGGACAAATGGATTTGTGAGATCAATTGATTAGAAATATATGTACTTGATCATGAATACTGAAATAAGACCAATGAATCAATCTATGCAGAGTATTATTATAATTTTTCAGGTAGTATATACACATTCTAGTGAGACAAAGCATATGAAAGGAAGGGAAAAAAAAATGAAATAAACTCATAACAGATACTTGTGAAACAGAGTGAAACTGTGAAATGCTCAAGGTGGTGAAATAGATAATGCCCAGTCATTACAGTATCAAAAACTTGTATGATTTATGAGAAATCTCGGATGAGCTATACCCACACACACATGTAAGTTGATATGTCATAGTCAATCAGATGAAGAGTTATTTGAGATGCTATTGCATGAGCACCTCCTGCATTGACGGATTTGACTGTTTGGCATGAATTGGAATAACATCTTCCTTGAATAGATAGTATACAAAAGAATAAAAATATATCTAGCTCCATTTTTAGACTTATTTTGTCTATTAGTTATTATATATATATATATACCTTTATATGAACAAGCATACTGGAATGAATGTACCTTCGTATGAACGTATACACAACCAAGGGTTGGTAATTGGGTTGGGTTTATCAAAGTTCTAAGCTAAATCTGAGTTTTGGTGAACAAGGGATATTGGAGTGATGAGTGGAAAAACAGAATAGCAGCAACTAATGTTTTATAATTCCAAAATGTCAGGGATAATATCCAGAAGATTCGAACTTAAAATGAGTTATAGATCATGAATTAGAATAGTAATGTTTTTGGGTGGTCATGAATTTGAATAGTTGAAGTTGGACATCCTGTTGATGTACAATCTTTTGTCTTGAACTAAGATTACCAAGATGCATGTTTCAGATGAGTGTATTGTACACGATGTTGATGAATAATGAAGTGAAGGAATCTGGGTCAAATGTAAAGTGATGGAAGTGAAATCATTTTCCTTCTGAAAAGCATCTCTTTATTGGGAGAAAGTGATAAATGATTCTATCATTTTCCCTTGCATTCATTGGAAGGTGAAAACTTTTGCCAAAGATGAAGGAAAATGAATGAAATTCTCTCTCCATATGTTTAGCACAAACATTTGTTTTTCTGAGTGGTCAAAGAGAAAATTTTATTTTTTTCCTCGGTTTTTTTTATTTTTAAAGTTGACTATAAATATTGAGGCCTTTATATGAGTGTATATACACTCATAGAAATTTACATTCATTGTTGTATTCTTTTCATATAAAGATATATGTATATGTATCTCTCTATTCATAAGCATTTCTTAGTGTCGGTGAGTAGAATTGCATTTCAAGTATGAAACATTCCAATCTTTTCTTATACAGTTTTTGATGATTGCAATTACAACTAACCCCACCCTTCCCTCTCAGTTAAGCATTATGAAGGATCATCAGAGGCGATGGGGAGCATCGGGAGCGCGACATGAAAGAGAGGCAGCGCTGGCGGCCTGAGGAGGACTCCCTACTTAGGGCCTACGTGAAGCAGCATGGTCCGCGCGAGTGGAGCCTTGTTTCCCAGCGCATGAACCCGCCCTTCCCCTTCGACCGAGACGCCAAGTCCTGCCTCGAGCGTTGGAAGAACTACCTCTCCCCGGGGATCAAGAAGGGCTCCCTCACAGAGGACGAACAGCGCCTCGTGATCCGTCTCCAAGCCAAGCACGGGAACAAGTGGAAAACGATCGCGGCACAGGTCCCCGGACGCACCCCCAAACGCCTTGGCAAGTGGTGGGAGGTATTCAAGGAGAGGCAGCAGAGGGAACTCAACAAGGAGAACGAGAAGTCCTGTGTTGTCAACCGTTCGGTCGAGGAGGGCAAGTACGACGAGCTTCTTGAGACCATAGCGGAGAAGCTTGTGAAGGGCAGAGGAGCTTCTTCTCCTCCTGTAGCCATGTCGGGTCCTGCGCCATTGCTGCCTCCGTGGCTTTCAAATTCGAATGGTGGTCGACCATCATCACCATCTGTTACGCTAACTCTCTCGCCATCATCGGTGGCGCCCGCAGCCGGTCCTCAACTACCTTGGCTGCAACAAGGCATGATTTCTCCTCATGAAGGTAAGCCTGTTGTTAACAGAGTGAAAATGGGATGAATATGCCTATATTCATATAATCATTTGTATGTATGACTCGAATAATTGAATTTGTTTTTGGATAATTATTTGAAATATCTAATCTAAAATATTTAAAGGGATACTGATATAATGTTATTTTTTCTATAACCATATAATGATTTACGTGTATACATACAATTATGTTTTAACTTGGGTAATGGTTGGATTTTATACATATTTGGGATATTGGATTTGTGATTATGATAAAAAAAATCACATATTAATCCTGAAACATAAATATACTTTTGAATATGGATTTTCATATATTGGATAAATTTTTAGATACGGATTTTTGGATCAAATAATGATATTTTATGAATAATTAACAGGCTTAAATGATGGTTCTGTGGCTTCCGAGCTTCTTGAGTTCTGTCGAGAACTTGAGGAGGGTCATCGGGCTTGGGCGGCTCATAAGAAGGAGGCTTCGTGGAGGTTGAGGCGGGTGGAGCTTCAAATGGAGACGGAGAAGGCGAGGAAGAAGAGGGAGAAAATGGAGGAGATTGAGGCGAAGGTGAGGGCGTTGAGGGAAGAGCAGAGGGTGGCGATGGAGAGGATCGAAGCGGAGTACAAGGAGCAGATAATGGTGTTGAGGAGGGAAGCGGAGGCGAAGGAGCAGAAGCTGGCGGAGCAGTGGGCGACAAAGCACGCGAGGCTCGTGAAGTTCTTGGAGCAGATGGGTTGCCGGCAGTGGCCGGGGATGGCCGGAGAACCGAACGGACGGTGAGAGATTGATTGAGTGCCTTTTGAGATCTCTTGTTTCTTCTGTTTAGTGCACTGGAGTTTGGTTTTGCAGATCATATGTTGAAA
The DNA here is from genome assembly GCA_030737835.1 of Acorus gramineus. Taxonomy (NCBI): domain Eukaryota; kingdom Viridiplantae; phylum Streptophyta; class Magnoliopsida; order Acorales; family Acoraceae; genus Acorus; species Acorus gramineus. The sequence goes on from CM060854.1 coordinate 3,179,576, forward strand.
GCTGAATTGTTTTCTGGAACACTTATATGCTTTTGTATGATAAGTTTGGTTTTGTTTAGCAAATTTTCATTCTGAATTGCCAGAAGTCATTGGAGAATAAATGATTGTTAATAAGGGATGATGATCATAACATAGCTCATCCTGGAAAGAACGTAAAGCAAAGGAAAAAATTAAGGACAGTGATTCATATTTTCAATTTGTTTGAAGGTATGTATTTGTTTAGTAATAAATATTACATCATCATCATAATGTCGTGTGTATATGTTTTTAATTTTTTAAAAATAATAAATATCATCTAGTGTTGCATATGTTTTGATAAAAAAATATATTATTTTATTTTAAGTTGAATGAATTCATCACAAGTACATGAAAAAAAAAATTAACGAGATATATATATCGTCTAATAATGTATATGTTTTTATTGGCTTTCTAGTTAAAGCATGTATGATTTCATTTTTTACTATAAAATAAATTGAGTGTAACAATGTTCATGTAATTAATTCACAATAGCTAAAGGTTTTAGTTAAGAACATGCATTCTAAATATGCATTTTGGTTAATCAAGCTTGAGATTAGCCGGTTAGCACCTTTATCCCATAAGGAGATCAATGAATCAAATCTTGAGCAACACTAAATTTCAAAAAAAAAAAAAAAAAAACAAAAAAACAAACATGCACTCAGAGTTTGAATGTTTAAAAGGTCAGTTTAATGTTTATAGTTTGAAGAAAAATAATGTTTAGCCCCCTCGATAGTCTCCAACAATTTCAATTTTTTTAAAAATATATACTCGTCTAGTGAAATATACATTGTTATAAAGAGTGATATATATATCTAAATGAATTAGTACATATTTATATTTTTTCTAAAAGTAAAGAATTTTTTTCATCGAACATATACTGCATTATATTCCATTCATGTAGTGTATAGTTAATCGGGGGATCTCCGTGAGCCCTCATTTGGATAGAGAATTGAGTTATTATATGGTTTATGACTATTCTATTATAGATAAAGATAAAATATTTTTTTTTTGAGTTTTTTGCATATATAATACTGAAAAACATGTTATTTATTTTTCGGTTTTGTTAATGAGTGCCCTCAAAGCACTGGTTAACCCACATTTATTGCTACCTTTTGAAGCAACCCAATAAATTAAATATGATATAAGTATAAAAAAATGAATTTTTTTTAAAATACCAACAACACCCTTAATAAGTTAATCATCTTCTTTTCTTCTTCCCTCCCATACCTTATTTTTTCCCTCCAATTTTTTTTTTCTTCTTCTATCCCATACCCTATTTACTCATAAATAATATATAAAAAGTTGACTTTATATAAAAAAAAAAAGATATTGTTCAATTGTTTTGTATACATACTTTTTTTTTTTTTACATAAATAGAACATTTTTTCTGAAAATATCTTACTTATGCTTGTACCATTTTTTATTTTTAAACATTGTGTAAGAGAGGGAAAAATTGGGTCTGGGAGGGAAGAAGGAAAAAATGTGGTGAATTTATTGGGGTGTTGTTGGTATTTTAAAAAAAAATTTATTTTTTTAACCATATTATAATTAATTTGTTAGGTTGCCTAAAAAGTGAACAATTAATGTGGGTTAACCAGTACCCTAAGGGCATCCGTTAACAAAACCCTTTATTTTTTTACCATTACAAATAGTATATTTGTATACCATTAAAATATTTCTTAATGAACACATGTGTCATTCAATCACTTTTTAAAACTAAGATAAACTTAACTAGAGTTAATTTTATAATCAATAATTAAAAATGACAAAAATAACATTAGATATGATATCTTCCATGATGTAAATAATTAAACACAATAATATAATTGATTTCTTGTTCTTTTCAAATTGTACATGTGCATTTCTTCTTCTTCTTTTTTTTTTTTTTTTTATGAATCAAGAGTTAGAGTTTTTTAGTCATTCATCAACTATGATGGATTTTATCATTCTTCAACAATAATCATTAATGTGGTATTCTAATGTATAATATATAGATCAACTGACTCCACATATTTTTTGGCCATATGTTGCATGACGGGGGCAATTTTTTTTATATTAAAATGTGTTTTATCTTTACTTAAGCTCTTTGGGTTCAAATCTAATGGAGGGTTGTGTGCTTACATGAGTTGTGACTTGTGAGTTAAATTTTTTATGATATTTTTTTTTATGGTGGCTATCTTTTATGTTTTATATGATTTAATTTATTTTTATTGTAAAATTTAATTCATTTATTTTTTTTCATGGTATAAAAATAAATATAATTTTTTGATTGTATAAAAATAAATACTATATTTTGTAATGGCCAAAAAATCAAGGATATTTAGTAATTTCCTCATGACTCTAACGGTGTTAATAAAAAATTTAATGGAATTTAACCGAATGGTAAAAATTCATAATTTTAAATATTTTAATGGTATACAAATAAATAGACTATTTGTAATGGTAAAAAGAAAAAAACATGTTTTTCAATGGTATACATACAAAAAAACTTTTTTTTTGTGATTTTAATGATTTTGGTTGAAAAAATTAACAATAAAGTTTTTATTTTTTAAATAAAATGTGAATAAGATGTAGATAAAGATATAAAAGGAAAATATTAGACTCAATCATTTTTACTACAAAAACTCAGACCACACATGTTTTCATTTTTTTTAAAATAGTAAACATCAGCTAATGATGTATATGTTTTAATAAAAAGTGTACATCGATCAATTTCGAGTTGAATGAATCCATTTTTAGTAAGTATAAGATAAAATTTAACAAGATATATACATCGTCTAACGACGTATTGTTTCACCGAATTTCTAATGATATATATATGACTGTATTATGGATAGTAAAAAAATAAGTGCAACAATGTCTATATATAAAATATGAGAAAATGAAATTAGTTGATTTGATATTTAAATTATAAAAGATAACAACGATTAATTTACCAGTAAACTTACACATTTTTTAAAATTAAATAACATAAAATAACTTAATTTTAAAGATTAATTAAAATTTATATATTATTTTATATCAATGAATCCTAGGATACACAGCCTCGAATCAAACGGGCTAAGTGCCTTTATTTACAATACTACCACTGTGACGTCAAATCCACGTTGAAGTGCGATCCGTCAACGGCAGGATTCGGCCGCGAAACAGCGAGCGCTCGTTGAACCAGCGAGGCTCATCACATCTTTAGATGACGAGAGTACCCTCCACTGACTGCTGGGGGGCATTGCCGGATAAGTGGAAGGCGTAGGGGCATATAGGTAAATGCATATACAAACGTGGTCTCCCTTTCTTTTTTTAAAATCATCATTAAAGGTCTCTGAATCTGAAGAGACGGAGAAGGGAATAGAAGGTGAAAAATAAAAATAAAAAAAATCGAAAAAAATGGGTCGGAAGTTCTTCGTCGGCGGAAACTGGAAATGCGTAAGATCGAAACCCCAAAGTTTTTATTTTTATTCTTTAATTTCGATTGTTTTTAGTGCGTGAGCTTGATTTGAAGAGATTGGGTTTTTTTTTTTTAGGGTTTTAGACGAATTTTTCGGTTCCTTCGTTGATTCTGATTTGAGTATCTTGGTTTGTAGAATGGGACCACCGAGGAGGTGAAGAAGATCGTATCGACTCTGAACGAAGCGGAGGTTCCGTCCGAGGATGTCGTGGGTGAGAGCCACGGGCTTTCCTTGCCTCGTAATTCGTGCTTGTTTGTGATGTGTGAGAGGACTTGCTTTGAAAAGGATGATTTGTTTTGATATCGATTTGAAAGCTGCTCAAAGAAGTGAATTTTGTGTTTTTTTAATGAAAAATGAAATTTTTTTTTTAGTCCCATTTGGTTTGGCTTGAATTTTGTCGCCTTTTGGCTTGCATAAGTTGCATCTCTGGTTTGGTTTTTATTGTGTTGAGTGAAAGGTGGATCTCTTTAAACCAACAGTGTTAATTATATCTGTTGTTGCAGAGGTTGTTGTGAGCCCTCCCTTTGTTTTCCTTCCACTGGTGAAGAGCTTGTTGCGCTCAGATTTCAATGTCGCCGCTCAGAATTGCTGGGTGAGGAAAGGAGGTGCTTACACCGGGGAGATCAGGTGAGATTTCAGTTTCAACATATAGATTAGTGTGCACTGATGCTTTCGTGAACCTGAATCTCTTTTTCCACAAACATATCATGTTTTGGAGTGTTTGGTAATTGGTATGCATTAGTTAAGGCATATGTGCTTGTAGACATTATCAGCTTTGTGATTTTTTTATGGCAAAAGAATATCTACATATGTCTTATGGATGAAATTCCTTCCTATTGCTTCTTTGTTGATTTGAACTTTATTTTTTTTATCATGGTGTTTTGATGCATGGAAAGGAAATTTCTTTATCTACCATGTACGAAAGTTCAAGTTTTTCTCGCTACTCAGACAATTTGGGACCATGCTTGGTGACAAGAACAATGTTCTTTCCATGAGGGCAATTTTCCTGTCTCATTCTTTTTGTTAGTTGTTGCCTCAGATAGCCTCACCAATTGCTGCATGTTTTACATAAGGGCTTGCCGATAGCGAAATGCTGCCTGAGCCATTTTTGAGAAGCACCTTGTTGTTGCATACAGATGTAATGGTAATATGGTATGATGGGGGAAGCCTTGTAATATTTGGCCATCTGAACAACTCCTCATTGCGGTATCCTTGTATTTAGATAATGCAACTTGAAGGGAACATATATTTTACAATGGGCATGTAACAGCCTGCCAAGAGTGGTGATCTTTAAATACATTATATTGATATTTGATAGATAATTTGATTTTTGATGGGACCAGTGCTTCAATGCCACTAACGTAAAAAAAATGCATGGAGTTGTCAATGAGTCATCATCCACCTAGAATATAATACTTGGGAGAACTTTGTTTTTTCCTCACTTTTTGTATCCGCACATGCATTGCAGTAAAAGATAACACAATTTTTCTTTACGAATTTTTATACATTCTTGTGATTTTGTGATTCTCTTGTTGTTATTTGAATCCTAATTGTATGGTGATGTCAATATTATGGCTTTTATCAACTATAGACCTTTGTGAATCTTAACTCAATGGTACGGTTTTTCTGCAGCGCGGAGATGCTTGTTAATCTGAGCATTCCCTGGGTCATCCTTGGCCACTCTGAACGACGACTCATATTAAGTGAAGCAAATGAGGTATGTCTCTTCTTTCCTGTGAATTTAGTAGTTTTTAATGACAACCATGCACATGCATCTGATGCTATAGAATCAAAGCATCATCTTTTGTAACTTGTCCATTGTCTCTGATATTCTTTTGAATGAGTGATTTAATCTTGTCTGGTTTATAATTCTTAGAACTCGTCATATTTTCATCAGCATCATTTAGTTATACATGGGCCTCAAATTTGATAACTTCCCTCCACTGAATAATAAGATATATTCCACCTGTGTTTATTAAACGTGATATTCCTTTAATTTTACTGCCTTAACCAATATAGTAGTTACAAAATATTATTAGGTTAATCACTTTAGATTATGCTTTTTGCTGAAACATCATATGAGATCCGCGGAGTAGTAAATCACACAATGGGAGTAAATTACGAAGTGTTGTAAGTTTGTAACTGTGACCTAGAAAATAGTAACAAAGCAAAATTGTAATGTGATTGGAATCATTACCAAAGATATTGACTTGAACTGGTAAGCGTCTGAATTATATTATGAAGTCTGAAAATCAAACGCCTGATGCTGTACAGCCGATATACAAAGACTCAAATCATTTTAAAAAATAAAATAATGGTAGGAACCCTACCACCTCAATTTATTAAAATTCAATGAAGATAGTTCCAAGAAATGCATACAAGAAAAATGGAACCTATTAGTAGATGAGAAATCTACTAACAGAACCACCAGAAAAAACAAAACATCAGGAAAAACAAATCTCCAGAACCAAAGCCATCCCATGGCAGTTCTAGATTTCATAGTAGAGTATCCAACTAGGTTTTATGTTGCATTTTAGCTTTGAAAATTGGATTATTCTCTATAATATAGTTCTTATTGTTGCTGTATGTTATGGCAGTTCGTTGCAGATAAAATTGCATATGCACTTTCACAAGGCCTGAAGGTGATTGCTTGTGTTGGAGAAACTCTTGAGCAGCGTGAATCTGGGTCTACCGTGGAAGTAGTTGCTGCACAAACAAAAGCAATTGCTGGTAATTCTTGCACGTTTTACCCAGTTTCATGCAGTGTACTTGAGGATTTTTTTTTTTATCTACCAATGTTTATCATAAAATATCTTTTTCCATCACTTGAGCAAGTTGACTTTTCTTTTACTATTGTGCCATCAGGTATTAGGCTGTTTTATGAGTCTTTATTCCATACCATCCTTTTTTGAGCAGAGTTATTCACATAATAATATAACAGCTTTATGTAGCTTTTTGTGTGTTGTAATTATCAATTGTCTGATTGTCTTCAGGAAATAGAAGGATGTTAAATATTTTCATGGAAGTGCACGTGTTAACACTATTGATTTCATGGACGTATCTAGTGCTTCATATTTTTTTCACATGTTTTGGAGGTGGTGGATATATGATCTTCTAGGGGAACCTCTGAATCTTTAAAATTTTACTCGTGTGCTGGCTTTGGTACCTTCAGCATATGCTAAACAACCCCCCCCCCCCAAAAAAAAAAAATAAATAGAGAATATATAAGATACTAGAGTTTTACTTTATTCAGGGAGTTTCAGTCTTCAGTCCTATGCCCTCAGTTGCTGGCTCACACTTTTCTTTAAATAAAAGTGTCAAGTAATAGAATGGAGTGCTAAAGGTACTCTAGGAGCAGCCAGATTAAGGGAATAGATTGAAGAATCAGTTAATGGTGGAGGCGTGCTTGATAGGGGAGCAAAGATGGTCTGTTTATTTCAAAGCCATGATTTTTTTGGAATTTAATTTAGTTGGTGATGTTGAAAGAAGACTTTGAATGCTTAAAACTTTTGCTATAGTTTAGAGGGTGTGTGTTAGAAGAAGACTAGATTATTCATCCTTGTCATTTGGGCAGATACGATTTATTTTATAGCTCTCATTCTGTGTTTGTTACTTATTTGTCTTTTGCAGAAAAAGTATCAAATTGGTCGAATGTTGTGTTGGCATATGAGCCTGTTTGGGCTATTGGGACTGGCAAGGTTGCAACCCCAGCTCAGGCTCAGGAGGTAGGTTCGCTGTTTTCCTTTTTCTTTTCTTTTTTTTACCTTTTTATGATACTTAGATTGATCTGTTCCTAGCATGTGGAACTATAAATCCAACTTTAAAACATAAAAGACACCAATTGGATTTTAAATCTTGCTGTGTCAGTGTATTTACTACCCCTATGGATAGCAACTCATGCAAGTTCAATTCTGCCATGAAATTGCATTATGCTCCTTGGGATGGTGTGGCACGTTGTGTGAATTCATGCATGGATTAGTATTGTGCTTAATTCCATGTGTGTCCATATGCATGCGGGTGGGTGGGCGTGAATGTGCTTGTAAGTATGTATATTAATATCTTCCAAATGGTGTGATATCATTTTCATGATTGTCTATGTGAGTATATTCTGTTATTTATATTGCGTATAGTTTTGTAACAATTATAGTATTCTGTTATGTAATCAATATCATTTGGATACCTATTACGTTACACGATTACAGTGAGGTCACCAAATATTATTGATATATTTATGTCAATATCCATTTTATTTTTCTTATTTATCTGTTCTTGTATACCAGGTGCATTTTGAACTAAGGAAATGGCTCAAAGAGAACGTGAGTGCAGAAGTTGCTGAAGCGACCAGGATCATCTATGGAGGTATGTGATTCTTTGATAGGCCTCGAGAAAACATTTCATCCATTATTTATTTCTGAAAAAGACAATAATTCATCCCTTTCGGAGAGTCATACCACTGATGTTGGCCTGGACGACTATTCAGGCTCTGTTAATGGCGCGAACTGCAAAGTCCTTGCGACGCAGCCAGATGTTGACGGGTTTCTTGTTGGTGGAGCTTCTTTGAAGGTTAGTTGATTCGGTACATGCGTCTTCTGATGATAGAAATTCTCAATTGCCCATCTAATTCTCCTTCTGTCCCCTTTGTCAGGCTGAGTTTGTTGATATCATCAAGTCTGCTACTGAGTCTTCTTAGATATGCCAAGGAGCTTAATGTATGTAACTTGAGCTGCTGAGTTTTTTTAAATGGGTGAGGTTTGCCTTTCTTTTTTCCTCTTTTTGCGATTCCTGAAATCCGGATTTGAATCTCCCAGTAGAACAAAAAATCCGAATAAATGTACCTTGTTTTTGACAATATGAGCCAAGGATGGCATTCTCATGTTGATTTCGAGTCCTTTTTATGAAGCATGCCACATCAAGATTTCCTGCTAATTCGTTATGGATTATTCCACTGTTTGCGTGTCCAATAACTGTTTTGGTGGTGATAAAAATCTAGAATTAGCATGGTGAGTGCACTTTTAAGCCCATTTGTTTTGAGAATCGAGAATAAGCAAGTGGATAAAAGAAGAATATGATTAGTGTAAAAGGACAGGAAACTTGTTTGTTTAATACGGATATATTGTAATAGTTATATTTTGATAAGTTATAACAAATTTTTATAACTATATCAAGGGGAGGTGGGTCTAGTTTGACTGCATCAGGGCATCAGGCAGGTCTAAGATTGACCATAAAGTATTCCGAGCTTTTTTGAATGTTGTGAAAACTACTTAAGATTATCTCCCATACTTGTTGACCAAATATACTTTTGTTCATTGAATTGTGCGTTTAGTACATTTATAATCTGCTATTGCGCTTAGTTTGAATGATTAATTATATTCTTTATAATTTAAAAAGTTAATCCTAATTGTCGTCACTGCATTCACACTAACATAGGTTTTTTTTGCATGTATTTTTCATACTAATGCAAGGAGGATACATCTAAAAAATAATTTAGTTCATCTCCGATATAATACCCCATATGATTTATGATTCATGAATATACGTATATCATAACAAGCCAAATATCTATCATGCATGAAATTGCTAATTATAGAACAAATCAGAAGTTTTTTTTTAGCGCTGTTACACAGTTTTTCAACCCTAATTCTAGTCTTATCTTTGTGGAATGATATAGAATTTTTTTATATTTTCAATAAATGCATTCATACAGTTTATTGGAGTATATGTTTCATATTTTATAAAAACATGTACCTTGTTAGTTATGAAGTATAACGTGTATCGATTAGGGAGATTTTTGTTGTTTGGATTAAAAGACAGTCTAAAATAAATCAAATGTAGAATGTATAGTATTCACTCAAGTGGTGGCTCAAAAGTACAGACCATCTATGGCACAAATAGTGAAAGTGCTCGAGGGGCTCCAGGATGAACGACCAGGATCAATTGTTAACTTAATTTAACTCTTTTTATTAGTTTAATTTTTTTTTAAATTTTGTTGAAATATATCTTTACCAGGATCAATTGTTTTAAAAAAAATTATTAAAAAAATTATATAAGAGTTATTTTTAAAATTTATTAAGAAAATTTGTGATGGCAATCACCAGGAAAAAAAATTGAATATGAGGCCCCAATTTATGATCTAGTCTAGGACCCCACTTTGCATACTAATTTTCATGACTGGCCCTTGAAGAGACACACAACAAATGGGACAAGTCGGGCCCAACTGACCAGAAATTCTAAAGGTGATGTATTTTACATTTTTACTCACAAGTTTGGACATTCGTATTTTCATTTGTTAAAACAAAATACGCATTTAATGAATTGAATGATATTATTTATAAAAGACGATCAGCGAGTGAAGTAGATGGGGTTAATGATATATAATGAGATTATAATTTAGATATGCAACAATGCTTTTTTAGAAATAAATGATATTTTGTATGAAAAAACATAATAATTAAGAGATTTATTTATAACAAATAAAAAATATTAAGTTTGTAATAAATTAATTAGTAAATTAATTACTATAATATATCAGTTTTAAAAAATTATTTTTATCACCACTAGAACGAACTCCTAATGCGAAAAAACTGTAGTATATATCAAATTAAAATACAATTCAATATTGAAGAAATGTAAGTAAGATTCTTTGGAATGAAAATAAATTCAATGTGATCACTTAATAACAAAATACTCAAAAAATTATACATAAATTTTGTCCAGGGATTAATAAGAAAAAGATATTTAAAGTTTGAGAATTAAAAAGAAATATGAAGAAGGAAGAGATTGATAACTTAATAACATAATTTACAGGACTTAAAAATAAAAATATTTTCACAAACTAACAGTTAATAGACGGATGTTTGATAGAGGGATTGAAAACAAAATAGTCCATTTTTCTATATTTTATAGAAATTTTTTTCTATTTTTAAAACTAGGCGGTTGCAGTTGATGACTTAAAAAGATATGTAAAGAAGGGAATGATTGATCCCTAAATAAACATATTTATAAGAACTTAAAACTAAAATTCTCTTTCTATTAAACAATATCTTACCGTTCATTAGAAATTACCCCTGTTTTGGGGTCCCCAATTTTTTAAGCGTCCTCAATGGATCAAATACTCAGTATCCTTATCTTATCTTATCTTAAACTATTTAATTTTCGATTTCTCGGATATCTGCAGATATGGATTACAAAAATACTAAGTGATATATTAGAAATACGAGAATTAAAATCAAAATTTACAGGTTTATCATCTTTTCCGAATATCATACATAGAATATACAATAGTTATTTAAAGTATCATGATTATAATTAATTACGTAATATGATAAACGTGAACAATATATAATACAAACACATAATTTTATAATATGCGTTGCATTTAGAATTCATATCGGATACCCAGGTATTCGTATACGCAATCCAGGAATCTCTGAATAATGGAAAATTAATTTTTGATTTTTGGATACAAATTTGGATCAAATACAAATAATTGACAGGCTTACGGCTTGCTATACATGTGAAAAATCAAAGCTTACAACTCCATGGATTGAGTCTTATCTAGTAGCTCATCTAATATATAGATATACTATTTTTAAAAAATCAAAATATGTGTAGGTTAAAAACAAGGTTGGAAAAAGGATTATACGTGACAATTTTTTTTAAAAATACTATTAACACTCTTCAGTACATTGTTAAATATCTCTAGTACACAATAATACTTTCTGTTACATTGTTAACCTTTACAAAATGTTAAATGCTACGAGGAGCATTTTTAATATTTCTTATAGATATATTAACAACATTCCTTTTCAATGATCTAAATATAATTTTTCACCACTTTAAGGATTTAAAAAAAAAACATAAAAACTTTTAGGGTCTACAAATAATTCGCAGGTGATTACAGAAATTTCTAATTAATTTTGCAAAAAAAAAAGAAGGTACATTCACATGTTTAATGGATGAGATAAAAGGTGCTTTTGTTCAGGTACGAAGCATCTTTTTATATAATATGAAAACAATTAAAAAAAAGGTTAAAGACATCTAAATCTCTACAAACATGAAAAAATCCATATAAGTCCCTACTAAAATTGAAATAGACATACGAGCCCTGAAAACTAAAAAAAAGCCAATTATCATCCGTAAGTTAAATTTCCATCCGAACTTAACGGAATATTCTAAAAATATTTTATCACATATAATTGTATAAACATTAAAGTCCTTATAAACAGTCACAAAGACAAATTAATCCCTGCAAAAGACAAAATTGCCCTTCAAAGATTTTTACATTAAATTGTATACACATTGCAGTCCCTATAAACAATCATAAAGACAAATTAGCCCATGCGAAAGATAAAATTACCCCTGAAATATTTTTATATTTAATTGAATAGACATTACAGTCCTTATAAATAATCGTAAAGACAAATTGATCATTGTAAAAGATAAAAATACTCCTGAAAGATTTTTACATTTAATTACACTGCAGTCCGAGAGTAATATCTCATAATACTCAGATACTTGCCTTCCCGTCGGGATACGAAGATCTTCGACTGTCGACACGGACTCCTCTTGTGCGTTCACGCTGAGGACTTCACGGGCCTTGGCCGTCTCTACTTCGTGTGCAACCCCGTCACCAAGAGGTGGGTCGCGTTGCCTCGCGCCCCGCACGCGGGCAGCCTCACCACAGGGTGCCTCGCGAGCCAAAACGTTACAGCGTGGTCCAGCTAGCCCAGATAGGTGGCGACTCCAGACCATGCCGGTTGGCAGTGGACGTCTTCTCCGCTGAGACGGGCGAGTGGGCGGAGGAGAGGGTCGTCATGGACTTGTGCATCAGAGGCCTGGACGCGTGCGGGGAGGTCTTCATGAATGGGGGTCGTGCACGCGCTTGCTAGAGACAACGACGGGTCGACTCTGCTCCTCGCTTACCATGTTAAGGACGGGCGCGCGTGGACGATGAGTCTGCCAGATGTGGAACGCGGGGGGTTGCAAGTGCGAATGGTTGGGAGTGTCGTGCGGGGACGTGTTTCATATGTTTTACACATTCAATTGTGTTCATTTTTTTTTTTTTATATTATATATTGTTTGGGGTATATTTCAGATTGAATAAAACAAGGCTTAAAAAATCATCCATTATGAACATGACTTAATAGTTTTACTTGCACTATTTATATTAGTTTATTTACACTACCATGTAAAACGCAAACCTGCATCTGATTTTTTCTTATCCGAGTACACTTTTTTTTGTGTGGGTGGGCTGCATTTAATGACTGTCTTCTCGGCAGCCCTCTAGCCTCACTTTTATCACACATTTTACATTTATTCGAAAAAATATAAAATAATGAATGAATTTTCTTATACCCTAGGCTAAAAGCTCGCAGCCCCTCCGTTCTTATGGGACTCATATACATTCTTCTAAAAGCCAGTTAAAAATAGCACTAAATGTGAAGCTAGTTAGAATATTATAATATAGAGTTTTATTGGAAGAATAAATTACATGATATGATGATTTCCCATTGAAAAGCAAATGTGCATTCGTTTCTTTCATCAATCCTTGTTACCTATGTCAATATATAAACTTCCCCGTTGAGACCCTTAATAAAAGTCCTCTGGAAACATTTTGAAGTCCATAACTCTCTGTGTCTTGATGTTTTGTGCTGGCATCTTCTATAACGATTTTTATGTAGTGGGTCATGCTATATTACTTCGGACCTGCCTCCTTGGCCTTTCACTCAGAATAGTGTATTTACTGATATGTACAGCAACGTATACAATATATCTATATGTATATACATTTGTAATTATTGTTACGTGTGTTAGTGAGTGAAATCACCATCCCATACCTGGGGTAAAAGTTTCCAACTGGTCCCTGTGTTGAACCCTGACAGCCTTCACTATGAGCTAAAGCTTATATATAGGCTTGCAGCGTGGCATTCCACCTGTTTATCAGAGTTTGATTAATCACTTCGAACATATGTTATATCACATACATGCTAGGCATGAATTCATGAAGGGGTCATACCTCATCGGTCGTGGAGCGTACAACACACGGTCGTCTTCTGATGGGGTTTTTGCTTTATTGCCAAGAGCGCAACAAACAATCGCCTTGTATTGTTTGTACACTCTCTCGCATTCCCCCGTTGCCATTGACCAACATCTTGCGGTTGCATCAGAAGATACTGCAGAAATCAATAACTCAATGCATTCCATATAGAAGCGCATGGAAGAATGTTATGAAGAGGGTTTACAACATCAATTAATTGAAGGCCAAGATTTTATCCAAAGGAGCCCAAATGGAAAGACATCACATGTTACCTCTCAACATACTATATACTTCTGCTAAATTGAAAGGCTGTTAGGGGTGTAAGAAATGAATGCCATTACCTGTATGTAAAAAGGCTCCATCCACCGAAAATGCACAATCCCATACCCATCGCTTATGTCCTAAATCATAAACAATTTGTCAAACATGGAATGTGACATGAGAGAGCAACATAAAATGAAGTTGCGGAAAGTTGCGGATTTAATGAAATGAAGGTGAAAAGGATGATGAACACACATTCTGTTGTTGAGAAGATCTAACACAATACTATATATCTATATCAATTGAGTAGCAATATATACGTGTGTGTATATATTTAAATCATATACCTGTTAGAGTTTTCTCCAAGGTGAAACCATCAACATTCCATACCTTGACTGTGTGGTCAGAGGATGCGGTGACCAGATACCTGTGAATAACATCAATGAGCACAAGGAAGAGTCACCTCAAGGATCTTAGTGTAGTAATTTCACATTATTTTAAAATTGTTTTTAAAAAATAAAAATGTGATATCCTTCAAAGAAACTGATCTGTGGGCCATCAGACCTTTGAGGATCACAAAGTTCAGGAGACAGTAGACATTTAAGTATGTAACCATCATGTGCTTGCAGTTTGTGCAGTGGTTCAAATCTAGTTAAGGCCTGCATCAGATGGAATTGCCATTATAAAGTATCTAGTGCATGATAATACAATTGAAAACATTTCATGATATGGTGACAGCGAAACCTGATTTCCTTTCTGCACGTGCCAAATGTAGCATGTTCCGTGATTATTTGCAGCAACAACTAAGCTACCATCCCACATCATTGTCAGTGATCTCACAGCTGTATCATGCTCTGGAACCTGTGTCAAGCTGATGCAAATAAATTACACTGAACTTGAAGATTTTTTGTAAATAAAAAAAGTGTTGATGATTGAAAATTTACCAACTCCAAACTGCATGAATTTGCAGTCAAATCCCATACACGAATATTTCCATTTTGATCACCAGAAACTAGTTCTGTCTGCAAAACCACATTCAATTGGACCAAAGAATATTAGTTATAAGTGCATAAATGAAAACAAGCATCGATAATTTCAGATTACAAGAAGCCATATGGAAGCAGACAAACAACAGCCTGCCAAAGCAAGCGACATTTTAGATTACGAAACAATATATAAGAACAAAAGAAGAAATATGGCATCAAAGTTGTTCTTGGATAAGTGGATAATCACGCATTTCTCGCCAATAGGTGGTAAAAGCTGTTCAGTCCATTTTCCAAGATTAGACAGCTGGTGATTTGTCAGGATAATCATAATTTACTAAACATAATTTACTTGGATAATCACGTATTTCTCGACAATAAGTGGTAAAAGCTGTTCAGTCCTCTTTCTAAGACTAGACAGCTGGTGATTTGTCAGGATCAAGTTAAGATTGGAAGATCACTCATATTTCACTCTTTTTCCTTCAGAATAAGTGAATATGATTCAAATTATCATTTCCTACATATATGGAATGCTGCAAAGAATCCAACAGTAAGTAAGAGAAAGAGATGGAAAGAAAATGAAACCAACAGCAGGAATCCACTATTTAAGAATTTTCTTTTATTGCTGGATATTACTAACTATGTATTTATTATGCAAAGGTTTGCACCAAATAGAAGGTTTATGCTGATATGTGTCATTTGGCTCTTATCATATTATATTTTAGATATGCAAAATTTTGATCACATTGCAGCACCAGAGCATTGGCTAAAGACTATGAGAGTGTGCAATAAACTGCACGTTATATTGGAAATCACTGAATATATCAAGCAATATTCTTTATGCAGGAAGGGCTACGAAAAAAATTAAGATATTACTTCATCACCTGGAAACTCTTACCTGCAAATCAACATTTCATGCTAATGAAATTCAAAACGTATGTTAGAGAGGAGTAATTCATATGTTTAATTTAGATGGCCTACCATACAATGCATTAGTCAGAAGAACCTCTGGTGTTCTGACCTGGTTAGGATGTAGGACAACAGTGTTTACGGCTGCAGGACTTTCATATTTTCTTTGACAACCACGGGCCCTGTTATGATTAACATGAACACAAATTAACAAATCATCCAGCCAAACGGTGATATAAAAATAATTATACGCAATTCATTCAATTTAACTTAGTATAGTATAATGTTGAAATGTCAAGAAGAGATGACTACCAAAAAATATGACAAAGGGGAAACATCTGAAGGAAGTATAAAGTTGTAAGAGACAAAAAAACTAAAACAGGTCACAATTATTGATGGGGCGCGTCTATCCCCACCAAGCATTTCCCTTAACCCACCATAAAAAAAAAAAACAAACCGGTGTTTGGCTGTTTCTACCAATCCAGGTCGACCAAACTTGGTCGCTATTTCAAGTTTTGGGCAACCGAACTTAGTTGCCATTTCAGGTTTTGGGCAACCGAAATTGGTTGAACAGGATCCAGAATTATATCTACGTATTTGTAAATAAATAAATTTTTGAGTTTATCCATCATATTCTACATTTATTTTTTTATCCAAACAACAGTTAAGGGACTGAAAAAAATATAAGTAGATATACTTTCAATTAATTTAAATTTTTATAGAAAAATATCTTATTAGACAAATATATATCATTTTTAAGCTTCGTTTGAATTCGTAGTTAAGCATATTCTTTGTTTGAAAATAAAAAAAACATATCAGTTGATCCAAACACATTTTATATTTGACTTTTGAAAATTTGTCCGTCACTTATGTAAAAAAAATTGTTCTTATGTTATACATTTAAGAATAATGATTGATTCTTCCTACATTACAACTCAGATTTGGAGTGGCATGAAGGATCCTAGGAGAAAACACGTCATTGGATTAGGTTTCCAAGAAAAAAAATTATAAACTTTATCATAAACCATGTTCGACCAAATTCGGTCGCTCAAAACCTAAAATGACGACTAAGTTAGGTCGCCTAAAATATGAAATGACGACTAAGTTCGGTCACCCAAAACTTAATCTGACGACCAAGTTTGGTCGAACTGGTTGAATCGATGGGAACAGAAAAAACACTGTTTTTTTTTTTTTTGATTGGTGGGTTAAGAGAAATGCTTGGTGGGGATAGATGCGCCCTTATTGATGAGAATATAATGTGAACTTGTTTTGGATAGATGTAAATTATGCGAGGAGTATGAAAAAAAATTCCATAAATTTTTCAGTAAATTAAGGTAGATGGTCAACCCTTGTTAGATTATTGTATATAATCCATCTAAATGAAGTCCAACAGAGCTTGATCCTTGACACATTTTCTCTGTTTTTTTTTTAAAATTTTGCTGACACAAAAGGTTTTATGTACCTTACAAAAAAGGTCAGAGAACTTTGACTAAGATTATTTTTTGTTCATTTACATGCGTATGCACAAATGTCAAAACTCAGACAAATACACAGAAAATAATTCATATTTTTCATGCATACAGATCAAAGACCAACAACCATATTAGAAAAATAGATACAAAGTGCAAGTCCAATATTTGAAAAATACAAATAATCAGTTCCTCGAACATCATTATCGTCGCAAGTCCAAATATTTTGAGTTATATTTTTTGGGATGCTGATGACCAAATTGGTGTTCAAGAAAACCGAAGGCAGGAAAGATCACTCGTAAGATTAATTTTGCATGTAACCAAAAATGATATCATCGATGTAAGATACTGAGTTTGATTAGGCTTAATATACTAGTAACAAAAGTTGTAATCTAATCACCAAAAAAATGGAAATCAATATAGTTTTCCGGAAAATAATGATGATTGATGATTAGTATCCTTCTGTGATTTAATAAAATAGGGTCACATGAACTTTTAGAACTTTACTAAGCATGTTAAAGAAGTTTCTTATGGGGCAGGTTGGTGCATTAAGTTTGGCTCAAATTTACTGCACATTATGAGGGAGAAAAGTACACAAATACAAAGCCTACAATAGTACTCATAGTAACACTTCTTAGTAAATTTTTAGCAGGTAATGATTTTTTTTCCCGTTAAATCTTATCCTATCAACATGAGTGAGACACGAAGCCGACCCCTCAATAAACAGGGGATACCTCAACCAACCAGCCAAGAGGTGGTTTAATCTTCTCCTTGGTAATTGGCAAAATCATGTATCCATCAAATAAGATTAGCTATGGAGCACATCCTTGAAAAAAATCTAAATGGTCCATTGTTGCATGAATATATTTTGCATAGAACAAATTTCCTGACAATTTTGGTCACTCTAATCAAAAGATATCTTTCTTCAGGTTAGTTCTTTTGCTCATTTCCTATGCATTCTCATGCTGAAATAAATCAACTAGTCGCAAGCAGCCATGCATGCATTGGAGCTTGTTTTTCATATGCTAAAAGTAACAACTGAGATCACATTGAATTTGTGGTGATCTCTGCAAAAATCAAGGTTTTCCATGCCATGCATAAAAGTCTTATGCGGCAAATCAGCACCCATATTCCATAATCAAGTCAATGTGTCAGTAATAATACCTCAAATCCCAAATCTTTACTGTGCCATCTTCCGAACCTGAATACATCCAGTTGCCATCACATTGAAATCCAACTGCCATCACATTGTTAGTATGTGAATCAAAGCTCATAACCTGAAAAGAGAGAGGGAAAGCATGTGAATGCAAGTAAGGAACAGATTGCATCCAGACAACAAGGTACTCTATGAAAAAACTTGAGCCTTGTCTTATATGCAAACATGAGGACAAGCATATTGATGAAGTTTCTTTTTTTTTTTTTTTTTGATGAAAATGACTGAAGATGTTGGCCTTCCTAGTACACAGGCATGGAAAGAAGACACACCTACTAAAATTGTATTATGTGAATGCCCCAGCCCAAAGAAATGAAGAACCCTTCAGTATAGTAAAATATAATATCTTCTACAATTATCTCCATTGGCCTAAACAGAATAAATAAGAGCACATTATCATGGGACTTATCAAATAAGACATACCGGTTGGTTACTCTTTGAGTTAACTGTATAAAGCCGGATTTGAGGATTCCCAGCTGCAGCAATGTACTGCTTACTTGGCGTTATCTCAAGCCGATTAACTTGCTACATGCATGACATTCACCAAATCATGTTTGGGATCAAGGAAAACTTCCATAAAAATTCAAATATGACGAAACTTGTTTGAAGTTTCTAGAAAAGCATCCCAAATACATATAGGATACATATTTAATTTTTTACAAAGTCCATGAAATACTCATAGAAAACAATCAGTCAACATAAACTGAAACAAATAATCATTCTACAATCAAGGGGCTAATTGCACATTAGAATTCATTTCAGGCTTGTTTACAGCTCAAAACATACAATTGCATTTATTATGGGAATTTGTAGTGCCTTGTGCAAGTAGAAATGATGATAAGAGCAACAAAAAGTTCCTTTCAGCATAAATTTTAACTTGCAACCAACGTAAAACATTTATTTGACAACTCATATGACAGCAGATGGGAATGCGCCTAACATGATTTAGGAGGGGAAAACACCATATTCCCCATAAAAATACAAAAAGGAACCAGCAAAATGAAACAGTCATGACTTGAATTAAAAAAGAGGAACCATATAAATGCTCTGAAGGGAACTGATGAATGGTTTCAGACGATTGAAATAATTCAACCCCAATAAAAATAATAAGACAGATCACTTGATTCACACATATGCCTGCAAATTGGAATTTTGTTTCTAACGACTGGTTCTATATGGACAATTTTCTCACAGGTAATTGTGCTTGGCGGATTCTTTCCTTTGGGTATTTTCTTTGTTATATTCTTTTGCCTTTCATATCCTTTTTCTTTTAGTTTCAATGATGCCTCATCTGTTTTTTCAAAAATAAAAATAAAAATGATCCCTCATCCCCATTTTGTTCCAGGGGCATCATTCTATATATGATAATTCCAATCCTCTGTCCAAAAAAAAAACACCTAACCTAGAGTCAATTCACTGCAAAGATCAACTCACATAAGCTTTTAGCTCCCTCATCCCCTCCATCTAAAAGAAAAATTTGCAACTATTCTCCTGATCTCCTAATGTCACTACTTCCTGTTTTAGACAAGAAAAACAAGATCATCGAAAGTCTAAAGACCTCAATCTATTTTCTTGCTAAGGTCTACAATCTTTTCATAGTCCTACCTCTTTTATCCATTATTTAATCGTTCAATTTAATTTTCTAATTAAATTTTATCCTATCAACAATAGTAAGACTCAAACACTAAGTGAAGAGGGAGTAAACCTCCCAAAGGTGGTTTGGTTGTCGTCAGTTGCCACACCTATTACTATACCAGACATCCTCATTTCATCATTAGCATATCCATCACCACATTCTTCCATAACATTTCAGTACAACATCAAGATTGGTCAATCTAATGTCACACACAACTACTTGTTCAATTTTATTTCATTTTAATGTCAACTAACTTCCATAGAAGACAATATCAAAATTCATCAAATGCAAGACCAATAAAGATTGGCCAATCTACTGCCACAAACAACTACATTGTTCATGAAAATTTATGATGTCAACTAACCATAGAAGACAATATCAATTCGACACACAATTTTCTTGATCGAAAATTTCAAAAATTCATCAAATGCAAGACCAAGAAAGTTTGTCGGCTTACAAAATCGGAGAGCTCAATAAGGCGATAGCACATGCCGGTCTTCACCTCCAGAAACCTTATCTTGCGGTCGTAACCGGCCGTCGCCATTATCCCCAACGACTGACTCATCCCGTGAAAAACCTAACGAAGCGAATACAAGATCGAACATTCGGAAAATCAACGATAGAATCGTATGAAACAAGAGCCTGAACATTTGTGATTTCTCATCGTCACCTCTCAATCGAACAAATCGGCTCGTCGTATTCTTCAATGGCGCTCCATCGAAGACCTAAAATTTTCGAACGAGAGAGGGAAGCGGTGGGTACTTCAATGGCGCTACATCGAAGACCTAAAATTTTCGAACGAGAGAGATGAACAGAACAGAAAATGCAGCAACTCGAATTTTGAAGAAGACGATCACAGCCGTCCAATCAAATGAAACTTTTAGACGTCTCAATTTGAGCAATATCTATGACGGGTTTTATTTTTAAGTCCATGTAAACATGTTTATTTAGAAATTGGTCTCTCACTTCTTCATATTTCCTTTTTAGTCCATGTATTCAACCGTCTATTTGATTTTTAGTCTCTCCATCAAACGTCCGTCCAAACACCGTTAATTTGTGAAATATGATTTATTTTTAAGTTCATGTAAACTATGTTATTTAGTGACTAGTCCCTCACTTCTTTATATTTTATAGGGACTAATCACTAAATAACATAGTTTATAGGGACTGATCACTAAATAACATAGTTTATAGGAACTGATCACTAAATAACATAGTTTATAGGGATTTAAAAATAAAATCACATTTCACAAATTAACGGTGTATGGACGGATGTTTGACGGATGGACTAAAAACCAAATAGACGATTGAATATGAGAACTAAAAAAGAAATATGAGGAAGTGAGGGACCGATCCCTAAATAGACATGTTTACAGAGACTTAAAATTAAAAAAAATTGTTCCAAACCGTCCCAACGTGTTCTTAAAAACTCAAACTCGTCCCGTTTTATCCGGTCCCTTCTCATTCATAATGGAACTTTTTAAAAATCTTAATTTTTCAATAACTTTTAATATTTGCTTTTTCTTTCTTAGCTTATAAACAAATTAATTATATTTATTTATTATTATTATATAATATTATTTAATACATGTTTATGTATTTTAACAATTGTAACAACAATAATAATACATATGATAGGTTTGTCTTATTATGTATTATATATATTAATTTTAAAGAATATAAATGATTTACACAAAATAAATGGAACATGACAAGTTTGCACTTGAATCTCAAACTCGTCCCGTATCTTCATCGGGTTATGACGGGTTGAGTTCAGAGCAGGGTGGATGGGTTTTTATTTTAATCAGATATTCGGATACATTGAAGATTACTTTGTTATATATGCACATCTTAAAAACATGAATTATCTTAAAATGCATGGGATAAATTTATTTTTTTTGGGTACATGTCGTGTGATATTAGACCATGATAAGGTTGATGTGGGCGTTTCAAATTTGAATGATTGCTAATCACACATTTTGTGTGTTAAAATGCATGATTATTTGACACAATATCCAATAATCAACTGTCTCATGGCAAGTGCATGAGATATGTTAATAGGCAAAATCACATGTTAAAGAGGTGAGAGATGAAATCAATTTATTCGGCTGTGCATAAACACTATAAAATATGACTTTAGAAACTGAAAAAAAGTACATCTTATTAAAAAAAAACAATAATTGAATTACTTCAATGTCATGGGGCTGAAATATTGGAGGAAAAATCAAATTATAATAATCGTGGGTTATGTTTATAAAGAGGTAAATAATCATCAAATAAAATAAGCATCCGCTGTTCTCTTTATCTTTTCTTTACTTTTCTTTCAAGTGTGTATTGATAACGAAATCGTTTTTCTGTTTTAACATAAGATTTTGTCTACTAGTAATTTTTTATATATTTACCCATATTTATTTCACAAAAATATGTTACTCTCGATAAATTAAAAAAAAAAAAAATCTTTAGCCCACTTTCTATTATGATACATCTTATTCTATAATTCACATGATCATTTTTATTCCTGTTCTTTTGTTTCATTGAGATGACGTGTTATTATCTAACACTCAGAATTATTGTTGAATTCCTTATTAAATGACTTCTTTATTTAATAGTTCTTGAATTGTACTATTTACATATGTATCTGATGCATAGTATGTCTCAACTAGGATTTGTTATGCTAGAGTTTATGGTTGATCTGGTCATTTTGCCTAAATTCAACTATAAATGTTATATCACTATTAATAGATCATGTTTTATTCTGTTTGTAGACATAGTTCCGTGGCCTCTATCACAGAAGCACCAAATGAAGGTCACTTTTTGGGTTGCCAAGAGTTTAAACTTTCTGCATTATGGAGATGATAGAAATCCTATCATACACTGAGATGTCAAGAGTGCTAATATAATACTTGATTCAATAAGTAGGGTCACAGATACTCCAATTGTGCATTTATTATTCCTTATTTCACAAAACTAATTGGAATTAACCTAATTGATTTTTTTAATAGAACTATAAAGCGAAGCTATCTGATTTTGGTTTCGCATTGGATGGTCCAATAATGATGAATACCTCGAATTTCGCAATGCCGTACACAATGGACATGGAAGAACTATGTCTAAGCTGTGTCTGTTTTTTGGTTGGTGCCTTGGTGGTTGCACAATTTTTGTTTGTGCTGTTAATCATACCATAACATAGGCTACCCACTTGGAGTGTACTGTTGATGTTTCTTTCTTTTTTGAAAAGTCATTCCTTTATAGAATGAGCATTAGTTACATAACATGATGATATATGAATTGATGTACTTTGATCCCGGGCTTAAAAGCTTTTAGCATATTGGGTTTGCTCACTTGGATAGCCAGATCAAGATTGAGATAGCCTAATATATGATTAATAGTCATTTATGCCAATCAGAAAAATTCCATTCCTAAGAATGAGAATACTAGACAAATTACTGACCATCATGAACATGTTTACGACCACTATGTTCATATGACAAACAGTTTATCTTAATATAAATTAACTCATAATGTAATTGAATTAATACGACTCAAAGCAGTTTAACACATCATTGTAATATAATTCTAAATTTTATCAACATAAGATAGTATTTCACAATTATCAAGCATGAACAAATGTATGAAATAATGCCTGAAAAATATTTCAAAACAACATAAACATTGCACAAATTAATAAAATCATTTTTTTTTCTTTTGGATTCCATTTTTTTTTTGGGATGTTAGAGGGACCTTCTGTGGCTGACGTTACGACTAAATTGACTCCATAATTTTCTTAAATTAAAAAAGTTATTTTTTTTTCTAGCACTACTTAAATGTTAGAAGTTTAGAGAGACCTCTGGAGTGAGTTCTTTGTGTTCCTTGTTGTTTTATATTGTTAATTTTCATTTTGGTGGGTTTTCATCTAATCCTTTGAATTATTACTTAATCATGTAGCAATTATTGTACATGTCTTATTCAATAATTCATGTATTGAACACGTTACATAATTCAATTCATGTCTTATTCAATAAATATATATGGTTGTTGAGATTTATTTTACTCTATAAAATAGATATAATGTAATCTATTAATGAATAAAAACAAAGAAAATGTTACATAAAGTTTCTTTTCCGGTTTCAATATTTTTCTTCTATTGAGCTTTTTTTTCTTTTTCATATGAGTCATGATGCATGTCTAAATAAGTGTTGTTATTATCATAATTCTTCACATATTTTTGTATAAATGACATCATTCAATTCATTGGACTATATATTTTACTTTTTAAAAAAATACATACTTTATTAGGTGAGATATGTGATTTAAAAAAATGAAAAACATTGACTCTATATTTCCGTTCGTAGAAAATGCATACCACAATACTATCTTATCAAAAAAGATTAAAAATTGTCAAAAACAAATATCCATATAGTTTAATCACATAGAACCCTTTTGACCCATATCTATAACATGGTCCATTTCCCAAAATACTAAATAAACATATTGAATTAATTGACCCTCAAAAATACAATACTAAATAAACATATTGAATTCCCTAAAAAATACAGCATAGCATAACTCACACAAAACCAAATTATGATAAAGGAAATGATATGTTCAACGCACCGTGCAACTCCAATTGCAGTTCACATCAATTTTTTTTTTTTTTAAACTATACACTCTTCCATTAGAGTATATGCAGTTATATGAAATGAAGTATATACTGAAATATATTAATGTATTTTTTTTTAAGTTGAAAAAATAAAAAAAATTATATCATACACTATGATAGTGCAGTGCATATTAAATTATCATAGTTTATGAGGTTGCAAAACGGACTTATGATAAACACCTCTTAAGCCGAACCAGCATAAACGTGGGCCTCCATAACGAGCTTCCCATCCACGGCCCAATCAAACCCATGGACCAGCGATGCCATCATAAGCTGCACCATGCGCGATATCATTTTGGGGCTAATACACTCAGCTTGTTTTGTAGTTGTTTTGCTGTCCCATACACTAAATAGTTTAGTATATATATTGTTAACATAGTGTATGAGATTTTATTATAGGATATGGCATAAAAAAAATTATCATTTTTTAAACACGAAAAAAATATACTAATTTATCTCAGTATATACTTTATTTTATATAACAGCATGTAATCTAATGGAAGAGTATATGATTTTAAAAATAAAAAAAAACCAATGTGGACTGCAATTGAGAGTGTTGGATGTATCATTTTCCCATCATTTTACAGGAAAAAACAAACACACAATTTGGGACATGTAAGTTTAAAAATTCAATATAAATTTTTAAATCATTTTATTTATCTCAATATATACTTAATTTTATATAACAACATGTAATCTAATGAGAGAGTATATGATTTTAAAAATAAAATAACAACCAGTGTGGACTGCAATTGGGAGGGCTGGATGTATCATTTTCCCATCATTTTATTGGTAAAAACAAACACACAATTTGGGACATGTAAATTTAAAAATTCAATATAAATTTTTAAATCATTTTATGATTTATCTGAAAAACATAAAAGACAATTACTTATTACATGCATCGTAACTGGTATATGCAATAGCATTTCTTTCCTCTATCACAGTTATAAGTTATAAAATTTGGACAAATTCTTCCATTTCTGATATATATTAGAAGTTTTATATTTACATTTTATACAAAACAAAATCATATCAGAGGAATACTTTCAACTTTTAATCTAATATACCGAATCAATAATGGCAACTAATGCTCCTCTATTAAATTTTAATAAATGCAACGCACAATATTATTCCTTGCATATCGGGATTTTGTTTTTCATATTAATATATATTTTAATTTTTTTGGTTATTTGGTTGTTTCTTATCTTCATATTTTTTCCCCTATTTTAATGGGTTTTTTAAATAATTTATTTTTCAAAACTTATCCATATATTTTTTTAATATATGTTAGTTTTGTTTGTTAGATAGGGTCAAAAGTTATTTTTATTTTTTATTTATTTACTTTTTTTTGGCATTCATTTTTTTCATCTATTTATAAATTTTAAAATTTTCTGTTTTCCACTCACTATATATTGGGATTTTTTTTTAAACTATTTTATTTCATTTATGAAAACTTCTCCAGATTTTCTTTCTTTTTGTTATTTTTTTGTCCCTATTTTATGGGGATTTTATTTATTTTATTTTATTTTACAAAGAAAAGTCATAATAGTGACATTTTTTTTAAAAAAATTTCATTTTATCTCTCATTTTTAAGCATATATGTTTTTTTTTTTTCTTCTTATGTTTTTGAGATTTATTTTTATTAGACTTAGATGTGAAAAAAAATAAAATTAAAAGTACTCAAATTTTTTTTTTTCTGACAAGAAACATAAAAAAATCCATGTAAATCAGGGGGCCCATTTTGAAAGCATCTCTGGGGCCTATTTTACCATGCTATCTCGATCTCATTCTTTACAAAATAATAAAATAGGAATTGTAATTTCATAGAAGATAATAAAAAATCCAATAAAGATAAAAATATCTTCAAGTGAATGGTGAGAGAGATTCTCTGTGGATAATCCTATATTTTTTAATTTTGTTCCATTCTCTATAAAAGGTCATGAATAGGATTCATGAAACTCATGATTTTTGAGCACTGATTACTTTTTTGTTTTGATGTACTCACTATTAAATACTTATGCATGTTAGAATTATTCAATACTCAAAAATCTTTCAAGAAATAAAGAGTTGCTTAGTTTGATTGTCTGAGAGAAAAAAAGAAAAGAAAATGAAAAAAACTCACACACAAATGAAAAAACAAAATCAATAGAAAAAAAAAATCATAGGGCTTCATAAAATTTGACGGCCATTCGGAAAGCTGGGACGAGAGCCTTGTTGAAGACTGTGACATCCAAACTTTGTTCTAAACAATGTAAGTTTATGTCACTTTTTAACATTGAGTATCAAAATGCATTCCAAGATAAACCTCACGGGCCATTGTTTATTCTCTCTTTCATATTCAGGTGAAACCACTTGACAACAACTACAAGTCTTATAAACACAGCCAAAACCACCTTCACCAAGATGTTCTCACCAGCCATTGTTTATTCTCTCTTTCATATTCAGGTGAAACCACTTGACAACAACTACAAGTCTTATAAACACAGCCAAAACCACTTTCACCAAGATGTTCAAGATGTTATTGATAGCAAAGTTTAGCTCGTTGAAAGTAAAAGTCTTAAGTTTGATTGACTAAAATATCAATTCCTCGCTGACTGCGATTTAGTGGTGTCCTTAATTTAGACCTAAAATTAAAATAGGTCTTTCTAATTAATAAATCTCAGAATAAATGTTAATACACGTGAAAAATCAAAAATATTATGAATAATGTTTTGATGCACAAACAATTGTGATTAAAAAGAATATCAGAAAAATTACAATCTACTCCATATCCATATAACCCTATGTGTTATTGAGAAATTTGAATAACACCTTATAATTTAAAATGAGTGTTGTTACATTCAATCATCGTTATTTTTTAAATTTCTATAAATAATATCATTTAATTCATTGAAGTATATATTTAACTTTTTATAAAATTTCATATTAATGAGATATAGATTATCTTATAAAATATAAAAACATTGGATTGAGTGTAACATTCTCAATATCACAATTATTCAGGGATAGAATTGTGGAGTGCTATTTTTATGTGGCCACAAGACTATCTTATCAAAATAGATTAAATATTGCCAAAAAGATTAAATATTGCAAAAACAAATATATCCATATAGTTTAATCACAGAGAAACTTTTTCACCCACATAATGACATAGTCCATTTCCCAAAAGACCAAAGAATAAACATATTGAATTCATGACTCCTAAAAAACACAGCATAGCATAACTCACTCGAAACCAAATTATGATAAACACCTCTTAAGCATAAACGTGGGCCTCCAACCTTGGTGAAGCCCAGGCGGTCAATGGCACGGCCCGCTGCAAAGTGATCCCGTAAGCCTCTTCCATGTCGACCTTCCCGTCCACGGCCCAATCAAACCCATGGACCAAAGTCGCCATCATAAGTTGCACCATGCGCAGGCCCAGGCCCATCCCCGCACAGATCCTTCGGCCTGCGCCGAACGGGATGAGCTCGAAATCGTTCCCCTTTACATCCATGTGACCCGCTGGCCCGTTCTGCATGAACCGGGTCGGATCAAACTCGAGTGGGTTGGGCCAGACGTTCGGGTCATGAGTTATGGCCCACACGTTGACGAGAAGAGTGGTCCCTTTCGGGATGAAGTAGTCGTCCACGTGGCAGTCATCGGAGGCCATGTGAGGGATAGAGAGCGGTGTCGATGGATGGAGGCGGAAGGTCTCCTTGACTATAGCGTGGAAGTATGGGAGATGGGCCATATCGGATTCGGAGACGAGCCGGGATCGGCCCACGACAGAGTCCAGTTCTTGTTGGGCCTTCTTGAGGATGTCCGGATGTAGGATTAGCTCCGCCAAGGCCCATTCTACCGTGCTTGATGATGTGTCAGTCCCCGCTGAGAACATGTTCTGCATTAAAATGTAAAAAATTAAAATTATGATTGATTTTGAGATGATGTTATGTACAATTTTTTTAAAATTTTTTCGACCGTTATTCTAATCCACATATGTTTTGATTTATTTTTAATAATATACTTCATCTAATAAGTTATATATTTTTATTAAAAAAAATATTTTCATGAATTGTAAGAATCTATTTATAGAAATCATGTAAAATTATTAACGAGTTATATATTATGATAACATGAGTGTAAGATGCTAATGAAGAATATGGGGTTGGAAAAAAAATGTGTAGTGTAACAGCGGCCCTTAATTTTTATATGTTCTCTCACATTTAAAAAAGAAGTGACATATATATCACATTAGTATTTCTATGGGGCCGGGGCAAACTAACTGAAATATATGTAGGAACTAGGACCTTAAAAAAAGTTATTCATGAGGAGATAATTATCAACTTTATAAATGAAAATTGTATTATTCATTTATACAATTTTCTATTTCGGGATGTGTTAGGTTTAGCAAACCCATAAAGGATCTTTGCAATATAATTAAAGGTTGCTGGATTTTGATTTTTTTTTATATATATATATCATTAAAGTTGCCACCGAAAGAGCTTTAATTTTAAGTTGACATAACTTTTCAAGTGGACACCATGGTTGTTGAAGCTAATTTTTTAAATTACTTTCTTAAAGCTACTGGTTGTTGAAACGAATTTTTTTTAATTTCGACTTGTGGTCAACGTTCTTATATAATAATGAATTTAACATATTTGGTTGAACAGTTAGGTTTTAAGTGAAACATTTAAAAAAAAAAACAGATCAAGCAATGCAAAGTCAAAGGTACTTTTTTTTTTTTTTTTGGTTAAAAATCAGTTTATAATATTTAAATATAATATATAACCTCGAATCATTCACATACATAATGAGAACACCAGACCTTACACTATAACACAATGAGAACACCAGAGTTAAAAATAATTTATAAATATTATATTGCAAAGAATTGATCAGCACATCATTCAGTCCGTCAATTATTTAAAAAAATATCTAATCCAAAATCATATCCAAAAATTCAAAAAATTTCTAATATTTGAAAAATTTTGTATCTGAAAAAATTATCCGTTTATGAAATTTTTTGGATCGAATATATCCGAAAATATTATTATATTATTATTTATTTAATTATGTATTTATATTTTTAGAATCAGTATGAGTTTTTTATTTTTACTTTAAAGTATGTAATATTTTATTTATATACTTATAATTTTATGTTTTATACTAGCTAATTATTATATTTTTTTACATATTTTAAATATTAGATATATGATTTTTATTTTTGGATATTATATATTTAGATATTTTAGTCATTCAATATTTATTTTAAATTTTTAGATATTTTGAATAATTATTCGTATTCGAATTTTTGGATCGGTTACGGATATTCACTTTCAATATCTTAATTTATTATCAGATACTTCCTACTTTGTATTTAAATCCGTATCACAAGGATATTCAACAGATGCTAAATAGGGATTCAATGAAACATTCAAATTTGGATAATTATCTGAATTATTTAAATCTATTATATCTTCAATATTCTTATTTTATATATATATATATATATATATATATATATATATTTGTTCAAAATCAGTTTATAAATTTTTTATAAGTATAAAAAAATTATTTACAAAGTTTATATAATATTTCTTTTTTTGTTTCTTAGCAAAAATCCACTATGAGGATATGTACATATCTGAATATATTGTAATTAAGTATTTAACGTGTGTTATCTGAATCTATATGTATATATCTCATGTGAAATTTCATATAGAATTATTCTAATTTTACAAGTAAGATTTTTTTATCTTAGATAATTGACCCCTAATCAAGATCAGGCTCCAAAATCCCAAATTTTTATATTATTGATTTTCTAAAACTTATCCATTATTTTATTTATTTATTTATTTCATTTATCTGATTCTCTTAAAATTTATTATATTCAGAATTATCTAGAATTATTCAAAAATTATATGCGACGAAATCCCAAAAACAAATTATGAATAATTAAAAATCCCATTTAAAATTTCATTCAAAAAAAAAAAAAAAAAAAAAAAAAGAGTAAAGAATAAAAAACATACCAATAAGAGAGCCTTGATATCAACATCATTGAGCCTCTCCTCCCCCTCCCCCCTCTCCTTCAAACCGATCAAAACACTAAGCAAATCCCTCTTCCGATCCGAACCATCCATCGAGTGCTCCTTAATAATCCCATCAAGAAACCCATCAAATCTACGGTGGAGCTTCTTCATCCTCCCAACCACCCCTTGTGGGTCCAACCACCCTAGCCCCCAAACGAAGTCACCCACATTGAACTCTCCGGCCACCACCATGAGCTCCACCACCATCTCTTTGAACTCCTCCGCCGCCGCCTCCGCCTCCCCGAACACTCTCCTCCCCATCAGAGCCCTCGACAGGGCGTTGGTCGCGCACATGTTGAGGATCTTCCCCACGTTCACTGCATGACTGTTAACCCTAGATCCATGCAGAGACCTCACCATGTTCAACACCTCCTCCTCTCTCACCTGCCTGAACTCATCCAGGGCCTTGGTTGAGAAGAGGTGGAGGGAGCATAGCTTCCTCAGCATTCGCCACCGCGGACCGTAGGGGGCGAAGACTAGGTCCTGGTGTCAAGAAATAATATAATGTTATTGGATAAGATCATGTATACATGTGATCGTTGAGATTTATTTAACTCTACAAAATAGCTTTAATGTAATCTATTAATAAAGTGAATATTAAAACAAAGAAAATGTTACGTAAAGTTTTGATTATTTTTAAAATATGGTACATGATATATATATTTTTATAAAATATAAAATATATATTTTAATAAATTGTAATGAAATCATTTATAAAAAATATAATTTTTTTTTTAATAATACGTAAAAATACAGTGTATAATGCTAATAATTTGTGTGACACTCAAAAAAACAAAAACAATATCTAGTGAATGTGTTTTTTTAAGTTTCTCTCCCTTTTACCTGGCAGTTGTAGGCCACATGCGTGCCACCGGAGTTGGGAGGGCGGTCGGCAAAGTTGGCGTCGTGAGTCTTGAGGAAGGAGGCGGCGGCTGAGGGGGAGGAGGCGACCACGACATGGACATGGCCGAGGCGGAGGTGGAGGATGGGGCCATGGATCTTGGCAAGGGTGGCTAGGGTTTGGTGGGGTTTGGGGCCTAGTTGGGGGAGGTTTCCTAGGATTGGCCAGCCCTTTGGGCCCGGTGGGAGGCGGCAGCGGCGGTGGGAGGTGGTGGAGATGAGGATGTAGAGGAGGGTGGATATGAAGAGGGTGGAGACCACGATGAGGAGAGTGGTTTCCATTGAGCTAGCCCTTATGCTTCCTTTTTGTTTAAGCTTTGCTTGGGTTTGTATATGTATTTGTCAATGCACAAGCTTCAAACAAGTTTAACAAAAATAAGAAAAGAAGTGTTTATTTGTGTGGGATGCGTGGGTAGGGGAACATTATTTTATTTATATGTATAATAAATAATGAATTTGTTTCATATATATTAAAAAAAACAAAAGGATGAGGTATCTAATTGTGACAGCTAGATGGATTCCATGCGGTTTGGTAGGGATTGAGACGATCGAGTTGCTAGGTTTAGGTTTCGGATTTGTTTTTCAAATGAAAAATATAATGATACTCTGTGTACATGTCTATGATATTTTATGTCACGAAAATATTTATAATCCACATGATTATATTATATTATTTTAATTTATATAAATTTATAAAAATGTAATCATCTATTTTCAATCTTAAGATGAGATTATAAAAAAAAAATATTTGTTTTAAATAATAATACACTTTAATAAATTTGTTAGATGGTAAAAACATAAAATTAATATGATTATTACAATAGATAAAAGATAGACATACAAGATGTGAAACAGATAACTTAAGCCTGTCAATCAGACAGATATCCTAACTTTCAGATTCGGATACCGAAATTAATTTTTGGATTCGGATTCCTTCGGATACGGATCGGATATAGTATTATAATATATTATCATAGTGATTAATCATACAAGATAACAATATGGGCAATATATAATACAAATATATATATTTTTATAATATATGTCAGATACAGATATTTTTTGGATCGGATAGACTGATATCCATATCCGCACTCCAAATCTTCGAATATCAGATATTTTTTATTTTTCATATACACAGATAAGGATATGATTCAGATTTTTTTTGAATAATTGACAGACTTAAAGTATCCAAACAAACTCTTATATTTTTTGTTGCTACATATACGAGCATTTAAAACATGGGTCGGATCAGCTGTTTTTACTATAAACAAGAAACAGGGAATATATAACCAATAAATGGTCTATATGTCAAACAACACGTTAAATAAAATTCACATCAGCATTAAACACGGGTGCAAACCATGTCAAAACGAAATGTAAGGATTGTATTACAGTAATTGAATTATTTAAAAATCACAAATCAGTCCCTCTAAATTAAATCAAACATTTTATTTTATCATGAAGACTCATCTGAGATGCTAATATCTATAATTGGTTTGAGGTTTTTGGCATTACTAAAAATTTCCTATATAAATATTAAACAATCAGTCTTATTTATAAATTTTTTTTTTGAAAAGGTAGAACCATGATACAATTATTTTTAACCAGCATTATTTATAAGATATTTTCTATAAAAAAAAAAGCAAGAAAGCAAAAATCTTTTGTTTTTTATAGTTCTTTTCTCAGATTTTTTTATAAGATATTTTTAAAAATCATTAATACCATCAAATTGGTTTTGCAGTCTTTACATTATATATAATCAATGATATATAAGTTAAGAATGTCGATTAATGTTTTTTTTCATCTCATCTATATTTTATAGGATATATATGTAATTCAAGAATGTCAATTTTTTTTTTTTTTTGTCATCTCATCTATTTGTTACAAGGGTCAATGTAAAGGTTGGTTGGGTAGGGATATATCTCGACCCAGTTTTTATAATTATTTTGTTCATATAAAAATATTTATATTTTATAATATATGACAAATAAATAAGTTCTATTTTTTTGAAAAAAATCATGGTTTTGTTCAATGTTTAAAAATACGGTATGTGGTTTGCGCGCGGTTAGGATACTGCATAGAGTATATGCAGTATAAGGAATATTAATTATATTTGATGGTGGCTTCTTTTAGTTTAATTTGATTCGTAATTGTATACAATTGTGTGTGGATGGCTTCTTATAGTTTTTGATAATATGCATGGACATTAATAAAATTTATAATATTTTGTTTTTTTATATGTCTCATTCGATTTAATTTGGAGGGACTGATTTATGATTTTTATATAATTAAATTACTTTAATGCAATTGTTAAATTTTATTTTGACATGATTCGCATGATTAATGCCGACGCTGCCGTTTTAACGTGCCGACGTGTAAATCTCGACCTTATTGTTATTCTAAGGATCCGTTTGAAAAACACACAGTGAAAAGTAGCTTTTAGAATAAAATATTTTAAGATGATTTTAGATTTTAAATTTTTTAGAATGCTTTTTTTAATTCAAGAATCAATATTTGAAAGAAGTTTAATATTTGGAAGAAAAGTTATTTTTTAATTCAAAAAATCGATTCCGACCAAAAAGCATTGTTATATGGATTTGAGGACAAACAAGAGGGTTATATGGATTTCAGTCAGTTTACATGGATTTAAAGATTTCAAAATTTTCAGGTAGTGGGTTTCAAAATGTGAATGGTGGGAATAGCCTCTCCCTCTCCCTCGTAATCTCACAAACGGGGTTTAGGGTTTTCACTGCATTATTTTTTAAAACCTGACTCACCCGATCTGATCTCCCCCTTCGGCCTCTCATCATTGTGGACCGGGCGATCGAGAGGAGGATGGACGGTTGTTGTCCCGGTGGTTCAGGCTCCGGGAAGCGAATCCGCCGATGTACGGGACCGGGTAATGTCAGCTCTGGAGGCCTCATTTTGGGGTCTCTTACATTCAGATGGGGAGCATCAATCGGACGGCCAGGACGACTTGGCGCGCCAATCTCTCCCTCCCTTTTTAAACCCCTCTCCCTCATTTTCCCTCCTCTTCTGTCCTCTTTTTTTTTTTTTTTTTTTCTCCTATCACTCTCGAATTGTATCAGATCGGTTAGGGTTTCGGCTTCTTCTGTTGGTGCTTGAGCTTCGCGACCGATAAAGGTAAAACCTTTCGATCCCCTCCTCTCATGATTCGGTTTTTTATGTGACTCGATTTTTGATCTGATTGTGGGTTTTATGTTGAAGCATGCTTGATTGATTTCACAATCTTTTTTTGGATGTTTTCATTTCATTTTTGCGAGAAGGACAGTCTTGATCTGTGTTGTGGGAAAACAATTGGTGTTCTTGTAATCTTGCATAAAACAGAGAAATGTTTTCACATTTGTTTTTGGGTTTCACTTCTTGAGGCTCGTCTCTTCATTGGGGTTTTAAGATATTTTATATTTCTTGGTTCTTGGAGTCTAGATATCTGGGCCGATTGAATTTGGATGTTCTCAAGAATTATGTGGTTCTTATGTTGAAATCTTTCCTTTTGCATGTTTGCTTGATTTCACAATCAATGGTTTTAAACTGAATCGTGTAAGCGTGTATATATATGTTTTTGTTGGGTTTATGCTTTCATTTCATTTTTGTGGAATGTTTTGCAAAGACTAGGTTTTTCTTGTAATTTTATTATTGTGGCGGTTGTTTTAAGCGTATACTAATGTGTTGTGTAGATATGATATAATGGGTATACAATATGTTTTTGGTAACTTGAACCTGAATCCAATGTGAAAGGTTTTTTTAACAGGCTTTGGTTTCACTTCTTGAGATTCATCTCTTCATTGGGTCTTAAAAGATTATGATTTCTTGGTTGTTTTAGGGGCAGCGGAAGGAGATCTCTGATGGGGAATTGTTTTGGCGCAAAAAGTCCCTCCCACCAAGGTACAACTCCAGTTGCTTATTGGTTTCAATTTTTTTCCAATTTGGCTTTTGCTTCTTTGTGGGTTTTTTAACACCCGAATTTTGCGTTTTGGGTTCCCCCTTGTCTTGAAAGGATTGGATTTTTATGGGCTTTTTGCACTGAACTTGCATACCCTTTAATTTCTTAGTTCCAATCTTAATCTGTTGGGACAAATTCTGGACCCAGCCACATATCCTTAGCACCTTCAGTGCTTCCAGCCCAATGAATGGAGGAAGAGCAAAGTCCCTCCCTCGACATTTTGGCCCTGTGTGCTTATTGGGTTTCAAATGATTGTGAATCTGGCTTTCTTTCTACACATTTTGCGTTTTGAGTTTTTGTGCTTGAAAAGATTGGATTTTTGTGGTATTGCATACCCTTTTATGTTCTTGGCTCCAAATTCTTTTTATGTAGGAGTTCGTAAAAGGTTTTTTTGGTCATTACAAAGCCTATGATTTGTATGGAATTCTTTTTTTTTCCACAGTTTGTCAGCATATCTGCTAATAATGTATATAGTTTCCTATTTAACTTTCATAAAATAGATTTAGTTCTTTATTGGTTTTGTTTAGTGGAATTGTTTTATTTTTATAGTCACTGTTATATTTGCCTACAACTTCTTGAGTTTGTGCAGTTCCGACACTTCATATCACACCAAGCGAGGAACTGATCTTGCGCTCATCCAATTCAGAAATCTTCACCTTCAACAAACTCCAGTCTGCTACCAACAATTTCTCCAATGATAACCTCCTTGGACAAGGTGGCTTTGGCTCGGTCTTCAGAGGTTTGATAGATGGAAATGGAACCTGCATGGAGGTTGCAGTGAAGAAGCTTGAACCACTTGCCAGACTGGATAACAAAGAATGGACAGTGAGTGTGGTTTTCTGTTTGAATGTGTTTTTGATTTTAGTTGAAACTTATCAGGTTCTTTAGGTGATCTTAATATATGTTTGGATGCGCAGGCAGAAATAAAATACTTGGGAAGGCTACACCATCATAACATTGTGAGACTGATTGGGTACTGCAGGGAGGATCAGCATCGCTTGCTGGTATACGAGTTCATGCCCAATGGAAGTTTAGACAAACACCTATTCGAGAGTGAGTTCCTTTTGTCCCTAATTGATTTATACCATTAGTTTTCATTGTAGCTGGTTGTTACCTAATATTTGTTGTTTGATTCCTGTCTCCTGTCTAAATCAACAATACATGCATGTCTGAAGTAGGGTTGTTATGCTGGATTTTTAAGGTGGATTTTGCCAAATTTCAAATGTTATGACATGAAGTCAGGCCTTTGTAATGTTAAGATGTTATAACATTATTAAAAGATCATCTTATATCTCGCATGTATTTTTTTGTTCCATGTGCTCGTAATTCTTACAGTAAATTTTTTTGATACAGTGGGTTTAGGTCTCCAGCCTCTATCATGGAAGCTCCGAATAAAGATTGCTTTAGGGGTCGCCAGTGGTCTGGCCTTTATGCACAGTGAGGCAGATAGAAATCCTGTTGTACACATGGATATTAAAAGTGCCAATGTGCTACTTGATCCGGTAAGTGGGCTAAGGACAATCCAATTGTGAATTTTGCAATTTTTTTTTTACTTAAGAGTAAACTAACCTTTTTCTTTTATGCAGAACTACAATGCAAAACTCTCTGATTTTGGCTTGGCAGTAGACAGTCCAGCACACATAACCAAAAAAATGAGGGGCACAAAGGGATATGCTGATGTTTTTTCTTGTAAAAAAGGTAATTTTTGCAATCTCCCAAATAGTTCTACAGCCTTAATTAAGAATCATAAAGATATGATTAAGTCCCATAAGGTGACCGTGTAACTCAATTCTTTGCAGGATGTATTGATACCATGTATGATGTATATAGCTTTGGAGTTGTTCTCTTAGAGATCCTGACTGGCCAAATAGTGTTGGACCCAAACCGCCCACAAAAGGATCTGAAAATCTGGGTGAAACCATATTTGGAAAACAAGAGTGAGATGATCCACATATTCGACCCCCGGCTTGCAGGGGAATATCCACTGATGCTGGCAAAGAAACTCACATCGTTGTCTTACCAGTGCATAAGCGAACCCAGATACAGGCCAACCATGGCAGAACTGGTGGGAGCACTTGAGTCGCTCCAGGCCTAAAGACATGGCAGAATCAATCTTCAGAGCTAGAGCGTGCAATGGATTACAAGAGGGAGACAATGCGAAGGCCGTGTGACCGGAGGCCACACTTAGAATTGGGTCTGTTTTTTCAGTTGGTGGTGGTTCAGTTTTTGCTTCTGCTGTTCGTAGTTCTGTACGTGTAAAACAAAGTTCATATGTTCAAATGAGTTCAGCTTTTGTTCAGTATAGAAAAAAGAGATATTCAGTAGATGTACTCGTTTCTTCTTATTCTTCTTCTAAGTTCCCTTGTTACTGATAGGATGATCCTTCCAGTGGAGGGTATACATACAGATATGTTTATATAGTTACTACATGGCAATACTTGTGTCTAACCTACTTGCAAGTGGCATATACATTCCAGCTGCTACTTATTCAAAGGCGATGACTAATGTTGTGTTTGGAAATGAGTTTGTGAGGCAAAGGACTACTTTTGTGGGAATCGTATTTCATTTAAACTTGTTTGTAGGCGATCAACCATATCAGCTTTAAAAAAATGAAAAATAATCATTTTGTAAAAAAAATTGAAGTGTATACTCTACTGAATTATATGGACTTATTTATTGAATATATAAAAAAAAAATTCATAAGATATATACTTCTTAATAGCACTCAAAGAAATAACCTTTTTACTTTCTTATTTTTGCTGCTCTTAATTGGACCGTAAAAAGGGCACTCACTCTAAAGTGAGGGGACCCCATATGATATGAAAGCCAAAGTTGAAAGAAAAGCCTTAACAAGAAAAACATGAGCATATCCTTTCTAGAAACCCACTTTCTATATAAATATCTCCACTTTCTATAGAAAGCATCACATCCACATCAAACCCCACCTTTTCTTTTCTTGAATCTTCTTATTGTAATCCATCCTTGATGATAAGTGTCAGGTTCAAAAGGCCTCTGGAACTATATCAACATCCTCTTCTTTAGACAATTTGACACTTTACATGACACTAATGCAACCCTGTCCTTTTTCATCTCCTTTTCCATTTATAGTCCGAACCAGGATGAAACTTCAACAAGTTGAATTCAACCAACTTAACCCGATATATGAACAGGTTTCAATAGGGTTTTAATGTTCAAATTAAAATCAAATCCAAATCCAAACAACCCGAACTTAATTTATGTTGTATTTGGATTAAGAGTTTAGGTAACCGAGTTCAAAATAAAGAGTGATAATTTATATTTTTTAAATTCAATTTTAATTGTTTAATTTGTAAAATAAAATTTAAATTGACCAATTTATTATTATTTAAAATTTATCATTTCCATGAGTCCCTCTCCTTATTCACTAAAACAAAATGTTTCTCGTTCTCATCTCTTTATTTTTTTGTGCATGACATTGACTCTTATCAAGTTTTAATTAATTAAAAGAAAAAATCCATATAACTCCCTGTAAACTGATTGAAATCTATATAACCCCCTGACTTTTCTTAAAATCCATATATTCTCCTAAAAACATCTAATAAATCCAAATAACCCCCCGAAAACACCTAATAAATCCAAATAACCCCCCGCATAAATTTTAGTTTTATAGATAATGAATATTTTTTTAATATTATGTTTGGTTAACCCTGATAGAAAACACAATATACTAATAAAGCTCTATAATGCGTTAAAAATGCGAAAAATCATTTATAAATAGGGATGGTAGTGGGACGGGATAAACGGGAAACCCGCCTTGACCCGACCCTATTGGGACCGGTTTGGTCCTCTAAATGTCAAATCTAAATCCGACCCGTCCCAACTCGATGAAAATATGGAACGGGTTTGGGATTAAGTGAAAAACCCACCCGCCCCGCCCCATTTATACTCCTTTTAAATCATTTATATCATTCCAAATGATATAATTGATAAATGAAACTAGCATATCATATATTATTATTATTTATAAAATATTTAAACATGCATTAAGTAATATTATGACATAACAAATAAAAATAATTATTTAATTTTTAATATAAGAAAGAATAAAAAAAATTAAAAATATTTAAAAATTTGGATTTTTAAATTCGTACCCTTCTAAATAGGATGGGACGGGTTTGGGTTCTTTAAAAAACCATTGTGACGATTTTGGGATGGCATAATAAAACCCGTCACAGATTTGGGACATAATAATAAAACCCGTCACGGGTTTGAGACAAAATTTTATTAGTGGGTTTGGGATTGATCAAACCCGTCCCAACCCGCCCCGTTGCCATCCCTATTTATAAATGACAATTTTACCCTCCGAATAGGGTTTTTTATAATATATCTAGAAAGAATAAATCATCATTTTCATAGGATTTTTTACATTTTTAATACATTGGAAGAATTTTTTAATATAATGTGTTTTTAATCAAGGTTAGCCAAATAAAATATTTACAAATATTCATCATCTACTAATAAAATTTTTATTCAGGGTTATTTGGATGTACTAGATGTCTGTAGGGGGTTATATGGACTTTATAAAAAATCAGAGAGTTATATAAATATCAGTCAAATTTCATGAGGCTGTATAGATTTTTCCCATAATTAAAATAATATAAATCAAACTCAACTCTACCCAACCACCCCGAATCAATCCCGAACCGACAAGGTTTGGCCCAAGTTGAGCTCCTCAGGTTTGAGGATCGATAAATTGGGTTTAGATTAACTGTCTTCAACTTCGACATTAGTTAAAGGTTAAGATCCAATTTGATCTAACCCACCTGAGTTGCACCCTAATCCAACACAAATTAGATTTTTTGAAAATCAATTTGACTAATCAATTACATTCTTTTATGTAAAAGAAAATAAATTGAATACTCATATGATTGAATGCATATATGTCTACATTTTTCATAATAAAGTATATAATGATAAAGTGAAATATATATCACATTAACCGATTTGATATAGCACATTAGTGATATGTATCAGCACCCCTAATATAAAAAGACATACTGCAATATCAAAATCATCTCATTCAAACACAATAACCCTTGTATGGAAAGAACAGAACCATAGAAAATTACAAGCCCAGAGCCATCCTAAAAAAAAAAAAAAAACCCTCGAGACCGTTAAAATTTCACATTTTCATTCATCAAGATTTTAGAAGCATATATGATCGTGACAACAGGCTAGGGCAAGCAGAACTGTACAACCACCCATTAAAAAACAGAAACAATAATCAACTCACCTCATTTAGTAGCTCTAACTGCTTTTAAGTGTGAAGGGGTGAAGCTGATGGCCTCGGATATGCAGCTCTCGCATTGGCCCCCTCTTGTAAACTTCTTCTTCGAGATCGTTGTGCACTCGCAGTCTGGTGGTTTCCATTCCGGGAGGTCTGAGGGCTCCTCCTACTCGTTGTGTCTCTCGTGTCCTGGAGTTCCTCGAGCGTTTGCACCACTTGATCCATGGACGGTCTGTACTTGGCCTCGCTCGAGAGGCATTGGAGGGCCAACAATGCGGCTTTCTGAGCCCCATTGAGTGAGTACTGCCCTTCAAGCCGGGTGTCCAACACACGGAAGATCCTTCGCTTGCTGTTGAGATGAGGTCTCGCCCACTCGACCAGATTGTGTTCCCCGTTTGGGCGGTTCTTGTCCACTGCCCGGCGGCCCGATAACATCTCTAAGAGGACGACTCCGAAGCTGTATACGTCGCTCTTGGCGGTTAGATGTCCTTCAGCAGTAAGAGTTAATTAGTCTGGAAACAAATTTGAAAAAGAGTTTTTCATTTAAAGCAACTTTTGAATACAACTTTCCACGCACACTTGTGTCAGTTTCCTGAAAAGCTGATTTTTTTATAACTAAACATAGTTAATTTTTTTGCTTTAGTTATAAGCAGTGACCACTGGGGGCGTTCGGAAGCGACTTTGGCTTAAATATGATTTTGATTCATGCAAAAGTAGAACTCCAAGAAGTATCCAAACATGTTTCAAACACTGTCGTGTACATCCTCACAAGCAAGTTGCTTACATAGGAAACCAACAATAGGAGAAGTTCAAGATTCAATTAAAAATGAATCCATGATTGGCAAGATGTTGAAAAGGATGACTCATCAAACACAGATCATATTTAAACAGCTTAAAATAAAACCAAGATTAACAATGAGATGAGATGGAGTATAAGACAGAATGTGAATGGGAAGTATTCAAGTTTCAAGTTACAGATTTAATTAATTATTTATGCCCCCAACAAGCCCCCACCCAACCAGCTTGCAAATTGATACATCAGAAACCTAGCATTTTCAATCCAAGGCATGGCCCATCCATTATAAATTAGAATTGTTCTATTTATCAATTTTTGTCTTACTGTCACTTTACAAAGAATGAGTTAATAAATATATGGCCAAATGAAGACTGAATAACATATATGCATCAATTTTTCTTCTGTATTGGACCACAACAGTGTCACAATTGAGACGTGGGATGGATAATGTGCCTTGGCACTGGATATGGAACTGTATGATTCTGACATAATTTATAATCATGTAAATGGAGAACAGATTCTTAACAAGAGCTGTATATGTTTGAGCTTTGACAAAAAGATGTCTAGAGATATGGAGTTTGATGATACTAGTAAGATATGGAGTTTCATGCTTGAAAGCTAATAAATGAAGATGATACCTTTAACAGAAAATCAATGTGGATAAATTAAACTTGGAGATTGCAAAAGATACCTGTTTGCATGTACTCGGGGGCTGCATAACCATATGTGCCCATCACTCTGGTAGATACATGGCTTTTATCTCCAGTTGGACCATCTTTCGCCAAGCCAAAATCAGAGAGCTTTGCATTATAGTTCTATAAATAAAGAAAGTTATGTGAGATACCAAAGATCTTTAGAAACACATTGAATGCATAATTGAGAATGTCCTTAATACACTTACGGAATCAAGAAGCACATT
This sequence comes from Acorus gramineus, assembly GCA_030737835.1. Classification (NCBI taxonomy): domain Eukaryota; kingdom Viridiplantae; phylum Streptophyta; class Magnoliopsida; order Acorales; family Acoraceae; genus Acorus; species Acorus gramineus. The sequence continues at coordinate 3,222,129 of CM060854.1, forward strand.
AGAGGTTTTGAAATCCCGGTATATAACCTTAGCTGCTTCACTGTGCAGGAAAGCCAACCCCTTGGCGGCCCCAAGAGCAACCTTCATACGGAGATTCCAAGATAGAGGCTGGAAATATGAGCCCCCTGTATTGAAGAAATCAAAGTGTCAGAATTACAAGCATATGTGCATAAGAAAATATCAGATATGTTGATGCCCTCAAACAAGAGAGAAAATTATGAGTTTGTTGCCTTGGGTGGATATGTGTGTTCATCACTGTGAAACTTAATGATATGCACAATAAAGAACATGACACTAACTCCGGAAAAGGTGGTGCTCTAAGCTTCCACGGGGCATGAACTCGTACACCAGAAGGCGATGTTCTTCCTCCAGACAATACCCGATCAACTTTACAAGATTGAGATGGTATAGCTGTCCCAAATAATTTACTTCTGCCTGCACATACAAAAATATATTAAAATCACCTAAAAACCTGATAAAATAAACTCAAATATAGCCACACTCACCAACCACTCTCTGTGTCCCTGAAAGCCATCTTGGTTGAGCCTCTTCACAGCAATCACCATGCCAGTTCCGGGCCTGGCCGCTGTAAATGCATGTTCATCTATCCAACCTTTGAAGACGGACCCAAAGCCACCCTCTCCGAGGACGCTATCAGGTCGGAAGTTCCTAGTAGCAGCCCTGAGTTCATTGAAGGTGAAACTCTTTAAATTGGATGACTGCAATATCTCACCCTCGCTCCGTGGGGTCGGAGGCACCGAAGCTGCAGACACACGGCCGCTTGAACCGCTCAAATCGTTTCCACTGCCAGTGTATCTAGAATTTGCTCCTACACGGTAAAGAGTCTTCTTCTTGTTAATAAATCAGTGAAAAAATGATACTTCACAAGCATAGTCAGATAGTCACAGAATTTGTGCATGACAATGTTCAACAAGGGTTTCATTCAGAATGGTAAGAATATGTTTGTAGATGATACAAGATATGTACAATTAAACTACGGCAAATTAGTATGTTCTCCAGATGTTTTCTTATTATTAGTATGAGAAAATGCACAACTTCTATTTTCGGTGTGGGCTAGTTTTTTAAACTCTGAATTATGCAATAAAGCATCCAAAATAAATAGGTACCCCGTACCCGGATCCTAAAAGTACTAAATACATAGCTTTGTAGAATGGTAGTTTGTTAGGCCAATCCTCGATCTTTTATGAACATTCCGTAAAGTTTGGAGTACTTTGTGACTATGTTCATAGATAACCAATACAATCACAAGAAAAGAATTTTAGAAAACAAATGCAAGAGATTGTGGGATGGGATATGAATGACACCATTAAATAAACAGATCCAAATATTAAAAAAAAAAAAAAAATTGCTTCACATGGACTATGAAGAACACCATTCTTTTTCAAATTATTGGTTATGAATCCATTTAGATCAAAATAGCACACATACAAAAAAACACCCCAATTTTGTCAGCATAGAAACCAATAAATTAATGCAAGTATCACATAAATACAAAAAACCCAAAAAGGAACATAATCTATTGTAGACAAATCCAACATGAAACTATCCATAATTAGCAGACATGGTGAAAAACAGTGGGGAAAAAACCCAAATCGACTCTCCTCAGAAAATGAAAGCCCCACAAAAAACTCCCCTAAAAAATCCAATCTTTTCAAACAAGACTGAACAAGAATACCCACAAAAAACCAAAACCCAGACTCAAAAATTGAAGCCCAATAAGCACCTGAAGCCGAAACGCTGTGGAAGGGACTTTCCGCCTTGACTCGAGCGCTCCAACAGCTCCCCATCAGAGATCACCCCCTCCCCTCCTAAAACCACCAAAAAAAAAAAAATCAAATCTTCGAAGACCCAATAAAGAGATGAGGCTCGGGAAGAGAAAACTAAGGCCGGATCTGAAAACCCAAACAAAAATCACCTTTTTTTGAGGCCAAGACCGATCGATTCGTTTCACCTACTGTGGGGAAGGAAAGTCTCCCCAATCCGACAAACGAGCAGCTCTATAGATGGGATTTTTTAAAGGTTTTCTCCGATTCGAAAAGGTTGACCTGGGTTTCTATCTTTTGTAGCTTCTCTGCAACTTTAGAGAGAGAGAGAGAGCATTAATGGCGGGCGACGGTCCCCATTTTCATCTGTTCTCACTTATCGTCGTTCGTTTGGTTTGGACAATTTTTTTATTGTTTTATATTTTATTTTGTTTTAATTTGGCCGTCCGATTGACGGATCTGTCTGATTTTGACGTGCGTGATGTGCTTCAAAAAGGCTCATTGAATGGACAATGTGAATGGATGAGTTTGCCAATTTTGGTGTACTAAAAACAGAGTGACAATTTGCTTTTTATACACCCAACAGTGATTGCTTTAATAAATTTTTAGGCCTTGGCATGGAAAAAAGGGGTTAGATTAAAAAAAAAATAGATTAAATAACTTGTTATTTCATATGATATAAAAAAAAAAAGATAAAATATGGATGATTGTTCATATTTTGAGATGAAAATGGAGATAGCTTGTTCTGGGTAAAAGGTGGAACTGACTTTGTCCTAATTTTTTTTATCCAATTTTATAAAATTAGGATAACATAAAAAAAAAGAATGTGTTCCATCAAACAATATTAATGCCCCATTAATAGGAAGGGTTGATTTGGTATTTTTTTAAAAAATAAAATTATCTCATATTTGATCCAATTGTAAAATTGATGATAAAAACATAAAAAATGAGGAAAATAAAAAAACATTATCAAATGCAAATCTGAATAAAAATAGTGATTTTTTTATCTTCATAAATTAGGCTAACTTATCTTAAAAATTTATTCATTTATCCAATTAAGCCTTAGCAACCGGCGGCATTTTGAAGTGAAAATGGATATGTTATTTCTTTGATAAATATATCCATATCGATACATGTATAGATACACAATAATATTAAAGACAATCTAGTTTGATTTTAAAAAAAATATAAATATCATTTAATAATATATAGATATGAAAAACATAGATATTTTTATAAAAATATCAGAATTTTTGTTATTTACGTAAGTATGGTTATTGGATTTTATCTATGGGAAAGAATTAGATTTTTTTTTTTTATGCATCTAATAAGGATTATTTTTTTATATATAATTTGCGTTCCAAAAGGACTTGGTTAATATGATATCATAGAACTCTTAGATAAAATCAATTGGAATAATGATAAGAATTTGAATACCAAATTGTTACACCAAAATTTGTTGAACATAGATAAATTGTAGATGACACGTGGGTTCTTCTTATACTGGTAGAATAGATTATGTAGAATAACACAATTTTAATAGGGACCTAGAATACCAATAGTAACTTATTCTCATATATTCCAGTATAGTTATATCCATTATGCCTTGTAAACGAACATATTTTGAGACTTATTGAGATCTTTTTAACCTTAACCTCTGCATATTCTTTTACCCAACCATGGGCTTAGCTAGACAAGTCTATTTTAAGTCCTGATTTATAAGTGCAGATTATATAAGTTCTGGTAAATTTTAATAAGTTCAGAAGAAAAAGTATTTGGTTTAGCAGAAATTATAAGCACTTATAAAAATAAATGTATTTAGTTGTACTGTTTGACAAAGCTCTTTTATCTTCCAACCTCCATTTTTTTTTTAACTATTGATAATTTGATTTTTGTATTGCTATATAGCTAGACAAGTTCACAAAATATACATGGTTGAAGTTGTATAGATCGAATTTTGTGAAAATTATATAAAATGTCAATTTGTTTAACAATTATATAGTATAGATCGAGATTGTGTATACTATATAATTAGCCGATTATGAAAACAAAACAAAACCCAAAAAGACATAATTAAGGTGTGTTTGGTTGTGCGATTGCAAAACTGATTCCGCAGGAAGCTCACTCCCCCCAGTTTTTGAAAATTACAGTTTTTGAATACTATTTACCTGATATCTGTCTGTAGAAAGTTGTTACAGTAAAACTGTTTAGTTGCACGATTGTAAAAGCAGCTTCCTACAAACACAAAAACCGTCCAATCGTACAACCAAATACTGCCTATATCTATTTTAGACAAATCAAACTTGGCAATTGACACTATATATAAGAGCTTTGTTATGCTCAATCTTTTTTAGAGTTTCAAATGCATCATTCGCCCTTTCCACTCATTTGTATCACGGAATATCTTTGTGTTTTAGGAGTCACCGATCAATGACTCAAAATAATTCTAAAACTAAAAATTTTAGGGATCTAAAAATAATAAGCGGCGCCAGAGCTACCCGTAATTAAATTTCCCCCAAAAAATCGATATCCAGCTGTTTAAGAAAGTAATTGATCTTCAATACATGAAAAAGATATTTGTTTTAATAAATATCATGTATTAATGGGTTTGCTAAACACAGAAAAAAAAGTGTAATCATTTATCTCTTCCTAATTGTCATAAAATAATAAACAAAGAGATGGAAACACAAAACAAACACAAGATAATTTGGAGCACAAGAGGGGTAGAGAAAGTATTATTTAAGAACTACTCATTTCATTTTCCATGCCTTTCATGTTTGACAAGCCCTCTATTTATAGGGAAAATAAACATAATGACTCATTCATGTATTTTCAATATACATAAATTTACAATTAATTTGATACACTAATGTATACATGCACCAAAAGGTCATCCACAATTACATGTATCTACAATTATATGCACATTTATGTGCATGTATTTACAACACTCCCCTTTAGATGACCTTCACACAAAAATATGCCTCGATAAAACTTTGCTAAGAAAAACCTGTGGGATAAAAACTCAAGAAAGGAAAAAGAGTATAATATTCTGATGTATATTTTAGTTCAATTCATGTACTGTTCAGCTCAATTCAACATAATTCAATTCATTTCATACATTGTACACTTTTATTTATACATTATTCAGTTTTATTCAGTAGGGCTTCAGTTCTATTCACTGTTATATTTTTAATAATAAAAAAAGCATACACTCACAAGCAGAGTACATTTCTATTAGAAATGCCATATGTATCAGTGCCACTTTAACAGATGTGGCCTGACTTTGTTTGGCATAAATAAACTCCAGTGTACATTAATGTCTACAATCCTTCAATGTTCACAAAAAAAAAAAAAAAAATCATTCACTATCTTGAAGTTTGAAATTCAAATTTGTCTAACACAGTCAGACATGCAATTAACAGCTTCTATATCTTTTGTATGTATTAATAAGACCCGTTAGACAGGCATAAAATGTTGAAAGCATGGACAAAAAATCTATCACTTGTGTTCGCATTAGAATGTGCAAAGGTTTTCTTTGAGTAGCTCAACTTAAAACAAAAAAATTGATACCATATATCAATTACCGTATATAATCCACAAAAAGACAACATACAAACTAAAAATGTGTCAATTAATGAACTCACACATACAAGGTCACTTCATTTTTTTGCCGGTTGAATTGAGAGAATCTGCAAATCAAACTGGCAGTTATGACTATAAAAATTTAACATGTATATAACATAAATAGATGAGAGACATTTATACCCCCCCCTGTTTTTAGCATCAGAGACATTTGTACACAAATATTTTTGAATTAAATTACTTCCCCTGCTTTTAGCATGAAGATCTTTCAATCGACGCATTCCAATGTTTTGCTTCAGCTTCTTGAACGTCACGATCGATAATGCTTTGGTGAATAGATCTTTGATGAAGCCTCCTTTTAAATCATGCTATACATGTAAAATAATATTATCTTCATGATAAATGTTTAATTATATTTAACTATAAGAAAATCATTTTAAATACAATAAACCCATATTTGTTATTTTACAAAAAAAAAAAAAAATGTGTTTTTCACAATACCAACGTCTTCATGTAGAATAAAACATAGTCAACAAGTTAACTAAAAATACAATGTCAAGTCTAATACCTTATGCAAAATATAATAAAGCACTTACTGCACTGGTATATGCTATTTGCACTAAGATATGGTATTTCAAGACCAATAAGTTTTTCATTATTTTCTTGTGGATGAAAAATAGTCCTTATTTGTGTCAAATGACCTGACATATATAAGAAAATTTAATGGATTGATATTTGTCTACATTAAAGTTCTTTAGAACTTTTCTGTACTACATTGTCTGATGGGCAAGGATTCTACTTGGGTTTTGTTGGATCTATAAGATGAGATAATTCTAAGATTTTCATTTCGATCAACTCTTTCTTTAAATATAAAACAGTTTTTTGTAAGCTCTTCAGAAGTCCCTATATGTTCAAATTATGATCATATACTGCAATAATAGCAAATCCAGATTCCAATTTTTTGATAAAAATATAATAACAAATTAGATTGTTCCCATACCCTTCTTTTAATAAATATTCACTTAGGCGATTGTTTCAATGTGCCCAGATTGCTTTAACCCATGTAAAGATCTTTATAATTTGATAGAATACGTGCTTCGAGATGACTTATTTGCTTCAACCATTTTAAATCCTTCAAGGATCTTCACTTTCTAGTGTTCTGTATAAATATGCTGTAACTACATCCATTAGAAGCATATTAAGTTCTTTTGAGAGTGCCGAAGTAATTAAAAATCAAAATGTGATTTGCATCCATTACAGGAGAATATATTTTTTCATAATCAATATCAGGTCTTTGTAAGAAATCTTGTGCTACAAGATGTGCTTTATATCTCACAATTTCATTTTTGTCATTGTGCTTTCTTACAGTACCCATTTGTATCCCACAGGCTTCACATTTTCAGTTATTTGGACAACAGGTCCAAATACTTCATATTTCACTATAGCGTATGTAATTTTACTTGTATTGCTTCTTTCCAATTTTGGCCAATAATTTTTACATCGACATTCTACGACGGTTTGTGGTTCTGGATTCTCTTTTTGTTTTATAATAGCAAAAGCAATAGCATGTGAAATATATTGTCGATAATGATTTTATTATATCCCATCTTTCTTCTTTATTATTTAATGAGATCTCATTGTTTACATGTGCCTCTTCAAGGGCTATCTCTTATGAAATTGATCAATTTCTTTTGTTGCTTGTATTGAGGTCATTTCGGGAGCACTATGACCCATTAATAAGCCTATTAAAAATATTATATTTTCTATAAGGGTTAAAGACTTCTAAGTCCTCAAAAACATGAGTAATCCCGTTTAAGTCCTTATCAAAGTTGAGGTAGACATACAAGTCCTTGAAAACTCGCAAAAATCCATTAACATTAACTTATAATTATGAAATGATTAAATTATCCTCAAATTTTTAATCATTTTTAATCAATAACTCAATGAAAATGAAGAAACATAAAAAGTCTTATACGGATAGTTTAATTTTTGTATGAACTAATTAGTTTTTATGATTATTTATGGAGACTATAATGTCTACAAAATTAGATTGTGATAAAATATTCTGTTAAATTTAAATGAAATTTTAATCCGATGATGATAATTAGGTTTTTGTGAGTTTTCAGTGGCGCATGTGTCTGTCCCAACTTTCTCAAGAACTTCGATGAGATTATCCATATTTGTAGGGATGTAGATATCTTTAACATTTTTTTATAAATAATATCATTTAATTCATTGAAATACATATTTTATCTTTGTAAAAATACATACATCATCTATGTTTTAAAAAATAAAGACAAAATCGTGCATTTTATATTTTTAATTATTATAAAATCGATTGAGTATAATTTCTTCATGTATATAATTAGACAAATCCATGCTCTAATTATGTGAAGGGCAAAAAAAAATAAAAAAACAATCCAATCTTTTCAAGCATATAAAAGAACAACCCCAAAACACGTGCAATAGAAGATGGACTTCTCACCTTTATTTCGAGAGAAGAAAAAATAAGTATCCAACATGATTAAATAGGTTTGTGTTTTGCCATAGATCATGAGCCATTAGATTTTTATCTAAGAGTTGAAATTAATTCTAACATATATAAATAAAATAACAGTTCAGATACGGATATTGTTCGGATCAAATATAAGCTATATCTGATCCGATCCGAAAATTTTTAGATACGGATTATTTAGTTCGGATACGGATATGAATTTTTGAATATCAGATATTTTTTATATTTTTAGATACGGATTCGAAACAAATAAATGTATTTTTTTGAATAATTGAGAGGCTTAGTCGTATGATACAATAACATTTATAAAATATATGTTAAGATATAATAAATTTTTTTCTTTTTGTTTTAAGAAAATATATATTTTTTTCCTAACAACAAAACCACATCGTTCGACGAAAGCCGAAGAACGAGAAGCAACTCAAACAAAAAACCGAAAGCCCATCGAAACCCTTAGCCAAATTCGATCGATCGATCTGATGTTCCCCCAATTCGGGACAACGTCAACATCCCTCCATTGCTCGAGAGCAGGTTCGATTCGGAGGTCGTCGAAGCCCTCAAGAGGCTCCTCGTCCTCATCGCCTAGGGCGCCGACGTCTCCAACTTCTTTCCCCAGGTCCGGCAATCCTCAACCTTCCGATTCATCGATGTTCGTCTTGATCCGATCTGATCGCCTTCTTTGATCTTTCCGGGTCGTGAAAAACGTGGCGTCGCCGCCGCTGGAGGTGAAGAAGCTCTTGTACCTGTATCTGCTTCATTACGCCCAAAAGTATGTCTGGGGAATTGGTATCCGCACATGTTGTGGAATTTTCGCACATTTTGATTGTTTTATTGTTGGATTAGGCGTCCGAATGAAACTTTGTTGTCGATCAACTGCTTCCAGAAGGATTTGTCAGAACCCGTTGGTTCGTGCTTGGGCCCTCCGCGCCATGGCTGGGATCCGCCTCCACGTGATTGCGCCTCGTGCTGGTGGCCATGACGAAGTGTGCTAAAGATCCATCTCCGTAAGTCAGGAAATGCAGCGTGGGCAGAATGCATCTACTCTCAACTCTCGAGGAGGTGAGTTGTGGATTTACGTCTATGTGATCAAAATTTGGATTGTCTTCTATCTAGTTGTTATTGGGTTGTATATGCTTTATGGCGCTGATACAGTCAGTCATTCATTTAGTCACTTTTATAGTCCCCACTTATCTATAACCTGGTATATACCAAGGAAAATACAAAAGGCATGCATTCAAATAATTCAAGCATATACTTCATTTTTTTGGTGAATGTATGTACCTTAAAACAAAATTTAAAACACGTTGAGGACTGATAAAGGGATTGCAGGAATGACTATCCTTAACATTTTCCATATGTTTTATGCAAGTTAAATTATTATGAACCGTTTGGGTTGGAAATGTGAATAAGTTTGAAAACATGGTGCCTGATGGAAAAAAATTATTGTCAACCTAGTATTAAGTTATGTCATAATTTGTTTGGTTGGAAATAGAACGATGTTGAAGTTGAGCTAAAGAGCTTGGATGGTAACCTAGGTTTAGTTATCCTAAGGGTGCAATTGGGGTGGGTTGGGTCAGGTTAGGAGTTTGTTCAAGCCCAACCCACTAAGTAAAATCCCCAATCGAACCTGAACCTGAACTCGAAATCAACCGGAAAGATTTGATCCGAACCCAACCTGAACTTCAACTGACGTGTTTTGGTTGGGCTCGGGTTGGGCCCAAGTTCGGTTCGGGCTTGGGTAATGCATGCCCATCACAAAATCCATGGTATTCACATTGGGCATGATGTCACTCACATAAACTCGACATTTGGATAGGTAGATAAGCCGGTTCTACCCTCCCCCACTCTCAGTCATCCCCTTGGTGTACTCCTCTCTCTATTTTTTCCTTTGACCATTGCCCTCTCCTCAATCTTCTTCCCTTATCAATCAATCTCTTATTGAACCAACAATATTTGTTTAGGATAACAAGCCCACACAAAATCATGGTTTTTGCGTCCCTCCTAACACTCACCACCAAGCCACAACTTTCCCTCAACTAAAAAAATCATCTCCAACTCCATCACCATCATCTCCAATACCTCCAATAGCATTACTACGTCTTCCACCACTTTGACATTGTCCACCACCTTACAGTTAACCAGCCAGTGAGACATCACCCTCTACCCCGCCACTGCGATATTGTCCCCATTTATGCTCATGATCCATGCATCTTTGGCTATGGCATCAACGGACGACGGGTACATGAAGGAGACCATGGACAACATCAACAATATTTAGATCATGTTTAACAAGAACAACACAAACCCAGATATTGCATCCTTTCGGGTTCGGATCGAGCTTGCATAACTTGACCTCCCAACCTATGCCTAACCCAAATTAGATTTTGTTATCTCGGGTTCAGGTCAGACACACCGTGATAGTTGAAAATCACAACCCGAACCCACCCACAATTCGGGTTGGGTCAGATTCAACCCATCGAAGTTGCACCCTTAATCCATCCCAGACAAATAGCTAGAACATGAGTAACTAATATTTTATGCCTCATTCAACTCTTTAATTTTAAAAGAAGCAGTGGTATCTGGGTATTGTCTGGGGATTTATCTTTGCAACTAGAAAGAATAAAGGCAAGATAATTCCTATTCTTATAAAGGGTTAAGGTAGCCTTTGGAAAAACATTTGTTAGCTTAACCCAAATGTGTTTCTAAATTCCCCAAAAGGTCACGGGTTTTAAGAAATTTAAAACAGTTTTTTAGTTATAAACAGTGAAAGAAAGAAGTTTTTCAGAAATCTATGCTTCATGGGAACCTAATTTCAAAACAGCTTTAAGTGAAAAATTACTTTTAGATGGGTTCCAAGCGCTACCTAACTGGTAGGTATTCTACCACCATATTTTATAAAAAGGATTGGCGTACAATGCCATGACAAAAGAAAGATGAAAAAGGAACAAAGAAAAGCACAACTAAACCAATAGAAGAGAGTTCTATGGGATCCAAAATCATAACAGAAAAACCCAGTGCTTATCCTATGATAACAAGTTTTCAATCCACAAAATATGTGTTGTTCGCCCTTGTGCTCCTTTTTTCCCCCTTTGAAAATGACCCCAATTTTATTCAAATGAGGTAAACGCGCAATGCTAAGGACTACTAAACAAACCAAACAATCACAACGAATGTGCTACAGGAGAAGAGAAATCTACAGAGAGCACATCCCCAGATTTGATCTTGTGGGATGGCCTCCCTTGATGAAAGGTACTGTGTGTATATTTTATTGCCTGTGTACCTACAAATATTCATCGGCATGCAAAAATAGACATGTGGATACATGCTTATGTGTATAAAACATGCATATATACATGCACACATGTATATTTTAGATGGATCTCATGATTATACTGATTTTGTTATTACATATGCATCTATCCATTTAATCATTAATGCCACAACATCGTGCAGCTTGTTGGCGTACTATTGAGCGACCACTCCCCTGGAGTAGTTGGGGCTGCCTGCAGCCTTTAATGCCATATGCCACAGTAATCTTCCAATAATAGGTAGGAATTTCAGGGGATTGTGTGAAACCCTTCCAGATGTTGAGGTCAAATCATCTTGATTGAGATTCTTCTACGGTATGTTACAGCAAGATATGGGCTGATGAAAGAAACTGTCTTCTTCAGTTTACTTTCTAACGGGTCTTCCCATTCCGATGATGAATGTGATTCAGCAATGGATGAAACATTTTCAACTGATTTAAAATCCAGTCAAAATGATGAGGTGAAGGTCTTCCTGCAGTGCACTTCACCTCTATTGTGGAGTCAAAATTGTGCAGTGGTGCTTGCTGCTGCTGGAATACACTGGATCGTGGCCTCTGAGGATGTCAAGAAGATTGTCAAACCAATTTTGTTTCTTCTCGGGTCTTCATCTGATTCGAGATCTGTGGTAAGTTATCTAGTGAATTTGTTTTTCTTCTTTTGTACTTCAATTCTCTTTCTCCTTTATACTTCATGATTGAACGTGGATCAGGCTTTCTCACAGGAATCTTGTTTGATGTTATTGCTGGAGTTGTTGCCCGTTGGGTGTTGTACAGGGTTGACCTTGGGCCTAGGCAGGCTAGTAGCGACCCAGGGCCCCGCCCCCAATTCAAGGAAAATGTATAGGCCTACAAAACTTAATCTCCATCACCCAACCCAATTTAACACCCACGGCTCATTCCAAAGTAATAAAAAAAAATCATTTCCTACATCCAGCCTAATTCAATACCTAGGCTCACCATTAATAAATTAGCCTCAAAGATGTATGGTTTCTGAAGTGATGTAAGGTTTGTTGGGGAGACAAGGGTATGGGTTTATGCTTTGCAAGATTCAGGAAGTCAGTGGAACAAAGACAGATGTTTTGTATTACATCTATAATGTTAATGGTTTGAGAAGGTCTTCGATTTTATTTTATTTTTAAGAAAGGTGCTCCCCATGATTTCATCCCTTGACCTCTTTCAAGGAGGCAGGAGTTGTTTACCGACTTAACCAAAGCTCGATTCACGAGAAGGTCTTCAATTAGTATCAGCGGGAAGGAATTTAATAGCAAGAGGTCGGATATTGATTAAGATGAAGCATTCTTGATATTCGTTATGTGATCTTGGAGCTGTAGCACAGGGAAGATTCTAGGATAACAATTAATGTTAGCTGTCATGGTGCTACATATAAATGGAGTATGCTAAAAATAAATGTTAAATTAAGAAAAATAAACAAAATATGTCAGATGAATCTTAGATGTACTTCTGCAGGGAACAAAGCAATTGATCATTGACTTTTGTGGTTTGAATACATACAGAGTTTGCAATCCACCAGATGTGCTCAGAGAATGCAGAAACTAAGGTCAATGCTCCATGGTTTTGTAATGAATGGATGGGCCGAATAAAAGTCTGGATAGAGATGTCTAGAAAGGATATGATGAGAGATAATAAACTTACCCCAAGAATGACATAAAATAGGAATATGATATGATATCGTAGAATTCAACAAAAAAAAAAAAAAGTCATAAATCGCACTCTCATTAATTAGATATAACTTTGATGTTTTTAATGTTAATATATAGTTGACATTCACCTCCTCTGCGGTCATCAATCCATGAGACAGTATAACGAACCGGCCAATATAAATGTTTTCCTCTTGGTACCAGTTGCTGATGTGGTAGTGCTTCTTCTTGTTCTTTGTATTTACTTTTAATAAAAATCGACGAGTCAGATCATTTGGAATTATGTCAAATATGTCCAATGGTTGCTAATTTTATAAGTTCAGAGCTGCTATGGCATGTTGAATTTGTCTTTAGAATCATTGTCATGTTCCCTGTTGGATGCTTTGTTATCATCTAAATAGTCTCCCAGCATTTCATTAATGCAAACTTAACTTCAGTTTTGTCAGTATGGGGGGACTAATTACATTTACATTGTTAAAGCTCTGATATCCATTTGATATCTTCTGGTTCCTGTTAAAGCCAAAGATTCTATAATGAATGTTTTCTTGTTAAGTTTAGTTATATCTTTTGAATGTAAGACAACATTCTATTATATTTGCTTTTGCATTTGCTTAACTGTATCCTGTTTATGTTTAATCTACTGTCTAGTCTAACGAAAAATCACTGATGACTGGATTTTCACAGGTGCTCTGCAACATTAGTGTTCGCGAAGGTGGTGCCTTCACACTTTGCACCTTATTATGAAGATTGTTTTGCAACTAGTTCAGATTCATATCAAACAAGAACACTGAAGCTCAAAATACTATCAATTATTGTTGATGATTCGTCGGTTCCTTTTATTTTTCAGGTGTTTTAGGTACTTACTTTTGATATTGAAGCTTATAGCTCTAAATAATTATTACAGCATCACCTATGCAAGCGAGTGAAAGCAATCGTGATTGAACTTCTCATTTGAATGTTAGAGCTGTCTGATTAGATGTCTCTTGAATGTTTATTTTGGATGATTATATGATGATCTAGATGTACTTATCTATGCTCATGATGATTTTTCTTAACATCTTATCTTTTTTTACGAGGATCATTAAGTGAAAGGTAATAATAATGAACACTTGGCCATTCTGTTATATCATTGGGAGCTTTGCTCTTTGTTGAATGAGGGGTTGAGTCCATGTAATTTTGTTGTTTGTGTTGGGGATGTATCTTATATACCATCTTGTTTATGTTTTCTTCTTAAAAAAAACAAAAGAAAAATAGAAAAAGAAAAAAAAGGAACCATTATTTATTGTTTACTGATTCCTTTTTATTTATACAAATACCATTGTTTTGTGCTGACTGCTGATATTGATTGAGCTGGTTACGGGGCTTAGTGGTTTGATTGGCAAATTTTTAAGTATTGCACTTGCAAATATGCTATGCATACTCTATCTTGAATATTTATTTTGTATGACTATTTAATTTTATACATTTATCTACCTTTTTTCTTTTTCTTTCGGCATTTTTTTGTTCATTTCAGCTTACCCAAATTTAATTAGTTAGTGATACAAAATATTATGTTCTGCTGAACACTTTCATTAATTGAAACAGTGATTTCCTCGTGAGAAAATTTCAGAGACCATCTACTAACCGGTGCTTGTCCAGTGGTTTTGCTAGGGTTACATTAAAGATCCAGACATGAGATTTGTTACTTGCACAGTTGCTGCTATTGGTTTATGTGCGCCAAGACTTTTATCTGTAGCTCAGACTTGCCTGGATGCTCTTTTGGCTTTGATCAGACAAAGTTTGTATCAACTCCTCTTGCTCTAATATCAAAATAAATGAATTTGCTCGTTGAATTGTCTTATATTGTAACAGTGTCTTCCGTCAGTGATTCGTGCTCATCAGTGGGGGAGGCAGGAGTTTTGGTCCAAGCTGTTATGTCCATAAGAATTATTATAAAGCAAGACCCAACCACTTCTGAGAAGGTGATTCTTGTATTTCTCCATCTAGCCTATGTGTTCTGAAACCCCTTATTTTTGGTAAATACGGACGGACATTATCCTGATTTTATGGTCATGCAATTATTATAGATTATGGAGCACCACCTCCATCTGTAGTGTTTTCTTTGATTGGCATGCAATAATTATGATGATGAAAAGGAAAGCAGACACTGTGACATTATAGAACTATTCAATTCCTAAACTAATTCTGCTACCACAATACATCGACATCTGATATTGATATTTCGCTGCATTACCTCATTCATCATTTGTTTGCTTTAACGAGTGTGCATGAAAAATGTTTTCCATAAACTTATGTAAGAAATAACAACAAATTTTTTTTATCAATATGATCCTTATGTGGTGGTATGTTGGGATTTTGGCCAACATAGCATACACCAAAAATTTGTCAATATGAACCCCCCCCCCCCCCCCCCCAAATCAGCATACACCTATGTATGACCAAATTTGGACCTAATTAGTTCTATTATATCTTGCTTCAAGAATAAAAATGCTACTTAGCTATTTTTGTAAGATTTCAGATGGCTTCATTGGACCCTAAAGCTTTTGTTCCTTGTTCAGTTTGTTCCATTTATAATTTTAAACAGATAATAGGTACTGAAGAACTTGAAGTTTGCATATTTTATATTTTCTTATATTATATACCTTTACCTTTTTTTTTTCTTCTAATCCTGTGTTGCCTTGTTTATGTATATGAAGGTGATTGTTCAGCTAGTTCGTTCTTTGGATGTAATTAAGGTGCCTGTTGCATGTGCTATTATTGTATGGATGCTGGGGTAGTATAGCTCTATTGGCCAGATTATCCCCAGGATGGTACTTTCTGTGTTTGAGTATCTTGCCTGCGGCTTTGCTTCAGAGGAGGTGGAAACAAAACATCAGATTCTTAACTTAGCTGCTCAGGTAATAATATTCTTTCGTTGGTTTAGGGCTTAATTTTTTTTTAAAAAATATAAGAGTGGAGCTTCATTTTTAAAAAAATGTCACCCTCATACGAAATGGAGACAATTGATTTGCAAGCAAAAGAAAAAGAGGACATACGATTTACATCTATGTCCCTTTCCTCCCCAAAACAGAATATAGATGAAGCTCATAGGATCTCCAAATAGCCCCCTTGATTGTTGCCCAAATACTTTTGGTTAATTTTTTTTCTTTTGAAACAAGCCTTCATTCCTCACCCCTTGATTGCCGCCCAAATATAAGGTGTTCACTTGGTTTATTTATTTGAAATGAAGGTAGGCATCCTGCCTTTTTATTCAAAACAAAGAGAATGCCTAAGGTGGACACAATAGTTAGAATACAAAATAAAGAGCAGCCAACCATTCATCAGTGTTTGTCTTAGTAAAGAGATATATACTAAGACAAACCCTAACGACCTGAAATTACACCAAGGCCCTACTCTTCAATGATGATTTTATCCCTAATGTACAATACTCTAATAGTCATCCTCAGCAACGACCGCAATCTTTGATGAAATGAATCACCATCTCCCATAAATTTTCTACGTAGATCTTCTTCGTCCCTGAGAAGATAAGGTGATTCCGCGATAGCCAAAGAGCCCAAGCAACCACCGGCATGAAGGATTGAGTAATCTTGGCCTTTGTGCTCCTATCACCCTTTGCTTTCAGGGTGCGTTTATTTTGATATAAAACTCATCACATTCACTACTTTTCTATTAAAAAAAAAATTACAAAGAAACATTTGGATGCCTCAGAAAAATTTGGTTAACGTAAAATAATTTTTGTAACCGTCTTTTGATTTTGGGACCAGCCTAAGATGAAGGTCTGTTTTCTGTGGATTTAAAAATCACTCGGTGCCCTCAGCTATATTCCTAGATATTCTCAAGCTTTCATCATGATATTTTTATGATAAAAATATAAAAAACCCAAAAATATTAAAATGAAATTACTTGGAGACTGGGTATTTAAGTTCTCTCATTAGGTGCTTCCTCTTAATTTCATTATTAGTGCAGGAGTTGACCCACGTTTCTTCAAAAAAAAAGTGTCAATGTTTATCATTCTTTCTTGATTTAGAGTCTCTTCAAAGGGGGAAAAAAAATTATAACAGGTCCTTGCTTATATTTTTTTTATCCCAGTTTACAGTGTGCTCAAGGTGAAGATTTTCAGACATTCAAAAAATCTTAAGCTATATTGTTGAAGTAGCATAATACGATTTTAACTATGATGTCCATTATCGTGCTCGTATAACAACTGAAGCTTCTACATGGACACATTAGTACTACATGCCCAGAGGACTGCACTTCGTCTTTGCGGCATAATGGAGATGCATGGCATGATCTTTTGGAACAGATATTCACGGGGAAAACAAAATGGAAATCTTCTGAATCAAATGATCTGTGGTTCTATCTTCCTGGTTCCCTTTTGCAGATAGTTGCTCATGCAGCTCCATGATATGAGTCTCTTGAAAGTGATCTTAATATCAGATCGGAGGCAGCCCAAGAGGTGGAAATATTAAGGGACGCAAATGTTAATCATGTCTCGTTTGAGTCTGATGAGCCTGAATCATTATCTAGATCTTCAGAAGAAGAAAGTGACTACAATTCTGAGAATTCTATCGTTGATTCAGCTGAAAGTGAAGTGAGTGGCTATGCACGCGATGACAATGAAAACAACCATGGTGCATTTTCATTAATCAGCCAGGAAGGCATTGGGGTGAGCAACCAACTTATTCATCTCTCAGATGATGGCAATGGTTACAATAAATCAGTTGGAAGTGCCCGGCAAAATTCTTCCAATTTGTTGCCAATGGACTTGGTGGATATGTTGTCCAAGTTAGCATTGGAAACTTGGCTGGATCAACAGCCTGGAAATCCAGAATCGAGCTCATCCACTCAAGGATCCAGACAACTATCTTCAGCGAGAGTCTCTGTTAAGGATATTGGTGGAACTGTAAAGCCTAAAGTCCGCAGTCTCCTTGATCCTGTAAATCAAAATGGCTTGAGAGTTGATTATTTTTATTCTTCAGAGATTTCAAGCATATCACCATTGCTAGTGTGCATTGAAGTTTCATTCATGAACCAGTCTGATGAACATTTGACAATAATTGCTGTGGTAGATGAAGAGTTCAATGGAGATCTGTGCTTTTCAAGGCAGGAACAGGAATTGAATGAAAGGTGCTTTAAATGCCCAATGTCCCCAGATTTGTTCTTCTTCTCCTCTTTTCACTTGGTAGATTGAGATACATAAGTTTTTTTTTGTTCATACTCTATCTGCTTGTTTTGTAATGCAGCTCTAAATCTGCTGATGTACCAACAATGTTTCCTATGGAAGAGATTGCATCCCTTGATCCAGGTCGGACAGAAAAGAAACTTCTACAAATTCGCTTCTATCATCACCTCTCAAGTTGGCTGTATGTTGCAATGGGAAGAAATTTCCTATCAAGTTGTGGCCTGATATTGGATATTTTATGAGGCCACTCTCCATGAATGTCGAATCATTTACAGATAAAGGATTTCAGCTTCCGGGCATGTTTGAATATATGAGGAGGTTAGTTTTATTATCCTGTTACTTAGAAGTAAACTATACCCCATGGAATTAAAAGAGAGTCTATATTCTTCCCATCTTTGGCATTTGAAAATGCGGTCGCTTGTTTGTTTACTAAATGTCCAAGGCAAACAGTGGGGAATAAATGTGTTGACTTCTCCCCAGCCTTTCTTATTAATCCAAAAAATGATCATACAATAGTGACACTTCTTTCTTATATTTTGCAATTAGCTAAACATAATCTTCATAATATTTTTAGTAGATTATAATATACTAAAAATATATAATGACCTAATTAAACATCTTCGAATTCCAAAAATAATCCTAGAAAATGAAATGATCCTAAAACAAATAATTCAGATAAAGCATGAATTCACTCTCGCCACAGTGATGATGACAATACAAAATAATAAGGAATACGGAGAACTAACTCTCAAAGAGGTGTTTGGCTAAGCTTCCATTGGGCATGAACTCATACACTAGCATGCGTAGATGATCTTCCCCAATATCCGATCAATCTTACAATATTTGGATGGTGTACCTTTCCCAAATACTTTATTTCTCTCTGCGCATCCAAACATATATTAAGATCACCTCAACATAATATCAAAGCATGTTTTGAATAGAAAACTTTACTCACCATCCATTCTATGTGCATATTATCGAGCCTCTTAACAGCAACCGCCATACGATTTCTCTTATCATGATCTATCCAACCTTTGAAGAGGGGGCCAAAACCACCCGCTTCGAGTTTGTTATCAAGGTGGAAGTTCTGCGTAGCAGTCTTAAGTTCATTGAAGATGAATCTCCTTATATTGCATGAAAGCAATTTCACTTCCTCGCTCCGTGTGATCCCATGCATTAAGGACTTACATCAACTCGGTTGTGTTTTCCACCTACAAATTAATTAATTGGGTATTGTTTCTCGTTAAATAATCTTAGAAAGAAATATAAATTCACGATAAAAAAAAATTTAAAAATCACAATGCGAGATATTGTTGGATACAAATACACTAAAGAAAAATGTTACATACAATCCTACAGTCCACTATTTGGGACTATTAAACAGCATTGTGTATTACAACCCACAAAAGAAATCAATCTGTTTTAGGCAAATCAAACATGAACCATACAAAATTAGCGGACATGGTGAAAGACAGTGAAAATGCAACCAACAAGACCAAACCAAATCTCATCAAACACTATGAACTCCTACACAAAGATGTGTATTTACCCACAAAAAAAAAACCAATCTTTTTCAAGCACAAAAAGTGAATCCAAAATGCAAAAACATTGACGTAGAAAACACATAAAAGTACCAAAACACAAATAAGTCCCCATCAGAATCAAAATAATTTTTAAGATCAATCAATAGATGAATCTCAATTAAATGAAACCAAAGCCAGGTGTGAAGTAGGTTATTTATAACCATAGTTTTAAATATCGATCGCGATCTTGATATATCGGTCGATATATCGAAATCACCGATCAAATCGCTAAAATTGACAGAAATCGCGGGGTTTTATCGAATATCGTTGACATCAGCATGACGTTAGCGATATATCGTAGAGATATCGATAATTGTTGATATATCGAAGTCGGATAGGGTGGCTGGCCCGACCTGACTGTTAAATTTTTTTTTTTTTTTTTTTAATATCAGCCGTTTAGGGTTTTTTTTGGCAGAAACCACCCCAACAACTTTTATTTTTATTTTTTTGTCCTTTCTCCAATCCTATAAATACTCTCCCAAACCCTCATTCTCACCACAACAATTCAACAAACATCTTCTCTACCATTCAATGACTCTCATACAATTTCTACTCTCTCATTTAACAAATAATATCTTCCCAAAATCCCTTAATCCCAGAAGAAGCCAAAAATCCACAAAAAAAAATCCAAAAATGCATAAAAAATTCAAAATTTTCCTTTCTTGGTGGAGATATTGGTGGACTACTTGAAAGGCTTTGGTGGAGTCCTTAGATTATCTATTTAAATAAAATTTTCGTTATACTCAATCTTTTTTTATAGTATAAAATGCATCATTAGACTTCTCCACTCATTCTATATAGGTATATATGTTATACTCATTCTTTTTACAGTCTCAAATGTAGCCATGTATGCATCTAGGAGGAGGACCCAAACCCGACCCTTTTGATTGTCAGGTCCTTCATGTTAGGTCTTTTATGCCTTTTTTCGGGTATGGGTCGAACCACTAACAAGCTTAGGTCAGACCAGGAGATGTCAGACTTGGAGGGATCAATGGACTTCATAAGAGCTGAGCAATGAGGTTTTTTTTTTTCTTTTCTATTGCCTTCTTTTTTGAGAAAGAAAATAAAGGGTTTGACAAAGGGAATGCAGAGGAGGGGAAGACGGTGATGAGAGTTTTGTTTCAGGGAAAAAGAACACTGCACACTGGGATTATAGAGTCCACATTTTCTTTGTTTGAACATTTTTATTTATAATTTTACATTATGAGTTTGAATAAACCTGACTTGAATGATCCTGTATTAAGAGCTAAGTTGGCAGACAAAAAAAGAAATTAAACGACGGACTTTTAGTGGAATTTGCCTGGACCTCACACCACGTCATCCTACTCCTAGCGCCTCAAACTCTCGGTTATTTGCGACTGGGTTTGTATTCGGCAGAGACATTGACCCTCAGTTCCGTACCGATCAAATATTTGTTTTAGTCGAGTGAGCTTGCGAACTCGGCACCGCCATACTTACGGGAGGAGGATTAGCCCCCAAGTCGATCACGATCATCATCACAAACTCGCTGGATCTTAGGGTGCGTTTGGTTGCGCGATTGCGCTGCGATTGCGATTACAGGAAGCTGCGTTTACAATCGTGCAACCAAACAGTTTTACTGTAGCAGCTTCCTGCACACAGATTTCAGGCAAATAGTGCCCAAAAGCTGCGATTTCAGAAAGCTGAGAAAGTGAGCTTCCTGCAGAATCAGTTTGCAATCGCAGATTCCTGCATAATCAATTTTACAATCGCGCAACCAAACGCACCCTTAGTCATACCTCTATCAGTCAGCCGTGTCACCTCTAGCTCTTGTTCGTATGGAAAAACTCGATCGGGCTGCTTTTGTGTACGCCCGTTCCCCTAGCCCAGAGAGAGAAGATGAGAAAGATCCCCTCAACTGCACCTTCGTGGCTCTTTTACCCATTGACCGATACGGTTACACGTGAAAGAAAGTACCGAGGAAGGAAAAGTAAGAGGATTTCCCCGTGAAATCGAAGCTATCGACTCCTTTCCCTCTAGTGGCCTATGCGGGAGTCAGCTTCTAAAGGTGAATCTCTTTCTGCTTTTATCATTCAGTATGTTATAAATAGTTTATTACTGTTTTGATTTTTTTAAAATGTTTGATGGGGACACGTGGAATACAATTTGAATTATTTTGCTTTTACGCGAATGCGAACATTTTTTTATGCTTGAAATTTTAAATGGTTATTCTATATTTGGTTGGATCATGGGTGTTGGGTTAGATCATAAATAAATAAAAAAAATCATGTAATATTTGGGTTGGATCAATTGGATCCATAGAATCGGGTATGGTGGATCCAGACTTGACTCGTTTTAATTGTTGAATCCTTCAGGTCGGGTATTGTACTCTTTTTTATCAGGTCGAGTCTGGGTTGACCTATGACCCATTAATAGGTCTATTAAAAATATTATATTTTCTATAAGGGTTAAAGACTTCTAAGTCCTCGCAAACATGAGTAATCCTGTATAAGTCTTTATCAAAGTTGAGGCAGACGTACAAGTCCTTGAAAACTCATAAAAATCCATTAACATTAATTTATAATTATGAAATGATTAAATTATCCTCAAATTTTTAACCATTTTTAATCAATAACTCAATGAAAATGAAGAAACATAAAAAGTCCTACAAGGATAGTTTAATTTTTGTATGAACTAATTAGTTTTTATGATTATTTATGGAGACTATAATGTCTACACAATTACATTATGATAAAATATTCTGTTAAATTTAAATAAAATTTTAATCCGATGATGATAATTAGGTTTTTGTGAGTTTTCTATGGTGCATGTGTCTGTCTCAACTTTTTCAAGAACTTAAATGAGATTATCTATATTTGTAGGGATGCAGATGTCTTTAACATTTTTTTATAAATAATATCATTTAATTCATTGAAATACATATTTTATCTTTATAAAAATACATACATCATCTATGTTTTCAAAAATAAAGAAAAACTGTGTATTTTATATTTTTAATTATAAAATCAATTCAGTATAATTTCTTCATGTATATAATTAGACAAATCCATGCTCTAATTATGTGAAAGCCAAATAAAAAATAAAAAAAACAATCCAATCTTTTCAAGCATATAAAAGAACAACCCCAAAACACGTGCAATAGAAGATGGACTTCTCACCTTTATTTCGAGAGAAGAAACACAAACAATTCTCCATCAAAGATGTCCTCCCCTTCGCCCCCTTCAAGTCCAAAGATGATAATTATGATTTGGGGTTTTTATTGTTATAGATGTTACCCTCCCCTTCGCCCCCCTTCAAGTCCAAAGATGATAATTATGATTTGGGGTTTTTATTGTTATAGATGTTACTGTGATGTATTAGAATATGTTTAAAAAGAGAGAGAGAAAAGGGTAATAATAATTAATTAAGATTTCCATCAATCTCGGTATAAATAGTCAGAGAGAGATCGGAAGACCTTGTTCAAAATATTGCTCGGGGACCTATGTGAAAACTATTAGGGATCTGATGAAAAATTTGTATGGACTTGGATGTTATTTCAGTTGAGGGACTTATTTGTAAATTATTTTAAAAGGTTCCCTTTGCAGTTTAATTTGTACGTCTCAAGGCACATTGTAACTTTATGTGTAGTAGTATTATAGTAACGGGATTGAAGAGGGTTAAGGGACACTATCTTTTTTTTTTATGGTAGTTGTTATCGTGAATGAAAGTAGATTCGAGTAGGAGAGATTCTAATTTGTGTGGTTGGGTGAGAGAGAGGGGCAAACAAATGAAAAAATACCAAAAGACATTGAGGGGTAAAAATGAAATTAAACGGTAAAAAGATATCAAGTTGAAAGTTGATGCAAGGACCCAGAAAAATTACACTCGCTTATTAAGGACGTAAAATAACTTTAAAACATTTCAAGGACCTAAAAATAATAAGCATGTGGCCAGAGGTACCTGTAAATAATTTCCCCCCAAAAAATTCAAAATCCAGCTGTATAAAAGTAATTGATCTTCATTATATTGCAAAGATATTTAATTTGATTTATTAAATACCATACATTAATGGCTTTGTTAAATTTTACACCTAACACATCCTCGAAAAAAAAATTGTGTATTCATTAATCTCCACATAATAACTTTTCTTAAAAGTAAAATAATATATATGTAATTGTATATATATCCTACATATTTGAGTTATGTATATATAGTGAGCGGTTGTTATTTACAATTTAATTGATTTAATGGTTTGTTTCGGCCGTGGACGGGAAACTCGTCGTGGAGGCGGTTTTTAGAATCACTTTGAAGCCAGTCATGTCGTTCAAAGAGTTCTTTTTTAGAGTACTAAATACAGATATTATATATCTCATTAACCATCCCATTAAATATATACCTCTTTAGACGAGACATATGCATCCGTTAAAATTTTTAAACTGACTAAAAATAGGTTTATTCAATTCAAAATGGAGGAATACACTTTTTTTTAAAGTATATACCTCATTAAATGATATTATCTACTTAAAAATAAATAAAAATATGTGTGGTTTGCGTTTTAAACTATAGAAAAGACTAAGCATAACATTTACCCTAACGTCTTTGCATGTTCTGCTTAAGAGGTGTTATCCTAAATTGGTTTTGAGTCATGCTATGCGGTATTTTTTTAATTCAACATGTTTATTAATTAGTCTTTTAGTAAGTGGTATATATCATATATGTGAGTCAAATAGTTCTATGTGATTAAACTATATTGATATTTGTCTTACATAACATCAATTCTATTTTAAAAAGACAGTCTCGTGGCCCATTTGGATAGATGAATAACATTCTACAAATCTATCCCTCATAACTTACTAAAAAAATAAATTATATCTCTCATAATATTGCAAAATTGGAAATGTTACAGTTTGTTTTTCTTACGAAATCAAACTCAAAAAGCAAAATATATACTCAAATAATTTGAATGATGTAATTTATAAAAAATGTAAGAAATTATGGTGAGTGGATGAATTTAATGAGGTATATAAGACTGTATTTGAATTGTAAAAAAGACTGAAAAACAACACTCATTTCGACATGCATTATGACCCATATGAAAAGAAAAAAAGAAAAAAAGAAGAAAGTTCAAGAGAAGAAAACAAAAATCTAACAAGAAAAATAAAATAAGAGCACATCTTCAAAAATTTTGAAACGTTATTCTCCAAACAAAAAGCTCAACTCATTAGACCAAGTGAGCTTTATATTTCAAGAACAAAACTTTAAAAATACCAATAGTATGCGAGAGCAAGCAGAAAATAGCAAGACCACCAACAAAAAAAAAAAACATAGTCACCATATTGTTTAGTTTTCATCATTGTCAGGAGATGATACACATAATTCTACTACACTGTGTGGCCTAGGTTTTTGTTGTGTCCTAGGCCTGAAGCGCCTTGAGCGCTTCCACCACTTCAGCCATGGATGGCCTATCCTCGACCTTCATTGAGATGCACCGGAGAGCCAATGATGCAACCTGTTGAGCCCCATTGAGCGAAGACTCTGCCCATTCAAGTCGGGGATCTAATACGCGGAAGATCTTATCTTCATCACTCAAAAAAGGTTCTACCCAACTTACCAGATACATTTCCTCAGATGGGCGGTTCCCGTCAAGCACCAGGCGACCACAGAGCATCTCTAAGAGGACAACTCCGAAACTATATACATCATACATGGAAGTCACCACGCCTTCAAAGAATTAAGAGTTATTCATTAATTTTATACACCTTGATTAAAAGATGGATTTCCCTATGACTCAACAAAGTGAATCTCATCCCCAAACTACAAATCCTACATTACGAACAAAATTGAAGAATTTATAAAAAGCATACATCAATTTTTTTTTATTCCAGTTGATTACCTCCTACTTTCTTATGAATGGTGATTGCATGAAGCTTGATAAACAAGATTTATAACATTAGTAGCGGGATTGCAAACCATACCTATGGCCGCGTATTCAATGGGTACATATCCAACTGAGTACGTGTCTCTTTGGCAATCGCAATAGTTTTTTGGACCGTCTAGAGCAAAGTGAAAATGAAAAAGCTTTGCATTATAATCCTGTAAAATAAATAAGAATGTTAGTTAATAATCTTGATCTATAATTAGAGCTTAGTGAAAACCCTCATTGAAAATATCAATAATAGAATTGACCTTAATCCCACTTACTGAATCAAGAAGCACATTAGAGCATTTGAAATCTCGATGTATAACAATAGGTTTTCTGTTTGCTTCATCGTGCAGGAAGGCCAAACCCTTGGCAGCCCCAAGAGCAATTTTCAATCGAAGATTCCATGAGAGAGGTTGAGAATCTACACTCCATGTATAAAAAAAAATTTATTGTCTGAATATAAGAATATGCATGTAAGAAAACACAAGCGAGATATTACATGATAGCTGAATGTTGATATATATTTCAGACATACTATGTGTTAGATACATATTTAATTTGTTTAATATGTGAATTATCGAATAAAACATGTATTGTTATTGATACATGATTCAATAATAGATTAGATGAAAACTCGCCAAAATAGAAAATTAACAATACAAAACAATAAGGAACAAGAAGAACTCACTTCTAAAAAGGTGGTTCTCTAGATTTCAAATGTTTCAGTAGCACTAGAAAGAAATGACTTTTTCGAAATCCAAAAATAATCCTAGAAAATGAAATGATCCTAAAACAAATAATTCAGATAAAGCATGAATTCACTCTCGCCACAGTGATGATGACAATACAAAATAATAAGGAATACGGAGAACTAACTCTCAAAGAGGTGTTTGGCTAAGCTTCCATTGGGCATGAACTCATACACTAGCATGCGTAGATGATCTTCCCCAATATCCGATCAATCTTACAATATTTGGATGGTGTACCTTTCCCAAATACTTTATTTCTCTCTGCGCATCCAAACATATATTAAGATCACCTCAACATAATATCAAAGCATGTTTTGAATAGAAAACTTTACTCACCATCCATTCTATGTGCATATTATCGAGCCTCTTAACAGCAACCGCCATACGATTTCTCTTATCATGATCTATCCAACCTTTGAAGAGGGGGCCAAAACCACCCGCTTCGAGTTTGTTATCAAGGTGGAAGTTCTGCGTAGCAGTCTTAAGTTCATTGAAGAGGAATCTCCTTATATTGCATGAAAGCAATATCACTTCCTCGCTCCGTGTGATCCCATGCATCAAAGGAGCTGCATCAACTCGACTATGTTTTACACCTGTAAATTAATTAATTAATTGGGTGTTGTTTCTCATTAATTGATATCTGAAAGAAATATAAATTCACAATTAAAAGAATTTCAAAAAATACAATGCAAGAGATTGTTGGGTACAAATACAATAAGAAAAAAAAATGTTACATACAATCCCGTTCACAACCCTACAGTCCACTATTGGGGACTATTAAACAGCACTGTGTATTACAACTCCACAAGACGACAAAAATATAGCATAACCCACAAAAGAAAATCCGTTTTAGGCAAATCAAACATGAGCTATTCAAAATTAGCTGACATGGTGAAAAACAGTGAAAATACAACCAACAAGACCAAACCAAATCTCATTAAACACTATGAACTCCTACACAAAGGTATGTGTTTGCCCACAAAAAAACCCAATCTTTTTCAAGCACAAAAAATAATCCAAAATGCAAAAACATCGATGTAGAAAACACATAAAAGTACCAAAACAAAAATAAGGACCCACCAAAAATCTCCCTCACCTGAATCAAAATATCTTTTAAGACCAATCAATGGATGAATCTCAATTAAATGAAACCAAAGCCAGGTGTGTAGTAGGTTATTTGGATTTTCGTAATTAGAGTATAAGTTATAACAGGCTAAAAGAGATTCATCTGTGTCGATCTATATATCAATTGGGGTCACCTTCGATATATCGATAAATTTGATATTTAAAACATTGGTTATAACAGGCGAGAAGAGATTTATCTATATATTTAGAGAGTGATATCGGAAGACCATGTTCAAAGATTGAATCTTTCAACCATCTGAGTTATATATTAATATTAAGATTAATCAAGGACATGTGTCAAAACTATTAGGGATCGAATGATATTTTTAAGCATTAGTGGATCCTGATAATATCAATCCTCCACAGCGTAGCAAGCCGTAAACCTATAGATCTTGAAAAACAAGTCTTACAAGGATAATTTAATTTTTGTATGAACTAATTAGTTTTTATGATTATTTATGAAGACTATAATGCCTATACAATTACATTGTGACAAAATATTTTGTTAAATTTAAATGAAATTTTAATCCAATGATAATAATTAGGTTTTTGTGAATTTTTAGTGGCTCATATATATGTCCTAACTTTTTCAAGAACTTATATGAGATTATCCATATTTGCAGGGATGCGGATGTCTTTAAACTTTTTATAAATAATATTATTGAATTCATTGAAATACATATTTTTTATCTTTGTAAAAATACATAGATCCTCTTTATGTTTTCAAAAATAAAGAAAACTCATGTATTTTATATTTTTAATTATAAAATAGATTGAGTAAATTTCTTCATGTATATAATTTAGGAGACGTAACAAATCCATGCTCTAATTATGTGAAAGCCAAATAAAAAAAAAAAACAATCCAATCTTTTCAAGCATATAAAAGAACAACCCCAAAACACGTGCAATAGAAGATGGACTTCTCACCTTTATTTCGAGAGAAGAAACACAAACAATTCTCCATCAAAGATGTCCTCCCCTTCGCCCCCTTCAAGTCCAAAGATGATAATTATGATTTGGGGTTTTTATTGTTATAGATGTTACTGTGATGTATTAGAATATGTTTAAAAAGAGAGAGAGAAAAGGGTAATAATAATTAATTAAGATTTCCATCAATCTCGGTATAAATAGTCAGAGAGAGATCGGAAGACCTTGTTCAAAATATTGCTCGGGGACCTATGTGAAAACTATTAGGGATCTGATGAAAATTTTGTATGGACTTGGATGTTATTTCAGTTGAGGGACTTATTTTATAAATTATTTTAAAAGGTTCCCTTTGCAGTTTAATTTGTATGTCTCATGATATATTGTAACTTTATGTGCAGTAGTATTATAGTAATGGGATTGAAGAGGGTTAGGGGACACTCTCTTCTATGGTAGTTATTATCGTGATAGAAAGTTGATCCAAATGGGAGAGACTCCAATTCATATGAATGGGTGAGGGAGAGGGATAAACAAATGGAAAAATACAAAACACATTGAGGGGTAAAAATGAAATTAAAAGGTAAAAAGATATGGAAGGACTCAGAAAAATTACACTCGCTTATTAAAGACGTAAAATAACTTTAAAATATTTCAAGGATCTAAAAATAATAAACATGTGACCAGAGGTACCTGTAAATAATTTTCCCCCAAAAAATTTGAAATCCAGCTGTATAAAAGTAATTGATCTTCATTATATTGCAAAGATATTTAATTTGATTGATTAAATATCATATATTAATGGGTTTGCTAAATATAAAAAGTTAAAATTTAACACATCGGCGCAAAAAAGATGTGTATTCATTTGTCTCCACATGATAACTATTTTAAAAAGTTAAACAATATATGTAATTGTATATATATCATACAATAGTGACACTTCATTTCTCAATGCACATCCAAATATATATTAAGATAATTAGATCACCTCAACATAATATCAAGACACGTGTTGAATAAAAAAAAACTTCACTCACTATCCATTCTATGCGCATATGATTGAGCCTCTTAACTCGGACGGGTTGAATTCGACCCAACCCAGTTCATGGACGGATTTGAATTGAGATTTTTCTCTATTAAATTCAATCCGACCCGAATCCGAACTAACCCGAACCCAATTTGGGTCGGGTTTGGGTTGGGGGGTTGGGTTATGCGGGCTCAACCCGAACCTGAATTGGTAAATGTTTTTTTTATATTTTTGTTGAAAAGCGATGAAGTTATGTTTAGCTTAATTAAAATTTAGAATATGTATTCATAAACTATTTGGATTCTGTACGTTTTTTTTGTGGTGAATATACATTTAATTAATTAGAGTTTATTGTCTTATTTATTAAATAATTTTTATGATCTTTTAAGTATTCAACCCGAGTCCGACACAAGCCCGAATTCAACCCTAACCCGCGGGTTGAGGTCGGGTTCGGGCTCAGATTCAGGTTGGGCTCTGTGCAATGTGGGTTAAAACCGAACCTGACCCGAACCTGACCCAACCCGCCCGAATTGCACCCCTAGCCAGAACCACATGTTCGTTGTGAAGGTGGAAGTTCAACCTAGCAATTTCAAGTTTATTGAAGAGGAATCTCTTTATATTGGATAAAAGCAATATCACTTCCTTCTTCGTGTGATCCCATGCATTAAGGACTTACATCAACTCGGTTGTGTTTTCCACCTACAAATACACTAAAGAAAAATGTTACACAGTCCTGTTCTACAGTCCACTATTTAGAACTATTAAACAACACTGTGTGTAACAACTCCATAAGACTACAAAAATATAGCATAACCCACAAAATTTAGCTCAATCCGTTTTAGGCAAATCAAACATGAACTATACAAAACTAGTAGACATGGTGAAAAACAGTAAAAATACAATCAACAAGACCAAACCAAAATCTCATCAAACACTATGAACTTATTTACAAAGGGTACATATGTTTGCCCTCAAAAAAATCCAATCTTTTTCAAGCACAAAAGTGAATTCAAAATGCAAAACATTGATGTAGAAAACACATAAAAGTACCAAAACACAAATAAGTCCCCCATCAGAAATCTTCCTCAGAACCAAAATATTTTTCCAAGACCAATGAAGAAATGAATCTCAATTAAGTGAAACCAAAGCTCTCCTCTGTCCGCTGCGATCAGTCCCTAGGCATGGAGCGACTCAAGAGTTTCCACCACTTCGACCATCGATGGTCGACTGGGTGTAGAGATCCTTACACATTGGCAAGCCAGTTCTGCAATTTTCCGAGCCTGGTTGAGGGAAGTCTGCTCCCAAGTCATATTGGAGTCCAATAAGAGGGAGATGTCGTGCCCGTCTCTCAAAAGATCTCTTGCCCAGAAGACCAGAGTACGTTCTTCTTCAGGCCGACTGTTATCCATTGCCCGACGGCCGGATAGTAACTCGAACAGTATAGCTCCAAAGCCATATATGTCAATCTTGGAATTCACATGTCCTTCAAGAATAAAGACCACATATTAATTTCATCAGATAAAGTTTCCTTCTATATTATATTAGACCAAAACAGTGTCTAATTTTTTTTAAAGAATACCTGATATCAAATATTGCAAATCTGTATAACCCGCTGAGTACGCTCCATCATTATTATCTAAGATAAGTCCATCACCTCTTTCACCGTCTTTCGCAAACCCGAAATCGGATATTTTTGCATTGTTGTTCTATAAAACAAAAATCTCAAATAAAATAAAATAAAATAAAAATAAAAAATAAAAAGAAAATGAACTGCTGAACCTTAAACCCACTTACTACATCAAGAAGCACATTAGCACTTTTGACATCCCTGTGTAAGATAGGTTTTTTATCATCTTCACAATGCAGTAAGGCCAGACCCTTAGCGACCCCAAGAGCAACCTTCATCCGATTCTCCCATGAAAGAGGAGGGCCTGAATCTACACCCAATGTTTCAAAAAAATTTTAGTTTGATTACATTGATCTATTAATAATGATATAACATTAAAACAAGCAGGTTATAATAATAATAATTGAATTTAGGCAAAATCACCGAATCAACCATAAATTCTAGTATAACATAATTTAGTTGAGACCTCGATGCATCAAGGGATGGCAACAGAGCGGGTTGGAATGGATTTTGTGAATCCCAAATCTAAACCCGCTCACAAAATCATATTTTGAATCCGTCCCAAACTCGTGAGGAGGTTAGCTTTGTTATCTTAACAATGCCCCGTTAGATCGGGTTGGGTCGGGTTGAGTTAAAGAAAAGTTGAAAAGAAAATGTTAAAACTTTTTTTTAAGTAATATTTAATCTAAATTAAAATTTTAAATAAAAATAAATATTTATTATAATAAACTCTACAAAATAAGAAATAAAATAAAAAATATAAACTTTCAATCTCTATAACAAATGACAATATAATATTTCAATTTTTTTTTATCCAAAAAGAATCTGTGCATGTTTATGAGATTTCAAATTTCAATTAACATTATTTGAGTTTATTCATTTTTTTACATTTCTTTGAAATATAAAATGACAAATATAAATTATATAATTATTATAATAAATATTTATTTTTAATATTAATTGTAACCGGGGTGGGTTTGAGGTAAGTAAACTTATTTCCCATCCCAAATCTATCGAGTTTCATTTTATTTGTTCTAAACCCAAACCTGACCCAACCCGAGTCGCATCAGGTCGGGGGTCAGGTCGGGTACCCTATTGGGACATTTTCTAAAATGCATTGGATCCATATTTAATAAATAAAACACAGTCATTTAAAAAGGAACTCAACAACAATTCTGAGTAATAGATAACACCCCATCGTCACAATGAAATAAGGAATCCGAATAACTCACTCACTCACTCTTTTTAATGCACTAATAGCAAGAGACAAGAAGAATTATAATGACATTGTGATACGCAGACAAGAAGAATTATAATGACACACTTTTTTATTAATTCAAACATGATCATGCAGGAACTTCTATTTATAAATCTAAACAGAAATCTTCTTAATTACTCAACTTATATAAATCTACTACAGACACATTAAAAATCCAAATTTATCAAACAGTAGTAATACGGAGACAAGAAGAACTATAATGACATTTTATTATAATTAATTCAAACATGATCATGCAGTGACTTCTATTTATAAATCTAAACAGAATTTTCTTAATTATATATAATCCACTAAAAATATAACAAATCAAAAGTTTATCAAACATTGGTGATACGAATAACTCACTCTCGAAGAGGAGTTGGTCCAGACTTCCATTAGGCAAGAATTCATATACCAACATCCTGTGATTATCCTCTCGACAGTATCCGATCAGCTTTATAACATGTGGATGATGTATCATAGCCAGGTATCGAATCTCGTTCTAACATTCAGAAAACACACACACATATATATATATATATGTTAAAGATCAACTAATAACTCAAAATTAATTAAAAGCACACATTCAGACAAGAAAACCAAAACAATACTTACGATCCACTGTTTATTTCCCTCCCTGTTATTCGTCATCACCCTTTTGACCGCAATGACACCCTCCCTGTCACTCCTGTTGACCCTTGTAACGACACCCTCCCCGTCTCTAGTGTCGACCATGCTTTCAGCAACATTAGTCCCGTCGTCCAATAACAGACCTTTGTAGACATAACCATGTCTACCCTTTCCGAGCCTGTTTTTGGGGCAGAAGCTCTCGGTCGCCTTCTCCAGATCTTCAAACCTGAAAATCCTCAGATCGGAATGCAATATCAATATCTCTTCTTCTTCTTGAGTGATCGGCGTGATCGGCTCAGGATCCGGAAGTGCCGCCGGAGGCTCGATAGGCTCAGGATCCGGAAGTGCCGCCGGAGGCTCGATAGGCTCAGGATCCGGAAGTGCCGCCGGAGGCTCGATAGGCTCTGTATTCACTTGGTTCTCCGAAGAATTCACCATTATTTCTATAAATAAATAAAAAGAGTGTAAGATTGAAAGATTTGACTCCGTCTAGATAGAACTTGTGATTTACAGCTAAAAAACGGACAAACTTTGTGATTCACCGCAAAATATGAAAAAACAGAGATTGAAATATTTGATTCGATCCAGAGAGAGAACCGAGAGAAATGAATAATTCTTAATCGATTGTGATTCGCGGAAGAAAAGAATTCAAGAACGAAAAGAATAGACTGAAAGGTTTTACCTTGATCGATCAGGAGAAGCTCGATGAAACCCTAACCCACCAATTTGGGTTTTTTTTTTTTTTTTTTAAGATTTCAGACGAAGAGAGGGAAAAAGACGACGAGCAGAAAATGAGATATGAGAGGGAGCGATTGATCTGTTTAAAACGGACGGCTAGATGTTTCTTGACGCGCGAGCCCGAATGGGTTTCTACTTGAACGCGCGAACCGTCCGATTGTCGTCCGATTTTGGGTTTGGATGGTCGTTTTTTTATTCTTTGATCTTATTTTTTGAGTTTACCCTGGCCGTCCGATTGACAGATCCGTTCTGTTTTAAACGTTCGTGATTCATTTCAAAAGGATCATTGAATGGACGCGTTGACGGAAGAGTTTGATAAAACCGGGGGTGGTCTTTTTTGTTGGGAAACATTCAAATAACCCCCTGTAAAGTTTCTGAAATCCATATAACCCTCTTTAAATTTTCTGAAATTTATATAACCTCTAATTTTTTCTGAAGTCCATTTACCTTGAAAACACTTATCTAAATCCAATAGCCCCTGAATTAAACTTTCATTGACCGATAGAGAATATTCTTTTAATATTCTATTTGGCTAACCATGTTTGAAAATATAGTGTATCAAAAAACTCCTTCAATGTGTGAAAAATATTCTATAAATGAATATTTTACCCATCTGAAAAAATTTATACAACCCTATCGAAAGGGATAAAATCATCATTTATGGAGGATTTTCCTCATTTTAAACAAATTATAAGGATCTTTTTTATACCGTTGAGGAGGATATTTTTCTCCTACAGTTAAATTTGTAGAAGTGGGAAAAACTTGGATAAGGACTTTTTGATGGATTGGATTAATTTGATATGTGGGGATAATCTGTTTGTTTGGCTCACAATCATTTACTCGGAATGACTGGGTAATGACTAACAATAACTGTGTTGGACTATTGATGACTGTGAAAATGACTGACTCAATGAATGATTGTTCTTGACTAGGCCTTTAGAGTGCTATCGCGCGACCTCTTTATAAGCTGCTTACGTACCCTTTGGGGATCAAGTCACACGTAGTTTCACTTTTTGCTGGTTGTCGTAACCACCCTCCCACTTGATGGTTTAGTGGGCGAGCTTTGAGGATAACCGCCACGGATTAATTGGGTACCTCATGCCCACATCGCACAGTTATTGGGCTTTGATTGTCAGTCTGGCAGTTACAGGCGTTTACATCCCTTTGACCGTTTCTTCGGTTTGCTCGTGGCCCTTTGGCCTGCTCGTTCATCTGTGAGATGGAAGATCGCCCGACCAGACCACTCGTTTGGCCGTGTCTTCTCTACTCGTACGCGAGGAGTAAGGTCGTCCGACCAGACCTTTTGTCTAGTCGTGCCTTAACTACTCAGGATTGTATTCTTCCGCGAGGTGCCTAACTGTCCGACTAGATCCTGGATTTGGTCGTGTCAACACATTCGGCAATGTTATCATGGCTAAGGATTCGGATTCAGATTCGCGGGCCCCACACATGGCCCATACTCGCCTCGGTGTGACACGTCAGTCTTAATCCGACACGTGTCGTGGTGAAGATTTTTACCTCCGCAACTGTGTTTTCAATCATGGTTAACCAAATAAAATATTTTTTATCTATCAACATTAATTTAACTCAAATGGTTATTTAAATTTACATATGTGTTTTCAAGGAATTATATGAACTTAATAAAAAGTCAGGTGATTATATGGATTTCAGACAGTATGTTGGGGGTTATATGGATTTTCCCTTTTTTTATTTTGGTGTATCAAAACAGGGTGACAATTTACCTCTTATAAACTCAAAAGTAATTTTGCTTTTATAGTTAATGTCCATGCACTTAATCAAAAACAACCACACGGGTCTTTTGTATTTTTAAACAAACACAAAAACACAATCGCCATGTGGAAAAAGTTTGAATAAAAAACAAAGTTAGCCCCCTCCACTCATTGTATCTATATATATAAATGATATTATTTAATTACTGGACTACATACTTCAACTTTTTATAAAAATTTATACCTCATTAATGAGGTAATTTCTAATAAATTAAAAATATCGACATACTGCGTTTGGATCCATTAAAAAAGATTGAATATAATATTTTAATAACATTCAAGTCACTTGTTACATAACAAATAGATGAGATGACAGGAAAAAAAAAAATTGATACCAATAAAATAAAATAAAGAAATAAATTCATATAACCCCCTATGTACTGTCTGAAATCCATATAATCCTCTGACTTTTTCTGAAGTTTATATAACTTCTAAAAAACACTTATATAAATTCAAATAATCTATGAGTTAAATTTTTATTAACAAATAAGGAATGCTCTGTTTGATTAATGTTGACTAAAAATTATTGTATACTAAGAACATCTTACAATGTGTTAAAAAAAATTCCTCACTTGAAAAAAGTGTCTTATGTTTGATTTAATTTAGAGGGACTGATTTATGATTTTATATAATTAACTATTTAAATGCAATTGTTACATTTCATTTTGTCATGGTTTGGATTTGGAGCCGTGTTTAATGCCCCCGATGTGAGCTTTCATTTAACGTGCCGTCTAATGTTGACGTGTAAACCATTTATTGGTTATACTTCTTGTTTCCTGTCAGGAAACAGTTGCTCCGGGCCCGTGCAATACGGGACAAATCAGATAAATTCAGCAAAAATCGGGGTATTTTAGGAACCTAAATAACAGTGTAAAGAAAGCCTTCTCCTTCACATGTTTCTCCCTCTTCCCCCCCTCTTTAATATTTATACACACACTAGTTAGATGTATACGCACCCGTGCGTAATCTATATTTCGTATACATTAAATTATTTAAATTATTTTATATTATTATTGAAAGATAAATAAGAGTCCATATTATTATAAACAATTCTTTTAAAACAAAAACAATGTTTGATAACTGGAGTTCTATTATGTATGTTTTACATTTTTTAAACAAAAAATGATGTATATATATCTCCGTAGATGAGATATATACTTTATTAATTTTTTTAACATTTATTAAAAATGAGTACATTAAATTCAAATTGGTGCAATGTTTACTATTTAAAAAAATTAAAACATGTAATAACTGCATTTGGGGTTGTATTTTGGACTGTACCTAACATTAAGTTAAGATCCACTCAAAGGTATATTAAAAATAAAACAAAAAAAACTATTTATTTATTCTCTTTCAGAGACATTAATTTTTGAAAAATTTTAACTAAATCATTTTTATCAATCAAAACTAAAACCACAAAAAAAATCCACTATTACCTTCGATGAGAGTATACACTGTCAATGACATAATCCAATTTTGGATCACTGCCCATAAAAAAAATCGATTACCGAACCTCTTAAAAACAATCTAATCAATTAAAAAAAAATACTAGCTCTGAAAAAAACTAAAAATATATTTTTTTCACTTCTAAAAAAAAAAAGTGATACATTATATGTGTGTGTGTATATATGACGTAATAAAAAAATGAGTTTTTTGAGTGCTTTTAATTCATCAATAGACAATTCTTCTTTTGAAACTGCTGCTCCCATTTTGTGACGGGTGCACCATCACAGATCATATCAAGAACGGAGAGTGTCAGAAGGATCAAATTTCATTTGAGGATGACAAGGTTATGTTTTGGAAAGCCAATGAAATGGGGTGCAGGGTCAGGTCTGGCCTCAAGCATACTGATTGGGAAAAGGAAAGTGATGCATATATAAATGTAGCCTAAAACCATCATTTTTCGTTTTTTGGCCCAAAAATTTTGTTTTGGAAAGCCATGAAATAATATTTTTCAAAAGCTAAGTTTAAAACCCTCGCATATTTAAATGTAGCCTAAATTCAAAAATTAAAATATATGAGTATAGAATATCAAATCTGTCACACCTTAAGATCACACATGTCAACTGATCAAAGAGCCAATTCCATCCCATGATATGCTCATACATTCACGGCAACATGTACACCCCTCTCCCACTATAAATAGAAGGGTATCCCCTTCACCAGGAGGTGTGGAAGATGCCCATACATACCGAGAGGTGTGAAACATTGAGCTCTTGCCTGTGGGGAGCTCGAGGAGGATCCTGCCAGAGGCCATCGATCAGGAGGAGGGGTTCAGTTTGAACTCTTATTCAGAGCTTCCCTAGCACTATTGCTACCATCTCCGAGGCTCATGACAGTTCAGATGGTAGCGTGTGCCTCGTGGAATAATAATTTTTTTTTTTGATCTATCGAACCTTGCAATGAATAAAATTTATTTTACTGGATTGGCTGTTCATGTTGTGTTACGTGTACGGTTTTGTTCGAATGACGTGCAACAAATGTTTATCGATTTTGTTCGTTAGATTGAGCCATGCATTGGCGTGGCTAGTGAGGACCAGAATTGCCCCCTTGCAGGCTTCTCGAGGCAGTTTGGCCGCGCGGGGGTTGGCGATGATGTTGCTGACTTGAGCTATGGGGCAATATTGCCCTTTGGAGATGAGAATCACCTTGGGCTAGTAGCCGAAATGTGGGAGCAAGTTGCCTTGGGCTTAAGTCGTCTGTGTGACATGGCCAAACAAGGCATTGTGAGAGTGAGTTGCCTTGGGCTTAAGTCGTCTGTGCGACGTGAGTGAACAGGGCGTGACAAGAGTGAGTCGCATAGGGCTTGAGTCGGTGGTACAACCCGGCCAAACAAGACGTGACGAGAGAAAGTCGCCTTGGGCTCGAGTCATCGTTACGACTCGACCGAACAGGGCGACCACAATCCTCCCCTACTGGGGATTGAACCATTGTTGGCTTTGCCTTTGTTGGGGGAAGGATTAGTGGGTGCGGCAATCCCGTCCGTATTGATGACAGAGGGAATAATCTGTATGTATCCCACATCGTCCTTTGTGTACGTAGGATCAGGTAGTTAAAACAGTCTATCACTTTTCAAATATATATATATATATATATATATATATATATATATATATATATATATATATATATATATATATATATATATATATATATATATATATATATATATATATATATATTTCAATTTTTTTAAACAGTTATATATGAGTATAGATCGAGATTGTGTATACTATATATAATTAGCCGATTATGAAAACAAAACAAAACCCAAAAAGACCAAATTAAGGTGTGTTTGGTTCTGAGAATGCAAAACTGATTCTGTTGGAATCTAGGTTTAAATCTAATTCTATAGGAAGCTCTTTGCTCCCAGTTTTTAGAAATCATAGATTTGGACATTTTTTGCCTAAAATCTATCTGCAGAAATTTTTTACAATAAACCTGTTTGATTGCACAATTGTAAAAGTAGCTTTTTGCAAACACAAAATCTGCTCAATCATGCAACCAAACGCTGCCTAAATCTATTTTAGGCAAATTAAAATTGATAATTGACATTATATATAAGAGTTTTATTATGCTCAATCTTTTTTAGGGTCTCAAATACATCATTAGCCCCCTCCACTCATTTGTATTGAGGAATATCTAATTATTTTAGGACTCCGTGATTAATGACTCAAAACAATTTTAAAAATTCAAAGGACCTAAAAATAATAAACGAGTGGTCAGAGGTGCCCGCAATTAATTTCTTATCAAAAAATCATATCCAGCTGTTTAAGAAAGTAATTGATCTTCATTATATTGAAAAGATATTTGATTTAATAAATATCATGTATTAGTGGGTTTGCTAAACTTACCACTTAACACATCCTGGAAAAAATTGTGTATTCATTTATCTCTTCATAGTTACCTTCTTTTAAAAAAGTAAACAAATATATATAGTTGTATACCGTACTTCCTACATATTTCAGTTATTATACATAGTGAGCGGTTGTTATTAACAATTTATTGATTTTCCAAGTAT
Source organism: Acorus gramineus (assembly GCA_030737835.1). NCBI lineage: Eukaryota > Viridiplantae > Streptophyta > Magnoliopsida > Acorales > Acoraceae > Acorus > Acorus gramineus. The sequence continues at coordinate 3,261,510 of CM060854.1, forward strand.
TGAAAATCTCAAATTCATACCCAAAAAAGGTAGGGTTTTTTTATTTTTTTAGTACATGTAATGATTTAGTGATTGATCCTTCAAGTTTTCATATTTCAGTTTAAGTCTCTAGATTTAAAGGGTATGTTTCTTATTAGTCCATAGGAGGGCCCTATCCCTAAGTTATTTGATTTATTTTTTAGTCCTTAAGATTTAAAGGATATGTTACTTTTTAGTCCCTCATAGGGACTAAAAAGTAACATATCTTTTAAATCTAGAGAGTTATACCGAAATATGAAGAAGTGATTGATCGATCACTAAATCACATAATTTATAGGGATTTAAAAATAAAAACCCAAAAAGTATTAAAAACCTCAAACAACCCATGAATGTTACAAAAGAACAATTATGTGATATATTCTTCTAAATGTCGGAGAACATGTCAAAACAAAGAAAAAATGTTACACTCGGCCTATTTTTACTGTGCAAAACATAAACTATATATATTTTATTTTGTTAAAAATTATTATGTTATCTAATGAGACATATATTTTAATAAAAGATTAAATATATATTTATATATTTAGGATGGTACAAAAAGACTGAATGTAGCATAACTCCAAAATTAATCATAATTTTATTTATTTTTATATTTTAATATAGAACATATTATAAGCAGGGAAACACACATAATCTAACACGGTAGAATGTAGAATGGGCCCTAGTAGAATCCTACATCCAGACATCCTCGAGAAGGCCCAGCAAGAGTTTGACTCCATCGTGGGCCAGTCCCGGATTGTGTTCGAATCAAATCTGGCCCACCTCCCCTATTTCCACACCATCGTTAAGGAGATTTTCCACCATTTCCACCTCCATCCGTCGATGCCACTCTCTCTCCCTCACATGACCTCTGATGATTGCCACATAGATGATTATTTCATCATGAAGGGGATCTTCGTCCTAGTCTGACCCAACCCGCTCGAGTTTGAGCCGACCCGGTTTATGTCAGTTGGGCCTACGGGTCACGTAGACGTGAAGGGCAACATGTTTTGAGCTCATCCTATTCGGCGTGGGCCGATGGGTCTGCGCCGAATGGGCATGAACCTGCGCATGGTGCAACTTATGATGGCGACGTTGGTCTAGGGGTTTGATTCGGCCGTGGATGGGAAACTCGACGTGGAGGCGGCTTTTGGAATCTCTTTGCAGCCACTCGTGCCGTTCACCACCCACGTAGTTCTTTTCTAGAGGACTAAATGCAGTCTTATATATCTCATTAACCATCCCATTAAGTATATATCTCGTCTATCGTTAAAATTTTTAAACTGACTAAAAATAGGTTTATTCAATTCAAAATGGAGGAATACACTCTTTTTAAAAGTATATACCTCATTAAATGATATTATCTACTTAAAAATAAATAAAAATATGTGTGGTTTGCGTTTTAAACTATAGAAAAGACTAAGCATAACATTTACCCTAACGTCTTTGCATGTTCTGCTTAAGAGGTGTTATCATAAATTGGTTTTGAGTGAGTCATGCTCTGCGGTGTTTTTTAATTCAACGTGCTTATTAATTAGTCATTTACTATAAATGGTATATATCATATATGTGAGTCAAATAGTTTTATGTGATTAAACTATATTGATATTTGTCTTTCACAACATCAATTCTATTTTAATAAGATAGTCTCGTGGCCCATTTGGATAGAGGAATAACATTTTACAAATCTATCCCTCATAACTTACTAAAAAAATAAATTATATCTCTCATAATATTGCGAAATTGGAAATGTTACACTTTGTTTTTTTTACAAAATCAAACTCAAAAAGCAAAATATATACTTCAATAATTTGAATGATGTAATTTATAAAAAAAATGTAAGAAATTATGGTGAGTGGATGAATTTAACGAGTTATATAAGACTGTATTTGAATTGTAAAAAAGATTAAAAAACAACATTCATTTTGACATGCATCATGACCCATATAAAAAGAAAAAAAAAAGAACAAAGCTCAAGAGGAAAACAAAAATCTAACTAGAAAATCTTTAAAAATCTTGAAATGTTATTCTCCAAACAAAAAGCTCAACTCATTTGACCAAGTGAGCTTTATATTACAAGAACAGAACTTTAAAAATACCAACAGTATGCGAGAGCAAGCAGAAAATAGCAAGACCACCAACAAAAAAAACAGTCACCATATAGTTTAGCTTTCATCATTGTCCGGAGATGATACACAGTTCCATTACATTGTGTGGCCTAGGTTTTTGTTGTGTCCTTAGGCCTGGAGCGCCTTGAGCGCTTCCACTACTTCAGCCATGGATGGCCTATTCTCGACCTTGACTGACGTGCACCGGAGAGCCAATGATCCAATCTTATAAGCCTCAATGAGCGAAGACTTTCCCCATTCAAGTCGGGGATCCAATACGCGGAAGATCTTATCTTTATTCCTCAAAAAAGGTTTTGCCCAACTTACAAGATACCCTTCCTCACTTGGGCGGTTCTCGTCAACCACCAGGCGACCACAGAGCATCTCTAAGAGGACAACTCCGAAGCGGTATACATCGTACATGGAAGTCACGCGTCCTTGAAAGTATTAAGATTTATTCATTAATTTTATACACCTTGATTAAAAGATGGATTTCCCTATGACTCAACAAAGTGGATCTCATCCCCAAACTACAAATCCTACATTACGAACAATGAAGAATTTATAAAAAAACATACATCAATTTTTTTCTTCCAATTGATTACCTCATGCTTTCTTATGAATGGTGATCTCATGAGGCTTAATCAACAAGATTTATAACCTTGGTAGCGGGATTGCAAGCCATACCTGTCATCGCGGTTTCAGGGGGCAGATATCCAATTGAGTACATGTCTATTTGGCAATAGTTTGTTGGACCGTCTACCGCAAAGTGAAAATGAAAAAGCTTTGCATTATAATCCTGTAAAATAAATAAGAATGTTAGTTAATAATCTTGATCTATAATTAGAGCTTAGTGGAAACCCTCATTGAAAATATCAATAATAGAATTGACCTTAATCCCACTTACTGAATCAAGAAGCACATTGGAGCATCTGAAATCTTGATGTATAACAATAGGTTTTCTATTTGCTTCATCGTGCAGGAAGGCCAAACCCTTGGCAGCCCCAAGAGCAACCTTCAATCGAAGATTCCATGAGAGAGTCTGAGAATCTACACTCCATGTATAAAAAAAAAATTATTGGCTAAATATAAGAATATGCATGTAAGAAAACACAAGCAAGATATTACATGATAGCTGAACATTGATATATATTTCTGACATACTATGAATTAGATACATATTTAATTTGTTTAATACATGAAATAACGAATAAAGCATGTATTGTTATTGATACATGATTCAATAAGAGATTAGATAAAAACCCACCAAAATGGAAAAATATCAATACAAAACAATAAGGAACAAGAATAACTCACTTCTTAAAAGGTGGTTCTCTAGATTTCAAACGTTTCAGTAGCGCTAGAAAAAAATGACTTTTTCCTCTAAGAAAATCATTGAGTCCAAAAGTGAATTTTGTTTTTTATTAATCCAAAAAATGATCATACAATAGTGACACTTCTTTCTTATATTTTGCAATTAGCTAAACATAATCTTCATAATATTTTTAGTAGATTATAATATACTAAAAATATATAATGACCTAATTAAACATCTTCGAATTCCAAAAATAATCCTAGAAAATGAAATGATCCTAAAACAAATAATTCAGATAAAGCATGAATTCAGATAAATCACAGTGATGATGACAATACAAAATAATAAGGAATACGGAGAACTAACTCTCAAAGAGGTGTTTGGCTAAGCTTCCATTGGGCATGAACTCATACACTAGCATGCGTAGATGATCTTTCCCGCAATATCCGATCAATCTTACAATATTTGGATGGTGTACCTTTCCCAAATACTTTATTTCTCTCTGCGCATCCAAACATATATTAAGATCACCTCAACATAATATCAAAGCATGTTTTGAATAGAAAACTTTACTCACCATCCATTCTATGTGCATATAATCAAGCCTCTTAACAGCAACCGCTATACGAGTTCTCTTATCATGATCTATCCAACCTTTGAAGAGGGGGCCAAAACCACCCGCTTCGAGTTTGTTATCAAGGTGGAAGTTCGTCGTAGCAGTCTTAAGTTCATTGAAGAGGAATCTCCTTATATTGCATGAAAGCAATATCACTTCCTCGCTCCGTGTGATCCCATGCATCAAAGGAGCTGCATCAACTCGGCTGTGTTTTACACCTACAAATTAATTAATTGGGTATTGTTTCTCGTTAAATAATCTTAGAAAAAAATATAAATTCACGATAAAAAAAAATTTAAAAATCACAATGCGAGATATTGTTGGGTACAAATACAATAAGAAAAAAAAATGTTACATACAATCCCGTTCACAATCCTACAGTCCACTATTTGGGACTATTAAACAGCATTGTGTATTACAACCCACAAAAGAAATCAATCTGTTTTAGGCAAATCAAACATGAACTATACAAAATTAGCGGACATGGTGAAAGACAGTGAAAATACAACCAACAAGACCAAACCAAATCTCATCAAACACTATGAACTCCTACACAAAGATGTGTGTTTGCTCACAAAAAAAGAAAAACCCAATCTTTTTCAGGCACAAAAAGCGAATCCAAAATGCAAAAACAATGATGTAGAAAACACATAAAAGTACAAAAACACAAATAAGTCCCCATCAGAAATCTCCCTCACCTGAATCAAAATATTTTTTAAGACCAATCAATAGATGAATCTCAATTAAATGAAACCAAAGCCAGGTGTGAAGTAGGTGATTTATAATCATAGTTTTAAATATCGGTCGCGATCTTGATATATCGGTCGATATATCGAAATCGCCGATCGAATCGCTAAAATTTACAGAAATCGCGGGGTTTTATCGAATATCGCTGACATCAGCATGACGTTAGCGATATATCGTAGAGATATCGATCACTGTCGATATATCGAAGTCGGATCGGGTGGCTGGCCCGACCCGACTGTTAAATTTTATTTTATTTTATTTTTTTAATATCAGCCGTTTGGAGTTTTTTTTGCAGAAACCACCCCAACAACTTTTATTTTTATTTTTTTGTCCTTTCCCCAATCCTATAAATACTCCTCCAAACCCCCATTCTCACCACAACAACTCAACAAACATCTTCTCTACCATTCAATGACTCTCATACAATCTCTACTCTCTCATTTAGCAAATAATATCTTCCCAAAATCCCTTAATCCCAGAAGAAGCCAAAAATCCACAAAAAAAAAATTCAAAAATCAATAAAAAATTCAGAATTTTTCTTTCTTGGTAGAGATATTGGTAGACTACTTGAAAGACTTTGGTGGAGTCGTTGGATTATCTATTTAAATAAAATTTCCGTTATACTCAATCTTTTTTTACAGTATCAAATGCATCATTAGACCTCTCCACTCATTCTATCTAGTTATATATGTTATACTCATTCTTTTTACAGTCTCAAATGTAGCCATGTATGCATCTAGGGGGAGGACCCAGACCCGACCCTTTTGATTGTTAGGTCCTTCATGTTAGGTCTTTTATGCCTTTTTTCGAGTATGGGTTGAACCACTAACAAGCTTAGGTCAGACCAAGAGATGTCAGACTTGGAGGGATCAATGCACTTCATAAGAGCTGAACAATGAGGTTTTTTTTTTTTTTCTATTGCCTTCTTTTTTGAGAAAGAAAATAAAGGGTTTGACAAAGGGAACGGAGAGGAGGAAAAGACGGTGATGAGAGTTTTGTTTTAGGGAAAAAGAACACTGCACACTGGGATTATAGAGTCCACATTTTCTTTGTTTGAACATTTTTATTTATAATTTTACATTATGAGTTTGAATAAATATCATTCAGTATGTTATAAATAGTTTTTCACTGTTTTGATTTTTTTAAAATGTTTTATGGGGACATTTGGAATACAATTTGGATTATTTTGCTTTTACGCGAAGGCAAACATTTTTTTATACTTGAAATTTTAAATGGTTATTCTATATTTGGTTGGATCATGGGTGTTGGGTTAGATCATAAATAAATAAAAAAAATCATGTAATATTTGGGTTGGATCAATTGGATCCATAGAATCGGGTAGGGTGGATCCAAACCTGACTCGTTTTGATTGTTGAATCCTTCAGGTCGGGTATTGTACTCTTTTTTATCAGGTCCAGGACGACCTATAACCCATTAATAGGTCTATTAAAAATATTATATTTTCTATAAGGGTCAAAGATTTCTAAATTCTCGCAAACATGAGTAATCCCATATAAGTCCTTATCAAAGTTGGGGCAGACGTACAAGTTCTTGAAAACTCACAAAAATCTATTAACATTAACTTATAATCATGAAATGATTAAATTATCTTCAAAATTTTAACCATTTTTAATCAATACATCAATGAAAATGAAGAAACATAAAAAGTCTTACAAGGATAATTTAATTTTTGTATGAACTAATTACTTTTTATAATTATTTATGGAGACTATAATGCCTACACAATTACATTGTGACAAAATATTCTATTAAATTTAAATAAAATTTTAATCCGATGGTAATAATTAGGTTTTGTGAGTTTTTAGTGGCTCATGTGTCTGTCCCAACTTTCTCAAGAATTTAGATGAGATTATCTAATATTTGCAGGGATGCAGATGTCTTTAACATTTTTTATAAATAATATCATTTAATTCATTGAAATACATATTTTATCTTTGTAAAAATACATACATCATCTATGTTTTAAAAAATAAAGACAAAATCGTGCATTTTATATTTTTAATTATAAAATAGATTGAGTAAATTTCTTCATGTATATAATTAGACAAATCCTTTATTTCGAGAGAATATGGAAGATGGATTTCTCACCTTTATTTCATGAAAGCCAAATAAAAAAAAAAAAAAACAATCCAATCTTTTCAAGCATATAAAAGAACAACCCCAAAACACGTGCAATAGAAGATGGACTTCTCACCTTTATTTCGAGAGAAGAAACAAAAACAATTCTCCATCAAAGATTTCCTCCCCTTCGCCCCCCTTCAAGTCCAAAGATGATAATTATGATTTGGGGTTTTTATTGTTATAGATGTTACTGTGATATATTAGAATTTGTTTAAAAAGTGAGAGAAAAGGGTAATAATAATTAATTAAGATTTCCATCAATCTCGGTATAATAGTTAGACAGAGATCGGAAGACCATGTTCAAAATATTGCTCAGGGTCCTATGTGAAAACTATTAGGGATCTGATGATAAATTTGTATGGACTTGGATGTTATTTCTGTTGAGGGACTTATTTGTAAATTATTTTAAAAGGTTCCCTTTGCAGTTTAATTTGTACGTCTCAAGGCACATTGTAACTTTATGTGCAGTAGTATTATAGTAACGGGATTGAAGAGGGTTAAGGGACACTATCTTTTTTTTTTATAGTAGTTGTTATCGTGAATGGAAGTAGATTCGAGTAGGAGAGATTCTAATTTGTGTGGTTGGGTGAGAGAGAGGGGCAAACAAATGGAAAAATACCAAAAGACATTGAGGGGTAAAAATGAAATTAAACGGTAAAAAGATATCAAGTTGAAAGTTGATGCAAGGACCCAGAAAAATTACACTCGCTTATTAAGGACGTAAAATAACTTTAAAACATTTCAAGGACCTAAAAATAATAAGCATGTGGCCAGAGGTACCTGTAAATAATTTCCCCCCAAAAAATTCAAAATCCAGCTGTATAAAAGTAATTGATCTTCATTATATTGCAAAGATATTTAATTTGATTTATTAAATACCATACATTAATGGCTTTGCTAAATTTTACACCTAACACATCCTCGAAAAAAAATTTGAGTATTCATTAATCTCTACATAATAACTTTTCTTAAAAGTAAAATAATATATATGTAATTGTATATATATCATAATTCCTACATATTTGAGTTATTTATATATTGTGAGCGGTTGTTATTTAGAATTTTATTGATTTTCCAAGTATTAAAAATATCAAATTCATACAAAAAAAAGTATTAAAAATCTCAAACAACAGATGAATGTTACATGAAAAATTATGTGATATATTCTCCTAAATGTAATAGAACATGTGAAAAAAAGAGGACTTTTTTACCTTTATTTCGAGAGGAGAAACACAAAAACTTCCCCATCAGAGATGTCCCTCCTTCAAATCCAAAGCTGATAGTTGATGATTTGGTGTTTTTGTTACTGCGATATATTAGAATCAGTTTTAAAAAGAGAGAGAAAAAAGGGTTAATAGTTAATTAAGATTTCCATCAATCTCGGTATTATAGGTAGAGAGAGATCGGAAGATCATGTTTAAAAGATTAATCAGGGACCTGTGTGAAAACTATTTAGGAATCTGATGATAAATTTATACGGATCTGGATATTATTTCTGTCAAGGGACTTGTTTGTAAATTATTTTTAAAAGGTTCACTTTGCAATAAAATTTGTACAACTATGGGTACATTGTAACTTTACGCGGTGGGCCATTGTCATGACGGGATCGGAGAGGAGACACCCTCTTTGGGTGGTTGTTGATATCTTGATGGGAGGTGGATACGACTGTGAGAGGGGAACAAACAAATAAAAATTACAAAAGAGTCCCCTACTTGTTTTATCTCCTCATAATAACTTTTTTTAAGTAAAAAAGAAAAAATATAGTTGTATACCCTACTTCCTACATATTTAAGTTATTATATATAGTGAGCTTTTGAAGCACGTGGCTGTTATTTATAATTTTATTAATTTTTTTAATGAAAAATGATTCACAAGTCCCATTACATAGGTCCTATATAAGCTCATAAGATAGCATTGATAATATTACCGATAATATCCTTGAATTCAATTTAGATAACCTCCACCGCATTAATAGGACTGTTAGGCAAATGTAGAATTCCTTTTATACCCTAATAAGTCATCCGCCACTTCAAAAAATCATTCCGGCCTGCCTGTTCATCTTTTGGGACGACCGTCACCACCTCTGGATTCCTCTCGTCGCACTCTATCATATAAGAGGTGGTTTGACTATATTTTAAGCCTTCCTCCAGCCAAATGACGTATCAAATGGTAGAGAGGGGTAATTTAGTCTTTTCAAGTCAGATGACCCCGGAGTTTTTAAAACCCGCAGAAGCACCACCTTGAAGTTTAAAACCATGCACTTACCCCCCTATATTTAGATTTTTTATTAAAATAAAACAAAAGTATTTTAAAATTATTATTAATTTTATAAATACTCAAAAAAGAGCCAAATTAACTTTAGATATACTTTGTAAATATTAATAATACAATAATAAAATTTTCACATACATTCCGATCAATTTATTATGAAAAGTAATTAATTTACACAATAGTTAATTAAAAAAGTATAAATATGATAATGATTTATTTTAAAAAAAGTAAAATAGTATTTTGATTTTATTTTACTAGGAAATCTAACGGCAAAGAGTGTAACAAGTACATGTTTTGAAATACGCAATTTAGAAGGTCAACGCAATTTACCCGTTTTTGATATTTTGAGAATATTTAGATAAAAATTTAACTCATTTATTGTATTTGTGTGCTTGTCCTAAATTTAACATAAATTTATATAATATAATTCATGATTGCGGGAATCGCATGCCTTTATTTTGTTTATTTTATTTATTTATTTTGGCATGCCAGAACAAGGGTGACAGCTTGTCTTTTTAAAAACCCAACAGGGATGAGATCATGAGAGATTGTTTCGGGCTATAGATAAAATTGTAAAATAAATTAATCAAATATATATATATCATGAGAGATTGTTTCAGGCTATCGATGAAATTACAAAATGAATTAATAAATATATATATATATATATATATATATGGTATGGACATCATACTTTCTTTTAATATGCGGTCACCTTCTAATTACCATACAAAAAGGGTGCATTTAATCATATAGTGAGAAAATGATCCATAAAAGAATCACAAGAGATAAAATGGGAGATCATGTGGAGAAAAAAGAGGGATCGTGATTCATAGGGATATATGTGATTATGGTTATTTTAATCGTCTGATTAAAATCCATTTAATCGGATGATAATGACACGATGACCACACCTAAGAAAGAGGGTATGGTGACCGCATCTTATCATATATATATATATATATATATATATATATATATAAAATATGACAAATAACATATCTATTTTTTACTTCAAAAAGTCGCTGGTTGTCAAAAATTTATAAAAGGTGAATTGTTAGAAAATAATGGTTAGTGAAATGTTATACAATCTAGCAACTGAAGAATTTTTTTTTTTTTTTTTTTTAATAAGAATCGAACTCCTGAACTTTCTTTTAAGAGAGGGTGTCTAGACCACTCCGCTAAAGGGGTCTGCCACAACTGAAGAATATTTGATATACCGTCCCAATAATTTTCAACATTGATTGTGGGGGCAAAGCTATTTCATGAGTACGAAAGAAGATTTATCAATCTGGATAAATAAGTGTTGACAGGAGTCTATCGAATGGGTAATATGGCATTCAACAAAATGGATGATACGGAATTTGATAGGAATTTATCAAACAGTTCAGAATAACAATTATCTTCTGAAAACCAATCACCTATACAATCATTTAAATTCTTACAAAGAATCAAAATATCACTGAAGTCATTTAAGTCTTTTTGAGAATCGTTCACATGTATAGTCATTTAAATACAAGAAACAAGAAGCATTATTTTTTTAACTGAACATGTGGTTCACGCCTATGGAGTTGTTTAACATTTCAGAAGGTATATGGAATGCTTCATGTGTATATGGAATGTTTACTATTTATTTAGCTTAAATGACCATTTGTTTGATATTTTTGTTCCTTGTACTTAAATTATTATACAAATGAATGATTTTCAGAATGACTTAAATAACTAAAATGGTGTTTTTATTCTTTACAACGACTTAAATGTTTGTACAACTGATTGATTTTCATAAGGTAATCGTTGTTTTGAACTGTTCAACAAGCTCTTCTGAATTCCATATTACTTATTAGACAGGATCCTGTCATTTTGACAGGCTCTGTCGATACTTATACAGGTTGACAGACCTTTTATCGTCTCAGTGAAGAAGATTTTAACTTAATCGTGTTAAAATGGGTAGTGGAATTAATGAACTTAAAAAAATGATTTTTTTGTGATATTGGGATGTGAGTAAAATAAATAGAGAGGTGGGAATATCTTTGACCTTATTTATAAAAGTTTGGTTCATATTAACCACCACTGTCATAAGAAAATGTCATATACATTTGTCATAGTGTATATTGCATTTAGTGTATAAAGTCGGTTATAAAATGGACTTTGAATTTTCAAAATAATAGAGATATTGAGAGAGAGATTGAATTCGCATAATTTCTTAGATTTATGGACCAAATTTGATTTAGTAAGATCTCTCATTAATATTTTTTTCACTAAGAACATTTGATGAAACCCTTTTGACCCTCGAAATTATAGTATCCTACTATCACGCGATTCACAGGGTTCAAAAAGTAATCAATATGTTATGATCAAAGGTATAGTACATGTTGTAGTAGCGGTTCTTATATCTCATATTAACAAACAATCAAAATATGATTGAAAGAAAAAATCTCCATTTGAAGTGACTTCTTCTTGTACTTATGAATTCCAGTGCATCTTTAGTTTCTCAACCGTTTTAAGTTGCTTTTAGTTTCTTTAAAGCAAAAAGATCCAAAACAAGTTACCGAACATGTTCGTATAATTAATAAGACACTTTCATGATTACAATAAAAAGTGTCTAAAAAATTGTGTTTATTTTAAAGAAAATAGTTTCTGTTATCAACAACAAAATGATTTCTTGATTAATTATATAATAGTTCCCATAATTACAGCTTAAAAACCTATGTATAAAAATAAAAGCTATTTTTCAAACTATGTTTGAAATGCACTCTTCATATAATGCCCACTTCAGCCATCCAGGGGCACAACCGTCACTTCTCTTACGCCGAAGAGATATATCTCCCTCTCCCTCTATCCATCGCGTTCGACAACCCCTTCTGACGAAAACCATGGCGTCGACGGCGCTGCAACACGTGTGCGCCGCCCCTATCGCACGTGCGATCCGCTCCCGTGCCATCCTCGCCTCCTCCTCCGTCGCATCGGCACGTGCGGCCGACGCCGGTCCGCACGTGCTCCTCGGCATGTCCGAGCCCGACCTCCAGAAGCTCGCACTCGACTTCGGTCAGGTAAGTCCAAAATTTCAAAAAACCCCTCAAAAATCATATTTTTATATAATATATTTTTTGTTTTGTTTGGGCGGGACAGCAAAAATACCGAGGGAAGCAACTCCATCACCTCTTATACAAGGCCAAGGTCAAGGACATCGAGTGCCTCAGTCAATGTAAAGCTCTCTCTTTTGTTCGAATTTTTAATTTTTATCAATGATTTACACTTAAAACAATGTTTTTGCAATTGTGGGTTGTGATCTTTTTGTGATAATTTGAAATGGGTTCTGTTTGTTTTGGTGTTGTGTGATGTAAATTTGGTTGCTTGGATGTGTTTGTGATCACAATTTTGTTGAATAGTGCCACAGGCATTCCGTGACAGTCTCCGGGAGATGGGTTGGAAGGTTGGGAGATCACCCGTTCACCATGCGGTTACTGCTGCTGATGGGACTATTAAGGTTTGTTTTGGATTATAATTTGTGCTGTTGTTATGTTTGTTGTTTTGTTTATGTCATTATGTGGGTGGAAATGTAGCTCCATCGGTCCTCTGCACCATGGTCACAAAGTTAATGCATAACAAACATTTAGCATGAGTTTCCTTCAGTACAGAAAGTGCACATTCCTGAGTGATATGGGATAAGTACTATAAAATTACATAGTTAAATTGTTTTCTATATGTATTCTGATCATTAACATGAAAAACACACACAAAAAAAGACAGAGACGATAATTAGAGTTTAGTTTTTCAAGTCATGGAAAATGTTTAAACCATCAAATTAAAGGAATGACCGAATTTTGAAGATAATAAACACACAATTTGATGAACAGAAGCTTGTTAGGCCGATAGGTATGGGAAGTGTCAAATCGCCTAAATCGGCTGAACATCTGGAAAAGTTCGGAGTACTCTTTAGACTATGATTTGAGCTGACCTTTTGAGGCTATCATGATCTGTTTTGTAAGATATACTGGGCCAATTTTTTTTCCTGTGTCTGATTGATTCGTTTTTAATATCTGTGGACCCATTGATTCGCTTGCTTATGCCTATGCCGCATTTTGCATTCGTTGGATCCAATTGATGTATAGAATCAATTGAATGTGCTGTTGGATTGATTTTTGCCTGGCATTGCCTGGTTTCTATTATGATATGAAAGACTGCAGTTTCAGTTGGGTGTGTTGGCGATAGTTTTTTATTCTTTCTTTCTTTCTGTTTGGAGATTGTAATCACAATATGAGCCACTTGGAGTAAGTGGTATAATTGTTCAATGGCTCCTATCTGATGAATCTGACCTTCATATCCATTGTGTGATGGATTCTAGAAACTATTTTAATGCATTGTTGAACATGATTTTTCTTTTTCCATGCCAATATATTGAATTCATTCTAGGCCAAACTCTTGGACTGATGGTCCTGTTTAGTTTTTCTTCTTCTTGTCTACTTCTGTTGGTATAATCTATTTAACATGTTAATTGGATTAGAATTGCATTTAAAACAACCTTGCCTCATTTTAGATTTCTCAAGTGAACCCGTTAATGTTGTGCCATAAAGAAATTTGATTTGCTTGACCAGACTAGAAACTTTTAGGTGATTCCTAAGAGATCATGTCTAGTTTTGTGTGTAGGGGAGCAGTTGACTATATGTGTTAAACAAGACTGGAAACAAAGGGTGATTAAAATAACAATTTTACTGTTTGTTCCATGTCACTTGGTAGATAATTGAACCGTTATTGTTTGTCACAGATCGTGAACTTTATTTATATAGAACAAACTTAGATGTAAATCTCATGTTGCTCCATTTCACTGCATTTTTATAGAAAGGAAACATAAAAAAATGATTCATGACTCTCAACCCCCCACCCCACCCACACACACACAAAAAAAAAAAAAAAAGAAGAGTAAATGATACATTTTGTCAGGGGGTATTATAGTGTGCTGTGTTGAATCTGCAGATATTGATAAAGCTGGAAGACAATAGATTGGTTGAAACTGTTGGAATACCTGTTGAAGATGACCAAGGATCTCTGAGGCTTACGGCCTGTGTGTCTTCACAGGTAAAGTTTTCTCATTGAAAGAGAATTGGTGTCAAATATATGCCATATTTTGTTTATATTCATGCCCGTTTATGGGTTTAGTATTCAAATTGTATACTGCAGTGAGAGCTATATTTATAGTCTTTCAGGCTCTCTTTTGTTCATATTCAGTTTCTGAACTATGTAGGTTGGCTGCCCATTGCGTTGCTCATTTTGTGCCACAGGAAAGGGAGGGTACTCAAGAAACCTTCGGAGTCATGAAATTGTTGAACAGGTTTTTAAAATAAGTTCTTGCAGATTCCTTTTTTTTATGGTTGTAGATTTCCATATGAGTCATTGCTCTATTTCGCCCAAAGACTTATGTTAGTGGACCACTTACAGGTATTGGCTCTAGAAGAACTCTTTAAGCATAGAGTAACAAATGTGGTGTTCATGGGCATGGGAGAGCCTATGTTGAACCTCAATGCAGTATTGGAAGCTCACAGATGCCTGAATAAGGTTCTTCCCTTTTTCCCTGTCAATTAGTGTGGATTGTTGATCCTTCACTGCTTATTATATTTTCGTTGATCAAATAAAGTTGACATCTTAAAAATATAACTGCCACTAAATTCACTGAAAGCAATTTCAAAAAAGTAAAAGTTTTACTTTGCATAATCTGATATAACGTAGTGGTCTCTTTAAGAAGTAGAAACTTGAAAATGGAAAATGACTTCCAACTAAAGAGTTAACGAATACGTTTGTGTGAGGTGGTATTGCTTGGCGTTCACTTGGTTATGGACAACAATGATTTGATCATCATGGATCATCAGTTTTTTTTCCCTTGGAAGAATGGTGGAAATAATTCAAGAAGCCTTTGTCAATGTTTAAATTACAGGTTTTATGCTGCATTACTGGTTACAAAAAAAATTGCATATCTTAATACTGACGTCACGCCTTTGTGATGTAACCTGTTTTTGTTAATGCTTTAGTGCTGATTGATGGAGCCTTTGACTTTTGAGGTGAGCATATAAAATTGTAACAAGAATTGATCACAAAGTCGAAGATTATTTCTGAGAGGATAAGCAGCAAAGACATGCAAATTTTACCTTAGATTTCTGTTCAAACGATTATAATTATGGGGCTGTGATGTAGTTTGGACACTTTGTTCTGTAAAATATGAACGATTCATGGAGAATTTCTCTGTTAGCTTAGTATGCATGTGGAATATAACTCTTACCCATTTTCATTGGTTCACTATTGTCTGTTGTTGAGAAGCTTATATTTAATTCGGTCTTGTAAATGTGATCCATTCATTTTAAATTAGTAACCAATTGTTGTTTTTCTTGTTTCAAGGATATCCAAATTGGACAGAGGATGATAACAATATCGACCGTGGGAGTTCCCAACACTATCAAGAAGTTAGCATCACACAAACTCCAGTCCACATTGGCTGTCAGGTAAATTCCTACCTCAAGATTTTATAGTAAATTACCAAATCTATGCCAATGGTGGAAGGGTAAAACTGGTTTTAACCATTTTGGATTAACATTAAAGGCCAATCCGAAATGATAGAGACTATATTCCACATTGTGATGTTTCTTTGTCATGTGTAACTCTTCATATTCTACATGAATTCATGAATAATTCCCATCAAATAATGTGCTCCAAAACATGTATGATTATTTAAAGTGATCATCATTTCATGCAAGAGCAGAGATCTTGATCATCATTTCATGCAAGAGCAGAGATCTTGATCAGATGCTATGTAGTTCCGTAGACACTGTCACACTTGTTCTCTCATCACTTTTTCCCTCTATCGCAATTTCAGCTTGCACGCACCAAATCAGAAACTCCGTGAAACAATTGTTCCAAGCGCAAAATCTTATCCATTGGATGCACTAATGGAGGATTGCAGGGATTACTTCCGCGAAAGTGGACGTCGAGTATCCTTCGAATACACTCTTTTAGGTATTGACACTATATGCACTGTATGAGTTCATGCAGTCATCATAAGTTATCTAATTATCCACACATTTGCTGGTGCAGCGGGAATCAATGACGGCATTGATCATGCATCAGAGCTCGCGCAGCTGCTCCACGAGTGGGGCGGCGGATACCATGTGAATCTTATACCATTCAACCCAATCGATGGTTCTGAGTATAGACGCCCATACAAGAAAGCGGTAACGCTACTATATCTCACACTATCACATTGATCACGCAAATTAAGAAAGCATTTGAAAATGGATTTTAACAGCTTTTGAAGAATTTTCTTTTGCAAGAATCACACTCAATTCTAATCTTGTTCCCAAACGTCACACAAAAACCTTTTAGTTATAAAAATGCTTCAAGGATCCAACAAAGATATGCTTCTTGGAAAGATACTATCAAAAGCTGTTTTAAGTGAAAAGTTATTTTTCAAACTCGTCCTTTAACGAGACTATGAATATTTTTCTAGGTTTTGGCATTTTCGGCTGCGTTGGAGTCTCGGAGGATAACAGTTAGTGTCCGGCAAACACGCGGACTTGATGCGAGTGCGGCTTGTGGGCAGCTGAGGAATGAATTCCAGAAGAGTCCCCTACTTGAGCTACCTGCGAGTGAACCTCAGTTTTCTCCGGTCTAGAATTCAAACTACACTATACTTGGAACAGTGGAACAAAGTAGCAAAGAGTGATTGTGCTTCATGATGTAGGTCACTGAGTGAATATGTTTTTGTATTTTTTTTTTTTAAGATGATGATAGGAATTGCTCAGGACTAGAGGGGCTATCTTCATTATGCATAGTAAATTATTTGTCACCATAGCATTAGTAAAGGATAAATTGTCAGGTATAAATTGATTAGGCCATGTTAGAAACTGATTGTTAAAACAGATTTTGTTTTTGCAAAATGCTTTCAAATAATCAGTTCCAAATGAGACTTTTGCTTTCAGATTTGGGTTATCATACAAAACAGCTTATATAAAAAGGTAAATAACTTTCCAAAATTGATTACTTCAATATTCACATTTTAGTTGCATGTACTTCATTTTTAACAAAAAAAAAAAAAGCATCTCCTTTGACAAGATATATTATTTTAAAAAGAATATATACTATTTTCTAAAAGAAATAAAAAAAAAGGATGCAAAAGCATTTGGGATTTAAAAACAGAGCTGAGTACATATTATGATTGATTCACCAGTCATTCTGTCAAGAAATAACAGAAACATCTACTCAGTTTAAAATAATAGCCAAGGTGAACCATAAATGCCAACAACACAGAGCTTACTCAGAGTCGAAAGCTTCCAAAGTTGTAATCCAAAACACACAAACATCCCCCCCAAAAGTATCACAATACATCCCTCCTACCAAACCACATTCAAAAGCTGCCAGACATAGAGGAAAATGATTCACACTTACCACCGAAAAAAAAAAAAAAAAAAAGAGAACCACTGGTGTACCTGCACAAGCAGCAATTAGAAACAAATTAGCAAATATATGATCCAATGCGATCGAGATCTAGAGAATGAGGTTAGCGAAGATATAATCCAACGCGATTGAGTTACAGAGAATGAGGTGATGTGGGATACCTTGCCTTTCAATCATCTGCTGCGCCTGGGAGATATGTCAGCAGACCTTGAACGAGATCCAGAAGGCGACCGTGATGCCCGTCCAGGTGACCTCCACCGCTCATGTGTTTCTTCAGCATCATATGTTGCTTTCCTGTGTGTACATACAAGTCACAAATAAATAAAGGAGTGTACCTGTTTTTTTCATAACATGAACGAACAAACATGGATGGCTAGTATATGATACTTTTAAGAAAAACAGATCAATTTCACTACATGTTCCCAGACATTTTTTTCTGGGAAATAAAACAAAACTTACTCAACATAGCCATTTCCAGCTTCTTTTCTATTAGCATCGCCATGGTCTGGAGAATTTGATCTGCGAGGGTCCTCTTCGCTTCGCCTTTTCCTATGATCACGCGGAGATCTTGGGCTGCCTGAGTCCCTCCTCCGTGGAGAAGGAGAATAATCACCCCTCCGTCTAGGTGCAGGTGAATAGGATCTGGCAAAATCAAATCACATGGCAGACCTCTCAGTAACAATGTCAAAAGGACCCAAGTTATTACAAGTTCTCAATATAAAAGCATAGTATTAATATTACAGTACCTTGACCGATGTCGGGCCCTTGAAGCTGACCCATATCGAGGAGAGCGTGAACGGGAAACTGAACGTGAGCGTGAGCGTCCTGAAGACATACATGTAAGATTATAAAATTAATAAGAAACAAAAATTGAAAAATAACAACCTTCAATAAAATGACTCTCTTTGGGGGATGAATTGATGTTGTCTTCTATACTTTCACAATGTTGAATGAAGTTAACCTCCTATAAATCATCCGATATCCATATAACCCCCTGAGAATCTATATGTAATCCAAGTAGAAATCGGTAACAGATCTGGAATATTCGCATAATATTCTGTTATTTTTAACTCATATCACATAATTTCTATGCAACAAAACCCCTATATTATACACAAAATGCATACCCCTCCAAATTACTATTATACCCTTCTTCCCCAAACCTACCCATCTTCCCCTTTCTCTACTAATCTCACCAGTCACCATTGCACCTCTACCACCACCCCTCCTCTCACCACCAACACCACCACCAACCCTCCACTTGAACTGCCATTCACCTATCCCTCTGTCCCTGCCCTCCTCCCCACTACCATCACCATTCATTCAGCCTAACCTCACTCCTTTCCACTACCACCACCCCTCAACCTACTCCCACCATCACCACCACTGCCACAACCCCTCCACCACTTGAACCGACACCCATCACCCCGTCCCCTCCCTCCCCACCACCACCACCCATCCATACAAACCACCACCCAATTTTAAAGAAAATATTTTTGGTGAAAATTTTAAGGGAGATGGATTTAAGTTTTTACATGAGGGTAAAAAAGTCATTTTATAAGCAGGGTTAAATAAAATTAACCAATAGGTCTAATTTGAATTTATTAGAGGTTTTCAAGGGGTTATATGGATTTCACAAAACACAAGGGGTTATGTGGATATCAGATAGTTTATAGGGAGTTATATGAAATTTTTCCCTAAATGATATCACTCAGATTTTGGTTCAAACTGACAAGTAAGACTTTCATTTATAAGTAACATAAAATTTTTATACATGTTCCTTCGTGCAAATTCATAATTATCCTTAGATTTCACATATGCAATGCGGCAGATAGAAACAATAAAATGCTTTGATAATGTGTTACCGTGATAGCGTCGTCCATCGTTAGCAGAAGGCCCTCTGTACAGCATGTAAAACTAAATTTTAGGCCTAAAAAATGACCTAGAATATGTGAAATTCAAAAAATCAGTTCAACATACCTGACCCTGGCCCTATGACGCATTTCCTCAGGCCTTTTCCTGGTCTCTGCTGCAAGAACCACAGTTATCTCTCTCCCACCAAAAACTTGCCCATTCATGTGATACTGGGCCTCAGAAGCATCGTAGGGATCAACAAACTGCACAAATGCAAACCCTCGTGGTTGCCTGCACAATAGAAAATATAAAATTCTGATTTGTAAAACTGGAAGCTTCAGACCCTGGTTGTTAGATTTAAGAAATGCGAGGAAGGTTCACCAATCACGGTCAAACATTAGTAGCCTTTGTCAATCAATTAATCAGCATCCTCAAAACCACCATCAAAAAATGCACACTATAGACATATTTTACACCTCCCATAAAATCCTAAAAATGTTAAAACAGCTATAGCAACAGCACAAGCATGAGTGTCTGACCTTTCATCTACAACCAGAATTGAATGAGAACCTCACACAAGGCATGAAGCTTCAAATTCTTCACATTCCCTATATGAAGCACTTGAAACTACATTGCTCCAAACTTATTCTTCAATCCCTTCAATTGATCAGCTTTCTATCTTCTCTTGATCATAACTTCAATTGAGGTGTGAATTATAAAATTTGTCTTCAAAAAGAAGTTACTTCTTCATTTGAATAGAACTACACCCTCGACCAAACCAAACATGTTAGGCAATTGCCAAAAAGAGGCCTTCGGCATTTGCAGGGCTTGTTTTGGACTTCAAATACAACCCCTGAGAACCAGTTCAAGAAAACTTACTATAGAAACAAAATAAATGGATATAATACAAGAACAAAACCATTTCAAAACATTTCATCAAACTGATCATCAAGATCAATGATCCAAAGCCCAAAACAAGAAAATCACCCAAAAGATGTAGCAACAATAATAAAAAAATTCAAGAGAAAATGTGAAATGGGACTAGATGGTTGTTGAAATATTATGGCGGCTCTTTCTAGAGGTCCCATAAAATACACACAATATTTTTACATCATTTTATTATGAGAAGGATGAAATAAACACTGCTTAAAGTGCAACCCAGTTCACATGGAAAAACATCTATCTGTTACTGAACAGGTGCATCGAAGCATATAAATCATACCCTGTATAGTAATCCTTTGGCAAGTACACATCTCTTACTGGCCCAAATCTTTCAAAAGGAACTCGAAGTTCTTCTGGTCTGGAAATAGTTAAAGAGATGGAAATTTCAATAGATATTCAACAGGGCACTGATTACAAAGGGAAGAACAAAAATTCAGATGACACACAAGCCAAAACCTTACTGATAATTAAGAAACCTATTCTCCTTCAGGAGTAATTAACAAAATGCATATGCCGTACAGTCTTATAAAGAAGATGTGGTTTGGCCCAAATTAATAAAGTGAAATTGTTTACCACTTCTCAAGTAGAGGAATACCTGCAATTTAGAGGGACATTCCGAACCAAAAGACTCCCGTTGTTCGGCTCCTTGCGCCCCCCATATCCGCTGTATCCCCTCCTTGGGGGGCTCCTTCCTCTCCCTCCATATCCTCGCCTTGGAGGACTGTAGTAAGGTGGACTGTACCTCCTCATGCTTCAACTGAGGAAATATACCACAAATGGTTACATCAATACCCCCGATATCATGCCACTATCGACAATCATCTTAAGATTGTAGTGTTTTAATAACTAATCATAGTACATGAATGGATGAACAGATTTCAATTTCATACATGCTAAATAAAAGTCTAATTTCTTGTGGCAGGTAAACATATCTCGAAATGCACATTGATCAATTTATGTTGGATTTAAACAAAAAAGTGAAATTCCATGAAAAAAAAAAGTAGAAAATTCAAGATGGGACCACTAGAGGGATGCTGATTACTTAGATGCTTAAACATCCTACTATGTTGCACAATTATAATTCAAAAACTAGCCTCAAAGGGACCATTTGTTCCCTACAAACCACACTTTCCACATGATTTTAATAGTTTTGATCAACATATATCCGGACACATTTTTTCGAGAACTTACAATAAAATTTGACTGACCATGGAACTTGGTTCTGGCTTACCTTGTTTGGTTTGCATCCTTTTATTTTTAAGGGCAGAATGTCCACCAATTTTATTCCAAATCAAAGAACATATAGAAAGTTAAACAAGAAAAACAAGAGGTCTTCCAACAAAGAAAAATAGAAAGTGCCCAGCCCACATGACGGAACTATTTCTCCGCTATAAACAACAAATCCCTCACCACTAGTATATTTCAAAATCAATAATGTGCATACTCCAGGCCCCAAGGTTGCCCGTCACTCCTAGATATATCAGTGTAAATATAAATGCTTACATGATTTGTTTATTATCAAAACGTCACACAATAATGACATAAAACCTTTCATTTTTCAAGTAAGTAGGGCCAGAGCGCCATCTAAATATGTTCAAACAATGACAACTACAAATTAACAGGAGGCAGCATGGCATATCTCCAAAAATAAAAGCATAAGAACAAAGAAAAAAAATGGCAGCCCTTATTCCCCATCCCGCCCCCAAGAAAACAGCCATATCAGACAATGAAAATCATCTTAATACTAATAGAAACATCATCCTCCGACTCCGAGATGGCTTTTCCCGTGATCCCACTTCACATGATCGATACATGGACCTCTACCTTATGCAGAGCATATTAACAATAAAGCTTTTCAATTAAAAGTTAATTTTACAAAATTATAATCAGAATGCATGCATTTTTCAATCAAAATTCTGGTGATACATCATCTCTAATATGGTATATATGACTTATGGGGAGCAAATGCTTTCTTCTTTCAGGAATCAAATAAAATATGCACTCACTCAAATTATAGGCGTAGTCCCTCCTTGAAAAATGCACGCACTAATCAACAAAAAAAAGACTCACATTAAAAAGAGGAGTCTTTTTTCTGAAACCCTAGATATACCAAGCAAACGACTTTCAATGAAAAACCTAAAAATACCACATAAACTCAATCCATTGAAACAAAGAGAAAAAAAAAGACGAGAACCCAAGAATCAAGAATCATCAATATACAAAACGAGAGATTTTACCCCCCAAAAAAAGCGAACTTGAGATTCAAGAATCCTTCGAAATCACTGCCTGCAAGGGGAAAAACACACAAATAAGAAGAAGAAACATGAAATTAGGGTTTCTGCAACACATCCATGGGAAACTAAAACGAACACTTTTTGGGTGGGTCGAGTTTTACCTGAGTGAGAGAGAGCTCGGAAACCCTAGAAAAAAAAAAATCAAGTCCGGAAAAATAAATAAATCTAATCACGAAAAACAAAATCCTTTTATATAGAGGACCGAGAGAGGTCCATCGGTTCGGACCGTCCATTCCGTAAACCACAATGTTCGTGATCTCCGCCCTTGATCGAGATCAAACGGTTGTGATACAGCTCTAGTTCTTAATCGTTCAATGAAAATCAGACGGCAAAATAGAACACAAATGAACCCTTCGGAACTTCTGATTAAAAATATTTTTTTTTTTATCAAACTTGTCCATTCGAATATTGTAACATTTTTTCGTCTTTAAAACTTAACAAATCATAGTTTAGTGTATGAGCTATTATAACTTGTACAACTTTTTTCAAATACCAATTTTACTTCTTCTAACTAAAGTGTACGACAATATAAAAAGGTTGATTACAATACCTTGGTTATTAAAATTTTGGAAAAAATCCATGCAGCCCCTGAAATTCGATTGAAATTCACAAAACTCCTTCTTTTCTTAAAATTATATAACCCCTAAAAACACCTTATAAATTCAAATAACCATTTAAATAAAATTTTCGTTGACAGATGATGAATATTTACGAATATCTTATTCGATTAATTATGACTGAAAATACAATATATTAAAAAATCCTACAATGTGTTAAAAATATGAAAAATCTTATGAAAATGATGATTTTACCCTCTCTAGATATATTATAAAACTCTATCCGAATTAATAAAATCGTCATTTATAGAAGATTGTTTACATTTTTAATTTTAATATATTGTAAGATTTTTTTTGATATATTGTGTTCTCTATCAAGGTTAATCAAACATGATGTTCACAAAATATTCATTAACTATAATCATAAATTTTATTCAAGGGGTTATTTAGATTTACTAGGTGTTTTCAGAGGGCAATATGGATTTTAAGAAAAATCAGAGAGTTATATAAATTTCAGTCAGTTTTTAATCTTGGGTTATATGGATTGATTCCTAAAATTTTATGTAAGGAATGTATTTTCAATATATTTTCAATATCTTTATTATCAAATGGTACTAGAATTTAGAATATCACTTCCAACTCTTCTATAAGAGGAAAAAATTTTCAAACAGCTCTACGCATTCCTGGAAGAGGTCCAAACAAAAACTATATCATGGAGTACTAAAACATAATTTGAAAACAATTATTACACAAAAAAATATCACCCAAGATTAAAAAATAGAAAAAACAAATAAATGGAGAAAATATTCATTATGGTCTCAACACCATGTTCTTGTCATCCCTGGTGGGAGAGCATTCCAATACATCCTCCCAGAGCTTCTGTTTCTGAGACTCACAATCTCTCTGACATCAAAAAACCTCATCTTGGAAGAACCATTTCCCTCCTTTGACGATTCGAATCCATCTTGTGGAGCCTTTTCAACAGCTTCTACCGCGTTAGACATTTCGATGATCTGACCAAGCATTTCAACAACCTCGCTCATCTTTGGACGTGACTTGGGCTGCTTCATAAGGCATTTGTTGGCCAAGGAGACAAGCTTCTGAGCTGATTTCATGCAATACTGCCCTTCAAGGCGCGGATCTATAATTATGTGGAGTTTTTTCGAGTCAGAGACATAAGGCTTCACCCATTCGAGGAGTTTCTGTTCGCCTCTCGGTAGGTTTCGGTCGACTGAGCGTCTCCCTGTGAGGAGCTCGTAGAGAACCACGCCGAAGCTCCAAACATCGCTCTTGGCAGATAGTCTCCCGGTTTGGACATATTCAGGTGAAACATAGCCAAACGTCCCAACAACCTGTTCCAAAGGGGAAACACAAAATAAAAATCCATTCATGAAGTTGGCATTAAGCATGTCATTATCCAAAGAATGTCTGTGTCCACTCCTACTCGCACTAAAAAAAATATCTGAATCCGACAACTGTTGTAAAATTATATAATATATTGATCAAATTATTATGCGTGATTAATCATAATCTTGAAAAATTAAATAATTGTTGTATCGTCTTTGTATGGTCTTTGAATGAGAAGAGATGCTCTGAAGCCTTGTTTTTTATTCTCTTACTTCTCACTTGATCACCTAAACTAGTGCCTAGACATGTCAATTATCAAAAAAATATATTAATCTGCTTTGTATACAAAAAGATATGAATTCAAATATTAATATCCATATCAAGATAGGAGACAGATATTAATGTATCTTAACCATTGACAGGCTTAGTTGGCACTAAATGGAAAGTGCCGATGATTGATTTGTTATGCAAATTTCCTCTTTCTTTTTTTTCTTTCCCGTTTTTTTTTGAGTGGGGGAGGTAGTGGTTCAAGAAAACAAATTATGAATAAGATAGGCTTCTTCATAATGATAAGAGATTGAATTATAATTGTGATAAAATAAAATAAAAAGGAATATGTTGTGGAGATCAGTCCTCAGGAAACAATGCTAGCAACCACAAAACCACGAGTATATATTATTTACTGAATCTGAAACTCACCGATGTCGAAACATGATCAAGTCCTTCCGCTGGTCCCTGCCTTGCAAGCCCAAAGTCTGAAAGCTTTGCATTGAAATCTTCATCTAACAGAATATTTGATGTTTTAAAATCCCGGAATATTAACTGCATTAAAAACACGTAAATCAGCATCATCAGAAACATGGGGAGGGATCACCATCATCAGAAACATGGGGAGGGATCACCATCAAATTGGAGACTCTATTAGGAAATATGTTTTCAAATTTGAGGCAGATGTAGTTATGGACAATGGTAAAAGTTAATCCATATCCATATAACAAACACCATATTTCCCAATGATTCAAGACAAAAACACACATCCAACTATTAACTTGTAAATTCTCCAAAAGCACATATGTTGTCTAATGAAACAGAATCAGAACCATAGATTAGTGCTTTCAAGAAAAAAATTTAATTTTCTTACAACTACAAAATTGAATGAGAAAGGTGGCAGACAATCTACAATTCAAGCCTCATTCAAGTTCATAGACAAAAAACAAACATGGAGCAAGCCATAACAAAACAAAGTATAGCAACACAAAAATCGAAAAACCTTCTAGGATGGCATTTTATAAATACGTATTATATTCAAACCCACTGTTAAACAGTGTCCTGCCTGCCTTGAGAAATATCATGAGAAAGTCACATTCAAGTTTCAATTTCATGAATACTGATATTGGAGAGTTTAGTAACACTATGGATATGCAAGAGTTAATGCCATGGAAACATGGGACAAGATACCTGAAAATCCATTTCTTCGTGGAGATAAGCTAAACCACGAGCAGCATCCTGAGCAATTCGCAATCTTAATCCCCAAGGTAGAGGTGTTGGCCCCCGCAGTAGTAGGTGGTCCTCCAAGCTTTTATTTGGCATCAGTTCATACACCAAAAGCCTCTGAATCCCCCTCTCATCATCTTCTGCACAATAGCCAACTAACTTGACGAGATTTGGATGCTTGACTATGCTCAAAAAATCAACTTCTGCTATCCATTCCTTGTGCCCCTGATTACTAGAAATCAGAAAAAAAAAATTGAAGAAACTATTAACTCATGGACAAAATATGTCCATCCAGCATTATGTAGAGAGTACAGTTCACATGCCTGCTTGATATTTAGACTTTGGATGGCTACTTTAAATCATAATGAAGGTAACGATATATTAAAGTTACTTGCACCCAAACTAAGTGCTGACATGTATAAATTCAAGGAAAAGAAGTTACTGGACTATTCTAGTTGTAGAAATTAGATGAGGAGGGAATGTTCTTATAATCATTAAGTACTATTTCCCCATTTCCTTCATAAGATTTTCAGCCTTTAAGTTGGGACTTAAGAGTAACGTGGCCTCCAAGAAGGTGTATTCATGCATCTCATACTAAAAGTTGGACCTTGGGCTCTGCTCCTCGATGGAAAAATTTCTAGTCAAGATAATAAACCACATAGGTAAAATCGACTAATCATATGGAGACATTACCTTTAAGTGAATGATACTCTTTTCTTAACATCTAGATGGACAATGTGGCATTATAAAATAAAATGCACATTCTTCACAGTATCCAAGCACCCTATAAATTATTGTGGTTGGACTCAATTCATAGAATGAATCGAATCATATATCTTGTTCACAAAAACATATACTTCACTAGAATTTTCAAACTTCAAACCAGTATCTCACAATTACAAATTCAGTTGCAGTCCGACCTACAGAGTTGTCCAATTTTTCCCTATTGGACTAGGCCAAGAAACTCCATGTGACGATCCCAATTTCGGTGTCTTTCGGGCATTATTTCTTCACAATATTGGTAAATCAAACTTTCATTAGTACCGCAGCAATTCATCATCCCATCTAATAATCATTCATTTAGTTCATGCTGATTCTATAACTGCTATTGGGCACATTTTCCCCATTTCATAAATCACTCCTCTCAACCACAAACATCATATCCAAATTTCCTCAAGAGAGCAGCAACAAATCACATCAAACCATAGTCATAAAGTTTATGTGCTGCAAATTTTCAACAAGGATTTTGTTCAGTACAATAAGTGTACAATCATGAATGATACGAAATAGATATGGTAAAAGTACAAAGATAATTAAATCATTTGAATGTACTAAATGCACTAAAACTTCGACGATACAATAAACCATTTGAATGTACTAAATGCACAGTTTATGTGAACATTCGAAAAGCTTTGGGACTATGCATTAAACTATATTACAAAAAAAAAAAACAATTAAACACCAAAAACAAATGCAATCAACACAAATTCATAAACACAATGACAGATCTTGCCTGCAATCCATTCCGATTCAACTGCTTCACGGCAACGTCCATCCTCGTCGTCGTCGCCCCTCCCCCCTCCTCCGGCACAGCGACGACGCCCCGATAGACGCACCCGAACCCACCCTCCCCGATCATGGCCGACCTGCCGAACCCCCTCGTCGCCTCCTTCAGCTCCGCGAACCCGAACACCACCAGCTCGTCCGACCGCCGCGAATCCGACGGACGGGAACCCGATCCCCTCCGATCTGACTCGAACTCCGACCTCCTCGGCCCGATCCCGTTGGCGCTGGAGGCGACGCTGAGAGACCTCACCCACGAAACCCTAGATGAGGCCCTGGAGAACCCTTCCTCTCCCTCGGCCTTGCCGTCGACGTCCCCATCGCCGCATCCGCCGCCCACTCCGCCGTTGGTGAAGTGGAAGCACTTCATGGCGGGTTTGGAACCCTAGAAGCCCAAAACCCTCTGGAGGTGTTGGAAACCATTAAACAGAGAGAGAGAGAGAGAGAGTAAAAAATGGCTGACGAAGGGGGAAGATCGACCTCTCTCTGATGGTGAAATTTGGGGGTTGTTTTTGTGAATTTTTGGACTGAAACGGGAGTTTTGGATTTCGGGTGGGTTTTTTTGTAAAATTTGTTGCGGTTGCAGTGAAAGGGAACACGACACGTGAGGACGCTCAGAGGGTGATCCGTGGAAGTGGGAGACAGTGACAGGAGGGCCATAATGGGAATGATCGGGAGGTGTATTTCGGGAAAAATGTTTGGGGTTTTTTTTGGGAAAAGCGTGTGAGATTTCTGAGCCGGCCTTGAATGCGTTCGCGCGTGTGGATGATGCCAATGTGGCACGTGTGAAAATTTATAGATTTTCATTGAGTTTTTCTAATTAGGAGCTGTATTTCTATCTCTCTTTAAATTTTAGTATTTTACCTTTTTATCATCACATGAATTTTTTCATTTAATCAAGGATTAATATGTACTGATTGGATTTAATATTGAATCACATCTCGAAAAGTAATTAGAAAAAATAAAAAATAATGTTAGAGATATTCTCACGTAGTTTAATTTTTGAGTTTTATGAGGTATATGTTTTGATAGAAAAATGTATATCACTCTGTTACGAATTGAAATGTTTTATTTTTGACAAATGTAAAAGAAATAACAATGCAAATATATCATATGATGAGATATATATGAGATATATATTTCGATAGATAGTTATAAAAATAGATAACATATCCGCATAACTCTTTGAATAGCGCTCAAAAATAAAATATAAATGAAACAGATAAAAAATAAATATGGAATAGAACGAAATAGGGCCATAGGGATAAGTAAACCTAAAAACCAATCAAATAAAAATTAATTTATTCTTTTTATCTATACCAAGGGGGTGCTTTGGATGTAGGTTTGGGAAATAGTTTTTTTTTTAAAAGCTAAGTTTAAAACTAAATTTATAGGAAACTGTTTCACTACAAATTATGAAAAAATTAACTTTTAAACATTTATTTATAAAAATGCGTTTGCAGCTTTTAATTAAGTTGCGGCCTTTTTATATTTAAAAACAGGTTTAGATTCCTGCATACCCATAATCTTTTCAAACACCCCTAAAGACAGCGTTTGGTTACACTATTTGACATCTTTTATGTTTACAAGAAGTTGTTTCTGCAATCATGCAACCAAACAGAAAAACTAAGACAGCTTTATACGGATAGATTTCAAATAAATAATGTCTAAAAATTATATTTTTTAAAAATTAGATAAAGACAGTTTCTTGTAGAATTAATTTTAAAACCAACGCTTTCACATAAAATTAGTTTTAAAAGCTACCTAAATTTATTAAGGCCCATTTGGTTCCCTTTTGTAAAACAATTCAACTTTTAATTAAGCAGAAAGTCAAAAAGTAATGTTAAATATATTTTAAAAATCTTACTTAATAAAAAAATTATTTTCAGTTGTTAATAAAAAAAATTATTTTTTTAAAAATTAAATCTATTTAAATCATTTTATTTAAAATATTATTTTCAACTGTCATTTTATTATGTTAAACATGTTAAACATTTCATATTAAAATATTATGCTAAAACATTTCATTTTGTTATTTTCAACTGTCAATTCAACTATTTAAATCATTTTAAAAACACATTTTTGATACGGTAAATCTTACGGTACTCTTCAGAATGGTTGTTTGGGAATAACAAACAGTGACTTTTATAATCCGTCTTGTGCATGCATGCACGCATCGAAAATGACTGATTTGAGACCGGGAGCAGTTGTAGCGTTACGTGAAGAGACATTTATTTATTTTATATTTATAGTTATTTTTGGGTAATAACGTTACGTAAAGAGAAAGACATTGGTGTGGTTAATGTGATGTCTTTGACCAGGAGTTGTTTGGGTGTACCTATTACTGCGACTTATTCCAGGTGTTTGACTTTTTGATTGAGATAGCTACGGTTTTTTACGAATTCAATGGGAGGAGATGTTGATGGTTTCCAATCACAAGAAGAAAGTCCATATTTTGATTGATTTTTCCACTTTATATAATAATAGAAATATATTCATATGCTCCATTTTATCGGCCCTGTAAGTTTCATGATGTAACATCTATGACATTATTTGTAATATTTTTTATTTGATTTTAGGCAACATTCATCATAATTAATAGCAGGTTAGGATCAACGATTAATTCTCTGTATCATTTTGTATATTTTTCATTGTTGAATCTACCGTTTTTTAACCTTAATCTTCACGAAGAAAAAATTATCACGATTCAATCTTTAGAAGAACAATTCAGAGCAGATCGATTTTGATGTTTATCGATCTTGGTTAATAAGATCTCAATTATCATGATGCAATTCCTTACAATAACAATCATCACGATGCAATTCCTTAGAAAAACAACTTGGTCGATTTTTTCAAATCGAATTCATATCTGAAGGACTTTCTCATCCTTTCATCTGATCGAGAAAAAAAATCTGAACATTTTTGTCTTTTTTTTCGATAAAGGTTGATTTAGATGCGGCGTTTGTTATTATTTGTATTTGTAAGTTTTATTTTCTGTTTTTATATTCTGTTTTTTATTTGTTTTTCTGGTAGTTTCATAATCTGGTGATCGTGAATTTGGGGTTTTTTTTTATGTTTTTGATGTTGTAGGTTGAATTTGGCGTGTTGTTGTTTAACGTTTTTATTAATAGTTAGTTACATTGTAATATTTATAATAGTCAGTTACATTTAGTAATAGTTAGTTACATTATTCAACAGACAGCTACAAATAATAATAAGGAACTTACATGTCACACAAACATAGTTACATTGAATATGTTAGTTACATTATCCATTACTCAGCAGCAAAGTCATTAAAAACATACTGAATGATTCCATATAAATCATGACATACAAACATGCAACCTTTGCAAACATACAACGTTTACAATTACAACAACAGAAATAAAGTTACATTTAACAATCATAGTTACATGTTGCATAACAAAATTATTAAATGACCGGAAAATAAATTAATCATAAATCTAATAAATTGTTTCTTGCACATTACGACACACATGTAACTGAAATCAAATAATTTCTTAAAGTCAATTTACATTCCTCTAATTTTTTAATTACTTTTCTTTGGACAAATTAATGAAATGTGTAACATATAAGCACTCGAAATCGACATACATCTAATATTCATGTATTACAGTCGTAGGAATAATAGAAGTACCTAAAAAATAACAAAAAAAACTTTGCATACCCATTTTTGTAGGGATTTAATCAACCGGGGGTGAAGAATTTTTCAATTCATTGATTTATAGTGATTCAACAATGGAGATTTAGGTTTTTGGAATGTTTTCAACGAAAAAGAAATAGTTTGTTGGATGATTTCGTATGAGATTTCCGTTTTAGGAAACCCTAGAGATCCAAAAATTTGCTTTCGATCATGGGGAGGGACGGGAAGAGGAAACCATAAAATGGAAAAAGATGGGGAAATGGCGTGATTTAATGAGTGTTTTAATTAGGGGAATTTATGTACTTTACTTTTTTACCATTTTGTTAAGCCCTATGAGGTGTCATCATTTTATTGGTTTTTATTAATTGGTTGGTTGACTTTTTAAAAAGGAAAAAATGTCAAAATACAAATATGCCCTTCATTAAAAATCTATCCCATTAACTCAAATCCCTCCATTTTCTCTATTCAGTTATAAGTGAATCTTGAAATCCATTTATCCATTTTAAATTTTGAATTTTGAAATCCCTACCTAAATTACAATTAAAACTAAATTACAACAAAAAGTTATCTAAATTTTTTTAATCAAAATTCTTCTTCAAACTTATATTCTTATTATACACATTAAAAAAAATTTAAGAATGTTATTAACTGAACATTAAAAAATTCAGGTATTTATTGTATTCAAATTTAAATAAAAAAAACATATATAGTTACTATATGAAGCAGTTACATCAAGTACATTTCTTAAATATTTATATCTCTCACAACGATTTATTACATTTACATAAAAACTGTTACATTTACATTTAAACAATTTATAAACAGATTCTATTTTCAATAGTCAGTTACATTTTATAGAAAATGTCAAACACCTTTTTTGTTGTGTGATACATTTAACAAATATATGTATTTGACTATTACATTAATAAATGTAACAAATATAAATTACTACATGCATTGAAACAAATGCAATACACGAATAAATGTTACATTTCAGACTGTTACATTTATTCAATGTCAGAAATGTAACATTAACATCATACAAATCATATATAAATTAAATGTAACTAACCTTAGAAACAATAGAACAAAAAAACAGAGGATTTTGAAACGCTTTGTAGCATCCTCGTTGGGTTTTTTTTTTTGGAGATCTTTGGAAAGTTTACTCAAAAGAAAGTTGTGTCTGTCCATACTCACCTTCACTTTTTTTTTATTTAAAGATCTTTTTTTATTTTTTATTTAATCAATCATAATTGTCTCCTTATTTTGTGGGGATCAATTATAAAAAATAATAATAATTAACTAAGGGTATAACAGGTATTAGACACATGCCACCTCATGGGGCCTTTGATGGGGCCTGTGAAGTTGGGGCCTAGAAAACATTATTCTTTGTAAATATCAACCAAGCAATCAATAATAATTTGATACCTCATGGGGCCTATGAGTGAGGCTTATATAATGGGCATGTGTAGCAAGACTCATAATAATAAGATACTAACAAGCAACCAATAGCCATGGCCTTTGGCTTTCTCCCCCCCCCCCCCCCCCCCAAAAAAAAAAAAAAATCATATATAACTCTCTAAAAAGTTAATTAAATCAATTTTAGTTTCTATAAAATTAAAAAACTATCACATGTCCCTATAAAATATGTATGGTTAACAGATTTAATACCTGAATTAAATTTTTTTTAATAAATACATTCAAATAAGTCTCTACAAAATTTTAAAAATTCAATTTAATCCTTTTAATGTCAAAAATATTACTTTTCATTTTATTTTATTTTTATTGCCGAAAACCCTCTCAAAAACCACCCTTTTTGTTCATGCTTAAACCACAACTGTTATACAATTGACCCCGTGGAGATCCACTGAGCCAGTTGAACCCCCACCATTTTACCACCTATATCCGATCACACGCAAACTGTCAAGACCGTGGATACAAGAGAATATTGTGCAACATCATATATGGATAATCTGATCGCGCAATTTTGTAACCAGACGATCTCATTTTTGAAAAACTCTTAGCAATATGAGTTTTTTAAAAATTAAATATCATGAGATTACGCAATTTGATGATCCATACACAATCATGCACGGATAGAGACTCTGATCGCTTGATCACGAGATTGCATGATCAAATGGTCCATACATAATGGTCCATGCATAATGCTACACAATGCTCCATGAGTCAAATCTTTACATAATCACTTATTTATATATAAAAATAAAAATGATAGCATGCGGATCGCACATGAACCGTCCAATTTAAAACGGTTCTGTATATATATATTTGTATATACAAGGAACCAATTTTTATGAGCTAACACGTGGCTGCCCCCAACCGTAAAAAGGGCTATTTTTAATCTTTTGATTTCTTTTCTTTTTTTTTAACAGGTTTTGTTAGCACATAACATGTATAAAGTTTTAAAATTTTTAATAGTATAAATATGTGGCAGGTTTTATAGACATTATATAATGATCAAATAATAGTTCACTTTATTTCAAAGAAGCATGCAATATCATCTATACAGAATAATGGGTTTCACAAGTATATATTTGAACAAGAAGTTTCAAATTCAATATCACCATCAAGGCTTTTTATTTGTTGACAACAAAGAACTGCTGGGGTACATATTGTATTCAGAGTACTTATTTCAAGATGAACAACATAATTTTACATCAATACACCCTTGAAACTATACACTCACGTACTAAAGGATACATATTAAAAAATTTTGATAAACTTATTACAACTAAAAATAAATTACACATTGAAGATTTTTCTTCATCATGCTATACCATGCTTCTTATAACCCCATATTTTCTTCATCACAACTTGGGTCCAATTGTGTCAATCAATTCATCTCTTTTCTAATATTTTTCTAATATAATCTAGTATATACTAATTTAAGCTACTATACACTGCAGGAATGACCAGTGTGTATCAACACCCATGTTAACTGTAGGTGATGCTTGTTGCATGCAGTTGGAAAGAATTGAACACAACATAAAAGTAGATAACTTTGAATATCTGATAATTGTTGATTGAAGCAAAATGTTCACACCAGGTTTGACAGGCTAACCTCAATTTCTAAACAACCAAAAGTCAAAAGTATGGTTTCATATGAACGGAAAAACAAAAGGATACATGAGCTGCTAGTAAATGTGCCAGAGAGGATAATTGAGCTATAAATATAAATTTCAAACATGGAAACTGGTAAATAAGATATGATAATACACATTTTACAGACTAGTTTGTAAATTGAAAGCTCAATGACAATATTAGCCAGCACAACAAAATATTCTACAAATATGGATGTAAATAGACCCAAATAATCAAACAAGAAATGCGACTACCCTGTTTAGTAGGTTAAGGCCAAATACTGTTTCAACACAATTGACTTTGACAGAGATGTCCAACACATCAGAGCACTTACCTTCAATTGTCAAGGTTATCAAGCAAGGATTCGAGCTGCTCAATATTTCACCGCTGAAACGTAAGCACGCACCCGATAAATCATCATGTGAGGCAGAAACCGGCATGTCAACTGATACGAGGAAGAGATTTGCATTGCTAAGCATCTTTGATGCTATGGTTCGACAGACAAACATGACCTTGTCGTCATCAAATGATATCTGATCCTTCTCACACACTCTGTCCTTGAGATGATCTGTAAAGGTGCACCTGTCACAAAAAGGGAGCAGTTTCAAAGGCGAATCATCTATTGATGAGTTGAAAGCATTCAAAGAATTCTATTTTTGATTCACATCAAACTTGGAACCCGATAAGGAATCAAGGACATTATCAGCAAAGGTCATAAAGACAATACCAGCAAAGGTTATGTGACATCAAAATACCAGCAGAGGTAATGAAGGCAATGATCAGCCAGTATTAATAAATTTTACCTCTGATTTTTTTCATTTTCGTGAAAATACCAGCAAAGATAATGAAGACAATGGTTCTGAAGTAATCCATTTAGTTAATGACTCCACAAACGCAATGCAAAAAATCCATCGACAAATGTAAGTTCCTGCTTTCAAATAATCAATACAATGCATTAATGCTAGCACAATCTGTTAGAAGATGGACCTAGATATTTCATCGTTCAGACTTTTGACCATATCATTACATGATTGTACATTCTCTCTTAAACACTCTGGTCAATGTAGAATTTTTTGGAGGCTGCATGAATGTGAGAGGAAACTATCTCCTTGCTCAGCTGTTTAAAGCAGCTTCCCTTGGAGAAAATGAATGACATTCGGATAGCTTCTGAGAGTTTCTAGAAGGTAACAAATGGGGAACGGTTCTGCTGAGAATCATCATGGTGGGGTGGGTGGGGGGGGGGGGGGGGGGGGGTTGAGACTGAAGTCCAGATTTCAGAATTAGTTTACATAAAATAGTTTCATACTCTAAATATGATATGTACAGAACAAGAATCTGTAAAGTATAAGATAGCTTTCAATGAAGTGAAATGAAAAAATCAGGTCAGAGCAAAGGTGGGAGCAGTTCAATCGCTTTTACAAAACCAGACAACTGTAGCCTAAATAATACAAAATATGATAGGAAGAAAGGCATAGGCTCGTGAAATTTCAGAGGATCGGCTAGTCTCTCATAAGTCAATATACCCATTTTGTACAGATCAACAAAACTTCTGTTTATTGAGCCAACTAATGATATTACATAACTGGTAAATTCCTATTAGAAGGGGATGCCTAGAGCAAGATGTGATCAAATGTTTGTTCAGCAAGGATTCTCTCAAATGCAGTAAGGTAAACTGCAAATGAGTCAATGTCTATATGTACAGTAAAATTGAAAGTAAAAAAATGTAATCGGGTTAAGACTGTGGAGAAAAAGGGAGTTTATAAAATTGTGAGGGTGAATTGGTAAGGGAACAAAAAACATTGTTTCTATGTCATTCAGAAGGGAGATATAAATAAAAGGTATCTGCATCTAATTATAGTTTTTTTTTTTTTATTGGGTGGGTTGGGAGGGAGACTTTGGATGGCTGATACTCAGAAAGGCTGGGGAGAATTCAACACATTTATTCCCCACTGCAGTTTTGTTTGGACAGTTTAGTAAACAAATGGGCAACTGCATTTTCAAATGCCAAAGATGGGAAGAATATAGACTCTCTTTCAATGTTCCATGGGGTATAGTTTACTTCTAACTAACAGGATAATAAAACTAACCTCCTCATATATTCAAGCATGCCCGGAAGCTGAGATTCTTTATCTGTAAATGATTCAACATTCATGGAGAGTGGCCTTATAAAATATCCAATATCGGGCCACAACTTGATAGGAAATTTCTTCCCATTGCAGCATACAGCCAACTTGAGAGGCAATAGGTGATGATAAAAACGAACTTGTAGAAGTTTCTTTTCTGTCCGACCGGGATCAAGAGATGCAATCTCTTCCATAGGAATCATCGTTGGCACATCAGCAGATTTAGAACTGAGTGGAAAAAAAAATGTATCTCAATCTACCAAGTGAAAAGAGGAGAATAACAACAAACATGGAGGTATTGAAAATTAAAGCACCTTTCATTCGATTCCTGTTCCTGCCTTGAAAAGTACAGATCTCCATTGAACTCTTCATCTACCACAGCAATTTTTGTCAAATGTTCATCAGACTGGTTCATGAATGAAACTTCAATGCACACTAGCAATGGTGATATGCTTGAAATCTCTGAAGAATAAGAATAATCAACTCTCAAGCCATTTTGATTTACAGGATCAAGGAGACTGTGGACTTTAGGCTTTACAGTTCCACCAATATCCTTAACAGAGACTCTCGCTGAAGATAGTTGTCTGGATCCTTGAGTGGATGAGCTCGATTCTGGATTCCCAGGCTGTTCATCCAGCCAAGTTTCCAATGCTGACTTGGACATCATATCCACCAAGTCCATTGGCAACGAATTGGAAGTATTTTGCCATGCATTTCCAACTGATTCAGTGACACCATTGCCATCATCTGAGAGATGAATAAGTTGGTTGCTCACCCCAATGCCTTCATGGCTGATTAATGAAGATGCACGATGATTGTTTTCATTGTCATCACGTGCATAGCCACTCACTTCACTTGCAGTTGAATCAACGATAGAATTCTCAGAATTGTAGCCACTTTCTTCTTCTGAAGATCCAGATAATGATTCAGGCTCATCCGACTCAAATGAGTCACGGTTAACATTTTTGTCCGCTAATATTTCTACTTCTTGGACAGCCTCCAATCTGGTATAAAGATCACTTTCAAGCAGACTGCCGGGTTTTGGAAGAGACTCATATCCTGGAGCTGCATGAAGAACTATCTGCGAAAGGGAACCAGGAAGATAGAACCGTTGATCATTCAATACAGAAGATTTCCATTTTGTTTTCCCAGTGAATATCTGTTCCAGAAGATCATGCCATACATCATTACGCAGCAAGAACGAAGTGCCTTCCTCTGAGCATGTAGTAGTAATGTGTCCATGTAGAAGCTTCATTATTATACGAGCACGATCACGAACATCATAGTTCAAGTCGTATTTAGCTACTTCAATGATATAGGTTAAGCTTTTTTTGAATGTCTGAAGATCTTCACCTTGAGCACACACTGTAAACTGGGATAGAAAAATATAAGCAAGGACATGTTAGAATTTTTTTTTCCCCATGAACAGACTCCAAATCAAGAAAGAATAATAAACCTTGACATTTTTTTGTTGAAGAGAGGTGGGTCAACACCTGCACTAATAATGAAATTAAGAGGAAGCTCCTAATGTAGAAGAGAACTTAAATACTTAGTCTCCAAGTTCAAAATAAATATCCTTGTACCTCAGTGCCAAGAATACTGGGGGAGATTATCATATATAAAGCTTGCCATCTTAAAATACATACACACTTATATGTGGTTGATGAATCAAGAAGACTTATGACGAAGACATACAGAGCAAAGTGGGCCCCGCAGGAGGACCACACCTGTCAAATGTGTAACAATGGCGAGGAAACAACAAAGCACATCATAGTTCTTTGTCGATGGTGAGACAAATCTGGAGGATGATCAATGTGATGATGGGTCTAGATGACAATTTCTCCTCTTTGGAGAGTATGTGGGAAGCAAGTAAGAAGCTAAGGGTCCGTTTGGTTATATGTACTTTGAATTTCTATGGAATTTATTTTACATGGATAAAAATTTTCAAGAAAATGAAAACCAATTTTAACATTTGGTAGTATTGAAATTATATTACAGAAAATTATTTCCACTGTTTTTGTGAAAAACATTTACATGAAATTACTTTCTAGTGCTTGGTTCTAATTTTTTTTTTTTTATTGTTCTAAAATTTTGAGATTTCATTTCACCTTAAATATGCAATAGTATGTGTAATTTCAGGTCAGTAGGGTTTGTCTTAGTATATATCTCTTTACTAAGACATACACTAATGAATGGTTGGCTGCTCTTTATTTCGTATTCTAACTATTGTGTGCACCTTAGGCATTCTCTTTGTTTTGAATAAAAAGGCAGGATGCCTACCTTCATTTCAAATAAACAAATCAAGTGAACACCTTATATTTGGAAGGCAATCAAGCAGTGATGGTAGAGCATGTAGCCAGCGAGGAATGAAGGCTTGTTTCAAAAGAAAAAATTTAACCAAAAATATTCGGGCGGCAATCAAGGGGCTACTTGGAGTTTCTGTGAGCTTCATCCATTCCGTTTTGGGGACTTAAGAGGAAAGGGACATAAATGTAAATCACATGTGCTCTTTTTCTTTTCTTTGATTTTTGTTTCCTTTGCTTGCAAATCAATTCTCCATTTTGTACAAGGGGAGACATCTTTTTAATAATGAAACTCCGTTCTTATATTTTAAAAATATATTAAGCCCTTACCAACTAAAGAATATTATTACCTTAGCTGCTAAGTTAAGAATCTGATGTTTTGTTTCCACCTCCTCTGAAGCAAAGCTGCAAGC
This sequence comes from Acorus gramineus, assembly GCA_030737835.1. Lineage (NCBI taxonomy): Eukaryota > Viridiplantae > Streptophyta > Magnoliopsida > Acorales > Acoraceae > Acorus > Acorus gramineus. Next base: position 3,300,822 of record CM060854.1, read on the forward strand.
AAGATACTCGAACACAGATAGTGCCATCCTCGGGATAATCTGGCCAATAGAGCTGTACTCCCCCAGCATCCATACAATAATAGCACGTGCAACGGGCACCTTAATTACGTCCAAAAAACGAACTAGCTGAACAATCACCTTCATATACATAAACAAGGCAATACAGGATTAGAAAACAAAAAAAAGGTAAAAGTATATAATATAAGAAAATATAAAACATGCAAACTTCAAGTTCTTCAGTACCTATTATCTGTTTAAAATTATAAGTGGAACAAACTGAACCAGGAACAACAGCTTTAGGGTCCAGTGAAGCCATCTGAAATCTTACAAAAATAGCTAGGTAGCATTTTTATTCTTGAAGCAAGAAACAATAGATCTAATTAGGTCCAAATTTGGTCATAGATTGGTGTATGCTATGTTGGCCAAAAATCCCAACATACCACATAGGTATCATATTGATAAATTTTTTGTTGTTATTTCTTACATAGGTTTTATGGAAAACATCCTCCATGCTCACTCGTTAAAGCAAACAAATGACAAATGAGGTAATGCAGCGAAATATCAATATTATTGGGGTAGCAAAATTAATTTAGAAATTGAATAGTTCTATAACGTCATAATGTCTGCTTTCCTTTTCATCATCATGATTATTGCATGCCAATCAAAGAAAATACTACAGCTGGAGTGGTGCTCCATAAGACCATAATCTATGATAATTGCATGACCGTAACATCAGGATAATATCTGTCCATATTTACCAAAAATAAGGGGTTTCAGAACACATAGGCTAAGATGGAGAAATATAAGAATCACCTTCTTGTAAGTGGTTGGGTTTTGCTTTATAATAATTCTGATGGACATGACAGCTTGGACCAAAACTCCTGCCTCCCCCTCTGACGAGCACGAATCACTGACGGAAGACACTGTTTCAAGATAAGACAATTCAACAAGCAAATTCATAGATTTTCATATTAGAGAAAGAGGAATTGATACAAACTTTGTCTGATCAAAGCCAAAAGAGCATCCAGGCAAGTCTGAGCTACAGATGAAAGTCTTCGAGCACATAAGCCAATAGCATCAACTGTGCAAGTAACAAATCTCGTATCTGGATCTTTAATGTAATCCTAGCAAAACCACTAGACAAGCACCCGTTAGTAGATGGCCTATGAAATTTTCTCACAAGGAAATCACTGTTTAAATTAATGAAACAGTTCACCAGAACATAATATTTTGTATCACTAACTAATTAAAAATTGGGTAAGCTGAAATGAACCAAAATAATGCCAAAAGAAAAGGAAATATCATTAGAGAGGTATATAAATGTATAAAATTAAATAATCGTGCATTCAAGATAGAGTATGCATAGCATAATTGCAAGTGCAGTACATTAAAATTAGCCACTATCCTGTAACCAGCTCAATCAATATCAGCAGTCAGCACAAAACAATGGTAATTGTATGAATAGAAAAGAATCAGTAAGGCCAATTGCTCCTTTTTTCTTTTCTTTTATTTTCTTTAAACTACAAGAACAAGGAAGCTAAGAGAAAAAGAAAAAATAAACAAGAGGGTATATAAGATACATCCCCAATACAAACAACAAAATTACATGGACCCAACCCCTCATTCAACAAAGAGCAAAGCTCCCAATGATATAACAAAATGGCCAAGTGTTCATTATTATTACCTTTCACTTAATGATCCTCACAATAAAAGACAAGATATAAAAAAATCATCATGAGTGTAGATAAGTACATCTAGATCATCATATAATCACCAAAAATAAACATGCAAGAGACATCTAGTCAGACGGCTCTAACATTCAAATGAGAAGTTCAATACACAATTGCTTTCACTCGCTTGCATAGGTGATGCTATAATAACTATTTAGAGTATAAGCTTCAATATCGAAAGTAAGTACCTGGAACTCCTGAAAAATTAAAGGAACCGACGAATCGTCAGCAATAATTGACAGTATTTTGAGCTTCAGTGTCCTTGTTTGATATGAATCTGAACTAGATGCAAAAAAATCTTCATAATAAGGTGCAAAGAGTGAAGGCACCACCTTTGCAAACACTAAAATGTTGCAGAGCACCTGTGAAAATCCAGTCATCAGTGATTTTTAGAATAAACAGTAGGTTAAACATAAACAGGATACAATTAAGCAAAAGCAAAAGCAAATACTGATAGAATATGGTCTTACATTCAAAAGATATAACTAAACTTAACAAGACAACATTCGAATAAAGGATATTTTTTGTCTCACACCTTGATTCTTCATTATAGAATCTTTGGCTTTAACAGGAATCAAATGATTATCAGAACTTTAAAAATGTAAACATAACAATAGTCCCTCCATATCGACAAAACTGAAGTTAAGTTTGCATTAATGAATTGCTGGGAGAGTTTTTAGGTGAGAAAAATCATATAACAGGGAACATGACAATGATTCTAAATTCACATTCAGCATGCCATAGCAGCTCTGAACTTATATAATTAACAACCATTTATTTGATATAACCAAATGATCTGACTCAGCAATTTTTTTTAAAAGAAAATACAAAGAGCAAGAAGAAAATCCACCGCATCAGCAACTGGTACCAAAGGAAAACATTTAGATTGGCTGGTTCGTTAATACTGTATGATGGATAGATGACCACAGAGGAGGTGAATTGTCAAGTATAATGGATGGTAACATTAAAATTTAAAAATCTAAGTTATATCTAATTAATGAGAGTACGATTAATATATTTTTTTTGAATTCTACTATATCATATTCCAATTATATGTCATTCTTGTGGTAAGTTTATTATCTCATCATATCCTTTCTAGACATCTCTATCCAGACTTTTATTCTGTCCCTCCATTCATTACAAAACCATCGAGCATTGACCTTAGTTTCTGCATTCTCTGAGCACGTCTGGTGGATGGCAAACTCTCTACATATTCAAATTACACAAGTCAATGATCTATTGCTTTGTTTCCTGCAGAAGTATCCCTAACATTCATCTGACATATTTTGTCTATTTTTTCTTAATTTGACATTTATTTTTAGCATACTCCATTTATACAATGCACCATGACAGTTAACATCTTAATTGTTATCTTAGAATCTTCCCTCTCCTACTGCTCCAAGATCACACAACAGATATCAAGAATGTTTCATTTTCATCAATATCCCACCTCTTGCTATCAAATTCCTACCCGCTGATACTAATTGAAGACCTTCTCAAACCAATAACATTATAGATATAATACAAGACATCTGTCTTTGTTCTGCGGACTTCCTGAATCTTGCAAGGGATTAACCCCTACCCTGTCTCCCAAACATACCTTACATCACTTCAGAAACCATAAATCTTTGAGGCCAATTTATTAATGGTGGGCCTCGGGGTTGAATTAGGCTGGATGTAGGAAATGACGTTTTTTTATTATTTTGGAATGAGCTATGGGTGTTAAATTGGGTTAGGTGATAGAGATTAATTTTTGTAGGCCTATACTTTTCCTTGAATTGGGGGAGGGGCCCTGGGCAGCTGACTAGTCTGCCTAGGCCCAAGGTCAACCCTGTACAACACCCCCCAAAGGCCAACAACTCTCTAGCAATAACATCAAACAAGATACCTGTGAGAGAAGCCTGATGGCCCTGATCCACGTTCAATCATGAAGTATAAAAGAAAAAGCAAACTAAAGTGACAAAACAAAAACAAAAACAAATTCACTAGATGACTTACCACATATCTCGAATCAGGTGATGACCTGAGAAGAAATAAAACTGGTTTGACAATCTTCTTGACATCCTCCTTGGAGGCCATGATCCAGTGCACTCCAGCAGCAGCAAGCACCACTGCACAATTTTGACTCCACAATAGAGGTGAAGTGCACTGCAGGAAGACCTTCACCTCATCATTTTGACTCGACATAAAATTTGCACACTCCAATATATTCTCAGTTCTGTTTTCTGTGCAACCTAGTGGTGAAGAATGCTCCTCTGATGCTTTTATATAACTTCTCAACACTGACATCTTTAAATCAGTTGAAGATATTTCATCCATTGCAGAATCACATTCATCATCGGAATGGGAGGTCCCATTAGAAAGTGAACTGAAGAAGACAGTTTCTTTCATCAGCCCATATCTTGCTGTAACATATCGTAGAAGAATCTCAATCAAGATAATTTGACCCCACTCTTCAACATCTGGAAGGGTTTCACACAACCTCCTGAAATTTCTGCCTATTATTGGAAGATTACTGCGGCATATGGCATTAAAAGCTGCAGCAGCGGCCCCAACTACTCCAGGGGAGTGGTCGCTCAATAGTACGCCAACAAGCTGCATGATGTTGTGGCATTGATGATTAAATGGATAGATGCATATGCAATAATAAAATCAGTAAAATAATGAGATCCATCTAAAATATACATGTGTGCATCTATATATGCATGTCTTATAGCATAAGTATATATACACAACGTGTGTCTATTTTTACATGTTGGTGAATATTTGTAGGTACACATAGTACCTTTCATCAAGGGAGACCATCCCACAAGATCAAAACTTGCAATCAATAGAGGATTAGAATGAATCACTGGCATCAAGATCACCATATCAAAAGACTGGCACAATTCAGTTAGCCCATCAAATTAACTGTGACATAAAGAAGCTAAAACATGTTCAGGCAGGTTGAAAGATTAAAATAACAATTTGATGGTATGGTCTTGGTAATCCACTTTAATCAATCAGCCAACTATACCATATAATTATATCACCAGTAAGACCATGTACCACAGAGCTCATACAGAGCCTGTTAGCCTTATGATGACCGCTAAATACAAGGTTTATATACCAGGATAAATTGATGATTAGATTGTACAGATCCCAATGGACCCTCAGTGACTATGATGTGTATGATATGTAATGCGAAACCAAATCAACTGCTCGCCCATTCTGTCAGTGTAATATGGTGAAGCATGTGCGGAGCTTACTGGGGATTCTACAGGTCTCGACGCCAACTTCAGGTCTTTGAAACAAATGTGGGATGCAGGTAAAAGCCCAAAAAAAGGATGAGTAGAAGTGTTAAAACTAAAAATTCTCAGATTCTGATCCCAGCAGGTATTTTGCCGGTTTGGCTTACGAGGAACCAAGTTATATTTAAAGGTGCACTTGCATCTAGAGAATATTTGGGAGACCATTCAATGTTTTATCATCGAATAGAACTAAGAAGGTGTCAAACGAAGCTTTGACATGTATGTTGTGCAATGGGGAAAATGGAACAACTAAGCATTTGTTTGTGAGTCGCTGAGTGGCCCGGATCATTTGGTTTGCTAAGTACTGTCACGGGGATGGTAGTGGACATCTTGTATATGGAGAGGATGAGGGAGGTGAGGAAAAGGTTGAGAAAGAAAGGGGTGTGGAGCGCGAAAACGAAAATCACACAGTAGTCCCAGCAGTGTTATGGTCATGGCAACCAAGTCTTTTTTTTTTTTTTTTTTTTAGAGAAAAGCAACCAAGTCTTATTCAATTGGGCTACAATGTACATGGAGATCATTTGGGAGGCTGTGGTCGGGTGCATTAAGAATTTGGGTCGGTTTAGTGCAAGAGCTAGTTGGGTGTTGTATAAACTTCTATTGAGGAGCAGTAAGCAGATGATTGTACATCTGGGGACATGGTCTCTATAAATTCTCTTCTATGTAGCACATTCGATTGTTTTGTTTATTTAGTTGTCCTCCGCTTGCATTGCGCATTTACCTCAGTTGAATAAAATTGGGGACTTGGAGTACAATGCCTACCATTTTCCAAAAACAAAAAAGAAAGAAAACAAGAGATCGCCCTTATTCTGTGCAGGGTCGAACAACGCACATTTTGTGGATGGAAAACTTGTTATCATAACCAGTGGGGTTTTCTGGTTAGGATTTTGGATCCAATAGAAACCTCTTCTGCCTGTTCAGTTGTGCTTTTCTTTGTTCTTTTTTCATCTCTCTTTTCTCATGGCATTGTACAATCGTTTTTATCAAGTACAGTGGTAGAAATAATGCCTACCAGTTTTATTCAAAAAAAGAAGCCCCTATTTGATTTGTGACTTAAGTAGTGTTTGCAAACCCATTTAAAAAGTAATTTTTCACTTAAAGCTATTTTTGAAAATAAATTCCCATGAAACATAAATTTGTTAGATTTCTGAAAAGCTTCTTTTTTTCACTGTTCATCACTAAGAACTGCTTTTCAATTTCTTAACAAGCCGCAACCTTTAGGGGAATTTGGAAACACATTTGGGTTACGCTGATTCCTGCAAAAGCACAACAATATAACAAATATGTTTCCAAAGGCTACCAAATAGGAATAGGAATAATCTTGCATTTGTTCTTTCTAGTTGCAAAGATAAAAACCCAGATAAGGTTTATCCCTATTCGTATAGTAACAAATATGTTTTCAAAATAAAGAGTGGAATGAGGCATAGAATATTAGTTATTCATGTTCTCACTATTCGGCTAGGATGGATTAAGGGTGCAACTTGGGTGGGTTGAATCCGATCCAACCCAGACTTGTGGGTGGTTTCGGGTTGTGATTTTCAACTATCACGTTGAGTTTGCCCTGAACCCAAGATAACTGAACCTAATTCGGGTCAGGTATAGGTTGGAAGTCAGGTTATGCATGCCCAATCCAACCAAAAGGATGCAATATCTAGGTTTGTGTTGTTCTTGTTAAAAATGATCTAAATATTGTTGATGTTGTCCATGGTCTCCTTCACGTACTCATCGTCCATGGATGCCATAGCCAGAGATGCATGGATCATGAGCATAAATGGAGACAATATCACAATGGTGGGGGAGAGGGTGATGTCTAATCGGCTGGTTAACTGGATGGTGGAGGATAATGTGGAAGTGGTGGAAGACGTAGTAATGGCATTGGTGGCATTGGAGATGATGGTGATGAAGTTGGAGTGATGGTGATGGAGTTGGAGATGATAATTTTTAGTTGAGGGAAAGTTGTGGCTTGGTGGTGAGTGTTAGGAGGGATGCAGAAACCATTATTTTGTGTGGGCTTCTTGTCCTCAACAAATATTGTTGGTTCAATAAGAGATCGATTGAGGAGGGAGGAAGATAGAGAGAGGAGTAGACCAAAGGAGGACTAAGAGGTGAGTGAGGGAGGTTGGAACCGGTACCACATAGGCTTATCTGCCTATCCAAATGTCGAGTTTATGTGAGTGATATCATGTCCAATGAGAAATACCACAGATTCTGTGATAGGCTCGCATAACCCAAGCCCGAACCAAACTTGGGCCCAACCCGAGCCCAACCAAAACAGTGGGTTGAAGTTCGAGTTGGGTTTGGATCGAATCTTTCCAGTTGAGTTCGAGTTCTAGTTCAGGTTCCAATTGGGGATTTTACTACAAACTTCTAACCCAACCCAATCCACCCCAATTGCACTCTTGGGATAACTAAACCTAGGTTACCATCCAAGCTCTTTAGCTCAACTTCAGCGTTGTTCTATTTCCAACCAAACAAATTATGATGTAACTTAACACTAGGTTGACAATAATTATGTTCCACCAGGCACCATGTTTTCAATCTTATTCACATTTCCAACCCAAACGGCTCATAAAAATTTAACTTGCATAAAACATATGGAAAATGTTAAAGTTAGTCATTCCTGCAATCCCTTTATCAATCCTGAAAAAGTTTTAAATTTTATTTTAAAGTACATACATTTACAAAAAGAAAGAAAGAAATGAAGTATGTGCTTGATTGAATTGAATGTATGCCTTTTGTATTTTCCTTAGTATGTACTAGGTAAAAGGAAATTGGGGACTATAAAAGTGACTAAAGCATTCGCAAGTATGCCACACAATAACAACTAGATAGAAGACAATCCAAATTTGATCACATAGACGTAAATCCACAACTCACCTCCTCAAGATCAGCCGCATTCTGCTCGCGCTGCAAGTCATACAACTTGGGAATAGCATTCGCCGCACACTTTCTCACATATGGAGATGGATCTTTAGCGCACTTCGTCAGGGCCACCAGCACGAGAGGGGCGATCACGTGGAGGCGGATCCCCGCCATGGCGCGGAGGGCCCAAGCACGAACCAACGGGTTCAGATCTGACAAATCCTTCTGGAAGCAGTTGATCGACAACAGAGCTTCACTCGGACGCCTAATCCAAAAACAAAACAATCAAAATGTGCAAAAAAAATTCACAACATGTGCGGATACCAAATTCAGACGTACTTTTGGGCGTAGTGAAGCAGATACAGATACACGAGCTTCTTCACCTCCAGCGACGGCGACGCCACGTTTTTCACGACCTGCGAAGATCAAAGAAGGCGATCAGATCGGATCAAGACGAACATCGATGAATCGGACGGATGAGGATTGCCGGACCTGGGGAAAGAAGTTGGAGACGTCGGCGCCTTGGGCGATGAGGGCGAGGAGCCTCTTGAGGGCCTCGACGACCTCCGAATCGAACTTGCTCTCGAGCAATGGAGGGATGCTGACGTCGTCAGGGTCGTCGTAGAGGTGGGCGTCGGTGCCGATCCGGAAGACCAGGCTGGAGGCCCTGGTCAGGCTCTCCGCCGTCGCCCCGAATTGGGGGAACATCGGATCGATCGATCGACTTGGGTCGAGGTTTCGGTTTTTTTGTTTGAGTTGCTTCTCTTTCTTCGGCTTTGATCGATCGATGTGGTTTTGTTGAAGTGAAATGAATACCTGTATAGTGTATACCTGTTTATCTAGTAAGATACATATATTTCATTCATTTTTTTATTTTTTATTTTTAATTCGTTTAAGTGAAATGAATGAATGAATACATGCTATGTTTTGTTATATTTTTTTTTTTCCTAGAGATACATGTTTCATAAGGTATTTAATCAAAGATTAAGTCCTTGTTTGGGATCGCGTTATGAGACACGACGTCAAGGAAATCAGTGACGTGGTATTTTCAGGCATTGCAAACGTATAAAAAAAAATGCCAACACAGACGCGCACCAAGAAGGAAGTCTCAAACACGGCCTAAATCAAGTAACCCATTTATTTGGTTAATAATGTCTCATTTGCGGTTGTAACTCATAATGAAGACTACTGATTTGGGAAAAATAAGAAAAGCGATTGAAAAATATTGTTTTCAATTTTTTTTTAAAACGTGAGCTAAAACAGCCTACTCATGAAAGAAGAGGTTGTGCCATCGCAGAAACGTCAAAAGCGTCGGTGGTGGTGTTACTACAATTTTTTTCACTACAAAATATAGATGTTCAACTCACTGCAGATCCAAAAGGGGTCTAAAGGTGAATAATGGAAGAATAAAGCTGATAGGCTTAATTGTCAATAATCATGTTTATTTATGAATAAACTGTTAATTATGTTTGAGATATAATTGTAGTTTATTTTTACTCATTCATAAATTTTTTTTTTTTAAAATAGAGTCTGATTAGATAAATATAAAAGACAAATATATCAAAATTTAAAAAAAAAGTATATGAACCAAACAAAAAAAAATCTATTCTCATTTATCCTTGTAAGATTATTTTTATAGTCAGATAAATTGTTTACATCAAATCAGGGTGTGAGGATTTTATTTCACTGAACAAATTATATATTTGAGGTGTTAATGGACTAGGAGGAGTTTCCCCTCTTGACAGGCTGGAATCTCACCCCATTTTGTTGGATCTGGAAGGGAAAAGAAGGAAAAAAAATGAATTGAGAGAGAAAACAGACAGGTTAGAGAAAGGAGGGCGGAAGGGATGTTGAGGGCAACAAAGTCGGCCGAAGGTGGTGGTGGTTGAAGGAGGGCGACTAGAGGAGGAGGGAAAGAGAGAGAAAGAGAGAGCATGGGATGGCTGCAACGTCATGTTTTTAATTCCAAATGCATGTTGTATTCTTATTAGTTTTTAAAATACAATACACATCATCTAGTGAGTCGTGTATTATTGTAAAAAATGAAATATACATTCTTAAATGAATTGTCTAAACTTCTTTATCCATTGTGTTAAAAATTGTAACATAAACCTATGAATTTATGTTAAAAAAGCCTGTCACAATCGACCATTTTACAATCACATTCACCATTCAATGCATATCTTTAGCTACCTATAAATAACATTCACGGAGACAAAGTGTATACTTCTTTTTTTACATATTCAATTAAAGGGTTTATATAATTCAAATGAGTATATATTTTATTTTTATAAAATTATGTATCTATAAGGTATATCATTTTTTTATCGATAAAAAGGATGTGCTCCGCATTTGGAGCTGAAAAATGGAATTAAGTTTACATTCAATTAATCCATCTTACAGTTTTAAATACAGTCCGTTCGTGTTCATTTTTTTAAAAATCATATACTTTATTTAATGAAATATGTATTTTGATAAAAATATAAAATATATAATCAAATAAATTTAATGATATTATAAAATTATTATTTTTTAATAAAATAAATATTTTATTATAGCGAGTGGAAGGGCAATCGAGATACATGAGAATCTGATTGAGGTTGTAAAATACACTGTGCATAACATAGCTCTTCTTCAAGTTGTTTTTTCTTTAAGATGACAAGAGTCAATTAACTCATGTCTTTAAAAATTAGCATGGCTTATGCGCAAAGATGACACGCATAAATAAAAAAAAATTTAAATTTTTTGTTTTTTACAATAACAAAAAATTTAAAACAATAAAAAGAAGATTAGCATGACCTTGTGCGAGGATCACACGCACGAATCTGGAAATAGTCCAAATTTTTTTCCATAAAAAAAAATTGACTGTTGATAAGCTTGTCAATTATCTTAAAAAAATCTGAATCTGATCAAAATCTGTATCCAAAAAATCAGAAATATCTGATATTCGAAGATTCGGAGTGCATATATGGATATCAGTCTATCCGATCAGAAAAATATCTGTATCTGACATATATTATAAAAATATATATTTATATTATATATTGCCCATATTGTTATCTTGTATGATTAATTACAATCATAATATATTATAATACTATTAAATTTTTAATGTATGATATCTGAAAGAGATAGTAAACCTTAAAGTCTCAATTTTAATTTTAATATCTTTTTAAAATATTATTTAATTATCTAAATTGATGTTAATATTCAAACGTGTTAATTATCTAAAAAAATGTACAAAAAAAAAAATATTTCGATCACTCGACACGTACGCAGCTGATGCAACACGTGAACTTCAACGAAGAGTCGAGATAAAAAAGACCGAGTGATGAGAGGGAAAGAGTCCTTAAAGAGAGAGAGAGAGAGAGACCATTGAAGGAATGATACTTCTGTAGACATGCACGGTGCAGCCTCTCCAATTCTCTCCACCTGACACCAATAGCTCTCTCTCTCTCTCTCTATATATCTTACTCTCTCACGGGGACAATTAGGGTTTCTCTCAGTCGCCCTTCGAACGACTCCTTTGGGGGCTTCATCTCTGGAGGTCCAACATGTCAAATGAGGTATTGTTCCCCACTTCCTTGGCCCTATCTTTCCCTCTCTCATACGCATTTTGTTTCACTGTCGATTGATGTTGATTTTGTTTTCTTTGTTTGTTGTTTTTGATGTTTTCACCGATGAATGCATGTTTGGTTCGTATGTGGAGCGTGTTTATGGTAATCTGTTAATCTTTGGTTCCTTACTAGTGTTTTTCCTTTTTTATCTGCGATTATGCATTTTTAATTGTTCTTTTGATCTTGTTTAATCTGCATTGTGTTTCTGTAACATTCATTTTCAGTTCTGATATGCGTGTTTCTTCGTGTGCCTTTGAAAGATTTGGGGGAAACTTGGCCTGTTGGATCCATTCATTTGGTTGTGTTATAGTCTATTAGTTGACGGCTAACCATTTCTGTTTACTGCATTTTTTTTTTGTTAACCCCATTTAAGCAAGTATAACTATGTCAGAGTGAATAAATTTGTTTTTCCCCCAAATTAGTACGCCGCCCGCCCATGAATTGATTAACTACCTCATATTGTGGTCAAAGATGGTGAGTATTAGAAGCCCGTAAGCGGAAAAGTCTATGAATTTCTGCATATGTAGCTTATTATGAAATATTGATTTGTATTATGGTGTTTCTTATATTGTTGGTTTAATTGCTCTCTTTTATTCTGAAGGAAATGGATTGCAGTTCGGAAGATTCGGAGTCTAGTGAGTCTGAAATGGAAAAAATTGAGGAGAAGGTACTTGCGCAATTGAAAGCCGACAGTTCCAAAGTGAAGAATCCAAATGGAACTTTCCGGTGTCCTTTTTGCTTGGGAAAGAAAAAGCAGGATTATAAATATAACGAGCTCTTTCAGCATGCCACCGGAATCGGGGCATCCAAGAAAAGGGGTAAAGAGAGGGCGCCCCATCTCGCTCTTGCTACATATATGAAAACAATGTTGGCTGATGAGGTTGGACCATCACAGCTGAAGAACATCGTTCCCAAACCACCTCCTCCCAATAAATTTCTTCACAAACCACTTCCCACCAATTCTGATGAACCTAATGGGGAGGAGAATTTGGAGCCTGAAAAGGAAGAGCTATTTGTTTGGCCCTGGACGGGAGTCCTCGTGAATGTACCGACCGAGCGGAAGAATGGGAAACAAGTGGGCGAAAGTGGTTCCAAACAGAGGGACCAGCTTTCGAGGTTTCATGTTTTAAAAGTCACACCTTTGTGGAACTACCAAGGTCACACCGGGAACGCAATTGTGGATTTCAACAAAGACTGGGTTGGATTTAAGAATGCCTTGGATTTTGAGAATTACTTCAAAGTAGAACGTCATGGGAAGAAGGAATGGTGCAACGAGGGCAAGGAGCATGATGCAGGCATCTACGGATGGGTTGCCCGGGATTATGACTACAATTCGGTTGGTCCCGTTGGTGACTATTTAAGAAAGAACGGTGACCTAAAGTCAGTGAATGACCTCAAGGAAGAACGGGAAAACAAAAGTAACACTCTTGTTGCTCATCTCTCGAAAACCATTGACGAGAAGATTCAGTCATTTATTGAGTTGCAGGGAGAGTACAATGCGACCAGTTTGAACCTCACTTGGACAATGGAGCAGCAGGAGAAGATGCAGCTGAATTATAATGAAGGTGAGTGGCCCAAAAGCCCTTATCGTCCAGTACACTTGCCATTTGTGTATATTGTGAGGTTCTTGACTGCTATTCTTTCATTTCTTGGCCAATGCTATTATTTCATTTCTTCTTTTTCTTGGGATCTGGTTGTAATTTGTGAAGCACTATATCTGATTTTCTTTTCGAAGGCATTGAATATTACTTACCTGCAACTGCATCGACACTAGGGTGTAATGATGAACCTCTAAACTGCACATCTAGCTGTGCTTTGTCCCCTAGACTTGAGGTTTTTGTATCTCAATTTGGATTTGATAATTTAGTTTATGAAGTGTTTGAAAAGTGAAAAGGGCATGTTCAACTGAAGTTTCCTTTGAGTAAAGAAAAAGGTGCCGCTCAAAGGTTGTTTAGACATTTTTTTCACAGGGTACAACTGCCCAAGGGAAAATCTCCAAATTGTTTAAACCACCTCATGAAAGTGGACTACATTGAATGTATTGAAGAGTACCATGTCTCATTTACCGGCATAATGATAGTCTCTTAAACATTCAATCCCTTTTGTGATATCTACATTGCTCTACACCTATTAAGTTTTCTTGATCTGCCATCAAATTTTAACATTAAGGTATTTTAATAGATTTGTATTTATTTACTATTTCCACAGTTATGGGTTCAGTCAATGTCTGTTTGGCATATTTCAGTTCCTTACAATGCCATTGAGTGTGAAACTATTGAACCTTATAACGGATTTCCACTTTTTTTTTTCTTCTGACAACTAGCCATTCACATTCTCCTCTGAAAATTATCATAATGCCCCCTTTTTTTGCAAGCAATTACCGAACCTCTCGATGATTCTTCCCAAGGAGTTCAGATGTTCAATTGTCAAATTTCTTCCGCCTGGTGACTGAACTTTTCATTTGGTGAAATACTCATGAAAGAAGCAGAACATATGAAATTGATCTTTCACACTTGATAGGATCATCTCAATCTTATGGTTATTGTAACAAAACTATAAGATGATTTAGTCACCCAACCATTTATGTTGATTCACAAGTCACAACCTTCACTATGGATTCCATAGATGTAACTGATTATGCAATAGAGTAAATTTTAAACTGCATTGATGTAAATGGAATGTGCTAAAACTCAATATTCTACATGTTGATGCTTTTCACTCGAATATTTACCCAATCATAGTATTCAAAATGTTGCTATGCTATAGCATCCTTTGAGGGTGTTTTTGGAAATTGATTGTTAACTGGTCCAAGAAATAATGTAAGAGTAGATTTAGGTCTCGACTTCACCATAATGCATTCACCGTCCAATAAAATATAGCCAAAGGTAGTTGCTATGTTCCAATTTTTTTTTCTTAATTAATGCAATCAGTTATAATCGGTCATCTACCCCATCAGGCAATTCCAGCCCCAAAAGACCCTGGGACATTTTACTTTGTTAAATTAGAAGAAAAGTCAATACTGTATTCTTATTTTGGGATCACACAGATATGATTTGCTAGATGCGCTCTCTTTTTCCCCACAGAAATGCAAAAGGTGCTACGCCTGGCTCGTGAGAATACTCGGAGATTTATCGAAGAAAACCAAAGACTCAAAATGGATCTGGACACTCATAGGAAAGAGCTTGAAATGCGCCGCAAACAACTGGATAAACAGGAAGCCCGGGATGAAGCTGAAAGAAAAATTCTTGATGATGAAAAAAAGAAGGTACCTGTTCAAACGAGTTTGATGCTTGCAATATGATATTGAACCACAAAATCCAAATGGTTTCATTAGATGTGTTGTTGAGTTACTGAACCACAAAATCCAAATGGTTTCATTAAATGTGTTGTTGAGTTAAAGGAGTGCTATAGAAAAATCAATGCCTAACTCTGGCAACCTTTGTTATGCAACTCTGGATTAATATGGCCCTTTGGAATTGAAAGCTTCCTCCTGCTGTCTTTGCATTCTTATGGATTCCACGTCAGTCACCATCATATATTCTGTAACCCAAGATAAAAGGTGTATAAAATGAATTGAAACTAGTTAGATAAATTATCACCCTTATCCAGTGAATGGGCTTTTGCAGCCGTTTAAGAGTTCATTGTACTTTTGATGGTTTTTATCAGTTGAAGAGTGGTGCCGCATGTAAGCCCACAGCAATCTAGCTACGACAACTTTCTTCTTAGAACTGATCGCATGATGTAAAGAACCAAGGATTCATACTAGTCCATGCATCAAACATTGTTATTCATCCATGGAAACAATGTACCTCGTGGGTGAACAAAAACACTTGGATGAACCTGACAGTACATGAAGCATGAACCTGCCAACACTTGACATAGTCTGGTTTTCATTGTACTGGACCACCAAAAATTAATAAATTATTGGGTTTGCCGTTAATTGCAGGATTGCAGAATTCTTTCTGCCCACATTTTCACCTTTCCTCTATTATTATGTTAGTATCTTTTCTAACTTGTCTTTGAGTCATGGGTGATGTAGTTTGATGGAACTTGTGGGTCAAAGTTGAAACTGTTACATGGATAATTGTTCAGTGCTCATCCTGAAGCAGATAGGTCACACATCATGAACATGTGAATTCATGGTGAATCAGTTCAAGATAGTGATGCTTATTCATCTTCTTCTTCTTTTTCCTGTTTTTCTCTTTTAAGCCATATTACCGGGATCCTTCATATTAGTTCAAAGTTTCCCAAAATTGATCCAGAATCCAGTTCTTCTCATATATGTCTGGGTAACATACTAACGTGGCTTTTAAGCAAGGAGTTCAAGATAATTTGCTGAAAGGAAGTTATATATTAACATTAGCATTTGTTGTAGTGGCTAATTTGTAAAGACTCTTCACACCTTTTTTTTCTTCTACTGATGACCTCACAGAATGATCACTCACTTGAAATGGCAATGCTGGAGCAGCAGAAAGTTGATGATAATATCTCAAAACTGGCTGAAGAACATAAGGTTTGTTATTACAGTGTGGTTTCAACTTTCAATCTTTTAGGAGTCATGAATACATAAGCATCTTCACACTTTGTCTCACATATTTATCCGACTGTAATACAAAATGGCAGAGAGAAAAAGAGGCTACCCACAACAGAAATCTCCAGTTAGAAAAATATATGGATGCTAAACAAAATCTAGAACTGGATATAGAGCAGTTGAAGGGGCAGTTGCAAGTTATGAAGCACTTGGCAAATGGTGATGATTTGATGGTTCAGAAAAAAATGGAAGAGATGGGTGAGCATCTGAAAGAGAAAATGGAAGATATGGAGGATTTACAGTCGCTCAATCAAACTCTTGTCATCAAGGAACGCTTGATCAATGATGAGCTGCAAGAAGCTCGCAAAGTGATAATTGAGGTAAGTATTTTATTTTTTCCCCTTAGGTTGGGCATCTCAATTTACATCTCATTTTTAATTGAATCATGGTAAGAAGTATACTGCAACTTTTAGAGTGCTGCATCCATAATTTCTATTTGTTATCTCGATTATTTGAATCTCTTGTAAATAGTGGTACTCTTGTCATTTATAAATAACAAAAGTTGGTATTTATGAATTCATGATCATAAGCTCAATGTACCAAAGCCATGTTGGGGGGCATAATCTATTTGTTTTATTTTTCTTGCTTACCATGAATATTTGTTCATGGTAATAGGGTCTGCGAGATATTCTCAATACTGGAACTTTGATTGGAATAAAAAGAATGGGTGAGCTGGATGAGAAACCTTTCCAAATGGCTTGCAAACGTAAGTACGAAACAGAAGAGGCAGATGTTATAGCTGCTGAGCTATGTTCAGTTTGGCAAGAGGAGATACAGAAACCGAATTGGCACCCCTTTAAGATTGTTGCAGTTGATGGACAGACTCAGGTATGACACCAAGATCTTTGATAGCTTCTCTACAATTATGAAACTATTAAAAATGAAAAAGAATTCAAAGTAATAATTTTTTCTAAACACGGGCCCATCAAATTCAATTATTCCTCATTTCAAATTCCTCCTAGTTGCTTATTTTGGGTAATGGTGATATTATTTTGTTAATTTACACACTTGAGATATATTACTTATGTTCATATACATATCAATTGTGTATCTCAGAATGAATTACTTTCATAAATGCTTTATGTTGGTTTTATCTCCTTCCTTTTGTATCCTATAAAGTACATTGAATCGAAAACAGGATTTCTTTTTTATCCCAAATTTTGACAAAATAAGGAAAAGATCGATAAGCTTTTATTCCTTCAAATGGGGATACTGATCCTCAAAACCTTATCCTCTTGCTGAAAGAGGAATTAGATCTTCTGCAAATTCTACTATTTTATGTCTTTATGAAAATTATCATGGAGCATGTTGTTGAACTGTCCAGGAAATAGTCAATGAAGATGATGAGAAGTTGAAGGAAGTGAAGAACGAGCTGGGTGATGATGTGCACAATGCCATAACTACAGCATTACTGGAGGTGAACGAGTATAACCCCAGTGGGAGATACGCTGTTCCCGAACTGTGGAACTTCAAAGAAGGCCGAAAAGCGACATTGAAAGAAGTTGCTCAGTACATAATAAGGCAATGGCAGTCTGCTAAGCGTCTGCTAAGCGGAAGAGGTAAATCAAAGGTATATATACAAACCCTCAATCACTAATTAATAGAACCTTGGCTTTCATATTATCTTTGATATATTCTCTTGTTATTCTATATTTAATTGTTGTCACAGATGATTGGTAGAATGCCTGAACAAGATGCGGGCGATGTTCGGAGGCTGAAACAAAAGGTAACATTAACATGACAGTAGTGCAGGAGATATTGCAAAGTTGTATGTAATTAGCAGGTTACACTAATTCTAGTAGTATGTGCTTCATAACCCATCTGGGTTCAAAAATCATGTATTGTTTTTGTGGTGGGTTGTGTACTGTGATCGTGCTCGTAGAGAATGTAATGTTTCAAGACTCTTTTTAGTGACTGTTGAAATCACCTTGTATGGCCTTCTCCAGAGGCTAGTATATGTAAAGGGTGTTGATGCACTCTACCAATGCTACAGTTTTCCCTGAAGATGAATAGTCACCTAACTCAATATATGAATTATTCTACTCATATAAAATAACACAAAAATAAGGGGGGATTGGGAAAATAACTGTTTATTTTGTAAGTATAAAATTTGATATTCATGTATGGATAAGTTAATACAAGCCTTGATAATTATTGTATGAGGGATTGCAATTATTTATAATGGTTTATTTATGTTAGTAGATTCATTCTGTATCATTTTTAAAAAGAATTATCTTAACTAATTGTTAACACTCTCATTATATATATATATATATAATATTAAATAAAATACAAAATTGTTTAATAATAAAATGCTAAAAAATGTGCTATTATTATTATACAAGGATAATTTTATATATATAGACACAATTATACATTATTTTGTATTATTAAAATAACGACGGATTAATCCACAATTAATTCCCGTCTAGATGATTGATTCCTACCCACCTAGCGTTTTTTAAAACATTGGTTTCTATGGTATCTGCACCGCAAAATTCAACGGTTCAGCTCACCACGGATTCAAATCAGAACCAAAGAGTGAATAATGGATGAATAAAGTTGATAGGTTTAATCATCATTAATCATGTTTATTTAGACTAAATAAATTGTTAACTACGTTTGAGATATAATTATAGTATATTTTTACTTTTTCAACAAAAATAAAAAAAATGAGTCTAATAAGATAGATATAAAAGACAAAAATATCAAAATTAGAAGTAGAAAAAATAGGAACCAAACAAAAAAATTATATCTGTTCTCATTTATCTTTGTAAGATTATTTACCTAAAATCAGGGTGTGTTGATTTTATTTCTCTGGACAAATTATATAGTCAGCTGTCTTTAGACAAATTATATAGTGAGGTGTGGAATGAGCTAAGGGGAATTTTTCTCTCCCGACCAAAGGCCGGAATCTCACCCCATTTTGTGGGATATGGAGGGGAAGAGAGAGAGAGAAGAATTGAGTGAGAAAAATAAAGATTAAAGAGAGGAGGGAGGAAGGGAGGCGGAGGGCGATGAAGGGGTTGAAGGATGACGGTAGGAGCCGGGGGGGGGGGGGGGGGGGGGGGAAGAGAGTTCTATTTTCAGTCCCAAAGCAACTCGTACTCTTAAGACTGATTTGGCAAGATGATAAATTGTGGGGTAAGATGTAATTATAGGGATAAGTAAATGGGAGAACAACTTATCCCTATTTGATATAAAAAATAATCGAGATAAATTGTGGTTGGTTGTCCCAATTTTGAAATGAAAATGATGATATTTTGTTTCACTTAAAAGGTTGAGATAGCATTTATCCCCACTTTTTGTTCCAATTTTGATAAATATAAATATGAACAAAATTGATTGATTTTTTACCCCCCAAAATTAGAACAACTTATCTTCAAAATCTTGCCAAACTAGCCCCTTATTAATTTTTTAAAAACAATATACACTATCTATTAAGTTATGTATTATTGTAAAAAAATGAAATATATATTCTTAAATGAATTGTATAAACTTATTTGTACAATGTCTAAAAAATTATAACAGAAAATGAGACTGTAAAATAGATTAAATGTAACAGCCTCATAAATTTATGTTCAAAGTTCAAAGAACACTCTACAGTGAGCCCATTTTACAGTCACATTCACAATCCAATATATCTCTTTGGTCACTTATGAATAACATTCGGGCGCATCTATCCCTACCAATCATTTCCCTTAACCCACCAATCGAAAAAAAAAATGGTATTTTTTCTGTTCCCACCAATCCGACTAGTTCAATCAGACTTGATCGTCACTTTAAATTTTGGGCGACCGGATTTGGTCGTTATTTTATGTTTTGGGCGACCTAACTTGGTTGTCATTTCAGGTTTTGGACGACCAAACTTAGTCGAACAGGGTTTATGATAAAGTTTATAATTTTTTTTTAGAAACTTAAACCCATGACGTGTATTCTCCTTGGATCCTTCGTATCACTCCAAGTTTGAGTTATAATATAGGGAGAATCAATCATTATTCTTAAATGTAAAACATAGGAATAATTTTTTTACATAAGTGAAGAACAAATTTTCAAAAGCCAGATATAAAATGTGTTTGGATCAACTGATAGGTTTTTTTTTAAAAAAATAAAAAATTCTCTTAACCATGAATTTAAACGAAGCTTAAAAATGATATATATTTGTCTAATAAGATATTTTTCTATAAAAAATTGAATTAATTGAAAGTATACCTACTTATATTTTTTCCAGTCCCTTAACTGTTGTTTGAATAAAAAATCAACATAGAATATGATGAATCGTCCGGTACAAATTTACTGACACATAAGTGGAACCTTCGAGAGAAGTCAGTTCTATTAAACTCATCAGTTCATCTCAGCCGTTCGTTCATAAATCAAATCCAATCTGGCGAAATTAATGCGAGTCCAACTGTCATTTTTCACCCTCCGAAACAACAAAAGGACCCTATCGTCTCTCTCTCCGCTCCATATATTAACACATGAGCAGATGATCTCTTGTTAATTTCAATGTTCACAGCGATCGCCTTCTGATTCTCCCTGCGAAAGGGAAATGCATCTCCTCTTTTGACTCTCTTCACCTCATCGCATTCGTTTGGTCTCCTCCAACCGATCGATTCACTCAGGAGCTCCGATTTCTACGGCTCCAACTTCGCCCTCTTCGATCTCTCCCCTCCCTCCACTTCATCCTCCTCTTCGTCTCCTTCAACCATCGCCGATGGAGGCCGCGGCGGCGCCACCATCAACGACGGCTCGAGCGCCTACTCGGCCCTCCTCCGCACGGTCCTCTTCGGCTCGGACTGCGGCGTGGTCTCCCCCTCCACCTCCGAGAGGTCCCCCGACGGGAGGCGGTCGTCCCCCCTGACCCCTCCCAGCAGGAACATATTCCGGTTCAAGACGGAGAGCCGGAGACCGTACCAATCGATCTCACCTTTTCGATGGGGCATTGCCCGGCGTGGTTTCTCCCCTCCAAGGCCCCCGGAAGGTCCTTCGGCCGCCTTTTAAGGTAAAAGGTTTTGCCTTTTGGTTTGATTTGGGGTTTTGAAGGAGAGATTTGTAATGGGAAATGTTTGCATAGGTGTTGGATGCCCGGCGTTGCAGGACGGTTTTTATTTGAATCTTGTGGATTGGTCTTCACACAATGTGCTTTCCGTGGGGCTGGGGAATTGTGTGTATCTATGGAATGCTTGCAGCAGCAAGTTTGATTTTTTTCTCCTGGTACTTTTTAATTTGGTTTTGAAATTTAGTTGTTTTTATTATTATTTTTTGTTATGGGTTTTCTTGATTAGGTGGATGTGGACTTAATTTTGATGGTTATGATATTGTACTAGGTCACCAGGTTGTGTGATCTTGGGGTGGATGACAGTGTTTGTTCGGTGGGCTGGGCGCAGCGTGGGACTCACTTGGCAGTTGGAACCAACAACGGGAAAGTTGAGGTGAGTGATATCTCTCTGAAGTTCATAGATTTGCTGGTCTTTGTTTAACTTTTTCTTTATGGATGCTTGAATATGTGGCAATTATGTATAGAGGGATATGGTCATACAAAGATCGTGTATTATTTTAACTATTAACTCTTAAACATAATCAGTTCTTTTCAATGAATTTTTTGTCTTTAGCAAATAAGGATGAAAACCGGCTGAGAAACACTTCACTCGATAGTTTTATGCATTGATATCATATATGAAGCCAGTTAGGTGCAAGCATGCACATTTTTCATTCATTATTACAGATTGTGTTTCTTTCACTTCATTAGGCCATCTATAAATATTTCACTGATGATTTCATTGTTGTCTCTATTTCACATTGTGTTGCCTGAAAATCTTTTAGTTGGATTACTTATTACTAGAGCTCTACAAGTATTGAAATTCAACTTGCTGCAGATTTGGGATGCATTATGCTGTTGGAAGATTAGAACCACAGAGGGCCACGGCCTAAGGGTTGGTGCTCTAGCATGGAGCTCATTGCTGTTATCATCAGGTAGTCGGGACAAGACAATACTTCAACATGATATTCGTGCCCAAGAAGATGTTGCCAGCAAACTCACCGGGCACAAGTCAGAGGTGTTTCATCAGATGCTTTGGAGAATCCTAGTTTGTAGCTCTTGCATAGTTTGTTTGACTTACTGCTTTGTAAACTGGACTCGTTTTGCATGCCTCCTTTGTTGTTTTCTTGTAGTTACTTTCAGCCATCAGTATCCTTATGCTTGGTTTTGTATGCATCCCTTATTATTTTTCATGTCGTCAGTGTGTCTTTGTCTTTCAGCCATCAGTATCCTTATGCTTGGTTTTGTATGCATCCCTTGTTATTATTTCATGTCATCAGTGTGTCTTTGTCTTACTGTTTTATTTTATATGATTTTAGTTGTGTTTGTCTGACAATCGTACACTGTCCAACTGTGAAGTTCTTCAAATTTTTTTCCCTGAAGATCTGACAACCATTGTGTTGATATAGGTTTGCGGGCTATAGTGGTCTTATGATGATCGAGAACTTACATCTGGTGGAAATGATAATAGGGTCAGTTGTTTTCTTCTATCTCAATATACACATGTTTCATAGATATTGAAACCAATATGTATCTTACTCTCTGCATCTTTTGTCTAGCTCTTTGTTTGGAATCAACATTCCATGCAACCTGTACTTAAATTTTGTGAACACACGGCAGCCGTGAAAGCGATTGCCTGGTCCCCACATATGCATGGTCTTCTTGCATCTGGTCGTGGTACTACAGATCGTTGCATCCGGTTTTGGAATACGACCACTAATTCCCATCTCAGTTGCATGGACACTGGAAGTCAGGTGGATTTCTCACCCATCTATAAGCTTTTCATTTTACATTGAAACATATATTGTCAATGGAGCTGTGTGATATGACGATTGTATTATATAAGTGCATCTGTTCATAACTAAATTACGTAGATGCATTATCAAGGGAATCAACCTCTCATTCTCCTTGGGTTTGAATTTTTGGATACTGTTCTCTATGCATATGATTATTTTTCAAGAAACAGAAAATTAGATGAAAATGAACAATGACATTTTAAAAATATGCATATGCCTCAACTAGCTAAATGCAAGACACCATAAAATGTTGTTCATTACGTCATCCTTCGGAGTTCTTTGCAATCATTATTGCCCATGGCCATTGCTGTTTTTCAGTTTCAAGTCACTCTCTGCATTCATTAATTTCACTTGTGCCTTCCTGAGATCTTTAGTGGACTTGTAATTACTCGTCTTCTCCTTTTTTTCAATGATTTATTCTCCCGTTTGACCATTCCAACCTTTGTTAAACACAGTTTTTTTTTAATGATACATGAAGATATTGCATGCTTCTGGAATAATATCTATTTATTTTAACAACCCCCTTCCCTTTGGGTTTTTTTTGGAATAAGGACTGGAATAGGGATAGCATAAGATCTAATTTCGTATCCCCATTTGGTTTGCTAGAATAAATGAATATCAATTTAATCTAAAATGGGATAAATGGTTAGGGTTCCTTATTTTCTGTTCTTGATGGAATTCTCGGTCAGTCTTTCTATTTGTTTTTGTTTTTGTTTCTCGTTTTTTAGTGACATAGTTTTGATCGTCAGTCTCGCTATAGTGCCGAACAAATCACATAATAGTTGCTAATCTTTCAATCTAATGTTCGTGTATGTTCGAATTAATCGAAATCGTGGTGTGGTACCTAATAATTGGTGTACTGATAGTTAAATTTCATGATCTGGAGATGTAATTCTCATATTGGAAAGAATTCTGAGTCATAGATTTCTTGCACTTCGGAAACCATGCAAACTGAGTAGCATCTGCACTCAATGTTTGTTAAAATGTATATGAGAGTCTTATGTGGGTTTGTTGTTTGGGGGAGATTTTGTCTAACCTTATCTTGCTTATTAGAATTTTTAAAAAAATTTAAAATCTATGCCGTGGCGATGATTTAGTCATTTGGTTGTTCTAATGCATATCTGATTATCTCGTTTTCCTAATATTTTATGGTTCGTGCATTTTTCCTAGAGAGAGATGGAGTCTCTGACTTCCTAGAAGCATAATTAAATGAAAATCAAAAGAAATGCCACATGAATAGGTTTTTACAAAACCCAGTCTACCACATGTTGGACAACCCTCTCCTCCTTTCAACTTGTATATGCTACCCCAATATATCTTCTCTTTGTCATCAACAGAGTTTTCCCAAAAATTCATGACACTTGACATCTTATCCACTCCTGTTTTGAAATAGATACTCATGCACAGGAGGAGGGAAGGAGGGACAAGCAATTGCCAAAGTGTCGTTTGCATTTCTGTCACTCTGCATCAAAACATGACTCTACTCCCTACTCAAATCTCTTCTGCAGTTGCCTCCATCCTGTCCCCACGTGTCTTCTCATCTCTTCCCAATGCACCTACATGAAACATATTGTCTAACTGTATCGAACTTGGTCCATATTGCAGATCTTAGACTCAGAATGGGTTCATTGTTTTTTTGGGCTACTTGAGTACTTTTTTCCTAGTGACTGTTGTAAACCATTATCCAATTCTACAACTTTGAAGGTCTAGCTAAATGTGCTCAAGTTTAGAGGGTTTAGAGGATCCATTAGAATTAGATCTTGATATTTCTGAATAATGATACAGCAGAAAAAAAGTTGAACGGCATTTGTAGTAGAAATTCATTAGGGTTTAAGGTCCTTAAAATAACAAAGGAAACATATAAGAGTGGAATTTGTAGAAGAAAGTTGAACGGCAGTGCTGCTCGGGGACTTGAGATAAGAATTCTTGGAGAACGGGATTTGTGAGGCTGAAATCCTGCTTCATGGGAATATCACTTTTTAAGTACCCTCGTCTCCATTTTTTCGAGGGGCATCAATCTATATATGTTAGTTCCAACCCTTTATTCAATAAAATATTCATAGGAATATCATCTCTCTTTCTCTTGGAAGTGCAAACTAAATAAATTGGGAGCATGTTTCCATGTTCGTTCCCTTTTATCTATATTAACATTTTATTTTGTCTTTTTTAGTTTAGTTACCAAAAGGGCTTGAAATGGGCATCAGAACAATGACACGGGGAGAGAGAGCAATTGTATACGTGAGCAGTCAATACTTAACTCAATCTCCTTTCATGCCAGCAGTAGATGCTTTCGAAGAAATTCTATTTGATGTGGAGTTAGTGCACTTTATCCAGGTAAATTTAATGAATGCAATTTTGTAATCTTTGATATAAGCTTGATCATCTCTCTGAAACTGATTTTCTTTTTATATTGAGATATATGTGCTGGTATCATGGTTCAGTGTATGGAATGCATCTTCTGTTGTTTATTTATCCTCAATTCATCATCTGCTATAGAAATAAGTTTTATTCTAGGTTCTATATTGGTCGTTATTAACTCTTGAAGTTTATTTCTCAGCTTAGAGTGCTTGTAGTTTTTACAGATGAACAGAGTTCGGGGTTGGATGTATTCTAATTTTTATTTATTTATTTATTTTGGCACAAACTGGCCACTCTCGGGACTTGAACCTCCAAGCAATGGGCCCTGCACCTGGATGCCTATCAAATGCTTTGGGCAATATCTTTCCCAATGAATGAAATTGAACAAATTCCTAATCATGTCTTTAAACCTTTCTCCAGTTCCTTTTTTTATTTGGATATGTTACCCTGGTTCTCATGCATTTACTTGTAATTTCTCTGATATATGCTGACAGGTACGAGGCATGTTAGGGGATGGACGTCTGATAAAGCGTCGGATTGTTGATGGAAAAGATAAGCCTCTTTATTGAATTCATATTTAATGTCGATGAACATCATGTCAGTGTTCATATGGCCCCGTTGCTCAAACAAGTATGACATGAACTCGATTCTGTGAAACCGCATCAGAAGTAGTCCCATTAGTTGCATGACATCTGGTGGTATAGCAATAATTCAAAATGTATTATCTGGAAGAATTTTGTAGGGAGTGTTTACTCGTTATGATTCACTCATATGTTTGATTGATCTATTATTTTGACCCCAAGTTGCATGTTGTTGCCTTAGAATGCCAATGAATAATTGATTATTTATATTATGTGGCAACTTGAAAAAATTTAAGAAGAAGTCCATAGCTTTGTATCAAATTTGATCGTCTCCCATTAGTTGAATGAGTTTGTGATACGCTTTTGTTTGCTTATAATTTGATTCCTTTTTAATGTCTGGAAATGCTGCAGGTGACTTTCCTATGGATTACCCTCTTCATGATAGTCTACTCCGTGTTCGTTATAAGGGCACACTTCTGAATGAGGAGAAGACCGTGTTCTATGAGACAAGGGTCGATAATAATGGTGAGCCACTTGAGTTCAGTTCTGGGGAAGGGCTTGTCAGTCTTTTTTTTAAATCTTTGATGTATTATTCTTTCTCTTGATGTGCTTGTTTTTTAATTTTAATCATTTAATCTTTTAAGGAGAAACAAAGCAAGGAAATCACTAGAATATATTATTCACGGTGGAATTAAAATTTATATTGCCTGTAGAAAAATGAGTGAGTGATAATGATGACTTATGGGACATATCATAATGTAAAATCAGTCTGCTTTCCCAAAATCCAATAAGACGAATGAAAACTTTGTGATGGATTTCTTGCGGCCTTAAATTGTGTTCTAATGTAAACCTATTTATTATTCTCTTCTATTGCTTTCTTAAATTATTGTGCTTTTTAGGATGAAGATGTGGGTTAAGGGTGAACGTACTTTATTTGGGATAACGGAAGTATTACCTTCCACCCACTAATTATTTTAATGAGATGTATCTAAAACTCAGAATATGAATTGTAAATGTAACATAGAGAAACTCTCACCAGCTTTCATTACTTTTTTCATCAGTCTCTCCAATTGTTTCCCCCACTTCAGTAATAACGGAAGTATTAGCCTTAAATTTATGGATCATTAATTCATAAACAGAGATTTCTTCATCTGGCAGTCTCACTTGTGTACTGTGGTTGTTTCTTTAACCTTTATGTATATTAAATTTTAACCAGTGATTTGTTGACTAGCAGATATTTCATTAGAGTTGTGTTTTGTGACTTTAACAAATTCATGCCTGCGGAAGATATATACAGTTATTTTTCATTTAAGTATATTTAAATAGTTAAGAAATCTGATTTCCTTTCCCTTCTGTTGACTATTAGGTTCCCGATGGACTTGAAATGTGCGTTCGTCTTATGTTACCCGGGGAAGTATCCATAGTCACATGTCCACCTGATTATGCATATGACAAATTTGCAAGGTCCTCCCATCTAGCCGATCAATTCTGGATGCATTGTAAGGGTTTTAAGAGATTCACAAACAAATGTCTGATTGCAGTTTTGCTATTTTTCCTCGAGCAGGCCTGTGAATGTTTCTGAAGGTGCATATGTCCAGTGGGAAATTGAGCTGCTAGGTTTTGAGATGCCAAAGGTAAGAAGGCTGCTATATTGCTTGTATTATTTAATTTCTGTAATAGTTAGGACTGGTAGCATCCTCGAAAGCCATTCTTTTAATGAAGATGTCTTGCTATAATAATTTACACCTTTAATTTATTCGTGTTATCCAGTGTTGAAGAGCTAGGATACAACAAATTAAATTTGGAACCATGTATTTTCCATTTTATAGTTGGGAAAAACTAATAGTTATTTTTTTCACTTAAAGTTTTCTTTTGTTTGTTTGTTGTTTTTATTTATTTATTTATTTTTGCATTTTATACATTTGGAAATGTATGTATAGCTCATCAATACATAATAGCTTGCACAATGGACTCTAGCATAGATGATATATGTAGGATAATGTTACTTATAACATTATGTTGGTTCAATTAGGCTACAAAAATGTCATGCATGTTAATTCATGGGGCATTTTACCATTTTATGACTATTAGAAATTTTGGAAGCAACTTGGTTGGAGGGACACATGGATCATTCAGTGAGATATATGCGTACAACATAGCAATCTCATTTTAATATATATTAAAGTTTGTGTTTCATAATGTATGCCATCAATCCGAATTAGTTCGTCAGGTTGTGCATGATCTTCATCATTACTATGCAGCATGTATAGCATAGTGATGGCTCCTCAATATCACTGGATATACTGAGCTATCTCTCAATCCTATATGAGGTGATATGGAGGACAAATATTTTGAGTCTAACCTGAATGTTGGAAGCAACTCATGCAAAGGGGGCTGACTTCTTCCCCTTGGTGAAGCAAAATACATTTCTGAATTTTCTGATTTAAGCAGTAGTAGTTACTTTTCATCTGGCCAGTCCTTGGATTGTTTATTTAGTCGATTAAAGATTTACATGATTACAATTTTTTTTTAAGACTCTTATGCAATCATGAAATTATGATCACAACTGGACTGGTTTAAACTTTCAAGAAATAATGGATGAAGCGGATAAAATAAAGGCGACAGTATGTCATCAAAACACTGTAATTATTTAATGACACTCCATCAAGTAGCCACCAAGGGACTATAGACTAAGAGTCTAATGAGTCTATGGATGAC
Source organism: Acorus gramineus (assembly GCA_030737835.1). Taxonomy (NCBI): domain Eukaryota; kingdom Viridiplantae; phylum Streptophyta; class Magnoliopsida; order Acorales; family Acoraceae; genus Acorus; species Acorus gramineus. The sequence continues at coordinate 3,329,403 of CM060854.1, forward strand.
ACTAGACATAGTAAGAGGACAAAGATTGCAAAGTCATTTGGTCCTGATTTTCTAACGTACTTTATAGAAAATGAGCCTCAAAGCTTTAAGGAAGCGATGTTCACTCCTGAGGCACCATTTTGGAAAGAGGCTATAAACAGTGAGATTGAATCCATCATGCAAAACCACATATGGGAATTGGTGGATCTTCCACCAGGAAATAAGCTTTTAGGGTGCAAGTGGATCTTCAAAAAGAAGATGAAGGCAGATGGATCAATTGACAAGTACAAAGCCAGGCTTGTTGCCAAGGAGTACAAGCAGAAGGAAGGCTTGGACTATTTTGACACCTATTCACCAGTGACCCGATTAACATCTATTAGAATGTTGATTGCTATTGCAACACTACATAATTTGGAAATACAACAAATGGATGTTAAGACTGCCTTCTTGAATGGTGTATTGGAAGAGGAGATATACATGGAACAACCTGAAGGGTTCATTGCTCCTGGACAGCAGGCTTGTTAAATTACTTTATGGATTAAAACAAGCACCGAAACACTGGCATGAAAAATTCGATAATGTAATGTTGTCGAATGGTTTCAAAATTAATGAGTGTGATAAATGTGTTTATGCAAAAAAACACTCATAATGGATATGTCATTGTGTGCATTTATGTGGATGATATGTTAATAGTTGGTAGCCAAAATGATATTATTGAGACTACCAAGAGAATGTTGACCAATAAATTCAATATGAAGGACTTGGGCTTGGCCAATGTTATTCTAGGAATCAAAATTTCTAGAACATCTGATGGATTAATATTGTCTCAATCACACTATGTTGAGAAAATATTGGAAAAATTCAACAAGAATGATGATGGTCAAGCGAAGACACCTGTAGATGTAAATCTACACTTGTCTATGAATAATGGTCAAAGCATATCACAACTAGAGTATTCTAGAATAATTGGCAATTTAATGTATTTGAGAAACTGCACGAACCCAGACTTAACCTACTCAGTCAATAAATTGAGTAGGTTTACCAGTAATCCAGGACATGATCACTGGAAGGCGATATCCAGTGATATCCAGTAGGTTCTTAGATATCTAAGATACACCCAAATTTATGGATCGCACTTCACAAGATATCCAGTTGTTCTTGAGGGCTATAGCGATGCAAACTGGATATCTGATACAAAAGACTCAAAGTTCACAAGTGGATATGTTTTTACACTAGGAGGTGCATCCGTGTCATGGAAGTCCTCAAAGCAAACATGTATTGCCAGATCCACCATGGAATCTGAATTCATTGCTTTGGAAAAAGCAGGAGAAAAGGCTGAATGGCTTTGAAATTTCTTAGAGGACATTTCAGTTTGGCCTATACATTGTGATAGCCAATCGGTGATTGGAAGGGTACAAAGTAACATCTATAATGATGGTAAGTCTCGACACATACGTTGGAGACACAATACCGTGAAACAATTGCTCTTGAATGGTATAATATCGATCGATTATATAAAGTCAAAAGACAACCTTGCGGATCCATTTACTAAAGGTTTGACTAGAGAGCAAGTGTACAGATCATCGAGGGGAATGGGATTAAAGCCTATATCCAAATAGTCATCATAATGGTAACCAACGTAGTTGACTGGAGATCTCAAGATCTAGGGTCAATGGGACAACTAAGTTATGTGTGACTCCGCGAGGCACCGAGGAGATAAAAATCTCCTACCCGTTCCTATAGTGAATCAGTGCAACCTGTAGCGTGAATCAGGTTAAGTGTTGCTTTTAATGATTCATATATCTTGAAAATCCGAGTATGGCAGGATACTCTTCATAGGAATCACCTATATGAGTGTGAAGTGTGGCCTTTTCTATGAGAATTACAAAGCTGAATTCTCTAATAGTACTCATGAATACCAGGAGTTGTTCAGGGCTGAAATGAACTCAATCGTGAGAACTCACTGTGTTAGGAAATAAATTGTGTGAAAGCTATTGTTTTGGTTTACAACTATGGCTGAACAGTTCGAGACATCATTTTCACTTGTTAACCTGTAAATCCAATGGTTTTCAATAGGGAATGTTCAAAGACAAAAGCTACATTTCCCAAAGTAGTAACTTTTCAAAGTACTCTAGTGTCTGAATTATCATGTGCATAATCAAACCAATTTTCATTCATGTGGGGGATTGTTAGAAAAACTTGGGTTTTGACCATTTTTTTGGATAAAATGAGTTTACGTTCCACTAATTATTTTTTAGTGAAAACCCATTGGATTGTGTTCCTCTCATCGAGGAAATGAACGTATTATATTTACATTTTTAAAACCATTTTTGGGTGAATGAGAAAATTGGATCCAAAGTTCTCCCAATAACATGATGAAAGTGGTTGGTGGTTGGGAAAACAAAAGTTTTAGTCCCACATTGGAAGTTGAGGAAAAGTTTTAAGGATTTATAAGATGGGCTCCTTGTACTCTAGTGAATTGTTTTTGGCGAATACCCTATGGTGGACCTTTACATGCGGGGTGGTGCGCACGCGTATTGGGCGTTTTAGAGATGCACTTGGAGCCTTTTCTTTTTGGACTTTTTGTCAGATCGAATGGTAGAGATTATTTTGATCAAACGAAATCTGGACCGTCAATCAGATAAATCTGCAGATGCGATGTGGCCCATCAGATCAACAGTTACAATCTAGTCGTTGGTTGCTTGAAGAAGAGATGCCATTGACTCTCTTTCAGTGAAAACTGAACAGAGAAATGGACTCTTCCAAGCGCCTCTTCAACTGATTTTTTTCCTCTATAAATCCCACCCAGTTTCTACATTTTGTATCATTCAATCATTCACTGCAATAGGCATTCAGTCCATTAGAGTTTGCATTCGAGTCTCATAGCATTCCAGTCAAAGAGAGTTGGATAAAACATAGTCAGTTCGTTGTCCCTTCGGTTTGAACTACCGTGGGGAGTCCGACCGATGCATCCTGGGAGACTATCGCCGGAACTCATGACCACCAGTGCGGGACGAATAAAGTCTTAAGGACATAGAGTCCAACTCTAGCCTCAGTCTTCATCTTTCCAGAAAAGAACAGACTCGTCAAATCAGTACACTTCTATTTCGCTCTAATACTGTTTGTATATTGTCTTGCTAACACCATGTTCATAAGCTCAATGTACCACAACCATGCACATGATCTATTTGTTTTATTTTTACTGCTTACCATGAAAATTTGTCCATGGTATAGGGTCTGCCAAAGATTCTCAATACTGGAACATCAATTGGAATAAAAAGAATGGGTAACGAGAAACCTTTCCAAATGGCTTGCAAACGAAAGTATGCAACTATAGAGGCAGATTTTATGGCTGCTGAGCTATGTTCAATTTGGCAAGAAGAGATAAAGAAACCGAATTGGCACCCCTTTAAGATTGTTGCAGTTGATGGACAGACTCAGGTATGACACCAAGATCTTTGATATCTTCTCTACAATTATGAAACAAGGAATTCAAAGTAATAATTATTTTCTAAACATGGGCATATCAACTTCAATGATTCCTCATTTCAAATTCCTCTTGTTTCTAGTTACTTGCTTATTTTGGGTAATGATAACTCTACAAATATGGATGATATTATTTATGTTAATTTACACATCTGAGATATATTGCTTATGTTCATATACATATCAATTGTGTCTATTTCAGAGTGAATTACTTTCATAAATGCATTAGGTTGGTTTTATCTCCTTCCTTTTGGATGCTATAAAGTACCTTGAATCGAGAACAGGATTTGTTTATTTTATTTCCCGACCTTTGACAAATGTGAATAAGGAAAAGATCGATAGACTTTTATTCCTTGTAACTTGGATACTTATCCTCTTGCCGAGTGAGGAACTAGATCTTATGGAAATTCTACTTTTTTATGTCTTATGAAAGTTTTTATGGAATATGTTGTTGAACTGTCCAGGAAATAGTCAATGAAGATGATGAGAAGTTGAAGGAAGTGAAGAACGAGCTGGGTGATGATGTGCACAATGCCATAACTACAGCATTACTGGAGGTGAACGAGTATAACCCCAGTGGGAGATACGCTGTTCCCGAACTGTGGAACTTCAAAGAAGGCCGAAAAGCGACATTGAAAGAAGTTGCTCAGTACATAATAAGGCAATGGCAGTCTGCTAAGCGGAAGAGGCATTGAATCAAAGGCATATATATAAACCCTCAATCACTAATTAATGGAACTTTGGCTTTCCTATTATATCTTTGATATATTCATGTTATTCTATATTTTATTGTTGTCACAGATGTTTGGTACAAGATGTGGGTGATGTTCGTATCAGAGCCTCTGAAGAGGCTGAAACAGAAGGTAACATAATTGACATGACAGTAATGCAGGAGATTGGGAAGTGCCAGATTTGCAAAGTTGTCCGTATATTAGCAGGTTACACTAATTCTAGTAGTATGTGCTTCATAACCCATCAGGGTTCAACAATCATGTAATTGTTTTTGTGGTGAGTTGTGTAGTGTGATTGTGTTTGTAGAGAATGTAATATTTTGGACTTTTTAGTGACTGCTTTTTTTTTTTTTTTTTGAAGAAATAGTAGGCATTCACACCCTTAATTATATTTTCAAAGAAAGGGGTTTTCTAATTTTGTATTGACCGTTGAAATCACCTTGTATGGCCGCCTCCAGAAGCCCGAATCTTGGGCCAGGCTAGGCTATGTAAAAGGGTGTTGATACGCTCTACCAATGTTATAGTTATTCCTAAAGATGAAACGTCACCTAACTCAATATATGAATTATTCTACCTCCGTTTGGGGTTGGGAGTAACACAAAAATAAGGGAGAATAAAAAAAAAATTGTTTGATTACTATTCCTGGGGGGGTTGTAATTGTCTATCATGATTTATCTATATTAAAAGATAAAAATATCATTTTATATTATCTTTTTTTAAAAATTATCTTAACTAACAATTAACACTCTTTCTACCTATTTCTAAATTGTGGTAGCTATTCCTATCTATTCCAAAAAAAAATAAAAAAAAAATCAATGAGTACTTATGTGTTTTCAAAATTAAAAATTAATATCAAAATAGAGTTGATGTTTATTATCCATCACTTAATTTTAATTTATGGAGGGTGAATCAGACAACAAAAAATCTTATATTTTGCATGGATAAGTATCCATTCTGATATAAGTCATATAACTATTAGGGTTACACCACAACAGACATCATTACACAATATTTTTTATAGTATAAAATGCAAGTTTATATATCTTAATAGAAATTCAAACACATACAATGTTAGGGGATATATATACTTTTTAAATTTTTTTTTTTTTTATAATAGATTCATTCGATTCAAAATGAAACAATATATTTTTATATCAAACCGAAAGATTATTACTATTTAAAAAAATAAAATAAAAATATATATGATCAGAGTCATACATGATTAAAAAAAAAAAACTGTTTGGTGCACCAGAGTGTAACATTTTCCTTAATTTAACCCTCAAATCAATGGTCCTCGGACGAAAATCAAAGACGGCACACAACTTGACAGATGGACCTCAAAAGGGTTCCACTGCATCCTCCCATCAAAATCCAATCCACGAAAGAAATGGCCCAACAAAACCAGGGACATTTTCGGTAAATCAACCAATCACAGGAGCTACATATAAAAAACCCTGAAAACCCTAAAAAGCACATCCACAGTCCCCAGTTTGGGCTGAGTCTAACATTTTCCATTTTTTTTTATCGGCTGTGATTAGAAAGAGAGAGGCCTTGAGTGAGGGGTCTTGGGGTCCCTTGACGGCCCTCCGATCAGAGACGGACGGCTGAGATGCCGCCGTTGCCCAACAACATCGGCATGGTATCTCCGCCGTCCGATCTCTGCTCCCCCCCTCCACCGTGAGAGACCTCAAAAAGTCTACACTTGATATGAGCCGTTCGATTTATTTTGTGTGTTCAGATCTGCTTCTGTTTCAGAGGTTCTCCTTTTGTTTTCAATGGAGGCTCGAGCGAAACAAAGATGCGGAGAATAACAGCCGTCCGATTTGGGACGGCAGCGGCCAGACAACCGTAGGGATGGTATTCCACAGATGGACGGCTGTCAATGCCTCTCCGTCTACTAATATCATCCCACATTTTTACGATCCGAGTCTTTCGGCCCGTTCGTTATCGCGGGCCCATGGTTTATATGGGCGCCCGTTGTATCATGGGCTTTGGCAGGTTTAAAAATGGGAAAATTACATGTATCTTTTTCCTGCCATGTATTCAGTACATGTATATTTTGATTTTTTTAAAATAATATTAAAGGTGTATATGTTTTTATAGAAAATAAAATATATATTTAAATGGGATTTTTAGTTTTAAGTCCCTACAAAGTACAAACCATCATATTTAGTGATCGATCCCTCCCTTCTTCGTATTTAGGTTTTAGTCCCCTGATTTAAAGGATAATTCATGGATAGGTCCCTCACAGGGATTAAAAAGTAAATTAAATAATTTATGGATAGGTCCCTCTTAGGGACTAAAAAGGAACTATCATTTAAATCTGGGGACTAAAACTTTAAATACGAAAGAGGAAGGGATTGATCACTAAATATGATGGTTTGTGGAAACTTAAAACTAAAAATCTCTTAAATAAATTGTATGAATGTATAATTTTTAACGAGACATATACATTGATAACATGATTATATGTCGTTAGTGAATTGGGACCGCAATTGATACTAGAAAAATGAGGGTGTCCAATCAGCCTTCCATCGTTTTTTTTTAATACATGTTTATAAATGTTTATTGAAAGTGTATATAAAAAATAAAATATATATTTTGATAAATTAATATATTATTTAAAAAAAAATTAAAATTTTCAGACATTGCGTCATTGAAATATATACTGATCTTTCACCGTACATATTTTTATAGCAGAGTGTATAGATGACAAATCTTTATATTAAGCCATCTTTATATTCTTAAAATTTAAGAAAAATGTAATTTTCAAACCATCAACCTATCATTCAAATAAACTAGGCAAATCAAAACAACAACTGATTATCTTGATTAATAAATAAGAATAAATCAATGTGGCCGTTCCGATCACATTCCAAACGATCTTGGTATTTTTACATCTATGTTTTTAGTTTTTAACTGTTTGATAAATTTCAAAAACACTTATTAATTTGTATGGATCAATTGAGATAAAAACAAACTACAAAAGTTGTGGGTTGTGTCTCCCACATGCTTGGTGCAGTGGTGAGGGAGGACACTCACCCATTTAATGGTAGGCCGGGGATCGCTGCTTGCAGGAAGCAAAAATTAAAAGTGCCAACAGCCTTTTGGGCTGTTTGTTTTGGTGGATTTTGTATACGTTTTTTTGCTGTACTCGGCTTACAGGCTTGTAGCATGTAAGAGCATCTCCAATGGATATGTTAACTAACATGTTAGTGTCATATTTTACATAACATGTAAAAATATTGCTCCAATGGAGATGTTAAGAGGGAGTTAAATGTGGGCATCACGTGTCAGATGTTATCTTTTATGCTAACTGTAGCTAGTGTTTTAGCTAGCCAAATACGGGCCTCACGTAATAGTTCTCCTTAAAAAATGAATAAAAAATACATTTGAAAGGTTGAATGGGTGAAGAGGTGGGGCCCACTATTGGTTTGGCTAGTTTATTTAGCTAGTCCATTGGAACAACAACCAATTAAATAAGAATGTAATAAATGAGTGTGTAGTGGATGTATAAAGTGCTGACATGACATTTTAATATCTTGTTAGCTAACATATACATTAAAGATGCTCTAATTATTCTACGGGGTTTATGTAAAAAAAAAAAAACAGAAAGAAGGTTGTGGGGTCGTTGAAGGGTCTTTTTCACTGCTACCAGCAAAAATGCACATGTTGTGACAGTTTTTTTTTTTTTATTCTTTTTTTTTCCTTCTAATGTAATATTCGATTTTACTGTACCGTTTGATTGACTAATAAATTTTTTTAATGAAACCTAAAGACTCAACAATTATTTGATCAGAACTTTAAACTGGAAGACCAAAACCATCCAATCTCGAACCTACTATCCCTGAAATCTGAATGCTTCACGATTGCCAGTAAAAAATTTCGAAGGGGTATAAATTTAAAAAGCATTTTTTTTTTTTTGATCACTTCACAACCTGTTTGGTTTTTAATACTTAATGAAATTGGATGTAACTTTTAATCCCATATTTTAATAAAAAAAAAATAAAAGGTTTTAACTCTATGTATAAATTCATCTGCACATCCCATCAGTATTCAACAAGACATTAACATAGGTTTTGATTTTTTTTTTTTTTTAATTTCGTAATTGAGATAGTGGGCCTAAATCAACATTGTACCATTGAAAAATGTTCACTTATTAGTCAATTTTACCATTCAAAAAGTAATACCCAAGTTTTTATATTTTTTTAAAATCATATATCTTATTTTAAAAAATATATTGTTAAAAAATAAAAAATATATGTTCTAATTAATTGAGTGATCGTGAGTGAAATGACTAGTAAGATACATAGAACGAGTGAGTAATGTTCAATTCAAGATAAAACATACCTGGAGTTCCCTTTGACATTACGATAGTCTTGAAACATTTTTTTATGGGTTTTTTATTTTTAAGTCCCCATAAATTATATGATTTAGTAATCGATTCCTCAATTCTTCATATTTTGGTTTAAATCCCCAGATTTAAAAAATGTTCCTTTTAGTCCCTTTCAGGGACTAAAAAAAAAACTAAATAATTTAATGATAGGTCCCTACCAGGGACTAATAAGAAATATGTCTTTTAAATCTCCAAAATACGAAGAAGTGAGAGATCGATCACTAAATCATATAATTTACAGGGACCTAAAAATAAAAAAACTCTTTTTTTGTATTTATAGCATGTGTAATTAGATGGACCTGGTTAAGTCCCAACTCTTTTTTAAAGAATCGGTAGACAAATATTACCTTAAATATATTTAAATAACAAATAACTAAAGAGCATACATTATAAAAAATACAAGAAATGACTTAAGAGTTAAATCCTAACTCTCAAGTCCTAAGGTCCTATCCCCCGGGACCTCAAATGAATTACTTTCATTTTATTATGAATTGTTTTTACAAATACATGCTATTGGAGAAAATAAAACATTATTTTTGGATTTTTCATCCCTGAGAATATATCATATTACATCATTACATGAAATATATATATATATTTTTTATATATAAATATGATTGCAATCTTACATACATTATCCAAAACATACATGTACATATCCCTAAACAAAACGTATTCATAATATATGCAATCCAGACAACAAAAATAAACACCCCAAATGACAACATGTCAAAACACAATGTAACACTTACTAAACATCCATATAATATAACATAATATAATATGTAATAACATCTTAAGCAGACTGCGGGCTACATTCATAGTTTCTCCCCCAATCTGCAGCCACCTCAGCCGTATTCACTCCCACAAAATTTTTCCCCAAATTAAAAAACCCAAAACCACACCCATTAAAACCAACTCACAAAAACCCCATTCAGACTCTGAAATTCTTCCCGGAGAACGTCTGCCCGAACTGCCAGTCGGCGGGGGCGACGTTCCAGGTGGTCGACGTGCGGCGGTCGCTTCCGGTGACCCGGAACGAGAGGGCCTGGCCGACGAGGACCGCGTTGGACTGCCAGTTCTGGCCCCAGTTGCGGCTCATGCTCATCCACCCACTCTTGCTTCCTTTGATGCTCACCCGGACTATGTCGCCGGCGCCGCCGACGTTCGTGATCAAGACCAGGTTGAAGTACCTGAACCCGTTTATCGTGAATCGGATCCCGCCCGACTTCCTGCACGGGACCCTGTGGAAAATGACGAAAGTGTCCTCAGTATTGGCGCGGGAACCGATGCGGGTGGTTGGGGGTGTTTTTGGTAATTTTGCGTTTCGGGTTTCACGGGTTTTTTTTGTTGGTTCGGTCAAAGGGTCAGCGGTGTTGTCATTGACGAAAAGGCCCTTCGGCTGTACGTGCGTGACGGGACGGGATGGGAGGAGGTGATGTGGGAATTTGTAAATCTGTGGGAGGGTAGGAATGGAAGGTCGGTTGAGAAAGCGAAGACGCGGTCACGTCGAATCCGTTTCGATATTAACGAAGGAGAATGAAAACAGAACCTGGTGTAGAATGACTGATTGACCCCTCTCACGCATTGCAAAGGACAGACAAAACATAGGTTTGGTAATTAAAAAGATAGAAGGGCAAACCTGCCAAAAAGAAAAAGAAGAATGACAAAAGGAAACGCGTTTTCGAAAAGTGGAACAGACAATGTATAAAAAAAAGCCAATTCTATACAGCCTTTTTCAAAAAATTATTTTGTCGAAATAGCTCACTGAACACATATTTAAGTAGATGTAACTCTTCATAGTTACATACTCATATATTAGCTAAATATTTATACATAATTGGATTAAGTTGTATGCTTCAGGATTTTTCAAGTTAATACAAATGATTACGTCACGTTAGATAAACAATTTTGTTTAAGTTTTACATACCCTATTTTTATTTTTTTTGTAAATATCAAATAAAAAAAAATAATTTGTATCGGTGCACACAGAAATCTTACTTTCTTTCACTCGGAGGAATCGGCCACTACAACAAGAAGATATTTTGACAAAACAAGTTTTTTTTAGGGGTATTTACGCAAAATCCAAAAAACAAAAACGAAAAACGTCATTTTAATAAAATCACAGTGTGTAAAATCGTCATTCAAAAACCAGAGAGAAAAAACAGAGGAACCGAAACCGCTACAAACGAGAAGAGAAGTGGTGAGAAGACGTACCGGCGATACGAAACCGGCACAATGCCGGCGCGGTACTCGGCGATCTTGAGGAACATCGGCATGGCGAGGTCGAAGTGAGGGCGAGGAGGGTTACACCACCCACCATTATCGGAAGGCAATGCGTAGTTGGGAGGGCAAAAATTGGTGGCCGTGACGAAGATCGACGGACTCCCACCATGGCACCACCTCGGGTCCTCCGCGCACTTGATTTCGAAGCAGGCGCCGCAGCTCAGCCCGCCATTGAACAACGCCGTGCTCAGCGCCGCCGTCTCCACGCCGTAGCCCTGGCTGTAGAGGTTCCCGTACCCACAAGCGCCGCCTGCAAATTAAGAGCAAAATTGAGATGTGGGTTTTGTGCTTTGGGGGAAATGTGAGATGGGTTTGTGGTTTTTTTTTGGGGGGGGTACCCATTGTGCCGGAGGCGTCGCTGCCGCCGTAGAAGGTGGCGTGGGCGGTCTGCCAGGGGGATCCCGTGAAGACGCCGGGGATGCGGGCGGAGGAGAGGGGGAGGAGGAGGGAGAGGAGGGCGGAGGCGGTGTAGAAGAGGAGGGAAGCCATTGATGTTGGAGAGTGAGAGAGAGAGAGGGGAGAGAGTTGGAGAGTACTTATGGTGGAGGCAGAGTGAGTGTGTCTGTGTGTGTGAGAGTAATGAATGGTTTTTTATGAGAGTGAAAATGGGGTGAGAGAAGGTGGGTAATGACAAAAATGCCCTTAGGGTTTTTTGTGTGGGACCCGGGAGAGTGTGGACTGATTGAGGAGTTGAACGGTCTGAATGGTCGTGAATCCGTTTGTTCCTCGATGAGCGGTCTCTGATTGGACTCTTCTGACCGGGGGATCCTCTTGGGTCCACCATTTCCGACGGCTTGGATCTTCTGAACGCTTTGTTGATTGATTCTTTCATTCTATTATACTAATTTATTTACTAGAGAACGAGGAACTCTTAATTTTGATTTTAATTATTAAACTAACTTTAAATATTCAGACATCCCAAAAATATTCATTAATCCATATTTATGCTTAAACTAAAATATCCATTTAAATCAATTTTTATAAGCAACTTGTAATCTAAATTGAATGTAATAATTAATATTTCTAAAGAAAAAACTTATTTACCTTTTTGCATTTATTTTATTAACTTTTTTTAAATAAGAAGCCCATTGCCTCAAATGAAAATATTGAACTTAGAAACACATTTTTGTAACCAATTTCTCAAAATTGATTTTGTAAATTGATTTCGCCAATGATTTCAAACGGTGCCTTAAAAATTTTAAGAATGAAAATACATAGTATTTTACTATTATTCATTATAATATTACACTTATTTTATAAAATAGTAAAGTCTTCTATTAATGTTTTTTTTTTTTTGGGAAAAATCCAAATAACCTCTGGTAAACTTTCTCAAATCCATATAATCCCTCGACTTTTCTTAAAGTTTATATAACTTTCTGAAAACATCTATGTAAACGAAAATTCTAATTTGTCAATAAAAATTAAATACAAAAACTATTTATATTTACATTTGTTTTCATATGATTATATGAATTTTAAGTAAAGTCGGGTAGTTATAAACAGTTCACCAGGGAATATTTGGATTTTTCCCTTTTTTATATTTAACCATAATTTATGTGTACGCTCGTTGATATTTCCTTCAAAATATTTTATAACAGTACATTAAAGTAATTAGATAAATTCATAGGTTCGGATGAGACACACACACTATATATATATATATATCCTATTTTTTTTCATAAGAAGGGCATGAACGTAATTTTCATAGACAGGAGGATATGATGTGTTATCAGAAAAAAAAAAAAAAAAAGCAAAAGAGGGAGAAAATCCGGGCTTTCCTTTCATCGCAAGTTGTGCCGTCACAGACGGCCCAGATTTCGCGTCTCCTCATTTCAGCCCTTCCCGCCCTTACAAACGGCCCTGTTTTTGTACGTCAATGATGACACGTGTGGATTGAGCGGGAACGGACTTGTCGAACGGACGAAGTGTGTGTACTCGTACCCCCGCTAGTGGTGGACTTCGCATGAGCGGGTTAGTGGGTTTGTGGGGCCCACAAGACCGTACATGACGGCCCACGTATCACGCCGGGGCCTGTTTACAATACGTGGGTCCCGATCCAACAAAAACCAATTTGGTTAGATGTATCTCGTGATTTAATTAGTTTAAATGACATAGCGCGTGAAAGTCCACGTGGACTTTGATTTTCAACGCTAACCAAAGCACAGCACGGCCCATGTGACGTGAATAATTGATGGAATAAAGGTAGGCTATTACACATAGCTATTCCGTATATAGGGATAGTTTGACGAGTGAAATTTTTTTTAAGGATAAGTTATTCTATTTTTAGAAAATAAAAAATAAAGATAAATGATATCTCAATTTTTTGATAAAATAAAAAATCTTCATTTTTATTTCAATATTGGAACAATTGTCTGCAATTTATCCTGATCATTTTTTTTATACCAAATGGGGATAAGTTGTTCTCCCACTCATTTATCTTCATAATTACCCCATATCCCACCAGTTATCCCTTTGTCAAACCAACCCATAGAGTATGGCGCTCTTACCGTTATACATAAGCCCTGGTTGGACAAAGAATTAGTTATTATGAAGTTTATGATTATTCTAGAAAAAAGAAAGATAAAATAATTTTTTATTTACTTGTGTTTTGAATTATTCTTAGGGCGTGTCTATCCCCATCAAACATTTCTCTTAACCCACTAAAAAAAAAAAAAATCGGTGTTTGGCTGTTTCCACCAATCCAGGTCGACCCAACTTGGTCGTTATTTCAAGTTTTGGACGACTGAATTTAGTCGTCATTTCAAGTTTTGGGACACTGAAATTGGTCGAACATGGTCCACAACTATATCTATCTATTCTTTGTAAACAAATTAATTTTTCGGTTAATCCGTCATATTCTACGTTTATTCTTTTATCCAAACAACAACTAAGGGATTGAAAAAAAATGTAAGTATGTATACTTTCAATTAATTCAATTTTTTATAAAAAATATCTTATTAGAAAAATATATATTATTTTTAAGCTTCGTTTAAATCTGTGATTAAGCGGATTCTTTGTTTTAAAAAAAAAACTACCAGTTGATCCAAACACATTTTATATCTGGCTTTTGAAAATTTGTCCCTCACTTATGTAAAAAAATTATTCCTATGTTTTACATTTAAGAATAATGATTGATTCTCTCTATATTACAACTGAAACTTGGAGTGGTATGTAGGATCCAAAGAGGATACACGTTATGGGTTTAGATTTTCAAGAAAAAAATTATAAACTTTATCACAAACCTTGTTCAATCAAATTCGATCGCCCAAAACCTAAAATGACGACCAAGTTAGGTCGCCCAAAATATGAAATAATGACAAAATTCGATCACCCAAAACTTAAAGTGACGATCAAGTCTGGTCGAACTAGCCGAATTGGTGGGAACAGAAAAAACACATTTTTTTTCTGATCGGTGGGTTAAGGGAAATGATTGATGGGGATAGACGCACCCTTATTTTTATTGTGAAATTTAATAATAATGTTTTTGTTGTTTAAATAAAATGTGAATAAGGTGTGCATAATTATTTATAAAAGATGAAAAAATGATGACAATTGATTTTACAGTTGATTTATAATAAGTAATGACAGTTGATTGACAGTGAGCTCACATATTCTTTTGGGTTAAATAACTTGGAATAACCTAATTTCAAGGATTGGCTGGAATCCATATACCACTTTATACTGGTTAATTTTGAAATTAAGATTCTCATTTACTCCAGCCTTCTAAATTCCCATTTTCAAGCTACTCTGACTAATTCTCATTTATTCCAGGCTTTATTCTCAAATCAAACATGGCCTTAGAATTCACTCTTACACACAATACTGTTACAATCCTACTTAATAGTCCACGATAGTTTTATTAATATTATATGTTATATAATAGGTGATTACGATTATAAACTATAGTGGATTGAAACATTTTATGTTTAGTTGTATTTTTAAATCAGTGTTTTTAGCTAATATATTTGTTTTTGTCTATTTTTATTGTTATTTTTTATAACACAAACAATATATTTTATTTTTTATCATTTTCATGATAAACACAAAAAACAGTTTTTATTTTCCGTTATTTTCCATCACAAACACAAACAATAGTTTTTATTTTTCATTACTTTCCTTAATATGCACGAACAACATATAAACAGGTAAAAAAGAAAATAATTTTTTTTCATCACTTTATCCTTGACTTAAATTCCTTTACTTTCTTTCATTTTTTTTTTTAGATTGTTCAGAAACACACCCTTAACGTTTAAGATCTCCATGAGCCGGCGATATGCATCAACCCAAATCCGGTTAATTATTTTGTCTCATCTAAAGACGCAAAACATAAAATCTTTGCAGTACTTTGTCATCATTATCATCATGCATTTCAGATTATTAATGCTTCCAGATGAAACATGTTACAGCCACTTTTTCTCCAACATATTGCATGTGTTATGCGCACAATGCCTTTTCTCACCCACTCTTACATGTTCCAAAACCCTTCAAAGCAAAATAACAAAATGTCACGAGTTCACACAACCCTTCCTCCTCTTAAGGGATTTGTTGTGTGCATGTTGATCTAACCTTTTTCAAATTTAGTTAAAGAATTAATAATTAATCTTACGTGAAGTATTATATGCATCTTTTATAACCATAAGTGACAAAAATTTATGTTTTTTTTTTCTGACAAGCTGCATATCATTTAAACATTGTTCGATACATTGGTTCATCCACTGAAACATGTCACAGCTACTTTTCCAAATATTTTGCATGTGTTCAAACCTCCATAACGTGGACATGCAGAGCTTTTTCTCAACCTTACATGTTCCAAAAGCAAACAACAAAAAGTCATGGGTTCACAGAACCCCTCCTTTCAACAAAGGGTTTCTATAAGTTTGCATGTTCAATAATAGACCTGTTGTAAGAGATTACATATTTTATCTTACAAAATATATATATTAGAAATGAGATTTTAATTAAAACTTCAGAATACATATAAGAACTACGTGTAAAATAAAGTCATGGACACTCCCACAATCTCACATGCGATCGATTTTGCATGTAGTGTAATTTTTTTGTTATATAATTCATATAAATGAAGTTCAGTAATTTGATGAATTCACTTAATAGTGAGTATTAGATATATAAATTATAACTATTTATAACTCTTTATAATTTATTGTAACTTCTTGTATTTATCTCCATAAATTAAAATCTTCAACATCATTAAGTGTGTGGAGGAGATTTATGTTGTAATATGGTATCAGAGCATAACTAGATTCTTATCCCATGGCTCTTCAAAAAGTCACTGTGAGAAAGTGATATCTTGTCTCACAAAATATATATATTTGGAAATGTTAATTTAATCATATGTGAGAATGCAAATAAAGATAACAGCTCAAATAGTAGGAGATGTTGATGTCTCAACCAAAAATGTTGACACTGCCATGGCATGGTATGAGTTGGGAGACACCCAAACATGTTTGGTCATAAACCATGTCTTGGACTCCATTGGCAAGCCAAGGGACTCACACATGGAACCACTTTTATAGTTCAATGCCTTTAGCTTTTTCCTTTATCCATCTTGTCTACCAATGTTGTATATCAACCTAACAATTCTTTATTTCCTTCTTTTAAAGTATGATATAAGATAACTAAATCAATCACAAGGTTTTGATTTATCAAGATCGATCCCATGCACTATCTCCCAAAAGCATCAAAGTTTTTTTTTTTTTTTCCCTTTTAGGGATATTTCTGCATGAAACCCCATAATCAATCCTCATGTGTTTTAACTTTTCAAGAGTCATACTAAATTCACATAAATTTTTTGATATTTTTCACCTTTAGCTTCATTGAACATATATAAAACTGCGTATAGAATTAACTATAATATAGTCATGCATTTTTTTAAACCAAGGTTGCCACAAATTAGTTTTTTATTAGGGGCTGAACAAAGGTTTCTCACGATTCTCATCACCTGCAAAACAAGAAACACTAAACACACTAGGATTCTGAGGTTTCAGGGTCTAGATATCAACTTAATTAATATGTACAAACCTGTGATTCTCATTGTCTCATCTGTTTTATCCCCTTCAATGGATCTCTACAAAATCCAATCATGGTTGTTTATTTTAGGAATGTAGGCCCCCTAAGCCCTAAGGAACAATTTGTTCTTAGGTTTCAGTTAAAAATGGCATTTTTTTATTTCAACAAACAAAGACAAATGTTCCTCTGTTCAACGTTTTCACTGATATTGGTATTAGTAAAAACAGATGGCTATATTTAGGTGTTTTTGGGGTCTCTGGGGCTTCTGTTGTTGTTGGGTGTCCCCATTTAAAAAAAAAATAAAAAATTGTGGCCTATGTTTATAGGGCACTTAGTGTCAAATATTTATGTGAAGGCATGTTTGACTGTATAAATAATTTTTTTAAGATTCCTTTTGTGTTCTCCCTGATCATACAAAAAAAAAAAAAAAAAAAAAACTTGGATGTAAATTTGAAGCACTCTTATACATCTAGGCTTTGATTTAGTCTTATTTTTAGTTATATATTTTAATATGATAATGCATATATTTATTATATACATTTTTTTATTATCATATAAATTAATTTATATTAATGCATGTACTTAAAAGATTTAAAGTGAGACTAAAGGTAGAGCTAAATGTATTTTTATTATTGATGTGCCTAACAGCAACTTGAATATCTCATAGGGCCTATAATCTCCTGGTTTTTTTTTTTTTACCTAAATTGAAAACCAACGAAAGCAAGATCTATTATTCTAATTAGTATGGTATATTATGGATAAAATTGATTGAATATGTACATAAATGGAGAAAGGAGAAAAAACTACTTTGTTGGTCATTATAACTCTCAACACTAAGTTATACTCTGTTAGAGTAATGGAAAAAAAAAACACTAGAGATATTTATCTCAATCCACTCATGTATACAAGTACAAAACATCTAACATGGAAGAGAGTACTAGATTTCTTTTCTTTAATGCACATAGATATTTAACACATTTGCCAATTGCCATGCTGACAGATGGAATCCATTAGAGACATGAACAGTTGGTCCATTAATTAGGAAAAAAAAATCTCCACATGGTGGAGATACAGAGGATCCTTTTCATATGCATATAGGGATAGGTGGGTACATGCATAGATTGTAATTTTAGATGCTAAAATTAGATTTAAGAATAAAGATATAATAATAGAGTTTATATATGAAGATATTGCTGACTGTACTCCTCAAAGATCACTGATTGTTTCATAGTGTCAATCTTATGTCATCTAATGCTTATATGTGAGTAAAATTTTTATAAATACTAACACGTGTTTTAAAGCCATATATTTATTAATAGACAAAACAAACAATATATTGATGTGTAAATCCGATGCATTATATTGGTATTAGAACTAGAGCATTTCATAGTGGTAAGGTGGATGGGCTTTACATATAATGCCTACATCCAATGTTATTGTTAGTTTTCAAGATATATATCTTTATATGAAAAATACATAAAGATAATGAATGCGCTTTTTTACAAGTACATACGCGGCATCCATATAGATGGATATACCATTTGTGGGGCTAACTCTAGAGGAGATCTTAAAATGCATGAGTACAAATTCTTTAGCTTTCTTCTTTTTGTTTCTTCCAAGCACAATTGGCTATTATCAAATTCTACATACAACCATAGTACAAACTGTGTTGAGAGCTGGCAAGCTCAACATCTAAGCCCCAATAGTCCTCCCCTCTCCCCTTTCATGTCTATCATGAAGGAAAATGACACGTCCAGCCCCCATAGCAGCCTTAATTGTAGTTCACACCAATTTTTTTTCTTTTTAAAAATCATACTCTCCAATTGAAGTACATGTTGTTATATAAAATGAAATATATTAGTATATTGTTTTTCAAATTAAAAAAATTAAAAAAAAATTACGTCATACACTATTATAGAACTTCATACACTATAATAACACAATATATATTACGTTATCATAATATATAAAGTTAAAAAACAGATTATATAATGGACCGAATATATAAGTGCTTCTACCATGAAATCTATTCTAGGCTAACATAAGTTTCCAATGCATGCCAACTTTCACTCATTGGACCCTCAACCAAGCAATGTTGTTATGTAAATTTAATGATATCTCTACCTGTCATGCACAACCTTTTTATTACCTATGTTATGTTGCCCTTCACATCAATTAAGAATCCCGACAAAGCTTCCATATGGTCCGGATCTCTGTCTCTGTGTATATTTTCATAATCTGAGCCAAGATTCATTGGCCTTCTTTTTCTTCTAATTAATCATGATTAAATTAATAATTACCTAAGTTACCAAAACATTCATATGACTTGGTCCACCCATGTTTGTTAATTGTTAGTAGCTTTCATGTAAATTGCCAATGACTCCTGCGTTTTATATTTTGGTCTAACAAAATTGTCACTGCCATTGATTTTTAACATTTTATTATAAAAAATGATTTTTTTTTATTCAATCATCATTGCGGTTGGCGTAAATACCTGTGTAAATGTAAAGACGCTAACGTTGTTGGCGTATGTTGTGAAACATTTATCCCCGTAGGGCTAGAAAAATAAATCCAGAATAAGAAAGAATACAAAAGAATAGTAAAAAAAACTATTTGTTTTGACAGAATAAATCCCGATAGTTATGTCTGGATAAGCTAGGATAAGGCCTAATAACTATTCTAAGAAAATTGTAGAATTGCTTATCAAGGCTTATCTATATCAATGGATAAAAATACTCTTCTCTGTCATTTTAAAAAATTTATCTCACTTAACAGACTCACACAGATTCCAAAAACTATCACATCTATCAAATCAATCATATGTCTCTCACACTTTTCCCAGGGGGTATAATTGTCATTTAAAAAATAATAAACTCTTATTCATCCCTTATCAACCATTTATCATCACTTTATCCAAGGTGAACCAAACAACAAAAAAGTCATTTTTACGTTTCTCAATGAAAATAACAAAAAAAACAACCAAACGAAAAATTGTTTATTCAGCCTGGATTGTTATTTATTCCAGTATAACTATCGGAAGCGAATAACCTAAGTCACACCTCTTACGAGGGGTTAATGCTGTAAATATAAAGACATCAGTACCATTGGCGTATTTGAGTTTTTTTTTTCAATTATTAAAACGGCAATTGCATGATTTATTTCACATGTCAAAATAAAAGATGTCAATGTCATTGTCATTGTCATTTTAAATAAAAATATTAAAAAAATTAAAAATAAAAGGTGGCATGGGTTGATTAGCCATATGATTACTTTTTGGTAATTTTTGTAAAACGTGATTAATGTAGCATATATTTAACTAATTATAATTAATTAGAAAAAAAGAGATCAATTTGTCCTACATTCAAATATAATTTTTTTTTTTTTTTTATCAAAACCGAGTCAAAATAAAAGCTTCCCTTAGTACTGCGTCACCTTCTGAATTGAAAGAATTGTTTTGGTGTCATTTTTGTTATTTAATAATTTGCAATCTCAAGAAAATCTACTCAATGGAACCATTAGTAACCAAGCTGTACTTATATGAAGTAGAATGGACTACAGCCTTTCATCATTGAAATAGATCACAGGAGTTTCATCAATACCAAACTTACCTTCAGAGTTAACCAATATTCATTGCAGTCTATCATTGACATCCATAGAATATAGTGTGTGCATGAAAGTGAGTCACACCCTTTACTAGCCACAACAAAAAAGCTCTCATGCTATTTCTTTTTTCTTGGTGTCACAAGCAAAGCCAATATATCATGGATGTTTGAAGTTCCAAAGGCACCACCAATGGATGGCATTGTTTTTTTTTTTTCATGGGATGCCAAAGCAATTCTCTTTGTGCCACTATTCAGTGGTTAGTGGTTACTCTCCACATGTAATGAATTCATATGTTTAACATATGAGATAATAATAATTTTTTTTTAGTTTTTATCACATGTCAGTTTCTTATTGAGGATTGTTCCACCTAATATGATTCAAATGTCCTCTCTCTCTCTCTCACTCTCTCTCTCTCTCTCTCACACACACACACAAGCATTAAAGGATTGTTTGGTTAAAAGAATAGAGGTGGAATAGGGGTGGAATAGGGGGGAATAAGGCAAAAAAGGTGTTTGGGTAGAGGGAATAAAGGGGTATAGCTATGCGGAATTAGGAGAGAATAAGCTGGTATTTGTATTCCAAGTCCACCCATGGAATTGTGTTATTCCTCCACTGGAATAAGGGGATCCACCTATCAAAATCACATGTCATCACATCAAATCACTTGTCATCACCTCTTATACATCAATGGAGCCCACATGTCAAATCAATTTTTTACACATTATTCACATTTTATTCTTCATCAACCAAACACTCCAACCTTTATTATTACGTTTTCCAATGAGAATAACTGAAAACACAACCAAACACAAAATCTCTTATTCTATTGATGAAGTCAATAATTTCTAGAATAGATATAAACTCCAGAATAACTTATATCTCTATCCAAATAGACCCTAAGTGTTTGGAGAACATTAAACCAATAATGTCAAAGGCCTTGCTTGCAAAGGGGGCCACTGGATCAAGCTAGTATTCAAATCGATGAGAATAACTACAATCCAAACACACGAGGAGGTAGGCATTATAGAGGAGAGGAGCCAAGGACAGACCATTTATGTCCCATCAAGTCTTAAAACCTACCATCCAATGACATTCAATGCCAGGTTGGGGAGAACTGGGTAATGCATTGGATACAACCATAGATGTGTAGGGGAGGCATCTTTTCAATCCAATTAGATGCACCTGTATCCCAAGTTGTTCAACCAAAAAAAACACCACCACCACAAACTACTTTTCATATATTATTAGAACAACATTTTTTAATTTTTTTTGTAGAGTAATGAAGAACTATATTTTAGAAAAGTTTACTGAAGATGGCCTGGATGTCACATATTCAATCAATGTGTAGTAACTCCTTACGTTTGCGTGCTCTTTTAGTATGCTTTACTTTGTCCATAATACTCTAATCAATCCCAATCTTAGCCATGTTTCTCATTCTATGTATATATATACTTAATATGTATTTCTCTGTTTCCTTTCCAACCTATGAAATATAGGTACATGAAATTGAATAAAATTTGAATACATTCTACATTCTAAATGATAATATATAGGATGAAGATAAAAAAATGTTACTAAGTTAAAATAATTAAGTTTAACATTTTCCTACTAAATATATAAGAGCATTGATATATTTAGTCCGTTTTAAAGTCCTATATACTATAATAACGTAGCATATTATACACTATCATAGTTTATGAGTCTCTAACATAGTGTATAACGTAAAAAAATTTATTAATTTTTTCAACACGAAAAAAAATACACTAATATATTTCAGTGTATACTTTATTTCATATAATATTATGTACTTCAATGAGAGTATAATTTAAAAGAAAAATTGATGTACATTGTCATTGATGCTGCATAAGGGACTTGACGTATCATTTTCCAATGGAAAAAGATACACGCAGCCCCTAATGCCATCCCATTTTTTTTTTTTTTAAATCATACATTAACCATTTAAAGTGTATACTGTTATATGAAATGAAGTATATACTGAGATACATTAGTGTTTTTTTTCATGGTGAAAAAATGGAAAAAAAATTTGAGTCATACACTATGATAGAACTCCCATACACTATGATAATGTAGTATATATTATATTATCATAGCGTATAGGACTGTAAAATGGACTATATTTTTCAATATATAATACCTTGCACAGGCACACGAGCTTATCTGGCCAGCAGGCCCAGGCCGGGCCGTCCCCAAGCCCTCGCCTTGACGGGCCAGGCCTGCGAGCTTTTCCAGCAAGCGGGCTCAGGCCGGCCCGCTGGGTAAAACCCAAGCCTTTGACCTGAATGGGTTGGCTTCGGGCCTTTGGGTGGGCTGACAAGCTCATACAAATTTAAAAAAAAGATGAGGGGACTCCCTCTCACCATTATTTTTTGAATAATATTTTCAGTCTCAATTTTAATCTACACGTGTTTTAAATTTTTTAAAAATAATATACCTCATTTAATGAAATATATGTCTTTATAAAAAATGAAACATATACTCTAATGAATTGCATTGATACATTTATAAAAAATATGAAAAAATTTCACGCATGTTCCTCGTTAATATGAGTAGCAATATTTGTTGCAACTAATGAATTGCATGGACTTGTATGGATACTCTTATCGTAATACAATGTCTAACTTTCGCTCAAAAAAAAAAACTTTTCTGATAAGCAGTAAATATGTTTGTTTTAACTGTTTAAAAGTATGAAATAAGTATTAATTGATATTTGTTTAATAAGTTATAAAACATCTTTTTGGTATACAATTATCAAAAATACCCTTAAACTATAGAGGCGAAATATTAATTTATGTTTTTTTACATATAAATAAATATTGAAAAGAAAATCAACTTAACATAAATCATAGTTCAAATTCACTACAATATTTTTCAAATATTACATTCTATAATTTTAATAAATTGAATGACAAATGAAATTATAAAAAAAAATGATAATGTAGTAATTGTAATAGTAAAAAAATTCAGAAGATGAAAAGATGTTTGATGATTTTTGGTGTAATGGTAAAAAATAGATACATATTATTAGTAAAAAAAAAAATTAAGGGCACGAGTATCCAAAATATAAAAAAATTAAAACATTTTCTAGTTATAATATCAAAAGCATCTATTTCTTAACTTATAGATTATGATTTTTAAAGCTATATTTAACTTAAATAAGTTTTGATAAGTTTAATTAATGATCCCTACCTATACTTATACTTTAAAGGTAATGTTTATTCCCCCTAACCCAACACTCTCAACCTGACCAACCAATTTTTTTTTTTTTTTGGATTGGTGGGGCTGGGAGATGAGAGAGGGAAGAGAGAGAGAGAGAGAGAGAGGGGGGGGGGGGGAGGGAGAGAAAGAGGAGGGGGTGGAGGAGGGCGAGGGTGATAGGAGGCAAGGATGGCAAAGCTCGCAGGACATCATGGAGAGGGGGGATAAGGCGGAGGTGGTTGATGAAGTGAAAGGGGAGAGAAAAAAGGCTGAGAAAGAGAGACTTGGGGGAGCGGGGGTGTCAACCATCTCCGCCTCCTACCACTCTACTTTTCTTCAGCCTCCCCTCTCCCACCCCTACCAACCAAAAAAGACAAAATTGACCGGTGAGACTGGGAGAATTGGTTTGAGGGAGTAGATATTTCCATAAGTGGGCTCACGGAGATATTTCATAAATGAGCTCACGGCTTTAAAACACATCTTGACGTGTAAGAATTATGCTTAACTATAAACATAGATTATCTTATCTCATTAGACGATGTAAAACTAAACTCCTCATCTTCACCCAATCCATGGACGTCTTAGTTATCCTGACTCATCACTCCCTCAACAAACCCTGGTGTAACACAGGCCTAACCAATTGACAAGTCAAGTTTACGAACCTCACGACAACTGATAATTCTTTCCCATACATATACTCGAAAGATAATATTTGTTTCCCCCCAACTAAAACTCTCAACCCCACCAACAAAATAAAAATTTAGTTGGTGGGACTGGGAGAGGAGAGGGGGAAGAGAGAGAGAGAGAGCGGGGATGGGGAGAGAGAGATAGAGAGAGAGGGGACATTAAGAGGAAGAGGAGGGCAACCATCAGAGGATGCAAGGAAGGAGAGGAGAGAGACTGGGAGAGTGTCGGGGAGGAGGCGGAGTGGACGATGGGGGAGGATAGAGAAGAGGCGCAAATGGGGAGAGCGAGAGAAGGCATTGGGGGGGGGGGGGGGGGGGTACCCTCTCCTTCTCTCCCTTTCTCTCTCTTCCCTAGCATCCTCCAGCCACTGCCCTCCTCTACCTCTTGCCACCCCCTCTCATTCTCATCCCCCTCCCCTCTCCCAACCCCATCAACTTAAAAAAAAAAAAAAAAAATTGGTCAGGTAAGACTGGAGGAATAGGTTAGAGGGAATAGACATTACCTAGTTCAGATCCGAAGGCTGAGTTTCACGGGAAAGAACAAAAAAACAAATAATTTTGTTTAAGGAAATCTCATCCTGAAACATTAGTTCTACAACAGTCAATTCTCAACACTCCAAATCCCATCGCGCTCCAGCTCCATCTCCTGCGCAAAAGGGACAGCAACCTCCACCAGGCTCGGTCAGGCGCACACACATGGCGAATAGCTCAACGATCAATATCGGAACAGTGACGGGTATACAGGAGGAGCGGTGCTGGAGGGAGGGGGGTAGGTATATTCCGAGGGTTGAAGATAGGTTGAAGCGTAAGGAGGATCATGGTGGTGGTAGGGCAGAGAAGGCAGCGGTAGTGGTAGTGGCAGTGGCGGTGCTGGTGCTCCATAGGATGTCCTGTATGGATCTTGGTATTCAAAGCGTCCCGGTTCCGGTAACCTCGCCTCGTGGTTTCTGTACAAGGTACTGTAGGGATCGACCTGCGAATCCCTTCGGTATGGATCGATGTCCAGAGGCCTGTCATAAGTGTAGTGTGGTATGGGTGGTGGAAGAGATGGTGGCGGTGCGTATGGTGTTATGTAGGGGTCCAGACGCCTGGAGTACGTGCGGTCCTCAACCGGTGGTAACGCGCGTCTCGGTGAGCGTGGTTGCTCCCGCCGCCTCTTCCTGCTCCGCTCATCAGATCTGGCACGCTCCCGCTGCTGCCTCTCTCTGCTCCGCTCATCAGGTCTGGAACGCTCCCGCTGCTGCCTCTCTCTGCTCCGCTCATCAGGTCTGGAACGCTCCCGCTGCTGCCTCTCTCTGCTCCTCTCGGTGTGTCTGAACCGTTCCCACTGCCTTTCTCCGCTCCGCTCATTGGGTCTGACTGGCTTACTCCCCTTTTTTCTGCTTCCCTCGGCAGGACTTGATTTTGGTGCTTTAATGACTCGCCCACTAGGGTTTTGATTTGCACGCTTTGTTGTTTTGCGGAAGAGCTTACACAGATCCTTCACCTGGAACAAAAAGAAAGAAAGACAGAACAATGATGATAAAGCTTGTGAGATATGGAAAATTGGAACACAGAATATGTGCATTTATGGTGAACAGATTTTCCCACAAAACCACCCTAACCTGTTCTTCAGACAATTTGCAATTGAATTTGTTCTTTCCATTGTAATTGGATTTAATCGCTGATTTAAATCTCTCTTCCGGCAACGGTAGACAATCATCAAGAATTTGAAAGTGAACCTACAAAAAAAGGTGGAAAACAGATATATAATGTGCCATTTCACAGTGAAGTCCTGATGGATCTCACTTGCCCTGTATACATGACAAGTATGGGAAACATTGCAATTGATGAGGCATAACAAGGAGAACTAACAGCTTATGATTTCCAATCCTTCCTCAATAATAATCCAAACAAGGATATGACCAATAATGGAACCAAATTTTCCAGTCTAGATCTATATATCACCATGTACTTCCAAAAAACGACTCTCTACCTTTTTATGTAAATCAGAACATATTATTGTATTCATCTATAATAAATCTCATTGACGCGTACGAGCAATTAAGGTTTATTAATAAAACTACATAACTTATTAGCATTGCATCAATCAGGGTCAAGCAAGATCCAGCAATTAGAACTGTTGCGAAGAACACAGGTCAATGGGACATACATAATTTATTCAAACAAAGCAGCAAAAATAAGCAAACCCACCCCACAAGTACGCAAGTTGTCACACTGTTAAAGTAAGGATAAAAGGTGAGAATTAACTAGTCATCGCTTTACCACCTATTACAAACAAGCATTCCTTCCTTTCCAAAGAGTCAAACTGAAAGTACACAATAAAGATTTCAGCATGCAAAATATCTTCACTTGTTAAATAACACAGTGATTCACGTTTGTCACTTCCACAAAACACTCATCTTAAGGTAAATATAAAACCAGGGTCATATCTTCCATGACCATACTGTCTAGGTGGACGTGTAAGTGGACCTGTAGGGCATCCACATATCACCCTTGTATGTTATTTTGGGACTCCCATCAGAAGAGTTGAAAAAGAAAAGACTGAGAAATGATTTCTTTTAATTGAAACTAATCACCAAGCAAAAAAAAAAAATGAAACCAATCAGCACTTGTATACTACTGCACAATGAGCCTGCTTTGAATAAATTTAACAGCCTCTTATATATCCCTCTTAAATATGAGATTAGTCAATATATAATACTGTGTCGAAGAGGAGTCTGTAATAGAGACGCATACAACACATACAATGCAATAAAATAGCATACGAAATAAGTTGAAAAGTGAAACAAAAGAACAACCTAGGGATATGGTTATCGATAATAATAAATGAATATTGAGAATTGATGCCCCAGATAAAAGAGCACAAACACTAGTGTAGCATCTTGAATAGAAATGTGAGAATACGTGGAGTTATATAATGATAACTGATGATGGTGAAAACCACATTTTAATATAGAAGCCCGGGTTTAATCCTCCCCTGCTAGAAATTTTTTTTTTTTAACAAGTCAGTGACAGAAAGTCAGAAACTAAATAAAAGAAGTTAAGAATCATCAGTAACAGATCAAGATGCATCTCCCTTACATCTAGCCATGGAATCCTAAAAAGTGTTACAAAGTGTACCCAAGCTACAATAATTGAAATTTTACCATTGCCAGTGGCATGTGGAACTCTCAGGAGCCTAACAAACAGCAATGCTTTAAACACACAGAAAAACAAACATGAGATAATCTATTTAATATTACACTGCATTGTCTCTAAGAAAATAAATGGATATGGCAGGCATTGTATCATCAACTGCTATATGTCAGACCCTAAATATATGGAAAAATCTCCACTACAAGATGTTTTGACCAGACATCAACCTACTGTAAATGGTGTCAAACTCATGGAAGGTTAATCGGTGGACAAAAAAGGGATCTGCAACTGGAATGAAGTCTTTGGTTGATACCAATTGGTAGACAAGAAAACTTACTTTATTTTATTTTTTTGAGTAAACAAGGAAACTTACCTTATTGGTCATGCAATTTAAAGTTCATGAAACCAAGGAGCCACTCTTCTAACCACTTTATTGGAAGATGAAGATAGGGGTGTTCGGAAGATAGCCTCCACAAAGGTTTAATAGGAGAACTTCTAGAGAGCCGCTCTCCGCTCAGTTCACACACCAAATCTGGGTGTCCTCTTCACCCTCGAAAGTTGTCTTTGTGAGTTGTGTGGTTTATAGGAGGAGACTCCGACCACCTCTTCTTTGGTTGCCAAGTCAGTGAAACTAAGGCCCTTTCACAAATAGTGATGACGTGGAATTTTTTCCAAAGAAGAATCAATAGAAGTAATAAAGGTAGTAATGCAAAAATCATTGGGTGTCTTCCTCACACGGTGTGTTGGAATGTGTGGCTTGCACAGAATGAAGCCATCTTCCAAAGCATAAAAATTTACATGGAAAACGCTTGAGAGGCGATTAAGGATTCTATTTGGGCTTGGGATGTGGACAGGGTTCTTATAGGGTTCAATTCTTTTCACTTCTTTGGGGTGTTCGGATATGGGAGGGATACCCACTTATTGTGTAATTAATTCGGATGGTCTGTGCTTTGCCTCCTTTTTTTGTTTGCTTTCTTTTAATCATGGAGATCCTCGTCTCCTTTTCTTTGAGGGACATCAGGTTATAAATGAAACACCAACCTTTCTCCCCAAAAAAATGTCTGTTAATTTCAAATAGTTAAGCAGCAAAGCCAAAGGCATATCATGAGAGGACAAGTATTATTTAAAATGCTTGTCACCGAGGCACTATCAATACCTAAGGCTAAGATGGCCACAAAGATTATAAGGTAAAGATGAATATATGAATATGTTCACTTCTTTCAACTAATAACTATATCCAAGCATGTATAAAAAAAGAGCAGATGTAGAGAGACTTGGAAACTATCCTAACCTGAGAAGGGAAACGTGAGTTAAATGCCTTGGGCTCTAGATTGTAACCCCCAGGTCCTGCAGCTTTGTAGATCCCATACAGCAGTTTTAGATCAACATCAAATAAAAACAACCTCATGCCTTTGTAAACCTCGGACACCATCTCCTTCTTGTTTGCGGGCAGGCCAAAAACCTTGTACCGGAAGCAGTCCTGCTTAGTCTTAGCATTGCACATGAATATTAAACCCATGGGTGCTACCTTCCCTGAAAGCTTACCCTTTTGCTTGCTCTCCTTGTCTTTCTTCTCTGAGGCTAAAGATTCTGTCTCATTCAAGCCATTAGAAACAGAGGCATCATTGCCTCCCACTGCAACTCCCACCTCTTCGGCCTTGTTCTTTTTCCCCTGCTTCCTCAATTTCCGCTTCTTATTAGAAGTAGCATTTCTTGCTTCTTCTTTCACATCATTGTCTTTCTTATTAGATGTCTCGACTATTGCTTCTTCTTTTACATCATCATTTTCTATTTCAACCTCCTCTTTCACCTTATTTATCTTTCTCTTATTCAACTTCTTAGCTTTACTTTTAGCATCCACCTCCATTTCTTTCACCTCACCGCCTTCCACTTTTTCATTGCTCTCAACAATGGCAGGAGGAGACACCTCTTTCGTCACCTCCGCAACTTCAAGTCGCACCACTTTGGTGCCCGTTGATGGCTTTTTACGTACAATTTTCTTTCGTTTCGCCAACTTCTTAGTTTTACCTAAGAAAGTCTTCACTACTTTTGTTTCCTCCTTCACATCTCCTTCAACCTTCCCCTCAGCCTTCTCTCGAGGCTCTTCTCCTTCCACATTAGCACCGGCATCACCAGAACCAACTGGAGGTTTCTTTTCTTCCACCATAACATCCTCACCATCACCGGATGCATCTCCCATCATTTCTTCCTCCGCTCCCACTTCGGTCTCATGACTCTCATCACCAGCAACCTCGGCTGTCGTCGGCATTTCAGAATTCACATCCTCCGCCTTCGGTGATTCCTCCCCCATGGTTCCTCACTGAGCGAAAAAAAAAAAAAATCAAAACCACAAACCACTCACTATAAAAGGTCAGTTTTTGCGATACCCGAAATGGTGATCATCCACCAAATACAAACAAAATCCAATCTTTGATGCCAAAACTTGACAACACGAGGAACCACGAAACCCTAGATCTTCGAAAAGAGACGAACGCGTGCACAGACGAATAGATCGATCAGAAACCAAACGAAGCACGACAGAGCTCCTCGAGGAAACCCTAGCTCGAACGTTTCAGTCGATCAGATCAAACGAAGCTACAAACAACGACGGATTCGAATACGATGTACGAAAACGAGTGAAAAAAAACAGAGAAATCTGAGAAGGAGAGAAGATACGTACCGAAGCAGAGACGATATGTGGAGAGTTTCTGAAAAAGCAATGAAGGGACCTCAAAACAGAACGAAAGATGTGGTAAAAGATGAGCAGAGAAATGCCCGTTCGGGGTACGTCATTTATCGAAATGTCAATGATATCCCTGGGGGACTGGGGAGAGATTATAATTGTATCAGTGAGTGACGTGGTAAATTTATTACAGATTGCGAGGGTAGAACAAGGGTTGCCCGGGTTAAAGTGTGCAGGTTTCACTTTGGGGGGCTATATAATTTTTATTTACCCCCCTCTAAAATAATTGCACCCCCTAACCGATTTCAGCCATTTCATTTGCGTTCCCCATATATAAAAGATTATTAAAAGGGTGTTTGGTTTGACAGATTGCTGATTTTAAGTAATGATTTATAAATATAGATAATATAAGTGTTGATATTTTAAATAAAAAATTGTTTATTTTCACAAGAAAAATATATTCTTATTTGTGGTGCTTATAGAATAGTATTTATGTTCATTTTATGAAATATTTTTTTATTGATATTTAGTTTTCTATTTTTTTATAAAATAGAAAGATTGGGAGCAAAATGACCTTTCAACAATCAATAAATAAAGTACTTTTTAAATAAGCTTCAAATTGTTTACTTATTAAAAAAAATACTTATTCAAATAAGTGTGTTTGGTTCACCACTTAACAATAGTGCTTATTAGAAGGGTATTTTGGTCTATTTAATAAGTACTGAATGTTATTTTGATGTTTAGTTGAATATTTTAAAAACGTGCTTATTTTTTAACTATTTCAAAAATATGAATTTGTTTCCCGAAATATATGTCCCACTTTAAAGAGTAAATATTTCATAAAATTGAACCCAATAATATTCATATTGCTATAAATCATTTCATTCTAAAATTCAAGCACTAATCATATCTTTTTTTTTTCCTATCGATAAACATGAAAATACACTTCACCATATTATATCCAAACATTAAAAAGAATTCAACCCATAGAATGAAAACATGAACATTTCAAACCTGTCAAACATGAGGTTATGAGAATATATCACATGACACAAAGGAGCTGCATATCATTTCATCTTACAGTAGAGGTCTTATGACTATTACAGCATTTTACGTCCTATGATTTTAAAATCCTTAATCCCTGTATATACATTATACAGACACTCATAGGTTCATGGAACTATTGTAATCACCAAAAAGGATAACAAACACCAAAAACATACAACAAAGACATGCACAACATCCGAAAATCATAATTCTTGTTCGCCCTTAACTTGCATTTGCCTCCTCCACCTTGTTTTGGACCGGGTGTTGGTTATCCACGAGCCTATGCATCCTACACGCATAGTCCACCCGCATAAAATAATGTGGATGTTTCTGCAAAAATGCAAACAAAACAGATTTTTAAGCATTGGAAACCCAAAATTATCTGAGTATTAAATTAGTGGATGTAAATAAATTCAATGGATTAGTTACTCACCAGTCTAGCAGAGCACCTGAAAAACCATCGGCCATATATTCCATATAATCATTTATTCACTATAATGGGATCTGCTTAAACACAAAATCTGCCAAAACCCAACTTTAAGGGTGCGTTTGGTTGCGCGATTGCAAAACTGATTCTGCAGGAATCTGCGATTGCAGACTGATTCCGCAGGAAGCTCACTTTCTCAGCTTTCTGAAATCGCAGCTTTTGGGCACTATTTGCCTGAAATCTGTGTGCAGGAAGCTGCTACAGTAAAACTGTTTGGTTGCACGATTGTAAACGCAGCTTCCTGCAATCGCAATCGCAGCGCAATCGCGCAACCAAACGCACCCTTAATATGGAATACGGGGAAAGATATGGATCATATGCAAACATCAATTCATGTACAAAAGCATGATTCTTCTTTGTAACCAAAGTCTACCCAATTCATCAAAAAAAAATGTACAAAGGCATGATAGTAATAACGACATAAGATAACCACGCCACACAAGTGCATATGAAAAAAAGGAAACATCAAGCACAATATCACATTCCATAATCTACCCCTTACAGATTTTTTTGATTTCCTTGTACTCTAGCAAAAACCATTTTAATCCAATGTAATGGAAACTGAAATCCTAATCCCAAATTCAAAAGGCAATTCAATTTAAACATTTTGATACACATAATATAAGAATTATAAATGCAAATGTAATGGATCTAAGTACTACAATGGATGCCATTGGTAAATAAAAACATACAACAATGAATATATTCACATCTACCCTAAGGAACATGGTACCAAGGGATCAAAACATGAAAAAAAAATTCACATAAACTACCATTTTCAATTGCAATATTGATAAGTTTTATTGATAAGATCATAAAAGGAGAAGGACTCTCTTTATTCAAAAAGATGAACTTTCTTATGCTGATTAGTTCCAAAATCTTTGTATGTGCATTATCCTGTCCATTTTTTTAAAATCTTTATATTTAGTTCCAAAACCTTTGTATGTGTATTATCCTGTCCATTTTTTTAAAATTTTTATATTTGTACAATGGAAGAGCAAAGATAATCCATACAAGGTGATCTAAACCTGACTCCTCTCTATGCAGTGGTATGGAATCCTTGGGACAAGAAGGCCAAGACTATGATTGACATTGCATAAGTCATTTTGTAGGTTACTTTTGTTTAACTGGGATATTGGTGCTCTATAACAATATTTGGTAACCACAAAAATGTCATTCACCACAAAAAGAATAAGAACATGAAGAGCTTCATCTTAGTATGAAGATTAGAAGTTTTTGTAACATCAAACCTTATAATTTTCCCATGAAGTAAAAAACCAAAATTTATACCATGTAACAAGTCAACTATATCATGTTCCAGTGAATCATCATTATCAGATAAGTATATAAATGGCCACAACCATGTAATATGCAACTGGCAATCAAGCCTATGAACTAAACAAATAAAAGGGTCATCAAAAAAACAAACTCTCCAATAAAAGAAACACCGATCATTCAAGGAATGAAAAGAAATAAAACTCAACTAGAACTTATACTGCATCAAATCTTAATAAGTTCATCATACATACAAGAAAACTCTATGTTACATAACCATTCAAATAGCATAAAAGACGTCATTTGAAATCTTCAATGGAGACCATATAAAGATTGGTGGGTGAAACACAGAGAAATTTTGTTGGCAAGGATGGATGGATCATCAGCTCACAAAAATAGCTGATGGATCATAGCAGCACTCATCAACAAGACAGCAACAACACAGTGCAGCAAGACTGAATCAATTTCAACAAGAACATAAAAACATCAGAATTAGAGAAAATCAAACAAGGGAAAGGAAAAATAGAAAGAGAGGAAGAGTTATAAGTGATAAAAAAAAACATATCACCTTCAAGAAAATCAAAGCTCTTTCTTGGAGGAGGTGCTGCTGCATATTGAGGTGGTACCATCACAGGTGGATCTTGGTAGTACCCTTTCAGATGGAAAAAAATAAAAATAAATAAATTAAATTAGAAATGAAACCAACAAGCTAATTTTTCTGGATAAAAATAAAAACAAAACTATGGATAGAAATCAGAACCATTAAAAAAATAAAGAGGGGGGAAGAAAAGATGGCTGAATAGTTGGTCATGGAAGTTGAAAGAAAAAAAAACACAAGTTTTTTTAAGGAAATAAAACAGGGCAAATCAGTTTTTAGTCTAGAGAGCATCAAATTTCAAAAAGGTATTTATTGTTTTATTAGATAAGCTCACCATGAAAGTTGAGAAAAGCAAGCTTTTTAAAAGGAAATCAAAACTGGGGAAACCAATTTTGGTGTATAAGACATCAAAATTTCAAAAGAGTATCCATAATTTCATCAGATTAGCTGACCCAGATCACAAAATCCATAGTCAAAAAATTAAAACCATACAAAAAAAACAGATGGGGAGAGATGGCTACAATGATGAAAATTCAAAAATGAGAGACAGAGAGAGAGAGAAGAGAGGAAATATTACTTCGTCGATGGCAGGCGAGGAGTTTCGGAGAGGCGGTGGTCGGATGGTGGTAGAGCATGATCGGGTGAGGAGATCCAATGGAGATATAATGTCCTGCGATCGTGGTGGATCTGCTGTGGAGGTTGGACTGGTCGATCTAGTGAGGAGATCTGGTGGAGGTCAACAACAGTGAGCTAGGGTTTCGTGAGGACCTCAGTCGACGAGCGAAGAGGCATTTGATCAAGTCTACAGCGACAGTGGCGAAGATCTAGTGACGAAGCTAGGGTTTCAGGGGGCCTCGCAATCGAAGCAACGAGAGGGGATTTTGCAGTCGGCGCTGAGAGAGGGGTGAGGAGAGAGAGGTTGCCCAAATATCTGCTTAAATACCCTGCGTAAATAGCTATTGTTAGGAGAGGTAAAGTGGTCTTTTCACGTTGATGGTAATTATGCGGAAGCCGAGTGCGAAAAAATAAGTGACATTCCCAGCACTGAATATTTCTGGTTTTTTTACTGAAAGTGAAAAATTATCAGTACTTAAAAGGTGTGTGAACCAAACACCCATATAGCGAATAAGTGCAGAAAAAAACGCATTCAGCTAATTAAGTGCTGATATTCAGCTGAACCAAATGGCCCCTAAGTGTTTATTTTAAGTGATAAGCCACATAAATGCTTATTTTCCACCGAACCAAACACCCTCTAATTCTTTTTGGCTCTCCCTCTAGAATTTAAGGTTTTTTTTCACCGACTCTCTTCTTTTTCCTCGAAAAGGCTTGGACCCAAAGAACCTCCCTATCCCCAAAGAGCATCCCCTTAGACGGATTCTCTATGTCATTATCCCCCTCGTGGTTGGCCTTCAGGTTGTGTGGTGT
Source organism: Acorus gramineus (assembly GCA_030737835.1). Taxonomy (NCBI): domain Eukaryota; kingdom Viridiplantae; phylum Streptophyta; class Magnoliopsida; order Acorales; family Acoraceae; genus Acorus; species Acorus gramineus. Next base: position 3,364,466 of record CM060854.1, read on the forward strand.
CGATGTCGACGACGGTATCTGTATCGATACTATTACATAAGACAAGTAAGTTTAGGAACTTTGCATCGAGAAAAAGTTGAAATATATACTCCAATGAATTAAATGTTATCATTTATTAAAAATATATAAAAACAATTTAATAAGCTATATTATCAGTACAGCGAGTAGAGGGGGCTAACAAGGTACATAGGACTATGTTTGGGTTTGTAAAAAAACCGATTATTAGGGAGATCAAAAAAATTATGGAAGGTTGTGAGTGATATGCATCTGCTGAGCTTTAAGAAAGAATTTACAATGGAGAAGGAATGGGATAATACATCATGTCAGCAGCATCTGCTTTAAGTTCCTTCTCAGAACTGGATGCCTGAATGAAATTTCCCTAAGAGATCACTTTGTCTTGTTTCAATTTATATAGAGGGTATAAAGAGCCCTCAATAAAATTATATAACTCATCTTTGATTCATCATGCATTTCAGCAGAGCTAGCAATCTCAATCTCCATGGATAATATGACTCATAAAGCTATGAGTCATAAGGCTATCTCCATGAATAATAGTCCCATTAGACAAAAATAAACAGAAAAGAACCATATCCAAACATATATATATGTATAAATATTTCTATTGTATCACAAAATGAGGGATATAAAAACTGTAACACATAGGCAAGGCCATCACAGGGAGGCCAATAACCATCACATAAGAATCTGCGCAATCAATGATGGTTTGTAATGAAGTCTTTAATCTCTCTATGAAATCTCCTGTACATGTATAAATCAACTGCAAAGCTGGGCGCATAGTGTTGCATAAGCATTCTCTGTCATATTCCCCAAGTATGGGTAAGTGCCGGTTCTCCCACCGTCATCACAAGTCAAGAAAAGCTGAGCATCAGTATGATTTGCCTGAAAATGAAACAAAAATAATCAAAACTAAGAATTCAAAAGTCCTTTCACTGAGCACGCAAAAGAAGTATCCCTGATCTCAGGACCAATTTGGTGACCCTTCTCGTTCTTCTTCTGCTAAAACACACATAGATATTGTTTTCATTCATGTGATCATTCTTGGGCGTCCCAGACAAAATGTCTCTTATTCTTCCTTCCCACAGAATCTATCAAAATTGGATTCCTGAGGAAGGAAGGATCTTCCTCTGGACCAGGGCCACCAAACTGGCATTAAGTGTTGATTATTGTTTCATTTGAAAAATATTAGGCAGTTGCGATAAAGAGAGCAGCAAAAAAAATTCTTTAAATCATGCTTGTTCTTTGCAAATATGATTCCAAATATTTTTGTGAAAGTGAGTCAAGTACTTCAAAAATGGTACCATGCTGTGGGCATCCTCATTGGGAAAATAAAGTGACAGAAAGATATAGAAAAGGGACAGGGAGTTACACTGCAAGACACGAGTTGTTGTTTGCAGCTCCATTTTGAAGTGGGAACACAGCTCAGGTAATGGCACCAAGAGCAGTGTTTATTTGCATTGAATCCTCGGAAGAGCAATACCAAGCCTACTGTAAACCTGGATAATTTTAAGACCAATAAATCAATGAGTAAGAAACAGCATCAACAAAGTCTTAACCAGGATGTACAGGGGAAAAAAACCGCAATGACCAACATGACAGAAATAATATCTATGCTTTGAACTATAAGAAACCAATGTTTAGCCACATGCGTGACAAAAACTGATGGCATGAGCAGATCATGATAAACACTTTTCATCGACTTACCCAGCAATTAGAAGAAGTACGGACACAACCCATAAGACATATTGATACAGTTTGTGCTTTGGTTTATTTGAAGGTCTTCGGTACCCTGGAGGAACATATTTCTGGCGAATCCATCCAAACTGTGGCCGGATGAGAAAAATAAATCCAAGAAGAAACCCTGAAATGAATCCTCCAATGTGAGCGAAGTTGTCAACGTGTGGGAGGATTCCAACGGCTAAATTGATGACTATAATCAGCACTAGAGTCGTTAATGCTGCAAACTGATGACAAGAACAATATTAGATCACTTACCAATGTGAGCTATATATATTATAGCCAAATACATACTTCACAATCAGTCATGTATCGATATTTTTGTAGACCAGTAGTGGCTACACTTCGACATCATATATAAACAATCCATACCTACTTTTGCTGAGACAAACCAAATAAAGGAGATAATTCTTTCTTAAATACCTTATTCGCATAAATAGTCCAATTTATAATGAGTTCTGAAAGCATGCCCCCTAGCAATCCAAAAAGAGCACCAGAAGCACCAACTGAGATACTTGACTTAATAAAAAGGGCTGACAATAAGCTCCCACCAAACCCGGAGATAACGTATAACAAGCCTATTCGCACTGTAAAAAAAAAAAGGTACAAGTGATGAAGATGAGACAATAACAAAATAAGTACATTAATAAACATTTTGTGCATCTCAGGAGATCGTTTACCCACCAAAAGCAAACCCAGTTGAACTACTTTTTATGATGAAAGGTGGGACTACTTTTTACTGAATGAATAAAAAGGATGGCTTCTGAAATATATTTTTATGCAAGAGGTTTTTAGCATATGAGAGGAAGATAAATTGAACTTTTGTTTAATCCAACAAAAAGGATACGATTTTATAAGATCGGTACTTGTTGGCAAGTTATCTAGAAAGAAGGCTGCTAAGTACACAGCAAAACTAGAATTATTTAACAAATTACTGAATTCCAAAGTAATATTCCGAGGCAAATCCACATGACAAGCATTGAAGGAATTTCAAGTTCTAACACGGATATATTATTAACATGAAAAACAAGACGCTACACGTAACAAAAGACATTTGATAATAATGTGGATCTACATGACAAGCTTCAACGGTCAGACTACCAAACATCGAACACAAATCATGAAGCATCCATGATCTCTGCAATGGCTTACACTAAAACGCTACGTGTTTCTCAAAAAAGGAAAAATATAATGAGACTGACAAATTCATGTTTCATCATGCATAGATCAGTCAAAGAACATCAATCCATTATCTAATAGTTTACTTGCTCATATGATATTTGATGATTAGATGAAAACAATAACAATTCTTCTTACTAACATCACAGACAGAAAAGACAATCGAGAGCAAAAAATGACAATATGAACAAATATATGAAAATAAAAACATCCCCTCATAATGATACCCACAAATCAAGAATTGAACATATTATAATAAATTTAGTATACAAGGTCATGCAAACAGTCATTCTATATATTCCATCTCACATTACGGTAATCTTTTCTCATACACCTCTATATTCACAAGCAACTAAACAAGTGTTGCTAGACATGCACAGTATTTCAGACACTAGAAAGTCTATCAGGAAACTAGAATATTCGCTCGATGAGAACAAGAAAGTATTACCAAGTAATTATTATTATTATAAAGAAAGTATATAATAGGACATGCTATACATACCAAAACCAAATTCCTTCTCGAGTCGGATTCCAATAAATAGGAGACCCAACATGTTAGCAAGCACATGAACTACTCCAGCATGTAACCACATACAGGTTACTAAGCGCCATCCCTGGTGTTGATGGACAACTTTATCCACATCAAGAGCCCCCATCTTAGACAACCTGTCAACAAAAAAAATCCTAATCATCAACTACTTTAACACAACAATCATAATATCACAAACCATCTAAAACAAAGATACTAATTATCAAAATCCATTCAATTTATCATCAATTTTCATTAACTCATTCAGCAATATAGACAGGTTCCACATAAAAAAGAGGCAACTCTGCTATCAAAACAGTAAGTACTTTAATCATCAATATACATAAAGAAAAAATGAAACAACAAATTATCAACCACTTTGACATAACAAAAAAGAAAAGAAAAAAAGAGTCACAAAACAATTTAAAAAGACACCAAATTATCAAACCCAATTCGGTTCATTGTCAATTGTCATCAGTTCAATTAAGCTGTGGATCTCAGAATAATAAAAGCTTCAATTCCTCCCCATATTGACATTTCAATAAAAAAAAATTAAAAAATTAAAAAAGACACCAAATTATCAAACCCAAATCAGTTCATTGTCAAATGTCATCAATTCAATCAAGTTTCAATTTTTATAACTCCAACTCATACAAATCAAACAAATTATATAAAATTTCACCCACAACATATCATTCACAGCAGATAGGAACAGGGAGAGAGAGAGAGAGAGAGAACCGACGTGGATGACGAAGGGCCGAAGAGGGGGTTCTCCTTGAGTCTCTGGAAGGAGAACCTCCCGAGGAACCTCGCGACGCATCGATCCGACCTCTTCGGGCAATCGTTGACGTACATGGTAACAATGAAGACGATCACGTTCGCCACCACGAACGCCGGGACCAGCCACGACGTCCACTTCCGGAATGGCCGGTACTCATCGATGGAGGCGAACGGAGAAGCCGAGGGAGGCGCCGATGATGGGTTGAGGGGATGGACGGCGGCGCTGCCGTCCCCCCGACGAGGGTTTTGAAGGGACTTCGATTGGACGGTCGATTGTGAAGGGTCGCTCCCCATTTACGATCGGATTTTTTTTTTTTTTTTTTTTTGGGGGGGGGGGGGTTGTGTTTCAGCAGAGAATCACCATTAACGTATCGAATCGGAGAATGAAATATAATGAAAGGACAGCAAAAGTATTTTGAGAGAGAGAGAGAGAGATTATGTGGAAAAACAAAATTTTGTAATGACTTTTTAAAAATGAGGTGAAAAGGAGGTTGTTTTGATTACTTTAAAATTATCTATTATCTATCCAATACTATCTATATATTTAATACAAAATATTAATTATATATTTTTGGGAAAAATCCTTATTACCCTTCTAAACTGTCTGAAATTTAGATAAACCCTTAGACTTTTAATAAATCTAAATAGCTCCCTCCCTGAGTTAAATTTTTATTGTAGAATATTCTGTTTAATTAATCATGGTTGAAAAACACAATTTAATATATCAAAAAACCTACACAGTGTGTTCAAACTGTGAAAAATCCTCTATAAATAATAATTTTATTCTTCTAAATAAGGGTTTATAATTTATTTAGATTGGTAAAATTGTCATTTATGGAGAGTTTTTTTATAATTTTAACACATTGTAAGGGGTTTTTACCGTACTTTGTTTTCAACCAAGCTTAATCAAACGACATCTTCACATAATATTCCTCATTGGTCAAAGGAAGTTTAACTCAGAGGTTTATTTGGATTTACATAAGTGTTTTTAGGAGGGTTATTGGATTTTTCCCTATATTTTTATGATAAAAATATAATACAGCTTAAGACTTTCCAATGGACGGTTAGATGTAATGTGCGTTTTATTTTTGTTCGTAAGTTTGTTATTTGTCTGTTAGAAGTTAAGATATATTAGTTATGTTTGTTACGATTGACATATTTGGATAATAATTTTAGGTAAAGTCCATGGGTCATTATGTTTGTTAAAGTGAGAGATCTTTTTAGTGTTTGAAATATATATTTGTTAGGAGTTTAGATATAATAGATTAATTAGTTTGTTTTTATGAGCAATTGAACGTATAACTTTTTATTCGGTTTTTCAGATTGATCGAAATTATTTTTTGCTTATAAGAGGAGTTGGTTTTCAAGATTTTCTTTAATAAATTCTAGCTCATTAAACTCGTAAATAATTGTTGTATCATCTTTATCCATTTTTAAAAATTTATTTATTATGATACAGTTTTAATTTAGAACGAGAAGTTTTCTTTAAAAATATGATTTTTGTCTGGATTTTTAATAGGAAAAAATTGTTGGAGTTATGTGAAATCCTCTCAAAATCATATAAAGTATTTGTAAAATTAAAAAATTGTTAAAGATTCCCATATTTTTAAAAAAGCATCAAGTAAACCATTGCATTACAGGGACTTAACATTTTATGATTTTACAGAAATTTTTTATGATTTTGAGAGGATTCAAAAAGCTACAACTATTTTTCCCTTCTTAATAATGAATATAAGAATAAAAATTTCAAACAAAAAATTTCTTATTGTTCCGAAGAAATAGGATGAGAATGTACTTCATATTAATTATTATTCATACGACATCATCTAACATCATCTAATCAGAATAAAAAAATTCATTCTCTTCTCCCACACAAACAAATGAGAAGATGTACAAATTAAAGGATGTGTTTGCCATGTGGAAGTGTTTTAGAAATGAAAATTTTTAATATACAAAAACATAAGAGGTTAAATAAAAAAAATCAATAAATTAGCTGAGAGTGTAGAACCCATACATGGAAGTATGACTCTGGTGTTATGTGAGATCATCATGAATTTTGTTTGGATGTACCGCCAGAACCTTTTATGTTAACTTGCTCTTAGATAGTCAAAAATATTAGTTTAGTTTTGTGAAAAAGTCAAAAAGATTAGTTGGAGACTTTTTCTATGTCACTTTAACATCAAGATTGAATGGGCATGGCAATCCCCACCAAACATTTTTTTTACCCCACCAATCAGAGAAAAAAAATCGGTGTTTTATCTTTTCCCACTGATCCGGTCAGTTCGACCAGATTTGGTCGTCACTTCAGGTTTTGGACGACCGGACTTAGTCGCCATTTCAGATTTTGGGCGACCGGACTTGGTCGTCATTTCAGGTTTCAGATGACCAAACTTGGTCGAACAGGATTTGTAATAAAGTTTATAATTTTTTTTCTTGGAAACATAATCCCATGACGTATATCTTCCTTGAATCCTTCATACCACTCCAAGTCTGAGTTGTAATGTAAGGAGAATCAATTATTATTCTTAAATGTAGAATATAAGAACAATTTTTTTTACATAAGTGACGGACTAATTTTTAAAAGCCAAATATATAATGTGTTTGGATCAACTGATAGGTTTTTTTTGTTTTCAAACCAAGAATCCTCTTAACTACGAATTCAAACGAAGCTTAAAAATGATATATATTTGTCTAATAAGATATTTTTCTATAAAAATTTGAATTAATTGAAAGTATACCTACTTACATTTTTTTCGGCCCCTTAGCTGTTGTTTGGATAAAAGAATAAATGTAGAATATGATGGATAAACTCAAAAATTTATTTGTTTACAAAAAATAGGTAGATATAGTTTTGAACCCTGTTCGACCAATTACTGTCGCCCAAAACCTGAAATGGCGACCAAGTCCGGTCGCCCAAAACCTGAAATGACGACCAATTTCGGTCGATCTGGATTGGTGGGAACAGCCAAACACCGTTTTTTTTTTTTTTTTTTTGATTGGTGGGGTAAGAAAAACTCTTGGTGGGGATAGACGCGCCCAGATTGAATACCTTTGTATAGATGCTACACTAATTCAATGGCCCCACCATTGGCCATTGGGTCACTAACACAAGCAAAATTTGTTGGGCCACATTTTATAGTTCAACATATCTCTTACTATACCCAAAAAAATTCCATCTCTAATTTTAGGCTTTTTCTTGTTCTTTGTTTTTAGTTAAATAAATCACAATTTGAATATATAATAATCTTACATTAAAGGGAGACATAATTCAATACCCACTTTATAAGTCACCTGTAAAGCAAGTAATCAATGAATTATTCTAGACTTTTATGGCATCAAATGGTTTATTTTGGAGTAACGATACCATTTGGACATGTTCAACTTGACTCAATCCAATTCTTTGACAAGTTTATATTGAGATTTTGCGATCAGATTCAACAAGAACTCAAACAGATTCAGTTTGGGATTTGGAATCAGATTGAGGATTTTGACCACCTAAGCCTAATTTGAACTTGATAAAATGACTAGTAAATTTATATGTTCAATTGAAATTTCTATGCTGATTTGTGTACCTTGTATGATTCAATTGAAATTTCTATGCTGATTTGTGTACCTTGTATGATTTTAATTTTAAATCGCAATACATCATCTACCTTAAAATAAAAATTCAAATTCCTATACATTACATGAAATCTAAATTGTTTAATTTTTTTTATTATTTGATTTTTTTATTCTACATTTATCACATTTTTATACTTTAGTTTCTCCATTCTCTGTCATCCCTTCATTTTTATCTCTATTATCTCCCCGTCAAGACGATAATTATTATATGTCACGATTGTTGTAGGCTTTGAATCATTCAAAATAATACATTTTTGAAAGATAAATATTTCCAACAATATGAACTCGATTGAATCTAAATCAAACTTGAATCTTAACCAAACCTGACATATTGGATCCAGGTTGACCTACTCAATTAGAGGGTTTGGTCAGGTTCTTCTCTAACTCTATGTTGTGTTCGAGTTTGAGCTCCAATCCGATAAAATTGTTTGAGTTGTAACTCTACTTATGCACTCACTCTTCTTTGAAAAAAGAAAATATCATATACAATTTTTTTGTGGCCCTTTATGTTTTAATTTTTTTTTTTCAAAAGTTATATATTTCATACTTTCATGATATGAAATATGTGTATTAAAAGATCATAATTCATGCAAAAACAGATTGCACAAGGAGATCTTGTGTATTAGCTTCCTATAACAATTAATAGATTTTATTTGATTGCATTTTTTGAAAAAGTCATGTACAAAAATAAAATTCACCCTTAGCCTCTTGCTTCTATAACAAAATTGTGGGGATATCTCTATCTTTATAAAATCTATATTTGATAAATGAATACCATGTTTAAAGAATTCGTTGATGTGAATTTCAAAAGTTTTGTCAGGTTGGGTGGGTTCATGTTGGGGATTGTTTTGAAGTAAAGTTTTTGTCCTGAAGTTTTTGGTGATATCTTTTGTGTCTGGAATAAACTATTCGACATTGTTGGTGGTGGTTGTGTTTGGAAGTCAAGGATGGTATAAATTTATGCCCACGATATCCAAACTGTGATTCTAGTGTTGTGCGTGTTTCAATTGCTATCCGCGTGAGTACATATTTGGATTTGGAAAATGATATACCCAGCATTGCATATAGTCTCATACGTAGTTTTCATTGTTTTTTTATTAATATATATTATTTTTTATTTAAAAAGAAGTATATAGATAAAATAATTAAGAATGAAAAAAAATTCACACACTATACTAGTTGAGTATATATCGTGTACACTCATAGTGAACTAGCGGAATGTATGGGTGGTTAGAGGACTCTTTTTAAAACTATTGGACTGCAAAATAGATTAGACCCTGTTTGAAAACGAGTTTAAAATGCTTTTTAGTTTTCAAGAAACTGTTTTTCTCAAACCCGTATCAAAAACAGAAAAATAAATGTTACAGCTTAATTAAAAGTTATAGATATATTTTTATCAAAAAATGTTTAAAAGCTAGGTTTTTAAAAATCCGTGAAGAGACAATTTCTTATAAACTCAATTTTTTAAAAATTCAATTTTCAAATACGTTTCCAGGCGAAACTTGAGAATATCTACATTTTACATATTTATATAATGAAGAATTTACATGCATGCGTGCATGCCAACACCTAGCTTTTTCCTTGAATAATTTTATAACTAGTTTTACATTTAACTTTATTTTTACTGCAATGTATGATAAAAGATAGATATATTCATGTGAAATGTACATGAATATATATTTATTTATCAACTTTTTTTATTTAGTTTTCATTAATATTATCTTACATAAAAACTTAAGACCTTCAATGAATGAAAAGAGGGTACTAATGCCAAAATGTAAAAGGTGGTTCAATTTTTTGGCATTGTTACACACAGTCCTATCTAGACTCCGTATGCATTCCCATATATCCCTCGATGGCTATAATGAGGTATATATAAAGTTATAAATTTTTACATTTATTTTTAAATAAGTTATGCTGATCAAAGTTTATGTTTACAAAAAAAATATAAACATCATCGTATAGATATACTATTTAAAAAAATTAAAATATGTGAGGATTGCAGGCAGATTATAAATAGAACTGTATGTAACATTTTCTTTGTTTCTATAGTTATGTGAATAAAGGAAAAAGGTATATCCAATCTCATTTAATCCCCAACGACCATTTTGATTTTTTGTTGTAGAGTATATACACATTTATTAGTGTACATACTATTATGTAAGGTGATAGAGAAATATAATCAAAACATATTTTTAGCATTCCGAAAAAATAAAAAAATCAATCAAACATATAATTCACTAGTGGAGTTAATACTACATTCAAATAGTATATATCCACTAGTATAAGTTAGTGAATAAAATGTTTAAGGGTTTTTTATTTTTAAGTCCCCACAAACCATCATATTTAGTGATCGATCCCTCACTTCTTCGTATTTGGGTTTTAGTCCCCAGATTTAAAGGATAATTCTTTTTAGTCCTCATCAGGGACTAAAATTAAATAATTTACTAATAGGTCCCTATTAGGGACTAAAAAAGAATTATCATTTAAATCTGGAGACTAAAACCCAAATACGAAGAAGTGAGGGATCGATCACTAAATATGATGGTTTGTGGGGACTTAAAAATAAAAAAACCCAATGTTTAAAGTTTGGATTTTTTGGACAAACATGAGAGGTTATGGTGACTAAGGTCAGCTTGCTTGCACGCATTTGATTTGGCTTAAATAAACATGGGTTGGTTTGGTCAGTCCACCATATATAACATCCCTACCTAATCTTTAATTTGATACATATATAAATTAATTTGATATATATAAATGGGAGTCCGGATCAACCTACATTTCCAACCTAATTCACGCGCCTTAACTACCCATTCAAAGTAACCTATAATCAATTCATCATTTTAAATTTTTTTAATAAAAATAATAATAATCATTGGCACGCCCAAGTCCACATGAACACGCGTTGTGGATGAATGAATATAAGTGACATCTAAATCATACAAGTACTATGGAAATGTTATGCACAATTTTTTTTATTTTTTTAAAGAAAGCTACTACACCTGTTTGCGGTTAAAAAATAATTTTTAGACCGAAATGTATATTTTGATAGTATAATATATATCGCGATATTGAATTATATATTACACTATCGCAGTATATGAATATATAAAAGAATTATTTTTTTTTCAAATGAAAAAATAAATTTATGTATTTTAGTATATACTTTAATGAGAGTGTATATTTAAAAAAAAAAAAAAACTTGTGATAACTGATTAAAAAAAAATTAGGACAACAAAGGACGCTTTATTCATTCTTTCAATGCCTGGGCCTGAAAAGCGGACTCGACATTTGAGTCCACCAAAATTCGGTCGGGCTTTCATATAAAATTTGATTGGGCTTTCATATAAAATTTGTTTGGGCTTTCATAGAAGAGTGCTGCTACACTCAGTTTTTTTCTCAGTCCAAAACATAGATATATATACCTCGTTACAGATTCAGTTAAGCATATGTCTCGTTAGATGATATATATACCTCACTAATTTTTTTCTTACACTTATTAAAAATGAGTTCATTCAACTTAAAATAGAGTGACATGCATTTTTTTTATCAAAGCATGTATCTCATTAAATGATGTTTATTTTTTAAAAAGTGATAACATGTGAGATCTGAGTTTTGATTGGTAAATGTGACTGAGTGCATCATTTTCCTTCGTAGAAATTAGGGCACTGACCACAAACCAACTGATAAGAGCTTGAATTTTTTTTTTTGGAATCAACTGTAGACCTTTTTATAACTGGAGACTAGAGATTAGAGATTAGAGATTTCTTAAATAATGTTATGCACAGGTCTTTTCCGGCCTTAAATAAGTTCGCGTCTATTTCAATTATAAAAAAAAATTATACAATTAATTTGTATGTACATCGTTGTGTGTTACATTAACCATATGTATACTTTCAGAAAAAAATAGCTAATAACTTTTTTATGTACACAATTTTGGAGTATTTATTGAGAAAAGGTTGGAATGAGTCATTTTCAATCATTTTCAGTTCACACACATTTTGAATTTTTTTTAAAAATAATATGTCTCATATAATAAGATATGTACATTTATGAAGGATGGAAATATATACTCCAATAAATTATAAAGACTAAATGATGCAAATATATATTTTAATAAATTGTAAAGACTAATGTATAGATAAATGTAAAAAACTTTTAACGAGATAGATATCTCGCTAATTTTAGTGAAGACTATTACCGAGATATATGAGATTAGAAATGAGATATATGAGATAATAAATGGGATCGGAGAAATGACTATATTCGATGACACCCATATTATAGTCAAGGAAAATGTTAGACTTAACCTCATTTTCTATCCTTCAGCCCTAAATGTAAGGCATGCCATTTTATCAAATTTTCTTAAATAATATATTTCATCTGATAAGGTTTGAATTTAAAATATATATATATATATATATATATAGTTCAATTAATTGTATAGACTCATGTATAGCACGCATAAAAAATTTCTAATTAGACTGTAAAGGAAATTGATATGTTCAGCATTGTTTGCAACCCTCATCAATTTCTTTTTTAAAAAAAATATACACTCGTCCATTGAAATACATTATATTATAAAAATAAAGCATAATGTGTGATTTGTTTCTTTGAAAAAAAAAATTTCATACACTGTGTTAATGCAGCGTAGACAACCCTTTCGCATTATCTAGACGGCTGAGGGACTGGTTCTAAACTATAGATGAAACTACGAAACGTACTGAAATATGAATGTATCAATGCTCGGCTATAAAATGGATTGGTGTAGACCAAACAGCCGCACCCTAAATGGTTCGAACATGACCCATGGGCCACATCCATGGGCCCTGTAAAGATCTCAGGCCTAATGGTCCATCCCAGGCCATGGACCTATTGTCTCTACATGTGACTCATCATCTACGGCGGGGATTCAACGAGAACACGAAACTGTAACAGCTGGGGTCGTTGGACGGTAGATATTGCATGACTTCGAAAATCCACCTATACAGTTGACAGGTCTCGTCCACGTGAGAGCCCGCCGGATCCGTCCGCATCAGATCATATGAAGAACATTTTACAGTTATCATATCATATCACTAACAAGAACATATACACAGTATAAATATATACTCCACTGTGAGTCACACATTATGAGATCATATAAATCAGATCATATCATATCACTAATAAGATATACATACGAAAATATTAAATATATACTCTCTGACCCAGTTTGAACCTGATTCGTTGACAGGCCTGACTGTGACAATATATGAAAAGAAAAAAAGGGTAGTTTTTTTTATTATGAGATGTGTTTCCGATGCCAAATTAAATATTCATGCATTTAGTTTTTTTTAAAAAAATTAACTTAATTGGAAGGAGAGATTACAACTAGGTCTGGTTCTAGTTCTAAAGAATTAGTTGGATTGGTTAATGGTTAGATATTTAATATTGTTGTGTAAAATGTTTATGGGTTATGTTAATGAGTGCCTTCAGGGTACTGGTTAACCCACATTATATGCTCACTTTTTAGACAATTTAATAAATTAATTATATGGTTAAAAAAAAATGAAAGATTTTTTAAAATACCAACAACACCCATAATAAATTCACCACATTTTTTTCTTCTTTCCTCCCACACCCAATTTTTCCCTCCAATGTTTAAAAATAAAAAAATTGTTACAAGTATAAATAAGATATTTTCAAGAAAAAAAAAATCATATTTATGTAAAAAAAAAGTATGTATACCAGACAATTGAACAATATTTTTTCAAGGCAAAAAATACTTTCAGTGCACTGGTTAACCCACATTAATTGCTCACTTTTTAGGAAACTTAACAAATTAATTATAATATGGTTAAAAAAATGAAAGATTTTTTAAAATATCAACAATATCCCTAATAAATTCACCACATTTTCTTCTTCTTCCCTCCCACACCCAATTTTTCCCTCTAATGTTTAAAAATAAAAAATGTTACAAGCATAAATAAGATATTTTCAAAAAAAAATATCATATTTATGTAAAAAAAAAAAGTATGTATACCAGACAATTGAACAATATTTTTTTTTTATATATAAAGTCAACTTTTTATATATTATTTATGAGTAAATAGGGTATGGGAGGGAAGAAGATAAAAAAATGGTGAATTTATTAAGGGTGTTGTTGGTATTTTAAAAAGAAAATTCATTTTTTTATACTAATATCATATTGAATTTATTGAGTTGCTTAAAAAGGTAACAATTAATATGGGTTAACTAGTACCCTGAGAGCACTCGTTAACAAAACCCAATGTTTATTGGGTACTTATAAAAGCACAGTTACCTGTCATCACATTAAATCATGTCCTTGTTTTTAGGAGTAATTGATGAGTGACAGTTACAGTATCTCTAAAAATTAATTTCAAATAATCTTAACAGCGCCTCTTTATTGTGAAATCGAGAAAAAAAAAATATTATTACCTTTGTGTGTTTTGTTTTAAATTGAATAAAAATAAATGGTTCAATAAAATTGTTGGTTTTTTTTTTTGTGTTGATATTTATATAAAAAAACATAGTGTGAAAACATGGAGTTGTATGTAGTACTTCTAAATTCTAATGCGTTAGGAGAGTCCATTAGTCATTTGTTTCTCATGTACCATTTATCTTACCTCAAACTATGTCTGAAATTTAAATTTTGGGGTCTATTTCATTTTACTAAATCCTAATGAATAATTTACAAAGAATTTTAAATTTTGAAAAAATTGGTAAATCCGTTATAATTGAAATTTTAATGCTAATCATTAGATAGATCAATATAAAGAACATTATTCTAATTGAAAAATGAGCAATAGATGCATATATACACATAACAGCTACTAATATTTTCTGATAATCAGATTTTTAATTATTGAAAATAGTTGGCACAACTTGTGTACATTCTGACGAAATTTGTCGGGAATATCAATGATTCCTTATTTTTAATGAGATTTAAATTATTTCCAATCCAAGTTCGAATGACCAAAAAAAAAATCAGGAGATTTAATTTTAAAAGAATATTTTATGTACTACTTTTTAGATAAAACTAATACTCTAAATATGGATAAATATTTATATAAACAAGATATATATCTTGAACATGGTAGACATTTATATAAACATTGTATTTATAAAACATATTTTTTTACATAATACACTACATGATTGTTAGAAATACACTGTACCTGACATGCGTATTTATTGATTTATTTAATAATTATTAAAAAAATTATATCATTATTATTTTATTTGTATATATAATCTAAAATAGTAAAATGTTAGATTGTGTTGACAGATGAATAAAACCAATTACAGTAATAATGGACATATGATATCTTTACAACCCGCACGTGTGTGATTCTCTCCCTAAATGGTTATGATATCATGAGGTAACAACAAACAAAAAAGTAAATCGCAGATAAGACAAAACAAAAGTCACAGACCGTATGCCTCCCTTCGCATATCCGGTTTATACAAGTTAATCCGCCAGAACGCCGAAACTAAATCAAGAGTCAATCACGTCTCCTCCGCGGTTAATTCAAATCAAAACCAAAATACCAGCAAACTGAATCCTGACCGTCCAATCAGTGTACCCATCTCGTAATCTCCAAAACCAGTAAACGTATCTGCCATTAATTCCATTCCATTCCAAGAAAACAACACATTCTAAATATAGACCAAAATATAAAAAAATAAAAATAAAAATCACGTCATAATAGAACGCATTTGAACCGTTCAATAATGGCTTCCTATGATTTTTCCGAATCCATTAGAACCTCATCTCTCCCTCACCATGGACTCAGCATGAGCCGTCGATCACCCCGGATGGAGAAAATCAACGGCCACAAATGGCGCTCGGGATCCCTCGTCATGGTCTCCCTCTCCATCCTCTTCTGGGTCCTCCTCTTCCATTCCCACCCATCCGACCCACCCCTCCCCACCACCACCACCATCCATGCCTCGGCCCAGCCCGCAAAACAGGAGAACCAGCCCAGGCACGACAACGACTCGTGCCTGGGCCGGTACATATACGTGCACGACCTCCCGCGTAGGTTCAACATGGGCCTGATCGACGAGTGCGGCACGTTAAGCGACTGGACCAACATGTGCACGTACACCTCCAACGCCGGGCTCGGCCCGCGGGTCGTGGCGAACCCGGGCCGGGTCTTCCCCGACACGTCGTGCTGGCACGAGACCAACCAGTTCACGTTAGAGCTCATTTTTTATAACCGTATGAAGAAATACACGTGCCTGACGGAGGATTCAGGCCGTGCCGCGGCGGTTTACGTGCCGTACTTTCCCGGGCTGGATGTGGCCCGGTATCTTTGGGGGTATAACAACTCGGCCCGGGATGCGATGGCGTTGGACCTGGTGAGGTGGTTGCGGGCCCGGCCCGAGTGGGGGGTGATGGGGGGGAGGGATCATTTTATGGTGGGTGGGAGGATCACTTGGGACTTTAGGAGGATGACTGAGGAGGAGTCCGATTGGGGGAATAAGCTTTTGATGTTGCCGGAGGTGAAGAACATGTCGACATTGGTGATCGAGGCGAGCCCGTATGATTCGATCGACGTCGCGATTCCGTACCCGACCTACTTTCATCCTTCCAGGAAAGAACAGGTAATTCCTGTGAAATCTTACCAGGTTTTAATTTTTTTTCAAAATATATATGTGAAACATACATTTTAAAAAAATTAATCATGAATTCTTTGTAGTTTATGTTCTATCTCGTTAGTGAAACAAATTTAAAAGTGAGAATTTGCTGTATAAAAAGATTGTGTGTAAGGCTATCTGCAGCTCTTACTCAAACATAAACTCAAATTTTACTAAAACATTGATTTAAAATTTCATTTGATACAGTTTATCTTCAACCATAACTTTGTATTTTGCTTAAATATTTTTAAAATGTGGAGTTGAGAAAAAATAACCATTAAAAATTTGGATAAATGCTTGAGTCTCTTTGTTTGAGTAAAAATTTCAGTAAAAATTTGATTTGATATGAGTATGGATAAATTGTTGAAAGATTTTTGAATGAATTATACTCAAGCTTAGGTACAATGTTGGAGATGATCTAACAATACCTTTTGAATAAAGATACTTTAAAAATTGTGAAGCCCATGATTAATAACAATGTCATTCGAAGCTTAATAACAATGTAAGCTTTAATAAAATATATACTCAGAGACATAGTACATAGGTATGTATTTGACTTGGAGTTCAACCTGCAGGTGGTATATTTCTTTTAGTGTATATTTTTATAAATAAAAAAAATTAAGCATGTACTAGTGTTTCAAAATGGTATATCCAACAATCGACCAATCAGAATTTCAGTCTAACTAACCTTCAAATCTCAATAGTTCATACGAATTGGTGTGCAATGTAAACCCAATCAAACCACCGATTGAACAAGTGATTCATTTGAAAGAGACAACGAATTGTGTGACACAACCATTCAAATGGCGCCGGTCCCTTTTTATAACATTGAATCTAACTGTTAAACTAGTGACATTTAACCATTTATTTTTTCGATCGAACGAACAGTTCAATTTTTAAAACATTAACACTTAACATGTTTTATGTAATGAGAATCGCTCATTCCACAAGTCACAACTTTCTAATAGGTATCCCATCTACGGGATCTTTGCGTTTTGTGGCTGTCCTTATTTTTGTTTTCTCCATTCTTTTTACATCCAATTCAGACTTGTAATCTCACTCCAATCACAGGTGCTGAAGTGGCAACAAAAGCTTCGAACCCAGAAGCGCCCGTACCTGTTCTCCTTCGTGGGAGCGCCGAGGCCGAACATCGGGACCTCCATAAGGGACCTGATCATCCACCAGTGCAAGAGCTCGAAGCGGTGCGCGCTCCTCCAATGCGACAAGTCATCCAACAAGAAGAAGAACAACAACGACTGCTACTCGGCGGGTCGGGTCATGAAGCTCTTCTCGAGGTCGGTCTTCTGTCTCCAACCACAGGGGGACTCCTACACGCGTCGTTCCACCTTCGACGCCATCTTGGGCGGCTGCATCCCTGTTTTCTTCCACCCTGGGTCGGCGTACGTTC
Source organism: Acorus gramineus (assembly GCA_030737835.1). NCBI lineage: Eukaryota > Viridiplantae > Streptophyta > Magnoliopsida > Acorales > Acoraceae > Acorus > Acorus gramineus. The sequence continues at coordinate 3,382,384 of CM060854.1, forward strand.
AATACGAGTGGCACCTGCCGAGGGAGTACGGGGAGTACTCGGTGTTTGTAGGGGAGGAGGAGGTGAGGACGGGGAGGGGGGACGTTTTGGAGAGGAGGTTGGGGGGGATAGGGAAGGAGAGGGTGAGGGAGATGAGGGAGAGGGTGATTGGGTTGGTGCCAAGGTTGGTTTATGGGGACCCGAGGGGGTGGACGGGGGAGGGGGACGCGTTTGATGTGGCGGTGGAGGGGGTGATTGAGAGGGTGAGGAGGAGGAGGGAGGGGGTGGTTGGTGGGGAGGAGGGGAGAGGGAAGGGGGAGTGGGAAAGTTATTTTAGTTGATTTTTTTTTGAAATTTTTTTTTAGTGGGTAGGGAATTTTTTTGGATTTGATGAGAATGATGTTTTTACATGAGAGTATAGGGGTTTAAAATTGGATATGGTGATTTTTTTTCTCCACCATTTTGGTTGGTTGAAGATAATATAATGTGGATTTTATTTTAGCATTGGTACATTTGGTCCGTTTTGTAGCCTAGACTACAGTCTCATATGTTATAATAATGGTGTATATACTATAATATCATAATATATAGAGTTTTATCATAATGTATGACATAAAAAAATCAAAACGAAAAAAATACATTATTGTAATTAGTATATATTTCATTTTAAATAAGTATATAACAACATATACGTCAAGAGAGTATGCTGTTTTTTTTTAAAAAAAAAAAAAAAATCGGTGTTGATTTCAATTAAGATTGAACCTATCATTTTTTCTTTTTTTTTCTTTACTAGTGAGTTTATAACATATTGGATTCAAATTCAATTTAGGCTCCATTTTGAAAACGAGTTTGAAAGTCATCTTATTTGAAAATATTAGGTTAAAAATTGAATTTATAAGACATTTTTTTTCACAAATTATGAAGAAGTGAGCTTCTGATAACTCTATTTAAAAAAAAAATATCTACAATTTTTAATTAAGTTGAGTTTTTGAGATTTCTTCATATATTATGAGAAAGCTAGCTTTTAATCACATTTTTGTAAAAATATGTTTACAACTTTTAATTAATCTAAAGTTTTTTTTTATTCAGCCTTTTTTGTTAACTTAAAACGCACTCTTAACTCTTTTGTAAACGTAGTTAAATATGAGTTTTAAAATTCCATGTGAATTCTTTTCCCTTTTTTTTTTTATTAATGGTCACCAATCCACCATGGACCTCCGTATTCAAAATGATTATAATAGACACTCAAAAAGATACCTGTCCCGCCTGGAAAGATAAATAAACTATTATGAAGTTTATATATATTTTAGGAATAGATAACCTTATTAATAGAATAAGAGATTTTCTATTTCATTATATATTTTTTTTATTCTTATTGAAAAACGTAATAATAAAGATTGAGCTATTTAGTTAATAAAAAATAAAATGTAAAAAATTGATTTGATATATATAAATCTAATTGATGTAAAAGAGATGTATCAATTGATTTGATGTGATGAAACGTGATTTGACAGGTAAATTCTCTTATACCTGTGAAGGAATAGCACAATTTCAAAAAGGATCTGAAATATAAATATTAGTTTATTTTCATGTAATTTTACATATCTATACCCTCTTATTCTCTTTACCCAAACACTTTTTTTTTTATTCTCCTATGTTCCCACCTATTCCTCCCATGTTCCTCTACCCAAATGCCACATGTACAATGTTTTATTACTGGCTTCTAAACATTAGAAAATATACTTTATTTTAGCTATTATTAGTATACCATCGGTTATGGTATTTACATATCATGTCATTTATAATTTAGTTTGGCAGATTGCTCTCATTTGTGTTTATTTATATCTACCATTACTTATTTTTTATTTGTTAATAATTTCATTAAATATTTATCACATAACTATTAAAGGTTTTTTATTTTTAAATCCCCACAAACCATCATATTTAGTGATCGATCCCTCACTTCTTTATACTTAGATTTTAGTCTCCAAATTTAAAGGATAATTCATTTTTAGTCCTTGAGAGGAACGTATCCATAAATTATTTAATTTTCTTTTTAATCCCTAATAAGAACTAAAAAAAATTATCATTTAAATCTGATTACTAAAACCCAAATACGAAAAAATAAATGATCGATCACTGAATATGATGAAAATAAAAAAACCCAACTATTAAACACATTTTCTACGTGAACCTCACAAACCAAACGGGTCTTAAATTTTTTTTATTTATTCATGGCACATCCAATCAAGAGTCACATTCAAGTACATCTAAAATTATCTTTTAAAATGTGTAAATTACCTAAAAAATATCTAATTTTTTTCAATATGTATGTATACATATTGAAGAAAAAATATAAATATCTACTTTATTTTTTTTGTTGTTAATATTGATATATTTTAAACATCTGATGCCCAATATGTTAAAACATTACAATCCTCAATCTTTATGTTCATTTCCTGAACATCACAATCAAAATTTCTCCTCTATAGAATGCAATGTTTTAAAAATTGAATCATTTAATGAACCACAAAAATCACATAATCAAGGTCATTAATTTAACAGTTGGGCTAACCGGATTTAAACCATAGCATAATTATAATATAATAAATATATTAATTATCAACACTAAATACAAAATATGAAATATTTTAATAAAACTTTGAATAAAAATTTTATTTAGTATAAAAAACCTAAACTTTTTACTATATTTCATATGTTATCAAATAATTAATCACAATTTCTATGAAAAACCGATCGATTTAATCAACATGTGCCAGTTTACAAAAACGGACGGTTCAATTGGTGGGTTAACTGCGTTTTACAGTTTTTTATATCGTTGGGCTTAAGGGTAAATCGAATCAGAATTCAAAGCAGGAGAAAATTCAACTGACTAGATCAGGTCGGATTTTAAAACACTGATAGAATGTATTAGAACTGGATTCCTAAAAATGAAGAATTATCTTTCTGAACCAAAGTTTCACTTCCAACGAGGAATTCGATCCACCGTCTCGAACAGCCATAACTTTTATTACAAACATCGAGATGACCTAACTCCAGCTCCACTAGAAATATAACTAAAAAAATGAAAAGCTTTCTTGTTTACATCAACTCCCAATTAATCTTATAAGGGATCAAATACTTACAAGCATAAGTAAACTAAAAACATTTCAATGGAAAAGTAATTCGATGCAATACCCATCCATCAACCCAAACATGCAAGAGGATAACTTTAACATGATCTGAATGACATTATCTGTTGCATGACTCAGGGCATTATTCATATAACAACATTCGATTTGAAAAAACATGACAAGATGATGGGAACAACGAAGTATTTAAAATTATAAATAAAATATAAGCAATCCTATCAACCAACATACAAACTTCAATTTTTTTTTTTTTCTGTCTCTGCATTCATCTAGGAAAAAGAAAATCACAAGATATAGATACATGGTGTCTTAAGGATGAATTATGCGAATAATCTCAAAATTCTGCATATAATTTAAGAAGTATTTAGACTCACAAGTTTGATCACAGAAACTTGACCATTCCGCGCCCCTCCACGCTCAGCTTGGATGCTTGAAGTTGCTTCTTTTTTGGTCCCTTAAGTTGCTGAAGTTTCTTGTTCATCTGTATATTCAATTGAAAAGAACAGCGCAACTTTAATAGGAAAATCACTGACGGGGAAGAAAAATTTGTTCAAAGCATATAACATACCTTCAGCCTGCGTGGATCATGCACCACTTGCTTAGCTCGCGCTCTAATTTCTTCTGGGTCGATCTTAGATTGAGGGCGCACAACAAAATCCATAGCCAAGGTTTCTGGCCTAGATGCATGCTGCCTGGAACCTGACTGGCCAGATTTCGAACCCCTGAAAAAACAGTGTTGGAAGATTAACAATGCAGCACTTCTCAGATACAATTTAATGTTGCTTAACAAACTCCTTTAAAACACAAAAAAAATAGAGGAATGTTGCACGGTTCGACATACTGTGAGAACGCAGCCAGATCAAGATCATCATCTCTAGATTCCATCCCCGAATTTTTGTTTGTGGGTCTTTGAAAAACACACATAAATGATCATTCAATCAGAAAGCAATATACATAAATAAAGATCTGAAAGCATAAAAAATGGCCACAGTAGAGTTTACTTCTTCAAGGATGGCCGGCGGAAGGGTACCCTTTCATCATCATATGTCCTCATGTCCTCAAAGCGAGTGCTCTTGTTGAAAATTGGTCTACTCTGCGAACATGTACAAATGGGGGAAAATGCAGACATTTGCAAAATGAAAAATAGAATAAAGTTTGTTTAAGGGCATAAACCTAAAACCTTTATCTCCAACAGAAAAAATCTAAGGTATTTCTCAAAGTCCAAAGATAAAGCATATTTACCCATTTGTCCACAAGCTCCTTCGCGAGTTTTCTGTTTGATGTGGTCTCCTCATCAGACCTAGACAGAAACATGATCACCTATATTGCAAAAATCAGAAGGGAAAAAAAAGAAGAGAACCTGTCAAATTGCAATCAAAATAAAAGATCTTCATATTTAGAGCTAAAAAATGACTCACCTTTCCCAAACCACTCTTCTTTAGTTGCTCTCTCCTATCATACTGCTCTAAATCGATCGGAAGCTGCAACATTTAAAAACCATGCCACAATCAACATCACATAAAATTCGGAAAGCAAGCTTGTCAAATGATATTGAACCACTCATAAGTGAACACACAACATGCATTCTCAACCAAATCGCGACAAAATCATTTCAGACAAAGTGGAGGTTAATACATCAGTCAATATCTTCAGGATGGCTTCTCGAATATTAATGTTTGGCAAGCTTCCATCTGGTAGAGGTTCAAGCCAATTCTTTAGAAGAGTTAGCACTCCATGGTCTAAAAACTCATGGTGGAGTTGCTTCCTACAAGGAGAACAACCAGAATCCATAAACAATAACCTCTCGAGAATGTTGAGTGACTTGAGTCACGGTCCAAAAGTTATAGAATTCACTATTCATTAAATTTTACTTTGAGAGGACATCTGTCAACATTGGCAACTTCTTCAGCTTATTAATCGCAGGTTTACCCTGCCGATTCAGCTCAGCATCTTCTTCAGCAGTGACTTCTAGCTCGGCCATGAGACTTTCAACAACCAGAGCGATTTCAGCGGGAGTCCTCTCAGGCTTCTTCTTCTTCTTAGCACCCTTGAAGAGCTGCTTGATTTCATCATCATCCTCACCTTCTTCGGCCTGCAAACAATCACTAACATCAACTGACTTCTCCCTTGGAAGCAAAAATGCATTGTGTTATATCTTAAAGTCTTGATCTGGCAAACAACAATTAAGCACTAAAGCCTAAAGACAGTGACCCGGATCATAAAAACACAGCAAAGATAGGTTCTTGTGTCCAGGACCAGTGAAAGCTGAGGGACCTGAAACAAATAAGAATCCCAACCTGAGGAGCATCGCCAGCGGAACCTTCGTTGTCGCTTCCATAACGATGGGCAGGATCAACACCAGTGTCATCGATGAAGTTGTCATCATCGAGGGTCCTCACACCCTCTTGATCATTCTATTCAACCAAAATAGCTCAAGATCAATTCAGTTTCATCAACAAGCCTTCAAAATAACTAATAAATTAAAAATTTGATGTCCCAAAGTAGACCCAAAACAGATTGAGCTTCACATTGACATACTTCTTCACATTGACATACTATTCATAAAAAAAAAAAATTGAAGCTTTTCATGAAAATGAAGGATCAAACCTCAGAATCTTCTCCGGCGATCGTATTCCACATCTCCTGTATCTCCGACTCTCCCGCATCGTCGTCATCGTATCCATAACCGCCTCCGCCGCCCTTCGATCCCGACTTCGAAGACGACTGTCCCTTCCCAAACCGCTTCTCCCCCTTCGGCCTCCTCTCCTTCTTCCCTCCCCCGGACGACGTCCCCGCCGACGACTTCCTCTTCTTCGTCCGCTCTCCCTCCGAATCGTCCAAGTATTCATCGAATCCCCCCATCGGACTCTCTCTCGCGCCGCTCTTCTTCACGAGGCGCTTACGGGGTTTCCCCGTCGACGCCCCCGACTTCGGCGACGCGGAGGCGTCGAAGACCGGCGTTGGCGACCTCTCTCGTCGCCAATCACCGTCGTCTTCGTCTTCGTCTTCGAGAGGGTGGTACCCGGGATCCGGCGAGGGTTCGCGATCGGACGGCATGTCGGGGTCCATCAACGGCTCACCGTCCTCGTCACGGTACCTGAAAAGGGGGCAGAAACACATGAACAAGTACACAATCAGAAACCCTAATTTCTTGTTGACAGAGAGAAAACAGAGTCAGATCGAAAGACGTACGGATCGTCCATGGCGAAATCGAGCACCGATTGAGACGAGATCGACGGATTCAGAGAATCCGAAACAGCTAACGAGAGAGACAGAGAGAGAGACAGAGACTATAAAATACGTCAAGCATCCACCGTTGAATTTTCAATCGACCGCTTGTAAAATCTAATCTCTCGGTGGATTAGTAAATCAAAATCACAGGCATCCAAATAGGATAATGGATTAGACGGTTTAGATTCGACATATGAATCATATGGGGGGGAAGGTTTTTATTGTTTGGATCCTTGTTTGTTTTTTTTTTTTTTTTTTTGTATATTTATTTTATGTTTTGATCAATCAAATAATAATGAATTCATCATATAAAATGGATCTATTTATTCATTTATGATTTGATATATTTATAACTATTTGATTTTAATTGTGATAAGGTGACAATCCTAAATTAATAATTAAATAAGATACAAACAGAAAAAACAAACAGAGTGTCCAAATCGAGAGAGAGGGTTGCAGACTTTATTTCCACCCATACACTTTTCTATCCCACCCCAAATTTTATTTCCACCCATACGTGCTCTGTTTTGTCGTGGTCACAACAAGAAAGGGTGCAACAATGGCGAGACGGTCATCAAGCACGGAGCGACGCTAGTGAACGCATGCTCAATCACCGTCAACCACTATTTTTCCTTCTTCATCTCTCCCACCCCAAAAAAAATATTTTTTTGGGTGAACAAGAGAAGTAGATGGATGAAAACAAAGCTACCCGATAGATAGGGGCTTGGTGTTACACAGGTATAAAAAAAAGACAGTCCACCTTGTCATTTTAAGCGAAATGAGCTTTGATTAAATTGATAAGCACATGATCAAATTGTAGGAGCACTATTCTTCCAAAAAAAAAAAAAAATTGCCATTTAAAATAGGATTTATAATGTTTTTTATTTTTATTTTATTTTTTAGAAAGACTCACTGGTGGTGGATACATAGAATATGGCTCAAGACCCTAACAACAGCCCATTAGGCGCACAAAACTCCCTAACAACAGCTTATTAGGGGCACAAACTCTACATAGGAGTGATCAGGTTCGAACACGGGACAACAATTAAACGCAGGTGCATTCCAACCACCTCGCTGAATAAAATGTGGTAAATCACATGTGATTGTTGGCGCCTCACTTAAATAATATATCATTAATAAATTTTTATAAATTTATGTAACATTACACTTACACTTTTCATAAAAATATATATGATAATTTAAAAAATTGAAATTGCGGGATAAAGCATGATCTAATATTTTTCACATTGAATTAGTTAGCATCAAAACATTTATTTTATTTTTGATAAATATATATATATTGAAAAACAATCAAAATTTTAAGTAACATTATTACATGAAATCATTAGAAGACTATAGTTGCTTTTGAAAAATGAATGGATGGGTTCACTCAATCATATAAAACACCTCGCCCTCACCCTCCTAAAGACCCCCACCACCACCCTCCGCACCCCATCAGACCTCAAACGCCTCCACGTCTACCTCATCAAGACCCACCTCCACCTCACCAGCAGCTTCGCCGTCGGCAACCTCATCTCCCGCGCCGCCTCCCTCGGCCTCCTCTTCCACGCCTCCACCATGTTCGACCAAATGCCCCACCCAAACGTCTTCGTCTACAACAACCTCATCAGGGCCTTCCACCTCCACCACCACCCCCAAAACGCCCTCCTCGTCTTCCTCCGCATGAACGTCGTCCCCGACAGCTTCACCTTCGTCGCCACGATCAAGGCCTGCGTCGAAGACCCGGCCTTCTTTCGCATGGGCGCGTCGATTCACGCGCGCTCGGTGCGTACCGGGTTCGACCGCGACGTCCCCGTCGCGACCGGGCTGATTGAATTCTACGCGGCGCGCGCGGGCGTCGATGCGGCGCGGAAGGTGTTTGATGAGATGGGGTCCCGGGACGTCGTTTCGTGGACGACGATGTTGGCGTGTTATGTCAATATGTCGGACGATATCGCGAGCGCTCGCGAAGTCTTCGATGCGATGCCGGAGAAGGATGTGAAGGCGTGGGGGGCGATGGTTGGGGGGTATGTGAAAGCGGGCGATATGGGGCGGGCGAGGGAGGTTTTCGACGAGGCGCCGAGCAGGGATTTGTTGATGCGCAATGTGATGCTCGGCGGGTACGCGAAGGTGGGGGAGGTTGGGGAGCTCACACGCTTGTTCTGGGGAATGCGCGACCGGGACGTTGTGTCATGGAACACCGTGATCGGCGGGCTCGTGCAGGGCGGGCAATTCAACGATGCAGTTGCGGTATTTCATCGAATGCAGGTCGAGAATGCGCGGCCAAACCGGGTGACGTTCGTGAACATCCTCTTGGGTTGCGCGCGAGTGGGTGCGTTGGACGTCGGGAGATGGATCCACTCGTTCATCGACCGGAACGGGTTCATCGTGGATGCCGTGGTGGGCACCGCACTCGTTGACATGTACTCAAAGTGCGGGGCCCTCGAGAGCGCCACCCATGTCTTCGGGCGGATGGCCCATAAGGACGTCGCGGCGTGGAATTCGATGATCATGGGGTATTCGATGAACGGGCGAGGCGATAAATCGCTCGAATTCTTCCACGCAATGCGCGGGGAGGGGGTCGAGCCAAACGAGGTGACGATGGTGGGAGTCTTATCGTCGTGCGCGCACGCAGGGATGGTTGAGGAAGGGAAGAGGTGTTTCGAGATGATGCGTGGCGAGCTCGGGATCGCGCCCACGACTGAGCATTATGGGTGCGTGGTGGATCTCCTCGGGCGGGCGGGGTTGTTGCGCGAGGCGCGCGAGTTCATCCAATCAATGCCGGTTGAGCCGGGGACCAACGTTTGGGGGGCATTGCTCGGTGCATGCAAGATACATAAGAACGTGACGCTCGCAGAATTGGCGGTCGAGCGCCTGATCGAGCTGGGCGTGGACGACGGGGGGTACTTGGCGATCATGTCGAACATATACGCGAACGTGGGGAGGTGGTGTTAAATATATTAGGGTTATTTTAGCCTTTCTAGTATCAAAACAGTTTAATCTTTTTACGTCTTTTCCTCTATACTATATATCTTTTGTCCGTTCTCTTATTTCTGATTCTAACAGGTGGGAGGGGGTGGCGCGGGTGAGGGGGGTGATGAGGGGGATGGGAGTGGGGAAATTGAAGGGGTGCAGCTCGATCGAGATCGACGGGGCGGTGCACGAGTTCGGGGTGGGGGAGAGGGCGCACGAACGGTGTGGGGAGATATATGCGATGCTGAGGGAGGTGGCAGAGAGGCTGAGGAGGGCGGGGCACATTGCGGAGACGGGGGAGGCGTTTTTTGATGTGGAGGAGGAGGAGAAGGAGATGGCGCTGAGCACGCATAGCGAGAGGCTCGCGGTGGCGTTCGGTCTGATCAGGCTGGGGAAGGGGGAGGTGATCAGGGTGGTGAAAAATCTGAGGGTTTGTGTGGATTGTCATGCTGTGATTAAGCTCATATCGAAGGTGTTTGAGAGGGAGATTGTAGTTAGGGACAGGAGCAGGTTCCACCATTTCAAGGAGGGTAATTGCTCTTGTGGGGATTACTGGTGATGATAGTGTTTTATCTTATTTATTTATTTTTTTTACATAGAAAATCTCCTTAGGTTTTTTTTATTAAATTATTTTTATGATTTGTATTATTTTTCTATATTATTGGGATCCATTTTTCTAGTTAGGGTCTAAAAAAAATTAAACATTAAATTTCAAAATACTATTCAAATTTTTTTTGTGATACTTAACAGGATCCATTGTAAGAGTTCGCCTAGAACCAAATACTTCAGAAAAACAAAAATAAAATATACACAAACTAGAAATGAAACTAAAAAAAAAAAAAACTTATAAAAGTGATTTTCAACATAATTTATAGTACAAAAAAAATCAAATTGTTATCCTCAATGACCGACTATTCTACCAAAACCAAAAGATTCCCTTGAGCATTAACAGTTTAACACCTTGTAAACCAGCTGGATTAACACAAAAAACAAGGCTCTCAAGTATCATGAAAAGAGAGAGAGAGAGAGAGAGAGAGAGATCTAAAAATCATCATTCATCAATCATTGTTTTGAGGGTCATTCACTAAACCGATATGCTTTGACCTAATACATGCACCTGAGGCTCGCCAATGTATCAGTGTTACAAAATTTTGACATGGCCAAGTTTTTCTTTAAAAAAAAAAAAAAGAATCAAAGAGGGGCTAACATCTGAGTCCAGGTCCTCTTGTCCCCTTTCGAGCGCACAACAATGGTGGATGCAGAGCTGAAGAAACCAATATCTTGTTCTTCTAGCTGGAACAGTACTTATAGAGTTGCTGAACACTGGTCAATTAGAAATGCACAAGGCTGTATACCAGAATCCAAGCAAGCTGCACAAGCAAAAAAAAGATTGGATCTCACATTGACATCCTCTGCTATCAAATCAGTTACATATAATCTACCAGATTGAATTTCATTCGCATAGCTTCTAAGACAGATCCATAGCTCAATGTCCATATAAATAGGCATCCACCAAGAGAAAACAACACACCCAATAAAAATGTTAATACTTGGTCCTTACTGCAGTCATTTATGTCGTCCTAACTCAGTATGTGAAATCTCTAACATAGATAGTAGAGCATATACTCAAATATATTTCTTCAAAACGTGTTGGGAGGCAAAAGTGTTTGCCTTTTTTTTCCCTTAAAATATATGAAGGTAGTGGAAACCCTTGTTATCAGTCTAATCAAATCTTATTTGTTTCACTTCGTCATAAGAGTCATATTCACTCTAGTGCATCACAGGTTGATAGACATTAAATTATGGGTGATCAAGTCAGATACTCAGATGCTTTCAAATTATTCAGTTTTATCTCAGGGACCGTAAATATGTTGTAGAAAATTGGTTTTACAATATGGACTTTTAAGATAGTGTGCAGTATGTTGGGCAATAAGGTTGACTAGGTATGATAGAATATGACAAAGGAAGGCCTGCCATGCAGAACTTGGTGAAGCACTCTTTTGTTTGCTTAGAATTTGGAGCAGTTTTGTCTTGGGGACCTCTGTTCAGGATCAACAAGGGTGGTGGTTTCCATGTGGAAGACAGTGTTTGCATTTACTTGGTGATTTTGGTCTTCTTCTTCTTCTTCTTGTAATCCATCAGACTAGAAATATCACGACTTAAGTATATAATAGGCAAAGAATCCAAAGAGATGTTACCAGGAACAGTGTCAACGATGCAAACAGGCCTTCTTGAAGTAGGGCACCATGACCTCCAAGTTCTTCTTCGTCAACTTTCAGTATGTGTGTATAATAGACATAGATGACCCCAGAAGATATGACCAGGAATCTGAAAAATGCAAAGTATTAGAGACTGAGCTATGCTATTGATAACAGTTTTCATTTGGAGGACAGCTTGTAATGTAGCCTGCTCAAATGACTGATACTTTCAGAAGAATGTCAATTAACTCGCAAGAAGTAAGATTTTCTACTGACACCCATAGAGTTTTCAATTGAGAGCTCCATTTTTAAAGAAATGCTCAGACCTCAATTGGTAATGCATTAATTCTATCCTAGTCTTAGTTTTGTCTTCATTTAGCGAATAATAATGCTAAAAGAAGAAAATAAATGATTTTGGCGAATAATAATGCTACTCCTACAAAAAGCCATCTGCAATGGTAAAGGCAAAAACCATGTAGTTCATAGCCGTGTTGGAAAGATGTGAAGATTTTTCAGAGAGAGTTGACAGTTTCAGCTTCCACAGCAATACAGGGACTAGTAAGCCAAATTTATGTGTGAGGCACACGGATGACTAGACATCCATGTAACATAACAAAGAACAGAACTGGTTTAATAGATTGCAAGGATAAATTAAAGGGCAAAACAGCACTATCAAATGGTAAAGTATAATTATTTACAAAGAAAAAATCTCGTAGCCAATAAAAAAAACCTTCATGTTTTGATACAGTATTTATGGAATGACAAATCAAGCCTATGTAGTCATCAACATCAGCTAACCCCACGAATCTAGGGTCATCTTCAAGAAGCTTGTTTCTACAATTCCTGACTGAGATCATCAACACGGAAAGCTTATAAACTATAAACTGCCAACTAAACATTCACCATGTAGTTCATCACTAACCTGCACTTCTGAGGCAATCGTTTCAAACAGTATCCATCCTAGCTCTGTTGCTTATTCATCTGAAAACCCTCATTTCACCCGAATCCAACTTCTCAGATTGTCATTTCTCACTTAAGCAATTCATATGATACATATTGGAACACATCATGTGTGTCACCTGATATTGTTTGTTTCATAACATATATTAATCAGCATAATCACATATCAGACCCTAAGCACACATGAGATCATTTACATAAGGCCCATTTTGTCTATCAGACCCAATACTCGCCAGGTTTCCATTGTCCTCTCTACATAATTCACTGACTGCAATGTTGGTGAAAATGTAAGTTTAAATAGCCTCAATTGCCTATTTGCAATAATTAATGTTCTTGTTGCATTCCTTCAGTTGGCCACACGGACAGGCATTGGTTTGCATTCCTCTCCTCCAAACATTCAGCAAATTATGTGTATGGTAGGTCTAGAGACATTTGTGAGGAATAGTGACATATAAAAAAGGTGAAAGCATATTCTGGTAATAGAATTGCAGTAGTAAACCCTTCAACTAGGTTCAAAGCCTTACCAAATGGATATCATATGGATTGGTTGATCCATGGGCAGGATGTCCCATTTGCTTTCATTAGTAAGTAGTAAAATGTTAACCCAAAGAGCCCATGTCAAGTAATTAACAAATGAGAAGTACATTGAGAGAGTTGATAAAACAAAATTTTCAAGAGGAAAGAATTTCTTTTTAATTTTTTAAATAAAGGAAAATTTTCACAGGTGCATGAATGCCATCAAAATCATGAACAAGAATTGCTTAATTTCCTTCGTCTAGTTCTGCCAACACAGCCAGAGGGACATCATCCCATAAAACCTTAAAACAGACCTAACTAAGACATTCATACAAGACAAAATATATGTTGTGAGATGTCTCACATTCTAACATGAGTGGATCTGTTCACAAAGGCCTAAGGTTGAGCTGAATTATTAAGATATTTTGGTCATTTATTGTCATTTTTACATTATTTATTTAAACTCTTCCTTGTTAGGATTAAGAGAGATTAAGTTTTCTAATAGGCAGCCATGTATAGGGTTTTGAAAGGGGCGGGTGCTGGGGAGAGAGTGAGAATTTGATGTGACTCAATTTCTTGATTATAGTGAATCGATTCCTTCTCTCCTCCGTGGATGTAAGCAAATTTTGCTGAACCATGTAAATCTGTGGGTTCTCTTGTGTGGATTTGTTTTGTAATTGTTATGGATGAATTGATATCTAACCTTAAAGATGTCTCTGCGTTAACAATATACATATCACGGATGTTGTTGATGGAAGAACAGATTGAAACTATAATCCGCGCAAAACATGAAACAAGCAAACAAAAGATTCACGATTCGAACTTACACGGCGATCCAGACGGCCCCGACGAGAGGAATCGCCCCCCAAAGAAGTCCACAAACAAGCCCCAACACTTGCCGAATCCAATGCAGCACATCTCCCAATTGATCCTGCAAAGCCAACAAAGAATGAACATGCGTGTCTCTCTACTTCACAAGATCTGAATCGGACGGCGTGGGACGCCTCGAGAACGGGTTACCTTGTCCCAGGACGCCTCGGGATCGAGCAACCACGCGAGCTTGAACGGCAGGACGTGCCCGTTCTGCTGCTGGTGATGGAGGTGAACCTTGGACATCTTCGCTTCCTTCATTGCTGCAGCGGAGATCGCAAATTAGGGTTTCGGAACCCGCGATCGATTGGAAGGAATCACTGTGAAGCCGTGAAAGGGGGGAGAGAGCGAGCGTTCGATCGACAGACAGGACCTGGCGCGATCTTCGCACGTGCGAGCGCAGGTAACTCTGAAACGCGAGTCGTGAAAGTTAAAATGTTCCATCTATCTGAACCGTTCATTTTCATTCATGTGGACGGCTGTTGTTGGCTTGTGTGAGGGAGCTGTCGTGGGCGGGAATGCACGTGTGTGCACGTGCTTCGGAGGGCCGTGCCAGGTATCATAATTTTCTTTTTTCGCGAAATTGTACATAAGGAATTCGAATTTTACTTTTATGTCCTCTCGAGCTTCGGCGTGAAATGTTTGTTTGGACAGTTGGATACCGTTATTCCGTTTATATTACGTTTAAGGGGTGCTTCTCCAACTGTCATGTTATAATCATTTAATCATTAAGCATGATTGAGCTCCAATCATATTTTAACATTCACTTTTTTAAAAAAAATTGTATTGCTTACATTTTTATAAATAAAAAATTAAAGACATTTAAGTCTTTATAAACATGGAAAAACTCATATAAATTCCTACTAAAATTGGAACAGACGTACGAGTCCCTGAAAACTCAAAAAAACCCAATTATCATCCCTGAGTTAAATTTCCATCCAAACTTAATGGAATATTCCCAGAATATTCTGTCACATATAATTGTGTACATATTGAAGTCCTTATAAACGGCCATAAAAACAAATCAGTCCCTGCAAAAGACAAAATTGCCCCTCAAAGACTTTTACATTAAATTGTGTACACATTGTAGTCTCTATAAACAATTATAAAGATATTTTATTTAAATACTGAAAAATGTAAAATTGTCCCTGAAAGATTTTTACATTTAATTGGATAGACATTACAGTCCTTATAAATAATCGTAAAGACAAATTGGTACATGTAAAAGACAAAAATGCCCCTGAAGAATTTTTACATTTAATTGTGTAGAAATTGCATTTTTTAGAGGGTATTTAATTTTTAAATTGCAATGTCTGCACAATTAAATGTAAAAATACTTCAAGGGTATTTTTGTCTTTTAGAGGAACAAATTTGTCTTTACGATTATTTATAAGGACTGTAATGCGAGGAAAGATTTTAGGCTTGATTTAAGGAATATTAAAGTGAGAAAGTATTTGAGAGGTTCATCTTTTTTTTAATTATAGAAAGTGATATATCTCAATGTTTATTTTTAAAATTCCATTGATATTGGGGCTCTTCTAAGTCATAGGCAATTACCTTGATTGCCTTGTCTCAGAACTGACTCTCAGAAAAAATAAAAGCCAAAGTAAATCCAATACGACTCATGCCACTAAACTCTCGATTACAATAGGCATCTAACCAATAGAAGATCCGCCCGTCTACAATCATCTCGCGATGTGCAAGCTCTCGTCTTTGAAAACAGACGTCCTCCGCCTTCACGATGTAACGTCCCCAATCTCTTGTACACCCTCGAAATATTTTCCACACGTTCTCTTGCTAGAACTTTTAGCCTCCGTTTGAGTAACTGGTTAAGCTCGGATAAGGGTGGTATAAAGAAAATGACTGTTTGTTTGCAGAGTATAACTTGGTATTACTAAGCCAGTTTAAACGAATATAAGAGAGTATAACAATTCTAAGTAACCCCAAGGATAAGCTATATTCAATTTATCTATTCCATGGGCCCACATGTCAAATCAATTTTTTACACCTTATCACATCAAATCACCTATCAACACCTCTTATACATCAAATGGCCCACATATCAAATCAATTTTTTTACACTTTATCTATATTTTATTCTTCATCAACCAAACAACTCAATCTTTATTCCTACGTTCTTCAATGAGAATAATAAAAAACACAATCAAACAGAAAATCTCTTATTTATGTAGAATTGTTATCTATATCAGTATAATTATCTATTTAAAATAACTCAATTTCTCAGTCCGAACGGGTGTTTAGTTAATGGGTTTAAAATTTAATTAGTTGAGATAAGATGCCCCATTTTAAATTTCTTGACAGATATTGGTATAGCCACGTTAACAGGCTTGATATTGACTTTTGACGAGTGTAATATTGAATTTCTTTTCTTCTTAAAACGCGGATCTTCCGTTTACACGAATTTCCATTTTCTAGGGCCGAAGAACATTCACGCGCTCCGGTACCCGCCACGAAAGACTTTTTTACTATAATTCTTTGCACGGCGTAACTTCTTCTTCGTATCACGACAAAAATATTCAAATTATTCAAACCTGGCACCTCGTCTTTCGTTATAAACCCCTCCCCACAAAATACAAGTTACGTCCCCCTCAACGTGTTATCAACAAATCAACGGCTCGGATTACCCTTTGGGAGTGGAACAACAAAACACTCACGTGAACTTATCAAAAATTGGAGGATAGGATCGTCATTTCCAAAAATGATCAGTGGCGGATTTGTCACTGAAAGAGAGATAATCGCCGACCTCCTCCCCCTTCAAAAAAAAGAAAAGAAAATAAAACATCGGAAGCGCCAAAAATCTGTTTCGGGTTTCCATTTCGAACCTTTCAAAAAAAAAAAGTTCGATTGATTGATTCATTGAAGGATCGATTGTTCGTTCGTCCGAGTTAGGGTTTTTGATCGGTCAGAAATGGAGTCCAATCAAAAGCAGGGAGGGTTCTTCGCGTCCATCGCCGCGGGCTTCTCGAGCATCGGAAGCGCCGTGCACAAATCCGTGAACGGGTACTTCGATCATGTTTTTTTTTTTTTGTCGAAATCGGTTTTTCATTATATTTCGTGACATTTCGCTTGATATCTGTCAAATTCGAAGCTTTAATTGACTTTTGGGGGATTTAAATATTCAGTTATTGATCGTTTTAAATCAAAAGATGTTCACTTATATTATGTGAAGTTCTTTTGATCAATATTAAATTGTGCTTAGTTGTTGTGAATTTTGATTGTTTATTGTTTGTGTGCGTTTGTGTTTAGGGTGTTGGGTTATGAGGGGTTGGAAGTGATAAATCCCGAAGGAGGAACGGAAGATGCGGAGGAGGAAGCTCGGAGAGGAAGGTGGAGGCAGGAGGTGATCCATCATATCTACTGAAAAAACTGTTTTTGTGCTATAAAGTCGTGTGCATGCAAATGGAACTGTTGTTCAAGTCAAGAGGTGTCCCTTTGAATGAAAAAGTTGTCTGTTTTTATTTAGGTTATGTTGTTGTGTCTGAAATGATAGAGAAGGGCTGCAATTTTTTCATCTTCAAAATCATGCTGGTTTGACTCTCTCATTGGGTATTTTTTGTGTATGAACGTCAGGTCGCGGGACCTTAAACTGAATTCATGAACCAGATCATGGTGAAGCCTGCCCAAAGTTGAATAAGAAAATGACAGTCATGTTGTAGAAAGATGGGGAGATGCACAGATAAATATGAATTATAAGCCATGGGATGAGATGAAAACGGATATTAACATTTTGTGCTTGACACGATAGAATGAGTCGTTGATATTATTTTAGTATCCACTAAATGGAAGATTGATTGAAATGCAAGTGATTTTGGTTTCACACTTATTAGATGTGATACTTTAGGAGAGCGTACAAATGAGACAATAAAGATCTGTGTCAGATTATTTGAAAGAATAGGTGGAATGTCCACCAAATTATATATAATTTGTATTCTTTTGGCATGAATAATCTGTTTTTTCTTCTGTGCAGGATCGAGATAGTTATTGGAAGATAATGCAAAAGCATATAGGTTCTGATATTACATCAATGGTGTCACTTCCAGTCATCATATTTGAACCAATGACAATGATTCAGAAGATGGCAGAGGTTTGTATCCTTTTTAGAATGATATCAAATAAAATAATAATAGTATATATTAAACAATGGAATGCCATTTAAATGTTGTAAAAGCTTACTTGGTGGAAGAGCTATGATATAACACAAGTTTGATTGAACTGTATACTTGATTTTAATAATCAGGAAAGTTCTTGCGATTTATACTGAGACATTTGTACTGTATAATCATTTTATACCCCGAATAAGCTATTTAGGAACCAAGCGAGAGTAAAGTGATCCGCTTTTAACAATGTTGTCTCACATAATGTTATGCTTCCATGCTGTGTCCACTGCGCGTCACCACGTGTCCGGAATCTGATTTTTTTTTTTTTGAGTCTAGACACGTATGAGACATGTCCAACGTGTGTCATGTTGTTTCAGGTGTCCGATACATGTTGGACAAGGACATGAAATGTCCGTGCTTCCTAGGTAAAAAACCTTTAAATGTGGCATTTTGTAAACCACCCCAAAACCAGTGTAAAACAGGATATGCGATGTTGATTGTCATCTGGTGAATTTTGAGCTAGAATTTACCTACATTGAAATGCATTGTTTAGCTCACTGAAAGTCCAATTGAAGGTCAGCCGTACTGTAAACATGAGAAATCATCCAAACTGTGTTTTTATGTTGTCGGTACATTTTTGTGATCCAGTAATCCCATCCCATTTCAAAGAGATTTAATAGTGAGAAGAATATGTTCATAATACAAATATGTTTTTTTTAACTATAATGCATGGAGGTATTATAAATGGGATTCTGCCATCTAAATACACGATATTATTTTCAATGTTTAATTAAATGCTTGTGAGTCGATGCCCTTTGTTGTACGCAGAATGTTTCAATCTATGCATTGCTTGCTTGTGGCAGTTGATGGAGTATTGCCACTTGTTAGATCTGGCTGACCAATGCGAGGATCCCTACCTGAGGATGGTGCATGCAGGTAAGTTTTGTCTTTTGTCTCAATGCTATGTGACCGGGAATTGGAGATGTGATACCTAATTACTGACCTCTGGTTATGTTTTCAGCTTCATGGGCCATATCTGTCTATTTTGCCTACCAAAGGACATGGAAGCCTTTCAATCCCATCCTTGGGGAGACATATGAAATGGTCAATCATGGTGGGATTACATTTATTTCAGAGCAGGTGAATTACTCATAAACACATTTGCAGCATTTTTTTTATGATATATCAGTTCTATATTTTCGACATGTCTCTGTTGTTGAGAATAAGCGTATGGCCTTTTTTTAAAGCCTGCACAGAATCAGGCTATTTGTGCTGCAGTTTCTGTCTATGCAATTATCAGGGTGCTTGACTGCATATAATTTATAGTTTCTTTAATTTATTCATTGACATAATAATAAAATGTGCTTTTCTTTTCTTTCCAGGTGAGTCACCACCCTCCAGTGAGCGCAGGGCATGCTGAGAATGAGCATTTTACCTATGATTTGACATCAAAAGTGAAGACAAAATTTTTGGGAAATTCTGTGGATATCTATCCTCTTGGGAGGTATCTGTATAAGTCCTATTCTTTCCAACAAATCCTTTTTTCCATTGTTTTCTTGGAATTTCTAGTGAACTATTGTAGCATCTTATATTAATAAAGAAGTACATTCTAAAGCTACAATTATTTATTCTATACGTTATCCTATAGAAATTGAAATGCATTCTCAGAAAGCTAGCAGATTATGATTTTTTTTTAAGTACTTTATCTGGGGGTGAATTCAGAGGTGAAGTTTTTCCAGCAAGAATTTTATCATCTTTCATTCTGTTTGAAGCATTTAATGCTTTGGTTTCTCTTGTTCTTGCGGTTTCTTTTGTTAACTTATTTCTTGTAATGCAGGACGAAGGTGACCCTTAAAAGAGATGGAGTAGTTTTGGATTTGGTACCACCTCCCACAAAAGCTAACAACCTTATATTTGGACGGATTTGGGTTGATTCACTGGGGGAGATGATCATGACAAACTTGACAACAAATGACAAAGTTGTACTTTACTTCCAACCATGTGGATGGTTTGGGTATGTCCTATTTGTTTCATTTATGAAGTTTCCTACGTTTCACTACCCACGGATTTGTTTACAAATGGAAGTTTTATTCCTCTGACATGAAAGACCATTTGTAGGCTGATTAGCCATTTCAGCACATTTATTTGTTTTGCATGATACTTTGCTTCTTGTGTTTCCATGTTTCCTTATTATGCTATATTTGTGTTTTTGAGGTCATGTTTTCTCATTAAATGTTGAATCAATGGTTGCAGCGCTGGTAGGTATGAAGTTGATGGATATGTATATAATGCACAAGAGGAACCCAAAATGTTGATGACTGGGAAGTGGAATGAGTCTATGAGCTATCAACCATGCGACTTGGATGGAGAGCCCCTTTCTGGAACTGAATTGAAGGAGGTTGGTATAATCAGTTGTGCTTTAGAATATAATTATCTATTTCATTGATGTTCTGCATCGTTATTGTTTAGATATAAAATTGTTGTGTGTTTGTGGATTGTTTAATTTATATGTATGAGTTTGAAAGTGATTCTTCATTGACGCATAATTTTATTTTGACCCATGACTTAATTATCTTCTAACTAACATGTGTTTCAAAAAAGTATTGTCATCACCCACCTAGACATTTTACCCACACTGCTTCCTTTCTTGGACCTTAGAAAACCATCGGGTGGACTTAGACCTGGGCGGGTGCTTAACGGGTGCCTGGTAGTTTAAGTGGAAGGCCTAGCATCCCAATAGATTTAAAGCACAAAACACCCATTTCCCCTCCTCTCAAGCGCCTCCATCATCACCCAACATTCATTTCTTGCCGTCTACTGCCTTACATTCACTAACCAGGTATTTGTTTCTCTCTCTTTTCGTAGTTTCTCCCCTTTTTAGCCATCCTCTTGTTGACTGGCCCTATACCCCTTTCCTCTCTACAAACAGCTACATCTCCTTTGTCTGGTCCTGTCAGTGCCTCCCCTTCTCCTTCCTTCAGCCAGTTAACCCGGTCCCCATCATAAATTCTCTTCTTCCAGCCAGTTAACTCCCACCACCCACTTCTGCTTCCAGTGCCTACGTGGGCGGTATCCTCTCTGGGTTGCTTAGCACCTTTTGAAACATTGTCAGCATTAGAGTGTTTTTGTGCAGTGATCTGTGATCATAATGTATGCCAATGTAATCTGCTTGTTATTACTTTTTCAATGTTGGTTTTATATCATTTTTGTATTGCCTGCTCTAACAACTAACACTCATCATCTCACTTAAAGGGACAATTGAATCTCTGTATATAATGTATTTTCATGCATGTTGGCTTTAAAATCTTAGATGGTCTATATAGCATAGAATCATACAAATGCATTCAACCTTTATCTCTGTTGCATAAAAGTAGGGCTATATGTTTAGTCAAAAGCTGTCTGACTAGTCATGATCGCCTATTAATAAAAAAACTTTGTTCTATATATATCTTATTCTATAAATCTAGATTGGCTGAGTGAGCAGCCTTGTCACTTGTTAGAACTGGCAAAACTCTCAGCGAGGAGAAAAGTTCTTTTAAAATGAGAAGAGTTTGGAAATTTTTTTGAAACCAGTACTTTAAAAATACAAAACATAAAAATTATGTTAAGAATGTATACAACTAATAAACTACTACCCTACTTCGAGCAGTTGTTTACGGCTTGTGCATAACTTGCATTCTATGTGAATCATGAGGCTGGGAAGGGAATGTTTCATATTTTTCAGAATGACGAAATTAGTTGAAAATTATGCATTTTAGACAGGAAACGAAATTATGCCTCCTAAGATATCGTGATTTAAACATGAACTATTCGACTCATGTCGCACGAGCAAGCAAACTAGAAATTCAAATTTTTTTTATTCATGAATGCTAGTAGTGTACAGTTCGTGACTTGTACTCTGGTGAAATTTCTTCCTCAACTGTTGTAATGCATTCAGGTATGGAGAGTTGCTCCTGTTCCAGAAAATGACAAATTCCAATACACACACTTTGCCCACAAAATCAACAGCTTTGACACAGCCCCTAAGAAGTTGTTGGCATCAGACTCCCGTTTACGGCCTGACCGACGTGCTCTTGAGAAGGGTGACCTATCCAAAGCTAGTTCAGAAAAGAGCAGGTACATTTTATTCTTATACTTTCCTGCTGGTACCATGCAGTTTTATTGCTGACACATTAACTATCAGATTTTAATGTAATAGTTGCCTCATTCCCTCCACGTGGTTCAGGTTTCATCTGAGTTTCATCACCCTAATTCATGCATTGTAATTTATAATGGATCACCTAACCACTTCTTGACATGTTGGTATAGGTACCCCCTTCTTCATCAAGGGATTAGAGTTTGAGTTTTATTCTTGTTGATAGGAGAAGATTTAATCAAAATTTTTTTATTGAACCATATTTTAACAAGTTGATAGAGGTACACCGAGGGACCAGGGTTCAAGTCCTACTCCTCTTTATAGGATTTTTTTTTTTAAAAAAAAAACTACTTGCCTATTAATAAATTATAATAAATCGAGTCTAATGGCTTATCTTCCTGAGATTACGCCATTTAGGATATAAAAAGAAAACTGGAGTTAAAACTTGGAACTTCCACAATGCTGTGTAGCTACCTTTTAATGCAGATACCACCAATATAATTATGATTGACAGAACCTTTAGAACTGAGGTTCTGAGGGCCACAAACTGGACCCAACGCTGTATTTTGTCATTCAGAATGTGGAAGTTAGAAAACATGAGCATCTTTCCCCATCTCCATTAGATGTCATCTTGTTTGAAAATTCACCTGTACTGATAATATTTTTTTGCTTATCTTTTGATCTTGATTAAAGTCTGGAGGAGAGACAGAGAGCCGAGAAGAGAAACAGAGAGGCGAACAAGCATCAATTCACGCCCCGGTGGTTCAACCTGACTGATCAAGTCAAGAGCACACCCTGGGGTGAGATGGAAATCTACGAGTACAACGGGAAGTACACGGAACACAGGGCCGCGATTGACAGTTCTGATTGCATTGAAGAGGCCGACGCCAAATCCATCGAGTTCAATCCGTGGCAGTACAGTCATTCGTCTGTGAATTGAGGTACCTCCCCTTCTCTGTTCAATTTATGTGCATTTGGGTGCCCTTATGTTTTTAGTTATCTGTTTCAGTGGGGTTGTGTAGAGATCCAACTTTGTTTGATTTATGTTTATTAATTAATTTTTGTAAGATACATACATATATATATATGTAACATGTATATATATATATTACTCGATCTCTCCCTTTCTCATACTATGCTTTATTTTTATTTTCCTTTGGCATTGTTTGGTAAGCAAATCTTTATGACTTTAAAAGCTCACTAAAATTATAAACAAACATGTATTAGGAGAGATATGGTTTAGAATTGTTGGGGGTCCTCAGGTGATTGTGACACCATTGTTGGCGTGGGTCCATTTTTTCTGGTGCGGAGGGGGTCCAATTTCATGTGTCCACAAATTATGATTTGTTGAATGGTGTTCTCTCTCATGAACTCATCCACTTTTTAAGTTCCAATTTCTTCTTTTAAAAAAGCAGAATTTGTATGTGGGGATCGTTTTATAACGAATTTGTGTTCCCACAACCACCTGGGATGAACTTAAAAAAAAATTAAAATTTAGAATAAATTTTTGCTTTATCTTGTTTAGTTGAAGTAAAATAAAACCTAAATAATGTTTGTTCTAACACTTAAAGAGTTAAATTATCGTTCATTCTCATTCTTCTTATGCTATAACACTAAAAATTGTGT
The DNA here is from genome assembly GCA_030737835.1 of Acorus gramineus. Taxonomy (NCBI): domain Eukaryota; kingdom Viridiplantae; phylum Streptophyta; class Magnoliopsida; order Acorales; family Acoraceae; genus Acorus; species Acorus gramineus. The sequence continues at coordinate 3,406,142 of CM060854.1, forward strand.
TTGAAATTTTTTTCTCTCGCGGAATCTATCAAAACTAGATTATTGAGAATGAGAAATTATTTTTCTCAATTAGAGTTATTAAGTTGACCCCTTGATTAATTTTATTTATATCTTATCCATATATTTAACCTTTATTTTTATCCATAAAAATCAACAAACACAATTCTTAATAAGGATCCCATCACTGTTGGTAGAGGTGTCAAACGGGACGGGCCGGCCCGGCCCGTGGCACGGCCCGTTAAGAGCCGGCACGGCACGGGCCGTGCCGTGGGCCGGCCCGTTTGGGTGGCGACGCGGGCTGGGCCTGACCCCCGGCCCGCGTGCCGTTTCTGGCACGGCCCGCTAGGCCCGCGGCACGGTTTGTGCCGTGGGCCCCACCGTTGGGACGGGCCAACGGGCCGGGCCGGCCTGCGGCCCGTTGGCCCGTGAACGGCCAGTTTACTAGCCGTTGGGGGCCAACGGTTAGTTGGACTAGCCGTTGGCACGGCACGGTGGCCCGCCGGGCCGGCCCGTTGGCACGGCACGGTGGCCCGCCGGGCTGGCACGGAGGGCCGTGCTGGGCCGATCCCCTGCGGACCGTGCCGTGCCGGCACGGCACGGTTACATGAAACGGGCCGGGCCGGGCCGGCCCGTTAGCCCGTTAGTTTAGCGGGCCGGGCCGGCACGGCACGGCCCGTTTTACACCTCTAACTGTTGGACACAACCGAAAAAAAATTAAAAAGGTTTGTTTGCTTACACTTTGTCATCTCATCATAATGTATTTTTTTTTTTTGAAGATGACATGCACTTTTTGGAAATATTGAACCCTGTCGTTTGTTGAGTGTGTTTATATATTTGAAGGTTCTTTTAATTGGAACTGAAAAAGATAAAGAGATGACGAACCAGAAACTTGTAGCACAATTTTCATGGTGTGGAACAGTCCATGTCATTCTAAAATCTCACACTAATTAACAAGTTGTTAACCACCAGTTGCATGGGGACCTTTTATTGACAACCCAACACTCAAAAAAAAGATTTTAACTGTTAACGAACTTGTTTGGTCTTCACTCCATCCACCTCTCCACACAGCAATCCTTTGATTATAATATTTACTCAAAACCTATTTAGATTCATGTTTGGGTTGATTCGAAGTTTTAAAAGTTAAGAATTCTTAAATACGGATTCAAATACATATTGTATTTCCTTTTTGCATTGGGAACTCACAACTTCTTATAGTTTTAAGATCATCGAGTTATGTTTTTACCGTTTTTTAAAAACTGAGTTTTAAACGCGCGATATTCTGATAATCCTTGCTTTTCAATCATGGATCCAAACACCACCTTATCCACAACTTACTCAAACATCCCATTTAAGTCCCACCTCCTACTTTTTAACCAATGCATCTTCCTGGGTGGTTAAATGTTTGGTGTATGGCTGGTAGTAAATGTTTTTGTTTCAAATTTCTTGTTCCATAGTTTCTTTAGTTTCTTCCAAATCACACATCTTGGAATTGTATCATCTTTTAAATATTTTGTTGATTTTTAATATTTAATAGATTTATGATAGATTTATTGAGATCATTTCTTGTACCTCGTGTGGATGGCCTTTCATCATATTGGGATGAGGATTGTAGAAAGTTACATCTTGATGTATTATAGATGTCATAGGTAAGATCAATCTTAACCATTTGGAAAACTTTGATAGTTATTCTATATAGATCTATAGTGATATCCAAAGAGAGCATGAGAGTTGGTTAGCAGAACAGAACTCTCTTTAGAATTTTGTGACCCTCTTTTCTTGCATCTCACTTAAATACCTTCTATAAAAAATACTTTTTGAATATTCAAATAAAGCTTAATTTTTTTTTTTTTAATGGAAATGTGATGTCTTCTTAATTGTGTTCAGCCGTGAAGAATCATATTGATCAAGATCTAGAATGAGTCATTTGGGTTACCTCTTATTCGATACAGTGAAAATGTGTCTCTTGTAGATAATTCAGTGCTTCATAATTGATGAGAAATTACAAAATATATTTGGACTCTTTACTAGATTTCATAACTCAAGAACCCAAGTACCCTCTTTTGTTTTAAGTGTGTTCTCTCTTTGTATGCAAGTTAGAGATCTTAAATTGTTATTGACTTTCTGAAACCGTTGCATACCATTTCATCTCCAAATGGGTCGGGTCGGGCCGGCCCATTGTTGTTGCTCGACCCGTTTAATCCAACACTAACATATATTGGTTAAAGGAGGTAAGAATGCCTCTTTTATATGTAGTCCATGTAGATGTTGGGTAGGGTGAAGGACCCGGTTAACAAAGCGAGCCGTTCGGGCTCAACTTGGTTGGAGCTCGTTCGGACTCGTTTAATTAAACAAATGAGCTGATTTTAAACAATTTTTAAAGTTCGGTTAGCCTTACAACCTGAATCAAGCTTCATTTTATATTCAAACTCAACTCATTTGTGTTATGCAAAACTCGATTGAAGTTTGACTCAACTCCTTTATAAAAGAAGAACACTAAATCAATACAAAGTTATGTTCGTTTAAGCTCGTGAGTTTGACTCATTTAGACTAAAATTTTAAAATTTTATTTTCAACTCCTAAAAACTATAAAATGATAAGAATACTAGACTTATTTAGACTTGTGAGCTTAGCTCATCTTGTTTATAAACAAATCGAGTTTAAAAATATCAAAGTTCTGCACATTCGGCATGTTTATCACCCTATTTATGAATTACTTTTGTTTAAGATTTTGTGTATCAAAGTTTGTGGAACTCTGTCTATTCTAAAAATAACGTTTATATTATACACACGTTGACACGTCTATCTAATAAGTACTACTGGTTGATTTTTATTATATGAAAAAAAAAACCCAAGAAAATCTAATCTAGTGTGATCCTATTTTGTTCGGATGTCTTTATTTTTTTATCTTTCATTCTGTGTTGTACACCTCTCGTCTGGATATGACTTTGATAAGTTAGATCAACATCGAACTGTCTATCTTATGAATCAAAAGATAAATCTAATTGTACAGTCTATAAATTGAGTTACACAATCAGATTTTAAATACACGTGTCATATTTTTATTAGATCCAATCAAACCTAAATTTTGTCAATACCATCAGTATTCAATAATCGAGTGATATATATTATACATGTACTTAACTGAATCCAGATTCATAGATTGTACCGTTCAATTCATAGACTGTGCAGTTTGATATTGACAGACTGTATGAAATTAGTCCTGACTGGATCCCTATTATTCTCTAACACACATTGAGTAAACAAAAAAACAAAGTACATGCAAAAAGAAGGGTTAAAATAAATGCACCCAATTTGTTTTCAGCAGGCAAATTAGATCCAATCTCCTGATCACAATTCATATGTCATCATCAAGCAACCACCCCATGAGAGCAGGCAAACTGTCTCAGCTCACCTCCTAATTTTTATATCTAACCCCCCAAAGTCCCCAACCCCTCCTAAATACATAAACACGTGTGGCTCATTTTTTTCATGTCAATTTTTTTTTAATACAAACAATGTGTGTAGAACTCAGTAATTGTCTTCTTAATCATGTTTTAATTTTAGTTTTATATACATCAATATCTGTACATTTTTATAAATGAATCCATGTATCTTTAATTTACAATAATATACATTTTATTTAAAAAACAATTTAAAACAAACAAAGATTATAATTGGGTTTAAAAAAACAAAGTTTAAAAAAGATTATGAAGAAATTATTAAAAAAATATCAATAAAAAAATAATAATAATAGTAAAATATTCTAAAACCATGCATAAAACCCTACTACGATTTGGTTGGCCTAGTGAGCCGACAATTCCAGACAACAACACAGATCCCACCTCCTTGGGAGTTGGGACACCCTCCTTTCATTCCATTTATATATCACTCTATTATTTACGAGGGAAAAATCCATATAACCCCCTCAAATCTAACTAAAATTCATATAACCTTATGACTTTTCTTTAAATCCACGTAACTCCTATAAAATATTTAATAAATATACGTAATCACCTGAATAAAATTTTCATTAATAGATGATAAATATCTTATGAATATTTTATTTGGTTAGCCTTGACTGAAAACACAATATATTAAAAAATCATTACAATGTGTTAAAAATATAAAAAATCATATAAAAATAACAATTTTATCTTCTTTGGATATATTATAAAACCATATCCGGAGGGTAAAATAATCATTTATATAAATTTTTTTTTATTTTTAACACATTGTAGGATTTTTTTGGTATCCTGTATTTCTAATTAGGGTTAATCAAACATAATATTCACAAAATATTCATCATCTATGAACGTAAATTTTATTCAGGAGGTTATTTGGATTTACTAAGTGTTTTCAAAAGGTTATATAGATTTAAAAAAAAATCGTGGAATTATATAGATTTCAATCAGTTTACAAGGTTTATATGGATTTTTCCTCATATATAATTATCAGCAGTCACCCATAGATTATACGATTAGTATTATTATTATTATATATATACACATATTCCAACCTACGTAAACCCCATGTGGGAGGAGAGGACCCTGATTCCACCTCTCAACAGTCGTCCGATCAGAATCAATGGTGGGATCAACATCTGACGGCACAAGAGACAAGTGTCTGAGATCATGTAATACTGACCGTTGGATTTTCATTCTATGGTGTTGTTGTCCCATGATGGTTCAGAGAGTCCCAGTTGACCGGCTCACTTTAAAGTCTTTTTTTTTTCTTTTTTTTTTTACGTGTACCACCTGGTTATTCAATGGTCCCCTTATACGTCAAGTAAACTCAATTTTATTTATTTTTTATAAACCTTACTTCCAAGTTTCAAAAGAATCAACTTTATTTATGGAAATTTTTGACATTCAATGGTTAGCCAAAATGATGTAGAACAAATAAGGAATGAATATTTAATTTATTTAATCCTTGAAATAAGCCTCGATAAAGATAATTAAGTAAGTCAAAACTTGAACTCGATTATCATCATTAAAGAAAGGATATTTCTTCCATCCTACTAAGAGGAGGTTTGATAAAATAAAAATAACGTGTGTCAAGAATGGGATTTGAACCCATGCCCTTTCGGACCAGTACCTGAAACTGGCGCCTTAGACCAACTCAGTCATCTTGACTGATTATTAAACATGTTGTTCAAGGACTTTATCATAAAATTATTTCATGGTATTAAATAGCGTTATTTTTATGCCATGAAGCATTGTGGACTCTATCAAATGAAAGTTATTATAACAGTTTTTCATTGTCTAGAAGATTTTATGCTACGTTTGGTAGATCATTTATGTATCCGTAGAGTCAGCAACTCCCATGGACGCGAATGTAGATGCTGGTATTTCCGTCGCTACATCGACAACCTACACAATGCTTGTTTTATCCTGTTTTCAACCCATTTTTCTCGCATTCCCCGACTCCATAAAACAATGCTTCCCCCCACCGTGTGGTCCCCTAAGTGTTTTTCCCACCACGGATACCCCCGATGTGCTCTCACACGGAGCCTATGACATACTCTCATATGGAGCCTATGACATACCGCCAGGTGTTTTATTTATTTTATATAAATGAGTTAATATAATTTATTATTTATTAAAATATTATACATATTCTAAGAAAATATGTAGCTCCTTCAACATTTAGGCTGTGTTGGGATGTGAGATTGAAACTCAAAGATTCTTAAAATCTTGTGTTTTAAACTCAGTTTTTGAAAAATTATGTTTTATTAGATTTTTAATCGCAAGATTTTTTTATCTAAAAATGAAATATGGTGGTTTGAAAAGCTAAAAACTAAAAATGTGTTTGATATGAATTTAAAATTTTTTATTTTTTAAATATAAAATCTGCTCGTATTCAAACGGCTTAACTACCCGGTAGAAAAATTTAATAAAACGTGTCCATTTTGCATCGTTTGAATAACAGACAAATCATAACCAACCAAAAGCGAAAAAGTGAAGAAAAAAAAAAATATTCTCCAACAGTCATCGCACGTTTCCATTACCCCAAGCCGTCCGATGAAATCCATCAAAACGGACGGCAATGGTGGAATGCAAGACTCCGTATAAATACGAGCTTTGGAGACACGTGTGAGGGCGAGGTACGGCAGCCAATGGAACGACCGGGTTCTTCGGTGGTCCCCACTTGCGGGCCCCGCCTCACACGTGTGGACCAGTCGGGGCTCCCCTGTTTTGACGGGTCTTCTTTCCCGACCCGGGCCCCACTTATCTCTCCCCATCTAACGCCGTCAATTTTACTGGCACGGAATCCTGCCACGTCATCAACGCCGTCAAATCCGATTCCAGCCCGATATCGACTCTCCATCCTCTCTCGAACCTTCCCTTTTAGCACCTCAAAAATATAAATAAATACAAAAATAATAATAATAACAATTTATATTATTATATTATTTTTATTGATGTGGATAACTGACCCAATAAGGTACATTTATTGTACACGTGGAAGACCTTTTAATCCCACGTGGCACTGGGTAATCAAAGACCACAAATTTTTATTTTTATACACTAATCACTGAAATAAGGAAGGGAACAGTTGAAATCCTGATCTGATTAACTAATTTGATGACATGGAAGTGATAAATTATTTTAATTTTAAAAGATTAAAACTTTATTCTTATTTTATTTTTTTATTTTATTTTTATTGTTGGTGTCAAGGCCCATAGTAGAGCATAGATATATTTATAAACAAAACAACTTAATTACATAGACATGTGAGGCAACAGTAGTTGTGTCTCTACATAAGTTATATATTGTATCAAACTGAAGAAGATCGGACTCAACAACTTTCGAATTTGTTTATCTTGTAAATACATGGAGTATCATGATTCCTGTTGTTCTCATTCATATTTGACTAGATACTAAAAGATACATATTATTCCATCTCTTGAAAATGAAACAAAATTTTGTGTATAGCTTACGCTGATTTTTTATATTTATTTATATTCATTAAAAATCTGAAAATAAGAAATAAATGTAATTCAATAGTTTAAATGAAAGAAATACTTTTGCATTGTAACATGGATGTAAGAAATGTTTTCAGTTTATCTTGATTGTGTCTCTCTAACCACTAATCTTTTATCCAAGTCGGGTCTAATTTGTCTCTAGCTAGGATAAATCCTATTTATCACAATTCATAAATTATTAGATCTCTATGCCATTTGAATATTTTGACACGTGTGCAAAGACATTCTCTTTTCTCAACGTTTTTATAAAACATATAATACTCATTTATTAAAGTGCATGTAAATATAAAAAAATTACACTAATTCTTTAATTTAAAAAAAAAATATTATGACCACTTTTATTTTATACAAAAGTTGAATTTAAAATTAATTTTTTAGGAAATTATCTCTTTACAACTTCTACATAGCTCGGGTTTTAAATATTTTTTTTTATAGAAATTTATTTGCAATTTTTAACTTTAGTTTTTGTGTTTAAAAAAGAGTTTAGGAAAAGGGTTAAAGAATATTTGAGTCCCTGTAAACATTCACAAATCCATATAAGTCCTTGCAAACCTGGAGTTGGACATACAGGTCCTTTAAACTGTTATGGGGGGTCAATTTAATCAATAAGTTAACTTTTTATCCAATTTGATAATATATTATCATAATATTCCATCTGTGTAAAATTAAACATTCATATAAATAATTAAAAAAATAGAAAAAAAAATATATATATCATTTTAAATGACCATCTTGCCCCCGATCTAACTCATTTTTACTTTTTTTTTCTTTTACGGATTTTTGACTTTATTGTTGCGTACTACTCCATTATTATTATTTTTTGCTTCTATTTCAAATAATTATAATTATGAAGATGATTTTGTTTATGTATTATATTTATTACACTATAGATATTACTTAGATTTTTTATTTTACATTTTAATGAGGTGATTACACAAGTTAAAAAGCTTATATTAATCACCGTGTTGTGTATTGTGGATGGTATAATAGTAAAATCAAGCTTACAGTAAATTTTAATAATGATATATTAAAAAATGATTTAACAGTAAGGATGTATTAGATATTTTCTATTTTTCTAAAAATGTAATTATTCTACTCCAAGTTTACAAAAATTTATATAGATTTATAGATATTTACAAAGATTCAAACGTCTTTAACCTTTAAAAAAAAAGGGATTTTTAGTTTTAAGTCCTTGTATTCTATATGATTTAGTGATCAATCCTTTCCTTCTTCATATTTTGGTTTAAGTCTTCAGATTTCGTATGTTTCTTTTTAGTCCTTCTTAGGGACTAAAAAAAATCAAATAATTTAGGGATAAGTCCCTGAGAGGGACTAAAAAGGAACATACTCTTTAAATCTGAAAACTTAAATCAAAATATGAAGAAATGAGGGATCGATCACTAAATCATATAATTTATAGAGACTTAAAACTAAAAGGGTTAAAGACATCTAAGTCCCTACAAACATGGAAAAACCCATATAAGTCTCTACTAAAATTGGGACAGACGTACGAGTCTCTGAAAACTCAGAAAAACCCAATTATCATCCCTGAGTTAAATTTCCATCCAAACTTAACGGAATATTCTCATAATATTCCATCACATATAATTGTATAGACATTGAAGTCCTTATAAACAGTTATAAAGACAAATTAGTCCCTGCAAAAGATAAAATTGCCCCTGAAAGACTTTTACATTAAATTGTGTACACATTGTAGTCCCTATAAATAATCATAAAGACAAATTAATCCCTACAAAAGACAAAATTGCCCCTGAAAGATTTTTACATTTAATTAGATAAACATTACAGTCCTTATAAATAATCGTAAAGACAAAATAGTTCCTATAAAAGACCAAAATGCCCGTGAAGAATGCATTCTACGGGTTAAAATATTGATTTTACATTCAAATTATGATCTTCAGATGGAGTGTGATTGATAGGATAGAAGATGAAAAAATAAATAAATAAATTATATTATTTATCTTTATGATTGTTTATAAAGACTGCAATGTCTACACAATTAAATGTAAAAATTCTTCAGGGGTATTTTTGTCTTTTACAGGGACCAATTTGTCTTTACGATTATTTATAAATACTGTAATGTCTATTCAATTTAATGTAAAAGTCTTTTAAAAATAATTTTATCTTTTACAGGGATTAATTTGTCTTTATGACTGTTTATAAGGACTTCAATGTCAACACAATTATATGTGATGGAATATTCTGGGAATATTCCGTTAAACTTGGATGGAAATTTAACTCAGGGATGATAATTGAGTTTTTCTGAGTTTTCAATGACTTGTACGTCTGTCCTAATTTTAATAGAGACTTATATAAGTTTTCTTATGTTTGTAGAGACTTAGATATTTTAACCCAAACTAAAAATCCATAAAAAAAAAAAAAAAAAAAAATTTATTGTAAAATGAAACCCTTTCCGAATCCATTTTCAAACAGCAATAAATAAGTGCTCTAAATTTTAACCAAACAATGAAGAAAAATGATTATGAAACGTACTCCAATTTTTTACATATTCAAAAACCATAACAGGACAAAAAACGAAATAAATATTAAAAAAACACCACACCACAGATCCCGAATGTGTATAGTATGTATATAGTATAAATAAATAATAAAAATATATGTTTTTCACCCAAAGTGAAAATTCGTCTCGTATTGTCGTAAATCTGAAACAGATTGGACCCAAGATTTCCAGAACGTGGAAACAAATCTCTGCCGTTCGATCGAACTTTGAAGACACGTGGATGGCATCGGACGGATGAGGCGGTGAAGGGGATGAAACGGTCTTGGCGGTTTGCGTGTGACCGGATATAGGCGGTGAAAGGGAGGGGGTTTAACCGGCTCAGCCGGTCTTCAGGGGGTCAAATGTATAAGAGTTGGGGTTTAAGCACGAAATAAAAATGGGTGGTTTTTGGGAGGGTTTTTGGCGATCAAAAAAACAGAGAGAGGAAATGAAAGGTAGCGTTTTTTGTTTTTGTTTTTGTTTTTTTTTTGGCTTTTCAGATTTGTTGTTGCGATTTTGGGATCTGAAGAAAGTCGGGATTTTGAGAACTCGCGGTTTCTGATGGGGATTTGCGTGGGTTCTGTTAGATCGTTTGGAGGGGGTGATCGGATCTGTTTTTTGGTCTTGGTTTTCGCGGTTGAATTTCGCAGTTGGGGCTCTTTTGGGGCGTTTTTCGGGGTCTGATCGGAGAAGCAGAGGATTCCTTCCCCCTTTTTTTGTGAATTTCATGTGGGTTTGTGATTCTTATTCGAAATTCAAGTTTTTTTTTTTTGTTTTTTGAAATCATGATCGGGATCGAGTTCTACTTGTGTTTCTCTGGTTAGAGAAACGAAAATGGTGATTTTTTTTTCCATAAAAACGCCATTTTAAAAATTTTTGGGGGGATTTTGAAATTTTGATCTGGTTAGAGAGACGAAAATGGTATTCTGTTTTTTTTTTTCCATAATTTTTTTTTTTCTTTGGTAGAAAAAAAGTTTGGTGTATTTCGAAATTCTGATCGGGATCCAATTCTGCTTGTGTTTCTTTCGTGTGGGTTTGTAGTTTTGTTCGAATTTTGGGTTTTTTTTATTTATTTATCTCTTGATCGGGATTTTTCGGGATAGAGAGGTCGTAATTGTACCTGGGTTTTTTCAAAAATGTAATTTTTTTTAAAAAAAAACTGTTGATTTTTTTGATTCTGATCCAGATTTATGTGTTAGGATTCCGTGTCTCGGGATCTGATCCGTTTCCATTTTTTTTTTTTTGGTGAATTCGCAAACCAATTTTATTCCAGCCACAATGATATTTTTTGTGTTTTTTGAATGAATATAAGTTTATGTGTGATTTGAATTTATTGTGTGATTTGAAGTAATACTGGGAATATATTCTTATTTTTTGTTTTGTGTGATCACGAAAATATCTGCAGATATATAGAGAAGATGTGGGGCATTTTATTTCGGACACTTTTCTCATATTGAAGAGCTGATTCCGGATTTTCTGGAGACATTCAAATGTAAGATCTGTGGATTTGAACCTCTTATATTCTTTATTAAAAATATGCTATTTTCAAGTTTTTCCGGTTTACCTTCAAATTCCATGATCTGTTAAAGTGTTCTCTCAAACTTGTAAAGGGTTTTAATTTGATATCTCTATTAAATTTTTGGTGGGTTTTGATGATCTCTATCTCATAGTAATTTTGATGCAATTTTAAGCCAGTTTTTCTTTCTTTTAATGTACCCATTTGGGTTCCTTTGTTGGTTTTGGGGTGTAGTATCAATATCATGAGTTTTTGGGTGTCTTACATTTAAATTTTTCTATTTTGACCCAAATTTCCATTTTTGGATCTGATTCTGAAATGATTTCTGCATCAAGACTTTCCATTCAATGTGTTCTTATTTTTTTAAAAAAATTCATGATCATGTTTCACTAGGCATCTGTGATGATACTGAACTGTGGCATTGTCTCTCTTCTTGATCACAGGGAATTCTCATTTGTACTACGCGTTTTGATGGATTGGCTGACTCCATCTTGAAAATTGCCAATTTTGGATCCGGCTGAGGTTTTCTGTTTTCTCAATCTTGAATTGCTGTTCTATGTGGTATGTTTCTTTGAGATATGGTGTTGGAGAAGAGGTTGGATTATGTATTCAATGGCTACCAGGTTCCCAAGGGTTCACGTTCTGCTCGGGTATATTTTCCAATGCTGTTTGAATCATCCACTCTGTCGTGTTGTTCTTATTACAGAAATTGATGCTTAAACTTCTTCGTTCATATGTGTATATAGGGGAAGAGTGTGGCTCGGAGAAAAGCAGAGGACAATGGAATGCTTGCATTTGAGTTGCTGGCAACCGTTGCTGGGAAGTTGTTGTCGGGGGAGGGAAATGATACTCTGACTAACATTGAAGTTGGAAATTCGCGGCGCGTCATAGAGGAGAAGCCATTAAAAACCGAACATTGCGAGTGGGGTAGGTGCGATGAAGGTGCATTTGTATCCAATGTTGGCTCGCCGAGGCGGTCTCCAAAATATGCGAGGAAGAATTATATATCGACCTCAAGTGGTGAAGTTTCATGTGCACCTTTCAAGAATTCTTGTGTTGGTAAGGCCAAAATCAGAGGAAATGTTGGTGGATTTTGTAACCATTCTGGCTCTATGCTTGGGAATCGCAATGAAGGACATTCCCACAGCTATTCTGGATCCCATGATGGAAAATCGGGTGATCTGATGGAAGAAGACGTGAAACCTTCTCCGGCATTGGGTAGTTCGGACAGTAGTGTGGAGGTGCCTCCATACCCTGTCTTCACTCCTAAACGTAGCTCTTTCCCCAATTATTTAGGTAGAGATGATGACGAAAATTCTTCGGGGTGTACCCAACCCGGTAAGGTAAATGCGAAGAAGGCTTATAGGCCTCAGCGCATTGGGGATCGAAGAATTAGGAGGCTGTTGGCATCGAAACATTGGAAAGCGCCTCCTCTAACATCAACTGACGGAGAGCTTTCTAATACCGGTAATGTTATTAAGTTAGTCATATTGATTATCTGTGACTTGAGATAGTTAATGAGTTTGGTATCTAAATTTTCTTGGAATTATGCGGCTGACCTATCGTATATTTTCATCTGTATATAATTGGATAAAGGCATGAAACCTGTCTATCGCTGGAAGAAAATGTGTTCCGCCCGACAAAGGACTGGTCATCAGACTTGCGCTCCTTTCAAGAAGAGAAAGTTGGTTGGAACCTGCTCAACATCGACATCTGAGGGAGGGATTAGCAGCGAATATGTATCGGGCCCTCCTGAGAAGTTTATCAAGGGAGAGGCCAGTGACTCGATTGCCAGTGTTCATGGAGGTGTGTTTCAGTGTAGATATACATCTCTCGGATGTCCCATGTTTCATTTTCTTTTATTACTAGTTGTATGAATGTATTTTTTTAAAGTATTTTCTCCTTTTTATACAGTACATGGAGCATCGTCGTCCTTTGCAGGTCAAAAATCATCCACAAATTCTGGGGATTTCCGTGGTATGATAATTTTTATTCCAATAGGAATAGTCTGGACTTATTTATAATCCAACTTGTATGATTTACATATGATTTTGCAGTGAAGCTCAATATCAAGTCCTTCAGGGTACCTGAGCTCTTCATTGAAATCCCAGAAAATGCAACTGTTGGTTCATTGAAGGTATATTATTAAGTCTTCTTATTTAGCACGCTCAGTTTTACATGTATATGTTCATCAGTGATCTCACACTTCATTTATTTTGTAGAATCACGTAAGGTTCTAGCTTTTCAATTGTTGATTTTTTTTAATTAAAATTTTATGAATGCATCACAATTGAGTACATTTTTTTTTCGTGCAGAGAATGGTCATGGAGGCGGTTACAACCATCCTTGGAGGAGGATTACGAGTTGGTGTTCTCCTTCAAGGGAAAAATATTAGAGATGACAACAAGACCCTTCTCCAGGCTGGAATTTCTCACAATGACAAGATTGATAGCTTGGGTTTCACGTTGGAACCTAACACAACACATGCTCCACCACCTCTTGAAAGTTCCGAACAACCAGCATTACTCCTTCCCTGTAATGCTTCCGAGCCGCTGTCTAGGTAAAAGAAATTGCCTTTTTTGGTCTATGACTCTATAAGCCACCATTGATTGTTTTTCAATGGGACATCAAGAACATTCTTCTGGAATTTGAATCCCCTTCCAAGGTCCCATTCGGAACCAATTTTTTTTTTTTTTTTTAAAAAAAAACTTAAGTAAAAGTTACTCTTAACCAGTTTTTTTTTTTTGTAATAGCTGTTTTGATGACTTTTAACTCAAAATAAAAATATGAATGTAAAAATTGGAGTTCAAATAACCATTTGGAAACAATAGATTATCTAAAAATTGATTTTGCAAAAGCTGAATCAGTTTGATAATGGGTTCCAAACGGGGCCTAAATTATGAATATGGAGCCCTTTTGCTTAAGGTGTGTTCTATTCTCAGGTTGTCGGCTTCTCCAGTGCCTGACCCAGTAGAAGTGCCTGCAGTGTCCCCTGACCCTCCTCTGGCCATTACAGGGAACTTCATTGAAAGTGATCATGATTCGGCTCCGTCTCCCCTTGAAGTATCATTGGACAAGACAAGCCCAAACTCCCTCGCTTTGGTCCCTGTGCCAGAAATGAATGTCGAGGCACTGGCTGTCGTTCCCTTCCACCAGAAATCAAGACGATCTGAGCTTGTTCAGCGTCGCATCAGGCGACCGTTCTCGGTCTCTGAAGTGAAGGCGCTTGTTCAAGCTGTGGAGAAACTTGGAACTGGAAGGTTGGCCTTCGTTCACTCCAGCGTAGGCTGCATAAAGTTGATTGTTGCTGTACATATTGAAGCTCAATTGATGTCTTTCTGCAGGTGGCGGGATGTCAAATTACGCGCGTTTGACAATGCAAAGCATCGAACCTATGTTGACTTAAAGGTTAGTCAGATCTGTTCACCTTCTTCTATATCTAGTCTGTGGACTAGTGATGTTGTTGGCCTTCCTTTAGTTTTTTGTGATTGATTAAATTACACAATCATCAGGTATTACTCGCTTCCTCAACCGCAGACTGTTCTTCTCTTTTGACCATCTTCAGATAGGATTGATTTACACTAATAAATTCTTTGATAAGAAGGAATAGATTGAAACTCCTATAAAAACGGCAGATGCTTGGCTGGAATTATCTTGCCTATGTTTAGTACTCCTGAAGGTTATTTTTGGTTGGCTTTCACTCGAAGTTGTCAAATGTGGCATTGGAAGCCAATTGAAATATGCAAAACTGGTTACTGTTGATCAATTCATGAAAACCCCAATTCTAGAATTCATTTATTTAGTGAGTTCAAAAGATCATCTTAGACAACTGAATGATGCATATATATAACAAAAATACGAAGGAAAGCTTAACCATGCATGACAAACATACTTGTATCCCTAATTTAGGGATGCCTGACCCACATCTGGTATTCATTCCATATGATTTCAAACAATTCACCCTGATATTTTTATTTGCCTCCATTTAACAAAATCTGATGCCTCATGATTTCCCTGAACAGGATAAGTGGAAGACATTGGTCCACACCGCGAAAATCTCCCCTCAGCAGAGGAGGGGAGAACCGGTCCCTCAAGATCTGTTGGACCGCGTTCTCTCAGCCCACGCTTACTGGTCGCAGCAGCAATCGAGGCTTCAGATCAAACTGCAATCCGAGGCATGTCTCCTCCTCTGACTGAAGATTGGTCCGACCAGTGAATTATGTATAAAAAAAACTGAACAGGAAGAAAAAATGGTAACAGAAACTTCCCCACTAAAACAAGACTGATGAATCTGTGTAATATTTTCCTTCTCACAGTGATTCTTGAGCTGGAAA
Organism: Acorus gramineus; assembly: GCA_030737835.1. Taxonomy (NCBI): domain Eukaryota; kingdom Viridiplantae; phylum Streptophyta; class Magnoliopsida; order Acorales; family Acoraceae; genus Acorus; species Acorus gramineus. The sequence continues at coordinate 3,421,498 of CM060854.1, forward strand.
ACTAACAGTTTCCGGCTCTGGCTTCCCCGCCGCCTTTGTACATGATGGTTTGACTGAATTTGTTCCAAAGCAGCTCAGATGTTGTGTATCTGTTGTTTAATCTGATCATGATTCAATTCAATTCCATTCTTCTGTTGTAGATTGTTGATTGATTGTTCATTGTTTTGGTGATATTGTCCATCTTTTTTTGATACAAACATTGATCATAGTATTATCAGTTGTTTGTGTGTGGTAGCTTGAATGGTTGAAGCTGCTCCTATGAATAATTTAACCACCCTTTTTGGGACTACTGTGGGAAAAGTGGTTTGGATTGGCTGTGAAAGTCTCTTTGTGATCTGTCATTTTAGATGGATATACATCATCTTTCATGTGTGCGTGGCATCTCACGTTAAAGTCTTATCAATTATATTATACATATCAAAGTGTCCCAATTATCTAACTCAATCCAAATATGATGATGTATCTTACTATACATATAAATGGTTTTGAATATTATAGTATCTAGTATCCGTGTTGAAAATATATTTCTAAAAAATGTATTATGCAGATTGTTTATGAAATAGAAAATAATAAAACTTTATTATAATTTTTTGTATGTTTAAATATACCATTAAGAGTTAAATTATAAGAAATTTTAAAAAAATTTATAAAATTTGTCAGATATTTTTAAATTTTATAAAATCTTTTGGGGGCACTAATATATGTTTAATATTATACAAAAAAAAAAAAAATGTGTACAAGATATTTATAATATATAAATAACATAAAATTGAAAAAAACTATAAAAAGTTAGAAAAAAAAATCATATAAATTTAAGAATGGCAATTTTGACAATGTAATATTTTTTATAGCATACTTAGAAAACATAAGAACATGTAAAAAAAAACTCTTAAATAAAAATGATTTATTTTCAAGTAGATGGTGTGATAATTTTTAAATATGGTGAGATAATTTAAAAATGCTAAGTGACAAGGTTATTTGAGTCATTTTAGATTATGATATTATTAAACTAGACCATTTTTTTAAAACTCTTGAAAAACTAGAACATTCTGTGTAACAGTTATAATCATAAAAAAAAACTGAAATATTTTTTTTTTTTTGTTATTTAGGTAATTTTGATGTAATTTTGATGAAAAACAATTTAAGTAATTTTTTGGGAAGTTAGGTAAGTTTTGGTGTAAAATTCATTAGAATTTCAAAATTCAAATTTTGAAATAGGTAAATTTTAAAGTGGGATATATTTTTCAAAATAAATAAATTTCAAAATAGACAAATTTAAATTAATGTGAAAGATTAATAAGAAAAAAAATGGGATTTTGATTAATGAGATCTAATTTTTTAATGAATGACATATTTGTATTTTGTCATTTTACCAATTTTTAAGAGTCAACAAGCCAACCAATAAAGTGATGACACGAACTTGTGAGTGGGGCCTATCAGTTGGAGCTTGGCTACATTTTACATTTTATAAAAATAAAAATATATTAAAATATCATAAGTATGGTAAATTATTATATTCTTTTGAATATTTATTGCCAGTCTTGATGGCACAACTTTGTAGGCTGTCAGATTTCATAGAGCAAATCCCAATGCAACGTGTCAGTTTTAGGAATCTCTTTTGCTATTGATTCGACCAGTCCAAATCGCTTCGAATATATTTTCATAAAGAAGATTATCATTTTATTATTATATTTTATCGATTAAGCTTTATGAACCTTCGCTTTTTGCAGGGTTAATGTAAGACTTTGAATTTGACCTGGTAAAACTGGAGTCAACGGTTTTTGTGCCAGTTATGGGCCAGCCTGTCCGTAAAGTTAATGTAAGACTTTTGAAGCCCATGCTTTGACCATTTTGAAGATCGTTGACCTGAAGTTTTGGAGGTTTTTTTTTTTTTTTTTTTTTTTTTTTTTTTTTAAGGTAGAATTTGTTATACACTTTTATTACGTGAATGAAAGTACAAATTTAAAGGAAAGATAAAAAAAATAAAAAATAACAGATAAAAAAAACAAGACATTCGTGAAAGGAGAGACATGTGTAGATGGGAGATCTAACGAGGTCACCTCCCCACCTTGCTTGATCATAAAATGATTATCCAATTCTCTAGAAATAACGCGTCATCAATCCTGATAATGTTGCATCCATAATCTTTGATGTAGCACTCAGTTGCGTCCTAAATGTTTTCCACATGCACAAGTGTGCTCTTAAAGATTATTTCATTGCAGGCTCGTTAAATGGACCACGGCCTCGCCACGAACACGGAATGCCAAATAAGATTTGTGTGTTGGGAATTGGCCGAATAAGTGTAGGAGAGGTCTTGGGAAAGGAAAATATTACACTCACTCCATTTTACCGTCGATAACACAAATCACACATATTTTTATAAAATGTGAAATATATAGTTTAATATATTGAATGATATCACTTACAGGAAATGTAAAAAATTTTCAACGAGATATACCTTGACACAATGAATGGAGAGGCTAACAAAGTATATAGTTATGTATTTGAGACTATAAAAAGAACTGAGTATAACTTAATTGTTTTAGAAAATCACCCAAAATATCACGATTGTGTTTGGATATGTATTTTAGCGGAGTATTTGTTTATAAGTTTCGTTCCAACCCTCATTTGCGCGGTTTCATAGTTGGTTTCCTGACGTTTGAAAAAATGTAGAAACACTTTATACCTTGGCAGGGCTTGGATTTGTTGATTAGGGCCATGCCAAAAGTTTAGTTTAGCCCAACCCAAGCTTAGCCCATTGTTTTAATGGGGACCATCTCAACAGGGTAATTTTTTTCTTTACATGGCAACACATGATCAGAAAATGTCACACTCATTTTTTTCAATAAGTTTCACAATCTTAACACATGAATTTTCTTAACTACACTTGTCTAATAAAAATAATTTTTTTTTGAAATAAAGTATATACTTAAAACTTCTTGCATATTGTTTATTGCTCAATTAGAGAAAACATATATTTTATTAGGAGAAATGACTAATGAAATGATCAAGTATATCGATCAGTGCCCTATACAATCATCTTGGGGTATAAGGAAATCTGATCAAATTATGAAAGAAAAAAAAAATCTTTAAAACATATATTCCATAGATGGTTAACAAAGCAGATTGTTAGCTAGATCCTCTGTCAGATCGATTCATTCATTCAATTAACATATAGCTAATCTTCCCTTGGTTTATTGTTTTAGGGTCGATCCTGATCATAGACGGGTTATTCGCTAACTTCAAGCCCCGCAAGGCTCTCAATTCATGATTTTTTTTTTTCAATTCAATTCATTTTATTAAGAATCTTTTCATATGCATGTATCATTTTTTTTTTAATGTGAATACACATGAGAACCGCATTTTACAGGTTCACAATCAGAATCTTAACTAGCCTGCTTATTATCGTAGCTGACCCTAGCTAATTCAACTCTTAACACTTTATGAAAACAAATTAATGGAAAAGAAAATGACCAAATATATATATATCAACATTAATGGGAATCCAAACAAAAGTCACCTGCCCTTTTAAAAGTATTTATGCTTTCTCCACCACTGATCCCTTAAAGACAAAAGGGCATCAAAAGATTAGAGGATAATGATGGATATATATAGAGAGGCGCATATATGCATGTGATCTCAGCATAATATAAGAGTTCGTCTCTTGCGTGGCATGCATTGTGCAGGTGCGCATGCATAAACAGTACTGAAAGAGATGTGTATGCACTGATTGTGCTTGTATGAATATAATCCATAAAAACAAACTGGGCCACGGTGGCGGCGATGCCCGTTCATGCATGGATCTTCTAGATTTGTATCACTGTATATCACATTGAATGGTCATGATAAAATTATATCAAGTTATATTAATTTTATTGTATTGTATATGCAGAGACGATAAAACAAACCAGGCGATGGCGATGGCGATGTGGACGTGTAGTCCATACATGAATCTTCTATATGTATTTCACAATTGTTAGTACCTGTGGTTATAATAAAATCAGTTTTCTATCTATAGCTAGATCTTTGTAGAAATCTGAAATATAATTAATTTAGACAACAAAAATCTTTGGAACTGTTTTTTTTTTAATTATTTATTTCATTGAGAAATTTATCTGCAAAAATCTATTACTCTCTTTATTTGGTGTTATAGAATTTCTTGACTCCCACCACTCATCGGTTTTGTTTGACTATTATTCTAAGAAAGATATTTATAGATATTTCTAATAATGCTTATATATGTTTTCAGAAATAATGATTTTTGGGTTGAACATATATAGTGATATCTTATAATAAATTGTTATAAATGAGATTAATTTATTATAACATTTAATTTGTTACGAGATGTTAGATATTTATCTTTATATAAATATCCCAGCAGTCTTAAGATCCACATAAAGAGTTATAGAAATTGTTCTTTTGTTTGTGTGCTTTTGTGGGGCTCAAATGTTGATCTTTTGTTTATGTTGTCTGTGTGAAAAGAGAGGAGGGAGAGACTTCTGGAGATGGAGTCTCAGGCTACTTCTTTTGACTGGTTGGAAAAAATGAAAAAAAAAAAAGAAAAAAAGTACATATTGTTTGTTTTTTCATCTTCTTTGATAGCTAATCATCTTCTCATTTAACTTAGACTAATAAAAAAATTCTCCCTCAACTATTAAATGGTGTCAAATTTGACAATGGGGAGTTGGTATTATTCATGGCTTTTCTGTTGCATCATGGACTGATAGAGACATGATCCTATCTGTGTCACTAAAATTTGGTGATACCTAGCTAGGCCTTTATATATATGAATCTTATGTCGTGCCAAATTTCACTTCCATCAATCTTGTTTGATTAATTCCACTTTCTCTTGTGCACAAAAGTGATTAATTACTCTCTTTCTTCTCTCTCTCTCTCTCTGAGTTTATGTTATACCAGTTGTACACTTTTTCTATATGTACATGTTTTAGTATTGGACGTACTACAATCTATCTAACTTTCATGTACCTTGGTTTGAAAAAGTCTATGATATTTATGTACGCCCTCGTTAAGTTAAGAAATATGATTAAAATTAGGACTGATTGGAAAACTATCTTTTAGTATTCTTGTGCCTAGATTTCTATCACATCTCAATTAGTTGTGTTATGTTATAATTCTTCATGGTTATATATAATGGTTATATATAATTTTATTGTATAGTATCATATATGGATAAATGTCAAGGATCATTCTTATAGAGCCAAAACTCCACAATGAATATCTATCACAATTGTCTTTAAGAGGTCATGTCACGATCTACACCAGAGAAAAAAGCAGAGATGTCAGCGGATGATTTTTTGCATTAAGACACCAATATGATGTTTACTAAAGAGCCTTCGACACTTAAAGCCAACAACAGTCATACCCTTCTAACCTTCTTGGAATTAAAAGAATTCAATCATGAAACCAAGAAAATGATTGCATTTCTTCCCACCTGAGATTATTGTACTGATTATCAGATACGTACTGTGAATATTCTTTCCACATGGAGTGTCGTCTAACTCGCATGTGGCACATAGTGAATACATGCATTCAACATGCATGACTTCATTCACATGAACAAATGAAATTATCTACATTCGATTTTTAACTACTTAATCCCACAACTAATTCATGGACTAGACTCAAACTTACTTCACGTTGCATTATTTCAAGAGACAACGTGAACTCAAGCTCTCTTTTATCACATTAAAATGAGTGAACCGAATATTGATAAGTCAGCTACCACTCTCCCTCTCCCTAAATGAGATCAGGGAACCAGGGAGGCACCAAATTTTTTTTTTTTTTTTTTAAAAAACAATTTTTTCTTTAAAAAAAACCATCAATGGAGATCATAACACGTGTCCCTCAAACAAAGGGGAGTTCTCCCCATCTCTTCAATCTTTCGTGCTTCCATCAACTAGTTTATTTTAGATCAAAATTCTCAATTATTCTTCCCAAACTATCAAGTCATAATGTTTTATCTTTTCTTGTAATAGGGTTAACCCCAATCTTAGACTCACCTTAGGCAGGCTAGATAACCTCCTACAGCTCCCACCCGGGGAGGTCCCATCTCTCTTAATTTTTTTTATTGGTGTTTTGTTACGACAACTCTTCTTTGATGATTCAGAAATCAAAATACAAGACATAAATCCAACAACATGAACATGCATACGAGTCATGTATAAAAAATTCATTTAGACTCTGTGTGAAATTACCACCTAATTTTGCACATGCACCAACTTGTATACATGTGGGTTTCAACTTTCAAGTTAATTTGTAGGTATATATATATAAAAAGTAGAATCATTTAGACGAAATCATGATCCATATGATTAGTTCAAAATAAAAATCTTATCAGAACCCATGTTATTTGCTCTCCAAGACTCCAACCCCCCAATGACTATGAACAGATTACGGGAGGCTACCATTTTAAGCTTAAGATGTTTTTTTTTAAAGTTGTTTTAATAGATGTAATCAGTTTCCATTTTTTTATTTCTTGTTTATTTAATTTGCACCTTTTAATATACATAACAAATTAAAACTTTAATCTTAACTAATGTCAGATTAAAAAAATACTTGAAAACTAGTGTGTTTCTTTTTTGAATGGGTAAACAGTTGTTACTCCGATATTATATATCTGAAGTGAAAAAAATCTACATTTTACAAAAGAGGGGGGACGAAAAAAGAGAAGCTTTCAAAGATTCGAGCCAAAGTAGCTTTCAAAGATTCTCGAAATAAAACCTCTGCCCCGAATAATTACTTCATTACAGGTGAGCCAAATAGCTCACCACTTCATCTATTGATAGAAATTCCATATTTTATTGTAGAGTTGTTTAGGTGAGACCAAACCATGACGTACGTGTATGCACCGATGCACCAACTAAAAACAACAACGTGAGACATGACATTTGACTTCCATGGCACAAACAGAATTCATGCATTACAAAAGGAGACAAGAGGATTTCTCTCCTTATTAAATCAATGCCCAAATCATCAAAAGCTTTTTCTTGGTGTAGGTTTGTCCCCCCTCCATTATTATTATTGTTGTTGGTTTGGTGATTCCTCTATTTGACTCTCTTCTTTAATTTCTCTCCCCCTCACATGGTGTCAACTGGTGATATGTGTGACATAGAGCATAGTTTCGCTTTCATGGACCTCCTCAATGTATAACATAAACATTTAACAATAGGACACGTTTTTATGTTTGGTCTAAGTGATCCTATAGATAAAATAAGCTGGAAAACAAGCTAGCCAGTTAAAACCATGCACGCATGCATTTGCATTTCCCCACTTGGGACAAATAATAATGACTTTGTGTTGGTGTCTTCCAAAGTGGGTTTTCCCCTTGGGCGGCTATAAATGAGTCAAACTTCACTTTTGGTCAATGAGAAACATAAACAATGTTACATCCACGGGTGCTTTATTCTTTGTTTGTTGATTATTTTGATAAAAACAAAACTTCTACACAAATTCATACAACATATTCTATGAAACACAGAAACCATAGTTATTCCTGATTGTTAAAGGGACAATCTCCCCCTCTGGAAAACAAGAAATCAATTTTTGTCAAGAGTAAGAAAAAGCAGACAACCCTATGAGCTGGTTCTCGTTGGTCAACCCTGTGTTGGCTTCCTATGTTTGATTAACTATAGAAGTTTTGAATGTTCAAGAGCTTGGAAAGCAAGCTTGGGGGCAAGACGCACACACTTAGCCCCGTTTGGATATAGAATTAAGTTATTATGATGTTTATGACTATTATAGTATAAATAAGAATAAAGTGATTTTGTATTTAATTGTATTTTGAATTATTCTCATTGGAAAATGTAATAATAAAGTTTTTGTTGTTTGGATAAAATGTGAATAAAGTATGGATAAAGATTTATAAAAAATGAAAAAATAATGATAGTTGATTTAACAGGTGATTTATAAGAGGTGATTACAGTTGATTTGACAGTGGGCCGACATATTCGTTGGATAACCTAGAATAACTTTAATTCCAGGGGTTGGGTGGAATGCATATACCATTTTATACCAGTTTATTCTGACATATATATACTATGTTATACCCACTCATCCAAACACATTTTTTTGTTTTATCCCCACTCATCCACATGTATTCCCATTTTATTCCCCGTCCAAACAGTCATGAGTATTTAAATTTCCTTGGGTGAACATGTAAGACTAGTGCAGTACACCTACATTTAGGGCTAGTTTTTCATGGAAGGTGACATTCTTTTTTATGTCTGTCAACAAATCGGCTCATATTATAATTGCTTAGCCCCCGTTTGGTTCGTGAATAAGGCTTGAAATAAGTGGAAATTGATCTAGATAGCTTTAAAATGGGTGTTTGGAATGGAATAAATGATAAAGTGTTTGTCAGAATTAACTGGCATGAAGTTATATATGGATTACAGTCAATCCCTAGAATTAAGTTATTCCATGTTATTCAATTCAAAAAAATACGTAGACTCACTGTCAAATCAACCGTCATCGTGAATTAGTATCATTCTTTCACCTTTTATAAATCTTTATCCACACCTGTCAGAATTAACTGGTATAAAATGGTATATGAATTCCGATCAATCCCTGAAATTAAGTTATTATAGTTTATTCAACCTAAAAAGAATATGTGCGTCTATTGTCAAATCAATTATTATCAGTTGTCATATTTTATAAATCGACTGTCATCATTTTTCACCTTTTATAAATCCTTTTTTTTTTAGATAAACATTTTATAAATATTTATTCACACCTTATTCACATTTCATCTAAACAACAATAAATTTATTATTACATTTTTTAACGAGAATAGTTCAAAACACCATAAAAAAAAATCACTTTATTTTTATTTATACTAGAATAATCATAAATCTCATAATAATTTAATTCTCTATCCAAACAGAGACTTAGGATGGAGCTAGCTACGAGAGACACCATGCATCAAGCCTTGTTGACAATTCTTGCCCAAGATTAAAAATATGTTTCAAGAGACACCATGCATCAAGCCTTGTTGACAATTCTTGCCCAAGATTAAAAATATGTTTCAAAAGTTTGTCTAGATTGGTTTCATTAACCTGCATATAACTCCACTTATAAGCCAGCGATTCTTCAAATTTTCAAAATACTAGAGTGATCAGATTTTATTCGGTCTACTGTGTTAAAATATATAGGGAACCACATCACACAGTCATAGATTGGCACATTCATCATGACATGAGGATGGTGGCCATAGATCCCCATAAAATTGTCACTTGGACTCTCTGACAAGTTGTCCAAAAGATGCCTAATACCACCTCGCGAGCAAGCAATGCCTCTTGCCCACATTTGATTCCACTTCTCATTTATGGAAATGATACAATTGGTTAGGGATCATTGATATCTAAGATCTTATTATTTTTATATTGTTGTATCATGTTTAATTTTTATTTATGAAAATGATAAAATTAAACGGTTGCAAAGGCATATGAATTTTAAAATAAGAAAAAATTCATATTGTCAATCAAACATGTGGACCTCTATTATGTTGGGAAACGGATACGCGAAAGTGCACAATAAAACACGAGATCGAATATAATCACACGAAGAACACAAAAATACGTGGTTCGGCCTTAGGCCTACATCCACGTAGCGAAAACTGAGAATCCACTATAATAGTCGAGATACAAAAAAGCCTTACAAACTCTCTTTTATGGAGTTATCCTAAGTAATCTCCTAACAAATAAATCTATTTCCCTGATTTTAGGAGATTCATTTTATATCTTAATTAAGATCAAATCTTAATTAATTACCAATTAGGTGTTCACCCTAATATGGTTTTATCGTGACCATCCGATGTTAATATACCGGATCGAGACATAATCCCAACATACTATTGTACAAAATGATTAAAGAAGTTTGGTGAGATGATTTTGTTGGATTATACATGAGATTGTGATAATTTTTCATTGTTTTTATCACATGTTAATATAAATTTATTATTATCTTTTTTACTTAGTAAATTTTTTTTTAATTTTTTTTTGTTCATAGTCAAATCTTCTTCTATCAATAGAAGAAAGACTTAAACTTAAGACCCTTCAATGAAAAAGGGATGCCTCTATCAACTTGTTAAGAGATGTTTCAGTAAAAATGATAAACAACTGTAAGAAATATGTATTCAATAGTAGGGTTGGTAGAAATATTTATTCAAAATTTTTATATATTTTATTACACGAAACAAAATTTAAAAACCCTTGTACTGATGGTCGGGTGGTAAAAAAAAAATAAAAATAAGGACACACGTTTTCAATATGACTAAAAACAGCGCTTCTGTGCTCGCATTGTTTCACATTGTTTGATACTAATAGTGTCCATCAAATCCTTGTTACCAATTTTTTTTTATACTAATTTATTTTAAAAAACTGGAAGAGTTTAATGATCCTTTTTTTTATACTGAATTTGTACCAATCTCATTTTTATACCAATAAAAAATAGGGAAAAATCCAAAAGCAAAACCAACCCCCCCCCCCCCCCCTTAAAATGCATGAAATTCATATAACCCTTTGATTTTTCATAAAGTTTATATACCCCCTTGAAAACACTTATGTAAATTAAAATAGCCCTTTGAATTAAATTTCCGTTGATGGATGATGAATATTCAGCGAATATTTTGTTTGGTTAATCCTGACTGAAAACATAGTGTGCCAACAAACTTCTACAATGTATTAAAAATATGAAAAATACTCTATAAATGATTATTTTACTTTTCTTAATAGAATATAAAACCATAACTGAATAGGTAAACTCATCATTTATAAAAGTTTTTTTTTTCATTTTTAACATATTCTATGGGGTTTTTAGTATAATGTGTTTTTCTCTCAAGGTTAACCAAACAAAATATTTACATAATAGTCCTCACCACCTGTTAATGAAAATTTAACTCAGGGGGCTATTTGGATTTACATAAGTATTTTCAGGGGGGTTATATAAATTTCAGAAAAAGTAAAGGGGTTATATGAATTTTAAGAAATTTAGAGGGGGGAGTTATATGGACTTTCCCCTTAAAAAAAATAACATGTCATAATGTAACTTTTTTTTTTATTGATTTAAATCAAATTTTATGCCTTCGAAACTTTTTAGATCACTAGATTACTACAGGACTCAATAGACCTTAGAAAACGATGCATGGAACTTTTTGACTCGGATGGTGACTCGGGTCCAGTCCGGTCCGACCGCGAATCATTGACCCGAACCGTTTTATTTTACTCTTCACAAATCACCTGCTCCCGTTAGACCGCAGCATCCACCGTTGGACCCAGATCTAACGTCACTGATATGATGTCACACTCAACAAGTCCACCCTATCTTCCTCCTCAAAAAAATATTATCAGTTCCAGTGAAAAATTAATTAATTAATGTTTACTATATTTTTTTATATTAAATCCATATTCCTGTAATCTTATCTCTAGCATTCGTTTGTGTAATGACATTATGAAATAGATAATACATCTATATATACAATTTTTTTTTTTTTTATTCTCATTAGAAATGTAGGTTGATTGTGGATAAGTATGAATAAAATGTGAATAATATGTAGATTATAAATAGTAAAAAATGATTTAACATTTACATCCTTGATTTACAAGAGATGATGAAAAATGACTTGACATTTGAGTTGTATTATGAAATAAATTGAGTGAGATAATATAATTATGGGACCTTTAATATTAATACCAGCTTGCTCTTACTTATTCCGATATAACTATATTAATTTATTATTTGAGAAAAAAAACATGTTTTTGGGTTTATTCACTTCTATTTCACTCTGTTCCTTTCCTACTGTGCTACCCAAATAGATATAAATGAATAATGTCTTTTTCTACACCAAATGCATATTTCATTTATTTTGAATTTTTTTAAAAATAACATATAATGACATATACATTTTTGTAAAATATAAAATTTATGTACTCCAATAAAGCATATAAACTCATTTATATATATATATATATAAATTAACTATTTAAATATCTTACTAAGAATAAATTACTATACTAGTGGAATAAATGTTTTTTTGTTTATTTATATTTTTAGTTATTTTCATTGAGAAATAGAATAATAAAAATTTTGTTGTTTGGTTGACCATGTATAAGTTGTAAATAAGATATTGATAAATATTTATAAAAAACAAAAAATTGGTGTGGCATGTGAGTTCCCTGATTTATAAGAGATGGTGACACTATGACAATTGATTTGATAATGAAACTCACTTTTTTTATTGATTGGAATAGCTTAATATCAAGAGAGGTAAAATTGCTACACCATCTAATTTCATCTTATTCTGACATCCAAATACCAGTATATATCAATTATTCAAATATGTTTTTATTTATTTATTCTAGTCTATTCCACAATTAACAATCTATCCAAACAAACCATAGCATAGTGATGATATTATAACTTTGTATAATTCCTAGTTAATATATATTATTGAGTATTTTGCGATCCTATATAATTTTTTTTTAAAAATCAGAAAACAAAAATACATTATATTTAAAAAATCTAGCACATAAGTAATATTTATTGAAATTTATATATAAAAATGCGGGCATCATATTCACATTTCGATAACGGGTGGAGTACCTTATCCATTTAAGTTGATTCTTTTCTTACGATTTCCTTGCGTCGCAAGCTAATGCGTGAACCGTCGATCTCCTCGGGCCGACTAAACAGCGGTGCTTCACTGAACCTCAGGAAATCTACATCGTTCATTTTCAAGCCCTCCATCTTCCATCCGTCCGATCAATGTTCCCGCAGTCGTGTACGTCGTGGTTCAGTCAACCCACGTGACAAGAGGTTTATCGGAACCCGAAACGTGGAGGGATCCTGTAAGCACACGTGTCCAGAAGAGGTTGTAGACGTAATAGTAATCGCCGAGGAAACGATGTCTGTTGACGATCGGTGACCGGTTATAACCAGTAACCGGTCATTTGGGGATCGTACGGCCTGGATTGGTTTTTGATGCACGTTCCGAGAGGTTTCGACGGTGGAAAGTTTTTCAATATTTTAATATATATTATTATTATATAAAAATAAATATTTTAATAATATCTTTCTATGTTTTCTCTCTCTCTCGCTGTCCCTCCTGTTTTTACTACTTCAAAGCAGGCCATTCGAAGTGCTTCTCAGAGAGAGAGAGAGAGAGAGAGAGAGCTCGATTTAGGGTTTCCTTCTGGGGGTAAGGCCTTTCAGATTATCTCTGTTTTGTTAGATTTTACTGTGAATCGACGGTTTGTTGGTGTTTTGATTGTTGGATTTTGAAGTTTTTGTGTTTGATTCGGTTTGAGCTTGTTTTGGGGGTTTTGATTCAATCGGTTTCAATGTCTGTTTTTGGGTGAAATTTTGATAGAATCTGTGGAAGTTGTATCAGAAATTTAGAATCTTTGCTTTTTTGGGGAATTAATGGTGTTTCAATGCTTTCCTTTTTTTTTTATTGATTTAATGGGGATTTTTGAAGTTTTCTTTTTTTGGCCAGTCCAGTCTATGAAAGAATCGATTGTGGTCGAAAAGCTTGGATTTTTATCCGGGAAAACCCATTAGAAGCTCATTATCAGCGGGTTTCCGATTTGATCTCCCATAGGAGGCCCCGTGGATTCAATGGTTATGGATCCGGGGCTTTACGAGCTTTCGGGGCTGATGAACGGCTTCAAATTTGATGGGTCATTGTCTGACCATCAAAGCGAAGCCGATGCGTTCCAATTAGCGGATACCTACCCAAACAACAGTTTCATGGACCTCCCATTGGCCTCGCCGGATCTGAACCCTAACCTTCCTGTCCCCGTCCATGTCCCGACCTCGGGCCCTGACTCCCCTGAAGACCATCTAATATTTTCTGACATTGCCCTGAAATACATATCCCAGATGTTGATGGAGGAAGATGTGGAGGAAAAGATTAGTTGTGTCGGTCCTGCTTTGAAGGCGGCGGAGAAACCGTTCTATGATATCCTTGGAGAGAAGTACCCACCATCCCCTGATCGCCCACCGCTGTACGTAGACCATAGTGTGGATAGCCTCGATGACAGCACCCATAATAACAGTAGTGGTCTTAGTTGCGTAGATATTGAATACCCAATGTACCAGGCTCAAAATTCATCCGTTGATTACTCTTCGCCGTCCTCGTTTGGGTCGCGGGGCAGTGTTGGAGCTTTTGAGGAGAGCCCTGTGTATTCTGCTGGGGGTGTCATTGAGAGTCAACCCATGTGGCAGTTTCGAAGGGGAGTTGAGGAGGCTAGCAAGTTCCTTCCCGGCGGGACTGGTTTGGTCATCGATTCCAATTGGGGCAACTTGTTGGTTCACGAGGCAAATCAGATGGTGGAGGTGGAGGTGAAGGAGGAGAGGGACTTGGGAAATGGCTTGTCGAGGGGGAGGAAGAACCGACACTCGGAGGAGGACGTGGACCTCAAGGATGGGAGGAGCAACAAGCAGTCAGCCGTTTTCTTTGACGAGGAGAACATCCGAACTCCGATGTTCGATGAGGTACTGCTCTGTCCCGATAATAAGTGTTCTAATGCCGTGTCAGATCTTCGTGCAACATTGCAGAGCGAGGTGAACAAGAACACCCAGAGTGGATCGTCTTCGAAGGGATCGAACGGTGGAAAGTCATCGAGAGGGAAGAAGCAGGGGAAGAAGGAAGTGATCGACTTGCGAACCTTATTGATCCATTGTGCTCAAGCAGTCGCAGCTGATGACCGTCGGAATGCAAATGAGCTTTTGAAGCAAATAAGGCAGTACTCTTCGGCGGTCGGGGATGGGTCGCAGAGGCTTGCCCATTGTTTCGCAGACGGGCTCGAGGCCCGTTTGGCCGGCACGGGGAGCCAGATATACCATTCTTTGGTTGCAAAAAGGACAACAGCCACCGATCTCTTGAAAGCTTACCATCTCTACCTGGCCGCTTGTCCTTTCAAGAAGGTATCACACTTCTTCTCGAACCAGACTATTATTAACGCGGCTGAAAACTCATCGAGGCTCCACATAGTTGATTTTGGCATCTACTTTGGTTTTCAATGGCCGTGCCTCATCCAACGGCTGTCTAAGAGGGCCGGTGGGCCCCCAAAGCTACGTATCACTGGGATCGATGTTCCCCAACCAGGATTTCGTCCCACGGAGCGGATCGAGGAGACGGGTCGTCGGTTGGAGGATTACGCACGGAGCTTTGGGGTCCCTTTCGAGTACAACTCCATTGCATCAAAGTGGGAGAACATTCGGGTTGAAGATCTCAGGATCGACAGAGACGAGGTGCTGGTGGTGAACTCTCTGTATAGGTTTAGGAACTTGGTGGATGAGACAGTCATCGTGGATAGTCCGAGGAATACAGTCTTGAGCATGATCCGAAAGGCTAACCCGGACGTCTTCATCCATGGGGTTGTGAATGGGGCCTACAGTGCGCCTTTCTTCATCACTCGCTTTCGGGAGGCGCTCTTCCATTTCTCATCGCTGTTTGATATGCTCGAAACAAACGTGCCACGGGAACACCCGGAGAGGTTCTTGATCGAAAAAGATATTTTTGGAAAGGAAGCTTTGAATGTGATTGCTTGCGAGGGGTCGGAGAGGGTAGAGAGGCCAGAGACATATAAGCAGTGGCAGGTTAGGGTTCTTAGGGCCGGATTCACCCAACTTCCTTTAAATGCGAGCATTGTGAAGAAGGCGAGGGATAAGGTCAAGGCGGCATATCACAAAGATTTTGTGATAGATGAAGACAATAGGTGGCTTTTGCAGGGTTGGAAGGGGCGGATCATATACGCACTTTCAACGTGGAGGCCTGAGAAAATTAACTATTGAAAGTGGTAGCCCTGGAGAGGGGTCTCTATAAGGTTGGTACCAGAAGAAAGAGGCACTTCGTTTGTGCAAAGATCAACTTGTGACCAATTTATCCAAATGAAGGTATGTGGAAAATTTTGATATTAGCTTTGTAGATGTGATTGTCACCGCCGTTAAAGCCAATGCTTTGAACAATTATCGCTTTTTTTTTTCCAGGTAAAGCAGTCAGGAAAGCAAAGTTTAAGGAACTGCCTCTTGTCAACATTGATACTGAATTAGAGGCAAGTTAGAAATCTTTAGGCAGCAGTTTTATCAGTGTCATATATGGATATGCTTTCTTTTTGTGTTGGTGAAGATTGGAATTAATGTATTAGGTCTCATGGTAGTATTGGAAACTCTGTAAAATCTTGGTCTGAGAATGGAGTGTATGATTTTTGGTACCACTGACTTGTAATTCTTTTGTTGAGTTTTGTTGGCAGTTTTGGATGGTTTGTTCGATTGTTCATTGTGACAGAGAATTTCAGATGCAGGATCTGTTATGCCTACACTAGTGAATACTTTTTTCCTTTTCCATTTAGGTATCATCACATGAAAAAAGGGATAAAAAGGGTAGGTTTGGATGTGATATTTTGAAGACCTAGTGAACATTTATAAGGTCTTGTTTTTATTAGTGTTGCAGGCTGTCTCCACCTTGCTTCCCACATGTAGGTTCATGGTACTGCCCAATGCTTTTAAGTTTTTTTTCAAGCTTATCTGCCATGGCAAGGCTTGATGTTTTGCTTGAACAAAATTCCCATTTTATAGAACATGAAATACAGCCTGGACCAAACACCCAAATTGTCAATTATTCAATAAAGAGAAAAATTATTTATCATCTTTGAATTGGATACACTAAATGATAAATATTTATGTTATATAATATTTAAATTAAATTAAATTGTTCCATTAATCATAATCTCCAATGCTTTATCTGAAAAAGGGCAAGAAATGCTGGAGTTCTGATTTCCACTCTCAATATTACAATCGTGTCATCCCTAGTATTTTATTTGATCACTCCAACCAGTGTTCATATCAATTATGTAAAAGACATTCATAATCCCCTCGAGTCCAAAACATTTCAGATTTAGATCTTAATATTCACATCCAATAGATTTAGGAATCTATAAAAACAAGGTATATGTTTGTAAGTTAATCAAGACTTACCGAGGAGTCCTAGTTTCATGTCTAGAAGATTTAAAAAGAAACACTACACAACAAAAAAGGGGGGACCTAAGGACTTTCACTTTTAAGTCTCAGTATGGATGACAGGATGAGAGCACAAATAGATGAAACAGAGAATGATGGATCACCCAAAAATGGGAATGGTTACATAACCCTTTGCATAGTCATTGAGTGTAATGTCCCACTAATTTATGTACGGATGCCAAAAGAAAAATAAATCATAATGGACTTCATTATTGGTAACTAAATAAACCACGCATCCACTTAGTGCATTATCATTATTTGCTCTTTTACATCACCATACAATGATCAAATGTGTCGCAGATTGATTGGAGGGGGCAAAAAAAAACATTTAACAGAGGAAATAATGCAAAATTGGGTGCTCCATCACCATGAACTCCACCATCTATCAGGAAAGGCAAGAAGAAACAATTATAAGAGATTCAATGTCACACGTGACCTACGTTTAATAATAAACAAAAAGAGCGCTGATAAGTTTTATGGAAAATCATACTGTGCTGTCATGAGTCATGAATGCAGTTATAACATCATGAAAAGGACATCGACGATCAGTTGAGCCATACATGTGGTCCTGATGAAGAGATTGCATGCGCGTTGAAAAGGCTCGATATGGTCCAAAAACATCACCAGCCAATGTATTCTGATCCCTGCAGACAACAAGTTGAGTGGCCTGTCGCTGTGCGTGGATTTAACAATTAATTGCCTTGCTTTGCTTCGACAAGGGACCCCGTCACAACGCTAGGTTGCAACTCCATTGGTCATCTGTCGTATAAGTCACCCAATATAAGAGACAGGCAAAGATGGGGAAAAAGTAAACATGACATATGATTAATATGTAATGAGAAATATAAAGGATCACTCACGCGTTCATGTCACCCTCATATAATACAAAATATCAGTTTCTGTGACAAATTCTGTAATGTGAAATAAGACTGCTTTGAATTGTCTGTATGGGTGAAATGATCAGAGTAAAAGTCAAGCCTAATATGATATACTAGGAAAAGATCTCAGAAAACAAAGATGTGGATCGGCTCTGTTACTTCAAATTTGATAAGAATCTATAATGCTTTGACCATTTCAATTGATTTTGAAAGATGGAACCTCTCTGTTACCTACTTTGCTTGGCCATAATATTTTATACACCTTCCTGTCAACAACTAAAGAGGAATTAGTTATAATCACTTACCTTCCACAAAATACATTGAAACACGTTGATCAGATTTAAACATTATAATACATCTGGACATACACAAAAGTAGAGCTTTTGTGGTATATTCACAGGATATAGTTTTGTAAGTTAGTTGAATCGGCAGCAACTTATTGTAACTAAAAAATAATTAAAAAAATTAAAATGATGAGTGGGGCGGCATTAGAGCCAACCAACTCCCAGAGAAATACAAAAGTCTTCGAGAAACTCCACCTCAAAAAACAGCTACTTCTCAGGAGGGCTTTCATCAAACCATCTGGGAGGATCGAAACCAGATCCGCCTGAATTAAATTCTCCATTAGATATACAATAACTTGTGTCAAACAATAAGAAGGTGAAAAAAAGAAGAAGAGAGTAACCATTCAAAAATATCAAAACATATTGCATGTCCTACAATTTAAATAATTTGCATTTCCTGGTCACAAGTGGATCAAAACTCTTTAAATATATACTTTTTCTGAAGTAGTGGAGGCCGACATGAACAAAAAGGTAGAACCAACATCACCACTTCACATGATACATGCATTCAAAAAGATGGTTTTGTTCGATAAGGATTCCCCTCACAATCAATTGGTTTAAAAAACTATCATCCTTTACTGACTCGCTTTTTATAGCTAATGGAGAACCCCATTGAATAATTCAATTCATATAAAAATATTCAACAGTCTACACCATCAATAATCCATCCCCACAAGAAATCATAAATCAGGAACAACTCGCATCTCAGACCATACAATTCCCATTGTGTTGGTTTCCCTCCAAATTACTACCTGACCAAAGAAAGTACATGTCATAATTACTCAAGAACAATAAAAATTTGAAAACTGCACCCTTCCAACTGTTCCTCTACTTCTCCACTTAGGTAACATTTGGATACCTGTTTTTAAAAATCAGCTTTTCACTTAAAACTGGTTTTGAAAAACATACATCTGTTAGATTCCTAAGAAGCTCCTTTTTCACTATTTAACTATAAACCATGTTTTGTTTCTCTATTCCCCTCACCCTCATTTCAGATCTGTAACCTCACTTCAAGAAGAAAAAAAAGTGCCAGTAACAAGCTCTATCTTTCTTTTATAAAAAAACACATATTTATCTTTTTAAACATCTACTAACCCTTTGGAGAGTTTGGAAACACGTTTGGGCTAAATTGATTTCCTACAAAAGCAGAATCAATCAAAATGTGTTTCTAAACACTACCTTGATCCCATATTTCATAAATATTAACAGAATAGAAGGCCCAGTCAAACCTCCACCAAATTAAACATTACACTCCATCCACCATTTCCTTCCAATCCAATCAACCTGGAATCTAAAATTTTTCACCAATCCAAGCCAATCTCAGCATACAATTCTATAAACCAACACCCCCCAAAACCTTCAATTCAACAAGACACAATTCCAAAAGGACACTAATTCACAGAGTCATTTCTTGGTCCCTTTTGCAGCCCCACTTTCCCCTAACCTAGCATATATAGGCCGGTATACACTAGTTTAGGAAAATATAACAAGTTAAGCATCCATTTCATCCAAGTATACATTTCAATTTTTTGGTAAAAATGTGTACTTTATCAAATAGGTATACGTGTTGCTGCAAAATGAACTGCAAGAATGATTGTCTCTAACATTTTTCATTCAAAAAACAAGGAAGCTCGCGACATTTACCGAGAGGATTGCAGCGGCACAAACGCCAAGCCGTCAAGACCGTCCCCTTCACCACCCCATACTTCTTATAAGCTATCATGGAGTACTCGCTGCACGTCGGCACATATCGGCAACTGTTCGGCAAAATCGGCGATATCTCTCCTATATAATCATCACCCACAAACACCCAAATCACCATGACTTCACAAAAACCAAAGATTTCATGAAAACATTGAATGCAAGAATTGCAACCCAAACTCACTCTTATAGAATCTGAGCATAGACAGCGCAGTTTTGACCCCCAAATCCTTCACCTCCTCGTCTGTTCAAGAAACCCATCAAGATTTGAAGGAAAAAAAAAACAATCGAAAGGGAGACGAAAAGTGATACCTTCAGTTGGGTCTCCATCAGAGCCTCCATTGACGGCTGAAGCTCGCGTTGGTTTCAGATTCTGTTTTTTCGGCGGGAAGACGAGGACTTGGGGCTTGGGTCTGACGTGGCAGGTCCCCGTCGACCGTTTAGGCGGCGGGTTTGCTGGACCGGTCGGAGGGGAGAGAGCGGCAACGGCGGCGGAGGTCATGGTCTGAGGGGGGAGAAATGACACGTGGGGACTCTTCTCGGAGTTTAGGATGGATAGAGATAACTGCTGTTTGGGTTGGTTTTGTGTCCTGGGTCTGTCGGCTTGTCCTGTCATAGCGTTATCCCAGGTTGTGTGTGGGTCTCAATGGGCAGGTCTGGGTCCAGTTCAGAATGGGCCTTGATTAAGGCCCGTTTAATTAATTGAGCTCGGTTTAGGCCCGTCATTTGGAAGTGAAACGCAAGATGGGCTAACCAAGAAAAGAAAAAAGATACACTCATTACAGTCCCAATTACAGTCCATCTCATTTTTTATTTTTTTTTTAAATCATATACTCACTTTTTGAAGTGTATGTTGTTATATAAAATAAAGTATATACTGAGATACATAAATGTATTTTTTTCATAATGAAAAAAAAAAAGTTATAAACTATGATAGGACACATACACTATGATAACGTAGTATATGTTACTTTATCATAGCGTATGGAGCTGTAAAACAAACTATAAAAAGGACTGCGTGTATCAGCATTCCTAAAAAAATATACATTCAGACCATTTTATAGTCCAATATACAAAATGTACATATTTCAAATTCATCATTCAAGTGTCCACACAACTATGAGAAAATCGACAACCTCATTCTTAATCCTTTTTTTTTCCGTGAAAAATGAGTTAATTTCACATTTTCATACACTTCACACACTTCACACGTAGAATATATAAAAAAATATTTTTATTATATTAACGCAATAAAAAATATAAAGAAAATTCTTTGATAATTAAGGCATACATGATTGTAAATTTTTGTTGAAAAAAATTTATTGTGAAATGATATAAAAAAAAATAGAATGTCTGTAATGTTTAAATTAATTTGTTAGACAATCTAGGCTTTATCGGGGTTTAGGATGGATAGAGATAATTGCTGTTTGGGTTGGTTTTTGTTTCTTAGGTTTGTCGGCTTGTCCTGTCATAGCGTTGTCCTCTGTTTGTTTGTGGGTCTCAATGGGCTCTAAATGGTTGACTGGAGACCGTTTATGGGTTGGGCTCGATTTAGGCCCGTCATTTGGAAGTGAAACACGACTGTGGCCCAGACCAGCCCAAATGCAAGATAGGCAAACATTATCCTTGGAAATGATTGAAGTGTATATTTTTAGGATAATGTTACATCTAGTCTCATTTTCAGTCTCAATTCCAGTCTACATGTGTTTTAAAATTTTTAAAAATAGTATACATTATCTAATGAGGTACATATTTTTATAAAAAATAAAGCGTATACTCTAATGAATTGCATAAATGCATTTATAAAAAATAGAAAAAAATTCTTTCGAAGTATATGACTTGTTAACGTGAGTATATGCGTCGATAGATATAGGGCTGAAAATGGATCTGGGTGTAACAGCGCCCATATTTTTTAGGAGAGGTGATACACTCAATCTGTTTTGCAGATTATTTTTCAGTCTTATATATTATGAAAGCGTAACATATACTACATTATCATAGTGTATAGAGCTCTATCATAATGTATGATACAAAAAAAATTATTATTTTCTCAATGCTAAAAAAAATATATATAGATAAATCTTAGTATATACTTCATTTGATATAACGGTATGTACTGCAATGTGAGAGTACAAAAAAAAAAAAAAAATGGTGTGAACTATAGTTGAGGCCACACAAGAGGGTTGGACATATCATTTTCCTATATTTAGTCCTCATATACTTAGCTGTTTTACAGGTTCATCTGCAATTTAAAGACAGTCAGTCATCTGAGGTGTATATTGTTTTAGTGCACACTGTATTAAAAAAATTGAAAATTTATTATTTTTGCTGGAAAAAAAATGGATCGGGAGTGAGGTCAAAGGTGAATGTTATGCCATTAACGATGAATTTAAAAAAAATATGACTTATTTGTTTTTTATAAAAATGAATAAAAATATTTCTTATTTAAAAAGGTATTCAAAATATTAATGGACATAAGTCATAATTCAAGGAGACATTGACAATTATATTATAAGACATGGTTAGTCTTCAGTTTAAAATAAGAATGTTGATACTCTCAACTATCCTACAATTATTTTAACTCATTACGTGAAATATCTAACATAATATGTATTCTATAAAAAAATATACATAAAAATGTTTGCATTCAATTAATTATATGTTATTTTATGTGAAATATGTGTTTTATTTAATAAGTATATTCTTTAAAAAAATTCAAGTACCAGTAAAATTAATATAAAAAAATATTAGATATAACCTCATTTATAGTTTTGCGTGTAGTTCACACATATTTAAATATATATATAAAAAAAAATTAGCAGCCAATGAAGTATAAAAATATATATTCAATACAACATGGTCCACTGCACAACCGACCCGTCTAATTTGATGAGTCGACCCGTCTAACTTCAATACACCGTCTTACACTTTATTGCAGCTTAAATTTACATGGAAAAATGTTTGATTCATTATTTTTTTATAGTCTAAAACGTAGATCATATATATTTATATTTTTTAAAAAACAACAAACATTATCTAACGATGTATATATTTTGATGAAAAGTGTGTATTGCTCCATTTTGAGTTAAATGAACTATTTTTTTTGTGAATATAAAATAAAAAATTAACGAGATATATACCTCATCTAACGATGCATATGATTCGTTGGATTTTTAATAATGTATATGAGATTGGATTTTGGACTGTAACAAGGACTGAGTGTAACAGTGGCATAGTACGGATAGACTTTATTTTTAGAAAAGGAAAATGTTAAGTACTTTTCCGCTCTAATTTTCAGTCTCTACATTTTTTTATTTTTTTGGAAATAGTATATCCCATCTAACGGGATATGTGTTTTTTATAAAATAAAAATATGAATTATATATTCTGATGAATTACATAGATCTGTATAAAACTATAAAAGAGTTGTGTAACAAAGCTCGAAAAAGTTATTCTTTTTTCAGCTTCAATTCGAGTCAAACATATCTCAATAGAGTCATATACTCACATCAACGAAGTATATCTGTCGTTAGAAATTCTTTAAACTTTTTTTACAAATGGATTCATGCAATTTATTAAAGTATATATTTTATTTTTAAATCAAAATATGTATGTATATACAATATTAAAAAAAATCAAAACATCATTGAAAGTAGGGCTGAAAAAGGGATTCTAGGTATATGATTGATGATTCACGCTCTAACAATAGGGAACTGTTGCTTTTGTAAGTACATGATTCATTACTTTTTTTTAGAAGTGAATGCTTTTTTTTATCACATATTTCATTGTATTTTTTAAATTGATTCAGTCCAACATTTTTCATTATTAAACTACACAGTAGAATTTTGTCTTCTTAATAAAGAATATTAGAGGGATTTGAATGTAATTTTTACACTTTGTCTCAATTTTTTTAACATTTCATATTTTGAAGCATTCAAATAACGTGTGCACTCATCCAAAAAGAATATCCTCATGGAAGCAAAGAAATGGAAAATATAATTCATTGAATATTGTCACATTTTTCTGGGAGCAGCAGCTCCCAACAACCCCTGCCACGAGGCCACTCATCAGCCACAGCTCATGGTCATCACAAGAAAAAAGAGGAAGCTTTACTCAATAATTAAAGCCTCACTCAATAATTAAAGCTTCTTGGGTGCTTGTCAATCTGTCATGAGTTTGTTTTTACTTTATATATTAAGATCACATTAAATGATTTTGTTGGGTGTTTATGATTTGTTTGGTGGTGAGACAGATTCTCCCCTTGAGAAATCTTGGTTTCGAACCTGATATCAGCTGCTGAACTGGTTCGAGTGAACCATGGTTCATAGTTTGTTCTCGGTTTATGCTAGTTGTGATCCATCATTATCTCTAATTTACTTTATATACATATACATACATATATATATATATATATAAAGTAAATTAGAGATAATAGATATAAAAATAAAGGGAAGATGACCGAGAAAGATAGGAGAAATACATCAAATTCATATTTTACCTTACATATTCATATCCGAACTATATATTAATATTTAGCACTCATCTATTTGGATTCATGTTTGATCTGGGTGTCCAATCCCTCAAACCAAATTCTTAAACCGAACCCAATTAAAAGTCGATTAGCAGATTTTATAGATCAGAAATCCCTCCCATGCCAACAAAACAACTGAAAGTGAACGCTTAGAAAATAAGAACAAACAGGCCTGCATATTGATTAGAAGATAGATAAACATTACAACGCAAGAAATCCTACATGAAGGCAGGCATTTCCTTCCAATCTAATACAACATCTCCTCACTAACATGTACAAATCCTAAGCATGCACAAATGTCTCGATCGCGACCTTCCCCGAATACTTGACATCTGTTTTTCCTTCTCCCTCCCAAAGCTCTGGCAGTGCTTCCCTGATGTTGTGGATGCTCTCCAATGCATAATCTGCGCCTTTAACTTTGTGCGAAGTGCCCACCTGCATTGATCAATCAAATGCATTCAGTAACTTTACAAACTTGGAACATCTGTAAACAAGTGCCAGTTTAATAACTCTGGTCCAGAATGAGAATTCTCATTCCACAAAAACACAGTTCTCAGATATCGTGGAAAGAGAAATCAATGGAATTTTGAATATTCAGCGTATTTATCAAGATTCAATTAAATTTACAAACTTTGAGCAATTGCAGATAAAGATTTCAAGATGACTTACCAGAACTGTGTGGAGACCTACTTGTTTGCCAGACTGGATGTTTCGAATGCTATCATCGAAGAAAATCTGGAGAGCAATTTTGAATCCATGTCAAAAATTGATAATGGGTCAAAATTTTGCATGACATGAATGGTTAAGGAAAACAAAGAAATGTTTCGTACTGTTCTCTGAGGGTTGATGTTGGCAATTTTCAGAGCTTTCTCAAAGGCAGATTCTGATGATTTGCAGATAATGGGAGTCTTTGGGAGCTCGGATTCTGCATTTGGTTTGGAAATATGTTCTAGGATATCAAAGACCCCTTCCCTTTGAGTCTGAGTTGAAGCTTCATCATCAGATGGGGGAGAGATTTTATGAGGGTTCAGAGTTTCAAAACATATAATCCCTTCGAAACAATCTTCCAAACCAAGCCTGCTAAGGGCTTTGGCGGCGTGGATCTTATCAGCATTGGTGAATATCTGTTTCGAATAAAAATGGAATATGTGAGATAATGACTATAATCAAAAACTAATTTGCCTGTGAATGCATAGAGACTCACAACTCTTCGGAAAGGAAGGCTCAATAGGAGGTGTCTCAGAACAGGATCTGGTTTTAGTTTGTCATATGGAAGTCTCCCATGAACAAAGCTGTGATATTCATCATGATCAAAATCATAACCAATGGCCTGCAGAGCAAACAATGCCCACAATAACAAGCATCAATAAGTGGTGTTATGGACCCAAAAATAAAAATAATTCTTGTTGAGGTTTTTTAATATGAAAATTGAGCAGAGAAGCAGCAACAAAACATACTCTGAGACCAGCCATAGTAGTCCCATAGGTCTTGTATAACACATTGCACATATCAGGGATCTTATTCGCCTCGATCCCCAGCTTCTCCATCATATAATCTGAAAAGGAAAAAACACGCATTCGAGACAGATTAATATCAAAATTAACAAAGTAAGAAAGAAGAGCAGGATATAATCAAGTGTGAATGCGAGATATCGTCGCACACATACCTTCGATGTTCTTGCGACATGCCGTTGCAAGGCCACTGCTTAAAGGGTACAAAGTATCATCTAAATCTGAAATCCAAAAAATAAAAGCACTTAAAAATCTGGTTCATGTAATATACATTTAAAGAAAATACTTTTTTTTTTTTGGGGGGGGGGGGGGGGAGTTACCAAAGAGAAGGTAGTCATATTTAGGCCTCTGGGCTTGATGGTATCGGTCATCATATTCCATTTTGATTAAAAGAAGCTTCAAACTAGAAGAATTATTTGTCAGCATAGAATGCAAATCAATTTAGAATTGCTAGTTTTAATTCCTAACCTAAAAAATCAAAGGAATTGATCCATGCATGAAAAAGTAAATATATGCTAAAACCAGATTGCAGAGAACTACTTAAAATATTTTATTATGATGATGAAAAAATACAAAATTAATCTCTGCACATTTTAAATAGAAAAAACTTGATCACTCTTCAAACAAGATACTTGAAAAACAAAAATCACCAAGACTAAAAATTTCTTCTTGAATTCCCCACATTTCATTTCTCCAATTTCAAATTCATAGATCTTTTTCAATTAAACCAAAAGGAATAGAATCAAAGGAATTGATCCATGGTTGAACAGTTTTAAATATTCTACAACCAGTTTGCAGGAAAATATTTAAAATATCGATTTAGAATTGGGAAAAAAACACTAAATTAACCACTAAAACATATTAAATTAAAGAAATTTGGTCTTCAAAAAAATATCAATAAGACAGACTTTCTCTTCTTAACAAGCCCACAACTTGAGATACCAGACTTGAATTCTCCACATTTCATTGCCCCAATTTCATATCCATAGATTCCTTTCAATATACAAACTTAAAAAATGCATGATATTCTCAAAACCCATTCATTTACATCCAAACCCACCCCTCAAAAGCAGGATCTTTACCCTAAAAAATGGGGGAAAAATAAAACTAATAGTGCATACTGCATAACCGACATAGAAATTCCAGCAAACACAAAGACAATCACAAATACCCAACAAGAACCCAAAAAATCATCAAATACACACAAATTAACCAAATGCAACCACAATATCAAAACCTAACCATCAAAACCGACCAACACATAGAAACCACACAACAAAATCAATTTTTTTTCATTAACCAAGCATACCTGAGTCGAATCGACGGACGAGATCGAAATGAGAGAGAAAAAATAGGGTTTCTGAAGCTTTAGAATCGGAGATCGAAAAATTCGGGAGAGGAGGGAGAGAGTTGAATGAGGGGGGAGGAGGGGTTTAAATAGGCGAACCGTTTTGAACGTGATTAATTCATTAATGATTTGATTAGTGACTTAGTTTATGATTAACGGTTGTTTAAGCATAGTTTAATGTTTAATTAAATCGACAATCTTAGCTGGCGGGAGCTCATTCGTACCTTCTCGAACTACCGGTCTACGTTCGTTGGTTTAGAAGTTTGACCGCTAAATGCCACTGGATTTCACTACAATTTCAGAAGTGCCACCCACAAGACCAAGCGTGTGGGGGGAGGTGATTAGTTTACGGTCCGTTTGAATCCGTGTTTAGACTGATGTTGGTGATGCAAATGTGAAACATGGTCCTCTGTGTATCTAAATAAAAATTGACGTTGAACATTAATGACACATTTCATACATTACTTCACGCAAAAAAAAGGCATTTGAAAAGCTGTGCAAACAATGGAAAAGTCAGTCAATCCAGATGAGGTCTACCTTGTGGAGGATAAATTCTGGTTGTTCAGTGTATGGGCTTTTGATGTGTTACTGAAATGAATTGAATGTTAACAGTGGCGGCTTCAAAAATTTTTATAGATGAGTTCATTAAAAAAAATTTTCAAAATTTTCACAAGATCTACTTTTATCATATATTTATGAAAAACATAATTTTTTTTTTTTTGAAAATAGAATAATTTATATTAATAAAAAACAAATCATAAAGAAATGAAATAAAAAATTTCTAATATATAAATTTTTACGATTGTCATCAAAGAGGTTTCATATTTTGAAACCGTTGCATGATAACTTCATTGTTAATTTTATCGAATATGTCTTTTTAAACTTTAAAATTATATTTGAATACATAGACAAGTGAATGAGCTTTTGATACACAGACATATGAAGGAAGGAGATGTGTGGTATTGAAGAGTTTTGTTAATTATTTATACATACTTATATAGTGATATGAGAACTTTATAGTAACATACAAAAATTGTGAAGAAAAAAATAATAAACAAACAAAAACCATATCCATGATTAGATACCTAAAGCAGGGTAAGAAGATGAAATTGGGAATATGACCAACAATGATCGGCGCGTCTATTCGTTTGTCAGTGATCGGCATATCCGTCCGTGTGTAGCAGTGTAAGTGATTGAGGAGTCCGAGAGACTTGCATTTTTATTTTTAATGTGGTGTTTGTGTTTTAGGGTTTCACATTTTTTATTTTTTCTAATGGGGCAATGGGTGTACAAGTTTTTTTATGGACTAGTTTGTTTTTAACATTTTTGATGTGTTGATTTGTCTTAAAAAAGATGTAATGAGTCAAAACACTAAATCAAAAATAGTGGGCTGCTTTGTTTTTTTTCCCCCAAAAATTTGATGATTTTGTTTGACCCCACAACAGAAAGAGAGGTGTCACCCCGAAATGTAAAACTGCATAATAAAGGTACGAGCGCTGATACACTAAATACATTTTATAGTCTTATAACGCATAGTATATATAATATTATTATAGTGTATGAAGTATATTTTTTAATTTTTTAAAATAAAAAAATATATTATTATATTTTAATACACATTTTATTTCATATAATAATACACATAGTAGCGAAAGAAAGTATGATTAAAAAAAAAAATAATGTGCACCGCAAGTTCCCAAGATGAAAAACATATTTATACATTGATCCCCAACAATTTCGGCTTGCCAAGTTTGATTACTAGCCGTAAAACATAAGTTTAGAGAAGGACATGAAAGTAATTTCAACAAGTAATGGTGACGTGAAATAAATATAAAAATCGTTCAACGACTATAAAAGCAAAACATCGATCGACCACTACCATCAAGTGAATTCCAAAACGACCCTCCACGTGTCCATCCTTTACTCCGCCTTAACTTTGCACTCGTTTTGCTCCTCCATTTCTTCGACGCACACTCCACAATGAGATCGTGCGAGAGGAGCTTGCAACATAACTGTATTCTCACCGGAGGTGCTGTGTATGTTTACTTGCGGCCTCCACCCTCCGGTGTCCAAATGAGTGGGTTCCAATGAAAATTGGTTCTTTAAAGTGGACTTTAGTGAAAAAAATGTATGGACTGTGTGTATGTACTTTATGAACCGTCCATGAATGATCGTCGGCTTGTCACGTTACGTGTGTATCATCCACACAAAAGTAGACACGTGTACAATGCCAACATAATGCAGGTGTCATCAATGATTTTGTAACAGGGATGGGACATGATTGGTTCGTATATGACCCTGTTGAAAACATGTTTGTTTTTCTAAATTTTATTAGTTTTCATCCCCCAATGAACTGATTATATAATTCGATCTATGTTCCATTTGCAGTAGTAAATTATATTTTGATAATGTAAATACACTGTATTAAATAATATTGAATTTAAAATATAATTATATAAAACATAATGATGCAGTCACTGTTTTGTATGACATGACATGCCAGTAACGAAAATTATACAGAGAACAAGATGAGAGAAGAATGGGCGGTCTAAATTTTCATTCACAGCTATCTCTTTCTCTTTTATATCATTCTTTTTATAGAAGAACAATAGTTCAATTATGCAAGGAAGTCTCAAACAAGAAAAGCTATAATGAACACATTATTATAACAAAAATTGAATTATTGGTCATTAATTGGATGAATTATAAAAATCACTATTTCACTAAGCCTTTATCCATTAATTGGGTGAATTCTTGGTCACTAATTGGCTGAATTATTAATAACATTTCTAAATTTCCCAATGAATTTCAAAAATAAATCATATGCAATTCAAAATTCTTATTTTTTAAAACTCTGAATTTAGTATTAAGATAACCACCAAATTCACTCAAACCACATTCGCCTCGGTGACATGAGTTCCCAAACCCACATTAAGGACGCGAGGTTGTCGTCATCGCCCCACCAATTGTGGGATCATACGAAGACACTTATCTTCATCCTCTAAAAAGGTTACGACAATCTTCTCTACATAACGGAAGCGCAACACTTTACAAGTGTTGTAAATTGGATCACATAAGCAAAAAGCCTATCATCCCCCAGCTACATATGATGTTCTTATGGATCGGATTAGATCTAAACATGTCAATTATTCAAAAAAAAATCCATATTCAACCTAAATTTGTATTTAAAAATTTAGAAAATATTTTCGGATATTGAATCTTTTAATATTTTAATCATTGCACATTCGTTCTGAATTTTTGGATATTTCAGATAATTATCCGTATCTAAATTCAGATTTTCGGATCGGATATATATACTTCCTTTTAATATCTGTCAAATATCATCAGATACGAATATTTTTTTGGATATCCAATTCAAATACATATACAACTATAGGCTTATCTGATCCGTATCCGTACGATTGACAAGCTTAATTAGATCCAATGCAAGTTTGATAATCTAATTGTTCACTGTGATTGTTGGATCTTATCATCTCCAAATGGATATATTAAAAACTATTATGATTGAGATATTGTATTATTAAATATTTTAAAATTAGAGCTAACATTTCATTAAATTTTGACCTTTTCATTTCTCAAAAATTAAGATTTAGTGATCAGGAACATCTTGGACAATCAAATTGTCTAACTCTAGTTAGACCTCATATACTTACATACATGCAAGCATACATACAAAATACACTTGGGCATTTTGCCGCCACAAATTACTTTAAAGAGAAGTACCATGTGACCAAGCTTTCCCCGAAATGTACAACTAATAATTATTTTAAACACTAATAATTGATGATTAAGATGTCACATTATTAATAATAAGAGACTAAGAGCCGTGTTGGGCCTTCTATTCCCTATTACAGACTATCTTGAAAGCTACATTTCAATGTTTCTTTAATGACAAGTACAATTGAATCCAATTATTTGAATCAATTATGGGTGGAGGAGATTATATTATATTGTTCATGGAACTTGATTAGTATTAGTTATCGAAACCTCAAACGCCATTCGTCAAAAAGATTCGAGACGCGTCCCTATTGGATTTTGGTTGATTAATGTTTTAGTCTTAATTATTGGATTATTGGATTAAAGAAATAGGTGAATGATGAAGGAATGGATTATGATATGCAGTTTGGAAAATTTGGAATCAACTTGTGCTTTGTCTTGATTAGGAGAATAGGGTTTGTAAGGATTAAGGTCCCTAATGACATTAAAATGCTTCTTTTTGTTATCCTCTGTTAGGTTTCCAAGATTCCAACATATAATAGTCTACTAGGCTGCACGTGCAATGCACTTGAAAATGGTGAATGAATTTAATATACGGTTTAATTTATTTTAGTATGAAAGAAAAAAAAAAAACAATAGTTTTAGTCATGGTTTTATATTCTTATTGGTGTCACCATGACATGAAATAAAACAATATAAATCTGTAATCTCACAACATATCCTCTAAAACGAGTGGCAATTACATCATGTCAGTGTTGGATCTCATATCTATTATCAGTGTGTAATAAGTGAGAGTGAAATCATTCATATACCCTTCATGTTTGAAAAATGTTCTAAAAGATGATATATTTTATATTTCAGAATATCTTATTACTCTATCCGTTTGATTCATGTCATTTTAGAATGGATTTTGATTCCATGTAAGATTATCAAAAAAATATGTAAAATATAGTGTTTAGTTAATTATAATGTTGATAATAATTGTGGATCCCACTATAATTAAATTTCAGGCATGTGAAAAAATAAGGTGGAATCAAATTTTCACCATTTTTGTGGTAATCTCAAATTCTACCAGAAATCTTAAATAAGATAAATTACTATCTACATTCCTTCTAAAATAAATAGCCTCCTCTCTTTATTTATTTTTTTCTCACCGCCTCCTCTCTTTATTTAATTGCATTCAACTAATTTAGGAAAATTATTTTTATTGTGTTTAATTATATAATCATTTTTTATATTTATTTACATTCGTTAAATATTTATAAAAACTTATTTTTTTTTATCATTGTGATATAGGTAAAGAAATAAAATTTTGCAAACAAATGTATAATAGTAAGGGTATTTTGACATTTAAACCAAACTCTTTTATCATTTTTCATGTGTGAACCAAATACTGAAAAATGATTCTTTACAGAAATCTACTAACGAACTAAACAGTATAATAAAATTTAGATTTCTAGTAAAATGATTTTTGATAAAATAAATTCATCTAAAAAAATAACACCAACCAAACGGGACCTAAGTATCCATGGTCGAGTCAACTTTAAAAAAGGCATTTGATGGCGGGATACCGTTGTTATTTTTGCACTGAGGTTTTAAGAGTGGTATTTTGACAAGAGCAATATACACTTATTAGTTTGTTTTTGTAACCCCATCTATATAGCTACCTATACTCCTAGTTCAGTTTGTGACAAAATTAAATTTTTTTTACTTTTCAAGAGAAAAAAAATGTATAATTTATACTTTCACGTTCATAATAGACTGCAAACGGAAGTGGATGCATCAGTTAACCTTTGAACAATGTAAGATTACATGAGGGCTATAAATATGAAAAATTTATAATTGTGTCATACCATCTGACCGGCTGTGGCTTTCTTTGAGAACATGAATCTTCTTGCACATGAAAATACCACATTTTGTGTTCATGAAAATAATATTCATATTAACTTGGCCTTGTATGATTGGAGTCATAACATTGTATAAAGCCTAATCACATCTGGACCATCCTTGAAATGAGACATGTACCTAACTTATCTACAGAGTAGATAAAATATATATTTTTATAAATTCAACAACACAAAAAAAAAGCTCGAGGAAAAGAGTGTAAAAAATATTAAGAATGTATATAAATTCACAAACCAAAAACAAATTAATTTGCAGAAACAGCAAATGTTTAAGCATCAAGAGGTGGACAAGCATTGCTAACCTTTTTTTTGTTTTGTTTTGATTTGACAACAAAAAACAATAATGGGGAGAGCTTCACCAATTATCACTAACAAATCAAAATGGTGTTGTTTTTCCCCCTTCAGTAATGAAAATAAGGTTAGAATTTGGAATACAAGAACAGCCTGTGGCATTCTTCTCCTTCCCTGCCCTAGAGTTGACTAACTCAAATGCTCTTAAAAATACACAAAGAAATAAAGTTTATGAAGAAAAATTTATACAAA
Source organism: Acorus gramineus (assembly GCA_030737835.1). NCBI lineage: Eukaryota > Viridiplantae > Streptophyta > Magnoliopsida > Acorales > Acoraceae > Acorus > Acorus gramineus. The sequence goes on from CM060854.1 coordinate 3,455,033, forward strand.
TACCTCACCCGCGTCGCCAACCGGAGACACTATGTGGGCACGACCTCCCCATCGAGTGAGGCTGAGCCCTCATCGACTACAACTGCCTCCTTCTCTCCATCGTCCACCTCCTGTGCAAAACCCTTCTTGAACACATCATAGTTGGTTGGCTCCGCTGACTCAAACGGGCGCTCTCCGAGCACACGCACCAGGTCATCCTGGTGGAGGACTTCCTTCTCGAGCAAGAGCTCGGCGATTTGGGCGACGTGCTCTTTGTGTTCTCTTATTAGCTCAACAGTTCTCTTGTATGCCTTTGTGACCCAATCCCTAACCTCGGTGTCAATTATTGCTCCCGTCTGACTGCTGAAGGGCTTTGACATCTCGAAGCCGTCCTCCCTCTGTGGGAACGACACGAGCCCGACTTTATCGCTGAAGCCATAGATCGCAACTTGGGCGTAGGTCATCTTGGTCACCTTCTCTAGATCATTTTGGGCTCCGGTTGAAATCTTTCCCAACAGGACCTGCAACCAAAATAGAAGATACAATGAAACTAAATGTGTGATTATACGCAATCCTGCATGGAAAATGAATGAATGCGAATGAATCTAGGTCAAAGGGAAATTGATGGAAAGGAAATCATTTTCCCTTTGATCAGTTTTTTTGTTGCTTGTCACATGATGGAAAGCGATATAAAAATTGCTTGTGCTTGTGACAAAAACTAAATAGAAAATAAAAAAACATTCCCTCACTTTCTCTCCTGTAGGGATCGAAAAAATGTCCTCTTCTAAAAGAGGAAAGAGGAAGGGAAAATGAGATATAAAATAAAAAAATCTGTCTGGCAGAAAGACTAGCTTTTAAAATGGTAAAAAAAAAAAAATTATTTTCCCATTTCCTAAATGCACAAACACACTCTAAAAGTGTCATAACTCATAAACCACAAAATACCATGACTAGTGTAGAATCATTGCATTGTTGACTAGTCCATGTATTAAAATTTAAGAAAATAAATAAGTCACATGTCCCATATTTTTTCACAGAAACCTAATAAACCAAAAATAAATCAACTTTATACCACAATAAAATAACAAGAGCATGTATTCTATCTGATATTTTACAGCTTCATGACCCAACCAATCAATACGACTCTTCCCTTATTTGTAGATTAACTTTTTGTTCCATTATAAATCCCCAAAGTCAGCTATCAGTCCTCTCAAGAATATGCATAAAAAAAAAAACTGTAGAGAAGGGAATACTTTGGTACCTCTTCAGAAGCTCGTCCTCCTAGGGTCATACATGTCATGTCAAACAGCTGCTCTTTGGTCATGAGAAGGTTCTCATTGGGAACATATTGTGCAAAGCCCAAAGCAGCAGTTCCACGAGGAACAATTGTGACTTTGAGCAGGGGTTCAGCATGTTCCAAGAACCAACCAGCAACCGCATGACCTGACTCATGGTAAGCAACAGTTCTGCGCTCCAGTTTGCTGATCACCTATTAACCAATAGGAACATTGATTTAGCAAGTTGCATGGGAAGGTAACATTATATAAACTCTGAATCAGAGAAAAGTAATGTGAAGAATCCTTGCTGAAACAGATACCAGAATATGTGCAGAATATGGGTGATGGAAGACATTAATAACCACTAGACATAATTGTAATTTATTAACAAAGTGGAACTCTAACTAAGAAAATCAATAGTTTAAAAATTAAGGGTAAGCGTTACTGAAAACCCATTCAGACATTTCAACCCAAACAACTTAACTAAAACAAACTCATAATTTCTAAAGATGCATGCAAAACTACTAATCTTGCCCGGACTTTTTTTTTTCTCCTACAATGTCTGGGCCCTCACCCATTGACCAAAATAACCAAATCATGAATACATAAAAGGATTCTGGTTATAACATGAAAAGTAAAACATTCATTCTTCTGCTGTGATGTAGGATGGAGGTTGGGCACTAGATGCTTCCTACACAATCCCAATGTGGAAATCACAAACCACCTGGTCCACCCACACATCATATGCCCCACAGAAAGTCAATCTGAAAACAAGTTCTTAAGAAACTCAAGGTCTATCATCATCCCATCCAACATTTCTCAAACTTCAGATGACTAAGGGATCTGCTCTTCTAACAAAAGAAAGACCTCTGATTGGAAAGAAACAACAGGATCTCTAACACATAAAATAATTCAGACCAGGTAGCAATACAAATACTGGGGGGGTTCATGAACACATGGTCTTCTACAGAATCCCAGAAAGCTTGTAATTTATACTTTCTTGGCCTTGTTACATTGGGTATATCTTACAAACACACATACCATCTCCCCCCCCCCCCCCCCCCCCTTCATCTGATTTATTAACTCTCAGACAGTGAACTCACGCCCTTTATAAAAGGTTCACCGTTCAAAATACTCTCCCCACCGTACAAACAAAAAAAAAAATCACAAGCGACCGAGCTATAACTTCTTTTAGTGGGATAAGGTGGTTGATATTGGGCACCACCAGAATCTTATTCTCTAAGACTGAAATGGTTTACAGCCTAGGGAAGGCCATGAACCGATGCCACAACTATGGAGCGGGATTGTCCCTGGAATGCTAGAATCAACCAAAGAATAAGTTGAGAATAGGAGAATAAATGAAAACTAAACTTCAGACTAGGTTGTTCTCTAAAAAAAAACACTTCAGACTAGGTTGGTTAGGTCTAATGTACACAAATAATTGTCAGAATGTTTTGAGCGTCATCACAGAAGATTGATCCTTTTCAATTCCATCATTGAGCAGGCATATCTAACATTAAAATTCTGCACAAAAGAAATATTAAAGGTTCAAGTGTTTAACCCATGCTTGAAAGGAGACTTTCCCTACAGCACAGCCACCCACCCCACTCGTTTCCTTGAAAACATCATCAATTATTCCGCTTTGCTGCTGCATCTACAGTCCTCAGAATTCCCTCCCAAACCTTCAAAACATCATCTTTTCATCATGTTGTCCAACATACAACAAAAAGATGTCATATTCTTCTCTCAAGGGCTTTGCACACTTTTCTCACATTGATCAAAATGACTTCAGATTCTTCTACATGCCAATAAATCAATGATAACATTGGCATTACTCCCCCACATCTAAAGGGTATTTATTTCATCTGTGGATTTAGACCATTTTGTTTGTAAGTTGCATGGAAAACGTTCTCACCCAGTTACATAGGATCACACTCAAAAAGAACAAATCCTGAAGTGGATCAAAGCCTATCAACTGATATATTCTTAATTATACATACGTTGGTGATATGAAGTGGATCAATTCCATAGGTTTGTTAGGCCTACTGTACACAAAATTTGTGTGTGTGTGCGTATATATACATTAGATCCACCATACCCAATTGTCTGGAGATACCCGGCTGCATAACTCATATCGGATTACCAGTTACACCCTTCCATATATTCCATATAATCAGTGATTCAGTATAATGGGATCTGCTTAAACACATAATCTGCCAAAACCTAACTTAACATGGAATACCGGGAAAGATATGGGATCATATACAATCATCAATTCATGTACAAAACCATGATTCTTCTTTGTAGCTAAAGTCTATCTAATTCATCAAAACAAAACAAAAATGTACAAAGGCATGATGGTAGTAACGACATAAGATAACCATGCCACACAAGTGCATCTGGAAAAAAAGAAACTTTGACATTTATTTCCCAAATTCAACTAGTTACATGTGATAACACCTCCGGAACATCGACAGAGACACAGGACTTAAACACAACACGACAAGGAAACAGAGACATGACAAATCTTGAAAATCTAGGACAGATTCGCAACGACATGGAAATAGATGAATAAATAGTATATATGTTATGTTTTAAATAACTTATCCATAAATTATAGATAAAAGTATAGTAGTGTGTCAACATCATTAATTCATTAAGATTTTAACATCATTTAGCTCCATGGTCCAAATTTATAAACATAAAACCTTCCAGTATAACTAATGAAATTAAGAAAAAGGTTACAAGGTCGTGCCACATATGTGTCTCATGCGTTTGTGTGTGTCCACCATAAACCCAACCCAAAATACAGAAAATTATTTTTGAATTTTGGACACGTTTGACACGTGTCGGATACTTGTGGTGTTGCATTTGGTGTCTCATATGAGCCTGACACGAACACTGCATATCTGTTGAAGTGTACGTGCTTCCTAGGATAACAATTTACATTTCGTAACACATAATTACACACCTGCACAAAACCTCTTCAATTTAACAACTATACAAGCATCAGCTCCTTACAACTTCAAGTTATGCCTTCTTACACTTCCACCTCATTGTACAACCTACTGTAAACTTCAACACTCTTGAAGAACACATCCACACCACCTACGAAAATGTCTTGCAGTTCTTTTTTAGAAGTTACTCAAGTTTCCTTACATACAATTGTTTCCAATCTTACAACTACCAACTTTACTAGACGTCCAAAGTTTTAAAGGAATATTATTGCATCAGCAAGCTCCAAAAATGATACATACAGTATGACACAGACATTTATCGGGAAGCACATGATCCTTCTTTTTTTTTATTTGACCCAATTTTATCCACTTCATAATCCTCCTAAAAATGTGTTTCCCCCAGAAAAATATTTTGTATTAAGACCAGGAAGGATTGGCAGACAACCAAACTTTTTTTTTTCTATTTCCAAAGGTCCAAAATTTAAGACTTACAATCACCACTCAGTTTCAATATCCATAGTTCCCAGAGAATGAGGAAAAGCCTGAAGAATCTGGACCATGTATATTATGATGGTGATCATATTGAGTGAACGACAATATAATATCTTGAAAATCTATATTAAAAAAAAATTCTCAATCCACTTTCTTGAATGGATATTCAAACTATATGTAAAGAAAAGGATGCATATATCCTACATTGTATGCTTACATGATAATACTTATGAGCTAACATTCCATAAAGTTCAGAAGATAGAATTCTGCTTGCACAGACATAACACTGTTTCAGAATAACACGGAGTAGCAAAAAGTAGATAAAGAATATTATGTTTATTCGAGCATGAATGTGTAAAGAACGATATATATTGTTGGTAAATTACCTTGTTTTTCTTTTCCATGCCACCAATTATCCTATCAATAGCTCCTTCGAAATGTTGCATCGAGATCTGTTTTAGCTCACCTCTTGCAGCAATCAATGCAGCCTCATTACAAACATTAGCAATATCAGCTCCAGCAAATCCAGGAGTGAGAGCCGCAAGTCTTTGAGAGTAAAAAGATGGTTCATTATCAAGTTTAAGTTTTTTAAGATAGACCTGAAATATCTGTTCACGACCTTTAATGTCAGGCTTATCAATAGCAATCTGACGATCAAATCGACCTGGCCTCAACAAAGCCTTGTCTAAAATGTCAGGTCTATTGGTTCCAGCGAGTACAACTACCCCAGCGGTTGTTCCAAATCCATCCATTTCCACTAGCAATTGATTTAGGGTACTTTCACGCTCATCATTGGAACCTGAGAAACCACCCCGTCCTCTAGCTCGACCAATGGCATCAATTTCATCAATAAAAATGATACTGGGAGCACACAGTCTTGCTTCGGAAAACAAAGTTCTCACCCTCAATGGTCCAACTCCAACGAACATCTCCATGAAATCTGAACCAGAAATAGATAAGAACGGAACCCCCGATTCACCAGCGGTTGCTTTGGCCAGAAGTGTCTTCCCCGTGCCAGGAGGACCAACAAGAAGAGCACCTTTTGGAATCTTGGCACCCAGCTCCTCATACTTCTTGGGATTTTTGAGGAAGTGCACGAACTCCATAATTTCTTGTTTTGCCTCATCACAGCCAGCCACATCTTTAAAATATACCTAAAAAGGACAAAGATTGATAAAGTATATGCTATGAGAAACAATGATCATTAGAAATCATCTAATGTTTTTAGGGACCTTAAAAAGAAAAGGACAATGATCCTCATTTAAAGATTTAAACAAAATGTAATATAGGGCGACAAGGACTCAGAATATGCAGCGGCGAGAACCATACTAAATTAGAATAGATATTAAAGAACGGTAACCAACCTTGTTTTTGGCGTTCTTATCTACTCTTGTTACATGAGCTTTGCCGATATTGAATAATCCACGAGGACCCTTTCCTCCACTTCCACCCATGCCCAGTCCACCTTGCATCCTACGCCCTAAGAACAGAAGCCCTGCAAAGAAAAGGACAGTGGGAGCGAATTTCATCAACTCCTGGAACCAAGCCAATTCATTGACATAAGTTACGGGAACATGATCATGGGGGTCAATTCCCAAAGCTTCCTGTGCCTCTTCCAACTTTTCTTCGAATGATTCAACACTTCCAATATTAAAATAATATTTATATTCCGCCACATTTCTTCTGACCGGGATATCATTTGTAGGTCCTCGAACATCAACCTCCCTGGTTTGGTCGTCAACCTTTGGAGTTCCCCTGACATACACTTTTGCAACTGATTTATTGGCAACCTCAATGCGCTCAACCAAACCAGGTTCCAAAAGCTTGTTTTTGAACTCTTGGAAACTAATCTGTCAATTTCATGGCAAAATATATTAGACAATATATAGTATATATGAGAATTACAGATTTGTAAACTATAAAGAAAGAAAATAAAAAAGAATGAAACAACACTACCATCCAAAGGAAGTTGCATGTCATAAATGAAAAAAAAAATCCAGTGGGTGGTAGAGAAGTAATAGATATTTTATAAAAGTTTGATATAAGCATGTTGTTGCAAGTCTCACCTCTCTCCTCTCCATGGGATTAATGGAGTAAGATGTCAAAATCAACGCAAGAAGCACCATAGGTGCAAGATAACCTTGTATCTGCCTCATGAAGTCCTGAAAAGTCCCCTGATCCTCAGCACCTGACTCCTCTGGAAAACAATGAAATGGTTACATCATAGGTGTAAAACCAAAATCAAAACATAAGTAGGTTATCCTTCATTAAGAAACAGAACACAAGATCATAACACATAGTCGTTGTGGATCAGCTCTCGTTGCAGCCTGCGGATGAAATTTTATTTCCTAAAATCTTTACTTTTTCTAATACTATTAGATACTTATTTAAAAAATAAATTATAATAGAAACCTATTAAAAAAAAGTTCTAATAGAAACAGGTTTTGGTAGTTCTTATATGAGCTCGAGATTCTACAAATTAATGAACAACTTCTCATACCGAGATTGAGGAGTAGGGTGGAGGTCTTATTTCATTTTTTATTCCCTCATAGATTTCTCTTCTACAGGGGTCTTGTTTTTTGGTTCCATTTATTTTCCTTTTGTAACTCTTATCTTTGGGCATTTTCACTCTTTAATAGAAGGGCTTATGCCCACCATTTCTTTTTATCAAAAAAAAAAAATCTCATACCTTGATCACTGACCGTATGTGGTGCACCTGGATAGGCTAGAATTAAATTTTATTTTTAAAATTGGGGTTTTATGGCTATGACTTTATGATTAGAATTTCATTTGACTTTATTTATTTATTTTGAGAAACGTAAATGTAGGCACTCTGCCTCATTTTATTCAAATAAGGGAATGCCCAAAGTGAAAAGATACAAGTTACAAATAAAAACAAAGCACACCCCTATGACAGTCCAATGTAGAACAGAGTTCTTGGAAACTGTGGGCCACAAAATAAAACCAATGGACTACCCCTGAATCTGAATTCTGCCCCCCAAGAAAAAGACACAGGTGCCCCCCGCACAAAATCTCCCTCAGCCCTAGATGAATATCACCACTGACTAACAGATATTCTCTGCATTGGGGATGCTTTCCCTTAAACAAGGTACGGTTTCCGGGTGAGCCAGATGGACCACACAACAGCGGGAACAAAAGACAGATATCTTTGCCCCAGCACTATGATCCCCCACCTCCTCAGCTTCTTCCCAGCTTCCCACAACCTGTCCAGTGTCAAGAAGTCTATTGGATAGGCCTGTCCCATGTGGGGAATCGCCAATTGTGGACGTACGGGGGTTCGGGGGTAGTGCTCCCGACTCGAATTTTTGTCATGGTATTTTAGTCTTTTTTTGTTTTAGGGTTTGTACATCTTGTAATTATATAAGGGACCTTTCAGCCTCCATTACATAATACATTATCCCATTTATTTCTTCTTCGTATCAGAGCCACAAAGAAACCCTAGGGTTTCACGATTTTTTTTTTCCATCACGGGTCGTGGTAATCTCTATTATCTTTTCCTCTCTCGGGTCGAGATTTGAGGTTTGCAATGGACAAAACGCCGAAGGACCCCACGCCACTGTCGGGTGTAGAGATCAAGGACACCACCATTCCGTTAGGGCACAATTCTCATGCTCAACGGATTACCACCGCGCTCCTTGATGGACGAAATTACCCATCCTGGTCGCGTTCTGTTCGATTATATTTGGGTAGTCGAGACATGTCAGGCCTTCTTCTTGGCACCATTAACAAGCCAGCAGAAACCGATACGACTTTCAATCAGTGGGAGATCAACAACTGTACGGTTCTAGGTTGGCTCTTCAACTCCATGGAGACCCGGATCTACAATATGTTTATGTATCATGATACGGTCGACTCTCTATGGGCTGCATTGAAGAAGACCTATGGTCATGCCAGGAATGACTCACGGATCTATGAGTTGTACAAGGATATTGCCCAGGCCACCCAAGGTACCCAATCGGTTACCGATTATTTTGGATTTCTGCAGGCTCGTTGGGAGGAACTTGCCCACTATGAGCCTCTCTGGGAGTTGCCTAAGGAGGCTGCCACGATTGTGGTTGGCCGACTACAACACCAATAGACATGCGTTTCTTATGGGCCTTCGATCGGAGTTCGAATCTCTTCGTGTTCAGATCTTGAATACCACACTACTTCCTTCTCTATTCGAGGCATTTGCTATTATTGAGGGTGATGAGCATCGCCGTCAGATCTCTTCCTCAGCGACCACTGGAACCCTCGACGATCAAATGGCATTGGCGGCCACTTCTGGATATGACTCTCGCGGCTACGGGGATAGTGGTCGTGGTCTCGGTCGTGGTCATGGTCGTGGTCGTGGACGTGGCAATATTGTGACTTGTGACTACTGTGAAAAACAGGGCATGAAAAAGTCAGATGTTTTCTTCTGTACCCACACTTGATGTGATCTTGCAATGTTGGAGCTCCTTCGTCTGCCCCTCGTGCTGCTGTTGCTGATGCCTCGGTTCCGGGTGATGCCTCCTCTGCTCCATCTGGGTCCTTTGACATGCGTACTATTCAGAACCATATTGATGCCATGGTTCGGGAGAGTCTTGCCTCTCATGTCTCTCATGTCTCTCATGTTGGTCTCTCTAATGTTGGTCCAACATCCTCTGCTGCTTTTTCCTCTACCTCAGGTATCCCCTCCGCCTACCATGTTAACCAATCAGGGTCTCCTACTTGGGTCATTGATTCAGGCGCTACAGAACACATGTCTGGTGGGTCTCGATTGTTTGCTCCCTTGACATCACCTTTTATGCACAGAGAGGTGCGTCTTGCTGATGGCTCACTTACACCTATCATTACACTCTGTGTTACATGTTCCCAATCTTGCTCTTAACTTTCTTTCTGTTAGCCAATTGACTAAGGTTTTGAACTGTTTAGTGACTTTTTACCTTGATCATTGTGTTTTTCAGGACCTGAGTACACGGAGGATTTCAGGATCTTTACGTCTTCGGAGAACCACCCACCACGGCCCATGCTTCCATTTTGTCCACCGATCATTCGCATAGTTTTTCTTTACAATCTCTAGATTTATGGCATGCTCGTTTAGGACATGCCAATTTTCAGCATCTATGTTCTTTATTTCCTACTTTTCGCTCTTCATGTAAGACTCATAAATTTCAATGTGCTGTGTGTGAGCTTTTTAAACATACACGTACTACTTATATTTCTCGCATGAATAAAGCTTATGGGTTGTTTGATTTGATTCATTCTGATGTGTGGGGTCCCTCTCCTGTTACTGCTTTTGGTGGTCATAGATATTACTTGACATTCATTGATGATTTTTCTAGATATACTTGGGTTTATCTTCTTAAATCTCGGTCTGAGGTATCCTCTCAGTGTATTAATTTTTTACGCATGATTAAAACACAGTTTAACATTACTGTCAAGAGTATCAGGCCTGAGAATAGGGGGAAGTATGTCTTGGATTCTTTTCGGTCTCATCTGAATGGGTTGGGAATCCTTCAACAGTTGACTTGTCCATATACACCTGAGCAGAATGGGGTGGCGAAACGCAAGAATCGTCATCTCATGAATGTGGTTCGTTGTCTCCTTCGAGGAATGAGTGTTCCAAGGTCCTATTGGAGTATGACAATCCTCACTACTGCCTTTTTTATTAATCGGACTCCCAATCGTACTTTAGGAGGTCAAGTTCCCTTCCATGTTTTGTATCCTAGTCGTACTCTTTTCCCCATCACTCCTCGAGTCTTCGGGTGTACTTGTTTTGTTCAGGATAGGGGGCCCTCACGCACCAAGCTTGATGATAAGTCTATACGTTGTGTTTTCCTTGGTTATTCCACCATGTCCAAAGGATATAGATGCTATGATCCTATTTCTCGGAGATTGTTCCATTCCCTTGATGTTACATTTTTTGAGGATGTGCCATATTTTTCTGACACGGTTCTGCAACATTCTTCTTCACCAGTTCGACCGGCATCATTTTTTCAGCCATTGCCTTTGCCACAGCCACGGTCGCCACCACCACAGTCATCACCACCATAGTCTCCTCTTATTGTATACACTCGTAGACCTCGACCACCTCTCTCTCCTGCTCACTTGTCGACATCCTCCTCGGACTCAGGTATATCTTCTTCCTTGATCACTCCATATTCTGTTCCTGATTTGCCTCCATCTGACTCTGATGTACCTATTGCTCTTCGCAAAGGTCGTCGGAGTTGTGTCACTGCTCATCCTCTTGCCCAGTTTGTTTCTTATCAGGGACTTTCAGATTCCTACAGAGCTTACCTAGCTGCTACATCGTCTATCCGTATTCCTCGTACTGTAACTGAGGCATTACAGGATCCTCTTTGGACCGCCGCTATGACCGCAGAGATGGATGCCTTGCAGAAAAATCATACGTGGGCGTTAGTTGATCTTCCACCAGGGGAGAGAACTGTTGGTTCGATGGGTTTTCACAGTAAAATACAAGGCTGATGGGGCTGTTGAGCGCTATAAGGCACGCCTTGTTGCAAAAGGCTTCACTCAGACTCCAGGGAAGGATTTTCATGCTACATTTGCTCCTGTTGCCAAGCTGACTACTGTTCGGCTTCTTGTCTCTCTTGCTGCTTGTCACAACTGGCCTCTTCATCAGATGGATGTGAAGAATGCTTTTCTTCATGGCGACTTGACAGAGAAAATTTATATGGATCCTCCGCCTGGTTTTCGTCTTCAGGGGGAGTATTCCGGGAAGGTGTCTTCTTCTCAAGTCTCTATATGGACTGAAGCAATCACCGAGAGCATGGTTTCAGAGATTCAGTGTAATCATTCTCTCTCTTGGATTCACTCGTTGTCATGCTGATCATACTTGCTTCATTCATCGAAGTAATGGACGGTGCACCATTGTTCTAGTTTACATTGATGATATCATTATCACAAGAGATGATGCTAATTACATTGTTAGAGTAAAGACTGAGCTTGGACATGCGTTTGATGTGAAGGATTTAGATCATCTTCGGTATTTTTTGGGGATTGAGATTGCTCGCTCATGCCATGGTATTTTGCTCTCCCAGCGAAAATACACTCTTGACCTTCTTGAGGATACCGGTATGCTTGGATGTCGCCCTGCCACTTCTCCTATGGACCAGAACCATTGCCTTCATGTTGAATCAGGCGACCTTCTACCAGATCCTTCTTTGTATCAGCGTCTAGTGGGGCGTTTGATTTACTTGACAAATACTGAACCTGATTTTGACTTTTGCTATCAGCGTGGTGAGTCAATTAATGCATGCCCCACGGACTTCTCACCTAGATGTTGTTTACAGGATTCTTCGATACTTAAAGTCATGCCCAGATCTTGGCTTATTCTATGCTACTAGTACTTAGCCTATCATTTTTTAATCTACCCACCTCCGATTTCTATATTTTCCATGGGAGCAACCTTATTTCCTGTAAAAGTAAGAAACAGAGTGTTGTCTCTCGTTCTTCTACTGAGGCAGAATATCGTGCCATGACCCAAGACACATGTGAGATCATTTGGTTGCGATCTCTTTTGACAAAGTTGGGATTCCTTGTAGTTGGTTCATCTACTTTGTTTTGTGATGACCGATCTGCTATTATGCTTGTCTCAGACTCAGTTCTTCGTGAGCGGACCAAACACATTGAGATTGACATTCACTTTCTTAGAGAGAAAGTATAGTCATGCGTCATTGACACAACATTTGTCTCTTCCAATGAGCAACTTGCTGATATATTCACCAAGTCCGATGGTCCCTCTGTTTTTCGTTCTAGCTTGATCAAGTTGGGCTTCATTGATATCTTCGCTCCAACTTGAGGAGGAGTATTAGAGTTATTGGATAGGCCTGTCCCATGTGGGGAATCGCCAATTGTGGGAGTACAGGGGTTCGGGGGCAGCGCCCCCGACTCGAATTTTTGTCATAGGTATTTTGGTCTTTTTCTGTTTTAGAATTTGTACATCTTGTAACTATATAAGGGACCTTTCGGCCTCCATTACAAAATACATTATTCCATTTATTTCTTCTAAGTCAATGTCCATATCAAAGGCCAATTGCAATCATCCCCAAACCAACCTGACTATCGGACATAATATGAAAATATGCTCAATTATTTCAGTCTCATCTCTGCGAAAAAACACATTGAGAGTCCTCATCTGAAACCCATCTGGCACACCAGAACTTAGTCATGACCATGCGAAGGTAGACAGTCCATAAAAAGGCCTTGACTTTGAGGGGGAATTTGAAAGCCCACACCTCCTTGAATTTTTGCGTTATGACAAGGGTTCTTGGGATGTCCCTCCTCCAGCATGCATAGGATTTGAAATTTTGAGTCTAGAAATTATTGTCATTGGGGTTTTATAGTTTGAGAGTTTCTATCTCTATTTTATGCAACTTGCTTCCTACTATATTTCATTTCATCAGAAAATATTAAATTGGATTTCAATTTTTCATTTAATTTTCCAAATATTCTAGAGAGTCTTTTGGGTGGTCAATCAGTATGCAAAATAATGCTATTTGAGCCTACCTTTTTTTTTCTTTTGAGGATAATTTGAGCCTACCTTTAATGTTAGGAAGTCAAGGCTTTAAGAAGTAGTGAATGTGATATTGTGATTAGAGATTTTTATTCTGTTTCTCTGTCCTCAGGTCCTCTCTTTTCTCTCTCTAGTTTCTCTGTCATCTTGGTTCTCTCTCTCCCCAACACAAAAAAAAATCCAAAATCTCCAATCCTCTTAAGCCTTTTTCCACGCGACATATAATTCTCCAAATCCACAGTCTCCAAACTCGAATTAAAAAGGCTAACTCAAACCATGTTATGCAGCTTCATCAGAACAATAAGATACAGATAAGAAGTGGACAGAAAAAAGAGTAATGGCCTTGACAAATCCAAATAAAGCTATCATATTGGAAACAAAAAGGTGGCAGAGCCCCTTAATTCACCAAAAAAAAATTTATCAAACAATTGTAAGCAAGAAGAATCAGGGACACAAAGCAAAAGCAAACCTTTTGATTCTGATTTGTGATTCTCATTCGCCTTAGGAATCTCCTTCTTATCTTTCGGGTAGAAATTCTCATAATCTAAACACAAAACAAAAAAAAACAAAATTAGACAAAAAAAAAAAAAAACCCTCATAAAATCACACTTTTCCGCTTCAAACCATAATGAAAAATAAAAAAAACTAAACCCAATATCTCCTCATATTCTCACGATCCAAAACAGAAACAGAAACTAAACAAAGCCTTGTAAAAATCACATTTTTTCACCTCAAATCATGCCGGAGAATCAAAAGAACAAAACCCAATAGCATACTATCGAAATTCTCCTAATCTAAAGACACAACAAAACCAGAATTACATGAAACCTCAAATAAATCACATTTTTCCAACTTAAACAAAAACCCGACGTCTTACTTTTCTTCTTAGGGGCTTCATCGGAGAAAAACCTCCACAACCTAGGGTTCGCAAGTAGCGAATTCAGATCCTCCAACCGCCTCTTCGGACTCAAACCCCTCCCAACAGCAATTGACGTCAGGTAACCCCTCACAGACCCTGACCCACCATTATCAGCCAACAATCCCGGCGAGTTCAAAAATTCATCCTTCAACGACGACGTCCCACCTCCATGAACACCCAAAAAACGTCCCTGATGACAAAAAAAAAAAAAATCTTCACCAGAACTGTAAAAACAAACCCTTAAAAAATCGAGAAAAATGAGATCATCTTACGCTCACGAATCTGGACCGAGCGGAGCGAGAGAGCGACCGAGAGAGCTTAGAGAATATCATACTTAGTACGATCAGCGCATGAAATCGGGGCCTCGATCAGCTCCTCTGAAATGACCCTGCAAGACCGACGGGGATGGGGAGGTGAATGCGGCGACGAAGAATGGGAACAAAGAGAGATAGCGAGAGAGATTTTGATCTTTCTATGTCTGATGATTGCCTTCGATTTGGATATTTTTATTAGGGTTTCCAAATGAGAATAAGAATGAGAATAAGAAAATCGAGATTTGTCTTCTTCAAAAGGAGGAGAGGTTGCAAATTTGCAATCGTGGGTTGATCGAAAACCGGGGATTGTCTCTTTATTTTTATTTGCGGGTCTGGTTTTGGGGTTCATCGATCTGAGCCGTTGGATTTATGGGTTCTGTCATTTTGACGGCTCGTAATTGGAGATGAAACCGTGGGTGGAGATCAGGGACGGCAATGGGATCCGACCCTATTGGAACGGGTTTGATAAGGAACGGGTTTGGGATCCATTAGCAAAACCCGCAAATAAAACCCGTCCCACCTTGTTATTTCCTGTTTAAATCACTTGCATCATCAGACTTAATATGATACATAAATAAAAATAACACATTATGTATTATTATTATTATTATTACAATTTATAAAATACTTAAACATGTATCAACTAATATTATATAAGATAATTATTTAGAATATAATCTAAAAAAGAATTTAAAAATATTTAAAAAAAATGAATTCTTTAATTTCGTTTCCTTTTTTAAATGAGCTGCGGTGGTGCGAGCTTGGGTTATTTAAAAATCCGTTAGAACAGGTTTGAGATAGAATAATCAAACCCGTCATAGGTTTGTGATAAATTTGAGATAAAATTTTATTAACATGTTTGAAATTAAGATTAATTAAGCACGTCCCAACCGCCCCACAACCATATCCGGAGGAGAGATTGCAATGGCATTGTTGTTATTTTTCCTTACTAAAATTAATTTTTAAGTATTTTTTGGGGAATGGTTTAATTTGATGACTCTTATTTAAAAAAAGAATGTTTGCTTTCTAATAATCTAGTTCTATTGTTCTAGTAGATTCTGTATAAGGAAATATTTTACTTGGAATATCTATGAATAATGCATGAATCGAAAATTCTAAACAAAATTTTTTGGGATATTCAATAGAAAGATAATGATAATGAATATTGAACTAATGCTTAGATTTTATCTTTACATTACTCGATCAAATAGTTTTTTTTTTTTTACAATTATATGTTAATTTTTAAAGATAAATTATAAGCATATCTATTTCATTAAGTAACAAAGTAAATAATGTTTGAATGGAGGATGGGATGAATAGAGATAAATAAAAAACAAATTAACGATAAAACAAGTTGAGCAATAAAGGAAAATCCGATAGATAAGATATCTAACTCAAGTACCTTATATGCTCACTCTACTTGCAGGAACTCCTCTCCAATATGTACGCGAGTTGCCTCCGTGGCTCCGTCAACCCGATGGCCCACTTGATGATACTAATTAAGATGCCCCATCTCCCAAATAGAGTCAAAATAGAAGGGAGAATTTGAAAAAATTGCGATATTCCTAACACGTCAAATAGCCCAAGTGCAAGCCAAGATAATGGACAACATCACCTTATATGTTAGGATTAACTCATCATTGGTTGCCACTTCTAAACCATCGTCCTCAATAGGTAGTGACATTCATCATCTATGAATATTAATCTAGGAGCGTTTCAGGATGGGAACATACCTAAAAACACACAAGGGAATAATAATAATAATAATTAATTTTGCATTGTTTATATGAATATTAACGTTGCTGTTTTTTTTTTTTTTGAACGGTAAACTATATAGCTTTGAAATAAGAGGTTACAATAGTCTGAATCTTACCTCAAAATAAGAAAAGAAGAAAGAGATAAAGAAGAAAAATAGTACTACTTGCACAGGCAGTGTAAAAACCTTCTTCCCAACTAAATAAAAAAGACAAAGCGAAGGCTACGGCGAAACGCACTCGCCAGAAATGGATAAACAAAAGAAATGCCACCATCCCACCACGCGCATCTGCTGATCCAATATTAATTAATATTGCAATATTAATATTAATATTGCTGTTAGTTTTTATTTTTGTATTATGCCTATTTAACTGATTTTTCTAGTATATTTGTTTAATAAATAGTGTATTAAACTACTGTTTGTGCTACTTTTGACGGAATCTTTCTTTCTTGGGCAACAAGTTTGAAAAGAAAATCAAGTATTTTGTTACTCATTAAACATTTGTTTAAAGAGAGATTAATTTTAAGATTAATTTAGGTCATGTGAGAGCAGCCCAAGACACAACATGACTCAAGTCCATTTGGATCTGCATTGAGGTGGATTACGCAATGGAAAATTCTGTGTAACACCACCACAAATCCAAACAAAAGAACGATGTCTACGTTTCAACACTAAGATAGCATTTAAAGACAAAAAAAAATTCGCATTTTAAACTTTCTATAAATAATGTTTTTCTACCCTAGCCTACTTTTCTAAATACGGAATTTTTCATCACACATGACACACCCAAACGCACCTTCAAAATTATCTGAACTAAACAAATACTAGATCCTAAAAATATGATAAACTATATGAACTAAACTTTTTTTTTTAACTTATGAAGAATATGATAAACTTTTTGAACTAAACAAATATCTAGATGGGTACAGGAGATATCCATCCTATAGTTTTTTCGAATATTTGAAAGCTTACGAGGAACTTTAAAACCATGATTACAGGAATGTTAAAAAAAAAAAAGTGTTGTTACACGTAATTTTTTTTACAGTCTCAAATGCAATCTCCTATAACTTGTTAACCATTCAATTTGAAATAAAGTGATATAAACTTTTTATCAAATTATATACTTCACTAAAAAATATTTAACATTTTTGAAAATTTTAAACATGTAAAGATTGTCTACAAAGTTGTCCCTGGTATTTTCTTGAAAAGGGGATTGTGATGTGGGTTGTGGATAGATATCTACTTTTTTTTTTTTTTTGCTTTAATCTTTACATTTGCTTTGTACGTCTGAGACTTTTTTTTTTTTTTAGTAATAAAATGAGTCCGAATGCCTATCGTTTCTTTTATAAAAAAAACATTTTCCTAAAAACACTTTACTCGTTATCTTGGATATTTGTATAAACCCAAGGTGTTTTATGGCATCATGACAGTCGGAAAGAAATCCCGACCATCCAATCTATTACACGTTTTACACAAAGGAAGGATTAATGGATATGGCGCGCGTGAAGAACTACTGAAAACCCTCACTCGAGAGAACAAAAGGACCCAAAACAAAAATGGGAGCTTTCACACAATTATTCGTTCAATCGATCCGACCCTTCACAACCCCAAACCCTAAATTCCATCCCCTCTCGATCCCCAAAACCTCCCGAATCTCTCTCAGACCCAACATCGAACGCCTCACGAACCTCACAAGACCCCATCAAAACCACCCATCAAAGCTTCGCTGCTCCTCCTCCTCCTCCTCCGACCACAACCCACCTTTCAAAACCCTAACTTTTCCCCTCCCCGACCTCCCCAAACTCACCCCCCTCGACGTCTGCAAGTACGCCCTCGCCTTCTCCCTCTCCCTCGCATTGGCTCGTCGGCTCTCCGACCTCCTGTGGAACCCCTTCTTCTGGACCTACTTCAGCTGGACCTGGGTCTTCTGGCCCTGGACCCTCGCCGCCGCCCTCGCCGGATACGGCCTCCACTGCCTCCGGAAGCACTCCTCCCGCTCCGCCGGCGTCTTCGAACAGCTCGCGATCGTCACCGCCGCCTTTACATGGCTCACGCTCGTCCCCCCCGCGCACTTCAACGGGTTCCTCGAAGGGTGGCCCTTCGTGTTCTTCTTCGTCTACCACTACTTCTTCTTCTTCAATGTCTCTGTCCGTAGGAGATTCTACGGGGACCTCTACCTCCAACAACACGACCCCAAGTGGGACGTCAGCCTCGACCGCAGATCCCGTGTGGGTTTCTGCGTTGGCGTTCTCGCAGGGCATTGGCTCGCGGCATTTGAAGGGCCTGAATTGCACACGTTCACCGGGGTTTGGGCGAATTCGGGGATATGGGTTTTGATTGCTGTCGCGTTGTTCATGCAGTACCACTCGACGCTGTACTTCGTGAAGTACTCGGAGAAGGTGGCGGTGCCCACCGAGGTTGTTCAGTTTGGACCCTATCGGTGGGTTCGCCACCCGATATATGCGTCTGTGATGCTTCTCTTGGTGACGTATTGCTTGGCGCTGCGAGCACCGTTCAGCGCGCTTTTCATGGTTGGGGTGTGCTTGGTGTACTATGCGCAGAAGGCGAAGGTGGAGGAGGCTCTGATGGTGGAGGAGTTTGGGGAGGGGTACGAGGATTACGCACGGAAGGTTCGGTATAGGCTTATTCCGCTTTTGTATTAATAGAGTGCTTGATGGGATTGTTAAGTTTGTGTCAATGTTGGATGCAATAGAGATGTTCTGTTTTGTTTGTTCTTTGATTACTTTGGTTGTTCTATCTCTTTTCTCTTGTAATTTGATATGATTAGTGAAGCAATTGATGCAAATTAGTTAAGATATTTTATGAATTTTTATTTTTTAATTTGGCAATGAATTATATCAATTTTGTGGTGATAATGGATGAAAGAAGATCTTTGTGATTTTTTTTTTGTTTTGAAAAAAAATTGATGATCAAGAGATCTTTGTGATTTTTCTTTGGCTTCTATTTTTTTTGCAGTGATCAACAATTTGACATTGTTAATGGTAAGAGATTGTTTATCGATTCATCTTGTTTTTGTAAATTATACGACATATATTCGATAAAAGTGTGAAGATAGTTAAACTATTTCTTTGATGTATTCTAACATTAGTATGAATAACACATATGAAACTTCTATGTTGGGTGTAGAAGCGGTGAGACAATTTGATTAACTATTTAAATTGAAAAATGTGATAAAATCATATACACTAAATGGATACTTGGATTTTGTATGTACTAAATGCACATTTGACACACAGAGTATGTTACTCCAATGGATACTGGAGCTATCCAATCCAAGTACTTTTCTGAACATTTGGAAAAGTTCAAAGTACTTTGTGAACATGTTGATGAATGTATCGAGTTGCATCCTTCCCATCATCGGTATAAAAGTGAAGCGAGCTTCATAATTTCAAGACATCATAATGAATAGGAGTTACATGTATGTTAATCAAATTTCATCCTGGTTATTTTCCATTGCCTTGTTTTTTCACATACCGCATTGGTTCCTACAGCAAGAAGCATTTCTTAGATTGCACATCACTAAGACTTGGTATCTATGAAAAGTTGTTGATGTTATGGAAGTATCCTTTGTTCTGTTTTTGCTATAGGTGGTAATATCCTTATCTTTCATTGCCTCTTTTGGAATTCAAAGATTTTGAGATCTGCTAGATTCGGTTTCTGAAATTCGTTAATATATCAATCTTTTGTTTTTGTTATGAATGATTATGTTGTGAACTTTCCACTCTTCCGTGGCCACAGGATGCTTAACATAATCTTTCACACATTCTTGGCCTTGCTGGGCTCTTTCTGATGTATGGTTCCACTAATTCACATTAAAAAGAAAAAGATCCTCACTGTTTTCAGCATTGAAAAAAATATGACCAAAAAATATAGCACCAAATGCCCTGTTTTGGATAACAACATGTTATTTGGACATGTAAAACATTAGGCTTTCAAGATTCCCCTCGGATCTTGCTTTTCCTATCTTTTATTGATTTTGCAATAGAGAATGGAGATGTCGACCTTTTCAACACATAATTGTTTTCTGATTTATATATCTAGTGGGAGCTTGTATGTTGGTTTGCTCCTCTTTTATCAACCTGCATTTGTCGCTGGGGGTGGCTTGGAGGTCTTCTTGGGGGTAAAGCGTTGTTTCTGAACCATTTGGTGTGATTTATTCAGTGGAAGTTTAGGCTCTCTTATTTCTCTAGGAGTGAGCTTGTCTCGTCGAAGTGAGTGAGGCGATCACAATGGACCAAAGGAACTGTAAATGGGTCATGGAGAAGGAGTGAAGACTATAGTATATAGCTCAAGATTTTTGGTATCTGACATATAATCGTCATTCCAATGTGTGATACATAGGGGTGCAGACAATTTGTTAGATGGATATTGATTCATGAAGTACAAATATAAATAGAGATATAGTTCATATATTTAAGACATGGAAACCAATCATTTAAAAGTAAAAAAAAAAAATGGAAAATAATGAATGGCTCAAAGAAATTGTCAACCTGGAATCATTCAGGTAAATGTTGTATATTGATCAATCTTGACATTTGGGAGGGTGATTTTTTGTGAAGAAATTAATAATAGAATCTCTCAAAGATTCCATTATGCATAAGGCTTCTAGCTTGGATTAATTTCACCTTCTCTATGGGTGTTGATTACTGGATAAAATTAGCTTCTACTTAGATTCCACACTGATATTTAAAGAGCTATAGGTCATATAACTAAGATATTGGAAAATGATCAATGGCTTGAAGAAATCGTCAAACTGGCAAATCTTTCAGGTAAATGTTATATTGACCAATGTTGAAATTTTGATTTTTTTGTGAAGTAATAAAAGGATCGATCAAAGATTCCATTATGCATAAAGTTTCTGGCTTGGATTAATTTTACCTTCTCCACAGGTCTTGATAATTGGAAAAAAGTAGCTTCTACTTGGATCCCACATTGATGTGTAATGAGATAGATCAATGGCGTTCACTTGATGCGCAACAAACTAGGTTTACATTTGCCAATGTCAAGTTATTCAAGTGTTAAAGGATTTTAAGAATACTTGTTCCACATATTGATTTTTTTTTTTTTTTTTTTAAGTTTTAGTTGTAAGATCATCCCCCAAAATCTCAAATACCCATGAGTAACATCCCATTGTTGACATGCTCCAGTGATTGTCATTCGTCTTTGTTTTTGAATTGATCATGAAACTTTAGTACTTGACACAATTGTGACTGATTATGTTATACATCCTGGGAGACATCGGCTGGAATTTGGAGATCATGACATGCAGTTATATGGAGAATGGCTATCACTGATCAGAGGATAAGTTTGAGTTCTCGTAAGTAGTCAGGACTTTGTGCTTCTTGAATGGTGGTTAAATATACTTCACCTATTGTTGTTGGATGCATTTGTGAGTAGATTGTACAACTTCAGAGGCTTAAACCTCAGCAGGTCTCTGGGCAGTCATTTAGTTGAAGCACAAAAGCATTGAAAGATTTCACTGGCCCCATATAATCAAGTTAATATGCGCGCACATCGGGTGTCAAAATCAAAATGTCCAGAATTCTCAAGAGAGCATCAGATCCTTAGGAGATCTTGAGCAGCGAGAAGGGCTGTTTGGCGCTCTGTCATGTAAGTTGAAAAAAACGTTGTTATGTCTTAGCAGAGATCAAAACAGTAAAGCCTATGCTATTATTACATGTTATCAGTGCCACTACTGACCTGAAATGTTGCCTGCTGGATCATTGAAGACAAATCCCTGGCATCAAGCTTACATATCAATAAATAATAAAATAAAATAAAACAAAAAATGTGATCTTGTTTACAAAACAATATTGGTCAGTATAAGTACATGGTAGGTGACATAGTTGTCTGGCAGCTAGGCGGTGCTTAATTATATGAAGTTATGTGATTAGATATATTTGTGTGATGTGAATTTAATTACATGAAGTTGGACATGGTTATGCGATGTGATGCTTAATTACATGGTTATTCTTTGGTTAATCTAAATTCTAGAGATCAAATATTAAAAATATGTATACATGTTGAATAGGAAGTACCAATGACAAGAATTAAAAAAAAAAATAGTATAGGAAATATATCACAAACAGACAACCTGTGAGCATCTAATAATAAGCATTTGATAGTATAATGATATTATGAGGAATTAAATAAATATTTAAAAATTATTATAGAGAATGATGACATAAAAGGTATCATAAATGAATTACTCATAAGCATGAGCCATGTATACTATAATAATAATTATAACAACAAAAAAACACTAAAGTATTATAAAATAATTTACATGTTGTGAGTGTTGCATGCGTGGGTGACAAGTATTAAAAAAAATCATTTCTCCATTTAACACATGTAACTAACCTTTTTAAATCCATCAAAACCATCATTATAAATAAATAAAAAAGGGGAGGATAAGAGAAATAAGACAAAAACAGTGGACTCCTTGTCACAAACAAAAGAGGGCTTTTATTATACAGAAGTTTTAACTTTTATAAAATCTGAATCATCTAATGAAGTGAGAAATAACAAAAAGGGGTCCATTTAATCAAGACTTTTGTTAGGCGTGTGAGCGCCTAGGACTTTTCAACCCGCATACATGCCTGGGTGACATGTCGCTCAGACAACTATGGTAGGTGATTTGATCCGCAGATTCTTTACTGCTACTGGTCCTGAGCTTGTTTGGTCTTAATATATACTATATCCATCTTTGCCATAATTTCAAGTGGAACCCCTTATCCTGTCACATGGACTTTGGACATAACTTCTCCAGGTCCTACATAGTAAATAACCCTGGAATTATTTTTTTTTTGGTAAGGAACCCTGGAATTATTTTGAGTAGCTTGTTCTTCCAGGTTTGTATTTTACCTTGAATTTGTGGGTGGAAAGTACAGTGTTGATTTAATATCACATTGCATGCTGAATTGCCTGTACTACAACAGGAAGCACAAACACTAGTAATCAAAGCACCACTGTTAAGCCCCATAAATAATAATGAGGCACACATTCATTGAATGAGGTGTCCTTGTATGTCTTTTGATTCTAATAACTTCTCCTGTAATGGATGGAGAAAAAGCTTTTAGGGGAAATCAACAAAGTTACTACATGCATGAAAAAGGAAGAATGACATGATAAACATGTGAAGCATGAAATAAATGTGAGGAGGCAACACTAGTGATACGGGACTAGTCAAATTTTAGTTGGGCCAACAAGGTTGAGTGAACATGTCTGTATGTCTCAGGAGTAGAGTAGATATGAGAATATATAAAATCATTATCATGTGAGAGCATAAGGACATAGTACATCAACCAACAGAACATACAGCTCTGCTGATGGTAATATATTTCTTCTTACAACCATAGAGGCTGACAATACAGTTTTTTATACCAAAAATTGTGTAATCAGAAGATTATAGATCTTCGACTTAACTCAAAATTTTATGCAGAGTTAGGGATGCATATCACTGTTTTTTACACTTGTCTATTTGGTCTCAACTTCAAATTCCCGAGATGCACATACTTTGTGGGTGATTATGTGCATCTGTAATTTTCCCAACTAATCTTGGGTCCCTCTGTCACAAAAAAAGGGTATCTCAAGTCCATTTCATTGTGTTGAGGCTGCTGACTAGTCTTAGATCTTGATCTTATATTTTGTTTAACGAGCTCAAATGTACAATCCATAATTCTTTGATTTCATTTGAGAAGGGTGTGGTTACACTCAGACACTTCTCAGAGCATCTCCAATCTTATACTCAAACCTTGAGTAAAAGTCTCCGAAAACCCTCTCCAATCATTTACCTATACTCATGCTAAATCAAGCTTTTATTCAAATCTTTACCCAAATCAAGAGAGACTCAAATCTTTACCCAAATTTTTAACATCACTTTTTTTTCCTTTATCTCTACATTTTCTTCCAATATAACTTTTTTTTTCCTTCAACTTCATCTTTAATTGAATTATATTAGATGCATTCCCACCACCCTAAATTTTTACCATCTCTTGAAACCCACAAAAAAAAGAAAAAGAAAAGGTGATGGTCTTCTTTTCTTAAGTCTCCATCTTTATGTTTTAACTTCTTATTTTTTCTCTAATAAAAAAAAAAATATTTTTATTTTTTTCTTCAAAAAATTAGATGATAATAATTTTTAAATTTAAATATCTTGAAAGAAAGAAAAATTGAGTAGTAAAAATGTTTGGGGAAAAGACTTTGAAATTTTTTATAGGAAATAATTAGAAGAAGATGTGAATTTTTTAAAAGATTTGAGTAAAACACAAAGTGATGGTTGAAGACACATCATATTAAATCAAACTTTTACTCAAAATTTAAGTGAAATTTCAGTGTAAGTTTGAGTAAGTGCTGGAGATAGCCCAACATCATTCCTGTAGACTCAACATCACCTAACGTAGTATGTACCGCACTTTATGTAAAACGTATACATTTAATTCATTCGAGTATACATCACACTTTATGTAAAATCATGTACTTCATAAACAAGTATATACTTTAAAAAAACATAAAAAAATCAAAACGGGTTTAGTTTGCAACAGTGACTTCAGGAACGACCAAGTATAATATATTCCCTTTGAGAAATCAGTTTCCATTGTCTTTCCATTCAGAGCAGCCAATTGTGTCTCCCTCTCTTGTCAAGGTCTCTCTATACACATTGACTACAATTGCTCTGAAGAGTGGAGATGAGAATGCATTTAGACATTAAATTCACATTGGCACATTGGGTACATTTCAAATATTCTATAAACATGACTGATGGACAGCTTCACTTAACAAACACCAGCTCCAGTTAATGCTGGAAGCCTTGAATCACTCAAAAGGTACCAAATGTATCAGTTGGGGTCGGTACCCTACAAGGTAATGACACGTGGACTAAACATGTGCAATGCACATGAACGTAAGAGGGGTGTGAAATGGACCTATTGATGGTACCATTTATTTATTTATTGGTCCCTAATTCCCTTTCTCTCATATTTTTTTTCCCTCTTTATTTGAAATTACTTTTCATTCTAATCTATTTATTAAAATATTGTATTGAATATTAACATCTAAATTTATCAAATCTAATATATTCTTTGTAAATTTTTATTAGATAAACAATTTTACAAAAATATTTTTTATTCTTATATATAAAATAATATTTTTAAAAATTAGATTTAAATAAATATATAAAGCATGATAATCTTTTTAAAATAATAACCAACATTAACACTTCACAGTTCACGATAAAGATTTTAATCTCTCCTTTGTTATGGATACAGTCATGATTAACTTTCATCAGTCCCATCAGTATCGAACTACACAGCTTATGAATTGAACTACACTCTCTATGAATTGAACTGTACAGTCAATTGTTGGGTACAAGTTTCACTCTCTAATTGAATTGAACCACACATCTAATTGATTTCTAAGTCCCATCTGTATCTAATAGAAGAGTGGAATATGTACCTAATAATTTGATGTGCAGTTCAAGTTATAGGCTGTGTAGTTCTATTCATATGTTATACAGATCGATACTGATGGAAATGACCGATCTTGACTTTCTTATCTGATCTATCATTTTTTTTTCTCTAAATTTTTTTTGATCCATTCAAATCTTCATGCAACAAACCTTATTGATTATTTAACGTGATTTTATGATTACAAGATTTTAAAAATATGTTTATGAATTTCTTTGTTAGGGATTGTGAAGCGATTTTAACAAATAATTTAAAAATATTATTAAAGATATTATGAAATTAACTAACACTTATGGATTGAATTAAACATTGTATGAATTGAACTAAAACATTATTGAAATGAGCTGAACAATATATAAATCAATTTGAAGCACTCATGAATCGTACTGTACAACTATTGCAATGAACTGAACAATGTATGAATGAAATTAAAGAACTAATGAATCGAACTAAACAACTATTGAGACAAACTTAAAAATGTATGATTCAAATTCAAACACTAATGAATCGACTAAACAACTATTGAATCAAATTGAAATACTAATTAACTGAATTGAACAATGTTGAGGGAGTGAGAGGATTTGATTCATACATTGTTCAGTTCATTTCAATAGTTTTCAGATCAATTCATGCATTGTTTAATTCAATCCATAAGTGTTTGTTAGATTCATAATATCTTTAATAATATTTTTTAATTATTTGTTAAAATAACTTCACAATCCTTAACAAAGAAATTCACAAAACGTATTTTTAACATCTTGTAATCATAAAATCATGTTAAATAACTAAGAGTTTTTTGCATGAAGATTTGAATAGGTCAATAAAATTTTAGAGAAAAAAAAATGACAGATCAGATAAAGGAGTTTGGATTGGTCAGTCTCATCAGTATCAATTTGTACATCATATGAATCGAACTACATAGCCTATGACTTGAACCGCACATCAAATTGTTGGGTGCATATTCCACTCTCCTATTAGATAAAAATGGTATTTAGAAATTCATGTTTTATCTTATAACTGACTGAATTTAATAAAAGAGTTAAATTTGTACTCACAAATTGACTGTGTAATTCGATTCAGAGGCTGTATAGTTCGATTAATAATTTGTGCAGTTTGATACTGATGGGACTGATCAAAGTCAATCCGACTAGATCCAGAATAAAAGAGAGATTATAATCTTTACCGTGAAATGTGAAGTGTTAATGTTGGTTATTATTTTAAAAAGTTTATTATGCTTTTGTATATTTATTTAAATTTTAATTTTTAAAAAGATTATCTTGTATATATGAAAAAATCTTTTTGTAGATTTATTTGTCCAATAAATATTTACAAAGAATAGATTAGATTTGGATGTTAATATTCAATATAATATTTTATGAAATAGATTAGAATGGAAAGTTATTTCAAATGAAGAAAGTGAAAAAATCTATGAGAGAAAGCGAATCAAATATTAATAAATAAATGAAAAAAGAGGGAAAAAACAAACAAACAAATGTTCACTGTTACCATCTATGGGTCCGTTTCACTTCTTTCAAAATGTTTATGTGCATCGCAATGTTAAGTCCACGTGTCAGTAGACAACAGAGTACTGATCGAACTGATACAAAGGAGGACCGGACCCCTCTACCAATTGATTCCCATGACCCATCATAAAAATTAATAATAATAATAAAAATAATAAAATGATATTTGATTGTTATTTCAGATTTTGGATGATCAAACTTTGTCGCCATTTTAAATTTTCGATGATCGAACTTGGTCGAGCATGATCCAGATATTACATGTTTTTAACATAATTATATCTACCTTTTTTCTTTTTTTAACAAATAAATTTTTGGATTTATCCATCAATTTTACGTTTGTTCTTTTATCCAAACAGCAGTTAAGGGACTGAAAAAAATGTAAGTTGGTATACTTTCAATTAATTCAAATTTTTATAGAAAAATATTTTATTAGATAAGTATATATTATTTTTAAGTTTCGTTTAAATTCGTGGTTAAGCGGATTCTTTGTTTAAAAAAAAAAAAAACTACCAGTTGATCCAAACATATTTTATATCTAGCTTTTGAAAATTTTCCTCACTTATATAAAAAATTATTCTTTTGTTTTACTTTTAAAAATAATGATTGTTTCTTCTTACATTACAACTCAGACTTGGAGTAGCATGAAGGATCCAAGGAGGATACACGTCAAATGATTAGGTTTCCAATAAAAAAATTATAAACTTTATCACAAATCCTATTTGACCAAGTTCAGTCGCCCAAAACCTTAAATGGCGACCAAGTTCAGTCGCTTAAAACCTAAAATGACGAACAAGTTCGATCGCCCAAAACTTAAAGTGGCGACTAAGTTTGATCAATCTGGCCGGATCGGTGGGAACAGAAAAAACATCATTTTTTTTTCCGATGATGGGTTAAGTGAATCCCTTGGTGGGGATAGACGCGCTTTCACCCAAAACCATGGAAGGTGGAGAAGGGAAACTGAGGAAATGACATCAGGAATCGAGCAACATTTCTACTCATGTATTGTGGTTCAATTAATAAGATGCTTCTGATGGTTGTTGGAATTAAAATTAAGGGTTCTCTCTCCTTGATTTCTTCTAAAGATAGCAGAAATATGTCTCATTTTATTTTGAGGTGGGTATAAATATATTTATATATAGCAGCAGCACTATCACTTGTTATTATAAATGATATACAGCTTTTGAAAAAGAAAAAGAAAAAACTCAGGAGTGTCACTTTGCCTAACCCAATTTTTGGACGTGTTTGGATTTTAATGATTGGGTTCAATCCAAACATGAGGAAACCCGAACTATATTCAGGTTAGGTTTGGGATACCAATTAAAGAGTCGGTTTATTCAAGCTTAACCCCATCCCGATTATGAATGATAAATTTAAATGTCTAGAACAAGTTTAGCGTTTATTCTTTATTGTGACATGCGGATTTTAAACTTGAGTTAATCTAATCAAACTTGAATCCAATTTGAACTTGAACCCAACCAAACAGGTTAGATTTGAATTGACCTCCTTGGGTTTAGGGTTGGGTTGAGTCATGTTGAGCTTCTAAAGACATTCTCTAAACTTGGATAACCTGACCAATCTGTCTGAGTTGCAGCCCTAATACTCTCTCACTCTATATGAATGTTCATTAAGTGTCATCAACCATTTCTTAGGAACAACAGAAAAAACAGGACCCATTTGACCCCTACATAAATTCTAAATGGTAAATCAGTGAATCTTAAGCCTGCCTTTTTTTAGATATTGGCATGTTTGATTGTATGAGCAAGGCTAATTTTAGTTGGTAGATGGAGAGGCTGAGAATCTCCTTTATATGGGGCACATCAACACTAAATATATATTAATATATGTGCCGACATATTCTGTACTTTTAATTGGTTTGGCTTCCGAGTCACCTGTAAATTAAGTTTAGTGTGTCATGCCTTGAATTAGATGCTTACATTATAAGAGTAAACATAATTTTTATTGTAATATATTATGATAACTTTTTTAATGATTCTTTACCCAAACAATGGTGGCGCTGATACACAGTCCCTCGTGTACCCATTCATGTTGAGCCAGTACAAACTTGTTAGAAAAAATGAAAAAAAGTTATGCATTCAATTAAATGAGTATGTATTTCTCCTTTTTTTTATATATATAAAATTATGTATTTCGTTAAACAAATTGTTTTAAGCAAATCTTAGTTTATGAAGAACTCCATAATAGTTGGGAGGGATCCAGATAGATATGATTAACCTTGAATAGAAGTTTGACTTGTATGAAACACTGCTATAATTTCAATTACATGTTAAACATTTAACACCTACACAAATCAATCATACATCAAAATTGATTAGACCTAATTGAATTATAAACCCTGCCCAGAACCTAAAACACAAAAAATAATGTCTCAAACACAATTAGTACTCAACATTAATTAACAGAATAAAATTACACATAAAATGAAAGAAATTGTACTAAAATAAAAACCCACCAACCTTTCCATTATCAAACACATTGAAAAAAATGGTTACAATTTCCTCTCTTTCAATATCACTCTATACCTCCCCCCTCCACCAAAATTAGGGTTCCTACCCAAACAGCTTAAACAATATGTATATATATCCTATGCTCAGACACACACACACACACACATATATATATGATGATTATAACCCCACCATAGACCCTCAAATGGTACTAAAAATTAAAGAACCCCCACATCAAAACATGCTGAGCTGGCAGACCATGAAAATGTAGGTGGTGGTGATGATGGGTTACTTGAAAAACTAGTTCCAAAAATATTGTCACTCATAGTACCATTATTGCATGGCTCCCTCACTGGCCATGGCACAACATCTTCTAGCAGCCCCTGCATGTCACCCACCACTGCCTTTCCTGACCCACCGGGCCGGTCTGCCACCGTGGGCTCAGTCTTCGTCCTCTTTCCGGGCTGGGTGGCCCTGGTGGCTAAGGCAGTCCGGCTGCCGGGTCGGGCCCGGTTGAGGAAGAAGTGTGAATAGGTGAAATGGAGGTGGAGACCCTCGTAGGTGACGACAAGCGTGTCCGGGTCATCCGGTGAACGCTCCACCTGTTTTTTTGCGTTACAACGCGGGTTCGTGCACCTATAATAGCTCCTGAAATCCAAGGTCACACAGAGTTCATGTAAGACAAATATTTGATATCATTCAGTATAATATATGATTAAATTGTTTTGTATAGATTCTTGTGTTTTTAGTACGAGAAATACACATATAACACTCCGGGTGTGAATTAGTTTTTGAAATTATTAATAATAACATGATAAATTAGTTCAATTAAACAAATATCTAATCTGAACATTGAAAATAACATGAACAAGAATTGGATGGTTGGTCATGTATCATTGTGTCTAGCTAGTCCATGACATGTTATTGTCATGCAAACTGTGAGAAAACCCTGATCTCTCAATGCATTACTTGGTATGTAAGATAGGATCAATATTATATGAATTTATTTATGTTTGTACTTCTCTCCACCTCACAGGCATTCAAGATCAATTCCACACTTGACATGAAAGAAAATGATGTCTCAAAGTGGCCCCATTCATCGAAAACAAACTTGCTATATATATAATAAGTGATGATTATTTTAATTTTTTTTATAAGAGTGAGCTTTCAATAATTTTCATGTTACACCTACTTGCACGGTTCCATCCAATTAAACCCTTTTAATACATTTATATATATATATATATATATATAAATATTCAGCATAGTTTTCATTGCCCAGAATATTTTATACTTTATTAAAAACCCTTTGGAAACCAAATTTTAATTTATGTATCCATCCGAAATGATTAATACAGAATCAATTAAATATTATGAGAAACAACTCTTAAATTGTTTAATTGAATATTAAATCTCTCCCAAACATCCTAGAAAAAAATTGAAAAACCAGTCTAGATTTTGGAAGGAAAATGATTGGAGTCCTCTATCCAGTTTCATCTAAAGAAAAAATATATACTTGTCTATTAAAATACACATTGTTGTTAGGGTAATTAACAAAAATAGCATCATTTAAATTAATATTAGCAAAAATAGAACTGAATGAGGAATATTTGCACAAACTAGCACTGGTCAGCGTTGACCTCTTTTTTTTTTTTCTTTTACAGTGAATGCGTCATATATATATATATATATATATATATATATATATTTGCTAATTGCCCTTGTTATAAAAAGTGAAGCATACACTACGTAAGTGTATTTTTGTAAATTTTTAAGCACTGCTATAGAGCAGTGTATAGGTGGCTGAAGTATTACTTGTGGATGACTGCAGAGCAAAATGGACTAAGTGTATAAGCGCTAATTCTGAAAACCAAATCCAGATTTAATAGTCTTTGTTCAAAAGTACAAAATCAAAACAGACACCAACCTTGGATTTGGGCTGTTCTTGATAGATTTCTGTCCATACTTCCTCCACTTGTAACCATCATCAACCATGGCACCTCCGGAGCTCTTGATCTTCAAAGTGTACTTGTTATCAATCTTTTCAAACCCCTTCTCTGGTGTATAAACTCTGCAAAATTTATTATAACATATATTACCATATATACTAAACTACGTACGTAAAAATTGAAGCTAGATCTTCATTGAAAACTCACGTTTGTCTTCTAGAGAAGCCATGGTTGTTGTAGTTCATGTTGTGTGAATTGATGGAGAGCGCGCTCTCGATATCTTCCAACGTAGGTCCAGAATAGACTGTGGATATGAT
Source organism: Acorus gramineus (assembly GCA_030737835.1). Lineage (NCBI taxonomy): Eukaryota > Viridiplantae > Streptophyta > Magnoliopsida > Acorales > Acoraceae > Acorus > Acorus gramineus. The sequence continues at coordinate 3,486,987 of CM060854.1, forward strand.
TCTGTTCAGCTGGCTCTCCTCCGACTCGGAGGGGGGCCTGGGCAGAATGAGGAACGGAGATTCATCGTCGAGGAGCTCTCGCACGAGCTCGTCTTCGTCGTCGGAGACTTTCGACCACATGGGCTGTCGTTCTTCAATTTCCATTGATTTGGAGCTTGTGATGTTGAGAAAGGTTTTGAGAGGGTTGGGGAACAAGAGAGGAGTATGTGACAAGAGAGGAGTATGTGACAGCCCATCTGTTGTCTTGAGTTGGTGCTTTTAAGAGTTTTTCAAAAATCCTTCTAGTGAGTTGGTTTTGAATAGACTAGAATACCCCTCTTTTCCTATTAGAATGAGATTGAAATACATAGTTTGTCTGTCTTCAGTGGCCATAGCATAATGATTCAGGATAAATCTTAGGTTTCAATCTTGACAATTAGTGAAAAGAATATTTTGTGAAAATGTGACAAACAAGTGAAAGTAGCATTTACAACTTTATCATAAAGTCGGTCATAGAAGTCACAGCTTTTTTGTATTGACCAATCAAAATTCGTCTTGAAAGTGAAATAAAAAGAGTTAAAATGTGTCAATAACATTTTTTTATTATTATTATTATCAAACTTACATTTTCATGCTAAGGTGGCATGCTTGGATGACAACACATGTTTTAATTTCTGTGTTTGTCAATGCATGCTTGTTGTCTCTTCCTTAAAAATTTGAAGTTTTGACATTCTTGTTTTCGAATTAACATTTTTGGTATTTGATCGAGTCATCTGCTGACATGATACTTACCATGTGAAGAAGGTCCAGTGAAGGGATATTTTTTAAATTTTCTAGTGAAATACATGAGTTCAACTTTATTAATTTTGTCACTACGTTAGTTAAAAATAAAAATAAAAATTTTAACCATAATCATGACTTAGCAATCTCACACACATTATTTTACTTTATTAAAAGAGTATTTTTATGTGAGAGGCAATAGTGTTTAATATTTTTATTTGAGAGAAAAGTACAGTGCTTGGAAGAGAGAGAGAGAGGGGGGGGGGGGATTTGTATTTTGTAATCTAATCGATTTACAATCATGACTCATTTTTTGCTCTTTTTTTTTGTAAAGGCTTTTTTAGTTTTCAATCCCTGTAAATATACTTATTTAGGGATCGATCATTCACTTCTTTATATTTTGATTTTAGTTCCCAGATTTAAATGATATGTTTTTTTTAGTCCCTCATAGGAATTAAAAAAAAATCAAATAATTTAGGGATAGGTCCTTCACAGGGACTAAAAAGGAACATATTCTTTAAATCTGGAGACTAAAACCAAAATATAAAAAATTAAGGGATCGACCACTAAATCCCATGATTTATGGGGACTTAAAAATAAAAACCATTTTATGTAAATATAAACAATTTTTACTGACCGCAAAAATCTGCATACTCACTTGTGTGTTTATTTTCTCTTTATTGTAATTCTAAACATAAAGACACTGCCTCATAAATAGACAAAGATCAGAGATATAATTCTAATTCGAAAATGGAAGAGAAAAAATTAATGCTGGTATTTTTAAGGGAGAGTTAAATATAAAATTATCCATTTCTTTCATGGAAGAAGATACACACAGATTAAAATGTGTGATTTGATGTTAATGCACTGAACCAATTAGGCGAATAAAAAAAAAAAAAACATATTCACAAATGAACAACAATCAATTAATGTGGATGATCCATGAATCATCTGATCTTCAACCACTCAATTAAATGTAACAGCTACACAAATTGTGTGGAAGTACTGTTTTTGTGGGGTCTCTCTAAGCTCTTCAACAAACCCTCAAAACTTGGGACACCTTTTTTTTTTTTTTTAAAGGATTTTTAGTTTTAAGTTTCCACAAACTATCATATTTAGTGATCGATCCCTCCTTTCTTCGTATTTAAGTTTTAGTCCCCCGATTTAAAGGATAATTCATGGATAGGTCTCTCACAGGGATTAAAAAATAAATTAAATAATTTATGGATAGGTCCCTCTCAGGGACTAAAAAAAAACTATCATTTAAATCTGGGGACTAAAACCTAAATACGAAGAAGGGAGGGATCGATCACTAAATATGATGGTTTGTGGGGACTTAAAACTAAAAATCCATTTTATAAAACATCAATGTCTCTGATACTCAACAACATCTGATCCAAAATCTGAGGTTGAAATCGAAGGATTTGTATCAAGAATTAAATTTGATGTAGTTTCTATATCTGTAGCCTTAACCACCCCACTCCCCACTAGAAAGAATAAAAGCACTGGAGAATTTATTCCAATTTACCTAACACTAAAGTCTCTAATCCTCTTGTTTAAACAAATTTACTCCAAATTTACCTAACATGAAGTCTCTATTCCTCTCCTGTATAAACAAAATATTACTAACTTTAAACCCTTAAGAATACGGTTGATAATAAAATTTCCAACCATGAAATCTTTGATTCAAATCCCAAAGCTTGACACTTGATGTTCATGATAAAGGAGGAACATGCTAAAAGGAAATTTATTTATATCTTTTTGACATTATTTACAGTGGTTGTAATTATTTTTATAAGTGAGTGGAGGCGCAGAAATTGACTATTCGGACTCAGACTCCGCCCCTCCCAGTCTCCTCTCCTTGATCTTGCCGGCTTTCCTTCTTTTAGGGTGTGGTGGAAAATTTGTTTTTCACTGAACTTGAGATCTCTCTCTAGGCTGTCTACGTACCCTCCTTTTTGTCTCCGGTGATCAAGTCATACTTAGTTCCCTTTTATAGTGTTTTGCCAATCCCTAGGACCTTCTGGAGATCACATCCCTATCGGACGGATGAGATGGGATCTCAGATTCTAGGGATAAATTCCCCATAATTGCTGGGATTTGCCCAATCTACAGTCATTATCCTCTTCTAGATTTACTAAGATTAATGAGTTGAATGATTATTGATTCCATATCTAAGGCATATCCATGCAATCCTAGAGGATCAGTACTTTGATGGCTCCAGATTTGCTGAATTTGCATCTACCCAGAAAGTCAACTTTTGACTGGGTTGGGGTTTTTGGTTGTAGGGTTTTCGTAGGCTGGCGGGCCGGATTCACTCGTGTTGGGCAATTTGGGTCGTGGGCCATTGCTTAATCGCATCACGGGCCGCCCATGGCTTAAACCGTGAGAACGGCATGGCCCTATGGGGTCTTGTTTTCTGCCCCTGGCTTGAACCGTGAGAATGGCATGGCCCTATGGGGTTTTGGGTCGTACCCCCTCGTCTCGTTGAGGTAGAGCGCTGCGTGTAGGATGCGGAAGACGTTCGGATGCACTTGGAGTGGGGCGAGACCAAAACAGGTGAGAAAGGTAGGGATGAGGGGATGAAAGGGAAGATGGATGACCGAGAGGTGGTGGTGGGAGAAGTATGCCTCTCCCAGACGGAGCGCCCCTCTCTGTCCTCGACCCCGGGAGCATACCGGACTCTCCTCTCGAAGATACCTCTCGAAAAGGCAACCATGGCAGACGAACGGGGAAAACAGAAGCACGAGAAGGGGAAAAAGCTCAGGGAGGATCGATCGAATAATAGCTCATGCAGCTTCTCCTCTCCTCCTCTTATAGTGATTACGGCGACCGTCCCGATCTTTGAGCCCCCCCTCGTCTATCCACGCATCCACTAATGCCGCCCGAACATTAAAACCGCCTTGGAACGATGCGATGAGCCCCCCGAACGACGGCTCGATGAAGAGACGGGCGTCAGTCCCCCCTCGGAAATCATCACTTCGGCCAGTGAACGGACAGCCGACGCGATCAGACGCCTTAACTCCCTCGGGAACCCTCACCTCGAGATACGAGCGGCTCAGTCGCCGTCAGCCCCTCGGAACCCACGAGCCGTCGTTGTAGAGGTAAAAATCTGCACTAAGACACGTGTCACGTCAAGACGGATAATCCGAATCTATGATGTCATGATGACATTCTCGAGTGTACTGACACGATTAGATCAAGGGTCTAGTCAGACAGTCAGACACCTCGTGGAAGAGTACCACCCCGAGTAGTTAAGATACAATCAGATTAGAGGTATGATCAGACGAGCTTACTCCTCGCGAACGAGCAGGGAAGACATGACCAGACAAGAGGACTGGTCAGACAATCTTTCACCTCGCACACGTATTCGAAGACGTAACATATGCATGAGCAGGCCAAAGAGCCACGAGTAGACCAAAGAAATGGTCAAAGGACTATAAATGCCTGTAACCACCAGGCGGACAGTTAAAGCCTGCTAATCACGTGACGTGGGTACGACATGCCTCATTAACACGTGGGGGTTTCTACCAAAATCGCCCACTAAGTAATCAATGAGAAGGCAGTTACAACAGCCAAAGAGAAGTGGAAGCGGCAACTAGCCGAGGTGACCCTATAAAAAGGGAAGTAACTCGATACGCTAAAGGATCGAATCAATTCTGATTTACCACACTCAAGCCACCTAAATTAAAGTGAGTTTTGTTTTGAATCCCCGACTGATACATCTCTTTGGAGAGCCTTTGGCTGGCACCATACCGGTGTCCCCTGATTTCTTTGTGAGTGCAGGATCTATTCTTATTCGGGTCCAAGTTCGTGAAGAGAAGCTCCGAAGACCGATAGTTTAACTGAAGGGAAAAATATCCTCCTCAGTCGTGATTAAGAAACGCACGAAGATCGACACGAACATTCTCCCCCGGCAATCAAGACCGCCCGCCACGTGTCGCTTCAGGGAGTATTTTTTCTACCAAACTAGGGCACCTCTTGTCCCAATCAGGTAAAAAAAGGAGGCATTTGTAGAGCCCAAAAATGAGGCCCACCCCTCATTTTTGGGCCCTACAGTGAGATTATTATTATTATTATTATTTTAGATCTGCATTAATTGTGAAGAATTTTCTGTAGGACTAGAACACACATGTGAAAGTAGCCTATCCAGCTTAATAAAAATGCCACTTATGGAAGGCCCTTTTGATAAAAAAATTAAAAAAAAAAAAAGAAACCCTCTTTTTTCAATTTTTATTTTTTTTTATGATTGACTCCTTATCCTTCAAATCAAAATTTTCACTTGACAAACAATCACATATATAAAGATTTAATAATCATATTTATAACATGTTTGGTGATCTAGATGCATAGTTTAAAAAATAATCACTACTTTTTAAACTGATAACAAGACATCCCTTTATTTTTTATACAAAATTAGTTTAAACATCAAATTGTGATCAATGTATCATAATAAATATTTTAAATTATTAAATTCATGTAAAAAACTAATTTTTTCACTGTTAACATAAAAAAAAAACTATGATTAGAAGAACATAAGAAATCATCAAATAAAAAAAAAAAGTGTGAAAAAGACAAGGCGTTGACATGTGATATTTTTCGGTTTTTTGCTTTGGCGGTTCAACAAACTCAATATCAACAGTCAAATTCTATGTGATGAGTCTGATGACGTGATCAGCCCATTTATGATTAATAGAATTCAGTCGTTCATTTCACGCGCGGATGACGTCATGATGCTACAACTCTTGAATTCTGTTCCCTTCATTCAAACAATTTGAATTTTTTTTTTAATATGATATGTGAAATACTTTATATCGGTTTTTTTAATATATAATTATTATTGTTTAAAAAAATTTAATTTTATACATTTCGATTCACAGTTTTTTTTCAGCGCGGATAGTAAAATAGACCGGATATATCAATATTTTATAAATTTTTTTATTTAAAAATTTTTCTCCCTCCCCAAATACAATACACACTTTATTTTTATTTTTTTCTAAAGCACCTAGTGGATTAACGTATTTTTGTAAAAAAAAATGAACATAAAAATGTGTAAAAAAAATAAAGGGTTTTTAGTTTTAAGTCCCTGTAAACTATATGATTTAGTGATCGATCCCTCATTTATTCATATTTTCGTTTAACTCTCAAGATTTCAAGGGTATGTTCAATTTTAGTCACCCTCAAGGACTAAAAGAAAACTAAATAATTTAGGGATAGGTCTTTAGGAGGGATTAAAAAGAAACATGCCCTTTAAATCTAGAGACTTAAATCGAAATATAAAGAATTAAGGGATCTATCACTAAATCATATGGTTTATAGGGATTTAAAACTAAAAATTCTAAAAAATAAACATTAACAAGGTATATCTATATCTTGTTTCAATAAATGCATGTGGTTAATGAAGTAAATAAGTTATAAATGGACTGAATATAAAAACTCTCTTTTTATATAAAAGTAAACTCCTTAAACCGATTTGAAAGTATTTATCAGGAATCATTTTATAAGAAATTATTTTAATAGTGATCTAGATTACCCAGATTCACTCTTTTTTGTTTAGAAAATGCTAAAAGCACTCCGCCATTAGTGAAGGACATTGGCTTCTTCATAATTGTGTTTTCACTGTATGAGCCTTTATACAAAAAAAAAAAAAGAAAAAAAAAATATTAATTAGGGGTTCCAATGGTCACCGTCTATTGTTTTTAAGTCCCTAGAATTTTTCAATTTTTTTTATATCTTTAAGACAGTGAAAAATTATCTTTAGATCTAGGGTTAGTAAACAAGTCGAACGAACCGAGCTTTGATCTGCCCAGGCTCGACTCGTTTAGTATCAGGCTCGACTCGGCTCGGAATCGAGCTTCATTTTGTGTTAAAGCTCGGCTCGTTGGACTCGTGGCTCGTGAAAAGCTCGGCTCGACTCGTTTGTTAAACAAGCCAAGCTGAAGCTCAAATCAAGGCTCGGCTCGGGCTCGTTTAGCTAAAAAAAATCTTGTTTAGCATTTAAGAAGTCACATTTCATAAATCACAACACCTTATACATGTGAAAGTAACATAAGTTCGGGCTCGGGCTCGGGCTCAGGCTCGGCTCGGGCTCGGCTCGTTTACAAATCGAGCTTTAAAAATTGTTCAAGCTCGGCTCGTTTGTCTAATCGAACGAGCCTGAGCGAGTTTTAACCGAGTCGAGCCCGAGCCCGAGCTGTTCGGCTCGTTTACCAGCCTTATTTAGATCCCTCCAGTCGGATGTTATTCAAAAATACTGAAAATACCCCTGTTCAATTATTTTAGTACACTGCTTAACATTTTCTAATACATTGTTAAATATCTCCAGTATATCATTAAAGTATCTCTAATACACCATTAAGTATCTCTACTATATTGTTAGCTCTCCCGGTGTATTGCTAACCTTCACATAATTGTGTAATAGTATTTTTGATATTTTTAAATAACATCTAGTCAATGAGACTTAGAAATAATTTTTCACCACCTTAATTATCTAAAAAAAATATAAAAATTTCTAGAGATCTAAAAACCAATTGATTTTTCAAAAAAAAAATTAATGAACTTATTTTAAAATTTAAAATACTCGAGGGACAGAAATTTTTTTTTTCTCAAGGTCCATGCGTCCCACATGGGAAGGCGTTGACTTTTGTTATTCTTGCCACGTCAGATGCAACTGGGTCAACCACCGTAGACCAATCGGCATGCACGTGGGACCCTACGTGAAAGTGAGCGAGAGAAGATCGACCATCATCGATGGATCAGACGGTCCTTGATGACGAAAGCTTATTAATGAAGGTGGTCTGGTTGGGAGTTTTCGGAATGGTCAAACTTCTCAAGTTGGTGTGCATTGACTCACTTGCTTGACTGGTCCTACACTCGCAGGATGTCATTTTTTCTTTAACATCTGGTAAGAGACTAACACGTGACATCTTACATGTTTAACATACATTTATGATTTATGTAATGACATTATTTTGAATTCATCATGTAAGACTTGCATTTACAATTCTAGTGCCTGAATTTTTTAATATCGCGTCACATGAAGCCTAATATAAAAACATCCCATTACAACCATGGTCAAAGTCAAGATTAAGATGATAGATTAATTAAGTTAAATCATATGTTATCTTATATAGCATAAGAAAAAAATAATAAAGTATAGATAATTGTCTATATTTTGAGAAAAAAATGAAGATATTTTGTTTTGGGTAAAAGGTGGAACAAACTTTATCCCTATTTTTTAACCATTTTATAAAACAGTGACAACTTCTATGATTGTCATTCCCCATAAAAATAAAAAAAAAAAAAAAATCCTTGAAACCAACAATATTAATGCCCAATTAATAGTAAGGGTAGACTTGATATTTTTTTTTTGAAGTTATCCCATATTTTAGACAATGTGATCCAAATACAAGATTTAAGAAGAATACAAAAAAATAAGGATAACAGAAGAATTATCAAATATAAATGTGGATAAAAATAGTGGTATTTTTATCCATTTAAATTGTGCTAACGTATCCTAAATATTTATCCATTTATTAAACTAGGCCTTTAGGGCTTCTTTGAAAAGAGGATAAGTGATCTGATAAGTAGTAATTTTGGGGATAAGTGAGATGAGATGACAACTTATCCCGTTTGGTATAAAAAATAATTGGAATAAAATACGAATAGTAGTCCTGATTTTTAAATGAAAATGGAAATTTTTTGTTCCACCTAAATGTTGGAATAACATTATTCTTATTTTTGTGTCTCAATTTGGATTATGTAAATGAGGACAAAATTGATGTATTTTTTATCATCTAAAATTAGAGCAATTTATCCTCCAAAGCTTAATCCCTTGCCAAACCAACCTTTATTGTTTATGATTCGAGCTATGATACACACGATTCTTTTTCCAATTTTAATTTTAGTCTTATATATCTCTTTAACATAATATACTTACATTAACAAAATATATATGTTGTAAGAAATTTTTTTACATTTTCTATAGATGGATGTATATAGGCAATTTATAAGAGTACATACCTTACTGTCACTGGACTGCTTAAAAAGATACTGAACACTTATTAGGGGTTTGGTTGGGGGTGTGCTTTTCAATTTGATGAGATTATATAGAGATTTTGAAAACAAGTTAGACAAATTCTTCTATAGATAATGAAACACTACTCTAATCTTTTTTAATGAAGCATACATTTACTGGCAAAATGATATTAGAGGACTATGTGTAACACCAACCTTGATAAGGATTCAGCAAGTGTTGTTCTTTTATTTATTTATAATTGAGAATTGGTTTTGGGATGATTCATGGAAGACACATGAATCTAAAAATAAAAAGAAATTTCGGATTTGACTAAACTAATCAAGGTTTTTGATACACTAATCTTTTCGGATTGACCAATCAAAGTCCATCGGAAAATGTACCCCATAATATCAAAATCCAAATAATATTTTTTTTTAGTGAATGTTAGACTCGTCAAAATGACTGTGATGTTGAAATAAAGGATAACTCAAGGAAACTTTTGAAAAGGATTGTTTGATACATCTCATTTGTCATTCTAAAATTCTGCTTTTTTTTTTTATATTCAACTAATATGTTGACTTCATTAATGTAGATAAAAACAATCCTTGATTCTTAAGCCCTTGTTTAAATACGGAATAACTCATGGAATAACCTAGAATAAAACAAAATAAATAATTTTTGGTATTTGAATGCAATGATCTTATAAATCACATATTAAATTAACTATCATCATTTTTTATATTTTATAAATTTTTATCCACATTTTATTCATATTTTATCCAAACAATTAAAATTTTATAATTACATTTTCCAATAAGAATAATGCGAATGACAACCAAACACAAAATCATTTATTCCACTGATATACCCACTTATGTTAGTATACATGTATACTCTAAAATAAGTGTTATTCTGTATCTAAACATGGGTCATAGAGTTCAATTACACACTTACACTGAGTACCAATACTGTATCACTATACATTCGAATTCATTACTATTGCACTTTAAAAAGAATGCAAGAATGTACTTCGTCAATCAAATATATACTTTCAAAAGAAAATACTATAAGCAAACGAAATAACAAAAAAGAATGGACAGAATATATATTTTCCTTTTGGTGTGGGGAACACTGTAGATCTTACACTGATCTAATTCTGCATAATGATGTAATGCATACTATGTACAACAGAGTGTTTAAACTAAAAAAAAGCTTTGTTACACTCCACTTTTGCCACCTGCATTCATTGTAACGAGATATACACCTCGTTAAAAAATTTATAACTACATGCACGACAATCATAGTTGGGCAAGATTGGACTCCGCCCAAAATCAATTCCAAGCAGCACAAACCTGGACTAAAATTACATGGATATGGAACCATGATGTCCAAGTCCAATTGTCCATTCTGTATACTGATAAACCAACAATGACATTATATACATCAAGGTCTTCTCTATATATACTCTACTCCAAAAGAATGTCCAACTTCAGAGAACCCAAATCAAATTTCAATTATGGTATGTTCAGTACTCAAAATAAAAAATCATAAACCATATGTAAGCCGATATTGCCGGAGCCAATACTCACCTTTCTCATAATAATCCTCCTTAGTGAACGTCTGACCCCCAAACAACGCACCAGCCGCGAAAGCAGAGGCGCCCCGCCAGGCGTCCAGTACCGGATCCGACGCCCTCACAACCCTAATAGGAGACAAGTAGGGCCGCACTTTCCGGATTCCAGACTCCAAACGCGCATCCATTCCGGGGAAAAGGCAGCTTCCCCCAGTAATGAGGATTGAACTGCTGATCCTGTCTTTCAGTCCTTCATCATTGGTGGTCAGCCTCCTGAAAGAGATCCCAGCCATCTCATCGAGCCCTGCCTGGTCGATCCCGACCATGTTAGGCTCGAAGAGGATTTCAGGGCAGCGGAATCGTTCGATGCCTACGATGATCTGGAAGTCTTCTGCGGTGAGAGGGCGGAGACGGCTGAGCTCCGTGAGGGGTTGGAAGGGACTCGCGTCAGACCTCGGGGCGAACGTTGGGTCAAGTTCCTGTTTAGAACAGTGAAATTGTTTATGAGCTCGAATCAACATCGATGTACAGATGTACTGAATAGATATTGAAGCCATTGATCATGCAAGAAAAACAAACTTTTTAAGTGATAAATCTTATCAATGTTCAAAAGGAAACTTGATCATATGCTAGAATTTATAATGTTAACTCTGTGACATTATCAGTAGAATGGTAAGATATGATAGGATTAAACTATCGTATGAAAGGTCAGAGTTATCAGTAGAATGGTAAGATATGATAGGATTAAACTATTGCATGAAAGGTCAGAGTAACGCCTCTCAACTGTCTACATTAAGAAAAAACATTTCTTATTTGAAGTTCCAAGTGTCCAGCATCCGATGTTTCCAGTCCAGAAGAGGGGCAGTATATACAGTTTCTTCATGTCAACTTTATTTTATAAGTGATGATGAGCAGGACTGCATCATTGTTTGGATTTGAAACTCCAAGCTTTCTGATATGCTCCCATAGTCCCACATAAATAGTTCCCTTCACAAGAATCTACGTCTCGAATACTAATATATGGCATGCTAATCACGCCTCGCAATAACTGATAGAAAGTAATCCCCTTTTATATATCCTTTCTCAAGTACAGAATTGTTTGGGATTGAATAATAAAAATAAAAAAAGATTTGGAGTGCTCTTGTTTAAACACTAGCAACTGATACACTAAAGAATATGTGCACAAAAAAGAGACATCGGCCATAAACTGTGCATGGTAGTGACCAATTTTCAATGACAGGTAATCAAAAGAACATACAAGCAAAATCGACAACCAAGCTACAGTGGCAAGTAATAAAAAAAAACAAAGAAAACATCAGCACATCTTAAGAAATGAAGCAGAGCAATGTCTATAACCAACTGTAAACCTTTCGACATATTAACCATCAGATATGATTTGATCCTCAACACAGTGCTCCGGCAAATATCTAAAGATGGTTATTAGACCACATGTATAATAAAGTAGCCTTAGGATCCAAAAACAGATATAAAATATAACAATTGGGCGTATATATATCTGAACATTGAGAGATTTTATTGGGAACAAACCTGGAGTCGAGCAGCAGTGCGAGCTAGTTCTGCCTCATCTTCATCTACTCCCTCATCATCTTCTTCATTATCTTTGCTCATCAGTTTGTACAGTTGCCAATCTTCATCCTTGGCTCCAAATGTGTCCTCACCCTTTCCACGATCAAACGCTGCAGTTGTCAGGAGGCGCATTCTCTCCTTTTGAGCAGCATTCAATCGCTCACCACGGCCCACACCTCCAGAATTTCCATTTGTATGTGTACCATTTATCTTCAACCGTTTCTGCTGATCTAATTTTTCAGAAAGCTCTCTATACTTGACATGTAAATGTTCCAAATAAAGCTCTGGATTCTCGCTGTTTACAGCAACAGATATATTTAAATATTAGCAATACACAACCAGATCACAAAAAATGACATTTCTTGAGGATGAGTATCTATATTTTCAGTGTGTAACTATAGCTGGTGAATAAAAAAGTTTAGATGGAGAGAAACAAAGACAAGATAAGTGCAATCTCATGTTTTCCCAAAATCTAAAAGGCGCAAAACTGAGGTGAGAGGGCATAATGTAATTCCCCATTGGTTGAGATAGAAACATACCGGCGCTTCTCTTCTTCTTGTTGATGTTGCATTTCTCGTTGTAATCCTTCTTCAAAGCGCTTTTGTTTAGCTTTTTGCCGGCCCTCAGATGCTGTCTTCACAAATATCTGCTTCTTTTTCTCCTTCAGCTGCTCCATAAAAGAAAGGTAAATATTTTACAAATTTATAACCAATAAGATCAAATAAATATTTAAAAATTTAAATCATGTATTCTCATCCCTCTTTCCCTTAACCTAAAAAGATCTGTTTGGGAGTTTGAATGACCACAATTTATGTTCTGAGACAATTGGAACAATCAGATAATTATTACCCAAATACTGTAATTCTGAAATGTATCAGTTGTTTAAATATCAAAATTGGCATCAGAAATTCAAGTACAACATGCATACAATGACATACCTGATCCGGGGTAAGCATGTTATCTGGAACATTAAGAAGAGGATACTTCTCGTACAGTTCATCATCAATTTTCTCCTCTGCCTCTGCAGTATCACCTTTCAGTCTTTTTAAGGATTCTGTTGCTTTAACATAGGAGGACTCAACATCTTGTTTGGATGTGTATCCCGTAGCAGAAAGGAAAGCTGAAATTTCATGCTCCTGCACTCTTTCAAGTTGCTGCAAAAGGAACCCCGAATCATGCACTTGTTGTTCTAGCTCCGAAATCTTAGAAATTCTCCTTGCCGCAGCCATTTCCCGGAGCCTTTGTCCTTGCTTTTCCTTTATAGCTGCCTTGCGCGCAATTTCTTCTTCGCTAGGAGCTTCTTCCTGTGGAGGAGGAATCCATGGAAGCTGCCAACACCTTGTTTTATCTTCAGCTTCTTTTGCCCCGTTCTGCCACATCACACAAATAAAAATGAGCATTGAAAATACCAAAAATACAAAGGGTCTTGAACATGCCGGCAATCGGATTATGGAAATAAATATACAGCTTCCAGTTCCTTCATAATAATAATGTAGTTCCAGAGATAGAAAGATAAATAAACGTTCGAATTCTACAAATTATCATGTCAAGCATATGAGATAAAACAAGGATTTCACCTGGAACAACTTCAGTTCTGAAGCATAGTCTAAAGCAACATAACAATGCTCCATCTTGAGCTCTTCGGCCTTCTCCCAGGTAATCCTGGACCTGGTCAGACACATACCTAGTTAGAGTAAGGACTGGCACTGTGATGATAGTAGTGTACCAGTAGCTGGATGAGATATTGGTAACTTATTTACACGTGATTGGGATATTTAAGTGAAAGGAGCTGCTTCAAATAGTCTGTAACATGATACCCTCCAACATTAGTTCTGCAACATGCCTCAAGTACAGGCTCGCCCTTCACAAACTAAAAAAAAATATAAGACGTCAATATCTGATATAATAAAAAATACATATAACGCATTAAAGAAAGGTATATGTTATGGTTTAAGAGACGTAAGGGCAAATGATTCAATCAAATTTCCAAGAGAAACTTTCAGAAATTGAGAGGAAAATGCAAACTCTTCTTCCTATGTGACCACATTATCTTTTTTTGATGACATGAACCACATTATCTATCATAGCATGACATTTTGCGAACTGAACTTTGCTTAAGTCGGTCAGCACACCCTCTCCGTAAAGGAGGTGAGGGGATCAAACTTAAAGGGCAAAAATCTTCAAAAAAAGAAAAAAGAAAAAAAAGAACAACATTATCTGCATGCTTATTTTTTATTTATTATATTTTTCTGATGAGGAACCCCAACAAATAATAAATAGTACAGATGCCTAAAAGCTTGGGCCATTACCTGCTTGTGCAGCTTACAATGCTTGACATTGAGCTATTACCATTAAGGGCCAACAATAATGATGCTAAGCCATATCAACAACGCCTCTAAACTGGTTTTTTTTAAAAAAAAAAAAAAAATTTGAAAGAAAGAGATTGGCAGTTTGTATTATATTGTGAGACATTACAGAGTTCATCACACCATAATGCACGGAAAAAAAAATGTATGACTCATGCCATGAAATGTACTCTTTCAAAGACAAACCCAAAGCAGCAGCAGAATGCAGAAAAATCATAAAGCTGCTTTGGCAGCTCAGCAGATATCATTTCCCTCAAATGAATGGAAATATCAGCTAAGATTTTGTATTTTAGAAAGCTCATAGCTGATTTTTTTAAAAATAAACTACTGGAAAAAGGTTTTAATTGTTACATGCCTAGTTGCCCAGTAATAATACATAGATAAAAGCCAAAAAGAATGAAATAAAATATCTACTTATCACTCAGGTAATTTAACTAATAGAAGCTAACTCAAAATGATATCAGTCCTCAATTTTCCAACTCTGTGCGCTGCTCAAATTAATGAATGGCTAACAAGTCACATAAAAAATGTTGCCAAATTATTAGATAAAGTTTAATCATATGTGAGCATGTAACTTATTAGCATTAAGAATTTTACATGGTATTTATTTTATAAATAAATCATAAAAAGAATGAAATTAAATCTTCAACATGAAATTCTGATATGGGCCACTTTTCCAATATTTACAAAGCTAAAACATCAGTGAAATCATTTATATCATGTCAATGACTTACGGGGATAACATGGCTTGTAGTCAATCCTGAGTTGATAGCAAGACCGTCTTCATTGCAAACACCAAGACCTTGATTATACTTGTAGCTGAATGCAGCATCAATGCCAAATGCTGCAGTTGCAACAGACGGATAAGGATCCTAAGCAATTCTTAGTGGCGTGGAAACCAAAAAGTTATGGAAGATAAAAACAAGCCAACTTTAAACCATGATACATACCCACTGCTGGTATTGCATAGGTTTCGAAAAGAAGCTCTGCCATTTTACTACGAGAAGAGACAGGATTGCACGCACACTCAGTAATCAGGATGGGATGATCAACCTGTTCCCCGCCAAATTTGACATAAAAGCATAAACTTGAGAGAAGAATTGCGACTTCTGAGACTTAAACAAACACTGTTGAAGTCACATAGTGACAGTTCAATTCTTTTGTATTTTAATTCTCAAAAAAAAAAAAGTTTGCATTGTGACAACTGTGCTGTCACCATCGACTTCTGAGACTTCAACAAACATTGTTGAAGTCACATAGTGACAATTCAATTCTTTTGCATTTTAGTTCTCAAAAAAAAAAAAAGTTTGCATTGTGACAACTGTGCTGTCACCATAAAAGAGAATTAAAGTTCTTTGAGCAGGCAATCATAAGTAAATTAATATAATATGTAAATATTATCAATATACCTGTGAATTCGCACCCATTCGCTCAAAGCCATGGTCAAGGATCTACAAAGAGGGAAAACAACTTAGGTAACAGAACAACTGACGATCTTTCATATTATTGTCATAATAAATGTCATGACTTGTGAGTAGATCTGCAGTATGCAATATCCTGAAAAATAAATTGGGAATAGTTACATTGATAACCCTAAAAAATCTTCAGTTAGATGTAACAAAAATGAAACCAGCATGCATTGGATGTGCACAAAAATTTTAAAAAGAAAAATTCAAAAAATATAAGACAGGCCAGCTAGGGGCCGAACCTGCAACATTCTGCTTAGCAAAAAGACATTCCATCAATCAAACTACAGGCTTCAAAGTTATATACTTGACAAAAATTCATGGAAAAAAAAATCACAGATCACTGCCTCAAGAAGAAAGGATACTGAATGAAGATAAGAAAATAGCGGTATAACAATCAACAAAATAGGCATAACTCCTATAGATTGAAATTGGAATCTGAATAAAAAGGAACGAAACATATCTCGGAAACCAGATCACCCCAGTGCCAACACTGAACACTACAGCACAATTCAAAGAAAAACAGCACAAGACATCAAGCTTACGTATTCCATGATCTCAAACTGATAAACAACATTGTTGTCGAAGGGCGACCTGTACGACGATCGGGTGCAGTCGAAATACTTCATCAGCGCCGGGTCATGATCGCCAACAATGGTGACCGTCTCACCTGCATTGCCCCAAAAACAAACAAACACGCACTAATATCCCATGACACCCATACCAAACGCTACATTACTCCATAACAATAGGGAAAAAGACACTCATTGCGACTTCAAAAGGCAATTGAATGGTATAGAAACATTTCGAGTTCAAAAATGAACCAACTTTAAGGATCAGTGATTGGGTTTATTCAAATCCGTAGCAGATACTGTCCTACTCCCCAATATTTGCCAAACACATAATCAAAATCGCATCTAAAACCGTTTTCACCGACTTCAAAAGGCAATGCAGTGTGATAAGCAAGTCGACTGCGTGGAAACAACAGTTCAAGCTCTAAATTTTAACCGAAGAGAGAAAGAGAGGACGTCGCGTACCGGTGGCTTTGTGGCGGGGCCTCTGGACGACGTTGCGGAAGGTGATCCTGGGATCGGATTCACCAGCCCAGCTGAGCGAGAGAACAGAATCTCGTGTGAGAGACTAGGCGTCAAATAAAGGGGGAGAGGAAATTGAAGTTAGGGTTTCGTTACCCGATGCGGAAGGTCGAACCGCCATTGTCGATGACGATGGGGGTGTCGGAGGGGAAACGGTCGAAGTCGGATTGCCTTGTTGGACGGCTGGTCCAACCCATCTCCCTCTCTCACGCGCGCGCACGCGCGCGCCTGGTTTTAGGGTTGGTGTTGGGGACGAAGAGCGTTTGTTTCAGAGGGCGTAAGTTCGCTCGTCGAGCTCGCGCGATGAGAGATGCGCGTGACTTGGCACGCGTTTGGATGCCGAGTGGAGGCCCCGCCATGGGTGGAATACTTTAGAAAATTTTGTGGTTCCAAAAACTGATTAGGTAATAATTTAAGTTTTAAATTTGATTTTGTGAAAAACTCATTCTCTCAACTTTTGGATATTATTTATTTAAAATTTATTTAAAATCTGTTTGTAATAAACTGCTATACTAAAATTATTTGGTTGCATGGTTATAAAAACAGTTCAATGCACACGTAAAAACTGTCTAATCGTGTAATTTTACAAACGCTACAAAAATGAACTATACACTGCGATACACTAACATACATTTTTTAAAAATAAAATAAAAACATATTTCATATAATAGTACAATTTAGACTGCGACAGTTGAGGGACCATTTCTTAGATGCAAAGCTGTAAAACAGATTGGATACTCTTTTAAACTAATGATTTTAAAGAGGAGTGCTGACTATAGTTTGTTTTGCAACTCCATATACCATGATAACATAGTGTATGACTTTTTTTTTTCAACTAAAAAAATTTTAAAATATATAATATAGTATGCACTTCATTTCATATAACAATATATATTTCAATAAGAAAATGTAATTTTTTTTTAAAAAAACTAGTGTAGACTGTAAGCTGCGCATGGAATGAACATATAATTTTCTTATGAATGGTTAGAGGAACAAAGAAGGAATTGATGGGACTAGAAGTGCTAGTTTGGATAAAAACATAAACTATTCTGAATTTTATAACTATTCCAGAAATATTAATGGAATAAGTCATTTTTTGTTTGGTTGTAATTTTAGTTATTTTTGTTATTTTTTCACATTTTATAAATCATTATCCATACTTTATTCACATTTTATCCAAACAAAAAAAAAATTATTCTTACGTTTATCAATCAGAATAATTCAAAAAACAATCAAACACAAAATCACTTATCCTTACTTATGCTGGAATAAATGTATCCCAAGCATAAGTCATATTCCTATTTCAAATGTGGGCTTAAGTTATGCGATGGGCTATTAGACCAACAACCCATGGGCCACGTTAATGAGCCCGCAAATGGACAAAACACCGGACCCATCTCAGTAGCTTCCGCAACACGACAAAACCCTCCTCATCCGTTGCCATCTTTGACCCACGTGTCCACTTAAAATAAAAACAAAAAGGGATTATTATTTTGAAGTCCATGTAAACATGCCTATTTAGATATCAGTCCCTCATTTCTTGATATTTCTTTTTTAGTTCCCATACTATTTGGTTTTTAGTCCCTCCGTTAAACGTCCGTCCATACACCGTTAATTTGTGAAATATGATTTATTTATAAGTTCCTGTAAACTATGTTATTTAGTGATTAGTTCGTTCCTTCTTCATATTTTACAGGGACTAATCACTAAACAACATAATTTACAGGGATTGATCACTAAATAATATAGTTTATAAGGACTTAAAAATAAAATCACATTTCACAAACTAAAAAAGAAAATATGAAGAAGTGAAAGATTGATATTTAGATAGTCATATTTACATATACTTAAAACTAAAAATCCCAAACAAAAAACAAAAGCCTAAATTCAATGTACGTACATCCTTATCCACCACAATCAGACGGTCCCCAATCACCGACAACCTTCCACAGCTGTCAATAAAAACACCACAATCACCCCCAATCAAGTACGAATCGGTGGGCCGGGCCCCACCAAACCGGATCCGAAGCCCATCCGATGACGTCATCATCCAACATAAGCTCGACTTCCCACATTTTATCTATTCCTTCACCGTACATATATATTTATTTTTCTTAATAAAAAAAAACGCGGTCGACATTCAAAAACACAGTTTTCCCGCCAAACCCCACCGACTCAACGGACGGTCAAAAACCTCGCCACGTGTACAATCCAACGCGTGAGCCATCGACCAACCGAAACGCGCCACGTGTCCTCCCCAGCTGCTTCCAGAACAAGCCACGGCCGCCTCTGTTTCTTCGTTTATATAGATCGGCGAAATCTCCCTCCAATAAAATCCCGCCCAAAACATCCTCTGTTTTTTTTTTCGTTCTTTCATATTTTGCGTTCGTTTTTTGTTGATCTGCTTCCATGGAGTCCGATTCAGAGACCTCGTCGTACGGAAGCGTTGGCGGCGGCGACGGAGGCGGGTGGGAGACGCCGAAGAGGAGGGAGAGCAGGATACCGGCGGCGGGGGAGTGTCCGCCGGCGCCGCCGCGGAAGAGGTCGACGGTGTTCGGGAGGCGGAGGGCGCCGCCGAAGAACGGGTACTTTCAGCCCCCGGATCTCGAGGCGTTCTTTAAGCTCGTTCCGAGGCGTGAAGCCTGCGCTTGATTTGGGGTTTTTTGGTTGTTGTTTGTTCTTTGGGGGGACTATTTCGGGAAAAACGTGTATTCGTTTTTTTTTTATGATGTATTTTGTAAATAAGTATATATGAATGCGTCTATGTTTTTGGTTTCTCAGTTTTTTTTGGTTTCGATTAGTTTTTTTTTTTTTTTTTTTTGGGGGGGTGGGGGGGTTCTTTGTTCTTCAAAAGAGGATTTTTTGAAGGATCAATTTTGTGATCCTAATTTTTTTAAAAAATGATAAAACTGGTCCTGGTTCAGGTCAGTTTTCATTGTAAAATTTATCTTAGTAAACAAAATTTCAAAAAAATTGAATTAATTAGAGAATCTAGTACGTCGTAAGGATACAAAAACCCAGACCATTTTTTTGAATTTTTAAAAGTTCATATTTTGATTTGAGAAAAAATTAGGATAGATTTGATAGAAATTAAATCAAGATAAAAATATGTTACTCTATAAGGGACAATTTTTTTTTCTTTAAAAAGGATTAGTTTGATAACTATTTTTTATAAAATGAGATATAAGTTGAATTGTAATGTAATATTTATTTTAAAATTATGAAATAAAAGATTTTGACTTTGGGTTAGAATATGCACGTGCAAGAGAGTGAGTGATATCATTGAAAGTGACTGACATCGTAGTCTTTGGATTCCGTCCGACACAAATCGCATCTCAATATTTTAAACGCCGAGGTTTCACTTTGGGAGGTCATTCGATCTTGACCGTCTGATTTATAGGATTTCTGGCCGTCAGATCTCGGCCGTTCTTCACCTTGGATGAGTAGTGGGGGTACAAGTTGAACGGCTTGAATTGATCCTATCACACATTTGCGCATATCGGGGGGTTGTAGTTTTAGGCCTGTTTGGATGGAGGCATAAATTATTTTAGGGTTTATATTTATTTCAAGAATTGTTGATTTTATTAATGGAATAAGTGATTTTTTATTTAGTTGTGGTTTTAGTTATTCTGGTTAGAAAACACAATAATAATGGTTGAGTATTTGATTGATGAAGAATAAAAAATAAATAAGGTATAAAAAATTGATTTGAGATGTGAGTCTTATTAATGTATGAGAAACAATGAGAAATGATTTGAAATGAAAAGAAAAAAAAATTGTGGAACCCATTTATGATTGTTGTTGAAATAGACTAATTCTATGTAGGCCTGTCAACGGGTCAGGTCCGAGCCGGGTCGGGGTGGACCCGGACTTGACCCGTGGCAAGATCCGGTGGGTTTGATCCGGTGGGTTTGGGTCCAATCGAGGACCCGGTGGGTCCTTGAAAATGTAAACCCGGACTCGTCGGACCCGGGTCGGGTCCCACCAGACCTGAATACTGTTAATAAAAAAAAAAGAGCTTATGAATTTGTTTGTCTTATTATTCTATTAGGAAAATTTTGTATAAAACATTAGTTTTGAGCTTTCTAAACTAGTATCATGACATTATGTTTGAATATATTTTTGTATAATTCAAAACAATAAACACTAACATATAACATTCAAAGTAAACAAAAATCTAAACAATATTATAATGAACTAAAAGGGAGAGTTAATGGTTATTTATGTCACAAAGTACATGTTCAAAACAATAGACACTACATATTAATCTAAACAACATTCAAAACAATAAACACTAACATATTAACCTAAATAATGAACATAAATCATGCAACAAACTAATTAATTATACAAATTCAAAAGCTAATAAACTAATAAGGTTTGTCAACGGGTGGATTTGATTGGTTATGAGTTATGATTTATTGGGTTAATTATAGACTTATAGATAAAAAAATGAGTTAAAGCTTATACTTGTAATTTAATAAATAAGAAACAAAATTATGGGTCAACTAATACTAATAGTCTTGTAATATATGAGCATATACTAATACATAGTCGGGTCTCGGGTCCCGGGTCCAACGGGTCAGGGCAGGGTAGACCTGGACCCAACCTGTTTGTATGTTCGGGTCCACCGGGTCGGGTCCATATCAGGTCCGGGTCGGGTAGGGTCGGGTTCGGGTCTGAACTCGACCTGTTGACAGACCTAATTCCATGAGTAGGGGGGGATTACTATACCCCTTTATTCTTTGTTATTCTGGCATTCAAATACCACCTTATTCTCTTCACCTAAATACCTTTTTCCCCTATTTCATGCTTATTCCCACTTATTCCCCTCTTAATCCTCTACCGAAACGCCCCATGCGTTTTGATGCAAAATCTATTAAATATTAAGAAAATAGCGTTTTGACTGCAACAATGATTGATTGTATTAGCTGATTATAATAGCATATGTTTAGTCTGAACTTGTTATTAAGTATAAGTATTTCAGTATGTTTCAAATGGACTGATACATAATATCTAAATTTGATTTATATCATTTTTTAAATTCAAATAATTATGTGAATTATTATATTTTTCATATTTTAAAAAATTATATTTATAATATACTTTTACAAGTATGTGATGAGATTATTTACAATAAAATATTTATAATATATACATAATGTAATATAAAATAAAATTATTTTTTACTTTTATTATATGGAGATTTTAAAACTATAGTGGTATTCTTGTTTCATATGAGAGATATAATATATATGTGTGTGTTAAATATTAGAATTGTATTCCTCACTAATAAAGCTGTATTTGGTTGTACGATTGTAAAATTGATTTTAGACAAAAGATGATTTAAAACTGATTTTGCATAAAGTTGTCTCTGCACAACTTTTGAAAACTCAGGTTTTGAGTATTTTTTTACATAAATCTATTTACAACTTTTGGACCCCAGTTTTTCTGTTTGAAAAACAGTTTGAAAAACAGCTTCATGTTAACTCAAAAACTACCAATCCTATTTCCAAACAAGCACAAAATCAGGTACATGAGTGTTAGTTTTTATGTCTTAGTTATTAACTCTGTGTTATTATTTTTATTATTATAAAAATTAAATCACGCGGACAAATGAAACAATTGTTCAAAAGGTGTTGACCATAAAATAATTCAGCTTAATTAACAAGTTCATGAAATTTAGATTAATTACAATGTCTGGTAAACAAAACCTGTTCGTAGAGAATGCTTACATATATATATGTTAATTCTTGATAAATGAGACCAATTCAATTTCCCCTCCAAAATGGTGGTGTTCTCAAGGGTGGCATTTCCACTTTGATAAGAATTTCATAGGTACGTGAGAAATAGTGTCGCTCTCCATCTCTCAATAAAGTCGGGGTATAGCTGGAGTTAGGGGAGTTTTATTAGGCAAAGGCCGATTAGACAACTCCATGTAGTGACATAAATCAGGAGAGTGGAGGCCTTTAAAGGGAGTCGGTAGAAATCCCGTCTACTGAATGCTACCCCAAATCCCTCCCATTGCTCTTTGTTTCTATGCCTTTCCTTGTGTTTTTTTTTCTTTTGTATACTCACTTTTAATGATGAAAGTGATGATAACAAAATTTACATTTTCTCAAAAAAAAAACAAAAAATCACCTATAAATAAAGGATATGAAATATATTTTATGAAATGAGATATAAAATTTACAAAGCATATACATTGTTGGACATATATATGGAATTGCATGTATGCTTGTAAAATAAACCATGTAACAACGCCCATAAGGATTGCACATAAGACTGCAACCAGTGTCATATAACAATATCCTAAAAAGAATATCATTGCATCACATGAACATGGACAGCCACAAGAGTTCATATGTAATGTCCAAAACCATAATATTTTCAACAAAGGCTCATCTATTTACAATCAAACATAAATTACAAGGAAATATAGTTTTGCTAGACAAGCATCTAAACCGCCATTTCCACAAAACATGAGTTTCAAAAACCTACCCATGAAAGTCATGGATTACTCACCTAAAAGATCACTCCACATCTGCTCAGCAATGGAGTCACGCAGAATTGAACCCGCATCAATCCCCACATCTTCAAAGACACCTCCGTTTCGCACCTCCCCCGTGTCCACGCTCCCCCGTTCATGCATGGCAAACAACCAGTCATTCCGGTGCTCTCTACGGATGTGATTGTGGATGATGCAGCACGCGGTGACCAGCTTCACCTGAGATGGGAATGGATAGGGGGGTGCCATTTTCAGCACGGGGAAGCGCTCCTTCAGAATGGTGAATGAGCGATCAATGCTGCTCCTCAACAACGAGTGTCGGTGGTTGAACAGTTCCTTCGCGTTATGGGGAAGGCGGACTCCCCCAAATTCGTAGATAGGGTAGTTGGTGTCATCGTATGGAGCGATGAATCCTGGCATGTTCAGGTAATCGGAGTCCACCAGATAGTATTTGCCTGATTCAGAAAATATTAGCCTTGTTTCGCGAATGAACTGTTATAGTTATACCTTGACAAGTTATTATAAACCTTGATTGTACACTTACGGGAGGCTGATATAGTTTATTTCTTCTTATCCATCAGAGGTAGCATTTGAAAACGAGTTTGAAAACAACTTTTCACTTAAATTTGTTTTTGAAAATAGCCTTCCAAGAGCATACTTTGTTAGATTTTGAAAAAGTGGTTTTTTATAACTTAAAGTTATTTTTTGCTTTGTTCAAAAGCTAAAACCGAGTTTAGATTTTTATACTTTCGGCAAAAGCAGAATCTCCAAAAATCTGTTTAACCCCTTTCCAAACACAATTAAACTATAACTATAGACTAATAAGATTAACACAAAAGACAAAAACAAAGTACCAAAATCGAGAAAGGAATAACAATAAAAAAAATATCATCTAATTCTCCTATACCTTGTGCCTGGACAAGCTATCCACGGACCAAATGGGGGGCGTGCGTTGTTAGTGAATCCATGGATATTGAATAGAGCAATTCAGGGAACAAATACCTTCAGGGACAGTAAAGCCACCACTGTCCAGTGCCCATTTTAGGATTCTAGAATCTGATGCCGAGCCCTCCCAACCAGCAACCACGTATAGAAACTGAAGATCGAAGGAGCAAGCAGCCATGACGTTTTGGGAAGTGAAACCCTTCAGGTTTCGGAATTGCGGTTGATCTTCAGTACCGACCATCACTGGGATGTGTGTTCCATCTACAGCTCCAATGCAGTCCTATGTCATTAAGCACAATGTGAGAGAATGAAAGAGAAGAAAAAAATTTAAATTTAGGGGCAAATGGTAACTCTTCACATTTTATTACGGCTAGAACACCTAAGTAAATGACATGGGAACGCTTCATTCTCATGACCATTCCTGGTCCCGCAGAATCTATCAAAGTTGGATTCCAATAATGAATTCCCCTTATGCACCAGTCACCAAACTGACCCCTAAGCTTACAAGTTGAATAACCTTTAAATAGGGATATAATAGACCATCCTCTTTGACTTGTAGTGGGGTACCCAAATCCGGAAGCTGGATGAACTCCGTCCTAAGATCCACGATCGCATCCAAGACACCATTGAAGTGGCGACTGATGGTCTCCCCTGAATGGCGAAACCGCTTCTGAAGCACCCGGTTTCGCTGATTGTGGCCTATTGTGAAGAGGAACATCGCGAGTTGCTCTTCGATGCCAACTCCGGCTGTATTCCGCAGTAGACCTCTGCCTCGTAAAATGTCACGGAGTTTGTAGAACACATGCCTATCCATACGGAAGAGCTCACGACAGCGATCTCCGGGGCCATGGAGTATTTTATTCACGTAAGTGGCGCCACTTACTGTTGGAGGACGGTATGGCTTCTTACACATGTGGGTGTAGTAGTATTCTTGAACAGCAGCCACGACTGCCAGCATGTTCTCATCTTCAGAGCTGGAAGAAGAGGAACTCATGATAGTCGGCCCACTGCAGAATCAGCAAATCAATGATGGATCATCTACTTAGCATACCATGAAAAACATGACAGTTAGAACTCTCATTTGGAGTTGATAATCAGTTTGAACTAATTGTTAATCTTCTC
Organism: Acorus gramineus; assembly: GCA_030737835.1. Classification (NCBI taxonomy): domain Eukaryota; kingdom Viridiplantae; phylum Streptophyta; class Magnoliopsida; order Acorales; family Acoraceae; genus Acorus; species Acorus gramineus. Next base: position 3,512,424 of record CM060854.1, read on the forward strand.
TAAATTGCAATAGCTAGGGGTTTAACATAAATATCAACTGAATTCTTTTAGGAGATTGTGGTAAAAGAAAGCATTTGTCTGACACATGCAACTAAAGCACCCCTTGGCAGGCTGGCAGAGGTACCTTTTCTTCATTGAGGTCCTACTTTGAGTCTTACTCCTAATGAAAGGTTAAAATTTAACTTGGAAAAAAATCAACTTACCAACCAAAAAAACATTTCATGCAAAATCATTGAAGGATACAGTCATATACAACATAAGCATTAACAAAATCAGTTTACTTGTGGGTTATGATCTCAATGACAATATAGCCGCCTATGTTCTCTACATGAATTGAACAGTTTTCATTCTACAAAGATAATAACAGATGTTTACATGGAGAATATACTATCATGCCATCAGTACTGCATCATTTGGCCACCAGCAGAGCTTTTCCAATGAAGCTATCATAAATTACCATTACCTGAGTTCAATGCCTAATGTCATTCGAAAATTGACCTAAAGCATTAAACTATCATTTTCACCATCAGTCTGGCACCTCCCTGTGCACAAATATGAATAGCATTAAAACAAACACCACCTGAATTCGTACCCCCAAAACACACAAGAATATTTAACCTTCCCTTTGAACTAAATTTCTTGATTTTTTTCCGGGTTTAGTCCGACTAGTGTGTAAGGGACTAAGCAATTAAGCACAGCTCTCATTGACAGGATGCTCAAAACTTCACTCATCGGTACTACATAACACACAGTCTCTGCGTGCAGCCAAGCGTGAAGTCCCATTCACTAAATGAAGCATGAAGTATCTTGTAGATCTCTCTTCTACCTTTACGACCTCCGCTTCCTTTTGTTATTTTCTTTCTTTAGCATTGTATCTCTGGGCTTGATCCTTTTTAATAGAAAGGTGAGGGCCTACTGGTTTTATATATATATAAAAAAATTGCGTATATAAAATTCATTAGAGCATATACTTCTTTTACATGCTTCAGCACACGAAGTATACACTTTCAAATAACAATCAAAACACGTGGGACTAGACATCCGCGCGGGGGGGGGGGGGAGGATTTAGGTCAAAGCTAACCATCCCAATGTTTCTCACAAATTCTACCAATTCAACCAAATCTAACAAAAAGGCACACAAAATAAAAACCAAAGCCAACCAAATATATTGTTCGTGATATCTGGGTAGAGTGGTTCTTTTAGACAAATTCTATCTCCCAATTAAGGAAGGCAAAATAGTGCATAATAAAAACTTGGAAGTTGGAACTGCTTGAGTGCATTTTAAGTCTAGTTGGGATACAAATGATTATTAACAACCTAAATTAAGACAAGAATATACGGAGACACAAACATCATTGAATAAAATCGACTTCTTTTGGTGAGAAAATTATGAGCAGAATCACATTCAACAAAAAACACAAACACCATACATGCATGCCCAAGTGATTATCTAAGTTGCCCACAAAACCCATGTAGAATCACAACAAAAAAATCCTATTTTTGTCACTTTGAATGTTTTGAAACCATTGATTGCGACCCAAATCAGAAACCATTGATTCAGAACAATCAAACGAAGAGAACAAGGAAAGAATCACAAGACCCATTAGAGCATTTTGGATTTCGCACCTGTGTGGGTCTTCAAAACGCCTCCTTTGGATTGAAATCTGCAACTACTACTTATAAGCTCCTTCAAGAGGGGAAGATATCGAAATAGACGAAGTGCAACTAAAAACAAAATGGGATTGGTTTTATGAATGGACGGCCCGGATTTTGTTTGGCCGAGCGAGATGGGTTCACTTCGTTGGGCTGACTTTCAAGCAACGCAGGAGATGAAGAAAAGTTGGCCCAATAAACGATCTGGCCCAACGTAATGGTTTTTAATGAGAAGCCCATATTACGGTAGGAAAATATTAGACTCAGTAATAATTATTTAACAGTATAAAATGTAGACCATACATTTTTTTTTTAATAGTAAGTATCATTTAATGAGATACATGATTTGATAAAAAAATGTATATCGTTATATTTTGAGTTGAAAGAACTCATTTTTAATAAGTGTAAGAAAAATTTAACGAGGTACATACACTTTTCAACTATGTATATGTTTCACTACATTTTTAAAAAAGTATATAGGATTGTATTTTGGACTGTAAAAAAAAAATTGAGTCAACATCGCCCAATACAATATGTCCAGCTTAGGTATGTCTAGGGCTGCACAAGGGGTTAGATATGTCATTTTTAGAGCATTGATACATTCAGCCCATTTTACAGTCCTATACACTATAATAACGCAGTGTATATGTAGCAAAAAAAAAAATTATTTTTTCAAAAAGAAAAAACATACTAATGTGACTCAATATATTTTTCATTTCGTATAACAGTATAAGTAATTCAATGGGAGAGTATGTATTTTTTAAAAAAAAATAAAAAAGGGCCGTACAAAGAGTTGGACATATCATTTTCTTATATCTAGTCTTCTGTGCAACCCCATCCATCACGTTTTCTTTTTTCTTTTTTTTAAATATAGGCTCGCATTTTCAAAAATTTATTGTTGTAAAAATTAAATATATATTGATGTACAATAGTGTTTTTTTCTCTAAAAGATGAAAAAAGAAATTTTCATACACCGCACTATCATAATATATACTACGCTATCATAGTGTAAATAAAAAATTTAGGTTGCAGGCGGGACTATAAAACAAATTGAGTGTATTAACACTCTTAATCCAATCAAGACATAAATAATTCAAGAACGTTGTTGAAAACTCCTGTTACAGCCCACGTGCAATCCTATATTACTAGATAGTCATATCCAACTATGTATATATTTTGTTAGTTGAGTTATATACCTTTTTATAAAAAATTTAAATATTTAAAAATTGATTTGTGTAATTCGTTGAATTATGCATTTTTTTTTTTTTTATAAAAACACACAAATGAAGTGCTATATTTTTTTCCTATATATAATGAAAATAAAAGAAATTTTTTTGACACAATTTCATTCATTTTCATTCATGCACTGACACACCCTGATGGTCATATATGTTAGAAACATGGTCCACAAACACAAAAAAATAATAATAATAATAATAATAATAATAATAATAAAACATGGCTGTGATATAATTGACAGAGATATTGGAGTAAGTCTGGATCTTTTTCCCCTTTAACAACCATTAAAATGTTCTTTTGGTCGAGGCCCCACTAACTGAAAAACAATACACCTTTATTCATGCCTCTCTTTTTGTTTTTATCACAATGAACCATTGATCTATCTTGGCAGTCAAGATCATTTTTTACCCTTAAAAAGATCACTTTTTAACTGACAAATATGAAAGGAACAAAAATAAAAAGACAGTTTCAACCTACCACGCCATCAGTTGTAAAGCATGTGGTCAACAAAATAAGGTTGTTGTTACACAATTCTTGTATGCAGTTTATGTACAATTTTATTTCGTTGACAATTTTTTTCTTTATATATAAATGTGTACATTATACAATTAATTAAGGGCATATATTTCAATATTTTTACAATGACGTATGCTTTATTAGATGATACATACACTTCAAAAAAGCAAAGACTGAACACGATATGAAAGAAAAGATATTATGAAATGCATCATTTGAATAATAACATATTTATGAATAGCAATAAATTTGGGTTTGAGGGATTGGGAGAAGATTTCATTTTCAACTATTCTTTCCACATGATTTATAACCGAGTGAAAGAGACACTATCTCCAATAGCCCTCACCCTAATTCCGGGTGTATCACGCAGCCTTGTTCAACTGGTCGGCGGTTTTAGCCCATAGTATCTTATATGCCCATGAACCAAATATTTCTAGTACTAGTACTGGATTATTACTGTGTATATGTGGGATTGTGTGTCATTTGTAAGGGTCTTCATTAACAAAAACTAATGAAATTAAGTATTTGTAGATCTGTGGTGCAAGTAACAAAGTCCAACATAAAAAAAGGTAATATGCATCACTTTCTCTACAACCTCTGTTTGGGTGTGTGGTCTGGAGCTCTCAAAGCACATAAAATAAAAACAGCTACTGTCCATTTCAGTAAGATCCTCTCTCCCCACAGTCAGAGAGACAAATGAGAGATGGCAGATGCAATGAAAGCTCATCAGGATGCATGAATGCAATTGAAGTGCACATGCGTGCACTTTTTCCTAAGTGTGTTGTTCAAATTTTCTTATATGATAATTTGATGGCCTTTGAAGAGCACTGCATTGGAAAGAGTGTTATTATACACCGTCTCTATTATAACTTATAACTCTACATATAATCACAATAGGTGTTCAACATCTTAAAATTTTTTTCATGTTTTTTAAAAATGAGTTCATAAAATTAGTTAGAGTATATATGTTAATTTTAAAAAGAAAAAAAAGTCATGGGATTGTTTCTAACATTTTTTCACTGAAAAGTGAATATCACTTAGATCAAACGGTTGATATGTTATTAAATTTTGCTCTTGTAAATCATCTGTGAAGTATCTTATACCAGTCTCATTTTATATCACATAATAAATGACATTTTAAGAAGTGCTGTATTGAGAAGCAACGTATTATCCAATACTTGTGTGATTCCAACTCTAAATTGCATTTCTTTCACTCCACCTTTCATTTGGAAAATGTTAAAAGGGCAATTCAATGCTATAGCCCCATACATAACATGCAATAAGTACAAAAACACCCAATTCTCTGGGAGGTAATATCTCAACTGGTGATTAATTACTGTTTTGACAACTAATTTGACATTTCACAGAGAGAGCTGACAGAGGTGATGAGATGATGGTAAGTTGTCAGGGGAAGAGTTGTAAATATATGAGTCTGATTTGACAATTGTTAGAGATTAATTGTGGAAAACCTGATAATTTAAGCTTCAAAGAAAATGGTTTAGCACCCCCTTAAAATACAATCATCAATATGACAATGTATGTAATGGTTAAAAAGTGTTGTGATTGATTCGGGAGGATGGATGTTACATATATAAATTATTTTGTCCATTATATTTGAAATAATTGAGGGCTTTCAGTCTCATAAAAAAATAAAAGGTCAGACTTACCCCCATTGCAGTAAACAGTACTTTTATATATATATATATATCCTTCTTTGTATTTAGGTTTTAGTCCCCATATTTAAATGATAGTTCTTTTTTAGTCCCTGAGAGGGACCTATCCATAAATTATTTAATTTACTTTTTAGTCCCTATGAGGGACCTATCCATGAATTATCCTTTAAATCGGGGGACTAAAACCTAAATACAAAGAAGGGAGGGATCGATCACTAAATATGATGGTTTGTGGGGACTTAAAACTAAAAATCCCTTGTTAATAATAATATATACTACATCTATTTATATATATATACACACACATATATATGAATTATACTTCAATTATTTGAAATTAAATGTAGCTCCATATATAATGAATTAAAAAAATTCTAACAAAATATTTATATTTATAGTTAGTGCATGGATTAACGAGGTATACATGCATGGGGTCTGGGTGAACCACACTGAAATAATAATAAAGCCCAAATTAAAGAAATGCGTGTGAATTCACTCCATATATATTCATGTAATAACAAAACATTTTTAAAATAAATTATTTTTTAAAGGCAATAAAAATCAATAAAAATATGATTTTGGAAAAACAATCCCAAACATGCAACCAATGAATAATAGATCATGCTAGAGACAACCCAAGTAAAATCTTACAAACAGTACGTCTACATATGTTTTAATAAAAAAATGTATATTGTTACATTTTAATTTAAATGAACTACATATGTTTTGATGAAAAATATATATTGTTATATTTCATATTGAATGAACTTATTATTAACAAATATAAACATAATTTAAATGACAAATTAAATTTGAAACTATAAAAACAACTGTGTAAAATGAAATTCTTCATTGTATATCTACTACTCAGGCACATACATACATAATCATCCATGCAATGTTGACCATCTTCAACATTCACTCTAAGGGCCCGTTTGGATGGGGGAATAAAGGGTATAATAGGGGGATAAGGGGGAATAAATGTAAAAAAACTGTTTGGGTGAGTGGTATAAAAGGGTATAGCTATACAAAATTAAGTGAGAATAAACTGATATTTGTATTCTAAGTTTCCTATTGAATTTTATTATTCCTCCACTAGTATAAGAGGATCCACCTATTAAATCATATGTCAACACCTCTTATACATCAATGAAACTCACATGTCAAAGCAATTTTTTACACCTTATTCACATTTTATTCTCCATCAATCAAACACTCAACCTTCTTTATTATTATTATTATCATTATTATTATTTATGCAATGTAGTCCATTTTATAACATGCAAAGCTTTTACAAGATGGTCTGAAGAGAAGGAAAAGGATTGAGGAAAGAGTGCTAAAAGGAAAGAAAAGGGTGAGTTTCAGTGGGGCATGCGAGGCTTGATCAAAAGGGTGATAGATTCCGTCCGCGGAAGCACGAGAGATGCCGTCGCGGAGGATCCGACTCTCTTAGTAGATAGAAAGCCTGGTAGTCGCTAGCCCCCACCCGAGGGGAGAGGACAGAGAGTGAGATGGGTTACCCCATAATTTGGATAGTTCCCCCTGTGATGTGGAATTGGGTGGCTCCAGCAAGGTGCATCCCCCAGTCTTGGAGGAGGAAGTGTATGGTTGCCCAGAGGTTTTCGACGTAGAATCTTTGGTGCTTGAAAATTACGTTGTTTCTGGTGGTCCACAGTGTCCATAGTCTCGTAGGGATGACTTGTTGGTGGATTTGACTGTGTATACTCTTATCCCCTTTGCTCGTGATAGAAGACATCACGCTCCAAGTGATCGATGTGTCTTGGAATTACAATGACAAACTTTTATTATTACAGCTTCTTAACAAGAATAACTGAAAATACAACTAAATTAAAAATTATTTATTTTATTAATAAAATTAACAATTTATCAAATAAATATAAATCTTATAATAACTTATATCTCTATCCAAACATGACAAAAGAGAGTTTGAATTGAAACAACAAATAAGACACTTTTGATGACAAATCCAGCATTGAAAACTCAATGTGAAAACCACATTTATTTTTACAGTGCAAAACAATGTACGCAGCAGACAATAATCAAATTAAAAAAAAAAAAAAAAAGTCACAGACACGTATCTCTCTCACAAAAACATTGACAAGAGTTTCTTCTCTCCTTCTAACGTACGGACACGATTACGTGTTGGATTACTGCTGCTCCAAAAACCGTCGATTGGCTCTCATGTCCATTCAACGTATATTTCTCGCATTTATTTATTTTTATCAGGTATTTGTTTTGACCGTACGATTGAAAAAGGTCCCATCATGGATCACGTCCAAAAAAAATTTTCCCCCGTATCAACCGCGAACCTTTTAATTTCGTGGCCCCATCATCATTCGAGGAGTTAATTAATATTCCCTGAAAATTTTGTTTTTTACATGACACCCCTGCTTGAGTAATATTTTTCAATGAGGACCACCAAATATCATAATATCATATCCATGCAAGAATTGTGATTCTTGTTTGACTTGTGAAGGGCCCCTCAGTAGTAGTTTTTTTTATGCCCTTGTTTTGTATTGATATGCAGTGTTTGATTGCGTGATTGAGTAGTTTTTATAAGTGTAAAAAGCTGATTCTGCAATCGTACAATTAAATAATTTTATAATCTCAGCTTCCTACCAACAAATTTCAAACAAATAGTGCATAAAAGCTGCGATTTGAGAAAGCTCGGGGAGACAGCTTTTTGCAGAATTAGTTTTAAACTCAGCGATGACAGAAAATCAGTTTTGTAATCGCGTTATCAAACGCTATGTAGCCCCGTTTATTTTGATAATAGAGCCCGAAATAATTGGGAATTAATCGGAGTGGCCCAAATTAGGTGGTTGGAAGGCTATAATCTATATGCTAGAATTAATTAGTATAAAATGGTATATGGATTCCAGTCAATTTCTGAAATTAAGTTATTTCAGGTTATTTAATATAAAAGAATATGTGAGCGCACTATCAAATCAACTGTCATCACCTCTTATAAATCAACTGTCATAATTTTTTCACTTTTTATAAATCTTTATCCACCACCTTATTCATATTTGATCCAAACAATACATTTTTTATTAATACGTTTCTCATCAAAATACAACCAAACAAAAAATCATTTTATCCTTATTTATACTAGAATAATCATAAACCTCATAATAATTTAATTCTCCATCAAAATGAGATTAGTATATGTGTCAATTCTTCGCTGAGAACTAGCAAAGATTTAATTAAGAAATTCATTATTGACTGAATCTGATCTCTGACTTGTATTAATTTCAATAATAATAAAAGTCTATTTTGTAACAGGTGAACTCCTAAAATTAAAATTTTATAAATATTTATCAAAATATTAGGTGAGCAGTGAGCACTCTTTAATTATTTGTGTACTGCCTTATACATGACGTAGTTTGATAACATAGAAATCTCGTATACATCCAACATATAGGGAATCCAGCATCGCTTTGGACCTACTCATACTTGGGTGTTTATTTTAGATGTTAGCTATGTAGATAATCTTTGCATGATTCCTTACCCATCTGACTCTGGTTTTTTTGTTGGGGGTGTTAATAAGGTTCACCCACCTCACGCTTCTTACACCATTTTATTTTTCTTTTTTTATCTTCTCTCATGTACTATAAATTTGGATATTCTTTTTGAAATAAAAATGCTCACAAACGTCACTTGTAAAAAAATAATTAAGTAAATGAAATACATGTTTTTTTATTATAAATAAATCAAAGCATGCATAAACTATATAATTTAAGATGCAATAATTTTTTCAGTTTATTTTCACCCCACTATTCCATTCAAATTAAGGATTGGATAAAGGTGATGGTAACATGGAATAAAACCTTTTTGACTCACCAAGTGAACCCGGCCCTTAATTTGAATATTAATGCTACATTTGCTAATTATTTAATGATGATAAACAAGCTAGTCATTAATGTATGAGAAATGGAATCAACTTCAACTTAGGATTCCTATACCCCACATTAAAAAATAATGTGGTCCAGTGTATCAAACATAAGTGGGGTAGTGTTGTTTTTTAATAAGAAAAACTTGATTAGCATGTACAAAAGCTTCCATATTATATCACCTTGTTTAGTTTGATCTCTAGCTTGGAATAGTAGACTATTTTCTTTGAATGGGAAAGTTTGCCAAGGCCCCTTAAGAAAATGTATACCAGAAACTTCGACCACTCATTAAATGAAAGCCACCTAAAATTTCCCAAACATCAAAGGGGGAATATTAAAGTGAAATCCCAGATGTCTATTAATTAAAAAAGAAGGTTAAGTTCCATAAAGTTTTCCTCTCCTCTCAGTACTGATTTTTCTTTGTTATTCCTTTTTTTTCTGTTTTTTTTTTTTTTTTTTTTATCATTGTGACTTCTAGTTTCTCAAAGCTACCATGATGTGATAAATTTTGATTTTGATTACTTTTCATGGTCATAATCAATGAACTCTTATGAGGACAGAGGACAAAATTCTACGACATTTTTTTTTTTTTTTGTATTTTTGGGGAGGCCCAAATATGACACACAAGCATTTTAGATCAAGTCCCCTCTTTAAAATTAAATTATCAAGTATTTTTTTCTTTTTGAATGTTAGTTTTAAAATAATAGATTTTAAACATGTATTTTTAAGTGTCATCTTCTGATTTCATATTTTAATAATTAGATTATAAAAATCAATGGAACGGTTTTAATCAAGAGGCTATATATCAAGAGTAACATGTTCATTATCGATTATTTTAATCATAAACTGTTTTTTAAAAATTGATTTCAATCAAAGGTCTAAACCTACTAATTATCAAAAATAATAATATACATTTCAAATCTGTATTCCAATAACTAGAAATTATATGATATTACTAATTTATCATGAATATAGATATTAAGATTCTTTTAAAAAATGAATAATTTTGATTATAAAATTATATTTATTTTTATTCTACATTGTCTATATTTAACTATTTTAAATGATTTGGTATAATATCTTCATGCATTCTCTTTTCAAATTCTTATTTTCAACGACTATTTTTTTGGGAGAATCATCTAATTAATTATTAGTGTACATATTCAAACATATCAATAATTGATCCACTCTTAATACTTAAAGATCCCTAATTTAAATATTGATATTCTTTTTAAAAAAATTAATTAAAATTGGTAGACATGCTCCATTTTTAATAGATATTAAACTTGAGTACACTCCTCATATTAAAGCCGAGAAGCAAGGCTTCAAGGGAATTTAATTTGTGTAAAAGATTTAAACAAAAAAAATATTGATATTGTATAAAAAAAAATTAGGAGCAGAATATTAAAGTACTTTATCCACATCGGATCCATTCACTTATTCATTCAAGGCAAAGGTTAACCTATGTCTCCAAATACAATTTGCTGGTGAAATCCCTTGGAGATGGGAGTTATATATGTGACACTGCCCTCAGCGTGGACTATATATATATATATATATATACATATTATGCAAATTAAATCACAAGTTTAGAATTACACAAAGTAAAACAGAAGGGCATAACAGGAAATTAAGACGAGAAAATTTGAAAGAAATATTTTTTTTTTAAAAAAAAAGCAATGGCAAAACAATACCACCACCTCGTGAGCACAACCTGAGATTCTTCATACATGGCTTTGTTTTAAATCACATATATATATATAAATATATTTTTTAAAAAAATAAAAACTCTCAACATTATAGAGTCCACATTATAAAGAGACAAGATATCCTGGAAACCTAGGAAAGAATCAAAAGCACTCCCCCCCTCAACAGATACTTGTAAGTTGTCTATAAACTCTTTAGATCTCACTCTCTCTCTAAGTTTTGGCTGTCAGGCCAGTCAATTCTTTACACGTATCAATGCTTGTGTTTGACGCAACATATCTTCCAAACCTAAACGCCACCATTTACTTCAATAGAGAGAGAGAGAGAGAGTCTTATGTTCCTACTCTATCTCTTACTTTAGTATCATTTAAGGCCTTCATATTTGTTGTTGATGATGTGGGGGAGGGCATTATCATCATCAATAGACGTCTGAGGGCAAGTGACCGAGGTCAGTAGGGTTTAAAGTGACCTGTGTTTTTTGGGCACCAAAGATTGCGATGTGTAACTGTTGTTGTTGGGTACAACAAACCTATCTCTGTCAACCCTTCTCTCTCTTCTTTCTATCTCTACAAAAATTATCCTCTCTTCATCCACTGTTCAATTCAATGCACTCTCTCTCTCTCTCTCTCTCTCACCCCCCCTCCCCCTCTTCCATCTATTTAAGCACACCCCCACAAACCCTAACTCAAACCACACCTCCCCTTTCTCATCCAATCTTTCTACAGTCTTTTGAGAAGTGCATTTTAGGTTTCTTTACTTTCTAAGATTTGGGTCTTCTTCATTTTGCATTTCTAAGTGTGGGTTTCTGTTATTGTTTTGATCATACTGTATTATATTTTATGTTTTTAATTTTTTTGTCATATTGCATGGATGTGAGTGAAGAGGGCCTTGGTGAACAGGTTCTCAAAAAAAAAAGTGACACATAAAAACAGTCATTGTTTGCTGGCGTAGCATCATCATGATTCACAAGATCTTCACCTTTTTGAGTGTTTGTTTGTGACTCAAAAGTTCAAAATATGGGAATCCTGATGATGCTGCATCGGCCATCATTGACTCTCTCTCAAGTTCTCCACAGCAACTCAAGCTTCTCTATCTCTATCTTTTTGTGTATATCAGACAATGAGAGAGACAGGAGAGAGAGTACACAAAGGTGATCTTCTCATGCTCTTCCTCTAATGGTTTTTTCAATATTTTTTTTCTTCCTTCAATGAAGCTGTAAAAAAAAAACAATGATAATACACTGCATAATGTCATTTTTCTTAATTTTTACTACTGTACTACTTTTTCCAACAAATGCGTGAGTTTGATCTTTGTATTGGAATATTGTGAGATTCTCTAAATTTTTGTCCTGATATTAGTAATGTTTCACCTACGTAACAGATGGGCTATTTTACATATTATATGTACATTATGTGGTAGATGAATCTTTTAAAAAATTTTACTGCCAGGGCTGTGTATCATGGACTTGGTGTTTTAATCATTTATTTTATTTTATTTTATTATTAGATGCCCAGTACATTCTCTCTGTCTCTTCTCTGTTGCGTTGAGGTCACTAGACAGTGATCAGCAGCTTTTCTTTGCTTTGCTCTTTTGTGATGATGCATTGAAAAAAAAATATTCCCCCATTTGCAATAATGCATAGCAGGGTTTTTTTGTACCCCAAAATCATGGTGTGCTCTTTGTCCTTTTGTTTCTTTGTTGTGTATTATTAATTTCTATCATGGATAATCTGATGTTGTATGATACGCGTGCTTTGATCAAGTGATGAGTTTGTCTTTTAAATAGCTTATAATTAATAATGGTACATTATATTATGAGTAATCAAAAGTTGATTGTTGTATAGGTAGTGATTGAAAACACAATTGAAATATGGCTTTTGACCAAAAGACTTTAAACATGATTTTGGAAGTTTGATTTTTGAACACTAGCTATAGTTTTTTTTTAAAGGAATGAATTATGATATTGTTGGTAGTAAACTAGATTTCACAATGTTAATTAATTAGTATAAAAAAGATACATGGTTGGAAAATGGTACAACAAATTTGTGTTTTAAAGATGATTAAATGCATCAAAAGACTTATTTTGTAGTTTCCAAAAAAATAGTAATATTTATTTTAAATATCTCAAATGTTTAAAAATGAGTCAGGAAAACTTTTAAAAATTCTTTCATACAAGAATTATATTTAATATGAAGTTTTTTCAAATGTCTCTAAAAGTCTTAGGTTTTGAAAAAGTGAAAAAATAGTTTTTAGTTATAATTTTTTTAATAAATTTAACAAAAATATATTTTCAAAAATAGTTTTAAATAAAAAATTGTTTCTCAAACTTGATTCTAAACTCTTAAAAGATAGAAATTGCTTTTGGAAAAGCTAAAAACAATTGACTGGACTCTAAAATATGTTCAAACGTGTTACTAAAAGTGGCCTTTAGAAGAATATTTATATATAACAAAAGCTACTCTTAAATTTAAACAACTACATGACTAATTAATTATAGTTGCCTCTCTTGGTGTGTGTGTGTATTATACTCTCTTAACCACTACTGCATGCGCATGGATACTTTAAAATTAATTTGCTAGTGATATATATGAATCTCTTGTGTGAAATTTCTTGACTGAACTAGATCCTTACCTATGGTTGAAAGGGAATTGTGATTTGTTAATTCAATTCTTCAAATGTTAAACTTTGTTTGCACAATCAGTGCCTAAGCTGGTAAGTGCAGGCACATGGAGGCTAAATGACAACTATGTGGTGCATAAGCTATTCTCTCCATGCCATAGATCTAGGTTTGAAGGATTGAGAAGAGAGAGAGAAACAATCAATTATTTTACATGCAAGAGGATCACTTGCACCTTTGAAGACTTTGGCCGGTTTATCAACAAACTCCGGTTCAGTTCAATTGTGGGCAATCTGTAACCTTTTCAATTGTTTGGCATTTATTACTTATTGAGTTATATATTGAGCTCATGTTGAGTTTATGTTTTGCATTTTGATTTTTGGATTATCGATATCATATATCAAGTTATATACACTCCTTTAAGAGTTGGATTTTTTCATAGAATTGAAGGTTGCACTATTATTTGAGAAGGACAGTCAAATAAATATGTAACCTCACCACACAAAATTCTTAAATCCATAATAACAGTGAAAATTTCTTTCTTCACTCTCCATGGACATAGACAATCTTTTACCAAATTAATATTTATCTGTCGTGTGATTGTGTATTATTTATGTATTTGCATTCGTCTATTTTATTTTGATTAATTCATAGTGATATTTTATCAACACTAAACTTTTTGAATGGCTCCTGTACCTATAAACCGAATATTCTTTTGTTAGGGTTGATGACTCATCATAATATGTTGTACACGAGTTCTATAGTTGAGCCTTGCTGTTTATCTTTGCAAATATAATACAAAAGGATTATACATGTTCTTTTACAGTAGTATTCATATGAATTTTCTTTCTGTTCTAAGATATCATGGAAGCAAGGTTTTCTTCAAATTATTTCATGCATTCCTTGAGAGAATCTTCAAGTCTAATTTAAGTGAACCTGAATAGGATGTAAAATTTTATGATTAAAGTGAGAAACATGTCTTTTTGACTTTTGATGTTCATGATTCTTTCCATGCGCGCGCTACAAAGTGGTACTTAGTTTAATTTTTTTCCCTTGATTGAAAACCAGTTATTCATAAGTTTGCTCTTCAGAGGTCTAAATTTTGAATCCTCCTAGCTTACCTCATATACTATATAGCTTGGGTCATATAGTAGAAATTGTATACAAGAATAGCGTCTATGTTTTACAACTATGGCTCCGTTTAGGAGCACGGTTGTAAACATAAATATAAACACATTTTTTACTGCTGCGTCAAAAATATTATCCCACTTTTTATTGTTTTTTACACGCTTCCTCGATTCCGTGAAACATCGCTTCCCCCACCGCAGACTCGTCCAACGCGCTCCCAAACAGAGCCTAAGTCGTTTTTCACCTTCTTCAAAACTAAGAAATTTACAAATATTTGAAAACAAAATTTAGATTAAATATAATTCTTGTAAAATCAAAATCTTCAAAAATTATTCAAACTCATTTAATTTTATATGTAGTTTAGTTAAAAGGAGAATATATCAACACCAAGAGCATTGTTACACTCATTCAATTCCATTTCACATTCTTATTTACATCCTCGTATAATTCAATAGCTATGTGCACCCAGTACTATAATGTGTGTGTGTGTCTGTCTGTATGTGTGTGAATATATATATATATATATATATATGAAATGAAAAGTGATATGGGGAAGTAAAGTTGGACGATCAGTGTTGCTCGACGACCCACAATACTCCCCAAGCCGCACCGTCCGCATAAAATTAGATCTCTCTCTACACGCGCGCGCGCCTCGTTAAAAACGTTTCACACATTCTATAAATAAGATGGTACAATCCATTGATCAAAAACTTCATTCTCTACCAAAAAAAAAAAAAAAAAAAGAAGTTGCGTTTGATTGCGCGATTGCGCAGCGTTTGTGATTGCAGGAAGCTCCGTTTGTAATCGTACAACCAAACAGTTTTACTGTTGCAGCTTCCTGTACAAGAATTTCAGGCAAATAATATCCAAAAGCTGCGATTTTAAAAAGATGAGAAACTGAGCTTCCTGATTAGTTTGAAAACTCAGATTCCTATAGAATCAGTTTTACAATCGCACAACCAAATACACTATTAGTAAATGATATATATAAAATTTTAAAAATATACATATAAAAAATTTTGAGGGTGCATTGGGGTTGAACAACGTGGCTAAGTCTAACGTTTCTGGACAACAAAAAATAGTCTTAATACACAGGCCCCATTATTTAAGTCTCATTCACAAGCCCCATGAGGTGTCACTTATTGATTGGTTGTTTGTTTGACTTTTAAAAAATGTTAAAAATACAAAATACAATATTACCTTAATTCAAATCCCACATTTTCCTCTCTCATTAAACCCTTCTTCACTTTTTTTTAAAAACAAATCAACCTATTCAATTTTAAAAATCCATTTATTCAAAACCAATTTAAAATGAAAAAAAAAAAAACCATTATTTGAATTCTTAAAAGAAAATAAAAGAACGAATTCATTATAAAAAAAATCCGTTTATTCAAAAACACTTAAAAAGATTGAATTTTTATTTGCAACCTCTTATTCAATTAGAAAATGATGGCGATAAGGAATAATCAACTTTTTTTTTAAAACGTTGCTGTTAATTTGATGATTATTTACTTACAATCATCAAACAAAGTATTTGCGACGGATGCAAAAAAATTTTTTGATGAATGCAGAAATAAAATACAAATCACAATATAAAACAAGAATTCAGAATAAAAGTAAGTTACATTCATAAAATGTAACTTAATGTCAATAATAAATTGCATTAAAATGTCAGTTACATTTGTAAATGTAACTGACTTTTGTTATATATAACAATTAAAGTAAGTTACATTCTAAAATGTAACTGACTTTTAAATATAGTGCATGTTTATATTAGAATAACATGTCACTAACTTTTGAAAAACAGTGTATATAAGTTTAAAATAATAGTTTGAAATGTAACTAATTTTTTAATGTTATACGACCCAAGCCAATGTAAAATAATTAAAATTAAACGCCACATCCAAGAACAAATTGTAATAAAGGCTGGACTAAATGTTGCTTATTTATTTTACATTGGCGGTTCCAAAAAAACACACTCCTATATAAAAAAACGAATTCGTAAATTTTTTTTTTGGAAGAAAAAGGAATATTTTACCATGATAAAAGCTTTTTTAAACTAAATCAGTTTTCATGGGACAATAAAAAAAAAATTGTGCAACAAACAAGTAACAAATCTTTGAAATAATGAAAATTAAATGGATCCAAAAATGGATTTAACATTTAGCATCAAATTCAAAGATAAAAAATTAAAACAAATGTAAAACAAAAATGTAACATAAATACAAATTTTGTTTTAGGTGGAGAAAGAAAAAGAAGATGAAGTGGAGAAGAAAAAAAAGTCGTAAATTTGATACAAATTCTATTTTTTTCATCTTATAAAACAAAAGAAAGAAGATGCCATAAATAATGGAATTTGATTCTTAAAAAAAATTTAAAAATTTATGCCACATCAACCAACTCCTTGATTATAGGAAGTGATTATCGAAAAAAATGAAAATGTTAAAATAAGTATTAACAATTGTTCTATGTCATGGAGTTTATATGGGACCTATAAATTGGGACCCAGAAATATAACGGGCACACTAATATTTGGGGGGATGGTCATCAATTGTTAGCTTGATGAAAAAACTGGCTGGGCCTTACCTAGTTGAATTTTATACTAGCAAAAATGTCATGTTCAATCCTATTTGTTGCCCCATTTACAGGCCCATATATTTTAGTTAATGATGAAATGCATTCATAATTTTAAAAAAACTGAAGTAAATATTGTGTGAAATGAATGAATATATCTTCACATTTATAATAAATCGAGTATATACTACATTAGATATTTTTTTAATATTATAGGGCTACAAAATAGGCTAAAGATTTGTTTTGGAAAATACATTCTCCCGACTTTGGTTGGGCTTTATCGAAGCAGTTGGGCTTAAGATATAAAGTAATCGCTCATGGGCCTGCAAGTGGGCTTTATGGACTGTTCTGGATTCGTATGATTGTACATGTTTGGATAATGTTAAATCCAGTTCATTTTCCATCCCTAAATCCATACTACAATTGTTTTAAATTTTAAAAAAATAATATATCTTGTCTTATAAGTTACATCTTTTTATAAAAAAGAAAATACATACCCAAATAAATTAAATTGATGCATTTATTATAAATGTGAAAAAAATTTATCGAAGCATATACCTCGCTGAAATGAGTATAAGCTCTGATAATTTTTTATCAACGCATGTGGGATTGAAATTGTGGTTGGAATAAAAATTGTGTATAACAACACTCTACATGTTTAATATATCAGCGTAGTTACATTCTGTCACATATACAATCATATATATTTTGTTAGCTCCATTTACTCACTATATCGAGGTATATAGGTATACACCTCATTGAAATTTGTCTACATTTTCTACAAATGATATTATTGAATTCATTGGAGTATATACATTACTTTTTATAGAAGTACATATTTCATTAGATGAGATATATGATTTTTGAATATATATAAAAAATGTGTTCTGTGTTTTAGATGTAAAATTGACTATGTGTAACATTTTCCTTAATATATACTACTTTATCATCTTATTAAAACACAGTGTAAATATTGGGTTAGGAAATGTAAAAAGTTGAAATCAGCTCTCTGAATTGATCAAAATAATCAATGTTGGAAAGTTAATCTAGTCTTCATTTCATAAAATCTGTTTTGTTGTCTTTTACAATGTAAAATCTAAAAGCAAAAAATTGAAATTCAAAAATACTTATTTGAAACTGATTACCTAATTTCTGATTTTATAAAATTGAAATATTATTATTTTTAAAAAATTGGTCTGCTTCTCAGGATATCATCTAACATTTAATTTCTATCCCCTTTATATCATCCAGTCACCCCTTTTTTATGTTTCATTCATCAGTTATATTTAAAAACATCAAAACAATATCTTGTACTGCAGTGTTCGTATTGCATTAAAAACGATCAAATAATGGAAAGACAAGGATTTCCTCATTTGCTGCTCCAAATCTGGTTCAAATAAAAAACAAAAGAGACCAACAACTCCATCATTATCTTTTACTGTAAGTATATATACAGTCTCTTTGCAGACGAATTCATGTCGACATGATCTTTGAGTTTCTATCATCTTTATATTGTTATTTCACTTCTTATTCTGATCAATTTTGACTGAAGTACACACACATGAACAACATATTTAGCCAAATTTAATATTGGTGCATGCACATGATGCCATGTGGAATTCAATGAGCTGATACCATGCCTCATGCCCATGATGAATTTAGGTTAGGGTTAATTAGGAAGTTTGTTTTAAAAACTGAATCATTCATTGAACTGGGAAGATGATTAAATAAAATGTCACTTGTTCATGTTAATCAGAATTGAATCATGATACCTTCATGATATAATAAATATACAAATCATTAGCTAATATTAATAATAACAAGAAACATGAAAAAAATTATAAAAATATCTCCATAAAATGTCTAATAAATTTTCTACCACTCTTGGAAAATGACAAGAGCTTTTTTTTTTGTTATAGTTTAAGAACTGACTGATTCAAACAACTTGTAGTCAATTCTAACCCGTATTAGGTTTTGAGGGTTAATCAGATCAGAAGGCAGATTGATTGGACCGGTGGATTTGGTTTGGTTTATTTTTTAAAAGCAATGGTTAGGAGATTTATTAATTGTGAATGATTCGTTCATGAAACCTAATTTTATATATGGAATCCATGACTGAGAATTTGAACATTGATAATTTAAAAATTGAGACCATTAGAAGATTTAGTAAGGTTTTGTTACATGTCCACTTGTTAGTAGAAAATGAAGACCACAGAAAAAGAAAGGACCCCCCAAAGTGACATAAGCATTACTCACAATCTAGAATGTGGTCCGATGAAGGTTATTATTTTAAGTTTTTTTGAACTTCGAACAATATGTAGTAAATGTGGCCTGATGGGTGCAGTAGACCTTATGGTTTAACAATTATTATACATATTGTTATTATTATTTTTGCATGGGGAGCATATAAAACTATGGAATTCAGGCCAACGGTCACATGGAGGAGTTATGTTGAGTGTGTGAGTTGCTGACAAGCAGTTTTAAAATAACACCATTTTCTTTTGGGGTGGGTACACTGATTCTTTGAGTAATATGTACATGTAATATATTGTATGGTCAGATAACACATTTTCTAAGGAATTTTGACTGCTTCTTAAACAGCAATTAAGATGAGAGGACACAAATAAACTTAGACTAATTAGCTAGGCTGGTAATTAAGTGGCCAGGTCCCATCCTTAGGATTTAAAAATAATTTTACATTTAAAGCAACTTTTAACAAAAAAAAGTTTTCCAAGAAACATTTTTTCATTAATTTTTATGTAAAAATTGATTTTGTTATGCTTGGACCCTCGTTCTCCCAAAAGGGGAGAGTGCAACAAACTCATTAGGTGAGGGGTGGTGCAATTTTAGTTTATTAGTTAATGACAAGATCTTCTTATGTTTGTAGATAGGTTATGCAATCGCCTAAAACTCTAACCTGAATGGAGCTTTAAATTTCAAAAATAAATAAATAAATAATTTACTATGAATTGTTCAGAAATTTGTTTTTGTTTTTACAAAGTCACATTTGAGGGATTCCTTTCAATTTGGCTAACATGATTTTTACTTCAAATCAAACAATAACATAAAGGGTAGGATATTAAGATATCTAACTACCAACGTAGTACTTTTATAAAATATAAATTTAATATTATTTATATAAGATGTTAAAAAAGTTATATATTTCATTATAATGAGTGGTGTAAACTACATGGCTAAATCGGTCCCCTCACATGTTAGAAGGCTCGTTTCCCAATTAATACCATAGCTGAGGCTGAATTATATAAGTTGGTTGGGTTATATGAGATGTGAATTGGAACCACCTATTCTCACACCTCTCTAATTAAGCCTGAATACCTAACCTATATATACATACTCAGTGACCTCTGCAGCTACACCCCCCCAACCACCTGCATTGACCATTGACCGACACGTGTAAAGGACTTGCGGTGCCACTGACCGGGGAACAAAAGGCCGTTCATTCGCCGAAAGGCACGTGTGACTAAAGTTTAATCAGTCCACGTGGAAGAGAGTGGGACCCACAAACGGTGCGCATGTACATGTGACTTCTCTTACTTGGCATCTTCAATAAAAGGTACGTAATTTTAGCTTTTCGATTATATAAGCTATATAAGTTGTTTTAGAATAAATAATTATTTTAATATAAATAAAAAAATTTTTTTTTTATTTGATTATATTTTAAATTTTTAGTTGCGTAACATTGATTTTTTTTTTTTTTATCGTGAGTAAAAAAAAGTAGATAAAGAATTATAAAAATTAAAAATGATTTATTTGAGTTGATGATAGATTATTTAACACATGAAACTTAATTATTGTACTGGTGAAATACATTGGGTGAAAGGAAACCTAAAATATTAATATCCGCTTATTTTCACTTATTCCAGCATAGCATTAATCATTTATTCCTTACAAATAAACAAATTTTTCACACTTATTTCACTACCCAAACAAGGATGACTTGCAAAGTATATTTTTTTCATATAAAGGTTTATGATTAAAAATGGAACGGGGTAGCCTACATCTAGCTTCACATATAGTTTTATTTCACTAATGAATGTATTATTTATATGCAAGTAAATAAATATACATAATTTATTAGAACACATATTTCATTTTTATGAAGGTACATATTAAAATACATCAAATAAATATACACAGTCTGCTAATCTTTCTTTTCTAAAAAAACAAAAACAACTTTAAACTAGGTGAAAAGAAGCTAAAAAAAAAAAACAAAATGTTTAAACGAAATACAACATAGACGTCTCACAAATATACATTTTTAGAAAATCAAAATATATGAGAACTACACATTTTGGACTACACATCATACTATCTCCAACATTATCAACTTGTGAATCATGTGACAATCATACAAACACTTCGATCTTCTTCTCTACTTATGAATTATTCAAAATCATATAGTAAGGTTTTCAGTTACTCTCTATATCTAATTAAAGTAAACATGAATACAAATAAGAAACTTATGCATCTTCATTGATTTATCAAATTCTAATTTCCATACTTGGTTTAAAAATATGACTCCATTTTAGTGGATATGTATCTAGAGATCCTATATATCCTTTAGACCCTTTTTGGTCTATATCATTATTTGAGATGAATTTTCTTTCCCACTGTTCAGTATTTGGTTGCTTATGAAAAGTTCTATGTAAATTTAATTTTAAAAAAAAGTAATTAAACACTCTTATATCACAATTGTAAAAGTGCGCAACAATGATACAACACAATATTTAATAAATAAAACAAAATAAACTGAATAAAATAAATAACTAAACACAAAATGAGAATAATCATCCTGAATAATTTATATATTTTAGTATTTAAATTATTAAAATCAATAGCATAATGATGACATAATTATTTTTTTTATCATGTTATTAATTGATGAAACATAATGGATACATAGAAGATAAAATCCGTCTTGATTGAATAAGTCCACAATAGACATTAAAAAAACAATCAAGGTTATCATGATCCCATCAATTGTTGATAATTCTGACTTCACTTTTATTAAAATACATACATTTTATAATGATATCATTCAATTCATTGGAGTATATAATTCATATTTTATAAAAATACATATCTCATTAAATAAGATATATTATTTTATTTTATTTTATTTTTAAAAAAAGGTTGACATTTCTATCAGCACTTATGTTTCAAAATAAAGATTTTATGTTTGAAAATAAAGGTTCCAAGTCTGAATGACGAATAAAAGGAGAAGAGTTATTGTAAAATAGTAAAACAACATAAATGAATGGGCCACATGAGATGGAAAATGGCGAGTCCGTAGATGAGTTACCGACAAACCCCCCCCCCCCCCCAACCATCAATCAGTAATTGCAAGCTAATAGGAGGACAACGAGATATATGATTTAAAAAAAAATAAAAACATAGACGGACTAAGTTTGAAATTAGAAAAACAACTAAGTGTAACATTTTTCTTTCACCCATGAGATCATTACTGTTCTAATAACTCAATATATAAAATCTTAATAGAATGTAAAATCAAATATATAATATCTAAAAATAAATAAAAATATATGCAATCAATTCATTCGAACATATACAATAAAATTTTGCATATGTATATTTTAAAAAAATTCTAAACATCTGACCGGTGGAATGGATGATAGGTGTAATATATTTTTTTTAATAAATATTCTTGTGTGTTGTGATATCTTTTTGGTAAAAGTAAAAGTAAATTGAAAAAGAGGAGGAAGAAAAAGGGGTGGTGAAAAGAATACATCCTCTTGTATAAAGTCCCCACAAGGAGTATTATTTTAATTTGGAAAATATTATAAAGAAGGACAGAGATCCAGAAGCCACATGTGTGACACTGACTTCCAGAACAGAGGGTGTGCTTCACAGTCCCAGACGAGCTTCTCATGTGTCTAGTGATTCCCACTATTGACCAATTTATAAGTCCAAAACAGCATTCACAATCACACAGATCCACCCCAATTATGAAAACCCTGCCAAGCAATCACAACTAGATTTGTCTCCACATTTAGCAGATAATTTTGCAGTTTATCTTTCTTTTAATTTTTTTTTAAAATATATATTTGAATGAATTTAATATATATATTTTATTTAATATGATATATTAATTTATCTGATTTTGAGGAACGTGGGATTATTGAAAAATTACATAAACAAATGAATGAATCAACTCTTTTTTATATCGATCTTCCATTGCTGGGAGATGTGATTTAATACTAATGATATTTATTTCTGGTCGTCACTATAAAAGTTTGACATAAGTTTAAAATTGTTATAAAATTTTATATGTTTTACATATGAGGTGACAAACTCCAACCCTAAATTGATACAATTGTGGCATAGTCAGATATATAAAACACATTTATAGTAAATGTTGTGATCGAGAAAAATATATAATCGTTGGAATCAATTCTACACATATCTTTTTATATTTTTCTATCTAATATATGACAGTCTAATGTATATGAAAAAAGTGGAGACTACATAAAACAAGAAGATTGAATATATTAAACACTCCTTTCTTATGGACAATGATATGTCCAACAACAATTGTAACTCTATTAGAAGTCTACATCGTTTTTTTTTTTTAAATTATAGTACTCTTCCATTAAAATACATGTTTTATATAAAATAAAATACATATTGAGATACAATAATATATTTTTTTCATCTTAAAAACATATATAGTGTATGGGGCTGCAGATCAATGAAACTGAAAAACAGCCTTGACTACTTGCAAACTCTAACCCTAGATTGGTCCAACCACAGCATAATTGGTAACCACATTTGTACTGTATGGTATAACCTAACAAAAATGATGAAATTGAATGTGTATCTTTTTAGGTACTCTTTTAATAAAACACAATACACAAAGAGTACTGCATGAATGATATATTTTTAAAATATTGCTCATGCAAGTACTTGCAAACTCCCCAACCCCAAAACAGCCCACACAGCTGTTGCACCGCTGGTAAACACATTGGTAGTGAAATATATAGTGTCTCAGAAAACATTGGGTCCATGCAACAAGGACTGGAACACAGTCTCAAAAAGATTCTCTCTTTTTTAAATTGAAAAAAAATTCAAATAAACCCTTTAAACCTCTTGAGATCCATATATGATATAACCCCCTTGTCTTTTCAAAGTCTATATAACCCTTTCAAAACATCTATAAAAATCCAAATAATTAAAACTTTTGTTGATATATTAAGAATATTATGTGAATATTTTGTTTGATTAACCATAGTTAAAAGCTCAGTATATCAAAAATCTCTTATAATATATAAAAAAAATACAGAAAACTTTTTATAAATGACAATTTTATCTTTTCGAATGGATTTTGAAACCCTGTCTAGTTACGGAAAATCATTTTTATAAATGATTTTTTATATTTTTAATAAGGTGTCTTTTGTATGCTGTATTTTTAGTTATGATTAATTAAATAAAATATTTCTCATATTTTTATAAAATTTGAATTTATATATATGTTTTTAGAGGATTATATGGATTTAAGAGAGTTTATTGGGTTTAATATGGATTTTGTACTTTTTACAATTTTTACTTGTTTTTCTGTTTTTTTTTTAATAAAAACCCAAACTTTCACTTGCTTAACATAACTGAGATTACCATCTCTCAAAACCTTTTTCTCCCAAACTTGTTTTTTTTCTTTTCTTTAAAAAAAAAAAGTTGGTGCGATTTCTGAGGCAGGTCTCCCCACCCCATGTGAAACCACTATAAATACCCCAGACCCTACATTCAAAAATACGCAGATCCAGAAACCCTTCAAAACCACCAAATCAGACCGACCCAATTGGGGAAAACCTTCAAAAACCCCAAATCAGAGGTACCCAAATCGAGAAAACCATCTGAATCGGCCATGGAAGTGGTGGCTCCGGTTCGGATTTGCATTGACGACAAGTGGAGACTCTCGAAGAAGGGAAGCCGGAGAGAAGCGGCAGCGGCGGCCCTTCCAAGGTCGCTCTCGACCCCCTCTTCCACCTTCGGCCGGAGCAACAGCTGCTCCTCCGGCTCCGCTGCGGCTGCGGCGGCGACGGGGGAGAAAAGGAGGAAGAAGGGCGAGAGGTGCGCGTTCACGCGGCGGTGCGCGGGACTGGTGAAGGAACAGAGGGCGAGGTTCTACATCGTGAGGCGGTGCGTGACCATGCTCATCTGCTGGCGCGAATACCGAGACTGCTGATGAGGAGGAGGCTCCGCCTCGGAAATCGCGCTCCTTTTTTTTTATCTCCCTTTCTGGGTGATGGGTTCCGTGTCGCCGTCCGAGAAAGAAAGTCACAATTTTTTTGTTTTTTTTTTATGTACAGAAAGAATTAGATTTTGGGTTTCTGTCTTTACAAAGACAGATTTGTAACCAATTTTTACTCTGAAATCGTATTAAATATTCAAAATCCAATTCAAATGGTAGTTTTTTCAGCATCCGATATATATATATATATATAAAAATCTATTTTTTTTTAGCTTTTGTGATAAAACTTCAGAGAGAGGGCTGAAGCAGATGAAATTTTGAATTTTTTATTTATTTATTATTATCAGTAGAGATTGAATTATTTGTTTATTGTATGGTAAATTTTAAATGGTTTGAGGTGGTGGAATCAACGTGGATGGGGTCCACCTTTTGGAATCAACGTCATTATTATTCATGTTGTTTGTCTTCCCATGATTTGATATCTTCACTCCTTCCACCCCAATAATTCATATATCGGTTCCACTCACTCATCTTCAAATGAAATCATGAGTGTACAATGTATGTATTCTTATAAAGTTATATATATATATATAACAATATAAAATTATACTTATAAAGTTTGTTTCTGTCATGTATTTTATTTTTTATAAAAATAAATAATTTAATATAATTTTAAACACGGGAGATCTAAAAAAGCGTAATCACATGAATTACTAAATGGTTGAGTAAATTTGTTATCCCTTCATAATTTGGGTGCATTAATGATATAGGAAGCTGATATACTCAATCTTTCTTGTTATCATCTTCAATATATAAAAACTTGTAATAAAATATATTTTAATAGAAAAACGTTATATCTATCTCAATCGTTTTTAAGAATATACTAATTTATAAATAAAAAAAATTCATTAGTGTATGACTTTCAAATAAATGCACATCACTTAGAGGGTCAAAAGTGAAACAGAAAAAGGGCGTGTCAAAGGTCTATTAGGCTATTATAGTGATATTGAATTTGAAAATTCTAAAGTTTAATACAAAAAATTATATGAATCTTCATTTTTCAATCTTACATTAAAAAAACCCTAAATGAGAGGATAAATATTATTCTAGTCCTACCCATTTTGGTAGCCACAAGTTATTGTATAACATATAACTAATCTAATATAAATAAAAAATAAATCATTTTTTTATTGTGTTTTTAATTATGCTTATTAGAAAATGTAACAACGAAGTGTTTATATAAATAAGTTATTGATAAAATATAAATAAGATGTGAATATGAATTTATAAAATATGAAAAAATGATTTAACATATAGGTACCTTTGGTTTATAAAAGACTGTCAAATGATTTGATATATAGAATCCTTGTACAGTTGGACTAGTATAATAGATTAAATTTTTTTTTTTAAAGAACGGTCTCCACGATTTGATCTCTTGACCTCATTTACATATAAGGTGTTGTTAACTGACTTTTCTATAGCTCATATTCACATAATAAATTAAGTTAAATGCAATTCTAAGAAACCTAATATTAAAATCAATCTATTCACACTTATACTAACACAGTAGTACGGACATATTCCTCACAAACAAAATAGATTTTTTAAACTTATTCTTCCTGTTACGTCTGATTCCCTACCTGTTACTCTACATCACCCAAAACAAGGTAGTCAGGATCCGAGCGAACCAATCTTTATCAGGTGTGACAATATCAAACCAAGTCTTTTAGCGCTCACTGAAAGAGTCACCTACCCCTGGATTTACGAAACTACCCTTGTAGCCTATCCAAAGTCGAATCCGAAAAGGGGGCAGTTACTGTCGCCCCATCCGTTACTCAGTCCACCCCTTTTTCAAAAAAAAGTGTATTCGTAACAAATCCATCCCACCGCTTCACAACCCATCCCCTTCACATCTAATCCACCCCTACCATTATTCGCATACTCTCCCCTAAAGATCCTCTTGGCCGTTCCCACCACCATGATGTCCCGGCCGGCGAGGATGAAGTTGAGGATGATGTAGCGGAGGGCGGAAGAGGGGAAGAGGTTCATGTTGGCGTTGCGCTTCTTCGTGAAGCGGGAGAGGAGCTCGTTAGAGGGGGTCAGTTTCTGGGCCTTGACGACCTCCGACATGTAGGTGTTGATGACGTTGTGGCTCGTCGAGAGCCTCCACCGCATGCAATCAACTGGGTCTCCAAAATGTGCTCGCCCACGCCTCCACCACCACCATCACTTCCATGGAAGTGAATACATATTGTACATTCACAATGGAAGAGCAGATGCCGCATCATGTGCTTATATTACAAAACAAAACTCTCATTTTTGTTAATCTTTTTCACTCTTTTTAATAGAATGTACCTCATAAAATTGGCTGCCCGATTTCCCAGAGAAAACCACTTGTGAACGGTTACATTTAGAATATCATTCTATCGGTTACATGTTTGGCAAAAAGTCTCAAATAACAGTTTCCATTCTTTGCTTCATCAAAAAAAAAAAAAAATGTTCATTTAGTTGTACATGTCTAACAAAAAGCTCACATCCTTCATCGTCTTGGACTTCTTCCTGCCTCCGGAATCCTCTTTCAAACTTTCAACCACTCGTGGGACACTGATTGCATGAAGTTAAATGCCGTGATCCCTCTAGACTATACTCTGTTTTGGAATGATACGAGACTACACGAGGTTGATATAAGAGAGGGAGGTATTAAAGGAGTTTCAGGTGAGGAGGTTGATGAGGTCCAGAGGCGAGGTCATCAAGCTCGTCGTGGCGGTGGGGACTGTCGGTGCCGGGAGGGTCTTTGGGGGATTATGTGAGGTGTTGTCTGAGTGAGTAAGGATGTGAAGGGGGTGAGATAGGTTTGTTTTAAATGCACCAAAAAAAAAAAAAAAATAAAAAAAAAATGAAAAAGGGTTTGGTTGAGGAACTGATGGGATGGGGTGGTATTAACTGCCCCCGTCAGAAAAGCCGACGACGTGCGGCCAGTCAAAAAGGGTCAAAAAAAGGAAACCCAGTATTTATGTTTTAAAGTACGGACGCTGTAGATTCACATGTCGTGGAGAGAAGTCGCGATCTGGACCGTCGGTTTCCGTGGTCCGCCCTCGCCCGCACGTGTGGCACACCCCAACTACCGGACCGTTCGATGTGACTCGTCCGGAGGGTAGGAATACCCGGAGCGTCCGATCGGTAGGCCCACATTTTGGGGATGATGTCAAGATCGAACGGTTGGGATGGAGTCGAGCGACTGGTCAGTGGTCACGTCGAACCCGACATGGGGGTGGGGCCTACGTGGATGGCCCGTTTGGGTGTTGATGGACGGTCGAGATTGAGGCACGTGGTGGTGACACGTAAGCGGGTGTACTGAGATGCGAACGTCCGACCGGAGTCACGTGATGGTGGGTCAGGTACTTTGGAGGTCTTATGACGATAATGCCCTTGTTTTAAATGTGTCAATATTGTAATTGTAGGGGTATAATTGTATAAACGACATCTGAAAACAGCACGAGAAAAGTGTGTAAAGGATAGGTGCGGCAATGAAGTTATCTAAATTTGTAAAAAAAAAAAATATATATATGAAAAATATCTATGAGTTTTTTCATTTATATTTTATTTTTAAAATGATAATGTTACTATATGATCTTCCATTCCAACTCTAATTACAGTCTACACGTGTTTTAAATTTTTTAAAAATAAAATATCATATTTTTATAAAAAATAAAATATATATTTCAATTAATTGTATTAATATATTTATTATATGACATATTCTATTTATTTGTATTATTATTTATTCTCGTCGAGAATTGTAACGATTAATATTTTTTTCTTTGATAAACAATG
This sequence comes from Acorus gramineus, assembly GCA_030737835.1. Classification (NCBI taxonomy): domain Eukaryota; kingdom Viridiplantae; phylum Streptophyta; class Magnoliopsida; order Acorales; family Acoraceae; genus Acorus; species Acorus gramineus. Next base: position 3,541,505 of record CM060854.1, read on the forward strand.
ATTCATAACTTTCTCAACGGCGGTTTAACCGCCATACGATAACACTTCCGTCCCTCTAATCATCCTGCCGCGATTGACTCAAGCACGGTCATCAGCTCCTCAGATGAGATCTTCTCGTTGTCGTCCATGCCGAAGACCTCAAACATCCCCTCAACTGTCCTTGTCGTTGTCATGGCAGGGTCGGAGGAGGCATGAGAGTCGATGGAGGTGGAATTAGTGTCACGACCAAATAAAAAATAATTTGACATGTGACTTAAGATAATTTTTAAAACAATTTTTTAAAATTAAATGTATTAAAACTTTAGTTCACTGAACCTCTTGTAAATAGATAAGATATGCTAAAATAAACTTAACTTTTAGTCTAACAAATATAATTTTATTTGAAAAGTACAATATATATATATATATATACCAATTAAGGATGAAAGATAATGTTAGAAATAAGATGGATTAGAAAATCATATTCCACGTTGAACACGCAAAAGTTTTGGTTGGACCTTTCATTATTGGACTGCTATGGTGGGGGCATAAAGTTTGTACAACATGTATTAAGTGTCACCACCTTCCAATATTGGACTGTTATAGTGGGGACACAAAGTTTGTACAACATGTATTAAGTGCCACCATCAATAATTTGATTGAAATTTAGATAAGGCATTGCTTATAATTGGAAAAGGTTTGACATAGTCAAGGTGGATGTTTTCAATTGGTGGGGGGGCCATTCATGGTGATTGCAAAAGTGGGCTATAAGTCAGTCAGATGAGATAACCAAATAATTTAGTCAATCGAGAGGTTACAATATGCAAGACCTATATGAGTGACAAGGTCCATCATGGTTTTAAAACATATGGTCAAGTGATAAGAGACATCTATTACTTGTGGACTCACCTGGTTTGATATCGAGGTGAAAAAAATATTTAATCATTTGAGTTGATTTCTGGTCCATATAATTTCAAATAGTAATTTATCACTGTATGTACGAGACTGTGTTTGATCTTTGTATTAGACAAAAAGTCCCTTGATCCGACGGCCCAATATTACCCAAAAAAAAAAGAAAAAAGGTACGCCTCCCATAAAACAATATATTGGCCTAGTTCTTGTGAGTGGGCTTTTGGTCCACAGTCTATTTTAGGCCTGTGTTGATCCTACTTTTTTTCTATTGCAAAGTGATCTGTTAAGCTTTTGTAACACATTAAGACCCTTGTAAAAAAAAAAAAAAAAAAAAAATTTGAGTCAACAAGGAGTGAAAAGTGTACAAGATATTTTGATGTAAAGTGAGCCTAAATTTAAGTTCAATGGGTGATTTTAAGATATATATTTGTGTTATTAGAACATTATGTAAAAATAGTTTAGATTTTCCATTATTTAGGATTTAATCTTTTGAATCCATAAATAAAGTATTTTACCTCTTATCATATCACACAATGAGTATCTCAACAAATTTCTTTATCTTTCTATCACAACCGCATTCCTATGCTCTGAACAACTTCAGAGTTTATTTATTTATTTTTTATTTTTTTGATCAGTGGATCAATTTGATTATTTATAGAATTTAGATTCTGTTTTCCATTCTTATTATATATTGGCAGTTCATTGTGAATGCATCCTTGTTGAATCTGGTGAAGTTTTTTTACACAACTCATGAAGAGAACAACATTTTCTCTTTCAAGATTAGAAAGTGTTATGTGATCAGAGCATGGGATATTGCCTGGAGAAAGATCCATCACTCACCTTGACATAACAGTTGCATCTATTGATTCTTCAAGACTGGGGAGGTAGTGTTCAAATTACAGGAGGAGGAAAACTGATGCAGTTCTTTCTTGATAACCCAGAAATGGAAATGTAAGACATAAACCCAATAAAAAGGTGTTGTAGATTATGAGTTTAAAAAACACACAACAATAGGGGAATAACTAGAATACCTGTATCATTATATTGATATCAAATAAATTACAAGAATCATCCCGTGCTGCTTTTGCGGGTTTTGTTCTTCTGGGAGATAATCCACACCAAATCCTGGGTGCGGGCAATTCGTATGGAATTAGAAGCTATTATTCAGGGCATTCACTATGCGAGACAATGGGGTTTTATTGAGTTATGTGTGTGCTCAGATGCAAGCAATATCATAACCTTACTTCAGGGTGAGTCAATGGCCCTACTCATCTTCAAGGCCGCATCGAGCAAATAAAGAAGTTGGCTTCCAGTAAAAGACCAATTCGTTTTATGAAGGTCCCCCGTGAGACCGTTCGAGGGCCTGAAAGCTTTGGCTCGATTTGCTCGTTCCTGCAGAACATCTGGAGCTTCTGGTCTTCGATTGCCTCCAGTGTGCATAATATTTTGCAGCCATATATTAATAGTTTATATAATGTTGTGCGTTTTGTACAGGAGGAATCTGCCTCCAATGCCTTTTGTAGTACAGGTTCTAACTGATAAGTAATATATATTTTGTGCCTTGCGAGGCCACAAAAAAAAATAAACACAAAAATTACAAGAATCATGTATTATACGATTATTATAAATATTGATTGAGAAACAAAACCAAGGAAAAAGTAGTGAGGAGTGGAAGTTAGAATTGCATGAATGACTAAGGCTCCGTTTGGAAACGAGTTTGAGAGTTAACTTTTTCCCTAAAAACTGCGTTTAAAATTATGAAAAAAGTAGTTTTTGAACATTTTTTTATAAAAATGTCTACAACTTTTAATCGAGTTGCAGTTTTCTTATTCTTTTTAGAAACGGGTTTGAGGAACTCAGCTTCCTGTAAACTCAAAAGTTCCCCAAACCTGTTTTCAAACAGGACTTAAGTGTATCAAAGCCCCTTAATAAAGGAATAATGATAATCTAACTAAGGCCTGTGATAACCTGGGAGGCCCAACCCAAGATGCATGCGCAGATGTATATGAGCTTGGTTCATCTTGGCAAACTAACATAAGGTGACAACTATATACGATAAAAATTTAATATAGGAAATCCAATGCGTGATTTAAGTTTTAAAAGAAAAGACAGGACAGATTAATGCATTTTGATCAACTGGACTTTACAAGCCTACAAGCTCACACAAGGATTACTTGCAAACCAGAGCAAGCCCATGGAAGTGAAATTTTTCTCCCATTCTCTGATCTAGTGCTTCTCTGGTGATTAAGTGATATCACATTCTATATGTGTACATGCATGCTGAACATAAAACCAAACCTCTTGGTTAGTAAGTTGTCTTATTTGTAAAGATTAGTCTGAATGATTCCTCCTACCACTGCTTCTACACTTTTTGTAACCCTCCTGAAAATGTTGGCATACTTTTGGAACTTCAAACCAGGGAACTCAAGAAACAAATTTCTATTACTGCTTCTCCAGAGTCCACAGTGAAATTAACACAATTTTGCATATTATGAAAAATTACAAGTGATTTCAACATAGTTATTTATTACAAAGGCCCAACAACAGGAGTTCATAACAGCTCAGTCGCATACCTTTACATACGTGATACAATCCTTGTTAGAGCATCAGCGTTGAGAAATACTGCTCAAATTCTTGATCGATCGTAGGTCTCCTTGTTCCAAGGCTCTTCTCTGCATATAGAAACACACTGTGTGAGATTTCTCTACTACATCTAAATAGATAGTTTAGCATGTTGAATATGAATGAGAAGTCACACACACAGACACACACAAAAGACGAGATGGGATCTAGTCAAGGTTGGATCTTATCAAGGTTGAGTAGGAGATATTGGCTTGTAACAGTTTTTGCCACAAGTCAGTCTCTGGGTTCCATCCCCACTGAGAAATCAAACTTTAAATTTGATAATCCTAAAAAAGTCTAATAACAAATTTGGATTTCTGGTCATCATGCCTTGATTGAGATTCCATGTTCCAGATGAGAGCACATGTGGATTAGAGTTCACACCATTGGAATATATATCTTCATCACATGCAATCTCCGGTGATATTTCATTCACATGATTCATAATTCGAGGATACAAATAATCATTATATTTTCCGAATCCGGGAATTTGGTCTTCCAACCCTGGAAACTCTGGCTCATCAATCATTTCATCTGCGTACTCGGATATTTCTTTACACTCATGTATCTCATCGTCATCGTCGTTGTCATCATTGTCATTCGGTTTATGGACGCTTCTGCTCTCTAGTGAATAAATAAGATCCTTAAAAGCATTGTTGTTAATTGAAGAAGTCGAAGGCCGGTTAAGGAGATTTTGATTCACGTAGTGATGATGTGTGTTTGTCGTCTGTGTCTGGCTTTCGCCTCCAACATCAAGAGTCATCAAAGTATGATAACCTCCAACAATGCTATTGCTATCTTTGACAGACCCTTCTGGTTGTTCATCAATCTTGTTTTTGATGGGGCCTTCCCCTGTCTCAGAATCTTCAGTTGTTGGAGATTTTTCGCCGAATTTATGCTTTGGAGATGGCAAACCCAATTGTTCGTTCTTTAATTTCCTTTTCTTGTTCAAGCAATTGTTGGTAGAGATTTCTTCACATATATGGAAGCTGGAGAAAGTTAACAAACAGGTTTAATGTTTGCACACAATCTCATAAATTCTATATATATATGAAAAGATGATTTAGGAGGGTGTCAAAATAATTTGCGCTTTATCAATTTCCAAAACTGTTTTTTTTTTTTTTCCATTAAAGCTGCTCTTTTCATAAAGTAATTTTGTTCACTCCTAAACACTTAACAACCAAAATCCCCAAAATCTAACCTTAAAAAACACTAAGAAAAATATTTTTTGCAGAAGCAGAATCAGTTTGACAATTTGTTCCAAACGGGGCCAAAATCAATTGTAATGGACCTACTTCGAGCAATATAATAACAGTCAGATTCAGATACAACATAACCCACAAGAGGATGGGTTGCCCTAATTGAATTCCAGGGTTTTTGATGAAAAATCCACCAGACCCAACAAAGAAGATGAACCCAATTTTGTTGCAATTTGATGCGTCCCTAAACAACCATTGCTACTTCATTCAGCAGTGACTAATCTCTCCAAACATATATTAAAATTTGCAGTGTTTTTAGTTTTCCAAGTACAGCTAAAAAGAAGGCAAATTTTGAAACCAAACCATCTCACCAATTCAACTCAATATCATGGAAACAGACCCGTATCAATCCCATTAACATGAACATATAAATCACTAAAAAAACAATATTTAACAAAATATGGGGGGGCAGACCTGTTGGTCTCAGATGGTGAATCTTCATCTTCAGCCATGAATGAAAATATATTTTTAATTGGGTTTCCTAATATGGGTTCTTATATCTATGGCTTCCACTCCATTTTTTTCTCTTTTTTTGAAGAAGAGTAGATAGAGTGAATGAGTGATGAAAGTCTCTGACAGCTTTTCTTGTGATGTTTATTTTTTAGTGTTTCATTAACTGTACTCGGATTCCACGTGTACGGATCTTGGGAAGGTGAGTAGGATTGGACCACTGATCATGTGACAAATGGTTGAGGATTTGTTGATAGATCCGGTGGGGGAACAGTTGATCGAACGGTTGAGATTGGATGAATGTTTTCGTGTATTTTCAGGTTAAGAAACAGATCAACTTTCCAATCAAAATGGTACATGAGGGAAAATGACAATTTCTTTGGAGAAATTAATTAAAAATATTTTTTAGCTTTTATTTTTTTTATAGTTAGGTACTTTTTGTTAACAATAAATAAATATTTGAACTATTCCTTATAGTCATGGCTCCGCATGGCAGTCTTGAAACAAGGGCACATTTTTTTTTTCTCCTTACACATAATTCAAAAATTATTTTTAATAAAGTAATATTTTTTAAGAGTTTGGAGCCTTCTTGTTAAATATGATGCATCTTGGACAAAACCTATCTACGTGCAATTGCCAGTTTTCATCTAAAAGGTGAGCATTCTGAGGAAAGAAATCTAAAGAAAGCTTGAACAACTTATACAAGGACTAAGGCAGTTAGAGAGAGAGAGAGAGAGAGAGAGAGAGGTGTTGTATTATTGTCGAAAGCACGAAGAACTCGTCAAGAGCTATGCTTGAGGGTAACTAGGGGTCAATCGCCTCGATCATGTTGGACATGCCTAGCATCATCAAACACAGAATCAGCAGAACCAAGAGAAAAGAACAGAACTTTTATCATCCACACTACCATGTCTTCCACTTCCAAGTCCAATGAATCACAAATAAGAGAGCCTCTCTAACATACATGTGAATGAATCACAAATAAGATTCCGTGTTACATAAACTTTAGACAATTCCGTTTTCTTCAAAAGCAATTCATGAGGATCCATTTCAGGATGAAAAAATTATGCAATCCCACAAGATGGTTAAACATGAAAGTTTTTCTGCTCCATATAACAAAAAAGTGGCATCTAATCAGCTTCAGTCCAATGACAAAACTACAGTGTAATAATATAACATTGGGAATTTAGGAGAGAGAAAACAATGACAAGAAAGTTTTTAAAACCTTTTTTTTTTTTTCTGCTTGTATTAAGAGACAATGTTGCTGCAACTTCTTTTTGTATCGTAAGTCATCAACGCCGAGCAGGCCTCACAAGCTGTGAGAGGTTAACCGGAAATGATGCACGCAACCAACACGTCTTGTGAAAAACCATGTTAGCTCTGCGTGATCCTACATGATCGTGGAATACTCCGAACTCTTCAAGGGATTCAATACGATGGTGTCAGAGAGATGACACTTTTCGTTCCTTAAGAAAAATGCAGCTTGGGTGTACCAGAAAACATAGCCATCTGAAATGTCATCTGGGCATTGTGGGAAGGGAAGTGTCATACAAAGTCCGAAACCGAAGGCCGGAACCTATATGGCCTGTCGTGGGGCAAATCCAGCTGAAGATGTTTGGGCCCAATACCTGTAATCGAACCAAAACATACATTACTCTATTAAGGAGAATAAATATTACTGTTGATATTTTCTGCTACCACAAATTATATCCTGGAAACTATTTGTGATTGTAAATACAAGAGTGTTCTGCACTACCACCAAGGGAAAATATTCAGTTATGTTCAAATCTGTTTTATGTTTCCAGATTGCTAACTGTATTCTTTTTAGCTTGAGCCACTTATATGTTGGATGCTCAGGATTTGTTCCAAGACTGTCCTTGCCGATACCATGATAAGTTCATATACATAGACTGTTACAAGCCCAGTACAGTATGCAAAATCAATCAATAAGGTTACGGAGTTTGCATAGAGCCTGTCCAATTTGGTGTGGGAGGCATGAGCCATGTGAGCCTTTTATTTATCTTGTTCTTCCTTTTTTCTTGTCGTGTGTGTGCGAGCACGCGTGGGTGGGTGATGATGCAAGTACTAGGCAAAATAGCAAATTCCACATACCCATAAAATTTTTGAAGTATGTACTTGTTATAATTCCTTGCATAATAGGATGACGAAGTCTGAAATTTCAAGCAACCGGATGACGTATGTTAAACAGCATTTTGATAATCTCTTCTTTTTTCTTTTTTCTTATTCCTTTTCTTTTTTAGAAGAGTGTAGATGCGATCTTATTAATAGAAAGCTCCCGATCAAAAGGAGACAAGGGATATCGGATCACAAAGTGAAAAAAGATTATGAAGGTAAATAATGATAGTTTATAAAAGAACAAGCCCCTCCAAAGCAAACTGAAAAGAAAGAAAAATATTCCCTCTTGCTACTCGAACCAATCACTTCCCATGATAGTGAAAGGAGTCTCCACTCCAAGATCCATACGACCCATGCCCTCACAAGTGATGCAATCACCATCCATGTATTCTCCATGTAAATCCTCATGCTGGAAGAGATATTTCATTATAGGCTATCCATATACTCCAACATACAATTACAGCACGAGGAAGAAACCATTGAAATTTGGCGATATTACTCTGATCACTTCATTTGTGTCTTTTAAGACACTAGGATAACCTTGCTGAAATAAAGGAAGCGTATGTGGGTTGAAAACAGTTAAAACGACTTTTTTTTTTTTTGTATTTTGTATTTTTTTTATTATTGAAAAATGAATCCTACTCACATTTGGCATGGTAGGGTTTGATCCCCTGATCTCTTTTTTGGAGAGAGGGGGTATTAACCAGCTAACCAAAGCTCAATTTGCATTGACTTGATAGTATCAAATAACTTATCTTAGACTTGAAGAGCAATAAGCAATTAACACATCTTGTATGGTGTCCTAGTCCACCAGGGAAGATCCGGAGAGTTCATTTTTGTTTTTTCAGAGAGAGAGAGTAGTTACCCAAGATTATATGATTAATGGAAAACATCCAAAGGAGGACAAAAAAAAAAAAAGACGAGCAGTCTTCCAAAGGAAGAAAAGGGGAAAAACAGTCACAACCTGATGCACACCTATTGTATTTGAAACAGCCCTACGTCAACACTCAGACACAACCCTATTAGAGGATCTACTCCAAATCCTTACATTTTCTACCACACACCCATGCGCTTTCAACATTATTTGGAGATACTGCATTTTTTGACTTGCAGGTTTGACAGTGAAGTTAGAATGGTTCTTTCAATGAGAAATAATTGTCATAGTGTTAATATCTGACATGGAACAAAATTACCAATCTGGCTAAGGTATCACCGGTCAAGTATGATACTAGTCTAGTCATTGTGCCTCAGAAAATAATGGAAATGCAGAAATTTAAAGGAAATTTGAGAAGGTTGTTAATTAGTTTTCTTACCGATACGAGGTTTTCATAAATACCCAGATTATATGGATGTTGATATACATTTCCCACCTTCTCCGCCAGCCACATTGCTCGCACTCCTTCATGATACTGCACAGTCCACCAAACACATGATGATGCACATAATTTGGAGACAGAATAAATAACCCTTGTAAGCTATCAGCAAAGTACACACCTCAATCGTTGTCTTGTTATGAAAAATGAGATAAACATGCCAGCCCAAGAGTATACTTAATGCCAGGGATAAAGGAACGAGCAACACTCCACTTATTATCTGTCAAACTTGGTGATGAGTAATTCACTAGCGAGGCCATAGAACCTATAAAGTTATCTGGGAAGAACTCACATAAGAGGTTTTAAAAGAGCCTTCACTTTGATGTTGATCCTTGTGGACATCATGAGCTGCACTACCCACAAGCAAGACCTGGGAATAAGACCATTAGTACCTGCTCCGGCCCATAATGTCTCTCTAAAGTCAGGCAAAAAATGAAAGGGGGGAAAATATACCAAGGAGTGAATGCATGCTATCACAGCATACAACACAAACACAAAGAAAACCTTGTAATTTGAGTGCCCCACACAGTTATTTATCCATACACAGTGATGATCCTGTGGGAATCAATATGATCAGCATGTCTTAAAAAATTCAAAATGGAGTAGAGACATTATACAAGCATCTGGACATACCATTCTCAACACACACCTTCTGCAAACGCGACAATGATGGGCACGTGGAGGCTTGTAGCGGGAACACTTCTGGCAGTATCTCAAATCACCTCCCTTAAAGAAAAAAATTCTAATTAGACAAGTTTTATCCATAATGTTTCTCTCCATTTAGACAAAAGGACTTTATCAGGTTTCAAATACTAGAGCAACAGCACAGGTCACATGTATGCAATATCTAAATTCAATCAACGTAAGAATATATGTCACACACCTCTGACCCTTCAAGGTTTCAAGCATGTTGGGGGTGGGGGGGTGTCTGAAACTGAATAGAAAATATGGAGGCCCTCTTGGGAGGAATTATGGAATGCATGGGCCAAGAAACTTTTGAAAAGTGAAAACATATGCAGGCATTCCTAAACCATCTATGAGAAGTTATATTTTTCTCTTTCCAGATTCGGAGCTCATTAATAGACGGTTACACAGAATTCATTAAAATGCCTAGAGAGGCATGAACAGAGGTTTGCAAGCAACATTCTGCTGTGAGTAAATGGAGCCGCCACAATCCACAAGAACCCTATTGTGAGAGAGCTCAAACCCAATCTTCTGGATGAGAATGGAGCATTCTAGATCATACTCCCTCCAATTGAGCCATAGTACACAACTAAATGACATAAGAGAATCATGGATTTTTTTATTTTTTTATCAAAGGAAAGGTAAAACAAACTATGGTAGTGAACCAAAAGGCACGAATGCACACTATACACCCACATTAGACTACAAAACACCTAGAACAGAGATGCTTCAAGCAATGAATTTGAAATGTGTTTTCCCCAATCTTTATTGATAAAAGGCAATGAGAGTGCAAAAGGTCATTATGATTCTTCCATACTATAACCATGGCATGAATATCCTAGCAATTATAAAACAACAAAATTATCAACGCCAACAAATAAAAAATCACACAACATGCCACCAAAGAAGTAGCATAAGCAGTAAGCACATCAACACCCACCATGTAATGTACCTAAATTGGTTATAAAAATTCAATCTTTTAACGCATCCAAACAAATTATACACATTTTCATCTATTCCCACAGATTTTAGGAAACCAAGCAACCCAAAACCCTAATTTCCGCACCAAAACGAGATCAAAAAGAGAGGGAAAGGTGAGACCTTTCGCTTGATCTCGTGGAGAGGGCTATTGGGGTCCTCGACGTCGGGGACGAAGGAGGAAGGGACGTGCCCCGGGTCCTTGACGATGGCCATGGCGTACGTCAACACCGACATGACGGCGAGGGCGGTGAAGGCGGCGGCGTTCATGAGGCCGTCCGAGGTCCTGAGACCCATCCATCCGTCGATCACCACGAACACCGTCGCGTAGTAGATGAACCCTATCACCGACAGCACCAGCGCGATCGGAAGCGATACCACGTTCCTCCGCTTCATCGCATCCGATCGCACGTAGGCTCGGATGGAACCGATCTAGGGTCTCTCTCTCTCTCTCTCTCTCTGAGGATCAGCTCAGCTGCTGTGGAGGGGCATTTGGGAATACAAAATGGGTTCTCAGTGTTTGTGTTTCCTGTGGATTTCGCTGAGCGAAACGATGAATTCGTCCATCGTTGTTCAGATGTCGGTGTCGAACGGCTGTGATGCCTTTGTCGTCAGATCAGGACCGTAGAAGGCTTGGACTTCTACGAACATCACCGGTAGAGTTGTTTCCATGTTTTTTAAGAAGAGAATAATAAATACTTTTGAACAAGTTAGGTTCCTTTCCGCTTTTGGGAACACTTAAATAAAATGTTTTTATTTTTTATTAAATAAAAAATTAAAAAGTGTTATCAAACACGTTATAAAAAAGAAAATTTAATTAAAAAGTTACTTACAATTTTTAATATAAAAAACTTCTTTTTTTAAAACCGCAGCAAATGTGTTTTTCATAAATTAAGTCTATTTAATCTATTTTATTCAAAATCTTATTTTTTAAATGTGTTTCCAAACAGACTCTTAAATGTTGTCTCAGTGTCTCCTCCATCTCGTTGAGTCCCCTCCACATGCTCCACTCATGATAACAAAACATTCATTTTTTTAATATATAAATGATATTATTGAATTCATTAGAATATATAAAATGTATAAATATGTAATTTTTATAAAAATAAAAACATGAATTAACTATGTTTTCATTGTAAAATAGATTGAGCATATATTATGCCTTGTCTTACTCTGCTTTGTCGTGTCATGGTAGAAGGGGCCATTGGGCTCGCTCAACACGGTTTATAAAGTTATGTTTACAAGGCAAAGAAGAATGATGTATACTGATTTGGTGATTCTGTTCCGATGAATAATAAGGACCGAGGCTAGAGTTAGACTATGTCCTTAATATTATATTCGTCTCACACTGGTTCTCACGGATCCGACTACAGTTAGGGGTGGCAAACGAGCCAACGAACCGTGCTTTAACATGTTTAAACTCAACTCGTTTATAAAAGAATTGAGTCGAGCTCACAACAAGTTTAAATGAGCCTAGTGTTCTTCTTCGCTTTATGATTTTTAGAGATTGAAAATAGAATTTTAATCTAAATGAGCCAAACTCACAAGCCTAAATGAGATAACTTTTGTATTGATTTAGTGCTCTAATTTTACAAATGAGTTGAGTCAAGCTTCAACTGAATTTTTTATAACACAAACGAATTGAGTTTGAACACAAAATAAAGCTCGATCCAAGTCCCGAGCTTAACCGAGCTTTAAAAATTGTTGAAACTTGACTCATTTGTCTAGTTGAACCTTGAACGAGTTCGAACAAGTTTCAACCGAGCCAACACAGAGCCCGAACGAGTTCCAACTGAGCCAAGCTGAGCCCGAGCGCCTCGATTCGTTTTGCAGTCGTTCTCTGAGGTGTGGAGCATAGAATGAAAGTGAGGCATTTCGAGACTCTCTAGCTCTTCACCCCTTTTTTGCTTGCTTATGCTCGCTCTCATGAAGGAGTCTCCCATACGGTTGGACTCCCAACGATGGCAGCACTTCAAACCGAAGGGACAACAAACTGACTCTGTTTCTCCAACTCCCTCTGACTGGAATGGCTATGATACTTGATTACAAACTCCAAATGAGTGAATGCCTGTTGCAGTGAATGATTGGATGCCTACAAAATGCAGAGACTTGGTGGTATTTATAGAGAAAAAAATATTATTAAAGAGCTTCTTGGAGGAGTTAATTCTTTTGTTCAGTTTTCATTGAAACAGAGTGTTTAAGGCACCCCTTCTTCAAACAAATAACGATTAGATTTTAACTGTTCATCTGACGTGTTGTGTGAAATGCCAAGTGTGCCTCTAAAACATCCAATATGCCCACACGTGCGAGCCAAACTTGCTATGTATAGAAAGGTCAACCACAGTGTGTCCATGAAAATAATTTACTAGAATATAAAGAGTCAATCTTATAAATTCTTAATACTTTTTTTCAACAAGCGATATGGGACTATAACTTTTTCTTCCACAACCACAAACCACTTTTATAATGTTAGTGGAAGAATTTTAGATCCAATTTTTCTCATTTACCTGAAAAATAAATTTGAAAATGTAAATATACCATGTTTATCTCCTCGAACAGAGGAATGCAATCAAGTGTGATTCCACTACTAAAAAAATAGTAGAACTAAAAAAATGGTCCAAACATAAGTTTTTTCAACATATATCACTTAACATGTGTTGTGCCGTGTCGGTTTTTAAAATGTTATGTCTCATACAGTGTTGTGCCGATTTGACTGATTTTATTTGCTCATTTAAAAATCATTTTGCACTCTAATTTATTAAAATATTTGACAACTCAAAAAACATTAAAACCAAACAATATTACACACATGCCTTTTTGACACACCCCATGTCTCCATCCCATTGCCTCCATTCGTGCTCCACGCTATCTTGCCTCAACGATCCCCCACATCTTCCATCGAGATTTGACGTCACATCTCACTCCAACAATTGTCCCTATTCTTATTTAAAAAAAAAAAAAAAAAAAAAACCAATGATATAAAATGTGTCTAAATGTTAGACATTCTCGCATGCAATTTTGTAAAATATGAACATTCTACACGTATTTTAAATTTTTAAATAATAAGATAAACATGCTCTAACATATTATTTCGTAATCAAGTGAAGGGGTTTATTTTTAACATATGTAATTTTTTTTAATTTTTTAAGAGATACGCTTAACTTAATGATCATGAAATTAAGACACCCCACGGTCTCACTGTCCAAATTTCGGACCTGATGTCCCAACGTTCATAACGTACGAATTTCCCACCCTGTCCAGGTGTCAACCATTAATAACTCTTTCAAACCAGTGGCTTTTGTTGTAAATTCCATCAAGTCCAGTGTCAAATCCATCCTCTCCTCCCCCTTCCGTTTCTCCTGCAAATCGAAATTCGAAACCCCCAAATTCGCGTCTCTTTTTTTAGGGTTTCCCCACCAATCGGAGACCTCACTTTCAAATCGGAATCCATGTCGATCAAATTAGGGTTCCACAGATGACTCTCTTCAGCCGTCTCTTCCACAAGAGGCCCCCTTTCGGGCTCCTCGCCTTCTCCGACCGCGTCTACGTCTTCGACTCCTGCTTCTCCACCGACGTCCTCCCCGACTCCGCCTACTCCGCCTATCTCCGCGAGTGCCTCTCCGACCTCCACGAGTCCCTCCCCGACGCCTCCTCACTTCTCGCCATCAACTTCCGCGACGGAGAGACCCACCGAAGGAGCCGATTCTCCGATGTCCTCTCCCGCTTCGACGTCACCGTCGTCGACTACCCGAGGCAGTACGAGGGGTGCCCCCTCCTCCCTCTCCCGATCACCCAGCACTTCCTCCGCCTCGTTGAGAGCTGGCTCTCTTACGGATCCCAGCAAAATGTCGTGCTTTTGCACTGCGAACGAGGCGGGTGGCCCCTCCTGGCTTTCCTTCTCTCGAGCCTTCTGATTTTTCGGAAGATCCACAACGGGGAGCAGCGGACGCTTGAGGCCGTCCATCGTGAGGCGCCGAAGGGGCTACTTCAGCTTTTGTCACCGCTCAACCCGTTCGCTTCGCAGTTGCGGTATTTGCATTATGTCGCGAGGAGGAACATCTCCCCCGAGTGGCCACCCCCTGAGCGGGCGCTCTCTCTAGACTGTTTGATCCTCCGTTCGATCCCTGGTTTTGATTCGTTGAATGGGTGTCGGCCGATCATCCGGGTATTTGGGCGGAATTCTCATGGAAAAGGTGGAGCTTCAGCAAATGTGCTCTTCTCTATGCCCAAAAAGAAGAAGTTTTTGCACCATTATCGGCAAGTGAGGAATGCTTTTGAACTTAAAAGTTGATATTTATTTCATGAGTAGATTTATGTGGGTTTTGAGTTTTTTTTTTTGAATTATGGCAGATGGAGTGCGATGTGATAAAGATTGATATCCAGTGCTTTGTTCAAGGGGATGTGGTCTTGGAGTGCCTTCACGTGGACTTGGATCCAGAGAGGGAGGTTATGATGTTTCGAATAATGTTTAATACGGCATTCATTCGGTCAAATATTCTGATGCTGAACCGTGAGGATTTGGATATACTTTGGGACTCAAAGGAGCGGTTTCCGAAAGGTTTCCGAGCAGAAGTGAGCACCTTCTCTCAGGTTTTAATTGATTTAATTATAAGTTGGAAATTAGAGTAGATGTTCAAATTTGTTGATCATGAATTCAGGTGCTTTTTGGTGAAATTGATAGCATCTCGCCTCCTAAAGCCCCAACTGCGACTTTAAATGGTGAGGAGCATGGTGGGCTGCCCATTGAAGCTTTTTCTAGGGTACAAGAACTGTTCAGTGATGTTAAATGGGTCGACAATAGCGGTGATGTAGCTTTGTGGTTGCTCAAACAGATATCAGCTGATGCTTTGCAAGAGAAGTTTGAGAAGCTGATTTTGAGTGATGTGAAAGAGTTGTCGAGGCTGCAGAGTAAAGTGGGTGCTCAGATTCCACTATCTTCACCTCTTGATTCTGAGGAAGAAAAGGAGGATTACAGAAGTTCTGATTTTGTCACTTCTTCTGATGATGAAACAGTTCCGCCTGTATCTAGTGATACTTCACAAGCAGGGGACCCTCATGATCTCCCTTCGACACAAGATCCTAAATTAATGAATAGTGAGAATCTTCCAATCCAAGCACCACCTCAGCCACTCCTGAATTCAAATAGAGTGACTCCCAGCCCACCCTCGCCTCCTCCACCACCCCCACCTCCTCCAACATTTTCAATTTCAACTCAAGCAGCTCCAACCTCACCCCCTTCGCCACTCCTAAATTCATCTAGAGGGATTCCACCCCCTCCCCCACCCCCACCTCCTCCACCTCATCTGAATTCAACTAGAGCAACTCCAACTTCACTCCCTCCACTGTCCCCACCGCCTCCGTCGATATTGAATTCAACTAGGGGTACTCCAAACCCTCCCCCACCCCCACCTTGTCCACCTATCATAAATTTTACCAGAGCTCCAACCCCACCTCCTCCGCCGCCACCCCCACCTTCGAATTCGTCAAGGACACCTCTATATAATAATTCCTCTGAAAAACCCAATCATCTCCTTCCCGCTCCATCGCAGCCGTCACTTCATACCTCAATTATTTTGAGTAAAAGACCTCCACCACCGCCTCCACCTCCACCCCCACCCGCACCCCACGCTTCATCTAGTGGAACTCCTCCTTCAGTGTCACCTCCACCTCCACCTCCACCGCCACCTCGACTTCCTGCCTCCCCCTCCCCAAGTAAAGTCCCCCTACCACCACCTCCCCCTCCCCCTCCCCCACCTCCTCGTTTGAGCAATGGAAGTACATCAGGTGGAGTTCCAGTGTCTTCGCGGCCTCCCCCACCACCTCCGCCCCCTAATGTACCTGGTAGAGGTTGTGCGCCTCCTCCACCACCACCACCTCCCCCCGCTATATCAAACAGGGGTCCTTCTCTTCCACCGCCACCACCACCACCACCTCCTCCTCCTAGTGTGTCTGGTAGAGGTCCTGTGCCGCCACAACCTCCACCACCTTCCCCCCCTGCATCAAATAGAGGTCCTCCTCCTCCTCCTCCACCTCCACCACCACCTTCTACAAGTTCCAACCAGGGTGGAAGGAAAAATGCACCCCCTCCACCTCCACCACCTCCTGGCCCTAGTCGTGGTGCTCCTCCAACCCCACCTCGACCACCCACAGGTATGCCGCCACCACCACCGCCTCCAGCACCTAAGTCTTCTGGTTTTGTGCCTCCTCCCCCTCCTCCTCGAGGTAACATAGGTGGTCCACCTCAACCTCCTTGGACAAAAGCTTCAAGCACACAACCGCCTCCTCCACCATCTATTGGAAGGGGTAGGGCATTTCCAGGGGCATCAGGGCATAATTCTGGTAGAGGACGTGGAACTGCAGTTGCTAATAGCGCACCTAAGAAAGCTTCATTGAAGCCCTTACATTGGGTGAAGGTGACTCGGGCAATGCAAGGAAGTCTTTGGGCTGAATCTCAAAAACAAGAAGACGAGACAAGGTGTGTGGTCATATAATAAGCTCATAATTTAGTCATAAGACATGTTTTCCGGCCTGGATGGAGGCATTTATACGTGACATTTGGATCAGAATTTGCGGGCAATGACATATCCATTTCTCACTGGGCCTACTCTTGGTCCCTTGTGGGGTGCTTTTTGTACTATTTGATTTAAATCTGCATATAGCTTTGGATGTTGAAGTCATTTCATCCTATATCTTTTCAGTTTTCACTTTGTGTAATTGTGGCAAATAATACAAAAGTGTCGTTCATTCTGTTGTAAAATAGGTAGAATAGTTTACCACTTTGCGTATGTAATAAGTTCCCAAATCTTTAATATCCAGTTATTGAACAGAGTTTAGCATACAAAGTAATTTTACCAGACCTGATTTCCATTTTAGGGGGTCCATGTTCATCAGCACCCAATAGTTCAGTGTAAGATTTGTCATATTTTATTTAGTGATTTGTTGGCAAAGATTTGTGTCACCTTATAACGGTTTCTGAATTGATGAGCCTGCTCACTGAGTTAGACATGGTTTACACTTTACACACATATTATGCATATTATATTACTACTTATGACGTGGTTCTCTCTCTTCTTCCTCTGTTCTGCATCAACTAAACTACTCCTGCTATTTGGTTTGATGAATTTTCCACCGATTTTGTATTATTACTTTATGAAAATTGGGTGTGAAACTCATTATGTTGAAAATCTGTGACAGGGCTCCAGAGATTGATTTGTCAGAACTGGAAAGTTTATTTTCAACTGCAGTGGCATCTGATAGTACTGGAAAAGACAAGGGTGGAGGTCGAAGGGGTTCAAGTATCAGCAAGTCGGAGACAGTGCACTTGGTAGTTGACATTTTCTAATAGTTCCTTTCGGGGGCTTGCATACTAGTGATGATGATGTGGATAAGTATGAATTTCTTTCCTTCTTTCTCAGGTTGATATGCGCAGGGCAAATAATTGTGAAATAATGCTTACAAAAATAAAAATGCCGCTTCCAGATATGATAGTAAGTGGATGTTTCCTTGTCAAGTCTTCCAGCTTATCTTATCATTAACTCTTTGCTTGGTTTTATTATGCCCAGTTTATTCATTGTCAATTTTTTTTTATATAACTATGAGAACCTGTTTATTATCTGAGCTCATGGGCTCTTGAATCATTAACCATTAAGAAAACCAATGAGGTTTTGCATAATTAATTATTTGTCACTGCTATATTACTCAGCAAGAGCTTTTTTGGCTGATGGGTGGTTATCTGCCTGTTTAATGCAGTCTTTAAGTTATATGTTCATCCTGTAAGTATTGGTGTCGATCTGTTCATGTTGATTCTGCATCTCAGTGACAGCTATGAACTGGCAGTTTTTTTAAACTTAAGTAATCCAATTATTTTAATGTTTGAAAATTTCCAATATGATGGATTAAACTCCATCAGTTGATAAGATCAGATTTTTTTTTTTTAAAAGTGTGATATAAAATTCACAGTGAGAAACTAGAGAAACATTATACTCCATTCACTGTATCATCCCTTTTTTGGTTTCCTGCAATTGTGATTGCTTGGGTCTTGAATTGTACCTCACATTATCATCTTATAAAGCATAAATTTTGCAGGGGAGCTGACTTCTGTTTTCTTATTGGTAGTTCATATGTTGTTTTGGTGATGTCACTGTGTAAACGAAATCTAGAATATCAGAAAAACCCCGTAACATCATTTCTTTTATATTAGGTGCTGCTATGCACTGTCCTTTTATGCAGCCCCAGTTACAGTCCCCCTTGCTAATGAGGTATATGTTTTGTTTGATGAAAAACATGATTTTTTGCGTGAGGGGGTACATACAACTCGTTGAAATATGTACTTCAATTTTTTTCCATTAAAGGTACATACTTCATTAGCATGTGAAGTATTGTGAGATTGTAACTGCATGAAATATACACCTTCAGATATTTACATGAAATATACACCTTCAAATTCAAAAAAAGAAAAGAAAAGAAGAAGCTTGTGAGAACCATGAAGGGAACTGCATATGAGAACGTCTCTAACACTATACTTTTGTCTTTCTTTTACTTATGTTTATTTCTATTACTTTTATACTTCTCTACTGTTATGTTCCTTCTGTAATCCCATTACCTCAGCCAATAATAGCACCTCAACTTTAGTGTGTTGTGAAGGGCCTCTTTTTTATAGTGACCCAGTTATCTGTCTTAAGCTTAAGAGAGTGATAAGGATTGGTGCTCATATATGTTTCATCCATACCTTTCTTATTTGCTGTCGTTTTCAATTAATTGTTGTGTCAGTCTTTTCTAGGCTATAGATTCTTTTTTATTTTCATGGAAGTTATATTGAATTTTTTTAAAGTCGTTTCTATTTGTTCCAAAGTTCAGTGCATGATCTAATCATATTGTTATGGTTTTTAGAATGCTGTTTTGGCTTTGGATACCACCGTCTTAGATGTTGATCAAGTGGAGAATCTCATCAAATTCTGTCCTACAAAAGAAGAAATGGAGATGCTGAAGGTATGCTTTTTTTTTTTTTTTGAAGGGTGCTTTTGTTCTCTTCTTGCAGCTCTCTTGGCATATTCTTGTAAAATGACCATATACCGTTTCATTATTTTTTCAGAATTACCCAGGTAGCAGAGAAATGCTTGGGAGGTGTGAACAGGTTTGTATTCCCTGTTAAGTTCAGTGATATCAATATTTATGGATGCCAAGGTTTTTATGTTGTTGAGGATGCAGTTCTTTCTGGAGCTGATGAGGGTTCCTCGAGTAGAATCCAAATTACGAGTGTTCTCTTTCAGAATCACATTTTCTACTCAGGTCTGCCGATTAAACTTCTGCGACCAGGGATGCACATGCTGCTATTTTCTCTTTTAAATCTTATATTTTTCATGGTCTGCAACGGTGTTCAGGTGCTGGAGTTGCGATCCAACTTGAATATAATTAATGATGCATCCAGAGAAGTATGTTTGAGATTTTTATTCTGCTAGTGCAATTCAAATACCAACATCAGTATCATCTCAAGCTTCCTCTTCTATCTTAGGTAAAAAGTTCGCTCAAACTGCGGCAAATAATGCAGACAATTCTTACATTAGGAAACGCGTTAAATCAAGGGACAGCACGAGGTAATTCTGGAAATTACTACTCTGCTACTATATTATCGGTTTGGTGAATAAAGGTCTAGATGCTATCATTATACTCTGTATTCCAATTCACAGGATCCGCTGTAGGATTCAAGTTGGACAGCCTCCTGAAGTTGTCAGACACTCGCGCTAGAAACAGCAAAATGACATTAATGCATTATTTATGCAAGGTAAAAATGGATGTATTAGTACATATTTTTAAATCATCCGAATATCACTCAATCTGCATATATTTTCTGAATAGATGTTAGGTGTTAAATGTCAGTATGCTTGTTATAATCAGTCCACTCTCTTATTTTTCTATATTTTTTTGATCAAGGTAGAAATTTTTTTGCATTAGATAATTGACTTGTTACTGTTTGTAATGTGGCTACTGCACACTTTCCAATAAAGGGTGTGCAACAGCTAAAATATCAATATTTTTTTAATCTGTCTGTATAGGGACACTTTTTCTTTCATTCTTTGTGGTGACTGTACAAAAGGTGGTTACATTGTCATTTTTTTATTGGAATTTATTGCTCAGTGTTTCTTAGCTTTCTGCAATACATCAGTGTGGAAATGTCAAATACAGCAAATATTTGATCTGAGTTTAGGTGAAAGAGAATGAGGATGTAAAGTAGGTATAATAGGAAGCTGTTCTTTTTTTAGGTTGATCTGGAATGACCTTCATTATGATCACACTGGAAGCTGACATTCCTGAAACAATTTTATGAGAACCAATAAATTCTTCAATGTGTTTCTTGCCATTCTTCCCATTCAAGTGCTTTACACACCTTGTTATGCATTTTTCTATGGGGTCATTTCAGTATATCTGCTAAAATGTTGTTCTCTCTCAATGTTGTTCATGTTTTCTTTATCATGAGTTGATTTTGAGTATTTCTGATGACTTGTTTTGTTAAAATAAGTCATATAACCTTTCTATGCATCTTCCTTTTTCACGCCAGTTCATTATTTGTTCGAGTGTGAAACTGTTGTATTATTGGAATATAAAACTCATCTTCTTTGGATTTTTCAGCTCCTGGCTGAGAAAATGCCCGAGTTGCTAGATTTTGATAAAGACCTCATACATGTGGAAGCAGCCTCCAAGGTATGTAGTATTTTATTAGAATTAAACTCTGTTCTTATCATAACAGCCTAATCAGTACTTTAGAGAGCCCAATTGAATTGAAAACCAGTCATTTAATTGATGAAATCTCTAGATTCAACTGAAGTCACTTGCTGAAGAAATGCAAGCAGTGAGCAAGGGTCTTGAAAAGGTTGAGCAAGAACTAACGGCCTCTGAAAATGATGGTGCTATATCCGTAGGTTTTCAGAAGGTAAGAAACAAGTTTTTGGTTGACTTACTTTTCAACTCTTCTTTTAAGAGTCATAATATTTGTTGTGTGTTTATTTATCTATTTTATGGGGAAGAAAGATATCCGTAGGTTTTCAGAAGGTAAGAAACCAGTTTTCAGTTGACTTACTTTTCAACTCTCCTTTTAAGAGTCACTGGTTCATAATGTTTGTCGTGTGTTTATTTATTTATTTTATGGGTAAGAAAGATAGACGAGCTACTATGATTTTATTAATATCATGGTACAAAGTCAAAATTTACAAACTACAAAATAAGCGAAGAGAAAAAACAAGAAATTGTCACACCTGATCTTTGTTTATGGCATGCTTATTCAGTTATTCTGTTTTTCTGCTCTGCTTATTTGTGCAGTAATTTGTCGGATTCTATTGTGTGTTTTTTTTCATGTGCCACCTATGCTTGATGTGTTCTTTTTCAGGCCTTGAAAAGTTTTCTTGATTCTGCTGAGGCCGAAGTAAGGTCGCTCATATCTTTGTATTCGGAAGTGGTATGCTTCTTCACTCTTTTCTCCTTTTCTGGTTGATATCATATGATTCAATTAGGTAATGTTTTCCTACAGGGAAGAAATGCAGATTCTCTTGCTCAGTATTTTGGGGAAGATCCAGCTCGTTGTCCCTTTGAACAAGGTTAGGAGTTTACTTAGTGTTTCCAAATGTAAAGCAAACATGGAAATGTATTTATTTGTGGATGAATGAGCTTTCTTGTCTGTCACATACTGATGCAGTATGAGTACTCTAGAATCACTGTATGCTAGCCTAACTACCAACACAATACTGTAGCATCATGGACCCTAATGATAATCCAAAATTTGCATTTAGAAAAAACTGTTTAGTAAAAACGATATGCTAACGATAATATAAATAGGTATTCGAAAAATAAGTTTCATGTTATGACCTCGTTCAAATCACACTGGATACCTAATAAATTTTTTTGCATATAACAACACCATCATGAGTTCATTACTATGTAATGAAGTAAGACTGAGAGAGATGCTATTAGCATGTCATCCTCTTTTGACCCCTAAAACAGAGCAATAATTCTGGTTGAACTGTTCTATTGTAATATTTCCAACTTTTTTGTACGGTTAAAATGACATAGTCGCCCTGTCTAGGCGGCCGGGCGCCTAGGCGGTTGTTAGGTCACTTCTATAAGTTTATGTTACGCAAATGACATTTTCTCTCTATTATCTATGTAGTAGTCTAGGCGGCCGGGCACCTAGGCGGTTGTTAGGTCACTTCTACAAGTTTATGTTATGTAAATGGCATTTTCTCTTTATTATCTATGTAGTATGTGATTTGTGCACCTGTTAGTTATTATCTGTCATAGTTGCACTTGCATATTTTCTCTTCATGAATATATATGTGTTAGGTCATTTATCTTCCTTATTTTATTGTATTTATTTTGTTTTCACAACATTAGGTATTACACACACACACACACACACACACACGTATGTATTATTTTGTACTGGTCAATTAATCTCTGTCTAGCCGATTAATCCCTAGTCCCCTCTTAATTGCCCAACTAACGCCTAGTGCTTTTTAGAACATAGGTTAAAACCCAGATATGTTGTTTTGAAGGATTTAATTTTCTTAGGTGGTCCTACGATTTCATGTGCACTTTGGGACTATCAATGAATGTATTTAATGTGTGTTGTAATTTTTTTTATTGTTTTCTTCTCCAGTGACGTCGATTTTGATCGTTTTCATCAACATTTTTAAGAAGTCACGCGAGGAGAATGCTAAACAAGCGGAAGCTGAAAAAAAGAAGTTGGAGAAAGAAGCCATGAAAGAAAAGGCTAACTTTTCTGTGAGAAAAGAACTTAATGAGACCATCTAATCAAACGGTTTCATGTGCGTGGAGCAACTTCAGCATTGAATCTGAAGTAAATGGCCCGATATTCATCACTAGCCATCCTATTACGGCCACCAGTAGATGGAATCTTAGCTGTTATGCAAGATCTTCATCTCCACCACAGGTTCTGAGTTGGAGCAAGCCAAAGAATGCACATCTTCTACTGCCTTAACAGTAAGTTTTTTCTCCTGGAATTGTTTTATGGGGATCTCTTTATCCTTCTCAAAGCTAACCTTATTCATATGATCTTTGAATCGAAAAATATGCATTTCTAGCTAGTTTGATTGTAATCTGCTAGTCTCCGACAATATAAATGTTTTTCTTAATCTTGAATATCTTTTGGTCTAAGGTTGGAATAGATCTATGAAATTATTTTGTCTTGTGCTTTTATATGATGCCCATAGTGATTATATACTTGAGAAGGTTTAGCGATTTAGACTTTGTTTTATTTTGCTATAGATCCTCCATTAAAAACCAGTCTGTTTTTTTTTTTTTGAAATGAAACTTAGACCTTTTATAACTTGACGAGACAGTTACAAGGGGTCCAAATATAGAGTTAAGAAGGAAAGAAAAGCGAGCCCGAATACAGTGTTAGGAAGGAAAGGAAAGCGAATATTAAACCTGTCTTTTGAGAACTTTTATTTCCCCAGATCTCTTGTATAATAAAAGTTAGATCAAGGCATGGATCTGTAGTGCCCGCTAATATGTATCATTTTGTTCTGTTAGAAGTGGATATCATCTGAACTCAATTTGTTTCATGTCATCTTATTGTCTTCTTTGCAGGCTTATTATGGAGACAATCTGTATATATTCCACTTCGGTTGAAATATCATCTATTCTTTTCCCCCACTTTACATTGTATACACTAGTTTGGTAATTGTCAAGTATATATGGGTAACTGCTTGTATTTCAGATTAAGAATAATCATTGTCATCTTATTATTTATCATATTCTTATCTGCAATGCTATGTTTGGTTTTCTATTTTATCATGTTCTCGTTTAAGCTCTTCAACCATTCCATGAAATATGTTTCATATGGGAACACATGAAAATCAGTGGGAAAGCCAGATTTGATTTTGCTTAAAAATTGATAAGAGTTATACAGTACATGTTCGTTAAAACTTATATGCAGTAGATTATCGTTTTTAGTTTAAAATAAATAGTTGTTGCATGTTTGCTTAAATTTATTAGAATTTATTTAAGTAAAAAATAGTTTTAAAAAGTCATAATCTCTAAAGTTGAGAAATAGATGCTTTTAAGATTATAGTTTATAAAATACATTAATTTTTTTTTTTTCTTTTGGACACTCATGCCTTTAATCATTTTTACTAGTAATATGCGTATCTATTTTTTTTATTATTACATTAAAAATCGCTAGACCATTTTTCATCTTTTCAATTTTTTTTTACTATTACAAAAAAATATGTTATCAATTTTTTTAATAATTTTATTTATCATTTAATTTATTAAAATTCTAAAATGTAATATTTATAAAAATATTTTAGTGATTTTGAAATATTATTTATGTTAATTTGATTTGATTTTAAATATTTATAAAATTAATTTTATGGGTGAAAATCAACTTATTTTATCAACATAAATAATTTTTTTACTTTTATGGTTTATGAGTGTTTTTGATAATTGTATAGTAAAAAAACTGTTTTACAATTTATTAAACAAATATTCATTATTAGAGCATCTTCAATGGATATGTTAACTAATCAAGATATTCAAGTGTCATGTGAGCATTTTATCCTTTAATTAGATCCTCATTTAATACACTCTCATTTACTTGGTCGTTATTGTTTCAATGGACTAGTTAAATACCTAGTTAAAATAATAGTGGGTTTATTTTTTCACTTATCTAAAATAATATTTTTTTGAATCTTCTGAATGGTGGGGTCCACATTTGACTGACTAAATAATTAGAACAACATTTTTACATGTTTTATAAAAGGGATTTTTAGTTTTAAGTTCTCACAAACCATCATATTTAATGATGATCCCTCCCTTTTTTGTATTTAGGTTTTAGTCTCCCGATTTAAAGGATAATTCATAGATAGGTCTCTCACAGGGATTAAAAAGTAAATTAAATAATTTACGGATAGGTCCCTCTTAGGGATTAAAAAGAAACTATCATTTAAATCTGGGGACTAAAAACTAAATACGAAGAAGGGAGGGATCGATCACTAAATATGATGGTTTGTGGGGACTTAAAACTAAAAATCCCTTTATAAAAATATGGCATTAGCTAACTAGTTAACATGTCCATTGAAGATGCTCTTATTTATTTATTATTTTTAAACAGTTGCAATAAACATGTTTATCACTTATTAAAAAAGTTATAATATATAATTTATAAGTTATGATTTATAATATGTAAATTTAAATGGCAATAAACATGACCACAGTAAAATAATGATGAGCGTTGGAAATGTAAACCTCACTGTCTCAGTTTCCTTGTAAGATTAAACTGATGGTGACACAGGAAATCCACCCTAAAAAAGGAACATTTAAGTACACACACTCATGAAAATAGAAATGCATGGTGCAAGATGCCCTTCGCAAATATAAATATGAACATCAACATAAGGCATACACCCTCAATAAATCCAATGAATACACGAGGGAGATTACATTTAATTGAGTAACATATCATCACTGGGCAAACCAGTGATCACTCAATAATTACAATTACCATTACCAAAAGAACATTTAAATGGCTACTGATGAACAAAAGAATTTCAAAGTCTATCCTATCCAATACACCTCAATCTGTAGTCCCAAAAACAAAGGCACCACATCAAAACCATTGCTTCTCACCAAATGATGAAAAACATGAGCCCCCCACAAACAATGGCAAGAAAACCTACACCCATACTGTAAGACATCTTCTTGCATGCAAGGCTCATAGCAGCATAGGCAAGAGCTCCGCCCGCTATGGCGTCGAACGCAGCCCGAACCCAGTCGGCCTCGGCCTCCCCTCTCAGGGTACCGGAGGCTGTGGCAATGCTGATCGCGAGGCCGACAGGGCTCGAGAGGGCGTAGAGGAGGGAGAACGCGGCGCTCGTAGTGGGTGAGCAATCACCGGGCACTGTGTTTTGCACCGCAAAGCCTGCCGCGGCGGCGGCGAGGAATTGACGTGCGCAGAAGAGGAGGAGGTTCCACCATCCATTCCATTTGGGGCCTGCACATGTTTACACGCATACATCAGTCACTAAAATGCAAGACATAAATACAACAATACTAATCCAATTTGACTTGTAATAAAGTTTGTAATGTTTGACATGCTAATTATCATTTGACTTTCATTTAAGAAACTCATCATCCCATAAAATACTTCTTCAAGTCTGAAAGATTTTATCATTTCATCAAATATAATTAATAAAAGAATCTAATTTAAATATCAAGGAATTGAACATTTCTACTTATCTTTACGATTTTCTTTAATTATGGTATAACTGGAGGCCTTAAAAGGGCTTACATTGAGCCTTCACTCTAAAGTAATATACATGTGAAGTTGAAATCTTCACTTTAAGATTGGAATTCGATCTGAAAATCTAATTTAATCTAACTTGTCACATATTCAAAATTTGTGAACCACTTTAACCATTATACTTGAACCGCACACCAAGATTTCTTGAACTAACTTAAGTGTGATTGTGAGACTACTCAAGATTTCTTTTAATTTTCTTTTCCTTTATTTACCTCGTTAGAAGAGTAGTAAATTTTTCACCTCCACTTAAAAGTGAAGGTGGGGACAAGCAAAGTCTTGTATGTCGGGGGGAAATCATGATCGAGGAGTAGTCATTGTTGTGGATTGTTGATTTTGTTTGTTTTTTTTTTTTTTGTAGACTCCTTCTCTATTCTTCTCTGTTTTGAACATGTCCACTTTGGTTTTGAAATAAAATTAAAACGCATGCCTATCATTTAGTCAAAAAAAAAAGAAAAGAAAAAGAGTCAAGGTGGGGGAAAATGAAAAATTATTTTCTATCATTTCCATGTCACGTGTTCAAGACTATATTCTTTTTACTTTCTTTTATTTTCCATTCAAGATTAAATGATATTGGTATTACGATACAACACACATACACAGACACTTACGAATAATATGAGTGGGGATTATAAATTTGTACCAATAACACCAACGTCTAATGTGCGCGAAACAGATGAGTAATCAAGGGCCAAAACAACGATCACGATGACCATCATCACCTCCAACGACGATTCTATCTTCGCTTTCACTTCCTTTCCATTCTCTCCAATCTCCAGCTCTAAGAACTCTTCTTCCTCCTCCTCCATTTCATTCCCTTCAGTCACCACAAAAAAAATAAAAATAAAAATGCAACCACCATTAATAACCATAGAAAAAATGTTAGAGACAGTCATTCTTGTAGCCATTTCAATTTCTGTAATTCTAATGCAATCTAAGAATATAATTATCTAACAAAAAAATAAATACTATACACAATTTAACTCGGTCATATTTTTTAAGATAGTATGATATATTACTGTAAATGAGGTTGTATTTAATAAATGTCCTTACAAAAAAATTTGAAACACTCCAATGAATGACTTTCTTTCTATTTTTCTAATTTAGTACATATACTAGTCAGCTAATCTGACCTAATTTAAATAATCATGAAAGTTGATTGCAGGAATGACTGAGTGTATCAGAAACTCTACCTGAGCATTTCACCAAGCGACCGATGAGTCGCAGCGCGCCGGCCCCGGCCACCGGGAGGAGAAACCCTAGGAAGGCGAAGGCGTAAGTGAAGAAGAAGGGGAAGAGCCTCTGCGTGGTGGTGGGGGAGAGGGAGAGAAGCGCATCGAACTCGTCGGCGGAGCGGTTGATCATGACGACGAACAACTGGGAGAAGAGACCGGCGGCGAATTGGCCTCCCAACATCACAAGGCGGCCGTGGAGGAGGCGTGGAGAGAGACCCAAAACGAAGGTGATGAGTGAGACCATGGAGAGGCAGCACGCGTGGACTTGGAGGATGGAGAGAAGGGAAGGTGGGGTTGTCATGGTTGGAGGGAGGGAGGTCCGATGGAGGTGGTGGTGGTGGTGGTGGACTTGTTGTAGGTTTTGAGTTTGTGTTTATTTATTTATTTGTTGCATGCACGTTTTGGTTGGCTTTGTTTACAAGGGAGATTGTTAGTTGGTGACAATGGACTTTAGTAAGGTTTACTAGCTCTTCCCGTTATGTTTAGTTTTCAATTCTCAATGTTTTTTCTTTTGTAAATATGCATATTCATATGATGAATTGCATGTTTTTGTGAAATGTAAAATATATGATTAGATAAACAAATACATATTATTTTTTCAAATATTTTTTTAATTAATCAGAACATGCATACAGTGTCTACTGGTAGTGGGATTGAGTTCATATTGTTTCGTGGAAATCAATTTGAGGTTGTGTTGTGGAAGTCAATGGTTGAAGTTTTCGTAATGGAAGGGACGTGGGTTTTGTTTATGGGAAAAATGCATATAAACATATGCCACTAGATTATATATAAAATTAGATTATTCATAATAAATAACTACATAAAGATAGATAATTTTAATGGTTGAATAAATCAATTTATGTTAAAGCGTTTTTGTTTTTCATGTTGGAAATGTAATCATAAATCTTTTGTTATTTGGTTGATCATGTATAAGTTGTGAATAAATATTTATAAAAATCTAAAAAAATGATTTGACATTTGAGCCATCATTGTACCACCAACATAGAATGAATGAAATAACATAGTTCCATGTGATATATGGAATATCAATAACACATTATTCTCGTTTATTATGGTATGCCAATATCACATTATTCTTCCAATTCAGATAGTTTTCCCCCTATTACACCTTATCTACCGCTATTTCACTTCTATATTACTATTCAAACAGGGGGTTAGTGGTATTGTTGAGTGTATTTAGTTTATTCACCTCTACAGTGTCTATCATTTTACCTAAACATGGGTCTAACTTTAGCATATGTACATTGATAACAAAAAAAATACAAAAACAAACTATACCAAACATATATTTTACATTATTTTCTAGTGCTTGCTTACATTCATAGGGTTGGTTTAACAATGAAATAAAGGATAATTATATGAATAAGTGAATGAGAGAACAACTTATCCTAATTTAATATAAAAATAATCGAAATAAACTGTGGACAATTATTTCAATTTTAAAATAAAAATGATGTTATTTTATTTAATAGAAAGTCTGAGATAACATTTATCCTATTTTTTATTCTAATTTTAATAAATAAACATGAAATTGATAGATTTTTTATCTTTTAAAATTTAAACAACTTATCTTTAAAACCTTAACCGCTTGGGACAATTAAAACATTAATCTCTCTCTACGCATTGATCGATTTTTTCCCCAGAAAACGTGAACTTTTTTTTGCTGTCTATAAAGGTACGAACGTGTTGTCGGGGATGATATGCTCACGCCTACCTTTTATTGTATGAACATTGGGTGAGAGTTACACTCATTTATTTTTTACAATTCTAAATACACTTATACATAACTCCATAGTCTCATTTACTTATACATAATTCATCTTTTATAAAAATAAATATCTAAATAAATTTTATGATGTTTTTTAGAAAGCAAAAAAAATTGATGTAGCTCACTGAAAACTAATGAAAATTAGAAAAAGTATGTGTAAAATTGATAAATCCCCTCATGTTTCTATTTTATTAGATAATCTTTATTTTAGTCCATATAACTAACCAGATGTGTGGTTAACTCCAACCATGCATTGAAAATTATTGTTATGCTCTTTTAAAATTTTTAGAGTCTTTTAAAATTTATTTTCTTGTTCGAAAAAATCGGTATAACTCCCTCAAAACTTATGAATATCGAAAAAAGTCTCTATAGAATTTAAAAATAATCTTAACTCCCTGAAATCTTCTTAAAATCATAAAAAGTCTATGTAATTATGTAAAAAGTACATAGTGATTTATTCAAATTTTATTATATAAATTATAGTTTTATAATTAAGGTGTTATACTTTTTATTACTAGTAATTTTGAGTTGAAAATGTATTATAAAATTTTGATTTAATTTTTAAATTGTTTTATTTGATTTTGTAATAGCGTTGATGAAACTCTAATTTTTTTTTGTTCTGTCTCTGTGATGAGATTGAGAAGATAAAAATGTTAAAAATTGATTCAATTTTGCATATCAAATAAGGTTGGCCAACTATTTTTTTTGACACTTGAGGAAGACATTTTAGAAGATTAGGATGTTGAAAACTGACGGAGGTAATTTTGTCTTACAAAAAGATTAAATCTAATTTTATAAAGTTTATAGGAATTGAATCCAATTTTAGTAAATTTTTTGAGACTTATTTCAATACACTTTTAATTGGGGGACTAAATTTGTTAATCATACATACTTTAAGAGGACATGTGATATTTTTTTTTATTTTAAATAGACTTTTTATGATTTTAAGAAGATTTCAGAGAGTTAAAATGATTTTTCCCTTTAAAAAAATTATTTGGAAGTATGATATGAACTAAATGTAGGAAAATATTAGACTCAAATCATTTTTAATTATCAGCCAAAACTCAGACCAAATGTGATTTTTTTTTTAAATAGTAAATATTATTTTTGAATTGAATGAATCTATTTTTTATAAATGTAAAAAAATAATTAGCTAGGCATATACATATCTAAATACGTATTTTAAACTTTTAAAAAAACTGAGTGAATGTAACATTTTCATTTTGTCGTATATAAAAGAGCCCGACCACGACCAGCCACGGACGATACGGGTCCTGTCCGCATAAATACCGATCGCTGGGCCGGATCCCCATGATCCAAGAAGCTATCACACTTGAATATGGGCTTCCTCTGAAGTTGATGACATGACGAGATAGCTTGATCCACAAGTTTTAACGGTATGGACAATGTTACGCTTGGTATATCCTACATGATGAGTGCTTAAACACACTTTCTGATATACCACTTTCACTTAAACACTCATTCTGATATTATACTTTGTTTGCAATTTATACAGTGCCACAGTGTAATATACATTGCGTTACTGTAACGTATATTATATTATGATATTGTTTAAAATTAATTTCTTGTTTTTTAAATAATTAAAAAAATTACATTAATATATCTCAGTGTAACTTCACTTTTTATAAGAGTACTGTAACACACGAAGTAACTTAGTAACTCATATTTTATATTTGGAGAGATTTTACATGCCTTGTTCGTTTATTTCAATCTCATTTATCAAGGGCGTTAATAGATTTTAAAATCTTTTACCCGCAACATATCAAACCACTACTAATTCTATTAAGATTTAAACCCACACAAATCTAGATGCGCACATTGCTTGTAATACAACACTGAATGTAGAATTTGAATGCAAGCAAGGTGTTCATATTTTAGAAAATAATGATGTCTAACCTTGTGTGCAGTCGAGTCCACAGTTTTCAATGATTATTTATGTACTCGTTCATTGAAGTAAATATTATTATGAAAAATTAAGTATATGTATTGAGATATATTAGTTTATTTTTCTTTTAAAAATAAAAAATCAATATTTTTATATTTCAATAGTGTAGTATACACTATGCTATTACAATATATATATTGTAATATTATAGTATATAGATAATTAAAGAACCATTTTTAGACTAGAGAGGGAACTATAAAACTAAGGGTCTGTCTGAAAACAGGTTTGACCAGTGTTTGCAGAAAATTATTTTTTTTAAACCCGTTTTCAAACAAAAAAAAAAAAACTAAAGTCAAAACCTAGAGACATATTCACGTGAAAAAAATGTTCAAACCTGAGTTTTTAAAAAGTCATGGAAAGACAACTTCATATAAAATCATTTTTAAACACAATTTTTGATTAAAATCAATTTTACAATAGTAAACTAAACGCAGCCTAACTGATTATTTCAATGCTGAAATGTTCTATTCAATTGGCCATCGCCATCACCATCAGCCCACTATCAGTACAAGAGACTCGTAGTCGTAAATATGATTTGTTGGTATTAGCGAAGACTATCCCAAAACGTGACGTACCGACATTTGAAATCATAACAACACGAACAAATGAAATAATTATACACTTGTACTACTATGTATCAATGCACACCCCAATTTTTACAACTTCTATTAACCCCAAAAAAACACAAAACAAAACAAAACAAAACAATCCGGTTCTGATAGAGAACACGATAGATTAGAACACGACACCGAGCCGTTTCCCCGCAACGTCGCACCGGACCGGTGCGAACCCGACCCGACCCCCTCTCAAGTCGTACTCGACCCACACGTTCTGCTGGTGGTGGTGCCCGATCACATAAGCCTCCATAGGCACCAAATCCGAGTTCCCAAACGTCATACAATACACCCACTCTGCTCCGCCTCCCCTCATCTCCCCCTCCACCCTATACAACAACCTCTCCCCCGCCACAGCCACCTCCGCCCCCGGAAACATCAACACCACCTCCGGCAACCCCGCTGGAACCCGACCCACACCCGCCGGAACCCTGAAACAGGTATCAAAAGCCCCCTGAAACAGGAACTCTGGTTCACCCAGACTCTTCAAGACCCCCTTTGTTTGCTTCAAGAACTCGACTTTTAGAGCTTCGTAGACCGGGCCGAGGAGGAATGTGAACTGGGTCCCGGAGTCGACCATGGTCTGACCTGCTCCGGTGTGGTCGGGCCGGAGCACCGACTTGGGTAACGGCAAAACGGTCCCGGCGACCCGGATCCCCTGTAACTGGACCGAATAGGCGACCCGGTCGAAGTAGGGGAGGGGGAGGGACATCTGGACGAGTGGGGTGTAATTGAGGGGGAGGAGCCATGGGAGCTCCGCCTCGCCGAGGAGGAGGACCCCCGTGTCGTCGTGGCCCGATATGCAATAAGAGAATTTAGGGGTACCCATTTGGGAGACGAGCGAGAGGGACCCCCTGTTCATGCCGATTAGGCCGGTTGTGGCGGAATCGGCGCCGGTGCTGCTGAAGCTTGAGTCGACGCAGGCGAAGATGGATTTGGAGGGGTGGGTGAGGGAGAGGACGTCGGAGGAGAGGGTGCCCTCGACGGAGGAGCCGTCGGCGTAGGAGAGGTAGACGTGGCAGGAGCCGGAGGAGGAGGAGGCGCAGTTGGGTCGGATGGGGAGGTCGAGGGTTCGGGTCCGGCAGGTTGGGGAGGTGCAGGGGAAGGTGGAGAAGGTGGTGGAGGCGGTGGGGTTGAAAAAGGTGATACCTTTTTGGCAGTTGAGCCAGGAGAGCTCGCTCCCTGTGTCGAGGACCATTGATACGGTTTGGGGGGGTGATCCGACGGTGAGGGAGACGGTTAAGCTCACGTTGTGGTGGAAGAGGAGCTTGTTTGGGAGGGACCGGGCGGGGATGTTTTGGGTTTTGAGAGGGAATATGAAAGGCTTCGCTTTTTGGGGGGTTTTGGGAGTCAATGTGAGAGAAGCAGAGGCTTGGAGGAATAGGAGAAGAAGAAGAGGAAGAAGAAGTGAAGAGAGAGACATTATTGAAGACTCTGTTTTTTTCTTTGTTTGCTCTGTATCACTTTGTTTGAGAGAGTTTTTTTGTCAAGTGAGGGAGAGGTCTTAGGGGGTCTGTAGTTATATATAGGAGTTTGAAAGTGCGAGAGATAAAAGATCCAGTAGTCATGTAGTACTCTGGAAAAAGTTTTCTAATTGGATGCCTTTGATACCCAACAATCATACATTTTTTATTTTTCTATAATTTAATTAATTGTCATCCTTTGCATTCACATTAACATAGAATTTGCATGTATTTTTTATACTTATTACATCTAGAAAATAGTTTAATTATATTTGTTCTTTTATCATATTTTTTTAATATGATTTATGAATGCACACAGTTCACTTAATGAAAGAAATACTTGTTAGTCTTTTACCATGGGGAGTGTTTTAAATTCTGGAGTAGTGTGGAAATATCTGAATGTAGTGATGCTGTTCTCTGTGTTGTCTTGCACTTGGAAATGTTTTTGTGTTTTAATGCATAGGAGGAAGTTTTTAAATTTGGGGGTGGGGTAGAAGTAACTAGTGCAGTTTGGACTTTGGAGGGACAAAAGTGAGGAAGGAAGGGAAGAGTTTTTATTGATCTCGGGAATTGTGTGTGTTTGTGTGTGGGGAGGGGGGGTCATAGAGTTTGAGAGAGGTGTCCTAAAGTGGACCAATGTTTTTGTGGCTGAGGGGGTAGGTTAGAAATCCCCAGTTTTCTCTGATCATGACAAGTGGTCCAAATTTATTTTTTGTTTTTTTTAATTTTTATAAATGTCTAAATGTGAGGGTTTTCTGGGACATTCTTTCATGTGCCACAGTAGTTCACAGTAGTACACATACCACTCATCTATAATCTATATTTCACTAAACATGCATTCATGTATCATTCAAATGATGTCACAAAGAAACATGCATTTACATACTGCCTGTTTAAGCTGAAAATAAAGATTTAATTGATTCATCATATTTGAATATTGCTTATGCGCTACCCCTTTTGAATGTTTTTTTTTTTTTTTAGGTTCTTTTAAAATGAGTGCATCTAGTAGTTAATATATAATTAAAAAAAAAAAAATTCAAACATGTGTGACTGTGTCTAAATTTATAATTTGAGATTTTTACCGTCATTTGAATCTTTCAAAAATGTTACAAAAAAATGAGTCTATTACATGTATCTTTAAAATAAGGGATTTTTATTTTTAAGTCCCTATAAATCATAGAATTTAGTGATCGATCCCTCAATTCTTCATATTTTAGTTTTAGTCTCTAGATTTAAAGGATATGTTCCTTTTTAATC
Source organism: Acorus gramineus (assembly GCA_030737835.1). Classification (NCBI taxonomy): domain Eukaryota; kingdom Viridiplantae; phylum Streptophyta; class Magnoliopsida; order Acorales; family Acoraceae; genus Acorus; species Acorus gramineus. The sequence continues at coordinate 3,576,531 of CM060854.1, forward strand.
CTTGGGAGGGACATATTCCTAAATTATTTGGTTTTGTTTTTAGTCCTTGGGAGGGATTAAAAAGAAACATATTCTTTAAATCTAGGGACTAAAATCAAAATATGAAGAAGTGAGAGATCGATCCCTAAATAGGTATATTTACATGGACTGAAAACTAAAACAAACCTTTAAAATGAATATCTGAGTAGATGTCACAGTTCAAACAATCCAATACATCCAATGATTTGGAATACAGTACCTCCAAAGAACATGAGGAATATAAGCTATATATATATATGATGTCAAAGCGTGGAATGCAAGGGAAAAAATGAAGATATACATGGAGAGATAATGGTTGTTAAGGATGGACCAAAAACAACCTTAGCCACTTGAACGAACTGGTGTGGGTTCTTCTTTTTTGCAGATGCAACCCCACTGTTTCTCAAACCAAAAAAGGATGAAACGGATCTGGGTGTAACGGCGCCCTTTTTCTTTCTTTTGGTGGGTTACATTTTATAATTTCATTTACAATTCATAAATATTTCATTAGTAATTTGCAACTCCGGTGATGAAGTATATTTTTCATTATATTAATTATATTATTCTAAAAATAATAAAAAAAATGTGACTGTGATTGAGTCCAACAGCTTCGGTGTATGAGAATATTTTAAAAGAGATCTATACAAAGATGTTATATAATAATCTAATGGAAAAATTCATATAACCCCCTATAAAATTCCTGAAATCCATATAACCCCTTGACTTTATGAAGTCCACTTCACCCTTTCAAAATATCTTTGTAAATCCAAATAATTCATTGAGTTAAATTTCAGTTGATAGACGAGGAATATTTTGTTTGGTTAACCATGACTGAAAACACAGTATACCAAAAAACCCCTACAATGCGTTAAAAATATGAAAAATTCTTTGTAAATTATTATTTTACTCATCCGAATAGGGTTTTATAATATGTTCATAGGTATAAAATCATTATTTATAGATAAATTTTTCAATTTTTAACATATTGTATGATTTTTTGGAATATTGTGTTTTTCATTAAAGTTAACCAAATGGAATATTCACATAAAATTCTTCATTTGTCAACAAAAGTTTAACTTATGAGCTATTTGGATTTACATAGGTGTTTTCAGGGGGTTACATGGACTTCAAGAAAATTCAGGGAGTTGTGTGGATTTCAGGCAATTTACAGGGGGTTATTTGAATTTTCCCTAATATAATATGCATTAAAATGAACACGTACAGTTTGAGGAAACACGTTTGTGGAGGCCAAATAAAAAAATCAAACTTGTTGGTGAATGGCCAAATAAAAAAATATATATCATGTTCCCCGTTAGGCCATTGAACACCAATATAAATTTAAATTTTTCAAAGAGTACTATATAACATAGTTTCATTTTTATTAAATTTAAAAAGTGCAATCGTATCGAAATTCATTGATGGCCGGAAGAACATTAGTGATTACATTTATTGATATGCCATTACCAATGATCTGTGGTCTTTTCAGGTGGATTAATTTAAACTGAGACTTTCAAAGAACTTTGAACTATGAACATGGCATTGTTAAATGCAGTTCTCACATGCATTGTTGTTAGTTATATTAAAACATATGATTTGTTTTTTGGTTAAACGAATAAATACAATTCTTATATATACTTCATTTTAGGTACATATTTCCTTACATCAAATATACACTTCAAAAAATTGTGTTATATATCCTTATGAATGGTGATGTTACATTTTACAGTTTGACATGTGTTATTGTTTTTGAAATACACACTTAATGCAACAAATATTATACATTGGTAAAAAAATTGGAATACCTGATCAATAATTGTATAAATCTCTTATTTAACAAATATAAAAAATCATGTTCTGAAATAGATAATTCATGAGATAAAATAAAAGGTTTATTTATTTATTTTTAAGTCCCTGTAAACCATAAGATTTAGTGATCGATCATTCACTTCTTCGTATTTTGGTTTTAGTCCCTAGATTTAAAGGATATGTTTCTTTTTAGTCCCTTTCAGAGACTAAACAGAAAACTAAATAATTTATAGATAGGTCTCCTAGGAACTAAAAAGGAACATATTATTTAAATCTGAGGACTAAAATCAAAATACGAAGAAGTGAGAGATCGATCACTAAATCCTATGAGGACTTAAAAATAAAAAATCCAAAATAAAAATGAAGGTTTCACATAAAAATGCATGTCACAATCTTGGACTACTAACAAAATCATGTCATGATGATATGTTAATTACTCAACATATAAAAACATATTAGCCCTTTGAAACCAATTTTTAAAAACATTTTTTTTTTCGTAAATGCTTCAAAGTCCCAACTAGTGTTTTTTTTCATAAAAATTACTCTCAACCCATTTTTTTTTATAAATTTTTTTTATACTTAACAAAATCCAATCTAAAAATTGAAGTTCAGAAATACAAAATGATGACCTCTCTATGGACCACCCCCAAATTGGCTTTTGTTTTAATAAATTATTCAACGTGGATTGGTAGATTGAGCTTTTCCACCTAGCTCTCTCTTTTAACCTGTCTTGTAATGTGACATTTGCTTTTGATTCAATAATCCAACATGAAATTGGTAGACTGAAAATCTGTCTCATAATTAATGTGACATTGCCCAACTTTTACACCAAAGTTTTTGAATGATTGATACAGTTATTAGGTTGTGATGTTTTCAGGTATAAAAGATGACATTGTGAGGGAGGGGAGTTGAGCCATCAATTTTTTTTTTTGGACTTCAATTCATAAATGTTTCAATCAGCTGATGGTTGAATTGCGTGACATTTAAAGTAAATGTCAGCTCAGTTTCATACATCTGAAATATACATCTCCAATAAAATATATGCATAGATAAACATATGATATTTTATTTATTTTTATTTATAAGTTGACCAAATACTTCAATTTTTATGAAAGCATATGGCTAATTATACAAAATTTACATTTTTAGAGAAAAAAAACCCATGAAAACTGCACTGAGGTGATGGGATCCTCTGCAGTATGACTGTAGAGGACTCCTGTGTTATCTATTTAGAATTTAACATAGGCGGTAAACAATAATTGGTTTCACGTGTAACATGTATTATTTTATTTTATTTTTATAAATATCAGATAGAAGGGGGATAATTTCATAAAATGTTTTGTCCACTCATATGGATATCATAGAGATATCAGACTCGCACGTGGGATCCCTAATATTTTTTCTCAAAGTTGTCTCCCGTATGACATGGAACATAAGATAAGAATAATGAAGAATAGATGAAAATAACTAAAAAAAGTTATTTGTTTTGATAGAATAAACCCCGATAGTTATGTTTGGATAAGCTAGAATAAAGCCTGATAACTATTCTAAGGAAATAGTGGAATTACTTATTAAGGCTTATCTATGTCGATGGATAAAAATACCCTTCTATGTCATTTTAAAAAATTTATCTCAGACTCACACAGATTCCAAAAACTGTCACATCTATCAAATCAATCATATATATCTCACACTATTCCCAGGGGTATAATTATCATTTAAAAAATCATAAACTCTTATTTATCCCTTATCAACCATTTATCATCACTTTATCCAAGGTGAACCAAACAACAAAAAAGTCATTTTTACGTTTTCCAATAAAAATAACAAAAAAGACAACCAAACAAAAAGTTGTTTATTTAGTCTGGATTGTTATCTATCCTAGTATAGCTATCAGAGCGAATAACCTAATGTCACACCCTATACAGGGGTTGGGGAACAAATTAATGCTGATGTAATGGAGAAGAACCTTATTCAAGCCTATGGCCTCACACACACCACATAATTGAGAGCATTGAAATTTTTGTACAACAGAGTCAAATTTGATCACCTATGAGTGTGACAATAGATGCATGCAGACTTTGCACTAAAATAATAGAGAAGTTATCAAACTGGGATTAAGTTATACCACTTACCAAATTGGAATCCCACCACCATTGGTTTCCATATGAGAATATATTATATTGGAAAGCCCTATATGTATGAATCCCATTTCCTCCTCTTGGAAAGCCTAAGATTTACCAAAACATGTCGGCTATAGGTACAATTATATTCATTAAAAACTTGAATATAATCTAAAAGGTGTTATATAAATGGAATTCTTTCAATATGGATACGTAATTATGTGTGTCCCACTCTTTGAGAAGCAGATTTAATTTGGATCCAGTCAGCAGGAGATGGACCATGGTTTGTTAATTAGTCTATGTTAGAAAAGCTCATATCCTACCACATTAAGACATTCATTGAGAGGGTGACCACATGAATGATTCACTTTGATTCATAAATGATTCGGTCCAACTTAAGTCTTACATAAACTGAGCTTTTAATGCAAGATCAGTTTTAGTTATATTTAAAGTTGTTCAGTTTGATTTAATACTATATAAAAATTCATTTTATTACCATCTACTTAGTGCAATATACCACTTATGAGTTGTTCAATTATATAAATTGTTCGATATAATAAAAAATTTATTTCCTCTTGAAGAATGTCTTACGTTTCACTTGTCAATCTCTCTGGGATATCCAGTCAAGACTGAAATCAAACAAATAATCATATACACATATATAATGAAATAAACATAACATGAATTAGGTATAAGAGTTTGAAAGCTTGTTTCTTCTCTAGCGGATAAGTCTCACCAAACCAACAATCACATCCACAAAAAAATGTGATGTATACAAAACCCTAAACCATGGTTGATAAAGTGCATTATAGGCTTAGCTTCTATTTATGGTAGAATACTTTATTCATGCAACTTTAAAATAAAAAAAAACAAATAAAACATCCCCACCAACAGACCTGTATAGAACCCCTCTCTTACGCGTTATAAAGTATATATTTCAGCTTCAAAGCAACGAAATGATTTGTTACATGAAATGACACATAAAAATTGCAAAGGAATACCAAACGTAGAACACGACAATTGAGTCAAAATGTTTAGGTCATGATGTGAGGGCAGACTCATCTTTCCTTTCATTCATTTTCTTTCTTTGTTTATGACTTTGTTTGGATGACTTAACAACTTTATGAGATGTGATCCAATCAATTTTTATTATCCTATAATAAAAAATGGTTGAAAATTGATGTATTCAACACTTACTGAAAATTGGTATTTGAGGAAGGATTATGAGGACACAGTTTAAGCACTTTTAATGAAAATAGTGAATGGCATCAATTTAATTAAGATTTAGATGAAAACAATGCAAGCTCATTTTAAATAATTTTGTGACATACATGACACATCCTAATTGACTCATACATAGATTATTTTTATGGTTGTTATTTTGTTTCTTAATAAATATAAGAACAAGAGATATATAGAATAATATATGTATATATATCTTTTAGAATATTTTTTTTTGTTATAGATCTAATAATTTTATCCATGCATGGGCCATCTAAGAAGGCACTAAACTCTAAAAGAAACTTTTAGTTTTATTAAAGAAACCGTGTTGGTATACTCGCATTATTTTTGTGTTCGTATATATAAGAAGTCATTTTTAGGGTCATTTTTTTTATTTCTGTGTTCATTCTTATAACATAGATAATATTCCCTTTAACAGAATCTATCGTAACTTGATTTTCGAAAATGATAAAATTCCTTTTCCAAAGTTTTGAACTCGTGATATACACTGCATTTTATAGTTTTTAGAAGGTTGAAGATGGAAAAAATTTGACTGGTGGGTCTTATCAGCTAGCTGCTACCCACCATGAGCCGATTTGTACATGCTTTATATGTTTATCAATTAATAAAGAAGAATGAAATCAACAGATTCAATGTGAGGATCAGATAAGGATGCTAGTCATCATTCATGTATGATAAAAAGTAGGTCCTCTGCTGCTATTACATATATCATATATCATCACTAATTAATTCATAAGATTATTCTTCTCTCCACGTACGGAGTTGCAAGTCAATTTGTCTGTATCATAAGGTTTGATGTGACGTGGTCTTCAAGCATTTACTGGGTGCCATAAGGCCCATCACCTGTCATTATTGGATGTTGATGTGTGTAATTAAGATAGTATAAATGAAATTTAATGTCATGATATATATTATTCTCCTAACGTTTGTATATGTATTAGGGGGTAAACAATAATTTTCTAGTGTAATAGAGGGACTTTTATGTCTTCTTATCTTATATCTAAATAAAACTTACATTTGATCAAATCAGTAGTTTGTTATTGATCAAATATAATATTAGATTAGAAATTAATATTTACACTAAGAAATTCAATTCCAAGTCTCATTCCCTTGTGTCACTATTAAATGGGACCGGGTTAAATCCAACGCATATGTGGTCATCCAATCATATTATTTTAAAATATATAAAATTAAGAAACATCATAAAAAAGAAAAAAGATGAATTTAATCGAATGTTATACTTTTCAAATTTGATAGAATATTTCAATCGTAATTTTTATCTGGAGATGATATAATCAGACAGTCACGAATGCATTAAACAATTTAATTATTTAATACGTGTTGGATTCATAAGACAATAATGTAAAGATGGCATGTTTTTGTATTTTTAATCACGTGGAACTAAACATAGTTGAACGAGAATATTTTTTTGGTCGTTAACAAATTTTATTATTTTACTTAAAAAGTCATTATGACATTTAATTTCATGAAAATGTTTTGAAATTCCAAAAGCCATCATCTCACAAAAGTTGTTCACACGTGTGGCATGGGGTCAATGGAGACAGCTTCATTGAGTCCAAAAGTTCTTCTCATAGAATTTTATTTTGACCGACGGTCACCAAGATCTCTATCATTGGTGTCCTATCATTGAATATGTTTTTATAAAATTATTTTTTGATCCATCTTTTGGCAGCCCCTTCTGACCTTCTAGACAAGAATAATGAAGATCTACTAGTCATGGTGGTGCTGATTTGTTTTGAAAAAATTGATAAAATAAAAGAATAAATGTAGGAATAAGTATATGAAGAATAACAATTTATTTTGATTAGTATAAGAAATAATCAGATTAAAATGTGATAGAAACAAAAAGTCAAAACCTACTATGTACAGTGGCGGAACCAAGAATTCATTAGGGGGGGGGGGGGGGCGAACTTCAACTACAATCTTTTCAATCATAATGACAAATCATCATTTCTCTTCAATCATAATGACAAATCACCATTTCTCTAGGTATTTCAGTTCCAAGATCTCTCTCCAACATTTAGGCCCAAGTAAATCTTTCTCTCTTTCCGATTAGTTAAATTAAATAATGCTCAAACCCTCTTTAGGTATTTTTTAGATTTTTATATTTTTTCATTCCATTAAAATTTAACATTTTTATTGCTTTTAAACTTTTAAATTATTATAAAATATCATGTATCTAATTTATAATATTTGTAGTTTTTAATAAAATGATATATAAGATTCAAATAAGTTTTTTTATAAATATATATGAAATCCTGCTTTAAAAATTCTCTTAGAGTCCAATTAAAAAATCAATTATGAGGACCGGGCCCTTAATAAACCATACTTTCATTCCAATTCTAGTCTTTTCAGTTTTTCTTTTTTATACCTGAAAAAAGAGACATGGACATGTTTGGAATACTAAAGATTTACATTTGAAAAACAAATATTAAAAACAAGTTTAAGAGATCGATCCACCTGAAGTGGGCTTATTACAAAAAGAACTACTTTTAGCACTTCCATTTCACTTCGCTCCCCCCACCCCCACTAAAATAAAAGCAAGCCGTGAAAATCTTTCCACGTTTGTGTGAACTTATTACAAAAAGAATCACTTCATCATTTCCATTTTACTTCACACACCCTCCCCCCATAAAAAAAAAAAAAAAAAAGCAAGCCATGAAACCTTTCCAACGTGTGTGCTTGCATTAATGACCAGAGCAAAATTATAAAATGACCCTGGTTGGAAAAACAATCCGCATCATCTTTCTTTAGACATTTGAGATAATTTTAAAGATTTACTAAGAGTATTTAAATATTTTGAGTATATATAATAAATTTTTTTAAAAAAAAAACAGAGTTGGGGCACGCCCTTGACTATGTAGTAGTCACGTAGGCAGTATAACATGTTCTAATTTGTGCACTCAATTTTTTTGTGTTTTTTTGTACATAACTTTAAAACTTGTTTATGTATGTCTTTTTATATTTACGTGAGTGTTTTTGATTGGTTCCTTTCAATATTTTTAACACAGATGATCTACTCTCTCATAAAAATAAACAATAAACCTAAAATAAATAATTTAATAATTAACTAAATTTGTTTTTTTAGACAACTGTGGTTAATTTCATTTTTCAAAAAAATTAAAAAATGGATAATATCCGAAATGAGTACCATACCATCATCACCTGAATGACATGTAACAGATGCATGAAATATAGTTTGGAAAAATATTATTATCCGCCACATATTCATGATAAGTACAGGAAAAACAAGTAAAACATCCCCACCAACAAACCTGTATATAATTAAGAGAGAATTGAACCATTCTTTAAGTTCACTTCAAAACAACACAATCATATGTTGCATGCAATGATACAAAAATCCAAAGCAAGAGTACCAAACGTAGAAAAGGACAAAGTGACCCACAATTTTTAGGTCATGATGTGTGAACAATTTTTAGGTCATGATGTGTGAGAATTGAATAGACTCCTCTTTAATTTCTTTCATTTTCTTTCTTTATCTATGACTTGTTGTGAAGTTCCTCAAACGCGTTAGTTAGTTGATATCTCTCTGTCTCGATCTGAACTTGTACATTGTGTGACTTTTATTGTGTTTCTAAGGCTCCACGTTTAGGCTCCACCTCAAGTTTTATACACCTTGATTACTGTCAAAAGTGGTTTATAATTTTCCATTTTTTTCTATAAAAAAAATCAATTAATTTATTGAAATATATATTTTATTATTATAAAAATATGTATCTCAATAGATGAAACATAACAATCAAAACATACGTGTAGAGATGGCGGGCGGGGTTGTAAGCGGTGTTGTGTCAAATATTGTCATCCACATTTAAATAAACTCTTTGAATTCTCTCTCATCATCTTGTTCGAAAGAAAGTTTTAAGAGATCACTAAGGGAAGTACGATTTTACATTTTATATGATGTAAACATTAAACAATCTTGAACATAAACAACATGATATTAGATTGTTTTACTCCTTTTGTGTACTTGAGTCATCATCTTTTGAGTGATGAACATAGAAAAATCACCTAAAAGTCAATTATGAATTATTTGTACTTTTTTAGACTACTAGTTGTATCATATACCTCGCTGGTTAGTTGACTGTACTCAAACTAGCGAGGGATATATTTTATTAAAAAAAATTAATTTTTTTATAAATGAGATCAAACAATTTATTAGAATACACATTTTGTATAAAAACATGTACCTAAAATATATTTTTTCTTAAAAAAAATCAAAACCAGCGTGAACAAGAAATATGAATGAAAATGACATGGATGCATTTAAGATTTTCCTTCCCTCCTTTTTAACTAGTCTTTATAACGTGACATTTGCTTTTGATTTAATAATCCAACGTGATGTTGGTAGATTGAGAATCTGTCTAGCTCGTAATTAACGTGACATTGTCCAACTTTTACACCAAAGTTTTAATTAAGTCATTGATGATTTATTTGGTTGTCTTGTTTTCAGGTAAAAAGATGCATTGCGATTGTGACTTGTGAGGAAGTTGGGCCATCAGTTCTTTTGGGAGCGCTGATACACGCAGCATGTTTTACAGTTCTATACGTTATGATAACGTAGTATATACTGCATCATCATAATATACGAGGTTCTATTATAGCATATGACTCAAGTTTTTTTTAAATTTTTTCACAATGAAAAAAAATACATTAATATATCTCAGTATATACTGCATTTCATATAAAAGCATGCACTTCAAATGATGAATGTATGATTTTTTTTAAAAAAGAAAAACATAATGAACTGCAATTGGGGTTACAATGGGGTTGCGTATATCTTTTTCCTTTTTTTGGAGCTCATAGTTGTTTTTGCTTTTTCGGCGTTGATATAATCGGTCTGTTTTGTAGTGAAGTTTGTAATTTTGAATTAGTCTAATACAAGATATATTTCACACTCTCACTGTATAATCAATTATAATAAATGCAAAAAAAATATATTTATATATTCAATTTGTATAAGTATGTATATTATTTTTATAAAAGAATATACTACGTATATACTTAAAAAAACCCAAAACAAAACTAAAAAATGAAATCAATAGTGTTTTTGTTTTTTCTGAACAAATTTTCTCTCAAATCCAAGATTTCTCGATAAAATAAAGGGGGTAAATCCAAGACTCAGATGGATTTTATTAAAATTTTATTAAAATACATATTTCATCATTTTATAAGATATTTGATAAGATATTTCATCTTGAACATAACTTTAATATGTGCATGAAAAAATCCAAAACTACAATTGAGTCAAAATCTTTATGCCAATGATGTGAGGACAAACTTGTGTTCCTTTCTTTCATTTTCTTTCTTTATTTTTGTGACTTTAGAGAGGGTCATAACATGACAAAATGTTACGAGTCACTCCTTCAAAAATCGTCAGTTGTTGATATGTCTCTATCTCCTACTTGGACTATATGCAATATTTATCTCATGCTATTCTAAAGTTCCATGTTTAGATACACATCTTTCTCACTCTCTGTCTTGTTCGAAATGAGTTTATAAGATCGTATGAAATTAGAAAGCACGAATTAATTATGTTTTTATGGTACAGGAAGTTATTCTGATTGTTTGGTGCATTATCTGAGAACAATTTTATATCTTATTGACACACCATGATCATTTGGATTTTTAACATACTGGACCTAAATAGTCTTATCATATTCATGTTTGCTATTTTGTTTGATGATGAATATAATATTAAAAAAATAATAATGTAGTATCTCTCTCAAAAAATTGTCTAGTTAGTTGGATGAAAGGGATGGAAGAATTTTATCTCATGTTAGTGGGAAGTTTGCCAAATATCTAGAAAAAAAGATTGTAAATACTCTTTAAATATGTTTATTAATTAAGAAAAAGATTGTGATAAATGGTTTTAATATAAGGATGAGATAAGATGCCAGTCATTCATGTTAATCATATATGGCATGAAGAGTGTACTTCTTTTTAATTACATAAAATAAATTAAATCATATAATTATTTTTTTTCCCATGGAATGGCAAGTCAGTTTCTCTGTATCATAAGTTTTGATGTGACAGGGTTTTAAAGCAATGTATTTTAATTGGGTTGCCACAAGATGTCATTATTGGATGTTGATTTGTATTTATAATGATATGTTAGAGGCTTTTAACAATGCATCAATTCCATGGATGTTAGACGTGTGAATTTGAGATTGCATAATGAAATTTGAGGTCATCTTCTGTAGGCCATCTAAGATTCCATTTTAATAAGGAAAAATTTGGTTTCATGGAGGGTTTTTGGCCTCTTGATTCGTGTCATTTTGGGATGGAATTTGATTTCATATGAAATTATCAAAAAAGTGTATAAAATTCAGTGTTTGGTTGGTGATAATCTTGATAGTAATTGTGGACCCCACTTGAATTAAAATCCATTTATGTGGAAAAATAGGGTGGAATCAGATTCTCACCCGTGATTCCCACCTTTGTGATGGTAATCTCAAATTCCACAAGGAATCCTAAATTAGATTACTATTACACCATTTACAAATGAATGAATTAACTATGTATCCCTTCTAAAATAAATAGTCTTTTTTTTTTTTTTCCTACCACCCATATGATGGGTTTATATAGTCATTTTAATTTTTTAATTAAAACATTATGTTATAATTTTTGTATGTGATATGAAAAATCTTAATTGTGTATTATATATTAATTTATATTTTTAAATTTAGTTTTTATTTTTATAGATGGGTTTAAATATTATTATAATTGGCATAATATGTGATGTGTGATGTGGGTTTAGGCCTAAAACAATATCTCTGAATCCTAACTAATAAAATTGGTTATTTATTAGTTTTTAGAGGAGTTCATAATATTCAACTGATTTAGAAAAATTACTATTATTATATATTTAATTATATAATTGGTTATTTTATTTATTTGCATTCATTAAATATTTATAAAAAATTTATTCTTTTTTATTATTGTAATATAGATAAAGAAATAAATTTTACAAGTATATATATAATAGTAAGAGTATTTTAGACATTTACATCAAATTCCTTATCATTTTCCACGTATGAACCAAACACTTAAAAATGATTCTTTGGAGAAATCCACTAGTGAATTAAACAGATGGAATCAGGATTACTGGTAAAATAATTCCTGATAAATTGATTCCCGGTAAAGTAATTTCACCCAAAAAAATGACACGAACCAAACAGAGTCTTTGTGTTTTCTTATCATATCAAAGAGATGGCTTTTATGTCTTCTTATCATATCAAAATAAAACTAATGGCGGATTATTGATTTTAAGTACTGATTTATAAATATAGATAATATAAGTGTTTATAGAAAAATAAAAATATTATTTGTGGTGCTTATAAAAGGGTATTTATGTCCATTTTATGGAAAAAAAAATTTATATTTAATTTATCACTTTTTATAAAATAAAAAAATTGTGAGCGAAATGGTGGTCTTTCAATAATCAATAAGTAAAATATTTTTTAAATGAGCGTTAAATTATTTATTTATTAAAAAAATATTTATTCGTCAATAAGTACTTATAATAAACCCTTAAAACAAACACTCAACAAAGAAATAAGTGTTTATTTTAAGTGATAAATCAAATACCATCGCATATCATTCCTCAATAATATAGTGAGAAGTGTTATAATAATGGGGGAAATTTGATTATTCTGATATGGAAATCAGAATTTCTTTCCTGATTAATGGTCTAAGAGCATCTCTAATGGACATGTTAGTTAATTAAGATGTTAAAGTATAATGTTAGCACTTTATCACTCAACTAGACACTCATTTTATACATTATTATTTAGTTGGTTATTGTTACTCCAATAGACTAACTAAATAACTAGCCAAAATAATAGTGGACCCACCTCTCCACTCACTCAAACATTCCCACCCACCCAAAATAATATTTTTTTGAATTTTTTAAATGGTGAGGCTTCTATTTGGTTGGCTAAAGCACTAGCCACAGTTAACACTTCCCTTAACATATGACAAGCGGGGCCACATTTAGCTTGCCCTTTTAACACTTTCATTAGAACACTATTTTTATATGTTTTCTAAAAATCTGATACTAACTAGTGAGTTAACATATCCATTGGAGATGTTCTAATAGAACATAAAGTTTTGAATGTAACAGGGGCTACCACAAAAGTGGAAGATATTTCACACGTGTGACATGGGCAAATGCCATAGCAATATAGCATGGGCAAATAGGGGCAGCTAAGCAGGGTCAACCTTTATTGGATCCAAGCTGATCCACAAAAACAAAAACAAAAAAAAAACACAATAGACCAACAGTTGTGAAGATCTCTATCATTACCCATAGTTCTAATAATAGCATTTTGGGGTCCGTCTTTGGTCTCTTGAAGATGATGATCATATATTAATTATTTTTTATGACAATTTTTTTTAAAAAAAATATATGAAATTATAGAAGGACTTTGTTGAACTATGCCCATAAATTATAATGCTAATTCAATAATTGTTAAAGCCTTCATTACATGCTTCATGTAATGAAACATATACATCATCATCAATGAGATTATAAGGACTACATATAAAAGGCTGTGTACAATAAAGTACCTCATTGTTGTGTATTGTACAAATAAATTGTTATTCAACAATCTCTCGTATGGTCTTGTTTACCTTTTTATTTTCTTAAATATATATATTCCATCTAATAAAATATTAACATTCATAAAAATATCTATATATTTGTATATGCTCAATAGATCATCATATAAAAAAAAAACTCATACACTTTTTTAGCAAAGTAAACAAGTTGCAAAAGGAAAGGTCTGATGTGCCAGACATTAAATTCATAACTGAAAAATATCTCAAGCTGAATTACACAGTATAAATTATTGTTGGTTTCACTCTCAACCTGGCTTTGTTGTTGCTGCTGTGGGAAATCCAAACACACTTTAAAGAGATCATTTGGCCTCCATTTATTCACTTCTCATCAAAATTTACATATTCATACTTTATCAGCAATCTTCATAATTGCTGTGTATGAGCCTACACAGGCACATACAAATCCCACCATCATAATCACTGAACATGTCACAACCTGTGTTCAAAGAAAACAAAACAACTCATCAGCAGAGATGTTAATTCTCTCTTAATCTTCATATGTGTAGCATCATGCATCCCTGATAAGTCCTGATAGTTTTATTTCATCAGTTATGTTTAGATAATTTAGGATATTGATATTGCTTATGAGAACTCATCCAAATAAATAAATTAACATATCTTTACATTACAAAACAATTTAAAAAAAATCACATGACTACTCAAACGCACATTCTTTTAATGAGAATTACAAAAGAAGCACTGAATGAAAAAAATTACTTATTTAGCATATAAAATCTATTCTAATATAGTTATTAGAGGTGAATAGCTGTATGATTATTCTCAAATGGGACCCTAAGGATGTATTCTGTTCCAGTAGTCCTACTAATGTCCTACAAATCACAAAATAATAATGATACGAGAATTGAATTATCCTATTAATCACATATAAGAAATGATGCAACAGAGAATACAAACATAAATGGTGAAAACAATTTAGGATGGAATCAGTGTGAGAATTTCTCACCTGTGGCAAACTTATGGACCCTCTCATAATGCTGAGATAGCAAGCGCATGGAAATATAAAAGTCTGCCATCAAATTTGGGAATACCAAAAAAATTTGTCAAATAAATCAGTCTTTTGTATATGCTTTCATAATATCATATGCTAATATTGCATTAGAGGCCACATTAGGAACTTACAACTAGCATTGTGAAGAAAGATCCAAGAAATGCCATCACAAAACCTGCACAATCCCAAATGGAAGGAATGCATATATCTTAGATCCAAACAAACCTTTCAATTCATAATCAACAATTAAGAAAAAACAAAACCTTGATGAAATAAGGTTAAGTTTATGCTTCGAACCAATTTTCAAATATAATTATTTTTCATAAAACTTTAAAACTAATTATATAAAAATTAGCATTACAAAAGCAAAAATCAGTTTGACAATTGATTCTAAACAGAGCCTGAGTGAAACAAACTCTTACCAAAGAATGGAACAGTGAGCGCCACTACAAGTGTGGAGATAACCAATGTCATTCTAGGGATTAGCAATAACATAAAATGTGATCTGCCTTGTCTTCGAGGCATGAGTTCTTCGATACCCAAAGCGACCGGAGTCATCATCAAAGCGTATTTAGAGAATGGATTGATAACCTGAAATATAGTGATAAACATTAGAATCACATAAGGCTGTTGCGACGAAAGTTTAGTGTGGCTAATGCACGTACCGTGGTCCAAACAGCGATTTTAGAGGCCATGAATTGATGGGGCAAGTTTAGGGTGAACTGAGAATTCACAAGGGATCCGAACATCAGGAATCCGGTCACAGCTACGCCGGCGTATAGAATTAGACATGTGAAAAAACTGTGCGGATATGATTAATGTTGTTAATGAGGAAATATAGAGGAACATGTATCTATTAAGATTAATAAAAAAAAAAGAACTAGTTAAACAGATGAGATGGATATGTAGATTGAAATTTAGCACCAGTACATGTAGTATTGCATTGTTCCATATTCAACACTGCCATATCATAACACCATTTGAAAGATACATGTCTAAAATCATTTGAAACATAATTTTCCGTGGGACAAACAGGCGGAGATAGCCTTCCCAGCTCGACCGTAAGGTCAGCCACGGGGGGTCCCTCCGATATAAGAAAAAAAAAAAACCATTTGAAAGAGGTGAATTTTCATTGTTATTCCATTTAGGAAGCTCTGTTATTCACTATTCATCAGTGCATTTTGACAGTTTTTTTGTATATATGTAACAAAATTATGGTACAGTTTTATGCATCCATTGTTGAATATAATTACATTAGTTACAAATATGCTTTGTTGCCTGTTAATTATTAGGAAGCCACTTGAAGTTTTCAAAAACTGACATTTTCATAAAAGCTACCCTCAACCAACTATTTCATTTAAATTACTCTCAATCAGTTTTTTTTATAAAAGTTGTTTTGTTGTCTTTAAATGCTTAAAAATTAAAATCTGAATCCAAAGTAAAAAAAAGAAAAAAGATAAAGATAAAGAAAAAAAACCCACCACTATTTGAAACTAATAATTTGAAAATTATTTTTGCAGAAGCAGAATTAGTTTGACAATTTGTTTCAAATTAGGCACACTCAAAATTCCAGTCTTCAAAGCTAAAGTTGTACATCTATCAATATTAAGAGGGTTCAACATGTGTCCTTGTTGCACTTCACAAATCAAGATTTCAGTTTGAAAGAATAATTTTGTACATTCTTTTATAACTTAGACTTGAGAAAATATAAATCACATCAACAGATAATAGAATAAGATGAAGAGTTGCAGCTACCTCACTATCAGTACTACTGGGAATTGCTCTGGCTTCTTCATAGAGGAGTAGATATTTGGAAATAATGTGTGCCCAGAAAAGCAGAAACCATATATTCCGATCGCAACCGGAAAGTTCGCTATCTCTAAAGCAGTCCCCCCCGGATGAAATCCAACTCCGTCCACTGCACCGACCCATAACAAGCATATCGCCACCAGTACTGACACAACCACTCCCCCAGCTGAAAAACAGGGGAGTGGAAGACTGTCAGACATCAAACACATTTGTTTATGCACTTCACACTTCACAGTAAGTGAAACAAACCTGATAGGTATGACAACAAACTAAGGTTCCTAATACAGATGGTTGGAAGTATGACAATGGCTGCTGCGATCGCGAAGACAAGGTGCGTCCCCAAATTGATCCCACCTACGCTTAATTGTGTATGCGGGTAGAGATACGATAAGTTGTCACTTACTAGGGTTATGAATTGTACACAACAAGCCTGCATTGAAGGATGATCCATTGCAATTCAACCCACATTTCAAACAATGCCAATGAAGATGAGGAGAGGTTGTCACTTACATATAGCTCGATGTATAGGGTAACCTGCGTGCAATACGTTTCAACCATTAGTAAAGATTATGGAAAACTATATACATTCATGCAGTCACTTCTGTAGTTCACTTTTTGAAAATTTGCGCATTTCATTAGACAAGTATATACTTTCGAAATTGTTTGTACTTACACTGATTGCCAATCGACCGATCTTCCCGAACGCGGCCTCTGCTATGTCTGGATAAGTACTGAGGCCAGGAGTGTGGTCGAGGCATCTCTTGAGCAGAAACCCTGTGTAGCATGATATGAGACAGAACATGATCAACACCAAGAGACTTAACCACCCTCCATTGCTGATCGCGTAAGGCGTCGAAAGCAGTCCCACCCCACATAGGACATTGATTCCTAATTAAAAAAAAAATTGATCAGGTAAAAATGTTAGGGACAATCTGACATCTAGTCCCTCCTGCAGTCCTCTTAAGCTTCGATTTTTCAAAAGGCATATAAACCAATAAGTTGCATCAATTCACTTATAGGCGAACGAAGTGATAATGAGTTATATACCTTGTTGGACATATATGAAATTGTACTAATAGTGGTATAAAAGGGAATTACCATTGAAGGTTGCTTGGAAGCTAGAGCATTGACGCAATGGCGTCGAATCAAAGGTTGAAAGCCTTCTAGAAGAGTGCCTTGACGAATGTCGTGGCAATCGATGAGTCGAGGTTCTCTCTGTGTCGAAGATTGCTGGAAGGAATGGCTCGGTGAGTGAAGAATGGATGATCTCGGGATGCTGATCCCTCTTGTGCGGAGGCGAGGACCGGAAGGAGCCATTCAGGTGATTCAGATTTGAGCTTGCTAGGAGGCTGGCATCAATGGGGGTGACACTGCATAGCATGTCAATGGACTGCCTGCACATAAACATATGGAGAAGCTAGTGTAAGAGAAATAGCTAATATGGTGATCAGATATCCGCATGTATAGGGTTAGTCATTGGTTTATTTAAGTCTCGAATTCGAACCCTCTGGGTTCACCTAATGCAAATGGGTGTTTTGGTGATTCTATGCATCTAGTTTTTATTTTTCTAATTTAATATTAGGTTACTCGTCACCAAAAACATTCATTGATAGAATGCCTTTATAACATGAAAAATTATAACAACAGAGTTCCCCATAATTAAAATATTGTTTGTCACTATGAATGAAAACATGAATCAAACTTGTATATACTCATTCATGAGTTTGGGTTTCTCATATTATTGAAAAATATCCATATGGTTTGAGAATGATGGACAATTTATAGTTCCACCAATTCTCTTTTCCCTATCCATGGGAGTAAATATTATCTTTATATGAATTTTTCTTTTCTTTTTTTTAAATGAGGTAGAACTTACTGCTAACAATTTTATTATGAAAAATGAAAGTATAAATCTGAAAGAGATGAGAGGAACTGAAAAAGAACAAACAAAAGAAGACGATCGAAAGGGGTTGTTGACCATTCATTTTTTTTTTTTTTTTTTGCTTACATGACTATTTTCATTTTATCAACTTTGATTCGAGACGACACATGTAAAAAATTCTAGCAAATACATTAACTTTAAAACAATATAAATATAAAACAAGATCAAAACCTCATGTACTCATATAAAAAAAAATTAAAATAAGATCAAATAAAAATCTAAGAAGAAAAACAAGGCATGTTTAGGGTTAAAGCGTACGTGCCTGTATGTTTGGGGCCATGACGTCCCATAAAAATCGCCGCCTGTGGTGACCGAGGAGGAGGAGGAGATGCTCGCCGAGGAGGAAATCTCATCGTCATCTGAGCCGTTCAACCCATCACCCGGGAAATCCCCGTCGTCCATCTCCAGGCCCACGTCCCCATGCGGGCCCAGTTCCTCGTCCGCCTCCATCTCCTCTCCTCGGCTCCTCCTCCTCCTCTCTCTCTTTTTGATATTCAAAAGGTGGTGCTTTTTTTGTTATTTTTTTTAGCATTTTTGAACGGCTGAGATTGATTTAGGGTTAAGGGATTGATGTATTTAATTGTTTCCTGATTTGTTGGAAGAAATTGGAGCTGGTTTTATTCTTAATTTATGTATTTTTGAAATTTCAAAACAATTGGCTTTGATATAGTTGACCGGACAGACTAGGCTTTTATATTATTAGGATTTATTTTATTTTAAATTTTTAAATATTATTTTTAAAATTTATCTACTTTTTTTCGTTTATTTATTTTTTATTTATATAGTGTTATAAAATTTATTTTACAGAATCTATTTAGATAAATCTGTAAAAGATAATTTAAAATTATTTAAAAAGTATATCATGTGATAGACATCGGCAACGGGCCAAGCCAAATCAAGGCTCAAGTTTGTTCTTGGACCCAGGCCCGCGGGCCCTTTCTGGGCGGGCCGGGTTTTCAGGCCCGGGTCAAATGATGACCCCTATTGACATGTAATCACAAAAGAAGTTGTTTGAAGCAGTGGACTTTGGTCTGAATCAAGCTTTACAGTTTGGCTTTTCAAAAGATCCATATTGGCTTGGATTTAGAGCTGTTTTTTTGTGTCTTCAACTGACTGCTTCATGAGCATCGCTGGTTAGTTAGACGTTTGAGTCATGTATATTTTGGAGTTCAGATTTCGATAAACTTTTACTTATAAAAATCTATTAAATAAATAAATAAATATAAGTTTTTATTCAAACACAACCAAACACAACTGATAAAAGCGATTTATCACTAGAGTTACAGAGAAGATTGGACAATGACTTCAAATGATTTCTTTGTTGTATTCATCTTCTCTAGGAGCAATGAATCAAGTGACAGCATTTGGCGTGCGAATTGACAAAGGATAAAATCCGCATTGTCTCCCTTGCGCCTGTGCCCATCAAAACATTGCTTTCCCAAAATGTGAGATAAATGGAATCCAATTATGATCTCATCACTCTTTTTTATTGGAACTCATGATAAATATAAATATATGATGAAGGGGGGCTCTTCTATTTATTACAAACATGTTTTTTTATGTGAGTGTAGGCTAAAGCTAAAAATGAGGACTTCTACGACGGAGTGATCAGTCGGACGCCACTCCGGCGATTCGGAGGGCCGGAGGAGATCTCATCCATAGTGATGTTCCTTAGCATGCCGGTCTCCTCTTACATCACCGGTCAGACCATACACGTCAACGGGGGGATCACCGCAAACGGTTTCTTCTAGAGATGGTAGTGGAACTGTCATGATCGGGTACCCGACCTGATTGGGTAGGGTCGAGTTCGAGTTTCGGGGCAGGTTAGACAGATATAGAATAAAACCCGATCCAAACCCAACCGTTGTACAAATAATATTAAGATCAAATATTTTCTTCAAATTATACTCCGACCCAAATGGATGCCATGTTTGATATTTCATTAGTTTTTCTTTATATATTATCTTTTAATGATAATACATGTTATTTGGAATAAATGTTGATGTTTTCTATTTTGTATGTTATATTTTACTTAATGTTTTATTCATATTTAAATTATCACATAAAATTAAATTTTACATAATAACATGCTATAATATTTTTTTTTTCAAACCCATCTTGCCCAAACCCGTTTGGTCAACACGGGTTTAGGCATGTGAATATCAAAATACCAATTTGATATTGATTCCACATAGTACCTTCATTAACATACACTCCACAAATAAATAAACACGACACAAGGGTAGATACAAGTAATTGAATTAAGTAACAACAAAAACAACTTTTAGTGAATGAATAAAACAACACCGTGAAACAAACCAAATCACTACAACATGACTTCCCTGTTTATTTTCTTTTTTTTCTCTTCTTTCAGTACTTCTCCTCCTCCATCTTAACTTTGTGAAGAAGAACTATTTATCAACTTGGCCGAGCTTGCCGAGTCCGTTGCACCGGGGGCAGACAATCTGGGCCTGGTCCTTCCTCGCGGCGTTTGCCCGCAACGTCGCTCCTCCTTGCCTCACGAACCCGGCGCCGTCACATTCTGGGCACCTGCTCAAACAAGTAATTTCGCTACCTAATTAGGATTGTTACAGTAAGTTAAACTCTTGACGACTATTTATAAATATTTATCATATGCTCTGATAACTATCCTAGAGAGGGCTAAAATTATTCATCAATGTTTCTCTATGCTAAATAAAAATGCCATTTTATGTACAAAAAATTTTAAAAAAACATTCATTTTTATTGGATATTAAATATTTTTTGGAATTTTGCATATATACTCCTCACAAAAACTTATATTGTCAAAATACCCCTCTTCAAATTCTAGTATTATCAATATCCCTTAAAAGGGATTAAATTATGCACCTATACCCTTTTGAGGGGTATTTATATATAATATAATTATTTTAAATTTTACAATAATACCTCTCAAAGACATTCATATACAATATAAGCCATTTTGAAGAGGAATTCTGAAAATAGTATTTCAGCAGGGGGTATTTTAACAAAATCACATTATCCCAAGTAGGGCTGCAACTCTAGGCTACAATCAAAACCCAATCCGAAGTTCAAGGTGTTCAACTTTAATCTAACACAATCCGAATTTCAACCCAACGATTCTAATCCAAACCTAACCCATGGAAACCCGAACTATACTGTGGAACCCGATTTTCAAGCCTATTTTTTAACAAACAAAAAAACCCATATTTCATAAATTTTAATCACTCACTAAAACAATTTAAGTCCACCAAAAAAAATTATATTATGATCCAATGATGTAGAATTAGAGTAAATAATCAACCATCAATAGCTCATGACCCATTTAGAATATCATATGAATATCTACTATAGATTAATGTTCGGTCGGGTTGTTTATAATGTCAACACGAACCTAACTTGATTTTATAGATAACTCGAATTTATCTATCTGAACCTGAACCCAGTTTTTAGAACCCAACTTGCATAAAAGTCAAGGTTAACACGTAGGCTCTGTTTGATTCCACTTTTTTAAAGCGATTCCGTTTTTAATTAAGCAGAAAGTTAAAAAGTTTTACCAAACACATTCTAAAAAGCTGATTTAATTAAAAAGTTACTTTCAGTTTTTAGTACAAAAATGTTAATTTTTAAAAAACAAAAACAATCCGCTTTCCAGAAATTAAATTTATTTAAATCAATTTATACAAAATCTTATTTTTCATACATGTTTCCAAACGGACCCGTAGTCATGTTCGAAATGCACCCGACACAAGTTACAGCCACCACCCAACAAAGTGAGAAATGACCAAACTAACCCCACGGAGGGTGATCCATGGGAAGGACGAGAGGGGCAAAAAAGGGAAACTCACAGATCCTTCCGAGAGAAGAGAATGGGAAAGGCCGTGCCGAGCAGAGCCACCGCCACCGCCCCGGCGATCAGGTACGTCGTCCCGTCCGCCGAGACGTCCCCTACCGCCGCCGTCACCGTCAGGGATCCCCGGCGGTTCCCTCCGCCTCCGACCGGGAGGAGACTGACACGTGTCGGTCTCGGGTGGAGGGCGGAAGGGGTGGCGGATCGGGGGATCGCCGTCGGAAGGGGAGAGGCACTCGTCGACGCCATTTTTTGTTTTTTGAAGCGATAATAGTTTTGTTTTGTGTTTCTTTATTTGTAATGGAGAGTGAGCTACAGGGTTTCGCCACGTCGGATGGCTCTGGATAGGGTTTGTATAAGTATTATTTCGTATTAATATTATTTATTTCATTCGAATAAAATTGTTTTGAAAATATAAGAGGGATTTTCAACGGTTTCCACCTTTGCCACGTTTGAGATGGGAATAAGTCCATGGATAACCTGATATTTATTGAAATAGGAGTTTTAATCTATTTGTTTGTCTGGTATATCTTAAAATATCTTATGCAGAATAAACTGGTATAAAGTGGTATATGAATTTCAACCAATCCTTGAAATTAAAGTTATCATATGTTATTCCATCCGAAGAATATGTGGGTCCACTGTCAAATCAAGTGTCATCACCTCTTATAAATTTTTATCCCATACTTTATTCACATTTTACCCAAACAACAAAACATTTATTCTTACGTTTATCAACGAGAATAATTCAAAACACAACCAAACACAAAATCATTTTATCTTTATTTATACTCACTTATGCCAGAATAAATGTATACCTAAGAATAAATCATATTCTCGTTCCAAACGAGGGGCTTAGAGGATAGTGTTATTCTGGATAGAGTTATCCTACTGTTTGTTTGTTTATCTAGATAATTTAAGCATTTTTTGTGATATCACGGGGATGGATAAAATGTGAGAAATTTTCATATGAGTATGAGTATATATGGATAGACGATACATGTCTATCAAAATACATTAATAAGAATCATATCAATTATTTTTTTAATTAATAAAAAAATTTTAATTATTTAATAGACATGTGTCATTCAAAACAACCCCCCCCCCCCCCCATCATATATATATAAAAAAACACGACACCAATATAATACAAACAACAATGTCAATTAATCTTATAAAACATGAACAAAAAAAATCAGATACTACAATATGACACCAAATATTAAAAAAAAAAAAAAACATAAGATTTGTCTAATATGGAGAGGGGCTCAGGTTGGTTCGAATTAAGCACACAAAAATTCATCCATGTAGAGAAGATTTTATCTTCATTTTTTATTTAATTTAATTCAATTTATAATTATTTAATTCAAAAATATCTTATTGTAAGAGGCATATCCATTTCCTTTATCCAGTTCTTTAACATTTTTTTAATTAGGAGAAAATTCGTTACATTGGAGATATGAGGTATTGATCCCCGTCTTTAAAAAACTAAATGCGTTTAACTAAATTATATTGCTTACTTTTATGTTTTGACCAATGGAAAGCAAAGTGTCCTTAACAAATCTTATTGACAAATTATTTCAATTTCACCAGCTCTCTTATATATTATAAGTTTGATATTTATAATTTTTCATATAAAATAAATGAAATTGTATCAAGGAACTTTCAATTTTAATCTAATAGAAAATATTATTTCAACTAATGTTCATTACATTTTAACGAACTAATTAATTAATGTAGCATTATCATAACACAGATTCCACTTGATTTGTTACTCTGAAAGGTTTTTTCAATTAGTTTTCTCCAGATTTGAGTTTTATGAGGAGTGATTCTTGAATGGCTAATCAGATGTGATGATTTCATTATGAATATGTGTCTCTTCGTGACAGGGGACTGCGAGGATTGGTTTTGTGGTTTGGGTTTGGTTGTGATTGTTTCTTTTGGTTGTTGAACAGAGTTTTAGGTTGTTTTTGTTTTGGATTTTAGATTAGGTCAGTTTGGATTAAAGAAGTGGAGATTGGGTTATGACTCTCTGTCTTTGGATTATGATATATTTACCCCTCGTTTGGATCACGGGTTAAGGGAGTATAATGGGGTATAAGGGTGGTATAAGAATGAATAGGAAAAATGATTGTTTGTTTGCAGAGTATAACTTGGCATTACTAAGCCAGTTTAAACGAGTATAAGAGAGTATAACAATTATAAGTAACCCCTAGTATAATCTATACTTAGTTTATTTATTCTCATGGATAAGTTGGGCCCACCTACAAATAAAAAAAACACATCTCATCACATCAAATCATATATCAACACCTCTTATACATCAATAGAACACACATGTCAAATCAACTTTTTACAGATTATTTATATTTTATTCTTCATCAACCAAACGATTCAACTTTTATTCTTACGTTTTTCAATGAGAATAAAAAAAAAACACAATCAAACAGAAAATCTCTTATTCATGTAGAATTATTATCTATACTATCATAGTTATCCACTCAAAATAACTCAATTCTTCAATCCAAATAGGACTTATAGTTTGATTCGTTACAAAATCTTCAACCACAGTTGGATAAATTAGACCATTAACAGTATTATTGAGACGTGGGTCCATTACAATGAAATGTGGGAATGAACGTTTTATTTTCAAATTCATGACATCAAAATTTGGGATTTACAACCACTCTTAGGGCTTATAAATACCTTCCCCATTCAGTACATCCGAATTTGAGTTTATTTCAGCGTTTTAAGTGTTTGGAAAGCCTTCAAACTTTCATTACTTTAGTTTGTTTAACTTTGCTTTGCAGTGAAGTATTTTGATAATTTTAATTATTCTTTTATTAAAATAATATTCTATCAAGAACAGCGAAGTTCCATCTCCACACATTTTTATAAGTTAAATGCATCACCATTCTGTCCCGTGTTTAAGTGGTATACAATTTATTGAGATGGGATCCGATCAATACTAGATCCCATCTGTACATATGTCTTATCATTTAATAAATAAATGAGATTTTAAAATAATTAGACACACATAAGCCTTTGATTAGAGACTGACATAAATTAATGAATGAAGCACCGACTAAACAAATTCACTCATGACGCATTTAATACCCCATTTGTTTCACAAATCATTGAGATGGAAACATATATGTTTGCTTGTTTAGTGTCAATAAACTGTAACAATAATTGTACATGGGGAGATGAGCATAGTTTATTCACGTTTATCTGTCTAAAAATATTACTACATTATATAAAGAAACATACAAGAATTTTCCCGTGATAAAATAAAACGTCACACAACTTAAATTCACCAAAACAAGCACCCTCTCAAAAAACCCCACTTGATGCATATCACAAGCTTCGAACCTGGCTTTTTCCAATATCCATGCAAATATATAGGACACAAGTCTCACATGTGATCCATTCCCCACCGAGAGACAGACATTGCGGTCAAGCTGATAAGCTACCTAAGGCTAACACAATCCTAGAGTGACATGTGAGTTACTTAAGACCCACAGTAACCAGTCCAATTGGACATTGGAGAAACATTGCCCACCTTGCCATCAGCAAGGTTCGGCTGAGCCGTTTGGAACATAATAGTCTCAATTGGTATTCATTTTGAGATCATGAGTTTATACCAATGCTTACCTTCTTCAGATGAGCCATCATTAATTTCGACTAGATATTATTAAAGGTTGTTAGGGCACTAGATATTATTAAAAGTCAGATTTTATCACTAGATATTATTAAAGGTAGGAGTGTAGAAACCAATTTGGATGAGAACAAAATAACAGTAGTAAAATTGAAAATAACATACCCACCCCTTCCCTCCTCCAAAAATAAATAAATAAATATGAAGCCTAATTAGCGGCTCTATTTCACTAACAACATATATGTTTCATTTTTATATAAAGTGTATATGTAAATCATTAAATTTATTTTGTTATGAATATACATGACTCATAATTAGTTACATCAAATATACATTTTCAACCAAAAAGGACCCTAACATTCAACCCCCCCCCCCCCAAAAAAAAAAAAAAAAAATCTTTCAGATAAGGCCAACAACCAATGGTGGATAAGAAAGAAAAGATGATGCTCATCAGTAATCCTACATGGATGTGATCTGTTATGGTGAAGCCGACCACCCTTTGTTTCAGTGATCAGAAATGCAATGAGCCCACTTGCAAAAACATGTCCCCCCCTTGGTCATGACACATCAACATCACCAACCATTATAGTAGTTCATCAAATTATATCTTAAAAAAAGAAATCGCTAGAAATCATTCAGTATATACAAAATATCACCATCAAAGTCCAAGCCAAGAAGCAACAAAAGAAAAAAAGATAAAGAAAGCATGAAAGAAAACAGTGTCTACAAAGATTCTTCCAGATAAAGGACACATGCATTGCTTCAAAAAAAAGATTTGCAAAAGAACATGTTCTTCACTTTTTATTTCCAGTAAAAGACGAGTAGAAAGGCACACCAATGATATTTGTACACTGATATGCCATTCAGAAGTGGTTCTTCTGATGTACAATTATATTGCCTACCCATTTCAAAGACAGACCATCAAGTACTAGATGAACTGATTTTCCCCCATTATTTAATCACAAGCATGCTTCAACGCACTCAAAAATGTTCTTCAGACAATGAACTTGTGAAAAACTATAAAACAATTAAATTCAAATGGTGCAGTAGTGATGGATCATATAATATGTCATACACTCATACAGCAAGTACAAACACCAGGTTGCTTGTCCACTATCAATCTGGGAAAAGAAACAACAATAAACATTTCATATAATTCCAATTCCCACTCACAGAGAACACTCTCCAATATGAAGCATGGAGAATCAATTCAATTTTGTGGAACCGTAAAACCCATGTTATCTAAAAACAATGTTTCAATTCGAGCATATAGAATTACTACTACCCAATTAAAATTTACAAACAGATGATAGCAGAGTTTTATACAAGTGTGTAAGAGAAAAAAATAATAATGAATCCTTCTTGAAAGATATTGCAATGGAATAAGCGAGCATTACATTCATTGCATGCACCTCTCTCGATCCCCAGAACACCATCTCCATGTCTCTCTTCTGTCTCTCTCAAATGGAAACATCAAGCAAGAAAAATTTCAGAGCTTGAAAATTCCATGGATTCTGACGCTCTATCTCTATTTACAGTGGAAATCATAAAAAGATCATGCCATTCTCCATTCACTACCAACAACATGTAAAAATAAGAAGACCCAACAAAAAAATTTAAAGAAACTCTTGCTAAAGCTTACAAATTTATGAAAATTTTTACCCCAAATCACCATCTTGAAATCGCCGCACCGCCATCCTCCAAAGCCCAAGCATGCCCGCGTCTCCGCGAGCCTCTCCCAAACACGGAGCTCGACCTGCTTCTCCGCGTGGAAGGCGCAGCAGACTCCGACCCATCCCGCGATGATGATGAGGACCGGAACCACCCGAAGAACCCAAAGAAATGCCGCACCGCCCGAGTGATCCCCCCACCCTCCCTCGATCTGCTCCCCCTTGAAGTCCATGAAATCCTCCTCGGCGTGCCGCCGGAATTAAAACCCCCATCCATCTCTGTATACACAACCGGCAGCGTCCGTTCTCCAGCCTGTCTCCCACCGGAGAATCTACCTACCGCGAACCCGCCGCCGGGGAGCCTCCAAATGGTGAGACCCACGGTGTCCTCCGACGAGACGGATTGGTCGCCGTCTGATTCGGCAGAATCGGGGGTTCCCTGACGGGTCTCCGTGGGCAATTCGTGGCGGCAGACGGGGCAGGAGTTGCGGAGGGAGAGCCAGGGGAGGATGCAATCGGTGTGGTAGATGTGTTTGCACGGCATCTCGCGAGCCTCCGATCCGAGCTCGAACGGGTCCTTGCAGACCGCGCAGTGCGAGTCGGCGCCGACGTGGGTCGACCCGATCTCCACTGTCGGCATCGACTCCACCGCCGCCTTCGACGCCGGGGGATGCTCACACGCCCTGGCCGCCGTCCCGTTGATCTCGATCTGCGCGAGCTGGTCCAACAGCCGGTCGAAGCCCGAGCCCATCAGGAAGTCCGACATGCTCGCCGGAAGTGGCCGCAGGCCGGAGCCCGCGCCATCGTCGTAGTAAAGCTCGAATCCGCCGCCGCCTCCGCCATCGGAGGGGGCGGGGCCGCGGAGGACGATGACGGGATTGAAGGGGGAGCGGTCGCCCGCGGCGTTGCGGCGGCGGCGGACGGAGGGGACGGGGTTGTGGCCGCCGGGGTCACCGAGGAAGACGGCGGCTGCGGCGGCTGCGCGGGGAACGCGGTGGTGGTGGCGAGCGGCGGCGGCGGAGACGCGGGGAGGGGTCTCGACCTCCTCGACGAAGCCGCCGTCGCAGTCGGGGCAGACGATCGCGTCTTCCCGGGTCCAAACCCTAACGAGGCGGCTGCAACGGTAGCACCAATAAGAGGACGCCGTGGTCGTCGTCGTCGTCGTCTCGTCCGTAGAAGACATCAGATCCAAACAATCCGAACCGAAAAAAATCCGATCTTTGTCGGATCTGAAGAAGAGAAACCCTAAAAGACCCGCCTTTGGAGCGATTTGGAGAAGAAAATATGAGATCGCGAATCACGAGGAGCCGCCGGAAGATTGGCTCTTTGGATGGATGGATCGATCGGTGAGAGAGGTGAGAGAAATGGAGAGAGAGAGAGGGTGGGGTGTTTTATTTGGGCGTCGAAGCTTTAATGGCGGAAGCCGCGTTGAAGAGGAGGACGTTAGCGTGTTATGCAAGGCTTCCGTTACAGTGACGGAAATCGTTAAATTGGAAGGTTGTGATTGGTTGATGACTAGCTCCGTTAGTTTGACCGACGTTTGATCTAGATGAGGCGAAGCTGCGTGGGAAATAATCGGCGCTTCTGGTTTTTGGGATCGCCGAGTTTTCTCGTGGACATCGGTCCAACTTTTGACTTTCGAAAGGGGTAGTCCATCGTCTCGTCTTCAGATTTTGAATTTACTATTATGCCCATGTTTATTTATAATTCAACGTCGTTTTAAAATGGGTGATTTCGTAAATTCATATGCTGAAATTTTAAAGTTCCCCACGTCACGTCCCGATCGTACAGCCTGGCTAGCGTGGAGAGAAACTTTACGATGCGTCGCGAAGAAATGCAACGTTGAATGACTCGAAAATGATTCACTAAACGAACGGACTTGATTGAATGGAATTTAATCGTGGATGTTCCGAACAGTGGATGGACGGTTAGTTTCACCGCGAGATATCTTAAGAGGCGAGGAGCGTTGCGGACATTGTTGACTCCACGTCACGCCGGGACTTCATGAACTCTTCTCGATCGTTACGGCGGAACAATTTAATGGCGATGACGAAAGCGTTAAAGTTAAAATTGAGATGAGTCTCCACGTTGACGAATTTTTTTATGCTTATATTTAAAATGAACCGCAAGTGCAGTGGACCGGAAACATCTTTTGAGAGCATACAAAACCGAAAGGCATCCAACTGTCCGAAATCAGGATCTCAAATTATATCCTACTTTTATGGTTCTCTTAATTTTATTTAAATGAAAATTATTATATGTAAATAATTTTTGAAATTGATAAAGTCGAATATTAATAACGAGGAAAAAATAAATTTTTGTTTTGTTTTAGCATACATTATTTCAATTTTTAAAATAAAACAATCATACAAATATACTTCAGTTAAAAATTAAATTTTGATGAAGTGAAATTAAGTTTTTAACTTAAAAAAGGAATATTATTGACAGTTAAATGGATTTAAGACAAACTCCAAAAATAATATCTCCACAACAAAATTAGGGACAGTGCATGTCTTAAAAAATAAATTTAACACTTGTATATATATTTCATGTAATGAATTATATATTTCAACATGAAAAAGAGACATAATTTTTTTTACATACTCTTAATAAAGCATTGCAATGAATCTGGTTACTTTTACAAAAAAATTCATTTAACAAAGTATTTAGACTGTGCAACAAAATATTTATTTTTATTTGTTTTTTTGAGACGTGGATCTGTATCAAAATAAATTAGTATATAATTATCTATTTAAAAATGGTTTATATCGTTATTTAAACAAAGATAAATAAATAATAAATATGGTACATTGTCATAAGTGTTGGAGACAATCAGACAAAGACATCCCCACCCATATTGTTGATGGGCCTCCATAATTCACTTAAAATTATTCCAAAAATGGACGGTTGATAACACTTGCGAAGCTTCTACACCGTTGAAGTTCGATATACTAACTCTCATTTTTCCGGATAGGTTATAATCATCATGACAATAATATAGCATATGAAATTGTCTATGTAATATATATATTACACTATGTCACATAGTATACATTTCATAATAACATAAAAATATATTTGTTTATCCATAAAATTATGTAGTTCATTTTTATTATAAAAATATATATTTTATTAGTTAAATACACAATTTATGTAGACGGTAAAAAATACTAAATGTGACTTTTTTTTCAATCTAAAATGGGACCTTAACAAATGTTGTATGTTGGAAATTGTTATATAAGATCTTATGGGATATTAATATGCTCCATATCTAATCCAAAAGTTAAAAGAGATTTGAGAAAAGTATCCATTTATGTAAATATATGATTACAATTACATGAGTGAGAATAAGAGGGAGTGAAATAAGAATAAGGCATAGTTTGAATTCTAAAAAGTTATTTATTTTTATTTTTATTTTTTACTCGAATTCAACATGACTGCAAATTGGAAAAAGATACACGCAGCTTCTATTGCAGCCTTAATTGCAGTCTATTCTATTTTTTTTTAAAAAAATCATACACTCATATTTTGAAGTGTATACTGTTATATGAAATGAAGTATATACTGAGATACATCAGTATATTTTTTTTCATAATGAAAAAATAAAAAAAAAAGGTTATATATTATGATAGGACTCATACACTATGATAGTGCAGTATATACTACGTTATCATAACGTATGAGGCTGCAAAATGGACTGCAAAAAAGACTGACGCTCTTGCAAATTATGTTGATTGAGCTATGGATCCACCCCCTCTGATTTTATAATTAATTTTATTTTTTCTCACTCAAAAAGTGTCTTTGGAGGCTCATCACTTTGCTCTTCTGAAATCCCACTGACCACTTCCTGTGGAACCGAAGAAAATTATCCAATTTTTTTAAAAAAATATATTATTAATTAACTAATTAATTAAAAAAATTTGTTGTTCTTAAAATATATTGGTGCAGTTGGGTGTCTATTCATCTATGTCTTGTTTGTTTCCTTGTTTGTCTTTCTTTGTCACAATATTAAGAAATAACATGATCATAATCTTGGTTTTGGATGGTGACATCTATCTATATTTGTTCTCAATTATTGGGAAGGTATTGATTTTCTTATCTTTTGTGAACACACAAAATGAAGATAGGAAAGTCTACCCATATTGTGAATACAATACTGCAATCAGAGAAATATTGGGATGGTTAGATTTTCTTAGGCTGACACTGTTGTATGTTTTACATTTTCTTTTCAGTGAAAGCTTCTTTAAACTTCCACCTAAACTATAAATTGATATCACTTTTTTATCATTTCTTTCCAATGTAACAAACCTATATGAGATCTCTAGAAATTCGCAATGGAAAATGTCATGTTCAATTCTTTTTGCATTTACTGTTGTGAAAAATAAAATATATAAACAAACATTATCTTAAACAAACATTGTGATCCTTCCTCCCTTTGTACTATAAAAAAATCCTCAAACAACATATATCTTTTGTGGTACAGCTTTATGCCAAAGCCATTTATTCTTATTATCACAACTCTTATCATACAAACAAAGCTTTATTCATTTCTCTTTCTCTTTTAAAGGCCTCTTTTAATTTTCTTTCCATCTATTTTTTTTTTTTTGTTTTTCCATCTTCTTTTAGAACGTGAAAGGAAGCCTTTGTAAAGATGATTCTCATTGGAAGTGGAACAACTTGGAAAGAGTCACACAAAAAAAAAAATCACTCATAGGCCTCTTTTTTCGAAAACACACACTCTCTGAATGCCCAAAAACCCAAAAAAAAAGTAGAAGAATAGACACGGAATATGGGTTAATAAACACGAAAAATCAGTTTGTTTGTAAAAAAATAAGTCAAAATAAACTGATATTGATTATATTTAATTATTTCACTCAATATATTTCACTGCAGATTTATATATCAAAACACTTATCACCACTTATAAATCAGGGGGGCTCACATGTTCAAATACTCCATTGTAGAAATCTCATTAATAACTTTAAAAAATGAATTACATTTACAATTGGTTAAAACAAATCAATCATCATCTGCCAAAAAAAAATCCAAACAAATTTTTTAATTGATTTTTATGTTCCAAAAGATAAAATTCAAACAGATATGATCAAAATAGATAACTTAACCAATAAAAAAAAAATAGATAACTTAGATTAACATATTTAATTATTGGGGGCACCTGTCTTAAGAAACCCCAAATAATTATATTATAGAGTCAATTTGACCTCTCCACAATTCATGAATTATGTATTGATTTATGTCCTTTCATTTAAAAATGAAAGTTCTTATCACATGCAAGGGGAAAAAAAAGGTAAGCTTTTTCATGCATGTTGTGGAATCTAGGAGGACACCTGCTTTCCTTTTCTTTCTGCCAGAGCAATGGATGCCCATCTTTTTGCAACCCCATATCTTAAACTATGAATCTCAGTGAGTTTTTTTTTTTCTTCCCACACCTTTGTCAATGTGCAAAGAAAAATCCAGCCATTTATGCACCATTAACAGTCCTCATTGCTTTTTTTAAAACAAAACCACACTTGTTCATTAAAATATATATTGTTATACTAAATGATGTGCACACTAAGATATATCTTAGTATATGTTTCACTAAAACAATTAAAAAAATTTTAATTTTCATATATTACGATAATGTTTATACACTGTGATTTTTCAATAAAAAAAATGCTAGTATATCTTAATTTGTACATAACTGCGTAAAAGACCAATTATAAGTTGCAAACGGATTGAGTGTATCAATGCTCTTGTACAAAACATGAGATTTTTGAAAAGAATAAAATCAAGCACTTAGACTCACCTAAGAAGGTCTTGGCATATTTGCTCCCCTCACTTTTTAATTTTGATGATTAGTTTTACAACCATCATTGGAAAGCAAAATAATATTGATCATGTGAGGCATATCTTGCATGGAGTAGGGTTATTCTAATCTCATAGGGCACTTTTGGCATCAGGTTAATTTTTCTTTTCACTCTGTTGAAATGTGGTGTAATGTAATTACTATGAGCTTAACCCATATTTATCTTTGAAAAATTATCAAGTTGGTTTTGTATATAAACCACTTTCATCATTGATTGATCTTTGATATAATCTTTTAAAAAAAAATTATTATCTATTCCATCTTTAAATAAATGTGGTACTATAAAAGAAAAATAGGAGTCGATTGATGCAACTATTTTTATAATTAATACAATGTTTTATGTAATGAATTTAGTTTACACATGCAAATCGTTTGAAAAATATCCTTTAATCTACATTTACACGGGAATGTATCATCTCAGATTTATTATATGAGAAAATATCTTCTCCTTATTCTTAGGCAATTATATCTTCTAATATTCATATTCGACCAGGTGTTTAAAGCAAAAGCGTTTGCCATGTAAATGTAAACCTTTTAACTCTAATATTAAAAAATATTGTCATGATGAATTGAAGCAGACAAAAAACAAACATACAATCACATGAGATAGATTTACATGGTTAGACAAAAGATTGTCTATATTCACAGAAAGAAAAAAGAGTTATTAATTATTTTTCTAGATTACAAACTCTATATACAAGGGCTATAAACCTTAACTCTCCCTCCCAAAACCAATGTCTGTTTCTCAACATTATGATAAACCTATGTCTTCATTAATGACAAACAATATTCTAACAATTGAAAAACTTATTTGCGACAGTTCTTCCTTGAAATTAAGATGTTGGAATGCAAAAGCAAAAATCCAACATACCCAACACCTAATAAAGAAGGCATAGTGAATAAAAGAAACCCTTGTACTATTTGCATATGGACTGTGGAATGGAGCTATAAATGAGACTGTCTCACGGTGCCCTAAAAATATCTACAAAATTTTATAATACTTTGGCTTAATTTTTGAAAAATCATGGTTAGTGGTGACAGTGATAGCCGGTTCAAAAGACATGAAAATAAAAAATGACCTTAAAGCCAAAATTTTATAATACTTTGGCTTAATTTTTGAAAAATCATGGTTAGTGGTGACAGTGATAGCCGGTTCAAAAGACATGAAAATAAAAAATGACCTTAAAGCCTTGATAAATGAATAAATATATAAGATAAATTAGAATAATTTATGAAGATAAAAAGATCATTATTTTTATTCAGATTTACATTTGATAATGCATTTTATTTTTTCTATTTTTTTGTATTCTTATTTTTAACTTTGCATTTGGATCACATGATCTAAAAATATGCGATAACTTCAAAAAAAAATTTAAAAAACTAACAAGTCTATCATTTCTATTAATGGAACATTAATATTGTTAGTTTTGGTTTCATGAAGTTTTTGTCTTTTGTTTTTTTGGAATAACAGTCATAAAAGTTATCTATATTTTACAAAATGCGGTTAAAAAATGAGGATAAAATATGTTCCACCTTTTACCTAGAATAAAATATCTCTACTTTTTCTCTCAAAATACGGACAATTATCCATGCTTTATCTTTTTTTTTTTCTTCTTATGTCACATAAGATAACATGTGATTTAACCTAATTATTTCCTTATCTCAACGTCTTATTTCAATGTCGAACCAGACCTAAGAAAGTTTACCGAAACTCAATTCATCCATCTTTTTCGGTTCAAAACAACAACAACAACAACATTAATAGCCACAACAACAAAATAAATGAATGCATGAATAAATAAATAATTACTTGAATTCCTCAATTTCTTCAAATGTTGGCTGCTATGTTTCAATACACTTTAATGATAGACTAATCACAAATGGGTTGTTGTTGATTTTGGAAAACAGTAACCCATCTGAACATCAATTGAAAACTATTGATTAAGGACCATGAGTTGGTTGTTGGTCTTGTTAAGGCTGACTTTTGTGAAGGAAAAGACCCGGTAAAACCCATATGTTTCTTTCTTTATTTCTTCTTTTTCTTTAATCTACTTTTAAAGACCAGTCATATAATATAATATTTATTCATAAGGGCATTCTTATACACAACCCTACATGTAGTCTTACTTTATTAATAAAATATATATTTTATTAGATGATACAAGTTTTTTTATATTTTTATAAGAGAGCATGCACAGTTCATTAAAATACATATTTTGTTACATGAAATATATTTACATGATAAAAAAATGTATAAGCCTTCAAATAAAATCAAAACATGCATGGAATTGAATGAATGCAGAGTTAATATAATATCCTTTATCACAATGGTTTGAGCTAGCATATGGTATTTCTAGAGAAAAAACCATCATTAGGGCATGTTTGGAATGGAGTTCCAAATGTTCGCTTTTCCAAAATGACTCTGCTCTTAAGACTGGGCGTTTCCGCACAATTTGAAGCGCATCACTTTTAATGAATAAAACGGAAAAAATGTGAAAACATTGCGTTTGTCATTGTCTTATTTAGATTTGCGTTTGATATTTTCACCACAGAATCTCCTCAAACTCGAATCCAAACAGACTTTTAAACATTGGTTGAGACTTTGAGTGATTGTCAAATAGATTTTATTTTTGCAAAATCAATTTTAAGATAATCGGTTCCACACGATTTTTTTTTTTTTTTTGTTGCAAATCCAGATTTTGGTTTGAAATTTTTTTGTTTTTTAAGTTTGAAAACGTTATATTCAGCCTTTTCACTGTCGCAAACGCAGACTGCAAACTTTGAGTGATTGTCAAATAGATTTTTTTTTTGCAAAATCAGTTTTAAGATAATCGGTTCTAGACTGTTTTTTTTTTTTTTGCAAATCCAGATTTTGGTTTTAGATTTTTTTGTTTTTTAAGTTTGAAAATGTTATATTCAGCTCTTTTCACTGTCGCAAAAACAGATCACACATGTTTTCTTTTATAAAATGTGAAATGTATACTTCAATGAATTAAATAATATTATTAATAAAAAATATGTAAAATTTCTAACGGGAAGATATATAACGAGGTGTAATGTATAAAACGGCTGTGTATCCTTCGCGCCAAACAGCCCATCGGACCCATTTGAAAGTTAACACCAGCCCACACCCTTTCTGAACCCGGCCCACTATACGGCCCCGGCTTGAGATTGTCGTGTCACAGGCCCACAATCTCACACTTGTTAACTGGCCCATGAATGTAGTCCAAGTCCCATCCAAATCCCAAATCCAACCCACCAAACGAAATATCGGATTCCCGGACCCACCTATCACCGCCACCTGTACAGAGTTAACCGGTTCAACCGGTATCCCTTGTTCAAAAAGTTGCTTCGACCCCGTCAGCGACATCATCCCTGTTACGCTCGATCACCCCCTCTGCCCTAGCCGCCCGACCACCGCCCTCCGCCGACCACCTCTATCGCATCGCCTCCTCAATCAGGTCCTGCTACAGCAGATCAGCCTCCGTCCCTGCTTGTAGTCGGATCTTTGTTTGGTCAGGTTGAATCTCTCTCTCTCTCTCTCTCTCTCGTCTGTGGTGGGGCTTGCGATTGGATCTCTGTATCATGTTTTTTTTCTTCTCCCGGTTGTTGTTTTGTTGGTCGAATTTGAACTTTCTCTCTTTCTCTCCTGATTGTGGCATTAAATTGATAATGTATGTATTTCTTTTCTATTCATGGGGTCTATACAGTTAGATTGCGCAGGTCTCAAGTTTTGGTATTTGCGATTTGATTTACCTTTTGATGTTTTCTTATTTGTTCTGATATGAAGTTGTTTTTCTTCTTCGTGCATTGGGGGGATTTTGCATAAGGAAGAAATCTGAATTTTTTTTTTTTTACTTTTATTTCCATGTTGGATCAATATTGATGAAGTGTGTGTTTTTTTGTGTTCATGTTTTTTTGTTGGATCAAATTTTGTTATTGTTATTCCAAACGTGTTGATTCTTCCGGTGTTTGATTTACTTTTTGACGTTCTCATATTTTGTTCTGATTCGAAGATTATTGTTATTTTTATTGTAGAAAAGTGTGACCTTTTGATTGGTGCGTTATTTTTGAACCCAAGTAATTGTGCGTGGCAAGAATTTTGAATTCTCTTTCCTTTATTTCCATGTTGCATCAATTTCGATGAAAAGTGTGTTTTTTTGTGTTTATGGATTTCTGTTGGATCAAACTTTGTTATTGTTATTCAAAATTTATTAATTTTTTTTGCTGGTTGGATCCATGCCCTTAACCTTTCTTTGTGGAAATTTTAAATTATATATTAAGTTATAAAAAAATGAGAGAGTGTGTAATTCCTAAATTTTATAATTTACTTGGTGAAATAAAATAGCTACCTAAAAAGTTCCTTTGCCTCTGTATATTCAAATTTGTTGCACCACCAAAATATTTTTCATGTCCTGCATCCCTTGAGCGATCCAAGACACAATCCCATATATTTTTGCCACAAGCATGGTTTTCAATGGAAAAGCTTGGTGTTTCTCGCCAAGTAAATATGCCAGTTTTCTGTATGTGGGATGATTGGATGGACCTTCCCTACAGATGTCAAAAGAAAGAACTACTATTTATAATAATTGCCTGGTTGGGGCATGGCCACTTGGCCAGAATAAATCTCTTGCAATTCTTATGAAAACTTGATATGAAGTTGAACAATGAAGATGTTACAGGGTTAAAGAGTATAGGTATTAGATTCCTTAACCCTCAGCAAAACATACCTTATGAACTCTTGCAAGCAACTTCTGAGCCACCTTTTCTTTATCTGTGTTTGATCACAAGAAACAACATGAGTTCTTTTTAAGAAAATTGTAGTTTTCCTCTGTGCTCTTTTATTCAGCTGCTTGTAATTTATCATCGTATTGTTATACTCTTTTGATTTAAAAAAGCTCAACCATCAGCTTTGTGATATTCTAATACTTGGTTGGTTTCTATGTATTTGAAATTACAAGCAAGAATCAGCATTTATCATATCAATTTTTTTTTTTTTGCAGGCATCATATTCTGAATTATAAATGTGATTATATTGGGGATTTGAATCTTAGACACAGGAGTGATCACTTTTGGGCTTTAATATGCTGAAAGTGGTCAGAGGAGGTAGTTTGACTGGATTGAGAGGCAAACAACTCCTTCTCACTATTGTTGCTGTTTTCTGCACAACCCTTCTCATATGGGCATGGGAGAAGACCCCACTTGTTGGGACTCTCCTCCCGCAGTCTGAGCACTTTGAGATTCTCTCTCCAGGTTTGTTAATTTTTGCATCAAGTCTCGTTGGGCTTATTTTAGTGTTTCTTAACACACCACGCCAGCTTCTGAGACCAAGAGAAGAGCAGTGGGCCTATCTTAAACCAGGACATGTTTCGGTTGTGCAGTGATTTACATGGAGAAGCCCACATCTGATCCAGTGTATCCAAAACTTCCAACATCTTTGACGAATGATAACTTCGACACTGTTAGCTCAGATGAGTCCGTTACCACAAAATCAGAACAAGAGTTTGGTGCAGCACCAAAGAGTTCTGCCAATGCAAACTCTCATGAGAAGGGAGATGGAGAGAGTTCTGTTGAATCAACCACCACAGAGAAAGGTGGGTCTTATCCCTACATTCAATACTTCATTAGTTTTGGTTGTTTGGTGAAATGGTAGTGTTATCTTTACTGTTATAGTTTTGATACCAACTAATTTAATTATATAGGCAAGGATCATGATGCCATGTATTATCTCATAGAAATAGAAATGATTTCCACTATTTCGCATGTTTGGTTGCACTTTAGATTGGTAAGAAATGTTTCATGGGCCTTCTTTTTTTTCTTTTTTCTTATTTCTTTGCTCAATCCTAGTGAAATCATTTCCACTTCCATTGTGCGAATGGATTATGTCCAGAGCCTGTTGGAATTTTAAACCCTCACTCTGGTCAATCATAAAATATATTATTTATGCATAGCAAAAATGCTATTATATTATGTAAATATAAAAAAATATTCATGTTTAGTTTTTGTTCTCGGTTGATTACAAATACTGAAAATTTATTGTAACTTTATTTTTTGGAAACACCAACAATACAGCCCACATTTATTCTGAAATGTCAACAACACCAGAAAACGCACTTCTTAAGAATGCCAAAAATACTTTTATTGTGTAAATATCAAAATACCATTTTTTCACAATTTTCCTCAATTATTTACAAATATTGAAAATATCTTTACTATAAGTTTATTGTGAAACCAAAAATAGTTCCACAATCCACATTTTGTCTGGAAATATTAGAAATACTGTTTTGAAATATCAGAAATACTTGTGTTATAAATACTAAAATTACCCTTTTTTTTTTTTATAAATTTTCAATTTACCGGAAATGAATACCCCCATACAGCATACTTTTTTTTTAATAGCTATTGGCTCCATTATTGCAAATTATAGAAAAATGTTACTTTGTATATATGAGGAACACTTTGTTGTTGTAATGATCAGAAATGCCATTGTTTCATAATCAGGGGACATTGCTTGGAAGTTGGATCAATGCTAAAGTGTTCAGTTTAACAACAAAGTCCTGGATCTGAGTCCCAAAAACAACCATTTTGTTCCAAAAAATTTGCAATAGTTAAGACTGTATCTAGTTCTCCCGCTTGTAGCACCATGCAACGGCTCTGGGGTTGATGTTTTTTCATATTTGTCCTCAATTTCTTTGGCATG
The DNA here is from genome assembly GCA_030737835.1 of Acorus gramineus. Lineage (NCBI taxonomy): Eukaryota > Viridiplantae > Streptophyta > Magnoliopsida > Acorales > Acoraceae > Acorus > Acorus gramineus. The sequence goes on from CM060854.1 coordinate 3,616,888, forward strand.
CCAAACCTTTTTTATAATATTAAGAAAATAGTGCCTATATATTATTCATAAACACCAAAAACACACTTTGTGTAATGCCCAAAATACTTGTTTGGAATTATAGAAGTATCGGTATTGTAAATACTGAAAATATCAATATTCCATAGCACGAGTAATGATAACAAACATGTAGATCATTTTTTAAAAAAAAAGCAAAAAGGCAAACATATAGGTATGATGTGTGAGAAATTTCATGCTTCTTTCATGTCTTAATCAAATGATTTTCGTCTCCATTTCTAAGGCAACATCCAAACGCATGTTTTGGATCCATTTTAATTTTTATTTCTCTTTTCATTTCCATTCCATTTGAGATATTCATTTCCCTAGGAACCAATCAAGGCATAGTCACATAGAAGTACTTGTCTAAGGGTCTTCTCTCTCTCTCTCTCTTATTACAATGATATGTCACTTAGTGAGAATGCTTCTGCTATCAAATCTATTATGTTTATGTGTTTTCCTTTTTAGAAGATATAGGAGAATCTTATTTCAAGAGACCCCTGAAAAACAGGAGATGAGGGGTCTCCTGACATTTTAAAGAAAGAAAAGGAAAATACAAGGATTGTAATGAAGCCCGAATGAAAATTATACTCTCTCCCAAGAAACACCCATTCTATGATGTTTATTCTTGAAATGCTGTTATTGAGTACGTAATTATTAACTTTTTCTGGACTTGTAGTGTGCAACTATGCCAAGGGAAAATGGGTTGCAGACGTTAGATGGCCATTATACTCTGGATTTGGTTGTAAACAGTGGCTATCAGAGATGTGGGCATGTAGGTTGACACAACGCGCAAATTTCTCCTATGAGGGCTATCGATGGATACCATTTAACTGCGAGATGCCAGACTTTGAAGGCTCTGCCTTCTTGAGAAGGCAGGTTTTCTCTCTCTATGTTTTCATCTCTTCCACTTTCTTTCTCATTGTCAATGTTTGGCCATCGGTCTATCTCATTCCATCCAATTTGTTGAATTGAGGTTTATTTGATGATGGTGCTAATCTTGGCTACTGGGGCATCACTAGTTGACTTCAAGTAGTCTCAATAGCAAATAATGTCTGCACTCTGTATTGTAGCAAAATAATGTAACGTGGGTGTGAGTAATATTTTCATGATGTTTTTGAAACTACCATGCCCCCACCAATATAAATAAATAAATAAACCCACCTACCACAAAACTGTGAAAAACACCTCACACACAAAAAAATATACCCCTTTTTGGCTCAAAGTAACAGACACAAAAATAGAAGGAAGAGACGAAGAAGAAAAATAAGGAACATTCATGTGAATTTTGTGAGTGTTTGTCAGATTCAATTTCTGATTGTTTGGATGGTCTCCAGGATGCGGGACAAAACAGTTGCTCTTGTTGGTGATTCATTGGGAAGGCAACAGTTTCAGTCACTTATGTGCATGGTCTCTGGTGGTAGAGAGAGCCCGGAAGTACTAGATGTTGGAATTGAGTACGGCCTCGTGAAACCGCGAGGTGCTATACGACCCAATGGTTGGGCTTTCCGTTTCCCAAGCACCAATACAACCATTCTATATTACTGGTCTGCAAGCCTTTGTGAATTGGAGCCTCTGAACAGATCCGATCCACTGACCAGTTATGCCATGCATCTTGATCGCCCGGCAACTTTCTTGCAACAATACCTTCACAGATTCGATGTTTTGGTCCTCAACACGGGTCATCACTGGAACAGAGGGAAGATCAGCGCGAACCGGTGGGTGATGCATGTTGGGGGGGCTCCCAATAATGACAGGAAACTCGCGCAGATCGGAGAGGCAAAGAATTTCACCGTTTACAGTGTTGTCAGGTGGCTTGATTCACTGCTTCCACGCCATCCTCGGCTGAAGGCCTTCTTCAGGACAATATCTCCGCGACATTTCATGAATGGGGACTGGAATTCTGGGGGTAGCTGTGATAACACTATACCGCTGGCTGGAGGTAGTGAAGTTAAACAAGATGGGTCGGCCGACCCTGTAGCCGAGGGTGCGGTGAAGGGCACACGAGTCCGGCTTCTTGATATCACTGCCTTGTCACAATTGAGGGACGAATGCCACATATCGAGGTACAGCGTTAAATCCTCAACAGGCGTGAATGACTGCTTGCACTGGTGCTTGCCAGGTGTTCCTGATACATGGAATGAGCTTCTTTTCGCGCAAATATAACTTTTCTTCTATATATCTAAGTCATTAATAAATATGGAGGGAATTCTGAAGGTTTCTGAAGCACTCAACCACCATGAGAGGTCAGACATCACACCATCTTTGTAGCAATAGAATTTTTTTATATTGTTTTACATCCTCACAGTAGCACATCGATTTAAAGATCGCTGAATTTCTCTCTCTTGTTCCTCTATTTTTTTGGGTTGAGAGACAGGAGGTTCAGTGCTTTGATGTGCATGTCTGAATTCAATTCATCTTAGTAAATATGTAGATGTAGAACACATTTTATATTGATTTGTACGAGTATGTAGACAACATTAGCTTTATTAGACATGATTTTTCCCTTTGAAGAAATTGTGCTTTGCTTCATTTGTTTATTCGTGAAATTATCTGTTAAGGTGCATTTTATGAGATTTTTCATTGTATCATAATCAGAAACTCAATTGGACTGACCTCTGATGCAATTTAGCTGCCCGTTTGAGATTGTCGATCCTGAATTTTGAAATGGAATTCACATTGATTTTGGTATTTGAAATGTTAAAACCTTATATATAAAGTTAAAAAAATGATCTCATAATGGATTCATAGAAAATTCACATTAATTGAGAGTTCTGTATAGGTGAAACTGTAAGCTCATTGAACTCTTTGCTTTGATTTTCAAATGCCAAAATCCAGCCAAAACCAATATCTAGACCATTTCTGATACGGAGATACCTACACAGATTCCTACTACAATACATGGAAACATAAATCGGTTAGGCGACAAGAAAATATGCCTTGATCAAAGCCGTAGCGCGCAGGAAAAGGATATTCAGAACTTTTGGTATACAATAGTTGAGTTGGGATGAATCATTTTCTCTTTCATTAAAGGCAGTTCAGTGGGGACTCTTGCAATAAACATTTTTTTTCCCTATTTCTCTTCTGGGTTAGAATCTGCTAACTGATTTTGTGGCCAATTGGGATCATTAAGCTGCCTTGTGACAAAAGATTCAAGACGAAGACTGATTTTTCTTTCAGTCATTGATCATTGAACAGAGGCAAGTAGTGTTACCAAGGCAACAAGACCTGCCTACCTGTAAGAAAAAACCAATAATGTTTGACTAAGACCCAGAAGACTGATTTAATTTAAGAAGACCTAGAATAATCAATTCCAGTATCCGGATCGACCTCTGTGTGAGTGTTGCAAAGACAATAGAGCTAGCTTCCTTGGTATCCTTTTTTTTTTTTTCCCTCCACCAACAGTTGTTCTAGAACTAGATCAGTTCAAGTAAGCGCGGCATAATCTTCCTTATCATCCACTTGATTGTATCTAGCGGAAATAGGGGAATAAGGAATAATTGATATACAAGAAATAGAGGAGGATCAACAAACTCTAGCAAGCAGCTTTGATCCAATTCCAGTTTAAAAATCTGGTTTTAGATCAAGTTAAGGTAGGCGATCAAAGTCAACTTGAAGACCAAGTGAAGATGGGTTTGGTTTCTAATAATCTGCACTAGGACTTGCTATGTTTTAAGCATGAAATTTTTTCTTTGATTTTATTGACAGCTTTGTTATGTTCTTCTGTCCATGGTATAGGATTTTTCTTTAATCTATTGGATATTCTGTCTACAGCTAAGTGGTTGGAAATGGATTTGAACAACCTTTGGAGATTATCTTATAGGAATCATATTTAATACAAACTCTCCAGCGGTTTTAGCTTTTGAAGAAAGCTAAGAAGAGCTTTTATATTATAAAAAATAGTTTTTCAATATGTTTAAGGCTGTTTTCAAAAGCTATTTAAGTGAAAAACTTATATCCAAACATAGATGTGTGCGCATTTGGAAACAAAATTGACTTTTTTTTTTTTTTGAAAAACATGAAAAACAGGAGACAATTATGGACACCTTTGTTTTTTTTTTTTACACTTAAGGTAGTGTTTGGTAGCATGATTGTAAAACTGATTTTCTACAAATGCTGGATTTAAAACTAATTTTGTAGGAGGCTGTATCCCTCCAGTTTTCTCTAATCGCAGTTTTTTAACTATTTGCCTGAAATTTGGCTACAGGAAGTTATGGTTGCAAAATTGTTTGGTTGTATGATTGTATAACCAGTTTCTTGCAAATACAAAAGCCGTTAAATTGTATAATCAAAACCCGTTATTTTTTTTACAGTCTCAAGTGCATTCTTATATATCTCATTGAAATTTTTTTATATTTTTTATAAAAGATATCATTCAATTCATTGAAGATATTTCATTAGATGAAATATCCTATTTCAACGTTAGATATCAATTGATTTCTTCAAAAGGTTGGATGATGTGTTACAGCACACACTTGTGATGAAGGATTAATCACAAAGGGGTGGATAAAGTGGGCTGACAGTAACCCATCTGCACATAAATTGACTACCAATACAAGGTGGTTTTTCTGAAAAGACCAATATAAGTTGGTTGATGGCCTTGAAAACATTGACTTGTGTAGTGTGAAGGGACATGTTAGTAAAACCAACATTGTCTCTCTCCCTTCTTTCTCCACATCTGGGTGACCACTTAAACATCATATATTAGCTTATCAGAATGGTTCAAGTTTCCATAGTTTCTTTGAGGAAGATGGATGGACCAATCCATCAAACTAAGACCATTATAACTATTTTATTATGTCATCCTTGTCCGGACACTTATATGGAGTCTTTTTCAATAGGAAAAATACTTTGTAATAATAAATTACATTTTTTTTACGAAATAAATTGGTACATACTTGAATTAATGAAATATATATAGTGGATTATATATTGTGTTAGATGACGTGATGATTGTAGAAAGAACCACAAAAATGTCTTTTAAGGGTGTGTTTGGAGCAAGGCGAGTCCTGAGTAGAGGCCACCAAGATAACAATAACTGCTAGGGCTTCCTTTCCAGAAAGGGTCTCAAAATTTAGGATATGTTTTTTTTGTTTATTAAGTATTTGATATAAATTTTTTAAAAAAATTTAAACATATCCATTCATCTATTTAATTTTTTTAAAATTTTTAAAAATCTTATCCATGTTTTTTATTCATATTTTATAGGATTTATTTATCTGATTATGAAAAAATCATTTTTTTAATAACAAATTCCTTGATTAAAGGAGTTTTTATTCTGTTTCTGATAAGAAAAAAAAAAAAAAGAGTTTTCCTCTTTGAATTTTTTAGATTTCCAATTTTTGCTTTTATTTTTTGTTGTTTTGTTTTTGTTTTTTCGTTTATTTTTTATATTTTTGAAACATAAGTTTTTTAAGTTTGTTATTCTTCATTTTTTATTAGACGTTTTTGTTTTAACCTTGTAGAAAACGTTTTTTCTTTATATTTAATTTTTTTTAATGTAAATGCACGAGGGCTTCATTTTATAAATTAGTCTAGGGTCCTATTTAAATTTCCTAGTAGAAAAGCCACAAAAACGCAATAAATAAATTATTCACCATGTGTTTTGAGACCGAAATTCCATCGTGAGTAAAAACTTTGCCCCCGATTTGGTCATCAACAAAATATTTATACTTGGAACATAAAAGAGTTAATTTTTTTTTTTCTGTTTTTTCATCTTTTATGTTATTTTTATAGATATTAGTTTATGTTTTTGATGGATTAAATAAAGAATAAATTATATCTTATTTTTTTTTTACCATAAACATAGATGTTTTTCTTTCAAAAATTAATTGTTCCCTTTTGTAAATCATTTCATCAATTGGACCACAAATTCAATCAAACCAAAGTCATCCTTACATAACTTCTAAGGGAAATGTTAGACTTGGGCGCATTTACCAATTAAAACTTAGATCACACATATTTTTATTTTTTTAAATAGTAAACATCATCTAATGAGGTATCTATTTTTTTTTATAAAAAGTGTATATCGTTCAATTGTGAATTGAATGAACCAATTTTTTTAAGTGTAAAAATATTTAACGAGCTATATCCCCATTACCCCACCATCATAAAAATATCCACACACGCAAACACACACACATGATGGCCAACTATAGTATATTCTCAATAAATAAAAAAATCCAAAAGCAGTCTCACATCATCAAAAGCCAAAAACTTGGTCAATGGTAGGCAAAACCACGCATCAAAACTTACAAGCCAAAACATACGTACATTTCATATAATAATATACATAAACCATTAATAGACAGTTATAGATATAGTTGTTGTAGTTAGTGAACAAACAAACGACTTAAAACCCCTTACCTTTGCGTACAATTAAAACCTCCCCCCCATGCAATTGTTGTTGTGATCAGTTAAACGGCCAAATCTCAGTCAAATATTAATCCTTATATCATGACCCTCACATCCCCCTTTTTTTTCTTTAACACACAAATTAAAAACAATGGAAGGTGGTCGGGGATCAAAGAAGGAGGCGGCGGCGGCGGCGGCGGAGACGGTGGCTGCAGAGCTGGAGGGGACCCTCTTAAGGGACCCTGACCCCTTCCCATATTTCATGCTTGTTGCCTTTGAGGCCTCTGGCCTCATTCGCTTCACTCTCCTCCTTCTCTTCTGGCCCCTTCTGAGGTTCTTGCGCGCTATTGGGGCGCGCAAGGTGGGGCTGAGGGTCATGACGTTTGTCACGGTGGCGGGGGTGCGTGTGGAAGAGATTGAGGCGGTGGCGAGGGCGGTCCTGCCGAAGTTTTATGTTGCAGATGTCGACAGCGGCGCATGGGGGGTGCTTGGGAGGTACGAGGGGCGGCGGGTGGTGGTGACGGAGTGCCCACGTGTTATGGTGGAGTACTTCGCGAGGGAGCATTTAAAGGCAGATGAGGTGGTTGGGGCGGAGTTGGGGGTCAACCGATTTGGATACGCGACTGGGTTTATTAGTATGGACGTCCGTGATCATGCCGCTTTTAAAGACAGAAAGCCTGATGTGGGGTTGGGGAGGGTTGAGAGTTCCCTATCCTTCCTACAATATTGCAAGGTAATTCTATATTTGATTACAATTAATTAATATGATTATAAATGAAATTATATAACACCATATTGATTTTTATCTTGTTTTATTTAAAAAATGTTTAAAATTAATAATATGTAACGGTTACTGTGATCACTTGACTTTGACATTTTTTTTTATTGCTTGTGTTATTAATTACATTTCTTTTCATTTTGTTTGTGTTATTAATTACATTTCTTTTTACCTTGAGTCTTACGGTTTTTTATTATAAAAAAAAATTGATTACAGTTCAAAAGTATAATTTGTAGACTTCAATTTGTTAAACCACCTCATGATGTGGTCATCTAGTGATTTATATGTATTTTCATTCCAAAAAAAGTGACAGTTTTCATCTCTGTTTTTAATCTTCCAGAAATGTAGTAATTAATTATATTTATTTATTCAAAACCAAAGATTTCACTGAATCTATCTCAATTAAATTTTAAATTTTATAAAAATAGTTATTTTATTCTTATTATAATATTATAAAACGCTCACACATATATATATAGATATATATTATATGGTATTCAAATTTATTACCATATATGTTAAATGAAATAAATTTTTAAATGATTTAATATTCTATAATCATTTAATCTATATAATGTTATTCATATCAGCCTTATAATTATATCTTGTACGATTTGAATTTTCATGCAGTTAACCCCTGTATAAAACTATTACATATTATGTGAGATAAATATTTAGTGGTACAACTACTAATAATATGGTTAGGATGTCTTTTTTTGATATCTGACATGGTTAGGATGTCTTTCACTAACCATGCACGTCTCCTCTACACTCTACAGCACCACCAGCACCCGCCGTTCGCCACCACCACCGACGCCGACGACCTCCGCCCGCTCCCGGTGATCTTCCACGACGGCCGCCTCGTCCGCCGCCCGACACCCTTCACCTCCCTCCTGGTCCTCCTCTGGATCCCCATCGGCGTCGTGGTCGCCGTCGTCCGCATCACCGTTGGCATCATCCTCCCGATGCGGGTCATCCCCTACACCATCCGCATGTTCGGCGGCGAGGTCATCGTCCGCGGCAAGCCCCCTCCGCCCGCCTCCGCCTCCTCCGCCGGCGTCCTCTTCGTCTGCACCCACCGCACCCTCATGGACCCTGTGGTCCTCTCCATGGTCCTCCGCCGCTCCGTCCCCGCCGTCACCTACTCCCTCTCCCGCCTCTCCGAGGTCCTCTCGCCCATCAAGACCATCCGTCTCTCGCGCGATCGTGATACTGATGCAGAGCGCATAAAGAATGAGCTCATGCGAGGTAACACTGCATCAAGATCTTTATTGATTGAGATGGTGACATTTTTTTTTTTTAGAGGTCACGTACATTAAATGAATACTTTATTAAAGGCACGTTTCACTGTGAGATTGAAACTTTTTTTTTTATTGATTGAGATTTTGACAATTTTTTTTTATAGGCCACGTACATTAAATGAATACTTTATTAAAGGCACGTTTCACTGTGAGATTGAAACTATACGATTTTTAAAATTTTATGTTTTAAACTCAGTTTTTGAAAAACTACGTTTTATTAGATTTTCAACCTTAAGATTTTTTGGCTTTTATAAAAGAAGATTGTGGTTTGAAAAGCTAAACGCTGAAAATGTGTTTGGATATGAGTTTCAGAATTTTTAACTTTTGAAACGCAGAATCTACTTAAACTCATATCCAAACGAACTTTAAAAAAAACACATATGATCCTAAAAATCCTTAAATTCATAATTTAAAATACAAGATGATTATTATGATTTTAAATAATGAGAACCGGTTAGGACCGTTTGTGATTATAAGATATTATGACATCACGATTAAAATATTTTATTATTAAATTCTTTTTTAAAATTGTAATCACAAGTAATGACTTTTAGTATATCATCTTGAATAATAAGATCTGATAGACACAAGCGCAATGATCAATCAAATTGTTCGACTAGCGTGATCCTTTTATCTATGTATGATAAAAATTCTTATAAAAATTTGTTTTAATGAATGATTTGAAATCAAATATTCTGATCACAAGGTGACCTAGTCGTCTGCCCGGAGGGGACAACATGCCGGGAGCCCTTCTTGTTGAGGTTCTCGGCGTTGTTCGCAGAGCTGACCGACCGGATCGTGCCGGTGGCAATGAATTACAGGGTGGGGCTGTTCCATGCGACCACAGCTAGGGGTTGGAAGGCCATGGACCCTATTTTCTTCTTCATGAACCCTAGGCCAGTCTATGAGGTCACTTTCTTGAACATGTTGCCGGCGGAGGCGACTTGCTCCGCCGGGAAGGGTCCACACGAGGTGGCGAATTACGTGCAGCGGATGCTGGCGGCGACGCTTGGGTTCGAGTGCACAAATTTCACTAGGCGAGACAAGTACCGGGTGCTTGCCGGGAACGATGGGACCGTTTCGGTGGCCGGGGCGATGGCGGTGGTTAGAGGGGGTAGTGGTGGTGGTGGTGGTGGTGACTATTTGGATGGTTTGAAGGAGGTGCTTAGGTACTTTATACATTAAAGGTGTTCGTTCTAATTATGTTGGTGATGCATGTTGTTGTGTTACATTATATGTGACATGTTTTTGCTTTTTGTATGGTTTTTTATTTTATGAGTAGAGGTTTGTATGTAGTATTGATGTTATGGATAGATATTACGTATAAGTGGTATGTTATTTATGATTCTTTCCTTTTTCAATAAATAAAATTATTATTCTGGCTGTAAGTCTCTTTTATTGTGGCTGTTATTTGTGATTTCTTTGTTAGGTCGTCACTTTTTTTTCCTGTTAAGGATTGTTAGGTTGTCCCTTTTTTTTCATTAAGGATTGTGAGATTGTCACTTATCGCATGGTGAATGGCATTACAATCTATGTTTATAAACTCGAGATCTGATAATGAGAATTGGTCCAGTTTAGTCGAGTGGATCAGTTGAATAGTTGATCCAACTGGGATAACTTAGCAAGGGAATAATTATAAGAGAGAATATTTTTGTTGATTAAACTAGCCTTCTCTTATTTTGAAAACATAATTTAAAAAGAAAAAATAGTTCCAGATGGATAATAAGATTGGCCGCCTCCGAGTTTTTAGAGTTCTAAACAATTACGTCATTAGGATCTAATTTATGTCTTATATGTATTTGGGTAGATTTTGTATTTGAAAAACTAAAGATTTTTAAAACGTGGATCCAAACAAATTTTTAACTTTTAGCTTTTCGAACTGCATTTTGCTTTTTTTCAAGATAATAAAATAATACTTTTCAAAAATCGAGTTTAAAATATTTTAAAAATATCAGCGTTTCAATCTCACATCCAAATATAGCTGATTGACATCTATAAAACATAAATTCAAAAAGAAAATGTCATATTCAACCTCATTGGTAGCATTGTTTGTAGCCTGACATATTTTGATTGTTTAGTATATATTTAGCTAATGAAATACATTCTTTTATAAAAATGAAATACATACTCATATTAATTGAATGCTTATATTCTTACGTTTTTCATAATATAATAGCATGATAGAGGATATATCATGTCAGATGATTTCATATAATGCATTAGCAACGTGACAATGTACATGTTTGTTTAAACTTATAAGCTGCAGATTATAGCTTTTACCATAAAATAAACAGTTGTTGCATATTTGTTTAAATTTATTTAAGCTAAAAATAACTTTAAAAAGTCATAATCTCTAGACAGGGTTAGGGGTGCTTTTCATATTATAACTTATGGATTATTTAAAAAAATAATATGTTAGACAATTTTACCATTCACTTTATTCATTAAAAGACAAATATTTTCATATGCTCGTCTCATCTTCCATATCCATGACCTATTATTATTTTATTTTATTTTTGATAGAATGATAGGTATGAGTCTCAATTGTATTAATTAAGGCCATGATCGATTATTGACAAAACACAAGGATGAGCTGTGAGAGAGAGAGAGGGGGGGGGGGGGAAGAAACAAAGAAAGAGAGAGAGAGAGAGAGATTTGATAACCCAGGTAAAGATTAGGCTTTGGATTGTATTTTTTTTTTTTTTGGGTAAATTTGGAATGTTACCTGTCATCTACTGTTGTATTTTTTTTTGGTAAAATTTGAAATGTGGCTGGAATATTAAGTTTGTGTATAATATTTGAAAACTATTGTAGGGAATTTGAACTTTTACTTATATTATATTAATTTATCTTTTAAATATTCATAAAATTAATTTTATAAGTTATCAAACAAAAGTTAAATTTAACTTCTACATTTGGAAGGGGTATTTTTGACAGTTACACATCAAAAAGCTGTTTTACAGTTTATTCCAACAAACATTCACAACTGTTTATTTTCTGTTTTTCAATAACAACAACAAATATGTCAACTACTTATAAAAAAAGTTATAATATATAAGCTATAAATTATAATCTATAATCTGTAAATTTAAATTACAACAAGCATGATCAATGTGTTAGCAACATTTCTTACGCGGGCCCAAGATCTTTGTAACTCACTCTAGGTCAAATCCAGATCCGATTCCATTCAGGTTAGCCTGACCCCTACTCACACCCCCTAAAAGTTATGGGTGACTTTATTTGTATCACTACTTTCATTCTGCACACCACTCTAATAAAATAATGGATAACTCAAGAGGGGGTGGGCAACATAATTTAGGAGTGCAAAGAAAGGGACTCAATATGGTGTGTATATGGTGTTCCTTTTTTTTTTTTTTTTTTTTTTGATACATAGACCTGGACAAGGTGACACATAACTGCCAGGTCAACGTGGACTCTATAACAACTAGGAGCGCTGATACATGCAGTCTTTTTTGTAGCCCATTTTACAGTCCCATACGTTATGATAACGTAGTATATACTATATTATTATAGTGTATGGGTCCTATCATAGTATATGACTCAATTTTTTTTTTCATTTTTTCATTATGAAAAAAAAATATATTAATGTATCTCAGTATATACTTTATTTTATATAACAATATGTACTTCAAAGGGTGAGTGTATGATTTAAAAAAAAACAAGAAAAACGAAATGGACTGTAATTGGGGCTGTGTGTATCTTTTTCCTAATAACTAGTGGGTTAAAATCCATAGTAAACTAGCCCAACAGGCATGGAGAACAACTTAGGCCAAAACCCATGAGAAGCTAGCCCAACAGGGTTTGGAAATTGTGTTCACCCTGCTAGAAGCAGAATTGAACTCGGATCCTCCCCATGGAGTGGGGGTGTCCCAACCAACGTGGCAAAGCCACTGGGAACGTATATGGTGTTCCTTTGTAGAGTTCGCATAGGCCCGACCCATTGACACCCTATAAACCCAATCCCCAAACCTAAACTCTAAGCTCTAAGTTTGGGAGCTTGAAGCCCTAAGCTCTGTTGAATAACGACATAAATTATTCTGTAATAGATAATTATTTTAATATAAATAAACAATAAGTCATTTTTTGTTTGCTTATGTTTTTAATTCTTGTTGGAAAACGTTAATATTGAAATTTATTTTGTTTGATTGACTATGAATAAGTTATGAATAAAAGGTAAAAAATGAAAAAATAATTTGACATGTGGACCCTCTAATTTATAAGAGATAATGACATATGATTTAACATGTGAAACATCTTTATACCAGTAGAATAGATTGGGTGGAATAACGCAATTCGTGAGGATTCTTGAATACTAATATCAATTTATTCTAACTTATTTTGACATAGCTACAAACAGATTTTTGGGTTTATTCACCCTATTCTTCTATCCAAAGGGCACCCTCAACCTGACCCATTGACATAATAAAACCTAAACTGCTGAATGATATGGTGTTCATTGATGGAATTCATTTTTATTTTTTTTTAATACAAAAGCCACTGAGAGGCAACAACCTTTTGATGTACAGATCCATCCACTTGATTAATCTATGAGACCAAAACCCATATAAATCATGCCTACATGGGCTGTTTTCCTAGCCCTCGCACACAGCGAGGCTTGAACTCTACCACCATTAGCAAGGCCTTGATAGAATTCATCTTTGATTCAATGAATGTGGTGGAATTTTTTCATATATCTACACAAATGACTTCTAATGGCACCTTGGTTTTCAATTATGTTGGTTTCACTTTTTTTGGTCAACTCTCACTAGATGCAAAGGCCTACCCTAGGTTAATTTCCATTCCCAGTTGATGTTCCCAACGATTTTTATCAAATATTTCTTGCTAACACCACCCATCCGTTTTTAATGATACACCCACTTATATTGATCACCACCCTTGACAAATTTCATAACTATATGATGTGTAAGATACAAGTGGGTGAGAAAAGTAGGATTGGGGAATCCATTCAAACCTATTGGTGTTTTTTTATCCTTTTTTATTATTTTTTATTTATTTATTTTGTTGTTTTTTTTTTTTTTTTTTTTGTCTAATATAAAAAAAAATTGATTAATTTGATGACCTACATCACAAGATAAAAAATGTCATTTATCATTTTTTTAGTAAAGAGGATGCTATATTTTTGTAATTGATTCACATTATTTTAGGTCACCAAACTAATCAAATATTTTGATTATCAGGGGGTTTTATGCAAAAACCTTTTTATTATTATCATTTTCAAACTCTGAAAACCTTGCACGAGAGCAATCAATGCAATGAAGGGCATGAATGATACATAACAAACCAAAAAAAGGCTATTATTTGTCACCCCCAATAAGTGATGGGGTGGTGTGGCATTATTGGCACCTCTTGTTGGAAGTTCTGAGAGAAGCTAATTAAGGCATTCATTTATGTCTGTGTGTGTGTGGTGTGGATCAGGAAATTAAAAGAAAAACATGCACGCTTGAAAAGAGGGGGGGAACCCTTGAAAATGCATGCACAGACAGTTTCATTAAACAAATGGAGAGGTGGAGACAACCATGGTGACTCGAAAAGACAATGTTTGTTTAAACTAATGTGTTTAATTTCAATTGCTTTTGTTTGTAGTTCCAGTGCATGAGCCTGTTTTTGTTTGGATAAGAATTAATTCGGATGTCCACATGTGATATAACATTTTTTATGCTTCACTTGGATAAGAAAGGTTTACGAGGGAAGAACATGTTTAATTTTAATCTTAAAAAAAAAAACATGTTTGATTAGGTTGTACAAACTTTATAGTAGTTAATGATTAATAAATTAATATAATTAAATTTCGATAGACATATCTAGGAGGCAAATATGTAGTTTATTCGTATCTAATTATCCAAGTTTATAACTACATTTTTTATAAGAGAAATGAATATATAGAATAGATCTAGATGAATTATAAATCACTTAATTCACAACTACTTTATGTTAGAATAATTTATCCACCAAAGAATTTTCTGTGACATTTCAAACTAGCAATTAAGTAGGGCTAGCTTTATCTACTCTTTTGAAAATTGGCTATTATTTTGCTAATTAAAATTGTTGGATAATCCATACATAATTTCGTAAAAATTTAATATGTTTGCAAATCCACAAAAAAAAAAAACAAAAAATCTACTTGTTGATGGGAACTTCTGAAAACATAAAAATCTTACTTGACAAGTTGATAGATGTGCACCATTTTCTTGTGTGGGAGGTCAGGGTTAGAATCCTCTAGTGGGATGTTAAAAAAACTGATAACCCCTCACGTGCTTTGGATGTGGGCCTTGAGTCCTATTGTTGTATTAGCCCCCGGGGTTTCTATCAAACAAAAACAAAGAAAAAATTAATTAAGGGTCCTTGAGGTCATCCGTCTATTATTTTTAGGTCCCTATAATTTTTCAAGTAATGGATAATGGATAATTGCGAGGATAAGTAAGGTGGAGAGCAATTTATCCCGTTTGATATAAAAAAAAAATCAGGATAAAATGATAACAATTATCCCAATTTAAAATAGAAATATAGATTTTTTTGTTCTACCTAAATACTAGAATAATATTTATTCTTATTTTTTATCTCAATTTTAACAAATGCAAATATGGATAAAATTGATGAATTTTTTACAATAATTTATCCTCAAAACCTTAACCCATAGCTAAACTAGTCACATAGTATCATAATATCCATATCCTACTCTTATTCTATTGCAGATATATGCATTAGTGTAGACCAATTACATATTTATATTCTTTTGTAATGTTCAATATATGTTTTATGATCATCAAAATAAAAAATTATTAAACAATTTTTTCTTAAGTAGTCCTTAAAAATTCTTTTACCCGACTGACCTACAGTGGCGGAGCCAGGAATTTGTCTTAGTGGGGGCGAACTTAAACAGGTGGTGAAAAATTATCTTGAGGTCCCTCCAACCAGATGTCGTTAAAAAATAATGAAAATGCCACCGCCTAATTATTTTTAATACACTGTTAACATTTTTTAGTACATTGTTAACTTTTACATAAAATGCCCCCCTCCCAATTATTTCAGTACACTGTAAACACTCCACAATATTTTGTTAAGAATCTTTAGTATCCTGTTAATACTCCCGGTACATTGTTAACCTTCATATAATTGGGCGATGGTATTTGAACAACATTCGGCTAGAGGGACTTAAAGATAATGTTTTACCGCCTTACGGGCCTAAAAAAATTTAAAAATTTTCAAGGACCTATAAATAATAAACGGATGATCACGGGGATCCCTAATTAATTTCCCTAAAAAAAAACATGCAAATGTCATATTCTCAATTGATTTTAGAAAAATGATATGTCCAGTGTAGTCTCTTGAGCAATCCATATCATTTTTTATAAAAAAATCATATACTCACAGTGAAATACATGTTGTTATACGAAATGAAGTAGACACTGAGATATAATAGTATATGTTTTCCTTGAAAAAATAATTTTTTTTTACTTCATCCACTATACGATAAAACCCCATACACTTATTTTATTGTGTTCTTATATTAACCGTTTTTTATACAGCTCTACATCACTGCATATAATCCTACTTATCAAATTATATATATATATATATATATATAACCCCCTGACTTATTTTAAAATCCATATAATCCCCTGAAAACACTTAGTAAATCCAAATAACCCCCTGAATAAATTTTTTTTGATAGATGATGAATATTTTGTGCATATTTCGTTTAGTTAATCCTGACTGAAAACACGATATACTAAAAAACCACTACCATAGGTTAAAAATGTAAAAAATCTTATGAAAATGATGATTTTACCATCTCGGGATATATTATAAAACTCTATCTGGAAGAGTAAAATCATCATTTATACAAAATTTTTCACATTTTTAACATATTGTAGGCTTTTTTGGTATACTGTATTTTCTACCAGAGTTAACTAAACATAATATTTATAAAATATTCATTATCTGTAAACGTAAATTTTTTTCAAGGGGTTATTTAGATTTACTAGGTATTTTCAGGGGGTATAAGGATTTTAAGAAAAGTTAAGGGGTTATGTGGATTTCAGTCAGTTTACAGGGGCTTATATGGATTTTTTCCTTTTATTAAATATATATAAATTTTTATTAAAGGTACATATAATATATATATTTAAAAAATCAAAAATCAAGGAGACTGAAAAGTAAGAATAACAACATTGTGCATGACATCTTTTTTGACATCTTTTTTTGGTAATCAAGATTGACTTGATTTTACAGTTATCTAATTAACTTGGCATTTGTGGACCAAAAAAGTAGAATCAGAGAGAGTGGACTAGAGAAAAAAAAAAATAGTGGGAACATGTCAGGGGGCTGCTTCATATAATCTAATGAACTCTATTAACCCTAGGCACTGTGCACATTTTTTATGGCTTTCACTGTCAAATTTTGAGGTGGCTTGTTTTTTTATAAGACCTATATTTAGTTAAAGAATCTTTTTTTCATTCACCATGATGGACTATATTCAACTAATTCAAACCTTTATCTCACCAAAAGAATTAAATATAATAAAAACAATTCAAACTTGTATAATATCCATCCTGTATAGGTGGTCCCAAAACTAAAGAAAGGGGTTTTCTGGTTTATTGAAAAATGTAATCATCAGCCAAATTTTTATTTTTTTAAAATATATATTTATCTAATAAAAGCATATTTTTTAATAACAAATGAAGTAAGTATTTATATGAATTGAATGTTCATATCTTTATATTTTTCATATTTGAATATATATTATGTTATATGCTTTTATACATTATGTTATTAGTACGACGATTATAAAGGTCATGTTATACAGGCCCCACTATTTAGGCCTAATTGACAAGTCCCATGAAGTGTCATTTCCTTATTGATTACTTGGTTGACTATTTAAAAAAAGGTTAAAAATGTAAAATACAATATTACCCTAATTTAAATCCCACATTTTCTTCCCTCATGAAACCCATCCCCACTTTTTTCCAAAAACAAATCAACCTATTCCATTTTAGGAAACCTAATTTTTTCAAAACCAATTCAAAATATAAAAAAAATCATTCATTGCGTTCATGAAAACAATACTGAAATTCAAATCCTCTGAGGTTTCTTTAAAAAAATTGAAAAAATGAAATCATTCAAAAAACTATTTCATCAAAAACATTGAAAAAAATCAAATTTTTGTTTGAGATCTCTCATTCAACCAGAAAATAATGGCGACAAAGAATAATCAACTTTTTTTTTTTGAAACGTTGTTGTTAAGTTGATGATTATTCAATTATAATCATCAAACATAGTATTTGCAATGAATACAAAGTTTTTTTTCCAGTGAATGTAGAAATAAAACATCACAGTATAAAAAAAGAGTTTAGAATAAAAGTCAGTTGCATTTATAAAATGTAACTTAATTTCTACAATAAATTGCATTAAATGTTAGTTATATTTGTGGAATGTAACTAACTTTTAATTGTTATATAACAATATTCCACAAATGTAACTGATTTTCAAATATAATGCATGTTTATATTAAATTAACATGTCACTGACTTTTGAAAAATAATGTATATAAGTCCAAAATAATAGTTTAAAATGTAACTAACTTTTGAAAGTTACACAATGCATAATAATGTAAAATAATTTAAGATCAAACGCTATGTCCAAGAAAAATTATAATAAAGGTTATATCTAGCACCAAATTCAATAATAAAAAATTGTAACGAATGCAAAACAAGGAATGAGACCCAAGTACAAATTCTGTTTAAGGTGGAGAAGAAAAAGAAGTCGTAGATGGATATACAGATAAACCATGTATTTTTTTTTGTACATTATAAAGCAAAAGAGAGAAGACTATTAATTATAAAAAAATCATGGAATTTGATCATTAAAAAAAATTTAAAAAATCATGCCTCATCAGTAACAATTTTAACCGACTCCTTGAAATAATTATTAAAAAATATAAAAATAATAAAATAAATATTAATACTTGCATTACATCATGGGGTTTATATGGGCATGTGAATTTATTATAAAACTGCAATAGGAATTGTTAACATCAATGCCTTGTGTAACATATAGAAAGGAATAGCTAATGAATTGTGGTATGGTTGAATGTTTGAAAGTGGCATGGGGGGCCCATTTATATAATAGTCATAAAAAAAATTTATTTTGACACCATAATTCTTCTATATTTGGTGCTATTTTCAATTATGTGTGCCAGATTCTTGTGAATTGTTAGAGCATTAATTGTGGTTGAACCTAATATTGCAAATTTGCAATATAAGACATTTCACTTGTGAATCACACATGAAATCCCGGCTGTTTCACGAATAAGAATGTGAATATTGAAAGAATATGATTGATATCAAAAAAAATTATATTGAAAAAGAATATATGAAATACAATAGTTATGCGGAATAAATCCTGATGGATATACTTGAGGGAGATCAATATAATTTAATTTTTAATTTTTAATTTGAATTTCAAATAAAATATTTTAAAATATTAAATAATTGTATCCCTCATTATAAAATACTTTTCAAAATCATGGCATATATTCGGATATTAAACTTTATCAAAATAATATTTTAATCTTGACACAGTTGCACACAAGTCAATATTTTTCAATTCACAAATATCATGATCTTCAAAACAAAAGCAACAACCAACGCGCTAATATCATTTTGTATCATTTATAAATTACATATTCTGTGCAATTATTAGTAGTGGTTCTTTATAGTTAAATCATTAGCATTTGATCTACCATGAAAAAATTTCCTTGTCCATTCCAAAATCCTCCCCCCAAAAAAAAAAAATCATAATTTTGTATTGTAATAGATATTATGCAGTTTTTGCTAAATAAAACAAATCTTGTTATGTTAAATCCTCAAATCACTTTCCTCAATCCCAGAAATTGCACGTGTCATGTACACGTGGGCCAATCAATAGTCCCATGACGTGGCACTGTTTAATTATAGACTCACAAAAATCATAATTAATAATTAAATAAATGAATCACTCCCAAAAAAAAACAGTACTACTACTAACTTGGTCCAATTAACAACCCTAACGTTTCGGAAAATTATTTTTTTCCAATTAAAACCTACTGAATCTTTAAAACAAAACAAAACACCATTTTTTAATGTCCCTGTAATAATAAAAACCCTAGAAGGGTTTCTTACGAGGACGAGAAACCCCCAATCAAACCGTCCGATTGACAAAACCAACGGCCCAGATCACTCAAGACCAACTGCTTATCATCCCTGCTATCGTCACTGTCTCTCTTCTTCTTCTCCTTCTTCTCTTTCAGAGCCCAACAAAAAAACACACCAAGCGCTTAATCAGCCATAAATGGCGGAAGAAAGCCTCGATCGCCGATCGATCCCGGTCGAATACGTATAAAGATTCCACCTTTATCGTCCGATCTTTCACGGGTCACTCTCGTATTCTCCTAAAGATCGCGTTTTGAGTTGTGGGTCCTTGTTTTCCGGGCTAAAACGATCTCAATCGCTGCTTTAATGGTGAAAGATCGGATTTTTATGTGCTAGAACCTTTTTTTTTTGTGTTTTTGAACTTGGGGCAGTGTGAATAGAAGCTAAAGCTTTGGCCTTTGATGATGCTTTCGATGATCGGGAGCGGCGGAGATGGATCATACGGCGAGGATTTGTCGAAGGAGCTGGGGCTTCTCCTCCGGGAGCAGCGGAGGCAGGAGGCCAACGACCTGGAGAGGGAGCTCAGCATCTACAGGAGCGGGTCTGCCCCGCCGACCGTGGAAGGGTCGCTTTCCGCCGTCGGCGGCCTCTTCGGTGGAGGCACCGGAGGCCTGTCGGTGGACCCAACCGGCGGAACCGAAGAGGAGCTCCGGTCTGATCCGGCGTACTTGTCTTACTACTACTCCAACGTGAACCTGAACCCGAGGCTTCCCCCGCCTGTGATGTCGAAGGAGGACTGGAGGTTCACTCAGAGGGCGTTGGGGGGGATCGGTGATCGGAAGAAGGTGGGAAGGATCGGGGAGGGGAGCCGGTCGTTGTTCGCATTGCAGCCGGGGTTCGCGAAGGAGGCAGAGGACGCGGCGGCAGAGGGGGAGAAGGTGGGGGAGTGGGTGGAGAGAGGTGGGGATGGGCTTATCGGGCTTTCGGGGTTGGGGATTGGTGGAGGCGGTGTTGGAGGAGGAGGTGGTGGTGGCGCGGGGAAACAGAAGAGCTTCGCTGATATGTTTCAGGTGGGATTCTTTTTGATGTCTTGGCTTTGAATTCACGTCTCTATTTTTGAATGTGTTCTTGGATGATTTAGCCTTTTTATTGTTTGAGTTATGGTATTTGTTGTGTTTGATATGAAGATCAATGACTTGGTTAACGTTCAGACCTTCTACTTCCTTCTCATGACTGAGTATGCTCGCACATTTAGTATTTTGTCTTCACTCGTCCAAGGTGAACATTATATTGGATTCCAGTTCCCTAACTTTGTTGCTTAACCTTGGTGTTTTATATTCATAAACTGATCTAACAGTTTTTAATTACATTGATAATGGAGATAAATTATTTGTGTAATCAACCTACTTTCCTGATGACCTTTCGCTGGACTAGGTCTTGGATCGGCTATGGTCTTGCTTCAACATTTGTTTTTTGGTACTTTTATTCAGCTATAACTTGGTCTATTTACATTAATTTACTCATAATATGATTACCGTCCAAACCTCCCCCTTGATTGCATCTAACATCATTTTTTTTCTTGGTTTCATTTTTTGACATATTATGTTAATTTTGAAGGTTATTTTTTTGGTGTCCTAGACTTTTGAGAAGAAAATATATTTTTTTTTCTGTAGAAGTTTTAGGATCCTGAAGCGGTTGATTTGATCACATGTGATGATTGGTACCTTGAAAATCTATTGCTGCATTGTAAAACTGCCTAACGAGTAACCTTTTCTCCAATTAATGGTTTGATTAAATATTAATTCGATGGGTAGTTTTTGTTATAGAGATTTTGTACGAGTGCTGTGACCATAGTAACAAAGTTCGTGTAGAGCAAATATTCGGCAAGTATCATGTCTGGTACGATACGTGTATATTCGTAAATCATACGGGATAAATATGGAGATAATTAGATTATTTTCTAGATAATTTAAGTATTAGTATGCATTAATGAATTTTATATGTATTATGTTCGATACGGTACGTTTGTATGGCTGTCACACCATGTTGAGGTGTTTGTAAACTTCCACAAACTTTAACATTTTTATAATTTAGAATCCTGATTTGCGCTTATATTGCTTTTGGTGTATTTCTGCTCATTAGATTCTTTCTACTTATATTTTGCCACATTAGTTGGGAAGTATCGGTTCCTTATTCTTTTTGGATTATGCAATCTATGATATATGATTGAAACCGATAGTGAAAATGTTTTCAAGTGTTGCAATTTATGATAGAATATTGAAATTGAGGGTGTAAATTTTTACAAGCTTATTAGCTGCAGGACTTCTATTTTGCCATAATCCTGGAGGTGATTTTATACTGCTTAATTGCTCCTTACATCATTTTCTTTTTTTGCAAGAATGATTCTGATGTTTTGTTTTTGTACATTTATTTTTTTGCTACATAAATAAGGTACAACAGTGTTTTCATTTTGTGGTGGTTAATGTTCTTCTTGTGATATTGGATTGGTTTATGTCGCAAAGGTCATCCTTGTTGGTCTCCAATGTTTTTGAGAAGACGACATTCCTCTGTGGAGAAGGTTTAGGACCTTGAAGCAGTTGATTTGATTATTTTGATGATTTTTTTTGTGAGAAGAAATTACATTTGATGATTGGTACCTGGAAAACCTATTGCCGCAGTGTACATCTGCTCAATGAGTAACCTTTTCTCTGATTAAGGGTCTGATCAAATATTAATTCGGTGGATAGTTTTTGTTTGAGTGATTTTGTACAAGTGCTATTAGACAGCGATGATATAAGCTCCAGAAGCTTTAACATTTTTATTAGTCAGAATCCTGAGAATTTTTGTATTCATATTGTTTGATGTATTTCTGACCGTATGATCCATTCTACTTATATTTTGTCACATCAATATTTTTTACTAGAATAATTCTTATGGTTTTCTGTACGTTCATTTTTTTGGCTCTATAAATAAGGTACAGCATGTGTTTCCATTCTTGGTGATGGATTTTGTTTATAATAACTGGTTGGTTTATATTGCAGGATGATCTGGTTTGTCCAACTCCAGTCTCAAGGCATCCATCTCGTCCAGCAAGTCGCAACACCTTTGATGATTCTCTTGATGTGATAGGTCCTGCTGAAACCAAACTTTCTCATTTACATCACGACATAGCATCTGTAGATTCTCTGCAGTCGGGAGGAACTATTGGTGGACCGGGATCTCATTCTTTCGCTGCTGCATTAGGTGCATCATTATCGAGAAACACAACTCCTGATCCTCAGCTGGTGGCGAGGTCTCCCAGTCCTTGCCTCCCTCCAGTTGGAACAAGAATGACTTCCGCTGACAGAAAAAACAATAATGGTCCAAGCTTGTATAATGGTGTCTCATCGGGTATGAATGAACCTGCAGATCTTGTAGCCGCTGCTTTGTCTGGAATGAGCCTGTCAGGGACCGGCATAGTAGAAGAAAATCACACTCAATCACAGTTTCATCAGGAGATTGACGATCATAACAACTTTGTTTTCAGTATGCAAGGAGGTCAGAACCATATCAAGCAACACCCACATCTCAAAAGATCCGAATCAGATAACTTACGCATGCCTAAATATTCTTCTAACTCATACATGAAATCATCATCATCAGCAACCAGTCCTGGAGGCTCTCCTTCACATTACCAGAATATAGATGGTATGAATGCAGCATTTTCTAATTATAGTCTCGGTGGTTATTCAATCAATCCAAATTTATCATCCATGATGGCCAATCAAATTGGGACGGGCAATCTGCCACCTCTCTTTGAAAATGCTGCTGCTGCGTCTGCAATGGGAGGAGGTTTTCCTTCTGGATCTAATCTGGGCGGATCGTTGGATTTTCAGAATCTCAACAGGATTGGGAGCCAAACTGCTCTTCAGATGCCATATGTGGATCCTCTATATGTTCAGTACCTGAGAACAGCTGAGTATGCTGCGCAGGTCGCAGCAAGATTTAATGATCCTTCCATGGATAGAAACTATATGGGAAACTCATATATGGATTTGATTGGTCTCCAAAAAGCATACCTTGGTGCATTGCTTTCACCACAGAAGAATTATTATGGCAATTCTGCATATGGTCTTGGCATGTCATATCCGGGAAGTCCACTGGCAAGTCCAATCCTTCCCAACTCTTCTGTTGGAAATGGTAGTCCTAATAGGCATGGTGAGCGAAATGTTCGTTATCCTTCAAGCATGAGAAACTTAGCTGGAGGTCTCATGGGTTCTTGGCACACCGATGGTGGTGGTAATGTTGATGAAGGTTTTGGGTCTTCCCTGCTTGAAGAATTCAAGAGCAATAAGACCAGATGTTTTGAACTATCTGAGATTGCTGGTCATGTTGTTGAATTCAGGTTCGCTTTGGTGGTTTGTCTTCTTGGTGAATTCATTCATCTATATGGTTACTGCATTTTTTGACGTTTATGTATGCAGTGCTGACCAGTATGGGAGTCGATTCATTCAGCAAAAACTCGAAACTGCAACAACGGAGGAGAAAAATATGGTCTTTGAAGAAATCATGCCTCAAGCTCTTTCTTTGATGACTGATGTTTTCGGTAATTATGTAATCCAGAAGGTAAATTATTGTGTTCTTGCTAAATCTAGGTTCAAAGTTAGCTTCTTTTTTTTTTCTTAAAGTTTTTTATATGAAGTTATAAATTGTATATATATATGTTAAACATTTTGTCCTTGGATTCAGTTTTTTGAGCATGGATCTGCACCTCAGAGAAGAGAATTGGCTGACCAGCTGGACGGGCATGTTTTGACACTCAGTCTTCAAATGTATGGCTGTCGAGTTATCCAAAAGGTAATGGATCGGTAAATAATTGTGCTATTAATTAATACTTTCAACTTTTCAACTTTGCATTGTCTTTTTTCTATTTCTGTCCTTTGCAGCCTTAATATTTTGTACAGTTGATTCTTCTGATTATCTGAGTGCAATTGGGTTTCTGTTATGAAGGTTTGTGGTTTCAAACGCTGAATTTACTGCCAATATTTCACTATGCTGCCATATCATTAATCTAGATCTCCCAAACAATTTAAATATCAGTTTTTAGCCACATATTCATTTCTAAAATGGTAGTGTTACAGTGGAGAACATTTATACATCTCTAATACTAATTAGATGAGCATTTGCCATACCATAAGATGCTAAATTCTGGAAAGGAAGAAGAAACATGTGGTTGTATATTGTGTTAAGTTCTTTTCTTTTCTTTGATCCTTTGTTTTTTCAGTGGGGGCAGGTTTGGGGAGGTGGGAGGGATACGCTGACCCAAAATAATTTTCTGCACTTGAATTCATAAAACATTGCTAAATTTTGTGACATTTGGTTTTCATCCCTGTTTTTTTTTTTTAAATTTACTATAAGGTTTAGTATATACATTCACATGTTTGTTTTTCTCCTACATCTTGCATCATTGTGACAATAAATTATACATTTTAAATCTATACCTATACCCTGAGCCAGATGCAGGGAGTATTTGTATGACCTTGTCCCTATTCCAGATATCAAGTGCTACATGTGATCCAAATACATATATAGGCATACTATTTCAGAGCAACTTTCATAGTGGTAAACTTGTTTTTTTTTAACTAAATTATGCAGGCAATTGAAGTTGTTGACTTGGACCAGCAGACCAAAATGGTTCAAGAGCTTGATGGTCATGTCATGCGTTGCGTGCGGGATCAAAATGGGAACCATGTCATCCAGAAGTGTATTGAGTGTATCCCTCAAGACTCAATTCAATTTATTGTCTCAACCTTCTATGACCAAGTTGTGACATTATCCACCCATCCATATGGTTGTCGTGTAATACAGGTTAAGAACGTTTCTCCTTTTTTCCTTGCTTATTCGGTAAGTTTAATATTTTTACCTTGTATGATTTGTGCTTTCTTGGTTCAGAGGGTATTGGAGCACTGCCATGATCCGATGACCCAACAGATCATGATGGATGAAATCCTGAAATCCGTGTGCATGTTGGCGCAGGATCAGTATGGAAATTATGTTGTTCAGGTTTGTGAGGATTCCTGTAAGGTCTAGGCTTCTTCTTTACATGCATACACATGCTAGCTTTTATCAAACTAACTTCATCAATCAGTTTTATTGTCAAAAAACAATAAAAAAATAAATTCATCAATCAGTTCAGCTCCTCAGTAGCTTGGAAGTATGACATTTTTTTGTTCTCCTTATTAGATCAAACATCCTTTTTTCTTGATTTGAGTGGTGGATTACAAAACAAGAACTGGAGTTGTGCTGAAATAGGTTAATTCTGTTGATCAAGAGCAAAAGATTTTGGTTTTTGAGGCATCCCCTTTTTCCTTTGAATGAGTGTTTTCCCAATACAATAAACCTCCATCATTTTCTCTCAAGGATTTGTTTGGTCATTATATGCCAATTTTTATGAATTTATGTACATTGGTTGAATAGAGGATGGAAAGCAAATATTATCTTTTAAAACTTTTTACTATTTTCCATTGGATACTAAAAAACAATACTTGTGATTATTATTTAAAGATATTCATCCTTTTATGATGAACCATAGAGGACATGTGATGTGGTTATACCTTACCTACCTTACTTTGAATTTTAACGTTCCTTATGATAAGCCTTTCAATTATCTCATGATTTCATGAAATGATATTCATGTGCATTTCATCAAATAGCTTGCTAATTTTCTTTCCTTTTATTTTGGACCTTTGTTTATCTTCCTTGCAACAAAAAAGTCATGCTTGTTTCTTACATTTTTAACACTACATCCAAACATCTCTGTTTGTTCTTGTTCTTTCCTTTCCTTTTTCTCCCTTTTTTTCTTTTTGCCTTTTACAAGATGTATTCTATTTTGTCTTTTGCGAACCTGAGATACACATCTTTTGGATTGAAACAGCATGTTCTGGAGCATGGAAAGCCACATGAGCGATCTGCCATAATAACGAAATTAGCTGGACAGATTGTTCAGATGAGCCAACAGAAATTTGCTTCAAATGTTGTTGAGAAGTGTTTAACTTTTGGCGGTCCAATTGAGCGTGAAGTACTCGTTAATGAGATGTTGGGCACCACTGATGAAAATGAGCCTCTGCAGGTTCGTTAACCCTTCTGTCTCTTTTCCCAATGCCTAATTAATTGGTTTTAGTCTCTCTCCTCTCTCTCTCTCTCTATCTATCTATCTATCTATATATATATATATATATACAGTTTTTATTCCATCTGAATCCTTGTGTGAGATAATTTCTTTTCCTTCCCAAATAATTATGATCATTAATTAATCGCATTCAAAGTTCAAACTTACTCACTTCTATATTCATTCTTTAATTTCCAATGGTGGTGTGTGGTGTGATCCTGTAGAATCTAGGAACACAAACACTAACCTCTGCTTGCAATCTTCAGTCAATGCTTAGCGCGTTCAAGCATATCTTATTGTGCATTAGGGACTTACCATATGGTTGTGTGTCAGGCAATGATGAAAGATCAGTTTGCAAACTACGTTGTACAGAAAGTCTTGGAGACGTGTGATGACCAGCAACGTGAGCTGATTCTCTCACGAATAAAGGTTCACCTTAGCGCACTAAAGAAGTACACCTATGGAAAGCATATCGTTGCACGTGTAGAGAAACTTGTTGCAGCTGGAGGTGTGTCCAACTTTTTGATATTTTATGTTATTATTTATCAACATCATCACTATGATTTCCATGTAAACCTGTTTGGGATCATTTTACTGTCGAAAATACTTTTTTTTTAAAAAATAAATGTACTAAAAAATTTAAATCTTATAGAAGTCCTTTGAATAGAACCATATATTGGAACAAATGAGATAATTTTTAAACTTCTTTTTGAGCCAATATTTTTCTCCTTCCACCCACTACTCTCTCTTATACCTCCGATAAGTGAGCATTGGCTTAATACGATGGCTCGCGTGGTTGAGGTTTTGTCAGCTAATTGGATTCAAATTCATTTTAAAAACCTTTGATGTTATCAACTAAGCATGCAACTCTAGCTTTTATAAATATCAAAAATCCTATTTTACTCTTGAATGTTAAGCGGCTTCCATGATTTTATATGCACTCAGATGTCCTTCGGGACATCCGATTAAATTGGAACAATAAAGAGAAGATTAGCATGACACAAATCGAGAAACTGTCCAAATATTTCATATTCAAAACAAAACAAAATAATATAATATGGATTCTAATATGGGTGTTCTCTTGCAGAAAGGAGGATTGGACTTCAGGCGACATATGCCTCT
Source organism: Acorus gramineus (assembly GCA_030737835.1). Taxonomy (NCBI): domain Eukaryota; kingdom Viridiplantae; phylum Streptophyta; class Magnoliopsida; order Acorales; family Acoraceae; genus Acorus; species Acorus gramineus. Next base: position 3,644,797 of record CM060854.1, read on the forward strand.
TAGATCGTGTAGGAAACGAAGTTGTACAGCTAACCGAGGCTTTAGTGTGGGCTCCCTTTTATCTCCCCAACTATCTTCATATCTCGGGCGAGTACAGGCTGATATCAGAAATAAATTATTATGTTGCTTTGTACCGATAGATTTGTACATTGTGTAGTTTGATATTTAACTAAATTAGGCAGATGCTGAGGCTCAGATGGTGAATGTGCACCTGATGACCACTGCAAAGGAGAATTGAGTATACAAAGCTGTTAAAGGGTGTAAAGAGAAAAAGAGAAGAAGATGAGGTTAGTGAATGTGTTAGCGCGTGACTGTACAAATGTCGCCATGTGGAGAGCCGTCTGTTGTCTTAAGTTTTTTTTTGTTTAATCCATATGTATGAGAATGTTTAAATTTTCCAGTGTTTTAAAACTTTATGCTATATGGCATCTGGTGTTATGTGGCATATATGCTCTGATTTTACATAGTTGTGATTCTGCTCTATTTGCTTGTTTGTATTGGTGGATTGTAGCTTATCCTGCTGAGCAGAGATAGTTGGTAATTGGATTTTTGCTGGAGAATGAGACAGGGAATGAGTGATAGGCTTTTTTATAGAGAAAATATCAAGCTGAACTTTTTTTTTTTTTGGCATATCTTTTAATTTTTTTTTGAAAGTACATATATGGTAATGGAGTACATTAGCCAAGTGAAGTAGATACTTGTATGAATTGGATGCATATATTTTTAAATTTTTCATAAAGTAAAAACTAAAATTAGTGATAGGGTGACAATGTAATAATGTAACATTCAATTGTCAACGCAATTATGCATATATTTTTAAATTTTTCATAAAATTCAAAACTAAAATTATAGTGATACGGTGACAATGTTATAATGTTACATTCAATTGTCAACGCATGTTTGTTCAAGGTCTTCCTTAAATCCAAAAAATACATGCACAAAACCTTTTCTTTTACTTGTTATCTGTTTATCTGAGATTGCTCATTGGGCTGATTTGAACTTTAGAGTGTTGTAAAAGAAACTCAAGAACTCATGATAATCAATCAAAACCACTCACTGATCTGATCTTTGAGTTTTTTTTATAATTTAATCCTCTTTTAAGACTCCATTTGGGAGCATGTCCGCGATGTCAGAAATCTATTATATGTTCATGGAGTCGAGGAAACGCAGAAAACCAAGCTGATTGTCGACTCAACGACAAGACAAACCGTTTGTATCCGTGTTCACGTCCCGACTCCAATGCAGTTGTAACACTTTTTCCAAACGGAGCCTATAAAAGTCTGTTTGGATTCGACTTTGAGATTTCAAATCCACTGAGAAGCGATTCCAAACCGGTCAATGTGGACGGCCTTGATTTTCCCTCCCTTGTTCACACTTTCGAACAAGTCATTTATAGCCGTTGATCGTGAAATCTACGGCACTTGCGGATTCGGCACGTGCAATAGGGACGTCGGATTCTTTTGACCCTTTTGAAGCCCACTGAAAAGTGCAATCCAGTCGTTCTGGACTGGAATCTGGGTCCACCACAACCAAAAAGTACCATCGTTTGAAGAAATCACAACCGTTGGATCTGTCTAGTAGGATAGCATCCACCGTCAAACGCATAACCGCCTCATCTCTGCTGTGGTGTAGCCGCGATGTATTTTTCGTGTGGGTCCCAAAAACTTATTTTATTCGTAAAGGAACCCCGAAAAAGCAAAAGCGAACTAAAAAATATCTCTCCAGGGGCTCCACGTGGATAACCCAACAGCAGTGCACGTAGACCACTTTTATTACCAAAAGCACCCTCGATTCTTCCAAAATTTCAAGCCACCCCCTCTTCTTCGTCTCTGCTTGTTCAGATATTTCACCGCAAAAGACTCCCAAATCTTCGTCGAATTAAACCCTAAAATCCCTAATTTTCGATGGGTTTCAAACCCTAAATGGACGGCCCCGTGGAGATCAGCGATTACGACCCCTCCGGCGACGGTGGAGACGCCTCCGACAGGGTCACGGACTGGGAGGAGGGGCTCCCGACCGCCGACGATCTGACTCCGCTCTCTCAGTCTCTGATCACGCCGGAGCTCGCCTCCGCCTTCAGCATAACCCCGGAGCCCCGTCGCACCGCCCACGACGTCCACCGCGCGTCGCTGGAGACCCTCTCCAACCTCCGCCGCTCCGGCGGCGGAGCCGCCGCGCCGAAGCTCCTACCTCCGTTCGAAGACGTCGAGACTCAACAAGCGGAGACGGAGGAGTCCGATGACCCCTCGGCGCGGTCGTCGTCGAAGCGGCCGAGGCTCGTGTGGACGCCGCAGCTGCACAAGAGATTCGTCGATGTCGTGATGCACCTGGGGATCAAGAACGCGGTCCCGAAGACGATTATGCAGTTGATGAACGTGGAGGGGCTCACGAGGGAGAATGTAGCGAGCCACCTCCAGAAGTACAGGCTCTATGTGAAGCGGAAGGATGGCTTGTCCGGTGAAGAGCAGTCACCGTCCGATCACCTCTTCGCGTCCACCCCTCCCGTGCCGCAACAGAGCCTCCAAGAGAGGAACAGTGGGTACGGGCCGATGCCCGTGTTGGTGCCCGTGCCGTACCCCACGCCGGGGCCGATCGTGCCCGTCCCGATCGTCGGGTACAATCCGTATGGAGGAGGTGGGTTTCGGGAGCAGTGGCAGCATCAGCAGCAGGGGGAGTGGTCGGGTAACAAGTTTGATTCTGTCATGTCATACCCTCACCATGTTAATCCTGGCATATAATGATGAATATGATACTGGTTACAAATGACAAGAAAAATCAGTTTTTTTTTTTTTTTTTATTGGTGGGGGTTTTGATATTTCTGGTGATTTTTTGTGGCTTGCATTGATTGATGAATAATGGGATCTGCAGTGGCTCTGTTTGTGTGATATAATGCTGGAACTGGATGTACTTGTCTCGCTGTGATTGTTTGGAAAATCTGATGATGTATTTTCTTGTTGTGCATGTGAATCATAAATAAGAATTTTTGAATGTGTATGTGTTGCTCGAGTGGTTTTGAGAGAAGAGTTTGAGTAATAGGAAGGTGAATCAATTAAATCAGGTGCATGGATAGGCTTTTTGACAAAAGAATCACTTTTGATTGTTGCTTTCTGGTAATATATTTAATGAGTAAGCTAAAATCTCGAGAACTATAATACGCTATAACATAGGTAGAGCACATCAGGAACTCAGATGTAGTTTTCTATGAATGGGACACTGGCAAAGTTTTGTGTATTTCTGTAAGATATCCCAAAGTGGCGGGGGCTGTTGTTATTACATGCCGAATACTGAAAATGAGGGCCAAACACTTAGTATAGTGAAGTTCATATCATTGAAGTTCAGAATTCAGTGATGTGATTCTCATGAATCTGGGGCATTATTCTTCAGATGTCTGTAAACATGTCCTGCCAAGCAAACCATGTACTGGAAATCTGACCAACATTGTGAATTATATACTTTTCAAAGGAAATATCCTGTGTTGTTTCCATGTAACAGTTAATTCATTTTAATTTTTAAGTTTTTTTCACTTTTCTCTTGGGAATGAGGTTGGTATATCTTCTTCTTCTTCTTTGGTGTACACTTCAAAGATTCCCTAGAAAAGAGTACATATAGATTGATAGTTAATGAATTAATTGAATCGCGATACTATGATGATCTTGTCTTGTCAATTTTTACATCAATTCTAGGACATAGTTGAGGTGAGATAAACTTTTTTTTTTTTTTTGGGGAGGGGGGGGGGGATGATACATGATCTGTCCTCCACTGTGGCCAAAAACCCATAATATGCATATTTATAATGCATATTTGTGTCTGCATTTCTCACTATGGATCTGATGTAACCTGCCTGAAGTCTGGTACTGTAGTCAGCCAGTGATTTAGCTTCCTAATGCTGGATGGAAAGGTTATAAAAAAATATTAGGCTGTTTTAGTATTGTTTCTGCTGTTCTGAAACTACATATGCTTGAGCAAATCCTTCAATATCATCTGGTTCCATGGAATACTTCTTTATTCTTCAAGTGGAAGTTTGATTTTAAAAAAAATGCTTATCGCTATATAGTCTCTCTGCTACTTCATGATTCGTAATATGTAAAATGAACTTGGTCATGAATTTTGGTGATCAATATAAAGTGGAAAACATATTGTCCTGCTGTTCTCTTGAAGCTAATTAAAAGAGTAACAACAGGGATGAATATCATTGAATGTGGTAGGACTTTGAGTACTTCATGCAATTGATAACTTCTATTAATTACTTTAGTTTTACATGTGCAGTGTCCAGTGGATTTGTCTTCACCTGAAATAAGCCCCAGTCTTTGCAAGCCATATCCAGCTTTCTTCCCTCATCTTCTTTCTCTGTCAAAAGCATTGAGAAATTTATGTCAGGCATTTCTGATGCAAAAGAGCAAAGATCTTCATCTTTTGCGCTTATCAGCACCATTCTCTCATGTATCAATGAGGCATGCATTGTGAATGCGTTCTCACCATCTCTTGAACACTTTGTACAGGCAGATATTTTCCTTATTTCTTCTCCTGGGCATTATCGAAGATCATCCCTTCAACCTTTAAATCCATTGCTTGCTTCTAAGCAATCTCTGTACCATGTTACATATATGTGTGTATGTATTTCTTATACATGCATACATACGTGTGTGTGTGTGTGTTTTGATTGAATAGAGATATGACAAAAGAAGATTTCGGTCTACTTATGAAACCATGATATTCCAATTCCTTGTAGGATACCCTGTGAGAATCAATTTGAATTTAATTATTTTCTGATAAGCTAACCATTTTTTTGCTGCACAAGATTGTTATTTGTATTATTTAATCAAAATCAAGTTTTCTGATAAGCTTTCGATATTCCGTTGGACGAGTCTATTATATTTTCATTATAAGAAATATGGTGCTCGGCTGCCATGGCAATAAATCTGAGACATATGGTGCTCAGATTTTATTTTATTTTTTTGTGCCTTCATCTTTTGGCAGAGTTAAATGAATGCCATAATTCATGTATAGTGCTTGTTTATTGGTTGCTTTATGTCACACATGGGGACAATGAGCACACTCAAACTTCAGCTTAAGGCCTGGATTTGTATAGACATTTCTCTTTGCCTGCTAGTCCAAATAATTCATTCTAGCTCGAAGACCAATTTCTCATCTTTAACTACTGCTATTCTCGTACAAGATGAGAACCAGATGGTTCAGATTGTACTTATATGCATTGTTCTGTATACATAATAGTATGGGAAGAGATCTTTCTATTCTATATTTAAAAGTTCTCATAAAATAGAAGGGTGACATGATTTATATCATGTGGGTTTGTGACTCTGTATAAATTGGAATAATCTACTGTTTCATTATTCTCTTTAAAATGTCACCAAATTACCTCCTCTACAGATACTCCAACCTTGGTTGATTCAAACTTGGATAATGATGTTGTTGTGGTTAGACATGAAAGAATCCTCTGATCTCATTCTGTGATTAAAACTAAGAACCTTTATCCAGAAATAGCAGAACTGTCATCATTTCACTTCCTTGTAGTGGGTAAAATCTTATATGTTGATTGCTTAGCCTTTTAGAGGAATAACATTTGTCTTGAGCTGGAGTTTGGCCATTGTTCTGAGTCATCTTTTTGTAAATGAATTTACATGTTCGAGTCTATATCTAGTTTAGTTCATTACTCTGTTAACCACTAGTCTAGTCTCTACCACCCGATCATGGTTTTTTTGTGGCTTTTTCTCTCTTTACCTCATTCTCTTCAGTATAAAATCAATGAATTTTATTCATTCAAAGGTTGAAGTCTTTTGTTGCTAAACTATTTTAATTAGTTTTCCCAAGTTCCTCTGTGAGGGAGAACCATTCAGACTGAAACTCCTTTGGTCGTGTTTTTCCTTATTGTCTACTGTATAATTTTAAGGACATGAGCACATGCCATATAAATAAACAATATGGTTATGGAAAACAATCCCGTCTGCTTCAAAATATGTTTTGACATTATCATGTGAAGTTTCTAGTCTTGCAGGCATACCTGAGCCACATCAGGTTGCAAACGATGATCAACATATGTCGCAACACGAGAGGTAACATTAAATGCTTTTGTATTGTTTTAAAATTTCATAATTTAGAATCCATCTCTGAGGCTGCAGAATTATGACAATGGCACTAGTATCACGCTTCCATTGCTCAATATTTTGTTTTTCTAGTCAAATATGTAGGAGTAAGACTCAAACTCAGAGCCCCTTATTGAAGAGAGGGTACCTCTACCAACCTATCAAGATATGGTCCAGTGACATGCATGAAGTTGGTTATTTGGTGGTGTTAGCCATCAATTTGGTTTTATTTCAATGAATCAATCTCATGCCATCTATAGACAAACGGAACCTATCATGAATGGCTTAACTGCATCTTCGTGCATCTTTTGATCACTGTTTGGAGATTATTCCCTCTGGATGAAATTTGGATGCTTCTTGTTGTCCTTGCAGTTGGATATTACTATGTCATTTCTTTGGATGGGTTTGTTCGGAGGCTCCGAAGATTGAAGTGCAGACAATGTTGGATTTTCTTGAAATATTATTCAGAGCATCCAAAAATTTGTTTTCTGAGTCTTTGTTTTTCAGATCCTTGGTAACAACCAACTAATAAATTATTACCAATAAAAGTGTTAGTCCTTCTCAGCACCTTCATGTTTGTAAAGTACAATTTTTTTATATTATTATTGTTGTTTTTTGTGGAACAAAAAGAGTACAATTGGGCATTGCTAGCTCATACATCCTACCTACTAGGCTAGGGCACATTAGCCCAAAATTTGAGAAAAAAACTTTAATCGGTATGATGTGTCTTCAATTATGACGTTAAGTTTTACTAAAATCTTTTCAAAAAATTCTTCTTGAATAGTTGGATTTACTCGAATCTTTTGGAGTAGTTGGATTTATTGAATTGGTCTTAATAAAATAGCCATTGGACAATTTGGCTAAGAATTGAGTTTCATTTGATTTGGTGAAAAATTTGAGTTTTTATTGATTTAGTATGAGTATGTGTAAATAGTTGAAGAGAATTTTAAATGAATGACTTAAATGTAAATTTGGGTCCACGTTGGGTCAAGATATAGTCTTTCTAAGACATGAAAATTATCATTACATCCAAACTTTGTGTTCCTTCAATCACATTGTAAACTCTAAACATCCATTTGATATAATTCAACCTCACTCATTTTCATCTTTGAGCTTGGCAAACTCTATGTGTGCCTTCCCTTGGTGTTCTCTCTTCATAGAGCTCCTCAGATAGTCTCCATATCTCAGCTTCCTGTAAATCTTGAGGTCTTCATGGCCGTCGACCATCTGGTCCAATGGTCCGATCTCTACATTGTCAGCGGGGCATATGAATGATGCGAATGATATCCTCGCCTTGGTTGCATTTGTCACAGCTCGGTGTTCGATGCTCTTGTACTTCCCATTGCTCAATATCTGCAACATGATATTGAGCTACATTATGCAAGTTCATTAGATAAGTCAGGAATCATGACATCGAACAAAAGATGGGAATTGGAAATTGGGTCCGGTCAGGGTTGGATCTTATTAGGATTTTTTAGATAAGTCAGGAATCATGACATCGAACAAAAGATGGGAATTGGAAATTGGGTCCGGTCAGGGTTGGATCTTATTAGGATTTTTCAATCATCTTCGTGTACCTAACACGTGAGATTGTAACGTTTCTAGTCAATGTGAATTGGGTGAGATTGGAATTTAACTTAAATCCAATAGATGTAAAGGAGGTCCTCCCAAATTCAATCTATCTAGATACCTTTTAACTAACAAGTTCTAATTGGATTTCATCTTTAGAAGTTTTGGTGTTAACCTCAATCACATCTCCGACGTTCACAACAAGCGCATTGGGCACTGGCTTCACTGGCACCCAACCAGTGGCATGACGGATTTGGAGGCCGGTGACATGGAAGTCCTGGAGCAGAATGGTGAGGCTGCTCGTGTCCGAGTGCGGGCTGAGCCCGATCACTTGATCGGGCCTGGAGCACGGCGGGTAATAGTTGACTCTCAGTGCCTGCATCACCTCCTTGTGGTGGCTGATCATGCCGCCTCTCTCCATCCCCATCAGAAGAGACACGGCGGCGAGTAGCTCCTCCCCGACCCGACCCACTTCAGCCGAGTATGCTTCAATGATCATCCTGTAAAAGTTGCAATCATGGTTACAAAGGTTATGTATGACGGATATTCAGAGAGTGATCCATTGGATATGGTACATGTAAATTCGTAAATATATTGGAAGATGTAGATCATTAAATTGTGTGAATGCATTAGAAAAGTTTTTTAAATTATAAAGTATATGATAAACAATCTAAATTAAATAGATAACATATTCTGAATATATTAAACCCCCGTTTGGGGTGCAAGGTAAGTTTGCGGTAGAAAAAGAATAACCAAAAATCTTGTTTGATTCAAAAGAATAAAAGCTTATAGTTATCGAATAAATTATCTAAATCTTATACAACCCCAAAAAAGCTTGAAAGACAAAAATAATGATGACTGCATAATAATACCAATCTATCCTGGATGACTGCACCCTAAACAGGGGCTAACAATCAGTTTAATTTACAGAAGTATGTTCAGCTGATAGATACGAAAAACATCCGATCAGAATACTTAAAAGCATTGATAGAAAATACTTGAAATTGGCTGATGTTGTAGGCCAAAATTTTGGTTTCCTGAATCTTTCAGGGTAGATGAGCAGAGCCAAAATGTCTGACCAGTCCAGTTTCTGCTCCTCGGACACCACATAGGCATGACCATAGCCTTGAATATCATCCGGACTCATATCGTACTTGTTTTTCTCTTCCAATGGAAGCTCGAAGAATCCATTTGCAGCTTCCTTGGTTTTTTGTAGCAGTTCTTCTGTGACCCCATGATTTATTATCTGCCAAATAAGATTTATGAAATTAAGTTCCTGGTGTGTACAACTCATGATCACAATATGTTCTGGTATGACAAATATTCGATATGAGTTCTGTTCGGTATATCAAGCGCACGCGCAATAAAATTTTGGAATAAAAAATATTGAAATAGATGAAAACTATTACGAATATAGAGGTGAAAACTTTCTTGGATGTTTTTTCTTGTATGTTCATCCTTTTGTCCATCAACTGTAGATCGCATTCGATTCATCGATTGAATCGATTGAAGGACTGACTAATAGACCAGAGTGGAAATCAACACCACAATAAATGTACAGAAGAAAACAATATAAGTACTTAAAAGTATATGTATAATCATTGATTGTTTTCTAAATGTCTTATAATCATTAGTATGGAAAAATACACATGACGATGACCAAGGTTGTTTTTCAAATCTAAATGTGGTAAATCGTCCAAACTAAACACTCGATGAATAGAGTTTGAGTTTGACAAATAGAAGAGATATCAAATTGCTGGATTTTTTCGAACACGGAAAAATTCAGAATACTTTGTGACTATACTCTCAATACTCTAAATAACAGGACAACAACACACAAGTTCAAGAATTTGCTAAAGCATCTAAAACAAGAGCTATAAAAAAAATTATAGAGATACCAAGCCAAAAAAAAAAAAAACTTTATAGAGTGATGGACCTGGAAGAAGCCCCACTCCTTGCAAGCAAAATCAAGCTTGTTGAGCTCATCCTTGTTTCCAATTGAAAGCAAAGACATGTCGATGACAGGAATTTGAGAAGAGAGAGGAGAAATGTTTGCATCATCAGGCCTCTCTTCGGAGCTCCTTATATACTTTTCAGGAACATTTGATGGGTCACTCTTCACCATCTCCTGAACATTTTGTACAGGCAGAGAACTGCCCCAAGAAGGGATTTCATTCTCCAATGTGTTGTTTTCCAGAGTCACCCCCATGTTTTTTTGCTTCTCTCTTTGGTTATGATCATATCATGTGCACACCTCAAACTATATATATATAGAGAGAGGAACATAGTCCATACATGTGGATCCATATGAATGAATACACTCAATATAGTATAGAGGGGAACATATAGTCCATACGTGTAGATATATTTTGATGTTTGTTTGGAGATAACCCCTAGGGAGAGATGGATTTTGCTTATTGTTTGACTATGCCATGGATTTGGAAATGTGATTGGCTTAGGTTTTGAGCTTCGGATTTCGTGATGTTGTGGGTGATTTATCTTTTGCTTGATCGATCCTTAGTTTAGCTGATGGCCTGCAGTTGATGGAGACTTTCACCTACGTGAAGGAGATCTGGGGTGTGCATTTATGGCCATCATAAGAGGTTTATTGTTTTCTTAACTCTTTTTTGTGTCTATATTTTAATAGTTTTAATGTTCTGTTATGGTTTTTTCTGTTTTGGAGTTTTACCAGGTTCACTCTTTTAATTTTTATGACTTACTATTGACTGCATTAATATTGAAAAAATGCATATATTTTAAAGGTTAATTACAGCGCCTGATCAAAATAGATCAAACTCCTCGTTCTGCAACATCTCATATATTATAATTGCTCGTATGTTCTGTTGATCATCATTACATTATGTTGTGACTGACCCACATTATAAAAGCCTTGCCGAGCACCAGCAATTAATGACACCTGATTAAGGCAAATTTTAATACAAACTATAAATATATCACAATCCAAAGACAAAAGAGAGTCATGACCCAATCTAAAATCCAAAACAAAAAACAAACTAAAACTCTTGTTCAACAACTAAAACAAACCATCACAACCAAAACCCAAACCACAAAACCCAACACCTACTCCTTCCACCACCACCACCACCTCCTTATCTTGTCGGAGGACAGAACGTGATGACGTACCGGGTCGCCCGGCACGTCCGGAGACTCGACGAGTCATCGAAGGCGAAGCTATAGGCGTTGGGACATATGGCCTTGAAGAGGTGGGAGAAGAGCGTTGCCTTGCACGCGCCGGGCGACGCGTACGCGCCCGTGCAGCAGTACTTGGCGGTGCCGAGGGCGAGGCAGGCGCTCTTGCATCCGACGGTCTTGCGGCCGCTGCGGACCTCGAACGCGGAGGGGCAGCAGACGTTGAGGTCCTTCTCGCAGGAGGCGATGCCGCAACCGATGCCACCGCCGACGGGGAGCATGGATACGGGGACGTTGAAGCCGTCGACGAGGCTGACGTCGTAGTAGTGGAGTGGGGACTTGGAAGTGCCCAGGGTCATCTCGACGACGGTGGCCGGCGGGGTCCCGCCTAGGCCCCCGCAGTGGAGGCGCCCCCCGCAGTCACCGGTCTCGCATGAGCCTGATAAGGAAAATGTTAGGGACAGTCTCAAATATACGTGATTCGTATAACGCAGCATGTGTTTTCATAAAAAAAAAAAAACAATTAAAAGTGTGTATTCATATTATAGAATATGTGTGGCAAGTAACCTCAGGACTGCAGGGGGTGTAATTTTTCTGAGCTTATAGATTAATTATGTGCACACATTAATGATGGAGTGCCTTGTCATAGAAAAATGTTGTTGCTATGTTTACTCAGGCCATCTCCAACTCTTGACACAAATATGTGTTTAAATTTAAAATTGTTTCAAACTCATAAAAAAAAAAAAAATTTATTCAATTTAATTACCTGACCCATGCCAAATCAATAAAAACTAAAAAATTTCACGAAATCAAGGAAAACTCAAGGCTACTTTGAGAACAAAGCAGTTAATCCAATGGCTCCAAAGAATTGAGTAAATAAAATGGTTTCAAAGGAATCTTTAAAAAAGACTTGAATAAAACTTAAAAGTTATTATAGGAGACACATCATACTGGATAGATCTTTTGCTCAACAAATTGTTAGTGAAATTTACGAGTGAGGGCTGAAAAGCATCTTCTAGCATATGTTTATGTGATTGCTAAATTGATCAAGTTGTTAAATAATATATAGCAACACTTAATATTTATTATACATGAACAAAGTCAAGGATAGTGTAAGTGCAATCCCAAGTGAAATTCACACATATTTTGATTTGTTTTCAAGGTCATATCTTATGTAACAAAACATATAATTTCGCAAAAATAAAATGTATCAAACAAATCGCATGAACTTAATTATTAAAAAAATAAAAATTTATATGATTTTTCAAAAAACATACTCCTCCTTGTTACATGAAGTAACTACCTGAAATAACCCAAGATAGTAATATAAAAATATTTATTTATTAATGAAAATCATAGTGTATACATATATATCAAATAATCCGATCACCCACCTTTGCCATTAGAATCGAAGCAACAGCCGCGCCGGGCCCACACGCGGCCGGACCATCCGTCGGGGACGGCGAGGACCGACTCCTCGAACCGGTCGAGGTGGAACCCACCGTCGGCCGGCGATGGGTGGCCGGCGCCGCCGAGAATGCCCGGCCAGATGCTCTCATTGCAGTTGTTCACCAATATGAGTTGGGTCCCATCTACAATACAAACACACAAAATGAGAAAAACAAAACAGAGTGAGAAAGAAAACAGAGTTTTGTTTGAGTCTTCTCATAGAGAGTTGGCATTACGTGAGTGTGAGAAGAGGCAGGCGAGGGAGAAGAAGAAGAAGAAGAGAAGCTGTGTTGTTGTTGTTGTGGCTGCCATTGGTGGGGGTCTCTGTGGGTTCTTGAAATGGTGGTTCGGATTTTTGGCTCTGTGAGAGAGTGTGTTGTGTGTGTGAGAGAGATTGAGAGAGAGACTGTTTGAGGAGAGACGGTTGGGTTTATGTTTTCATGGGCGCGGAATTAAAGGATCCAAGTAGTCCCACTATGTCTGCTCTTTTGGGATTTTGCAAAAGCGACCCTGAGTTAACTCGCGTTTATGGACAACCCCCCGGGCCTCCAATTTGACTGACGACTAAGGGATATTTTTGTGAATGAAAAAGTGGTGGGATAAAAGAATAAATGTGAAGATAAGTGATGGAACTTGGAAGAATTTCTTATCCCATTTGATAAAAAAATAATAATAATTGAAATAAAATACAGTCATTTCAATTGTTTTTATTTTAAAATGAAAATGAAGATTTTTTTTTTCACTTAAAGGCCCTATAACATTTTTCTCCACTTTTGATTTCAATTTTGACAAACACGAATAAAAAAAAAAATAGAGATTTGTTATCTCCTAAAATTGAAAATTTATGGTCTAAATCTTAACACCTTACCAAAGCAGCCCTAATTTATTGGAATAAACGATTTTGAAATGATATTACCAATTTATTATAGTGATATACATTTTTCATTAAAGCAAAGATGTTTACTATTTTTAAAATATAAATAAACATGTGGGACTATCTATAAGACTATCCCTAACATTATTCTTGTATTAAATGTATATATTATGATACTAATCATATACATATATTTTTTAAACAAATACTTTAATATCAGAATCCATTTGGATATAACCTATGATACATAAATATGTTTTTTTATTTTTATTTTTTTGATCAAATCTTCTTCTATCAAAGGCAGTAAAATACAAATCCAAGTCCTCTCACTAAAAAAGGGTACCAAGGTTCCATAACTTAGATTTATATTTGAATATGAAAACTTAGATAGTTTATCTAGATTATAATGTAGATTTTGATTATTTTTTATTAGATAATTAACAGGCTTACAAATGGACTTGTATTTCATTATGAACACAATAGCATCCTTGTTTGGGGGGAGGTCACTAATGTCAGATATTCACGGGGGTGTTTGCAATTGTTCTTAAAAAATAATATTGTTTTCATTTAGGGTTAAAGACATCCAATTCCTCACAATATGAGTAATCTCATATAAGTCCTTATCAAAGTTAGGACAGACATACAAGTCCTTGAAAACTCACAAAAACCCATATGTCCATATACATCCTTGGTTTCAACAACTATTAATCATAACCCAACTTACCCTACTTAACTTTAAATTATAACTATAAAATGATTAAATTATCCTCAAATTTTTAACCTTTTTCAAACAATACTTCAATGAAAATGAAGAAACATAAAAAGTCTTACAATGATAATTTGATATTTGCATGAACTAATTTATTTTTATTACTATTTATAGAGACTATAATATTTACACGATTACATAATGATAAATTATGTTATTAAATTTGAATGAAATTTTAATCCAACGATGATAATTAGGTATTTACGAGTTTTCATGGACTCATCTGCCTCCCCCAACTTTTATAGGGACGTATATGAGATTATTTAAATTTGTAAGGATGTAAATATTTTTAACCCTTTCATTTATTGTGTTTTGTGCCATATACCTTGCTTTGCCAAGGGGCTATGATCTGGCGCAAACCATTTTTTTATCCATTTGTTTGAAAAGTTGACACAATTCAAAAGAAAAAAAAAAAAAAAGAGAATTAAAGATTTTAAAGTCATGCTTCGAGTCTTTTAGATAAATAAACTGTTCTTTATATAGGTTGTCTTTACCTTTAAATTAAACCAGAATTTTTTTCTGACCCATAATTATGATTCCCCTATCACTAAACTTAGAAAAATATTTATATCCACTTGAATTGTATCCATAAAAAAATCTTATATTCAAATATCTAGAATTCTTTAAAAGAAGGTATCCACCCCTTAATATGATTGGTGTATATATTGGAAATTTGTGCATGTTTGTATTATATGCTATCTATCTTGTATTCTTTTTCAAAGTATTTATTCATCCTAAAGTCTCAATTTCCATCCGGAATTGTTTTATTGCATCATTTTGCATCCATAATGCGTTACCAAGTTGTTTTATGTAATTCCATGTTTGACATATTAATTATCTAAAATAATATCTGTATTTGTCTTTTATCTAATCCTGAATTTAATATGACGTTGATACACTTCATCATCCAACGTAGTATACAAAATTTCTAACAAAATATAATTTGACATAATAGAGTATATATTATGTTACAAAAATAATGTAAAAAAGCATGTAATCAATCCATTCTAGCACGTATTTTTTTTTAAATACACATTTTATTAGATACGTACACATGTCAAAATTCAAAATTGTTTTGGATATGTGTGAAAGTACATCGTAGGAATGATTAAGTGTAACATATTTAAATATTAATCCGCAAGATATAGGATTAATTCAAAAAGAAAATTTTCTTTTTTATGTGTATACCAAAAACATAAAAAAGAAAATTCATTATCAAAATGACAGGCGCTTCATGGGAAAAACAGGCAGAAGGGGGCATTGTGGGAAAAAAACATACAAAAGACAAGTCTCATTTGAAGTATGACATGCAACCTCTGGTAAACTATACACTTCACTAGTGTAATATATATTATTATTCCAAGGCAGTTTATACTACACTAGTGTTATATGTTCAATTAATTTTCATAATAACATATAATTAATTATAGAAGAAAAAAAAAAAGACTACCCAATAGGGTGAACCGAATCAGACCGTTCATCCATACAGAGATCCACAAAATCTGAACCGAATCAGACCGTTAATCCACATAGAGATCCACAAAATCTGTCTGTTCCAAAACAGGATCTACTATCAAAAACATTGGTCGGTTCGTCCCCAATAAAAAAAAAAAACATGAATCGAATCTCTGTCTGCCTCGACCTTCCCCTCTCTTTCCCTCCCCTCTCAACCTCCCAATCTTCACAACAAGCCCTCCCACTTCGAAACACCAGAAATCAATCCAGATTTTCAATACCCACCTCTAAATCTCCCCACGAAAACTATTCAAGGCATCGGGTCCTCACCGGACATTCATCAAACACCAAAGACTCGATTTGGGGAGTTCATTATAAGAACAGATTTAACAATGGTTTTGATGGGAAGGGCAGTGGTAGTAGTAGAAGTAGAAGTAGTACCCTTTTGAGAGCTGGTCGAAAGGAGTCGCCTTTCGAGGTGTTGGGCGTATCGCCTTCGGCGTCTCCTCAAGAGATCAAGAAGGCTTACAGGAGACTCGCACTTCTGTACCATCCGGATGTCAATAAAGAGGTAGACCCAACTCTTGTTTGTTTAGGCCTTGATTGTATTGTTTGTATATGCTTCTCTGCTTTAATTACATATGAAAGATGAAGATTTTATCTTATGAACGCACTTGGTGTATTGAAATTTATGAACAATTTAGTCTTGATGTTGTTCCCTCGAGAGCGAATTTAAAATCGCATATCGTCATGCCCCGAAAGTACCCCCCCCCCCAAGTCGCTACCGTAGGCCGGTATGCAGCAATCATACACAAGCATAGATAAAAAGAAGTGTAGCAATGGAAGTAATTTTGTTTAAATGCCTAACTGGCCTAGAACATTTGTTCAAAGTCTTGGAGTATTCACAAAGTCACTGTCCCATGAGAGCAACTAGAACTCATATACATGATGTCAAGAGATGTCAAAATGGATATACACAAAAGTATAGACCTGATCAAGAATGGGAATGCTAGTTCGGCTTTGCTGCTGGGATGGGGAGAACACGACGCTATACTCCTCATGTCTCACTGAGCTTCATAGCTCACTCTTTTCTCCTATTGTGGGTGGATTCCTTCCAGGTACCGGCTGAGGAGTGGATCAGCCCATATCCTGGTATCGTCATGAGAAATTCTCTGTTGTTCTTTTGGGCAACAGTTTATAATACAAAGAAGCATAGATTATTATAAGGTGGTCATGCCATTTGTGTATCCAAATTAGTTCCTCCACCTTTTTTTGTGGGGACTCTAGATCTCAGTCAGGTCAAGTGACCTTAAATCATTCTTGTTCTCAATGATATGAGTTTACATGTGATAGATTTGTAGAGTGGAGTATACATTTGCTAGAATCCTCTAATGATGTTTGTGGGCTCAATTTCTATGTCTTAGACCATGAGCTTCATTATAATTTGCACACATTGCCTGATATAAGAGGGTACTTTTTTAATGCGAAGGCATTTTTGTGTACTTCAGCACATGCTTTTTATGAAGATTGTACAAGCAAAGATGATATGCATTTTTGTACTTCTTGTGTACAATTTTATGTAAGTAAGCACACATTTGGAATTATGTGATACAGTCAACTTTTTGGGGAGGGATTAGGTGGGACAGACATGTTTTGCAAAAATGTTAATTAGACTGAATATGGTAGACAGCGCTGGTGCCAACAGCATTACTGATTCTATTTGAACCATTTTGATCACAGCATATATGAATGGTTACATTTAATTAAATCTTATCTATCTTACCTTGATTCACCATTTTTATTGTCTTTTCATTTTGAGATGACTGTTTCCATGTGTCTGATACAGGCAAATGCTCAGGAAAAATTCATGCGAATCAAGCATGCATATAATACCATACTAAACTCAAAATCTAAGCACAGTTCTGGCTACAGTGGATCAGATTATTCGAGTTCAACATCCGAAAGAAATAGAAACCAGACGGCCCAAGAAGAAGAGTTTTATGGGTTTGGTATGACTTATGCCCCGACTTTTTATTTTCAAGACATATGTTGTTACTGAATCCATATCAAATACACCACTTTTTTGTGTTTTTTTTAAAAGACATGCTGCTTTATGAACTCGCCCAAAATTCCCAACACCACTTATAACCTTATATGTTAGTAATTTTTATCATTGTGTGTGATTTGAATTCTTTATCATCCATTTAATATTGCAGGTATTTTTTTGAGAGATGTTCAAATAACAATAGGTAGATTTTGTGCTTTCCGTGGAAGAATTATGGCATCGAGATATGATCCGCATCCGTCTATAATAACTGTCAACTTTTTTATTTTAACGTAGAAAACTTGAAAATTATGTTTCAGAGGACTTCTTTCGAGACCTACAAGCAGAATTTCAGAACTGGGAAGCGAGTGTCGGTTCACAGGGAAAGCCAAAGAGCCTGTGGGAAGAATTAGCTGTGAGTTCTATCAGATACGATCTTATTATATACACATGATTTTTATAATAAATCATTTTTCTTGTTTGTTTGTTGCCCACTTCGGAACCAACTGTGATTTGTTCCAAATCGTTTTTTTTTATTTAAAAAAAAATAAATTTAAGTTTTGGTTTCAGATTTTGGCTTTTATGGAAAAACTAGTTGTAACTTTTATGAAAAAGCTGGTTAAGAGCTTCCTTTATGAAAAAGTTGTTTTTGAAAATTGGTTCCAAGCGGGGTTACTATATAGAATTTGATTTTATGTTGATTGTAAAGAACTATACATAAACAAACACATCCATGGTTTGGGAAGGTTGTTTGAGCATAAGCTCATGAAATGATATTTATATATCGTTAGCAATCATTAAAAGGTCTAAACATTGTAATTGACAATGGAAATGCATGCACAGGACATTGGTGAAGAGTTTGTGGAGTTCCTGGAGAAAGAACTAAATGTTGCTGAAGAAGCTGAACCAGAAATCAAGGACTCGTATGCAAGATATGGGTCTGAAGGAAGGCAAGATGACACTACCAAGGAAGATACACAACATAGCAGCATTGAAGACAACATCGATGAGATCGAAGCCGCGCTTGCTCAACTGAAAAAGGAATTGGGGCTCTAAAGACGCCCTATCCATGATCGGTGTAATTTCAACAAATTTTCGCAGATGTTCAGGTATTTGAAGTTAGATGAAAGCCTGAGTTCAGCCACTGCCAATGTAAATTGATGATATTAGGGAATTGTCTTCTGTAAATTGCCATTGCATTTTTTTTTTCTTTCAATTCTGTGTTCATGAAGCAGAATAAGAAAGTGAATAAAAATATGTTCAGTTGGAATCTTAGCCCTTTTTGAGTTTCAAGATGTATTCCTAGCACCGGCAGTTAATGCATACACATCCATGTGAATTTCTAGAGCGAAGGCCCTCTTTGGATCTGCGTTTCTGCCTGAGAAAAGCGAAAGATTATCAAACGCAGATCTAAACATAATTTTAGCATTTACCTTTTCAAACGCCATCTTGCTTTCTCAGACCAAGAAATCCAGCGATTGGAAAATCAAACAATGTTTTTCAAAAGTTAAATTTGAAATACGGAGTTTTAAGAATCTTAGTTTTTCAATCACACATCCAAACACAACCACAAATAAAATAAAAAATGGAGTTCACTGTAAAAGAGTGTTTCTTTCTAGGGCGAAAATTACCGACGCATATGTTCACGTTAACAAAGTATATATTTCAAAAGAATTTTTTTATATTTTCTATAAATGTATCCATGCAATTCATTAAAGTATATATTTCATTTTTTATAAAAACATATGCATAGTTGGATGAGATAAAATATTTTTAAAAATTTTAAAACACATGTAGACTGAAATCGAAACTGAAAATGAGATTGGACGAAACATTATCCTATACAGAAAATTTTCTTAGTTTTCTGCATGGTGAATGGGTATGTCCCCACAAAAGTCCAAAAAATCGAAATGGGTTGTGACCAGAGACGATCAACATCATAATTTACTACCATTAGACAATATCTTACAGTGTAAAGATATGATTATTAGCTACAATTGTCCGAACCCAAATAGGGTATCAGTTAAAAGTATAACAATCACATCTTCTCCGGTCTTTGATTGATTGTTGGGCATAGTCATACCTTGGAAAAAAGCATGCCAAGAAGTACACTGCATTTCCTTTTTAAAAAAATGTCACATAACAAAGAAACACTGGCCATGCATTTCAGCAAAGACAGGTCTGAATTCATTAATTCATTAATCCAGATGACAAATATTCCACAATTTCATGATATGTGGGGCAAAAATCTCCTTGAGATTAACACTTGTAACAGAAACTACCCTACAAAAAAAAATTCGAAACACACCCAAAACTGAAAATAAATCACTCTTGATCTCTCGAAAAGAAATGTTTCCCTTACAAAACACTGAAAACTTGCTCAGAATCTATCTCCGAACCGACAGAACCATGCTCCGGTGCCCGCGTTGTGGTCACACGCATACTCAAACCGAGCCATGCCAACCTTTATTCCTGCACCATAAGATGAACCCTGACCAGCTCGCCGGAAAAACTCTGTTGGGTTTCCTTTAACATTCTTGGAGCTCCCAAGATCGTTACCGTGCTCTGCGAATACGTATACCTGTGTCCCTTTCACAGGTACTCGGAGTTCACCTGCAAGCTGAAGAAGACAGGCATAGAATGTAAACAAAATTCAATTATTATAACCTTTGAGCAAGTTTTCACCAAAATATTCATTGAAATTTATGGAAAAGCCAACTATGAAGGCATGACTACTACAATTTATCCGTACCAGACAAACTTTTTTTTAGGGTTAAGCTATCCATATCTTCTTTTTTTGTGTGTGTGAACAGGTGCAACACTAAACAAATCTTAAACCCAAAAGCAAATTTACAGACATGCATACCTCAAGAATGTTCCTGCAAGCACCCAGCTCCCCCATGTTGTAACCTCTAACAGAGTAAGGCCCACCCAGTGTAAAAGCATCATAGCTTGGAAGGTCGCCCACACAACCACCATAACGCCCATGAAGGATCAGCACAGGGGGAGGTGGCTTGCCAGCACCTTCTTCAACAGTTTTCAATGGAATGAAGCGCGTTACAGATAGCTGGTGCCGATTGAAGAATGGGTATTTGCTGCCAGCGAAGAGACCTTGATCCACCTGCATTCAAAATGGATGACATATATCAAATGGAGAATACATCACAGTCCATTTAGGATTGAAACTTCTTTCAAAAAAATGCCATAGCATTAAAGTCATGTGTGCCCATTTACGGCCTAAAAACTTCATAACTCTAGTCAAACTAAGCAATTTCTGAAAGTGGTTACTTGAAATGGCATGTTCTGTGAATACACAATTTCAACATGCTTGTCTCTACAGCTTAAAGTTCGATTCTGTGTGATACGTTCAACTACTCTTTTAACTTTTCTATCATAAATCTGTTTGTAATCACAAATCAACCATTGACTTTATAGAGGATCAAATCCATCTCTGTTCAGAATATGTAGAGCTACTTTCATCATTTTAGCAAGAAGCCAAGGCTCTTACACTAAGGTAAACTGTTGGTGCATTTGGTTGGCAAGGAGTGAAAAGAACTTGAAGGGGAAGAATCACTATGTTGAGAATGTTTCAAGTGCGACCCTAGGTTGTCTTAAAGCTCAGGGGATGTATGAAGTTGGAACTTTGGGATGGGAAATATGAGATAGTTCCTCCTCTGTGGGGTAGCTAGCATGCTGTTTTTCTTTTGGTAAAGGAATGCTTGCCTTTGTTTTTTCTTTGTTTTTTCCTTTAGCTTTTGGAAGATGCCTCTTCTCCTTGGTTGTATTACCACTTCTTAATATAGATATCCCATCCAATTTCAAAAAAAAAAAAAAAAAAAAAAATTGAATATATTGTTGAACCCATGTCATAATTCAATTATAGTAGATAAAACTACATACAAAAGAAGTGACTACATGAACTAGCATTTGATTGATATCACGGATACACGACAATAAAACTGAGGTAAGTGTAAATAATCACCTGAAAAATGTTCCTCTCCCCTACAGTTGCTCCATTAATGAATTTTGTGTTGTCCCGTGTAATATTTGCCTGAAGAAATGCCACACGGTCAATACCAGTACCACTGAGGGTGGTTGGAGGGCCATCCATGCTCAATCCACCAGTAGGTAGTGCCCTGGATCCATTGGTACAAATGCTACTGGTTTCATCCCGAGTTGTGATCTCCTCGGCAACTATGCCATATGTGAATTTGCTCTGTCGCGTGTATGCCTGTAACGTTTAAAATGCATTTTTGTTAGGTGCACAGAGGAGGAGGGGGGGGGGGGGGTGTGTTGAATGAGCAAGTCATAAGCCTTGTAGTTAAAATAACTGGATGGTTAACAGTTTGCTTTGAACCTCAGCAATAGTGGCCTTCAACCCAACTCTATCAACCCATATGGCCGGAACATCATCCACCCCTGGACCGCCAACGAAAACAGGACTCAACTTCCGGTTGTTGAAGCAGCTCACTCGGCCAGTACGGTTGCGTGGATTATATAAGCCATCCAAATAAGGATGCACATATTCAAGCTTGAATGAAAGATCATCCTAAAAAAACAAAACATATACATGATTAAAAGGCATTTGTAATTCCACTTTTCATTGACATATCAACACTTATCCAGGATATCTAAACATCACTTTTTTGTAACTCTACCAAAAATTAGAAAACAAAGACCTCACAGAAAACATGAAACAAGATTTTGATGAACAGATACCCATATTGACATTCAATATATCAAATTAATTTTTTCTTCATTAATGAAATAATTTCATACCATTCAATTTTCCTAGTAGGCTAGTAGCTTATGATGATAAATATATTTTGCAATTGCAACGAAATTTAATTCTCGTCATCCAAATCACTCATTATCATCTAAGAAAAGTAGAAAACCCATTTTCTTTCAAAATTTACGTAATGCGTCCTATGTAGGCCTAGACAACAAATTTTTGTGAACATGAACAAATAAATTTCCAGAGTACGATTGGAAAAAAACATTGAGTGAGTGCAAAAACATTGGAACTAACAAACATAGTGAGACCAGTATCCATCAAAAATTGAGTCAAACTAAAGCCAAATGTCCTTCAACTAGGTGCCCCATGAAGACTATCAATATCAAATTCTAACAGCCCAATATCAGATGTTATACATGAAGAGAAATTGATAGGGAGTATGTTTCACGGAGACTCAATATAAACATGAGAAAAAAAATAGTGACCAATAAAATGAGCCTATTGCAAGGAATAAAACTTGGGAAATGCAACAATCATTGGGAATCTGCGGAGTCCTTCAACTTGCACACAATACCACTTTAACCATAGCTAAAAATGCATCATGCATGAATTGCAGAAATAAGATAACTCACTGATATCTAGGGTCCTGAAATACAGCCAGACAAGAAGGCAGAACATGCACAAAAATATACAATCTTTTAATTTATGTTCTTTCCTGTAAGTCTCGACAACAACGCAGCTTTTATTCCAAAATTTTGGTGTCACATTTACAACATATATGGTTAATATATTCTTCCTTATATCACCATCTAAGTATGTTTCAACCTACGCTTGTCCTTGGATCCCCGTCAATGATGACTATGTAATCCTCCTAATGAATGCACTCATTGGTCTCCATCACATGTCCACAAATTCTCAAACGAATTTCTCATCTTAACATCTATTGAAGCAACCTCTAACTTTTCACAAACATACAAATCTCTGATTACTTCCTGCAAGTCCGATGGAAAAAGTTCTCTAAAGGGCTGTTCCATTGTGGTTAGGTTCATTAACCTGATACCAGATACATGTTTTTTTTGTACAAAATCAAATTTGATGCAGATACACGTGAAACATCAATATAATCATAGTGACATAATGAAGTTCAATGTAATTATAAACAGTCACATCCAATGAAAGGCACTGCTGCATAAAGGAGGTCACAGTGGCCTAACTTCACAAGAACAAAAATAGTGTGCTTACTGTGAAGCAATGAGAACACATATGCCCCAAGTAGCAACTTAACTTTAAAAATAACAAACATTGGTAGTGAAGGTCCATAAATATACGGCAATTATCACTTATAAATAGAGTAAAATGCATAGAAAGAGAAGGGCTTTTGAACAAATAAATGACAAACTATTAAAATAGATTTAATAATAAAAAATTGAAATTGTGATTAAATAAAAAAATACTGCCTTTCTTCTTGGTGTAAAAAGTTAATAAAAAAGGTAAATAGAGTAAAAAAAAAGTTCCAAGGGATAATCAAGAAGGATGACAAACAAGCCGTGAGGACAATATATACTGTAAACACTGTGTAATGGGCAAAAAATGTCCCACCAAATAAAAACAAGTAAATATATGGTCAGGAGCATAGAAGTACATGAGTGATTTAACAGATTTCTATAAGACTACTAAATAGATTGAGTGAGGTTCACATTTATGCATTAAAGAAGTAGGAACATAAATACATAATCCAAAGGTAATGCTTTCAGTGTATTTCAAAAGCTAAAGTTTTAAACTTCAACATAAGAGCACATTAAAAAATAATGAAGCTCACAATACCTGAGGATTAAGAAGGTTGTTAGAGCTCACTGTTCCATTAATGGATCTGTTTAGCCCATAAATATTCCGATGCTCAAAGGAAACTGTCCCACCAGGCTGGATTGAAGCCTGAAAAAAGAATAACCTTAATTCAGGAAAGTTTCACATTAGTATTCAATTGAAACTTACAGACTAAAGGTGAGATCAGACCAGGGTCGGCCGTCCATTGCGCCCAGGTACAAGACTCCACTCCGTGCTCACTTCAGTGGATTTAGGTTCAACTTCTTTCAGCTTCACTTCAAGTATGATCCCCCCTTCATTCTTTTCATCTTGTCGCGGGTTCACCTCAATATTGGAAAACAACCCCAGCGAGTTCAAATTTTTCAAAGCCAATTTCCCTGCTTCCATGTTAAAGACATGTCCTTGACGAAGCTGCACCAATCAATAACTGTGAGACACCCAGCATAGAGATAAACAACTACCCGCAAATTACGTATAAAAGAAACATGTCAATACAGCATGTAGGAACTTTCGCAACTATCTCAATATTGCAATATTTTATGCGTCGCAGACAATTCAGGAAAGCTTCATGAGCATTCCATGGGAATCTGATGTACTGATAATGTTTAAGTCCAAAATATGCACATAATACATGCAGTCTTTCATCATAGAGTCCATTTTATATGTAAACCAAAATGTCAGAACTCAGAAGGCAACAACTGCTTGGCATGTTGCATCATTTTTGTTCCTGAGTTTATTTATCCTCCTCCCTTGCTTTGGACGCGCATCTTGTATGCAAACTTAATCTTAAGTAACTTACAATTTCACCTGGATCTTCGACAGAACAACATAACAATACCTTCTGCACGCATTCAAATCAAGAAATCCCCAACAAGAAGCATCAGCCTAACAGTGGCACGACTGATAAGATGCACCTTCTGAAGACTCCCACTCAGCATTCCATTGACTTCATATGATATTTACACTAGCCCATCTTCTATGCATCAGCAAATGCCCAACTAATTCCAGATTACATGCATTTCCATCAAAATTCAATTTTTTTTCATATTAAGACCCCTCTGACATTTGAAATACTCATTTAACCATGAACACCCAATGTGCAAAACAAATAATTCCAAGAATTCAACTCCATGGGTATGCCAAAAAAAAACTTTATACCTGCTTGGGGAGCTCCCTCCTCACGAGCCCGAGCTGCGTGTTCCCCTCGCACACATTACCGAGCTTATCCTGGAACTGTATTGAGAGCTGCGTGATATCCCCCTCCACCACCTCGCAAACGACCTCCCTCGTGTTCAAATTCCCAAAATTCACCACCATAGCGCACAGGTACCCCTCATCGTGGTACCACTTCTGCACCCGGTCCCTTATCCTCTGCAGAAGCCTTGCACTCACCGCCCCCTGCTCCCTCAGCATCCTCACGATCTCCCTGTTCACCGGAATCGGCAAAAGGCACGGCCTTGACCTCTCGATCCTCCTCCGGTACTCCCTCTCCTGCCCCCTGAAGTACTCCATCTTCTCCTTCTCTGTCATGTCCGGGTCGGCCTCCGCGGGCTTTGTCTGCTGCATCAGCCCCACGTTGATGCAGCGAAACGAGTCGGCGGACTGCCAGGTGGCCTCGACGAAGGAGATTGTCACGCCGAGCGTCCCATCGGGCTTCGTCTTCGCGTCCATGTCGACCTTCTCGAACATCCCGCACGTGGCGAGGCTCTCGAGCTCGCGGAGGAGGTCCGCCTTGCGGTAGGTCCCGCCGGGCTGGAGGGAGACCATCTCGAAGAACGTGTCGCCGGTGGTGGCGGAGGTGGTGGAGCGGCGGCGGCGGTCGAAGAACAGGACCTCGGAGACGCGGTACCTCTTGAGGCCGCTCAGCTTCGCGAGCTGGACGACGATGTTCGCCGGGAGGCCGTGCGAGTCCCAGTCGCGGCCGGGCTCCTCGTCGTCCTTCGCAACCGCCATCGGAGCGGAGAAAAATCTCGACCAGAATCCGCCGCCTCCACCACCACCGGATCCGCCGCCTCCAAAGAGGCCGCCCCCACCGCCGCCGCCGCAGAGGAGGGTGGCGGTGGCGGCAGTTGCGGTGGCCGAGAGGATTAGGGTTTGGGAGGAGGGAAGGAGGGATTTGGATTTGGGGGGAGGGTTTTGGGGGGAGGAGGAGGAGGAGGGGAGGTTGGGTTGGAGGGAGGCGGAGAGAGAGGTGGTGGTGGATGGGCGGCGGCGATTGGGGCGGGAGGAGGCGGAGATGGGTACAGGTAGTCTTGGGAGACCTTGAGCAGCAAAAGCCATGGCTGCTGCTTTGGTTTTGCGTGGGGAGGGGGGGGGGGGAGGGGGTGAGGGTAGCTGAAAAAGGGTTTTATAAAGGGAAATTTTTTTAGTGAAATTATTTAAAAGTCATATATGTTATATTTTTATTATATAATTAATGTAAAAAAATAGGTTAAATGGATATTATATTTACCGGGTAAAAAATGTAAATAATAAAATATTATAAAATCATCGTCACTTTTGTATAGGCCTGTCAACTGGTCCGTATCCGTCTTCGACCTAATTACACATATAATATATTCAATTCAATTTGAATCCAACTCGGTGGATCCTAACATACAAACAGAGTAGATCTGGATCCACCCCATCCTGATCCATTGGATTCGAAACATTATATTAATATATGTTTATATATTACAAGATCATTAGTATTAGTTGATCCATAATTTTATTTTTTATTTATCAAATTATAAATATAAAATGTTTATTATTTATTTTGTGACATAAATAACCATGAATTCTCTTCTTATGTTCCATGTCACACGGGAAAAAGAGTGTTTAAGATGAACCATAACAAACGCTAAATCTAACCAAACCATAGTTAATGAAATATATAAAACATCAAAGTATGTAAACACACTCTGTGACATATCATACCTATTTGGGTTCCTCACTTCCACTAGATCGGACGGTCCTGATCCCACACACTTGGTTGAACCCTGGGCCTGGTAAAAGAGAAAAAAAAAAACACCCCTTTTAAAGCACCGCCTGTTCTCTTGTGAGGGAGAGAGAGACACACACACAAAGCAATGCTTCTCCGGCACGCGTTCAGGCGAGCATCCCCGTCCGTCCGATCCTACTCGACCAACGTCGGAGATGCGGTGGCCCTCCAGATGGTCCGTTACGCCCTCAGCCATGCCCGCTCTCAAAAATCAGGTCCCTCTCTCCTTCTCTGTCTGTCTCTCTGCGTCTCTGGTTTTGTGTTTTGGTTTTGATGCGAAGTGTAGATGTTTGTGTTTATGTGCGTGTAAGCAGAGGAGTCGTACGGACAATCTCTTCTCGTTCTCGAGCTGGGCCTCTCGAGCTTGGCGAGCGAGGGCTCCGTGGGTCTTCTCTCCCTCGCCATGTCTACTTTGCTTTATGAAAGGTCCTCTCTTTCTCTCTTTCTCTCACGCGCGCTCGCGCGCGCACACACACATTGTGGTCTTGCCGTTTTGGGTTTGCATTTGACTTGTGTTTATATAGACGGGATTACAACGGGGCCATCGAAAAGCTTGAGAGGATTCGCGAACTGGCCCACTCTTCTTTGGGATATAAAGGTGATTTTTTAATGGCCCTTTTGAATCATCATTACTTGATTGTAGTTTTTGAATGGAATGTAAAAGAACCCATTTGGTTGTTCGCGCAAAATTATGATTTTTTTTTATTTATTGTTGTGATTATTTGGTGATTTGTCGTAAATTAATTCATTTGGTTCATGGTTTATAACCTCTACTTTGACACATAATGTTTGAAGATCAAATGTTATGCGAAATGCTTGTACGGTATTTGGATTTCGGGTTTGCACTGATATATGGTTTTCTCGTAATTTTGAATTGCAGTTGCTGCATGTGAAGCTTTAGTAGGAATGAACCTAGAAATCGGACAGGTCTGTACTGGGTGACGATGCGTGGTATGATTGTTTAATGAAGTTTTGGTTTAACTGAGGCCATTTTCCTATAGGATGTTGCTTCATCGGCACTCGCAGACGAGTGCTTGCAACTGTTTGGGAACAAAACAGAAGGAACCGATATGGAGACTCTGAATGCTTTGCATTTTCATGCTAAAGCTATTAAAGGACTTGTGGATCTTGTCTGTGGTGACGTGAAATCAGGTTGGGTGCTCTTGCTACTATTATTTCCACAATTCATTCCATGATTTTTAATATTATAATGTTTTGATTGATGGGTGGGATGTTTTTTTTTTTTGCAGCGGAATTATGCTTTAGTGAGATTGAATATGGTGATACTACGGAGGGTAAAGGCTTCTCTGGTAAGTGGGCATTATAGTGTTCCCTGGATTTCATTGAAATTGGTTAACAATTATAGTACATTAGCAGAAAAAGAAAATACATAAGATATATATGTAATATTTTGTTTTTTAATCAATGAAGACAAGCACCCAATCTTAGCCTGAGTAAACTTAGCGCGTCATGTAGGATGTCTTTGATTGTCAGGAAAATTAACTCGGTTGTCCAGAGCTGAAACCATTAAAGGACATCTTTATGGGCCTATTTGGATGGAGGCTTCTAGTTCACAGAATGAGTGAAGGGTGGGATAACCAAGATGTAGTATTTTAAGGTGGAGTTTTGATAATGATTATTGTATGATTTACAGGAAACATGGTGCTTTCACATGGAGAAATGTTGCATGTCATCGGAAATCATTCATCTGCTGAGGATTTTTATAAGAAAGCACTTCAGTTAATTGACATAGATGACATTGTCAATCCATCTTCCATGGGGGCTGCCAACATGGTTCCTGAAGAGGTTATTTTGGGAGCCACTTGTGCATTAGGGCAACTGTTAACACATTCAAGGCAAGTTCTCAGGCACCCTGGAATTCTATTGTTGTAATGCTTTGCAGCAACAATTACCTTCTATAGAATATGGATTCATTTATACTAGTGGATAAACCTTAACATGATAGATCTTCTTATAATCCATTAATTTTTACAGGGGTGCTGAACTCTTTCGTTTTTTATATTTCTTTATGTTCTTATGACAAAAACATTCTCTTTTTTTTTGTGGCATTTTCATTCAGAAATTTCCATGATGCAGAGGAGATGCTAACGAAGGCATTGGGCAAAGCTGAAGATCAATTTGGTTTGTTTCTTTATTGGAGAACCTTCCAAGTGATGGGGAAGTATTATGTGCTTATATTGGATTTTCTGACATATTTCAGGTTCAGCTCACCCGAAGGTGGGGATTGTATTAACATGCATTGCTCTTATGTACGGCCATAAAGCAAGGCTGGAAGGCTCAAGTTCCATACTCATTCAGGAGGTTGTACTGAACTTCTCCTCTCATTTTAAATCTCAAAGCTTAAATGAAACAAAAAAAACTTCCTTAGCATTCACAAACCATGACTCTCTTGAGTTGGATCCTTGCAAACAGCTTGTCACATGTTTTGTTAATTCTTATCTTTGGTGGATTTTCAGATGATTTCCATTGATATAAAAATGACCAGACTTGCCATGTGCCATGACTAATTTATCTCTTGCAGATATTCTTTTCAAGCTGTTTGACTTAGTGAACCCAGTCAAACATCTTATCCATTCTGGAAGCGCCAAAACATGTTCTACTACTTCTTTACTGCTTTCTCTGTTCATTTTTTAATTTTAAATCCAAATGGTCCCCATTGCAGGGACTCTACAGAAGAGCCATAGATTTGCTAAAAGCTCCACCCCTGGATAGTGAAGGTGAAATCAGCCTTTCTGCCCGCTCTCTTATATGTTAACATGTTCGAGTTAATGGACTGATCACCTGGTGCTTGCAGATGGAGAAGTTCAAGTGGATAGAAGAGACATAGTGGCCCTTGCAAGAGGTATGATCACCCATTCCAAATCAGATCTGTTAATGTTCTTATTTCTTTTTACATGTTGCTTCCAATGCAGAATTATGGACTGAGGATTTTAATGAGTGGTGAGGGGAGAATTTGACATATCAACTCCCCATGACCAAGGACAAACTTATAAGTAATAAAAGTAGTTAGAGAGATTTTGATCGAGTTACAACATGTATGGGAATTCCCCCCAGCAGTGAAACCCAATGTCTTGAGACATCCTTTAATTAAGTTATTTCACCAGTCTAGACTATTTTTTCTCCCTATGCATGAGAATCTGATGAACTTCAAAACACACAATAAGAAATCATAAATTAGGCAACACATCTCACCGAACCTGCAAGATCTGTTGATGTTCTTATTTCTTTTTACATGTTGCTTCCAATGCAGAATAATGGACTGAGGATTTTAATGAGTGGTGAGGGGAGAATTTGACATATCAACTCCCCATGACCAAGGACAAACTTATAAGTAATAAAAGTAGTTAGAGAGATTTTGATCGAGTTACAACATGTATGGGAATTTCCCCCAGCAGTGAAACCCAATGTCTTGAGACATCCTTTAATTAAGTTATTTCACCAGCCTAGACTATTTTTCCCCCCTATGCATGAGAATCTGATGAACTTCAAAACACACAATAAGAAATCATAAATTAGGCAACACATCTCACCGAACCTGCAAGACCTCCAAAATATTTCACTAGTTCAAAAAATGATGGAATGCCCTTTATATTGGCTTTTTGTGTGATTTGTACTGGATTGCTGAATGAAGCTTGTAGTGACAACTGACAAGATTTCATTGGAGTTCACCGTACTTCAAATATTTTTACTTTTTGGATATGTCAATTTGCTCTTATTAAATGTTGAAGAGATTTAACTATAAAAAAGCTCCACTTGGTTGTTGGTGATTGTCTAAACCATTAATATCCCAACAGCCATGTTTAGAACTCTGCGGACTTATTCTGCTATCTTGCAGTTTTTCAGTGTACCTGAACTGTTTTGTCCACATAAATCACATATCAATGGATCAATAGAAGTGTTTAAAACTTAAATAATTTTCCTCGCTTGTTTAGATTGGTTCCTCACCATACAACCCCTACATGAATGACCAATTCAACCATATAGTCCTGGTTTTTAAAGCGCTGTATATATGGATTCCTTCTCCACTCTGACAGAGCTCCTTAATGGTTTGATGTGAAGGTGGATATGCGGATTTACTTTGCTTGCAGCAGAATCGAAAGGCAGAAGGAGAACGGATGAGGAAGTGGGCAGATGCAGCATGGAGAAACCGCCGTTTGTCCCTCGCTCAAGTTCTGGATATTCCAGAGCCCTCTGGTGCTGCGGTTGTGGACACCAGAATCTGCAGAGTTCTGTAGTCATTTCCGGAGAAAGTGTCAGGTACCAATTCAGCCGATGGAACCAACAACATGAACATGAGGATAATAAGATGCCAATAGATTGGTGGGCGGCATCGTAGTTAGGCACCTTGGATCTAAAGAAGGCAAAAGTTGTAGAACATGTAAATGTAACGGTTGTTTTCTATAATCACAGTGGACCATGATGAGACTGAAGGATATCAAAGCATTGTATATTTGTATGTATTTAGTGAAACATGTTGTTGTGGATGATCTACTGACACTTTAAAGATAGATCACCTTTTCTTGCGATTAGGTTCCCTCCTTGATGATGGTTGAATCAGGTTGTCACTCATAACTTCATAAGCTTCATCTTCCTGCCAGCTCAGTTGGGTTGAACCATGGGGTTGCTCTCCATAGGTCTCGAGTTCAAATCCCTTGGGTTATGTACAGGGTTTGTAGATAATTCAAAACATTTCGTCTCTTGAGGAGGGCAGGCAAATCCATGCTATAACTTGCAAAATTGGTTATGCTTCAAATGTCTGTATGACTGTATCCAAAATGGGCTTGCAACAATAATCATGACACTATGACAGCAAGAGCAACTCATATGAACATGAGTTTATGGATCATCATTTCAGGTATTGCTCAATTGTCATGGGGGTGCTTTAGTGCCAGTTATTGGTTCCTAACGAGAATAAATGTAAAAAATTTATTTCATTCACTTGGTTGGCATGCAGTGTTGAGGATAATCTGTCTATTCATGTTTGTGTATATTTTATTCATTCCAGTTACCAAGGCCGAAGAACATGACTGTGTTAAGGCATGAAACGAAGTAACACATGAAAGGAGCACCTATTGGTGTAAGTGAAATGCTAGAGGAAATTAATGAAGTCAAATGTAATTCATCAGTATTAATAATGATGATCAAATACTACCACTTTCTATGCTTCACAATACTTGTAGAATTTGTGTGCATGTCATCGAGTTTCAAGGCTGGATCCCATTAAGCCTTATCAATTTTTAATGTGAGATTGACTTGTGCCAACTTCACGTGTTTGATACATGAGCTTGTGATAGTTTTGACATTTTTTTTAACAGACCTGAGGTTGTGATAGAGTATTACAGGTTATTATTCCAATGTAGTTCCATTATTGAGCTATAATTTAACATATTTAAAGACTAATCCTCAGTTCAAGAAATGCATTATTCCTACAGGCCTGAATTCGTTCATTCACAATGGATACATTTACAGAATTACAGTCCTTCAATGCTCCTGTTCTATATATAATTCCATGTGATACTGAACTCTGGATAACTGTAACAGCTCTGAAGAACAACATGCCATTTGTCCAAATGAAGATAAAACAGAGATTTCAAAGTGTGAAGTTATAAACGGGGCAAAAACCATTACAAAACATGATCCACTTGGTTGTTGACCATTCACAAAATGTATATAAACTTACATATATTCATATTCAGATTAAAATCATGTACTACAGAGGCAGATCAAGTCCTTTCCCAACTTCAACTCCAATTATCTGCAATATCCCCTTCTTCAATATCTAAAACACCCAAACACAAAACCACAATAAATTAAATTAGTCCATCAAAAACCATGATAAAATGTTTAAGGATTTGATTTAAGTCTTTATTTCTGATGAATTTACTTTACCAATAATCATTCTCTCGGGAATCCTTTGACAAGGAACTCAAATTATAGATTCCCACTCGATCCACTTTCAAGTATTTGATTCACGCAAGAAAATAATATTTAAATATCCAATACATTTATTCGCAGTCTTGTACATATACTTGCAAAATCCACACATATCACAATAATGAAAAGTGGGTAATACACTAATATCATAACAACAAATCTTTAATAAATTTGTTAAAGAAAATTAAATAAAATAATCACGCATATAACTAATCACAAAATACGAGTAATCTCCCTAAATAAATTGTTTTTCTTTGTAGGTAAATGCTGAGACTCAGAACCAATAAATTGCATTTTACGTCGTACTTTCCTAGAGCTCATAAAACAAGGAATACTATATTGTAATCCATTTAAAATTCTATTCATAAGGGATATGAAATATAATTATTTCTTGATCTTAATAAAAAAAAAATCCATTAAAGAACCCAACTTGATATTCAAAATTCTACTCTATTTTCTCCCACGCATTATATAAAATCCAACATTATATAACCAAAAATCAATGGAAACTTAGAGAAGGGTCAAAAAGACTTTTTTTTTTTTTTTTGGTGGACTCACCAGCTCTACTATGAAAGTCCCAATGATGCCAATCATGCAAGCCCTGGAGTTCCAAATCTCTGCTGTCTTTGTGAACCCAAGGAAGGGTTCACTGAGCTTTGGCTCCACCTTGGGCAGCTCAACCTGTAAAAATTTAATTTTTTTTCAAAAACCCATCTCAATTTCAGAACCTCATAGAGACCCATTTCATTATAAATAAAAAGAAAAGTGAGGGTTGTTGTTGTTACCCCTGCAGGAAGCTTTGCAGCTCTGACCCTGAAAGATGTGGACTTTCTGAGGCTAAGTTTTGGATTGAATTCTTTCATGAAAGATTGGTTTTGCAGAAATGAAGATGAAATAGCTGTCATTGTTGCCATCTTTTGCAGTTCTTGAGTTTTGCTTCTTTTTTTTTCTTCTTCTTTATCTGTACAGATAGACCTGAAAAAAGAAAAAAGAAAAAATCAGATGGGAGAACAATAGATCTTTAACCGTCCAAATGAAGTGATTTTGATGGAGAGACCCATGTGATGAACGGTCAGGGTGGACGATTATTAGATTTCGAGATTGGATTCTGAGATGGAGATTGTGCCACGTAGGGAAAACCAATACCACCGTTTTTTTAAAATGACGTAAATGCCCCTACGTTGTGAGGTCCAACCGTCAATGGCGTGATTAGTTGACCGTTGGTCTGTTTTGGATTTCAAAATCAAAACTTTTTCTTTTTTTTGTTAAGATGCTTATCATCTTAACTAAAACTTTATTAACACCGACGCTTTGTTTTTTTTTAAAAAAATTATGCTTATCAATTCCTTAGTGTAGTCTATAATCTCAAACACAATTACTTCCATGTTTTTATTTTTATTTCATCTAATGAGATATGTATATTTTATTCTAATAAATTGAGTGATATTATTTATCAAAAATATGAAAAATTTCAAATGGTGTACATGTATATTAAAAGAACTAACAATGTATATAAAACTATATTTGAGACTATAAAAAAGATTGAATTCCCATTTGAATTTTTATTTGGGTAGATTCTGCTTTTGAAAAGCTAAAAATTCTCAAACATATTTTCAACGTTTAGTTTTTCAAACCATCATTTTTCTCTTTAGTAAAAAAATCTTACGATTGAAAAGTTAATGAAACAAAGTTTTTCAAAAATCGAGTTTAGAATGTCATATTCTAATAATCTAAGTAGTGTTTTAATCGCACAATGAAATACAACTTGAGTATATGTAACAATATTTTGAAAACCTGAAAAGTGATTGAGAGAGATTTCCATCCAGATCGTAATGACTTAACTTGTTCAGGGTCATGATGGGTAGCTTCATCATGGTCTATGTGACTATATCTAATAAATTTTTGTGTTATATCTTGTATTGGTGACGATGCAAATCTTCTTTTGTATCTGTAGGTGGTCATGACTCATGACCATGGTTTAAGCAAATCTTCTATTGGTAGACACCTTTGTTTTAGGATATATCAATATCTCTATAGGACTGGAGGTTTATGTTTTGCAGATACTTAATTTGGAAGAGAGAAGGAAGGAGACTTCTTTATCTCATACAGTAAAACGAAAGGCAAAGTTGTTTTTATCTTCTGATGTACTAAAAATGTTCAACCAATGTTGTTTGTATCTTAACTAACCAAAACTATGTACACACACAATGGTTTTCTGTTTTTTCATTTCACTGTATCATACATTACATCTGCAAGCAATCCTTTATGAAAACAATGATACCCCATACAAATAATGTGAGTGCTTTCACTCCAGGACCCCCATATAAGGATACATTAAATTAAATCACACACATATAAATCAATGCTTCTTGTTACAGACTCCAAATAAGGCATCAAAGTTGATGCACTGGTCAATAATCTCCATCCGCCGGGACGGTATCACTGTCACCGGGCTTGAAGGGCAGCAAGGGTTGTGACTGCAACCGGGCAGCTCCGGCGGCACCAATCTCTCCCCCATGGCCTTGTGACATCTCTCCAGGGAATCCTACATTACAAAGCATTAGTTTTTTTTTTAGTTGCACACATTGTTCCTAAGTTCCCAATTTGTCAGTTTTTTTTCTCTTTAATGCCTTAACAGTGAAGTTTACTTATTGAACTAACCAAATATTAACTATCATTAACCATGGGGATCACCTAAGAATTATTCTTATTGAATTATCCAAGCAGGATCAGAGATGTTGATGACTAAACTGATTCACTGAATGAGAAAAATAACTGAATTGACCTAATTCAATCGTCCGAGTCAAATCGTGCAGACTCCTTAATGAAACATGCACACAAGCCTTAGTGTACATGTATGTCGTATGAATACAGATGATCCCTATGAGATTCAATATATTTAGTTGTGCATGCATAGTTTTTTTTACATTCATAACATTAAAAAAACGAGATTGACTGGTGTAAAATGTACTTATTAGGGTGTTTTTTTGTTATGTAATTGCATAATTTTTGCGTTTTTAAGAAGTTGTTTCTATAATTGTGCAATCAAACAGTTTTACTGTAGCGGGACTTTCTGCATACAGATTTTATGTAAATAGTGCCTAAAAGTCGCAATCGATTTCAAAAAGCCAGGAGGGGTGAGCGCGCTCCAAGTAGAATCAATTTTAAAACCCATATTCGTACGGAATCACTTTTGCAATCGCGCAACCAAATGCACTTTTAGTCAACTATGTGGTGTACTATCATTGGATCAGATCCTCTATACTTATAACACTGATGATCTGACTCCACATAAGACAATCTAGTAATCGCATTTTATACCGTGTTTGGATATGTGATGAGATAGATTTTGTGTTAGAAAATCTGAAAAATCCTTGATGGCGTTTGAAAAACTGATGAAACAATGCTCACCTGCGATGCGAGAGAGGGGATGTGATCGTTGCATTCCGATGGTGTCAGCTCCTCCAAGGCGCACCGGAGAGCGGACGCGGCCACGACGGACGGCCGGAATCCGAGGAACATTGGGTCTGCATGGGTTAACGTGGGTGTATCATGGGTCGGAATTCATGGATGTTGAGGGTGGACACGTGGCGCTTACCCAGTAGGGAGGCGAGGAGGAGATCCGTCACTCGTGCGGCGATGGCGGCGTGGCGGCGCCACGTCAGCGGTTCCACGTAGGAGTGGGCGGTTACCGGGTTGAGCCGCCAATCGAGGGCTTTCAGGACGGCCATCTCCGTCCGTTGGATCGTCTTCGATTCGAATGAATGGTCCAGATCCTCCGACTTACAGAGTTTTTGAAAACAAAGAGAGAGAGGTTCAGATTTTAATTTAGGATCAGTAGATGATGTGATTTTTATTGAAATGATTTTGATTTTCATTTGGGGTTATGATTTTTTTTTTTTTTTTTTTTTGTGTAATTGTAATTGGGAAAAATGAATTATTTTTTTGGGAATTTTATGAAGAAAATTTAAGGTTCATGTTTCATCACTTTCATGTTAGAAAGTAAAGAAAATGACAACATCACTTTTAGAGTGAAAAAAAAAAAATGGAATAAGAATTCAGGTGAAGATAGATTGAGGTTCTGGAATGAGGGGTATTGCTATTTTACTGTGAAATTTGAGAACCAGTTGTTCAAGTGATCATGAGATCTTCTGTGTTTAAATAGTACATGTTCATTAAAAATGAATTTTTATTACTTATGTGTTACTTTCTTATTAATCCACCATGAGATTCTAATACTTTTCTTATTATCGTTACATTTTCGTAGAGTAATTCTTGTGAATTAAATTTAGCTTCATATCTAATCAAATTTCAAATCCTTCATTGTATAAAGAAAACTTTATAGCTATACTGACAATTTGTGAATTTATGTTTAAATTGATGACAATTTGGTTGCAAACTTCCTAAATTCTTATTTCTTAAAATAATCATTTTGTTTCACTGACAAATAAAATAACAAAACAATAATCTTGAATGAATTTCAAGATGGGCAACCTGAATTTCAACAAGGGAAGGGAAGAAGACCTCATCAGTCTTAGCCGCAATCGATAAACACGCAATCGATATCAATTCTATCATCCAATTCTCCCAATCCTTCAAAAAAACCAAAATTAAAAGAAAAATTCAAAACTGAATTCAATGACCAAAAAAAAAGAAATAAGAACTACTCACCACATGAATCAGCTTCACAGAAACAAATCGATCCAAATAATTAACAGCATTGAAGGCAGTCGCCACCCCAAAATCAAACCTCCCACATGACTGAAAACACATTCTTGATGATTCAATAAGATTCACTGAAAACACAACAAAAATTTGAGAACAAACAAACAGACCCACCTTCAGAATCCACTGAACAGCCCTGAATCTCCCACACAACAGACCAGAACATGAAAACACGCGATCAACGTAACGACTATCGGGGACGTAGAGCTTCTCCTTCTCCAAGTACAAGCTGATACTCTGCTCCCAATCTTCATCAGTGGTACTAGTACTAAAAGAGGCAATGAAACAATGTTTGGGGATGCTTTGATGATTCTGAATTTGGGTTGACATGGGACAGTACATAGGCATCTCTTCATAGCACAACAAGCTCTCCATTCTCTTCTTTCTTCTTCTCTATAAACATGAATTGACAGAGATTTCTGACAGAGCTTTATAACTATATATATTGTGCATGAGTGAATCACATAAGACGTGCAAGTGTGGGGAAGTTATAGCTTTGCATGTAGACGGAGAGAGAGGTGGTGGGAGTGGTTGGGTTGAGAAATAACTGTGGTTTGAATAATATTCACGAAGGAATTAAAAATACAAGGCATCACCTCATGAAAGTGTGTTATTGTTTGTGATTTTTTGTTGTTGTTGTTGTGGTGGAAGGGACCACTCCTCACTCACCTTCTGTTACTTCAGTCATATTTTACAGTTAGATATCTCAGACATTCAATTTTTTGTATGGTAGAACTGGCTGTTTCTGATATGGGACTGCAAGAAGTCTGTAAATTTGGATTACAGACAGGAAACTTGGATTGGATTGAAGTCAGAGATCAAATGACATAGTAAAAATCAGACATCTGTCTAGGGGTGTAACTTCTACAGGTTGAGTCTGACCCAATCCAGATTTTGGACGAGTTTAGATTAAAGTTTATGATTAGTTCATGGACCTATAATTAGTTCTCATATGTTAATTTAAGGAAAAGAAAATGATAAATCATTGGATTACTTTAAAAAGAATATAAATTTGTTTATTGAATACATATTGTTATAAAAAGTGAAATATATACTGAAATACACAACATATTTTAATGATAGTATACACTACTTTATGTAATGTATATGTCACATTTTGTAAACTGCAAAACGGACTAAGAGTATCAACACTCCTTAAGGAAAATGATGCTTTTAACCCCTGTTACAGCCCACACAACTTTTAATTTTTTTTCTCATCTGAAGTATATATTTAACTAATGAAAATACATTCTTTTATTAAAAATTACATCCAGACTCATACGAATTAAATACATATTTTTAAAAATATTTTTATAATAGAATACATACTGAGATAGTGAAATATCTATTGCGTTAGGCTATTTCATACACTGCATTGCATCAATGACATAGCAATTAGCGACTGCAAACAGTATTACAAAATGGAAGTGTACCAACACCCTAATTTTAAGTCATACTCATGTAAGGTCGACCCGTTTAACATTACCCAACATGATCAACATTGTCAGGACAACCAAATTATCTGACAATTAACACCCTTAGAATTCAGCTGCACAAACAGGTTTTATAAGTATATATATTAATCACATAGTATACTTTGCCTCAGATCCTCATTCTCTGTGAATCCTTTGTAGCTCTCCTTTTTATTGTAGCTCATAAGATGAAAAACTAAACCCTGACCGTCCTTCGTTTGTAGACTTGAGCTCCAGCCGCTGAAACGGGCTGCGCGATCAAGGGAGTCAATCAATAGTTCACATGAATCTCCATTAAAGTGGGGAAGTCTATGAGGAATACCTGCTATTTGGATCATAGTAGAAGCCATTGATAGATCCGTCACTGCATGAAAAACACACGTAGTAGAAGCCAGCAATAGTCAGGCCACAATCAGTTCCGACATTAACAAAATACTGTTCCTTCCATCTCTGCACGCACAAAAATATATTCAACTCAAATGTCACAACTATATTGCAAGTGATGTTAAAGGCTCGAAGTGAAACCGAAGATACCATGAATAAGTGAGGGTAGTTGCTCAAGTCCAAAGATTTGCCACCATCGATTTCTACTTGACTCTGTAAAGGGAAAGAAGAGACTTCTTTGATGAAAGATGTGAATGATTTAGTGTTCACAAGAACGACATTCAAAATGTTTTCTTTTTAACCTGAAGTGGAGAGAAGGATGGGAACCTGGACCAGTGTCTCACATCATCCTCCGGCCTAATTAGAGAAGCAAACACTAATCAAAATTATAGATTTTCTTCTATGTCTGCAGTAGAAAAAAATGTAACACAGAAATGGAACCATACGTTGCTTCCCATTTGCCTGTATAAAAGGTATAGTTCTTGGTATCAACAATTTCTCCCTCCCAGAATGTCATCACCTACAGGTATTCGGGCAATACGCCAAAGCTACAATTATCATGATTCAAAGCTAAATACAGTAACAATGAATGGAAAATTTTACCCAATTTAAGGTATGATCTAACAATAGGGAAAAGATGAAGTTGCTTACAGGTGTGTCTGCTAAAGGCACATTAAGAGCTTCCATGGTGCCACACAAATAGCCATGCTCAAGATCACAACCCTGGATTTGCACGTTCACCCTCCATGCCTCGTCTTTCTGTAAACTTGAAACATTTTGAGTCCCAGCAAAAGCCTGTACAGAAGAAAAAAAAAATACATTCTCAGTTGAAAATGCAATGGAAATGTTTATGCATATAATGAACATAACAAAGTGACTGTATTGCTCAATCAAAAAACAAAAAAGACTATGAGAATGGAATGGATTCCTTCCCCCCACCCCCACCCCCCCAAAAAAAACAGCAGTAAATGGGAGCTGGCTTTGTCTTTCCATCTACTGGCCAAATCAAACAAATTAAACAGCAAGTCCAATCATGCTGTCAGGTATCTCTGACCATTCAAGCGGAGTTTTTTTCATATTGCAGGTGGTGTTGACATTTCAAACATGATTTTTAAGATTGAAAACTACGAGTACATGGGATTTGAGAACCTTTGCAAATATATTGTTTAGCACAGATCAAAACAAAGAACTCTCTTAACGCTCAAATTATTTGTGCTTCCTCTTTTGTTAATCGATTCATCAGTTTCTAGGACAAAAGAAAACACTATCTTATTTTTTCTTATTCAATCAATTTATTGGTTAAATTGTTCAGTTCTTCCATGTTTACATCATATTTTCCAATTATTTTTTGTCTGACTGCATGAGCAATCTGTTTATGCAAACACTGCACCTAATGTATTTTTATATGGCATGTGCAAAGAAGATGGTTAGTCGTGATTTGATGAACTAGCATTTCATGCATATTAAGGAAATTTAAGTGATTGTGTCTGATTTATTGTGGTGAGGCTCAACAGCTGTTCATTTTCAAATTGATTTAACATGGTAAAACTCAGAGACAATTTCTTTTATTATAGTACATAAAAAGTAAAAACTCACAACACCACCACCTTCAATATTGGTATCTGCTACAAAAGCTAGAAATATTGGGTTTAATCATATTATAATCAGGAGCGATGAACCTATTTGAAGGGGCTCATTTCATACCAGAGAAGCCCATGAACAACGTTTAGCTACAAAAGAGACTGGGAAGATGGCCCCTAATATTTTCATGAATGAAAGGGAAAACATTTCATTTCCCTTTCCCCTCATTTTTCTTTTTTTCTTTTTTTACCTAGACACAATCTCCACCACACGCCCCCCCCCCCCCCCCCCACCGCTCCAAAAAAAAAGAAAAGAAAAGAGGTTTATTGAAACCCTCATAATCAACAACCCAACAAAGACAAATCTTTGAAACATATGTTAAAGTCACTGCATTTTCTCTCTCTATTAAGGGTGTGTTTGGTTGCGCGATTACGCAGGTTTTGCGATTGCAAGAAGCTGCTTATACAATCACGCAACCAAATAATTTTATTTTAGCAGCTTCCTGCGGACAAATTTTAGACAAATAGTACCCAAAAATTGCGATTTCGAAAAACTGGGGAGGGGTGAGCTTCCTACAAAATCAGTTTTGCAATCATACAACCAAACACACCCTAAGACCCGTTTGGGACAGATTTTATGTTTAAAAGCTGAAATTTCCAAACTCGGATCCAAACATGTTTTTTGCTTTTGCATCCCCACCTCACCCGTATGCTGTTTTAGTGTAAAGGCAATGTATACGCCACCACAAATCTAAATGGTTTTTTAGTTTCCACATCCACACTGCTCCACACCGCCGAATTACCATGAACCATCATGATATTTTCAAACACCCCAAAAACATAACTTTTTGACCACGAGGTTTGAACCCATGGATTTCCACAGCTTATCCAAACATGGCCTAAATTCATTAGAATTCATCGCTTTTGAAAAGCCGAGTTTGGAAAGAGAGATTACGTGAAACTCCACATTCCAATCTCAGATCCAAACACAATCTATGTCAAACCCATCAAAACCACTTTCTTCATTGATCCAAATCAGCCCTTACATCCATCACACCACAAATTGCAAACATAATACGTGAACATATACAAAACAAGGAAAAAAAACACAAAAACATTATAAAAAAAAGTTCAAATCAAAGGATTTCCTGATCGAAATCGAAATCGAAAAATCACAGAATCAAAAACTAAAGAAAAGGAGCTCACTTTTCCAGGGCTCAACAGAGTGAACGGAGGAGGCAAACCGTGTTCCGAACTCCCATCTTGTCCTGCGACATTAATTTCCGATGATCTGATAAAATCCGGGATTGGACTCCAAAAATCACATCCGAAACCCTAACCCTAACGAATCGATCGATCGATCGAGCTTTTGATGTACATACCTGAAACCTCCGAAGCCGCGGACCAGTTCTCCACCACTCGCACGGGCATCTTCGAAAATTATGGAAAAATTAGGGTTTTTGTTTTTGAAGATCTGTGTTTTTTGTTGGGTCGTCGACAGAGAACCCGGTCGGACTGGACCGGGAGGAAGGCGAACCGTTTCAGGGCGACCGGAAGAACCGGTTCGGGGACTCAGACGAACCGGTCCAATTGAAAGCGAAAACCGGTAAAAGCCGATTCGGTCGGGCGAGAGGAGAAGTGGACCGCGTTCATCGCTAACCGGTTCAGCCGGTTAAGAAACCCCGGTCTATATAAACCGGACCGCTCACTTTCTCTGTCTATTGTTGTTTCTTCTCCCAAACGAACAAAAGCTCCTCCAGACCAATCAGGTGTGTAAAGCATCTCTCTCTTTTTTAGTTGTGGTTAATTTTTATTTATATATATTTTTAAAATTATTCCATGGTGAGTCCACGCGGAATAATTAATATATGATGCATTCAATCCGTTTTACTGTTATGTATATTATAATAATATAATAAATAATACGTTATTATAATACACGGATTCTATTATAATGTAGGAACTATTTTTTAAAAATAAAAAATAATACACTAATATATTTTAGTATATGCATTATTTTATATAATCGCATATACTATAAATGAAGTTCCAATGAAGACTAGATATATCATTTTTCAATTGGTATCTCAGGAAAAAAAAAAAAAAAAGAGGCTGACATGTATCTCTTCTTAACATGTCTGATTATCTTAGAAAAATAGATTTAATATTGTAAAAGAAACTCTTGTTTAAACTTAATAATTATTTTAAAAAATATTAGGTATACACATGTATTTTTAAAGTTTTTTAAAATAAGAAATTCTATTTAATAAGGTGTGCGTACATATATATTCTTTAAAAACATGCAAATTTGTATAATATATCTTGTTCCAGATATAATAAGTTAATGATATATATGATAAAGTAGACAAAAATGAATATTATTTTATGATAAAACAAAATAAGTTTTGTTGCGTCTACATAGTTTTTATTTTCTCGCTCAAATATGTTTTCTTATATTGTATAAAGTTTTCAAAATATTTTTTTATTGTTTATAAAAAAATATATATTATTATATAAGAAAAAATGCACTATACATTTCAGGTTAAAAATGGTGTTGAGTCTAATAATTTAAAAAAATATATAAAAAAAAAAAATTCAGTATCCACTTCACCGAAGGTTTATTCAACGCAACCAAACAGTAATTTTTAAAGCCTTTAACAGTGACGTTTAACCTGTGATAATTATAATTTTTAAACATAACTTTGTTTTGTTTGATCAATCCATAACAATATAACAGTCAAGGGGACGCAAGTGTATGTTGAAAATATTTGAGACGTTACTGAAAATTTCATAAAAAATTGGGGGTGTGGCATGGCGGGAGCTGGGGCATGTTGATCTGGGAGGTTAGATAACTATTTTGTGATTAGGGGGAGGGTGGGGAGGCGGTTTGTGGTTTCCGTAGATTATAAATCTACGGACGCCGTCCCCTTTCTGATCA
This sequence comes from Acorus gramineus, assembly GCA_030737835.1. NCBI lineage: Eukaryota > Viridiplantae > Streptophyta > Magnoliopsida > Acorales > Acoraceae > Acorus > Acorus gramineus. The sequence continues at coordinate 3,688,801 of CM060854.1, forward strand.
CTTTTTTTTTTGTTGTTGTTTTTTCTCTGTTCCTCTCACCTCTTCTTCAAACATGTAGTTTCACTTTTCGTAATGACAGTGTTGGAAACAAGTTGTATATTGTTTTTTTTTTAAAAAAATATATAACATTCAGACATATCCTCATCAGTGAACTTACAAAAAAGCAGGACATGAATTCAGACCCTTCAATGACCCACTAAACCAAACGCCAATGGCGGGCGCCGCCGCCGCCGCCTCCTCATCATCGCCGACGACCCAATTCGAGGTCGTCCCACTGAGCGCGCAGAAGCACGACCCGGCGTGGCAGCACTGCCAGATGATGAGGCGGCCCGGTGACAATCACCACCACCGCGTCCACCTCCGCTGCACCTACTGCCACAAGCTCTTCTCCGGCGGCGGCATCCACCGCATCAAGGAGCACCTCGCCGGCCACAAGGGCAACGCCTCCACCTGCCCCCGCGCGCCCCCCGACGTCCGCGTCGCCATGCAGCGCAGCCTAGACGGCGTCCTCGTCCGCAAGAACAAGAAGCTCAAGCTCGCAGAAGAGATTCAGAAGCTCAAACCAATCGATGACGCCAACAACAACAACAATGTGTCGAACACGAGGAGTTTGGAGGGCGCGAAGCGGAGGAAAGTGAGGAACTCGTGCGCGCGCGTGCCGACCGATAATCGGGTGTCCGCGGCGATTGGGCAGTTCTTTTATGAGACGGGCGTGCCTTTCAGCGCGGCGGATTCGGACTCCTTCCGTGCGATGATCGAGGCAGCCGCTTCGGCGGCGCCGGGGCTCGCGCCGCCCGCCTGTCGCGACTTGCGGGGGAGGGTCTTGAAGCACGCGGTGGACGAGGCGAGGGGCGTGGTGGAGCGGCACCGGGGGGTTTGGGCGCGGACGGGGTGTTCAATCATGGTGGACGAGTGTGTTGCGGAGTCGGGCCGGACTGTGGTGAACGTGTTCGTCTACTGCGCCGAGGGGACGGTGTTCTTGAAGTCCGCAAACTCGTCGCACGTGGTTGCGACCGGTGCGCTGTGCGAGCTGCTCAAGCGGGCGGTGGAGGAGGTCGGGGCGCAGAACGTGGTGCAGGTGATCACGAACGGCGCGGATGCTTATGTGGAGGCGGGACGGAGGATCGCTGAGGACTACCCCACCGTGTTCTGGACCACGTGCGCCTCCCGGTGCATCGATTCGATGCTCGAAGACATGCTGAAGCTCGACTCGATAGGCGCGATCGTCAAGCACGGGAAGACGGTGACGGGGTTCGTCTACAGCCGCCCGCGCGTCTTGAACCTGACGCGGAGATACACGGCAGGGAAGGACCTTGTCCGCCCCTCCGTCTCCCGCGCCGCAACGTGCTTCACGACGCTTAAAAGGATGGTCGGTCTGAGAGAGAATCTGGAGGCCATGGTCGTCTCGCGCGAGTGGATAGACTGCCCGTGCTCGAAGAGTCCGGCGGGGGTCGCGTTCTTCAACACGGTCTCGAGCGTCACGTTCTGGTCGTCGTGCGCGACGGTCACGCGTCTGACGGACCCGCTCGTGCGGGTCTTAAAAACCGCGGAGAGCCTTGAAACGCCCGCGATGGGTCACATTTATGCGGGCTTGCACCGCGCGAGGGAGGCGATAAAGAAGGAACTGAAGGCGGAGAAGAACTACGCGGCGTGCTGCGACATCATCGACTGGAGGTGGGAGCGGCAGCTTAAGAGCCCGCTACACACTGCGGGGCTGTTCCTCAACCCGCGACACTTCTACGCGCTCAAAGAAGACGCGCACAAGGAGTTCGCTTCTGGGATGTTGGATTGCGTCGAGAGGTTGGTCCCCGATGCGAAGGTCCAGGACAAGATCAACAAAGAGCTTAGTCTGTACGCAAACGCGTCGGGGGACTTTGGGCGAGAAATGGCTGTTCGCGCGAGGCATACTATGCATCCAGGTATGCCAAGCTTCGCTTAGCTTTGAATTGTTATCGAAACATCATCTATTCGTGAAAATTCTGGGATGCTGTTCAGGCGAATGGTGGTCGATGTATGGGAATGGTTGCCCAAACCTGAAGCGATTGGCGATGCGGATTCTCAGCCAAACTTGCAGCGCGCGCGGATGCGAACAAGGCGATATTCCATACGAGCGGCTTCACGGGCAGGTTAGGAACTGCTTGGAGCATCGGCGGCTCAGCGACCTCGTGTTCGTGCAGTGTAATTCGCGCTTGCAGCAGAGGTAAAAACACGATTTTGAAACCGTTCTTTGTGAGATGGGAATTTGATCGAGCGATGAAACGATGTCAGGCAACGATGCGCGAGGAACGCATCGAGCGATGCGAGCTCGTCTGAGTACATCAGTCTGGTTGATGATTGGGTTCAGGAGAAGACCGGGGACTTCTTCGGGGACGATGAGGACCGTAGATGGAGCATGGTCGATGAATTGATGGCGAGCGATGCTAGTTCGCCGTGCACGGAGGATGAGATGGAAGGCTTTGGCATCGGTGAGGATGGTGTTCAAGCATTGTTTTGTGTGTTTTGGTTATAGAATTCTGAATCAGATTGATTGATTTTGGTTTAGGATTCGAAGATGATGGAGTCGACAGTGATGAAAATGAAGACTGACTGACTGATTGTTCACATATGGAACTTATACAAACACGAAATTTGTATAAAGAAGATGACATGGGGACAAAGATGAGATGTGAAAAAAGACTTCATACACCTTTTTCTATGAGAGCTTCACTCAATGTTTGGTGAGCGACTCCAACCAAAGACCTCATGTTGGAAGTTACTCATTTGGACTAGTATAACAATGATGTAAAGTTTAAATGATGTTCTAATATTATTACGGGTGTGTTTAAAAATGAGTTTGGGCAACCTTTAAAAATTCTAATTTTGTAAATTTCATATTTAAATTTAAATTTGTTTCCAAATACCTAATGTGATTACAGTTTTAACAAAAAAACAGAAATAATTTTTAATATATAAAAACTAGTTTTTCAGAAATCTAAAAATGAACTTCTAAGGTAATTGTTTTTAAAAGCTGATTTTCAGTGAAAGGCTAATTATCTAAACTCGTTTTGAATGTACCTATCACAAAGAGAAATCCTTTTGACCTTAAAGAGTGGTTTAAGCAGTCCATGTGAGAGATAAGATTATGGTCTACTTCTTTTAATGTATAAATGAAGTAAATATTTTATTTATATAAAATTTAAATAAAAATGTGCATCAATCACAAAATGTCTTCTGTTTATTTATTTATTTATTTATTTTGGGTACATAGAGGCCCAGACAAGGGCGACACTATCCCCCTTACACAAACTTAGAGCAACAGTGGGTCAAAGCCCAACACAACCCAGAACAGCTGGGCTGAATAACTGGGCAGAACAACTGCAGACCAGAGCCCAACCAACTAAGCGCAACAGGATTGTATTTTTTCAGGAATAGTTGGGTTCCAAACAAACTCCAGTTATTTTGCTAACAATAATTTTAGATGTAACAAACAACATGAAGGTGAGAATCTTGTCCAAGAAAGTACACGTGCATCCACGTGTTCTTCTTTTGCTACATCTAAAAGTATACCTTTTAAATTATATTTTAAATAATTATACGAATTCATTTATACAAACTGTGAAAATTATAATGATATATATATATAACTTGATATACAGCAATTGAGGTACATAGGATTGCTGGCAGGACTGAAGTGTGAACAGGACTAGTGTAACAGTCACTTTTTTAAACGTTCATAAAAGTTAGACAAACATTATTCTGTTCACCAAACAACGAATTTTGTATCTTGAGAATCCTGATATGTATCATATTCTACTTAATTTAGAAAACCAACATTAATTACTCATCTACCCCCATACCAAGCATGGTAGCTGCCTTCACACCAAGCATAATAGTCACCTTCACATTAATACATATTTTCCATACCTAAACCTAATAGAACCTTGTCCATACATAATTCCAGTTTGGCCTTTAGTTGGGAGTGTAACATGTGTTGGGCGTGTAACATGTGGTGGACAAGTCTCTTCTTCCTATCTCTATCATCCTTTTTCCATGGGAGACAATCAACAACAAACGAATGGGGACATGGCATCACCGGAGTACGAAGTGTCTCCTGGTTCCTGGCGGAGGCCTCTACTTTCCTGTTGTTTTGTTTATTGTTTATCTGTTTCTCTTCATCAAAGTTATTAATAACTCTTTTAGAAATTTCGTGCTAAATGAGCTGCGGATGACCATACCACGTGCGTGCTTTGTGAGGCAGCCTCAGAAACTCACCCATCTATTATGCGAGTGCGCATTCGTGCAAAGATTCTGGGGGTGAGGTGAGTCACACGAACAAGCTGACATGCTCTTTTCGGAATATAGAAGAGTCATAGAGAGCGGGCAGGGAGTTGAAAAGAGGCGTGAACAATGGACGGGAAGCGAGGAAATCACAAACTATTGTACTAGCAGGCACATGGTCGATCCAGAGAACACGAAATGAGTTGATATTTCAAGGAGTTAGAGCATACAGCGAGAGCATGTGGGACTCTTTTCAGGCCGTAATGAAAGATTGGGACCATTTCTTTGCAGCGGAGGGCGGGCAGGACACTCAGATCGAGGATCGGTTGGGCCTGACGTAGCGTCGGGCTGGAGACAGTGTTCTCCGAGTTAGATGTCTTTTCTAACTGAGACACTGGGTCCATTTTAGTTGTATATTTCTTATTTCCCTTCTCCTCTTTCCCTTCATCCATTTCAAAGTTTGTAATCCAATGCTAAGTAATTGAAATGGGATAACAAGGATCTGCATTTTAAAAAAAACCCCGACACATTTGAGACATTGATCTACTGATCCAATTTTTGTTTTGATGGTACAACCCCCAAAATTCTATTCCAAAACTTTCATGAAGCACAAGAACATCATATACCGATACAAAAATACAACATAATCAATCGGCTCAAAATTAAACAATCCATTTCTCCAAGCTTGAAATGCCACACCCCCCTCAACATCTCTGAATCCATAAAACAAAACCTCAAACACCCCACACTCCCATCATTCAATCCCGCGCGGAGAGAAGAGAAATCGGCAACGACATCTTGCCGAACGACGACGACGGGAACGAGTGCACGAAGTCCTCGAACCCCCCGGTCATGTTCTGCTCCTCCGGGTCCAATGGCGGGCTCGACATCTCCGGCATTCCCCCCGCGTCCCCTCCCAGGTACCTCACCACGTCTCTCATGCTTGGCCTCTCCGCCGCCACCGGGTGTGATGCCATCAGCCCCACCTTCAGCGCGATCTCCGCCTCCTCCCGCACGAACTCCCCCTTCAGCCTCGCATCCACCACCTCCAACCCCCTCCCCTCCCTCCACCTCTCCCACACCCAGTCCACCAGCACCAACTCCTCCGCCTCCGCCTTCGGCTCTATCGGCCTCCTCCCGCACACCACCTCCAGCACCAGCGCCCCGTACGCGAACACGTCCGACCCCGTTGTCGCCCTCCCCGACCTCGTCAGCTCCGGCGCCAGGTACCCGAGCGTCCCCACCACGCGCGTCGTCGTGCACGGGTTCGCGCCGTGCTCGTACAGCTTCGCGAGCCCGAAGTCCCCGAGCCGCCCGTTCATCTCCGCGTCGAGCAACACGTTGCTCGCCTTCACGTCGCGGTGGATCACGACGTTCTCCCACTCCTCGTGGAGGTACAGCAGAGCCGCCGCCACGTCGCGGATGATCTTCAACCGCCTCTCCCAATCGAGCTTCGTCGCCTTCGCATCGTCGGTGAACAGGTAGTTGTCGAGGCTTCCGTTGGGCATATAATCATACACCAACAGCAGGTCCCCTCTCCGCCTGCACCAGCCCTGCAATTGGACTAGATTGCGGTGGCGGAGACGTCCGATGCTCGCGATCTCCGCCACGAACTCGCGCAACCCCTGCTTCGACCCGTGCGAGACCCGCTTCACCGCCACTTCGATCTTGTTCGGCGAGGAAAGCGTCCCGCGGTAGACCTTCCCGAACCCGCCGAACCCGAGGACCTCCTTGTCCGAGAACCCCCTCGTCGCGCGCTTGAGCTCCTTGTACGAGAACCGGTGCGGGCCGTAGGTGAGCTCCCACGTCTCGATCACGTCGCGGGTCTTGATCTTGTAGGCGAGGTACACCGATGCGAAGACCGCGATCACCACGAGCACGACCGCCACGCCCGATACGGAGGCGATGAGGGCGATGTTCGTCTTCTTCGGCTTCGGCAGCAGAGGCAGCGCGGACAGGTCGAGCGGCCTCGCTTGCCCGTTCACTTTGAAGCTCCACCCGTACACGTAGTGCGAGCTCGCGAGGAGGCCCGTCGCCGCCGAGAACCCGACGTACATCGAATCGTCGAGTATCGGCGATAGGTCGATGGCGTATGTCAGAATCGGCGAATTGGGTTTCGAGGAGTCCTTCGAGAGGCTCACGCCGACGAGCTTCTTCGAGCCGTCGTAGTCGATCCAGGCCATGATCGGGTCCCCGCTCTTCAGGTTGAGGGAGACGTTCGCGCCGGACCCGTCGAAGTAGGCGGCGGCGACGGAGGCGTTCGACCTCATGCCGTCGATGTTGATGCCGACGTGGTTGTCGTTGATGTCGAAGAACTCGAAGTCCTTGACCGTGTCGAATTCGATGGCGAAGACGTGGTTGGTGAAGTTGCCGTTGTCGGAGGCGTTGAAGAGGCCGAGGTACTGGCTGGGCTGGGCCCCCGGGAGGTTTTTGGAGGGGGAGATGGTGAAGGCGAAGCCGTGGCCGCCGAGCTTTGGGTACTCCGGGACGATTGCGAAGGCAAAGGAGGTGGAGAAGGAGAAGGCGGAGCCGGAGACGGGGTCCTTGAAGCGAACCAGGGGGGGGTAGAAGGCGTGGCCGATGAGGCGGCTGGTTTCGTTAGTCAGGCGGAGGAAACCCTTGTTGGGGTCGATCTGTGCAATCCCGTTCAAGCTTATGTTGGTCCCCGGAGAGTTGAAACCGGAGTAGAAGAACTCGTCCTTCTGAGAGGAGGTCAGAAGGGGAAGAAGGAGAGAGACCCAGATCAAAAGAAGAGGTCTTGACATTGTGGGTGATGAAAAGACGGGATTTTTTTGGTGGAAAAACAGCTCGTTTGAAGATTTAAAGAGTTTTTAACAATGTAATGAGTGATTTTCGATGGGTATGGATTGAAAGGAAGGGAAGATGAGATCTGACATCGGAGAGAGGCTTTTCATGTGATTTTGAAGGGAAATGGAGGTGGGTTTCTTTAGTTTTTAGACAAGTTTTTTTTCAAGAGAGGCAAAAACAGACTTTGCTTTGATTGGATAAAGATTTGGCAGAGGAGGAGAAGTTTGGATGAGCTTTCGAGATGCAAGCAATCAATTTGATGATTTTTATATTCAGATTTCATTGAATTCATTCGCTCGCTCACTCGCACGTGCGGCGGAGGTCTTGCTTTTTTTGGATGCTTCATACAAGGAAAAACTTTTTTTTAAGAATGATATAATAAAGGGATATATGGTGAAATAAAAGATAGTTTATTCTTATTTGATATAAAATATAATTGAGATAAATTATAAACAGTTATTTTTTAATTAATGAATTGTATAATTTAATTAATAGACTGTATAGTTCGATCCTCACTAAAATACAATTTTTATTGGATCCGAAGTTTTAATTGATGGACGCGGTTTTGGACTGACTTGTCCCACATGCGTTACAGCTCAGGCGAATGGTTCGCACGCGCCACTTGACTTCACTCACTGATATGTCTCAGCACTGGGAAATTTTTAGGTAGACCTTGTCAAATCCTTGTAATTGTATACACGTCCTTATAAAAAATTTGATGTGGAACCTATTCAAAGAGCACTACAAGTTGCACAACCACATCTTTACTCGGTGGTGTTTCATTTTTTTTAAATTAAAAAAATATCCTTTGGGTTTTCTAAAGATTTCATTTGTTTAGAAGTGCATAACTTTTTTTTGTTTTAAAAGGTGTAACTCATTTTTTTATTTGTTTTTTTGAGTAAAGGTATGCACCTACCATAGTTTTATTCAAACTTTTATTTTAAAGATTTGATCAGTGTTGCGGGGGATTATTCATTCATCAATTTATTTGCAAGAATAATTTGACTGATTAAATAAATATAAAAGAGCTCTTGGTGGACAGTGGACCCCATTGAATGGGAGGGTTTGATGATGGAGACTGAATTTCGCCTACAAAGTACTATCGTATTGACTGGGACTTGGTTGAGAATTAATATTATGAACAATGACCACATTTATAACTAATGATGACCTACCTATGTAATGTGTGTGAGTGGGGCAACATTTTGACTTGTCCAATTGTGTGCTAGGTGATGATTCACGCTGGCTGCTAAACCCAGACAATGGTTTTAATGTGTTAATAGAATCATTGAAAGTTGTTATGCACAGTTTTGAGTTTCGAATTATGCAAAATACGTTTTTACATTTAATCAATTGTGTAATTTCAATCAAGTATACAGTAAATCAGATAAGTATACACTCGTATATTTATGAAAATAAGTAATTTATTAGACTAATATATATTTTTACAAATAATTTAAAACAAGTTGAGATTGCGTATAAAAATGAATGTCATGATATTTTTTTAAAAAAAATCCATACAAACCCTTAAAATCTGACTCCAATCCATATAAACCCTCTGAAAATACTTAGTAAATCCAAATAACCCACCGAGTAAAATTTTCATTAATAGATGATGAATATTTTACTAATATTTTATTTGGTTAACCATAAATAAAAATATTTTATATTAAAAATCAACTACAATATGTTAAAAATGTGAAAAATCCTATAAAAACGATGATTTTTTCTCTATGGATATATTATAAAATCTTATCCGAATGGGTAAAATTGTTATTTATAACAAAATTTTTCATTTTTAACACATTATAGGATTTTTTTTGTATACTGTATTTTACACTAGGGTTAACTAAACATGATATTCACAAAATATTCATCATCTGTAAACGTAAATTTTATTCAGTGGGTTATCTGGATTTACTAGGTGTTTTCATGAGGTTATATGGATTTTAATAAAAGTATGGGGGTTATATATATTTTAGTTAGTTTACAAGGGATTATGTGGATTTTTCACTTTTTTTTTTTGCCCCGATATCGACACCCCATTTTGCAAGAAACACACCCCTTTAAAAAAATAAAAAACAGTTTTCGTGCACTATTACAATAAGAATAAACCCACCCCGAGGTCGGCATTCTCTCTAGCGATGGTGGTGAATTATGATCGACTGAAAGTTTGGCGTGTGTACCAACTCAGATCGGCAACCACTTGGGCGACGATGTTGAAGTATGATCGGCAACAGCTTAAGCGACGATGTTGAAGTATGATCGGCAACAGCTTGGGCGACGATGTTGAAGTATGATCGTCAGAAAATCCGGCGAGCTAAACTCAGAGAAAATAAATTCACATTGTTACAAGTTTCAAACCAATTATAACAAATTTCACATGCAAAAGACAGTCATTGCTGTATTTATAACACATTAAAATATAATGTCAACATTCCATAACCAACCATATATGTGACTACACTATAAGTAATTATTTTTATATTTATATTTATTTTTTTAAAAAGCAGTAATTGTTTTTATTTGATAGGTTATTTAATTTATACATGAAAAAATCAATATAGTTACATGAATGGTTGTGGAATTTGAGTATGTATTTTGTCGTGTAATCGCATTAATGATTAATTATGGAATGCGAACATTGTATTTTGATGTGTCATGAATACTGCTATGGTTGTATATTCAATGTGTTTACATGTGAAATTTGTCATAATTGGTTTGAAACTTGTAACAATGTGAATTCATTTTCTCTGAGTTTAGCTCGCCAGGTTTTCTGGTGATCATACTTCAACACCATCGCTCAAGTGGTTGCCGATCTGGGTCAGTACACACGTCAAACTCTCAGTCGACCATAATTCACTACCATCGCCAGAGGGAATACCGACCTCAGGGTGGATTTACTCTTACTGCAACAGTGCACAAAAACTGTTTTTTATTTTTTTTAAAGGGATAAATTCTCTGCAAAGTGGGGTGCCGATATCGATGCCCTTTCTTTTGTTTTGTTTTTTTTTTATGTCGGCACATACCAGTGATACCACTAGTTACTATGGTCCGCGACAAGAGCATGATAAGTCGCAGTAGTACACACTGGTTTGCATCCCATAAATATCCTTGTTTCCCTTGACTTATTTAAAATATAAGCAATACTATTATTTTTAATTTTAAAAATTTATTGTAGTCATTATTAAGGCCGCGCGACATATAATGTGATGAGGTAAATTGACTTATCTTATTAAAAAAAATATATTTAAACTACTACAATCATCCTTTCAAACCATAACAACTCAGCATACCAACCCACTAATTGATCCTATCCGATTTAGATTTTATATTTAAAACTTTCAAATTGTAAAAATTTATATATTGAAAATCGTGTGTGGACGGATACATATAAGTCTAATTTGGTAAATGGATAAATTTTTAGGATAAATTAGCCTAATTTATGGAGATAAAAAAATCACTATTTTTATTCAGATTTATATTTGATAATGCTTTTTATTATCTTCATTTTTTGTATTCTTATTCTCAATCTTACATTTGAATCAAATATGGGATAACTTTAATTTTTTTATAAAAATATCAAATCTACTATTCCTATTAATAGGGCATTAATATTGTTTAGTAAAACACATTCTTTCTTTTCATTTGATTGTTGGGCTCTTCAAGCTGCAGGTTTTTAACTCTTGCATCATTTGTTCTTTTCAAATCACATTCACCTCAACTGGTAAGAATATTTTCACGTTATTTAAACTATATTTTTTTTAATGCTATATTGATCTGATTTTTAGGAATATCACTATATCAGTGATTAGGTTTTTTTATTTGTATTGATCAAATATATTTATATTGTTTAAAAATTTATGAATTTTAATGAAATTAAAATTTACAAATCCGTTTCAATAAATTATAACATATATACATTAATCCCAAATTAGACGCATTGATATGGATGGGTTTGGATCTCTCTTATTTCATGCGTTGCTTCTTTCTCTTTTTTTTTTTTGACGAGTTTCATGCGGTGAGTTTTTTTTTTTTTAGTTTTGGTTTTTTTTTTTTTTTTTGGAGAAGGATAGTAAAAAATGTTATCCCCATTTTATAAAATAAAAATAAAAAATTAAAACAAAATATGTTCCACATTTTACCTAGAACAAATTATCCTTATTTTTTATCTTAAAATGTAGACAATTGTCCATACTTTATTTTTTTATTTTTTTTATATCATATAAAATAACTAGTGATTTAATTTAATTTTTTTCTTCTTCTACTGTCTCAAATCATAAAAATAAATAAGAACGGATAACTCATCACAAAAATAAAAGGTGGGTGGGCAGTTACAGATGGACAGTAAATGTGACTCTTTCTGACATTTTTCTTGAAAACATTATTTAGGCTTTTAAAAAGTGTCCATTGTCATTATTTTTGCCACACATCTCAGTCTCATTACCTAGCAAGGAAAACAAGGTGCATTAAAAAACTATTATTTAGTCAGCCTCCTTCAGTTGTGACATCAAGGAGTGAAAAAATGAATGTGGACCCAGAGACTTGTTGGTACTATGAGTCTAGAAGGATGGAATCAATAGGACAGAGCTCGCTGATCTATTTGTTTTGGTCCCGTGATTTTTTTTTTTTAATAATTATCAATAAATAAATAGGTAACTAAATTAACATCAAGATTTAAATATAAGATCTATCTTTATCACAGATAAGCTCTGAATCATTATGTTATGATCACTGAGAATGATAGAGTTCTTTTACTACTTGTGCTTATATGTTCTTTTAGCCCTCAGTTTGATGAATGAAAAAAACGGACCTGGATGTCAATATCAGTTCATTTTCACTTATTCTTAAATAGTTATACTAATTTATTCTTTACAAATCATTTATATTTCACCTCCATTCTCCACTTCTTACAATTAAGTTTGGGAGGGTTTTTTTTTTATATAAAAAAAAAGAAAAACTAAAAGTGAGAAAAGGTGGTCTTAAAAAATGGGAACGGATATACCCACACCATCTAATGAGAAAGCAATCCCAAATTAAATATTAAAAAAATTGTTTGTTGTTCTTCTGAAACGGATGAAACCCACCCCCACCTACCCCTACATACCCCACCCCATATTGTTCAATGCATCAACACAACCCACCCCAACTGTTTTTGGATGCCATTCGACAACTATTTTGTCGAGTACGTATGCCAGTTTCGCCAAGAAACTTGTCAATAAGATCAACGTATCATCTGTCGAACGGCCTTTGAAACAGATCCAGACCTTCTTGGATTCTGTTCGACAAATGCGTTGTCGACAAATTAAGCCCAATTCGACAACGGGCTTGTCGAATGATATCCGGACCAAATCTAAATGTTGTTCGACAGACAACTCGTCGACCGTATATAGAATCCGTCGACCCAAAACTATCGAACTGGGTATATTTTGTCGACATTTTGTATGTCGAATGGGTCTAGAAATACTGGTCCCTTTTGATTCCTGATCGGCAGTTGTAGTTGTCTCCACTTTCAAGCTAGTTAACTCACTTCATCTAACTTCTTGTGAAAAATATGGGCTTTGCTTGAATTTTATCATATAGGATTTGACTTTGAAATACCAGTTTCAGCCAATTTCAGGGAAACGGATTGTTTAGAATAACCAATTCCATGCAGTCGATCAAATATTAAAAGCTGGACAACAACATCAAATATTTATGACACCATAAGAATAGATAAACAGAAATTCATGTCAAATATAGCCCAACACATCTTGAATACAAACCACCATGTTATGTTCTCCCTACAGCAAATTCACCATTCATATCAAAGTGTTTTATGCATATTTATCATGAAAAAGTAATTGTCAGTTCAGTTTTTTATAAATAAAATAGAATTCAATGGAATTAGGAGAAGCATCACCAAAAAAAGGTCAGCCCCCATGATCATATTCGTGGCTTGATGATAACATAACCTGAGGAACAAATAAGAAGAGTGGAATACAGGCAAATACAAAAATTTGAGGGACAAATAAGAAGAGTTCAATACGGGCAAAATCAAGTTCAACAAAGATACATTCATTTAAAAAGGCAGTTTCCACATAAAGAATAGAACAAAAAAGGCATCTTTGGCAAGTCTTTTTTATTGAGGCCTTCAAAGAGAGGCGATCTGTGGAATGCATTGCTTTGGCGCCATATTGAAATCAATGTGCACTACAATTTAGTCAACCAATTATATAAATTAATCACAGTTTCACAAATGATTCGAACCATTCTCAATTAAAAAATATAATTCAATCTACCAATCTTCGTTTAATACATTATCAATGTGTTATTCATTAATCATTTTAATCCATAATCTTCGCTTAAGTTCATTGAATTAACCAAGGCAACCAAACATAAATTGACAAATGTTTCAAACCATTAACAATAAAAGAAACAAATTCATTCAATTTACCATTCTCAATGAACATGTGTGAACATGTGTTTCTCATTCTTCATGACAAATCTTACCCTAAACCTCTGTTTACATTTGTGTATAAAAAAATGAATACAAATTGTTTCTAATAACACCTAGGGTTACCAAGCAAAACAAAAAACATTTAGGGTTTGCAAAATATATCCCATTCACTAGCAAAGGAAAAAAAATGAAAAGCTTGAATACCTAGGGTTTAATGAAAAGAGAACATGTACAAATCATTCAACACCTAAGCTTCAATGGAAAAAGCATGAAGAAGAAGAAGAAGAAGAAGAAGATGATGATGAATGTGTTTGCAAGTCATGGCTACTGACCTTGTCGGCGACGGGATGGGGATACAAGGGCTTGGAATGGAGGCTAAAGACACAGTGGCGATGGCGGCAAGGAGGGGTGGGAAGGACGGCCGCGTGAGTGAGTGAGAGAGAGAGAGAGAGTCAGTGTAAAATGGTTGGGGGTGGGTTTCCACTGACATGTTTAACATATATATTGGGGACTGGGTTTAGGGGTTAGCAAAAAAGCATGGGTGGGTCAAATAATGGTGTGGGATTCCCATTTTAAGGTGTGGGTGTAACCGTCCCCTTAAAAAATTGGCCACTCCATTTTCAATTGTACATATTGAACGGAATAAAGAATAAGGCAGGCAGAAATAATAATTCCATTCTTCCATTCACCTTGTGAGATATACGCAGCCTGAACATTGAATACCAGGTTTCGTTTCATTAACTAATACTATATATATATATATATATAAACTAATAATATATACATTATTCAAACAATGTAAGCATCTATATTTTTTTCTTTTTTAATGTTATCCTTCTAAAGGTCAATATACCCTGCTTGACATGGCGTATATCTATAAAATGGGTCCACTAGGAAGACATAGTAGGTATGGATAACCATAACAAAGGATGAAGTGTCAGTATCAATGTATCACCTCACATATTTAACATATAAGATTTTGTGTCAATTTTGAACACGTGTCAGCTATTCATTTAGAGATCATATACATCTATACAGTAGATTAAAAAATTGCTTCTATTAGTAAGATCATATGCATTTATATAATACATTAAAAAATCTTATATAAATTCAGTAGAAACGTAGAACAATCTTTTAGAGATGGGTTTATCATTTTTTATAGAACAAACCACCCCCACAAAATCCGGCTGGAGAAGATAGTATTGAGTGAAACTGAATATGTTAGGTGATTTTTGAAAGACTTTTTGTTAGTAGATGTTGTCCGAAAGCCTTTTGTGGCCCATGGGGAATATTGTTTTGTGGATGGAGTCAATGAAGACAGGAAACGTCAGTTTTAGGTTTATTTGGATTACATGGTTGAAGATTATTTTCAACTAATGCTGTGATTCTCATCACTTTGTTTGATTGTTATTTCTATGTCGGTCTTTTCCTTTATCTTGTTAGAATATAATTATAATTTTGGATTGATAAGTAATATGTGTGTATATATATATATATATTTTTTTTTTCATGTATGATCATCCGTGTTTATTAATATTTTAACTTATCAAGTCATAATTATTACAGTGTATCTATTCTAGACAAACATTTTTTTTTATTAAACTTTTTCTTCCTTTATTCCCTCGCTTGTTTGTGAAACAGGTTAAAGAAAGGGAAAAAAAAAAAGATATAAATTTAAATAAATTTTCAAAAATAGTTTGTTAATGAAACATATGGGTGGACCAGGATGAGAATGCCTTCAGAAGAACGGAATTACAGGCAGACAGTGTAGAAAAAAAGGAAGAAAAATTTTACAACAAATTTGGCTTTCCTGTCAATCTATTCATGACTTTTTGACTTACCCAGCCCTCCCGAATTGGACCAACCCACTAAAGCCTAACTTTCAAGAATTTTCAAAAGTGGTCTGCAAAAGGTATTTCCAGTATGATTTTTAAAGTCAGATGCCTCTTCTCCAACCTGTCCATGATTCATTCACGAACCAGTTATCTATCATGGTTATATACAAGAATGTCTCCTAATATATTATCATTTTTCATTTTTAAGAATGCATGACTTCAACTTTGGATGATTGAGTGTCAACAATAAACTTTCAGGAGAGAAAAAAAAACAATAGTTAAAATTGCATTGGCTTGGATGAAAGTAGGGGTTTGCAACGGGCCGGGCCGGCCTGTTGAAATAGGGCCCAGGCCTGAACGGGCCTCACTGGCCGGGCCTGGTTCAGGCCCACGGGTAGGAATTCTAAACATTTTATTTCTTTTGATTTTTTTAATTTTAAATTGTTTATTAGTGTATAATGTTAAAATAACATAAACATTAGTGTATAATGTTAAAAAAATACTTAAATCTATTGAATTTTTAAAATAAAAATATTAAATGAATTAATTATTTGAAAAAATAAATAACTACATGTACCTAACTAGGTTGGCACTTACATAAATGTTAATAATTTGTATAATTCAACAATAATTCAAATAAAAATTATGTGTTACTCATTTATTAGATTGGCTCCCATGGGCGTACAGGCCAGCCCAAACGGGCCCACTTCGGGCGGGCCGGGCCAAAAGGAGCCCGGCACGTTCGAAAATCGGCCGGCCTGGCCTGGGCCTCCCGGCCCGAGAGAGTCATTGAAGCCGAACCATAAAAAAAGAATTCTGCAAGAACCCATAGCTCCATTTTTCTTTTTCAACTTATATATGGATTCTTTTAAGCAAAGAAAGGATTTCCTTAAAAACCCGGGGAGAGCTTTAATCTTATATTTTTTTGCAGCCACCCCCTTGCCAATTCGTTCAACTCTCAGATCTTATGAAATGAATTCGGGCCGATTCGGTGAATCTGATGAAAATCATCCATAGTATTGGTGGCTTTCGGGCCGTGGGCTTTTTGACGACCCTTAGGTAAAAGATAAAGGCAGTGGTTCCTTAGAAAACAATTAAGTTAACCCCAATTTCAAGAATAGATTGACAAAAAGAAAATGATTGAATAACCAAAAAGTTAACGAATTTGATGATCCATACTTAGGCGGACCAATCACATTTTAAACCAATGACGAGAATATATCGTCCTATCATTTTTTATTGGATCAGATCCAATCAATTCTTATCGATTCTCAATGAGAGATTGATATATGACTAAATTTATCATAGAATTCGTATATTAAATATGTGAAGTGACACGTGTCAGTCTTTCATTGAGGATTGATGAAAACTAAAAAAATCAAATGTTGATTGAATCACATCCTCATTTTTTGCTAAGGTTTTGAAAAGATCAATCGTCATTTTCTTATTCATTGAGGTGAAAACTGTGCCGGTGTTGGAGATGTCCGAGTGGAAAATTTAGGTTCTTTTCCAAGTGATGTAATCCATTTTTTTCTGTTCTTTTTGGAGGCCTGAGCCTTGCTTATTTCCCTTTTCAACTTAACTCCTCTGGGAGTTCTGCCATTGATAAAACACGAGAATCTCCCACTTCAATTCAAAGGAAAAAAAAATTTATTAGCCAAAAA
Source organism: Acorus gramineus (assembly GCA_030737835.1). NCBI lineage: Eukaryota > Viridiplantae > Streptophyta > Magnoliopsida > Acorales > Acoraceae > Acorus > Acorus gramineus. Next base: position 3,705,804 of record CM060854.1, read on the forward strand.
AACAGTATTACAATTAATGCATTAACCCACAAAATGTTTGGTTTGCGTTCCTCAAATTTCGAGTTTATCTACTGATGCACATGGTTTGCTACTGATTTCATACATACATTTTTTTTGTCAACTGATGTTAGGGTTTTGGTCACCCAAAGTACCTTACATGACCTCTGTTAAGAATGATTGATTAACAATCCATTAGGAGAGAGAGAAAAAAAGTTTGTTTAATAGTTTGGTAACCCTTCACATTCTCGCTTCGTTTGGCTTAAATGTCTCAGATAAAAAGTTCTTTAATCCTTATTCGCAAAGAACCGAACAGAATTGGATTTTTACAGATAATGAAATTCTCTGCTTGGATCAGGTCACCAAACTGGCCTTAGATTTGTTAATAAGATACATATTTAAGATGACAATATGGAGACTTAACTCATGTATACAATACATAAAAGTTGTTGAATAGTATACATATAAGTGAAAATTAATTTCAGAAAACATGCCCAACTCCGCATAAAGAAATAATAATGCAAATCATAGAAAAATATACGAATCCAAGCACTTAATTATGTAAAATTTTATGTCCACCAGAAACAGTAAAATTCACACAGATAAAGACCCATTCAAGATCTGAATATAACCATATGTAACTAATAAAAATTACAGCACATCCACTGCGTAGTTACATATATTACTACCCAAAACAAGATTAAAAAAATCTACAACTGGTACAGGCAACTTCCATCATCGCTCCTGGCCGTCGGATCGAAGTTTGTCGCTATCGGATCGGTGCAACCTTCCGGCACTGGAAGGTTCACTTGCTGGGCGGCTTTGCCTTCACAAAAATAACACAACACAAACTTTTCAATCATTGGAAGGAAGAAAAAAAACTTCTGGCACTCAGACATTGTCCTCCGTACTCATCAATGTCTATCAGTTCTCAATAAATGACTGACGTGTGTCATCTGTGAGATTTATGATATTTTAATTATGTGTAAGCCACTTATTGAAACTGAAGAAACTCAGAGATACAGCAACACTGACTAGACCTCATCTTGTCATGTGTATATATATGTAATGAGAAGCCAAGATTGCAAACCTCCCACCAAGGCCTGAGGTTTAGGAATTGAAGCTAACCTTGGAAGGTCCCTCTCTCGATCTGATCCTTGTTGGCATCGCCGAGCGCCGCCTCACTGAGGTAGGTGTCGGCAAGCTGCACCCTCTTCACGTTCTCTTGTTCCATGACGAGCATGTTCCCGTACTCGAGGAGCTTCTCAAGCGTCATCTTCGGCTGCTCGAATGTTGGGGGACCCTCAATCGAGTTCACGAGCCTCTTCCCGACCTTTTCGATCCCAATCTCCACGATCCACTTCCTCACTTCATCGTCATAGACTCGAGCTCTGAGAGCTCCAAAGAAGTCTGCGAGAATCGCGAAAAGAATGAGCGTGATAATGTGTTTGATGAATTGTTGATATAGCATGGGTTGTAGAGGATCTACACCCTACTTGAGTTGTTGTTATGACAAGAAAATAAGAGGAAAGCATATTGAAAGGTCAACAAAATGTCTAAACTTTAAATGACCATAACTTTAAAAGGATCACAATATGTCAATCCTCATGGCAAGATAAACATGTAAGATTTTTCAAATGATTAGAGACTAACATGAATTAACTCAATCTCAGAATTCAAGGTAATTAACGTGTTGGACAATTAATATATATATATATAGCATGGGAGAGATGTCTCTTACCAATGGACTGGCCAGGGAAGGTGTCGACAAGCTTAACAATATCTTCATTGGCCATGTTATCAGTCCTGAAGATGCCCATGCAGACCCCGATCCGGTCCTCCCTGGTGGGCGCCCAGTAGAACTTCTCCATCCGACCGTCACGGATGAGAGGCGCGTAGAGCGTGGAGAAGTCGTTGCCGGTGACGATGATCGGGACGCGGGGGTTCTCCTGCTTGTTGTACATTCCCGGGAGCTGGACATTGGTGGGGTTATCGGCGATGTTCATGAGGGTGGCGTTAACCATCTGGTTGTTGACAGTGTATTGGGTGGTGCCGCCCATCCTGCCCGCGCCCGCGTCCAGGTCGTTGATGAAGAGGACGCACATCTTCCCCTTCTTTATGATGTCCGCCGCCTCCCGGTACCTCTGCCTTATCAGCTTTGCCGGCTCCCCCGCGTTCCCGCTCTCCAGCTCTCCCGCGCTCATCATGATGGGGCTGAAAATTAAATTTTTTTTACATGCAGTCGATAGAAAATCATCGGAGTATATGCATGCTCCTCATAATTTGATCTCTTGAGCATATATTCATATTAACGATGTATATGCTTCAATATAAATTTTTTTCACATTTTCTATAAATGCATTAATGTAATTCATTGAAGTATACAGTGTTATAAAATGTGAAGCATAGACTAAAAAAATAGTGTTTTTTTATCAACGTATATAGGTTGTTGGGAGATTGTTTTTAAACTGCAGATAGTGCTAAAAAAACGGATTGTGTTTATCAACACTTTCATGAAATCTATGGGAACTGGAATTATAAGGAATGTGAATTTCTCTTTATAGATCAGATTTATTGAACTAGATTTGCACTAGATTTAAAATTGCTAAACAAGCTAAGAAGAGAGAGAAAAAAAGACTCACTTGATTCCCATCTTGGCAAAGACAAGCTCACATTGGAAGGATTTGCCTTGACCCTTGCCTCCCCAGACACCCAGAATGAGTGGAACCTGAATGAATTGCAGCCACAACAGTTCAATTCACTGTGACTTCTCTCGAAGACAAAAAAATAATAATAAAAATAAACCAATATTCAGGTCTATATTTTGTATCCAATTTGACAAATCAAGGTATTTAAGTCTACATCATACCTTGATGTTGGGCAAGGTCATAAAGTTCTTGGTTACGTGAACAACAAGCTTGTCCATGAAAGCCGGCGCAATGTAAAACCCATCCTTCATGTTATCCAAATTGTACCTAAAAAAATCAAATCTTTCATTGACAAGCCTAACAAAAACAGAGCAGACCAACATCACATTTTGTTCAAACTGTCATCGCACGTACTCTCGAAGGCCTTGGCTGATGTACTCATACGAGCTGAGGACGGCGTCGTGAGTCCCGGCTCCGGTGGGCGCCTGGAAGAGCGAGTCGACCACGCCCTTCCCCCTCGTGATGTCTTGCTGATCGTCAGAGGCGTCGTAGGCAAGGCCTTGCCACCTGTCCTTCTCCGTCTGCTTTGCCTCGTTCAGGTCCGCCGCGTAGACCTTGAACGATCCGGTTGACGATGATGACATCCTCCCGTGGCTCAGGCCGGAGTTGGTCAGTTTCTTCAGCGCACCACCCAGGAAGGCCGAGCTCGGAACAGAGGGTCCAGAGCTCGAGCCATTCATGCTCAACTGCATCGAAGAATCATCGATTAATCAAAATTGAATCATGATATTACTTAATTTTTTTTTTAAAAAAATCATGATGTAATAAACACACTCATTATTAGTTATTAAATAACAAAAAATGAATATTAGATAATATTTTGATCATTCGTACATTTTCGGTTACTGGCCCGTTTGAAGTTGAATTCAAAACTACTTTTTGAAAATCTTACCATGCCTTCGAAAATAAATCTTTTAAAATGCGAGAAGTTTAATAAATAAGACACTGAAAAATAAAAGAACGTTCCGTTTGACAAAAAAAAAAATATTTGGATTCACGTTTGATGTTTCCAATACAGAATCCCCCAATACACAGATTGAAACGATGACTATATGTAACATCATTTTTTATGGATGATATTTTTAGGGCTGTAACTTGAATGAGTTCAATTTGAACCTGACAGGTTGAACCCGATTTTTACATGGGTTGAATTGTAAAAATTGGGTTCGGATTTGAGTTTGGGTTGGCCAATTCGAATTGAGTCAGAAATTTGGTTGGGCTCAAGTTAGTATCATAGACAACCCGACCCAATCTGAACCTGTAGTAGACACGTATGTGATATTTTAAACGAGTCATGGGTCATTAATATTTAATTTTTTACTCTAAATCTCTACATTTGGATTACAATATATTTTTTTTTGTGGATTTCTATTGTTTTATAGTGGGTGATTAAATTTTATGAAATGTGTGTATATTTTTTTTTAAAAAAAATATGCTTGAAAATCAGATACTACGGATTGGTTCGAGTTACCACGGTTGGGTTTGGGTTAAAGTCATCGGGTTGAAATTCAGGTTTGATCATGTTAGGGTTGAACACCTTGAATTTTGGGTTGGATTCATATTAAGGTCAACCCAAATTCAACCCGTCTGAGTTATAGTCCTAGACATTTGTTTTTTTAAGGTTTAGATGGATCTCATCAATCAATAGATGGATAAACATATAACTTTTAAGTTGGCTCTATTATTTATTATTATTATTATTATTATTATTATTATCGGGTTCAGAGTGAATCAGACCAATCGAAGGTTAGACAACCCGGACTTGTCTGAATTTCTATCTGATTAATCTATTCTTTTTTAGAGACCAAGATAATCAAACCCAAGAAACAAAAAGATAACACAATTACACAATGAAGATCATCACAGCTTCCACAAAAGAAAACCAATTGAAAGTCAAATCTTCTATTCAATGTAATGGATTAAGTGCTTAAACGAACACAAATCAAACAAACCCAATAAAGAAAAACAATTTCAGTTGGGGGGTACCGGGACTCTGTTGACGGCTCCGACGGTCGAGACGGCGGCGGCCATCTTTGAATCGACGGCAGTGATCGAGTGACAGAGAGAGAGAGAGAGAGAGAGAGAGACTGAGATCTTGATCAGATGAAGTGAGTAGCGTTTGTGAGTTTTTTTTTTTTAATATAGTCGTTGGAGGAGCAGAGGAGGGAATTAACGGCCACACAATCAGGATTGTGCTTGGTGACACGTGGCACATCCTGAGCCGACGGTTGGGGTGGGGGATAAGCTGACAAATTAGAGTTTTCCGGATTTTTTTTATTTTTTATGGGGGCATTATGGGAAGGAGATAAAGAAAAGGTTTGTTTGAGTGGCTTGGATTCCATAGATCAAAAAAGTTTATGTTTGATTAGTATTATCAGTATCAAACTATAAATCGAACTGTACACAGAGTGACATATATATTCAACAATTAACTGTGCAATTCGATATTGATATTACTGATCTAATCCAAGTCTAACCGGATACAGACTCCTAAAAATAGTGTACTTTGATTTTTATATTTTCAATAATAAAAAATAGTATACTTTGATGAAACCCAAGCATGATTCACGTGACTTAGAATTTTGGAGTTCATTGTTTCAACACATTTTTTTTATATATATAATTTATCTTGATGGTGATGAAAACTTAAGATTCACAGAATCATTTACAAACTTTGTGCATCAATTTGAACTTCGAAGAACAACCATATGGTTTTAACTTTTAATCAAAGAATCCAGTTCGTATGAGTTTACCTAAGGTTTATTTCATCACCCAAAATGTCTTCTCAATAGTCAATATAAGCTCTCTTAAACAGTACATATTGAGTGATAATGTATACATGTACATTGTTTGAGTGATGTTTTAGGTATTCTTTTCGATCAAATTATAATGTTTTTAATACTTATCAAAATACACTGCCTTCTTTGAAAGGTCATGAGTTAGAGTTTTTTTTTTTTTTTTTAAAATGATAGTTCATTCATAACTCAAATATGGTTACAAATGGGCTAAAACGGAGAAAAATAGAGTGAAAGACAAACGTACAAAGTAAATGCAAAGAAAGCTATAAAAATAAACATGGTGCTTCGTGGCTACATGAGGTATGCCACCACGAGACAACACAACATCGCGCCAGGAGGCCCCTTAGCCCTCGTACCGCCCGTCACTCCTCAATTCTGATCTTCCCCCTGTTGGTGTTATCGCTTTGGCACCCGCCCTCAATCTTTAATGAGAGATATCACGTCCTCCCAGAGGTTTTTCATGAGTTAAAGTATTACTCTCGCTAATAAGGTAATACATAACCAAGAATAAAAAATAAAAACATTTACCTAATAAAAAAATAGTTTTCAATGCCCATTTTTAGGAAAACATGATTGGTTTAGTTTCCCATTGAAATAAAGGGTGGGATAGATTTTTGTGAAGCTCGTAGTTGACTCAGTCAACCAACAATTTTCACCTGGAAAAGATGGAACTTGTCTCACAAACCATGACAATATCAACCATCTTAAGCATTCTATTTGAGCAAGTCCATGTTGACAAGAATCTCATTTCGCTCAGTGATATGTAAAAATACCAAGGAACTTCATAGACTCCTTAACTAACAGCCAATCAAAACTCTTATGTGGAGTCTTCCACATTGCCTAATTCCATCACAATATACAATTTATCTTCTTTGAATGGCTTCAAGTAAGAGCTGCTAAATCCATAACAATAATTCAAGACAGAATGAGATCTCAAATTTATCCTAAAAACAATTTTGGAAATGTGAGGACCTGAAGAGATGAAACAACAGGACGACGAACTTTTCTCGCTCACCAACATCAACCACAAGTTTCTTTTCTACGAGACAGGATCGTTGTAGCGTGAACGCCGAACGCTGATCGACTGGCTCTCATTTCCCCAGTTGGATAATTGTAAGTCTTTGATGGAGAAACTGATGGTGGGGACTTGGTCTGCAGTCATTGTTGTGATATTGGCAAGAGCAGACAAAATGGGAAACCACAAGAGTTCAACATGAGATAGGATATATGGACTCCAGGCCACTAGATTTTATCACATAAGCTGTAGATTCTGGTTTTTTCACTTACGTGTTTCAGATAAACTTGCATAAAATTCTTTGGGTTTGATTTCAGATGGCAAGTTGGGGTTTGTCACCATCCTTGTGTGAGGCCTCTGTGTCAAAACAGAGTTTATGAATGTGCCACTTATAGTGTAGTCATGATACAGAGTGCCCTGTTATTTTTTAGATCTTGATCGATAATTGAGAGTCTGTTTTGTAGCTCCATCTGCATATTATAAATGAATTTTTCATTTGTCTATACAATGTGATAGTACAGTAAAAATTTAAAAAATGTTTCAGTGACATCTAATGAGTTAGAGTTTGAAGTCCTTATTCAACGATGAATTACAATAAATGCTCCAACTTTTACTTAAAATTTTTTTTCTTCATCGTTCATTAAAAAAATCTTAGTTATAATTTAAAGGAGTTAAAATGAAGTCATCCACATCATTAATCAGTTATTTTCATAAGAGAAAAAATTATATATATATTTAACAAAATATAAACATCATTGACGAAATCAAACTAAAAGTTAGGATTGTTGATATAAATATAATGATCACGTGTAATTGTTTAAAAGCTGTCTAAATAAGAAAAAAAAGAAATCAAACTATTTTTTTAACATTAAATTTAGCAAAAATACTGGTTGAGGCCACTTTAAGTCAAAGAAGATGCCAGCACAAATATCATAACCGGATCTTGGAATACGACGAGTTAGGAAACAATGGCTTCTTGCGTCACCACAGACACGGTGGTCGCGAGAGTCTTCTAAGTACGAAAGTCAACGAGTACATTTGACTCTTCCACAGAGGTCACATCACAACAAAAAAAAAACCCAAACCGTGAGAGATCGGGAGATTGTTTCAACCTTTCGTTCTTCTTCCAAGGGTTTCATCGACGATCCATCCAGGTACGCCTTTGTAGTTCTTCAATGGATCGATTTGTGGGTGTGATTCGGTCCAATTCGTGTTGGGTCGACGTGGGTTGCCATACGATCTTGCTTGGATTTGGGTTTTTAGGGTTTCTTTGATTGTTATTCTCTGGACCGCCAATGATTTCCTCTTTCTTTTGTTAGATGTAAAAAAAAATTGAATTTTTGTGATGTCTACTTCCGGGGGGGGGGGGGGGGGGGGGGGATCTTGCTTTTGAATCATTTTTTTTTTTTGCTTGGTAATCGATTTGCATTAGTGGAATTGAAGAATTGGGTTCTGAAGATTGTATGTGATGCTGGTTATGAATGATGATTGATGTTTGAAATTTTGAACAAAATCTCAAATGGGTGAAATAATTGAAGATTAGATGGTGAAATAGAGAAAATATTATTGAAGAAATGGGGATTATCAATTTGGAGAGGGTGTGATTTGAAGTTCTAGTCAAATTGTGCTGATTTGAGATGCGTGGATTGTTTCATGATGAGAAACCAGCATGGAAATTTGGACCACATCTTGAACTTGTCACTTGTTAGTGTCAATTATGTATGTGGGCAATTATCATGACAAAAAATAAATGTCAGCCTTCAAAGATTGTACGTGATTCGAAATCATGGAACTTAGGAATTTTCATGCTTCATTAGTTTGGGTGGTTTTGTGCATTGTCTGAATTTCCAGATCCGGGTAGACTTGCTAACCACTTAGAATTGCAGACTTCCTGACATGATGTTTTTAAAACCTTAAGTCGCCTGGATGGTTTCCGATTCATCTGGACGCTCTGTGCTTTTCTTTTCTTTTTTTCTTTTCTTCCTTTCTTTCTTTATTTCTCTTCAATTGTTTTTTATCATTGGTTTTCTTTTAGGGTTTTTTCTAGTGCTAAGTGCAAAATTGATTTCAACACCCCTTCTAGGTCTGTCATCAATTCAAAGGGAACTTTCTCTTATCACTGTGTGAATCAGTCTTGTCAGAGTGAGTGATCATCTGTTTATAAGTGGTTCCATAGAATGATTGATGAATTTACTCTTTAAGGTGATCCCCAGATCCCACAAAAGAAAGAGGTTGAAGAGCACAGTTATTTATAGTGGTATGCCTCAATCCCACAAAAGAAAGATGAAAACTTGTATATAATTTATAATGACCAATGTCATCTTATTCACTCATTTGTGTGTCATGTAATTACTCATTTTGGTGTGGTATAAATCGAAAGATGTTCTCTCCCAGCCTGTCAACTGGCCTTGGTATGGACTCAATCCCTTGCCACATCACGGTAGCCCCACCACACATTCATATACTGGCTCTGGACAGGAACTTTGCCAGAATCCCTACTGTGGGTTGATGTCAGAATTTGTCATAAAAAGTTAACTGAATCATATTTTGGTGCCTAATCAACTTCTAAGCTGCATTTTAAGCAAACGTATTGCTGATGGGATAATGTTTATTTGTTGTTGTTATGTTTTCAAGTTTGTATTGGAAGGCATTGATCTTGTTGAGATAGCTTTTGCAGGCTAAATGGAATCAAACAGTCGTCAGGGTGGAATTCAGCTTTTGTTAGCTGCAGAACAAGAATCCCAGCACATTGTTAATGCTGCCAGAAGTGGTAAAGATTAACATTCCTTTTTCATATGTCAGCAAATAAAGAAACGCGGACATGGCTCCATGTCTTTTTTTTACCCCAAGCGCTTAAATATATTACTTTTTTACTCGTTGATTTGTATGATGATCCTCCAAGGTATTTAATTTTTTTATAAATCAATCAGTTTGCACTCATCTACAGTAACTTAAATATTCTACGAAGATATTAAATAATCATAAAGAGGGTGTATCACACCATCGATGTATTCTTGTTCCTTTTTTTTTTTGTATAGTTTGTGTTTATTTTTATTTTTTTAGTACGGACTCTCTAAATATTTCTTGATTGAGGATTGTGCCTGCATGCTTAGACTTGGGAAGTGGTGTTGTATTTAAAATATTTATGAACTATTTGAAAATTTTAACAAACCTGGTGCTTAAATGGCCTGCTTGCAAACTGTATGGATATTGTTGGGAAAGCATGCATATTGTTGGGGGAAAATTTATTGTGGAAGAAACCTTGCAAGATGGGTTGGGAAGTTGAAATTCATTAGGGGAGACACCCAGATTGGTTACATTTGATATGGGAAGTTGAAATTCATTCTGGGAGACATCCTGATTGGTCACAGTTGATATGTGATGGGAGTGGTTTTATACATATGATTAGCTGCCTCTTCTATTGACAGATGATGCACTGGTGCTATTTGTGTGGCGAAAATTTTCATCATGCATAAACGATTAATGAAAAATATTTGTTATCAAATGTTTGTTATCTGACTACGAGTCTCCTTTTCTGCTAAAGTTACATCTTGGGCTGCTTTTATTTATTTATTTATTACATTGGAGGGACTCCCCGTGATTGACCTTATAGTAGGGGTGGTAAATGAGCCGAACGAGCCGAGCTTTGGCCTGTTCAGACTCGGCTCGTTTAATATCAGGCTCGGCTCAGCTCGGCTCGGCTTCGAGCTTCATTTCGTGTTCAGGCTCGGCTCGTTGGGCTCGTGAAAAGCTCGATTGAAGCTCGGCTTGGCTCGGCTCGTTTGTTAAATAAGCCAAGCTGAAGCTCGAATCAAGGCTTGGCTCGGGCTCGTTTAGCTAAAAAAAAACCTTGTTTAGCATTTGAGAAATCACATTTCACAAATCACAATACTTTATACATGTGAAAGTAGCATAAGCTCGGGCTCTGCTTGTTCCCCTTTTTCTGTTAAATAAAGGAGCTCGTCTAGGCTCGTGCTTGGCTCGGCTCGTTTACAAACCGAGCTTTAAAAATTGTTCAAGCTCGGCTCGTTTGTCTAATCGAATGAGCCTGAACGAGCTTTAACCGAGCCGAGCCCAAGCTGCTCGGCTCGTTTACCGACCCTACCTTATAGTCAAGCTAGGAATGCTACCTCCACCTATTTGTCCCGCTCCTCACAGAAAAGGGCTGCTTTTATTAAAGTATGATATGATAAGGACCTTCACTTTTCTATGGTTTCTTCCACATTTAATGAAGTGTTAAAACCCCTCTTCGCAGCAAAATTGGCCCGGCTTAAACAGGCAAAAGACGAAGCTGAAAAGGAAGTAGCAGAACATCGTGCCCGTATGGAAGCCGAATTCCAGAGAAAAGTTGCAGAGGTAACAATGTAGTTCGTTTAACTAAAATATATTAGTCTCCCTATCAAATACACCCAACCTTATTGTCTACTATTCTTGCAATTAAAACAGACTAGCGGGGACTCAGGTTTGAATGTCAAGCGCCTTGAACAAGAGACCGATGCAAGGATCCAGCACCTGAAGTCAGTGACGTCGAGTATATCAGATGATGTGGTTCAAATGGTTCTGAAGCATGTCACCTCTGTGAAGAATTAATATGGCCTCTTATCAGTTTGAATTGGTGGAAGATTCACCTGTCACGTTGTTTTGGTTGATGCTTGTATTAATTGGAGCAGGGATTCTTTGATTTTCTAGCTGTTTTTTGGTTCAAATCGATGTGCTGTAGCAAACCTTGTGTATCTTCAAAGAACTGTCATTTATATCTTTGATAATAATAAAGAGAGAGACTTGTTCTTTCACTAGAGCAGAATAAATCTGTATGGATCCACAGGGATAGCAATGGGATGGGTTGGGACGGGTCTTGTGAAACCCGAACTAGCTAACAAAATCTTGTCTCAAACTCATCATAGGTTTTACTTTCTTCTTCTAACAAGCATGTATAAAACTTGAATCTGCCCCGCCCCATTTAAGTTGAGTCAGTTTGGAAAGAAGATGTTATGCATATTTTCATGTGAGATTTAAAATTTAACTCACCATTTAAATAAAAATAAAATATTCATTAAAATATAACCTACAAAATAAGAAACATAAATATTTATCTTAAATAACAAATATTATCATTAAAAAATAATATAAAAAGAAAAACTAATGAAACATTAAAAATAGCATCTATTTGGGTTGGAGCATGGTTTAAAAAGAATATTTGATCTTAATATTAATTGCACCCGGACAAGTTTGAAACAAGTTTTGTTAAGTAAACCCGTTTCCTGTCCCAAAACCGTCAAGTTTTATTCTATATCCCCCAGACCCGTCCCAAAACCCGGCCAGGTACCCACTGGGACAGTCCCTAAGGATCCAGCACCTTAAGTCAGTGCCCATATGCTGCAGTTATAGGTTTTCTGTGCGGTTGATTTTATCATGTAAGAGGATCCATGTGAGGGTAAGATGACAATTCAAAAATAACTCACGTGATACAAATCTTACCCTTCACACTGCACCTCCCTTCAAAGGTCACACAATGCTTCTTCATCTACCCCTTCTGTGCTGAACGCATGAAAAATGCTTTCTTTCCTTGGTTTTACTTTTCAATTGATGGTCATTCTAAACAAATAAAAGTAACAAAAATAAGTGATTGAACAGATTTACATATACTAAGCACCATCAGCACTTTTTCCAGGGGAAGGTATAGTCTCAGGACTCAGAGAGAAATACCACAAAGGAATTTCAAAGTCAATAACACATATGATGACCATGAAAATATGCATCAAATATGTAGGGGGGTTCTGTAAGATGAAAACCAATTTTACATGGAGCAACTATATAAACAGGATATGTCTTCAGCAAGAGAACGACCAAACTCAAGTCGCATCGCAGGAAATAGAAAAATTTTCTGTACATCATCTCTTAATTTTGATCTCCGAACCATCACCAGCAAGATCTCCGCGTAAAAAAATCACAAATTCAACGCCCGGCTTTGGTGCTTACAGCTGCTGTCCAGTATTCAAAGGGAACATTTGCCTCTCTCTAGCTTATGTCAAAAGTCAAATTCCCCAGTAGCCTGCAATGACATATCCATTAAAAGAGCTATCAGACATGTATAGGATTGCCACAAGAAATTGGAAGGGCGGATTACTACTGAATATGTAGATTCATGATTTCGCATAGTAAATATAAAGCTGAGGAAAGGAAAATATTAATATGGATTTCATCAATTTTTCAGGGACTCATTCAAATATAGTTTCAAGAAACACCGTTAACTTTACATAATATTCGAGGAATATGCTTTGACATGTAGCAGAATTTTAATTTAGGGACTAAATCAACCAACCAGGACAAATTGCATAGAGTTGTGGATCTTTCATGATTTAAGAGCACCTGTTGCGATTTTGACAAGTTTGCAAGGAGTTATATCAAAGTTTCCATATTAAAAAAGATCAGCATTATCAGATTCAACAAAAAAAATCCAACCATAAAAGGATCCATATAAAATCAAAAGCTCTAAACCTAATTGTTTATAACACCACCGCAGACTGTTATTAATGCCACCTAGGAGCAACTACTTGAGGTTTTTGAAATAAGTTATTGTGGCATATGTATCTAGACATTGATAATGTTGATTTTGTTGATTGAAGCATCATTGTAAGCTTATTTATCACCATTGAACAATTTCCCAGAGGATTTCGATGATGAAATGTAATTTCTTATAAGTAGAGAAGTGGGAGAGCAAGACCAGAGTGGCATCAAAATTTAATCAAACTGACATTACACAAATAAAATAGATCAACTTGTTCTGGCGAAGGAGAAAATTAAGAAACCGAGGATAAGAGGAAAATCATGTCAACTAAATCAGAACGATGGAGTTGAGAGAATGGAAGAACATATAACCTTTTTAAGGACATGAGAATTGATTCATATCAAGTGAAACTAGAATAAAAGCCTTGTGTTGAGGGATGTTAATATGTGTGTTATTCTCCAATAAAACTGAGTGAAAAAGGATCTGAAAAGGAAATTTGGAATGATATCAGATGGAAGAGAAACAGCAAGCCTCCATCAAAAAGAGATTCACTATGGAGGACTTGTGATGAGATTCACCATGGAAGACTTGTGATGTAGGATAGAATTTTCATTTTAGGACTTATTTTAGATTTGTTAGTTCAGATTCTTACCAATTTTAAATTTGAATAAGTTTGTTAGTATCTTTTAATTGTTAGGATTCGTTAGTTTGATTTTGTAACCAATTGTGGCCTATAAAAGTATAAATAGGAATGCTACCACTAGTGGATAGAACAATTTAGAATTAATAAAAATTATTATATTTTATTTTCCTTGTGGATTCAAGGGCTCCTTATGAATTCAAGGATTTATCCTAGAAGAAGCTCCCTTATGGATTCAAGGGTCTTCTTCTAAGAGGAAAACGTCGATTTTCTTCTTCACCGTGCCGCTGCGTCAACTTGTCAATGAAATTGAAAAAGCTCGACACCAGCATAAAAAGCAGTGACAACACCAGTAAGTCGACTTAAAAGAAACTGACTGCAACTGAAAATAACCATGAGTCACCTTGTTGAAAAGAATGTCCTTATTGTTGAGGTGAATTATCCCATCTTTCAGGGTGCACTTCCATCTACTCTTTGTCCGTGTTACCTAGACATTGCAATAATTTATGAACTCCAAAAATCGTAGAATTTTTAAAACAGAGGCAACAGAGATGATATAATTACCTTATCAAATTGAGCAAGAATTAAATGGTGTGTGTTAGGCTCTTCTTCCGCTTGCTCTAGATCATCCAAGTCATCATCATCATCTTCATTCAGAGGTGGCTCCTCATCATCCAGAACATCATCCCTAAAAGGTTTTGGAGTAGCAACAGATGGAGTGGCAGCTTGTGGTTTTATAAGATGAAATACAGTAAACTTATCATAAGTTTGACCATTTTGTTAAAATAAATTGAATTTCATCAAATATGTCTTATGTATAAAATTACCATGATGATCTGCTGGAGTATTATACTCCCCACTGCCACCTTGGGACCGGAACATCTTCAAAATAGAAAAAGAATGATAAAGTAATGTACATAACAAACAAAAGTTGGCTGAATATTTCAAAAGGCTTTAATACATACATCATCATACGCATCTTGGGTCCCATCCAGTTGAGGAATCCCTGAAGCACACTTTTTGTTTTGAAGTGATACAGTATTAAGATTTGCAGCTACCCCACTGCTACTTGTAGAAATGTGTTTCAGTTGACTACCCTAAAAATTGGAAAAAGTAAAAATAAAATAGAATTAGCCATCTTGGGTCCAAATCTCCTTTTCCTCACCTTAGTATGCAAAAATGACTCAGAATGCATCAAATGCTAATTAAAAGAATACCAAAAAAAAAAACTCAATCCAATATACTTCTCCAGTGAACATATTAAAGATCTAATTTTTGGCTGATGTTTAGTGCATGATGATAGAAGTCTAAATTAGCCACACTAAAATGATATTCCCAATGATCAAACCAAAACTAAACATAGATGAGGATGCCAATAAATTATATGTTTGAGGGGTCTAACATTCATGAAACAAAAAATGAGGAACCTTGTTCATTTACTACCTTGGCACTAAATAAATAACATGTTCTACAATCCATACAGGGGAAGCATGGATGCAAAAGCATGACTTCTCTGTGATGGCACTCCCATTATTAGTTATTTCTGTATACAAATTCTAATCGTTGTTGGGAACTAGTAAAGGCATAGATCCTTGACATTTCCACAATAACATATGCACAGATTTGTCTAGAACATCTGGAGTATAACAATCACATTTTTGTCTTATTGTCAGGTGTACCAGCAATCAGCATCCATGATGAGCATAATCTTAACAAAGATTCAAACAGAAACCTGCATAACTACTTTCTTAAACAATCCCTCTTCTTTCCTAAACAACATCTAGATGTTCTAAACATGAGAAACAGTCCACAATTCCTTGTTTCATGTAACTTATATAAACACAACTAGCAAATTCACCCAACGAAAACAACTTAACTAAAACGTGGAGAACCCCAAACACAAACACGTGGATGGAACAAGGCACGTATCACGTACATCTTAAAATCTTTATTTTGGTCATCATACAACATATTTACATCTTAACAGACAAAATTGAGACCCATGCAATATAGGGGCATTAAAATCACAAATGCTGTGCTAGAGATATTAATGATATTAAGATACATAGAACATATACTAGGATGTCAGTTGCATAATGTTGGGATACAAAAGATTCATGCACCATTTTACAAGCATATGTAGACAACATCAAGGGCATGAGATATCTGATTTTTAGATGATGAACATACAGTTGCTTTTCCAGTTTCACATAATGACCTAAGTGCCTATCAGGGAAGCTGAAATGTTTTCTGTGGGTGGCAGACATGAACAGAACCTATACAGAAAACCAATTCCAGCTCGTCTGATGAACATCAACTGGACCTGACTTGTTTTTCTTTGTGAAAAACTGAAGATAAAGTAAAGACTGGAGCAGCCCATACAATGTTAATAATTCTATGGATGCAAATTATGACAATCATTGTCAAAACAGAATTTAGATTAACAAGATACAAAAACTGCTGCAAATTGCCGTGTACGTTTTACAAGTACAGGTGGGATAACAAATCATGTCAAAAGATGAAAAAAAGGAATTTTCCAGAGGGCAACAACGTTCAAGTCAGCAGCAGAACTTCTCCAGAATTCCATTAAACAGCTCACCAACAGAACTAGGTTGCTTGTCAATTATATTCTCCAACAAGATAATAAATAATAATAATAAATCTATCTTTATTCAACTTGAAAGAAGCAAATACACACACACACACACTATTTTCCAAGAATTATTCATTAGAAAAATCTATAGAAGTTTATGAATTCCTAATTTGTCCTACCAGAGATCTTCAATTTAAATATTTCAAGCTACTCAACTAATATTCAGCAGGTTTTCATAGCAATTCACTACTGTATCAAGGCCTCAGAAGAAAAATATAATATCCTTGTCCCTTTGACAAAATTTGCACTGAATCAAATCACATTTGTAAGCAATCCATTCACATTCATGACTGTAGACATCCCTTTTTCAAAAGAAGAAATTGATGGATATTAAAGTTAAGCAGAATTTTCATAAAGGCCAAACCTAAGTAGTTGTATAAAAAAAAATCACCTCTGGCTGAAAAATCTCTAATGTAATATCTCCTGCTCCATCTTGTTGTGGTATAAATCCACCTTGAAAATTTGAAGCATAATCATCCCTCTTCCTTTTGCCAGAAGAGAAGAAATCCTGGATAGCAAAAAAGCAGATTACACAAAGTTTTCCTTTTTTTTGTCAATAATCAAGAACATTTGGTACTAATACATCAATGGTACTCAACAAAATAAAAAAAATAAAAACAACTTAGTGATTTACCAATCAAATAAACCAGCTAAGCAAGCCAGTCCTTAGACAGTAATTTAAATCAATTGAATTCCCATATAAACAAATTAACAGCATTTGAAGATTTCAATATACTTCGCCAAAATATCAAGTAAACCAGTCATCAAATATCGATGGTAAAATAATAAAACTAAATGAATGCACAAAAGTTTGTCCAAACGATATTTTTCATCATCTCACTTTGGAATTCAAAAAACCTCACGGTCAAACAAAAGATGTACTGGAATTGATCTTAAACTGCAAATCAATAAGGCACCTGAGTTGTAGGTTGATTTGCTCCTCTATCAACCTCCTCACGCCCTTCCACATAAGCTGACAACAAAATTACAAATGATTGAGCCAACCGTACATCTTCCAAAAGTAGAAGAAATAACAAGCACATAGAAAAACAATATGTTGTTAAACAGTGAATTAAGCATGATTGACATGGAACTCAGACCTAACACAGATGCATATTCTTCCCCTTACAAGAGCACAACCTTCAATGGTTCTTCATAAAGCACATTTACCTTCAAAACATTCAAACCTGCCTATCTAGAAGGTCTGCCAGGTAAAATATTCAAAAGGATGGCTTTTGTAGAATGTAGTAGACCAGAATAAAACATGACTTCCCTTACCTGTTTGGTAAATTAACAAGGTATAAGCCTTCACAATAAACCTATGTGAGTCCATTCAAATCAAAATATAAACAATGTTCACATCTGTAAACTGCCTTGCAGAAACTTTAAAACAACATCTATCTCGACGATGTCAGTTCAGCATTTTCTTATTTTTCCTCTTTCTTTCTTTTTTTTTCTTTTTTTTCCTTCTCTTTTTTGGCTTTTGCCCCTCCATCTTGGCTGTACATGCATATTCAAGCTAATGGAACATAGAATATGCATAAAGGAGAGAAATATGTGATGGAGAAAAAGTAAGACAACCAAACATGCACAATACATAATAAGACCAGGAAGGGCCTGGTGAATTGTCATGATATTTAAAGATAAAAAAAATGATAAATTTATATCAAAACATCGTATTTAGTTACAAGTCCATATTTTTAACTCTCTCAACCACAGTTTTTGTTTTTGTTTTCTTTTCACTTTGCTTTGATTATCTTTCTTTTTTTACTTTTTTTCTTTGCTTTTCTCGGTACTGTATCTCAATTTCATTTATGAAATCTGGTGGTAAAGTTCCTACCTCTTTTACAAATTTTTTTTTTTTTTTTTTAAATACTCTAACAGCTTACATTCTCCGCTTTCATTTTCCAATTCAAAAAAAGAACTGGTCAAAAAGGTTCAAAGAAGTTGATATGAAAATCTGATAATTAAACAAATTTGACCCAACCAGTATACTTTGAAAACATAAGTTGAAAATTATCTACTTACCCACATTAACATCCACACCAAGAGGTGATCTCTGAGCCATCCAAGGAGAAGGTGGTTGCTGCAACAAACAGAACATCAACAACATCATTCTACAGTATGCAATATACAATCAAATACAAAATATACAATTAAAAAAAAAATCCGAAAACAGATATTAAATATGCCAGAATTACCATATACGGACTGGGCCTTCCGCTCTTCACATCACCTCCATTTCTCGCATCCACCGAGCTCGGGAAATCATTCGGCCTCATCGGGCTGCTGCTATACATCGGATGGTCCACATTCCCCGGCAAAGGAGTCTGAATCGGAGTCTGTAACGGCGTCTACAGAGCACACACACACACACAACAATAAGCAAAGGAACTACCGAAACCAATTTGGACCGGTTAAATCGGGATTACAGGTGGGAAGAGAATATCCGCTGTCGGCGTCTCGTACTCCTCCGGCCCTTCGTATGGGACGTTGAGATCATGGACCGGCGTGATCGGATCACCGGCGACGGCCGCGGCTTTTGGACCGGAGCTCCTGTCGATCGGCCCAGTGATCCCCCCGCACTGCATCAGCTTCATTTCCCATAGCTGAAACCCCAATGAAACCGCCATTAAAAACCCCCAAAATTGGGAACTTTTTCAGAAACTCTAGAGAACCGATCACGAAAGAAACAAAAAAAATTGGGGGGAACCGAAAAGATTACCCCTTGGAGTTCGGAGAGGGCGGACTCGCTGGCGCCGGAGCTGAGGAGGTCGTCGCGGACCTTGGAGATGACGTCGTCGATGACGTGGACGTACACCGAGGACACGCTCTGCGTCGCCATATCTCCCGCCGGTCGAGCCCGATTGGACGTCCGGGATGGATCGATCGGAAGAGATCGAGTGAGGGGTTTTAGGGTTTGAAGAGAGAGAGAGAGAGAGATGGCGGACGAGAAAGATGAGTATTAATTAGCAGAAGAATATAAATAGGTTTGCAATCCGAAGGTGGGTGGGTATGGACACGTGTCACGATGCGGTGGGATCTTGGTCTGCTGTCCGACGTACGTAGAGAATAGACGATTGAGTTATTACAAGGTTTATTACTCGAGAATAAATAAACATAAACCGATTTTTAATTTAGTTATGTTCCCACGGTGAGTTTGGATGTGAGGTTGAAACATTGAGATTCTTAAAATCTCAGCTTTTGAAAAGATATGTTTTAATATATTTTCAACCGTAAGATTTTTTTACTTAAAAATCAAAATTATAGTTTGAAAAACTAAACGCTGAAAATATGTTTGGATATGAGTTTGAGAATTTTTAACTTTTTAAACGCAGAATCTACCTAAACTCATATCCAAACGGACCCTTAATTATTTTATTAAAAAATATAATAATAAAATTTTGTTGTTTGAATAAAATGTAGATAAAAAAATAAAGACAGTTGATTTATAAGAGGTGATGACAGTTAATTCGATAGTAGGCCCACGTATTCTTTTGATTAAATAACCTGAAATAACTTAATTCTAAAGATTGGTTGAGATCTATATACTATTTTATATTAATTTATCCTATCATACATATTTTCATTTATTTCAGTCGTTCAAATATATGTAATGAGACTATTTTATTTAATTCTAATTTATTTAATTCTAATGAGTCCATTCTCGAACCATGGGTCAAAAGTCATTTTTGTAAATATTGATTAAAACAGTGGCAATTTCGAGAAGCAACGTTTTGGGCTTGGGCCAATCTAGAGACGTATTGCTCTCAAATTATTCAGCTCTCTTTCAAGTAATGGTCCAACACAGGACCATGTGGAGCTCAAAAATGTTCAATTAAAAGCAACCTCTTTCAATCAAGGTGTCGTATTGCAAGTAGTCTTGAGATAACATATAACATATTACTGACATAGCCGTGTAATCTCATCAAGATTGATTTAATATTTCATAGAAGATTTTTGTTAAGTACATGTATTACTTTCTGATTTTGGATAGAAGAAGAACTGTATCGAAGGAGTTTTTTGAAGATCAAAATATTGTTTGTCACTATGAATAAAATACAGGTCTAACTAGTGGTTAGCTTATTGATGGGTGGCTCTCATTTTCTTTTATTAATTCTTATTTCTATAATTTGTATCTTTAATTCATCTTGAGACTTTGTATCTATGATTTTATTACATAATTGAGGTAGCAAATGTTTACCGGTTCTTAAAAAAAAAAAACATGTTAGTGAGTGAAAGAGACAGAGCACCCGATCATATATACATTTAGGGCTAGTTTAATAATAGATTAATATTATAAGAATAAATTATTTTAATTTTAGATAATATAAAATATATCAATTTTATTCATATTTATTATTTAATAAATAATAATTTTTATCTATTCATGTAAATCTATACTTCGATTTTCATATGAGGACCAGTTTTGCAAGAGGGGCAGGAGGAGAAGAGCCAAAAAATACAAAAAAAAAGCATAAACATACATAGACAAGTTCAAAGTCCAAAAGTTGGCATCTGGGCACGTGCAATTCCTTCCATTTGTTTTGGTTGTTTATAAACTTTATATCACATTATATTCATCGAAGTTCGGAGTCTCACAAGCTGTATAGCACCTGATCTGATCTGTCTCCAATATCTAATTTATAATAGGGATTTTTATTTTTAAGTCCCCACAAACTATGATCGATCCCTCCCTTTTTCATATTTAGGTTTTAGTCCCCCGATTTAAAGAATAATTCATGGATAGGTCCCTCACAGGGACTAAAAAGTAAATTAAATAATTTATTGATAGATCCCTCTCAGGGACTAAAAAGGAACTATCATTTAAATCTGGGGACTAAAACCTAAATACGAAGAAAGGAGGGATCGATTACTAAATATGATGGTTTGTGGGGACTTAAAACTAAAAATCCCTTATAATTATTATATATATATATATTACATTCAAAGTCATCGACAATGTGCCGCAAAATATGGGATTGTCTTGTAACTATAAAAATTATTTTAAAATAAATAACTCTTTTAGTATAAATAATTATATTCAAATAAATTTATCATTTTATCATATTAGAAAATGTTATACTAAAATTTATTTAATTTTTTTTATGTATATATATATTGATCAATTAAATGCATATTTGTCTAAATTGAATACATATATTTTTTTTCAAATTTTTTAATAACAAATATATATTCTACTAATGATTTTATATACGAATAACTTATTCATTATCACAATATTTGGAAGATCTAGATCTTAGAACATCTCCAATGGAGATCTCTAAAATAGGGGCTAAAAAAATATTTAAAAAATTAAAAAGTGAGTTTAGAGTCTCACTATTATCAACTCCAATCATAATATTTATTTTCATTTTTATTTAATTTTATATATTATTTTCATAAAACTTCAATTTATAATATCCTTATTATTTTTTTATATGGTATACATAATTGAGAAATATTAAGAAATTAAAAATATATGTAAGTTAATATTATCAGTTCTCGATAATGAAATCAATTTATTTGTTATTCAAAAAATTAAAATATGCACTTTAAGAAAAGCCAGGGGGTATGATGGATTTTAGATAGTTTACAGGGGTTTATTTGAATTTTTTTATTTTTTTTAAACATATGTTAAACATATTCAATATTAGACTCATTTAAATCGTATAGAAGATATCTATCCAATGATACTCATTTTATAAAAATTAAAATTGTGTAGAAGAAGTTACACATTTTCTTTTAAAAATAAATTAAACCTCCAATTTTGGAGGCTCAAATAGTGAGCCTCCAAATATGAAGACTCAAATGCAGTCCGCGGATGAATAGTTGGAGGTGCTCTTTTATTTAGACAGTGTCTATTTTGAATTTATTGGAATTAATACGTAACTAGGCACACCTAGGCACAGTGTCGCGGAAAAAAATAGATCAAAACGACATTATTGTGAACAGTGTTCTTTTCTCAGCTTCAACAGGCGCCGTGTCTTTAATATCAATGCCAATTGCACTTGCGCTCATCCTTTGCAAGAAAAATTAGGGTCAACTAAAGAAACTCAAATGCATGTACTCACACGTACATATATTTATAATCATGCAACTTGAGTGCATTAATTCTTATTATTATTATTATTATTAGTATATATTAAAATAATTCAGATCACTTGAAGACCAAAAAAAAAAAACTTAATATAAGACTTTCCTTAACATTATTGAAATTGTATTTTATTATGGCTAAATTGGTGTCATGGTTTTATAGTTCAAGTTTATTCCATTAGATTTTATAATTTCTTTACCCAGTTCATTATGAATTTAGATCGTCTGTTTATTTTTTTGGACTTATATTTTGCTTGAAAAATGTGAAGTAGTCACATCATCATGTATAATATCATGAGATTATAAATGCATTAAATTAAATAGAATTTTTTTTTATTTATAATTATTTACATTTTTTAACTGTTTGATTTCAAATGTAATAATTTCATATTAAAAATTAAATAAGATATAAATATATAAAAACATAGAAAGATCTCAACACATCAATATTTATAATGATATATATAACAACTCCCTTGTTTACGACTTCAGTTTTCCTCAACGACCTCTCACTGATGATAAATGAAGACTTTTTCTATTAAAGAAAGGGTTTATCTAAATCCAAATATTAAAACATATGTGGTAAGTAACGCATGCATATTTATACGGTTTGGGGTGTTGGTTGTCTTCCACTTAAAAAAAATAAAATAAAATAAAATAAACTTGATCACCATGATGTTTAAGTTACAAGTAGGCATGTCAATGGTCCCGTGAACCATAGTTATGTTCAGTCAGTTTGTATCAGAAGATTTTTGTCATTCTTTGTAAGACTAACTCATGTCACGACCATTGTGGTCCTTCACCATTTTGGCGCGGCCATCGACATCTATCAATTCATTTTTTTTAAAAAAAAAAAGAAAATAAAAAATGATTTTTAATTTTAAGTCTCTATATACCATCATATTTAGTGATTGATTCCTCACTTTTTCGTATTTAGGTTTTAATCATCCGATTTAAAGAATAATTCATGGATAGGTCCCTCATAAGGACTAAAAAGTAAATTAAATAATTTATGGTTAGATTCTCTCATATACTAAAAATGAACTATCATTTAAATCTAAAAACTAAAATTTAAATACAAAGAAGGAATGAATCGATCATTAGATATGATGGTTTAGATATGATGGTTCGTAGAATTTAAAATTAAAAATTTCAATAAAAAAGGGACCTTTGACTGTAGAAGCCCTCTTTCCCCCAATTCAAAGCTGGTTTGTCCAACTGATTGGACCGTTCGGATTGACAAGCACGTGCGAACACATGAACGCCTTGAAATACATTTTTTTTTTATTTTATTTTTACTGACGTAAAATTTGAAAACCGACAGTGAAAAATAAACTTTTGTTCAAAACAGTTTTGTAAAATAATTTTTTTAAAAATATATTTTTATTAGATTTTTTAAAGGCTATTTATTATAATTAAAAAATATTTTTCACTTTTTCAAAAACTGCATCTATTAGGGGCGCTTAATTAGAAACAAACAAATAAAGGTCGTCTTTGGATGTTTTAAAATTAACTTTGATAAAACATTGTTTAATTAGTTAATTTTTTAATAGTTGGTGTTTAGTTATGAAAAAACAAGAGGGTGAACATTGAATATGCATGTGGTTAGATCTACGTTTGAAAATCTTTTATTTTTCAAATGTGAAATCTGCAAACAAGATCAAAGTGGAGGTATTCAAATGTTGTCAAGAATCATTATACACAACTAAATTTACTTGGATTGAACGCCCAAGAAAGTACGTAGAGAACTTGGCACACGTAATATGTCCTGTAGGCATAATAAAACCGTATTATAACTTGAATATTCACTTGTCTAAATTATTACATCTTAGATGTTAGTGAATTGTGGGGCTATTCTAGTCCCTTTGATGGTGATCTATTAACAAATTAACCATCCCATCCAAAGTGATGGGCATTGGTGAAAGCATAGTTTGGGTAAACTAATGACAATTTCAATGGTGCAGATCTAATAATAATAATTAATAATTCAATGTCAACCATATAAGAAATGCAATTATTGACTGATCACACGTCTTGACTCACAATAAAAAACAGTATATAAGATAATATTGTTAATATGAACCAAGGATATATAGACGTAAATGCGGGATTTGGAAATTGTTATAATAGTTCAATATATGTCATTTTATTTTGCAAAGAAAGTCACCCCTTGATGTTGATCCAAATCATGTAGGATTCAATTAAACTCTATTGGTGGACGATCAGAGATAGTATTGTTTGATAATATTATCTATTTAAAAAAAAAATTATTTTTTTGTTCAAAATAAAAAGATGAACTTTATACCCCATTATTTTCAGCCACATATCAGTATATTCTAATTATTATCTTATCAAACAACTATGAAGAGATCTCAAAATAAATTCTCTCGAGGTTGTAAATCAATCAATCGCTGCAAAATTCAATTTTAAACACGTTATGACATAAGTTACAAGATGCAAAACTGTAGCATTAGAAAGATAATGTTGGAAATGGCCTTGGCACTTAAATTAAAGGGAGCAAAGACAAAACCTATTTCTCATGTCGCAACTTTGTACTAATCCACTTAGGAATCTTCAAAGAAATAATATCATGTAAAACCTAACATATTTAATATCTGCAATAATTTTATTAATATTAAGTTTTGAAACTCATGAGATTCACTAGCACGTAGTCATAACTAAAGATGTGTTTGAAAACATGTTTCAATAGTTTTTTTAAATTCTTCTTCTGCAATAATCATATTTAGACTAAACTCGGTTTTCAAAACTTGTAGTGATTTTTTTTTAAAAAAAATATATTAATTTTTAACTATATACAAAAAAAATGGCTTTCAAGAAATTTAATAAAAACACATCTCCTTTGTCAAGTTTAAAAATCATTTTTCAAACTCGTTCTAATCAAACACTGTATAAGATGAACTCAATATTCTTGGGCTCTTCTTACAAATGGGTGGATCCAATGATGATTAAACAATGGGAAAAAATCACTATCAACCCCCAACAAATCCCTCCAGTATTTTGTTTTTCCACCAACTCATTACACTAAAGTCCAACCCTAACAACTTATAGCAGGCCATTGTCAAATAAGGCTCCCCTAATTTTATGTTAGTGGTCAAGATAATAAGATCGCTTTTGGAGAGTTTTTTTTTTTTTTTTCTCGTGGTGGGTAAAGGCAGATTCGAACCCGTGGTCTCCTTTATGAGAGGATGCATCTCGACCACTCCCTAAGGGATCTCCTACAACTTTTTTAGAGAGTTTCATCTGGTCTCCTCGATCCTTATCAAAAGAACAAAAACAAACAAACAAAAACATCACACTTTACAAAGAAAAAAGAAAAGTGGTTTCATTAACCAAAAAGAAAAACTAGGGTTAGTCTGACCTTGGCATTCATTATAATTCGATGCCATGTCGGGACTCGCGGCGGTGACGTGTTCCCACTCTCCACTTCCATGCGCATGTTATGTTATACCCCACTTTCCCTCTCTCTCTCTCTCTGTCTCTGTGAGGGCTTTTTTTGCTTTGTTTTTTAATAATGAGTTCTGATGAAGAAGGAAAAGATACAGAGAAAGATTGCATGTAGTACCAATCGGAGCAGAAGAGACTGAACCTCTCATTGAGGCAGAGTCAGGTAGATCCTGTGTACTTGCCGTATCTACCTGAGAATTCACTGAATCTCTCTCTCTCCCTCTAAAAAAATAAAAATTGTGGGCTATGTTAGGGTAAGTGGGTTTTATTTCCTATGCTTTTCTCTGGTATGTGGAGAGTGCACCTGTTATAGAGGGGAAGTTTTGGTGAATGGGGTATATATAGTTTGAGGAGCTGGTGTTTGTGCTCAATGTTTTTGTGTTAGTTAGGGTTTTGTGTACTGAAAGGTCTTCAATTGGGTATCCCTCAATGGGATAAAGTAGAGTGGAATTGAAGAGGAGGAGCTCTGTATATTATCAAAAGGTAAAATTTAGGAAGATGAAATGCTATAGATTCCCATGTTTGTCATTTCTTTTACTGTGACTATATTTGATTGTATGATTGAATAATTTTAGCGTTTGTGTGCAACCATAGCTTAATGAAAACTGATTTTAAATAAATAGTGTTAAAAAATTATGTTTATTAAAAATTAAGGACAGCTTCTTGCACAATCAATATTAAAATCCAATGTTTGCAAGGAATTAATTTTGCAATCGCGAAACCAAAAGCACTGATATCTACATACACCAAAACAAGATATCCACGAATCCAAAAACATTAAAATCTCTCACTCTCTCTCTCTCTCTGTAGAAATGGCGAACCGTTGGTGGGCAGGAAATGTGGGCATGGGAGGGGTGGACCCCGCCGACCACCACCACCACCCCCCTTCCCTCTCCCCTCTCGGCCTTCTCGGCCCTCCCCGCATAGAACAAGACCTCCTCCACCACCACCAACACCAAAACCCACCCACCAACAGCGGCAGCAGCAACACCACCAAAGACAACGACGACGACAGCCATGACAACCCATCCACGGCCATAGAACCCAGTGGAAGCGGCGTCTGCCCCAAGAGGCCGAGGGGGCGTCCGTCGGGGTCAAAGAACAAGGAGAAGCCGCCTGTGGTGTTGACCCGGGAGAGCCCGAACGCGATCCGGAGCCACGTTTTGGAGCTCTCGACCGGGACCGACGTCATCGACAGCCTCACCACCTTCACCACCCGCCGCCAAAGGGGGGTCTGCCTCTTGAGCGCCAGCGGCGCCGTCACCAACGTCATCCTACGTCAGCCCACATCAGATTCCGCCGCCACGGTCTCCCTCCAGGGACGGTTCGAGATCCTCTCGATGTCGGGAGCCTTCCTCCCCCCGCCGTCCCCTCCCGGCGCGAAGGGGCTCACGGTGTACCTCGCCGGAGGGGACGGGAGGGTTGTCGGAGGGACGGTGGTGGGGCCGTTGGTGGCGGCCGGGCCTGTTATGATCATCGCCGCCACGTTCGCCAATGCGACGTATGAGAGGCTCCCGCTCGAGGCGGTGGCGGCGGAGGCGGCCAGTTCGGGGGAGATGGGGGAGGCCGGGATGCCGATGACGTATAATCTTCCGGGGAATGGTCAGGTACCGCACGAGGCGTTCGGCGGCTGGGTCACCCCTCCGCCGCCGCCTCGGCCGCCTCCTACTTACTGAGTTTCACCTGGGGCCAATTTAGTAGTTCTGGTTCAGAAAAGAATTCTTCATTTTAAGAAATTTAATTCAATTATGATAGAAAGGAGTATTTGACATGTAGGAGGATTGGAGGATTCTTTTCAAGAATTCAATTCTCATAGATTCTATGAAATGAGTATTCGATCTCCAAAAATGAACACAAGATCGGAGGATTCCAGCAATTTTTTTGGGGGTGTTTCATAGAATGAGAATGAATGCAAATGGGGCCTTAGCATGGTATGTTTTGATGTTCATTTTGCGTGGCCTTTTGTACACACACAGTTGATTTATGTTAAGTCTTATAGTTTAAGAGTTTTCATATGTTGTTGTTTCATGTTGAGCTTATTTTGAGTTTTCTCGTGCTGTTTTTTTTTTTTACTTCACTTTCTAGTCTCTGAATTCCCTTTCAGAAAACAGATTCAACTGTTCTTTTTTAAAGGAAAATTCGTACTGCAACAGCAAAGTGATATATTTTTTTTTTCTGCAAAGTTTGTGTTGAAGGAGAGAGACTACTATTTTATTATGGTGGGGGTGAGTAAGTGATTTGGATTAACTGCAGTTGGAATCTGACAGGATATTTTTTTATTTTCAAATTGCATTCAATTTATTTATTTTGAATTTTTTTTTAATAACCATGAATGGAAGTTTAAGGACAGTCAGCGGTGGTAAGCGAGTCAAGTCAAGTTTTGATCTGTTCAGACTCGATTATTTAATATCAGGCTTGGTTTGAGCTTCATTTCTTGTTGAAGTTCGGCTCGTTGCGCTCGTGAAAAGCTTGGTTGAAGCTCGGCTCGACTCGTTTGTTAAACAAGTCAAGTCGAAGTTCAAATCAAGGTTTGACTTGAGCTCGTTTAGCTAAAAAAAAAATCTTGTTTAGGATTTGAGAAATCACATTTCACAAATCACAACACCTTATACATATGAAAATAACATAAGTTCAGGCTCAGGCTCGGCTCATTTACAAACCGAACTTTAAAAATTATTCAAGCTCGACTCGTTTGTCTAATCGAACAAGCCTGAACGAGATTTAAGTCAAGCACGAGCTGAACCCGAGCCGCTTGGCTCGTTTACCAACCCTAAAGACAGTTTGATAACTTTGATTTAAAATGAGAATTCCCCTTTTTAGAAATCGGGTTCGGATAGATTTCGTGCATGGAAAGATAAATTTTGTACGTGATACCCAAAAATGAACATAAAAATTGAGAATTAATTTAAACAAAATTATTCAAGATGTTCCCCAGTACAGGGAGAATGAGAATCTACTTTAAGTTAATGTGTAGAGTTTTTTTTAAAGGAATTTAAACAGACAGAAGGTATTACCAGGGAGTTTTTTCTCTCATTTTATAGCCTTTTGTTTCTTTTTGGTTTCTTTAGGTTTTGAGTGGGTGGTTCTTTCATTGACCGTCTTTGAATGGTCGTATTCGCTACTGAAGCTTTTTGTTGGTTCTTTAGAGTGCAAGCTTTCACATCAATGTTCATTCTCGACCCAAAAGTGCCCTGTATGGCTATATATATGTCTTTCTATATCAGGTTAGATAGGTTTCTCTGTGTACATGATGCATAGTTATATCATATTAAGAGTTTGGGCATGTCTATTTCTATTAACCAATTAACTAATATCCCTGAATAAAAAAATTATAATTTAAATAACACTAATCCTGTCAACCATTCGACAGTTTTCATATCAACCACTATTTAAATCATTCGGCAGTCTCCCTGTCAATTATTATTTAAACCATTTGACGAACTATTTGTCAACCTTTTTTTAAAATATTCGACAGTTGGTCTGTCGACTTGAGAAAATCATTTAACTTTGTTCAGCTTTGTTGTTATTTGCATTTGATGTTGGTTAATTGATTGGGCTTTATATAGAGAACTTTTGGATTAAACAAATCACATGTGTATTGTAATTTGGATTTGGTGCTATGATGAATTTTAGGTGTGAATCTATGTACGGTATGAGGAATGGATCGTTGCATTGAGTATTTCAATTTCCTTTATTGTTTACATAATGTGTGTAGTTGGATTTAAGGTTACTAGTGTTTAAGAATGAAAAATTTGGATAGATTCATATGATGACATGATGATTGGTTATCAATTGAAGATTGGCTATCAATTGAATGTGATTTTGTTAGATTTTTTAAGGTGCATAACTAACCTTTTTGGTCTTGAATCGAATATGATTTTGTTAAATTTTTAAGGTGCATGACTAACTTTATTATTTTTTTCCTCTAGTAATGGTAGTTTTGATTTGTCTAATATTTAATTAACTGAAATGCATGGTTGTGATACCTTTGGAGTTCATCTTGTTGCAATTATGTTCATGTTTTTTTTAATATGTTAAGAGTTGAGCGAATATATTATAAATGTTGAATAAAATGTGAATGTATTTATATTTTAATGTGTATTGAATGTTAAATGTAGTCGAATGTTTCCCAGGTCGACAGACCAACTGTCAAAGGTTTTAAATGAATGTTGACAGAACGTCTGTCGAATATTTTAAATGGTGGTTGACAGATCTCCTGTCGATTGTTCTAAAGGAATGTTGACAGGGAAACTGTCGAACGGTTGGTGGAAATAGTGTTGTTCAAATTATGATTTTTTTTGTTTTTGTGGCTGGTGAGATTAGTTAATTGGTTGGTGGAAGTTGATATGCCATAAGAGTTTTATCTCTATTTTTCTAAAGTTTTATCTCTATTTTTCATGAAAGCCAAAAAATTAAATATGAAAAAAATCTAGTGTATAATTTTGAACCTTGTTTGATGTAGACCAGTTTAATATTCATTCTCATTCTCGCCATATGCATATTATAATTTTATGGATAGAGAGCTGATATAATCAGTTTATTTTATAGTAGCATATATTGTGATAGCGTAATATATACCGTGTTATCATAATATATGATGTTCTATCATAGTGTATAAAGTAAAAAAAAAATTCTTCAGTTTTTTGCATCTCAGTATATACTTTATTTCATATAACAATATGTACTTTAATAGAAGAGTATGTAATTAAAAAAAATAAAAAATAGTGTGGACTATAAATCAGGTTGTATAGGGGGTTGGATATATTATTTTCTATTTTAAAATCATCACTTACATTACCGTAAAATACATAACTATATACCTTGTTAAAAATTTAGTGAAACATATACCTGACGATATATATACCTCATTAAAAAAAATTTTACACTTACTAAAAATTAGTTCATTCAACTTGAAATGGAATGATATATATTTTTTTATTAAAACATATAATCTATTAGATGATGTTTACTATTTAAAAAAAAATAAAAACATGTATGGTATGAGATTTAGTCGATTCAATAAAAATGATCAAGGAGACATCGTTTTTGCTAATTCTAATTGATCGAGGATATCATTTTTATAAGGGCTCAAAACAAATTACTTATTTTGGCTTCTCGCTTTGTAAGCAGACATGGATATATTTTAAGCTAAAGCCCGTGCTTGATTGGATCTTCCCAGAGGAGGTGGATACGTAAAAGATGTTTTTTTTTTCAAAAATCTGAGTTTATCAGAAGTTTGATCTAAAATTCCTAAAAAATTTGACTCTAACATTTTCCTTTAAATTTTAAAATTATCACTTATATCCATCTCACCTCGTGTATGAAGTTGGCTTTTTTTTTTGGGCTGTTGTAGCACCCGTTTAAATTTTGAAAAGAGCGCTAATAGTTGTACACTCAATCTGTTTGTAACCCTTTTACATCTCCAACTATCATAGTGTATG
This sequence comes from Acorus gramineus, assembly GCA_030737835.1. Classification (NCBI taxonomy): domain Eukaryota; kingdom Viridiplantae; phylum Streptophyta; class Magnoliopsida; order Acorales; family Acoraceae; genus Acorus; species Acorus gramineus. Next base: position 3,737,125 of record CM060854.1, read on the forward strand.
TGTATGAAATAATATTTTTTTCAAAAAAAAAAATATCTTGATATATCTCAGTATGTATTTCATTTTTATATAACATGTATTTTAATGGAGACCATGATTTAAAAAACAAATGGTGTAGAGTGTAAATTGGACTGTCCAAGGGATTGAATATATCATTTTCCTTTTGAAAATCATCATTTATATGCGTCTAACCTTGTGTATGAGTTTGGCTTATTTTTGGACAGTTGGATAAATGGACCATTGCAGCGCTCCTGTTCAAATAATAATTTATAACTATAACCTTGCATAACTTGTTTGTGTATGAAAATAAGTGTAAGACATATATGCGATTGTTTTTAGAATATGTGAGTGTTAGAAGAGATAATGTTTTTAAAAATAACATATAAGAATGTAACACTTTAAGAAAAATGTTAAAGACAATCACTTTTGTAAAATGGAATATGTTCTAATTTCTTTAGGCATGGACTTATTTAATTAAATACATGGATTTAGTATACTCAAATACAATAATGCATTTTTTGTATTTTTTAACATAGTATAAACTAATCTAATGAAAGAAAAGACAGCATGAATGAGTGGATATATCAGCACTACTGCACAAACGAAGGTTAACCCTCATGTTGTATTCCTGAAAGTGAGTGCTCAGGTAATCAAATTTTTATGAAACATAAAATATACAATAAAGTTAGGTAAGGCGTTTTTTTCAATCTCAATTCCAGTCTACACATGTTTTAAATTTTTAATAATAATATATGCTTGTATAAAAAAATGAAACATGTACTTTAAATTGCATTGATACATTTACTAATAATGTAAAAAAATCTCCACAAAAACAAACACATATATCACAAAATAAAATAACACAGATTTGTGTATAGGACAAATTACATGAGGATTACATATATATACACTCTACCAAGTAATATATATTCACGGTTTGTGATGATTGATGATCCATCGAATTTGAATAGTTTATTAGTTTTACTGCATAAAGGACTCCATTCAATTAACTGAGACACAAATTTCATTTTAGAAATGGTACATTTAAACCATTCCTGCAATCACGTTTTGTAGACTGAACAGATTTTGATTTTTTTAAAAATACATACTTATCAAACAAAATACATGTTTTTCATAAAAAGTGAAATAAAGACACAAATGAATCACATGCATACATTTTCACATTATTCATAACAGAGTATATACTGACATGACATTACAGAGAAACTCTTCTTTGGACTTACAGTGGCCAAAACAAAGTATCACATTTACAAAGCTGAAACTCAAAAATTTGAACAAGGAATTGCATTAACAAAACAAAGAGCAGTAAATGAAAGTATGAAATATGAGTTTATAAGGATAGCAAGTTCCGGGGGACCTAATAACTAGGGATGTCAGCAAATCTATACCCTCTGGCTCCCTTCCACGAGTAATAGGCGATTCGAGTTTCATAGAAACCTGCAATCACAATGACAAAGAATGGATAAATTAACAAATTGCGATCGCGATTGATAACTGCAATCCGTCGTTTAAAAATAGTAGAGATGATATAATTCAAGAAATTAAAAGGGGAAGAATATGAAAAAAAAGGTCTGCAGAGAGGACATGCAGAGATAGTTGACAAAGAAAGGATGCATTCCATATTTCAAAAAAAAGAAGGGATGCAATCCTCTGCAAGATGTAGCAGATTATAGTTATGTACACTTGTGTTTGAAGTAAAGTTTGTGTCTTGGAGAAAAGAACCATTTTTGTTTTATGGTTTAGATGCTTTGTCCACTGATAAACTCCTAAGACACTCTAGAAGTTTCTTCACATTTTGACCAATGTCGCAGATATAGAAAGCACTTGATTACTCAATCCAGGTTTCCCAAACATCATATACTGCACCGAACCACCCCTTGGCAGGTGAGGTATTCCCTTTTAGATTTGATTATTGCACTGTGTTTTTCCTTATTTGCTCAATGTCAAATTCAAATGCAAGCACAAACAATCATCTGGAGTATTGCTTGTTGACATGGGCAGGTAAAAATCAAATAGACATATTGTCCATCGTCATTGTCCCTTTACCGTTGGGATAAGCCATATATATGGATCCAATTTGTCCATAAACTGCTACACAAAGTAGCACCTAATTCGTCAAAGTCTATTCTTGGGTGGATCCCACTACCATAACCACATATCTAAGCACATGAACGGATTTGTGGCATCTATCAATAGTGATCTACTTGAAAATCCAAATTTCTTTGAGAATTTCCACTTATAATTACGTGCTATGCTATGGGCCAACAATCTACTTGACATAGTGGTAATAGTTCAGGTCAATCAACCATAATAATGGGATAGATAATATGTGTTTACATGTAAATACATCTCTTACATAGTAAGACGTAAAATAGATAAATCTTTAGTGTGGAATCTTGTGAAGTTACAATTGCTATCAATCTTTTGAGGTTACTCATGAGCTTACTCTAATGCCTATCCCTACTCTCTGAGGCTGCACCTCACCTCAATCAAAGAGTGTGATGCCTAACCCAACCTTCTATTGATGGCTAACCTGACCTTCAATCAAAGAGTCCTTGAAAACAAGCTAGCAGTCTTTCCTCAAAAAAAAAAAAAAAAAACTGACAGTCATTGGCCCACTTCCAATGTGTTTGATATTAGGGTATGGAGATTTCTTCAACATGGATGAAATAATATATAATCATGAAAATGAGTTTAATTGAATCATTTCCATTTGAGTTTTTCCACTAGCACCACCTACTACTAAACTTAATGCAGCCAAACTACAAATCCACACATGCTGTTTTGATATGTTTCCATACACACTTGCATCGGAGGATAGCTACACACTATACTAAGAAATTGCAACTCCTCGTACTAACAGCAACTATAAGTTCTGCCCTCGCAGACTTCCAAAATAACCTTTAAATCCTGCTCTCACAGACTTCCAAAATAACTTTTAATTTTATCGGACTTCCTAAATGACTCCACAGAGTTCATATAAAACCTATCACTACATGTCCAAACTAAACTTAGTACTTGGTCACTTTAAAAATTATGAGTATGCTGGACCACTCCTGATCAATTCTTCTCATCAATAGATTAATACATCTTAAAAATGAAGACACAAGTAAGTTTTAAAACAAACCAGGAAGAAACGCGAGGATGCCAAGCGCCAATAGTCCATATGCCTGTGATCGATCACCCCCCATGTGGCCCGTGAAGATGAAGAAAGAGAGGAAGAAAAGGAACGACCCAAGCGATAGGAGGAAGAGCGCAAGACCTATTGACTTCCACGGGATCCGATCAAACGAGCTGGGAGTGTATGCGAACCGAAGATCATCTTCAGTTAGCCCATCATGTTCACCCCTGTCCTCCGCGGAGAGACGAGAATAACGGTAGTTGCGACGAGTTGCCATGTTTCCTTTCAGCACTACTACAAAGGGATAACCATTTTCACTAGGTCAATGCAACACCCACCGATTGATGCAAAACTTTGATTATCATTAAAGCAAATACGAAATACAATGGAGAATCAAACATCTACAGGTGCACAAGAAAATTGGAAAGTCCAGAACCATTTGAGAGATCTAATCACAAATAAAACTTGACAAGTATAGGTGCATTAAAAATTCACCTCCAATCAACAATCAGATCCAAAAAGCAAGGAGTACAGATTTCATGAATCTTGAAAACAAAATGATTAAACTAGAATGTGAAACGCAGGCAAAAAAAAGGGGGGGGCCACAAAAAGCTCATTTTTTTTGAATCTCTATGGACTTTGATCTTCAGAGGAAGAACCCATTGGAGAGAACAAAAATTTTCACCACAATAAGATACCCATTTCTCATAACAGGGGATACTGTTATAGAAGCAACTCATATTCACGAAACAACAAGAACAGATCCTAATTTCCCATCAAAAGAAACTCTTGACAACATAAATCAAAGCCCCTTCAAATACTCATAAAGGAAAGACATACATATATTCTCAACAACCCATCTGATCAAACAAATGCAAAACCAAGTCATCAATCAAAATAACAAATAGTTTTTATGAAAACCAAATAAATGAATAAACAATTAGAAACCAATACTCCTAAAAACAAGCCCTATCAGTAGAACCCGGAAGAGAAATTTAAAGAAACCTAATGAAATCAATAACTCAACAAAACAACAGATACCCAACAACAATCAAATTGGACGGACCTCTCTTTCTGCGATAGTCTGATGGACTGTCAGGCGGCGAGGGTCAGCGAGGGCTGAGGGTCTGCAAGGGTCGGTGAGATCGTGTGATTCACTGATTTGTGTTTTTTTTTTTTTTTTTGGTGTTTGTTTTGTTAGGTTAAAGAATGGCTTGGATGTTATGTTGAAGAGTGGATGGTCAAGATTTGTTGCTAAATTGAGAGGACAGAACCACTGGTGACATATATAAAATTATTGGGATTTTTTTGAGATACTGTATTTTAATCAGATTAAAAAAAAATATTCTCATCTATAAATAAAGTTTAATTAGGGTTATTTGAGATTTACATAAGTGTTTTTTCAAGGTGTTATATGAATTTTAGAAAATTCAAGGGGGTTATATGGATTTTAGGCCGTTTACAGGTAAGCCTGTCAAAAAAATCCGAATCCGATCTGAATTTGTATCTGAAAAATAAAAAATATCTAATATTCAAATATTCGGTGCGGATATGGATATCAGTCTATCCGATTAAAAAAATATTCGTATCCGACATATATTATAAAAAATATATATATTTGTATTATATATTCCTCATATTGTTATTTTGTATGATTAATCACAATGATAATATATTATAATACTATTAAATTTTCAATGTATGATTTGTGAAAGAGATACTAAGCCTTAAAATCTTAATTTTAATTTTGATGTCTCTCTAAAATACCACTTAATTATCCAAATTAATGTTAGTATTTAAACATGTCAATTATCTGAAAAATATCCATATCCAATCTGTATCCGAAGGGATCCGTATCTAAATGGATCCAAATTCGAAAGTTAGAATATGGATATTGACATATCCGATCCATATCCGTTCCATTGACTGGCTTATTTATAGGGTTATTTGGATTTTTAAGAAGGCAGCACACCAAATGTTCCGCCGTAGCACCAGACCAAACAACTCTTTTTCATTTCGACATCCCGAACCGGATAAGGCAACAAAAAAACCACGCATGCAATGGCAGCGGCAGCGTCGGCTCTCAACGTCTCATCCTCCTCTCTCAAACCCCAACTCCCTCCCCGGTTCCGCCGGAACAGTATAACCATCCTCTGCTCCGCCTCTCCTCCTCCTGCACATCCTCCCAAACCAAACCTCTCCGTCTCTTCGAATCCTCTCACACAGACCCGCGAAGCACCCGACCGGACCTCCCCTCCCCCTCTGGTCCAAACCCTAGCAAGCGCGGGAGCCGCGGCCGCCCTCATCGCTGCCTCTCTCTGCCTCGTCGATCCCGCCCTCGCTTACAAGGTACACCGTGAAAGCTCGACCGTACATTCGATTGGGGAAAACCAGTCTCTGTTGAAATTTTTAAAATCTGTTCTTGCAAGGGCGGGGGACCGTACGGGTCGGAGGTCACCAGGGGACAGGATCTGACGGGGAAAGACTTCAGCGGGAAGAGTTTGATCAAACAAGATTTCAAAACGGTATCGATTCTTTAATTTTTTTTAAAAAAAAAGATTGTTTTTTTCATTGAAAATTGAGCGTGTTCTGTTTTAGAGTGCAGTCGATTCTGCGGCAGGCGAATTTTAAAGGCGCGAAGCTTTTGGGCGCCAGCTTCTTCGATGCGGACTTAACAGGTGAATTTGTTTTTCGAAATCAATGAAGCCATATTCACAAAGTAATCTGAACAAAATTTGAAATGTGCATTTAGTACATTCAGGATTCGGGTATCTGTTTAGTTTGGATGGTTTGCCACGTTGTTCGTAAGTGTGAAAAAAAAACGAATTTGTTTCACTGAAACCATAGTCACAAAATTTGCCAAACGAACTTTTTCTTCCTCAAAATGTGATTTTGGTACATTCAGGATCTGGGTATATGTTAGTTTGGATGGTTTACCACATTGTTCATAAGTGTGGAAAAAACGAATTTGTTTCGATATCGCCGAAACCATAGTCACAAGTTCGCCAAACAAACTTTTGTTCCTTGAATGCGCGTTTGGCACATTCAGGATTCAGATATCTGTTTATTTGGATGGTTCACCACATTATTCGTAAGTGAAAAAAATATCATTAATTGTTATTGCATCATCTCTCCTTTACACCTACTGTCAAAGTTTATTTATTTATTTATTTTGAGTATTTTTTGTATTAATGATAGGAATATATCTAGAAAAGGGTTCAGTTATCTCCTTACTTGTATTCACAAATGTACGAACCCTTGCTGAATATTCCATAACTAGATGAAGATTTGATTGAATTGATCTGGCGAGTGATTGATGTATGTTTTTTATTTGCGGATTGAGTTTATTCCTTTGTTGACGCCTTTTCTAGGTGCTGATCTTTCCAACGCTGATTTAAGAGGTGTGGACTTTTCACTCGCCAATGTGACCAAGGTATCTTTTTTCATCTGATATTTGATAAGCTCATACACGAGTTATGTAATTGACTTCTTTTTACATGTATTGTATCATGCATGACATGTTGGCTTGAAAAGCTATTTCCCTGCAATATATAAATTCTAAATGTAAACAGAAGAAAGATTACAATCATTTGTTGCCACTTTGGTGTTGATAATATATTATTTCAGAATTCAATGGTGTTATAATTCCTTAAAAGGCTTGATGTACCTTTTGAAGTGTCACGTATATGTAATTTGGTGCATTTTGTGATATATTTGTTTCTTTTCTATGGTGGGGATATCTAGGCAAATTTGAGTAATTCCAATCTAGAGGGTGCACTGGCAACTGGCAATACATCATTCAAGGGTACAATCATTACCGGCGCAGGTATGTTTCATATAGATGTTGTCGCACATCATGCCAAATTTCATACATTCTTTTGGTGGTCTCAGTTGTATGGTTTAATTGATATATAGATTTTGGACTCAGTGTTTGTACCGCTGAATCGTGCATGCCATTCTAAGCAAGTTTCAGAAAAAAAATGTTTGATTTGGGAAATTCCTTAAGTGTTTAGTTTCCAGAATTCTTGAGCCTGGGAAAACACAAATCCATCCTGACACAGAGAGATGAGCTAGGCAAGCCACTGAATGATATGAATGTATATTGCTTTGTGAGATGTGAATTCTTAGATCACCAAGATGTAGTTGTGAATCTCACAGTTGCTGTAGCAGGTTGATTTTTCAATCCTTCCTTTGTGACATATTGAGTTACAAGTCATGTGAATCATTGGGCAGATTAGTTAGAAATCTAACACCACGTTCACATGAGAGTGTGTCATGCATAAACTTTAGGGGTAGAATTCATTATGTCTGCCACCGGTCTTCCTAGCCAATATAATGCTGTCTCTGAATGGTTGGATTTCCCAGAAGCCATTTTGAGAAGCACAACTACTTTAGGATAACATGAGTCTTGCAAGAATGTTTCCCAGCAGGATGATATGGTAAAGAAATAACACTTCTATATGTTTCTTAAAGAAAGTCGCGGGTACGTTATATTTACTCCATCTTGGCATTTTTTATTCTAAACAAATTTCTAGTTGTTGAGTAAACAAAGCAGGAACTCCTAGGAACGTTGTTTTGTCATACCACTATAAATTGATTAGGGCATCAGGATATTGAAATTACCCCTGTTGTCATACAACCATACATTAAAGTTTTCATTTAGGTAGTTTTTCCCTAAACACTTCTACACCACAGAAAGGCTACAAAACTGCCTCGGTAATGAGAAAATCACATGATACTCTTAACTATTTCTCAATGAATTGAGAACTGTAAAACATCCAGATTAACTGTTTCTTGTGCTATTGCCTGTGATTCTGCTTGATCTTGCAATCGCGTATCATAATCAGACTTCACAGATGTATCACTGAGAGACGATCAACGGACTTACCTTTGCAAAGTGGCTGATGGGTACGAATCTCCGCATCAGCTCTGTCTGCATTAGATTTTATTCTGCAACAAATTTAGACTGACATTGTGGTATGCCAGGGTTAACCCCGTGACCGGGAATGCGACAAGGGAAACATTGCTTTGTGAATGATGCCTCTTGCATCGTCACAATGCCACAACACTTTTGTTGATCAGAGTATAATAGATTATACTTATTATTTTTATTGTAATCCGAGGGCCAGGTTGATAACCTTTCACATTCTCTTTCTGTTGAAGCACCCAGGTAAATGAGGTTTGAAATCCTTCTTCTGGTGGCGATTCCCAAGTGTCCTATGTAAAATGTTCTTCATTCCTTATAAAATCTATCAAAATTGGAATTCTGAAATTTCCTCCATTTTAAAGCCAATAACTCCATTAATTGTTACAACTAGTGATGAGCACGTGCAGTACAGATAAATGATGCCTGAGCCTGATGAGTTATCCTCACAACTAGGTTATGATCATTAAATATTACCAAATCTGGTTGGACTTTTTTGTATGGCGTGCGTAAAATTTAATATAATTTTTTACTTGTCTTACACAAATCATAAACTAAAAAATATTATATTCTTCCAATGTTGTCTCCTACTCGTACTTCAGATTCCTTGCCATGCTTCTTGGTCTTGTAGAAGGGAGTTGTTACACCTAGATCCAATTCAGTCTTGTCGATAGAAAATTAACGGCTTATATGTTCACGTTAACAAGATATATGTTTTGAATTTTTTTTTATATTTTTAATAAATGCATCTATGTAATTTATTGAAGTATATATTTTATTTTTTTTATAAAAGTATGTACCTAATTAGATGAGATATGTTATTTAAAAAAAAATTGAAATACATGTATACTGAAATTGAGGCTGAAAATGAAGGTGGATGTAACATTATCTTTTACAGAAACACTATGTCATCAACAATTTGGTCACTATTGCCTTTTTTTTTTTTTTATCCCCTTCGACTGCCTCATAGTTTGAATTCTTTAGATTTAGGTTCATTTAAGTCACTGGAAAATCTCAATCAACTATAGATGGAAGAAACTTTACGAAATCAATCACCAAAGTCATTATGTAAAATTGTCTCCATTGAAAAATCAACTACAAAATGAATGCATTGTCACAGTTTGAAACTATGAGATTTGAAAATGTTGTCACAATTCAGTTTAAGATTAAAAATTGTTCAGCTCACTAGTTGAATAGGTGATTTTTTATTCGAATCAAATATAAATTGTTGGTATCAATCGGTCCTTTTAACTACAAAAAAAAAAAAAAAAAACAATTGTAATTTATCAAAAGAACGATGTTATATAAAGATTGAAAGAGTGAAAATATTTTTAATTTTTTTTTATTGTGTTATGATGATATAATCGTCCAATTTGATGAACACAATTCAACGATTGAACCAATCCTTCAAACATTGATTTCAACTTCGAAGCACTCCATCTTTTCAGTCGTTTAATATTAATATTCAGGATGAGAAATTCGAGTTGCAGCTGTACCAATGTGACCAAGTCAATTGACAACATATTATTTACATATCATCTGAGTCATCTACAGCTAATCAGATTGAAATGGCACCAATGGCTTTTCATGGATTAACCGTTAACTATCACAATCAACCCTTTTTTGGGGATTTGAATTATTCAAATTATGTACTAAGATAAGACACAATAAATGAACATTATTATTCATGTACCAAAAAATAATCAAATTAAATTTTCAGCCGACTTTTGCGGGTCCATGTTTCAGACTAGGCATCCTCTCATGCTCAAAAGCTTAAAAAATATTGGTCTGTGTAGAGGAATAACACTGGAATATGCTTGAACAAGGATGAATAAGTTCAATACAAGTGTTTGTTTATCTGAAATTATTACCACTGTTGTAATCATTGAAAATAAACTAATATTAATATTTTAGTCTACTCCCATGAACTAGGTTATTTCACTCAACATATAGACTCACATGTCAAATCAATTATAATCATAAATGAGATGAGTTAAATCATTTTATTATATTTTTCAAATCATTATTCATATCTTATTTATAACCAAACAACAAAAATATAATTAGATAAAAAAATAATTCATTTCACTAGTATAATTATGCATATCAGAATAGTTGATGTGGCTTGTGAAAATTGAGGCTTAATCTCACACAAAGTCCAAACTGTGGCGTAATTCCACACAAAACTCGTGGCATTTCAAAACAACCCCCCTGCAATGGCAGCTTCGCCAACACAATCTCTTTTTTCTTCTTCAAACGCTTCATCCATTATTATTTTAAAATCTCTCTCTCTCTCTCTCTCTCTCTCTGCTTCAAAACGTTTGATCCAGTCTTTCTTTTCATGCCCTCCAAGATTCGAAGTTTCTCGTGCACTCACTTTTCACACATCTTGTTTTTATATGATGATGAATCGATTCAAAACCACCACTTGATCAAAGCATAACCCATGAAACCAAAACTTGGGTTCCACCAAAAATGATCCCCTCCTTCAACAAAATCAAACCCAGTTCATGCAAATCACTCGCCGTGATCGGACTCGTCTTCTACTCCATCTACATCACCTTCTTCTCCAACCACCCATGCTGCCGGTTCTCCGAGTTCCTGCTCGACCGTACCCAAGTCTGGGTCCACACACCCAGACCCGCCGGACCGGACCCACCAACCCCGACGACCAACGTGACCCACCTCGTCTTCGGCATAGCCGGCTCGAGCAAAACCTGGGCCAAGAGGAGGCCCTACGTCGACCTGTGGTGGCGACCCAACGCGACGCGCGGCCACGTCTGGCTCGAGCGGACCCCTGACGAGTGGCCGGCGAGTTCGCCGCCTTATAAGGTCAACTCCGACCTGAGGAGGTTCAAGAAGTATGATCGGCACGGTCACCCCGCGACGCTGCGACAGGTGAATTATACTCCGAACTTTTTCCAATGTTGTGAAAGTTTAGTTTTCTAAGATCGGATTACATACTTCTGTTCGTCCGGGTGTTTTTTTTTTAAAGAACTTTGATCATTTCTGTTACATAGCTAAAATAGTAAATGTCCTGGCTGTATAGTTTATCCAGTCTGAAAATTAATACACATGCTTATCCATCTGTTTTGTTAACGAACCATGTGAATTTTCAGAATCCTGTTTTCGATAATCCCTTTTTAGGGGTTGACAACAAAGTTGAGGGCTGGATCACATCTCAACGCATGATTTTTTAATCAATCACAACTTGTCAAGTAGGGAGTACAAAAATATTTAAGAAACCTCTATTTTAGTGTTAATCTCTCTCCCCCTCTTTTTAGATGGGGACATTTTTCAAATTAACCTAACATTAAATAATTAATGTTAAAAATAACATTTCTAAGAAATTATTTGCATAAGTGACCCTCTACCATTTTGTTTTACCATTAAACCATGCGACATTAGCACCACCTCACGATTCTATTTTTACTTTATTTAATGACCATAATCATTTATTGAGAAAAATATTATGAGTTTTAATGCATTTGGATATCATGCCATTAACTACTCATTGAATTCTTTTTATCTCTTCAATTAATTTAAAATATTTTACATTTAATTCTTTTCATCACTAGGGATCACGTTTTTTTTTTTTTGTTTACTTAAATTTTTTTGTCAAAAAAATCAATAAGATTTTTTGGAACAAAAATATAGATACAACGATATAGTGGTCAATTTGGGTTTCAAAATTATTAAAGATTTTTTTTTTTGGTAAAATTTTAGAGAATGGCTGATTTGCTATTTTAAAATTTTAGAAAATTTCTTTGGGGTTTATCCCTTAATAATTATATTTATTTAGTAAAATTTCTTTATGCAAATTAATGCATAAATATTATTTTAAAATAAATTGAAAAACTCTAGAATTGAGTTGGTCCTCTAAATTAGAGGAATATTTTAAAAATTCACTATCTGAATACTCCTATTTGTATTCTATTTCAAAAAAAAAAACCATAGTTGATATCAAACATTCGAAAACAAAAATATTTCACATAATATATGTATTTAAACATACACATTAATTAATTTCAAGCTTAAACAGGATCAAACATACACAATCCAAACAGTCTACTTACATAGTTCATTACACCCCTAGATCATACACGACATTATTCATTACATCAGAAAATCATTGTTGATTACGTGGACATGTGGAAGATGAAAAATTGCCATTAAAAGGAGGATTGAGAAGGGGTTTAATGATTGAGAATATAAAACAACAAAAAAAAAAGGTTTTTTTTATACGTGTACCATTGAAAAACATGGTTTTTATTATGTAAAAAAGAAATACCATGTTTTTCAATGGTATTTATTTTTTGGGGGTGCTATTATTGCTGTTATAAATGTTTTAAGAAGACCATTTTAAAAAAAATCCAAAAGAATGAGGTAGCGCTGATGTTGGCATGGTCAAATAGACAAAAAAAAAAAGGTAGAGGGTCACTTATGCAAATAACTCTTGGGAAATGTTAATTTCAACATTAATTATTTAATTAAGCTTAATTTGAAAAAATTTCCTTTTAGATATTGTAACTTCGATTTATTAATATAATCAAGGTAGCAATTGTTACCCGTTTCCTCAAAAAAAAAAAAAAAAAATTTAAAGAAACCAATTCATAATAAATACATAACTATCACTCAAAATGAGGATAATTCCATTAATATTACTTTTTATTACGTGATTTTTACACATTGAATAAAAAATTAGATCAGTTTTCATATTTAATGTAAAAAATTTTACATATATTTTTCAAACTAAAAATAATATATCTAATAAAAAGCTTAATTAATTAACTCTAGCATGCGTTTTGAAAATGGAGCAACTACCGAGTCATCTTCACATACCTAATCATCCCAAAAAGAAACAATAACCATAGCGCAAAGTCGTATCTCTTTGGTTAATAATAAAATCCAAAACGTGTGAAATTCTTTAGGATCAGGAGATTGGATCTAAGCACAAAAGAAATGTCGTTCATAATTGAGTGAAATCTTTTCAAATATTTACTATGACGACCAGGTGTACATGATCAAGGAGGCGTTCGATGCGGTAGGGGAGGCGGGGGGAGCGGCGGCGGAGGAGCCGAGGTGGCTGGTGATGGTGGACGACGACACGGTGGTGTTCGTGGAGAACCTGGTGGAGGTGCTGAACAAATACGACCACCGGGGGTACTTCTACCTGGGAGGGGTGTCGGAGTGCGTGTCGCAGACGGCGACGCACTCGTTCGAGCTCGCGTTCGGCGGGGCCGGGTTCGCGATGAGCTGGCCCCTCGCGAGGGGGTTCTCGAGGATCGCCGACGAGTGCCTGAAGAGGTACCCGGACTTGTACGGCGGGGATCACGTCACCATGTCTTGCGTTTCCGAGTTGGGAGTCGCCGTCACTCATCACCCCGGCTTCCATCAGGTATGTATATATACAGGCACTGATACACTATCTTTTTCGTATCTTGGTCGGCAGTTTAGATATAGTCTCAAGAGCATCTCCAATATACATGTTGGTTAAATAAGATGTTAAAGTGTCGTATCAGTATTTTATACATCAACTATACGTTCATTTACTATATCCCTACCTAAATAAACTAGTCAAATCAATAGTGAGTCCCACCTCTCAACCCACTGAACTTCTCAAATGTATTTTTTATTAATTTTTTAAAAGAAGTTTTAAAATAATTTTAAGTTTTTTGGAATTTTGTTTTTAAGAATCTAACAAAATCATTCTTCCTATGTATATAAAGAGAAAAAAAAACATTGGAAGAACATACATGGTCAGTTATACATCTGAACCTTGACATTGATGCATGCATGACCTTCGACAAACAGTTCGACCTACGTGGGGACATCTCCGGCTACCTCTCCGCCCACCCAAAAGCACCCCTCCTCACCTTCCACCACGTCGACGTCCTCGAACCAATCTTCCCCTCCATGGACGGCCTCTCCTCCCTCCGCCACCTCATGTCCGCCGCCGCCGCCGACTCCTCCCGCCTCCTCCAACAGTTCTTCTGCTACCACAACAACAACACCTGGTCCTTCTCCCTCTCCTTCGGCTACTCCGTCCACCTCTACGAGAAGCTCATCCCCCCGAGCGTCCTCCGCCTCCCCATCCAGACTTTCAAGCCTTGGAGGAGCTGGACGAAGCCCTTCTTCATGTTCAACGTGCGCGAACACTCTGTTGTTGATGATCCTTGTGAGGCCCCCCATGTGTTCTTCTTCGAGTCGGTGGTCCGAGAAGGAGGAGGAGGAGGAGTTGTTTCGACGTATGTTAGGAGAGGGCCACGTGGACTGGCGGCTTGTGGGAACCACTCGGCGGAGGGGGTTTCGAGGGTTCGGGTGTTCACGCCGGAGAACAGACTTGAACATGTAAGGTTTTCAAATCTCATTTTTTTATTATTTGATTATGTCTCACGCGGCTCGGATGAGATCCTCTCTCTTTTTTTTTTTTTGAATCTTGTTTAACTTTTAATTTAAAGATGCTACATAAATATGATTAAAATCAGATGGTAGAAGAATAATGAGAATAATAATTGTTTCAACTTTAAATTCATCAAATGAAATATAAACCACACACTTTCCGTGATGAAATCCAAGCACAAAAAAGACAATCATATGATCCAAACTTGATACTCTTGGGACTAAGATTTAATAATGAACTTGGTTTTTTTTTTGTTGTATTTTATTTGATTTTATTGTGAGGCTACCACAAAATTAGACTTCATTTATAATTTTAACCATGATGATTTTACAGCCCCACAATAGAAATCAAATAAATTACAAAAAATATAAGGATACAAGGCTGTGTGTGGAAATGCTTTGGAAAAATATAATTTTGAATGAAATAACTTGAATAAACTTGATTATGTAGATGCTAACTTTATGTGCTTTTTAAAATACATATCTTTTGTATTAAAAACTATATATAAATAACTTTTTAATTAAGTTTTTTTTTTAAAAGAGACGTTTAAAAATATGTTTGTGTTTTTGCTTTTTATAAAATAAAAATGCGTGAAAGCACGTTTTCATATGTTACCTTAGCGGAACTTTTCCATTTAGGGATGGACAAGCCCCCACTAATAGAGCACCTTGAATCTTAAAAAAAAGGATAATCTTTAAATTTGAAACTCAATTTTTTTTAAAAAAAGAAAAAATGGCATGATCCTCCCATTTGTTTTATATTTTTCTTTACAGATTTTTTTAATTGAATATGAATTCCTAATTTACATCTTTTAATTTTTTTTGGGATCTTATTCATTTATTTCCTCTGTGACTTATTAATTTTGTTTCTGTTTTATAGGATTTTATTCTTTTTATAACATAATGTTTTAGTGAATAAACTGAAAGCACCTTCCAACGTATAAAGAATTTGTTGATTTGTTTAATGTTTTATAAAGGTAAAACTTGACAAGTGTTCTGTTTTCTGTCACATTTTTTTTTTCCCTTATGTTTATCTGTTTTTCTAATTTGTATATATTTTTCAAAAGTGATGCGTTTTTTCCCCTCTTAAAATTGTCTAAACTATTTTCTTTTTGATACTCATCAAATTTTATTTTTTTATGAATTATTGTGGGCCCATTTCATGAGTTTGTCTATAGCATGTCTAGCCCAATTATTCTTACAACCCTCTCTGGATTATTTCTTTATTTTTAGTCACATGCACGTTTCTTTTTTTCAGTCACATTTCAATTGTGGTGGCTGCATGGTTGAACTTATTGGTTTATTTTTTGTAGGTTGGGAGGAGGAGAGAGTGTTGTAAGGTTTCCATTGGCTCTGACATGGTTGCTGAGATCAGGGTGAAGTCTTGCGGGATGTATGAGTCTTTAATCTGAAAAAAATATTGTTTCATTAAACTGTGGAAATCTCTGCAGTGGTTGTAGGACTAATGTGACACTTCTCATCTTTTGCTTTATAGTGGAAATCATTCATTCATTAATTAGTTCTTTCTGCATGCATGAATGCATGATTCAAAATCTTGTGCTTGTTACACTAAAAACATTTTTTTCGGTCTATATTAGTAAGGGTACAAAATTCGATAATAGTTTATTTCAATTTTAGGAGATATAAAAAAGTTTAATATATTTTATCTTTATTCATGTTTGTTGAACTTGAACTGGATAAAAGAAGAGGTTTATTTTGGACTTTATCCAGAAAACAATAAATTTTTTATTTTTAAAATTGAGACAATTTTATGTACATTATTATTATTATTTGCTTACCGAACATGAAAGATTATTCATTTAACTACTTAAGCAAATAATGAGTATATAAAATAACTCCACATCCAATACTAGTACTTATTCTTATTTATCTTATCTTTTCCTTATACTTAAATGATTATACAAGTTAATGATTTTTAAAATGAATTAAATGACTTAAATGATATTTTTGTTCTTTGTAAGGATTTAAATGACTGTGCATGTGATTGATTTTCAGAAAAAAAAAAAGTTGTTGTTCTGAAGGGTTTTACACGTTTAGTGTCGAATTTCATATTATTCATTTGACAAGCTTCTTGTCGACACTTTGTTCAGACAAATTGACAGACCTTCTGTAATCTTAGTGAAGCAGACTTCAACTATAACCATGTCGACACTTGCTTGCACAGGTTGTCGGACCTTCTATCGTCCCAGTAAAAAAGACTTTGATTGGGTCCCTATCGATCTGGGTAATGGAATTAGTAGACTAAAAAAATAAAAAAACTGATTTTTTTTATAAATATTAGGTTATGAGTAAATTGAGTTGGGAGGTGAGAATAACTTTGCCCTTAAATTATTCCTCACTCTAGTCTGACAATAGGTTTGAAATAGTTCTGAGAGTACCAACAAGTGATCACACCCAAAAAAAAAAAAAACAAGTGTAGAGTTATATTAGTGTATGCTTATAAGCCCTACACAAGCGACGTGTATCCTTAAAAGCTCACAATTTGTTATTAATTAATGTATATGCTATTCGGAGCCTTGTTACACTCAGTCTAGTTTATATAATTCAATGGCCATCTCTCTCTCTCTATATGTATAAAATAAATTCCTAATGAAAAAATAAACATTTACATCTAAGTCTTTTTTTTTTTATTGGTAATCAATGAGTTTGTATTTCTATAAAGAAGATATGAAAAACACTATACCTAGAGAAGGAAAATCAATTCAGACTGGAGTGCATCTCCTTTGAGACTATTAATTCAACTTTCAACTAGCCAATTAAAATGAGACATATAACTTTATATTTCATCCCAAGTGTTATTGTGGTTTCCCATTTCGTAGTATGTGGGAAAAAAGTAAGAAAAAAATTCTACAAATGTTAACAATGGGAAAATAAGTTTTTTTTCATTTTTTCTCAAATTTGAATCTTGGTTTTTTTTTTTTTTTTTTTGTGGGTAAACCTTGGATGTTTGAAAAAATGAAATTTTAGAATGTTTTGATATTTAAATTTAAAGATTTTTAGTTTTAAGTCCATATAAACATGTCTATTTAGGGATCAATCCATCTCTTTTTCATATTTCTTTTTAAATCCTCATATTCAAACGCCTATTTGGTTTTTAATCCTTCGTCAAACGTCCTTCCGTACACCGTTAATTTGTGAAATGTGATTTTATTTTTAAATACCTGTAAACTATGTTATTTAGTGATCAGTCCCTCCCTTCTTCATATTTCATTTTAAGTCCCTAATTTCAATCGTTTTTTTCTTATTAGTCCATGAACAAAAATGAAAACATATGTAGTTTGAGTTTTAAACTGTAAAAACGATCGAGTATAACATTTTCCTAAGGAAAATTATATGTCCAGTCTCTCGTGCAACCCTAATTACAATGCATACCATTTATTTTTATATATAAAAAATCATGCACTCTTCCACTGAAGTTTATGTTGTTATATGAGTTGAAATATATATTGAGATACACTAGTGTACTTTTTTTTAATTTAAAAAATTATAAAAAATATGCTCCATACAGAACCATATACACTATGATAACGCAATTTTTGGTATATCGATGCGATTCTAAAGTATATTTTGATTATAAATTTCAACACTTACCCCCAACTTTAATGTTGAGATGTAATGATGTTATACAACTTCAACATAAGCTTATATTTTGGCATTTATTGGCACCCAACAATTCCTCAATAAAGTCTAACTACGAACTTGAAATAGCTCTCAGAGCTACCAACAAGGGTAGAATTTTCACACAAAAAAAGATAAGGTATAGAGTTTAGGGTATGCTTATAGACCCTATACAAACTACACACATTCCAAAAGTCTAGTGTCGTGTGAATCAAACTTTAAAAAAGTCGGTTAGCACCGCCCTCTCCATGAATGATGGCTTAAATCAAATCTTAGGAGCATCAATCTTTAAAGAAAAAAAGTAAAATCCAATGTCTTTACAATTTGTCATGTATGCTTGCGCCATCAATCTTTGTTACACGAAGTCTCTAGTTCATATGCCTCGATGTAACTATCATAACATATCATAACATAAAAACTTCCAATTTAACAAAATAAAAAAAAACAACTCGCGAATAGAACTCCAACGCGGGATGTGCAGTACTTATTTAAAATCAATCCTATCAATTGAACTTATTAAAAATCAATCCTATCAATTGTTAAAGGTGAAGTACTTATTTAAAATTTAACTTTCGGAATCAGTTTACTTTTTCAATGGTGTGAAATTACATTTTTTTGTGTGTGTGTGTGTGTGTTTGTGTTTAGGTATTGGGACGAAGAAATATGGGGATTGGGCCGACCCAAAGAAAGCATAAGCCCGCAAAGAGCCCAAGCCTGGACCAAAGGACCAACATGAGGGCTGGCCCACAGGAGCTACATGGGTCATGGGATGCACGGGTCGGGCTTCACCTAGGAACGTTGAGTAATGCAACAAGTCTCAGCAAGTTCTTTTTTGTAAACTTTGGGCAATTCATTTAAAATGATTTTCAAAATGGAGAATGTCCAAACAGGAGCGAGAGAAAAAGAAACAGAAAAAAAGAAAGAAGGAAAAGCATGAAAAATAGTGTCAACAAGTTAATGTCACTCATATGTAACGTTTGATCCGTTGAGGGATGATAGCAAAACAAAAAGTCTAAAAATTACTTTTTTTTTCTGTGTATTCTATATTTTGTATTGAAATAGAAATACTACAACTCTTTTTTTTGAAAAACATCCAAGAATACATAGATACCTATGGATTGAGTGATAGTAAATTGAGTTCCATCACCATATATAGGTTTGGTTCCATATCATCTAATGAGGTTTTTATACACAGACACATTTTAAAGCGGTAAGTCCATTAAAAAACAAAATAGATAATATTTTGTTATATAATGCTATTCGCAGCACCATGGTATGATTTTGTGTAACTTTATCCATTACGCAGCCCATTACACATTACATATTTTAAAAAATTAAATTTTTTTTCATCATGAGACTAAATAATATAAAAAAGATTTTTTTTTTTTTTTTTCAGATACGAAACAAAATATAAAAGAAACGTTTACTTTCGTTTTGCCTTGTTAGAAAGGGCAGAAAAGATAATCAATCACTTCTCCCCTCAAGCGAAGAGAGGCCGGCTGAGAGAGAGCTTTGGATTCATAATCAACAATCAAACTTCAACCAATTTCAACACGTTACCCCCAACTTTAATTCTGTGATGTAATGATGTTATACAACTTCAACATAAACTTATATTTTTGAATTTATTGGCACCCAAGAATTCCTCAATAAAGTCTACCTACGAACTTGAAATAGCTCTCAGAGCAACCAAAGGGTAGAATTTTCACACAAAAAAAAACAAGGTATAAAGTTTAGGGTATGCTTATAAATCCTATATATACAAAGTACACGCATTCCAAAAGTTCAGTGTTGTGTGAATCGAACTTTAAAAAAGTCAACTAGCATTATACTCTTCGTAAAGGATGACTTAGATTAAATCTTAGAACCATCAATCTTAAAAAAAAAAAAAGTAAAATTCAATTAATGTCTTCACAATTCGTCAAGCATGTTTGCGCCTTTCATCTTTGTTACACGCAATCTCTAATCTATATACCTCGATAAAACTATCCTAATATTTCTTGTTAAATTTTTATTTTTATTTGTTACATTTTTTTTATAAATGAATCCATTCAATTCATCATGAAAACAAATGGATCATTTTTCATAAAAAAAAATATATACATTATTAGATGACATTAAATTTTTATTAAATTTTTTTTAAAAAATCAAACATGTGCAAACTGTGCGTGATACCGAACCACATGAACTACATATACTATAAAATACTATAGTGGCCTAGTGGGCTACAATCAAGAGTACCTTGTTAAGCTCAAATTATTGCACTGCTTATCTTAATTGCACAGATTCAATCTCCACCTACCATATCTATGTTGGCGGAGATGCGCTCTCTCCTCGACGGCACTTCCGGATCGTGATTCGCATGTGGTGGCCCTCTTCAACCATCCTTGCTTCACAGCAGTATCTTCTTTGTGCCTGATCAATACATTGATTGATTATTCAAAAGTGTCACAATTAATGAGTGAGTGAGTTTAAGTATGAGAAAAATGTGATAGAAAATAAAATATTTTATTTTTGATCAACTTTCATGAAGAATACCTTGCTCCACTCGCCCGGCGCCATCTTATGAGAGAAGACCTGGACAGCCTCAACCATCGAAGCCTCCCCGAACCCACCGTCCCCCCTCTCGCACTTCGGCCCGGTCTGGACTCTTGAATACCTCGTCAAGACAGACCCGCCGCCCGTCTCTCCAACCTCATCAAACATGTAAACCAGCGGCCGCTCACAAGGGCCCTTCCCGGGCGGTCGTGTGTTGAACGTGAAGGGACCGTTTCTGTGGGTGCCGAACGTCTTGAACGTCTGGATGGGCATGAAGAGGTCCCTGGCGTGGACGATCCATGGATAGAGCTGGACCGTGTAACCCCATGAGACGGAGACCGACCAGTTCTTGGTGGTCTCGTAGCAGACGCTCTGTTGGAGGGTCCGGCCCGGGTCGACGCGGGAGGCGGAGATGAGGGTCTTGAGGGAGTCGATCTGGGTGGGCTTGCGTGGGTCGATGAGGTTCATGGTGTCGAAGTGGTGGAGGGAGACCAGCGGCGCCACCGGGTGCGCCGCGAGGAGACCGTATGGGTCACCTCGTATGTCCATCTGTTCAAAATATTTATGAATGCAAGGATTAAAATACAAAATACATTATGGAGCTAGATTACAGCACAAAGGCGTGAGCGGATATTTATGTCCTCAATGTGATGCTATTATAAAATGATATCACATTTCTTTTGTTAGGTTTTAGAGGTTTTATTTTCTCTGTGGTCATTGTAAAGATCGTAGATTCATCTCTGATGTGCTCCGCGGTGGACGTAGAAAAATTTTATCAAACCACGAAAATCCGATCTTAATGTTATTACGATTTCGGATCTTGGATGCAATCAATCAAAAGAAATAAACAAACAAATCGAAGCAAAGACACAAAAATTTTACGTGGTTCGGCAAATCTTGCCTACGTCCACGGAGCACACCAGAGATCAATCCACTATCAATGAGAAGCTCGACCCCCGTCCGACTCTGCGTAGCGCCAACAATCTTCTGCGCACATCATCAGGCTCCACAATATATAACAAATGTTTGTTTGATTCTATTGCTTCATAAAATCCTCAATTCGTAATAAAGACATGAACATGCCTTTTATCAATTTTTAGTTTGAGTTTTAAAACTTTTTCGATTAATGCAAAACAATTTTGATAGTTAAATTGGTCAAATTTTTTATTAAATCATTTTCCTATTTAAAAACAGTAGAATCATAATTTGAGAAAATTAGTAAAAAATTATAAAAAAAAAACATGCTTTTAATTAATCATATATAATATGTATTTCAATTTTTTTTTTAAAGTATGTACTTTATTAAACAAATGTATAAATTTTTAAAAAGAATGCTTTAAAAATGATGGTTTTCATCGATCCAATAAAAGTGTCATGTCACTTTTGTAAATGATATTTTTGAAATAAATGTTATAAAATATAACACAAGTATTTTAAAAATGTCATTTAGAAATCTTAAAAGAAAATTAAATTGATCTAATAACAAAAAATTTACTGATTAAGTAATCCAAATTAATATGAATCATTTACAAAAATTAAAAAAATAATAATTCAAAAAAGATGGCATGTACAATTGTGATTTATTCGTTAACCAACACCTTGTTCAAATCAAGGTAGCTTCTTCTAATCAACTGGGGTGGTTTTAATATTTGATTCAAAATTAATTATATAACCAAACACATTTTAAGCCAATTATAAAAGTACATGTATCATATTAATTTTGGGGATGAAATTTAAGAATAATATTTTATACCCATCGTAATGGATAAAAAATAAATAAATAAATATTGGAATTCAAAGTAATCAATGTCCTACCTGGTGAAACCCTAGCTCTCTAGAGAGTGTCACCCCAATCTCCCCAACGCAGGCCTGCACCCGCATATCCCCGCAGTACATCCCTGCGTACCGGTACAGGCACCCGTCCATAGCCCCTGCTAGCTCCGCCGCCAGCGGCCGACTCACCGCGAACCCTCCACCGCCGAATCCCATCTCGTACGTATTCCCGACGTTCTGCTCCACGCTCTCCGAAATCCCGCCGATGTACTTCATCTCCTCCCAGTCGTGCCGTGCCAACACTGACACGAGGTTCTCCGGGAAGAACACCGTGTCGTCGTCCCCCATCACGAACCACCTTATTAGTTCAATAAAAATAATTTATTAATTTCTGATATAATTTTTTTTTAATTATATGAATATCTAAGGCTTCTGATCATGTATAACAATCATATTATTTTATTAATAAAATATGTAAATTTTGTAATCTCTTTTGGATGCACTTCTAACTCCTTTTTTGCATTTTCTATATCTTTGTTTTAAAAATAAAAACTCATTTTTTTTTTTAATTTAAAACACAGATAACATATGATTATCTTTTATGAAAATCTGTAAACATTTTTTAATTGACGATATACATGATTTAATAAAAGGTGTATGTTGTTAAATTTGGAATTGAATGTATCCATTTTAATAAACGTAAAAAAAAAAAATTAACGATGCAAGAACGAGTGAGATCCAACGCTCAAATCATATCATCATTTGAAGATAACATGTTAAAAGTTATTGTAATTAAAATATTTTATCATTAAATATTTTCTTTAAATGGTAGTAACACCTAATGACATTTAATATACTATTTTGAAATATAAGATATGACAGTCACGTATCAATATTGGACCTAACTCGATCCTTAAGATGTATATACTTCATCAAACGATATAATGCATATGTTTTACTGAATTTTTAATTATACACGTAGAATTATATTGTAGAACTTATAAAAAACCAAGAAAAACAACACCCAATATTTTAGATTCAACACACCTCACATCGTCCGGCCCTGTCCGGTAGGCCTCCGACACTATCCTCGCTATCCGGACGACGTCGCGGCTCCCGTATGGGTTGGTGTAGGGAAACCGCGACGCGTCGGCCGAGACCCGGTACGGGGGGTGGTGGTGGGTTGAGTTGTCGGGTGGCGATGGCGGTGGGTCTTTGTCGAGCCAGACGAAGCCGCGGGTGCGGTTGGGTTGCCACCACAGCTCGACGAAGCGGCGGCGGTTGGTCCAGGTGGCGGCGGAGGCGCCGATGTTGAAGAGGATGTGAGAGAGGTTGGTGGGGGAGGAGGAGTCGCAGTGGTTGAAGATGGCGGTGATGTGTTGGGGATGGAAGGGAGTGTTGGAGAAGAAGAAGAGGAAGAGCAGGGAAACTGAGACAAGGAGAATGAGTTGCATGGAGGGTTTGATTGAGAATCGCTTCTTATGAGTCATTTGTATGCTCAGTTTGAAGGGTTTGCATGCAACATCTTCTGAATGGATGTTTTGTTTTGATGTTGAATTCATGAAAGTGAATCAAAGTTTTAGTAATTATGGGCCACCAACGATAATGGAATTACATGAAAATGTCAACGTGCCAATCATAATAGGGAAAAAAAATATAAGGTCAACCATTTAATTTCTATAGCACTTTTGCTCTGTAAATAAATTTTGAATTTTTCTGAACAAAATTTTACACAAAAATAGTAATCAAATTACTTGATGACAGTATATAGTTTTACATGAGACTAGTAGAACTGCAAGAATAATTGGATGTATGAGCATCCATCGATCGTGACTTTATGAATTATCTAAGGATGTGATGAGATGCTATGTGTGGGACACACAAAAATTGTCAACCCATAAAAAATTTCTTCGTGGTTATTTTCATAAATAACTGTTAAACTGGATGCATTTTCTTAAAAGTGTTTTTATGTGACACGTTTTTAGTATTCCACATTATATTGCACATATTTCTCGATGTTTGTCGGCTGCCGTACTATATCACCCATTATAAACTCTTACTAAGGGTGTGTTTGATTGTGCGATTACACAATTTTTATATTTACAAGAAATTATTTATGCAATTATGTAATTAAACAGTTTTATCGTAACAGTTTCCTGTAGATAGATTTCAAGCAAATAACGTCTAAAAGCTGTGATTTTCAAAAGCTGAAGGAGGGGGTCGAGTTTCCTGCAAATCCGGTTTTGCAATCACATAACCAAATGCATCCTAAATCATGGGACCATGCTGTGCTGCTTCCCTTTCTAAGAGGGCATGCCGGTCTTTCCACATTTCAATTATTTTTAGTTTCTTGTAATTGAATGGTGACCCGGAATTGTTCCACACGTACTGGAAAAAAGGAACCCAATGCTTCTCTTTTCTAATTATTAAATCTTAAGGTCCCCACGCTTGGGCCATGTGAAAAGGGATACCCTCTTTCAAGGGGAATGTTGAGGTTCTATCCTTGTTGATAACAAGGTGAATAAAAGTATCTTTGATAATAAGCCGAGCTGGTCATTGTGGGCTTGACCCACAAGTTTATTTCGGTTTATGGACCCAAACTGTTTTAAACCTGTAAATGTATGTATGTATAAATGTATGATGAGACTGTGTCACCAATTTAAGCTTTCGTATATAAAAAATATATAAGTGATTTCGGTTTTTTTTTTTTTGGTAAGAGAGGCCCATATTGAGCTTATATTTCTATATTATCAAAATATATCTATATCATATTAAAGAGAGGTCGACTGAACGTCCATAACCTCCCACAAACATTGTTTAAAAGTCTTAACATGAGCTTTTATACATTGACGTATTTCAGTATCATGTAAGCTATTTGTTACTCTATTAAGTTGTCTCTGTGCTGCCATTCGGGCTAATGCTTCCGGAGCTCTCACTGTCAGCCTAGAGACTTTGCAAGAATGAATAGGGTCCTCCTCACTTATATTTTGCTTGAGACGAGTCATGCATTGTTGTAGTTGCACTGGTCCTAATGCACCAGTTGAAATCACTCTGAGCACAGTTTCAGCATCACTGCAAACCAATAGATTCTTGAGTCCCAGCTGTCGTGCCTTGCATATGCCTAGAACAATCGCTTCCGCTTCCATCCGGATTGGTGATACCCAAGTCCATGCTGCACATTCAGCCGCCAGTATTCTCCATGACCTCTCTTGGAGGATAACAAAGGCTGCCCCTGCTCCCCTTGAAGATTGTATAACACTCCCATCAGTAACTATGAATATTTTAGTCTCCTCCCCTACATCATTCATCTGAACCACTTGATATGTCCCACCTTGATTGGCCAGCACCCTTGGTGTATATGTCAATTTCAAAATAGATTGTTTCTTTGAATCTTAACTCCTATCCAAATATATAAGGCACTCATTTGTAAGAGCTAATGCTCAATTTGCAATTGCTTCAGGTTTCAATTCATATATAATTACAAAAAACAGTCTTATTTCTAGCTGCCTTTCCATATTGTCCAAGCAACACAGATAAAAAGGACTTGTTTAATCAAACTATTTCATGCTCTTTCCCATATTATGGGATTAAACATTTGAAACCAATTAGGGGCCTTCCATACCTGAATTGGGGGTCGAAGATTATTCAATTAAGAATGTTTCGCCACACCTCCGCTGCTATTGTGCATTCAATAAATAAGTGTTTCGATGTCTCTGCTTCTGCTTGACAGAGACGACATTTCACATCCATATGTATGCGGCCGCCAATCGAGTCCAATTGTGCTCTCGTTTCAACTTTCAAGTCGATTCCACAGCCACCATCAAACAAACATTTTCGACTTAGGGAGGATGGGGAGTGTCCATACTTTCTTCCAAACCAAGGTCTCAGCTGTTTGCTCATGAGTTGAGTGTTTAGCATTTGTTGGTAGACCTCCTTAGTTAGTTAGTTAGTTTTTTTGTTTAGGAGAAGAGGAGCCTTCCCAGCTCCATCTCGCTAGCTACTCCATCCGCCGTACAAACCGGGGGCGGATCACAAGCAATTCTTTCAGCCCAAAATATAGGGAATAATATGTTAAGAATGTCACACCTCCATCAGCCATTATTCTGCACCAGAGATGATAAACGATAATCAATTGTGTTTCGATCTGTCATATTAATGAAAGTTGGAATACGTGAGAATGGTACCGGACTGAACCATGGGTCTCGTAGAACATCTAGCTATGTCACTTAATGTTCCTGGAATTTTCCGCACTGCAGTACGAATCAGTCTCAACCCGCAGCATAAATTTCGCCAAACTGGGGCTGTGCCTCTCCCACGGATTTCCTGACCAGTTATTTCGTACTGACATCACTTTGCTCAACAGGGAATAATTCCTTTTAGTACCTCTGTCCTTCTGATTCCTAGTCCACCATTCTCTTTAGGAGAAGTAGCTAATCTCCCAAGGCAGAGCATGAATCTTATGTCTCTCTGTTCTGATCCTCTCCACAGGAAACTTCCTCTATTTTTTTGTTAATTTATATAACACCACAAACTTACGCATGACTCAAAAAATTAAGTCTTTGAATTATTTATGAGTTTTTTTTATGTGAGATAACTGCCATGCACACATTGGTGACTCCTGATACGTAAAATGAGTGCTTAATTAATGAGACTGGTTGATCAAACTATTACAAGTATTTATTTCTATTTATTTGGTGGGTGATTTTATATGTGTTTATGATCTAAATAATTTTTTTTTTTATTAAAATTAAAGGTGCGTGGTACCTTAAAAAAAAAACTCAAAAGTAAAAGTTAAACAGTCCAATTTTTAAATCACATATAAAAAAAATTTTTAAAAAAGAAAAAAATCCATATAACCCCCTGCCCGGTTAAACAGACGGACGGAAAACAAACAGATGGGGTTTTATGGATATAGAGGTAGGGGTGGTAAACGAGCTGAACAATCTGAGCTTTGACCTGCTCAAGCTCGACTCATTTAGCAGCAGGCTCTGCTCGGGTTCAGCTCTACTCAGGACCGAGCTTCATTTCGTGTTCAAGCTCGGCTCGTTGGGTTCGTGAAAAGCTCGGTTGAAGCTCGGCTCGGCTCGTTTGTTAAACAAGCCAAGCCGAAGCTCAAATTAAGGCTCGGCTCGGCTCTGATCGGGCTCATTTAGCTAAAAAAGAACTTTGTTTAGCATTTGAGAAGCCACACTTCACAAATCATAACACTTTATACATGTGAAAATAACATAAGCTCGGGCTGCTTGTTTCCCTTTTTTCTATTAAGTAAACGAGCTCGTTTAGACTCGAGCTCGGCTCGTTTATAAACCGAGCTTTAAAAATTGATCAAGCTCGACTCGTTTGTTTAATCGAACGAGCCTGAACGAGTTTTAACCGAGTCAAGCCAGAGCTGCTCGGCTTGTTTACCAGTCCTATATAAAGGTGATTACAGGGGTTGTATGGATTTATGAAAATTACAGGGGTTTATATGGATTTAAGTCAGATTAGAGAGGGTTAAATGGATTTTCCCCTAAAATTAAATGCTGGGCCCAATAAGGAAGATGACGTCAGAAAAGCCATGGCTCTCCACGTGGCACCATATGCTCGGTCTTGGGGCCAGCTATAGTTACAGCTGGTCCACCGAGAGCCATCTCTTTCTCCCCGTATTCCTAAAATACCCCTAATACTTTGACGAAACTACCCTCAATAAGTACGAGACGGCCATTGAAACTCGGTGGCATAGTGGGACATTCAACGAAAAACTTTTTGGCCCTCTCGCCCTCATCGAAAGCGACAATACAATGCCTCCAAATAGGGAACCACAAAAATGCCCCGAGATCTCCGTAATTTCGAAAATGCCCTCCCTATATTACTTGGCCTTCAAGTCACACGACGGAATTATAAAATTAGAAACTCTTCGAGTGATCCGTCCATCAGATTCCGATCACACGGTCAGGACTTGGTGTTCGCATAATCAGGGATGGATGGACCTGATGAAGGCTTCCCACAAGAATGGTTCCTTCTGTTTTTAGTGTTAATTCCACAACAGTTTATGCTACATATCTTATTCACATTCTAGAGTGATTAAGACGTAATTAACCTACATTGACAATTTTTTTTTTTTTCACATTCGTGTTAAGTACGTTTTGGATTCTACATTAATTAACTCATGGCGGATAAAATAATTAAATGTAGCATTTCTATTTATATATATAGTCAAATTTTCCTTGTTGTTTACCCTGTTCCATTAAAACAAAATTAATTAATCTTATTTTTTCAGGTTGAAATACTAATCCCATCGGGCATTGCGTGTCATTAGTCTCCTAAAAACTTGACGCAACTATAATGCAAGAAAAGACATTAAATCCTGAATATGAAAAACATTAAATAATATTTACATATTGATTAATGAAATAATCATACAAAAAGAAGTGACACCCTTTTTTTTTTACATGCAAATATTAAATACACACTCTTCTGCAGTAATTACATATTATAATGACACAATAGAAGGCCACATACTACTAGATACATATATTTTGTTAAAAAATAGTTAAGATGCACTCCTAATGGCACTAATTAAAATCTAAATAAAAAAAAACATAGTTAGGATTCTTGAAATTGAAATATACGCTTCACTGGTAAAATATAATCATTATAGTTTTAAATTAGAATTTTTTTAACAATTTTAAATGATTATATATAAATAGTAAATTTTAAAAATTTAACTTTTAAAAATTAAAGTTTCTAACTCTCATACACGCTTAACTAATTTTTTATAATTATTCTATATCAAAATTATTACAATCTTCGCACGCTGTCCCAGAGTTATATAACATATATATTTTCTTTTGATAATTTTGTTATTCATTTAGTATATTATATGAAGATGATCATGATGTATTAATTGGAGGAGTCATGACATAGTCAACCAATCACTTCTTTATTACCTTGGTCTTCTTCCTTTGTTCCGTACACTTTCCTCCCCCAATGTATATTTGACCTTCAAAACCTAATTCCTTCTGTCACATCTCTCTCTCTCTCTTCCCCCTACATACAATTGTAGTTAACAATGGAGACTGACCCCCACAACCAAGACAACCATGACAAGGAAGACCAATCTGATCAAACAAGCCATGGCCGGTCCTATGACTGCAACTTCTGCAAGAGAGGCTTCTCCAACGCTCAAGCCCTAGGAGGCCACATGAACATCCACCGCAAAGAAAAGGCCAGGCTCAAAAAATCCTCCACCGTGCATCGACCACCCTCCGATCCGCCGATCGATATCCCTCGTTACGCTCCTCCAATGGTCCCTCCCAACGTCACGTTCAAGTTAGGACCGAGCGATGATTCCCATCGCAACGTGTTATCGGGCATGACTAGGCCCCTATCTTTGTTTTCGGATGCTCCGATGATCGGAGGGGATCAAGAATTCGATCCGATTCATGAACACGATGAGTCTTCGGAGCGAATTACAGCGAGGGAGGAGCAGGAGGAGGAGGCGGCGGTGGATCTAGAGCTTCGGTTGGGGTGCGATTTTCGCTCGAGGAGTGGTGGTGGATCAAACATGTCTTGAAGGTGTAGTTCTTCTTGCTTTTGAAGTGATTCTTGTGTTTGTTTAATTAAGTTGTTTTTATGATGTGTAAAGTTGTATAAAAGAAAGCCTTCTCTTCATTGGTTATGATATATATGGTAATAAATAATGCTGTTTTGTTGGGAACTTTAATGGAGAATTCTTCATGGTTTTGCATGTTGTGTTTGTTTTCTGGTGACTTGGTTGGAGAAGAAACCAAAGCTGATCTCATGTGGAGTTTCTTATGTTTCAGTTGAAAGATTCAAACAATATGTAGTACTGCTAAAAACATAGTCTAACAAAACAACTGTTACATAATCTAGCTGATCATCAATGTCATTTTGTATCAAGGAACGTTCGATTTGTTATATATATATATATATAAACCTAACTACTAGCAACAATCAAATCAAATTATATGGTGCTTAACGAAAATAAAAAGTTCCAAATTCTTTTTTCTTATCTTGGAGTATCTTGATCACTTTTTTCATATTTTCTTATCAAATTTTACTTTTATTTTTTTTTATATCGGAAGGACAAACAAGCGATCTTACGAACTGATCTTATGGACAAACAGGCGAAGGTAGCTTATCAAATAATTTACGACACAAGTTCAAGGCAACCTAGGTATTTTTGCAAATTATATTCTTGATATTATTGTGACATATATATGCATTGTGAATCCCAATTTAAGGAGCAATTATGTTGCTATTATCTCTAAGATATGATGATTCAACTCATATGAAAATGTATAAAGCCTTAGAATTGTTTGACACGCTAGGCTAGCTATAATAAGTTTCATTCATAGACAAGCATCTCTACGTGTGTGTGTGTGTGTGTGTGTGTGTGTGTTTCCAAGTATAAGTTTGATTTGAAGTTGGTGAAAATTTTAAAGTACTGATCACAATAATATATCATTTGCTTTGTTATGATCAATCCATTACCATTTAAAGTTGGATTGTTTGAGCTTCTTCATCATCATCATTATCATCATCATCTTCTTCTTCTTCTTCTTCTTCTTTTTCTACCATGTTACACTGGAATAAAATCCGATCAATTTCGGATGGTAGACCGATATATATCATATATGTGATAAAAATTATTCCCAACAGTTTCCTATTGATCAATATTGATGATGATCAGCCCCCCGTCCCCTTACATTTATTTTTCTCAATGTGGCATGCATGCCTACCTAGAAACAGGAAACAATCTATGGGATAACTAATTATACTCTCATTAGTTATTGAATGTCTTAGTTTAGACCGATTATATATATATATATATGGAATGACTTGTTTATAACAAGAGAACTAATTATGATCAATATTAATGCAATGTCAAGCATATCCTACCTATTTAGTGTGTGTGTGTGTGTGTGTCTGAAGGACTCTATAACTGATCTTACGGTCAATCTAAAAAGGCTACATCCGCTTGTTTGTCCAGATCCAGCAAAAAATTCTTTTGAATAATCGCTAACAAACAAGTAGGTAAGTCAGCGTCAAAACTCGAACTCAAGATCTATCCTTAACACAAGTAAACCATGAACTGGTGTGCTATGGTCATTAGAACATTGTTTATGTATGTTACATGACTAACATTTGTGTTTCCTTTAATTTTATACTCATGCAAGTTCAAAGTATTGATGAGCATTTAGCTTATGTCAACCTATTCAAAATATTTGAGTCATAAATGATGTGTTCCTAATGCAGCTGCTTCAACATGTACATGCATATACTCTTTTCCTTTTTTAAGTGTATGACATGAAATTTTGGAATGTCTCATGTAATTTCTCTATGTATGTTTTAACGAAGTGGGTTTTGATACTTGAGATCGAGTTAATGAAAACCACAAATCATTCAATTGAAATAAAATAGTTGTTCGCTCTTAATTAAGTAACCCAGGTTAAAATAATGGATTTTGATCAACATCTTTGCTTTTAATTTGCTTCTCATTTCTTATCTTGGATATTAATCAGATGGTGTATATGTATGTATATGTTTGAGATTGTTTATGTGGGTGTATTTTTTATGTTATGTAAAATACTACCCCAATAATTAAGTTATTTTTCTAATGAAAATGGAGATGATGATTATATTATTATTTCCTGAATCAAATCTCAGCATATTATAGCCATCACCGTAATTATGTTCAAACCATATATGTAATTGAATGCAGTTGGTTTTTTTTATCATTTTTAATTACCGTTTGTTTTTCCTTTTCATAAAACCTATATATGTAACAACAATTAAAACCACACCATTTACTTGAATTCTCAATTCAGTTTTTTTTTTTTTTTTTTTAATATGGATCTTCGAGACGTGTATTACAATCTTTATGATCAATATTTAGTGGAATTTGTCACAATCAATGTTTGAGTAGTATTTTGGTTTTGAAGCAATTAAGGAACAATAAGGAATAAGATTAATTGGAGTGCCCACTTATATAGAAACAATAAAAACGTTTTTTTTCTAAATATAAAAAAATAGTGAGAAGTTACTCTTAAAGTGCTAGATAAGAAGCAAATGTAGAAAGTAATATATATCATTTTTTTTTTTTACCAGGTAAGGCTTGTTTCTAAATCTTTTCCAGGAGCTTTTGGTAAAGAGGAGGACATTTCTACCAACAGCTGGTTTGGTAAAAAAAACAATAATTGTATATCAAGTTATATTTTGGTGTTATATATAATAACTAAATCAAATCAAAATAAAAGGAGATGATTTATATATAAGAATAAAAAGGGATAGTCTTTTAGCTCGATTGTAAGGTCAGTTATGGGTCTTTCTGATATCCCTTAAAAAAAAAAAAAAAAAAAAACATGTCTTATATAGCAAATAAAAGCATACAGTTTGTTCCGTACGTATAAGATTGCAGTTACATAGTTGTAGTTACACTACAGGTCAGTGGGTGGTCATGATTACCCTTAAAAGCAAGGACTTGAATATAATTGATAAATGTACGATCATAATTTTTTAGTTTATTTAATAATGTTTAATTTTATTTTTTATTTCACAACCTAAATGAAGATAAATTTGTACCATTATACACACACATGACCTATGACTCCATTATAAAATATCATTCACCAGCAATAAGATCTGTTTTAGTGTAGAATAGTTAGTAGAAAATCGTGCTTTTGAGCTAAAAGAGTGAGTCCAATATAAATTCTCTCGCTTTCAATTAAAATTTATATTAAAAAAATTCATGTAGGCTTCCCTTTAAATCTTAGGCAATGTTTGGATCTGCGATGCGATGGATTCCGCAATGAAGAATCTAGTATACCGTAAGAGCAGAACCAAATAATAATTTTTCTGACGTTCACGATGGGCTCTCAAAATGGCGTTAACATGCCATTTTGGCCCGTAGTAGAGAAATTGAAAACAATTATTTTCTATTGAAGATGACTTAGACGGACGAGGGCATCTCTGCCCTTGTCTAAAATGGAGCCTAAAATTAGACAAATTGGTACAATACTAATTGCATGACACATTATTATTGATCCACATAAATTCTTTGGATCATAAATACACAAGATCTCATCACATTTTTTCTAGAGCTAATATTACATTCGTGCAATCTTATCCCAGTATACAAGTATATACTCTGTTAATGATAAACTCCATAGAAAAAATACAAAAAGATATGCATTCTTTTCATTCGAGCGAATAGATACTTCATTTTTTAAATAATGTCTTTCATTAGACAAGTTATACTTTTCAGAAAAATTTAAAATTAATGTGTTAGTAGTATAAAACTTACTACAAGAATAATTTAAGTATGATTATTTCTCCTTTTGTTTAAGAAACTCGTGTTGTAGTCTGAAAGCTGTGATTCTATAATGCAATTTATCTAACCATCCATCGACTAGTCTTATGGTATGATTGAGAGCAACACTTTTAATTTGGCCACCTCTCCCTCTACTATGCATACATATAGTGTTTTTCTTTAATTTATGTATACATTGATTAGTGGTCCGATTTGCTGTGCCTTAATATATAATTAAGAAGCAACTCAATGTCATTTGTGCATGTGGTATATAAAATTTGACTTTTCTTCTTTTTAAGGTAAACACTGCATGGGATTCCAATAGATGACTTATTAGTTACAAATTCTCTTGTATACAACTGAGCAACACATGTCTAAGCCCATGTTTAATTAATTTCTTTATAGTAAAGATGGACATCATTAATTGGGAGATCACACACATTTTCTTCTCTATGTTTCACGACACATTCTAAGATACTTGTCACGATAAGCAAATTAAACACCCCCCACAATCTATTTCAATTCTTTTCGCATAATTCACATAACGAGTTTGACTAAAATAGATCTACTTCGTCACATAAGTTGTGCAGTTTATCTTGTGATTTATTAATTAGCAAAAAGAAATGAAATCTTTCACAAATTACTTGCGCAATTATGGATTGAATTTTAATGTATGTTCTTAATCCAAAGCTCAATACATGAATCTTCATTATAACAAGTAATATTTGACATACAAGATCTCCTATCTGTTAATCTCTTCTCACCATCACATCTTTCTGTCAAATTATCCATGTGAAAAAACAATCTTTTTTAATCCCAACACTGAAGAGCAAATCATATAGAGGTACAAAGAGATAAATTATATATCAAGAGATAAATTATATATCTAAAAATAAAAATACCCTGGATGCAATGCCTCTCACAACACGTGCATAAAAACTAAAAGTTGCCTTTCCCTCTAACATCAGCAATAGATTAAATTAGCATATGCTTCCAATTCAACCCATTAAAAATATTTTTGTTTAACATTAAAAATCCTTGAAAGAATGGAGTTTCATAACTCATATCTTGAATGGTTTAAAAAAAAAAACTTAGTAGAGCTAGTCTTCACAACATTAATAAACATAAAACTTGAAAAATGATACCCTTCTATGCATGCATTATCATCACAATGACACACAACAAATAGATTATTTTGGATAAAATAGAAACACA
The DNA here is from genome assembly GCA_030737835.1 of Acorus gramineus. Lineage (NCBI taxonomy): Eukaryota > Viridiplantae > Streptophyta > Magnoliopsida > Acorales > Acoraceae > Acorus > Acorus gramineus. The sequence continues at coordinate 3,772,072 of CM060854.1, forward strand.
ATAAGTTCCATTAAAAAAAATATAATTCTGGATTCTCTATGTGAATCTTGGTTGTTAGGGACAGATATGACAACTCGATCACTGAAGACATACATGTTTTCATCACTGTGGGAAACAGAAAAAGCAACCGACATTAATTCCAACTAAACCTTGTTGTGTACCTAATTAAATTCAATTATTAACTTGTTAAATGCCGACTCCAACAGAGATTGAATTCAGTCAAGACTGGATTAATTTGATTGAGCTGATCAGTCCCTAATACAAGAGTTGACATATATCAAAATCTCGCATCCCACATGCGAGACTCGTATTATTAGAACTTACCAACAACCCTTGATGAAATCAATTTAGCTTTAACTGGATCTCATCTCACACTATGAGTAAAATCATCAAGCAAAAAAACTAAAGAAAAAGAAGTGCATGTATCACTGAATATCAATTGAAATGTATTACCTATTTACATAGAAATACAACTCCTTGATTACCAATATAAAAAAAATCAATTGAAATGCATCTGGACGTAGTGTGCATGTATGACTGGGTGCATGATCCATGCATGCATGTGCGTGTTGTGTATTTATGTGTGTGCATATTCTCGGTATTCCAAACAATAATATACAAACCCTAAAAAGCACTGGAAGGAACACTGAAAATACTGTCCAGCAATTTAAAATCCCATCACAAGAACATAATATAATATAATATAGTACAGCATCTCCAGAGGAGCCAATATAAGAAGAACAAAAAAAAAAAACCTAACTTAAACAAATTAAAAGACAGCCCTCACGCATCCCCAGGAATATAAGTCCTCATTCCCTCCCTGAATTCCATAAGTTCTCCTCCCCCATGTGCCCTCTCTCTCCCTCTGTCTGTCTGCACTGTTATAACAACAGACACATCAAGACTCATCAAGTCCTCCTTTTCACTGATATAGAGAATTCATAGAAACCCAAAGCAAACACACACTTTCCTTCCACATTATGTTCTTACACCAATTTAGAAACTTATTCCTACTTCCAATAAAACAACAGAAAAGGTAGTATCCAAGTCAAAATCAGCACTGAAAGATCGCCTTGTATCCTGGGTTGTTTTCAAACACAATCTAAACTAGGGTTAGGGTTAGGGCTTTTGAGCTTTTTCACCACTTATTTTGTTTGTTATTGATTTCTTTTTTGTTTATTAATTTAAGGTGTCCATAGGTAATACATACAGGAGAAGAAACAAAAGTGGCGTAGAAGACGCTTGGGTTTATATTATTCCTTTGCATATATAGATTTAAAAAATTTGGATTGGCTGTAATACTATATTCAGTTGATTCTTGTTGGGTTCAGTAATATATATGAAAGAAATATATATAACAGAATATAACAGAGATGTGGTCTTGCTGTGTTGCAGAAAGAACAAAAACAGTAAAGAGTGTCTGTATACTGATGCAATATGGACTCATGTGTGAATGCATGATGCATGTGGGTTTTTTTTTTTTAGTTCCACTGCTCGAATTTCAGTCTTGTTGTCAGTGGATTGAGTGAGGAAAGACAAAAGAAATACCTCGCTTTGCCCAATGCCATGCAGTATTGGTCAGTGATCTCACTTGCCTTTTGAATGAGATGGGATAATGGTTGGAATCCATCATGTTAATTAATTTGAAGAGTACTCACTTATTTGTGATAAAAAAAATTTCAAAAAATGTTACCAGGACATACTATTATTATTGGAGACTAACTAGATCTGATTGCATCCAACCTTAATTTGTAGTGCATCTCGTCTCCTCTTGAATGCCTTCTTTCACTATATATAGTAAATTAGTAAGATTTGAGAAGAGTGATATTTTAACATCTCGTCCATTTGAAACATCTTTCCAACCCATTTTTGAGAGGCTTTTCTTTTGGTGGATAGTTTTGAGAGGCTTAATTACAAAACCTATTACCAGTATGATCCCTCTTTCTGTAATAGCATATTACACCAAGTTATGTTCTTGACATATGCTTTCCCTCCCTCTGTTATTAATAAATTGTCCAACGAGTGATCCATATATATATGATATATAGGTTTCATCTTAATTTTTTTAAAGAAATAATCATATCCCATTTAATTTCAAAATTCTCATCGAAGGAAGTTAACCAATGCTTGAATTTGCATAAAAGTGTTTTCGCATTAATTTATAATTTTGTTTTTCTACTAATGAAAAGTGAAAACATTGCCAAGAAAGAACAATCAGACATCTACACCAGTGTGTCACATGAAGATTAAAATTTCAGTCTTGTGTTCATGGATGCAAAACAAATGAAACATATATTATTTTTTACAATATGCAAACCAAAGAGAACTTACAAATTAAACACCAAAGTAACCATCTCAAGAAAAAGAAAAGGAACTTTCTTCCACAAATGAAATGGAAATTAAAAAGAAATAAAAAAAACATCATAAAACAGAAATGAGAGACCAAAACACATGTAAATATGTTCAAACCTTTGATGATGCTCTTGAAAATTCTATGTAAGCTTGGGTCTACCTCCAAGCCTAAGCTCAAGATCTAGGTCCTCCATGGGACCAGGGTTAAGTTCAAGTATCTCCGGTCGGAGATCGCACTTCTCGATCAAATTTGATTCGACGATGAAGGGATGTACCAATGCATCGGTCTTTCTCCGCTTGCTAGACATCTCCTCCTCCTCCTCCTCCTCCTCCTCAGAGTTCACGAGATGACTCCGCCGCACATTCAAGTTTAATGAAGTAACACCAAAATTGGTGACAATTGGATCCCTCCAACGCCGATGATCCATCTCCCCAACCTTAAAATTCCCCCTTTCAAGCTTCGAATCTGCAACTTCCAACACACGAACGGAGAGAAGATCCAATAATTGAGGCGTGGGTGGTGGCGATGAAGACACAAGGAACTTCTTCTTGTGATCTTGAGCAACAATAGACGAACAAGGGGGAGCAATCAAGGCATGGTTGATCGATGATGGCATGATGTCGCTAGGGTTAGAGTTGTACATCAAGGCATGGACTTTAGGATGGTATACACCAAGAGGGCTTTGATGGTGGTGGTTCTCAATTTGGGGGTTTGGAAACTGCTTGAGCCTCGCCCGGTCCCTCCGGTGGACGTTCATGTGGCCTCCCAAGGCCTGCGCTGACCGGAATTCTCTCCTACAAAAGGTGCAAGTGTAAGACCTAGGAGGCCAGACACACCCACCCAAGTGTCCGGCCGAATCCTCCGCGAAAGCTTGCTCCTCCCACGAGTCGTTGTAGTCTGATGGGGCCGCCTCGCTAAATCTCCTCTTCAAACACATCCAATACCTTGTTTGCTCCATCGCACTTTGCATCAGTTAGAGAGATCGGAGAAAACGATCAGATCGGATGTGAAAAGTAGGAGATGGGAGGCCTTTTTGAGTGCTAATACTTCATCCAAGTTGAAGACATGAAAGCTACATAAGAGAATCTAAGAAGGGAGAGGAAGAGCACAAAGTCTTCCAGCTAACTTTGGTGGTGGTTTTGAAAGGTGGGGCTATATGTTTAGTAGGGGGTTTTTATTTTTAAATCTCCATAAATCATAGGATTTAGTGATAGATCTCTGAATTCTTTATATTTTTATTTTAGTCCCCAAATTTAAAGAATATGTTTCTTTTTAGTTCTTGAAAGTGACCTATCCTTAAATTATTTGGTTTTGTTTTTAGTCCCTAAAAGGAACTAAAAAGGAACATATCATCTAAATCTGCGGACTAAAACTAAAATATAAAAAAGTGAGGGATCGATTCCTAAATAGATATATTTACAGGGACTAAAAATTAAAAAACCCTTTTAATTTTTTTGTTGATCTTAGATGAACCCCATTTTTTTTTTCTTTTGGTGCTTCAATTGTTATTTGGAGGAGAGTCTCGGCAATTACAAGGGAAGTTTTGTCATCTCATGAGAGGTTGAAAGTTTTTATGCTAGAGGTCAATATATTATCAATATAATAACAAGTACATTTTTTACCTGGAATAGAAGTTATATCAGTGAATTCAAACATAAGATTTGTATAATTTAGAAACCCATGAAATGAAACAGGCGACAAACCCTAATGTCCCTCCCCCATAGTTTTTTTGTTTATTTATTTTAAAGGGATTTGTTTGTCTGTTAGAGAAACACATGTCATCCATGATGTGAAACTTATAATTGACTTTTATGTATCTAGCAACCGCAATAAAAACTATTTGAAAGCGAAAGACAAATGGATTGGGTGTGTTGGATGACAAAGGAACTAATAATGATAATTACATGCATGGTTTATTTATCACTGCATGGGTGGTTTACGTTTAGATAAATTTATAACGAACCGACGTGTATAAATATAGGTCTTCTGTTTGTTGTTGACTAGTCGTCAGCACTGAAAAGATACTGGTTTGACAATTGGTCAACGTTTATTTCCCATAGTATGAGAGAATGAATTATACATCAATTATTCCTTTTGTCATTTTTATGATTCTATAGTACTCAAATGAATCAAATACATTTTTTTTTTAATTTGTCCTAACCTAAATATTTGAGCTTATCAACATCATTTATACATACCATATCATTATCATCATAATCATTAATTGCATCATGCCTTTAAAGTTTGTATTTAATTTCTGTATGTCTTGGTTATATTTCATCTCTTCCACAAGTTTTGATAGAAGAGATAGACCATGGTTATTTTCGTATCTTCAACAGGTTTATAGTAACAAGCACATAGGCACTAATGACCATTTTTGTCTCATTGAAGCTCTAGAATTTTTATTTAAATTTGTTGTATAAAAAATAAAAGATTGATAATGAAACTTGACTGTATATTAATGAACTTGAAAAGATATAATGTAATCTATAATATAATTCGGACAATGAGAGGCAAAATGAGAAATGGTATACAGAATAAATTGCAATGCACATAATCTTTACATGCAGTTTTCCATGTAATCATATTCAACCATTAATGTTACATCTTGGATGGAACATGTGACTTTTATTTTTTTATAAATGAATTTGTACTATCCATTAGAGTACATATATTATTTTATTTTATTTTATAAAAATAAATGCTTACAAAGCATAACTAAAGCATTATCCATATTTAGACTATCCAATATTTGAATTTGTATTGACTCTTCGTTCATCAAAATATACATTGTTTGCTTAGATATGACTGATATACATCAACATGTGACCTCAAAAAAATATAAAAAATGAGAAAGCTAGTCTTCACTTATAAATTCTCCTCTTCCATTTCATTAAAAGTCAATTATTTGTAGACAAGAATACTGCGTGGGCCTCACCGTAGAATCTTGGTATAGTTTTCTCAAGACAAAACAATAAAAGGCTCTCTTTGGATCTAAAGTCGGATAGATCTGTATTTAAAAAACTAAAAATTTTCAAACTCTGATCGATCCAAATATATTTTCAGCGTTTAACTTTTCAAATCATCATCTTCTTTTTTTAGATCAAAAAATCTTATAGTCGAAAATATAATAAAACATAGTTTTTCAAAAGCTAAGTTTAAAATATAAGATTTTAAGAATCTTAACTTTTCAACCTCACATCCAAACGTAGCCTAAGAGATATTTAGACTCTATAACACGAGAAAAAATAGGCAACTAACACACATTTTAATTTTAAATGCGAAGCTAGTTATTATGTTTGTTTGGACAGTGACGGTGCATCAAGTCGGCCGATGCGAACGCGCTCAAACTTTCCTTTCAAACGCAGCCTTAGTTACCAAAAATAAGTTGAGATGAAAGTCCTGATTCCAGGTAGATTTGCCAACAGATATTGTTTTACTTCTTAACTTTCTTAAGTGGTTGCCCAGCTGATTTTGTTGGCTGCCCACAATCAACCTGAAGGGGTCAAAATCATTGACAGAGATTTCCTGTCTGGACCAATTATAACCTGCCATATAGACAGTATAAATAAATATATGATAATGAGTTATAATTTTTTTTTTTTTTTGGTAAATGTTTCTTTAAACGTGCACATTTTTTCATCAGTCAATTTTTTTTGGAACTTATGCATCTGACGGTGTTGCATTGGTCTCTCACGAGACATCAAACATTGAGGATCTAGATTCATAAAGGGTCATGAGACAAGATTTATGAGATTATGCTCAAAATAATAGTAAAAAAAAAAAAAAAAAACTGTCCATGCTCGGAAAAAAAAATGATTTTTTATTTTCATGTATTAGAGATTCTAAAGGCTCCCTCTCAAAATTAATTTAAGGCTGGTCTTACATTCTTTCTCAATAATATAGAAAATTATTATTCACAAATATAGTCTATATACATTAACATAATGCCCCCACGTAATAGAAATTACAAAACCCATATTACACCTGCACATGAATATTAAACCCCCTACTTTGTAAGAGTGTAAATCCTCAGCTATGATGAGGCACACAATAATGACTGATTCTGTGCAATGGGATTTTCCAACTTACAAAAAAAGTTTTTTTTTTTTTTTTAAAGAAAAAGAGTGAAATCACAATTTTTCTGACCTAAAGTTCTCCAATGGTGGGCTCAAGAATGAAGCATCATAATATATAAAGTGTTTTTTTTTCCTGTGTAATCATAATGTATAAAGTGTTGATACGTTAAATCTATTTTGTGATCGTCACATCATCAAATTTATGAAATCACATTCGTAACATATTATATACTTTACTATCTCGATATAAATTTCATCCCGCAAAATGAAAAAAAAAATTAATCAATTAAAATATATATTTTAAAAAATTAAAATTTACGTAGGATGTAAAAATGTTGCAAGTGGGACTTAATGTGTCATTTTCATGCAATGGTGATCAAGATGAAGACGCAAACCCCCGATAAGATTAATATAATGGAGAGCTGGATTTGGAATATAATCTTTTCATAAGATTTCCCCCCATTAGTTCAACCACACAAATGTCCCTATATGAAGGTTTTAATCATTCTCTATTATTCTAATCCACATGGGCTGAATAAACAAATGCATAACTTGTACCACCCAGTCTTCAATTTGATGCTTTTTTGGGGGGGGGGGGGTTTGCCTAGCAATTGGAATTCTTTGGAGCCCTGTAAAGAAGATCAAAGTAGTCAATATAGGCAACAAATTACCTCATTTAATATAACTACTGGTGCTGTGATTTAAAAAAACCCTCTGTTGTATCAGACCCGTGACCCCTGCATAAAAACCCTTTCATTAGAATATATATCTGGTAGTGAAGTGTGGATAATGAGATATGTATTAGGGATTTATATTGTCTTAGATTTGGTATGCAAACATCAAAATGGAACCAATATTAAACTGCCTCTTAACATATTAACAATTATGCGTGCCTCTCTAATGAATGGAATTCATACATTTTTCGTAATAACGTGTGTACTTTGGAGTAGAATTATATATTATATTCAAATTTTCATATAGCAACTTAGATGATGTGGCGTTTATATAAATATCTTGTATTAGTACCCCTTATAAAATTTCGGATAAATTATATTATGATTGAAAAATAAATTTTATAGATTAATTTATACTATACCAAAAAATATTTAAAAAAAAATCTTAACAAGATGTATCTTGTTGCTTTTGAATACACGTGACTAAGGAGATATGAGAAGGCAAATAGAATGATAGAAAGATCTTATGTAACAACCCACAACTCATGTCATCATTTAGAATGCAATACCTCTCCCAAGAAAATGTCGAAGAGACTTAGTGGATTTCAACAATAACTTATCAATGTGACATTTTTCAGTGGTCTTGAGACTAGTTGCTATAAGTTGAATACAGGTTGGTTTAGTCCAAAACACTTCTTGATTCCTCCTATACAATGAAGGCTTTCATTCAAATAATAATTAAAATTAGAAGACTCATGCAACTGTCCTCTCTCCTGTGGATTCTACACATCAATTGTTTGAAAAGTGTGACTTATTATTTTTATTTTTTTGTTACAAATGCCATTTCAAAACAGTTTTTTTTTTAAATAAAAAATAAAAAATTAAGAATCAATTTTCAAAAATAAAAAAACTATGATTTCTGTAATCAAACTTAATTTCCAAACAATATTTGTTATGAAGAGAGATTCCCAAATTAAAATATCATGGATGACTTGGACGCAGAAGCAGAGAAATATAAGTATGTTATTAGTGTTTTTTTTTTAATAAGTATGTTATTAGTTGAGAAATGGCACTGGGTCCCTGGAAAAGAAATCTTTAATGCATTGTTCCTAACCATCTTATTAACATATATAATGGATTCTCTTATGACATAAACAGTTCATTTTGTCCTTTGAGCATGGCCTGCATTTTTTTTTATATAAAGTGGACCAGGGCGGCTATTTGTTTCACTCTTGAGCCTTAAGTCCATGTTTGTGCAGCACCGTAAATATTCAAAATAAAACTTTAAAGTTATTAATTTATGTCTGAATAAACTAGCATAATCATGATAATTCAAAACAATACTAAAATAATCTATATAACTATATTGATGATCCCTATCATTTTGATAATATTTATCTCACTCGAACATTTTCACACACATGTCAAAACATGTCATATCTAGCTATCATATCACACACATTTTTTAACACAGACTATAAATATAAATGTATAATTGATCTTTAAAAATTATAAATCCATCTCTATTACTTATCCACCACATTTAGAGTGCACCAAAGAGGAAAAAGACACTTACATTTTTCCTGCTATAAGATAATAACAAAAAATATAACCAAACAAAATATATTATTTGCATTATAAGGTGAATAACACTCTGATGATTCCCAAACAAAAAAGGCTTCAATTTTTTTCTCTGTTTTGGGTTGCTTCAAAACAATACAGTTATATGAACTGAACCTTCTTCATATCAATGTCTCACCAACGATAAAACATATAAAAGCTCATGAAACTGTTTGATCACTTCATACAAGCTAGAACATGAAGATTCCATTTATTAATTAATCCAAACTATTAAGGGGACTTGATCAATAATTGATTTGGTGTTATGTTTTTATTTTTTTATCATAAACTAAAAACCAAAGAAGATAACGACATTACAAGTATAATTAAAATCACATTCTACATATATATACATATTTTTTATTTATACATGCATTTAAGAAAATGAAAGTCACTTGTCTCTACCTAAATCTTCTTTAGTAGTGTTAAAACATATATTCTGCATAAGTGTGGTAAAAATAAAATATAATTAAAGACTTCAACAACAAGTATTATTTCTAGACCTTCTGGTGAATGTGATTAATTTAGTGTTCTTAGACAGATCTATTTTAAATAGAAAACAAAAGGAAGAAGAAGAATGACATTAAATACAATTAAGTGAAAAAAATAACATATATACGATCTCCCTATCCTTCAAACGCATGTTCTCAAGTTGATCACAAAACACAGTATGTACAAGGACAGTTTGTATATTTTTATTTTGAAAAAAAGAGAACATACTATGTCACAAACATATAATATTGAAGTTTGTGAAGTTTAACATATGATAAATTGATTAATTAATTCATACACACATAATTAAAATAGTGTAGCATCAATACTTCTATTGTCACGATGATGCATGCAAGTCTCTTAGTCTTTTTTTTTTTTTGGGTAAGTCTCTTTCTTAGTCTTCTTAATCAACAGGATTTTATTAAAAGTAAATGGAGGAATGGACTGAGAAGATGCATGGATTGACTCAATTGGACATTTGGAGGTAGATATGTTCTAACAAGGTAAATGTCAGGGATGGTCATAAACCTTTTACATATTTTGAAATTTTCTTTTGAAAATGTATATTTGTCTGATGAAATATATATACATATATTTTTACTAAAAAAATGAAATATGTATTTAAATGAGTTGAATGAATGAATTATTTTCATTTTTTTAATTAACCTATATATATATATTCACATAGTATATATTAGAGTCACGAAAAAAAGTGCAGTGCATCTTCATGTAATAAACTATATATGTACATTTACAAATAAAAAATGAATTTATTTCATTAGTGAACTATGTATTATCCTTACCCAAAAAAATAAAATATATACTTGAATACAATATACTCTTTCACAGAAAAAAAAATATATTTCCTCTAAAAATAAGTTGGATTATAATGGAAACTACATGTAATTAACATTGTTTGAAAAAATAACATCACTTAAAAGGATGAGCTGCCCAAGAAATTAATTTCTTCATAGAGTGCAGAAGAGTAAAGATGGGATTCAATTAAAGATTAATAGTCATCGAAAATCTAGAACATAAAAGAGAAAACAGTGGATTAATTAAATGTTTAATCTTCTCAAGATTTTTTTCTGTGAATTCGATATGTCATCAAAATAGGTCTTATACACTGTGTTAATTAAGAAATTAAACATGGCTGGTGAAGTCAAAGATTCAAACACGTACCCATTCAAATAACAGTTGCAAATCAATTTTATATGTTGTGTTTTAGATCAAATCCACCCTACTTCATTATAATACTGTTGAAGATGTGGAAGTTGATCTTGAGTTATTAATTAAACATAATCTAGGTAATTATATACACTTGACCCGCAAAGAAAAGTGACAGTGAAATCCCTAAAATTAATTTTTTAAGTCCCCCATGAGATATTCTGAGATAATGTTCCAATCAGTCCCACTTTTAATCTTATTTCTTATTTCATATATATATTCTTTTGTTAAAAAACAAAATATGAGTCTCATACACCATTTAAATGATGACATATGATTCTAGTCTGGTTGTAACTAATATCACAATGTTAATAACTTTGATCTACTTGTGTATAATTGAAATGTGAGACTTTAAAGAAAAATGCATTTCATACATTTAGGAATCCTAAAAAAACGAAGGTAGTGTTTGGAATAACCGTATAGTTTTATAGATATTGTTCTTAACACACACATGTTTGCAAGCCTCAAGTGGTTTCAGCTTTTCAAGAAAGAAAAAAAAAATTTAGTTAATATATAAACTGTGAAAAAAGAAAATATCATTAATCTAATAAAGGTATGTTCTTAATAATGTTATATTAAAAACATTTTCAAGTGAAAAAATTCAATTTTAAAATCATTTCCAAAAGATGGTATACTATGTAGCCTGAATCATGTTCACAAAATATTGTTAGCTAACATTATAACGCAGCAGAAGAACGATAGAAGATCTTATCTATGTCAAGATCTAAGATAACCTCTCTCAAAAAGAAGAAAAATTAAAATAACTCAATATTATTGATAGATAAAAGCTGAATCTGCCATTAGACTAGAAGTCTTTGTTCAATAAGGACCAAAAAGGAACCTCATGAAACTTAATTACAAACTTACTAAAAGTAGAAAATAAATAAATATAATAGCTATTTATTCTAAGATCCCACAAATCAATCAGAATTAATGGCAAATAATTTTGATATATTGTAGAAAGAAAAATAACCATGCAAATTATTGCCATAAATGACAAATTTGCTTATTTAATGGTTTTAATGATAAAATCTAGCAAAATTAAATATCTCCACAAAATAATTCAGCATATTAAATTTTATGGAATTCTGAGATGATCTCAATTATTCTTATCATATGCTATTCTCACAATTTTCTTCCTGAATCTTTTTTGATGGTCTGATCGCTCCAATAACATATTGATCATCCTTTCTACATCACATTACAATATTCATAACTTTGATCTACTTGTGTAAAATTGAAATGTGAGACTTTAAAGAAAAATGCATTTCATACATTTAGGAATGCTAAAAAAAATGAAGGTAGTGTTTGAAATAACCGAATAGTTTTATAGATATTATTCTTAACACACATGTTTGCAAATGCCACAAGTGGTTTCAGCTTTTCAAGAAAGAAAAAAAAAGTTTTAGTTAATATATAAACTGTGAAAAAAGAAAATATCAATAATCTAATAAATGTATGTTCTTAATAATGTTATATTAAAAACATTTTCAAGTGAAAAAATTCATTTTTAAAATCATTTTCAAAAGATGTTATACTATGGAGATTGAATCATGTGCACAGAATATTGTTGGCGCTTTGCAGAGTCAGATGGGGGTCGAGTTTAATATAATGCTATAATAAAACAACATCTCATGTTTTTTATTAAACTCTAGGGTCTAGGTGTGGCTATTATAAAAACCTCTTGAAGATAGTGGATTGATGACTGGTGTACTCCATAGACATAGGCCAAATTTGTCGAACCATACTAATTTTGTGTCTTTCATTGTAATTTGATTAATTATTCTTTAGATCGATTGGATCTTCAAATCATAAAAAAAAAAAGCTAACTAGGTCATCAAGTTATCATTTCGATTAAAATATTTACGTGCTAGATAAAAAATTTAACTTGGTACGAGACTTTCATAATACCACATTTTGAGATCTTCATCACCTTAAAAAAAAATCACAGTTAAAAAAAAAATCTACTATATAAGATAAATTTATCAATTATTCTCATTTTTCATGTGCTACAAGCATAAGAAAAAAAAATGATGTTCGAAATTCTTTATCCATGTAATCATTCACGACGCAATAAACAAAATATTTTTCATTCTATCTTGATACAGAAAAATGATAAATATAATTATAGTCTTGGACCATGGTTGTTAAATTAACTCCTAGTATTGTGAAGAAATAATTATTTTGATTCAAAGATTATACAAAAATAATCAAGGTGAGCTTAAAAAAATTTATTTACAGATATTATAAATTATAATTTACATATTTAACTAATCAATGCAATATATCCTATATATACTCCTACATTATGCAAAACCAAGGGATCAAAGCTTCAATTCCATTCTGATTTCAGAATATATTAGTAATTGCGATGCGTGGTAGCTAAACTCTGTAGTTTTATCATCTCAATCATTTTTTTTTTTTAATTGTGGGCTCAACCTATATCATGTTTATATCATTCATAATTTATGTGTTTTATTAGAATGTAATGATGTATAACTGTCTTGCTATTTTGCTCATTTCAAGATGGAGCCCACATGTACCATTCCATAGTGGTGAGTGACAAATTTCATCATTAAACTTGTGTTTGGGGAGATTGCAATCTTCATATAATAACACCATTATTACTGTCTTTGAGAGGGGTAGTTAGGAGTTCTTATCAACAACAGTCTGGGTCAACAAATTTTATTGAGTCTTCTTTCTATTTCTCCAACAAAAAAGGGAATGTCTTTTTATGTGATCTCCACTAATAAAATCTTCTCAAACCTTAATTATACAAAGGAGGGGTGATAACAAACCCCTTGACTTATTGAACGCCGTGTTTATGACTTGTGAGTGATTTCATTGCATCTAGCGGATTCTAATAATATAATTCTTTAGAGATGAGATCCAATTCGTGCCTCTAATTTTTTAATAAATGACTGACATGGAACACATATTTAAAATGTAAGATTTTGTAATTATTTAACTCTCTTTGATTGATGATGACAAACATTAATAGATCCAATATTGATTGGATCTTTTTTCTGTTCATCACAAAAATGAGGGTGATATCCTCCTCCCATGATCAGCCTAGAAAACCATATCCAAACGGTTAAGAAAATTATACATAAATCAACTCTCTTTTTTATTTTTTATTTTTTGTCTTCATATTATTAGTGTCTTGTTGGCTTTCTCTTCACAGATGGGCCAATGTGCAAAACTTAAACCAAGCCCAAACATCAGAGAAATCACATCACTCCATGGGCCACACAAACGGTAGTCCAAAATCCAAAAAGGGTCCCTTTAGGTAGTATTTTTGGATCATTGTTAGAATGATATACTGATGTGACCCAATCACTAATAATAATCATACTAAAAATATCATAGGACAACTTATTCTATTTTATTTGTTTCATGTCACCAAATTGATAGACTGGAGGATCATGACTCTTTCACTTAATATTTTAAAATTTAGCTATCATGGATTAGAAGTAGGCCTGTCAATGGGTCTAGTCCGTGTCGGGTCAGGGTGGACCTGGACCCGGACCCGACCCGTGACAGGACCCAACGGGTTCGGGTCCAACCCAGGACCCGACGGGTCCAGGGAAATGTGGACCCGGACCCGGATAAAAAAAAAAGAAAAAAAAAGAGAGGAGCTCATGTATTTGTTTGCCTTATCATTCTATTTGAAATTTTTTGTAATAAAATATTATTGTTAATGAGACTATGTTTGAATGTAATTTTATATAATGCAAAAGAAGTAAATAAATTATTAAACAACATCCAAAACAATAATCATTAACATAAAAAACATATTAACCTAAATAATAAACATAACTAACCTAAACAACATTCAAAACAATATTAACCTAAACAACATTCAAAACAATAAACATTAACATATTAACCTAAATAATAAACATAAATCATGCAACAAACTAATTAATCATACAAATTCAAAAGCTAATAAGTTAATTATCCAAAATAAACCGATTTATAGGCTTGTTATGATTATGATTTATGAACTTGTAAATAAAAAAATAAGTTAAGTAAGAAATAAAATTCTATATCAACTAATACTAATGGTCTTATAATATATGAGCATATATTAAAAAAACAGTCGGATCCAACGGGTCCAACGGGTCGGGCGGGGTGGACCGGGACCCGATCCGTTTGTTTGTTCGGGTCCGCCGGGTCGGGTCCAACTCGGGTCGGGTATATTACACGTGTAATCGGATCTGAATCGGATCGGATCAGATTCAGGTTCAGATCCGACCCGTTGACAGGCCTAGTTAGAAGTTAGAACTGTTTGGAAAACCACAATTCGCAATCGAGAGTACAAAATGTGCAAGGAGAGAGAATGAAGAGACAGATGTAAGTAGAGAATTTGTAGAATGAGATGCCATAAGATGTGATGCAGGTCTATATAACCAAACATCACATAAATAAAAGGAAATATTCATGCAACCACCAGTGGAACATCCGAAATCTACGCGACTACACGAAAACACTTATATAAATTCAAATAGCTCATTAAATTAAATTTTCATAGACGAATATAGAATATTTTATTTGATTAATCTTGGTTAAAAACACAATATATAAAAAAAATCTTACAATGTGTTTAAAATGAGAAAAAATTATGATTTTATCCATTCCGATTGGATTTCAAAATGTATTCCATGTGATTTTTTGTATTTTTAACACATTATAAAAAGTTTTTGATATACTGTATTTTCAATCAACGTTAACCAAATATAATGTTCACAAAATATATAGTCTTCGTCCATCAATAAAAATTTAACTCAGGAAGATTATTTGAATTTACATAGGTATTTTTAGGGGGTTATACGGATTTCGGACATTTTACAAGGGATTATTTGAATTTTTCTTTAATTAAAAATATCATAAAACTCTTTTTTTTTCTTTTTTTTTTAATTAACTCACATCATACATTACATGACACATGTAACACAAACACCTCTATAAAGCCATGGACGTTCTTTTGGGGATCCCGGCATTTGAATGGCTACCAAATATACAAAATAATTATATTAACTTCGACACGCTTAGATACATCACAAAACGCGACATAAAATACAAATCAACCAAGTTAGTATATTTCAAGGGTGACACGTCTTAACAACAAAAAACACAAACGTATTATAAAATCTCATTTGTAGTGCAAATCATGAGCTCTTTCATTTCACCAGCAACTCCTCATTCTGGACGACAAAAGATACAATGGGGATACCCATCGAGTCCCTCCCAGGCGTGCACGACAGCCGGCGGAGATCTCATCCGTGGTGGCGTTCCTCTGCCTGCTGGCGGCCTCACAAGTTACCAGTCAGACCATATTCGTCGATGGGGGTATAACTGTGAAAATGTCTAGATAGAAGGATCATAGGCTGCTCCCTTTGTAATATTGGGATATCTAAGTCATGTATTTGATATAAACGGATGTTCCATTCAGGGTTGGCTCTAGATAGAGACAACCAAGGCAACTGTCTAGGGTCCCCACTTAAAGAGGACTCCAAATCCTTAATATCTTAAAAATCCCACCATATTAGAAAAGCTATTAAACCTTGATAAATTCATATCATATTATATTAGTGCTCGTCTAACATGTTCCTATTAACTCAGGTTTTGTAGCAAAGTAAAAAAAAAAAAGCCCACTTCCTCCCTCTTCGGATCGGATCTCCATAGCCCGACCCGTCATTTGGTAACAACAGTTTAATCTTTCAATGTCGCCTATCTCTCAAACGTCTCTCTCTGTCTTTCGAGCTCTCTCTCTCACTCCCCTTTCAAGCTGGTTCTCTCTCTCTCTCTCTCTCTCTCTCTACATTTCCACCCCTTTGGGCCTCTCAAAGTCCCGAAAATTGTTGTAGCAGTGAATCAGTCATTAGTTAAACAATGTAGTCATCAAACTATTTTCAAAGGTATTTAATGATTGTTACATTTTTCCTATTTCATTAGAAATTAACTTGATAAATGCTCTTTTGTATTGTATCTTTTTGTCTAATTTTAGTTAGTGAATCGGATTTTATGTGAATTTTTTTTTTTTTTTTTATGTAGCATTACAAGAAATTATGTTTAATAATAATATAAAAAGATTTTGATTTTAATGATTAAATGTTTTATATTCACCTTGTAACATTTGTCGTTTAAAATAAAATAATATATAAAATTCAAACAACCTAGTTTTTTTTTTTTTTTGTGAATATGTTTGATGTCCCTTTTTAAAAGTTTGCCTATGGCCTGACCAAAAAAATTAATTTTCAGGGCCGGCCCTGTTTCCACTTTGGCAATATTGTAAGGTTGGGTGATTGTGTTTTGTGTGTGGAGTGGAAATTTTGGATTTATAATTTTTGGAAGGCACGAAACTCTCTCTCTCTTTTTTCTTGTACATAGGCCCAGACAAGAGCGACAAACAGTGGGCTTAAGTAAATCCATACATCTCAGCCCAAAGAAGACTTTTTGTACACCAATTTTTCCTCTTGCATGTGACGAGTTCTGAACTCATGAGCTTTCACAGAAAGCCAATGTCCTTTACCACTGGCTTAAAGCTATGGGGGACAAAAAAATAATGAAAGACATTGATAATAAACATTGAAGGTATTATAAAAATTGACAACAAAGAAGTCTTCTCCCTGATAGACAGTTGAGACAACACAAAACAAAGTAGAATTCTTGTATGAGCCAATTAGAATGCGATGCGTAAATGGGACAAAATTGTAATAATTGAAAGTGCATGGTTATTTTATGTAAATCACTATTAAAATATAAACAATTTTTTCATTAAAGATGAGACATATTTTTTATTATAAAAAAATATAATTGGAGGGAGACGACAATGGATGGACGGGGGTAGTGGGCAAAGAAGGGTGAAGGAGGGCGATGGTGGGATGAGAGAGAGAGAGAGAGAGGGAGGGCAGAGTAGGCCAACCAGGTGGTGCCCCCTTTCTCCCTCTTTTAACTCTCTTTCTCTTTCTTTCTCCTCCTCTATCCAATGTCAACCCAATCTCACTCTCTTCCTATTGTTCACCCCACCCTAAAAATAATAATTTTTTGGAGTGAATTTTGGTGGGTGGATGATACAGGTTTGAGAGTATAACGCACACCCCACTTATAAATGACTAAAACTGATTAGTCCAACACGTTTTTTATTAGAGTATTGTTACACTCAGCTTCTTCTCAGTCCAAAGCACAGTGTTATATACCATATTAGAAATTCAGTGAAACATATACCTCGTTAGATATTTTCTTACATTTATTATTAAAAATGGGTTCATTCAATTCGAAATAGAGATATGCACTTTTTATCAAAGCATATACATCATTGGATGATGTTTACTATTTAAAAATAAATAAAAATATGTGATGTCTGAGTTTTGGTCGGTGAATATGACTAAGTCTAACATTTTCTTTTTTACTTAGGTTTTGTAGCAAAAAAAAAAAAAAAGCCCACTTCCTCCCTCTTCGGATCGGATCTCCAAAACCCGACCCGTCATTTGGTAACACCACACTACACCGTCTACACGTGATTAAAATCACAAAAGTCACCCCCAACTTTAAAATTATCTCCACGTGGACGCTTCTGATTGCTCCACGCACAAATCTCGATGAACCCTCGTACATTCGTTACTGTACCGTGATCGGCGCCTTTTTTGAAATTCCGCATGTGTCGCTCATTCGCACCCACTTTTTCATCCTCCTCGGTCATCCATGCACCGCCCAAAATCAGCTCACACTCTCCAAAATCAACGGTCTCAATCCAACTAGAAACCGGTGACTCTAACTTTAACCTCACCACCCTCTTCAATCGAGTTAGGCTGGTCCCGAAATAAAGTAACCATGGTTAGGTAGGACTCCACCAGATACGAGGGAGACCGATCACCACGTAACTTGCACGTGTCGCCTAATTTAGTAAAGCTTCGACTTCACACGTGTCGGTGACTCAGACGTGAAACCTTTCTCCTTCTAAGGTTCCCACGTGTCTCTCCACCTTAGTACACGTGTTATGTTAAAAACCTCCCTCGCTGAAAAGCTTACGTCTCCTAACAAAACCTTCTCGAAATTCGAAACGTGTCAAACTCAACGGTGCGCCGTCACCTGCATCCCTCCACCTGTTCCGCGGAGCATCATACGGCTCAATCTCTCTCAGTCGTCTGGTCAATGTTTTTCAGAAAAAGTTGTTCTTCTTTTCCAAACCTGTTAATTAAGGTTTAATTATTCACAAATATACGGAAATTAATCTACAAAATTAAGGTTCACATATGATATTTTGTGTTATATTTGAGCACGTGTTGACATTAATTCACAAGAATATACTGAATTTTTAATTGAAAATAAAGGTTTTGCAAGTTTTTACTTTGAGACCTAAGAGTGGTAAACAAGCGTCGAACTTTGATATGTTCAAATTCGACTTGCTTAGTATCAGATTTAGCTCGAGTTAGGTTTGACTCGGAATCGAGTTTATTTTCATATTTAAGCTTGACTCATTCGGCTCATGAAAAACTTGGTTGAAGCTCGACCCGGCTGCTTGAAGTAAGACTCGGCTCGGGTTCATTTAACTAAAAAAAAATTGTTTAGCATTTGAAAAGTCATCTTTAACAAATCACAACATCTTATACATGTGAAAATGACATAAAATTGAGCTCGGGCTTGACTCCTCGGATTTTTTGTTTTCCTCTTTTTATGTTAAGTAATAAACTCGTATAAGCTCTGGTTTGATTCGTTCACAAACCAAGTTTAAAAAAATATTCAAACTTGATTTGTTTGTCTAATCAAACAAGCTCAAACGAGCATTAACCAAAGCGAACCTAAATCGAGTATGAGCCGCTCTACTCGTTTACTGCTCGTAGTAAGACCCTATTCTATGATTTTTATTTCTTAATAAAACTTATAATTTGTTAACAAAGACTGAAATCAACGCTGGATTCCATATCGAAAAAAAAATCAAGCAGCCCTACTAAGAAGCACACCTGCCAACCGAACTACACTCAACGCAGCAGAAAACACGTGTTAACCATCAGATAAACCGACCCTTATTTTTATGGGAAAATTCCATACGGCCCTCGGAAATCTTATTATAATCCATATAACCCCCACCTTTTTTTTAAATCTATATAAATTCAAATAACGCCCTTAATAAAATTATCATTGACAGATGATGAATCTTTTCTGAATGTCTTATTTAGTTACCACTGACTGAAAACACAATATACTAAAAAACCCTACAATGTGTTCAAAATGTGAAAAATCATATGAAAATGATAATTTTACTCTTTCTGAATATATAATTATAAAATACTATTTAGAGGGATAAAATCGTCATTTACAAAGAATTTTTCGTATTTTTATCAAATTGTAGGATATTTTTGGTATATCGTGTTCTCTATCAATGTTAATCAAACATAATATTCATAAAATATTCATCATCTATAATCATAAATTTTATTCAAGTGGTTATTTAGATTTATTAAGTATTTTTAAGGAATTATATGGATTTAAAAAAAATTAAGGGGGTTATATGGATTTGAGTCACTTACCGGGGTTATATGGATTTTTTTTCCTTTTTTTTATATATAAACGGCAGGCGTGAACCACGTCGACGCATCTCGGGGCGGGACCCACAAGCGCCCGCGGAAATCCCGATCCGTCCACACGTGTAAACCTCCCATTCGGCGAACAGGAATCCATGAAGAAAGAAAAACACGTCCCATATCGGAGACGGTGACACGTGTAAATCGGGACACCTACGGGCCACATGCGTTAGAGAGGGGGCGAACACAAAGTTGAATCGTGTTGGTCTGTGATTGGGACACGTGTACGGTCGTTGTCGGGAGGTCATTACACGCGTCGCGAGATTGCTTCGGCACGGACGGTCAGGATGATGACGCGTCGGAGTGAGACGTCACACCAACTGTACCTGTCAGGGACGCTGCCCGTGATTGCGACGGGAAGCTGCCCGGGGTTCTATTATAAGGCATCCCTGGTCTTTCTTTTGCTGGTCCCTTCTCTGTTGCTTTTATTTCATCTTATTTTATACATTAAAATATTGGGGAAAACAAATCTGTGTGAAGCGTTTCGTTTGAGTTGGTTCGAATTTTGGAGGGGCGGGGGGGATCGGAAAACTGTGATGGCGGAGATCTGTTGCGGGATGGCTGCCGAAGCGGAAGCGACGGCCACTACAACGACTTGTGAGCCGACTACGCGCGTCGCCAGGCGGAGGCGGATGGAGATTCGGCGGTTCCGGCACGTGTCCCCGGCGGCGGGGGTGGTGGCGCAGCCGAGGTTGCGGGATGAGCCAGGCCGAAAGCGGCAGAGGATGGAAGCCGGAGCGGCTGGTGCCGCCGCGTCGGCGGTGCTGAACATCGCGGGAGGGGAGGTGGAGGAAGACTCGCAGGGATCGCCTGAGGTGACCGCGGGGGATGTGTCGTACGAGCCGCAGACGGCGGCGGGCAATGAGTGCCCTAGGTTCGGCGTGACGTCGCTTTGTGGGCGGAGGAGGGACATGGAGGATTCCGTGTCGATCCAGCCGAGTTTCAGTGGCGGAGATGGACTGAGTCCGGCGAAGTCGCACTTCTTCGGCGTCTTTGACGGCCACGGATGCTCTCATGTAAACAGCACAAACAAAAACTTCTCATCTATCAGCAGAAACATTTTTTTTTCAAATCTCTCTCTAAAACAAACCTTTCGATCCGTTCTCAGGTCGCGATCTCATGTAAAGAGAGGATGCACGAGATCCTGGCTGAGGAACTCGCCGGCAACGGCACCTGCACCGGCACCGCCGAGTGGACTGCGTTGATGGAGCAGAGCTTCGCGCGGATGGACGCGGAGGCTACGGCGAGGACCTCCGTCGACGACGACGAACGTCCGACCTGCCGGTGTGAGCTGCAGAAGCCGCAGTGCGACACGGTGGGGTCGACGGCGGTGGTCGCGGTGGTGACAGCGGACAAGATCGTCGTCGCCAACTGCGGCGACTCCCGCGCCGTCCTCTGCCGCAACGGCTCCCCCGTCCCCCTCTCCACCGACCACAAGGTAAAAATTACAAAAAACACCTCCCCCCCCTTCAATCGTCCCCCTCTTTTTCATCATCACTGAATAACCCCTCACGTGCGCCACAGCCGGACCGACCCGACGAGCTTCAGAGGATACAATCCGCGGGAGGTCGCGTGATCTATTGGGACGGCGCGAGAGTTCTCGGAGTGCTCGCCATGTCAAGAGCCATTGGTGAGTCCCCCACTCTCACACCCTGTGTTGTGTGTGTTCAGAACCGATGAGATTGAAACGGATGGTTGTGATTGTTGATGCAGGGGACAGTTACCTGAAGCCATACGTGGTGGCGGAGCCGGAAGTGACGGTGACGGAGAGGGGAGAAGGGGACGAGTGTCTGATCCTCGCAAGTGACGGGCTTTGGGACGTGGTGTCGAACGGGACGGCGTGCGAGGTGGTGAGGATGTGTTTGAGAGGGGGGAGTGAGAAGGCGTGCGCGGACGCGGCGATGCTGCTGTCGAAGCTGGCGCTCGCGAGGAATAGCTCGGACAACGTCAGCGTCGTCGTCGTCGATCTCAGAAAGAACTTTCACTGATCCAATATAATAATGTTTTAATTTTTTTTTTTATATTTTAATATGATGATATATATTTCAATTCTTTCAAAAAAGAATTGATGGAAGAAGTTGGTGGAAAAAAAAAAAAAGGTTGTTTATATTGTTGATTGTTGTTGTTATTATTTTAAGGTGGTTGTGGCATTCAATGTTTGATTCAGGTTGGTTTGTCTAATTGTCTGTCCATTGCTAGTCTCTCCATTTTTTTTTTGGTTTCTGGTAGCCTTTATCAGTGCCAAAAATCATGATAATTCAACAATGAAACATCTGTCACACATTAGGACAACTTTAGTGGTTTGGAATATAATAATAGAAAATGAGCAACTTGTGGTGCAGATCTTTAGCCAAGATCTAAAGTGCCTTTCATGATATGGGTACAGGATGAAATTCAGAATCGGAATAATTGGGGGGTATTGGGTTTCATGAAACATAACAGAACTGTGAAGAACCATATTCCTGGAATATATGGTCCCAGCCATGGAAAGGCTTATTCAGTGTGTGAACTCAAGAAAGATTAAAAAAAGAGTAAGATATCAGAATTCAGAAGATCGTCGCATTCAGAATCAATCGAGTTCGGTGGACTTCAAAAAAAAGAAACTGCAAAGTCAACAACAGATTGGACCACATCTTTCGGAGAGAGTGCAGAATATCTATGGGCGATAAAAAAAAAAAGATTCAAATAAGGGAAGATAAGAAAGAAAGAAAAAATGTATAGCATGGATAAACTGTAATGATTTGTCTTAATATGGTAGAATAAACCCCGATTAACTAAACATGGAGAAGTATAATTGACTCATGCTTTCTATCCAAGAGTATAACCAAATTCTAACAAGGCATACAAATGAGAAAAAAAATTATCTAAAAAATATCATTTAGACTATTTACACCTGAATAATCTATCCACTACGGATTGGAATACACTGATGCATGCCAGAGCAAGGATTATGCAAACCCATGGAAAATTTAGCAGACGGAGCTACACAGTTGATCTCTTTCTTCTAAACAGATATCCTGTGATTTTTATAAGCTTGTACTTCATAAACTCATGAACTTGTAACAGAAGTTCATATAATCCAGTCACAGAATTTTAACTTCGGCAAGTCAACAAAACATAGGTTTGGAAAAATATGGATCTAAATGAGCTAGCTCGTAATTAGATTCAGGTCAGTTCAATATTTGATTTGTTATTTTTTTAGCTGAAGAAACTGTATAGAGAGATATTGACCCACCCTGAAGAAAGGTCAAGCAAGCAACTATTGGACAATCTTCCAAGCATACTCCCTGTAATGTTTCTTGCAGGTATGCCCAACATCGGGGCCCAGGTCGATTTCCTAGTAATTTCAGAAAAATAATCTTTATGTCCAAAGTCCAAAGTCACGTAACACGTATTTGTGTAACACGTATTTGTCTTCATTGCATAACTATGAAGGGAATAGATTAAAAGAAATTTATGGGATCATAAATGTCGTTTGAATAGATGTAGTAGTTCTTTTAATATAGAAAGAGAAAGAAATGCGACGATGCTTCCAGATCACCAACGACCCAGAAAGACTGCTGGTGAATATATCATAAACTTAGCAAGTGTTATCATCACAAATCACTTTTGAATTATATACCAAATATATGCCTAGATAAATAAGATGATCGGGTAATAAACTTGAAATCTGTGGGGATATAAATATAAAACTGCTATAGCATAGGTAAAATGGTACACAATAACCTCAATGACACATTAGTGATATGATTAAATATATGTACCAGCAATCACCCTCAACTGATCTTGGAAATCCAAACATAATCATCTCCAGTCTGTTTTCCTCACCAACTCCAATTATATAATCCGAGTCATCCCAAAAACTTAGAATTTTCACATTTAGCTTTAGAAAGCTATTCCCCAATGTCATTCATGATCTTCATGCCATAACTCTGTTCTCTGTGTTGAAACTTGATAGTACTGGACATAAGTTGCATCAATGATTAAATGTCTACACCAACTTTCACTCCCTGCATTATTGAAAATTTATGACAACTCTTTTGTGACCATCCCAAGTCCAAAAATCTTTGAATTATATTATAACACAAAAAAATCCAGCCAACTCAGAGATTGAAAAAGATAATATTCTCTTAGACAGATATTTTAAACCTCCATAATAATGGGCAGGTAAGATCATTTTCTTGTTTTTTAACTAAAAGGTATTGAAACTTTGAGTGGAGAAAGGCATTAAGACTCTGCAGGATTCTGTGCCACTGTTTTCAAATAAAGATGATGATCCCCCATGATAGAACCATCCCAATTTCCAACTCAGCTTGCAATTGCAACATCACCACCATGCTAAACCTAGAGTTCGAACTAATCCCTCAGATTATACATATAAACTGTGAAATCCTCCAACAAGATAGTCAACAATACAATTCAATGTGGCATTTGCAAGATAAAGCCACAGAACAAGTAACTTCAGGTGAGTAATCATGTCAAGACAGCTTAACAACTCAATAAAAATAATCATGTAAGATAGAATTTGAAACACTACTCCTCATACAGACGCAAAAAGGAAAATGAACTAAGCAGTTGTCTTAATGGTGGGATTGCATGGGGTTCTTCATGGCAGTGGGCATGATTGTGTGGTTATGTAAATATCTATGTTCCAAATGTAACTCAAAATAGATCATCCAAAATTTAAAATAATTTCACCCAAAGCTAATGGAATCCATGTAGACAAAAGTTGCAAAGTAGTTGCCAGATTTCGTATACAAAACACGGTGGTGATAGTCATGAAAATCAGCTCTGTAAATTCAAGAAATAAACAATTCCACAGTTAATTGTGGCCAAACAAAGGACTGACCTCGTATAAAGGAAACAGCTTTGAGAGGCTCCATGGGAAGTCATAACAACAGTGTGCTTCAACTGTCTCCAAGACTCTCAATACCATCCACAGCCAAAGTGTTGCCAAATGAGGACCAGTAATAGTAGGACCAATAATCATAGCAAATCCAAGAAATAATATCTCAAATGACAATCCAAATGGGGTGGCATATCTATGAAGCATAAATTTACACAAAAAAGATCTGAAATCTAGATATTGCATAAATGAAAGTTCAGTGGCTTGTTTGAAACTCCTATGCTATCGCTTACTCATGATGAACACTGTGTATATGCTTATACAACCATTTCGTTTAGCGAAATCCTGTACCCCCAGTGGAAGACAAAGTCCTCGAAGATAAAGTAAGAGAGTCTTTGTGGTACCGCAACTTTTCTGCATGACCAAAAACACAAAGATATATTGAGCAAGATGGGGGCCTTCTCAGCCATTCAGTTCTAATAGTTCATCTCTATATTCCTTCAAACCAATACCAAAGTCATTTGTCAAAAAATAACTGTAATTAACATCTTCCTCATTCTCTTATTTTATTCAACTTCCTAACCCGTCGTTCTCATTTCTTTCTTAACTTTGATGATGAAAAATTGAACAAATGTCGGGCATTTTCTATGTCTGCAGCATTACATTGAACTTGTTGACTCTCATTTCATGCACAGTAATGTCAACAATGGTTTTAAAAAACCTATATATAGATATATATATAAAAAATAAAAATCTAAGCCCAACTAATTCTGCAACAGCACCAAGTCACATACAAATAAATCACGTATAAGTATATAACAAAACTTTAGATTAATTTCCTCTAATAGATATCAAGATCAAGTAAGAATTTTGACTGTAAAAGCAATGTGTAAAGTATGTTGACAAGAGCAAATTAAGCTTCATTTCCTCTAATAGATATCAGGACCTACAATTTGAATTTTTCAATAATGAAATTCAAATGCCACAAAGCACACGATATGATTTGTAAATGAAGTTTTCATATACCAGAAAGCTATGCCAAAAGCAGATCATTCCATGGGCTTTGACAAAAAGGAAGAGCACGGAATCTGATTTAATCAGACAGCGAGAGACGCCCGAATTTCCAATTTCTTACATTATAAAAACATTCATGCAACTACTATACTACTAAATAAGAAGCATTGTTGAAGATTTTCGATGTAACAAATGTAAGATATATGTCTATGGGACTGCATTTAAGGCTGCATCCAACATCATCCATCCCTATTTCAGGTGGGCTTGAATGGGTTGTATTTCAGGTGGGCCTTTTCAGTTGATTTCAGGTCCAAATAAACCCATTATAAAGAAGGCAAACGGTCTTCTTTAGAATCGTTAAATAAACCCATCCATACATTTTGCACCCCTATATTTTCTTTGTAATTAGGTCTGTCAACGGGTCGGGTCTTGGTGGACTCGGACTCGACCTGTTTGATTGTCGGATCCATATCGGGTCTCAGATTGGGTCGGGTTGACCCATTAACAAGTTCAGACCAGATAAAGAGAAGTTTCAAAATTTTTCAAGGGCCTATAATGGTTTCATTTTTTTTTCTTTTTAATAAAGTCTAATGTATTATAAATAGTTCTTCACTATTTTGATTTTTAAATGTTCTATAAGGAAACATTTGGAATACGGTTTGAATTATTATGCTTTTTCGTGAAGTCAAAAGGTTGTAAAAATATTTTAAATGTTTAAAATTTTAAATGATTATTCAATATTTAGTTATAAATGTTTGGTTGAATCATAAGTGTTAGGTTGGATCATAAATAAAAAAAATTACATAATATTTTGGTTTGGTCAATCGGGTTCAACGGGTCCATAAGATCGGATTAGGGTAGACCCGGACCTGACCCGTTTTGATTGTTGGGTCATTCAAATCAAATATTTACGTCTTTTATCTGATCAGAATCGGACCTAACCCATTGACAAGACTATTTGTAACGGGGTGTGCAAGAGGCAGAGAAGGAGCCATCCTCATTGCGTTCTTGCTAACACCACCCCCCGGCGATCGCCCTCTCCTTCGCTGACTGAGTCGCCGCCGCAGCCGCATTCGGAGGTCCGCCGGTCGTCGGAGATGCCCGATTGAATGTGTCGAAAACCAGAAGCGTGACCGGGCCGAGAACCAGGGACTGGAAATCGAGGATGCTCGGGGAGAGAATCTCCGGACGGTGGAACTTCCGTGGAGAGTGACCGCCTCCGCCGCCGTGGACGAGGGGGCTGAGATTGAACCCGTTCTTGTGGCTGCTCCGCCTCTCGTAGAGCTTGAAAGATGGCTTCTTGGGGCCGCTGGGGATTGGGTTCTGTCGTCGGGTATGGATTCGATTCGAATCTCGGTGGGTTTGTTGTTGTTGTTGTTGGAGGTTTTTGCACCACCACCTTCTCCGACTACTCCGCCATTGGAGCTGCTGCTTGGGGAGGTTTTGGTTTGTGGGTTCTGTTGGGGAGTTCTTGGGCGATCCAATGGAATGGGTTCTTTTTTTCTTTCTTTTTTTAAATCAAAATCTCATATTCGATTGGATTCGATTTCGCCGCCCCGTCCTCATCCCTATCACGGCCTAGCCCCACCCCTTCTCCTCCTCCTCCTCCACAATTTAAAATAATTGGGGGCGTCTAAAGAATACCATTTAAATGGGTTGGGTGTAAATAGATAATTAGGTATTTAGGTGTACAAGAGAAACAAAATGGTGTAAATAGAGGCACCCCTGTATTACCCCCAAAGTCTATGTTTAGAATGAGAATAAACCCCCTGGATAACCCATATAAATTTTGTTGTGTTTAGAAAACCCGGATGATCTTAGATAAAGTATGTCAGAATAAACTGGTATAAAGTAATATATTGATTCCAATCAACCCCTAGAATAAAAGTTATCCTAAGTTATTCCACTCAAAGAATATGTGGGTCTGCTATCAAATCAACTGTTATCACCTCTTATAAATCACCTATCAAATCAACTATCATTATTTTTTCATTTTTTATAAATCTTTATCCATACTTTATTCACATTTTACCCAAACAACAAAACATTTATTTTTACGTTTACTAACGAGAATAATTTAAAACACAACCAAACATAAAATCATTTTATCCTTATTTATACTCATTAATACTCGGATAAATATATACCTAAAAATAAATCATATCCCGTTTCAAACAGGGGCTAAAGAATTCCATCTAAATGGGTTGGGTGTAAATAGACATCGGGTGTACAAACAAAGAGAGTGTAAATATAGGCACCCATGCATTTTTCATTCTCGGGTTCATGAGAAAGAAGTATCATCCACACCGTCCATCCTGAAATTGTTAACCACGTCGGACGGTTTCGATTTGTTCTTCAAATATCCACCCGACTACAAGTTTAGTCAATCTACGTTTGAAAACACATCCGATGAGCTTTTTTCGGTTTGCAAGAAATTAAATTTTTAAACCTGTTTTTAAACAAGGAAAAAACCATTGCAGACACATTTCTGAAATAAGTGTATAAAGATTAATCTTTTATAATTTTAAGAGCTAGTTTGACGTTAAAATTTTAAAAATAAATTATCTTAATTTTAAAAAATAAATGATATTCTAGTCTTTAGATGTAACAAAATATCTCTATTTTCATTTCAAAATTTAGATAACTGTTTATAGCTTATTCTAATTATTTTTTATACCAAAGAGGAATAAGCTGTCCTCTTATTCATTTATCTTTATAATTATCCTTTATGTCAGTACTTATTTCCTTGCCAAACCACACTAAGGTCTAGTTTGGTAAAGAGATAAATTTTTAGGATAAGTTAGCCTAATTTATAGAGATAAAAAAATCACTATTTTTATCTAGATTTGCATATAGTAATATTTTTTATTATCCTCATTTTTTGTGCTCTTATCATCAATCTTATATTTGGATCAAATATGTGATAACTTTAATTTTTTTTAAAAAATATCAGATTTACCCTTCCTATTAATGGGTAATTAATATTGCTTGGTAGAACACATTCTTTATTATTTTTATTTTTTTTGTTGGGAAATGTAAGTCATAAATGTTATCTCAATTTTATAAAATTGGAATAAAGTCTGTTCTATATTTTATTAAGAACAAACTATCTCTATTTTTTATTTCAAAATGTGAATAATTATCCATGCTTTATCCCCTTTCTTTAATACCATATAAAATAACAAATAATTTAATTCAATTTTTACCTTATCTCAACTTTTATCTCCATGTCAAACTAAACCTCAAAGAAATCCCAATCGATAAACTAAAAATTTTAAACGAAATTAGGGAAAAGCTAATTCTCGAAGTCTTCATAACGAAGTCTTCATTTACTCTCGAAAAGGACCTGCTTTTCTTTCCCCGACAAAACCCTGTGCTTCCCACTCAAGAACCCACTCAAGAATCCTGAAACCCTATAAAGAGCGAGCGAGACCGGCACAGGAGACGTACGAACGATCGATCACGCGTCGCCGGTCAATCTCCACCCTCCGTGAGCTCTCTTTCTCGCTTCATGTTTGGTGTTCTTGAGAAATCGAAGCTTTTCTGATCTCTACTTGATTTGGTTAGTGTGATTTCCATTGTAGCATATCAAAACAGTCTAAAGAATATATTTTTTTGTTGTTGTACCGCGAACAAGAAGTTCTTGCATTGGAAAAGTAAATTAGTGTGACCCCTAGATCATGACGAGAGGGGCGACTGAATGAGTGGTTTTGAACTGGTCATGATAGAGGAGTTGGAAGGGTTTGCCAGACTTTGGATGTAGGCGTTGCTGATTGATTGGGTCATGTTGTGAGTTTGTGTTGAATAGTCGCTTAGCGGAAGGGGCGGGTGACGAGGGGTGATGACATTGGTTCGGTGGGCTGTGCCATGAATCCATAATTCCAATGTTAGGTGTTGATATAGGGCCACTTATCATGGATGAAGGCCATTAACAAATTTACATGTAGGTTTATTTTACAACAAAGATGTGGGGGAAGAGTGTCCATTGGTGCCCACTTGTGGGGTTTGGGTGCAGAAAATTCTTAGAATAAAGATACATCTAGCCCCATTTTTAGCATCTGGGGTACATATTTTTATATAAAAGTATATGGACGATGAATGTACCTCAGAAATACACACCTCTATAAATGCATATAATGATCACAAGGCTAAAAATGAGCTAAAAATTGGGTTGGGTGTTGCCAACTTTACGCCCTAAGAGCCAAACCTAGATTCTTTGCACAATTTCTAACAAGACATAGAGAGAGTACAGTTAACTCCTAATAAGTATTATATACTTCTTATAACTATTTGCTTTCAATAATTGCTTTGGTCACCTAACATGTTGTTTATCAAAGTGTGCAGACACCACAAATTATTTAATATATTTGTCAACATGCTTATCGAAGAAAATCGTGGATCTTATGCCTAATTTCAGGGTATATGCATGCAGGTTTCATATAAAATTGTCTCTGTTATTCATTCGAATTTGATTTATTGTCTTTGGTGTTAGCCCATATATACTCGAGCAAACAGTTATCTTTGTTTGATGATTTGGTTTTTCTAATATATATAGGCCTTATAATTTATGAAATATCGATAAAAAAATTTGAGTTTGTTCAAGGAGTTGGTTTGCATGTGTGGCATTGGGCTTGTTTCTCACCACTGATATCTTGTCTCTCTTTATGCTTATTACCTGCTTTCATGGTGCATTGCAGATTAAGTCTCTTGAGCAAATTCTTGATCTTGTCTTTCCCTTCTGACGTAAATGTGTCATCTATATTACATAAACCCATACTGTTCTGACATTTCATCTTGTGAATGGTGGAGATTAATATTGCGATCATGTATGACTTGCAGGGTCTTTATGTGCACATGCTTTCAAAGTTGAGCTGGAATATGTAGTTTAGTGAATAAAGAATATGACCAAACCAAAGGATCTTTGGCGTTGCACATCCTTTACGTGAAATTTGGCTGTGCTGCTTCGAAGTGTGTCGGTGTATCTCAAATTTCGATCAGGAGTATGACTCTTAATCCAAGCATATAGTTCTGAGCAGAACCTGAAGTGTTCCTTCACTCTATTTTTAATTAATTATAATGTGGTTCCCCTTCTGAGCAGAGTGTACACGTCTATAATGAATTATAGTAGCATTCCATCTTCCAGTGATGCTGAGTACGGCGAATTGGCATCTGTGATCAGGCACATCCTTTCATTGATCAAGCCCAATGAAGCAGATCAAATAAGACGTCACCAAGTAATTAATGCATTTGCAGCTGTTATTAGCTCTGTGCAAAGCCTGAGAGGTTATCATTGCTTTCTTAATCTCTGTGTTTTATATCACAAGTTGGACATATTGCACTTTCATGTTTTTCTTTTCTTTTAATAGTGGACTGATACTTAAATTTCTGGCTGTTGTCAGTTAGTGTGCCGTGTTCCTTTGTTGGAAAAAAAAAAAAAACTTTGTTTTCTAGAATTACTGATGGCCTACTGTAGCTTGGTGGGGAATTTGCACTTTCATCTAAGTTTTTCATGCGCGTAGGCTCTGTAGAATGTTGTTAAATATCGCCCATGGGTGGGTAAGATGTGCATAGGAGTAACTTGACCACTCAAGGTTGTGCAAACATGTGCCTATATAAGCTCTGTGTGCTTGCAAGAAAGATGTACATCTGGCACACAGATACACCATATTATGTAGAATTAATGTTAATATTTTTTTTGTCCTTGCAATTGGCCGGAATATACTTATTCATAAATTAATATTTAGAAGATTGACTTGGGTTGAATGAATTCTATTGCACATAGGAATGCATCATATGCAAATTGGAATCAACTTACAATCACTCACAAAGAGTAAACAGTAGTAGCAAGAATCTGCAACTTCAGGTCTAAAGTTTTCCATTTTTTTTCTTAAAATGGTCTAAAGATTTCCTTGTTCTATATGCTAGATTTGTCACTTTGATTGCTTCTCTAAACTGCATCTGACCTAAACAGGTGCAACTGTCAATCCTTTTGGATCTTTTGTTTCAAATCTCTATACAAGATGGGGTGATTTGGATATTTCAATCGACCTGCCCCATCTGCCCCATTGTCCGTTGGTTTCTGCTAGTAGAAACTGTAAACAAAATATATTGAAAGCAATAATGCGAGCTTTGCGCCGAAACGGTAAGTACTTCCTCATGCTCACTGTGTTCATGTATCAAGAAAACACACTATCTTTTAATATGTGGCTCATTGGCAACCTGGTATAGCCATTTATCATTTTATTCTATAGAAAGACGAAGTGATTTTTTTGATAAATAGGAAAGTTTAATCATAGGCAATGAATTCAAATTGTTCTAGACAATGTTTTAAAGTAATATGCAGTCTGCATGTGTGGTCAGGGAAACCGCATGTGCGGCCGCATATGCTGTATATGTGGTCGCACATTGACCATTCAAACGGTCATTCTTTTATTTTTTTCTTCGAATGTCGTTCGGATGGAATTCGTTCCCAGAGTGTTTATTTTTTCATTTGAACTACCGTTTTAATGGCATTCCGAATCTGGGCCGTTCGAACGGTTTCATTGAAGAAATTGCACGTGCCAAATCATATGTCGCGGGGTTCCAAAACGGCATGTGCGGCCGCCCTTAAATCTATGGTTCTAGAAACTCATGGAGCTCGGGCAACTTTTTAATTATATATTATAACTGATTGTGGGCACATCTCCTTACATTAGGTTCTCTAATCCCCAGTAAACAAGTTCCTTGTTTTAAGAACAAAAGGTACAATAAGTATAATAAAAGGTCATGATTGATATTTTGTGTTTATTTTTCTTTCTAATTTTAAGAACATGATTCTTCAAGGCTTCTGTGAATAGGTAAATTGAAAAGTATCAGCATGCCTATCTTTTTGGGTAGGGGTGTTATGATTTTTTCAAAATGTACTCTCTTCATTTTCCCCCTTGAAAATCACATCCGTGTGCTAGTTTGAAATTTGTTATTCCATATTTTATTTATATCTATTACAAACTGAATATATAAAATGACAGGAAAGAAATAACTAATATCACCAAGACCTATGAGAAACTCAAACAACACAAAGGAAGAAAAAGAAAAAAGAGAATATAATAGCACATTGCCTGAAAAAATTGTTCTCTTTTGCAAAAAAGCTCCTCTCTGTGCATCATGTCATTTTAAGTGATTGTAAGCTCCCTCGTTAATGAAACTATAACAGGCTTCTACAAATTTAAACACTCTTCCTCTTCTATATATTTGAAAGTTCTTTGAATCTCTCATTTATGCTGGTCAAGTTCTTGCTATTGTGTCAGATAATGCCATGGATAGCAATAAGTTCTTCTACAGTAAATAACTTGCTGATATATAAAAAATAATAGTTGTTTCTCATATTAATTTTCATTAATTTCAGAGTTTGGATTTTCACCCATTTCTCATGTATAAATTCCTTTGAGAAAAATTAATATCTTTTTCATTCTTGTAATGATGCACATCACTTATGCACTTATATTTTTTTTTAATGTTATTTATTGGTCATGCAAGCATACCACACCCATTCATTTTGTTAGTTGATCTAAACATTTGTTGCAGGTGGTATTCATAAATTGCAATTCGTTCCTAGGGCACGCGTTCCTCTTCTCATTTTCGAAAACAGCTATCATAACATTTCTTGTGATATCTCGGTTGATAATCGTGTTGGTCGAATGAAGTCGAAAATACTATTGTGGATCAGCAACGTAGACGAACGTTTCCGTGATATGATTTTATTGGTTGGTTATGGCGTAGCTGAAGCTACTCACTGATGCATACGAATGCGTGTATTTACATTTTGCTTTTGCATGCAGATCAAGGAATGGGCCAAAACACACAATATCAATGATCCAAAGTCAGGAAGTTTCAATTCATACTCTCTTTGTCTATTGGTCATATTCCACTTTCAGGTGTTTATTTTTCACTGGTTATTCATTTGCATAGTGTAAGTTTGTTGTTTGCTTGAATTTTTAGATCAACAGATATGGCTTTTCTCATGTGTGCATTGTTAATTGGAAATGATTCCATATAGATGTGTACACCTGCAATTTTACCTCCACTGAAGGATATCTTTGGGGAAAACTTGGTCCATGCTCTCACAGGTGCACATAATTTAATTATCTCATGTGTATCTACTGTATATTTTACATATTTTTCAACTTTCATGAACTTTGATAGAATACCTTTACCTAAAGAGGTATCACAAAAAACAGGTGCAGGCAATTCGTTAAGCATTAAGTGCGTGTGTTAAAATCCAGATTCCGTAATTTTCTCAGATTGACATTTTATGTTTTTCTGCTCGCAAATCATTCACCATTGATATGCCACACAATAAAATTGGAACCCATAATGTGAATAACACGTCAGGTTATGATTATGATGGTTGATTTAGAGATCTTGTGTTTATGCTTCTTTTCTCTCAGGTATGGATTATAACCCTGAGCTTTATCTAGAAGGTGTATGTACTGGGAACATATCAAGGTTTATATCCCAAAACAGACGCATCAACCAGAACTCCTTGTCTGAGCTTTTTGTCTCGTTCTTTGAAAGGGTAATTCCTTGATTGCTACATCTATGTTTTAAAAAGGATGTTTCTTTTGATTCCATAAATTGTTTGTGCTTGACTTGCCTGGCAGGCAAACTCAGGCACATCCATTACATCAATCTAGCAAGTTTTTAACCTAACAATTTAGGTTGGTTTTATGAATCTTCCTTATCCGTGAATGCTATTCAATGATATTCATTCTGCGGGTTCCCCATATTCTCAATTTTAACGTTTATCTTTTTGAGTCTTATCCTATCTTTGGAATACCAGTGAAGTGAGACCTTGTTATCATTTTTCAATTTTCACTGTTTTGTCATTAATCTGCACAACTCTGCCTCCTAATACAACGCGCGCGCACATGTGTTTTGGTGCTAATCTGTTGAGTGCAATTTATTGGCATTTTCTGTAATGCTTTTTTGGAGCTGATGAAAACTTGAAAGAGTACAGTTGAAGAAAAAAATGTTATTAGAGACTTTTTTTTTCCATAACCAACCCCATTTTTTCTTTATTGTGGTGGTTTTTTTTTTGGGTAGATTTAGTGTTTTTAGTGGGTGGGTTGCTTTGTTATGTTTAATCTTTGTAACCTCCTGATAGTCTGACACAATTAGGAAGGCCTCTGAAGTTGAATGGAAAAGTCTGAGCTGATCTAGGGCAAGTCATGGCATGCCCTTTCCAGATTGTCAATTGAATTCTTGGAATTTGCTATCTCAGTAGAGGATTCACTTCGGGTTTAGGACGTTGTAAGAGTGATCTCAAATTAGGTTGAATCACATTTCAATATATAAAGAAAAGCAATTAGCAAGTTTATTTTATATATTGTGTTTGGTACACCTCCATGGGCATGTTGACCAATTAGTTTTAATCATGCCAAGAATATTTTTGTCCAAGGGTATCTACTATCTACCATGTGGAAAATAAAGAACCATGATTCTCAAATTACTATTTATTATGTGGAATGCATAATATTTGGACATGTATTGGTGCAATGACAAAAGTGTTGGTGGATTATATATTGTGTTTGGGACCCCTTGTTGGCTGCATGGTGCTACACACACAATCATTTTGTAACTCTATCATTTCACCTATTTATATATCAGCCAAATCATTTTTGTGCATTGCAGTTTTCGAGACTGGACTCATTATCTTTGGATTATGCAATCTCTACTTATACTGGACGGTGGGAACCCCTAACAAACAAGGCTGGATGGCTTGAGAAAAACTACGCAATACTTGTAAGCTTCCCTCCTCCACACATCACTGGATGTTTTCTGTCGCAGTCCAGTCTATGGGTGCAGATTCATGCAGCCAAAATATTCATGAGCACATTGATATGTACGGTGTAGGCTTATTTGAAGATTTCTACATGACACAAAGTGACACTCCTAAATGACCATAAACACTAGGTTGGCCCCACAGAGTGGGCCCGATGGAGAATGTGCCTTGCAGAATGGGTAAAAATGTTACGCTCAATCCTTTTTGCAGCCCCATTTGTAGCCCAAACACATTTTGAATTTTCTTTATTGAAGTATACTTGTCTAATGAAGTATATTCTTTTATATAAGTACATACTCACATGAATGGAATACATATCTTGTTACATTTTTCATTATGGAGTATTATTGACATAATGAAGTATATACTGGGTTAGTTGCATATACCACATTAGTGACATGGTGAGTACAAAATAAGCCGCATGTATCAGTGCCATACAGAAAGTTGCCCCCACAATCTGTCTACAGGGGCCATAAGGACGTCACTTTGTCTGTTGTCTAACATTCTTTGAGCTTATTTTGCTTTGGAATTTTAGATTGCTTGTCATTTTTTGTTGACAGGTTGAAGATCCTTTTGAGCAGCCAGATAATGCTGCCAGGGCTGTCAGCCAAACTCAGCTCGCCATGATATTTGAGGCAATATCAGAAACACGCCGAAAACTATCAAATCCTGCTGTTTTAAGGAACAGAAATTCTTTGCTTCGCTGTATGGTCAGGAACAACGTCAATTCAGGGGTTGGAGTAAGCACACCA
This sequence comes from Acorus gramineus, assembly GCA_030737835.1. Taxonomy (NCBI): domain Eukaryota; kingdom Viridiplantae; phylum Streptophyta; class Magnoliopsida; order Acorales; family Acoraceae; genus Acorus; species Acorus gramineus. Next base: position 3,808,536 of record CM060854.1, read on the forward strand.
CATCGCGTTTATAATAATGGATCCCCTGCCATTGATCGATTTACCCATACAGCAGCAGCAGTTCCCACCATTGAAGAGCGTTTTCAGAGAACTTTCAGATTAGAGAACCACCGTCCCCCAGTCCATCAACAAAGACCAGGGGCACATTATGAACAAGGGCACCAGACTCGGGTGCCGAGATCTTCGTTGGACCGATCATTTTGAAGTCCAAAATATCAGGTTTGATTTGTTACTGAAATGCCATTATTTTGCTGTCTCTTCCAATCTAGTTTTTGTGAATTGCTCATATAGTGAAAACCTGCACATTTCTTCTCTTACTGCAGTATTAATAGAATGCTGGAATGTTTTGTGATGTGATTACCTATTAAAAATATTGAGGTTTGGTGGATATGAACATGATATTATCAAATTTATACATATACACGTATAGATAGGGAGTTTTTTTTCCTGTTTCATCATTATCTTAATATAAAATTAATAAAAAAAAATGATGATGTGACACAATCAATAACATTCATTCCATGCATTATTAAAAATTGTTATTTTATTTAGTGTGACCAAGGAAGAAATGAAGAAAGTTGAAAACATTCATGGTTAGTAGTATAGATAGATAAGAAAATATATAATTATTTTATTTGAGTATATATTTCTTTTTTTTTTTTGCAAAGATGTATAATTCATTAAACAGGTAAGTATCTTCTAAATTTCAAAACTTGTTGGACGTTGTAGAAGGGATTGCATGACGACTTAAGCTATGTTTGTTACTGTTTAAATTCATAAATTATAATTTATAGATTGTATATTTTAACTTTTTTTTTATGAACAATAAGTATGTTTGTTGAAGTTGTTGAAAAATGGAAAGCAACAATAAATGTTTGTTAAAATAAATTGTAAAACAATTTTTTGTTGTGTAAAAAAAAATACATTCTTAGATGTAGTTAAATTTAATATCTGTGATAAAATAATATGATTTTATTTATAAAATTAATTTTATGAATATTTAAAAAATAAATTAATATAACATAAATAAAAGTTCAAATATATTGCACTCGACAACTGGAATAAATTTATTCCTTAGTTTTAAAAAATATATATTTTTATAACAGTTTGGTCTATGATAAAAAAAAAAAAAAAAATTAAGGGCATTAGTGTCCATAAGATAAACATCTTTTACCCGACTTTGATTTTTTAAAATTATTTTTAGCTTAAATAAATTTTAATAAATATGCAATAATTATGTGTTTTAAATTAAAAGCTATAACATGTTAACGTTAGGGACAATTTTAAATCCATTCTTTTTTTAAGTCCATCGAGGCGTTTTCTGTGTATACTCTATGCACTACTGAAATATGTAAGTAAAATACATGAATTGTATATTTGTATATACATGAATCATTTACTTAAAAAAAAAAAATCAAATGTTCCATTTAACAAACACACCCTTCTGTCATGTAGAGACTATAATTGGGATAGCATATAAAGGCCACAGGTAACAAGACACACTAGTCAATGCTAAAGAGTCAAGTGATGAATGTTTCATGGTTCAGCAATCCACTACAATAAAATAGGGTGTGTCTATTTGCACCCCTCTAATCCATAAATACTCCCCTTCTGTAAGTAAACCCCTCGTACTGTGAAACATTTAATTTAAAACCCCCATGTATTTAAAAAACTATTGTTTTCATTTGTACGCCCTTGCCTTATGTATGTAAGTTGACAACGAGCCTGCAGAGGTCGCGGTGGAGGGGTCGACGATGTGGAGCTTGTTGAAGAGAGTGACGAGGACAAAAAAAAAAAATATGGAGAAAGTCGTATTTAATCTCACGAGACACCCATGGGTAGTTGTGCTTGCTTAGCGTGGGTGAGGGATATGATGAAGTCGCAGTCGATGAGCATCACCTACACGAGAGACGTGTCGGTGAACGGGTCGACGTCGTTGTCATCCTTGTAACACGTGCGCAGGGGCTTGGTGAAGGCACTCGTGGAGGTTGCAGTGTGGGTGAGCGGTGGTGGGAGGGTCTCGGGAACGATGCAGGAGATGTGGACGACGGAGCGGTGGCCCTCATGTTGGTGTACAAAAGTGTGATGTGTTGAAGTGGCCGGTTTTTGCTGCTGTTGCATGAGATCTACAAATCAAGAAGATTTAAATGGATCTTTTACATCATAATCCATTTAAGAAGACCGTACTTAAGGATTAGAGAGGCACAAATAGAACCACCCAATAAAATAATGAAACATGTATAAAGATGCGATGTACACCATCACTTAATAATCAAAGTGACAACACACTTCACAGTATTGCAAATGGAAAACATTATTTGAAATAAAAACTTGAAGACACAGAAACACATCAAACCTCAAAAATAGATGAGTGAAACCTCTTCAAATGATGCCAAAAGTTGCAGAGAAAATCCTCATTCCTTCTTACCAACACCATGCGACATGTTATAGATCCCTTGGGCCTACTCAAAAAAATGGAGATAAGAATAACAATAACAGTAATGATAAGAATCTAACAATTATTATTGTTAATGATATCATTCTTAACATTAACAATAACAATAATAGTGATTCTTTTATTCTTACTGTTTTTTTTTTTGTTTTTTTTATAACAATAATAAAAATAACAGTGACAATTATACTTAATATTCTATTCTTCTTATTGTTATAACAGTGAAAACAATAATTAGAATTTTGTTGCTGTTATTCTTACTCCTATTCTTTATAAATAACAAGAATATTGACAATAAAATAATTATTATTATTATAAAGTAATCTTCATGACATATTTCAAAATCGCCTGTGCGGTGGGGTCCGCACATAGCATATGCGGCCGCATGTACCGAACATACAATCGCACATAGGGTAAGACAGCCGTTCGAACCCCCGTTCGAACTGAACTTCGAACGTCCTCTAAATGTTCGAATTGCCGTTCGAACGGCAATTTGAATCCAGAAGTAGATTTTACTGTTCGAAGTCAGTTCGAACTGAACTTCGAACGCCCTCTTACGTCCAAAGTTAGTTCAAACTAGCTTTCGAACACCCTCTTACTATTCGAATTCAATTTGAACTTGGACCACACATGCGCCGCATATGCAGGGGGGGGTGGGGATGTGCACCCGGGGACGCATGTGCAGCTGCACTTTAAACTATGCTTCAGGGATTTAAAAAGTTCCAGTATTCATCCTAATATGGACTCACAATGAGGGCTGTACATGCAGCAACCAACCCAAGGGGGATGGCCACAGATGTTATCTTGTCCATCGGTCCCTTCAAGTAGGTGTGCTTGTGAACGTTCTGAAAGAAGCGCTGCTTATCGAGTAACTTCTCCCTGGGCCTGAAAGGTACCTCTGTTGCTGTCGATGTCATCCTTGATTGAAAGGAGGGGAAAAAGTAAAATGAAAGTTTAGTGATTGACTGGAAAATAAACCATGTCTGAAATTTAATCCTTCATCTGACTGTTCTTTTGTTTAGATGTTCTATACAACATCCAATGCTTAATTTAAAGTTGACTTGGTAAAGCATGCAAGCATTTGGCTTTATGAAATACACAAGTTGTGCGAAATATCCTCGATTTTATTCATAAAACAAGCTTATAAAGCATGTGAACATCACGGTTAGAAGAATATATTGAGCTCGGAAAAAAGAGAATAACTTTGCACCAGAAACAGTTTATTTCTAATTAAAAAAACAACTACCCAAGTAGCCATTTCTCACTCTATATCCCAGATTCAAATTAAGTCCAACATTAAGGATGCATGGAAGATGTTCATGGATGAATAATGCAACCTTTCGTCAGTGATAAGAGTCAACAAATCATGGATGACACAAGTTAGAAAGATAAGCTTGGAGCATGATCATTTTTAGCACTAGTTGGTAACAAATAATTCAAGCTACACAAGCAAAGATGGTCTTAGAGGAAATCACAAATTCACAATACATGCAAACAGTATTACACAACAGAAAACATAAAGCAGGAAATATCGACGCAATCAATAACTAAGCCCTGTTTGGAAACCAATCGTGAGCTTTGCAAAATCAGTTTTCAGATAATCGGTTCTGAATGAGTATTTTTGAAACTTCAAGTTTGATTTTGGATTTTCCTTTTTATGTGTCAGAAATCAACAAAACATCTTTTTTGAATGAAAAAACTGATTCAGAATAGCTTTTTAAATAAATAAAAAATTTGAAAATTGAAACAGCCATGGATCACACTAGAAAAATCAAAATATCATACGAGAACAAAGAGAAGACCATGGATTTACTAAGGTTTTTCTTCGACTAATATTGGGGTTCTTCATAAAAAAAAATTAAAAAAATGCTCTTCTTCTGAATAATAAATATATGAAATCAACAAAGGATACACATTCAGAGTGATCATCTATGATCGATGCATTTAATGAATGCATAATTGCATAAAGAGATATTTTGAGCAAAGAAAACCAAACAAAAAAAAAAAAAACAGAAAATATTGAAAGAAACAAAGGTGAAAAAAAAATTACAAATCAAATCATTAGAAGCACAGTCGACGAACAACATTTCGAGATTACAATCAGAACGACCATCAAAATCCAAAAAACGTACTATAGATGTGTGATTGATGGTGTTTCCCCAACCATTTGAGTGATCTCTACCAACTTTATTGAGATACATTAATTTTTTTTTTATAAGAAAAAAAATAAAAAAAATAGTCTCCAATATACATCATGATAGTGCAATTTACATTATGATAGTGCAACATATACTACATTATCATAGCAGCCTGTATCAGTATTCTTGTGTTCTTGGGTTTTGAATCTTGCCCCCACTGACATGTATGGGTTAGACAGGATGACCTAGGACGACGATTAGCTCGGCCTGGTTCACTCGTTTGAAGCTTGCCACGCGCTGTGATCGTGATGGACTATACTTGCCACCTAAACTCGTTTTCCTTACGAGTACTGATACACTATGAGAGCATAGTATATACTTTGTTATCATTGTATATAAGATTTCATTATACTATATGACTTAAAAAAATTTAATCATTTTTACAACACGAAAAAAAAATATTAATATATCTCAGTATATATTTCATTTCATATAACAACATATACTTCAATGTGAGAGTGTATAATTTAAAAAATGAAATAAAATGGTGTAGACTGCAATTAGGGTTGAACAAGAGGCTGGACATATCATTTTCCCTAATTCAGTCTACTTTGCAGTCATGTTTACAATAGAAAAATGTTTTCAGTCCTTTTCACAATCTAAATTACAGATTATGTATGTTTTTATTTTTTTTTTAAATAGTAAACATCATATAACAGGGTATATATTTTGATGAAAAATGTGTATCGCTCTATTTTGAATTGAATGAACTGTTTTTAATAAATGTAAAAAACTTAACTAAATATATACTTCGTCTCACGATGCATATGTTTTACTCGATTTCTAACAATGTATATAGAAATACATATACCCCCGTTTGTAGTTATCATTTACTAATGAAGTATATACTCCTTAACAGAAAATATAAAAATATATGTGTGGAAGGTGAAAATGTACTCCTATTTGAATGGGCCAGACTCGATGACTATTCAGACTTGGTTTGGCTAGATCCGCGAAGAGACGATAAGGGTCCGCCATCTACCCAAATCAAGTCTGGCCCGGCTTGAGTTCAACCCATTTGAGGAGTATATTCAATTCTCATGAATATATAATTCATTTCTATATTATAAAAATATATATTTAATGAGCTAAGCAAATGAGATTGCAAACACATAATATCAAAATGATAATTATGGTAGGCTCTAACCTCTCATCGCAGAGTTCAACATGAGAAACTTGTCATGGACTCATGATACATATAACTTGTTATTTGGGGAGAAAAAAGACAATAAATTGGAGAGAAATAAGACGATAAATTGTTAATATGAAAGAGATTCTGACATAATTATTTTCTGATATAGTTATTTTTCTACATTCAATGTACTCTATGAACAGAGGAATACGAGAAGTTTAACATTGTAAAATAAAGAAGTTGAAAGATTTTGTTGAAATTGTTTCGTGGAGACTGGAGAGAGCTATGGAGATTGGTGAAATTGGATGTTGAGCTTGTCAGGAGGACAACCCATATAAATAATAAAAAACTATACCAAGTTCACCAGGTAGATTAAAAAATTGTACATCACAATATTCACTATGAGTGAAACAACAATCCAAAGCTTGAGAGAAAAGAAGAAAAAAAGGTAGATATTGCTTGTACACCCATACAAAATCTAAATCTATGCACAAACTCCCGGAACAAATATTACAACTTCAAGAACATGATGTTTACTAACTTATTGTACACACGCCAGAGTACCAAAAAGGCAAAAATTGAACATTGCATCAACGAATATTATATAACGTGAAACCAATGAATTTCATGTATAATAAAAGAACCTCAGGCAAGGTCATATAGTGAAGAAGTTGATGTCAATGAAGCCAACCCAGACCAGCCAAAGCTTTCAAAGGAGAAGATGATCAACATCTAGAAGTCCTGCATCCATCTGTGCTCAACATTAGTAAGACATGTATCAATCTTTCCATAAATAATATATCGGTATAACCATCGACAGAGGAACAGCACGCGCGTCATTTGTTCTCTCCACCTTCTCTCATTCAAATGAGGTTGAACCAATGCCTTTTGCCCTAATCAAGAACGCGTCGGTTGTTTCCGACACATCAATATCTTCTGGCTCGCGTAAGGTCCATCGGGTGTGTCACGCAAATCATTGTGCCAACCCATTGCCTTTGTGATTTCTGCAATCTCCTCAATAATGGATTTCAAGTCGCGAATGTAGGCAAGCCCACCCGGTCTGAGCATCCGGTCCATCTCAAGCAAGATGCTAGTCATGCTACATCTGAGCACATAAAAAAAGATATGGTTGAGGATCTTTTTGAGAGGTAAAAAATCAAAACAAACCACCAATAGCCTGCGTAGATGCCCATAGGCATAGGTGACTTTTGGAAAAATGTTACATTCGATCATCAGACATTTTAAAATTTTTTTTTTTTTGAAATATATATTTTCTAACGAAGCACGTATTTCACAAAAAATAAATGTACATAATTGAATTAATTGAATGCAATGCCTTTTTTTTACATTTTCCCTAACAAAGTATATGCTCATATACTAGACTATATATGCTCTATTAGATAATTCATAAACCGAGTTAGAACTGCAGGAGTATAGCAAGAACGATTGAGTGTATCAGTGTCTGTGAAAGTTTGATCATGGTTCCTAATAGTCTTATGGAAGCAATTCCCTGTAGATGAGAGAGATGCCTTTGAGATAATGATATTTCAATGTCACTTCCTTGTGACCACTTACACCTATTTGACTTGTTTCTAACCATGAAAATTTTTGAGCATGCGTAAAGTTAATATGCATAATCAACATTCTATGTCAAAAGTGGATATAATGTTACATTGTTACCTATTCTTCTCAGCAGAGAAAAGTCCATTGGCATGCAATAAATCATAAGTTCTTGGATATGTATCGAACGGCTCACACCTGTAATTGTATGAGAACATTCATTGATTAGAGAACCAAATTTTCAAAACGACAAAAATTCATGGAATGTATCATCACATCACTAATACAGATATCTTGTAGATAATGATTAAAGATGGAGGCGTATGGGGCATAGGCTTTTACCAATCATGGGCGACGCCTATAAGTCCTCGGTCATAAATTACAGGCAAGGTGTTGGGTTCAGTGACAGGAACAACATTCATCACCCAGCTGTCCATCCGTTGATCAATCATTGCTGCGGCAAACCTGTTGTGATTGTAAATCAAGATTAGTGAACAAAGATAAATAAATTCATGTGTGCAATTACACGCCCTTGTTATCCATCCATAAAGAAGAGAAGATCTAGCCAATCCTTGGAGGTCAAAGATGGAAACCATGGCCCATGTATGGAGGATGAATAGACGCCTAAAAGCTGTGAAATAATCTGTGATAAAAGGATCTTGCCTTCAGAAAAATGAAAAAATACTCAGACAAGATTTACCGACATGAAATCATGTTCTTTGTTTGTTTTTGTGTGGATAGGACAATGGAGAATGAAAAAGTAAAACATTCAATTAAAATGAAACATTCCATGTAATTTTTGAAGGGAAAAAATAAAAAATAGTTTTACAGGGATACAAGAAAGGAAGACTTGTTAAGTTTTGAGCTTCTACTATATAACACAGATTTGCAATCATATTGCACAGCTGACTAATATATCCATTCACCTAGTGTTTGCAAGTACACACCAGACAGTTCATTCATCACATTCTCTATGGATATATCATTTAATAATTCATCATAGATTTGAAATTTCACAACTAAAATTTTTGAATTTTGCGAAGTCGGAAATCTACTTCTTTAGGTACCCAACTACTCATCAACGTGGACCCTCAGTTTTAACCAGAGGAAGGTCTATTTAGATTATTTTGCATTTAAAAATTATCTATACAAACCAAATCCAATGGTATTGGAAAATGAGATTGTCTAATATTGGCCTTTAAACTATGTTTTTATAATGGTTAAAACAAAAATGAACGCGTAAGATGCATTAGAAATGTAAGTGCATACCCTCCAAAACCTGCCCTCATGTCCATCACATTGCGAATTCCAAGCGTTCTCCAGTGAAATACGTGGACAAATCCTTGTATGATATCAACCCAATATTTGGTTTCCGCTTTAAAGATCTCTTTTTTAGCAATGTAGGCATCCATCTCCACTGCTTGAAGTCTATCTGGAGGATCCTCTAGGCGAGCAGGCCATGCTGTAACATTAGATCCATATCCATTCTCTGGGAGACGACTGATGCATGCCTTCAGATTCACATACCTGAAATAGCATGATAAAACAAAATAATGATAAACCCTCCACATTAAAGTATAAGCTTCTGCTGACATGCACAAACATCCACACTTAAATACATCTCAGACCAATAGAGATTAACAACTTAGAAACTCAATTTCAATGAAGACGAATTTAACGTGAAGTTAGTCATAGAAATACCAAAGTCTGTCTGGGAGATCACTTGCATCACAAAGCGGAGGTTGTATACCAGCCTCACGGCCTATGTAGCAGCTGTTGTTCATAGGCTTTCGCCATATGGCAATGTAACCCTCCTTCTTCACAAGCTCCCAACAAATGCGAGTTGTTAGGTCTTCCATCTCTGTATATATAGGCACAAGTCAGCATAATGTGCTTAAAAATGAAACAATCACCAAGCTTAAAAGTGAGAAGATATGAAATTAACCAAGCGACTGTCATATCATCATCCAATTAGCGCTATTATCCCTAGTAAAATCTGTCCTCTGCTATCATGCATGAATAATGGGAACAAGGAAACAATCCACAATACTTAAAACAATTCATATTGCATTTGGGACATAAGCACAATTTTATTCAGCCTACGATCCTGTTATTCATTAATAGGATATTAACAAATCCTAGCTGATCATGATAATGATGTCTCCTCTCATCAATCTCCTACTTGCCCCACAATATTATCATAACATTTGTTCTAGGGAGCTGGGTGGTAGAGTTGGCTGTAGTTTCCACTTATCTTGTTTTCCATTTGTCGTTTTATTAGGGGCTATCTGAGCAAATTATTCATCTGCTTGTATGTCCAACATTTTCGGTTTGTTTCATTTTTCAGAATTGTACCCCTGTTTATTCTTTATAAATGAAGATGGTAGGGTTCCTACCAATTTATCACTCCACCAAGAGAGAGTTAGGGCCCATGACTAACCTATGGAACCACATTTTAATTGCCATATCAGGTAAGAGAACTGTGTCTTATCCTAACGCCATGTCCACTGGCTGTTCTCCATGCATGGTTTCCAAGTTATACGTCTCCATGAAAAATTTTCATATTGTCTCATTTTTTCCTTCAGTTCACACAATTTAAATGGGGATGGAATTTACAGCAAAAGAAGTAAACATATGCTTTTTCCAAGTTTATCAACTTTAAAAAGCTATAAATTGCAAGCACTCAATATAACACTGGTTATATGAAAACCAGAGGTCGTAAAATGATGCCACATTTGGTTACTTTGATTGGGTCAGTATTCTCAAAATGTTTTAATATAAGATATCAATAATGCACATGAAGCATCACTAATCAGCTATTTTGATTATAAAAAGTGGTGTTTTGAACAAGCACAGAGAAAGAATAACAACCCAAAGAATGTACTTTAGGGTGACAAACAATTAAAAAGATGGATTAACATATGATATCATACGCACAACCTTCCCAATAGCAGCACTATATGATGACAGCACTGGATGATTATGATGATGGAGCATACCTTTCCATGCCTCCTGTTGGCTCTCTTCATGTTTATAAACAGGCTGTGCTGCCCAAGCAAAGTACCCTCCAGCTCTAAGCATTCTGTTGACCTCAAGAAGAAGAATTCCATCTTCAACCAAAGAAAAACAAAAGTTATGGTAAGCCAGCATAGAATAGAAATTTAGGTTTTAAGAGAGCAGTGAGTGGTATATCCCTGATCAATCTATGATCTTCTAAAGATACAGAAGTGATTGTGTTGTAACAAATCTCATTGACTCAATGCTAGATGGTGAAGATCAATACTATTTATGATTAACTACATGTCACATTGCAGCAGAAAATTGATGACAGTAACATGACATTTTAGGATCATATGCTTCTATTGCACAATGTCAAGATTTAGTGGCTAGAGATGTATGGAAAAAAACTAATCGATAAGGAAAAAGAGAATCAGACAGAAAACATTCTAAATTTATGTTGCTTTATTGCCTTTATATCCACATAATAAAATAAGTAAAACATGAAACTCTTCTGCAATGAAGCCACATTCATTTAAGAGACCGTGATTAAAGTAAAGAAAGGGATGTTAGAGATGGCTGTTGTGGAAAGGGAACAAGGGCTGCCAGTTACAGATGAGGGGTGCAACTCAAATAGCGATTAATGAACCTTACATGATATATGATAAAATAGCTCAACACATTACACTACCATAAAAGAAGGGAAATTACCATCACGAGTCCAATTAATCCGACATCTCGAACAGTGTATCAAGTCAAAAGCCTGGCTCGGATACAACAAACGATGCGTAGCAAAAGCAGCCACCATTGCAGGCACACCACGCTCGAGAGCAAATTGAATCTGGTTCTCATGTACATCCTTTGGCGCAATGGATATAGTCATCACGTTGCGTGAAAGTAGAGCAGCACCAAAGCTTGCAACACCACAGCCAACATCCAACACAACTCTTATATGCTTACCAAAAGTGATTTCAGGGACCATCTGCATATTCAAAATGTGGGTTCCACCACCATGGATTAAGATTGAGGTCGTGTCAAAGAACAAGTTTTTTGTTTTTTTGTTCTTTCTTTATACTTCTTCCGCCATGAACCATCCGTAACAAGTTAGACCCTAATCAAGAGTTATTTTCTTAAGTTGTTCTCATTTTTTGTCAGTTGTAATGACTTCCACAACCAGGCAAACTAGCAAGATGAAATCCAACATAAGCATTGCAAAGGTGGACATTCAAAAACCAACTCACTTGCGAAATCTGATCCAGGTACTGATCTGCCCCATGAATGAACTGTGTCCCACCTCCTGGAAATTTGAATTTATCTCCATCTCTCGTTATCCAATTCTGACCTCCCTTGTCTTCGACCAAGCGATTATGCGGTACATTGTTAAACCACACCTAAATCAACAGTTTGAACTTCTATAACGCAAAAGATTGTTCCTTTCACATGCTAAAACACAACTACAGAAAAATTGGACTAAAAAAAAACATAACCTTCTCGATGACTATTACCTCATCTTTGCTCTTCGGCCAAGGAATCGGCTTCTTGTAATCCTTCGGCGGCGGGACCAAGCAATTCAAACCCTTACCGGGACAGTGCCTCTCGTACTTCTCCCCCTTCTCCGTCGACGGGAGCCTCTTAATCGCCTCCATATTGTCCAAGCATGGAATGTACTCTCTCATGCTCTCCGAACAATACCGGAACTTCTTTATCTTCCTAACCCTAACACTAACTTGATCTCCTCCATCTACTCCTCCTTCGTCCTTGTCGGATCCATCCGGAACATCCCTGCCGTCGCCGTCGCCGTCCCCCCCAATGTCGAAGTCATCCTTCATTACCCCGTTCTCGTCCACCACCCCAAGCCTCTCCGGATTCTCCGGTGGAGGTGGAGGTGGAGGTGGAGGCGGAGGAGAGGGAGGTGGCGGCGGCGGTGGAAGAGGCGGCGGAGGCGGTGGAGGAGGGGAGGTGGCGGCGGCAGCGGAGATGACATCGTCGAATGACTTGGCGGCGTTGGGGGAGATCGGGACGGAGGGACGGGGAGCCGAGGAGGGGCTTTTGTAGAAGACGATCTGGTCGAAGCCGCCGTCAGACCAATGGCGGCCGAGTTGGAAGAAGGCGATGGAGGTCAGGGCGAGGGCGGCGACCTTGAGGAGGAGTGGGGACTTCAAGTATTCCCCTCCGCCCCCTGAGCCGCCGCCGGAGCCGAAGAAGCCCTTCATGGGTTTCAGCAATGGCGTCTGGTCGGATCGGATCGAAAGATCGGGTTCTAAAAATCAGGGAATGAAAGTCGATTTTTCGAAATCAGGTTAGGCTGGCGTGGCGTATCAGTCGTGAGGAGAGGTTATTCAGTGAGAACTAGATCTCCTATATCAGTCTCTAATCACAAAATTATACATATATTTTGTTTTAATAACATCTGTTAAGAAAAAAAAAATCAGGGAATGACCCTGTTCCTTCACACGTAATTAATTACGTAAATAAGTGAGATTTTAAAATAATTTAAAAAGAGTTTGATCACAAAATTAAAAAATTGATTTTTTTTTGTTATAGAAAATTGTTACAGTAAAACTGTTTGATTATGTGATTGTACAAACACGCACAATCACCATACCCAAATCTTGTTTGTTTAATTGTTGTGATTATATAGGTTAATAATTTGATGGGACCAACTTGTCAGATGATACCTTCACAGAACTATGTCACTCACTTAACCGTAGGTTGGTATTGTATATTCATGTAATCCACAGTGTTTCAACAAAAATTCAAAATTCTTTCCAAATGATTGAAATGACTCTTGGCCATAAAAAAAACACCTCAATATGCTTCTTTTTCCTCTAACTGTCCTATTTTCCACCAATTTTTAAACTTTGAAACCTCCTCCGATCTTTCTTTCATCCATATTAAAAATCAAATCCATGTTTTTCACCATCTCATTGGATTGTTTGACTTCCATTGTTTGTTTTTTTTAATTTCATTGTTCAATCCGAATTTAAGGTTTTATCCTTCATTACTTTTTTTAAAAAAAACAAAACTTAAACCTTTTATTTTATTTTTATCATATAATACTAGTTTGATTTTATTAATCAATAACAAATATTAAGGGAAATGAATGCCGTATTTTGTTTTCTTTTTATTTTTTAAATCAACAAGATTTGACATGGATCCTTTAAATAGACCGGCTTATTCTTAATCATCATTATTTGAATACAAAGAATAATTTTTTTTTGCATTTATTTATTTTGTTTTATCAACTTCTATATGTTAAAATGTTTTTTATCATCTTTAAAATCTTTTATTTTTATATTTTTATTTTAGATAGGTATTCCATATAGAAAAATAAATATTATAATTCATTCATAAAATAACTCTTCTATTGTTAATCCCCTCACCTATTCTCCCTTGTCAATCCATTTCTCATCTTCCAGGTTTCTTTATTTATTCTTTTTTTTTTATATTAATTTTTAATTCTATTTTTAATTTTAATGTTTGATGTTGTAGAGTTATACGTACATTATGAAGTAGAAGAAGTTTTGAAGAATTAAATTTCCAGCTACTAATAAAAAGGTATGAAAATTTGTTTCAATTTATTTAGTATTTATTTTTTTCTCTATAATAGAAGTGATTGATAATTTTATATTTATAATGGTAAGTTTTTATTGTTATCTTTTAGGTTAAAAGGACTAAACAAGGTTGATTGAATTAATGATTCAAGATTACATATTTTGTTTAGTGAACAAGAATACATGGGCTAGAGTAAACCTACTCTAGAAAATTGCAAGTAATATTTGAAATATATATTTAATGTGATTTTAATTGGAGATCTTTAGAGAAGTACTAGAATTGATGTACACGAGGAACAAAATTCAGGATCATATTATCTTTTTCTTTTAGTGAGAAATGAAGAGCATATAAATATATATAATTTATTTAAATATATATTATATCATATTAAATATATATATACATATACTTATATTAAATATATTATGTTATATATATATATATATATGTTAAGGGAGATAAAGAACGTGGGTAAAAGTGTCTTTTTTCAATCCACATGGATTGGGATTGAGGGGATACTACTTCTTGAGAGGGATTCTCAATCCCTCTAATTAAGGATTCTCAATCTCACTCTCTCAATCCCAATCCCCATTTTAAAATTTATCCAAACAACTTATTGACCTGGATTGGGATCGAGGATCCCAATCTAGACACCCAACACTCCTATCCAAACAGAATGGATTGGGTCAGTTTGAAGTGTTGAGAAAAAATAAATCCCAACTACCAAGATCCGTTGATCGAGGTATATATCGGATAACAAAATTTTTTTATTAAATCTTTTTCATACAAACCCTACGAACTCAGATCTCAGATCAAAACTCAGAACTCAGTATAAGGGTTTACCTTCAGAACTTATATCAGAGTTCTGCCGAAAAGGAAGATCGGATCTGAAAGACGAGGACGGATCGCTCGATTGGAACCTTCAGATCTTCTATCATATGTCCTTCCTATGTTGTAGATTTACGGCAGAGTGTGTTCTCCTTCTTGCTTCGAACGGCAGCCGCGAATCCCTTTGCTCTCTTTCTCTCATGTCCTCAATTTTTCTGAATCCAGAGATCCTAAAAGGTTTCTAGGGTTAGGGTTTTGATTTCAGCGGAAATCATATATCTTAAGAGAGAGAGAAAGCCACATATTTACAGGCTATAGGCTAGGACCTAAAGAAGAAATCAATAATTGACTCTTATGGGCCAATTACTCAACCCAGAATTAAAAATCAAAGACCCATAAGTCATAATTCAATCCACTAAAGAATTGACTGCACTCCAAATACACTAATCTCAAGACAATATTTTGAGCTCCTTATATTACAATATATTATTTCACAATATCTTATTTTCCTTGAGATCTTCCACTTAACTTATTTGACATGTCAGATAGTTAAATCCAACGGCTGGGTTTGATATGGCAAAAACTTATAAGTATCCTCAAAAGAATATCATCAATCTCCTATAGGAGACGTGGATTCCATCAATAGCAAATATTCATCATACAAATGTTATTGTAACCCAACTCACCCAGCCTATTGATCCATAGATGAATTTCACTCTTTAATGAATCAAAATGACAAATAAAAAATGTACATGTCTAAGAACCATTTTAGGATTAAAAGCATAAACAATTATAATAAACATAGGGTGTAAATTATTTTATTTAGTCAGTACAAAAACAATTATCCCAACTTGATCCGTCCAATACACACAAGGTATACTAGCACAATCACCTAAAAACTTATGAACCGGTCTTTCATGATCAAGATAGACTACGTAAGATGAATTATACTACAATCTTTATCCAATGGATTATCCAAGTCCATCTAAAGTTCAACTTATAATTAACATAGAACCGATAATTTGATCTTCCTGTGTGTAAGCCAAACTCTATACACTAGATTATCTACAGTGTAAATTAAAGGATTAAATTAAAACAAACACAATATTTCAAACAATATAATGTAAACATTCACCAATAATAATTCTCATCAAATTGCTAAGACCATCTTAATAATAAAGTTTATTATATAAGTCATGGCTTTTAAGACACTACTCTGAAGCTCCATATTAAAGGATCAAATCCAACATGATCATTAAATCCAAGGAGATCAATCTGAAACAACTCATTGAGCGTTGTTTGGATTCGAATTAAATTAGATATATATTGAGTTTAGTTTAACTTTATAATGACACATTTAGGCTATTTTGAATTAGTATTTCACATTAAAAAAAAAACGAAGATGAAAATGGAAACAGCGGTGGAGAGAGAATAGTAAAATAAAATTATAAAATGATATAATTTAAGATAATTTGTGTTGTGCATTTGTTTCGCTTATGTGTTTGAATATTTTATATGATCAATTTGAAAAGAGCGCTGTTACATTCAATATTTTTTATAATCTAAAATATATTTCTATATAACTTATTAAAAATCCAGTAAAACATATATTTATTAAATGATGTTTATTTTGTTAAAAAAAGTTTATTAGATATATAGAAATATATCTAAAAGCACAACCAAGATTAAAAAAAAAGAACAGCAGCAACCAAAACCATGGGTCATAAATCATAAATTAAAATTGTGATTTCCTTTAATTGTCCTTCCTCTTTTTGCTTATTCTTGTATTCTCTTTTTTAATCCATATCTCATTCAATATCTCGTCAAATCTTTCAATAACCATTTTCAAAATTTTAAATTTGGAAATCAAATCAGAATATTATATTATAATTATGTATATATTAGAGAGAGAGCGCCTTGGGAGTTCATCCGTGAGGGAGAGAAGGGGTTAGAAGAAAAAAAAGATATTTAATGTTCTGGTTTTGACATTTAAATTTGATTTTTGATAAAACTAGCGTTTTGATCTATTAGATATATGTTAATATTTTTGGATTTTGAGTTTTTGATAAACCTAGGATTTATTTATTTATTATATATTTTAAAGTTAGATCTATGTTTAGATTATTAAATTTTGAGTTTTCCATAAAACTAGGTTTATGATATATATATATATATAAATTTGATGATCTATATTAGATATATATATATAGATAAAACTAGGTTTATGATATATATATATATATATATATGTAAGATAATAAATTTTATTAACTTTTATCTTTTATTAGAGTTTATTTTTGTATAAAAATGTGCTTTCATATTTTTTATGAATTACGGTAAAAAATTCTAATTTTCCTTAACTCTTCCTTTCCTCTTTTGCTTATCCTTATATTCCTCTTTTAAAACCATATCCCATTAAATCTTTCAAATAACTATTTCTTGAATTTAAATTTGAATTCAAATCAGAATATTAGATCTATATAATTATGCATGGGAGGGGGGGGGGAGTATACGGTTGAGAGAGAAAGGGGAATAGAGAGAGAAAAAAAGACAGAGGTAATATATCTCTAAATTTTCTTATTATTTATTCGGTTTTTGATGTTTGATAAATTAGGGTTTTTGATTTCGGAGTTAAAGATTAGATATTTTTATGTTATGATATTTTGAGTTTTATAAAAGTAGGGTTTTAATTTATTATTTATTATTTTAGATCTATGTTAAGGTATTTTAATATCTAATACTCATAGTTAATTACTTTAACTGTGAGTATTATATATTTTTGTAATATGAAACTACATTATTTTTTATTGTTCAATAGGAAAAATTCACCATTGTGATTTTTAAAGGAGACAAAAAAAAGGTACAGGAGAGTACGCACAATCTTATGCTTTTGGAGTAACAAGGGAGGAAGATGTTTAGATCTTCCTTTTTGAGGTAATATTTCTGATGTTTTGCATCATCAAATTTTTTTGTGTGGATATAAAGTGTGATTTGAATCTAAGACATTATAATTGTAAATTTTGTTGTCATTATAAAATTAGGGTTCCAATCCCTATGGAATCATTCAATTGATAATAAAAGAAAAAATTATAACGTGAATAGACAAAACCATTGAAATCAAAGCATTCTACCGATTTAGATATTTGTTCTATTTATTTATTTAATTGGATGGATGAAATCAATGTGTTTTTTTTATGATTACGTCATTTACATGTAAATATGCCATATTACACATGCATGCAATGACATCTTACAACATATTTCTATCGCCCTCAATCTAATCAATCGAGATAAGCTTATTATATGGGCTCTATAGATTTTTAATTTTCTTTTTTGATAAACATAGGCATGCTTGTTGTAGCTGTTAAAAAATAAAAAACAAAAATTAGTCAATCAATAAGCTATAAAACAATATTTTATTGTGTAATTCTAAAACCCCTTTTAAATTGTAGGTGTTGACCACAAGATTAATTTTTTTTTTTTTAAGGTGATAGTGTGTAAGAAGAAACTTAAGTTTAGTCTCTATTTAAATTAATGCTAATATTAAACAATTGGCCAAATTTATTTAGGTAATTGTGTGGTTGTCTTGCCTCAACATAGATGACTTCATAATTCACCTGTGTGTAAAAAAATCAAGACTAATCAAAAGCATTAATGAAGTAGTACATTTACTTTGATTGTCAAAATATGAGAATTACGTACACTTGAAGACATTTATCTCGTTGATGTGTGTATTACAATGGCTTCAACTATTGAGAATATGCTTGAAACATGACACATCTAACACTAAATTCTATACCCACTGCCTAAGATAAGAATTTGGCCAATTTTCAAGTGATTACTGATTTCTTATTCTTTTTTGTCCTCTTATTCTTTATTTGTCCATTATTTATAGACCTTTGAATAACCGTCTGTAACTACTTGAGAGAACATCTGTTTCAGGAGAGTGACTTTTGGGAACCATCTTCTGAATGACTGACATTTATGTGTTCTTTTGTATTGTTGACAATTGTGCTCCATGTGTTTTTTAACTATTTCAAATTTTGGTCTTCATCTGTTTCATTACTTGCCAGTTTTTCATCTTCTAACTACAATAAATTGATTTCATGATTCCAACCAATTTCTAAAATTGAAATTATTTCAAGTTGTTCTATCCAAATAATATGGGATTCATTGTCAAATCAACTGTCATCACCTCTTATAAATCACATGTGAAATCAAATATCATTATTTTTTCACCTTTTATAAATCTTTATCCACATTTTATTCACATTTTAGTATAACAACAAAAATTTCTTATTAAGTTTCTCAACCAGAATAATTTAAGACACAATCAAACATAAAATCACTTTATCTTTATTTATAATCACTTATATCGAAATAACTGTATAATCAAGAATAAATCAGAAAAGTTCTTTTTAACTTAAATAACTTTTAATAAATTTCAACAAACATACCATAATTGTTTATTCTATGTTAAATCATATTTGTGGTTTATAAGTTTTCACGAATGTGTACTGTACATACGCAGCAGAGCAAAGTCCGCATTAAATTCCTTTAGATGCATCACTTCCAAACCAAAGCTCTCAAACCTGAAACAGCAGCAGCTATCACCAAAAAGACATACTCCAAACCAAAACCAACCATACCACCCTTTCTCTGTCTCGTCTTCTTCCCTGATCACCACCTCCAAATTCAATATCACACATGGGAGACGAGGACTAGAAGGAAGAAGAAGGTTCTACTCCATCAACAACCAATCCGTCCACCCGAATCATCGTCGTCACCGTGTGATCTACTTTGCGGGGGTCTCCATGATCGTCATCGGCGTCACTGTTTACCATCAGAACCTTCAGACGGTCCCCTACACGAAGCGGACCCGTTTCGTCTTCTTCCCCGTCTACTTGGAGAAGAAGTTCCGTGAATGGCTCTGCAGTGGTCTAGACCTTTATTTTGAATATTTGCCTTCGAGTCACCCTCAGAGCGTCCAAGTGACGCAAATATTCAAGGAGGTCATTGATGGACTACACAGGTAAACCTATCCATTATTTAAAAAAATTTACATCCAAAAAATTAGATATACAAATATATATATATATATATATATATATTCATAGACATATAATGTTTATGTTATATATTGTTGATATTTACCATATTGTATGATTAATTAAAATGATGATATATATATTATAATAATTAAATTTTAATGTATGATATTTAAAAAAAATAAACCTTCAAATTTCAATTGTAATTTTTATATTTTTAAATATATCAGTTAATTATCTAAATTAATGTTAATACACAGAGACTTGAGGAAGGAACGACACGGAGACATGGAGTTCTCAAGGAATTATTTGGGTGACATAGCTTGGGAGGTGTTTGTCATGAGGACGGACTTGGATACCCCGGACTATGCCAGCGGCTTAGTGAACGGCTTTAATGTTGTAGGAAAGGTTTACATCACGACATCAATGCTTGATTGCTTAGAGTCTGATGCAGAGATTGCAGCTGTCCTATGTCACGAGGTAAACATTAAAAATAAAATTTCATTGCCCAATTTTAGAAAAAATATGATAGGTCCAACTCTTTATACAATTTCATCTTAAATAATTGTTTTTTAAAAAATATATACTCAACCAGTGAAGTAAGTCTGTCAACAGGTTGTGGGTCGACCTAGATCAAACCCGATCCGATAAAAAACGTAAATACACGACCTGAAAGACCCGACAATCAAAGCGGGTTGGGTTTGAGTCCACCACGACTTGATCCTATGGATCCGATGGACTCAATCCAAAAATTATGTAATTTTTTTTATTTATGATCCAATCCAATACCCATGATCCAATTCAACATTTATAACTAAATACTGAATAATCATTTAAAATTTTAAGCATTTAAAATATTATTATAACATTTTGATTTCACGTAAAAGCATGATAATCCAAACCGTATTCCAAATATTCCCTCATAAAACATTAAAAAATCAAAATAGCGAAGAACTATTTATAATACACTAAACTCTATTAAAAAAAACAAATGAAACCATTATAGGCCCTTACGAATTTCATCAACCTTTTTTATTTGACGTAGACTTGTTAATGGGTTGATCGGACCTGGACTCAACCTGTTGACAAGCCTACATAGAAATACCTACTGTTATAAAAAGTTAATTATACAGTCATTACAACAAATTTAATTATTAGCTACGAACTTGTAGCTGCGAAATTTATTTTCGTAGCTAAAGATGACTTTTAAGTGCGAACAATATAACATTTAGCTACGAAATTATATTTCGTAGCAAAATATTTAACTTTTCAGCTACGAAATTCATTTCGTAGCAATATATGTCACTTTTGGCTACAACATTGCATTTCGGAGCAAAAGATATACTTTTTGGCTACGAAGTACGAGGTTGTAGCAAAAGAATAGACTATTTGCTACGAAATGTTTGACTTTTTGCTGCGAAATTAAATTTCGTTGCAAATATTTAAGAATTTTCAAAAAATTTAATTTGTTATGAAATCATAATACACTACATGACTATCAAATTAAAATCCTTTTGAGTATAAATTCTTTCTATAATTTGATTTTAAATATAAATAATAAAATTAAAACATTATTTATTATAATAGACAAAGAGCGTGGTCATTTTTTCATATTTTTTTATTCAGAAATGTATAAGCAGAAAAAATAGATAAAAATTAGTATATTTGATTTAGATATATATTTTGTTTTTCACACTAATCCATCATCGAATTAGACAATTTATTATATTAATTATGTTTATTGTAATTAAATATTTGGAAGGACATTCTAATTTGATTAAAGTTGTAAAATAAAGTAAACTTTTAGTAAGTAAGCAAATTAAACGAGCGCAAAATTAAAAAAATTTCATCAAAAGATTAAGCAAAACATAAAAATTCATTAAATCAACTCCTTTTGACATTACATAAAAATTTCATCAAAAGATTAAGGTTTGTAATTGATATCAAAGTTGAGTATATTCATTTTGACATTACATACAATTCGTTTATTCTTGTATTTAATGAGCCCAATGTCACATTAGATATATTAATTATCATTATATATATAATGTTCTATCGGGAGCAAGCACAAACAATATATAGCAAAAATTCATATAAAGCCAAACCCAAAGCCCAAACCAAATTGTGATTTATATTTTTTAAATTGGGGATATATTAATTATTTATTTATTGGTAATTGTGATTTGTATTTTTTAAATTGGGGAAATAATGCAGTGTACGAATACGCTCTTCTGCTAATTTGATTAAAGGCATGAATTCGCAGTCTCCAACGACGCTGTTGATTCTTCAAGTACAATACCAGAGACGTTGGGCTTCAAATATCTGTTGATTTCTCTAGAAATGTCAGATAATTGGAAATTCTATGTATTTCATAATCCTCATAGGATAACCAAACACAGTAGAGAAGATAAATAAATTCTGTAGATAGAAAGAGATAGAAAGATTATGTAGATAATGAACATATAAAACAACACATAAAAGATTTAAAATTTGAATATTGTCTTATTTATAGGAGAAGTTTTAGGATATAATAAAAGTGATACAAAGATTAAGTAGATATGAACATATAAAACAACGACAATAGATTTTGCTATATTGAAAGTTTATTTATATGATCATTTACATAAATTTGATTATTATATGCATAAATTTTAATACCTCTTATTTATGAAACAATATATATATAATTTTTTTTAATAACTTTTTTATATTATACACGTAAACTTTTATGAAACAACATTGTAAGTGTTTTTTGAATAAATGTTTTAGATTAAAAATATATATAATGTAAATATTTTCCTAATAAACAAACAGTGGAAATCATTTTCGATAAAATAAATTCACTGTCACCAAACATGCAAGTTAGTTTTTTTGTTCCTGGAAAAGCTTGTAAAATGAATTCTTAAGTATTTGAAATTACTTCAAACCAAACGGCTTCTATGTGGGGTCTATTGATTGTAGAGCGATGTACATGTCGTATTATAGCATATGCTCATGATATATATAAATCTATTTAAATTTTATCTTTAATTTGAATTTATTCTTAATATTATCCAAATCACTTAGTCAAATAAAAATAGAATTAATATCTTTAATATCAAGTGATCTTTTAAAACTATCACTAAAATATATAGTCTTGAAAATCTAATCCATGTAAAACAAATCCCACATGATTTTAAGTCACTTGAACCAAATGGCACATTGATTTTGAAATCCCTAAAATCCCTACAAACCAAATAACCCTCCACATAACCCTCCAAACAAATCCCAAATAACTCTCGACGCCCAAATAACCCTCTCTGCAACCCTTCATCTCCAAACAACCTTCGCCGATCACCATCGCCTCGCCACCTTCGAGAGCTCGTAAAAGCTGCCTCGCCACCTTCGCCGATCACCATCGCCTCTGCCTCGCCACCTTCACCGAACAACCTCGCCGCGGGGACTATCGGAAAGAACGGTTACATTGAAAGGTCTCTCTCTCTCTCTCTCTCTCTCTCTCTCTCTCTCTTTCTCTCGATCTATATCTACTTCTTCTCTTCCTTGATTGTGTTTTTCATATGAGGTTTTTTTAGATCTGTTGTATTTTTAGATCTGAGTTTGATCGGTTCATATGAGGTTTTTTTAGATCGGTTCATATGAGGTTTCATATGAGGTTTTTTTAGATCTGTTGTATTTTTTTAGTGTTTTTTTATCTGAGTTTTTTTTTTAGGGTTTGGTTATTGATCTGAATTTTTTTTTGGTGTTTATTGATCTGAGGTTTTTTTATTTTAGGGTTTGATCTCGAATTTTAGGGGTTTTATAGCAAGAACTTGGAAAAAAATATCTTTCCCTCTGAAATTTTTAAATGCAAACCTATTTGATAAATGAGTGAAACAAATGCCTACATCAGATAGTCAATATATACACAAAGATCTATGTGATGTTCTATCATTGCAACCATAAAAGACTCTCTAAAATTAGCTTGTCATCTACCATAAAAGACTTTCGATACAAATTAGCTTGTCATCTACCACAAAATTAGTTAAAGTTCTGAAATACTTAAGTTACCTTGTAAATAGTGACATAATTGAAAACCTGTTATGGTTTTACACAAGTTATTAACTCGGTAATCATTTTTAAGTGCTGTTTTGGATATGTCTTCCATCTTGTCTGTTTTTCTTTGTTTTCTAATTTCTAGATAAAAGTTTTACATTATTTTTGGGGAATATGTGAAGCAGTGTATGACCTTTCCCTTGGTGCCTTGGCTTATTTTTGGGAAAATTGAAGGTGACAAAATTTTTAAACACCCATTATCCCAACTTGTTAGATTTTTTTTCCTTTTCTCCGTGGAGATTCATTTTTATGTTCCCCTCCTATAGAATCCTCATCCAATTATTTTTTCTAAAAGGAGCCTCATCTGATATTATAGATGTCAAGTGGGGGTGCTCCAATCTTTCCTCAAATAAAGAGAAGTGTTTGGTGAATATTATCATAGATGTGATTCATGCCAAAGCAATCGCGCGCCATTTTTTTATGTGTTAAGGATGCCAATTTAGTGTTCACTTGACAGAATGTAAGGAAGAAGCTAATGTGATGACTGAATCTGTATCACTGTTCTAGTTAGTTTTCCCTTGTCATTCTTCTTTTTGCAAACTTTTATTCATTGTCTGCATCACTGATTGAAAGTTTTAAAAAATGTGTAATAGCAGTGGAGGTAGCCTTTTTTAATGTCATTAATTATGAGCTTCCCACCAAACTATCCAGACCCAGTTCCACACAACACCCCCTTTTCACCTTCCTCGGCAAAGCATGGTTTGCCTTGGGGGGAGAATTCGAACTCTCCCCAAGACTAGAATAAATGATCCACAAGGTTTAATTTATGGTTAGCTTTTCATAATTTAAATATTTATTCTTTTATAAATGGATAGCCACCATAAATTTAACATGAGAAATTGGAATACTATACATCTCCAACTGAAAGTTTTACACAATGGGCTAATACTAATAGAAAGTTGAAAAACTCGCCATATCTAACCATCGGTTTTTCAATTTTGTCAACCAGATTTTTAATTTTTGTTTTTTTATGGAAATAAATCTAGATAATGTTCATTCATTACATTTTAATAAAGAACTTAATATGCAATACATTTGCTAGTAAGAAATGTAACAACATTCAATATATGTATATAGACACACTACTATGAAGAGCGCATCAGTCTCACCAAATTATACAAAGTCAAAAGTAAAAATTGCATTAAGTTTTTGATTGTTTCGTGGTTCATCAATCCACTGAAAAAAAAAGTATGGAGGTACAATAATCCATAAATTGTATATGTAAGTATATATTTTGATATCTATTATTATTTATCTGTAATAAATATTTAATAACAATAAATAGGAATCTTATTATAGATTAATATTAAATGCATAATTGTGATGGATCTCAGGAAAAGAAAAATTCTATGTTCTTGTTGTGAGTTTTTGGGTTTCATTTCAATTATTGGAAAACTTTATTATTTAATGTGGCTTGCTTGTTTAATGCATACTTTTGGCTTGTATTTCTTGTTTGAGAATTATGCATTTTAAAAAAACCTTCATATATTTTATTTTGCTCCACATAACTAGATGGCTTCTAAAAGGTTTTTATACATGTACGTGACATAGATGTTGACAATGATATTTGCACCCAACATTTACTTAATATAAGGTTTATTTTACAAAAAAATATTAATTAATTGAACAGATATTTGGAAGTGTTTGTTAGCCTTCTTGAGAAGCATGTACTTGTCATTTTATCTTTAATATATATACGTGTTAACATTTATCACAGAATTCTTTAAACTGACAACTTCACACCCAATGCATTCAAAGTAATATTTTATTTATGATCACTTTGTGTTTTATCTAAGAAAGATTTTTGTGGATAAATTTATCTTTTTATCTCATTCTTTACAAAATAATAAAATAGGAATTGTGATTTCATAGAAGATAATGAAAAATGGGTAAATTATGGTTGGTCCCCCTAAAATCTTTGAAACCTACTAAATACCCCCTTGAAGTTCAAAAACATGCACTTATATCTCTGCTATTAAATTTTCCATTAAGATGGAATAAAATTATAGTTTTACTCTTTTAATTAAATCATTATCATATTTTCACCTATTAATTAATTATTATCTTAGTTAATTTTTACAAAAAATTCATCTATATGTATTGAAAAGTTGATTCTTGTATTAAATATTAACAAACCATATCTAAAGTTAATTCAGTAGCTCTTTTTTTGGATATTTAGATAATTAATTAAATTATAAAATAACAATTTTGAAATATGTTTCATTTTATCAGAAAATCTAACAATAGGGGGTGTAACTACATGTTTTTTTTAACTTCAAGGGGTATTTTTGCAAGTTCCAAAAACTTCAGGGTGTCTAGATGCATTTTACTCTAAAAAACCCAAAAAGAGATAAAATATCTTAGATGATTGGTGAGGGAGATTTTTTTGGATAATCTTATATTTTTTAATTTGATTTATTTTTCGAGCTTTCAAAAACTTCACGGGTGTCTAGATGCATTTTACTCTAAAAAAACCCAAAAGAGATAAAATATCTTAAATGATTGGTGAGGGAGATTCTTTTTGGATAATCTTATATTTTTTAATTTGATTGATTTCTCTATAAAAGATAGGATCTGTGAAACTCATATTTCAACCCAAAAAAAAAAAAAAACTCAATAGAGAGTGAAATGAATAGACTGAATCTGGTAAAAAATTTCTTTTACAATTATTAGAAAAGTGTGTTAAAATTTTTTATTTTCTCTTTATTCATCCCTCCATAGCTATTTAAAGTGTTAAAGCTTTCACATTAAAAATGATTTTCCTTCTTTTCAAAGGTGTTAAAAAAAATTTGAATCTTCCTTTTTTTTCTCTATTTTAATTTTCATGTTATATAATTACCCATGGCACTTAGACATCTCACAAACACCCTGGTGGGTGAGTTGCAATTTTTAACCATATCTAGATCATCTTACGACCAATATTCTGACTTTCAATGATGCATTTCCTGCACATAACCTAAATTCCATCCACTGATTTACCATATTTTCACCACAAGTGGTGATAAATCCAAGTCTTCCATGCACACACAAAATTTAAACCCAAGCAGTCAATTTGGCTCACTTGTGTGTATGTTACCATGTGCATCAAGTAAGCCGAGGGGATTCGAACTCGTGTGGGTTCGATGCATTTTTGTGCTCTTATAACAAAAGAGAAATAAGAACAAAATTCAAGCAGGCCAAGTTGCTCTACTTGAAATCATATCTCAGCTAACACTTCTCGATAAACCCATGAACTTTGTCACGGTCAGTGCAGTTTTCCAAGTGCATGAATCATTCATATCCAAGTGTTTAGCTCTGCTCACAAGAAAAAAAGAGTAATAAAATGAAATATCAAAATGCTATGCTCTAAGCAGTGCTAATTTTTATATTAATCACCCGAATAAAATGACAAGCCATCTAACTAGAAGTGGGTTCTTATATGGGTAAACAGCTTCTTCATGCTAAACATGAAAAAAGTGAGTTCTTATATGAGCATATGTTTGTTGTGCTCCATTAAAGCGATAACCTCATATAGTCATATTTCACACACACACAATTTTCAGAATACAAGATTCATTCTTAATATACAGCACAAACATCATATCTACAGCTAAAAACATCATTTGCAAGTACCCAACACCATGATAACAGGTCTCAGCCTCTCTCTTTGGGATCGTCTTTACAGATCAAATATGTTCCATAAAAGTTGAGAATATTTTTCTACAACCATTCTTGTACCTAACATCAACCATTATTAATTGATCCTGAATTTCTACTAGACCAGTTGATGAAAAGAGAGGGGTTCACCACACTTTGGCCGAAGACAGATGGCAGATGGGGTATATGCACACAAGGAGACTCACATAGACTTGGAATGGTTCCAGATAATAGAACAATACAGGTGCTATTAATTTGATATGCATTTGATCTCATCAGGCAAAGTGCTGAATTAAATCAAAGCCATGAATGCAAACCCCAATAATCGCAGGCTCTCTGACACATTCAAATTATCATATTTGCAGCATGAATTGATTAAACTTAAAAAGAAAAATAGAGATCCAGATGGATAAATCTACCTGCATGCCTTTAATCAAATACTAGAACGGTGCCCATCTTTCAATCCACTTAAATGGCGGGTAGCTAAACTTGCAATGCCCGAAGACTTTGCCATACAAATGGACACTTGCTCGGGAAAACCTCCGCCAAACCTCCAGCACTGCAACTTTAAGCACGAAGACCACTACTTGGCCCGAAGGCATTCCTTTGATGAAAGGCTTTAGTGGTCCACTCTGCTCAAAAAGGGTTTCGAAAAAGGGGTTAGGGATTTTAGGTTTGTTTTGAGGGAGGAGAGAGACCCTGCGTCTGCGATTGTAGGACGTATTTTGGACCGTCCAAATCGGATCGTGATCGACGGTTGTGATCGCAGACGGAAGAAGACGGAGTGTTTCAATCGGGTTTTCTGTTAAGTTCCCTTGCCAGATGTCCTCTTCCCATTAGTCGAAACAGAGTTTGTCCTTTATTTCGAAACAGATGTTCCGTCCCGCCCCCCCTATAAATACCTCTCTTTCTCTCGCTCCCGAATTTCAAAAAAATTCGCTCTCTCTTTAATGGCGACTTCTCAAGGCAGATACTCGGACGCGATGATCGGAAACGCCGGCCGCATCGGCCGCGGTAACTCCTCTCTCTCTCTCTCTCTCTGGTCTCTGTTTCGCCGTCTCTGACGTCATCTCTCACTCTCACAGGGATTCGAGGTGTCCACGGAGACGTACAAATCGCCGGGGACTCTTCTCGCTCTTCGTCTTTCTCTGAATTGATGACGGGAAACGCCAGCCGCATCGGCCGCGGTGACTGTTCTCTCTCTCTTTCTCTCTCTCTCCGATCTCTGTTTCTCGTCTTTAACGTCATCTCTCACAGGGATCCGAGGAGACGTGCAAATCGCCGGCGACTCTTCCCTCTCTTCGTCCTTCACTGAAGTGATGATCGACAATGCTGGCATCGGCGGTAACTGTTCTCTCTCTCTCTCTCACAGCGTAAATCAGATCCCTGTTTCACTATCCGTTCTTTTCATTTTCGCAGTCAGATCCCGGTTAAACCCACTTAGAAACCTGAAGAAAATCTATGATGCGCTCGACATTACCATATCACTATGGAAGATCCTTCCGCCCCCTTCCCCGCCCCCGTCGGAGCCGCTACCCCCGCCGGAGCCGCTTCCGCCGCCATTACAGTGGGGGAAGCGGCTCCGACGGGGGCGGGGAAGGGGGCGGAAGGATCTTCCATAGTGATATGGTAATGTCGAGCGCATCATAGATTTTCTTCAGGTTTCTAAGTGGGTTTAACCGGGATCTGACTGTGAAAATGAAAAGAACGGATAGTGAAACAGGGATCTGATTTACGCTGTGAGAGAGAGAGAGAGAACAGTTACCGCCGATGCCAGCATTTTCGATCATCACTTCAGTGAGGGACGAAGAGAGGGAAGAGTCGCCGGCGATTTGCACGTCTCCTCGGATCCCTGTGAGAGATGACGTTAAAGACGAGAAACAGAGATCGGAGAGAGAGAGAAAGAGAGAGAGAACAGTTACCGCCGATGCGGCTGGCGTTTCCCGTCATCAATTCAGAGAAAGACGAAGAGCGAGAAGAGTCCCCGGCGATTTGTACGTCTCCGTGGACACCTCGAATCCCTGTGAGAGTGAGAGATGACGTCAGAGACGGCGAAACAGAGACCTGAGAGAGAGAGAGAGAGAGGAGTTACCGCGGCCGATGCGGCCGGCGTTTCCGATCATCGCGTCCGAGTATCTGCCTTGAGAAGTCGCCATTAAAGAGAGCGAATTTTTTTGAAATTCGGGAGCAAGAGAAAGAGAGGTATTTATAGGGGGGCGGGACGGAACATCTGTTTCGAAATAAAGGACAAACTCTGTTTCGACTAATGGGAAGAGGACATCTGGCAAGGGAACTTAACAGAAAACCCGATTGAAACACTCCGTCTTCTTCCGTCTGCGATCACAACCGTCGATCACGATCCGATTTGGACGGTCCAAAATACGTCCTACAATCGCAGACGCGGGGTCTCTCTCCTCCCTCAAAACAAACCTAAAATCCCTAACCCCTTTTTCGAAACCCTTTTGAGCAGAGTGGACCACTAAAGCCTTTCATCAAAGGAATGCCTTCGGGCCAAGTAGTGGTCTTCGTGCTTAAAGTTGCAGTGCTGGAGGTTTGCCGAGGTTTTCCCGAGCAAGTGTCCATTTGTATGGCAAAGTCTTCGGGCATTGCAAGTTTAGCTACCCGCCATTTAAGTGGATTGAAAGATGGGCACCGTTCTAGTATTTGATTAAAGGCATGCAGGTAGATTTATCCATCTGGATCTCTATTTTTCTTTTTAAGTTTAATCAATTCATGCTGCCAATATGATAATTTGAATGTGTCAGAGAGCCTGCGATTATTGGGGTTTGCATTCATGGCTTTGATTTAATTCAGCACTTTGCCTGATGAGATCAAATGCATATCAAATTAATAGCACCTGTATTGTTCTATTATCTGGAACCATTCCAAGTCTATGTGAGTCTCCTTGTGTGCATATACCCCATCTGCCATCTGTCTTCGGCCAAAGTGTGGTGAACCCCTCTCTTTTCATCAACTGGTCTAGTAGAAATTCAGGATCAATTAATAATGGTTGATGTTAGGTACAAGAATGGTTGTAGAAAAATATTCTCAACTTTTATGGAACATATTTGATCTGTAAAGACGATCCCAAAGAGAGAGGCTGAGGCCTGTTATCATGGTGTTGGGTACTTGCAAATGATGTTTTTAGCTGTAGATATGATGTTTGTGCTGTATATTAAGAATGAATCTTGTATTCTGAAAATTGTGTGTGTGTGAAATATGACTATATGAGGTTATCGCTTTAATGGAGCACAACAAACATATGCTCATATAAGAACTCACTTTTTTCATGTTTAGCATGAAGAAGCTGTTTACCCATATAAGAACCCACTTCTAGTTAGATGGCTTGTCATTTTATTCGGTTGCTGAAGTATTCGCTTGCTGGTTTGGGACATTCTATGTTTTAATTATTATATACTCTAAAAAATTAGAATACAAGATGTTCAGGATATATATAATATATATATTGAACCAATGGCGAAGCCACATGGGGCCGAGTGGGGGAGGGGGGCAGCTACCCCCACTCGGTTATAAAAAAGGTCCCCTTGTCCCGACAGGATCGTTGATGACTGTGGGACGGCATTTGCGATGGGTGTGGTCGGAGGGTCTATTTTTCACTTCTGCAAGGGTTACCGCCACTCCCCCCTGGGCACAAGGTTGTTCGGTGGGTTCGAAAGAGTTCAAATGAACGTCGTTCGCATCGGAGGCTCTTTCGCTGCGTGGGCCGGGCTATTCTCAGTCTGCGAATGCTCCATGGTTTTCCTCCGGCAGAAGGAGGATCCATGGAACTCCATTGTGGCTGGAGCCGCCTCGGGAGGGCTTCTAAAATTCAGACAAGGTTTCAGACCCGCTGCGCGATCTGCGGCCTTCGGAGGGGTCATTCTTGCGATCGTTGAGGGTGCAGGGTTCGCGCTTAATCGTGCCCACAGCGCTCCGCAGCCGAACCCTCCGCCTTCTGCTGAGCCCGTCCCTTCAAATGTTGATATCTCTGCCAACATTGGTCGTGACGGTGCACCCAATGCAACTTCATCGTCCCGCGCTGATGAAAGCTCATCTTCTTGGTTTGGGGGGCTGTTTGGTGGAGGGAAGAAGGACAACCGAAAGGTGGATAGTGGAGGAGGGGGCAGAAAGAATGAGGTCTCGAAGAGTTTTGGTACCCCCAGCCCTCCCGTCAATGAAAAATAAGGTAATTAGTTTCTATACCATAATTTCTATTTTCTTTTCTCAGAGAGGAAAGAACAAGCACTAATGATATAGATCTTTTCTGTATTGTTTTCTTTCGGACACTCTTTATTTTTGACACCTTGTGACCGTATGTGGAATTCCTCTGTTTATTAGTTTTCGAGTATTTGACAATCATAGTCTGGTTTGGATCCTTCGTATTTCTTTTTTCTGAACACTTGACAGTATTTGTTTCATGGAGATCCTGCACTGGAACTTTGCAGACTCGCTGTGATCCTTTTGGATGGATAGATAAATCAGTGATATGCATATGATTAAGCCACTCTATCATGTAAGGGGTATTATTCATGAAAATATTTGAGTAGAAACCCTAGGTGTACAAAATAGCTCACAAACCGTATGCACTAGGTAAACCCCAGGGTGCTTGAACTTGAGGCATCCCTTTTGCCAAAACATTTCATAATTTTGTTCATGGGACTTCAGTAGAGGTGGAGGAACTTCCTCCTCTGTTCCACACAGCTCACAAGGGAGATCCCCCCCCCCAACCCTCCCCCCGATGGAAAATGGATGGTTCATGTGCAATGAAAAATGAAGTATCTAGCTTGAATTTTGGAGGATATGACCTGGATATGCTAGATGTTTGGAAACATGCGGGTATCATGGGGTGCTCAACTTTCATTTATTAAATTAGTTTCTGTTCAGCGAGATTTATGGCTTTAAATGACCAATGTGAAAGATCAGTTTGGATCTTGGTTGCTTCAGCAGCATATCCTACTTATGCATGCCTGGAATGGGTGATGAAGTTTCGTGATATTGTTTCTGATTTCATCTGCTTGTAGTGTAGGACTAAGGAGGATGTGCTAGTTATAAAACATAGTGTGTAGAGACAATGACGTCATTCAATTGTATTGTAGACTGCTACAACAACATTTTCTTAAGGTCATTTCGGACAAAAATCTTAAATGTTTTTTTTTTTTTTTTGAGAAAATTCTTAAATGTTCTGTGTGGTTTAATAGCCAATGTGGTACAAGTGGTTATTTTGTAACCACATTTAGTGTTTATGGAAATCATACACTGGCAAGATATCTGACATTGGGTTTCTATGTAGCTTGTTGATGCAATATAAGTATACTATATTTTTTATTGGTGCAATCGAATTTAGCGTAGAGCTTGTATAGTGAATCACATGCAATCTTATGACTGAACATTTTACACCCTCATCTTGTGTTCAAACATGGTGAATGATGATTATGTGTGAGTATATAACATTTAAAGTTCGTTAAGTCTAGATATGTATAAGATGTTTCCATCAGGTACTTGGTAGTCTTCTGGTCAAATATCCCACAATAGTTGTAAAGCACATTACTTATCTATCCAAGTTGTGGAGCATTATAAGTAGTGCCTGTCATATTGGGTTCTTGGTCTTTTTAAAGCTCAAATGCTTCCATACATGTGGGATATGAGTTCTCCACAGATTTAATGATTATTTAGGTTTACAATATTGCCTTTGGGTTGCTGATCTTTTTTAAATGATGATGATGACTTTTGTGCAAATATATATTGATGCTGTAATGTCCAAATTTCTGTTTTTATTTGCTCATGCTTATTCTAGTAAGAAAGGAGGACAAGCATATTACATCATCTTTAATTCCCTCAATATGCCATTTTGTAAATTGTATGTGATAGGTATTGTACTTCTACAATGACTAAAATAGAGAAACTATGACATAATATGAAGAACAAAAATCTCGTATTGATTAATAATTATTAACTAAATCAGGTTAACCAATCCAACCAAAGAAAAATCCTACTAGGGGCTTGTTGATGAGCCAGCAGACTTTTGATCACATTCACGTTTTTGTTTATTCATGCATGTTATATACCTTTGGTCATCAACAATATCACTTTGGAGTCTCTCTTAGTCTCTTTGCATGACATTAGAAGGTGGTTCATCTGGCTGAGCCACTAGTAGGATATAATATAATCTGTGGTAGTGGAAACTGAGCCCCTACATATTTGTCTCAGCATGATGTTCTGTGTATTCACAATTATTTTCTAGTTATCAATTCAGAATTCGCATGTTAGCTCTTCCACATCTGACTTTTTATCCCGTACCTATTTTGTTGAAACAGATAATCAATGACCAAGACTTGGGGTTCTTTACCAATTTCCTTGGCATCTTCATATTCATCTTGGTATAGGAAACCAAATATGTTGCGAGGTTTATACTCATGTGCACTCTCTAAATTGGTAGAGGCATGATAGAAGCTTTTTGAATGAGGTATGCTTTATAGAATACGTGTATGCAGACAGATTTTCCAAACAGATAGACTGTCAAGCATGAATTGTTGCTCTTCCTTGATTGCCTTATGCACGTGTGCTTTCCTGTCTGTTTTTGTTGGTTGGAAAATGTTAGGGAAGTCTTGAATGCATGTGCTATCATAAAAAAGAGGTACATATATTATAATAAAGGGAAAAATTGATATAACTCCAAGTAAACTTGGAAAAATCAATAAAAGTCCCTGGAAAATCAGAAAATATTTACAAGTCCCTGTCTTCTTAAAAAATTATTGTTTTAGTCCATGCCATCACCCAAACTAACTAGATATGTGGTAAGCCCTATTTACATGTAATAGATTACCATAATGCCTGTCACATGGTAGACATTTCATTCCTTATTTTTCTCCTATTCAACAATGGTGGAGAACAACAATAATCCCATTAGTCAGTTCCCCCCCCCCCCCCCCCCCCCCAAGGCATGCATCAACATATATAGGTTACCCATGGCATGCATCAACATAGGTTAGGGGGTTATGAGTGGAATCAATAGTTGAACTGGTTTTTTTGCGTATAAATTATATTATCAAATACCATTATTTAAATTCTATTCCCAAGCATCAAGCCCTTTTAAGGGGTGTTTTTGCGTAATATAATTTTTTTAATTTTGTAGGAATACCATCCAGAAAAGGGATATTGCTAAAAATAGTAATTTATTGCGGGTATTTTGACAAAATGAGATTTTTATACGGGTATATGAAAAAAATCCTAATTGAAATGAGTGAGTTTCACATTGAAAAATGTTGTGTGCAGTCCTGTTTTCATCCTGATTAGCCTGTATACATTTCATCCTAATGTTAGGGAAGTCTTGAATGCATGTGCTATCATAAAAAGAGGTACATCTATGTAGCTTGTTGATGCAATATAAGTATACTATATTTTTTATTGGTGCAATCGAATTTAGCGTAGAGCTTGTATAGTGAATCACATGCAGTCTTATGACTGAACATTTTACACCCTCATCTTGTGTTCAAACATGGTGAATGATGATTATGTGTGAGTATATAACATTTAAAGTTCGTTGATTTTTTTTTGGTTAAAATTTTAAGTTTTGAATTATTGAATCTTTTTTATAAAAATTTAAAAATGGTTTTAT
Source organism: Acorus gramineus (assembly GCA_030737835.1). NCBI lineage: Eukaryota > Viridiplantae > Streptophyta > Magnoliopsida > Acorales > Acoraceae > Acorus > Acorus gramineus. The sequence goes on from CM060854.1 coordinate 3,843,649, forward strand.
CCCATTTTACAGTCCAAAACACGGAACACACATGTTTTTGATTTTTTTAAATAACATATCCTAGTGAAATATGTATTTTTATTAAATGTAAATTATATAAATTTTAACAATCGAATGATATCATTCATACAAAATATTAATTTTTTTTTAACAAGATATATAACCTATTTAAGGAGGAAAAAAAATCTATATTTGAACTTTAAAAATGAGTGAGTGTTGGAGTTCATCATTAAAAACTCAAATTATATTGGTATATATTTCACAAAATCCACATAATTACAAAGAATTTACAATAAAAAAAAATTGATCTACATGAAAATGTGTTAAATATATTAATAAAATTAAGAGGGTGAAATATTTTAACAAAGTTAAGAGATATGGAATGTATTAAGGATCTAATTGCATAAGGGTAAATTAGTCTTTTGTGTTTTCAAAATTGTAAAATAAAATTTTTTTAAGTATAATTTTAAAAAGTGGTTAATTTGGGTATGTTTAACTTTTGATAGACTTTTTTTTAGTCATTTTTCCTTTTTTTTTTAATAGATATAAAGTGTGATTTAAATTGTAAAATTTTATTGTCATTAGAAAATTAAGGGTCCATTCCCTATGAAATCATTCAATTGATTGTAAAAGAAAAAATTATAACATGAATAGACAAAATCATTGAAATAAAAGCATTATAACTGCTTTGAGCTCTTAGAGCAGATCATTCTCCTAGATTCAGGAAAAAAGGAAGTAGTTGCCTGATACATCACAAAATCCGGAGAATTTCCGCAGACAGGACTAAAATGTTATTCTTTACATCCTATGGAACCGAAATAGCACCTCAAATTGAATTGAGTTCCAAGGCAAGGGGGTTTGATCCGAAGCTCGGTCTTCCGTCTTGTATTCTCCAACTGAGTCAGTTGAGTCAGCCTTGCAGCCATCTCCGAACGCGCTTTTTCACAAGCTTTCGTTCGCTCTCTGATAGATAGATCATCATTTATATTTTTGAAGTCGGGATAAACTAAAGAATCGAGGTTGGAGATATGCACGGGTAATAGAACAAGAGGATGATGACGTAGGCTATTCATAAAGCCTCACTTAGATCAAGGGACTAACACAATGCCCTCGTCGCACCCACCTACGCTTTCTTTCTCTTTGTGTGGGGTATCGATCTACTCACATTCTTGCACTCCATACCCAGTCCAGTAAAAAATGAGCATCCCACTCTGGTCAGATTCATAACCCTAGCCTTTTGACTTACCATTTTGTAGAGTAGATCATTTCATTGTTTAGTCACATAATCCTCTTAGTCATTTTAGTAAAGATGGGTCTTTTTATGTTAGACATTTTCTATGAGTAAGGTAAAATAGTGTAAGTATTTTTATTCTGAATAAATGTAATGCAAAGAACAATTTTTGTAATAAAATTTATCCAGAATAACTTTATTATTTTGTTATTTTCATAATTTGACATTAATTCATATATATGAAATATTAGATTTTTCAAATTTATAAAATCTAACACTAGAAGACAATTTCATGTTAACATTTTACGGAAAAAAAAACAAACGACATAAATTTCTGTAAAATAATTTCTTTACAACCAAACACCGAAAATGATTTTCATTTTCCAAAGAAAAAAATTTCATGTAAAAGAAAATCCCTAAGAAATCAAACTACATGAAATCAAATGTGATGCAGTCATCTCCTAATGCACTTATTTTTCCATTTTTCCATTTTTTTGCCCTTAAAATCATGATTTTGTTATATTTAGTAACTTTTTAGATTTAGCATATCTTTATCGTAACAACTTGGATTTGATTTCTATCAAATCTGAAGATTTCATAGATTTGATTATAACCAATTCCGTTTTTACTATTTTTAGAAAGTTTTTGCTTATTATAAAGAGAGGCTTGTAATCTAAGGTTTCTAACTTTTTTAAATATATTTTCAGAGTTTTATTATTCTTTTTGAGAATTGTGATTTGTTGAAGGATCTCAACGAGAATTAGATATTTGTTCTAGTTTTTCATTGTATTAAAATGGATCCTTAATCTAACACTAAATTCTATAACCACTACCTAAGACAAGTACATGGACAATTTTCAAGTGATGATTGATTTCTTTTTCTGTCCTCTATTTTTCATTTTTTTTTTAATCAAAATCTCAGCTTTTGTTGTTGATCTTGGGGAGGTACAGATTCGATTCTCGCTGCCCCGTCCTCATTCCCCGCGCAGCCCAGCCCCCCACCCTCTTGGCCCGAGGCCCACAAGCCTGGCCCGCCCGGCCCGGCCTGGCCCGTTTTCAGGGAGGGCCGGGCTTGGGCCTGATTCTAGGGCCCGGGATCGGCTCGCAGGCCCCCCTAACTGGGCCTGTTCGGGCTAACCCGCAGACCCGCCAGTGGATCCGGCGCATAGGCCCATGAGGCAATCCAATAAATGAGTCGCATGTAATTTTTATTTGAATTATAATTGAATTATACAAATTATTGACATTTATGTAAGTGTTAATCTAATTAATTATATGTAATTATTTAGTTTTTCAAGTCATTAATTTATTTAATATTTTTATTATTAAAAATTCAATAGATATAAATATCTTTTTCAATATTATATTTAAAATTTTGTGTTATATTAACATTATTATATACAAATAAACGACTTAAAATTTAAAAATAAAAAAAATTGTATGTTTAAAATCTGGAGCCATAGGCTCGAATGTCCAAGCACGTTCAGGCCCAGGCCCGTGTGCAGAGCCTGGGCCCTCTTTTTTTGCCACCTGCCAACCCTGCCACGCTGACCAAGCAGGCCCACAGGCCTCGGCCTTGTTTCAACGGGCCAGGCCGGGCCATTGTCGACCCCTACCTCTTGCACAACTTAAAATAAATGGATCTTTTAAAAGATCCATTTATTGGGTGTGTAAAAAATACCATTTAAATGGATTGGGTGTAAATAAATATTGGGTGTATAAGATAAACAAAGGGGTGCACATAGAGGCACCCCTAAAGAATACGATAATGGGTTGGGTTTAAATAGATATATATATTGGGTGTACAAGGGAAATAAATGGGTGCAAATAGAGGCACCAGTACATTTTTCATTCTCGGGTTCATGGAAAAGAAGTCTCATCTACACTGCCCATCCTGAAATTGCTAACCACGTCTGACGGTTTCGATTTGTTCTTCAAATATACACCCGACTACAATTTTACTCAATCTTCCTTTGAAAACAAGTTTAATAAGATTTATTGGGTACGTAGAAAATTGAATTTCTCAAACCTCAGTAAAAAAAATATTCTTAATTAAAAACGACAGACGTTTTTTTTTATAAATAAGTGTACAAAAATTAATTTTTTCGTAATCTATAAGAGTTAGTTTGATAAGAGGTTAAGGTTTTGAAGATAAGTTGTCCTAATTTTAGAGGATAAATGTTATCCTAGCCTTTAAGTAAAATAAAATATCTTCATTTTTATTTTAAAACTGACAACTGTTTGTTCAATTATATTTTTATATCGAACAGAAATAAATTATTCTCCTACTCACTTATCCTTCAAATTACCCCTTATACCAATATTTATCCCCTTATCAAACTAGCAATAAAATAAATGCATTTCGATAAACTAAATATTAAACGAAAGGAAAAACTTACTTACAATTTTGAGGTATTCAAATAAAGCCACCCAAAAATCATTCTTGAAGATGAAAAAAACGAATCCCGTTTGGTTGCACGTTTGTGACAGATTTTATTTTTTGAAAAGCTGAAAAGCTAAAATCGTGCAACCAAACGGGACAGCTTTATTTAGAATCGGAAGCTGGATTCCTTTTAATTTTTTTCTCGAAACCCGTGTTTTGAAAAGCTCAAAAACAACGTTTTTTTATCGGAATCTATTTTTTGAATTAAAAAATAATTTTCTCTGTCAAACATCAACTTCTTTCAAATATTGATTCCTGAATTAATAAAAACATTCCAATAAAAATAAAAATCTAAAATCATCTTAAAAACAGTTTTATTTCAAAAACTATTTTTCAATTTATGTTTTCAAACGGACTAAAAATCTTCGTAACGAAGAAGTCTTCACTTACTCTCGAAAAGGATTTGCTTTTCTCTCCCCAACAAAACCCTTTCTTTCCCACCCAAAAAAGAGCCCACTCAAGAATACTGAAACCCTAAAGAGAGCGAGCGAAACCCGCACGAGACGCACGAACGATCGATCACGCGTCGCCGGTCAATCTCCACCCTCTGTGAGCTCTCTTTTTCGCTTCATGTTTGATGTTCTTGAGAAATCGAAGCTTTTCTGATCTCTACTTGGTTTGGTTAGTGTGATTTCCATTGTACCATGTCGAACAGTCTAAAGAATGTTTATTTTGTTGTTGTACCGTGAACAAGCAGTTCTTGCATTGGAAAAGTAAATTAGTGTGACCCCTAGATCAGGACGAGAGGGGCGACTAAATGACTGGTCATGATAGAGGAGTTGGAAGGGTTTGCCAGACTCTGGATGTAGGCGTTGCTGATTGATTGGGTCATGTTGTGAGTTTGTTAGGTGTTGATATAGGGCCACTTATCGTGGATGAAGGCCATTAACAAATTTACATGTAGGTTTTTTTTACAACAAAGATGTGGGGGGAAGAGTGTTCATTGGTGCCCACTTTGGTGCAGAAAATTCTTAGAATAAAGATACATCTAACCCCATTTTTAACATCTGGGGTACATATTTTTATATAAAAATATATGGACGATGAATGTACCCCAGAAATACACACCTCTATAAATGCATATATCGATCATGAGGCTAGAAATGAGATAAAAGTTGGGTTGGGTGCTGCCACCCTAAGAGCCAAACCTAGATTCTTTCCAAAATTTCTAACAAGACGTAGAGAGAGTACAGTTAACTCCCAATAATTATTGAATAGTTCTTATAACTATTTGCTTTCAATAAATTCTTTGGTAACCTAACATGTTGTTTATCAAAGTGTGCAGACACCACAAATTATTTAATATATTTGTCAACATGCTTATCGAAGAAAATCGTGGAGCTTATGCCTAATTTCAGGGTATATGCATGCAGATTTTATATAAAATTGTCTCTGTTATTCATTTGAATTTGATTTATTGTCTTTGGTGTTAGCCCGTATATACTAGAGCCAACAGTTATCTTTGTTTGATGATTCGGTTTTTCTAATATATATAGGCCTTGTAATTTATGAAATATTGATCAAGAAATTTGAGTTTATTCAAGAAGTTGGTTTGCACGCGTGGCATTGAGCGTGTTTCTCACCACTGATATCTTGTCTCTCTTTATGCTTATTACCTGCTTTCATGGTGTATTGCAGATTAAGTCTCTTGAGCGAATTTATGATCTTGTCTTGCCCTTCTGACGTAAATGTGTCATCTATATTACATAAACCCATACTGTTCTGACATTTCATCTTGTGAATGGTGGAGATTAATATTGCGATTATGTATGACTTGTAGGGTCTTTATGTGCACATGCTTTCCAAAGTTGAGCTGGAATCTGTAGTTTAGTGAATAAAGAATATGACCAAACCAAAGGATCTTTGGCGTTGCACATCCTTTACGTGAAATTTGACTTGTAGATATCTTGTGAATGTTGAAAAAAAATGGCTTGGGATAGCATTTGATAGGTTGGGTTTTCAGTTTTGGATACTTGGGGTTATTCTATTGGGCCTGGGTAGTGTAATGGTATGCAAGGGTCCATCTGTCCACCACCAATATAACCAACTAAATGTTTTTTTTTTAAAAAAAAATTCATGACTGATGGGCTTAAACCTTTATGAGCATGGATGGGCTTGGGGCCCTGGCTTTGGTAGCCCCTACCTCCGGGCCTCAAATTTGAAATCTTCTTATTATAATAAATTTTATTTTTTTATAAAAAAAATCTATATAACCTCCTACAAACAAATGAAAATTCAAATAACCCTCTGTATTTTCCATAAACCAAGATAACCCCCACAAACATAACTAAAATCTAAAATAGTCCCCTAACTTAATTAACCACAGACAGAATCAGAATATTTGTAGAATATTCTGTCATCCTAACCAACCAATAATTCAAATAAGCCCCTCTAAACTACAAAAAATTACATATAAACCCCCTAATAATTACATTTTTACCCCCTCTTTTCTTCTTTCTTCCTTGAATCCCCATCTCAAACAGTTTGACAACTTCCGCCCCAACTTCATCATCTCCACGGACCTCCCATCATTGGAGCCGTCGAGAAGGACGATCGGGAGGGAGGGCGGCGATCTTGGGGAGGAGGTCTCCGGTGGTGAAGGCGAGGATGGGTTTAGAATCGGAGGCGTGTTTGGAGACCTCGGAGGGGGTGTTGAGGGGGTTGGTGGTGATGATGACGGCGCCAAGGGATATGACAGAGAGGAGCGGGGGACGTTGGTGCGGCGGATAAGGAGGCGGTCACGGATCCCCCTCTAGCGGTTCTGGGCAGGGGTTCCGGCAGTGGATTTGGGCGGGTCTTCTTCTTCTTCTTCTTCTTCTTCTTCTTCTTCTTCGGCTTTGTCGCGGATGATGTCGAGGAGGGTGTGGCTGGGGATCTTGGCGGCGGAGGAGGGGATGGAGAGGTGATCAGAGAGGTTGGTGGAGGAATAATTGAAGGAGATGTGGTGGTGGTGATGGTGGTATTTATTTATTGAATTATTCACTGTTGAAGATGATGGTTAGTAGAATTCAAGTGAAGAGCAAAAGAGAAAACAGAGGTCAAGCGAGATCTTCGAGGGAGAGGTCGTCGGACGAGGAGAGGGTGGCGCGGCGGAAGAGGTCGAGCTTGTTGCGGCCGTGGGATGGTCAGAGAGTGGGTGGCGCGGGGAAGTGGGGTGGGTTAGGATGTGAAAGGGTGTTTCAAATACACAAAAAATAATAATACGAGGTGAATAGAGAAACTGATGGGGGGTGGTATTAACTTCCCCACTAGGTTTAAGTTTGTTAGTAAGGGTATAAACGTAAGTGCATATGTTGGGTTAAATTCAGTTAACCAATAGTTAATTTATGTGATAGAGGGAGCTATTTTGGATTTTGGTTATGTTTATGGGGGGTTATATGGATTTCCTATCTTTTAATAGTTGATATTTTTTTATATTTGGGTGGAGGTTTATCAGTACCCTGCCCTTGTGAATAAAGATTTACAGCCTTATTAGCTTTTCATATGTTATACCCTTATACGTGCTTCTCTCTTCACGTGAAATTCAAAATTGCATGCATTTTCATATTTTATGGAAGTAGTTTTGTATTAAGCTTAAAGACTAGAATAAATGATCCACAAGGTTTAATTTATGGTTAGCTTTCCATAATTTAAATTTTTATTCTTTTATAAATGGATAGCCACCATAAATTTAACATGAGAAATTGGAATACTATACATCTCCAACTGAAAGTTTTACACAATGGGCTAATACTAATAGAAAGTTGAAAAACTCGCCATATCTAACCATCGGTTTTTTAATTTTGTCAACCAGATTTTTAATTTTTGTTTTTTTATGGAAATAAATCTAGATAATGTTCATTCATTACATTTTAATAAAGAACTTAATATGCAATACATTTGCTAGTAAGAAATGTAACAACATTCAATATATGTATATAGACACACTACTATGAAGAGCGCATCAGTCTCACCAAATTACACAAAGTCAAAAGTAAAAATTGCATTAAGTTTTTTATTGTTTCGTGGTTCATCAATCCACTGAAAAAAAAAGTGTGGAGGTACAATAATCCATAAATTGTATATGTAAGTATATATTTTGATATCTATTATTATTTATCTGTAATAAATATAAATAACAATAAATAGGAATCTTATTATAGATTAATATTAAATGTATAATTGTAATGGATCTCAGGAAAAGAAAAATTCTATGTTCTTGTTGTGGGTTTTTGGGTTTAATTTCAATTATTGGAAAACTTTATTATTTAATGTGGCTTCCTTGTTTAATGCATACTTTTGGCTTGTATTTCTTGTTTGAGAATTATGCATTTTAAAAAAACCTTCATATATTTTATTTTGCTCCACATAATTAGATGGCTTCTAAAAGGTTTTTATACATGTACGTGACATAGATGTTGACAATGATATTTGCACCCAACATTTACTTAATATAAGGTTTATTTTACAAAAAAATATTAATTAATTGAACAGATATTTGGAAGTGTTTGTTAGCCTTCTTGAGAAGCATGTACTTGGTCATTTTATCTTTAATATATATACGTGTTAACATTTATCACAGAATTCTTTAAACTGATAATGAAAGTACTTGGTCACACCCAATGCATTCAAAGTGATATTTTATGTATGATCACTTTGTGTTTTATCTAAGAAAGATTTTTGTGGATAAATTTATCTTTTTTATCTCATTCTTTACAAAATAATAAAATAGGAATTGTGATTTCATAGAAGATAATGAAATATGGGTAAATTGTGGTTGGTCCCTCTAAAGTCTTTGAAACCTACAAAATACCCCCTTGAAGTTCTAAAACATACACTTATATCTCTGCTATTAAATTTTTCATTAAGATGGAACAAAATTACAGTTTTACTCTTTTAATTAAATCATTATCATGTTTTCACCTATTAATTAATTATTATGTGAGTTAATTTTCATAAAAAAATTCATCTATATGTATTGAAAAGTTGATTCTTGTATTAAACATTAACAAACCATATCTAAAGTTAATTCAGTAGCTCTTTTTTTGGATATTTAGATAATTAATTAAAGTATAAAATAGCAATTTTGAAATATGTTTCATTTTATCGAAAAATCTAACAATAGGGGGTGTAATTACATGTTTTTTTAACTTCAAGGGGTATTTTTGCAGGTTCCAAAAACTTAAGGGGTGTCTAGATGCATTTTACTCTAAAAAACCTAAAAGAGATAAAATATCTTAAATGATTGGTGAGGGAGATTTTTTTGGATAATCTTATATTTTTTAATTTGATTTATTTTTGCAGGTTCCAAAAACTTCACAGGTGTCTAGATGCATTTTACTTTAAGAAACCCAAAAGAGATAAAATATCTAAAATGATTGGTGAGGGAGATTTTTTTGGATAATCTTATATTTTTTAATTTGATTGATTTCTCTATAAAAGATAGGATATGTGAAACTCATATTTCAACCCAAAAAAAAAAAAAAAAAATTCAATAGAGAGTGAAATGAATAGACTGAATCTGGAAAAAAATTTCTTTTACAATTATTAGAAAATTGTGTTAAAATTTTTTATTTTCTCTTTATTCATCCCTCCATAGCTATTTAAAGTGTTAAAGCTTTCACATTAAAAATGATTTTCCTTCTTTTCAAAGGTGTTAAAAAAAATTTGAATCTTCATTTTTTTTTTCTCTGTTTTAATTTTCATGTTATATAATTGTTGTGTTATCTTTGTCATGGTTGATTTCCACTACAACAAGTGATCTTTTTTATTTGATTTTTTATTTAAAGTTAATTTAATGTCATTAATTACATATAACATTAATTCATATTTTTTTAATATATATAAATCAATATAACATACTCTTTATTTTAACCTATATATAAAAAATTAATTATCTTCTAAGAGTTTGCTTTGATATGAGTTTTGGTAGATTCTGTATTTAAAAAGCTAAAAATTCTCAAACGTTGGTGTACTGACTAGAATGACTTAGCTGATTTTATTTATGGAAAGAATGACTTATCTTATTTTATTTATGGAATTAATGGTTAGAATTATTTATGGAAAGAATAACTTAGCTGATTTTATTCAATTCTCAATTTTATCTCTCTCAATTTTTTAGCGTGCTTCATTTGGTATCCCACTTGTCACAAAATTGCATCCAAATCGACGGTCATGTATCTTTAAAGACGACGACCACGTGCAAAACACCGGGGCCAGGGGTAACCGAAGGCGCAAGAGCGACATGGACTGAACAACAGCGGATATGGATTCATCGGCAGCAGCGGACGCGGCAGCGGAAGGTTCTACGGAAAGATCGGGGTACGCGGCGACGACATAGAGAACAAGGGACACGGTGATGGCGGACTGCGAAGTTTTTAACCGATGTAATGGAAGAATGTCTGAAGTAAAATGTTGCCTGGGAGATTCCCGACGATTTGGCCAAGGAAGTGAGAGAAATTAGTTTTGCGGCTATCAGCGAACGCGTCACTCCCGTGGGTGACAGAGGCAATTCCACCGGCGACAGCCGCAAAACTGATGTCTCTCACTTCCCTGGCCAAATAGTCGAGAATCTCCCAGGCAACATTTTACTTCAGACATTCTTCTATTACATCGGTCAAAAACTTCGCAGTCCTCCATCACTGTGTCCATCGTTCTCTATGCTATCGCTGCGTACCCTGATCTTTCCGTAGAACCTTCCGCCGCCGCGTCCGCTGCTGCCGGTGAATCCATATCCGCTGTTGTTCGGTCCATGTCGCTCTTGCGCCTTCGGTTACCCCTGGCCCCGGTGCTTTGCACGTGGTCGTCGTTTTTAAAGACAAGTGACCGTCGATTTAGATGCAATTTTGTGGCAAGTGGGATACCAAATGAAGCACGCTAAAAAATTGAGAGAGATAAAATTGAGAATTGAATAAAATCAGCTAAGTCATTCTTTCCATAAATAATTCTAACTATTGATTTGACGTAATTTTAAACGTGTTAAGAGACTTTGGGACGCTGGAATGTGAAATGAGCATGCTCCCGTTGAAACCTTTCGAACTATTTTTTACCGTTCAAACACAAATTATTATTATTCAAACCAACCAACCAACTGAACCTGCATTGTTCTCCTTAAAACTAAAAATAACTGATTATATATCATCAAAAATTGACCTCCTCCATAAATAGACCACTCCCTCCACAACTCTCCCTCCAGAACTCTCATTTTTATTTTTTCTTTTCAATGGAGGGAGGAGAGACAAACGCGTCAACATCACGGCGATCGACGATAGGATCGTCATTGATGGTGCAACCAGTCGGATCACCGGTGACCGGACGAACGGAGACGAACGCGTCAACATCATGATCATCGGATCGTCATTGATGGCGCATACGATCGGATCACAGGTGACCGCGGAAACGACATGAGTGAGCCGTCTGTCTCTTGTCTCTCTCTCTCTCTCTCTCTCTCTCTCTTGTTCAATTTGTGTCTATTGACTCAGATCTATCTCTCTCTAAAGCCATCGTCAACATCGGTGGTGGAGGAACTCTCGTCGGGGACGAAAGTACCTTCGTAAGCTCCGGCGGTACTCTTATCGGAATAGGAGGCATTAGTCTCACTCTGTCTCTCTGATCTATGTCTATTTGAAGACATACTAAACATCCGAGGCAGCTCTCCGATTGGAAACCAAGGTACTCCTCTCGGCGAAGGACTCGGCGATGGCGGCACTCTTGCCAAAGGCATCAGTGAGTTTTCTATTTGTGTGTCTGTTTTCTTCTATTTTTGATAACTCTGATACGATCTGTGTCTATCCGAAGACATTCTAAACGTCCGCGATGGTGCAACCGTTGTCGGTGACGGGGGTATGGTCGTCAGTGAGGGTGGAAGACTCATCGGCTCCGATGTTGCCAATAAGTAATCTCAATCTTCCTCTATGCTTTCAGTTTCTGTTTTTCTAATATGTGCATCTACGAAGGGATTGTGAACGGCAGCGGCGGCGGCGGCTACGGGGGCACAATCATCAGCGCCACCGGGGGAGTCAGTGAGTGCTCAAACATCGGCTCCGGTGTCGCCAGTAAGTAATCTCAATCTTTCTCTATGTTTTCAGTCTCTGTTTTTCTAATATGTGTATCTACGAAGGGATTGTGAACGGCAGCGACGGCGGCGGCTACGGGGGCACAATCATCAGCACCACCGGGGGAGTCAGTGAGTGCTCAAACATCGGCTCTGGTATCGCCAGTAAGTAATGTCAACCTTTCTCTATGTTTTCAGTCTCTGTTTTTCTAATATGTGTATCTACGAAGGATTGTGAACGGCGGCGGCGGCTATGTGGGCACAATCATCAGTGCCGTCGGCGGAGCCAGTGAGTGCTCAAACTGTCTCTCTGTTTTTATTTTGTTTCTGTAACTCCTCATATGTGTCTGTGAAGGGATTGTTAACATAAACAATGGAGGAATGCTGATCGGGAATGGAGGAACGTTCATTGGAAGTGGAGGAACTCTGTTTGGTGCCGACGGAATAAGTTAGTCTTAATACTCTTATCTCTCTTTTTTTGTTTTCTGTTTGGATCTGTAACCACTCTGTTTTTCTCTAATTTGCTATCGCTTTAGAGAAAAACTAACTTATTCCGTCGGCACCAATCAGAGTTCCTCCATTGCCAATGAACGTTCCTCCATTCCCGATCAGCATTTCACCATTGTTTATGTTAACAATCCCTTGACATACACATATGAGGAGTTACATAAACAAAATAAAAACAAAGAGACAGTTTGAGCACTCAATGACTCCCCCAGCGGTGCTGATGATTGTGCCCCCGTAGCCGCCTCCGTCGCTGCCGTTCACAATCCCTTCATAGATACACATATTAGAAAAACAGAGACTGAAAACATAGAGAAAGATTGAGATTACTTATTGGAGATACCGGAGACGATATTTGAGCACTCACTCACTCCCTCGGCGGCGCTGATGATTGTGCCCCCGTAGCCGTTGCCGTCGTTGCTGTTCACAATCCCTTCGTATATACACATATTAGAAAAACTTTCTCTATAGAGGGAGAGGTCTAATTATAGAGGTTTGTTTTTTACTATATATAATTAATTATTTTTAGTTTTAAGGTGAACAATGCAGGTTTGGTTGGTTGGTCGGTTTGAATAATAGTTGTTCGATCGTAGATTCGAGGCCTAATCTGGACACATCGTTATATGATTTTTTTTTTTGTTAAAATTTTAAGTTTTGAATTATTGAATCTTTTTTATAAAAATTTAAAAATGGTTTTATTCTATTTTACAGTCCAAAACACGGAACACACATGTTTTTGTTTTTTTAAAATAACATATCCTAGAGAAATATGTATTTTTATAAAATGTAAATTATATAAATTTTAACAATCGAATGATATCATTCATACAAAATATTAATTTTTTTTAACAAGATATATAACCTATTTACAGAGGAAAAAGAATCTATATTTGAACTTTAAAAATGAGTGAGTGTTGGAACTCGAAAGTGTTTAATACGAGTCTGGATCCAATCATCAGTCCTATTAGTATTGAACTATATAACATTTTAATCGAACTACACATGATATGAATTAAATTGCACAACCAATTGTTAAGTAAAATATTTCACTCTTTTATTGAATCTAGTTAGCATAAATTTCTATGTATCATCAATATCTAATAAGAGAATGAATATGTACTTAATAATTAATTCTACAGTTTGATTCATAGTTCTGTGTAATTCAATTAAAAAATTGTGATAGTAACCCAACTAACAAAAGCGTGTCCTGATTGGATTTGGACTCAGTCCAACCATCGGAGCACGCACGTTTCACACTCCAACGGTCCAAAGTTGCTCCAGCTGAGAACAAGTTTAAAACCACATCAAATCAACGGTCAAAATTTATTTCCGCACACCAAATTCCAACGCATCGACGCACAACGGAACGTCTATATAAATCCCATCCAAACTCCACCCACCATTGCCACATCTCCAAAAGTAGCTCCTTTTTTAAATCCCTCCCAAACCGAAACCCTAATTGCCACCTCTCCATCATCTTGATCGAATTCCATGCGAGATCTTCTCCGATGGAGAAGACCAATGGGGACCCGATCAGGTCCCGCGCGTCGACGTTTCCGCCTACGAATGATTCGAGGTCCAGGTCGGTGAGCGAGACCGTGAACTTGGCGTCTACTTCTACCCGGACCGGAAGAACCCGGAGGACTTGGCGTCTTGGCGACGTAGGTGTCCGTTTTCATCGCGCTCGCGAGCGAAGGGACCAACGTGAGGTCGCTGTTCGAGCTCACGCTGATCAATCATAGCGAGAAGGATGCATAAGGTGCACAGCCATTTCGATCTGGTGCTCTCAAGAGTGGAGCCGTTCACGCTCAAGTACTGCAGAAACATGTGGTAATGATGGTTTTCTTTATTTCTTTTGTGTTTCATCGTTGAAAATTTGGAGCTTCTTGTGATTCTGTCCATTGAACAAAGGTTTTGATGCTTTCAGAATCTGGATATCAATTTAGTCTGAATGATTCATCACATTCTTTATGTTTCAAAGATATAATCATACTTGCTGTCACCACCTGCATGTAATAATGATGGGTGTGTTCTTCTTCTTCTTTTCTTTTGTTGGAGTTTGTTGCGATTTAATGCCTCTCATACCTATCGGTTAAACATATTTGTGTATCTCGATCAATGGTTTTAGTACAGTTAGAATCTGGGTATCCATTTAGTCTGAAGGATTTATCACATTTTTTGTAATTTCAAAAGATAACTCTAATTGTTATCACGGCCTTCACACCTAGCAGTAAGTTTTTGCATGTCTTCAGTCCTCTCATTCGAATGACAGAAAGCATCTAGGAAATAGTTTTAGTTATATTTGTAATTGTACCGTACACATCTTATATGATTTAAGAATGTACATGTACCATACCAAATGGTACCCGCATCGAATATCTGCAATGCATGAATTTGTAAGTTTTTGGTCGCTGCCCGTCTTTGGATTGGATGATGTTTTGTTATTTGTTGAGAATTTTTTTTTTTTTAAAAAAAAAATCTTGGTTGAGCTCTTTGAACATGCCTCATTTTGGATTTGATATAGTCATTTTATGAGCTTTTGATTTTATATGATCTTAGCTTTTCTTTGATTGTACTATTCTAAGTTGGTGTAGTATTTCTTCATAATATCAATGCATTAAAGGTTCATTGCAACTGGGGAGAATTAATTGGTGGGCTCAGCTCTTGCAAAGATGTTGTTACCTAGGCTTGACTCTTGTCATTTATGATTTTTTTTAATGGACTGTCGTAAAATTGTTACTATCATATTTTAATGGTTTACCTCCAAATGAGCATGAATAACAGTCTTCTTAAAAGGCACTGGTCAAATTTTTATGAAGGATAAAATACTCCCAATCAACATTTTTAGTTGGCTTGAAACCTGTTTCTATAAGAATTATAAATAGCAGAAAATCATGTCTGCTTCATTTTTATTTCAATAGATATGTCTGCACATTTTAGGAGTTAGAAAAGATTTTTCAGGAGAAATGCATTGGAAAGATCAGATTTCTTGAAAGATGATTGTCTATCCATGCATTGCACAATTGGGGTTGTTAGGACGTGTGTTGAGGGCCCAGACTTTTTAGCATCCCCACACCGCCATTGGACATGGGTCTGTCTTAAGGAGTTTCTGGACTCCGGCATTGGTTCTGATATAGTTTTCGAAGTCGCTGATGAGACTTTCAAGGCCCATAAGTTGATTCTTGCTGCTCGCACCCCGGTGTTCAGAGCACAGTTTTTCGGTCTGATTGGTTACCCAAATATGGAAAAAGTAGTAGTGGAGGATGTGGAACCACCTGTTTTTAAAGTGATTTTTTTTTCAGTTCTACGTGACTACATATCAAGAGTAATAGTTATTTTCGTCCCGTGTTTTTGCTGTACATTGAACGTAGTCTATGCTGCTGCATTATTTTTATTTATTTTTGGAAAAAGGTAGAATATTTTTTATTCCTTAGTGAAAAAGCATCCATAAAGAAGGGAAATGATGCATCTTTCTTCTGCATTATATATTTAGGCGGTTTGCCAATCATTTTGAATGTCTTGTTCTACACCGTTTTTTATTTATAACAAGGACCTTCAATTGATGGAGTGAGTAGCAACGAGTATGCATTGAAATGATAGGCAGGCATCTGAAGCCAATTTGGTTTATATAAAAGCTTATGAGAAACCTCCTGGTTTTTTCAAAAGGTTTACCTATTGTCTCTGCACCTCTAATCTCTTCAGAGTGCATCATGTTCTAAAATGATGTTTCAAAGTAGTTTGTATATAAACGGGCTTCATGAGGCAATGGATAATGAAAACATGAATATGAGCAACATTTCAACAAAAATGTTCACTGAAATGCATTAAGATACTATTTTAGTTCGACGTCTCAATATATTGTAGTTGAAAAACTTTATGTATACTGGCCAGAACACTGCAATGCCATGTTCTCATGTTTGATTGGAGAGGTGAAAGAAGCATGAGCGTTTTTGACTTAGTTGTCAACCTGTCATACCAAGTTACTGCATTGAATGTCAATCAAACAAACCAATAAAAAAAAACTCACTACATTGTATTGCTTTTATTGAATATTGATATATATTGTGTCACAAAGCAATTACCATTCACGTGGTGGATGCATTCATGTGCCATTATCAGCTGCGATGCGCAGAATTGACTTCTTCATTGATGGATTCTTCTTTTACATGTTCTTGTCTCTTCGGGTAACTGATATGGGACACCTTTTTACAGGCCATGCTCCAGTTCATTTACTCAGATGCTCTAACTGTTGTCGATGAATTTACAGGTCAGTATCAATGTGCTCCTCAACGATTTTGGTGCAGCATCTGCTACCTGCAGCAGATCGCTATGGTTTGGATTGGCTAAAGCTACTGTGTGAAGCAAAGTTATGTGAAGAAATTACTGCAGATACTGCTGCAACAACATTGGCCATAGCAGAGCAACATAATTGTTCTCAATTAGAGGTGGCCTGTCTCAGATATGGTGCTATGCCTGGACACTTAGGAGGTGCATGTTGCCCATAGAATCGGATTGGTGCACTCATCAGATTGCAAAAACTTTGTTGTCTGTTTCTTTTTTTTTCCTTTATGTAGATTGGTAAATCTATTAGAGCATCCGTGAGTTCATGTAGTGCTCTAGTATATTGGGGTGTCAATTGATTTCTTATGATGCAGTGAAAATATATGATAGTATGATACACGATTGATAGGAAATTGAAGATTTGAGCTGCCTTGTTGTAGAGTGTAGAGAACTTTATGGCGTGGATACTGTAGTGGTAATACAAACACCAAATATGCTGGAAATGAACAATAGCATATCTATAAAATGGTTTTTCAAAGAATATGATTGTTTTTGAGGTTTCTGTACATGTTGGAACATAATCCTTTTGTGTTCCTTCTGCTTATAGGCTTGAGGTTGGGCGGGGCAGGGATGACTGCTCCTGGGAAAGACATTATAATCATCACTAGAAAATGCATATGCTATGCTTTATTACTGCTTGGAGATCTTATTGAGGGTCTAGTTTATATCTAACATTCTAAGCCGACCTGAATATCATTGTGTAGTGGAACAATGGAAAATGAGTGAGTGGTTATGGGGAATATTGTATCTTCAGTCTGTTTATGAATGATGGTCTGTTTTTGTGGCAGTATTGATATGTCTAAGTAGAGATTCAAGTGATTGGGATAATATTTTTGTTGGACGCGACACATTCACATGCATTACTGCCATGATCTAATTTGTGCAGGAGAAAATATGTATATATATATAATGTCTCAAAATATCATTTCGGATTGGGTTTGATAAGGAATATTCAAGGATGGGTTTATAATCAAGCCTCTCTGGAATTAAATTGGCCTTGTAGGTCAAGTAGGCATCAAGTGCTGAGTGTTCCCCCAAGAACTAAAAGGGTGCTCTGGTTGGTTATCAGTCTATGCCATATGTGAATCTTTTGCTTAGAGTTTGTAACACAAATTCATAGTGTAGTCTCTTTATATCCCAATCGTATGGTTTTTCCATTGTTTTTTGCTTGTTCACTCTGCTAAATGTGTTGTTTTTACAGCTGTAATGAATTCAGTGGTACCATCAGGAGGCCTGCCCTTCACTTCACTACTGTCGGTTCTGTTGGAGGCCATGGTAATGACGATTTTTTATCAATCCCAATTCTTTTTCAAACGTGTTTTGGTATTTTTAAAAAATAGTATATTTCATTTAATGATGATTTTTTTTATAAGAATTAAATATATACTCTAATTTTGCGTGGATCTATTTATAAAAAAAATATGAAATTTTTTTAATATGGTGTATGATGTTAATGTATGTCAGATTGGAATTAAGACTAAAAATGAATGCTTATAACTGCGTTTGTTTTTGGTAAAATATGGGCTCAAATATGTTTGTAATTGTACACTGGGCTGAATGTAATATCTTTCATATATATACATATTTTTTAATTTCGTCACTTCTATTTTTTTTTAACTTAGTGATTTAATTCAGTATAGATGGACTACACTATAATTTTATCTATTTTTTTATATATCTTCTTATAGTAGAGAACGTTTAAATATTTTTTTGAAATGGATCAATATCTAATTTTTTGTTATGATTATATATGTGATATCATATTATCATTATATTTAATTTTTGAGCTATCAATAAGTTCAACAAATCTTTCAATAGATACTGCTTCTAACTAGGAGATTGTGTGTCGGATTTGTCATTTCTTATATTTTTCATGTACTTTCTCTATGTTTTTTCATCTCTATTAGAATTATACTTTGAAATAAAAAATGAAATCGTAATAATTATTTAAAAAAATCTTGCAATAGAAGTCTTTATTATCAAGTTCAAATGTTATGTTCAATCTATTTTTCAGTCTAAAATGTAGTTCAATTTTAATTTTTTAAATTATTTATCTCATTAAATGAGTTGTATTTTTATAAAATGGAAAATAAATACTCAATCAATTGAATGATATAATGTTTTTAAAATGTAAAAATATTCTAATGAAATATACATCTCAAAGAGTTTTGTTTTACTTAATCTTTTTTGCAGACCCATATACAGTTCTATATATCTCATTAGTCTCTCGAATTATTATATCGAGATATATACCTTTGTTGAAAAAAATTTCAAAGTATTTATAAAATGATATTATTTAATCCATTAAATTATATACTTTACTTTTTTTTAAATTATTTATCTCACTCATTAGATGAAGTATATGCTTCTTAAAAATGAAAAAAATGCTTGCAATCTAAAAACTATAAAATGGAAAGGAAAATGTTAGACTCAAGTTATTTTAACCAATCAAAACAACATCTAATGAGATATATGTTTTAATAAAAAAAAAATGTATATCACTCCATTTTAAGATTAATGAACTTATTTTTAGTAAGTATACAAAAAAAATTTAATGAGTTACATACATCGTCTAACAAAATATATTCTGTATTGAGTTGATGTGACTCATATTTACACTGAGTCTTTTTCAGTCAAATGAAGATTGAGTGTAATAATCAGACTGAGTGTAATAATGAATGGATGTGACTCATATACACATTCAATATTTTTTACAGTTCTAAATAAAATATTATATAGATATATACACCATTAAAAAAATTTGACAGATATAAGAATATACATTTTATTTTTTATAAATATATTAATCAATATATATGAATTTTTTAAAAAAGAAAAAATTGTGCGATTTAAGAGTTTAGGATTCGAGCGTATGCTTACTGTTTCGTAAAAAAAAAAAAAAGTTTGGGATTCAGTGTAGCATGATTACCGAGTCAGCCACTCAGGCTGTAAATGCAGTTCGAGCGCAGAGTGCCACAGTTCCATCTCCACCTTTTCTCCATAATCTAACCACCTTTTCACTCGGTCGACGCCGATTTCCCCTTCGAATCGAGCGATCTCCGGATTCGATCGCCACCCAACTATCGACAGGTCCGATCTTCTCCGATTTCCAGTTTCTTACATTCATCACATCACGGTTTCCTTTTTTTTTTTTTTTCGAGTTTCTGTCAAAACCTTTCCATGATCATGGTGTAAATGATCGGTCTCTTCATATTTTCATGTGACTATGTGAGAGCATGATTTGCAGCATATATTGTTTTGTTGGACTTATTTTTGTGAGGGGAAATGAATATTTGGTCAGCTAATTGGGGTTATTGTCATGGAATTTATTGTCATTTGATTCTGCTTTTCCTGTATCAGTTTTAATTATAATTTTTTTTTTCGAAGTTCAGATTGTGGTTTTTACGTGTTAAAATTTAATAAATCAGTTTTTCATGAAAAAAAAATTATTTTGTGAAAAAACTGGTTGAAAACAACTTATATGAAAAAATTGTGAAAAAACTACATATATGAAAAAAGTAGTTTTTATGAAGTTGTCATATAAAAGTAGTTTTCATGTAAGTTGTTTTCAACTAGTTTTTTTTTTCATAAAAAATCAATTTGTATGAAAAAATTGTTTTTGAAAATTGGTTTCGAACAGAGCTTTTATGAACTACACACACATATACACACTTATATGCAGTCATATAAACCATATGGGGTTGGCTACTTGACCAGAGCCATGGATTTGCATCAACACCTTTGCAATGTATTCATCCTGCAACATCTTTGGTTTTCTATTCTCTGCGTCTGTTAATTATCATAGATGATGTACTTATGAAGTTTTACCTATTAATGTTGGGGTCCGACGTCACCAAAACGCACACACACATTTCTTTTAGGTTTTAATTGGCTTTTATTGTGTTCATCATGTACCCATTTTGTTGCTTTTTTTTCCACATTGCATTAATGTACATATCGCAAACTGCCTTCTGGAGCTCATTTGATTACATTTTACAAACTTTGGTATTATTGCTCAATTTTTTAATCCCCTGTTCTCTTTTAAATATCCAATATTGTGTGTGTGTGTCTTCTGATTTATATGGATGATCAACTTGTTAGTGATATCATTATTCAGGATTTGATTCATAACCCCTTATCATTCTGATTTCAGGTATTGAAATACAGAATTCATAGTTTTTTGCTAGTGATGTCTAGTGGGGAAGTCAGACGGGTATCACGCCAAGATATACAACTGGTAAGTGGTGATTGTAATATTTATCTTTTTTTTTTTTTAAACTCAATAATGTTGGTAGTTCACTGTCAGTCATGGGCTTTAAACAGTTTAAATTGATGAGCTTCGTCTAGCTGCTTGCACAACTGACTGCTTTGTCTAGGAGATGGTATCTCTCAAGCCATGAACTTATTCTTATGACTTCTGGTTGACCTATTTGTTGGAAACCATGTGTTTTAACTTAAATTACCTCCCCATGTATATATTCTTTTGACATTCTATACTTTTCTCACTCTCCCTAGCTCATGACACATATCTTTACCATTTTTAATAGCATTTTGGGCCAAACTCTGTGCTATTTTTTTTTCATATCTAAATCCTATGCCTTTCAGCTCCCAAAGCAACTATTTGACCACGCTTTATATGCATTCTGTCATAGTGTCTTATCTTTCTCATACATTCCACCCTATGTTAGTAGTACATCATTAGAGTCATCATTTTGTCCCATTTAAATGCACCAAGTTATCCTTGGTTATTTAGACTCTTTTGAATATATAATGCATAATTCATATAGCTGCTACCATATGTTTATTTGTCAAATTCTCCCTTGGAAAATTTTAGCATAACGTGTCAATTAACTAATTATATTTGGCGCTATTTTTGTAATGTTTGCTTGTCAAAGGCAAGGGAGTACTTGATCTGAAATTGTTGTGAGATGTACTATAAAGATCGGAAGAACAATTTTGTCTTTTCACCACAGTGGGCATTGGTTTGGCCAATAAGAATTTTCTTTATTACAAATCTACTCTTTCAATATTGATAGTCATCATATCCATACATGGGTTCACATACCAGTATACCAATCTCATTTATGTCTCTAATTCTGCTTTCAGGTACAAAATCTTATTGAAAGATGCCTTCAGCTTTACATGAACCAGAAAGAAGTCATGGAGACTCTTTTGTATCAGGAAAAAATAGAACCTCGTTTTACTGAACTTGGTAGGTTACTAATTAATATCTTCTGTGTATTAGTTGATCTAGTGTGTAACCATTGATCTGCATCTTTGTATGACCATGTGCATCTTACCTGCATGTAGTAATTTTTGTTTGATTGTCATTGGAAAAATTATGCATCTGTCAGAGTTTCACTTTATTGATTTTTGCATTTTCTGCAAGTTGGCACTATCTGTTAACTTGTATAACATAAAATACTCATCAACACTAGTTTTTAGTTGCAATGTATTCTAGGAAGCAGACAAACCAAGTTACTGATGTTACATTGTGCATACTTATTTGTACAGTCAAACTCCTACAGATCAATGTCAAATTGTATGATCTGCATTTCACTTTATTGTATGATACTTATTCTTTTTTATTCTGATTCCTTTGTGACGGATTATTGGCGATCCTTGTAAGTTGGAATAATGTAAAAGCAGCATTCAAATAAATTATATGTATCATTATTTTCATATTTCTGTTTACAATTAAACATATGGCGGTATGATCCTGATACCGAACCAAACCGTAAAAGCCTCTATTCATGTACCTGTGTTTGGCCTGTAATGTATACATAAGCTTTGTCTTGATCCATGTAAGAATTAATGCTACAAAATAATACATGTCCATATAAAAATGTGGTGTCATGGAAGCAAGTTGTTCTGTTTGAAATTTGAATAAATGGAAAACTCAATCCCTGTCAGAGGCACAAAATGCCGTGGCATACACCCAACTACCATCACGGGAGGTCTCGTGTTGGAGTCTCACGATGTGTGATCAAAGTTTTTTTGTGAACACCATTCACAGGCTGGGATGTACAGGTCAATAGTGGTACATGTATATTATACCGGTTGAGATTAGGCCTGAGCCTTTGTTTTAATATGTTGTATGCACATTAGGGCTCTGTGTGTGTACCAGGAAAAAAATAAAATAAAATAAGAATCCTCAAATCTAGTGAGTGATGAAGCCAAGGTTATGTTGGATCCTTTAGAGGGGTACTTAAAAGTTAAAACTTTTCTTGAAATTTCAAGCACTGAATTAATAGAAAAAACTGAAATCCAACATACTCATATTTTGCTTATTTATCAAATTTAACTAGTGTTTGGATCCTGACCAACAAGGTTTATGGGTGATTATGTGCATCCGGGTTTTGGGTTTCCTCGTCAATAATCTGGCACCAACACTTGTAAAGGCATGGCTAGATTGCTTTACGATTTCTTAATTTGTACGCATGCGTAAACTTTCATTTCACTTTTCTTTATTCTCAGTCTGGCAGAAGCTTGAAGAAGAGAATCAAGAATTCTTCAAGGCCTACCGTGTTAGATTGATGTTGAAGCATCAGATAATATTGTTTAACAATCTGCTTGAGAAACAGGCAGCACTTATGGGTATGACATTCTGTCCTTGAATAGTTTTCTTCCTATGTTTATTGGTTCATTCTTCCTCATGCATGATTCTGCCATTTTCTTGATGCTCATTTTTTTCTTGCGTAATTCTCCTTCCTCATCTGGATTTATTTTCAGTGTTAATCTTGGATTCTGCTAAAATTTGTATCCTGTTGTCTGTCCACAGATATGATCCAAAATTTTCACATTTAAATAGATGCCATATATTGAATGTTTTACATTGCAACTCTAGGGTACTCAATGCATTTAATTATACTTTTGAATGACAACCAAGTCATATAAGTGAATCCCACCAAACACCTGCAGGAACTCAAAATTTCCATTTTGAAATTTGAGATGTCCAAACTTCTACACTGAGTAGTAAGTGTTATTCACAGCTCTACTCAGGTTTGGAAACTGAAGAATTTAATTTCTTCTCAATATTTTATTCCTTCTAAAAAAAAACTTCTCATTACGTGGTTTATTCCCTTTTGCAGTGCACCAAAATTCAGTTCTTATAAACTGAGCGATTGTGGAATAATTTCAAAAGCAACTCTAGAACTCTTTCAGAACCATTAAATGCATTTAATTACACTTTTTGGATGACAATAAAACATTGAATCCCACCGAATATTGGCAGGAACTCAAAATTTCTATTTTGAAATTTGAGATGTCCAAACTTCTACGCTGAGTAGTGAGTGTTATTCATGGATTTATTCAGGTTTGGAAACTGAAGTATTTAATTTCTTCTCAACATTTTATTCCTTCCAAAAAAAAAAACTTATCATTACATGGTTTATTTCCTTTTGCAGTGCACCAAAATTCAGTTCATTATCTTTCAGGACATACTGCAAGTCCGAGACCAGAAAATTTTTGTCGTCCTCTCAGCCCCAGCATTGTTGTAAATGGGTCCCGGCCCTCATTGTATCAGAACATGCAGCCTGTTCCACATGCTTCTACACATGAAAGGAAGATAGATATCTCATCACACTCAGTCTCATCTCAGAATATGCACATGGCACTGCTACCAGGAATGAATGGGATGACAATCAAATCAGAAACTGGGTTCTCAAACCATTCTGATTTTCCGTTCTGCGTGGATCGTGATTTCCTGGAAACACACCCAGTAACTGAAGACACATCACTTACATCTCTTAGTAGCACAAATGCACATCCATTGGGTGAACCTCTCCCAGATAATGACTCTACCCAGTTCAGGTATCTGAGCCAAATTCCTAGGGGTTTCAGCTTTTCTGATTTGACTGCCGATTTTTCTCACAGTGCTGGTGCGCCTCTCTCTCTCTCTCTCTCTCTCTCTATATATATATATATATATATTGTGTGTGTGTCTTATACTGATTTTTAAGTTATGATCTGTTAAAGACATTCTGGAGAACTACTGTGGATCTCTTTTCCTTGAAGACAACATGCCTAACTCCAATGGTAATGATCAAGGTGGGGTTTATTTATTTCATCATCTTCTTTTTTTCTATGTATTGTTTGAATTTCTCGAATTTCAGGTTGATATGCATTTTTCCTTATTCTAAAAGCAGGAGAAAACGGGGGACTTGACCCCACATCAGAATCTGTAAGTTATGAGGACTTTGGAAGTGATTGATGACTATTGCATTAAGTTCATGTCTTATATGTTAATCATTTGCTTAAAGGATCCATCTATGTTTCCTTTGTATATGTCAGTTTTGACAATGCTTGCAACTCTGGAAGGGCAATAAAAATCCATTGCAATCTCACATCTGGATTTTTCTCAAGCGCAGTATGCCAAAAGCTCCTTCAGTAGGGATTTATTTAGTGTAGTCTGCACAGAAAGTGTCGTACTTTGATGATTGGAAAGTTGTGCTAAAAAGGGGTTGGACCCATAGCTCGATGGTTGATAACAAAATTTGAAACAACTAGATCCTAGGTTCAAATTTTATTGCTTACCTCTCAAAAAAAAAAAATTGTGCTAAAGTATTACTAATCAATAAAGCTGGTCCAATATTCTTCTTGGCAAGCTTTGATTAGTTGGCTAGCATCTCCCTTCTCCATGAAGGAGGTTAGAGAGTGTCAAACCCAAGGAGCACCCATTTTCAAAAAAAAAAATCTTCCTGGCAAACCTGTTTTACTTTTCTGATCCCAGCAAATGATATAGAGTAGTGCAAGTCAATTATCTCCGTATTCATGTGGAATTAATTTTTTTATGTGGAATTAATATTTGATTGTGTGACATCAAATTTCACCTTCACATCAATTCTCAAAGCAGTTTGGATAGGATCAGGATCAATATTACATTTAATGCTTCAAATATTTTTCAGATAGTTGACAGTTTATTTATAAATGATATGTTTTGTGCAGTTGAAGTAATATTTTGGAATTTACATATCAAATTAGCTTGTGACAAGTACTATGATGTTTCGCATTATCTCAGATTCTCATGCTTTATTATTCTAATTGAGCTACATTTAAATAAATTAATGATATAATTATCTTTGTATCAATCAAAAGCAAGGTATTTTGGTTCAAATATTAAATTAGATGGTATTCAATACATGTTCAAATTACCACTCTGTTTAAGTCCAAGTAAACCACCATTAATCGTTCTTTGCTTGGATACTGATCAATAATGTGATTCAGTTTTGCAATTGTAATTCTTTATGCTGAACTAAGTTGATGCATAAATTCTATGGTTGTGGATTTGCAGGACGTTCTAAAATGACAAAACGAGTGGTGTCATTGTATGTACCATTGAATGAAACAGGTGTCTTGTATAAAAGTTCAAGTGATCTCACTGCAGCTTCAAATACCTGGAAAAATTAAGTGAAATCATATGTGGAGGTAAGTACAAGTTGGTGAGTGTGAATTTTAGTGGGGTTGTGGGGATAATGTTCTGCAATGGTGCACCCTTCCTACCTTCCTTTGTCAATGTTGTTCGGGTTATATATAAACAAACCTTCATAGTAGACATCAGTGGAAGAACTGATGTTATTTTTTAACATAAAATAATGGTACAAAGCTTATATTCCATGTAACATATTTACCGCAGGTTTTTTTTACATTTTATTTCATGAATCTTTCTGATAATATTGAAGGTGCCTTAGAATTTTTCCTTGCTCATTGTAATCATGTATATCATTTTTTTAATATAGATAACTCTTTTCATCGGCAGGAGTTAGACTCGAATCCAGAACTTTACCATGTAAGTGTCATTCATCGGACCTCTGTATTTGAGTTTTTGATGTACATTGATTTTTATTTACATTCTTAGACATTTCTCCAATCATTTTTGTAGACGTTATGTCATATAAAACACCTAATGCAAACATGCAATGTATATTCTAATGTTGGTGTATATTCTATTATGAAAAACATATGCATTAATTTATTTAAAATATATTTTATTTTATAAAAATATGTGCTTTACTAGATAAATGTATACTTTTAAAAAAATTCAAGTCTGAGTGTTATTTGCAAAAGAAAATGCAGCCCAAAGAAAATATAGGATGATAACTTTTAGCTCAACCAGGCCTTTAATACATTTCATTTAATTTAGATGATTTATTGTATTTAAAAAACTATTTTTAATTGTCGTTACCATTTTTATATCAAAAAAATATATTAATGATCAATACAATTATCTTTGCATTTTGCATGTACTTATTCTAGATCATATATAAATTTATACTTACCATACTCAATGGAAACAATCGAATTGTACATTCTCTTATTAATCACTTGAACTACAACACGTTGATCAATTTCAAGAGACATGCATGACGCATCTGAATCGTTGGATTTGTTGTTACGGCAGCACATTTTTAATGCGAGAATTCTAACGGTTTAGTCAGTCACATGTAAAATCGTTTTAATCGTTCGTAACGGAAAATTTTCACCAAATACGAACTCTTAACAATCTGTAATGAAAAAGTAATAGATACATTTTTGCAACATTTTCCCTCATATTAGAGATTCTCTCCTACATAATAGATAAATAAAATGAAGGAAATCCCTCTCCCTCCTCCCCCCCCCCCCCCCCCCCAACCTTATGTGTGTGTAGAAAAATTATGTACCTTGTATGCAGTCTATCGGAGCATTTATCAATTTAAAAAATAAATAAATAAATAAATTCATCTATTAAAATGCATGTTATTATAACAAATATATACAGAGTTTGAGATACACTATACATTAGTGTATTTTTTATTTTAAAAAATGATTTTTTTTTTTAATTTTTATACATGGTTATAATCAACAGCTAGGGGACAACTACTGGGCTGCATGAGTATATCAACACTCGTATTATATTACATATGTAACGTGTTGGGATAATTTCAGGGACAACCAAATGCAGTCCCACATTCAGTCCTTATGTTTTATTTTTATTTTTAAATAGCAAGCTTCATCTAATAAAATTTCTTTTTTTTAAATAGCAAACTTCATCTAATAGATATATGTTTTGATGAAAAATATAAATCGTTCTTTTATGAATTGAATGGATCTATTTTTAATAAATGTAAAAAAATAAACAAGATACATACATTACCAAAAGACGTATATATCTCGCTGAATGGCTAACGGTGTATATGAGACTGTGTTTAAGGCTGTTAATAGGACTCTTGTGTTACAGCACCCAATGTATATGTGCATTCAGAGTTCCCAGTACAATTCTTTCATGGTCTAAACGTGACTATTTGAAAAATCAGTCTGCCAAACTCCTTGTTTACATAAATAATAATAATGGTTCCAAAGGACAAAACAATTAAGAACACTAATGATAATTTACACCACCTGAGATCGGATTACCGTTCCTTTGGAGCAGCTGCATTAGAGGCCAGAGGATGTCCATCCTGTGAAAGCCTCGCCAAGCCTGTCCAGCGAAAGCAAGACTCAGTGTTACTGTCCTGTGAAAGCCTCGCCAAGCCTGTCCAGCGAAAGCAAGACTCAGTGTTACTGCCAAAACATTTTCAATGGATGCAAGTGATCTAGTGACATTGTTAGAGGTTTCTCATTGGTACCTCGACGATGAAGCACGCCCACGTGTTGTCGGACCGGGGCTCCATGACTCCCTTCAGGATGGTCAGCCCCGTGCGTTTGATCACCTGGGCGATGTCAAGGAAGAGTTCAGGCTCTTTGCATAGCATCTGTAAGAAAAGAAAAACACATGTTATAAAATTCTCGTGATAGCAGGGCATCTTGAACTCTAAACAGTGACAGCTCATGCACCTCAACAAGCATGTGCCCTGGTTGGTTGAGGTTCTCGACGACTATGGGACATGTTGATGGCCGGGTTCCTATTTCATATGCCCAGCTCATCCCATTCTGGTGGTGGTTCTGCACTCCTGTTGTTTTGTGATCCTCATTTCCAACCTGAGAGTGATTATGGTCGGGGCTGTTAGTAGGTGCACTAGGAGATTGATTATATGAAATATGACCGCACCTTCTGGTATAAATATTTACAAAACAAAATGTAAAACTGATGAGCAGTAGAATTTTGACAATCTGAAAAGCTTCAGATGGGTCAACCGTCTTGGATTCTTGGTTCCTTCAAAGGTGAAGAAGTTTTGCGAGGTCAGATTTTCTAGCAAAATGTTGTAATGAAACGATTGATCTATTGGTGGAACATGCAATCACGTGTTGCAATGTTGTCTACCCAGATGCAAGTTATATCATGGAATCAAGTGCTTTGCTTATTTTTGGGGATTCATGCTACTCAATAAAGAAATAAACATGCATTCATTATCCAGTTGCAATACCAAAAGAATTTGCTAAATATATGTTTGGAAGGGGGGGGAGTGCACTAGTTGTGCAGAAATTAATACATTTGATGAAAAATGTATCCCATTAAAACAGGTTAACCTCAAACTAAGATCTTATTTGTGAACTGTTGCTTTTGATAAGTAAATTGAACTTTTGGAATGAGAACAAACAATGTTACCCGTAAGTGGTTTGGTGGCTTCGGTTTATTTTGGTTTAATTCCGGCATCATCCAACAAAAGAATAGTCTATGGTTGCAACAAATGAATTTATGATATTTAAAAACGATCACAAAGACTAGTGACATGGGCTATGATGGTTTCTGCACCGAAAAAAGAAATGACCTTGGGCATGAACTGGTGGGCTAATGTATAATAATAAAAAAATAACTGATCTATGCTGAAAATAAGAATCACATGTTTCACAGAAATTTCTTTTAAAAAGTAACATACCTTTAGATCCGCATACTGTTTCATTTTCTTGGCTTGGTTGGAAACATCCCTTAAGAACGTGAGATGCTTAACCGTCCTACCTAAAAGCGAATCAATGCTGCACTGTATAAACAAAGAACAAAAATTATCAAAACTGAAGTTTTTCAAGAACTAAAAAAAGGTCCACTCATGAAAGGCAAAACAATGTATACCTTTGCTCCATCTGGGACAAGCATTCGCAGCTCTTTAACACAATCTTGAATTAACTGTCTGTCTCTTGGTCTTGGCTTGTGAACGCCACTGAGTCTTCCCCGTTTACCGTTCATATTAGATGAATTTGTACCCTTTCCACATCTCCCATATCTCGGTTCTTTGGTGATTTTCTGTTCCTCATTAAACAGATCGCTGACACACTTTGTCTGAGAACCTATAAAATGTTCTCGAGGTATGAAGTTGGGAAGGGAATCATCTTCAAATATCTCACCTTCAGACTTGCTATTTGTGAGACATGATGCTTCTAAATTGCCTGATGAATCGGTCGGTGACCCATTACCATAAAAATTGGATATTGCAGCATCCATATGATCAGCTTCACTGAACCATCCAAAAGACCCCCCAAAAGAAAGTTCAACAAACTCAGTGGTTTCATTTACACAGGCAGCTCCAGCATTCTCAGATTCATTGTCTCCAAACAAAGGAATGTCCGACATATTATTGTCAGCTCCATTGAGGAATGCCGCCCCAAGTAATTCATGCAACTCAGCATCAATGGGGAAGTCAAAGATACCACTTAGGATTTCATGCTTGGTTTCCTCTCCTACTTGCAGGCACACGCTGTCTTCAAAAAGGCCAAAATCATATCCATATAATGAGTTTGGATTTGTGATCAATCTCCCATCTTCTTGTGGATTTTCCTTGTCAGAATTCAAAACAGTTAATTCTTTTAAGTAACCTTTGGTCAGTCATGCATGCAAAACTGGGTAGGTCTCCCCCATGGTCGGAATATAAGAATGGAACCTGTTCAAGTAATAAATCTTTCGAATCTATCGGAAAAATATCATACATCGACTCCAATACAGTTTCATCCTGAATGTCATTCTCCAAATTCAGACGATCACCTTGACCTGTGTAAAATGGTTGATGATGAGGACCAAAAGTTGGGAAATTGTCTACATGTACTTGACTGACCTCAGAAGCCAGTAAATCATGCTTCCTTAATGGCTGTGATTTGGATGGACTTGGCATGTTACAAGTTGCAACTGGTGTCACTGGAAATGTTTTGGAGAGAGGCAAGGGAATTGGATAAGGTCCAACAACATTTTGATGTGAGTGGAACAACTCTTTAATACGAGCCACCATGGTCATGTCCTCCGTGATCTGACATTTGATGGTGAGACAACATAGGAATGAGATTATATTGTATCAGCCATCATGCAAAAACCAAATAAAAAATGTATCAGAACTTTGGAAGTACTTATGCATTTATATTAGTCCGTACTTGCGAACAGTTCATTGGAGAATTTCAGCCTTGAAGAAAAAGGAATGAATTAAGCAGCGGTACTCAAGGCCATGTACCAAATGAAGTTTTGAAAAAGGCCTAAAGCAACAGCATAGACATTTTCAAAAACACATCCAATCCCAACCCAGTTATTTGTTTTGTAAATTTGTTTTCCAACACAAATGGGTGTACATTAAAACATTTGGACTGGTGTTGTATCCTTCTTTAATGATTAGGGAGAAAACACCATTTGGGTTTATTCAATTTTCCCTAGAGAAGGGTGGGAGTTTTTAGATTGCCGAAGGGTGATATTTTGGTTGATTGGATCAGCTTTTATTATTTTCAAGATCTTGCATCATTATTTTCTGTATTTCTTTCTCTTGTGTATTTACGGGGGTTAGGCTTTAGTGTCCCCTTCCATTATATTGGAGTTACCACTGTTAGTAAAGTTACAGTTGGTTTTCCAGCCTTTGGTAAAAAAAAAAAAATAGCATTCAGGTTGTAGGTAATAGACTAATTATGGGAAGAATAAGATAGTGAAAATAAAGGCATGCAAACAAGTTTAGGAATTCAAAGAATCTAATGTATTAATCTTATTTCATTGGTTCCAAATTCCAATTATATAGCATGAAGCTCGAACTATAACTTACCACGTCTAAAGAACCAAGCTGCAAAACTCCGTGTGGAATCACAGGCACAAACAAAATAGTCTGCAAAACCATCAAAACCGCGATCAAGTATGCTTGTGTACATGGCTAACCAATTAATGACCAGTAAGATAATTAAATTTACCTTAATGCCAGCTGCAAATTGAAGTTCCAATTCATCTGAATACTGTAAACAACAACAATTATATCAATTTTCACCAAAATATGTCTAGTTATTTATATTGAGATATTTTAGGATACAGTTACTCACTTCAGTCATAAGTTTAGTGTTGCATTCATCAGCGGAAATCCAACTATGGTTTCCCGTGGATGCCACTTTACCGATACTCCTGCTTGACAATGGGACAAATTAGGCCTCCAGCTAGCAATATTTACTTGATTCCAAGTTAAGGAAGTTTCAGATGATGCATTTTTTATAAGAAAGCATAACTCACACTGGTTTGTCACTACATTGCCTAGTCAAAGCTATGTTAAGGAAAAGTTGGGATGTTTCCCACAATATAGTGATATACTAAAATGTTTGTAATTGTAACATCCAAAATGCCTGGTCATTGTTGCACAACCAAACAAATCAAAAAAGATGTCCCTGACTAGCAACTAAATTCACAAAATTCATATGAAATGATTTAAAAATATCTTCTACCCTCAGTTTGTGTTGTTTCTTTATTGTTAAAAAAACCTAAAAAGTGGGAACGCCAAGCTTCCCAGAACATAAAAATTTTCCATCCATTTCATCATATTATTTATTTATAATCTATCTCTTTCACTGAATCATGTTATTGCTTTTTCCCCTCTCGAAGATGTTAAATTTGAGTGACCACAACCAATGGAATGATGAGTTAACGTTTTCCATAAGCTCTTTAATCGTACATTTAATGGCGTGCATGATTGTCTTTCCCACCCAGCTAGTTAACTGGTATAAATTGCTCAAATCCATATAAACTATAAGCATTGCCTATGCTTCTACGGAAACAAATGCACTATGCACGTTGGGTACAACAGTCACAACTGGAAAGAATGTAAAGATATGAAAACAATTTAGACATCCAACTTTCCAGATATAAACAAAAAAATTATCCCCGTTTTTTAGTCCACAAAGACACAGCCATGCACTGGAAGATAATTTGAAAGCGCAGAATGCCCGTACCCCTGTCCTAATGAGAAATGAGAACATGACATTTTAGTCATTGCCAGTTTGATGGGACATATGGCAGAGCTATCATTTGCATATGTTTCAGAGCCAAAAGAAATCATGCTGGACTTATCACCAAAGCGAGCATTGGCTGGCACAGGATCCTTCAGCTTTGAATAATCACAATAACCATCCTTCCACGTCAGGACCCTGAAATAGAAATAATCTTAACTATTAAAATTTGATGTCAAAGTTTAGATTAGCTAAGATAATGGCAGGAAAATAATTCTTTCTAAAAGATAAAAAGGGCATGCATGCTGCACAACTGCTGGAGGGACGTCATCAAGTTTGCATGCGTTGATCTGTAAAGAACTACATTGCTGCACAACAATACAAGAATTTAAGGAACCCACTTTCAGTGACAACTGACAACACATCAATTTTGTAGGTAGGGAAGCGCTTAGCCAGTATGGTTCAAGACTTAAAGATCTCCACTTTTCAAAGTCCTACATGGACATGTTTTGGATCAGAGGGTGCCTTCTGAATCGTGAGTGCCCAACTAATATTAGAGATAGATATACAATACAAGTAGGATGGTCATAGAGACCAACATAAGCGCTATAAAATGTAGATCAAGTTCAACTTTCCAAAACTAAGAATAGGGTCATATTTTAATTATCTTGAAACCATGTAAAGTAAATCAGGATCAGATAAAAACACCATCCAAGTAATTGGAATCCAGATCTAGCTAGCAGATTAGAAAAACACATGCATAAAAAATAGTTATATTTATCTCTAAACAAGGAATAAAGAAGATACAAAAGCAATAAGCCTTCTCCCATTAAATTGTAGTCTGCTATGAAACACATCTCAAAAATATCAGAAAGGTTGAATAACCAGATTGAAGGATTGCAATGACTCGCCTTGGATGACAACGCCCTCTAAATGCTGTTGAATTGAAGAACAATTTAAGGGTTGCAAAAAAAAAACACGCACACAACAACAACAACAACTTCATTAAATGTTAAAGACGCATCATAATTGTGGAGTCAAAATGAGGGGGCGGGGGGCTGCAATGGAGAGCTACGATGAGGTAAAAGTAAAACCACATAGCTCATTTGTATGATTTTGTAACAAATTAATAGAAAGAAAAAAACAATGAGTTGACAGATAATAAGAAAAGGGGCAATCACAATAAAATTTTTGGAAACCAGGCATCAGTCAAGCAATCAGACATATCTAAAGCACACTCCAGTACAAAGCCACAAAAAAAAGCAAGCGAGATAAACTTACAGATGTCTCCGACGCTTCAGCTTCCAAAAGACGGCATAAATCCACCACCGATCATCACAAAGGTTCCTCAACAAGTGCCTCAACGCAGTCTCAGTCCCCATCTCCCAAGTTGGACTCGCCTCAATTTTTTTTCTTTAAACAAAAAAATCTACCAATATGAAAAGAAAGAACTACAACCAACAAGAACTAACTACCCCTATATGAGCCACGTCCTGCTTGTTTCTTGCGCAAACCAGCTCGTCGTTTTATCGGTGGCCCCGTTGTTTCAAGCAGACAGCCCATCACTTCCCCGAGAGAGAGAGAGAGAGAGAGAGTCCTAGAAAGCCTACTCTAACTATAGATTCACAGTTACAAAGTGTTGCAAGTGAAAGAAAGCTTCACGTCCTTAACCTCCTCGAAGAACATCGCCATTGATTACTTTTTATTGAATATCAAATGCTAAACTACAACAGTTTAATTAAAACCCCAGAAGCTCAAGCAGATCTCAGTCTCCTCTATCATTTTTTTTATGAGATCACTCTCTAATTTATCTTTTCGAGCGGCAGCATTTCGTCCAGCTCTTAGGTTCCTTCTCCTAATTGGAAAAAAAAAATCAAGGAAATCTAGACTTTCACCAAAGTATCTGTTGAAGTAATCAAGCAGAGATGATCAGATCGTTGACTCTTTTTGCGATTTCTTCACAAATTCCATCCAAATCTGTAGACTTCAGCAACAGTTCTGTTTTCAAAAAGAAGATGAGAACAAGTTGAATCATCAAAGCTTAGAAACTAAAGCATTTCTGAGAGAGATAATGAAGATCAACGTTGTCATACCTCGAAAAACATTCGCCACAAAATCACAGATCGATCGATCTCACCCCTCTGATTCAATGCTTCCTCTCAAAAGACCTCGAGAAAACACGAAACCGAGACCGATTGAATCTCCAGAAACCGATCAGACTCGCGAAGTATCACAGATCAGATCGAAATCATACAAACATTTGCCCTAATTTTGCGAAGCAAGTCAAGAAAAAACAAACGACTCGACGTTTGTCTCCCGCGAAATGACTACGGAGAGCGTCCTTATGTAGTGCCTCTTCGAGCGTGGCTGTGTTTCTGTTTGGGCGGATTTAAAACCACTCAAAACTGTTTTTCATAAAAGTGGGGGAGGGTCTGAGTGGAGTCCCTGGCCCACCTCGGATGATTGCCTGTCTCTCGCTGACTCGGTTTTTGATACTAGCGATTTTTTTATGATTTTATATATCTGTTTATTCTCCCTGTTTTTTTAAGAATAAACATATTTTTTCTTTTAATTAATGTTTCAGCGGATATTTTTAATCGATAAAATATAATTTTTAAATAAATATATCAATTTAATTGATTGTATCTTTCTATTTTATTTTAATATATATATATATTAATATTAGATTAGATGATATATATAACATATTAAGATTATTTTTACATGAGGGTTTAATAGACCGCATAAATTGATATTTAAATTAAAACTCTGTCCAACTGTCCCCTCATGTAAAATTATTAAAAAATCGCTATTAAGTAAATTTTA
Source organism: Acorus gramineus (assembly GCA_030737835.1). Taxonomy (NCBI): domain Eukaryota; kingdom Viridiplantae; phylum Streptophyta; class Magnoliopsida; order Acorales; family Acoraceae; genus Acorus; species Acorus gramineus. The sequence continues at coordinate 3,879,109 of CM060854.1, forward strand.
TCTTTATTATGTTATTTTATAAAAAAAAGATATAAATATATTACACTAAATGATATATTACGTTAGTGATATGATATTATAAACAGGATTACAAAATAATTGATGTATTAATAATTTTTTATACAAAAGTCTAATGGATCACGTGAAGTGAAGTGGTTCAATTAAAATCACTCATCATGAGCGGTGGTAAAGTAAAAATTCACAAAATTAACTCAAAAGGTTGTTGAATATCGTTTTATTATTCTTATTTGTTGCGTTGAATAAATTGAGAGTTAAATTCCTATTTTTGATGAATTTTTAGTTTGAATTTCAATCAAACCCAACCTACCCCAACACATTAATGGATCATAATTTTTACGTAACACAAAATAATAATTTGATTTCTATATTGAATGAAAGGTTAGTGATCATGAATCAATAGCAATCAGTGTTTCAGCATTGACAGTGATCGATAACCGATAAAATATAAAACAGTGGCCACGTCTCCATATCACCACGTGTCCGAAATCCAGTCGGGGCATCTCAAAATACGATTTGAGTGATTCTGTTTCTACCCACAGAAACAACGAAAAGTTGTAAATCATGTTACTAAACTACCAAAATTTTCAATTAAAAAAATGACTAATTATGTTTGTAATCGTTAGTTTCTTAGGGGAGGCTTGTAAACAATAAAATTTGAGAATTAGTTTTCTCACTAGTTAAGTTTAAAATTGAATTTGTAAAAAACTATATCTCTTTACAGATTATGAAAAAAGTTAACCTTTAAACACTTATTTATAAAAATATGTACAGTTTTTAATTAAACTACAGTTTTTTTTTTTTCAGTTTCAAAATGGGTTTGAAAAAATTAGATCTTTACAAATTCATAATCTTCTTAAACCTGCATCGAGATGCTTACCGCTTTAAAAATAAATTTGAAAAAAAATTAAAAAAAATGTGTTCCTTTAATCATTTTTTTAAAACAAAAGAGCGTGTTTTTAAGGAATAAAACTATGTTAAAATCTAAAAAAGAATGATTTTTAGGATTGAAAACTTGTCTACGACATTATTTGGTTGCACGATTTGACCGTTTTTATATTTACAATAAGTAGTGTTTGTAATTGTGTAATCAAATAAAAAAATTGAGGAAGCTTCATGCAGATAGATTTTAGTAAAATAATGTTCAAAACTGCATTTTTCAAAAGCTGAGAATAAACAGTTTCATACATAATTAATTTTAAAATTAGTATTAGCAGAGAATCAGTTTTTATAGTTTTTACAGTTTCCGCGACCAAACGACTGCCTGCAAAAACTAGACGGGTGAGTTTTTTTTTTTTTTGAAAAAAAAACAACGGTCGCCAAGACACCAACCGCATGTCGGCTAATCCAACGATCAGAAATCTCCAATTGATCTTCCGTAAACATGCCCCTTTATGACAACAACCGATTTAATAACCTATGCCAATGAATGAAATAATGTTAAGATTTTGATTGTTAAAACAAGTTTGCGTTGTGGAGGGTCACATGAAGTTTTAATTAAAAACTTCAGCTCTTCGAATCATTGAAGGGAAATTTAATGTGGCTGGGATTACAAACAATGAAACAAAGCATATAGTAATATTGATGATATGGCCTTTCAAAATCATCCAATTGGGGGTGATCATACAACAGATAATGACATGAAATCATTCATTAGTGGGGCTTGTCTTTGTCTGTATAAGGCGACTTCTGTATTTTAGTGATTTTAATTGCTGTGTGAGGTCATGCTTTCGTCGGGTAGCTTATTGAACTGGATTTATTATGTTGGGTTTGGTAAGTTATTCTATGTGCATAAGCTTTCAATGGCCCAATGGTGAGGACCACATTTTTGGATATATCTGGTTTGAGTAGGGTTGAATTTCAAATGAAAGAAGATCAATCAAAATCTAATTTGAATTTATCTTTAAATTTAAAAAGTTTAATCGAACCAAATCTATCGGGGTTGTTTTGGAATGGTTCAATTTGAATCAGATTAGATTGCGTTAGAGTTTAGTACCAGTGTATGATTGGATTCAAAATTAACTTTAAAACATTTATTTTGTAAAATAGTCCGTATTATATGTAATAAAAAATAGAAAAAAATCGATCTAGCTCTCTCAAAACTTATGAAAATAAAAAAAAATCCTGTAAAATTGATAAATCCTATCTTATTAGATAATATTTATTTTAGTCCCTATAACTAACCAGATGTGTGGTTAACTCTAACCATACATGATAAATTACTCTTATACCCTTTTAAAATTTATTTTTTTTGTGAGAAAAAATCGATATAACTCTCTGAAAATTTATAAAATTTGAAAAAAAATCTATGTGAAATTTAAAAATCGTCTTTAACTCCTTGAAATCTTTTAAAAATCATTAAAAAAATCCATGTGATTATGTAAAAATATATATAGATTTATTTAAATTTTATTAACCAAATTATAGTTTTATAGTCAAGGTGTTATGCTTTTTATTGTTAATAATTTTGAGTTAAAAATGTATTATAGAATTTTGATTTCGTTTTTAAATTGTTTTCTCTACTGATTTTGTAATGGAATTGAGGAGAAATGTTGAAAAATGACTCAATTTTGTGGATCAATTGAGGTTTGACGGATATATATATATTTTTTTTTACAAATGAGGATGACATTTCAGGATATGAGGATGTTGAAAAATGACAGAGGTATTTTTGTTTTACAAAGAAGTAAATCTGATTTTGTAAAGTTTGTAGGGACTGAATCCAATTTTAGTAAGTTTTTGAGGACTTATTTCAATATACTCTTGACCGGGGGACTAAATTCGTTAACCATATACACTTTATGGGGATCTAGGATGATTTTCTGATTTTATAGAGACTTTTTGTGATTTCAAGAAGATTTCAGAGAGTTAAGAAGATTTTTTTCTTAAAAAATAATAAGAATTACAGTAAAAGATAAATATAGAAAGTAAATAGATAAATAAAACAACACAAATGATAGATCTTAGGTTAAAATTAAATTGGGTAATTTATAAATTATCTCCAACATTAAACATCTTAATTTTCATGTGCAAATTTAAATTAACCATTTAACACAATAAATTTAAGTCTACTTTGAATTTCCCAAGTTGTTAAGTAAAGCCCAATTTGAATTGGGTTGGTTGCTCGTATTAAAATATAAATGGTAAGATCTCAATTAACCTTGTCTAAAAATTGGATTAGATATCATTCAATAATGAACACCTCATTCACAAGTAAAAATAGCTACTTCTAAGCCCTTGTTTGGATATGGAATAGTCTAGGAAATAAGCGAAAATAAAGCAAGTGTTTTTTGTTGTTTGGATGCAGGGAATACCGAATGATAAATTATATTGGAATAAACTAATATAAAGTGGTATATAGATTCCAAACAATCCCTAAAATTAAAATTATTTTAAATTATTCAATCCAAATAATATGTGAATCCATTGTCAAATTAACTGTCATCACATCTAATAAATCATTTGTGAAGTCAACTATAATTATTTTTTTATTTTTTATAAATCATTATGTATATTTTATTCATATTTTATCAAAAAAAATTATTATTACATTTTTTAAAAAAAATAATTTAAAACACGACCCCATACAAAATTATTTTATAATTATTTATATTCTATTATACTAAAATAATTGTATATCCATTAAATGAATAAGTAAACGGAACTAAATGAGTTCTTCATAAATTTAATAAAAATGTGACAGGGAGTCTCCTTTAAAAAAAAAATAAAAAAAAACTCACGAAAGAGTGTCAGATCCAGCGATCAATTACCATAATTTTAATCCTATGATAAGATGTAATGTCACAGTACTTTGTCTCTTTAGTTTTGGTAAAAAAAATTGTTATTAAATTTTTTTAACTGATAAAATGTACACGTGCCGGTAAAAGTGGACAAACAAGTTCACACGTGGCGGTGAAAGCGACAAGGGAATGGGAGTTTTATACACGTGGCCGGTATTTACTGGACCAGCCGACCAGGCGCACAGAGTCAGCAATGAATGAGGAGTCACGTTAATGACCAGATCCTCTGTCTATATCTCCGTTTCGTGGTGGAGCAATGACGTCACTCGACAAACCGTGAGGAAACTCTGAACCTCCGTACGATGTTTGCAGTGGTGCTGCAGACATACCCCACCACACCAACAGGCACCACACCAACCAGATGGAATGAGATACTTCCTGTATGGCGTGAAAGATAATGGCGAGAATGAGATAGAATACATGAGAATAACACAGATACAGTATCTCCATTTGGAGCGAGGAATAATTAATTTTTGGGTTTATATCTATTTCCAGAATCAGATAACTTTATTATGAGAATAAGTGATTTTTTAGTTAATTATATATTTTTTTTATTAGAAAACGTAATAATAAAACATGAGTTGTTTGACCGATGAAGAATAAAATGTGAACAAGATGTAAAAAATTAATTTGAAATGTGAGTCCTATTAATTTATAAGAGGTGATGATAGGTGATTTGATGTGATTAGATTTAAAAAAAATTTATGTGATGGTGGGCCCCACCTGTAATGGGAATAGATAAAATGGGTATAAGCTTATCCCATAAATTATTTAGAATTGTTATACTCTCTTATACTCATTTAAACTGACATAGTAATACCAAGTTATACTCTATAAACAAACAACAATTTTTCATATCTATTCTTATACCACCCTTAAACCACTTTAACCCTCCATCCAAACGGGGGTATTTGTTTTGTTTGATAAAATAACCTCTAATAGTTATGTTTAGATGAGTTAGGATAATGCTTGATAACTATTTTAAGAAAATGTTGGAATTGTTTATCAGGATTTATTTATGTCAATGGATAAAAATACTCTTACATGCCATCTTAAAAAAATTATATCACCTAACAGTCTCACATAGATTAAAAAAATGTCATATCAATCAAATTAATCATATATCTTTCACACTATTCCCACGAGGTATAATTGTTATTTAAAAAGTCATAAACTCTTATTCATCCCTTATCAATTATCTATCATCACCTTATCTAAGGTAAACCAAATAATAAAAAAATTAATTTTATGGTTTTTAATGAGAATAAGAAAAAATACAATCAAACAAATATTTGTTTATTCAGTCTGGATTGCTATCTATCTCAGTATAGCTATCATGAGCAAATAACCAAATATCACACCCCATACAGGAGCATATTCTTAACACATAGAAACTCTGTGTTAATCAGTAAATGAATGTCACGTATATGATTTAAAAAAATTAAAATGTGCATGCATCGATTCTCTTGTAAATAATATCATAAATGATGGTATTTTTTATAAAATTGATTTTTTTAATTTTCAGTGGACAACATATTGTATGTGATCGTCAAGCAAAGGATCTAAACTCAGTTGGGATCCCCTTTGTTAACAATGAGTCTTCTGTATTGTGCAATATCATCTAAGTTCCTACAAACATGAGAAAATCCATATAAATCCCTACTAAAATTGGGACAGACGTACGAGTCCCTGAAAACTCAGAAAAACCCAATTATCATCCCTGAGTTAAATTTCCATCCAAACTTAACAGAATATTCTCAGAATATTCCATCATATATAAGAAGTCCTTATAAACAGCCATAAAGATAAATTAGTCCCTATAAAAGACAAAATTGCCCTTGAAAGATTTTTACATTTAATTGGATAAACATTATAGTCCTTATAAATAATCGTAAAGACAAAATGGTCCCTGTAAAAGACCAAAATGCCCCTGAAGAATGCATTCTACTGGTTAAAATATTGGTTTTACATCCAAATTGTGATATTCAGGTGGAGTGTGATTGATAAGATAGAAGATGAAAAAATAAATAAATAAATTATATTATTTGTCTTTATGATTGTTTATAAGGACTGCAATGTTTACACAATTAAATGTAAAAATCATTCAGAGGTATTTTTGTCTTTTACAGGGACCAATTTGGCTTTACGATTGTTTATAAATACTGTAATGTTTATTCAATTAAATATAAAAGTCTTTCAGGGACAATTTTGTCTTTTGCGGGGATTAATTTTCTTTATGATTATTTATAGGGACAGTAATGTGTACACAATTTTAGGGACAATTTTATCTTTTGCAGGGATTAATTTGTCTTTATGACTGTTTATAAGGACTTCAATGTCAACACAATTATATGTGATGGAATATTATGGGAATATTCCGTTAAGTTTGGATGAAAAGGGATGATAATTGGATTTTTTCTGAGTTTTCAGAGACTTGTACGTCTGTCCCAATTTTAATAGGGACTTATATGGGTTTTCTCATGTTTATAGGGACTTAGATGTCTTTAACCCTATAATAAAACAGTCATCGTAATGTAAAATATTTTATGAAATATTAGTTGTTTTATGAAATATTGTTAATTATATTAGTAGAATAAAATATTTTATGTTTAAATGTGTGTGTTTAGGAAAATATAGTAATGAATTTTTTATTATTTGATTATCAATAGATAAACTATGAATAAAAATTGAATAATATATGGATAAAAAATTGTAAAATGTGAAAAAAAAATGATTTCACATGTAAATAAGGTAACAACGTAATATTACAATTCTAGGATTGTGGAAAACCAATACCTGTTTATTTCTATCTATGCATTAACTATATTCACTGAAGTATGTTATATTATTGTTAAGATTTTTACACATAAAAGTATGTTATATTTATAAAAAAACCCTTATTGTTAATGTTTTTCATGTCGATCGCACACATACAAATTGGTTTAGAGTGGAGATATAACACGTCCATATATCACATTGTCTTTTGTTGTCCCCTTTCTTTAAATGGGTAAAATTGTTAAAATTTTACAACATATAAAACCATACACTATAGCGATTTGATGTAAATTTTTTTAAATTTTATATTAAAAAACTAAAAACCACATTATAAATTATATTCCATTCATTGTTATGGAAAAATCAAATCCAAGACGGATTGAGATTTCTTAAATACCCATTAGGACATGTTTGAAACAGGACATTTCAAATCTGTTCGGGAATTAAGATTGGTCTAAAGTAGCTTAAATAAATTTAATTACTAAGAAGTTCACTTTCTGTGTTTTCTAAAAAGTATATTTTTTGCATTAAAATGTGTAAATAATTTTTTAATTAAACTTACTTTTCATTGGACATTTGCAAACATTGCATTTTTTTTTTTTAAAGCAAAAGCGTGTGCAAATACGTTTTTAAACACTACTTAAGATGTGATGATTTTGTTTACAGGGCTGGATGAGCATTTGCTGACTGTACCTCACGCAGCCCCATGTGCAATTGTCACTTTTATACTTTAAATTTTTTTAATCAGTTATATGAATCTATTTATAATAAAAAAGTAAGTTACATTTAATTTATCATACACTTTGACTCATAAACTTTTAGGACTACATGCAGTTCTATGAAGACATTCTTATAGGAAAATGATGCACAACCCTCATGTGGAGTCTCCAACCGTTTTAATTTTTTTTTATCAAATATATATTAATGAAATATAGACTATTACCAAAAAGATATATTATAAAAAGTGACATGCGTACCTAGATAAATTAGTACGTAATTTTTTCCTAAAAATTAATTTTTTAAACTTTTATACACGTGGAGTGTTATAATGAAGTGAAGTGTATCAATAGGGTTGGAAACCAGCTCTGACCTATAAACAGGATTACAAAAACAGACCGACTGATTGCACCTATTCCTGTGACATCATCCAAAAAAAAAAAACTCAAAACCACTGTAGCAATGTGGGGGCCACCCAGTCTATACTTCTCTTCTACCCTTGGGACCACTCATCCATTGATCGAACTCATGTTCCAAAATTGTTCATTGTGTCTCTTGAGAAAGGATGGTGAGAGAGAATGAAATGCACTTTTATATCTAAGAATGAACAAAAACAATTCAAGAAAAAAAATCAAACACAATGCCCAACAAGCTTTTGCAGGAGCTACTTTTATTTTCCTCCACAGATACGGCTCCTGTGAGCTTTTCTTTCATGGAGGAAAGTAAATCTTATTGACCGTCGGATTGACATCATCAGACAATGGTGATTTCATCTTGCTATATCTGTGGAACCAAACATTAGCAGGTGAAGTGATGACTTTTTCCCTTGATATCACAAGTGAAGCCTCCACGCCTACTGAATCAAGTGAGCTTTTGTCTGGGCTTTGTTGGGATCTGAAAGACTGTACATAAATCTACCTGTAGAGATTAGAGTATTATAAAAACATGAGCAGCAGAAGAAGTAAAAAGAAGACACTTTTTTATTGAAAAGTATGAAGCACAGCAGGTGCACTAACATGAATGCCATTCATTACCAATGAATAATGATTTTACCGCTACTTGCTAACATGAATCACTACCTATATTTATATTTTTATGATCCATTTGAATTATCTAAATCCCCTATTTACAAAATTTCATAATAAGTTGAACCATCATCATTATGAATAGACATCTACAACAAGATAAATGGAGTTTAGATAGGTTATCAGATTGATGCTTCCATGATTCAACTATGGAGAATGAAATATGTGAAATTTTTCAGTGAGGTAGATAGTGCTTTGTTTTATTTACTATTTAAATCTTATATGAGTCGAAGTCTCGAACCTAGCACCCCAGTGAAAATGGGGTACCTCTATCAATATCGCAAGAGGTGGTTTGGTGAGACGTGTGAATTTTATGCATCCATTGTCATTATTTATGTTTTAAAATTGGGTGGAGATACGGTTGTCATTCTAAAAGCTAGTTGTTTACTCACCTGCATGGATGACAACATTTCCCATAAATAAAAAAACTAAGAAAAGACATATTTTGAGCATTTATTAAATTTCAATGATGCATTGTATGAAGAGAGGAGCACTCACTGTGTAATCTATGGTGGTTATGTACAAGAGATTGTTGGGATCCACCATGCCCAACAAAATCATCTAAAACTATGGCCCTTTTGCAGCATTGGAGAGACAACTGAAGTGGAAACCAGCTGCTCCATGCTTTGTGATGGTTTTATTGGATGGTTGATAACTGGACCAGTGATGCCTTGTCCAGCTATGCCTTTAGATGCACTTGAATTGGTATCCGAGTGTGAGGATTCCATCAGTGCACGTACCTACAATGATAATCAGGTTTAAAATGTATTGCACGGAAGATCAAACCATTTGTTTTCTGAAGATAAAGTTTGACACTGAAATAGAAATCCATGATTACCATCTCCAGACGTTTTCTGTGTATGTCGCTTGATAACTGCATTGACAGTTTAGATGAAATGCATCAGATTTCATGATATCATCAATACCACATTCATAAATATAGACTGATCAGGTGCATAGTACCTATAGAGATCTGAGAGATTTCTAAGAATTGAGAAATTCACATTTCAAAAGGTATAGATGCCCCAAGAAAAAGAGGGGGGAGACCTAATTTAACATATTATCAACTTGAACATGCCTTTATCAGTTTCTACAATATATCATAAGTGTCTCTCATGTAAGTGCTAAAAAACTTCCATTTAAAGTCCCATTGGGTTTGGGTCTCACACTCTCCCAAAACTAAGATACCATGATCTATCTTCTCGACTTAATATGTGCAATCATCAGAAAGCATTGAACGTATTCAAATTATCTAATCTAAATTTTCTTCCTAAGCTCTTCTCTAATCCACAAATTTCTATTATTATCTTTATTCCTCATTTAAACCATCCATCTTTACATTATCACAGCTCATGTAAACTATATGAATGTTTTAAATAGACTAAATCACCCATTCTAGAGTCTTAACCATTGGTGGTTTTGTATTTTGTGCTTTGTTCCTGCTTTTGTATGCAGACATCCTCTTTCTCTTTAAACAAATTGGGATAGGATGCCTACCATTTACTCTAAAAAAAAATCACCCATTCTAACATCCTCAGCTTAGGAGGAATATTAGAAAAAGAGGAAAAGCAAAACATTGACTAGGATAAAAGAAAATAGCAGACTCATCAGTGAAAATATATGATCAGATAATGAATAGAAGTACTGGGAATATACAAATCCATCCTAGCATCCCCACTATTCCCGAACATGAGAAACAGATGGTTAACCAGTTTTCGAGCAAACTGTCTGAATTGATGGCATGCTTCACTGTAGAAAACTCATGTAATGCTCAGACAAACGAAAAGAAAACCAACTCTTATCCAGTAAAAATGGGATCAGCCACAGAACACATTGAATTTGAAAAGGTTACACAAGAGGACCTACATAGTTTTACGATTAGCTGACAACATGAAGTCAATTCTCAACAAATGATGCCAAGACACCAATTGTTGGGTAGGATAAGAGCATGCTGCATGACATGCTCGGTTATGAGAGTCAATTGACATCTTTATGGGTGTCAATAGACAACTTTATGGGTAGATTGTCTGCACTGCAACTTCCACCAATGTAGTCGAAAGCCATAACACACCCCATATATGTCATTGTATATTTTCACATTGTTCAGAGCATTATTCTCACTCTACATGAATGGAGTGTGATTTGCAGAAGAAATTCATGTTTTTCTCATTTTTCTGGAATTAGACAATTTTTACAACTTTCTGATTTTTCTTGAATTTCAGGAAAACAAAAACATAATACTAAACTGTTCCTTCACACACACCGAACATTCCCATTGGATATGCCAACAGGGCATGCCTTGCTCCAAAAACCACATATGCCATTTTAAACAAATTTAGAACCACTTCATCTTTGGGTGTTCACATTCAAGCAGTCATCGGCAAAATATTGATGAGATAAGAGGCTATGACTTAGTACACCACAAAACCCAATGCAATCATGTACAAGTATAACAATATCTTTTCTAAACTTCCCTTAGGAATAAAGAGCATTTTCTTACAGGTTTTTGTTGGTATTTTTGTTCCTCCCTTGTAAATCCAGGAATTGCCAAATGCCAATTTTTCTCTGCAAAATGTCGTTCTACCATTAGATCAAAATACCATTGGTTGGGAACTTGGGAGTTAACAGTCAGCTGTACAAGAACGTTAACAGCCTGTATCACAAGTTAAAATAAAACATGCAGAAAAGAATGAAGTTTAGTCATAACAAAAGCAATGCCATATAATTTAGCAACAAACCTAGGTGTAGCAACAAATCTTTGGATTCCAATGTTGAAGATTTCCGATGCTTTGCCAGACTGCATGCAAATGTTGTAACCTGAAAAGAGAGAACATTATTGTCTCAGTCACAACATCAAACCCAACATACAATAGAGTAACACAACAGATGACATTACATTTTCAAATATATATGATTAGTTGTATATAGCGATCAGAAATTACATCAGTAGAGATGATTTAAATTGCACAGAAAATATACAAAGCATAGAGAAGTGTGTAATGTTAATTACATCAAATACATAAAAATCGTACAGAATCGGAGAAGCAAAATTGGAAATAGATCTATATGATTTAATGAAGTCGACACATCATCCCTTGATCCCAATCAATTTAATCATGCATTAGTTTATGATCAAAGGTTTGATGCAAGATACTACCTATACAATTTTTAAATTTGGCAAGTAATTCCCAAATCCAAGACTTCCATTCAATCGGAAGATATGGATGTTGGGAGGTTAGGGATAAATAAGACTTCCCAGGTCTCCACATGGAGCAAACTAGAACAAACTTATATGCTAGGTATATTACAATTTCACAATTATACCATCATGGAAACCAAGGATGAGCATCATATGGAACCCAGATAATAATTTGTTGTCTGATACAGGTACAGCAAGTTTAACCACACTAGTTACGTTCTAGATGTTCATTATTTTAAATTATATGCGGCAGCTGGTAGCAAACAATTGTTGCATTATACATGGTCAATTAATTGTCAATACACACGATATCGTAACTGGAGGCAAAATAAAATTAAACATGACTTGTTCTCTCTAATTTAGATATAATACGTAATTCTGGGAGATAAGAGGCAAGAATAACAGACTCATTCTCCTTATGCCGCAGGCTGTGTCAGGCCATTGACAAGATACTTCAGAATAAAAGTTGTTATGAAGAGAATACATGCAGTACTGGGGGGGGGGAGAGGTGGGGTTCTCCCTTGTGGACTGAGGTGGTCCTTTTCTAAATTTCGCATAATGAAATCAGCCTTCTCTCAAACAAAAATGTAACATTGGGAACATAACAAGATTTATTTGATTGCATAACAAAAGAAAACTCAACATGCTACAATCTTTGGATGTATGCCAGTGTGTATTATAATTGACCATCCTATCATAGATTTCGCATAATGAATTCATGACGATATTAAATTTTCTAAGAAATGGATCCCATTTAGCAATGGAAAGTGTCCTCGCTTAGGCAATAAGTCTCCACATCAAAGGCAAAAATGAATATTTATATTAAAAATAAAGACAATGTTAACCATGAATAGACATGGTTATCCTGCCTTTTAAGCAAAGAACATGTTATGGCCATCACCGAGTCAATGAAGTCATCAGCCATCTCGAGAAGGAGTTCTTCAACTTCTGGATCAAGCCTTCCAAGGGAATCTACCTACAGAAACCCACAAAATGATTATCATCAGATTACGACGTTTGTTTTTCCAAAAAAAGGGAGAGAACAAATAGGGAGAAACTACGCATTTAGGTCTATACACAAAGCCAGAATTATTTAACTACAAAAAATAAACTTCCACAACCAATGATTGACACTGATGCAGCACAGGTCTGAAATTAGGATATTAAGATGGGTGTATACATCCAGCTTTAAAGAAAAGTAGTTGGGTGTATAGACTCTAGGAAAAGGGTTGAGGGATTGGAATTCAGAAGTTTATTATGAAAATTGTACATTACTTTTTCTGTCTCTTTTCTTTCCGGTGGTACCAATAGAATCATTAATTAAAACTAAAGAGACACAGCATAGATCAGGTCAGCACCCAAGCCAAAAAATACTTAAGTACAGAACACAAACCCAAAATCAGAGCAACATCAGTCAGGTAAAAACTAAACCAGGTCCACCACAAGAATGCTGAACACAGATAGACAGAGACAGATGTAAAATGAACTAGAGTAGTATTGAACCATTCACAAATATCATAGTGTGAGTCTGTGAGAAAGACCTGTGAAACCAGATCCTGTATTTTTCTCTTCCCAAGAAGTTGATTGCTTGCTTCCATTCCTTGACTTGAATTTCCAGGCGTTGTCGTGCCAGATGCAGCAGTCTCTGATTGTGAACCTGTCAGGCTCATGGACCTTTGAACTGCAGAGCCCAGCATCCTCGGAGATGACAGCTGAGGCGGCTGCTGCTGCTGCTGCTGAAGCTGATGTTGTTGTTGTTGTTGTTGTTGCAAAGTTGGCTGTTGTGTCTGATACAGTTGCTGCTGAGTACTCAATTGGGGTTGCTGTACTAGTTGAGATATCTGCTGCTGAGTCAGGGCCATGGATTTCTGATGCATTTGAGAAGTTGAAGAGAGCTGTTGCTGCAAGAAGGCTTGCTGTTGTTGATTTGACCTCTGAGGTTGGAGCTGATATGAAGATGATCCTGGAGTAGACATTGTTGGCTGCATTTGTTTCAACCACTGTTGCTGACTTGATAAAGAATTTTGTATCATCGCTTGTTGCCCATTTTGGGTCAAGCCAGATAGTTGCTGGTTCAATGATGCAAGTGATGATGTTCTCTGTAAGTTCTGAGCAGGCAGCTTCTGAGGACAAACAATAATATTTAGTACATTCGATGAGATATTCAAGTAGTGAGTGTGAAAAAATATATATCCCACTATTATAACGTGTTGCATAATTTTTCCCATAAAAAGCAACGCTAAAACAAGGAGTGTCAGTTAAATAGATCAGAAGGAGGTCATTGGATAAGCCTTGTTTTGTAACCTTGAGGAACCCTGCATCTTTGCATGGATAGGTTCTCTTTTAAGCTATTAACAGTTTAAATTTTTTTGCACAAGTAGATCAAGAACATAATGCCCCATAAAAGTGATGTTATTATACGACAACATCCCATGACACTCTCAAGTCTCAACAAATCGTAATATCAGATCGCGCATCCCTTGGAATATTCTAATCAATGGTAACAAGAACCATAATTTGTTGGTCCATTCCCAAGTATAATTTAAGGGGTAATTTATGAGATCGCAATTAGATAAAAGCATTTTGAGCACAACTTAAAATAGATTATGGGGGAGAAGCAATACAGAAATGGCACAGATATGAGATATAAAAGAAACTCATATAGAGCTGGTGATGCCCATGCAAGTACCAGATCACATGACAGGAACAATAATCCGAAAAATCAATGGCTAGGTAATGGTCAGCATGATTTTTCCATGAACATCATATGGACACTATGGATAAGAATCCAATTCCATGATGCAACTCATCATTGAATGACAAAGTGCACCTCCAGGAGACAAAAAGCCAAACAGTAATCCTTACCCTGACAGAGGTACTACATTATGTTAATACCAGAGCTCTTTGGAAGAGTACCTGAGGAGAGGAAATCCCTGTCACTTGGGGCAACTGTTGTGGTCTTAACTGCCCAGGGCTCTGTCTCTGCTGTGTATAAGAGAGAGGCCCATTGGTTCTCAGCTGCTAACCCAAACCATGTGTTCCTGTCATCATTGCCGCCTGTATCCCTTGCAACATCTGAGCCGACGTACTCGGTGTATGGAATTGGGAACCTGTCTTCCCCCTTGGCTGCAATTCCCATGCAAAAAATTAAAAAGTGAAAGAAGTTCACAGAATATCATTTCCCAAAGAGATTCGAATGGAAACACAATCACTAACAAATAAAAAGAACAAAAGATTTATCAAACAAAGGTCTCATGTCTCTATGACAACGGCATCCATCTGATACTAAAAAAATGCATTGGAAGCATTTCAACATAAACTGTTGATACTACAATTATAACTAAAGCCCACTTATGCCAATGGAGTATCTTTATCTAAGTGTGTTTGTGAATGCAGGAAATTGAAGGAAAATGATGGAAGGGTATAATTTTCCCTTGGTCCCTCAAAAATCTAGTATTTGTTCCAAACAAAGGGAAACAAAAAATTTCTTCCGTTCTAATGTCTTGAGGGGTAAATTCTTTCCATTCCCCCTAGAAGTAAATGTGAGGGAAAGTGATGGAATCATTTTCTATCATTTGCATCACAAGCACAAACAATAGAAAAAACTGATCAAAGAGAGAACAATTTTTTTTCCATCACATTCCCTTTGACCCAATTTCCTTCACTTCCTTCATTTTCCATCCACGATTATGCACAAACACACCCTTGATCATATAATGATTTACCCACATTTTTAATCTAAGGTGTTAAGAAATACTGATTAAGCTAAACTAACTATTGAATAGTGCAAATTAACCAATTTAGGAAAGTTGGTGTCTCAATTATCTTCGTCAAAAATTGCACTTTTAACTGTTCTCTAAAAAAAAGAACCACAATTCTACACTCTGCAAAGAAAATACGACTTCAGATCCAATCGATAAAAATAACCCTAGCTTTCCAAAGAAAACCACATCAATCACCAAGGGTGCAATTAAAAAAAGGTTTCTTTGAATCAAAACCTGCCCGGCGAGCAACTGCGACTGAAGATTGAACTGCACGGCCTGCCCAGAAAGCATGGGGAGCTGCCCTCCTCCGCCCTGCCCGATCTGTCCGGGGCGGCTCATCTGCTGCTGCTGCTGCTGAATCTGGGTCCCACTGAAGTTCACCTGACCGTACATCGCCTGCTGTTGCTGCTGGTGCCGCAGAGCGGCCGCCGCGACCGCCGCCTGTCCGTACTGCTGCTGCATCTGCCCAAGCCTCTGCATATTCTGGGACCTCTGGATGCCCTGCTGGATCTGGAAATTCGAAGGCGAGACTA
Organism: Acorus gramineus; assembly: GCA_030737835.1. Classification (NCBI taxonomy): domain Eukaryota; kingdom Viridiplantae; phylum Streptophyta; class Magnoliopsida; order Acorales; family Acoraceae; genus Acorus; species Acorus gramineus. The sequence goes on from CM060854.1 coordinate 3,895,000, forward strand.
TGCTGTTGTTGTTCAATTGTTGTTGCTGTTGTTGTTGATGTTGCTGCTGTTGTTGGATATGGATCTGTTGTTGTGGTTGGGAATCGATCGGAGGAGGCGAGGAGAGGCTGTTAGGGTTTTGGGGGTCTTGGATTTGGGGTGGTTTTTGAGAGGCGGAGGAGGTGGTGGTGGTGATGGAGGAGTTGTCCGCCATTTTTTGAATTGTTCGGGGTGATTGTGCGAATTGTTTTTTTTTTTTATTATTATTTTGGGGGGGGGGGGGGGGGGGGGGGGGAAGGGGCAGGGAGAGGGGTAGGCGACGAAGACGACCAAAAGCTTAGTAGATTCTTTTTTTTTTTTTTTTTTGTGCAAAAATTCTTATAACCCCCGCAAACTATTTTTGAAATCATCTCTGTAACTCCCTGAAAACATCTATATAGATCTAAATAATCTGTTGATGGATGAGGAATATTCTGTTTGGTTAACCTTGATTGAAAACAAAGTATTCTAAAAAGCTTTTCCAATGTGTTAAAAATGTAAATATTCTCTATAAATAATGATTTTTTCCATCCAAATAGGGTTTTATAATTTATTCAAAAAGATAAAATAATTATTTATAGAGAATTTTTTACATTTTAAATATCTTGTAAGGGGGTTTTTGTATACTATATTTTTAGTTAGAGTTAACGAAACGATGTAATATTCACATAATATTCTTTATCTGTCAATGAAAGTTTAATTTAAGGGGCTATTTGAATTTACATAGATGTTTTTAGGGGATTATATGAACGTAAAGAAAAGTCAAATGGTTACATGGATTTCAAATAGTTTAAGGGAGGGGGGGGGGGGGTAATTGAATTTTTTCTTCTTTTCCAAACCCTTGTTTTTTTCTTATGTCCATTTAAGTAGTGGAATAAACTATTCTGTCATGGATAATTATTCTAGTATAAATAATTATACTGGTGGAATAATTCACTTTCAGATACGAACCCCCTGTTTGGGATGTGACATATGGTTATTCACCCTTGATAACTATAATGGGATAGATAACAATCCATGCTGAATAAGTAAATTTTTTGTTTGGTTGCCTTTTCTGTTATTTTCATTGGGAAACGTAAAATTTAGACAGTTTTTAAAATGTGTGCAGAGAGTGCTAGGTTAGATAAAAATTTTAAAATGACAAAGAAGGGTATTTTTATCCATTGGCATAGATAAGCCCTGATAAACAATTCTACCATTTTCTTAGAATAGTTATCAAGCCTTATCCTAGCTTATTCAGACATAACCATCAAGATTTATTCTTGTCAAACGAACAGTTATTGAAGGGCTATTCTACTGTATTCTCCCTTATCCATGATTATTTTTTTTTTTTCTCACCTTTATATCGTTCAACTATCTAAATTTCGTGGGAATCATATATTCATAATCCCACGACCACATATACATTATTTTTTTAAACTTCTAAATTTCTAATCCCATCATCCCAAATCAATTCCTCTTTCTTATCTTTTTTCCACCACCACCGATGCGGCCACCACACATCACCACTACGACCATCGCACCACTATCATCACAGCCACCACAAGTCACCACCACAGGCCGACGACCACCACACATCACCACCGTGGCTTTCTCTAGATATTAGTTTTTTAGGTAATTTTGATTGGTGGGTTTAGATACTTGGTTAATGAGATTATACATACACTTTTTTAATTTGATTGTATTTATAGCTATTTTTATTGAAAAATATAATAACAAAATTTTTATTATTTTATTGACTATGAATAAGTTGTAGATATAGGTGAATAATTAGTATAATGATTTATAAAAAAATGTGATTAATGATTTGATTAACCTCTGATTTATAAGAGTGATATACATGTGAGTTGATATAGGAGTCATAACATAGATATTTTAGACGTCCTTAGCTGTCAAATGATATTAGAATGCATTTTTATATACCAAAAGGGGCCTAAATAATTACATATTTATGTAGGAAAATATTAGACTCAATTTTTTTTATCATCAAAACGCTGATCACATGTGTTTTATTATGTTTTAAAAATTAATAAAGACAAAATACTTATGCATGTCATTGGATTGGATATGAATCGGAATTAATATATGTATCATATCCTAATCATTTGAATATAAATGTTAATTTTTGGATTCGGATCTCAAATATTTTTTGGATAATCAAGTTGTATATTAGAGAGAAATGAAAATTAAATTTTCAAAGCTTAATATCTATTTCAGATACTATACATTGAAAATTTAATAGTAACATAATATATCATGATTGTGATTAACCATAAAAAAAAATATATGAACAATATAAAATACAAACATATATAATTTTATAATACATGTCTGATTCAGATTTTTTATATTGGATATATCCACACTCTGGATATTCGAATATCGAAAATTTCAGATTTTTTTAGATATGGAGATTGAATACGGATTTTATTTTTATTTTTTTGGATAATTGACCAACTTTCTGATTAGTGTTAATCGGACTTTTGAGTTTGATGTGTAGAATGGGCTTTGATTTGGTTGAATTGTGATGGGTTGGATGTCGTTTGGAGAGCCCATTGGAGGCCCACTAACGTTTCGTCCATCCGAAGGTGTCAATTTTTTTTACAATTCAAAATACAAAATACAATTGGATATATCTCATTAGAAATCCAATGAAACGATATATATGATTATTAAATTTTTTCTTACACTTATTAAAAATAGATTCATTCAACTCAAAATAGAACAATATACATTTTTTTGTTAAAATATATATCTCTAATATGTGTGGTCTAAGCTTTTGGACTATAAAAATGACTCAGTCTTAACATTTTTCTTTCTCCAATATGTAAGAGGTATTATTGTTATCGTTTTTTTTTATAGCCCCAATTTTAGTTTCATATACATCATTATTGTCATATACTCACATTAACAAGGTATATATATTTCATTAGAATTATTTTTATAATATTTAGAAATGAATTCATGCAATTCATTAGAGTATATATTTTATTTTTTTTATAAAAATATATATTTTATTAGATGAGGTATATTATTTTTAGAAAATCAAAATATGAATGATCTGGAAATGGGAATGGAAAAGGAACCATACGTAACATTATTTTTTAATTTAGCGTATATTATTTTTTAATATAATATATATGCCAGCTTATTATAAACATTAAAATGTATGCATTCGTAATACGGGCTTAATTTTTGTGTAGGCATGAACTTCAATAGATCCTTAAAAATATTTAAAACATGTTTTTAATTGTACAAAGACTCGCATAGGGTGACTGGTGACAGTCCCCATTTAGTGAAATCATGCTACTAATACTTAGATGGGTTGTTACACTCAATTTTTTTTTAATATTATAAAAAAAATGCAGTTTTACATGCATTGTTAGAAATCTAATGAATATGCATCGATAGATAATGTATATACATTATTATTTTTTATATTCACTAAAAATTATTTTATTCAATTCAAAATTAAACGATATATATTTTTTTAAATCATATACCTCATTAAATGATTTTACTACTTCTAAAAAAATTAAAACACATGTGATTTGTGTTTTGAGTTGTAAAAAAGATTGAGCCTAACATTTTCCATATTGGATAGACATCAGTCAAAATCTACTGAACAAGCCCACAAAGCTTTGAAGCATTTTTTAGAAAGTGCTGATACACTTAGTTCATTTTATAGCCCATTTTACAGTCTTATACTCTATAATAAACATAATATATAATGCCTTATCATAATATATAAGATTTTTATTATAGTGTATGACGTAAAAAAATTTGTCATTTTTTCAATGTGAAAAAAGATACACTAATGTATCTCAATGTATACTTCATTTCATATAACTAATGTTGTAAAAAGTGCTAGGCGCTAATCGGACGATTGATGAAGGACTAAGGATTAATCGTTAGGTAAGGATTAATCGAGAATTAATCAATCATTTTTTAAAATAATAAATATAATACATATACATATAGCTATTATTTATATAATAATCTAGATTACAAAACAATAACAAAGTATCATAAAAACAAATTTAGTAATATAAACATAATATAAATAACATAAAAAAATTTAATTAATAGATATATAATATATAAAGTAACTTAATAGCATATTAGTCGACTAGAGATTAATAAAAAAAGTGACTAGGCGCTAAACGTTGCGATGTAGGTCCATCTAGATCTAAACGAAGGATTAATCGGAGTCTAGAAAGGATTTTTAGAACAGTAAAATGTATATATGTCAGGTACTGGTATCAAGCCTGGCTGAGTGAAACAAAGGCGTAAAAAATTGGTAAAAGCCCTGAATGGGCTGGTGCTGTTGGGCTTCAGACCCAGGTCAGTTCATGGGCCATGATGGCCCTGGTTTCAACCCACACACTGAGTTTCTAGTGGGTTAGTCTCCCTATTCTGGTCGGCCCATGTTAGCCCATCTCTCTCTCAGGTACTTATAAGTGGACATCATTCTCGACTATAAAATTCAGAGCACTGATTCTTCCTCGGATATAGAATATGATTTATTCTTGGATATATAATTATATCGATATAAATTAGTATAAATAAAAATAAAATAATTTTATATCTGGTTGTGTTTTTAATTATTCTTGTTGGGAAACGTAATAATAAAATTTTTGTTGTTTGGATAAAATGTGAATAAAAGGTAGAAAATGATTTATAAAAGGTGAAAAAATGATGATAATTGATTTGACATGTGATTTATAAAAAGTGATGATAATTGATTTAACAATGAGTCTACTTATTCTTTGGGTGGAATAACCTGGAATAACTTTAATTTCAAAGGTTGGTTAGAATACATATACCGTTTTATACCAGTTTATTCTGACATAGATTATACCAGAGTATTTCCTGTATCCAAACAACAAAAAACACATTTCTGCTTTATTTTCAATTATTTCTTGGGTTATTACGTGTACAAACAAGGGTAGGGATGGTTCTTTGTACGAAGGATGTGAGTTTTTTTGTTTTTTTATAAACATGTTCTTATATTTTATTCGATTATGATTTTATTTTTAATGAAAATACGTGTTTCATTATAAAAAATATACACTTTTAAAAAAAAATCATAGTTTATGAAAACTACAGTTGAGGCTACATACAAGACTTTCATGATATTATCCAAATTCAAAACCCCGTGTAGTAGTTAGATTGGGTGGTATAAGAGTAGAACACAAGCCACGTTTAACCTTTATTATTTGAGAATAATAATTTAGTATAGCATACCTTCAAAGATGTATAAATCTTGTTAAACAAAACATTATAATAAACGGATCCATATAAGTCATTTGAGTAATATCTCGGTTAGTGGGTTTGTTTTTTTTTTTTTTTATGGAGGGACAATTCATAGCTAGCCAAACCCATAAAAATATCTTTATATGTTTCATGGATTATGATGCATTTATAAAAATCTAACCACATGCACGACTACCCCAAACACATTTGTTCAAAGAATCCATAGATTGAAGTACAATGAGATAAAATATGATCAAATCATTAATACAAAATTTCTCAAAATTAAGATGTCCTCGTGCAAATAAAAACTTACTCCACATTTGATTGTAACAAAAAGAAAACTAGACCAGGAGAATGGAAACTAATTTTCCTCTTGACCTCATAAAACTATTGCAGGATTGAACGGATTTATGGACTGGGGACCTTTCTAAGGGTGGATGAAACACAAACAATCCTAGGGAGACAAAAAGAGAGAGAGAGAAAAAAAGGAGAGTTATATTGAAAAAAATATAAAAAGAAAAATATTGAGTACAGTCACACATGCAACATCACATGCAAATTTACTTATTTGATCTTTAAATGTGTATATTACATAATATATATATTTTTATAAAAAAGATGTATATATTCCAATCAGCAAGAATAAGTTGTTGGAAAATTGTTTCGAGAATTAAGTCGTTGTGTAATGAAAGAATGAACTAAATCTTCAAAAACACGTTTGTTTAATATGGATAAACTGGAATAGGTATAGACAGGTAAGTTAGAATAAATTCTAATATAGTAATATGTGTGGGAGGCATGTATAATTTATCCCTACTTATTTATTTAAAATTATAACTATATTTTGATAAAACAAGCATAGAAGACAAAAATTATCAAAAAGAGGAAAGAATAGCAACCAAAAGAAAATTAAATGATTCTAGTCTATCCGTGTATAACTATTTTACGTCTAGAAAATCATATATTCATGAACAAATGGGGGACAATGAATTGATTTTTACAATTATTATGTATCATTTATTCCTGGATATAATACTTTACAAATCGACAACCAATCTAATCATACAATCTATTCTTCAAAACAAAGGAAAGGAAAATTATATTTTTGATAACCAATGAAAATGACCCCAAATCCATAAAATGTCTCACACACGCATTGAAGAGAGAGTGAAAATGAAAGAAAACCAAGTACCAACCAACATGCTTTCCAAGGAGATTAATAAAATAGACCACTCAAGACTTACCAAACCGTGAATATTATATATAAAATAATTATACATATATTGGAAAGGATGTCATGACAATGTGTTATGCTCACTCTCCTTTTGAAGACTTGGAGTTTTTGACATTTAAAAACAACCCTTCAAGTTATCTGTAATTTTTGACATTTAAATAGAGACTTCTCAGCTCCTTTTGCATTACACATCGAGTTTGACTCAAAATATGATCAAAGTGGTGATCTAAATTGATTTTAGACTAGTAATAAAAAGTCTCTATCAATTTTTAAAGAGGTTGATTACCTTTTCATTGTTTAGATCACGTAATCCAGAATTAGTTATTGTTGTGATTATTAGATTTTTTTCCTTCCATGTCTTTCATTTATTGTTGAGTTATTTATATCCTGCGTTTTAGTATCCGAAAAAAAAAAAACTCAAACAGAGATTAAACAATTAAATTTTTTATGCATATGTAATATCACATGTAATGATAGTTATTTAATTTCTGTGTGGTGGAAAACATAATGGTAATATCTTAGCTATATATATATTTTTTTTGTGAGTAAGAATTTATCTTAACAATTGAGAGGCAATCTTAAAGAGTGTTAAATAGCATGTGGCCCCTACACATTCTATAATATGATTCTATATTCTCTCTCTTTTTGTCCAAACACGTAAATCACATATCCTATGATTGTGTGTTTTCCCTCCTTTACTTAGGATCCACGACCCTAACTTTAGCATTTATTATATTTATAACATTCACCTCATCAACCCCTCACCCTCTCTTTTTAAATCCCCCAAACCCCTCCTTTGAAACTCAATCTCTCTCTCTCTCTCTAAACATCTAAACTTCTTCTAGTCCTCTTATTTCTCTCTTTCAATGGAAGGTCTCATCCCTTATGTCTACAAGGCCATAGTTCAATACAGGAATGGCACGGGCACGCCGCCCACGTCAGGCTCGTGGTACAACGAGTCGCCTTCAGCCTCCTACATCAGGCTCCCAGGCGACTCAGGCAGGTTTCGATCCAGTGAGATCCAACTCCTTCATGCTGATAACGTGTTCTCTACCTCAAACACCACTTCCTCTTCCATGGCCACTTCCGTGTCTGTGTCACAGTCGCCCCACCGTCGCTCCGCCTCCCGGAGACTCGCCTGACCGGAGACCATGGAAAACTCCTATCACCAAATGTTATAGCATGGAAAATCTATGCTTATTGTTACTTTATGTTTTTCTAGTTTGTTTGTGTTTTTTAAGTGAGTCAATAAGGGTATTGGTTGCCTAAGGTGGCCAATATGTTTTGTAGAGTTGATGTCAATGAATGGAAGCAGGTGTTGACAAAGCAAAAGTTGTTAAAGGTCTCTATAGATAAGGCTGTGAGGATTTTCAAATTTTCATGCCCCAAAGGGGCCTTTTGTTAATTGTAATATATATCTATATATTTGAGAAGGGGATATTATTTTTCATGTCAACACGAGTTCAAAAGGGATTTCATCTTTGAATGAGTCATGGGGATTCATTTTCCTTTTGTATGATGGATCATTAAGTGGGATGCATTTTCTTATATATATATAAAAGTGATTAGATGCGAATTGGAATACACCGTATGAACATGGAGCATCATTCGACTCATGTATGGACCGTCCGATCGTACAATCTCAAAATTAGACGGTTCAATTTTTGAAAGACTCTTAGTGGTAAGTCTCCCGTCTGTGCGTAATTGTGTATGTACCATTCAATCATGCAATCTCGCGATGTTTGTTTTTCGAAAGACTCTTATCGTTAAAAGTCTCCTAAAAATTAGACCGTTCAATCACCGTCTGATCGTGAGATAGAACGATAGACGGTCCATACGCAATGCCGCGATGCTTTCTTGTCCACACAGTGCACCGCAATCCACACCTAATCACTCACCAATAAATGGATTGTAGCAATGTTTATCATAGTTGAACACTAATACCTTCTCTCATACAGGTCTTGAATAAAAATAATCTCATGTTAGCAATCTTTCTTATGTAAAAGGTATACAATAATTAGTAAAATTAACTTTGCATGACTCTGATTGTGACACAAACTCTCAATAGTTTATGATAATCAAGTGTTATATAATATCATTTTTTTGTGATTCCATGGTCTACCGAACTGTGTCCTTTATGATGATCAATACCTCAGCCAACACCTACCATTTGGGGGTGGAGATAGAGAAGAATATAAGAAAATAACCCCAAAACACTGTTTATTTTGCAAGAATAAACTTTGATAGCTATGTATCAATAAGTTAGGATAAGATCTAATAACTATTCTCATAAAAGACTGAAATTATTTCTCAAGGCTTATATGTGTTACTGGATAAAAATACCCTTCTCTATCATTTAAAAAAACACAAATAATTTATACAAGGGTGTAGTTGTCATTTAAAAAATCATAAACTCGTATTCATCTCCTTGTTTACCACTTATCCTTACTTTATCCATGATGAACTAAACAACAAAAATATCATTTTTACGTTTTCCAATGATAATAACAAAAAATGCAACAAATTTTTTTTTTACTTATTCAACATGAATTGTTATCTATTTCAGCATAGCTACGGGGGGCGAATAACTTATATCACACCCCAAATGAGGAGAGATTTTACAAAAAAAAAAAAATCATTTAGTTATTAAAAAAATAACTTTTCAGAAATGCAACAAAAATATGTTCTTTGAAAAACCATTTTCAAGGTTGATTTAAATGAAAAAAGAATCTATTTCATAAACTCATTTCCAGCCTTCATCACTAAAAAATCATTATTCAATATTTAATTCTCACTATTCATTTAATAACTTTTTAACATTTTCAGATCAAAGTTTGTATAATAATACTAAAAAAAAGATTTGCACCAAAGATTTAATTCTACGAGCATCAAAATTTTTTTTTATATCAGTACATAGTGACGTGATTTCCATTAATATGTGTTTTAGATGAAAAATATGTGTCCATTAAAAAGTTAAAATTCTTTCATCAAATAAACACGGGTCATCCATCCAAACTAAAATAATTCAAACTTAAGAAACAGGTTTCCCACCAAGCATCCTTTCTAGAAAGGTTTCCTTTGATAGCAGGAACACAATGTAAATATAATACATCTTCAGTTGGGGTTGTGTTTGGATGCATGGATCACGCCAAGATAGGGTTGGGTTGGATTGGGATATAATTGTGAAGAACAGAAATGACATGCTGTTTGGATGCATCATCACCTGCAGTGGATAAAAGTCCTTCTCTAGTCTCTCTATTTGACCATCAGATGAAGAAAACTCCAATAAAGGTTTGCGCACATCCAAACATCATTTGATAAAGACATCACATCCAACATTCCAAATCAGGTGGTATTGTTATCCCATTAGAATATTCAAGTTAATTCATCTGAGAAAGTGCTTGGAGTGCACGTTCAATCAACCCAGGTTCTATATTCTTCACTAGAGATAAAATTACCTGACTTCAAATTTTGTTATTATCATATATTTATATACTAGCAAGATATTAAGGTACATTAGTCAACATATTAGTCACCATGAATACACAAAAGGCAACTAACCCCCCCCCCCCCCCCCCCCCCCCTCTGGATGGGGAATAAGGAACCTCAAAAAGACAGAATATCATAAAAGTTGGAAAATATTACATTCAACCATGCAGCAAGCACAGTCTGAAATCTTTTTGAAACATGTACTTGTTCATCTATGTTCCTGTAATATAACATACATTGATATAGCAAAGTATAAAATTTAAATAGGAATTTCATATACCATTATACCCTATCAGATGAAATGGCGAGAAATGTTTGAATGTATCAATGCCCATAAAAGTTCTGTTGTGTAGACAAAACCGTTACCCGTAAAAGTTCTGTTGTGTAGACAAAACCGTTACGATTACTTGATAAACTGGCATAGATTCCAAAATTCTTAAAAGAGAAAAAATTTCAAAATACACGTTCAAATTTTGTAAGAAACACATCCTTGCCACATCAGCTGATGCCATGTAGGACCCATCAAGTGCATACAACGTTTTTCATGTAAAAAACAAATGACATCTCAGAATGTAAGATTATTATTACTAACTTATCATTGCCACCGCAGAGACCATTGTCAAAATTCCAAGGGAATGACTAACAGATAATGAAAATAATTCCCATAGCGCAAATTTGAAGGCATTTAAAAATCCAAAAAAGAGATGAAATATAGAACTTACATCACATCTTGATTGCCGGGACTGGTTGAACACTGCGTCTTCATTTCTCGATGAACTCTTTGAGGCTCTTCATCCAGTCCAAATACTCCCTGCTATCCTTGTTAATCATGTACTCATGCAAGAAATTAGTTATACTGGGTGTGATGCCTCTAATTTCGAGGTACTTATGGAACGCCTTCTGCAAGTTCTCGTCCAAATCCCTATTAGCAAAGGAAGATCAAATTTTTATATCAGTAATAACATGAATGAGCATTCTAGTATTCTTTTGGAAAATGTTACACCTAGTCATTCCTGTGATCACGATCTCCATTTGCTAACCGATCACATTTTGAATTAATTTTGAAGTATATACTTTTCTAATAAAGTGCATACTTTCAGAAAATAATGAAATACATACTTTGAATGAATTGCAATAGAGTATATATTGCGACAGTGGTGCATATAATCTATTAGAGATTTCATATGTTGCGTTAGGTGAATTAGTGCCCACAGGAATAATTGCATGACTGTCTGAGTGTATCAACCCTATTCTTTATATCAGTAATAACATGATAGAGTAGACTATTATTCAGAGTGAGAGTGACTCACGAAAATTCAGGTCCTTCGTAAGCAAGCTGATCTTCAGTTGTGCTGGGCTCCTTAACAGACAGGCTATCAATCACAACTTCTTCAGGGTAGGCAGAGCAACCGAACTCCAAGCAAGGCCCATTTCCTTTGGAGACACTCACAACCAATGGGAGGCACGATTGATCACTGCTCTCATCATTGTCATCTGCGTCATTGTTATCTTCACCGGTGACAAGATTGGGCATGGAGACCTCAACTGTGATAACCTCGCCTTGATAGTCCCTCTTGAGGGTTACGGTTTGTGTTTTAGGATTATCTTGGATTTCAAATGGAAACTCCTCTGGGAACTCTTCTACCTATTGTGTAAAAACGCAATATATCAGAAAAGTTTCCACACAGTGAAAGCAGTGTCTACAAATATTATTATTTTTGAGTTCATATATATAAAGAAAGCTGAAACAACACTATCACATGTGTGCAGAGCACCACATTCTTGCAAAATTTTCAAGTTATCTATTAGTAACAACAATGGAGTTTGTATTGACTATTTGAAAATAAAATATTGGTAATAAAAGAAAATTAATCCCACTGTTTCAAACTAAAAATAATGTCCCAGAGAGCAGTCACATGCCCAAACTAAAAGCATCAATCTAACGTATGCAAGTGTCAAAGATCACTGAAAAGAAAGTCTGATATAAGGTACAAGGATCACTCAAAGATTAACAGATACCAGATGACTCTGAAATGAGAATTTTTAAGTGTTAGCATGCATTTCTAGTGAGACCTACCAATAGCATTCAACAGTTTAAGAAATATCCCTATCACTTTATAAAATATATAAGAAGAAATGACTTCATAGCACTAGTGAAAATGTTCTCCATTTGGTTACCTATCAAAAAATTGATAGAATGTCTCAATAAACTTTTCTATCATAAAAGCATCCCTATCAGTTCCTTTATAAAAAAAAAAAACTTTTCTTTTATAAAATGAACAGAAAGAGTTATAGAAGTTAAAAAATTGTAAGTTGATCAAACACCAACATCAATTTTGTCTTGTCACACCCTGATTAACTATCATGATTTGGGTAACATTCGTGACCGATACTGGTACTTTGATGTACAAAGAAAAGTTGGTGGGAAGCTCAGGGCAAGGTGGTCTTCTTCATAGAAGAGTGGCAGTCAACATCGCTATATTTTATCAAAGTTGGTAACCACACACATGGCATCTGCATTCATTGAGTCACAGCAAAATTGCATGAAAAATGCATTGTCCAATTTGAGAGCCGGCTTCATTAGTAGTTGATCAAACAGGCATAGGTTATTACACCAAAGTACTTCTTTACCGACAATTCACAATCTAAGATAATTTCAAATGCAAGGAGGATAAAGAAAATGGAAAAAAAACCCCTCAAACTACCAAGAATTTGTACTTAGACATTCACAGTCCACCTGTTGGAACAGACTACAGAATAACCTGCTACTTAAGTAGATATTTTGATATTTTTATGTTCATGTAGGGAATCAAAATATTAGCATAGTCACCACTAAAACAATGCAGCCAATTAGCCAAACAAGGAAGTATGATCAAATTCACAAATCAAACAATTCAATCATAATAAAATCCTTTTAAGAGTGGACTCAAGAAGCTTTTGCAACAATCCTACAGACAATAACAATTTTTCACCTTATGGTAGAATGAAATCTTGAAACCTTCTCCCTGTTTCCTTTATGTACTGTAGATCTGAACCACTACCAGATGATCATTTAAGCTAAATCCAACATACAATCCATATCTTTATTTCCAACTCAGACATCAGAACCTCTTTTAACCCAAAAAAAAGAGTGAACCATCCAACTGAAATGTAAACCCTTGTAGGCTAGAAGATACGGTACACTTTCCTAGAAAAGATTTTTCCCCACATATCAATTGAATATCTACACTAACTTTGCATCAATTCATCAGGGAAAGCCAAAGATACAGCTTCATAAGCTGATCATATGATTGAACAATGTGGTCAACCACTTTTTCATCGTCCGATTCCCATCATTCGCATCAACACAGGCTTCCTATATGACCAATCAAACCGCCACTTCATTTAAAGACGTAATCAACAACACCATCGTACCCAATCAAAACAAGAATGTTTGAAATGACCCGCATTTCTATTCTTTCAATGATAATGACATTATAATTCAACTCAAAATAGCCCACTTTCCCACAAAACTTTGAGTCATTTCACATCACATCATACAACAAACTGATCCAAACAAACAAGCTAACAATACACCAATCCAAAGATGGTTTCTTTGCGCTTCCTTCAAACAAATTCTCGCATAACCATGTCAGTACTGATACGTGGTTGCCCTGGAACTTTTAATGGCACCACCCGTAATATTAGCAAAAGTAGGGTTTTCTCATAGCATCTTATGAAAATCAGACTCGTAGAATATATATATATAAAAGGCGAACAGAGAGATTTTTGTTCCAAAAATCCGAATTTAACCCTTAAAAGCAGAAAAAATTATGATAATCGTCACGAGAAGAGACTTGCCTGGTTCCCCTCGTCGGATTCCTCGGCGCACTTGATCTCCGACTCGATGACCTTCAGGAGGCTCTGGTCCCTCGCCGCCGCCGCCGCCGAGAAAAAGGCGCGAGGGGCGAAAAGGTAATTCCGCCCCACCATCCCTCCCGAGGAGGAGCCGACGCCGGCCCTCAACGGGTGGAGGAGGACGGAACGGTAATTTCGACGGGGGGCACCTCCGGAGACGGCGCGGGCCGCCATGGGAGCCGCTCTTCGGAGGAATCTCGAGATCGCCATGTTGCTTTCCCCCTCAGTCTCTCAGGTTCTAGGGTTTAGCAGAGGAGGCGAGTCTCTAGGGTTTTTGTTTTTCTGAATGGTTTTCGAGGGTTTTTGAAACCGCGGTCGAAGTGGTAGAAGTGCTCGTATACCGTCCGATCGGTGGTGTTAAATCTGAGCCGTAACAATAAGGATCATCACTTTGATTGGGTGATGGGCTTTGAATTTTTTTTCTTCCATCGCTGATACACGCGGTACTTTTTGCAGCTTCATACGCTATGATAAGGTAGTATATACTACGTTATCATAGTGTATGGGTCATATATATTATGACCTAATTTTTTTTAATTTTTAGTTTTAAGTCCCCACTAATCATCATATTTAGTGATTGATCCCTCCCTTCTTTGTATTTAGATTTTAGTCCCTAAATTTAAATAATAGTTACTTTTTAATCCCTGAGAGACCTATCAATAAATTATTTTATTTACTTTTTAGTCCCTGTGAGGGACCTATCCATAAATTATCCTTTAAATCGGGGGATTAAAACCTAAATACGAAGAAGGGAGGGATCGATCACTAAATATTATGGTTTGTGGAAACTTAAAACTAAAAAACCTTTTTTTTATTATAAAAAAAAATAATTAATATATCTCAGTATATACTTCATATTATATAACAGCATATACTTTAAAAGATGAGTGTATGATTTATATATATAAAAAATAAGAATGAACTACAATAAGGCCTGAATGGGTGGGAGTTGTGTGTATTTTTTTTTTTTTTTTTTTTTTGGTTGTTGTAAGAGTGATGGGCTTTGGATAAAGTTATGAAACTGAGAAGGAATATGAGTCATATTACACTCAGTCCCTTGTATCTCGTGTGGTTGTAAATTTTATCACATTTTTTATATTTATTAAAATTTATATTTTAATTTTTATAAAATTACATATCTTATTAAATATTATATATGTTTTTTTTAAATAAAAAAGTGATTTTTTATATTCATTGGAGTTAATATTTTAATTTTTAAAAAATTACATATCTTATTAAATATTATATATGTTTTTTAAAAAATAAAAAATATTACATTTAAATTATACAATTGACTGAATGTATCATTTTTTTAATAATATACATATGTGAGTTTCACTATGACCTATTTTCTTTTTATCATTCACCTTCTCCCACTCGGGACACGTGGGTTAAAAAAAAAAAAAAAAAGAGAAATAGAAGGGAAGAGAGAGAGAGAGAGTGACAATGTTAAACGAAAGAGATCGGGACGGTGATGAGTGAAAGAGGGAGGCAGTGGGCCATAAGAGAACAAGAGAGAGAGAAAGAAAAGAGAGGACAATGGAAAGGAGGGAGATCAATCACTTTCTTTCTCTCACCATCTCCACCCTCCCCTAGCCTCCTTTGTCCACTACAACCACCCTCCCCCACCGCCTACTACCCCTCCCAGCCTCTGTTTTTCTCTCTCTCTTTCCTCCCGTCATCCGCCATGTACCTTTGAGCATGGTCTATGATCGGTCTGTGACCCCTGGATACCGAAGGCGTCCTTGAGGTGATCTCATAGATCCGGGGTGGTCTTCCCCGATCCTTCTCTCTCCTTTTCTTTTTTCTTTCTCCCCTTATCTGACACACCCCACCCTGAATTTTCGGACCGGGTGAATGACGCGGGTGAAAGAAAAACTCCCCCGTATACGTTGGGTGTAGTTACTCACACCCCAATAAACATTGTCCCCACCCCCGTTATTCATCCCACCCACTCATTTTTTATAACACTCTGTTCATTTTATTATTTCAACTCCCTCCCGCCTCCCCCGACGTTTGGTGTCCCCACCGTGATTTTCAACGGCGTGTCTTAGAAAAAAAAAAAAAAAACCAGCGACTAACAGCTCCTTAAAAAAATGAATAAAAACAAAACAAGCAAATTAAAGATTTCAGGGAGAGAGAGAGAGAGAGACGAACAGAGAAGACAAGGTGTTTTCCCCCATCGATATTCCTCTCAATTTCACTCCTTTTGTTAATTAGAGAGAGAGAGAGAGAGAGAGTGAGAGTGTATTTGTGTTTTAGGGTTTTCAGGTCTCAGAATCCGCGATGGAGGCCAGATTTAGAATCTAGGGTTTGAGAGGGAGGGAGAAATGAAGGTGTTGGTTGGGGGGCCGGGGACGCTGAGCGGGCTCACGCTGAGGCTGGGGCAGTGCCTCTTCGCGGCGGCTTCGATCTGGACCATGGTCACTGCTTTAGGGTTCACCAATTACACTGCCTTCTGGTAGAAACTCTGTTTCTCTCTGTATATGTTGATCTGTTTGAAATTCTGTTCACTGGCTTAGTTTTTGCTTGTTGAATTGGATTTTTTTTTTTTTCTTTTCTATTGTTTGTTTTTGCTGAATCTGTGCTTGTAATGAAGCTTTGATGACTTACTAGAATGGCTCACGCATCTGGGTGTCGCATCATGCAGTATTAATGTCTCAATTTTTATTTCCTTTTTTTACATGTGTGTTTAATTACGTGCTGATATGGTATTGGTTGTATTCTTGAAATTAATGTCAGATATTTGTCAGGGAATGTGATGTATATGTTATTGAATTTAGGAGCAGTTGTTTTTTTTTTTTTATAGAATTCTTGAGACGCTAACCCATGACCTTTTGTTTGCAAATTCTCTTGTCAACCATTGATCCATGGTTCCAACTTCCAACCCCCTAATTTAAGAATTTGTAGCGATCTTTTTCTTTTTTTTTTTGAATAAAAGGTAAGTAAATGTCAGTTCCACAAGGTCTTAGGGAAATGTGGGTTATGGATACCCGCCTGAGCCTTTGTGTGAAAGGAAGTATGATAGAGGTTGAATCTCATATAGAAGGAAGTATGCATATTGTCCAGTGAAACAGAGGCTTCGTTTTGAGCGAGATGATAAGTGTGTGCTTTGATTTGGCGTCATTTAGATTGTAAACAGATGTAATGCTCTACTGATATGTTCTTCAATATGGTATTAGAGGCGGCTGAACGAAGCTAGGCTGTCTGGTGAATGAAGGAACTGCCAAGATCTCAGTATATAAATGACGAATGGATACTATATCTGGAGCCCTATTTATTTATTTATTTTTAGCAAAGATGCCAACATTTACCTAATAAGAAAGGGTGTTTGTTTTTCATGAGCATTCTACATTGCTTTTTTTTTTTTTGTTGTTGAGATAACATGGGAGAATTTTATTGCAAGAAATCCCGGAAAGAAGGAGACGAGGGGTCTCCTTGCATCAGAAGAAATTAAAGAAAATAAAAAGGGAAAATATAAACAATCAGAGTGAGTCCCAAACACAATAAACTAGTCAATCTTCCCAAACCAAGATTAACCCATTATGGCGTAAGGCATAGATTCCTCCAAGATGATTTTGACCCAATCTCTAAGCATTGAGGGAAATGCGAACAATCACGTTCTACATTGCTTAATATAGTTTTATGGTGAAATTTAATTTTAGGGCAATACCTAGCTGTGAAAGTGCAAGAGATAATCTGTATACCTCAGGCATGGCCATTTACTAGTATTATTAGCCAATTATGATAAGTATAAGTTACTGTTCCAATTTTTGTTTTTTTTGCCTGTTTATATTGTAACCTAGAAATTAGAATATGTCGTGATATGCCCAGGTTACCAGGTACATGGCAGAAGTAAAGCCTCAACCAGACAACTGACCTAAGGATTTCATTCAATCCTTTAAAGTTGTCAGTTGTCACTAATTGTTTAGGAACCTTTTCTAGGATATGTTGAAATTGTTCTCCTTTTAAGGACACCGGTGCTGGACATGTTAACATGGGTATAACCAAAACATGAAAATATGTGCTCACGTGTCTGAATATGGATGAGAAGTCTGTTGCCTCTCTCTTTTTCCTAATAATTGTTCTGAAATATTGAGAACCAAGCTATAGTAAACTATTTCCATGTATTTAATTTAAGAGCTTATGCACGCACACAACTGATTGTTTAAGTCATCTTCCCATTATACAGTTCACTGATTTTCATTGGTTCACTTATTTTCATAAGTGCCTTTGAAGTTTGGGGTTGATTGCTTATTCTTGGATTCTTTATGTAAAATGTCTGTTTCCCTTCATTTTTAGCTGTGTGGGATTGATGCCAGAAATTATTGAACCAAAGGGTAAGACACTGGTTTTGAGCAGCAATTCCAAACATGCTTCTCAGGTTCTGTGAAAGGCCGGGAGATTCATGTGTTTAGACTTGTCTTCGAATGGTTTGTGCTGCATCTATCCCATAAAGGGATAGTTTTTGATATAGTGCCATTTCATTGTTCACTTGAATTTAATATCTGTCCATTGTCATTTTTTTGCAATTGGCTAGTCCTTTTTTTTTTTTTTTTTAATCCTAGTCTTTTTATAGTTCCTCAGTATTGTATATGAACTTTTTGGCATTTCCTTATTTCCTTTCCATTCAGCTATCTAATTGCTTCAATGGGACTGCAAGTGCTGTGGAGCTTGGGTCTTGCCTGCCTTGATTTTCATGCTTGGAAATTTAAGAGAGACCTTCTGAATCCCATCCTCGTAAGCTTGTTCGTGGTTGGTGACTGGGTAACTACCTCATCCTTCTCCTTATTTGTTAAATCATTTATGTGCACCTGCTTAAATTCTTGTGACAGAACTCTATTCGGTCAAGGCTTGTCAAAGACTATGCATAGTTGCATAATTTGGAACCTGCATTTACATGCCATAAATAGGAATTAAGCTGTTCCTGTAAAAAAAAAAAACTCCTGTCCTCATATAGTGGTATTGGATCTTTTGTTAGATGTTTTTAGTATGCTACTTATTTTATACCATACAAAGCTGCTTATTGAATCTTATCTTGTGTCCCAAATTAACCCGATATCTTCTCTCTTTTTTTACACGAATGATTGTAACCAGAAATATGCACATCAGAATATCAGAATACCTTTTGTTTTTTGTCATATATGAAAATCTAAAGGACGGAATATCTGAAAGCTTAGAAACATTCTGGTTTTATCATTAGCTAGGTCCATTCAAAATTACCATTGCAAAATACTAGATCCGTAGTTTAGAACACTCGATGTTAGATATACTCTAACCAAAGGGGAAAGAGAGAGAACAAAAGAAAGATGCTCTTTGACCAAGGGTGATGAAATTTGGTGCAGCATGCATTCACTTTATCCCTTTTTTTAACAACAAACATGATTACTTGTCCTCCCCCCACTTATAACCTTATCCTACTACTTATCCACTTACCAAACTAGCCTATAGGGTACGCTATCTTAATTGTTATTTTTTCCCTATAAAAAACGGTAGAGATTCTTGAATATTTATCTACTAGCTTATCCATGTATAAAATAGTTATATTAGGATAGAGGAGAAATAGGTGATTTTTTGTTAGGTTACCATTTCTTTTTCAGTTTTGATAGATCTTTGTCTTTTGTGTTTGTTTTATTAAACTATAGTTATAATTTTGGATAAACAAGTAGGAATAAACTGAATCTACCAATCCCATGTATAAATTTCAAAGCTTATTCTAACTTATCCAGGCATAACATCATTAAGGTCCCATGGTCCAGTGGTTACGACATTGGACTTTGAATCCAATAACCTGAGTTCGAATCTCGGTGGGACCTTCCTTTTTTTTTTCTGGGAAATTTTTTTTATCAAGACATAACTATTATAGTTTATACATCCTAAACAAATATATTTCTTTTAGAGCTCATGTAAAAAACAACTGCAGGTGACAGCGACTCTATCGCTTGCGGCAGCCTGTTCATCCGCAGGGGTGACTGTCCTGTTCTCGAGGGATGTTCGCATCTGCAGTACAGCGCAGTACCTCCAATGCAGCAGCTATCAGATCTCTGTCGCACTGGCCTTCGTTACCTGGTTCTTCATTGCCATGTCTTCTCTCATCATGTTCTGGATCTTGGCCTCTGTTTAACAAACGTGAAACTCGATAAAATTCTTTATTTTGGCCTTTGTTGTATATGTGTGCGCGCACCTTGTCGTTCTTGTAAAGTTCCCTCTTCCGTTTTGCTGAGCTGATTCATCTGTCTGTCAATGTCTAACTGTATAATTGGAATTCATCTGATGCAATTTGTGGATGCAGTGTTGATTTTTCAATAGAATATGTTTATTAATTTTAAAAAAATCAAAACATGTGCAGACTTATAACTTAAAAATAATCATTAAGGCCCTGTTGCAGTTTCTATTATAGTGTGTATGAAATACATGTCCTTACAAAAATAATGCATACGGTCGAATGAATTTAATACGTAATTTTTGTACAAATAAGAAAAAAAAAATCATGTTCGAATGATCTTTGTTAGAAAATAATAGAAAATTACAAATGAGGAAAGGACAATGTATATGAACGCCCTACTATAAGCTTATAATATATAAAATCCACCATATTATCTATTTTGATGATGACATTTAATTTTAGTTTGATTTATATAAAAAAATTAGTATTTTCATCAAGAAAAATATAGTAAGAGTTTTACTTAAAAAGGGGTAAAATGTATTTGGACCCCTTTTTGAAACATGCATAAACATCCCTGAAGTTAAGAAACACGCACTTACACGGTACACTCCATACTGTAGATTTTCTGTTAAAATGAGATAAAATTATTTAAATTTACTATTTTACCCTTTAATTAAGTTAATTAATTTACTTTGGATATGCTCTGTAAATATTAATTAATACAATAATCAATTCTTCAAATACATCTAGATGTATTTTTTTTTGTAAAAATTAACTCACACAATAATTAATTAAAAAGTGAAAACCCGATAATATTTAATTAAAAAGGTAAAACTATACTTTTATCCCATCTTAATAGAAAATCTAATGACAGGGAATGTAAGTGCATATTTTTGAACCATAATAGGTGTTTTTACAGGTTTCAAAGACTTTAAGGGTCCAGATGTACTTTACCCTAAAAAAATTAATTTAACCATCACAAAATAACATGACACCCCCCCCCCTCCCAAGATTAAAATTAAACAAAGATGCTTGTGAATGTGATTAATAATAAAACAACACCTATTAATTAACCACAATTATTGAAGAGGGGGTAGAAGTGTTGTTGTACAGTTGATCTGAAGCCACGTTCACTACTTGAAAGACTGACAATTTTTTGTCCCATCATTTTCTTCAAACTGTTTTATCACAGCCATTAATATCCAACCCGATCATTTTGTCTTTCAAGACAAAAACGTCTTTTGATGTCAACACAAATTTATTTTGGATCCATCGATAGTGTGGATCACGTTTTTCCAAGTAAAGAATATTTGCAGGGCAGCTCCTTTTATTTTTGACTCACCTGCTGTTGAAGTAATTGAGAATCATGCATAATATAAAAAGTATTTTTTAGTAGTAAAGATAAGAGTTTAATTTGAATAATAATGAAATATGAAGTATTAAATGATGAATGAAAATGTGTAAAATAAAACTGCAAGGTTATTTGAATTCAGTTATTATAGATTTTGTAGAAAGAAAAATTTTCAAACGTAATTTTTTTTAACATTCTAGTAGAAGGAGAAGAAGAATGAGTATTGAAACTGATCAACCGTTTAGGTATGTAGTGTAAAATACTACATTAAAAAACGTAAACCTATGATTAAAAAGCGGTGTTTTTAGGTGTTTTTAAACGCGAAAACCACCACCACCAACCTCATAATGTCAACGCTCAAATTTTGTTTGGATTCGCAGTGACTACAAATCGGGTTCGCCAACGTAGAAGCCGTTTCACTGCAGATCCAAACTGATCCTAGGTGTTGTGTAGTCACAATTTGTATAAGCCAAATATTCTACAAGATTTTAATGTACATAATGATTAAATTATTTCTTAGACATACTCTGATTATTTGTATAAATTGCATGCAATTTTTTTTTATATGTTGGATGTGAATGTTGAGTGACAATTAATGTTAGTTTTTTAAAAAATATGAGAATGCAATAAATCATCCACATTAAATGGATGTCCGGATCGTGAAGATACAAATTGCTCAGTAAAACTTTGTTTAGCTAGTATGTACAGGATATATCCAATCATCAAACCTTGGTGAACATCCAAAGATGTTTGGAGTCCCCTCCTAACATCACCATCCATGAAAAGGGCAAGATCAGATGAGGGTCCCTAACCTTCCAACACCATAAGTTCTCCATTGATTTGGTCTGCCATTTCTGAGCTTATTGTAGACTTTGATGTATTGGTGGGGGTGTGCTTTAATCTCATCCTGCCATTCTCACATGGTGGGCCAATGAGCCACCTCACTTGACTTTGTTGGCAGTACCTTATCCCCTCATGTTTTTTTTTTTATAAAACCTCCCCATCCTTGTATTTCATATCATTCCCTCCTACAAAAATATATCCATATTCATTGTAGAAAACAACCCATATGGACCACTTGAACATCTTGTTCCTGTTTCTCATTCAATTTTGATGGAAAAAGAGAGGTCAGTGTCACTACTGTCAAAGCTCTCACAGTAAAACATTCTTCACCACTTCAACTAGTTTATCCACTTTGTAGACCAAGTTAAAGTTTCTATTTGATTCTACACATAGTGGTAAGTATTTACTGTCAAACAATATCCATGCTCATGTAGACTGTGGAGGAAAAAGAGATACATCAACTAAGTCAAACTGGTACACCAAGGATCTGCTATTGAGATTTTCAAGTTATAAAGGGATTTCTCCCATATTTCAACAAGCATTTGGAAACTGGCTTGAACAGTTTTTAAAAATTTTACTTTCGGTGAAATCATATTTAATATAATTTGTCTTCAAAACGCTCACAAGTCTTAGCTTTTTTTTGAAAAAAATAAGAATTTTTCAGAAACCTAAAAAAAGTATGCTTCTTGAAAGTTATTTTCAAGAGTTACTTTAAGTAAAAAGTTATTTTTTAATTTACTTCCAAAATCTTTTAAGGGAAAACATATACAGAAAATGGTGAGCTATATGCATACAAAAAATTCTTCACCACCTGATCCACACTGGAAATGAAAGGTATGTATTGAAACCTGGGTCTATGTCATTGCCCTTGGTCATTGGACTATCTCACTATCTGTATCACTCACAAATACACATAAATATTGACTGATCAGATTCTTGCCAACCATCCATATAGACAGATATATTTAATCTTGATTGGTCTTTTTAGGTAGGCCTGCATATGGTGGGGTCTGCAAGTGTTTATCAAATTGAATGGCTAGAGCAGTCTGAGATTCCTAACCATCACATTTCACCTACTCACATATGGATTTTGGTGGGTCCCAAAATAAGCAGTTGATGTTCACATTGAAGAGCTGTTATTTATTTTTTTAACACAAAAAATTGCAATTTTAGTACAAAAAATATCATAATTTAATTCAACATCACATGCTTACAAGATGCATTAAGGGACCAAAAACTGACAAATTTTACTCCACGATTTATTCATATATACAAAAAAGATTCTCCAAAGGGAGGCAACCAACATCAACAACAACAAACACCCAACTTACAAAAAGAAACCAAAAACAGAGACACAGACCTGCCATCTTCACAGAATGACTTCAAAACCTCCAGTATACACTACCAAAACAACATAAACTGAACCCAAATCTACCACTGATTACACTTGCAAAAGATTGGATAGAAACAAAAGAACCAACGACCCCAAAACAAATACCTTGAAAGGTACTCTAAATACTGCATTTGCTTCGCATTCGCATAGCATACCTCTCACATGACAATCTGAGGCTTCAAAATGCTTGACTTGATCTCCTTGTGAGGAAGAACAACCCCTCCATTGCTATAAACTTCATCACCCACATGGACATCCTCACCCATGATACTCATGTTCTCAATGCGGGCCCACTGGCCCACTGTCGAATGCCACCCAATGATGCTACTTGAAATGCAAGCATGCCTCTTGATCCGTGCCCCACGCATCACAGTGCACCTCGAAAGGCGCACCCCGGGCTCTACCACACAGCCTGGTCCGATTGCCACATCTGGACCGATAAGGCAACCCTCACCAATTGAGGCGGTCTCATCGATCAATACGTTCCCCACAATGTTCGGGCCTGTGGAGAGCTTTGAGGAGGAGTTTTTGCGGAGGGAGTTCAGGTAGAGGCGGAGGCCAGAGATGTAGTCTTTGGGCTGCCCGATGTCCATCCAGAAGCCCGGGAGGACCATCGCGAATAGCTTTTCCTCCGCTGCAATCTTGGGGAAGACCTCCTTCTCGATCGAGGTTGGCTTGAGTTCGATCCAGTCGAGGACAGACGGGTTCAAGAGGTAGATCCCCGCGTTGATTTTGTTGCCAACAAAAATCTTGGGCTTCTCCACGAACTTCTCCACCTTTCCCGTTGCCGCCTCCATAACGACAACACCGTATTTCGATGGCTCATCCACCTATTAAATCAAAGAATGTTGGATCTCTATTCATACGCATTGACATGCGACAAAATCTAGATGTAGTATGTCATTAGTATAAAAAATACATGTAAAAAAATTCTCTAGTGGCGTGAAATGCAGTGACAACGATTAGGATTACCATTTTAAATCATGAAGAATGTCATAAATCATCCAACTAAATAGACTCAGATTCTGAATATATGAAACACATAGTTTGATGAATAGAAATGCATTGCCAATGAAAACCTTTGGCTTCAAGAAAATCAAAGTACTTTGTGCCTATGGCAAACAAATCCCATAAACAATCACGGAAGATGGATCAATTACCTTAGTGACCATGAGAGAAGCCTCCCCACCATGGGACTTGTGGAACTGGATCATTTCTTTGAGAGGGTATTCACTGATGACGTCGCTGTTAAGGACGAAGAAGGGTTCACCGGATCCATCGATGAGCTTGTCCCGAGCCAAAGCCAGTGGCCCGGCGGTGCCAAGTGGTTCGGTCTCTTGGGAGCAGGTGATCTTGATCCCGAGCTTGGTTTCAAAGTCCTTCAAGAAGCTAAGCATCACCTGCAATGGGAAACCAACAGGGTCACACTTCAAATTCTGGATAAAAGCTAGACCCAAAATATGTGGTGGTTCATTGGATGATCTTACCTCTGGTTGGTAATTGATAGCTAAGATCACTTCAGTCACTCCAATGGCTTTCAGAGCTTCGATCTGTTCACAAGTGTAGCTAAAATCAGTTTGTGTGATCTGCTTCACATTATAGTACAAGACATTTGCCTAGATCCAAATATATTGAAGTGAGTGTAATATGATGTATAGTAAAAATCAATCCACAAACAGCATGACATAATCAGATTCATTCGAACATCAAATTATAGATCTGAAGCATTTACCTGATGCAAAATCATGGGTTTGTTGGCGAAATCGACTAGGGGTTTCGGGACGCTGAGCGTCAGAGGCCGCAATCGAGTCCCAAACCCTCCAACAAGAATGAGTGCCTTCATCTTGAATCAAAACTTCTGCTTCCTCTCCTACCCAAAAATAAAAAAGAGAGATCCACAACATCAGCACCACAAAGCAACTTATAACACCATAATTATCAGGACCAAACAATCAAACTACAAAGCTATCATCAACATATGTATATAGCAATTCTGATTCGTGCAAGTTGAAGCACTCACATGCATTAAAACCTTACAAGAAGAGTGTCACATCGAGCTCAGGGCGTGCAAGTCGAGCAGAGGAACTCAATGGGTATGTGAGAAAATAAAATTTTAAACATGGGCCTTCAATGAAAAGTTTCAGAAAAGAAGGAAGGGAAGAACAGGTGTTGAAAGAATTGTTGAAACGCCAAATTGGGTTAGCTCAAACACGTCGTTACTCACCTCTACATGGGAACAAACCAACAAAATTTCAAGCTGGATCCCCTTCAAGGGGTCAATTCATGGGGAAATTGAGTCCAACTTTTCGGAAACTTATCGTCGCTCCTTCATTTCCCAAACAAAATAAAGAATTGCCTTTAAAAGGGAAACAAATCAGATGTATTGCACACCCATTTACACTAGAATGCAAGATTTCAAGTGCACCCAATTCACAACCCATAAAAAAATCAAAATTTTTTATCTTAACTTCCCAAAAACTCGTCCCCATAAAAAGTTCAACTTTTTTTTATCTATCTTCCCAAAAACTCGTCCTTTTTTTTAATGAATCCGATCTCAAACGAACAGAGACAAACAATCGAATGTAGATCCGCGTGAAATACGTCCCCAAATGCATCCAAACCGCCAAATCGAGTGATTTCAAAGCCATAACAAAACAAAACAAAACGCGGAGTGTCCCAATCGAATCCACATTTCGCGGATCCGTTTCGGAGACCCCTCAAAAGAAATCAAGAAGACTTGCCGGAGCTTACCGGAGAACTGGTCGGTGGATTCGTCGCCGGCGGAGATTTCCCGCGCTTTTCTCTCCCCTCCCTCGCTTTTTCGCGGCTGCGAGAGGAGGTGAAGATAAAAGAGCGAGGGAGAAAAATAAACCCAACTTTTTTTTTTTTTTCACTTTCTCTGTCTCGAGATTCGCTCACCAGATGTGCCATTCGTGCCTTTATATATACGCGTCGGATTTTAAAAAATATTTTTAAATATTGAACAAAATAAAAATTGAATTTTCAAGCCCGTATATCACGAAATATCGCATCGACCGTCCGTTGTTAATCGAGCGGTGAAGGGAAAAAAACCGGATGGAAGACGTGATCGTGACGTCTTCGGGGATATGGAGCCGTGGATTTCAGATAATCGGCCCGATTTTCTCTCGCCGAAAAGGAGATCCGGAAAGGGTAATTTAGGAATTTTGAAATCAACTGAGCGTTTTTATTCAAAAATGTTTGGGAGGGGCTGTATCACGTGAAAATACAACTGCACATCTTATAAATCGAACTGTACAATCAATTGTTGGATATATATTTCACTATCTTATTGGATCCAATTAACTATTTGAGAAAATATGAATTTCTAAGTATCATCAGTATCCAATAAGAGAGTGAAATATATATCCAACAATTGGTTGTATGGTTTAATTTATAGGTGGTGCAGTTTAATTTTCACATCGTCCAATTCAGTACTGACCGAATTGTACAACCAATTGTTGGGAGCCAGTACACATGGTCTTTTTATGTATCAAATGAAGTTTTATATGTCATTTTAAATTTTTTATATTTGTTAAAAATAGATCTATTCAATTCGAAATAGAGTGATATACATTTTTCATCAAATCATAAACCTCATTCAAAGAAATTTATTATTTTTTAAATATTATAACATGTATATACATTATTTAGGGTTATACTTGACATTATCCTAAATGTTTTGGTTAACTTTGGACTATTGCAATCAGGATAATTCATACTTATATTTGAATTTTTTTTATAATAAAAACTGATTTAATTTTATTTTCAATTTTCTTTTGCACATAAGTAGACTACTATTAGTGTCAGAAACATTATTGAATTTTCTCAATTCAAGCAACCCTTTCAGACATTCAGATCATCTTATGTGGTAGTAGACTAGTAGTAGTGCTATACATGGGACAAGTGAAAAAATAAAAAGACACGCCACCATATTTGGTGTGGATATTTTCCATACTCCAAGGTACATTTTGGCCTATTGTGATATCGATCGACCATACTACTAAAAAAAAGTTATATACTCAAAGAGAAATAATTATAAATAAAGATCATTATAATAATAATTATTATTATTTATAACATCAATGGTTGGACATTAACATCGAAGTTGCACATAAAGTCGTCCAATCGTCAACAATTATGCGCTTCATTTGCGCCGCCTCGTGCACGCATTTGAGTCCACTTGTTAATATAATTTCATATTAAATTGATCACAAATATAATCAATAAAAACCAATTAAATGGAATTTAAGTAAAACACGCATGATAGCTTGCAATTCTACATATTTTCAATTAAATTAAATTAAATATAGTGTCTGATTTAATTAATGTTGCAGTGACAGATATATTCAAAGCATGATCCATTTTTTCTTCGATTAAAATAAAAAAAACTTAAATAATGAACGAATATTCGTTATCTGTAACGTGTTTTTTAATTTGTTGCGGCGTACGGATCCAGGTGTTCCGGGGCGGATGTGCACCCACGCAGTCCGATTTGAATTTTGTTTTGTTTTTTTTATAGTGTTTTTTAGGATTACATGAATAAAATAGAATTATTAATTAATTGATCATTTTTTTTCACTTATTAGATACGGTTTGAACTTTCAAGTTTGATCATTGAATAGATTTTATTAAACTGAGTTTTTTTTCTAAAAAAAAAAAAGAAGGAATAATCAATAAGGTGCAGATAATGCAATTTTCATGTTTTTGTTTGAAACTATTTTATCACGAAGATTATCGTAAAGAATTCAATTTCAAATAATAATGTTTATAAATTAAAATTACATAAAATAGTCATCACGTCACTGACATGGTATATGAAAATATCTAAATATCAAAATATAGCATATATTATATTATGTCAATATATATATATGCTCTATTATAAATAACGTAAACATATATATATTCAGTTCATTTACGTATGTAATTCATTTTATAAAAAAATACATTCAATTAGTTAAGGTTTTTTAAAAAATCAAAATGTGTTTGAAATGCAACTAGGGTAATAAAATGGACTATCCTTAACATCTTCTTATTTTTATGGAGATAGAAAAAATGTGTTTTGCCATTTTTATCTATACGTTTAGTTTCATGCATTATATGCTTATATATTAAAATTTAAAAAATGTGAGTGAATGCATTTTTATTTTTTTTTAAATATAGTTCTATTGAAGTTAATTGCCATGCATTGTTCCCAAAATGCACCCAATACTAGATTCATATTTTCAATCCCAAAATGCTCATCAACCCAAAATTTTTGTCATGGTTTTACATTAATAGTAGCTACTTAAATGTCTATTCTATTCAGGATGCAGTTAGGTCCAACAAGCGTTGAACAATTTAATTGTTCAACACGTTTGTGACCGTTCGATTTTATATTTTTGAGATATACTAATTATTGAAGCTTAAAAAGAAAGGTTTATAATTTAATTGCATTCTAAGTTTAGTTTTGAAATCTTACAAGATATTTGTATCACAACAAAATAAAAAAATCGGATGATCACAAATACGTTGAACAATTAAATTGTTCAATATCTGTTGGACCTAACCCAATCCCATCCTGTTCACTCTGTTTTTCAGTTTTATAAGCAACTTTCTTTCAACTACAAAAACTGCTGCCACCTCGAAACATTTAAAAAGTTTTGAAGTCCTTTTTTCTCCATCAGTTTTCCAAACTAACCGTATTCATTCAAAGCTTCCAAACCCACTCAAAGGACTCCCATTTAGTGACACAGTACTTTGTCTATCAAACAAGTTAGTTTTATTTCTATAATTAAGAATTAAACATTCAATACAATACCCTTTGGAATTAAGTTGGCTGTTTTCTTCCCCAAATATCATTTAATATAGTTAATCATCATTGCAAATTTCATGTTTGACAGATGGTTCCGTTCAATAAGAAATTTATACATTTGTATATCATCATTAAAAAAATATGAAGTTAATTATGGTTTTTATATAATAGAAAATAAATGATTAATTTTTAAAATTATAAAAATGTTGATAAATCATTCAAATTAAATAAATACTAAACCTTCATTTTAACAAGAAAATGTTTGTTGTTTAAAGAAGCAACATTATTTCACTATTTCAGAAAACCAAAATAATAATTTTTTAATTGGTCTGAAAATCAAATATTATTATATTCAAAGTTTCAAACCACTCGCGCCAAGCATTTTTGAGAATGGTCCCCATTTTTCAATGCAAAGAAAGCAATGTATATCTAATTTTCTTTAATGCAAACTGATGAGAAAAAAAAAAAGAGATGGAAAGTGTGGAAATCCAGAGTTGTTGAAGTTTTATCATATTATCTCCAACTATTAATTTGAATAAACAAATTTCAGTTGCACGTGCTAATAGAGGGCAATGCATTGCTTGCACGGAAGGATTCATTATGGTGTACGTTG
This sequence comes from Acorus gramineus, assembly GCA_030737835.1. Classification (NCBI taxonomy): domain Eukaryota; kingdom Viridiplantae; phylum Streptophyta; class Magnoliopsida; order Acorales; family Acoraceae; genus Acorus; species Acorus gramineus. The sequence continues at coordinate 3,925,075 of CM060854.1, forward strand.
GTCCCATGCCCATCTAAAAATATCATCACATATATTCCATCATAAAAAAACTTTGGTTTATTTTTGGTGAAATCATAAAAGAAAACTTTAGTTGCATAAGCTGAGGAAGAATAAAAATTCATACAATATTCGAAGGTGGGTTGGTTTTCAATGCTCTATCAGTTGTCTTTATTTGTGTTGATGAAAGAAAGTATTTTTTTTTAATTAAAGACTAATTTACATAACGATATGAAATCAATATCACATAATCAGTTTAGAAATATATTAAAAAAATTTATATATAATTATATATGATAGTATTATATTATATATTATTTAAATTTGATGATTAGTCATAGTATTTAAAATCTAAATATGATTTTTTAATTTTTGTAAAAGATGAAAAAAATTAATGACTTTTTTTTTTATTCTAACAATTTTTCATCTCTTTTATATTGGTCAATTTTTTTCTTCTAAATTTTAGTTTGAATATGAAAAAAGATATGTTAATTTCTATTGCAATTTTTTTATTTTAATTAATAAATTAATTTTTTTTATAGAAAGTGATATATATATATATATACTAGTATAACTGTAAGTCTAACCATTGATGACAATATTTTTAACTTTGATTGTGTATATCTATTAAGACAATGCAATATATATATTGCATTACAAATATATAGCGTGTAAAATAGATGGGGTGCATTTATCATATAGGTATGAAATGGCATGGGTAGTGATATATTATGGCCATTGGCGGCTGCCACGTGTGACGGAGCCTAAAGCACGTGTTGATATTCCATTACACGTGGGATGCACATGGTGTCCCCAGGCAGTTTTGTTAAAACAAACCGCCATGTGACTAAATTGAATGATTTTATTTTAGTTTTTCTTTTAAAATGTTTTGATTATTGGGAATATACAGATAATTATATTCTAAGATGATAATGATATACATACAAATATAATGTTTTTGATGATATAAGTACAAAAGCAACCTTATAAACTGATAAACCATTACAAGGATACGAAGATGCATGGAAAACTTAGGTTTTTGAATTAGGTAAACCTACCTAGTTATGGTTGTAGAACTTAAATTGGAGACTACCTAAGGTTGGGTTTCAAGGCATTATAAGACACACATAATGCGACTAGATTTTTGTGAAATAAGAGGTTTTGAATTAGGCACATTTAGGTGTTTCCAAGATCAATTTACATGATAGTAAACATGACATAAAAGAGTTTTTTTTTTTTATGTTGGATGGGGGGGGGGGGGGGGGTTTGTTTCTCTGGATCATGTGAAAAGGGGAAATGAATCACATTAATCAAGTTAAGATATTAATTTATTTAATCCCTCCAACCTGGATTGCTGCATGAAGACCCTGCAGACTTCCAGAAGTAGTGAACTGTGCACTTTGGATACCATGTTTTTATTGACCCAGTTAACCTATAAAAAAAATTATATTATATATTGACTTTGGCTTGTGAGACAAGGTCGTAATTTTAATGTTTTATGACTCTCATATAGTGCTTAGTCCCCAAATCATGGCCTAATATGTGGACTTCTGATAAATTAACTACCTGTATTTTGAATGTTATTGCAACTGAACCTTTTCATTAACATTTGTTTAACAATATTTTATTAGAACAAACACATGTATTAATTAATTAATTAATTAATTAATTAGAAAACTACATTCAAAATTATATATGCAAGAGTCTTGCTACACAGGCTTCCCATGAGGCGTCATTATCTCATTGGTTGCTTGTTTGACTTTTAAAAAATGTTAAGAAGGCAAAATACAATATTACCCTCATTTAAACCCATGATTTTCTCCCTCATTAAATCCATCTCCACTTTTTTCGAAAAACATATCAACATAGTCAATTCATTTCAAGAAACCTATTTTTTCAAAGCTAATAAAAAAAAACTATTAATTACATTTATGAAAACAAAACCGAAATTCAAATTCTCTAAGGTTTTTTAAAAAGAAATTGAAAAACGAAATCATTCAAAAAAACTCATTTTAATAAAAAACACAAAAAAAAGGACTAAATTTTTGTTTACGGCCTCTCATTCAACTAGAAAACGATGCCGATAAGGAATAATCAACATTTTTTTAGACACTTTCGTTAATTTGTAATTTTTCGACTCCAATCATCAAACAAAGTATTTGTGATGGATGCAAATTTTTTTTCAATAAATGCAGAAATGAAACACAAATCACAATATAAAGTTAGAGTTCAAAATAAAATTTAGTTATATTTGTAAAATGTAATTTAATTTTAACAATAAATTGCATTAAAAGTCAGTTACATTTGTAAATGTAACTGACTTTATTTATATACAGCAATTACAAGTTAGTTACATTCCACAATGTAACTGACATCCAGATGTAATTGTTATAATTTAAAGATTAAACGCCCCAGATTTAAGGCTGTCAGATTTAACATCTAGCATCAAATTCAATAAAAAAAAATTATAACAAATGTAAAACAAACAAAAAATAAAAGGCCGTATTTGAATCGACAAAACATTGGAAACTACATCCAATCGTTCAATTATGATTTCCGATATGATCGGAGGCTGAAAAATATTCTAAAAAAACAAATCAATGCTTGGAAAACCTCCACTCCTCCGAAAAACAAATTAATGTTTGAAAAACTTTCAGTCCTCCTAAAAACAAATCAATGCTTGAACAACTTCCAAAACAACCTTATGATATAATTTTATATGTTCTTAAAAAAAATGTTGTGAAAGAGTGATTGAATTTAACATTTAGCATCAAATTCAATTAAAAAAAATTTGTAACAAATGCAAAACAAGGAATGTGACCCAAATATAAATTTTATTTTAGGTGGAGAAGAAAAAAAAAGCCGTAGATGGGGACAGACAAACAGATAATGTATTGTTTTTCATCTTATAAAGCAAAAAAGAGAAACACAAAAAATCATAGAATTTGATCCTCCAAACGAATTTAAAAAATCATGACACAACAGTCATTTGTAATTAACTCCTTGATTATAAGGAGTAATTATTGAAAAAAATAGAAGAAACAAAATAAGTATTAACACTTGTATCATAAGACTTGTGCAATCTCATGGAGTCTGTAAATCATTATTGTACATGCAAATAGTTTGATTTTAGAAAGTGCCATGACCTATATAGATCAAGGTCCATGCTGGCATGGCCCTTAATTCTTGGTTATTTATTTTTATTTTTTTATTGGGTGGATGGGGGTGGGGGAGACTATGTAAGACCTTATTCATCTCGAATAACAAGACTGTTTAATTGGTACAAAGTTTCATTTGAATTTTTCGGTTGGGCGATGTTAGATTTCAGTCTTATTTTTTTTTTAATACAAAGTGTAATCTCATGAACATCGTTAAAAATCTAATGAAACATATACATCGTTAGATGATATATATACCTCATTAATTTTTTTTTATATTTATTAAAACTTGGTTTATTTATCTTAAAATAGAACGCACGTTTCATTAAAACATATGTCTCGTTAGATGATGCTTAATAATTTTTAAAATATAATAACATATATTATCTGTATTTTGAACTGTAAGAAAAAATTGAATCTAACATTTATAAGACTATGATCGTCCGCATAAGCCTAAACACTAACCAACATAAGGTGATGTTGAGTTGGGTGCTGATACGCTCAGTCACTAATTGGTAAATTAAAGATGTTTTTGCTTATTCAAATTTATATTATATATTTTTTGATAAAATATATATTATATTAGATATATATAATTTAAAATTTTAAAATATAATTGTAAAAGTGACTGCAAGAATCAATGTACCAACATTTTTCTAATGAGCGCCGTTATGCATGGTAACTTTTTTACTCCATTTTCGGTCCTATGTATCTTTTTAGCTCCGTCTATGTTCACATTAACGTAATATTCATCCCATTTGAAAATTTTTACATATTTTCTATAAATAAATCCTAATAATTAATTGAAGAATGTACTTTGTTTTTATAAAAATATAGATAGGTTATTTTAAAACAATTAAAACATATGCAAACTAAAATTAGAGCTAAAGAAGGAACTTTTTATTAAATTTTCTATCAGAGAAACACTCAATACAATCCTTTTTTCAACTTCATTCAAGTTCACAAATATTTTGAATTTTTAAAAATGTTATACCTCGTGTTCGATGAATTGTATGTATTCATTTATAAAAAAAAATATAAAAATTTAATGATATATTTACTTCGATAATGTGAGTGTATAACATTTGTTAGAAAAAGGATGGTGTGGAATGACATCATTTTCCTTGCGTTTGATTACAGGTGTAAAACGAATCGTGTTAGTTGGCCCAACTCATTAAAGAAACAGGCCAACGGGCTATCGGACCTTGTTTAGCTTGCCTGCTGGATAGACTAGCCGGTGCTACCCATGGGCCTAATGGATCAACCCATCATTTAATTTTTTGAGCACTGATACACGCAATTCTTTTTGCAGTCTGTTTTGCAGTCCTATATGCTATGATAACATAATATATACTGCACTATAATAGTGTATGAGTTCTATCATAGTATATGATCCAATTTTTTTTTTTCACTATGAAAAAAAATCACTAATGTATCTCAGTATATACTATAATTTAAAAAAAAAAAAAACGAGATAGACTGCCATTGAAGCTGCAATGGAGATTGTGTGTATCTTTTTCCTAATTTTTTTAACTTTAAATTTAAAATTTCTTAATATTAACAACACAAACTATATACAAAATGTATTACATATAAATATACACACATAAAAATATTATATATACAACAAATATATATAACAATGAGATAATATTAGATGGCCCATGTATCTTTAACGTGCCATGCTGTGTTACGCCGGCCTAGCCTGTTTACACCTCTTTAGTTGACCCATATAATTAAACCCGTTTGGGATGGGAAAATGATCTGTCCAGCCTTCATTCCTATCTTAATTACAGTCCAAATCGATTTTTTTTTTTTTTTAAATCACACTCTTCAAATGAAATGCATATTGTTATATAAAATGAAATATATACTGAATTATATTAATATATATGTTTTTTTAATTTTAAAAAAATAATAAATTTTTGGGATTTTTAGTTTTAAGTCCCCACAAACCATCATATTTAGTGATCGATCCCTCCCTTCTTCATATTTAGGTTTTAGTCCCTCGATTTAAAGGATAATTCATGGATAGGTCCCTCACAGGGACTAAAAAGTAAATTAAATAATTTATGGATAGGTCCCTCTCAGGGATTAAAAAGGAACTATCATTTAAATCTGGAGACTAAAACCTAAATACGAAGAAGGGAGGGATCGATTACTAAATATGATGGTTTGTGGGGACTTAAAACTAAAAATCCCTAAATTATATCATATATTATATTATAATAGAACAATATATATTATCATAACGTATAGAGCTACAAAATGGGCCAGGTGTATCACATAACTCCCTCAACATCATCCAAGGCTCATTTCCATGGGCCGATATCTCCCGCCCAACTCCGGAGTCCAATAATACACGTGCGACGCACGTAACACAGCAATTGCAGAGGCCAAATCTCTTGAAATATTGCGAAAGCTATCTATAGAAATAACCAAATATTAACAAACATATTTTGAATTATATACTCATTTAATTAATGAAAATCATATATTAACCAACTCAGTTACCATATAAATTACTTTCCCAACAAAAAAAAAACCGACCTATTTATCGCATATAAAACGGGGGTTGAGGGGTTGGTTCCCTAATTTTTTTTTCCATCCGAAACAAAAACGCATCCAATCGAAAAACCCAAAGAATCGACGAACAGAAATCAATGGCGGCGGCAATAGCGGAGACGACGAAGTTGAGGTGGGGGGAGTTGGAGGAGGACGACGGCGACGGTCTCGAGTTCCTCCTTCCGCCGAAGGTGGTGGAGGGTCCCGACGAGAACGGCGTGAAGAGGACGATCGAGTACAAGTTCGATGGGGAAGGGAACAAGGTCCGCGTCACGACCACGACGCGCGTGCGCAAGCTCGCGCGCGCCAGGCTCAGCCGCCGCGCCGTCGAGAGGCGGGAGTGGGCCAAGTTCGGCGACGCCGCCAGGGAGGACGCAGGGAGCCGCCTCACCATGGTCTCCACCGAGGAGATCCTCCTCGAGAGGCCGCGCGCCCCAGGTATGCGTTTCGATCTCTTGATCCTTCTCTACGAAAAATCGGTTTTTTTATATGGATCCGTGTTTGTTTTTAAATTAGGGTTAGCTCTTGTGAAAATTTGTTTGTTTTCCCTCTATCCATTTTCGAATTTAGGTTTTTTTTTTTAAGAATTGTTTTTGGCGTATATGTTCTTATTTTGGTTGATGTGCAATATATCTCAATTTTGATCCAAATATGGCGTTTTCAGTCAACTATTGAGTGGAAGTTATTATTATTATTATTTATTTTAATATCAAATTTGATCCAAATTAGGGTTAGCTCGCGTGAAAGTTTTTTTTTTCTCCCTTCTCCATCTTCATGTTGGAACCATGGATGTTTGTGAATTTAGGTCTAGTTTGGAATTGGATAATATTTGGGGATAACTTATTACGATTTTTATGGGATAAAAAGTATATAGATATTGTCCTTATTCACATTTATAAAAAAATGAGATAAAAAGAGAGGATAAATTTTATTCTAGCCTTTTTTTCGGAATAAAAATCCCCAATTTCAATCCAAAATCATGACATATATCCTCAATTTATCCCTTTTTGTATAACAAAAAGATAAGTTGTTCTTTAAAGTTTAACCACTTATTCCATTACTTATTCCTTTGTCTTGCCGCTAACTTCCTCGCCAAACTAGGGTTTAGGGTTTTATTAATTTGGGCTCTTGTTTTGATTGAGGTGCAATTTATCTCAATTTTCATTTAATTATGAAGCTTGCCATCATGTTGAAGTGATTTTTTTGTGGAAGGTTAAGGTAGAGTTTGGAAAATTGTGTTTTTTTTTTAAAGAAAGGTTAGAATTTTAACCAGTACCCAGGTTATAGTGATTTTGTAGTGGTTTTGACATGATATAAATTGGGTTTGGGAATCAAAACAATGCTGGAGGTGATTTGATCAAGTGTATTACTTCTGTTTATGCGTATGGCCAGTGGTGGTAAGGGGAGGCCCTCTCTGTTTGTCTATGTTTTTATGTTGTGTGTTGAGTGTATGTGTTTGTGTGCGGATTAGCGTACGTGTTTGTGTGCGGATTAGCGAATGTGAGGAGGAGGATCCTGGACGAGAGAGGGCGGAGGAGGAGTGGCAATAGGAGTGGGAGGCTGAAAGAGACGCTTCTTTTGGAGGGGACCTAAAAGAGGAGGGGGAAAGGAAGTGAAATAGACAGTGGAGGAGGAGGAGGAGTCCTCTCCACAATCCGTTCAATTTCTTACTCCATTATCATAACATGGCATTCAAAAATGGATTTCTCCCTAGATCTTATTATTGACTCATTTATAACAAGCATTTTAAAACAGGATTTCCTGGAAGTCTGGAAATCTAGAATATTCTAACTCTAGAATGAAAAGAAGTAAGACTTCGGGTGACTGTTTTTTATTTCTATTTTTAAACTGAAACAGTAGGCATACACCCTTCAATTAGAATCAATTGAAAGGAGAAGCTCAAAAGCCACCAATTATACAACCAGAAAAAATCTGAAAATCTGATTGATGTGACTGTTTAGTGATAAGGAAGCTGATCGATGCCTCATATTGATGTATATTTCTAGAGGTGCCATGCTGGTTGGCTGGTTAGCATTAACTTTATTTGGGTGGATGAAATGGGTGATCTGAAAATCTGGTTAGAGAAACTAAGAAGAAATCTTTATTTCACGTGTGTGCAATTATTGAAGCCCACCATTTTCTAGTTCTTTATTTAGTCATTTTATATACATAGCTTGTTTGGTATTGTCATTGGCCTGGGAACATAACCAAATAACTGGGATTGCACCCAAGTAATCATAATTGATTAGGTGATTGGGTCTCCTTATTCAGTTATTTGGTCATCAAATTGCTGATAAGCAATTGTAATAGAATTAGGTCCGTTCAGCACTAAAACAGAGATTTAGGGGCTGTTTATAAGGGAATCAATAAACATGTGTAGCTTAATAGCCCAATCTGGCCGAAAGTTAATTGATATGTTTTCAACATGAAATTTCAGACCATTGAGAATCTGGGCATGTCAACTCAAAGCCCAAGCCATGAAGCCCATCAGGCATGAGGATATTGAAACATTATGTATTTACATAAGATTGATTATTTGTGGATATTGTACTGAAGTTGTGAGATTCAAGTTTTAATTTGTTGCATTTGGCATATGTTCCACTAGTCCAAGTATTATGCACTTGAAGTTTTTTTTAAAATCTTTTATTTGTTTATTTAATTTCTCAAATATATTTGTAGATTGCTTATTAGATTCTAATGATTGAGCAAGTAGCTTATTGGATTTTTAATGCCTAATGGATATATATAAATTAGGTCCGTTCAGCACTAAAACAGAGATTTAGGGGCTGTTTATAAGGGAATCAATAAACATGTGTAGCTTAATAGCCCAATCTGGCCGAAAGTTAATTGATATGTTTTCAACATGAAATTTCAGACCATTGAGAATCTGGGCATGTCAACTCAAAGCCCAAGCCATGAAGCCCATCAGGCATGAGGATATTGAAACATTATGTATTTACATAAGATTGATTATTTGTGGATATTGTACTGAAGTTGTGAGATTCAAGTTTTAATTTGTTGCATTTGGCATATGTTCCACTAGTCCAAGTATTATGCACTTGAAGTTTTTTTTAAAATCTTTTATTTGTTTATTTAATTTCTCAAATATATTTGTAGATTGCTTATTAGATTCTAATGATTGAGCAAGTAGCTTATTGGATTTTTAATGCCTAATGGATATATATAAATTGCTCAACAATGCATGTCCTATAAATTGCCTGACTGTAGCAATGAATGATTTGCCTTAAACCTGATGTAGGATTGGATGTTAGTATTCTTCAAAAAAACAAAAGGATTGGATGTTAGTAATTACTCATTGCAAAGTAAATAACCTTTTCAAAGTCTTATTTTGTTATATGAAATGATTGAATCCTTGAATACCGCATACCCTTTCAAACGCTTGCATTCCTACACGTACTAAAACAACAAACCTTCCAGGTAGCAAAGCAGAAGAACCCAGGGTTGCAGGGGACCCCTTGGCATCTCTCAGCAAAGGTGGCGCAGTACTCATGGTGTGCAGAACCTGTGGCAAGAAAGGCGACCACTGGACCTCCAAATGCCCCTACAAAGACCTCGCACAACAGACTGACAACATGCCCCCAACAGAGACCACCGCGACTCCGGCCACAGCCAACAAGAGCACATACATCCCTCCAGGCATGAGAGGTGGCGGTGAGAGGACCGGGTCCGAGATGAGGCGGCGCAATGAGGAGAACTCTGTCCGAGTCACCAACCTGTCGGAGGACACTTGCGAGGCTGACCTGCAGGATCTCTTTGGCACATTTGGTGCGGTCAGTCGGGTTTATGTGGCCGTGGACCAGAAGACGGGAATGAGCAGGGGGTTTGGGTTTGTTAATTTTGTGCACAAGGACGACGCAGAGAGGGCGATTAGCAAGCTTAATGGTTATGGTTATGATAATCTCATTCTCAGGGTTGAGTGGGCCGCACCAAGGTCAAACTAGCAAAAAAATTTTTCCTCATAACCTGGTACAATAGGGTTTTGGTTTTATATTTTGTTGGATTGGTGGTATGTTATGTTTATTATTTATGCAGTTTGTTTCAAAGTGGAGCAAGTAGACATTAAGATGAGATGATGTATTTGCTTATTTACATTTTTTTTGTAAGCAACCATGCAACTGTTTGGAGTGGATTTTGGGTTAATGATTGATTTGAGTAGGTCACTCTTTCTATGAGATTATTCTGTTTTTTCACTTGTGGCATGGTCTGTGTATGATCAAGGCTTATTTATGTTTCTAAGGTCCTATTTGTCTTGATACACAAGTATGTCCAAAAAAGAAAGAAAAAGTATATAATAAAGATTCATTTAGGTTTGATATCTGAGTTCAATATTCTAGTGCTCCCGGCCTTTGTTTGTTATAAGAGCTAGTTTGATAACTCTTATTTTCTTTTTCATAATCTTGTTTGACAAATTATGTGGAATGAAATGTTTTGCTCTTGATATCCGAATAATTCCTAACTCAATTTCATTGGAATGTTTGGACTCTCTCGTGCAAATTGCGTGGAAAACTAACTCTTTTTGAATATGTTTTTTTTTTTTTTTAATAAACAAACAAGTTTGTAGGTTTATTTATAGTTATTCCTCACCTATTCTGCTGCACAGATACGAGGTTAAAAATAAATAAAATACTTAAAACCGCTTTTAATGATTATCCTTAATCGATTTTATTATTAAATGAATCTAATAACATAAGCTACAAAAAAATATAACTACCCCACGCATGTGAATCGATGACGGACCACGATCGGGGAAGGTCCACTGGAGATGCTTCTTAATCCGACCGTAGACCCTTAATCGAACGGTTATCTTTTGCGTTGCATTTCCCAAGTAATAATAAACGCTTTATTTAAACTCACTCACCAAACGTCGGATTTATTCTCTCGTTTCCTTCACAGCGAAGACAGAGAGGGGGAGCGAGAGGGAGAGTGTTAGTTAGGGCTAAACGAAGCTCGCAAGGACAAAAAAATGGCGATTCAGCAGCAGAAACCCTAAATTTACGTTTCTTGTCATATTTGATCCATCGATCGCATCCATGGACGAGGGTTACGCAAGTCTACCTTCCAGTCACTTGCTCGGCTCCGTCCCTGTACGTCTCTCTCTCCCTCTCGCTTCTTTTTATGGATCTATTGAGATTCTTGATTCTGTAGCACATTTTGACATGTAAGGACTCTGATTGGCGTACTTATTGTTCTCGATTTTGAGGTTTTATTGAATGATTGCATATTTGATGTTTCTCTACACGTTATTTGAGAGGTTTTGGTCGATTTTTATGTTCAAATTGAATCGCGTTGCGTTGTCGTTTGACTTATCGGATCGATTCGTGCTGTTTTTTGTCAAACGCATTGCAAATGCTCTTCATGCCTGTAATTTGTGCTAATTTGATGTTACGAGGAATCTTGGACTGCTTTGATTTACGGATTGGCTTGTCGTCAATTCTGTATGATTTTTTTTTTCTTCTTGATTTGTTGCTCATCTTTTGCAGGCCGTGATTGGTGATGATGGGAAGGACAATGATTACACAGGTGCTCAATCTTTGTCCCCTCATTATGTCATCTCCATTATTGTTATTACTTTAATTTAGAAACAAAAAATCTCCCGCTTTCTCTCTCTCTTATGGGAACACTCGCATGTCAAACATGTAATTCTTGTACGTGTATAACCATCTGTCAATTTTTCAAACTAGTACATGTAGTTTTAGCGGGGTTCTAAACATTTTATGCCACCATTTTGTTATATATGATTGGGTTTTAGACGTATTGTATGGTTAGATTGATCATTTGATGCAGTTTTTTTAATTGTCTATTCAACTTTTTTACAGTTCCAGAAGCAAACTTGCAGATATTTCCACCTGGAAACGGAGGGAATCGGTCTTCTGGAAGTGGTACAGGTATGATTCCTGTCAGTAGGTTTTGTGAATTGTAGTGAATGTTCTTATGATTGTTTTTTATCTGACGGTCTCTATGATATTGTTATATTATATTTTTTGTCGAAAAAAATATGACTATAATTTTTGCAATCAGTGTTCATTAGACAGGTATCAATATGTTCCTATGTTACTAAACATGTTCCATCAAGTCATAATTCTGTTGCATGAATATCAGAATATGTTCCTATGTAATTAAACATGTTCTATCAAGTCATAATTCTGTTCTAGTTCATATGATAGAAAGATTCTTTATTTGGGAAGCATTTTGGGAAAAGTTACGTGCATCTTGGAACAGCACATGAAATTCTTGTGAATGATTAGGACTGACTTACAGCACCGTGGAAGTTCTGTTTTTCATGTTAAAAAAATGGAAGGATTGTCTGGTAAACTTTGCATTGTTTAAAAAAAGTAATCTGGTGGTGTTGTCTATATTTTTCTTCGGTTCTCTTTCATCAAAATTGACCTTGTAAAACTTTGCCTATTGATTTATGATGTTGGCATCTTGGGTAATATTTGGGCCTTGATTGGTTATCTCAACTCAAGAACTCAATTCAGCATTCATGCCCCAAAGTTTGACTCATGATTCACTAGTAGCAAATGAAAGGGGAACAAAAAAGCAAGGTACAACATCTGCATGTGTATTGCCTTACTCTTAAATCTGGGTGATTCTGCATTTCCTCAAGTAATCTTGATTCATTTTTCGTATGTTCAACATATTTTGTAATCTCTCTTTCAGTGCTCTCTATGTTGATCAAACACCATTTCACAGTTCACACTACAAAGTGATGAATGAAACATTGGCCATGACATTCAGATGAATCACAGTTCACACTACAAAGTGATGAATGAAACATTGGCCATGACATTCAGATGAATCCATAGTTTAGTCAGTGCCATCTTGTCAAATATTTTGCTTTGATCCAAAACCATTTCAGTCCATAAGTAATAAATGTAACATGACGGGTAAGTCCATAATTTAAGCATTGCTAAGTTGCTAACTTGTTAGATAGTTCTATTTTTCTTAAAAATTTGTCAAATATTTTGCTTTGTAACCATGCGATTTCCCTATACATGCAGCAGGAGATCAACAAGCCAGTAGCAGTTGGACAGGGATATTCAGTATTTCATCGTACAGTCCTTATTTCGATGTGGATACTGAAGATGTGGTTGAAAGAATATTGAATTCACTATATCCCACCCGTGGGAATTTTTTCAGGAAGATTGATGGCAACCCTGATTTGTGAGTTTCTCGAATTGTCAAATTGTAGAATGGCCTAAATTTTGGTTCCTTCTCTTAAGTGCTATGGGAATTTGATAATGTGGTCAATGCCTTTGTGAACGAGATACAGGAGTTGAGGTGTCATTTATACGGGTGTGTCCAGTGTCATTTTAAATTCCTTGGTTTATATCTACAATATATATTTTTTTTATTCAAATAAACAGCTACTGAATAATAATGAGAAGAGCAAAAGATGAAAAAGCTAAAATTAATTATTTGCGATTACAATTTATGAAGATCATTTTATGTGTAGGACTTCAACAGATAGATGATTTACATTTTTAGTCAGTTTTTATTTATTTCCATTACAAAAAAAAAAATGTTTTTTTTCTCACTGGTGCTTGCTTATTCAATTGCATCCAGGTATGGACCGGTTTGGATATCCACTACATTGGTTTTCATTCTTGCCGCTCTTGGAAATTGTGCCACTTATCTGATGCGCAGGAGTGATCCAAACACTGTGTGGAACTTTGATGTCAGCTATGTAAATTGGGCAGCCAGCGTGATATATGGTTATGTGATTCTTCTACCGACCGCGTTTTACTTCTTACTTCAGTATTTTGGATCACCGGCAAGCCTTGTACGCCTTTGGTGCATGTGGGGATATTCACTATTTGTCTTTGTTCCTAGCTGTGTAAGTATCCATTTGCATCTGTCTCTGCCTAAAGTAAGGTTTCTAAATAAGTTCCCATTATAGTCACATCATCATATCAAGCATCATATACCCAAGAAGTAATTGTTAGGTTGATCATTTGTCTGTAATACATCATTGACTATGATTGTTTTCATGATAAGCTACATACAAATCAATCAACTTAACGAGTTAAAATAAATATCTATTACATTTTAGTTCATTGGAAAAACCATGTGTTGCATAAAATGTTGATTCCTGGATTTGCCGTATTGTGTCGTGTCTTTCCTATGTCAGTTTGGTTTTGAAGAAGTGAGAATTCTTAAATAATGCGTCTGGGGCTTTTTATGTTCTGAGTTTTTCAATAATTTACACTGGCATAAGATAATTTTCAATGAGTTATTCCATCTTATGCCCTGGTCAATCCATAACTTTGAGGAATCTGTTATAAGCCACATGATCTGCGATATGGCCAAATATCATATATAAAAAATAAATTCTCATCTACGATCCAGCAAACACAGCATGGTTTATAGCCATTATAACACAGCATGGTTTATAGCCATTATCATCTCTTGTAAGGTCTATTGCTGATTCATTTACCCTATGTGAATAAATTTCAGCTATTGTTGGTCATCCCAGCCGAGATCTTCCGATGGATTGTTATACTCCTTGCTGGTTCTGCCTCATCTTGTTTTGTGGGTTTGAACCTAAAGTCCTATGTTGAGGGGAGCGATCTCTTGGTGGTGGTTGTCAGCGCATCAGTGCTTCAACTGGCGCTCACAATTTTCATCAAAGCCTTCTTCTTTGCTTAAGATTGGATGGGAAAGTCATCCTGTGGAGGTTCATATTGGTTGCCCTTTGTTTTGTGTGTCTGTGCTTTGATACAGCCCCAGCTCTACAGAAGAATACGTTGTTTCGTCAAATGCATACAAAAAGTTTTAAAAGAAGAAATTTGAGCATGACATCTATATCTTCAATTTGAGGGGAGGGTATGTATGATTTTGATTGAAATCAAGCTTTTCCATGGCCATGTTTTGTAAATCTGTTCATTTCCTTTCTTATGATCTTGTTGGAGTTATTACTGAACCATATTTTGTAGGGTGATTATCTTTTGTATTCTTCTGACCCAGTGAAAACTTAGAATATCACACACACACAGGAAGGACAACAGGACAAGCTGGACAGCTTTTGAACTGTATGACGCATATGAATTTTTCTTGGACCTCATTTTATGAATATAACACGTGACTAAGCCAGTGAGTTATCTGAAAAGTATCTATGTCTGAATTTTTATATGAAAAATCAGAAATTATAGGAGAGGTCTGAATTTATAATATAATATGATACAGTTATAAAGTAGGAAGTTATTCCCCCTATCCCTTTTTCTCAAACTCAATTTTTTTTTTGGTGGTGGGTTTGAAAATTTGGGAGAAGGGAGGGAGAGGGAGAGGGAGAGGGAGAGGGGGTGTGATGGTGGAGGGACACGGGATGGTGGGCGTGCATGTGGTGGGAGGGGAGGGTGGTGGGGACACGTTGCGTGGTGGTCTTGGAAGTCGAAGTCGCACATCGCACACTGGAAGCGGCGGGCGGAGCCGTGGGTCTTGCAGACGTCGTAAAGGAACTCGTTGGAGGATTGCGTGATTTGGGTGGGTGAAGTGGTTTATGGTGCTCTCTCTCTCTCTCTCTCTCTCCTCTTACAAACACAATTCACCAATGAAACACAAATTATATATAACAAGAATGGCTTAGAATGTCACGCTCTGAGGGGCACATAAATCCCTTGCGGGATCTTGTGTTGTGGTTTTCCTGTGCTTTCCCCTGGACGCACAAAATAAAGGACCGGATAAAATGCATTGTAAACAAATATATTTAAATAGTCCTTTACCGGTAAGAGTTTTTTTTATTGAAGAGTTAACTTTTTTTCTCTTATACTAGACATATTTTCATTGGTTCGCAACAAGAAACTCCTTCTAGCGAATCACAGGTGATCCGATCTCCACAAAATATATATATCAAGAATTGTTAAAACTCATAACAATAACTCATAGCAATCGATCATACCGGCGGTTGCATGGGCCTTTTGAAGGACTTGAAACGAGGTGATATTCAAGAACTCAAGGGTTTATGTGGGAAATGGTGGTGCTTTCTGTGTCTGACGGGGGGCGTGGCATCGCTGGGGCAAGGGGGATCGCATTCTCTCGAAGCGGAATAGTCATCACAGATTAAGCAGAGGGTCGGGGGGTGGGTGGTGGGTGGCCACTGGGATGACATTAGACAACCCGTCTAATGCATTGCTACCTTTTCACTCCACCTTCATTTATTGACACCTCTTATCTTTATCTTTGTATTTTATTTTTTTCTTCTTCTTCCTTTAAATTACTTCTCTCTCTTCTTCTCACCATCTTTCATACTTGTAACCCACTTTTAATATAAGTGTTGGTAGCAAGATCTACCTTTCTCTCAAAAAAAAAAAAAAAAAACTTTTAGAAGAAGCCTTCTCGACTGGGTGTCGGCCTGAGGGGGTTGATTTTTTTAGCTTTTTTTTGTGTATTGGCGGACAGGTTTTTTATTTACATTCACCCTCAATTTGGACATGATTGAGCTGTTTTGTTTTAATTCAAAATAGATATGTTCAAATTTCATTATAATTTTTTTTGAAAAAGAGTATCTGATGATATATTAGTACATTAATCCAGAGCAATTACTTGCTCTTTTTAAATGATTGACAGTGTCTTTTATGCTAAAAAAAACCGTGTAATAGCTAAATTAAAGTTGTACCCGGCCTGTTTTAATTTTTTTAGATATATGACGAATTATTATAATGTCTTGTACTATCTCAGTGGGGGACAAGTTTATATACTCACCCAACAAACAGATTTTTTATTTTATATTCTAGAGTTCAAGTTGACTTGTTCAACGAAACCAAAAAGTTTTTTCTCAAAGAAAAATATGAGAATCGGATGACACCCCTCAACGAAACCAAAAGGTTGGATGTGAGTGTTGAAGACTTGGACTTTCTCAAAGTCAATCACCATTCACAAAATTTAAAAATAAACCAAGTTACAAGAGTATCCAATGACAATCTGTCAAAAGCTGATTTTTAGAAATAATAATATTTCTAAAGTGGCTTAAATAATAAGTTGGATGTGAGTGTTGCAAGGCTTCCACTTTCTCAAAGACAATCACCAATTAAAAACTTAAAAAATAAACAAAGTTTTAAGGACATGTGATGTGATCTATATCTCCCATCAGTTTTTATGAGTATCATATGACAACATAATAAAATTCTTATTTTTAAAAATAATTTTGAATACTTGTCAAATGTTGATGGATTCAACACTTATCAAATCCGATTTCTACACTTTGTGCATAAACCTTTATTATTTTTCTCTTGCATTTTGGATATATTAACCGTTTATTTTTTCTATCATTTTGAATCAATTTATCATTACGAAATAAATTATCAAGTGTCCTAATAAATCCTTAGGATTCTATTGGATTGAAATCCTCTACCCTCTGGAACTTTATATGTTTTTTTTTTCTCTTCTTCTATATTTTAGTTCTTTACTCCTATGTATCCCCCCCCCCCCCCGGAAAGTTCATCGATTAATATAATCGGGGTAGCTTGGTCTATCAATTTTGAAGAAGAAAAAAAAAAAGATCCTTACCATTGTAACTATGTTACCAATGAAACAAAAAGGTCAAGGAGTGTCAAGAGACCTTCTTCACAAGCAGATACAAAAGCATATCTAAATTTCAAGTACTCTTTCAATACAAATTAAAACGGGGTTGAATCTCTATTCATCCAAGGTTTATTGTATCCCCAAAACCTTAGCCAATTACGACCGAGTTAGCTAGGTAGGGTAGCTACATTTTACTGAAAAAGAAACATATATTTGAAAATTAACTCAGCCAACGCCGAAGAGATTAAGCACGTCAACACCGAACGTGATATTACTCATCACGCCGACGATGATCTTCGCCACCGCGAACCATCCAGGGGTAGACGGTCGTTGGTGAGGCGGCGGCGCCGGGTGCCCATGATGATTGT
The DNA here is from genome assembly GCA_030737835.1 of Acorus gramineus. Taxonomy (NCBI): domain Eukaryota; kingdom Viridiplantae; phylum Streptophyta; class Magnoliopsida; order Acorales; family Acoraceae; genus Acorus; species Acorus gramineus. The sequence continues at coordinate 3,942,704 of CM060854.1, forward strand.
AATAATGAACATCATTATAGTGAAACCACGGCGTATACATCCCCGGCTGCGGCATGACACTACGCCGCGACAGACGCGCGTCGACAGCGGGCCTGTCAAGGCATTCAAGGTGCACGTAGACCCCACACGCGCCGCACCCGTAACGCCACCCGCCGATACCGCACGCGCCCCCACACACTGCGCACGCGACGACGACGGGCCGTCGTTGGTCGTCCAGCACGAGTGTGAGAGGGTGGAGAGCGTCCGCGGCGTGGTTGACGCGCGCGGGGAGCATGGCGCATATGACGTGCGCGTCGAAGTTGCACGCGGCGCACGCGTAGCGGTGGCGGAAGATCTCGCTCGTGCAGACGTCGCAGCGGAGGCGGTTGGTGGGGTCGGAGGGGCGGTCGGTGAGGCGGAGTGGGGGGTGGTGAGAGGGGTGGGTTGCGGAGGGGAGGGTGGTGGGGGCGGTGGCGCATAGTTCGTGGAGGTCGAAGTCGCAGGTGGGGGAGAGGCAGCGGTAGCGGACGCCGGTGGCGGGGACGTTGCAGCCGTCGCAGAGGTATGGGTTTGGGTTGTTGAACTTGAGGAGGGGGTGGGGATGGAGGGGGTGGTGGATTATGTCTGCCTCTGACATCTCTCTCTCTCTCTCTCTCTCTCTCTGTGATTGTATGTGAGAAGGGCTGATGATTTGGGGCGTTATTTATAAGGAGACTGGGCAATTTGTAAAAATAACCTCAGGTTTCTATTTATTAGCAAACATAACCTCACCCCTGCAATATTTGTAAAAGGAACTTTTGATTTGATCAGCGCTGTCACATTATTTAGCTGACTGAGTTTATTTATTTTTATTTTTTAAAGAGGTATGGGGTTTTTTTTTATGTTGAAATAAATATCATGTCTTTTTAGAAAAAAATAAAAAATTCAATCAACGCAGATGTTATATCGTTGATGGGGTGAAATGTTTGTTTTTGTAGATAGGGGTGAGGGTGTTCGAGCCATTATTTGAAAAATCGAGGTTATTTTAATTTTGAAAATTGTCTGAGGCGACTTGACTCTGTATTTAATTATGTGGTGGTGGTTGGTTAGTAAGTTGTTTTTTTATATTTGAAATTAGGGTTGTAGCTGGTGGTTAGTAAGTTCTTTTTAATTAAGGCCCTAACTACAACCCCGCATATTTCATTTTTAGTCATTCTGTCAAAATTTGTATCCATATACCGTTAAGTTGTAACAAGTGATTTTTATTTTTAAGTTGTTGTAAACTATGTTATTTAGTGATCAATCCCGCCATTCTTCATATTTCATTTGAAGTATCTAATTTTAAATATTTTTTTTCTTATTAATCCACAGCTATATGATTTTATAAGTATTTTGATTTTTGAAATTTGTATACAAAAAATTTGGTGAAATATTTAAACCAAAATTGTATTTGCATTGTTAGGTGTTTAGTGATAATTTCAGTGTTATTCAACACTGTATATTAAATTAGATATTTTGAGTGTGTTTTGAATTTTAAATTTATAAATTTAGATGCCATTAAAAAATTTGTATGCAATCAATAAAAAATTCATTTTGCATGACTCTAAACTTTTATTTATTAAAAAAATTTAATTTACAATGAAAAATTAGAACCATGCAAAATAAAAATAATACAGATATTTTGTATGCAATTTTCAAATATCAAAATTATACAGACGTTTTATCCATGGGCTAATAAAAAAAAGACATTTGAAGTTAGGGGCTAAAAATGAAATATAAAGAATAGAGGGACCAATTATTAAATAACATAGTCTTGGACCGCAGATAATTAACTAGATTAGTTAAGATTTAATCATAACTAATTATTTAGATAAGTCTTTTTTTTTTTTGGGGGGGGGGGGGGGGATAGATAAGCCAAGAGGTGGTTTGGTGAGTGATTAGGTTGTTAAGATTATGTACTGTTGGTTTATCATGTAGAGTGGTTTCATGGGGATTATTATATATATTAGGTTGTTAGCATAGTTTTGTTACATTGTTAAGATTGAGTTCGTTGTTAAAGAATGGTTTTGTAAATTAAAAATGTCATCTAGTATATTAACAAACCTTATATGATTATTTGAAGCCTATAAATTAGTACCATTAACTGTTTGGAGAGCTTCAAAATTAAAAACTCCCACATCTACTCTTATTTTCTTTTTGTTTTTATTGTTATTATTATATTCTAGAGGTAAAATTAATCCTGTGACCTTTGAAAGGAAGGAAGAAAAAGAGTTACAGACGAGGTTGCGCAATTCTTCTTCTTCTAGAGTAGTAATAAAACAGAAAGATGTTTAGATCGTCATTTTTGAGGTATTATTTTCTCATTTTTAGAACCATGCCATTGAATTGTTTTAGGAACAAATGTGATGAAAATATAAAAACATATACATATTCTATTAGACCGTTTCCACCACTTTATTGACTCATCAATCACATTTTATTATGATAATCGTCTTAAACTTTGACACTGCTATATATATCCAAAAAATCTAAACATATATAATCCCACACCACCTCTTTTTATTTTTTTTTGTAATTTTAAAAACTATTTCTAATTGTCATATATAGTTATGCTCGATAAATTTCTCATATCAATTACAAATATTGCATCATACCGAGTGAAACTCTTGTTGAGTATGATCTATATATAGGAGAGCGAAAACAGCATTCGACACCTTCTGTAGCTCTTCCTTGATCAACTCAAAATCCAGGAACATACATGGAGTAGCGAGGAGGTTCTACCCCACCAACCACTTCCAAATTGTCCGGCAGCATCGATGGTTCAAGAATCATCGTGCCGTCGTCTCCTCCATAGCAGTAGTCTTGGGCGCGACGACCATTTACTCCCAGAGCCTTGAGACGATCCCCTACCTGAGACGAACTCGTTTCCTCATCGTCCCCAAGCGCATAGAGCGCAAGGCATGCGAGTGGATTTTCGATAATTATAAGGAGCAACACCGAGACGAGATATTGCCATCAGAACACCCCGAGAGCATTCGAATAAGGCGAATCTCCGAGGAGATGCTGGAGGCGCTTCGGAGCGATTTGAGAGAGGAACGCGTGTGGGAACACAGCAAGACGTCGGAGGAGGAGCAGAAGAAGAGAAGGAAGTCCATGATAAGGTACCTAGAGGGGTTGAATTGGGAGTTCATTGTGGTGAGGGACCCCGAAGTCAATGCGATGAATATTGCGCCGGGAAAGATCGTCATCCTCACAGGACTGCTTGATCGGTTAAAGTCTGATGCGGAGATCGCGTTTAATTGTGTAGACATTAAAGTCCTTATAAACAGTCATAAAGACAAATTAGTCCCTGCAAAAGATAAAATTGCCCCTGAAAGACTTTTACATTAAATTGTGTACACATTGCAGTCCCTATAAACAATCATAAAGACAAATTAGTCCATGCAAAAGATAAAATTGTCCCTGAAAGATTTTTACATTTACTTGGATAGACATTACAGTCCTTATAAATAATCGTAAAGACAAAATGGTCCCTGTAAAAGACAAAAATTGTGATATTATTTTACCGATTAAAATATTATTTTTACATCCAAATTGTGATTTTCAGGTGGAGTGTGATTGATATGATAGAAGATGAAAAAATAAATAAATAAATTATATTATTTGTCTTTATGATTGTTTATAAGGACTGCAATATATGCACAATTAAATGTAAAAATCCTTTAGGGGTATTTTTGCTTTTTACAGGGACCAATTTGTCTTTACGATTGTTTATAAATATTGTAATGTCTATTCAATTAAATGTAAAAGTCTTTTAGAGGTAATTTTATCTTTTACATGGACTAATTTGTCATTATGATTATTTATAGGGTCTGCAATGTGTACACAATTTAATGTAAAAGTCTTTTAGGGACAATTTTATCTTTTGCAAGGACTAATTTGTTTTTATGATTGTTTATAAGGACTTCAATGTTTACACAATTATATATGATTGAATATTTTGAAAATATTCCGTTAAGTTTGGATGAAAATTTAACTCAGGGATGATAATTGGGTTTTTCTGAGTTTTCAGGGACTCGTATGTCTGTCCCAATTTTAATAGGGACTTATATGGGTTTTCTCATGTTTGTAGGGACTTAGATGTCTTTAACCCTTCTTTTATTTGAGTATACGTTTTATTCTTTTAATTAAGACATGTTATATATTTATCAAATATGTATGTATATTTTAGAGAAAAAAAATCTAAAATGTGTTATGATTATAAGACTCCTTTATATATAGATACATAATAAGTCATGTATTTTCTGTTTGGTTATGTTTTTAGTTATTCTCATTGAAAAATGTAATAATGAATTTCTGTTAATTGATTGATTATAGATAAGATAGAAATAAAAAAACGAATAATATACATGTAAGGATTTGAAAAAGAAAAAAAATCATTCAACATGTGGGCTCTTTGATTTATAAAATGTAATGACATGTGATTTCCCTTTAGATTAGGCAGAATAACATAATATTAACTTATTCTCACTAATTCTGACGCAACTATATTCACTTATTGTGACATAGTTATACTCATATATTCTTTTACAAATAAATAAATTTTTTTGATTTATTCTTTCTTATTCCTCGAGTCCTCCCGCTCTCCCTCCATTTCAAAAATCTGAACAGAAGCTCTAACATTTTAGTTTGGATGTTTTGTTAGGTGGGACATACTGTGGCCCGAAACACGGTGGAGGAGATAACTAAGTTCGGGTGGTTCCAGTTGTTACACTTCATAGTGAACGTTGGATGCGTGATTGTTTTCTTCTGGCTTCCTTGTCTACGGAGGTACTAGTACTATTCCATGGATGAACTTTATTTGTTCTTTTTCTTTGGCTTTGTTAGATTGCATTGTTAGATCACTTATTTACTCAATTTGTTATCTTTAAAGTGTCGATGAGGGTCATCCACCATGTTCTGCTATTTTCTTTGCTTTCTTCTTCTTCTTTTCTTGTAATCCTCATTCAGTCATTGTCCGTTTTGATGTTTTGAAATAAATATGCTCGTATTTTCTTTTTTTTAAAAAAATTGATAATTCTTGTCTTTGCACTTTCTCGATGCAAAGACTAATCAGCTATAAAATCTTTTACATAAAAGATGACAAACTAACATTAGCACTAGAAAAGATGGTATCAGAATGGACAATGGAAAGGGGAAGTATCCGTCTCCACCATTTTTTTCCTTCTATAAATTCAACAATTGTTTATATATGTTATTTAAAATATTTAAATAAATCATAAATGTATTTTATGATTTTAAAATCTGATATAAATAATTCATATCAGTAAGGGTGATAAACGAGTCGAGCTTTGACATGTTCAAGCTTAACTCGTTTGTAATTTGGGTCAACTCGGCTTGGGAACGAGTTTAATTTTGTCTTTAAATTTGGTTTATTTGGCTTGTGAAAAGCTCGGTTAATGCTTGGCTCGGCTCATTTATAAAAAGAACTCGAGTGCAAGCTCAAACTAAGGCTCGAGCTTGGGCTCGTTTAGCTCAAAAAAAGATTGTTTAGTAATTAAAACATGCAGAAAACAAATAACATGTTAAACATAAACAATCATATTTAAAAATCATCACTAAACAATCATATTCGAAAATAGATAATATTCTACACTTTTAAATTACCTTATCAAATGTATAAGTTAAAATATAAATTTATGTTTGTTAAAATAATGTGATTTTACTTATAAAATTAGTCTTATGAATATTTAAATGAAAAATTAATATAACATAATAAAAGTTAAAATTCACCACGATAATTTTCAAATATTACACTGAACAACTATGACATATTTGAACATTATCGTCCACCCAATTTTTTTTTTCTTTATTAGTAAAACAAAGTTAAAGGCATTAATATTTTTTTTAGGATAATGCAAGAGAATCTTATTCCAATAAACCTCTAAATAAATTTATAAAAAACAATCCATAAGCTATAATATAAAAAACAGTTCAAAAATTTTGAATTTTTTTATAAATGTTTTTAGCTTAAATAAATTTTAACAAATATGTACTATGTACATGCATGTATTGATTGTTTTGTTTTACTAGGGGTGAATTTGAAGCAGATTACATAGGGTTGATGTTGGTTGCTTCGGCTGGGTATGATCCACGAGTGTCACTAACAGTGAATGAGAAATTAAGGTGGGATACGATAGACATGGCACCATGGGACGAGTATCTCCACACACATCCATCTGGACACACTGTCAAACGGTTTCTCACTCAGACTCATATCATGGAACCAGCACTCGCAATTTACAAGCAAAAAATATCATCTGATCATGAGATAGAAAGAAAGCCATATGGTCTTTTGATTCAAGGTCTTCTTCAGTTTTTGCATGTCGCGTGTGGATACATATATTTCATTTATATATATATAACATAATATACTATATCACAAATAAATATATTGAATTTTTTTTCTAAAATGTGTTTTTATTTACCCACACATCATGCAAGGGGGAAAACTAGTTCGTAACTAAATGGTTTTACTACTTATTTATGAATACTACTCAAATGAAAACTCATGTTACATTTTATTACTTAAGATATGACTTTATCATGTTTTTCTTAGTAAAACCTGAAGTTATGTTACAATTATTTTTATCAAATTGTAGTTATGTTGTGTTTGTTACATTGAATATGTAATGTAAGTATTTATTGAATTGATGGATTCTGTTCTTAATAGTCTTTGTAATTGGATTGTTTCTATTATATAGATGATAGTTTGCATTATGTAATTAGTGGTTTATATTTCATAACGGGGCGGTGACTCTAGAGTAGGCCAATCAATGGGTCGGGTACGGGTGGACCCGAATCCATCGGATCTCGAGTCGGGTTCGGGTATTCGTCGGATCTCGAGTCGGGTTCAGGTCGAACCCGACCCGATGATAGTTGATAAAACAAAGAGTTCCAAACTCATGAATTTGTTTGTTTTATCATTTTATTAAGAAAAATTTGTAATAAAACATTAATTATTATTAAACTTTATAAACTGGTGTCCTGATACTATGTTTGAACATATTTTTGTGCAATTTCAAAGAAATGAATGAATTACTAAACAACATTAAAAGTAAACGGAAATCTAAATAATATATATAACAATGAATTAAAAGGAAGAGCTCATGATTATATGTGTCACAAAGTAAACAATAAACACTTATACTTGTAACTTGATAAATAAAAAATAAAATTATGAGTCAACTAATACTAATGGTCTTGTAATATATGAGCATATATTAATAAAACAGTCGGGTTTCGGGTCCAATGGATTGGGGCGGGGTGGACCTGAACCCGACTTGTTTGTATGTTCAAGTGCAAATCGGATTAGATATATTACACGTGTAATCTGGTCTGAATTGGGTTGGATCCGGGTCTGGACATGACCGGTTGACAGGCCTACTCCCAAGATGTAGAAGACGACGTCAGCGGTTGATTTGGGGTGATGGTGGATGATTTGGGGAAGAAAAAGAAGAAGAGGTGATGATATTAGGTGTGAGTTTTAAGTTGGGATAAAATTGAATTTATGAAAAGTGGTGTGGTACTTTAGGAGCACATAATTTTTTTAAAAAAGGTGGGGGTATATAAATAATTAGGTGTGGTCTACAGAGGTATTTGGACAATTCACTTTTTTTTGTTTTAACCAACCTCGCCCGATATTTTTTTAAGCATCGACAATAGACCGGCCATGGCCGGGTCGGCCCGCTGAAACAAGGCCCAGGCCTGGGCCGAGTCAACCGGTGGCAAAAAAAAAAGCCCAGACCCTACCCCACGGGCTCAGATTTTAAATATTTTATTTTCTTACCGTAGAATCAGGCCTGGGCCCAGCCCTCCTTAAAAACGGGCCGGTCCGGGCCGGGCTTTCGGGCCCCGGACTTTTTGGGGATCCATATTATCTTTTACCGTAAGTTTCATTTTCGGCCGTTCATAATTTATAGGGCTTCGTTTCGATCAATCTTTTCTTATTTGGGAAGACAAAATGACCAATTTTTTCATTCTATTAGGGCTTCGAATCCGTGGATTCTCTGTGGAGGATGCTCTTGAAGGCCACAATCCTCGGCGACAGCGGGTTTTTTTTTTTGTTACATCGATTTCGTTGCTTTTGATTTGATTTGATTGTTTTTTTGTTTCTGTTGTTAATTATACTATTTTTTTGGTGGATCGTTTTAACTCCGAATTATTGACTTAAAAATCTTATTTTTGGATGTGTATGTGTTGGAATCTAATCTTGTGTGCCTCACGTTTGTGTTGTTGTTAACAGGGTGGGAAAGACATCACTGATGAACCAGTAACCCTTAATTGTGTTTTCTCTTTTTTGTGGTTTGTTTTGTGTTTCAGTATTTAAAATGTTGTTATTTTGGATGCATGTCTGTTGTTCTTTGGCCTTAAGTGATGAATTATAGATATGTGAATTGGAAGTTCAGTAATCAATAAGTCCAGTTTGAGAATCGGCTTTTCACGCTTCAGATGGGTGATGCTAGCTCTAAATATGATTATCTTAGCTGTCTCCTTTTTTTTATATAAATTTCTGATATCAATTGCAAGTTTAGTAGGATAAGTCACGTTTCATGATGAATTTTATTCTGTTGAGGGTCTCACAATTCATTTTTTGTGTTGTGCAATTATAATTACAATTTTAGTCTGTTGAGGGTCTCACAATTCATTTTTTGTATTGTGCAATTATAATTACAATTTTAGTCTGTTAGGGAATTTTTTGGTTCGAGATGTGAAGTTTGGGGTTAGTTTTCCGGGGGTTTCCTCGTTTACAAGAGATTCATCTCTCTCTATTTTATTTCATGTTACTTTTATCCTTTGCTTTGTTTTATTGTACGGAGATCTCTAGTCTCCCTTTGTTTGGGGGCAGTCTAATAATCAGATGGCTCCTATGTTTTTCTCTAAAAAAATATTATATGTTTTTCATTGTTCTTGTGGTGTACATGTAGATTGGTTTGGTTAACAATTTGTGTTATTGGGATTGTGTCAGTTGTGAATTTAACTTCTTATTTATGGCTCCTATGTTTTTCTCTAAAAAAATATTATATGCTTTTCATTGTTCTTGTGTAAATGTAGATTGGTTTGGTTAACAATTTGTGTTATTGGGTCATGTCATTTGTGACCCAAACTTATTTTTTCTATATATTACTGTATGATTAGCCACCAATTTTTTCTATGTATGATTAGCCTTTCACCGTTGGCTGCTCCATTAAATTTTAATTTTTAGATCAAGATATGGATAGAATATGCTTCATCAAGACAATGTTAATGTTCTTATGAATATAGGCTTCTACTTGGCATTAGAGGAAGATATTCTCATATCTTGTATTCATGTAGAATGATTTTCGTATTCTCTCTTTTCTTCTATTTTTTGGACCTTTAAAATCTAATTCTGGCACAATATCAACTTGAGAAATTGATTGTAACTTTGTTCTGTTTTAGCTATGAGAATGCAAAAGATGAAGCAGGTATATGACTTATTTATACTTCATAATATGTCTAACACTATGGTAGCATGATTTGAAGATGCCCAGATCTATGATGTCCTTTAATGTAATGATAAAAATTGCTATATCATGCATTTTATTATGGTCATAATATGTAAGTTCAATTGGTAGCATGCATGTATAATGTTCAACAATGCAATCTTGACAGCCTTGTGCAACAAAGTAACTTAAAGGAAGTGCTGGAAAAGATCCCACTTCTTGGAATGGTTATCATTTATTCATGGATGGATCAAATTGTCGACTTTGCTTACTTCCCTTTATCAGACTTAGATTTTTCATTTTAATGAGATGAGTGAATGTGTTGATGATGTCTCTGATTCCCAGGTCTTAAGAAAACTGGTGTGTCATGTTATTTATCCTAAATTCATCTTTGCAAGCCGAGTTTTTTGTCAATGATGTGGTCTATTGAAGTATTTAACTGTCAAACTATTTGATTTTCTTTCAGAGCAGATACAATACACACCAAGGGATTCGTCATCTGTCCATGTACTGCAATGCAACTCTAACTCTTTTATTAGTCCACCTGAAGGTAAACTTCTCGTCATGCTTCTATCTATTGAACAATTGTATCATTTTATGTCTTAAGAAAAAATCATGTCCATCAAGGGTGGAGCCATATAGGAGTGAGTGGGGGCAGCTGCCCCCACTCACTTTTAGTTAAACTAGGTTTAATAAATGATGGGTGGATTTAATTGGTTGAGATAGTGATTTTTTTAATATTCAATCCACACTCCCACAACATTACACTAAAGACAACTCCACACTCCCACAACATGTATGTCAGTATGTGTGTCAAACATCCTCAGTCCATACTGTTATCCCTTTGACATAGTAAATAATTGCACATTTTCACACAGACACCCATTAAACTTTTTGAGATGGTGATTTCTTTTTTTAGCATTTAGAGGGGTGTCCAATCATTTGTTAAATGTGATAATTACTATTTTATTAAATATATTTCATCATTGTATTTGAGTTATTATACATATAAGGCTAATTTGGCACGGGATAAGATTTTTTATGACAAATTTTCATTATTTAAGGGATAAAATGTCTATTAATTATATTCTTGCTCACACTGTCAAAATTAGGATAAAAAAAGTGATTAAATGTTACTATATAATGTTTAGGTATAACAAATATATGTACTTTTCTTTCGCCAAAGTTGGAAACATTATTATCACTTTATCCTGATTTTTTCAACAAGCTTGATAAATTGTTATCTAATCATTTACTTACTTATCCCCTTATCCCAAAAGTTATCCATAGCCCCCGTTTGGAACGGGAATGTGATTTATTCTTGGGTATACATTTATCGAAGCATAAGTGAGTATAAATAAGAATAAAGTGATTTTTTGTTTGGTTGTATTTTGAATTATTCTCGTTGGTAAACGTAAGAATAAATGTTTTGTTGTTTGGGTAAAATGTGAATAAAGTATGGATAATGATTTATAAAAGGTGAAAAAATAATGATGGTAGATTTGACAGATGATTTATAAGAGGTGATAACAGTTGATTTGACAGTGGACCCACATATTCTTTGGGTGGAATAACCTAAGATAACTTTAATTCCAGGGGTTGGTTAGATTCCATATACCACTTTATACCAGTTTATTCTGGCATACTTTATCAGGGGTTATCCGGGGTTTTCAAACACCTTTTATCCCTTATCCAAGGTTATCCAGGGTTATCTGGGGGATTATTCCCAAAACAAACGGGGGCTATAGAGTTTCATGAATTTCAAATATACCTCATTTAATTTATTTTTCATCCTAATTGAGTTAAATGTTAATTACATTGACTTCTAATTTTTCATATTTAATCATGATATTCAATCCACTCTCCCACAACATGTATGTCAGTATGTGTGTCAAACATCCTCAGTCCATACTGTTATTCCTTTGACATGGTAAATAATTGCACATTTTCACACAGACACCCATTAAACTTTTTGAGATGGTGATTTCTTTTTTCAACATTTAGAGGGGTGTCCAATTATTTGTTAAATGTGATAATTACTATTTTAATAAATATATTTCATCATTGTATTTGAGTTGTTATACATATAAGGCTAATTTGGCAAGGGATAAGATTTTTTATGACAAATTTTCATTATTTAGGAGATAAAAAGTCTATTAATTATATTCTTGCTCACATCATCAAAATTAGGATAAAAAAAAGTGATTAAATGTTACTATATAATGTTTAGGTATAACAAATATATGTACTTTTCTTTTGAAATTGGAAACATTATTATCACTTTATCCTGATTTTTTTAACAAGCACGATAAATTGTTATCTAACCATTTACTTACTTACTTATCCTCTTATCCCAAAAGTTATCCATAGAGTTTCATGAATTTCAAATATACCTCATTTAATTTATTTTTCATCCTAATTGAGTTAAATGTTAATTACATTAACTTCTAATTTTTCATATTTAATCATGATATATGTTTTGTCGATTTTTTCTCTCCCTCCCTTTGTGTGTCTACATAGTAAACCAGAAAAAAATCACTGTCACTCTTAATCATCTATTATGTGAAATACAAAATTAATATTTATTATATATTATTATTCTTAATTTTTTTTGAATAATTGTGAAAGGTGTAACTAATTTTTTTATTTTTTTTATTTGTATTCACCTTGTAATATGAGAAGTTTTGACCATCTTTTGTGTTTAATTAATTAAATAAATCTTAGTTATGAAAAAAGTGGCACCTAATTGTTGATTAGGTCCCATTTCGAAATGGGTTTGGGCTGGGTCTGTTGGAAATTGTTTTTCCTAAACTTGTTTACAAACAGAAAAACTAGGGCCAAAAGATGTAGATAGATTTCTGTGAAAAAGTCTCTAAAACCTGAGTTTTCTAGAAACTCTGAAGAGGTAGCTTCCTACAAAATTAGGTTTTAATCCAGCTTTTTCCTAAAATTAGTTTTGCAATCGTGCATCAACCTAAGAAAATGTTAAAAGTTGTAGTTAAATGTCACCCCCACTAGCGAAAATTCCTTGCTCCGCCACTGTTGTCCATGCCAAAGTTTGTGGTTTTCTCATTCAAATTGTACAATAAAATATTTTGCATCTTCTGCGATCATGTATATAGGATGATTAATTGTAGCTGCAACAAAGATTCAGAAGAAAATACATGGGGAATTGCCTTAGTTCCTAATTCATTAACCGTGTATAACTTTGATTCCTGTATTTGTTTGTGCTTTTATAATTTCACAAATCATGGAATACTAATGACATATTGATTCTGTACATTGATTAGCCCCAAGAGCTGGTTGAATGAGTATATGAATTATGAACTGAGGACCTGTATATTGTACATTCAAACTGCTGTTGCTTGTAGAGTAGGTGAACATTAAAGTGCAGGAAGAAAATGTTTCCATCACCATATAAAACCAATTAGAGAAGGAAAGAATGCTTGGCATTGTGCTGAAGATAAGTTATAGGATCCATTTGGCAATAAGTAAATTTTTTTTGGGGAAATACATTACAATAATACCTTAATTTCCATGAATTTAATCATTTTTATCTTTAAATCACTTAAGAAGTTAGTCTTATATGTGAATCACTTTTATCTTTGGTTGGTCTTTGTTACAATCATTGATGGAACTATTTTATTAACATTTTATGTAATTATATTTATTCTAATGAATGAGAAAATGATATAAGCCTTAGTAACATTTATGTTTATGATAATATATATAAATTTATATTTATGAATGAGAAAATATATTTATATTCGGAGACATCAAAGTTATGATTTACATGAATTTCATGTTTTTGCCTTTGTTTTTTATCATTGATATCCTTTTGATAGCTTATTTGCTATGCTCATTTTGACCATCTTATCATAGAGATGGTTGTTACAAATTTCATGCAATTTTTAGATCAAAATATGGATAGAATATGCTTCTCCAAGATAATGGTAATGTTCTCATGAACATAGGCTTCTACTTGGCATTAGAGGAAGATGTTATTATATTTTGTATTTATGTAGAATGATTTCCGTATTCTTTCTTTTCCTCTCTTTTTTTTTATCTTCAAAATCTAATTCTGGCAAAGTATCAACTTGAGAAATTGATTGTAACTTTGTTTTGTTTTAGCTATGAGAATGCAAAAGATGAAATAGGTATATGACTTATTTGTACTTCATAATAACACTATGGTTGCATGATTTGAAGATGCCCAGATTATGATGTCCTTTAATGTAATGATAAAAATTGCTATATCATGCATTTTATTATGGTCATAGTATGTAAGTTCAATTGGTAGTATGCGTGTATAATGTTCAACAATGCAATCTTGACGGCCTTGTGCAACAACCTAATTTAAAGGAAGTGCTGGAAAAGATCTCACTTCATGGAATGGTTATCATTTATTCATGGATGGATCAAATTGTCGACTTTCCTTACTCTTTATCAGACTTAGATTTTTTATTTTAATGAAATGAATGAATGCGTTGATGATGTCTCTAGTTCCCAGGTTTTAAGAAAACTTGTGTGGCCTTTTATTTATTCTAAATTCATCTTCGTAAGCTGAGTTTTTTTTTGTCAGTGATGTGGTCTATTGAATTATTCAACTGTTAAACTATTTGATTTTCTTTCAGAGCGGATACAATACACACCAAGGGATTCGTCATCAGTCCATGTAATGCAATACAACTCTTTTTTTTATTAGTCCACCCGAAGGTAAACTTCTTGTCATGCTATCCATTGAACAATTGTATCTTTTTTTTGTCTCAAGAAGAAATCCTGTCCATGCCAGAGTTTGTGGTTTTCTCAATAAAATTGTACAATGAAATATTTTGCATCTACTGCGATCATGTATAAAATGAAGACGAATTATGAGTTCTCATTGTCAAATGAAGTAGATAAAATTTGATTTTCTACTACTAGAGGATTCCCTTTTTCTTTTGTTTATTTCAATTCACACCATAGTTCAAAACCATGTGTGGACCGTATGTGCGGTGGGGTCCGCACATGGCATATGCGGCCGTATATACTGAACATGCGGTCACACATATGGTAAGGCAACCGTTCGAATCTCCGTTCGAACTCCCGTTCGAACTGAATTCGAACGTCCAAAGAACGTTCAAATTGCATTCGAACGACTTTTGAACGGTATGTTGCCGTTCGAATTACCGTTCGAACGACAATCCGAACTCAAAGGTAGGTTTTACCGTTCGAAATCAGTTCGCACGGAACTTCGAACGCCCTCTTACCGCTCGAAGTCCGTTCGAACTGAATTCGAACGTGCGCCGCATATCGGGGGGAATGTGCGCCTAGGGGCACACATCAGCGTGTGCGGCTGCGCGTACCGGTACGTGCGGCCGCACTTCAAACTATGATTCACACTACTTGGCTATCAAAAAAAAAGTACTAATAGGAATCTATTTACTTAGATATGCTATCATTTCCTTATTTGGGCTATCATGAAAGTTAATTACTTGTGAATCTTCGGATTGTTGCTCATGAAAGTCTTTCAATTTTTTTGTTGATTTTTTGCCGTCATGGTCGTAAAGTATATGCTACAAAGTTTAGCAGAGTTTCAATGTCCAGATGTACACTGTCCGTCATCTCGATTGTTGTTAATTTGTGATAACAGTGTCTTGGAAATTCGACACATTTTTACATACATGCATATGCATTTCCTCATATGTTGGATGCACTTTCTAGAAGTGGCGGCTTAGTGAAAATGTCTGATGTAGATAATTATTCTCTTTTACATTACTGTACTAATCCTTTTTCGACATCTGATGTTCATACTTTTGTAACATGTTACCACCGTCACGCCAAACTTCATTTGTTGCATCCTTCAAATGTTAGTTTGTTTTTTGTGCTTTGCAGTGCATGTATCTGTCTTCCTTCTCGGAGCTGGACCAGGGCTTCAGGTATTGAGTTCCATATTTTATCAAGTGTCATTATGTCAGTAATCAGTTTTGGAGTTATATAGTGGCTTTTTATGGGATAATTAATATTAGTTGGATAGGAGTTGTTCATAAAATAGATAATGTTATTGGAGGAGCCTAGAAACTTAGATTCATAGAGATTTTTGTTAAGACAAAATCCATGGGATACAAGTTATTCAAACTTACATGTCCAAAAACCAAGATAGGTGCTGCTCGGACATGCAATTTTCCACTACTTATAGTTTACCTTTGCACTCATATATTAAACATCCCTTAAATTAGTTTACCTGTACACTCATATATTAAACATCCCCTTCTAAAACTTTTTTCATTTGGATATTTTTCAATTGAGTTGTAATGTTAGAAGAACATGTGTACCACATACATAAGCATGTGCATTTCACCATGCAATCTTTAACCACCCAACGCGCTGTCTAACAACCAACCTAAAACCTAAATCATCATCTCTAAATCATCCTTACTATGTATAACCATCAGACTAAATCATCATCACAAATCCCATCTATCCAATTAAACGTGCCAGCCAGAAGCTCAAAGTTCTCCTGGTCTCCTCCCTGGTCACGCGCAGCTCGAATGGAGCCTGCCCCCTGCAACAGCTTCTGCTTCCAGAAGTGTGACCACCCATGCTACAATATTTATGTACGGATTCTACCTTGTGTGTCACGCAGGTCACAGTCTGATGAGGTTTGTATGTCATGTGCTGCATGTATGTCATTTGAGATTTTTCTTTTTCTCCGTTTATTATCATGTCCACTAAGTCGAAAAATCCTGTCTCGAGAAATGTTGGACCCCTCCAAATGGGAATGCCGAGCACTATCCAAGGAGCGAAGACCTTGTAAGTCTCCACCGTTGTAGTTTCAACCACCTTCCAGAGGAGACCTGCATGTGGTTCAGATGCCTACACAAATAGAATTACAAAAATCAAGCTAAGTAATTATGTAAAAATAATAATAAAGATTTAATAACTGTGAATTACCGCAGCTGGGGGCATCGGAGAAAAGATGACACTGTTCTTTACATCTGTTATCAGATTTTGCACTTGTTCCTTGATATGTTGTTTAAGTAAGACCTTCAAAACAGTAATGAACAAAAATCAGCATATTAAGTTTTTTCTCTCTTTTTATAATTTAAAAGAACGTCAGCAGTAATATAGAATTTACAATAATTTAAAATACGATGAAAGTTTGGACTCAAATTAATAGATAAATAAGAATCATTTGTGTAGAATGATTTTGATAAAAAAAATTGGGTCACAAACACTCGGCCAAATGAAGTTTTTGTTGTTTGGATTATCAATAAGTTGTGAATAAAATGTTAACATAAATATTTATAAAAAGTAAAAAAATCATAATCTTATTAGATAAGATTGTATCACTGACTAATTTTAAAATTAAAATAAATCTATTACTATTAGTAATTAAATAATTGATTAAAGAATAAAAAAGAAAATAAAAATATTGAGTCACAGAATTCTTTTAATAAGTAAGTAATAATATATATATATATATATTCCTTTATTTGAGGAAATGATAGCAATATTTATTTATTTTTAAAAAATAAACCTTATCACATTATCGCCATACGGGAATCCAACATTATCGGTTGACAATCCAGTATACACCAGTAACCAACCTCCAAAAAACCTATAAATACACATCACATTCATCATACACCATCAATCATCTTATCATTTTTTTAGCCTTCACATACTACATGTAAACATACTCCCTCACGTCTTTTCGTGCAACATTGTCTCCTTCACATACTCCTCTCCTTTACAACGAGCAAAATTGTCTTATTGACCTATATGTTCATAGGTATAACACTCACCATTAAATCACCGCGCACCTTTCAACTTTACCACTTCAACTCTCTTTGACATACCCAACCTAAGCACTTTACCACTTCAACTCTCTTTGACATACCCAACCTAAGCATGTGAACGGAGCGGATATGTATTGAATATTTTTTTTAGCTGTATTTGCATATACACTATTCGCTTGCATAATATTATATCTTATGTATCTTAAATTATAGGATATGGTATGCCTTAAGTAATTCTTTTATAGTACAAAAAGGAAAAATAAGGAAAAGACTAATCTACCCTTAACCCTAACATATATATACATTTAACACTATCATCTGTCTTCATTTGAATCTAAATACGTGAAAAACAGAGCATTTAAATTTTTTACTGTACAAATAAAGCCGCACCGTCTGATGATGGGGGTACATCAGATACACCTTTACAAGAAGAATGTACACTGTCTGATCACTTTACAGTAAAACTAATTAAAATTTTAATCGAAAACGCCAGCATCGCCTTATAATCGAACGGGGTCCACCAAAAAAAAAAAAAAAAAAAACTGAATTGGACAATCGACTCCCCCACCGTTCCCATATCGGAAGAGCTTAAAAGAGGGGCTCCGACAGCGACACAGGCTGACTGGAAGAAGACCCCTGTGACCCAGTTTTCTTTTACTAAAATCTTCATAGGTATGGTTTCTTTCTCACACACAAACAGACTTGGTTGGTGGTGGTGGTGGTGGTGGTGGTGGTGATGGTGGAGGAGGATGAGTTGATTTGAAAGCAAGTGGAAAGCTTTCTTCTTGTTCCTGTTGTTATTTGTGTTGTCTGTTGATTTGTTAGGTGGGGCTGAAAACTACATCATATTCATATCGCACTATAGGTGTTCGTTGATTTGTTTGTTAGATTTGAAGACTAGCTGATATTAGTTATACACCATTCATTTGTATCAGCGGTGAAGATTTCTATAATGGGTGCTTGGAATGCCGTTTGGCAGAACACAAAACGTATATGCACCTTCGGACTCATCGCTGTTACGGTCAATGATCGATATGCGACCTTCGCTCGTGTGCAAGGCTCAGCAGCACATTCTGCAATTGCTCCGGGTACCACCGATACCTCTGCAGGATTGTCTGGAGGTAAACATTCCTTCAGTTCTATTGTTTCAGTTGCTGGTGAAGATTTTCTCATTGTTTGGACGCACAGTTATGTCGATGAATGGTTTGTTTGCGCTCAGGTGATGTTGTTTTCGTGGAGAAAATCTGCCTTGAGAAACTCAACTTTTCACGCGGGGATGTTGTAGTCTACCGGTATAATATATATACTCTATAACTCTCGGCATGCCTTTGATTTCAAAAGATATGTGCATGTGCTGAGTGAAACCATTCACCACCAACATCATCATGACCTATCTTCCATAAATTGAAAGTTCTCTTTTTGCGGATCATATTGTGTACTACATTATTGTCCAAGGTCATTCCTGTTGCGACTTGCCCTCAATGATGCATATTGATATATTCTTGCAAGAAAATTTCCTAAATGAAGCATTTTTCGGATATTATGTGTCTGAGTTCATGATACTCAAGCTATATTAAAGGAATTTGTAGAATGGTAAAACTTGCTTGCAGAAATACCTTTCTTTGCTTGGAAATTTAGATTGAATAGTAGGCCCATCGATGTATATGCTGAAAGCTTCCTCTAGACTGATTTTTGCCACACTGTTTTTTTTCTCATTTCAATGATCCGCAGGTCCTGTAGGAAACCCAATCAAACGTGTGTGATGAGACTTACTGCTTTGCCTGGTGATTGGATTCCAGTCCCTGAATCAAATGAAACGCTAAAAATCCCAATGGGGCATTGTTGGGTGGAGTCCGATATTCCAGTTCCAGGTGCAGAATCTTCTGAAATGGTAAGTCAAATTGAATCTGACACCCCGTTTATTATATAACAGTGTTTTACCAATGCCTATAACTTTATATAATATAATAGTTAAAGGCATTAATTAATGACCTTTTTGTTTGATAAGAATCATATTTGAATTGTATATGTGCCAACTGCGGAGAGGATGAATGGGGATGTCCTCTCTAAGAACCTTGGAGAGCTTAGTTTATATCCAGATTTTGACAATAAGATTTTTGGTTGATTTTCAATCCAAGAATCATTTTAAACCCATTGACTTGAACACATTGGAAGGAAAAAAAACCTCAGGTTGAACAGAATTGAGATTGACGCTAAGGGTGTGTTTTTGTCAAAGGAAAAGTGATGGAAAGTGAAAATGCACAAACACCTTGAAAGTTAGTCAAAGAGAAATTTTTTTACTTTTTACCATTTTCCCTTTAACCTAAATTCCCTTATTTTCTTTCAATTTTTTTTCAAATTTGTGCACAAACACACCCTAAATTAATGAACTGTGTATTTAAAAATGGACAATATTAATTATGTTATAGGTCATTCATCATATTTTTGTTTGCTTGTGCTTTCGATCCTCGTTGCTTTTGCCTGACCTCAGGAGCTATGAGTTTCTGTTGATGATACACTAAAAGTCCGAACAGTTGGATGTCAATTTAAAGTTTAGTTATGGAACCATTGAGGCATCAAAACTTTGATTGTTTTGCTGCAGATTTCGCTGGCCATCGTTAGAGGGAGAGCTACGCATAGAGTTTGGCCTCTGAACAAATTTGGAAAAATAGAGAGAAGCACGATTGTCAGGAGAGCTCTCCACCACCGATGAATTTGTTGCATTTTTACTCATGATCTTCCACCCTCTGTACCAGGGTTTCTCCTTCCTTATGCTAGTTCTGATTTAATCAAGTCGCAGGACTTAAAAGAAACAGCTGAAATATAAATCAGTCAATGTTGTTCTTTTCATTAGAAATTTCATTCACCTTCATAATGGAACTTGCACAGTCGCTCTCAACCAACTATTGGGTGTGGAGTTAAAGTGAATGATCATTAGAGATGATGAATCTAAGTATTACATTTTTTACATAGTTTTGTAAAAACTAGTTTTGTTTTGTGTTACATTAGAGAGATGATGGAACTTAGTTTTGTTTTACAATCCAAAATGCATACTTACATGTCTCTTTAAAAATATAGTGGTATTGGATCTTTTGTTAGATGTTTTTAGTATGCTACTTATTTTATACCATACAAAGCTGCTTATTGAATCTTATCTTGTGTCCCAAATTAACCCGATATCTTCTCTCTCTTTTTACACGAATGATTGTAACCAGAAATATGCACATCAGAATATCAGAATACCTTTTGTTTTTTGTCATATGTGAAAATCTGAAGGACGGAATATGTGAAAGCTTAGAAACATTCTGGTTTTATCATTAGCTAGGTCCATTCAAAATTACCATTGCAAAATACTAGATCCGTAGTTTAGAACACTCGATGTTAGATATACTCTAACCAAAGGGGAAAGAGAGAGAACAAAAGAAAGATGCTCTTTGACCAAGGGTGATGAAATTTGGTGCAGCATGCATTCACTTTATCCTTTTTTTTAACAACAAACATGATTACTTGTCCTCCCCCACTTATAACCTTATCCTACTACTTATCCACTTACCAAACTAGCCTATAGGGTACGCTATCTTAATTGTTATTTTTTCCCTATAAAAAACGGTAGAGATTCTTGAATATTTATATACTAGCTTATCCATGTCTAAAATAGTTATATTAGGATAGAGGAGAAATAGGTGATTTTTTGTTAGGTTACCATTTCTTTTGTGTTTGTTTTATTAAACTATAGTTATAATTTTGGATAAACAAGTAGGAATAAACTGAATCTACCAATCCCATGTATAAATTTCAAAGCTTATTCTAACTTATCCAAGCATAACGTCATTAAGGTCCCATGGTCCAGTGGTTACGACATTGGACTTTGAATCCAATAACCTGAGTTCAAATCTCGGTGGGACCTTCCTTTTTTTCTGGGAATTTTTTTTTATCGAGACATAACTATTATAGTTTGTACATCCTAAACAAATATATTTCTTTTAGAGCTCATGTAAAAAACAACTGCAGGTGACAGCGACTCTATCGCTTGCGGCAGCCTGTTCATCCGCAGGGGTGACTGTCCTGTTCTCGAGGGATGTTCGCATCTGCAGTACAGCGCAGTACCTCCAATGCAGCAGCTATCAGATCTCTGTCGCACTGGCCTTCGTTACCTGGTTCTTCATTGCCATGTCTTCTCTCATCATGTTCTGGATCTTGGCCTCTGTTTAACAAACGTGAAACAAG
The DNA here is from genome assembly GCA_030737835.1 of Acorus gramineus. NCBI lineage: Eukaryota > Viridiplantae > Streptophyta > Magnoliopsida > Acorales > Acoraceae > Acorus > Acorus gramineus. The sequence goes on from CM060854.1 coordinate 3,964,194, forward strand.
ATAAAATTCTTTATTTTGGCGTTTGTTGTATATGTGTGCGCGCACCTTGTCGTTCTTGTAAAGTTCCCTCTTCCGTTTTGCTGAGCTGATTCATCTGTCTGTCAATGTCTAACTGTATAATTGGAATTCATCTGATGCAATTTGTGGATGCAGTGGGGAGGGTTTAAAGACAAGAATACAAGAGAGGGAGGGGGAGGGGGAGAGAGAGAGAGGGAGGGAGGGAGAGATTTGGTGGGGAGGGTTTGCAGAAGAAGAGCACGATTGGGGGCGTGCGTGGGGAGGGTTTAAAGACAAGAATACAAGAAAATACGATGGCACGGGTAACATTTTTTTTGAATCGATAAAACTTACTGAGTCCATTTTACATTTTTACTTAAAACACCCTTAAGCAATCGCACCCAACCGTTTTGATCCGTTTGCAATTCAATTGCAAAATCTCTATCGTCCCCATTTAAGTTAATATATATTTAAAAAATAAAATTATGATAACATAAATAAACTATATTGTAAAGAAAATTAGCCTATCGTATTTTTTTTACAATTGATTAAATATACCTAAGTATGTATCTGGATTTTATCTTAAGTATGTATCTGGATTTAGGCATATTTAGGTATACCTAAATAAACCATAATTTACAAAGGAAGGGAAGTCTTACCTTGCTTAAGTAATATTTGGATTTTATGAATCGATTCATATCTTCAATGGAAGAGCACCTCCTCCAATCAGAGAGGGAGGGAGGGAGGAGAGAGGGAGAGAGAGAGAGAGAGAGAGAGATTTGGTGGGGAGGGTTTGCAGAAGAAGAGCACCATTGGGTGCGTTTTTTGGGAGGGTTTAAACTTTAAAGACAAGAATACAAGAAAATATGATGGGGGCGGGTAACATCTTTTTTTGAATCGGTCCATTTTACATTTTTACTTAAAACACCCTTAAGCAATCGCACCCAACCGTTTTGGTCCCTTTGCAATTCAATTGCAAAATCTCTCTCGACCCCATTTAACTTAGTATATATATTTAAAAAATAAAATTATGATAACGTAAATAAACTATATTGTAAAGAAAATTAGCCTATCGTATTTTTTTTACAATTGATTAAATATACCTAAGTATGTATCTGGATTTTATCTTAAGTATGTATCTGGATTTAGACATATTTAGGTATACCTAAATAAACCATAATTTACAAAGGAATGGAAGTCTTACCTTACTTAAGTAATATCTGGATTTTATGAATCGATTCATATCTTCAGTGGGAGAGCACCTCCTCCAATCAGAGCGGGAGGGGGAGAGAGAGAGAGCGAGAGAGAGAGAGAGATTTGGTGGGGAGGGTTTGCAGAAGAAGAGCACCATTGGGTGCGTTTTTTGGGAGGGTTTAAACTTTAAAGACAAGAATACAAGAAAATACGATGGGACACACTGTATCTCGATTCTTGGCGGAGAAGGTAACCAAGTTCTTGTGGTACGACTTGTTTCAGTTAATACCGAACCTGAGCCTTCCTTTTCAAAGGAGGTATTACTTTTCCATGGATGAAATTGATTTTTCTTTTGTTTTTTTGTTCTTTTTCTTTGCTTTCAATATAGTCAATAGTGACATAATTTAATCAGCTTGTCTTTGCTCTTTTTCAGTACAAAGACTAATCATCTATAAAATCTCTTACATAAAGAGGACAAACTAATATTCATACTGGAAAAGCTAGGACCTCCAGGGAAAATAACCCAATTTTCTTTTTTTTTTAACCCTTACATAAATTTAACAATTACTCATATCTATTTATTTAAAATTTAAAATTTTATTTGAGTAAACCATTATCAATATATTTATATTTTAATAATTTAAAATTAATCTATCTCAATTGAATTCTATAAAAATTTCTTGTGTTATTTACATGGTATCTCAATTGAACTTTAGTTTTTTTGGATTGTTTAATATCCTATAAACAATTTGCCTATTATTGTGTTATACGTATTAATAACTACATCTTGTATATTTAGGTTCATGTATATGTATTTGACTGTTTTGTTTTACCAGGGCTGAAATTGAAGCAGAATACATAGGGTTGATGTTGGTTGCTTCGGCTGGGTATGATCCACGCGTGTCACTAACAGTGAATGAGAAATACAGGGGGAAGACAATGGACATGGCACCACGGGACGAGCTTCTCTCCACACATCCATCTGGACGCACTGTCAAACGGTTTCTCACTCAGACCCATGTCATGGAAGAAGCACTCGCAGTTTACATGGAAAAAAAACAACACCATCTCATCATAGGATAAGAAGAATAACACAGGAATGACATATTCATGGGCACTATTGCAGTATATACTGTTACAATACACTGTACATTTCATTGAAAGTGTTTAGGTGCATGAGATCGTAAAATGGATTGAGTTTATCAAATGTCTTTTTTTCAATTACAGTCTCACTTTGTTTCTTAATTTTTTATTTTACCCTTATGATTTTTATTTTTTGGATCAACGGTAAGAACGGAAAAATAAGTCAATTTTTTAAAGATAATGTGAGATATTTATCAAATCTATCTGATTGAATTTCACATATTCTTAATTTTAAAAATAAATTGTATAAATAAATGCATGATGTTTGGAAATTTGTTGGTACAATGAATAAAGTGTTGGTAGATTATATTATATATATTGTTTGGGAGTTGGGACCTCTTGTTTGTTACATGGTGCTTTGATATTTTGTTTAACAATAATGATTCCTGGACCCTAACTTTTCAGGCCCCATCACAAGTCCCATGATGTGGCAATAGGACATTACCTATTATACCCTCTAATTGATAACCACCTCTAAACAAAGAAAAGGTTTGATTTATTCCTAAGATTGTGGAGATTTCATTAATTACTCTGTTTCTTCTTCTTGCATTGTATAAAATCATTAATCCCTATAATTTATAATTTATTCGTAGCAGTCCCGAAATTGATCTCTCTTTCGGATCAGGTTTGTCAATTGTTTTTTTTTATTTTTTATTTATCTTATTGAATGAAAGTCACATCGAATTTGAAATTAAATTTTTGATGATCAAATATTCAATCTATGTTACATGTTTCAATTCAAAAAATGAATTTTTTTTATGTTTTGATCACTATTTCACACTTTTTTTATATTTGTTTCGTTATAATTTCATAAATGTAATTTTGATATTGTTACATTTAATTATTACTGGTTCGTGTGATGTTTATATTAGACTCCCGAACTCGGATATTCATTTACACAATTTTGTTACATTCATAAATGTAACACTCTAAAATGTAACATTATCTCATATTGTGCATTTCTTTTAACAATGCAAATAGAAATGACGTATAAATGTAACAGTGAAGTACATACTTTTATAGAGGATTCTGATACATTTTCTTTGAAAGGCAATGTACTAGAAATTGAAATAGATAATTTTAAATAGTAAATGTAACTATTTGACATTTAAGTAAATATAATTGTTTGTTTCACTATATAAATGTAACAGTTTTTATATAAATGTAACAAATCGTTGTGAGAGATGTAAACATTTAATAAATGTATTTCATTTTAAATTGTTTGATAAACATTCAGAAAACACTAAATCTTAAAATCAATAAGATAAGATTGAATATAAATGTAAACAAACTAAATAATTTTAAGATTTTAAGGATTTTAAGATGTAGATAAGGATTTTAAGATTTACATTGAAAGAGTCATAGAGAAAATGGGGGGATTTGGATTAATAAGATAAATTTTTAATGAATGACAAATTTGTATTTTGTCATTTTACCATTTTTTTGAAAAAGTCAACAAACCAAAAAACCAACCAATAAAATGATGACACCTCATGGGGCTTGTGAGTGGGGCTTATATTATGGGGCCTAGGTATCATGACTGTTTTTCCTATTAAACATGAATATATATTTTTTCTAATTGCAATGTAATTTTCATAGGAAAGTTCTTTAAACGAATTTTTCGTGTTGTAGGAAATAATTAACTTGAAAGATTATGATAATAAAATGAGTGTAGAAACTTCTATAACTCCAAAAGATTGTTCTTTTCACATGCTAGAAACACAAAAAATTGGACTATAAAAAAAAATATAACCTTCTTGATGACTATTATCTCATCTTTGCTCTTCGGCCACTGGGGCTTCTTCCTAACCCTAACTTGATCTCTTCCATCTCCTCCTTGACATTTTTAGCGATTTTTTTTTTTTTTTTTTTTTCCATGATTACTATATTAAGTCTCTTAAATTTTTTAAAAGTTAAGTTTTAAAATCTCTTCTCAAAATATAAACATAAATAATATTCTTATATGTTTTTGTAATCAATCATCTTCTTCATATTCATTTTTAAATTTTTGAAACTTCATTTTTTACTACTTTTGGAGATTTCAAGATTTTTAATTCTAAATCTCTTAGTTTACCCCCCTTGCTCTAATTCTGGATCTGCCCCTGTACACCTTGTTAGAAATTCAGTGAAAAGTATACCTTGTTAAACGGTGTATATATCTTGTTAATTTTTTTTAATATACTTATTAAAAATGAATTCATTCAACTCGAAATGGAGCGATATATACTTTTTTATTAAAACATATAACTCATTTGATTATGTTTACTATTTTTTTTAAAAAAAATGAAAATACGTGTGGTTTGAGTTTTGATTGATTAAAATTAAATGAGTGAATCTAACATCTTCCATTTGAAAATCATATGTTCTATTTTATTTTATTTTTTGCTATGTAGCTTGGTCTCATTGATTTTGCTTGATTTTATGTTCGGTAAATTTTATTTTATTTTTGTTTTTGTTACAAATTGTTATTTACATGTTAGCTTGGAATAGGAGAGGGTGTTTATCATTTGTCCTCTTTACAAGCAAGAGGAGATTGATAAAAGTAAGTATGAAATCATATATTTCACCTGCTATAAAACAAACATTTTAAAGGATGAGATATAATTGAGAAACTTAATAAAATGAAAAATGATTTATGTAAAATAATATTTAAAACTGATGAAAACTATAGAGAAAAATAAAAATGATTAATATATTTTTTAATTATGAGGTTTTGATAAAGAAGTCATTAATTATGTTGAAAATGTAAAATATGTATAAAGTATGCATTCATAGATATTTTACATTATAAGAACACATAAAAAATATATAAAATATAACAAACAAATGTTATAAAAAAATAATTGATAAAAAAATGAATAATTATCAGGGCCGGCTCAATATATCATGAGGCCTAAGGCGATAAATTTAAATATATAATTACTAATTAAATAATATTTATTTTAATTTTCAAATTATTTAATTTTTATTTAAAAATCATTCTTCTAGTTCTTTGAGATGCAAAATTACTAATTAAGTTTTTATATTTAAGTTTTTATTTAATTCAAATAAAAGAAGGTCTTATCTTTGTTGTTGTTCACCCCCACATAATTTTTTTTTTGTCTAAAGCAAACAGGGAGTTTAGAGATATTTTTTTGATATGAAGATTAAATATAGTGAGAAGGAGGATTTTTTTGAAATAAAGAAGAATAAAGTGAATAAAAGAAGAGAGTGTGAAGAGAGGCACCTTTTTAGGCCTTACTTACTGTTTCACATTCCCTTTTGTTGGGAGTCAAAAAAAAAAAAAAAACCTTTAAATCTTATTAGTCATGTAATTTATTTATTTTTTGCTATTTTTTAGGTATCATAAAATATTGTCAATTTTTCATTGGTTACTTTTTAACCATATCAAAATTACTATTAATTTTTAAAAAAAATAAATATTTTTTGTAATGTGTTAAGTTATTATTGGTCAATATCTAGACCTACTTATAAATAAATAAAAATTTAAGGGTCTTTGTGTATCTGGGGGCCTTAGGCAATTGTCTAATTTGCCTAATAAAAGAGCCGGCCCTATAACTAATCTAACTAATCCACACTACAACTTATTTGTAATCCACATATATTGTAACTTATTTTTTTCTTAAGTGCAATTAAATATGAAAGTCTAAGATCACCCAAACTCTAAAAATACATAACCGGCCATAAAATGAAAAGATCGGTATTTTGATCAACAAATTCCATGAAACAGTTTTTTGTCATACAAAACCTATATCACGTCACATCAAAACAAGAGCAAACAACACCCTAATAAAAAACAAACCAATATAGAATTTTAATATCCAATAAAAGGAATAGAACATTTTCATCTTTATGCAACCCCAAGCAAATATATTAAAAAAAATTAAAAATAAAACCTTACCTCGATTTTGTATTAAAGAAAAACTATCTATATCTCTTAATGCAAGCACCAATCATTTTATCAGATATAATAAAAAACTTGATAAAACAAAAAATAAAAAACATTTCAGTATCTAAAATATATCATTAAAAATATATAAAAAAAACACTTAAAATCAAGCCAAAGACAGAGTTCTTCACAATCTTCCTCTCCATCTCTCTCATCCATTCAGAAATAATTGACTCCCCATTATTATCTTAAAAGTTCCTTGCATTCCAGAGTCACCATTAAGATCAAGCATATATAATAAGAATAACACAATATCAATTTACATAAATAAATAACACAACATATATACATATAAATAAATAAATAATATGATTAAAAATAAAAATATATTAGGCTGCAGAGATGAACTGCTTTTCATAGGTCTACATATAGATTTAGTGATAAAAAAAAAGATAAGATAGAGAGGAGTTCAAACAATTTAGTATTAGGAGATTCAATATTTGAATAAATCAAATCTTTAAAAATCCGGAATAAAAAAAAGTATTAATAGTACTACATCTTTCCGTATCTTCTTTTTTCCCTACTAAACTCAACAAAATATATTAAATTATGCACAAATGTTTAATATGAAATATATAGACTTTTAAGGTATATTATATTCACATTCATATGTACATCTTATGTTATTTATTGTAGTACATTAGTGATTTTTTCATTCTATTACAAAAACATATTTATGGAAATATAATTGAATGGATATACATGGTGAATATATTTAATTTCAAAATTAAAAAATTAGAATATATAGATATGATTTAAAATAAAAATGCATTGATAAAATTTAATTAAATCTGATTTTGATATCTTAAACTATTTATGATTTATCTAAATTTGATAATAATAGATTAAATAATTGATTAAGGGATAAAAAAGAAAATCAAAATATTGGGTCACATAATTCTTTTAATAAGTAAGTAATATATATATATATATATATATATATATATATATATATATATATATATATTCCTTTATTTGAGGAAATGATAGCAATATTTATTTATTTTTAAAAAATAAACCTTATCACATTATCGCCATACGGGAATCCAACATTATCGGTTGACAATCCAGTATACACCAATAACCAACCTCCAAAAAACCTATAAATACACATCACATTCATCATACACCATCAATCATCTTATCATTTTTTTAGCCTTCACATACTACATGTAAACATACTCCCTCACGTCTTTTCGTGCAACATTGTCTCCTTCACATACTCCTCTCCTTTACAACAAGCAAAATTGTCTTATTGACCTATATGTTCATAGGTATAACACTCACCATTAAATCACCGCGCACCTTCCAACTTTACCACTTCAACTCTCTTTGACATACCCAACCTAAGCACTTTACCACTTCAACTCTCTTTGACATACCCAACCTAAGCACTTTACCTTTGCACTCATATATTAAACATCCCTTAAATTAGTTTACCTGTGCACTCATATATTAAACATCCCCTTCTAAAACTTTTTTCATTTGGATATTTTTCAATTGAGTTGTAATGTTAGAAGAACATGTGTACCACATACATAAGCATGTGCATTTCACCATGCAATCTTTAACCACCCAACGCGCTGTCTAACAACCAACCTAAAACCTAAATCATCATCTCTAAATCATCCTTACTATGTATGACCATCAGACTAAATCATCATCACAAATCCCATCTATCCAATTAAACGTGCCAGCCAGAAGCTCAAAGTTCTCCTGGTCTCCTCCCTGGTCACGCGCAGCTCGAATGGAGCCTGCCCCCTGCAACAGCTTCTGCTTCCAGAAGTGTGACCACCCATGCTACAATATTTATGTACGGATTCTACCTTGTGTGTCACGCAGGTCACAGTCTGATGAGGTTTGTATACCAGGTGCCTGCTGCATGTATGACATTTGAGATTTTTCTTTTTCTCTGTTTATTATCATGTCCACTAAGTCGAAAAATCCTGTCTCGAGAAATGTTGGACCCCTCCAAATGGGAATGCCGAGCACTATCCAAGGAGCGAATACCTTGTAAGTCTCCACTGTTGTTGTTTCAACCACCTTCCAGAGGAGACTTGCAGGTGGTTCAGATGCCTACACAAATAGAATTACAAAAATCAAGGTAAATAATTATGTAAAAATAATAATAAAGATTTAATAACTGCGAATTACCGCAGCTGGGGGCATCGCAGGAAAGATGACACTGTTCTTTTCATCTGTTATTAGATTTTGCACTTGTTCCTTGAGACGTTGTTTAAGTAAGACCTTCAAAACAGTAATGAACAAAAGATGTAGTTTTTTCTCTCTTTTTATAATTTAAAAGAACATCAGCAGTAATATAGAATTTATAATAATTTAAAATATGATGAAAGTTTGGACTCAAATTAATGGATAAATAAGAATCATTTGTGTAGAATGATTTCGATAAAAAAGATTGGGTCACAAACACTCGGTCTAATGAAATTTTTGTTGTTTGGATTATGAATAACTTGTGAATAAAATGTTAACATAAATATTTATAAAAAGTAAAAAAAATATAATCTTATTAGATAAGATTATATCACTGACTAATTTTAAAATTAAAATAAATCTATTACTATTAGTAATTAAATAATTGATTAAAGAATAAAAAAGAAAATAAAAATATTGAGTCACAGAATTCTTTTAATAAGTAAGTAATATATATATATATATATATATATATATATATATATATATTCTTTTATTTGAGGAAATGATAGCAATATTTATTTATTTTTAAAAAATAAACCTTATCACATTATCGCCATAAGGGAATCCAACATTATCGGTTGACAATCCAGTATACACCAGTAACCAACCTCCAAAAATCCTATAAATACACATCACATTCATCATACACCATCAATCATCTTATCATTTTTTTAGCCTTCACATACTACATGTAAACATACTCCCTCACGTCTTTTCGTGCAACATTGTCTCCTTCACATACTCCTCTCCTTTACAACAAGCAAAATTGTCTTATTGACCTATATGTTCATAGGTATAACACTCACCATTAAATCACGCACCTTCCAACTTTACCACTTCAACTCTCTTTGACATACCCAACCTAAGCATGTGAACGGAGCAGAAATGTATTGAATATTTTTTTTTATCAGTATTCGCATATACACTATTCGCTTGCATAATATTATATCTTATGTATCTTAAATTATAGGATATGATATGCCTTAAGTAATTCTTTGAGGTATTATTTTCATGTTAGTTGATACTTGATACTTAGCATGATTAAATAGTAGCTAGCCTGTTTAGTTCCATACTTAGCCTTTTGATACAATTAATGCATGTAATTAATTATTATACACTTGGAAAATTAATCGGGCCTACTTATGATAGGCGTATGTATGACCCGTCATCAGGATTTTTTTCATCAATTCGTTATTAATTTCCCCACATCCGATTGTGTTGTTTGGATTCTTTGTCACTCACTGAGCTTGTAGCTCATCCCTCATGTGTTATTTTTCCATTAGGGGATGAGCTGGGCTTGAAGTTGGAGCATCCCTAAGGCATGATCCAGAGTACGTGGTGGAGCATTTCGTCTTTCGATCGGCGAGTGCAAAGCAATCAGCAATCCTGCTATTGTGTATGTAATGATAATCATGCTTGTCGCACATACCATTGTTAAAATTTATTTTTTCAAGACTTAGACTCTCACAAGACAATGATTTATGTATTTGTAACAATGATTTAGTTTACAAACTCACTGATGTCATCAGTACCGACAGATGCACCGATCAAATCTCCAACGAAGACGACACTTTCATCAGCCAAGGTCAGTCTCTCTTTCTTTATCTCTCTAACTACATGTGTATCTTTGAAGGGATCATAAACATCCAATAGCAGCAGTACTCTCATCGATCACGACGGTATCAATAAGTCCTCTCACTTTGTCTCTCTCTTTCTCTATTTCTGTCTCTCTAACTTCTCTTTTTGTCTATATGAAGACATTCGAGATGGCGGCACTCTCTCACTTTATTTGTACAACTTGAACAAAATTGTACAAATAACGAGAGAGAGAGAGAAGAAAAACAAAGTTGTACAAATTCGAACAAGGATCTGATTGCATTAACAGAGAAACAATTAATTCGAAAATGAAAAGAATCAACGGATAATGAAAAACAGGGATCTCTCTGCATTAACGGAGAGGAGTCACCGCCGTATCGGCCAATGCCGACAACATTGTCGGTCATCACTTCAGAGAGAGAGGAGTCACCGGCGATTTGCATGATCCATGTGTGAGGAGAAGTCAAAGACGACGAGAGAAACAGAAACCGGAGAGAGAGAAGTCGTCGCCATTAAAAGGGAGCAAAATTTCAAAAATTTCACGAGGGAAAGAGAGGTATTTATAAGGGTTCAGAATTATCTCACACGTGAGCTCACATGACCAACTAACGTATGTTTCACCGTCACCGCTAAGGGGATCGCTCTAACATTCTCAAGGTGAATTTCCACCAAAAGATGTCAACATTGTGTTTCTTTTAAGAAGAAGAGATAGACAAATTAGTTATGTTTTGTGCAATGATTTGTATTGAATGAAATGAGTTTTAGTCTTTTTGTGTTTCCTTTAAGAAGAAGAGATAACAAATGAGTTATGTTTTGTGCAATGATTTGTATTGAATGAAATGTTTTCTTCTCGGGGTTGTATTAGATTAACCCCACTGAATGGCTTATTGTACATAATGCAGTATTTACAGCATTTAAATTTGTTCAAATTTCTGGTTGTCGTCAATTTAGTGTGCCGTTCCCTTTATTGAAAAAAAAAAAAAGAAATTTGTTCTCTAGAATTACTGATGGCCTACTGTAACTTGGTATGGAATTTGCACTTTCATCTAAGTTTCCATGGGTGGGTAAGATGTGCATAGGAGTAACTTGGCCACTCAAGGTTGTGCAAACATGTGTCTATATAAGTTGTGTGTGTTTGCAAGAAAAGATGTACATCGATCTGGCACACAGATACACCATATTACGTAGAATTAATGTTAATATTTTTTTGTCCTTGAATTGGCTGGAATATACTTATTCATAAATTAATATTTAGAAGATTGACTTGGGTTGAATGAATCCTATTGCACATAGGAATGCATCATATGCAAATTGGAATCAACTTGCAATCCATTCACAAAGAGTAACAGTAGTAGCAAGATTTCCTTGTTATATCTACCCTAGTTTTGTCACTTTGATTGCTTCTCTAAAATGCATCTGACCTAAACAGGTGCGACTGTCAACCCTTTGGATCTTTTGTTTCAAATCTCCATACAAGGTGATTTGGATATTTCAATCGACCTGCCCCATAGTCCATTGGTTAATTAAAAAGCATAATCATCACAATTGTGTTATCAAATATGTCCTTAGAGATTTGGATGTATTTGAATGTAGGTTTGAGAATTAATGTTTTTTCAAAAACTGAGTTTACAAAAAACTGTCTTCCTATATTATAAAAAAACTAGTTTTGAGCACTAATTTATAAAAAGGGATTTTTAGTTTTAAGTCCCCACAAACCATCATATTTAGTGATCGATCCCTCCCTTTTTCGTATTTAGGTTTTAGTCCCAGATTTAAATGATAGTTCCTTTTTAGTCCCTGAGAGGAACCTATCCATAAATTATTTAATTTACTTTTTAGTCCCTGTGAGGGACCTATCCATGAATTATCCTTTAAATCAGGGGACTAAAACCTAAATATGAAGAAGGGAGGGATCGATCACTAAATATGATGGTTTGTGGGGACTTAAAACTAAAAATCCCTTATAAAAAATTTGTCTACAACTTTTAATTCAGCTACAACTTTTTTTCTATTTGAAAACGGATTTGAGAAAATCAAATTTATGTAAACCCTTAATTTTTTCAAACCCACATCCAATGCCCCCTTATTAACATATCATATTATTTATTAATTTGATTTACACGCGGAAGACTAGTTTCAACTAAAATGAAAAAACGTTATCCGTTCAGCCTCGCAGAGGTTTTGATTTTTTTAAAAAAATATATATATTAAATTGACGAAGTATATTCTTTTGTAAAATCTTATGGATTAAATGTAAATTTTATTTTATTATTTTTATAGTTGTGTATATAATGAGTTGATGAATATAATGTGGTTGGTAGTTGATTACACATTGCTTTAGTGGCTGACAGTGACACAACTTATTTTTTTTTAAGATACCATTCAATGAGCGAAAAAATCTTATATGTAGCCTTCTATTTGGATACAGAATAGGTCACAGAATAATTTGGATTAAAGCAGAATAAGTAATTTTTAGTGTTTGAATGTACTGAATATTCTAAGATAATGAATAAATTGGTATACGGATTCCAGTCAATCTTTGAAAAATACATATCTCATTAAATAAAATATATGATTAAAAAAAAATTGTATAAGATTCATATTTTAAATTATAAAATAAACTGAGTGTAACGTTTTCCGCACTATATTTATTTGTTTTTGTTTATTGTAATTATGATGATAATGTGGTAATTACACTGATGAAACAATTCACCACCAGTAATTATGATGACGTGATAATTATACTGATAAATAATTCCAACAATATAAAAAAAATTAGCAATAGATAGAAACAAATCGCCCTTATCGCGCTCTCACCTTCCTTTCCTTCATTTCACATTCATGGCTCTCTCTCTCAAATCCCCGCTACAAATACCGCCCGACACCCGCAACCGTCTCTCCTTCCCCTTCTTCTCTCCCAACACAGTTAAATCAATCTCTCTCTCTCTCTCTCTCTCAGTTTTATATTCACATTGATTCGAAACCCTAACCGTCAACAGATCTGTCGTTTGAGCGGTCCGATCTCAATCGGACGGAGAAGGCGAAGCGGTGCGAGTTCGATTAAGGGGACGATGGAGGACCGGAGGGTCTCTAGTGACGATCGAATGCTCGTATGTTCTCACTCTGACTGATTGATTCTTTTTTTTTTTTTTTTGTTGGTTGTGAATCGTTGAATCTGTGCAGGTGATAGTGCCGCCGCATCCGTTGATCAAGCACTGGATATCTGTTCTCAGGAACGAAGAGACTCCTTGCCCTATCTTCAGTTAGTACTTATTAGTGATGCGTTATTGAAATCTATGTGTAACATTGGTAGATAATTTTTTTTTAATATATATAAGTTGTTGGATGATGTGAGATTCTAAAGATATGCGGATGATTGTATTTTTTTTAATACTAAGCGAGATTTGTTGATGAGATTAATGTTTATGTTCAATTATCTTGTGTTAGAGAATGCCATGGCTGAGCTTGGGAGGTTACTTATTTATGAAGCCTCCAGGGATTGGTTGGTGAGTTTTTAGTATGTGATTTGTGATGTTTAATATTGCAAATTATTTTGTATTTATAAGATTTTTTTTTTTTTACTTATTTATGAACCCTAAATAACTATTCGTTGATGGGAATTAGGATGTGTATTAGTTAAAATGAAGTTGATAATCTGCTATTTTTTGTGGTTATAATGTCTTTTTTAAGGTCTGCATATACTGCATATCATGATGTGTTACTTGTTGACCTTCGTGCTCTACATAATGAACTTTTTAAATGGATTGACCCTTCCTTTTTGTTTCCTGAAATCTTTAATTCCACAATTTTCTTTTAAACTGATGACAAGAAAGGCAGAAGATGATAGGCAATACAGATGTTAATGCAAATGTTTTCTTCAATGCCTCCACATTCCTTCAAGTGCCATGACAAATGCGATAACTATTATAATTTGTCAGATGGCACATATGTGTGCACCTTTTGGTTTATGAATCCCATTAAATAACTTTCTCTTACCTGATGGCTGATATGTATGTGAGTTGATCCAATGAATGCATCTTTGATGTCTCTGCATCTTTTTAGAATTGTTTCCGGATATCACTTTATTTGTCATGGATCACAATTGGTTGTTCGCTGTCTAATTTACTGAACCTGCTTCCTTGTTCCATTTTTCCTCTTCACATATTTTCCACTTTGACAACATCTACTACATCTAGTTTTATTCCTTACATGTATTTCTCATTTTACTGATTATATTATATTATTCGACCATTTGCAGCCCACTGTCACTGGAGAAATACAGTCACCCATGGGTGTTGCCTCTGTCGAGTTTATTGATCCAAGGGAGCCAGTCACGGTGGGTGTATATAGAATTGTGAACTAAACTCAATTATATAATCATATAGTTTGCAGTTTTTAAATTTTAATGAAAAATATAATTGTTATTTCCACAAAATTTAATTGAAGATTGAACACATATCAGAAAGTTTATTACTCTGTCCATTTTAAAGTTCCCTAGTGAATTATTTTTTAAATGGATGTGTTTTATATTGGCAGATTGTTCCCATCTTAAGGGCTGGCCTTGCTCTTGTGGAGCATGCATCATCGATCTTGCCAGCAACAAAAACATATCATTTGGGTTAGTAACATGCATTTTATGAGTAGAAACAATCTCTATGTTCCAGAATTAGTAACATTCATTCATAAAAGTATGCTTGTTCAGTAAATCTAATCGCCTTATTTTCCTCAATGCAGGTGTAAAGAGAAATGAGTCAACTCTTCAACCATCAATATATTTGAACAAGTGTGTATGCTCTAGTTTTTATAATTTTCATGTTACTTTTGATTCAGTTTTGAAGGATTTTTTATGGACATTTCATGTTTCCATAAATGCATGATGCATTGCTGAGGGTACTTTCAGGCTTCAATTTATTTTCTCGATCATGATATTTTCAAACTATTTAGTGATTCAATTATGTAGATGTAGGGAAAATGAAACTTTCCGAAGTTTTTTTAAAGAAATTATTATATCTATGTTTCCAGTACAAGCGACACATACCATGTATCAATTCATTGCTGTATTCTTTCGATTATTAAACAATTTTTTTCCATTTTGTCACCTCTACTGTCTTTTTACAAATTACAACTCAAACATAAATTACCATTTCATTTTCTCCTTGCCTACACATGTTCTTTGACCTCTTAAATTTGTCATTAAACATGCAGGCAATGATGAAATTAAGCATATCATGGAATTTATTCCATTTTAGTCCAAATTGGAATGATCATTACATAACTATTTGTATATAGATAAAAGTTGAATATGAAATCCTCCCAATACTGACGTGCCACGCATGTTAATTTGCAGTTTACCAGACAAACTTCCAGAAGGATCCCGTGTTTTTGTTGTAGATCCTATGTTGGCAACAGGTACATGCCCTTAGTTGTGAGTTGTGACCTTGATAACAAGAGCATCCATATGTATATAATTTATGCTCCCGAATCCCATGTATTACATAATATTTCTTCTTGCAATTTACAGCAGTCCTTTGTTCACTTGATGAAATTTCATCCAAAATGACACCAATTTAATTGATGAATCCAATAAACTGTTCAGAAACTTTCTTCTGTCATTAAGAATTACTAAATAATTTGGTTAGGTTTCATTGTTTCAATGTTGCATTTTTTCCCCAACAATGACAAGCCTGGAAATACTAATACTATTTCTTTTTTCTTGAATGGTGACCCATGAAAATAACTTCTCCTCTCTATGCTTCTTTGACTTAATTGAAATTCCTTCACTACTGCTCTAGTGTCACATTTTATGATTATATTGTATCATTATTAATCATTATGCCCTGATCTATGAAGACAATTATCTGAAGTCTAAAAGAATGTCTGATTTTACAATATTTCTCCCACTGCCTTAAAATCTCCTACATGAAATAGTTGTAGAAGTAGTACAGGCCATTTCTCTTTCTAATGTATAAACACATGTTTAGGAAACAAACATGCCTTGATATTTTTTGTGCTACATTCTAAATAAAATTATTTTGGATCATTTTCAGGAGGCACAATCATTGCAGCAATTGACATGCTGAAAGACCGTGGTGTTGAAAACAGACAAATCAAAGTGGTAAGTTCTTTTCTAGCATTGGTATGAATTGCAGTGTGGCAATAATAATAGAAAGACCAGTCATTCTATCTTAATTCACCTGGAAAGATCTAGTCAAGTTTTTATCTTAGTCTCCCTTCCTTCATGGTTGGCCTGGATTTATTATAGTCAAACTAAGTAGAAGACAGGAATATAAACAAATCTGGACACAGGAAAAAAAAGTATGCGTGAGTAAAGCTTTTCTTTTTGTTACACTTCCAAATTATTCGATCAAAAGCATTGTTTCGGGAGCTTTTTAAACACGGTAAAGACTGGTTTGAAACCATGTGGATATAAGTCTGAGACGCATAAGCGGAAAAATCATTTGGATCCGTTTTTGAGTTTTTCTGTGGCTTTTCCACCGTGAAATTCCCCCAAACGCGGATTTAAATGGAGTCTAAAGCATTTCTCAAATTTTTCATATCATAATTTTTACACCTTTGGTTGCAGATATCAGCCGTAGCTGCGCATCCAGCCCTCCAGAAACTTAGCGAAAGATATCCCGGGTAATTTACATGCCTGCCCTCTATATCATAAGTTCATAACCTTTATACACCACCGTGACATCTCAAAACACTTGCTTTATTACTTTTCAGGCTCCATGTATATGCAGGGATCATCGACCCCACCATAAACGAGAAAGGGTAAGTCTCTCTGTAAAGCAAAACCCATATGTTTTCGGTTTGTCATTGATGCACTCACATCGAACGCATTTTGCAGGTATATACTACCAGGTTTAGGCGATGCTGGAGACCGAATCTTTGGCACTTGATGCCAACAGGTAGAATTGCTTCATTTTTTTTTTATATATATATCCACAAGCAAAAATCATTTAGTTCCTTGAGCTTGAACTGGAATTGGCAATTTTTCTTTTTCCATCGGCTTTTCATTTTGTAGCATCCTTCTGTTTTTTGTTTTTACTTTTTTTAATAGTGGGATGTAGGCTATTAAATCACTGGTCATGACATATAGGTTATTATTTAACATGCCTGGGAGTGTTGAAGAACCATATTTTGATTCATTGGATTTGTGTTTATTCAGACCCAATTGGGAATATTAGAACTCTGTGACTCTTTAATTTTATTTTTAGCCGCACGAGTGATGTATGTATTCATGTGGATGCAAAATTGCAAATATGTGTCGTGTATATGCATTCATTATTCATAGTTAAAAGTGTGGTTAAAACCAGGGTTGGATATGTGTTTTTTTTCTTTTTTGAAATGGTATATACATGTGGAAAATGTTACACTTTAGTAATCAGTCGAAGCACTGAACACTCTTTTTCTTTTCATTATTTCTATATAATTATCTAATGAACTATGTGCTCCAATAATAAATTTTTTTTTGTTAAACACTGTTTTGTGCCATGCTGAATTGGATGCATATACTTTTCATAATAAAAGGACATATTGTATTACTTATGCACTGCAATGATGCAATATACCTGCCACCACTGTATGAAAATAAAAATATATATATTTTTAAAGATACATTAGTGTATCTCTATATACACATCACTTTTTATAATAATATATACTTTAATGAGTGGTGAGTGTATTTTTTTAAGAAAAAGAAAACTGATGAATTATAGACATGGCTGCACACGTTGGACATATCATTCACCTTATACATACGATATACACCTTGGTAAGTGTTTAATCATACAAAATCCAAAATGGAAATCATACACGTTCACTATGGTCCACAAAACCTCACCATCCATTTAATCTCAGATGACTCGTTCTGCTGAAGAACCTTCTCGAAACCTTGTGTGAACAAATGATGAAATTATAAACATCTAACAATTTTATTGAAGGGGGTGCTGGTATGTCCAGTTTGAAAAACAGTTTTTAATTTTTTTATACACATTTTTAAATATGTAATGATAACAAGTGTTTTATGAAACACAAATTTTAAGAGACAGTCATTTGATAAAACCTAATAATGATGATTTGATAACAGCATTTAATTTTTTTACAGGTTAAAACCCCCAAAAACTTTTCTTGCCAAATGCACCCTAAGCCATTTTAAATGATTAATAAAACATGCAGCATGAATAAAAATTGAATTAAGAGAACCTGAACCATTGAAATATAATTTTTTTTACATAAATGCATTGCGCACCTGCTTTTATGGCCAAGATATCAACCTGGATAATATCAGTTAAAAACAATGCTATGGGTAATGTTTTGTTGGTCTAATGAACAGTCTGTTTAGATCAACAAACAAGTTTGGCAATGAATGTAAAAACAAGAATTAGTCTGTTGAGTTTATAAATAGCCAAGTATACGATTTGCAGATGAAGGGAGTTAAAGGAATTACAACAATCTGACAATCTGTAGTCTGTACAAATTTGCCGCCTCGACCAAAATGGACCTCAGCATATGGAAGTTGCAGCCTGGTTGGCTTTCGCGCTTTCAATTCCGAGGATACTGTATGAAAACCCTGCAACAGAATTGCAAGAATATACAGGTAAGTGCCAAATTTAAAGCATTCAACATATCCGGAAGGTAAATCCTAATGTGATTTGAGTAAAACACGGCACCATGGTTATGACCTAATAAAAGATATAGAGAACAATTCAGACACAACGTACATAAGTTCTGTATATCTAAAATGAAGGCCATTTGCATGATGAAAGAAATTTAGAACATCCGATAAAGATTGTTACACCATCCACCAGTACAGCTTTTACCTAGCCACCTATGGACCATAAAATCTTTCATTATCATTAGACATGCTATAAATTTATTTACAAACACTTTCCCCTCATAGTTCATGAAGTATTATACTATTTGATCTGATATAAAATACTCAAACTTCCCGAACGCAGAAGTTACCTCAGCATCTTAAAACCATCCATTATTAAGATTCATGTGAGCATACAAGACAGGCTGCCTGCATGCCATTACAAAAGCAGGGAAAATAACAATAACAACACATTCAAGTTATACATAATAAATTTTGTAGAGATAATGTAAAGTATCAGTTGTATATGCAATTATTTAAGCATCTGAAGGGAGCTCAATGAATCAAAAGATTCATGAAAAAAAGGAGAGATCCCAAAGCACCTAAAAACGTTATAAGCGAATGACAAAGAACAATTACATCTAGTCTAAAAATTTACTCACATCTTGACATCCACAGAACACATTGAAGAGCTACAGCTCACTATAATTACGCCACACCGCACGGAACTCTTCCCGGAAAGTGTTCAAACGAGCTTTCAGGTTAGGTGTTCTAAAGCTGGCATGAAGCAGGATTGCTGGATAAATAAGAAAAAGAAATAAACATGTAAATATCACAAAAAAAAGAAGCTTCGTAAACGCAAAAAAATTAAAAAAGAATCATGTAGCATAATTACCAAGGAGACCAATAACAAGTGCCCACAGAACTGTAAGAAGACTGCATGAGGTGAACCATATGATGCAGCTTGCTGCAGAAAGGTAAACAATGACATCTCAAAAAGTAGATAAATGCCAATACAGAGTTTCGCGATGACAGATTGCAATGGTTTAATACAAGCAAAAGAAAAAGTTAACATGGCAGATATAACAATACCAGCTGCGAAAATCAAGACAAACACCCAACGAGGACGTCCACATATATGGATCCCTCTTTTTGTAGATGGACGCCCACGAAGAACAGGACTGCATGTGCAGAAAGTCATAATATCAAACAACAATTTGGTCACCAAAAAAGAAAAAAAAAAAAAAAGGAAGACACCACACTTACGTCACTGGTGGCCTCATCTTTGCGGCTAAATGTGGGGAAAACCGTCTAACAATTCTTGTAACTTTCTCATTGAACGTAACAGCAAAACTGTCAATCAAATCCTCATCAATAAACAATATTGACACTATATTTACCGAAATTTTGTTATCCTAAATCATCAAGCATAGTGATAATATCAATGTAATCATGCACATCAACGTGTCATATTTTGAACATTGCATTTGAGTCTCAGAGAATAATAGAGCTGAGGCTAGAGAAAATGAATTTAAAGTGGTTTGGCTCTTAGGACATTTTCTTAGAATCTCAATAGTTGATGACTTGATGCAAACCATGCCAAGTTATTCGTAGTACATTCATGAGACAGTCATCTAATATCATGAACTACAGGACTAATTCAATCAGGGCTTGGGACACAGCTTTGTTTGGAAGAGGTCACTAAAAATTATTTGGTTTTAAGCAGGGTGCCCTGTATTTTGGGCGGGGTTCTGTTTTCCTCACGTGGTTGTTTGTATTTTGGGTCTCCAATTTCCTGTTGCATCATTTTTCTTTTCTTTTTTTTTGGAGATCCCTTGTCTCCCACTATTCCGAGGGGCATCATTTTATTATACCTTTCACTCAAAAGAAAATCACTGATCACATATGATGTCACGCAACCATGTGCATGACACCTCATGCATCTATGCATCTATTCAGCTTCACAGCACTGAATATCACCTCAAAACATTACTCACTTTCAACATCAACTAAGTTCCCTTAACAATGAAGCATTAACACTTGATATTATGTCTAGGTGCTATAATTTGTCCAGAACATCTGAAATTTTAGTTTAGATTTATTAAATATTACCCAAGTAAAATGGAGTCTTGTGCCATCCAACACCTATTGCCAACGATTATGTAAGAAAGATGAAACAACATTTTGTTTAAAACATCAAGATTATTTGGATGGGTTCACATAAGTAAGCTAATACATATTTTTGCTCGTACACTTAGGCTCATTCAGGATGCTAAATGCTCTATTTCAATACTAGTATATCGAAGTGGTTCCTTGTGTTCTACTGTTCAATAAAATTCATATTTAAGCCACAAATAAGGCCTTACTAGACCTTGTTTGATACTACATATCCCTATGCTTTTTTTAGAGAGATAGAGAGATTTCCATTGCCTGGGTAAAAATGTTAATTGCAGATGTGTGTGTGTGTTAGTTTGCACGCATGCGTGCATGTGTGAATTGAATATCAGAGCCAGTTTTCGATTTTTGAAGAATGGCCCAAACAATTTAAATTAGTATAAGCATGCACACATTAGTTTTACAACTCTCACAAGGCAGTTTCTGAAGTATAATTCACACATGAAAACAACTTTTTTTAAAAAAATTTCATTAAGCACTCAGAAAGTTTCCCACTTCCCACAACATTCATAAACTACGGTCATGCCTGAGCCTGACTATAAGAAATACCTATCATTCAAGAAAGCAATACTGACGCCCGTCAGAAGAGCAGCGACAATGGCGATCGGCTTCCGAAGAAATCCCAACCCTGCAATTTAAACACACAAAAAAAAAAAAAGATGCTTCAGAATTTTCACTGTAGAACCTCTAAAACAGCAAGACAAATCAATCGAGTTACTCACCAAGGATGAATATCATCATGATGAAGTAATTGGTCCTGTAGCTGTACAAAGAAAACCAAAGAAACAAACAAACAACCATTAAATGATCAAATAAAAAAAATATCAACTTCTTGATCGATAACAGGCATCTGATCCGATTCAAAAACCAAATTAGGGTTTCAAAGCGTGCCAGATCATCGAAACAAAAGCAAAGCGAAGGCGATTTCGATTTCGATCCGATCTTACTAGTAGAGGTTGCATTTGCAGCGGCTGCTCCACTTGGAGTGGGATCTGGGGACGGTGAACCGGGAGAAGAACTCGGAGACCGGTCGGGGCGGAGACGACCAGTCGACCTCGCGGAGGGCGTCGATCAGGTCCTCCGTCGTCACGTTCCCCCAATCCATGGCGAAACCCTAGGTTTCTGAGATTCGAAGAAGGGAAAGATTAAAAAAACAGGGAACGAATGAATTGTTTTTGTGTTTTGGAAATGAAAAATAATAAGACTCTGTTTTCGGGGGGGTTTGTGGTGTTTCTGTTTTGCTTCTTCTTGAAGGGTCGGCGAAGGCTCGCCTATCGCGTTCCGTGTTGTGGGGTTGTTTGGAATTGACGAGAGTGGCCTCGGGTGATTGCATAAATTACGAAAATTCCCATTGTGTCAAAAAGGATAATTGCGCGAGATAATTATGAAAATAATAAAGTGGAGTAGGATCGACAGACGACAGCTAATCCTCGTTTCATATAATCAAAGTAATTATAGTAATTTTGAAATGAAAATAGAAATAGAAGAATTTATCCTTAAAATCTTAATTCTTTAGTCCTGACTAAACTAGCCTTTTGAATTTATAGAAAATTGAGTGTCTGTAAACATCTATGGATCCATATAAGTCCTTGTAAATTTGGGGCAGGATAATTATATCCCTAGAAACGTAGAAAATGTTAAATCATTTTTTAACCTATCATGGTTAAAACTCATCATAAGTGTGATTTTATTATTATATCATACATAATACACAACACGGTGATTAATATGAGTTTTTTTAACTTGTGTAATCATCTCATTGAAATGTAAAATAAAAAATCTAAGTAAAATCTATAGTATAATAAATATAATACATAAACAAAATCATCTTCATAATTATAGTTGTTTGAAATAGAAGCAAAAAATAATAATAATGGAATAGTACGCAACAATAAAGTCAAAATCCGCAAAATAAATAAAAGTGAAAATGAGTTTGATCAACGGCAAGATGGTCATTTAAAAGGATATATATGTTTTTTTCTATTTTTTCAGTTATTCATATAAGTGTTTAATTTCACACCGATTGAATATTACGAGAATATATCATCAAATTGGATAAAAAGTTAACATATGAATTAAATTCACCGATCAAAACAGTTTAAAGGACCTGTATATCTGACTCCAAGTTTGTAAAGACTTATATAGATTTGTAGATGTTTATAGGGACTCAAATATCTTTAACCCAAAAATATATATAACTTAATTAAAAAATGCACTCACTTTTAAAAACATGATAAAAAGCTACATTTTTCAGAATGGATGGAGAAACAGTTTCTAACAAATTCAATCTTTTTGAAAAAGCTAATGCTCAAACCTGCTTTCCATATAAGGCCTGGGAGAGTTCTTTCTCATTCGGGTTAGAACCCGCATAAGAAAAATAATAAGTTCAATCTTATTTTTAATTTGCATACATTTTGGATTTTTTTTTCTTCTGAAATTTATATTTTGTAAATTAAATATATTTTTTCTTAAAAAAAATGATGTCCGCACTCAATGCATATATTTTCATGTTTTTGTATCATCAACACAAGCTGAATACCAACTGCCATTCAAAAAAAAAAAGTCACTGTGCACCAGTTCACAATTCAAGACTCTTAAATCCAGAGCTGGAAAAACATTATATGGAACACAGAGCATGCTCCAAGACATAGAGCTTCTTCAACAAGCCTTTACAAATTCAAGCATGCAAACTTGTAGAACAAACCAAAGCCGTGTTCAACAACAGTTGGGCAAGACCTAAAACAATTATCATCAAAACAATGGAGATTACGAGAGCTTATGCGACGGGAGGCCTTAGCACGTGATCTTGAGAGGTGTCGAGGGCTGTCTGTGGAAGCCATTGCCACATTGCCAGGGGAATGTAGTTTGGGTACGAGATGGCCTTGTTGCCAGAGGGGAAAGGGGTTGCATGGAAAGCCGTGGCGGGGTGAGGAATCATTGGATGCATCGGGATGCTTGTTCCCCTTATCAACTGCTCCATCTTCTCCTTCTCTGCCTTCAGGCTTACCTTCTCATCCCTCAGTTCCACTTTCTCTGCCTGCAAGCCCAACCATCAGACTAGGTGAGTGAGAAGAGAAATAAAGCACAACATGGAAGGTTTAAGAATAATAAAAATCCGTGGAATGTGAAGTAGCTAATGTTCTACAAAACAATTTGGTGGTGGGTATGTTTTTTTTTTCTTGTTAACTCCGCTCCTATAGAATGACTTGATCACAAGGAAAGTAACACTCACCTTGAGATTCTTTATTTTGTCCTGGAGAGCTTCATTCATCTCTTTAAGCTTCTTTGCTTCGAGGCGGAGCTGGTTCAGAAAACGAGCTGCATCACTCAGAACAGCAACTTTGTCAGCCTTAGGAGGCCTCCCAGGTTCCAAAATAGAGCAGAGTTCTATGAACCTGAAAGATAATGAATTCAAACAAATACCATGAAAGCAAAATTGTTTAATCCACTTATATCTACTTTATCATTTATTCTCTAGATTAAGAAAGATCAGATATGACCTTAATATACAAAAGGAAAAATGTATGGGCTTGCCTGTCGTTGAGCCTATCTCTTCGCATCTTTTCCCGGCATGCTTTGGTCCCTGGTGCTGCACAGGATTCTGGTCGAGTTCTGCAAAACAGTTTTTGGTAATTAACAAACTATAAATTTGCCACAAAATGTGCAGTACATGAATTTCTCGTTCATGTTTGAAAAAAACTCACAAAGAATAAGATTTTACGGGCAGGAATAGCAGTTTTGATTCCCTGTCAAGAATTTTTTTTGAAAAAAATTATCTGCAGCACTACTCAGGGGATGATTTCTTGAAGAGTCAAAAATTCACCGCCTCAGTGCCACAAGACCAGTAAAGTAATTCCAGTGAAAAGGTCATACAGTTCCTAAAAACTTTCCTTAGGCAAATTAATATCTGAGTTTATTCATGCAAGTGTAAAACATGATCACGTGGAATATTCAGTGGCATCAATACAAATAACTCCATTCCAACCATCCAACATAGCCCACTGTTTTCATCCTTATTTTGTTCAATAAGCTTGTCTTCCGATCCAACGATTCATCACCCATATCGATCGAGTAGTAGTTCTCCATTCTGTTGCACTACATGTTAACATAATTGAAGTATTTGAATTCTGCATCTCAATATAATTGTAAGCTAATATTATCTCTTGCATGTAACAATACCAATGCCCACCCTCGATAAAATAACCAACACAATCAATACACGTCTGGAGTAGTATTGATTAATACAATCACTGCATCAAATAATACACAAACACACATTACCCAAAGTATAAATACAGAATCCTTTGGCCTTGCTTAACTACTTACAAAAGTGCATGCGTGATATAGGAAAATCATGGAATAGCGCTTGCAATAAATGAAACAACCAACCTTTTTCGAAAACAAGCATTCTCAAGGCAGTTATCCCCCTGGTGCGAAACATCAAACCCGAGAACCGTACTGCAAGCAAAGTATGAAAGCTTAGGCACAAACAAAAAATGGAAAGTTTTGACAGATATTCAATTCCAAATGATGTTGCACTAGTTACCAATAATCGACAATTGACATAAAACAGTCCAGGATACACAGATATGGCAAATTTAAGTTTTAATTTGTTCACTACAATTTGTGCAACACGTGTATGTGAATTTCAGTTCCAAATTTAGAGCCTCTAGATCATGAATTCATCTAGTATCTCCTGTACCTCCTAAAATTAGACATAGTTAGTTGTTCATTATGAATTTTTCAAATGAGTCCAATAAATCCAATCTTAGTTGTTCCCTGTCATATGAATCTTTCACACCAGTGAAATATATCCAATCTATAAAAGGTAAGATCTTCAAACAAAATGAAGAACACATGAAAACCAGTCATTTGATCAGAATTATAGATGAAGAACCCATTAAAAGAGTTTCTATAAAATGATGCATCAAAGATTGGGTCCCCAAATTTTTTCTTTTAAATCTAATAGATATCAAATAAAACCCATATAGAATTTCACAGGGTGTTCTTGATTCCAAAAAGACAAAAGAAAGAAGCATAAAACACAATTAAAAATAGAAAATAAAAATTTCGTATTCAATGCATGTGAAAGGAGAACCATCCAAGGGTATCACCTGGTGACCGTTTGATCATCGATGACATGAGAAGTCCAAATCAGATCAGCGGATCGGACGTCCTGAGCGAGCCCGTAATCCAGAAGCCAATCCCCGCCATCGCTGCTCTGCCCATGTTTCATCTTTTCAAAACCTTCCTTCAATTTCAACTGACCAACTGATCAAATCAAAGCAAACCCATGTCAAAAACAATCAATAACAACCCAAATCACGCAAAACCCAATTCAAAAAACAGATATCCGATCAAATCCAACAAATCCCAAATTGAAAAAAGAACCAATCCACATCAAAAACAAGTAAAAACTAAATCTTTCAACGAAGGAAAGTGAGAAACCAATCCCCGCCGTAGTTGCTCTGTCAATAATTCATCTTTCAAACCCAATTGATCAAATCAAAACCAAATTAAAAAAAAAATCAATAAAAATCCAAATCACGCAATACCAAGTCCCAAAGAAACAAATTTCGATCGAATCAAAGAAACCCATATGGAAAAACGAATCAACGCACATCAAAATCGCGCAAAAAGTTGATCTTTAAGCAAAGAAAAGCTACCCATGTGAGAGAAACAGAAGGATATTATCGGGGCCGTGGACGACACGAATCTGATTGAGACGTCTTCGAACGAAACCGGTTGCTTTTTCAAGAGCGGACTTTTGAGACTCCCTTCGTGGGACTGATATTACCACCCTCGGTATCACCCTATCTGGCTGACGTTGGGAGATGCATCACCGTTGGATGGAAAGGAGAGGGTGAGAAATGATTTTAGAGGGTGATGATATCACTTTCGGCGTGCGAATTCCCGCGGTTTTCACGTGCAGGAAGCGCGTCACGTTTTGAAATTTTTTTTATTGCTGTGGGTGTTGATAAGCCAAGTCATTTTCAAAAATAGTACAAATGTATGCTTATTCTTGAATAAAGCCAATAAACATATTGGTTTACAAGGTAGAATAATGGTTATGCATGGAAGAGACAAGAGGAACAATGTATTTTTTAATATCTTTTTAAAACTATTTATTTATACAAAATAAGGGGAATACGAAAAAAATTAGAATTATCAAAATAAGAAAAAGGCTAACAATCACTTTAAAATTTATTAAATTCTTTTTTATCCATGAAAAATTATTTTATTCTCAAATAAGATGACTGTGATCCGACATACTAAATTCATGAAAAATTTTCATATTAGTATGTACTGATGAGATTTTTATCCATATATGAATGAATGATACATTTCCAACAAAATGTATGGATGAAATTTTTATTAATAAATTTTTAATATATTGACATCTGTTAATCATTTATTACACACATGTTATTCATTAATGGATGTACTAACAGTATATATTGATATGAATTTTGTTCATAATTTCACTAATGGTTGGGAGCAAACTTCGTGTTATTAATCCTGCTAGAGAAAAGTTAGCATATCCTTTTATTGGTTCCATGTCTTTTGGTGGAGATATGTTATACATTTTTAAAAAATAAATAGAATATCAAAAAAATTAATCTCATGTTAATAAATAGGTTAACTCTGTATGAAACTGTGTCACCCTAAAACTTTTATACGTATAATAAAACTTGATCAAATACACAAATTATATAGTTAAATATGTCAAATAACAGGAAAGACACCTTGCATGTGTATTTAAAGGACCTCATTCTAAATGTGATTCCAATCAGGGACTTTTTAGACAACCAGTCCTAATTAAACTCGCCCAAACAACGCTTTTAATGCCGCCCGCGAAAATCATTTTAAAAATCACAAAACCACTCTCTCCCAACACTCAGAATGACCAATTTACCCTCGCACACCACAAAACCCCCAC
Source organism: Acorus gramineus (assembly GCA_030737835.1). Lineage (NCBI taxonomy): Eukaryota > Viridiplantae > Streptophyta > Magnoliopsida > Acorales > Acoraceae > Acorus > Acorus gramineus. The sequence goes on from CM060854.1 coordinate 3,992,004, forward strand.
TCACATCCTCTCACCATTACGTCCAAACACCAACCCCAAAACCGTAATTTCACCACCCACCTCCCTCCAAAAAAACCCCAAATTGTTCTCTCTAGGGTTTCATCACAAGCTCCTCCAATGGCGACTCAACTGATCCTTCTCTTCCTCCACCTCTCTCTCCTCCTCCCCATCTCTGCTATAACCACCCCCTACCTCTCCCCCTCCACCTTCCATCCGAACCACCACCAAATGCTCCAAACCCTCCAAATCTACGCCTACAACCCCCCTCAAAACCCTAACTTCTCCACCTCCGCCGCCGCCGCCGCCTTCCACGCCGCCCTCATCCGGAGCCCCTTCATCACTGCCGACCCAAACCTCGCCCACCTCTTCTACCTCCCCCTCCCCCCCTCCCCGTCCACCCGGTCCGTCTCCCGCCACATCAGGACCGTCCGCTCCGACCTCCCCTTCTGGAACCGGACCCTCGGCGCCGACCACTTCATCCTCACCTGCGACGGCCTCGACTTCGAATCCGACCGGAACCTCGTCGAGCTCAAGAAGAACTCGGTCCACGTCACGTGCTCCTCCCCCCTCCCCGTCGACGGCCGGTTCGTCCCCCACAAGGACCTCGCGTTGCCCGCCTTCGCCTCTCCCAATCTCCCTCTCTTGAATCGGACGGTCGAGAGGTTCCTCGCCTACCACGGCTACGGCGGGTTCAATGATCCTCAGATCTTAACGGTCCTGAACAAGCTGCGAAGGGATGCTGATTTCCTGATTGAATCTGAGCCATCACATCCGGGCGATCGCGCGAGGAGGATGTCCGAGAGCCGGTTCTGCCTCTTCTTCTACGGGGCCGGGCGGGACCTGATGGTGGGGGACGCGTTGAGGTTCGGGTGTGTCCCGGTGTTGATTTCTAGCCGTCCAATCATCGATCTTCCGTTCTATGATGTGATCAGGTGGTCGGAGATTGCTGTTTTTGTGAGGCTCGGGGAGGATGTGAAGCGGGCGATAGAGGAGACTTGTGTGGGTGCTGGGCACTTGCGGATGAGGGAGGCTGGGGTGGCGGCAAGCGTGCATTTTAGGTGGAATGAACCGCCAGAGCACTTTGACGCGTTCAACATGGTGATGTATCAGCTCTGGCTGAGGCGGCACACAATCCGATATGCTCGACGGAATAGTAATTAAAGTATTTCTATAATTACCTTGTTGTGTGTTTGTATCTGATAAAATTCGTTCATTAATGATAAAGATTAGAGTTTGAACTGAAGTTCCAAGAATCAATGGTTGGATTCCATTTATTGTTAGTTTGTCCAGAATGGAACTATAAGGCATGACCCGCGTTTATTGGTTGAATTAAACGCTTTGCAGTTTAATTGGTTGTTTGGTTTTGTTATGCCTCATATTTCACAGAAGACATGCGGACGGGAATACCCAAATAAATGTGACCATTTTGATCTTATGTTCATACATTTGAATGTGACTCTTTCTTTCTTTATCTCAATTTTTGTTCGTATCCACTGGAAAAGATTGGTTTTTGTTTATATAATTCATGGGCAAGTGAAGTTAGAAGAATCATGGGGATCCAATTGGAGTTTGATACATTTTAGTTGTATAAATTATGGATTCTGGAATTAGGTTTATTTTAGGTTAATTATATTCTTTGATGCTCTCCACAACCACCCCCCCCCCCCCCCCCCCAACCCAACACCAACAAGAAAAACCACAAAATAAATATTGAAGAGTGTGATATATATCGAGATCAACTGCACGAACTGTGTTAATGAGTACCCAGCTGAATTAGTTTTGATCCAATGTAGCTCTTGTGGTGTTTTAATGGAGGACGCTTTCACATCTTATTAAATATTATTTGCTGGTGACTGTAATATGAATATGTGATCCAGAACTTGGGTCTTCAAGTGAGTTAATAGATGTTGTTTTTTGACATATGCAGGGCTTGGCTTGCACATACGTCCTGCGTTACTGTGGGTTCTGAACTGGACTTTTCATGTCTCCACATCTTATTGATGTCTGCGGACAGTTCTGACTGGATGTGTGAGTTCTTTGCTCATCAATAGATTTAATTACTTGTCAAATTTTTTTCTCTTCAGTATTGTGGATAAATGTCCAAATAGTTAACTTCAAAAAATTTACACTTGAATATTGTGGATATTCTGAATCACTTAAATGATGAAGTGTTTTGTGTGTAAGACTCTGTTAAGTTCAGGCAATGAGAGATGTATTTACAACTGAATGTGGTTGGGTTTGAATCCAGTTTCTCTAAAAATGTCTATTAAGTAATTTTCCAATTTCATTTGGGGATAGTTATGTCATCATGTATGAAGGATATATTTGTTTTTCTTTTACAGAAACAACTGAAATTCGTAAAAATCAGATAATCAAATTTTTAAGTAAGACTCTGTTAAGTTCAGGCAATGAGAGATGTATTTACAACTGAATGCGGTTGGGTTTGAATCCAGTTTCTCTAAAAATGTCTCTTAAGTAATTTTCCAATTTCATTTGGGGATAGTTATGTCATCATGTATGAAGGATATGTTTGTTTTTCTTCTACAGAAACAACTGAAATTCGTAAAAATCAGATAATCAAATTTTTAAGTAGTTGACACTCTCAAAATTGAAAACCTGTTTTTAAAGTGTTTTCATGGGTGTTTGACATGCAAAAACAACATTTTTTTTTTCTTTTTTGAAAAATCTGAAGCGGCTTCTTAGCTTGTAAACCATATGAATGAAATATATAGATCTATGCAAATAATGTCCACTTTTCTTATTTTCTGAAACATCATTGTTCTTAAAATTTATCTGTGTCCTTTATCTTAAGGAACATTTACAAAATCCCGAACAATGGCCATTGAACATGGATACTGACTTCAGCATAATTACAGAATGAACATGTTTTTTGGCCACCAGGAATAAGTAAAAGATGTAATCAATACGACCATGACGATCATCAAACTTCATGCATGAATCAACCATTTGGTTGATTTACGATTGCTTCCACCAAAATGTCTGGTTATTTCATCATAGTTCCATAGCCATATATTTATTGTTTTAATCACTCAGGAAATGCCGAACATAAGAATTCATTGATACTACATGTCGTAGTGTGAATGCGAGAGGTCTTTGTTTCCTTCATTCCCACTAATGTCTTAGGGACACTGTTCGACCAACTTCCAGGTATGTCATATCTCATCACACAAAATGAAGTGCAAATTTTTTGCTCATTAAGTCGTTGACATAAAGTCATAAACTTGCTTACAAACATAGTGATGCCTTGGCTTACAAGTTGTATTGCAAGTAAACTTTGATTCATGTATTTTCTGACATTGACCAAGTAAATCTTATTTTCCCCAGTTCTTGCTAATGGATGAAAGAAATTACAAAGCCTTGGATGCAGTTGGCACTATGTGGTCGCATGTGTAACCATTCATTAAAAGTTGAACATCGCCAGAGCCTCGTTTGTTGATGAGGACCACCATTTCTTACCCAAGAAAGGTGGTCCTGAGACATGAGGACCTCAGCAGTAGTTGCACAGTTCATTAGCCCCTGTTTGGGCGGTGACATAAGTTATTTTAAGATAGATAATTATTTCAGTATAGATAAAGAATAAATCATTTTATGTTTGGTTGTGTTTTTAGTTATTTTCATTGAAAAATATAATGATAAAGTTTTTGTTGTTTAGTGGGTAATGAATAAGTTGTGGATAAAAAGTGAATAAGATGTGAATACAGATTTATAAAAGATGAAAAATTGATTTGATATTTGAGTCCATTAATTTAATAGAGGTGATGACGTGTGATTTGATGTGTGAGCTCTTTTTATATGTAATAACACAATTTTAGAAAAGATATGAAATATCAATATCATCTTATGTTTACGTACCATACATTGCTATATTTTTTTATTCTTTGTCAATGAACAGTTTTTATTTTATTTTATTCTTTTTGATGTTTGTTCTTTGTAGGGCTTCCTCATAAGTCATAATCATGCAGGAAGAATCTCGTGTGTAATTTCGAATCTAGATTGTTAGAATGATTAGTATGCATGATATGGAAGTTTGAACATTTTATTTGAATAATAAAAAAATTATTATTATATTTTTTAATAATAATAATTTAAAATACAATCAAACGTAAGATTATTTTATTTTTATTTATATTAAAATAGTTATAAATATCAAAATAACTTAATAGTGTATTCAATTTATTGAATTTTATATTTTATTTTTATGTAATATATATTTTTAAAAAACTGTAAATAAAATTACAAATAAGACCATGTAATTATGGAATAAGATCTTGTTAGAGGTGGTTTTGACATAAAAAAAAAAGTTATTTATCTTATGTGGATAAAATCTGATATTTGTATTTTGATATAGTAATTTTAAGAATGAGCTAAAATAATGTATTCATATTTTATATATATCTGTAAAACACAAAAATAAAATGTAATGAAATAGAAAAATTTAACCACTATCCATATTAATTATTCCGAATAAAGCTATACATCTACTTGTATATTTATAATTTCCATTTTCAAAAAAAAAAAAAAAATGAGACGTGATGAACGGTGGGGATGAAACAATGAGTTTCCTTTTGATGGACGGTGTACCTAACAATAAATGACTACAATAATAATTAAATTAAAAATTAATATTATTCAGTAAACATGAAAAACTCATCTTCCACGTTACGACGGCTTCTTGGCGAGCAAGTTAAACCAAATAAAAAAAAAAAAAACAGGTCCTGTGTCATTTCGAAACACTTTGTATTATCCGGAGCTTCACAAACAACACACCATCACGATGTCATCTCCACTCGGTACGACACATAAGACAGCCACAGCTTATCCTACTCTAAAATACTCCGAAGAAACAAATATAAAGATAAATCAGAAAAACAAATCCCGATTAACGGTATAGGAGACCCTCCTCTTCGTCTTTCCCCCAAAATTCAGAACTCGATTTTCTAGGGTTTTCGTTCCTTCGAATTCTAGGGTTTCTGAATCTGCGATGGCGCAATCGACGTCGACGGGAAGGCCGAGGGTCGTTGGGGACTACATATTCGGGCGGCAGATAGGGTCGGGGTCGTTCTCCGTGGTTTGGCACGCGAGGCACAGAGTGAGGGGGGCGGAGTTCGCGGTGAAGGAAATCGTCATGGAGAAGCTCGGGAAGAAGCTTCAGAACAGCCTCCTCTCCGAGATCTATATATTGAGGAAGATCAATCACCCCAACATCATCAGATTGCATGACATGATTGAGGTCCTAGTAGAACAAATGAACGAACAAAAAAAATGCCTCCTTTTGATTTGGATCGGACCGTGGACTCATTTTTTTCAATTGTTTGGAGATTTTGTGGGTGAATTTTGAGGTTGGAAGGATATGGAAATGATAAATTTGTCTCATATTTTTAATGTTCGGAAGAAGTGATTTTTTTTTCATGTGACCAGGCCAAAAAAAAAAAACCTCCTTTTGATTTCGATCGGACAGTGGATGTATTTTTTTAAAAATTATTTTGAGATTTTTTTTTGGGGTGAATTTTGGGGTTGGAAGTATGGGAATTGCTAGTTTTATTTCTTATTTTTTTAATTTTCGAAAAATGTGATTTTATTTTTTTTCATGTGAACAAGCAATAATATCCTTATGATTTTGAGTGGACGCATTTTTTAATTGTTTTATTTTATTTTATTTTGGTTTGGGGGAGGGGGGGCGAGGGGTGGGGGATTTGGGGTTGGAAGGATGGGGAAATGCTAAATTTGTCTCTCTCTCTCTCTCACTCTCTCACTCTTTTTTAATGTAGAAGGTGATTTGTTTTCATGTGGGTGGGTTTTTTGAGTAAATTTTGAGTGAAACGTGGTCTCCTTTTGGTGCTAATTTAAATTTTTCTTGAATGAATGATAGTTGAGGTTTATAGAACTTTAGTTGACATCTTTTTCCTCCGAATTCATGCAATTATGTAGTATTTTTTTCATTCAATAATTTTTTACCTCTAAATCCTTGAAAAGTAATGTGATCTCTTCTCTTGAGAAGTGGGGAGCACCACATTTTTTGTTAGAAGAAAGAATTTTAATATCGGATTAAAAGACAGAGCCGCACATAAGTACTTATGTTACATGTATACATGGATACTGAATTTGAGTTGAAATTCATGGATAGCTAGATTTTTAAAGCTGAATGTAAGTTGAACATATTGAAAAAATTTAGTCTGGTAATCTTTTATGGGTGAATTATGAAAAATTCAACTTTCGAGTTGATTTTGTACGCAGTTTATTGAACTTTTATCTTTCACAACATTTCATATATGCTGATAAACTGAATCAGTTTTTATTTCCATCTGTGATTTAGGCCCCTGGGAGGATATATCTTGTGTTGGAATACTGCAGTGGTGGCGATCTTTCTATATATGTACACCACCATGGTAGAGTTAATGAAACAGTTGCGAAACACTTCATGCAACAGCTAGGTAATATAATGTATGTTAGTTAGTGGCCATTACCCATTCAAATGTTTACCTATTTTTGCTTTTAATCAGGGATTGCATTTTTCTGACTACATATTCATGAGCTTCTTTTTATTGATTATTTTCAATCACCCTTAACCCCCCTGTTTCTCCCTTTTGCTGCCGTCTCTGTCATGTGTATTTAAGAGTTTCTATAACCTTTTACAGCCACTGGTTTGAAAGTTCTTCGTGAAAACAATCTTATGCATCGAGACTTGAAGCCACAGGTTGGTCCAATTTTATTTCTTCTATACATCCTAACTTGAGGTTTTTCATCATATGCAACTAATTGTTTCTGCCACTTCTAATTCTTACTATTTGGTCAGAATCCAATGGAAACACCAAATATGATCTTTAGCAGTTCTATAAACTGATTTTTATCATCTGCTGGAACAGAATCTGCTCCTGGCAACAAATGATGAGCAACCCATATTGAAGCTTGCAGATTTTGGTTTTGCTAGGTGATACATTCTTTCCAATTCTTGAGGCAATAGTTGTTTGCATTATCATAATTTTGCTGATTTTGGATAAATGTCTGCTCAGCTTTTTAGAAAATTATGGTTCAATTTGTTATGCATTATACCATTTTTGGTCCAAATGATCTGTTTTTTTTATGTGGTATTTTTTTCTACTCTTGATAATGCAACGGCACACACTAACTTTTTGTTGATATGTGAAATGATACCATTATATGTTGCAATGAATTTATTATGAGTGATTAGTCGCATAAAAAGGATACATGTCCACTGTTTAGATCTCAACCAGTGAATATAATTTTTTATGGCAGGTCTTTACAACCTCGAGGTCTGGCTGAAACAGTGTGTGGTTCACCTCTTTATATGGCTCCCGAAATAATGCAACTTCAGAAGTATGATGCAAAGGTGACATCTCTTTCTATTATGCCACTTAATCACCATTAAGACACTTGTAGTTATTTTGCACTGGTTGTGCAGGCAGATCTCTGGAGTGTTGGTGCCATTTTGTTTCAACTTGTGACGGGGAGAACACCTTTCACTGGTCATACTCAACTCCAGGTCAGTGATTTTCCTATTTTCAGTTTATTTTCATTATGTTTTCCATGTTGCTTAATGTTAAGGTACGGAAAGCTCATGATCTTTTTGAGGAAAGAAAGAACATGGTTCTGTGTATGCTATTATCCATTTGTTGACATACGCACGCTTAATTCCTCTTATTTTCAGTTGTTGCAAAATATTTTGAAGTCAAATGAGCTGCGCTTTCCTCTTGATACTCATGATCTGAGTTCTAATTGCATTGATTTATGTCAAAAATTGCTGAGGCGTAATCCAGGTATGCATTTTTGTGATTGTGATGTTTATTCCCTTGATGATTCTTTTGGTATAATCAATAATTCTAATATTGTAAATATTAATAGCTGAGAGGAAGATTGTTATAAGGTTGTTCAAGTGTTGTGTATAAGAAAAAAGAGTGACGATTCATTGGGTTCTTTATTCTAGGCCTCTAGGGTGGTCTCGATGGTCCACTGTTGATTTGTGTGGAGTTTGTTTCCATTGTGGTGAATGCTCATTTCACAAGAGAATTAATTTCATTTCATTTCTCATATAGTAAAAAGGTTGTAAACACATTCTTTCCAGCAAGTTTACAATCTTTTTAAACAGGACTACAGGAGAAGCACTTCCTTTTATTTTAATAGCACAGTAAATTTGTTCCTTCTGTTGTTTCATTCTTAGTTCACTTTTTGAAGTTGGTCATATAATTATATCATACTTCATACTCTGATGTTACTACTGGTTAAATGTGTTGGTGGTGTTTCTTGCTTTTCTTGGACTATCACAGGGCACTTATGAATTGATGTATTTTTAATCATTTGATCTAACAAGGTAGTTGGCAATGTGCTGGTCAACTAGGTGTTGCTGGGATTTTTGACTAGGGGTGGATGCGTTTTAGTTGACAAGTGACCATCAATTTATGTTTTTTTATGTTGAATTATCCTGGAATTTTGGGAACATTGCCAACTTTGTATGACTTTGCTTGATGTTTATGTTTATGCTTTCAAACATTTCTTTCCTATAATTCATTGAACTTAAAGTCAGGCAAAACTTTTGTATATCTTTCTAAGTGTATTGGTGGATGATTATTTTGCTAATCTATAACAAATGAGTTTAAGATCTTCCGTTTATACTTTGTCTATAGTCATTTGGTCTATCATCTCACATTATTGAAATGATTTCAGTGGAAAGGTTAACCTTTGAGGAGTTCTTCAACCACCCATTTCTTTCACAGAATGCTTCAAACGAATCAGTGAGGTGGGAATCTGATTGCTGGTAATCATAACATTATTATGCGTCAAACCATCAATTTTATTCTCTATAGTTTTTTTTCCCTTTCAATATGACAATGGTCATGGTAACAGTCATCATTTATATATATCATTTGTCCAGTGATTCAGTAATCTTGGGTGAACTTATAGGTATTAAAATATGGAATTCTTTTATGTAAGCAGGAACTCTAGGGCATCTTCCATGACAGGAGATTGCTTTCCAATGGCGGAAAACATTCAGGCAAGTCCCCAAGAAGACACCTTTCAAGAGGATTGCCTGCCTTTCTTATTAGATGATGAATCTAGTGGACAAGATGGTAGCCTGTCTGTTCAGAAGACTTCTATGAGATCAACTTATGGATTTTGTCTTGACAACAAAGTAGATAACCGGCCATCATGTTCTGACAACATGAGTATTGCTTCCAGATACAGTATTACTCATAATCCTGTGAGTAGACTTGATTCCGGTAGGCCTTCATTTGTAAATCGCCAGGAGACTAAGATAGCTGGGGAACAATCCATGAAATACTCTTCTAAAGGTATTCGCAGACGGTCTATATTATTCCTTTGTGAAAATGTTTCTTTTACCTTTTTATTATTATTTTTATTATTATTATTATTACTACTACTACTACTACTAATCTTTCTTGTTGGCCTCCAGTTGCAGATTCATTAGAGTTCATCGATCAGGATTATGTTCTTGTTTCTGGACCACCTACAGAAGTGTCATCTTCTTCCATAAGCGCATCTCAGCCACGAAATTCACCATGCAAATCAGAAATTTCACCTATTGCATCTCCAAAAATTAATGCATTAAGTTCGCCAATGCCCATTATTGGTGCCGTAATCAGTAACACTAGAGACATTGGAAGCCTGGAAAGTCGCAGCACCCCACCATCTGGGACTTCTCAAGGATCAATGGATATGGGAGATGCTTTGGAGCAACCTTCTACTAACCCACTGACAAGGATCAGGTCATTACAGGAGTGTGCATGTGCCATTACTGAGCTAGTCAATGAAAGGGTAATTTACAGTTATTCAACTGTGTTTGGAAATCAATCACACACACCCACAGACCCTCACACTGTCACACACACGCGTATATATACATATATGCATATATGTATCTATACACCTTTATATGCATATATAAATGTTGTGCTTCACATGTGCCACAACTTCCATGGTTCAATAATTTTTATAATTTTTTGCAAGGCTCTGACTCTTTTACTTGCTAATCTTTCATCAAATTTCTCTAGTATATCATGTTAATTTGATATTCTAGTGGTTTCCGGTAATTTTTGAGGGGTTCATTTTTTAGTGGCGCGTGCATTTTCTTACATCTTTGGTTGTGGATACCACACTTTATAGTTAGAAATGGTAGGTCATTCATCTCGAAATAACTTTTGTTAGACTATATTGAATTTGAGCTCTGATTACTGTCATGTACTAGTATGGAACTAGCTGATATATTTTTCATCTCGTATAAAAAAGAATAATTTTTTTCCTCCAATCTATTAAATACGCTTTCTCCTTCTCATTTCTGCATGCATATTACCTAGTTTTACAGATTTGGAAGTGCTTTCATCAAAATTCAGAAGATTAGGCCTACCTCACATCTGTTTCTCTGTGTGGTCTTCTTGATGGAATTTTAACCATGAAGTTAGGAGACCAATGACTCTTTAGCCTAATAAAATATTATACAGTTGATTTACGTGTATAATTAAATTTTGTTTTTTAATTTACCAGGAAATGAATGATTCCTTACTTGGGAGCTTACAGATTCCATAGATAGTTGTGACACCAGCGGGTTTTTCTTATTGAAAAAAAATATTAGGAAGGCATTAGGATTTGGTTCAGAACTGGGATATGGTGTAAATACCATATTTTGTATCTTTTTCCTCCTCAATCTCAGTTTCCAGTCTCATGATATTTCTTTTTATTATTGCTACTTGATTCAAGTAACCATTTGGATATAAACTTAAAATCCTCTCTTTTGCATAAAAGCTTGACGCAGGGAAGCATTTGGAAGCATTTTCTGTTCAGCTGGTTGTTCTTGCGGTTTGGAAGCAGGCACTGCATATCTGCCATGCTCAGGCTGCCTCGGCTTTGGAAGGAAGTCCATCTCCAGATGTTAGATACAGGGGAAGCACCGATAACAGGCATAATCCAAATGCCAGCGGTTATGTGCTCCCAAATCGGGAGGGATTTTCTTCAAGAAGTTTGCCGTGCTGAGGAACTTGCTAGGGATCTCGGGCGCGTTGATGGTATGTTATGCACACCCAGACATGCATTGCAGTATATTAATTTTTTTGCAGACCACACATTTTGAATTTTTTTTGAAGTATACACTTATCTAATGAAGTACGTACTTTCACAAAATCCATAGTTGAATCAATTGAATGCATACATATTTACATTTTTTCCGTAATAGCGTATATATTGACATAATAAAATATATACTCTATTAATGATTTCACAGAAGTGTCTGAATGTATCTACGCCCTTCTAGAATATGATTCAACTTTGTGCTATATAGTCTCAAAATGGGTGTGATCTGAAGAAGTTTTGTTTATTCACATTATTTACTTGTGCCACTGACAGAAACATCTGAGATGCCGGACGCAATGGAGATAATATTTCAATCTGCCCTCGCATTGGGCAGACATGGTGGTGTAAGTCTTCATTTGCCTTTTATTATATGACTAGGGCTTATATTATTGATAGATAAGTCAAATACATTGTACAAAAATCTCTGTTCAATCTAAATCCAATTTGTGACACCCAGGTTGAAGAGTTGATGGATAACATGAAAAGCGCTGCCACCCTTTACACAAAAGCGGTGCGATTGTTATCCTTCCTGTTGATAGAGGCACCAAGTCTCATCCTCAACCCTCCATTCTCTCTCACAAGCTCAGACCGCTTTCGCCTGCGCACTTACATCGATATCCTGAATAACAGGCAAGGCCAATCGAGGTCGCACAGGATGGCTATGCTGAAGTGCGATGATCAACAGAGCTTCTGAGCTCAGACCACCTTGGCCTACACACCTTTTCAAGTTGTACAAAATCTCATTTATATGTACAGTGATTCTTTTCTTCCTTGATTGGAACATCTTTTGTAATTTCTGGAACTGTTTTGAGATTGGGGGGCATGGTGGTGGTATAGGTGAAATTTAGAGCCTGGAAATTCAAAGGGGTTTCCTGCATTTTATAGTTGGAAACACAGAATGCTATAATGTGCTGCCATTTGGATGTAGTGAAGATGAAATGTGACTTGTAAAAATCACAGGATCCCAGGCCATTTCCCATGGAAACAAAGCTTATATTTGGATCCTCTATTATGCAAAATAATTAGCCTATGCGTATCTGAGGAAGCATTTGAGTTTTAAAAATGGCTTTTCACTTGCAGCTTTTTGAGGAGAGTGCTTTTGCGAGATTCCTATAAATATATTCTTATAACTAAAAATTATTTTCGCTTTATAAGAACTTGGGACTACTTGAGAACAAATTTGGATTAAATAAGACTATTGTACAAAACGATTTTCAAACACAGCCTAAATCAATCAATCGAATTGAAAGATGCATCAATCACTTCAAAATAGTTTACCAAAGATGGAAAATGCTTTCCCAAAAGATGGGCATTCAGTGAATTATTCATCAACATTCAGTTTCATCATTGAAAAAAATATATTCAAAGTTCAAGAATGCTCTATCAGAGTTTTTGTTTTGCATTTGCAGGGCATTCAGATTTCCTGCAAAATATTAAGAAGTAAAAACATAGTTACAGAAAAATGAAAACAATTTCAATGCAATCAATATTTTATCGTTGGCAATACAAAGAGAGTAACAGAGTGCAAGGAGCCAAAATCCAGACTGAGATGCTTCATTCATGCATCAGAGAACAAAGCAAAGCTTCATTTACAGAGATCACCTGTACATTACAAATACAATCAGGACGGCCGGGGGCGGCGCAGCATGTTCTTGAGATAAAATGCGTAGACGAGTTGTTGGAAACTCATAATCAAAGATAAAACTCAATTTTGAAAAGAACTAAACCCGTATTTTTAAAACCTTGTCAGGGGCATCAGAGCAACCGGCGAAGCTGTTCATTTTCTTTTCGGAGGGACTTTACCTCCCTCATCAACTCAGCTTGGTTTTCCAAAACAGATTGCAGCGACTTTGACATTTCCATCTGTTGTGTGCCAATGATGCACAAAATACACCATATTTATGAGGAGAAAAACAGTAATGAATATGAGAAAGATATAAGGCAATTACATACCTCATTTATATGAAATTGTCTTATCAGCTCAATATGGAGATTCCTCACATCGTCATGGATCGACTTCTGAACCGGTTCTAGAGTCTCCTCAAGAATGCGCTGTACCAACTGAAGTGTAAAAGAAGGGGTCCCCTGCTGTGGATCCGCCTGAGCTGGAGCTCCTCGCTCTGACTGTGAAACCACTCCCTGTGATCACATCAGAAAGGGTGAGGAATCTAATCTATAGGAAACAGAAAAAAAAAAAAAATCATCATCATACATTGACGGTTGGAAGAGACCCTGCTCCCAAAGAAGCCATCGTGTCATGCCTTGAGAAGCTGTTCACGAGCTCTTCTCTGGTTTCTACTCCTATTTTCTTTGTTTTTGGCGAAGAAGAAACAGTAATTCCATCATTGAAGGAAGGAGCAGTACTTATTCTCTCGTTATATGTAGTAAACCTTCGTGGGAGACCTGGAAACTCCAGATTGGGTTGCCCTGTGATACTTTTGGTCTCCAATGGTTCTGATATGGAGCTAAATTGAAAAGTCGACGATGCTTCTGGAAACCCAGGCAAAATATCGCGATTGGAAGAGATTCTCCCGTGGAGGTTTACTGAGGTTGTATTAACCAGTGAACTCGTGAAGGCATGGCTTGTGGATCCAGATGGGTCCTGCAAGCCTGCAAAAGTAGTGCCAGATAAAAGGGGGCCAGAGGACAGTTGTCCACCAGAAGACATGAAGCGGGATTGTATTGGCTGGCGTTGATGGGTGAACTTATAATGCAATCCATCACCTCCCCAATCTTCAGGAGGAGTTAGAGTGATAGATTGGTCACTCTTTGAAGATTTTGATCCGGCATAAGATGGGGTGGACTGAACATCTTCCTGCATGGAACAAACATATGTGTCGGCTGAGAACAGTTGGAATGTTAGCCCTTCTTCCAGTATAAAAAAAATAATGCCATTCAATTTTACAATATATGCCAACAGATATAAGACAATTTTTTTTAAGGTGATTGGGACATTCATATTATGAAATGACCTGGAACAAAATAAACACAAAAGGGATTCCCAAGTACAAGGAAAGGAAAATTAATAGAAATTAAAGAACAAGACACAAATGATGGGAAAGACCCTCACAACACCCAGTGGTACAGTTTGATATGTGTGACACAAGAACTTAAAATTATACAACAAATAAAACAACCTTATAGAAAAATATAATGACCAATAAAAGATTGAAAAAAAAAAGATGTGTGAAGGTAAGAGGCTCATATCAAACCTGTCTAGAGGTTGGATTGGATAGTGACTCTACAAACAGATGATTCTCTGAGCCAACTTCTTCTGCATAAGGAAAACTCTTCATGGATGAAGGAAATGATGCTGATGCTGGTCTCCTCTCAACAACTAAACCATCCTTTTTTGCCTCTTCAAGATTATCACGCCAATTACCAGGTGAAGGTGAAATTGAATGCATCTCTGCTACAGGTGAAAAAACACCCATATCATCCTTAATGTTAGAAATAGCACGAGAAGCCTGCAGTCGCATAGGTCCAACTGTCCGTAAGTGATTGCGATGAGGAGCTTCCTCCTGTAGTGGAGTTGACGTTGGCCCGCTATTGTTTGTTGTCACAGAAGGGGCATCAAGAGCAGAAGATGAACGCCCCGATGAACTACGAGATCCATGCACTGACATGCTAGAAGAGCTTGACGATGTGGAGGAAGGATGTGGATCAGGAATAACAGAAGAATCCTCTCCAGTACTACCTATAAGTGCAGCCTCGGCACTACAAGAACGCTCATTAACAATAGAGGGCTTTAACCTTTGCCAGCATATACTCGTAACAGCCTGGTGAAGTTGAAGAATTAGTACCCTTAGTTACATCAACAATAATGTCAACAGATACAACAAAATTTTATAATTTCCACTTATACACATCACTCATTGATATATGAGCACTTTAGAAAAGAAAGATAAATGAACAACTCTAATGAGGGTCACATAGACATCACCCATTCAATCTAGCACACTACAGTACCTAGTAACTCTACAACTAATTTCATCATCTCTATAATTGTCTGTTAGTGATCAGCTTAAAGCAATGCATAAATGAAGAATAAATTAATTATATCATGTGGATTCAAGTTCTATACTTGCATGACTTCTGGAACAGGCTACTGAAAGCACTTCACTTTATGTCTAATCATCAGAAACCAGAAATATGTATGTGCTAGCAAAAGGAACAAAACATGTTATCTTGTATAGCCAGCACCATTGCAATATCCTCAAAATGTGGTGAATGATGCACATTAAGAATAAATTAAAGCCTGTTCCCAGTGGTTTCTCATCAGCAAGCTGGTATTATAATTTACAATTATAAGATAGCAGGAATGGGGAGTAAAATATAAAAAGACAAGCATAAGCAAGAGCACTGATATCAACATTTACTAACAACAACATTCCATCATCAACTTCACTTGCACAAAAGAATAAGGTAAACTTCAGAGATTTAAAAAATAATAAAAATAAAATATCCTAAACAAGTTTTAAAAGAAGCCTGAGGAATAGAATTGCACCTCCGAACTACCAAAAGCACGAAGAACATTGAGGGGCTGTGATTTTCCACGAACATCATAGAATACTATGCGGCCATTGTTTGTTCCAGCAGCCACAGTCCAACCATCGTCCCTGAATGCCAGTGAAGAGAAAGGCGCCTCATGAGCAGGGTAAGATGTGGGCTTCTTAGTCCCTGAATCGTACATATTTAACCTTTTATCCAGACCAACACTAGCAATCATCTGTTAAGTGGAGAATAAGTGTAAGCAAGTTTACTTATCGTCTATGCAATGCAAACAAAAGTGCTTTTACTGTTGAAATTTCACAACAGACTGAATACACATGATTTTATCTGAAAAGATAAGGAAATGGACAAACAACTGTAAAGGTATGACCTTGTCATTTATGGGTGAAAAACAAACACCAGTTATCGGTGCCGAGTGCTGCTTCAGCCACGAAGCCTGCCAGAAAGCTAAATAAACTGTAATTTTTAAAATGCCTGGTGATTAAAGCAGTAAACAATAAAGAAAAAATTTGATAATGACATAAAAAATTCGAAAAATCCTCTGGAAATTAAATGTTTCTTGAAAAGGACAATAATCCAGTGCTCTTCATAGCACAGAAATGCACAATCACTATGCCTGAAGGAATGAGCTAAAACTAAAGGATTATAAGTGCTGCCTCGTTTTTATAGAGTTGGCATGATGAGATTACATAATAAATTCAATTACATTTTAATAACTGCAGGAGGACCAGGATTTGAACAATGAAATGAATTGGGTAGAAACTAATGCATAATTATGATGGGTATCACTACACTGGTTATTGGATTTATATCTTCTTCACTCATCCAAACACTTAACTGTTTTAAAGAAACGAACACTGAATCTTGTTAAGCCTCATAGTATAGGAAATGTGATTTTTTTTTTGTAATATAGACTGATGACCATGCTAACTGCGATGAAATATGAGCATTGCGGTGTTGTTTTGTTTTTAATCATTGAGCAACGACCATGAAAAATATTAGTTCTTTCAATTATAAGAAGACTGATATTGTATATGATAAAATGTTGCACCACTGGAAGGCAACACAAAATTCAGTATATTTAGAAGAGAGCTTTAAGGAATTGCTTTGAGCAATGGTAAAAATGCTGGGCTCTCCTGAGTTTGAGTAATAACATTGAGCACATTGTGCACAAAAAAATGATAGGTTTGAACTATATCCAAACTCACCCTCACTATACTCTCCTATATGTGGGGCCCCACTGGTTGATGATCTTTAGAAGATAGCTTAAAACCTATGATAAATAATTTTGATTTAATACCTATGATGACAACTTGAAAGACAGAACACAAAAAGTATGTATGTAATAGACCTGCATGCCAGAGCTCAATGCATTAGAACTTGTAGTTATATAACATATTACAAGAAAACAGTATACCTTAGGGATACGCCCAGTTGTATCCCACAGATGTACCGAACCATCATCACCCGCTGTCACCAAAAGGTGTCGATGAAGTGGAGAATAATCAAGCACTCTTAATGCCTGCAATTGAGATCAGTGTTTTGCAGAACACCAAAATGAATTCACATACTGAACTAAATGAATAAATCCATTAGCTTCACATGATCAATGGACAACCCAACTGACAACAAACAAACAACCTGCCCATTTGGGTCCCTGAGTTCAGTTGCACGTGTTGAAGTAAGGTTGTGGAGAATAAGGTCACCCTTCACACTGATGGATGCCAGGTGCTCGTCTTTGCAGTTGTACATGACACCAGTAATCAAATCAGTGTGGCCTTTCAACCATTTGATGCACTGTTTCCTTCGCAAATCCCATATTCTTACAACATGGCTACTCCCCCCCGAGCAGATATACCTAGATCCCTTATTGCTAAAGCTGATAGCTGATATAGATTCCTGCAAACAGAAGATGAACAACCACAACAAAAGAAAATACCCAACTCAATAAAGCATATATTGCTTAAATTTTTTTTAAAAAAAAAAACTGGTTTCAAATGTTACAATAATAACAATCATATGTGGTATAACACCAAAAAAAAAAAAAAAAAAAAATCAATTTTGACAGAATTAACAGGATCCAATTTTCATCAGAAGGACAAAACGGCCCTTTCTCACCCTTGACAACAAAACCATAAATTATTAAACTTTTTGAAGCCCATAAATGCACAAACAAAAATATCAGAATAAACAGATACCCAAACAAGTAAAAAAAAATTTGCATTGGCTATTTATCTATTCCAACCACATCAAACAGTGTCATCATTTAATGCAGCATATAATTAACATTTAGTGAAGCTAAGATGGGGCAATCCAGAGCAAATTCAAATTTGATAGGTTCAAAGAGAGGGGGACAAGAGAGAGAGACTCACATTATTATCTCCGGCTTCACTTCCCGGCAGCGTCCCCAGTGATTGCCCGTTCTTCCCCCACAACGAGATCTTCTTATCATCCCCCGCACTTGCCACCACCAAATCTTAAACACAAAAAAAAAACATTTTTAGAAACAATTTTATAAAAATCAAAGCCCCCCAACAATGCCGGAATCCAAACTCACTCGTGTGGTTCCATTTCACACAGTTCACTTGGAACCCCCGTGACGGGGTGTAACTGAGCGTGCACGGGTCGCCGTGATCCACCGAGAGATCGAACAGCTTCACCGTGTCCCCTCCACAGGCCGCGATCATGGCCGTCGATGGGTCCGGGAAGTTCATCGCCCCTCCCGACCGTCCAAATTCGAGCTAAATCTCCCCCAAAACCATATAAATCTGACCTGATTTTGAAGGAATCGAAGATTGATCAGAGAAAAAACATCGAAATCGATGACAACTAAATTGGAATCGATTCAAAAAATGCAACCATAACTGAAAACAGAGAGAAAGAGAGTACCTTTGAAACTTCGATTACAATGAATTCAATCTTTTCTTATCGTGAACGTTAGGGTTTCATCAAAACCCCACTATAGTATAGATGTAGAGAGAGAGAGAGAGAGAGAGAGAGAGAGATTTTGTCGTTCAAATTTTCTAATGGGCCGGGTAATGGATGGGCCCGAATAGCAGGATCCATTGTAAAAGTCGATCAGAGCCGTATAAATCATGTTTCCAGTGATTTGAACGTCCGATCGATGGAACTTTCGGTAGAAAGCAAGCGTGATTTGTTTTTTACATTTTTTGAATTTTAATATTACACGTTTTATTATCTGAAAATACAAAGGTAAAGACATGGGGATGGGGGCAATGATTTGGTTTGAGAGGGATGGGACCAGTGTTCTAAAAAGCAAGATTAAAAGCTGTTTCTAACACCTTTATAATTTTTGAGCCTATCATTTTAAGACACCTAATCTAATTGAATCATAAAAAAAAAATTGTTAGAATTTAATTGATTTTAATTTTAATTTTAAAAGTTGATAGAATATCTTAGATATAATCTCTTTATAAAATTATACGCTCACGATTGCGTTGGACAACGCGTACTTGATCTAACCTGATCCTCTAATTCGTATTAAGGCCTGGTGTGGGACTGCGTCAGAGCACGTTTGCGCAGGGAGACGTGGTAAAACACAACCTCTAAAACAAACAAAAAACTTACTTTCACATTTGAAGCTCGATGGTAGTGTTGAACGTTAGGGGTGGTAAACGAGTCGAACGAGCTGAGCTTTAACCTGCTCAGGCTCAGCTCGGCTCGGGACCGAGCTTCATTTTGTGTTCAAGCTCGGCTCGTTAGGCTCGTGAAAAGTTCGGTTGAAGCTTAGCTTGGCTTATTTGTTAAACAAATCAAGCCGAAGCTCGAATCAAGACTCGGCTCGGGCTCGTTTAGCTAAAAAAAACCTTGTTTAGCATTCGAGAAGCCACATTTCACAAATCACAACACCTTATAGATGTGAAAGTAATATAAGCTCGGGCTCGGCTCGTTCTCTTTTTTCTGTTAAGTAAACGAGCTTGTCTAGGCTCGAGCTCGGCTCGTTTAC
Source organism: Acorus gramineus (assembly GCA_030737835.1). NCBI lineage: Eukaryota > Viridiplantae > Streptophyta > Magnoliopsida > Acorales > Acoraceae > Acorus > Acorus gramineus. The sequence goes on from CM060854.1 coordinate 4,011,601, forward strand.
AAACCGAGCTTTAAAAATTGTTCAAGTTCGGCTCGTTTGTCTAATCGAACGAGCTTTAACCAAGCCAAGCTCGAGCGGAGCCCGAGCTGCTCGGCTCGTTTACCAGCCCTATTAAACGTGTATTTTTCCTTGTTTCTTGATGCTTTGAAACATTGCTTCTCAAACTCTCTCACTTCCCCCAACGCGATGGCTCTCAACACAATCAAAAACAGGACCTAAGAATCATTTGGAATCGCGGTGGAGAGACCCACAATTCGAATGCATGAGAAAAAGGGCGGTGCAACCATGATCTATTTAGATATATGATAGTGTTTCCACGGTTTTCCACCGCGGGATTCACTCTATCGCAAATCCAAACTTAGCCTTAATTTTGATTTGTGTTGATCTCAACTTTCTTGTGTACCAATAGTGACATGTCCATTGTATGCAGAGACACTTTATAACTTATTAAAACCACGTCATACACTCATACACCAAGATTAAGAAAAAATCATTGATACACTCAGAGTCAATTTAACAACTTTGGCCCAAAAAAAGAAGTCTTAAATTATGTGAATGCAGAAATTTAACATGTAATGTCCACGAATGAACACATGAATTTTTAAGATTCCGATTACAATTTCTTTAGCATCATCCTCAGTCTTTATAATCTCATTGTATTCTCTAAAAGATATTTTTTACATATTTATAAGAAAATTACTTAAAAAAAAAACATGACCTAACAAATTTTATTTTTTGTTTTTTTGTTTTAAATTCATAAGTTTCATTATTGGATATTTTCTTGGTAGGATGGTAGGGCTGGGGACTTGTAAATGATCATATCGGTACTGATAAATGTACGCGAAAAATCGACCCGACCCGTCTTCGTTGTCCCGCTCAACAACAACAAAAAAAAGATCGTCTTTGGCCAAAAACCCTACCGGGGTCCATGTGTGGCGGCTCCAGTGTCGAAGAGACGCAGCAGAGTCTCCCTCTGTTTCCGCATAAATTTTAGGGTTTCTCTCTCTGTTCACATCGAGCTCTAAAAATCCCGATCTCGGAGACCCAAATCTTGGTTTTTTTGGTGTCCGTTCAGATCGCCTGTTGAGAGCTTCAAAAAAACCAGTTCTTGTCTTCAGTTTTCGCTGGATCATGGCATTTCAGATTCTGGGTTCGTTTTAGATCACTCGTTTTTCACTATTTCATTCAGATTCTTTTGAAGGATTCATACTTGTGGATTTTGTGAAGTGGGTTCTGGTTAAAGTTATGGCCTTATCTTGTTCAAGATTCGGTTTCTGTAAATCGAATTCATTGTCTATCGATTCAAGTAGAAAAGCTGCGGTCTTTGATGTCCGGTGGTCAGGACTCGGATGCCGAAGCCCTTTCAAAGTGGCTTCCTTTTCGGTTTCGTTTGATTCCTATAAGGCGATGCATCAGATTTGCTTGATAAGGAGTGAATTGCATTCGCCGGTCGGAGCGGAACATGTTGATCCGTTGGTCACTGTCCCTCGAGGAATGGGTGACGTTGTTCCTTTGGCGAAGGATTCAACGGTGGTTGAGGCGGAATTATCGCCCAAAGTTGATATAGGAGGTGGCGGTGGCGGAGATGGAAATGGGAAGCTCCCGCCCGGAGGAGGGGGTGGTGGTGGTGGTGGCGGAGACAGTGAGAGTGGAGGGAAAGAGGAGGTGGATGAGGAATTTGGGCCGGTTTTGAAGTTTGAGGAGGTGATGAGGGAGATGGAAGCTCGGGGCGTGAGACTTCCTTCCGACATGTTGGAGGCTGCAAAGACTGTCGGGCTTCAAAAAGTTATCCTATTTAGATATTTGGACATGCAGGTAATTCTCATAGACACAAGTACTCAACTTTTCGAAATGTTTGATATAGCACTCCTATTAGATACCTCTTGTATGTATTGTCCGAACATACATCTGATTATCAAACTAAGTGTTTGTTACTTTTCGAAAACCCAGACATCTGTTTAGTTTGGATAATCTATCACATTTTCATAATTTAAAAAAAACCAATCCTAATCATCATCACAACCTTCATACCTAACATAGAAGTTTTTGCATACTCATACCAATGTAGTATACATCTATTTTAATTATCTCCGTATTTTGATCTAATTTATTCCAATATGATATACAAACATACACGAGCAAAAGCTTTGTTGCACATCTGTCGTACACAAACTTTGTGATATGATAATTCTTTGATTGGATGTTCATGGAAATCAGGAATTATAAATTGGTTGATTCTATGTGTTGACATATCATCTTCTTATGAAAATGTAGAATTCTTTTTGGCCTCTTGGGTTTGCAATGAAGTCCTGCTTTTGGATCCGTAACCGAATGCTTGCTGACCCCGCCTTCCTTTTTAAAGTTGGAACAGAGGTTTGTGGAACTTTATTGTTTTTAACATGAATGAAAAAAAAGGTTTGGTAGGTTTTGAGGTTTATTCAGTATGACATTGACATTGACATTGATATGATGCAGATAGTTATTGACACTTGTTGTGCTACGTTTGCGGAAGTTCAAAAGAGGGGCAAAGACTTCTGGGCGGAGTTTGAGTTGTATGCTGCAGACATCTTGGTTGGGCTGGTCGTCAATGTTGCACTGGTGGGATTGTTAGCACCATATGCACGAATTGGACGGGCATCAACCTCAAATGGATTTCTTGGACGAATGTCTCACGCTTATGGAGCTCTGCCTAGCAGGTGTGTCATGCAAAAATGCTCCATCTTTTGTTATCCTCTGTTTCATTCATTTTGTGTGTGTGTGATTTTTTTAAATAAAGCAATAAGTTGGCAATTTATATCGATGGTGGCACGTCGACATATATATTTTACTCTTTAAGTCTTAACTCTGAGCCTGGCAAAATTGTTTGTTATAGCTGAATATTAAAATATATTAAGCAAATGGAAGTTAAAGCTGGTGCTACTTCTATTCTCTTCGCCTGGTGTTTCAAGTTGATGAAATAACTTACTTAGGACCAATGTCATCGTTTAATGATAAACTTTGGATGATGGTGATGCATGGTTTAACCTTTTTTTTCTCGAGGAACATATTGTTATTTTTTTCTGGTTTTCTTTTCCTGCATGAATGTGGTCTATACAAATGTTGGTTCACAGATATGACATTTTGTAATTGGAGATGGACAATGTGTCAGTGCTTGACTTTCAGTGACACAATTAGAGATTCATGTCCATGTCATATATGGTGAGGAAGGATGTGAACTTTTTTATACATTTATTTATTCGTATTCTATTCTCTTTATGTAGTGCGACCAAAGTTCCTTCAACACTGTGGAATTCCCTGTATCTGAAACTTGACATCATGGATAACTCAATGATCTACAAGTTTCTTTCTCATTTGGCTGGTCATCTATTTTGACATATAGTTGTCATGTGATGGCTTGCTTTTACAGTGTTATTGCCATTCTTCCCTGCTGCCTTATAAGGATCGTTTGAATTTTTCCATGACATTGTGAACTTCTATTGCAGTGTTTTTGAAGCTGAGAGACCAGGTTGTAGATTTTCAATTCAACAGCGGATTGGAACATACTTTTACAAGGTAATTTTCCATAGACATGTTTCTTTATTTCTATTATTAAATCAGTCATTTCACTTGTCTTTTATATATAATTCAAAAGGTTTTTCATTTGATCCAATGCTTTACAATTTTAATCATTCATAACACCCCCCATGTTCTAAATGTAGGGTGTCCTATACGCAGCAGTTGGGTTTGCTTGTGGAATCATTGGCCAAGGGATTGCAAATGCAATAATGACAGCCAAAAGGTAACATGCCTGTTATATGTCTGTTGGTTTCGGTTCTTTTGACTGCCTGTTATGTGTCTGTTGGTTTTGTTTTTTTTTTTTTTTGCCTGTCTTGTCTTCCTCATTTGCCCCCATGTTTTTTTTCTGGATGGCTTTGGTGTATTAATTTCTCACAAAGGAAACCATGGAAGACGAATATGTATGATTATTTTTTGTTATAAACTTAGGTAACAGAGATAATTAAGGAATGAGGTGTGGGCCTTTTGCTTGAATTAAGTTGTTGGCTTTTACTCCAAGTTTTAACGCCCACTTGCTAGGATGTTAGGTTTCTGAAAATTTGTGATTAATCTTAGTTCAAGAATCAAGAGCATGCTGTTTATTTGTTGCTTGACAATATGAAAGATTCTTTCATTAAAGTTCATATTTTGCTTCTCTTGTGTATTCTGTTCAATGTGTATTACATTTTGTAAAGTTGTGGAGTCCGTATTGGCTTTTAACATAGAAACATGGAATTTTGCCCTATACGGATACAAAAGGTTATATTTTCTTATGGCAATAGATGCATCAGTTTCCTGCACACCACCCCCAACTTGATAATCTCATTTTTACAGGCCTGTTGTGTTATGAAATTGTTGCTGATGCTTGTTGTTTATTTCTGGATCATTATAATTGCTAATATATCTTGTTTTTTAAAATACATTTCAAGGAGTATAAAACAATCCGAAGATGACATTCCTGTGCCACCTCTCGTGAAAAGTGCCGCCCTTTGGGGTAAGTTGGAGATCATTTTTCTTATTCAGGCTACTTTATTGTTGCCTGTTTATAACAATCACTGTGTCCTGCATCATGTATTGGTAATTCATCTCTTAATGCTTAGCATGCTTTCGACTATCAATTGATAGATGGTCCTCCTGAACTTATGGTTCACTTCCTTTTCCCCCTAGTATTTTGTAATTTTCTGTTTTCACATATAGCTAAATAGCTTTGATCTTCAATAAATTTATGTAAGCTACATAGAAATAATAACATAAAAATATAATGAAGAAGAAGACACTTTTATGTGGTTTAAGTTTGAGAGAGATTTCAGAATGTAAAGGAAAAGTTTCTTTTGTCAGTGAAAGGGAAAAAATATTATTTCAATAATGCTCATCATCAGTCCTTTTCCATAGGTGTCGGATCATTCGATAAAGTTTTATATTCAAAAGGCTGTTGAAAATTATAGTGACCCCATAGAATTCCAGTATGCAATTACAAAAAAGTATAATAACCAACAACATAACAACTCTCACCTGAAGTGCATTTTATTGTCATTTCATGTCACATTATCATATCGTGTTACTTAGGTGTGAATACCATCTATCTTGAAGAATCAAATGCCCATAAATGAGTGATTCTGAGGATTCATTGAAATTTTTTTTTTCCTTTCTTTGACAACAAAAAACAAAAAAAATTCTCTTGCATTGTGAAGGGTCTCAATCTCACCTGAACGCCCTTCTTCTTATCGACATATTGATAACACATTGCGTGGTGCAGGTGTCTTTCTTGCAGTTTCCTCAAACACCCGCTACCAGATCATCAACGGTCTTGAACGCCTGGTTGAGACATCGCCCGTAGCGAGGCAGGTCCCCCCAGCTGCAATGGCTTTCACCGTTGGCGTGCGGTTTGCTAACAATGTTTATGGAGGAATGCAGTTTGTGGATTGGGCTAGGTGGAGCGGCTGCCAGTGAATAGATTGGAGGCATTTAAACCTTCCAACTTTGATATTCGGAAATGAAGAGAAGTTGAGATATTTGCATGTGAGATGCACATCTGATAAAGGGGGATGGCTCACAGCCAAACAGGAATGTTTTTTCATGGAAAACTCATGACTGGGAAGTAGAGTTCATAGCTAGATTCTGTTGTTGTATTACATTTTAATCCATCACCCCCCCACCAGCCACACATTATGTTTTATTCTTTATCAAAATGAGGGAAATCCATTAAGTGAAACTGAAATAGCTCATGTTATGTTTTATTTTTATTTTCCATAGGTTCACCAAATTGAGCATATGTGGTAGTGGTTTCATTGATACATGTACCCTTGCCTATGTCAGTAGAGGTGCGTGCTGCTGATACTGTGTTTTTGGACAGCCAACCAAAGTTAGATTATAATTGATATTTTGTCAGATAAATATTAAAGTATCTGGTATATATTTCATTTTCTATAAATATCTATTTTTCATTAAATAATAATATACATCATTTAAAAAATTAAAATATGTATAAAAACTGTCTATCCTTGACAGTTTATAATTTAAACTGTTTATTAAAAATTTATAATTTAAAATTATAAACCTCGTGTGGTAGTGCTCTATTTATATTCTTTTTTTTTTTTTTTTTAATAAAAAACAGACCTTAAGGTTTATAATTTCGAACATGATATAATAACCCAAAGAAATGTTAAGACTCATTCTCGTTTTCATCCCCAATTGCAATACACTTGTTTAAGTTTTTAAAAAATTTAGTATACCTAATATGATTAGGTATATATTTTTATACAAAATAAATTATGTACTTTAATGAATTGTATGAACACATTTATATAAAATACAAAATAATTCTAAGAAGAAATGCAACTTATTAATTTGAGTACAGCCAGCTAATAATATAATATATAGGTAATGCAAACATGACTGAAAAAAAATGTGCATGACCAATTTGGTAACGCATAGTGATGTGCACCAAACACAATATATGTTAATTATATTCTTAAACTTATCAAATGGCAGAAACTATCTCCCTCTCAGAACATCAAAGTTGATTTTTCAACACTACAAGACATCTAAAAGAAAGGGGGACTCAACCACCTTGAACATCAAAGAATGAGGGTGAGGCACAGCGGGGACCAGTTTCCTTATTTTGCTTTCTACTGCTTTTCATCACCAATTCAGACCTGTATCTTTCAAATAAATAAATAAATAAACATTACAAGACATCTAAGAAAAGCTTAAAAGTGGATGGTCAAAGACTCCGTTCGGATATGCGTTCTGCATTTGAAAAGCTAAAACTTCTCAAACTCGGATCCAAATACATTTTCAACGTTTAGCTTTTTAAACCATCATGTTCTTTTTCTAGGCAAAAAAATCTTACAGTTGAAAAGCTAATAAAACAACGTTTTTCAAAAGTTGAGTTTGAAACACAAGATTCAACTTCACATCTAAATACAGTCTAAATAAAAAAAACATTCAAGCAAGAAAACAAGAGCAGTCGAGTTTCAAGCAAGAAAACTTGAGTATTATTGTGTTATTATTCTCTATAAATTCTCACAGAATGTCATTTTTCTCGTCGATTTTACATCATCGCTCCAGAGATCGACGAACGAAGATCAAAAATGAATCGGATGGTAATGTCTATGATGGAGCAGGGAGAGCCGTACATGGCTGCCTTGACAACCCACACTGAAGTGTCCGAGCGTAAAATACGGACACCACAGACTGGACAAATCTTTCTCTAAACTACCTTGCTAGAGTTCAAAAATATATTTGATATGCTGCATCAGAAAATAAAGCAAAGAGCAGAAAGAAAAGAGGAATGAACTGATATGGTATCACCAATTTATCAGCCTTCTCCAACTGCATCGGAATCTTCTGATTCAGCAGCCAATTTCACTATATCTTCTACAAGGATCTTTCCATCTGTTCCAAGACCAAATTTTTAATGTCATACGAGAGAAAGTGATGCGGGGAGTGTTTCAAATGCTGACATGATACAAACCTCTATCTTTGGAAAGGTTGCTGATGAAATCCTGGACTCCCTCCTTGTCTATTGTATCTTTGAGGTATGCAGCAGCAGCTGCTACCTCTTCTGCAGTTACTTTGCCATCATAATCCCTATATTAAAGTAGAATTTGTAAGCATGATATCATTAACTATCATTTTCACATAATGACCAGTAATTTGTTGGATTTAGAATGGGATGTTCTCAACTGATCCTTCATAAGCCATGTCAGATTACGACGTGACAATGCAAGATAATAGATGATAACCTGACAAGTATAAGGCTCGTGTATCTCTCATCAAAGATCAACAAATGGTATGATACATATAAGACAATGGAGCTATACAACCAGGTAGATTCTATATCGGTAACATACAAAATAATTCAGAAAATACATGGCAAAAGCTTCCAAGGTAAAAAGCCCACATACATTTCTTATGGGTGACAAGGAATCCCAACGTTAATTGGGAAAAAGACGATAAACTTCAAGGCAGTGAAGTGAGTATCATTTTTCCAGGACCTTTTTTTTTTTTAGTCCAACACTAGTTTTTCAAGAATACAGCACAATTTTAGACATAACCACACATAATAAAGTATGGATGAATCAAGTGGTGGTTATTTTAAACAAGGTGAGATGAGTGTTAGCACGTGAGAATAAAATGCCACAACCACAAATAAGTAAAACAATTGAGTGTGAAACAGAGTTCTACCAGAAAAAAAAGTGATAAAATAATCACCTGTCAAGTATTCGCCAACGATCACCAATTGCAGCATCTACATCATCAATCTCCTTCTCGAGTTTTTGGAGCATCGCATCAACCTAAGACACAACAATACACAAAATATAAATTCCATGTAAATAGTGGATCAAAAAGAGTGAAACAGTTTGAAGCAAAGAACACACTATAAAGGTCTCTACATTTTTTTCCTGATGGGAATATGTTCAGAATAGTCTGGCATATATGTTTCAGTAGAATTTGTGCAGGTAATGTCAATTTTGTCATTATTTTCTCTGATACCATTCCCTAATACCTCTGAACCACACCAGGGCTAATTGCAGGCATAGTCGGAGGTAGCAGAAGCTGATGACAGATAGAGGCAGTATCCCAAATTGTTTTATTGATATACCAACCAACAGCTAGGTGTTCCCCTTATTTAAAATATGCAATTGAATGGATTTTACTGGCCACCGGATAAATGATATGAACCCCTGACAAAAGTCTATATCCAATTTCACCAGATAAACGCATATTGAACCACAAAATCTTATTGCTTCACTCAAATCCAAGCAAAATGGAGCTGGGCTCTGATTTATGGGAGCAACTTACCCTATCTATAAGCGCTGAAGACACCTTGTGACTTGCAGCCTCTTCAGCTGCATGGTCACTCTTTTCCCTAGCAGCTATGTATGCTTTCTTAGCCTCTTCTTCACCAACCGTACCCTCTTTCTCAAGTATTCTGTTATATAACCCTATCTGCAAAAAACAGTGCCCCAACATTCAGAAGGGAAATATTAGTTAGCATGCAGCCTAACTTCAAGAGGAGAGTATGGAAATCCTTTCACATATATAATTCTTTTAAAGGGATGTGGCATACCTCTTTATTGACCAGACTCAAAAACTCCTCACGCTCCCTACTGACAGACTGCATGGATTAATATATCGATTATGTAAATTGTCAGGTGGCAGCAGTTAATATACACATGTCCTCAAAGGAACAAGACATTCAAATTTGATCATTACCGAAGCCGAAGCAAGTACGGTCAATGCACGGCTAATCTTGCAAAGCTCTTCTTTTTTATCCATCAATTTTTCTTCTGCCAGTTTTTGTGCCTGTACAGAAGTTGGACTGGTCATCTCGTGTAAAGCCACATCTTCCCGGCTAATCGCAGATTCCTTTTTAGCTTGCTCCTCCTCTTTCTCTTCCTCCTCCTACAGAAGTTATAAAAAATATCAAGCCCAAAATAACTTCCAAAGCATTTACATGACAAAAGGATCAACTGACATTGAACAAAATAATGAATGCTAATTAAAATTTTATGGGAGAATGATACATGTGGTGATTAAATGAAAAATATCTGCTAGTCTTTAAGTTTAAAAGTTGCAAATTTTGTGCACTATGGTTTAAAGAATATAAAACCTCTTGAATAGAAGTTCCCTTTTTCAAGTGGTTCTCAAAAATCATTAGAAGGACGGGAGTCATAGGACAGACAATGCGAGGATATCATGGTAAAAAAGAATGAATCTGTCAGAGGCCTGTCTGGGCAATGATAGCATAAAATATATCATACAATAAAAAAAAAACACTTGAGGGAGCTTACCTCATTTAAAATGATTTTGCAATGTGATCCATGGACTAAAAATAAAATCTCATACCTTGATAAGCTCTTCCTGCATTTCAAGAAACTCCAACTTTCTCTTCTTCTCTGCCAAAGAATCTTCAGATGGCAAGGCGGTTGCACCAACCGTTTCCACAACTTCATCTGGAAGAGATGATAATGTAGCTTGAACTGCTTCCTCAGGTCTCAACTTTCCAGACACAGAGAACGCTCTGCATATGACCAAAATAAGAATAGAGCAGATACCAAACCAACCAAAAAAAAAATGACAGCTCAGCAGAATCTATTGGTTATGGTTACCTGGAAAGAATGAGGAGAGAGGACGGCAGAGCATGGTTGAGAGACAGGTCCAACCAGTCACGAAGCTGCAGAACAACTGGACACTCAGAATAAAGGAAGTGCACAGTAATTAATTACAAAAAAATTTGGGTGGGGGGGGGGGGGAGATTTCTTATGCAAACTTTCGTTTTAATCCAAAATTTCAGTGACTTAAAAAAAATGCCGGATCAGAATTATGCAATAGTTCTAGTCCTCAATCAAGTTTTCAAAAGACATTTCTCTGGTTAAATTTTGGTCCCCCCCCCCGACATCTATTCTTTCTCCATATAGCACAAAAGAAAGCTCAAGTCTATCAGATTATGCAAATAAACAGTTTTTTTTAATTAAAAAAAGTTAAACAAATCTACCACGATATAGTAATAAACGTGGGGTACAAGTTAGTAGTTAATTCTTGTTAAGAAACAAAGCTGATGTGGGACAGGAGGATGTGAGGAGAATGCAGAACACATGATTGTATGTGTCAAGATCAAAAGAGACAAATATTCTAAATTCAATATGATTAGGAGAATTTATTAAAAAAATGTACACTCATATGACAAATATTAACAAGAAATTTGAACACTGGAACAAAGAATATTCTGCACAAGGAAAAAATGTCATTTAGTTCAAACCTGTTGTCGCATTTCCTCTACAGATAGCAATCCCCAGTAGCCTCTCTCTCTACAAGCTTGTCGAAGCTCAGATTCTGAGAGAGACTCTATACCCTCAGCCTGGATCATCTTATCATCATTTTTTATCCTGCCCAAGTCATTATAGTTCACATTTAAAAACAGTCGATTGGAAACAATTTAATTATGAGGTAGATTCAAAACTAAACACTGAAACCAATGGATATATATTTGAATGAGGATAACAAAACAAAATTGAACATAATAAATGTAACAACAGATAAATCCTAATTGAAAGCATGGAAAGAAAGGTGAAACCGATCCTTCTCATTATTGACAATTTACGATAAGAGAAACATGAAAAAAAAAAGAGATATGCCCTTGCTCTGTAATAAGATTGCAGTGGGTCTTCAACTCGTGAAGAAAATCACAATCTGATCACACTGAATTCACAAATTTTTTTTTGTGAATTATGATATAAAGTGGCTGCCAGCAAACTTGCCATTCGATAAAACACCATGCATTTAAGACTCTGTATGTTCTCCAAGAAAATAAAAGCATAAATTTTATTAAGTGATCATAAACTCACATAGCCAGCTTCTTCCGTAGCTGATATCTTAAATACGAATCTGTTCCAAATGGTTTGATTCCCATGTATTTGCACATAGAAATCAATCTCGGCCTGAAAGAAAAAGAGATAGGCAGCACAAAGATGAGCTAAGAAATCATGGTAATTTCTTTAATTATAGACAATTTGCATAGCTCTATAGTTGTAAGAAGAAGAAAAAAACCTGCTGACATTGTCAAGGGTCAGTTCATCATTGAAAAGTTTTGCAAAGCTTAGTATTTCATCATTAGAAACACGACCACCTTTCCTGACCTGTATTGGAAAATCCACCGGTCAATGATTAGCCCATACCAAGGGATGGTAAAAGAAAAGCTAGTGGTATTAACCTTGTTCATGAACTTATCAAGATCTTCAGCTGTCTTTTGAATTTCTCCACTCCGGGATACCTTGACCTCCTTGGCCATTTCTTTCACAGTATCCTGCAAAAACTTTGCATATTCTATCCTTGCATTGATCCGCTTCTTCAGCGCTTCCTATGGATAGAATGCAAAAAGACTGCATTGAGACCATTTCCTTATAATAGAACAAATCCCCTCAAGACAGAGGACCCAACACAAATATGTCCAACGCGTCAAAAAGAAGAAATCATTTGTTACAAAGCAGGAATCCTGAATTTCTGACTAATAACAGTTCTAAAACTTCCATAAACCTCCAACAAATTTAAAGTTATCTGAACCATCTCAAACTAAACAAAAGTACGACATGAAGTTGCATATTACAAATCAGGACAAGAATAACATTGCAATCATTACCTGTTCTTTCATCTTGTCCTGGAAAGTGGATGGCAACATGTTGGGAAACAGCTTCAGGAATACAGGAAGCAGGAATTCCATGAATGGAACAATGATAAAGACTGCAAAGGGAACCAGCCTGAATATGTCAGCTGTAGTGCGAGTCAGCTGTTGCCTCTCTCTCCTGGATAGACTATTCGTCTTTGCAAGTTTCCACAATAACCTCACAGAGATCCGAACATCTGCCCAGAGTAGCTTTGTACCCACCCAATAGTGTTTCAAAGCAGACACGAACTCATCCTTCCAGTGGCGAAATTTCACAGCCCAATCAGCCCTAAAAAAATTACGGAGAATACAATATTATTAATAAAAAGGGCTCTGAGGTCCCAAATGGGAAAAACAGAAAAAACATTGAGTAGAAATATTAAAACCTGCTCATGGACGCCACAGCCCTCAAAGCAGGCCCAATACCAAGAAGCTTTGCCCATAATTTCTGCATAACAGACTTGACATCCCCTTGAGGTTCTTTCAACTGTTTTGCTTTCGCCTTAGCCTTGGCCGTGCTCAATCCTTCAACAGCCTGATCACACTCCTCTGGGGAAGCCTCTTTAACCTGCTTCGGATTCTTTTCCTCCTCAGGTTCATCCCCACCCATCATGGGTTGCCCCGCTGTGGCTGTTGATGCATTTCGCACCGGATGGGCGATCCATCGAGCCCCCAACGGGAAGGCAAAATCAAATCGACCACTCGCAAACCCATTTAATGACATTCCATGAGGAGACCGCCTAAGAAACCCCAAAGACGAAAACCCCGACAAACCCTCCTTGGGCGTTAATAGCGTCTCACGGACCCTTGCCACAGAATAAGCAGCCTGTGCCTCAGAGTCATCAGAATATGATCTCCCAGGCCCAGAACCACTGAAGTACTGAACCAATCGGCCAGGGGAGTTTGTGCTATTGCAAAAGACCTTCCTCCGCCTTAAAATCGCTCTTGATGCCATTTTCCAATATTGTCTCCCTACTTAGTGGGAGAACATATGGTCATATCTTAACCTAATTATCACAAAAATCACCAAATTTACTCTCTTGATCAAATGCATGAGTTCTTAATCTGTTCTTCACATAAATTCAGTTATTCTTGAGAGTTGAACAAGCGAACATGGATTCCAAAGTATTCACAAACACAGCCACAACAAATACATCTCAGATTTATGATATAAATATCAAACATTTACGATTTCTAACATACTTCAGATTCAATCAGAATCAACAGCATTCTCAGACCACGAAGTGGAAATCCAACGATGAGTTTAAAAACACTTCAGAAACCACAAAACAAAGATAAGAAACAGCACACAAAAACAAAATCGATCAATAGCAGTCACTAAGCACAAAAAAGGAGAGAGAGAGAGAGAGAGAGAGAGAGAGAGAGAGAGAGAAAGAAAAAGAGAGCTCTCACTGAGAAAGCTCGGTAGATTTTCGAAGCTCCCAAAGAAACGAAGATCAGATTTGAAAATCGAAATAGGGTTTCGATCGACAGAGAATGATTTAGAGAGAGCTCTAAAAAATGGAGGTGAGAGGCTTGGAAAAGAAGTTGCATGTTGTAGAAGTGTCCTCGACCGTTCGATCGGTGAGGTTTGTTTAGTCCATTTGATCGTCAGATCAGGGCCGTGAAAATGGAGAGAGAAAATCATGTAAGAAAGTAATGTTAGAATTAGATTTGTAATTTTTTTTATTTTTTATTTATTTTTGGAGACAAGAGGAAGAACAATCGAGAATATTCGGGTACTTGTATGTGTTACACGTGTAAAAAAAAGTTTCTTTGGTTCTAACTTGAAATCTAAACCGTTTGATATAGCAGTTCCTAGATATGACCTTATTCGGAATACATTGATCATTTTTGTTTGATTATATTTTTTCTTATTCTATCCTCATTTTTTATATTTAATATTTTTTATTATACAAAATGCATAGTTTACTCTAACCCTTTGGAATCATTGGAATGATTTATTTTGATTTATTCAGTAGTACTAGCTATCAAAGTTTATTTTTCTTAATTATTATTTTTTAATATTCCCACATTTTTTTTAATATTCCCGCTTTATTCGATCATTGTTTCTTCATCCAAACAGGGCAGTAATTATATTTTCTTAATAAAGACGGGCGGAACATGTTCACGTAAAAACACTTTTTTTTTCATAATATCTATACTTAATGAAAAAATTTGACATCTTAACCTATTCTTCACCAAAGACAGGTTAGCTAAAAAAGGTCCTAGGACAGATGATACAGGAAAAAAATACCTAAAAAGAATTGATTATAATAGTTCAAACAATATCTCCAGATTTAAATGCATTCTTAATATCTTAGGATTTAAATGCATATATTGGATACCAGAATAGAAATAATCATGCATGGGATAGTCAAGCAATTGAATGATATTAGAAAAGGTATATATATCGTACAATACAAGTATATTTAAATGGAAATTTTTTTTTATCAAACGTGACGTGGGATTCAGCAATGCCTGGCTAATTTGACTAACTGACAATAACAACCACTACAACAGATTTGGTTGAATGAGACCATTCATCACTGCATGTAATCATTTAAATTCACATATAGTTGATGCATGGAATATCATAGTGCAAGCTCAAAAATTTAATAACCCCAATTTTTGAAGTCATTCAATGCAAGACAAACCAATTCAGTCTCAGACATCAAAAGGATGGAAAGCATAATGCACCAACATTGATCAAGCATTTCCACCACCAAAAAAAAAAAAAAACTCATCAAGCATTAATTTAAAAAAGCATACAAAATGTCAGAATGAAAGGGTGATAGAGCACCTGAGATTCAAGGTCTGCATTGGTGACAATAAAGTTCTGATGATGATGCATGTTATTAGTGATAATAACATAACAATCTAAAACACCCCTTCCCAACAAAAAAAAGTTAAAAAAAAAAAGGGAGGGAATTTTGGTTGATGCAGCCCCTAGAAGACCTGCATGTTCAGAAAAATCTCTGAATATCATGCCAAAGTGAGTGATATGGGCCACCATATGTACAGCATAAATTCATATAGAAATGGTTTCAAGGGGAAATAATTGGCATTTGCCATTTAAGAATCACACGCCTAAATTGCCATAAAACCCTGTTCACTTAATTATTCAGGTGTGACATGCCTGCCAACTTTGACCCATCCACACCATCATATTTCATTGAATCCTTCCTCCATATGCAACAGATCGTAGATAACTGCATAAATCATCGAATGCGAAATAATCAGTTAATGATAGGATATCATAGAAATTAAGCCACAGTTTAACTGCTTTATTAAAAAATCACCAGGAAATGAACACCTCCACATGATAAAGGTATGGATTGAACCATGGGAACATATAATAACATGAAACTATGAGAAAGAACATCTAATAGGTCCTTCCATGTAAGGAAATTAAAACTGAAACAGAAACAATCCTACATGTAGATGTTTTTTGTTCTTTTGCGTGTTACGCTGATTCTAAACATTAATATGTTGACATTTTTATTCCTTTTTTTTTTGGGGGGGGGGGGATGCAATTCTAGTTACTACTCTTATCGAGATTGAATTGTCCCACTCAACTTCTTAATTAGCATTTTAAATATACTCACCCCTAATTGGTGAAAACAAATAAACTCACTCCTTTACTTTTATAAGATACCACAAAACAATACAAACATGTTTGTACTTCTCAAATGGATAATAAATGGCATGATTAAACCATATTGGATCACCTTTCATGTTCATTACCATACTGATTATTTAAGGAAAGATAATAAATGTTCATACCCTAAAAATTGCGCACTTTACAAAGCAACTTGGATGAAGAAGAAATTCCAGAGAGTTTGAATCTCATATTCTCATGCAAACCAAGAACTTTTTAGAAGGTAAACTTTCTGTAAAACGTTGTAGATGAACAGAAAACATACACATAAAAGCTGCTATGCTGATTTAAAACTGAAGATACATGCTCTCACATAGAAAGAAAAAAATGCTCCGTGGTAGATTGTTGTCTGGCTATGCTGACTCAATTATATTTCTAGCTTCTTTTTTTTTTTGAAAAAAATTTATAGGAGCAAATCATATTAGAAAATGCCGCCCATCAAACCAAACGAGATGGGGGATCTCTTAACAAAACATCAAGAAACTACAAAATTAAACCTAAACATAATCAAAGGAACATAGGAAACTCCCATTCGGGAAAGGCGGGAAGCCTTCCACCAACAGCTCCACAAATGAAAAATTGTTGCGGCCCTATCAAATAACACCCCATTATACTTGAAAGCGAGTCAATTCCAAGGAGAATTGAGACCCAAGCATGAAGAGTTGCCAATATAGCTGACCATGTGTTTGAGCAAATTTCTAGCAGTCATGTTGAAACCATGCATATTTGAGTTCCAACAAATATTTGTAATTCAGACAATAAATGAACTTTCCTTGTAGCTATCCAGCTGAATGTGTTAAAAAAAGAAGTCTCTGAACATTACCGTCTTGGAATCATAAACAAGCTTTTACTGCTTTTGCATATTTGGTCATCATCATATCATCATGTACAGAACCATCAAATAAGGTCATAGTTGTCATGATAAATGAATAACAAAATATTATCTCACAATAACACTTTGATAGTCTATTAAAATTAAAATATATACCATTCATGACTGAATTCCCAAAAAGAATGAAGGAATACGATCACACAGGATTTGATAGCGCAAGCATCATTCATTACATGGTATCATTTATCAGTGCGCAACAAAGAATTCTAGTGCCCTTGATATCAATGTGATGAATAATTCCAAGTTCTCAGACCATGTGAAAATTGATATGTGGAGAGTGGAGACTCTATGGTATACTAAACATTTTATGATTTAAAACAAACCACCAGTTGTGCATATTAAAGAACAAGAAAAGGACACAACTTCAAGGGTTTAAATTTGGCATTATGAGATACTTCACTGACTTTCTTTTGGGAAAGAAACCGAGTGCTATTTCCACACAACCTGACAGAACTTTGTGTCCCATGACTATACTTCATTTCTCTTATCCACAAGCCTTGATAGATCGATAGATTCAACTATTCAAGTGAAATCCAGAAACCCCTCCTCCTCCTCCAATCAAATTTTTTTTGTCCATAAGGATATGAGTGCACCAGTATGAGAGAAAACAAATCATACTGGCCCAGCCGCCCAAATATTCTAGATATAACATTTATTTTCCATTAATATCTTCCATTCTGGGTCAACCAAATTGTTCAGCAACGCCCACATCAGCACAACTAAGTGATGAACATATAAAACTATAATTTTGTACATACCACAGTTGATTTGTGATGTGTACCATGGTCCGTGGTATGTATCACATCACCTAAATGATCAAACACCCACAAAATTTTTATCCCATATCTGTGGCAGGTCCCTATACCAAACTAAGTGATGTATATACATATATCAATTTCATATATACCATGCTTAGTAGTTAGTGGGCACATATTGCAGCTCTCAGGCGGGGAAGAACCCACATGATTTATATTCAATTTATCCAATCAACAAATATCACAAAGGGGTGATTTCTTGTTAGAGCTGTTAGGGGACATCTGGTGCCTATTTTCATTTTCTTTCCTTTTTCTTTTTCCTATTCTGTAGCCACCTTTTAGTAATTAAATTTGGTTATGTAATCCTGTTTCCCAAAAAAAAAAAGAAGGGAAAGTGAGGTTTTAGGTAGATTCTCTCTTGTATGTGATGGAGTTCATGGAACTACATAAACAGCCTAAAAGAGGAAACATGTGAATACGCCTAGATAGGGACCAAAAACAAGATATAGTGCTGGTACCCATGACCATGAGCAATCCATGATATCAAGGTCACAACCATGGGACTCAAAAAAGGGTACCATGGTAATATCCAAGGTACAAAAGTGTGCTAGATTATCTGCATGGGAGTGACGTGACCAATACAATACACATTAATTAATCGCAGATTTCTAAAATCAACATAACAATCTGCAGATTATGTTTTTTTTCTTTTCTCAGAGATCGAAGATGGCACATTCTCAAGGCAAAAAAGTTCATCATAAAAAAGAGAGGGTTTATTTGTATTGGAGTCCTGACGAGTTGGGGACATCTTTTAAGTCCCATATCTTTTATGTTTTCTTTGTATTTTCTTCCATCTGTAGTTTTATCAGTTTAATGTAATGTGGTAAATAGCAGGTTTCTCAAACAAAATTGAGGAAACAAAATTTAGAGGAAATGAGAATAGCTTTGATGCAAATTGAATTTGAAACTCCAAAGTAATGATAAACACAGGGGAAACACATTTCCCATCTTAACAAGAGAAATATCACCTCAGAACAGCAAGCCTACGCATGAAACTAACAAGACAGCAATGACTTGCCTTCACAGACTTGGCACGCAAGAACTCAAATTTGTCATCATTATATTCTGGTCGACATCATTAATTTTGACTTCTTTTCAGCGGGCTTTAGAATTTGGAAAGAGCACATCAAGCTCTCATCAACACTCATCATTGCACCAGCATTGTCAAATTCACCACAGTAATTGGGTGCCGAAAATATTGTAACAAGTTGCCTGTCAGCAAAGAACTCATAACCATCCTCCACAACCTGAAGATCAGAAGCATAACATCACACAAGCAATAATCCTATCACAGGGGAAAAGTCACCGGAACATGGACCATTTGAAACATAAAAAGCCATGGGATAGTTAATTACCTGATGGGCACGGCATACAAGATCTAGATCATGCTTTGACAAAAATTCGGTGACGTTATCAGCACCAAATGTATATGAAACCCCTCTATCATTCATCCCCCATCCCTGAACATCTCTGGCAGGATCCGACCACAGCAAATCACATAATAAACCAGTGTCTGGGACATCAGTTGGACGGGATATATTTTTAATCTGTTCCAAGCTTGACAAATCTGGGGAAAGACCACCATGCATGCATAATATCTTGTCATCTATAAGAGCAGCAACGGGAAGGCAGTTGAAACAGTCAGTGAAGATCTTCCACAGTCTCACATTGAACCGGCGCTTACATTCATCATAAAAACCATATATCCGATTTATAGAAGCACATTCGTGATTTCCTCTAAGAAGAAAAAAGTTCTCCGGGTACTTGATCTTATAAGCAAGGAGGAGGCATATTGTTTCCAAGCTCTGTTTGCCGCGGTCCACATAATCCCCTAAGAATAGATAATTGGCCTGGGGAGGGAAACCTCCATATTCAAAAAGCCTTAAAAGGTCACCATATTGTCCATGAATGTCACCTTCAAAGAAAAGAACTAGTATTAATTTAAGGATTACAGAATATATGTTCCCGTTAATAAAAGAAATATACATATGAGGATTAGATGTAGCATGTAGATAAACAAGAAGACACTTTAAACCTTTCTTTTCACAAAAAGAAATCAGTAATAAAGAGAGTACAAGAATTCCATATTGATATTCAGAAACAGACTATGTAAACACTCCACAAGAACCAGTTAGGACACTGGAAGTGTTAAAGATCTATAGAAATGCCAAATGTCAAAAACATTAAGAAAGACATCCAGAATATACAAAGCTAGAGAACCAAGTCAACCGACATCCAGAATCTTCATAACGTAGCATGATGAGCTGATTTGATGCCAGAAAACTGGTTTAATTGATCAGAATACCTTTTGAAGGAAGACTAAGGCTAACTGATTAATCAAAGAAAAAACACATAAACACTACAAAAAAAAACATGGGTTCCTTTGGCCTCACATAAACACCAAGACTAATAAGACTAAGACTAACTCACTAAAAAACACATAAACACTACAAAGGAAACATGGGTTCCATTGGCCTCACACAATCACATCACTTCAACTAAAAAAGAAATCAAAATTCCCTATTGACAGCCATAAACTTAGTTCAGAAACCAATAGTAATAATCCAAATCCACAAATCATCATCAGCAAAATTTTAAATATCAACAATAAAAGGCAAACCAACACAGAGTCATATAGCAATCCACCAAGCCCAACACACCAGTCAATACAGATCATCACAATCCACATACACTTCAAACTAATCGATCCCCGACACATTTTTAGTCTTCCCACAGTTTTTCACTACACAAAGTCCATCCATTAATACCAAAGAATCTAAAATTTATCTTTGAAAAAAAAAATCAAATCTTTAAAATATAAATTGACCTAAATCCCTCCAAAAAAATCCAAACCCACCACAAAAATCTCACAAACCTTCAAAAAGATCGGATTTTTCCGATCCCCAAATTCACAAAACCCCACAAAATCAAATGTTTTTCGCCCCCAAATCGAAATCTCCACCGAAAACGGATCGGGGGCTCACCGCAGATCTTGATGGGGGCTTCAAGCTCGAGGAGGTTGGTCTGATGGAGGAAGATATCCCTGGAGACGACGCAGAGCTGCCTGATCTCCGACTCGGAGAGCTGGACCTGCTTCCCCGGCCGAGCCGTCCTGACCTCCAACAGACGGTTGATGATGTCGTCGAGCACGGCGGGGTCCATCGACTGCCCGCCCCCCTGCATCGCCATGGAAGGAGACGGAAACCCTAACAAGCACTCGTTTTTCGGTCTCCCCGACCAAACCGTAGACAACCCAATTAGAGGGTCTCTTTGTTTGGCCCCCCTCTCTGTCTCTCTCTCTCTCTCTCACACTCGCACACCTTCGTTTGTGCTTCTTCGCGTAAAGAACAGTAAAACAAAGGATTTTTTTTTGGTTTGTTAACGAAACTGAGGGGTCAGAAATTAATATTTGAAGAAAGATTAGACTCTCTCGAAAATGTGACCCGCAAATCTCCGATGCCGAGCAGCGGAGGGGACCCTTAGCTCCCGTTGGAACCCGGATAGGTTTTATTCTAGTATATACATTTATTTAAATATAAGTGGGTATAAATAAAGATAAAAGATAAAATGATTTTGTGTTTGGTTGTGTTTTGAATTATTTTCGTTGATAAATGTAAGAATAAATGTTTTGTTGCCTGGATAAAATGTGAATAAAGTATGGATAAGGATTTATAAAAGGTAAAAAAATAATGGTAGTTGATTTGATATGTGATTTATGCGGGGTAAACAAACACTTAAAATTTCTTATCCCGGATTATCCTGGTTTATCCAAGGTCATATACCAGAAAATAAACGGGGGCTTATGGATTCTTGTCCATCGGGGTTTTCCTTCTCAAAGTCATTTTTTAATTTTTAAGCTCTAGTGCTGTTAATACTTTTTTTTAGTCCTAATTTCAAACTTTGTTAGCATCGTATAATCACAGTAATAAAATATATATTTTAATAAAAAAATTTCAAATTTTATATAAATATATTCATACAATTTATTAAAGGGTTAAATGCATATAACCCCCCTGAAAGTTAACGTATATAAAAAAAACCCTTCATTTCTTCGAATATCCATATAACCCCTTCAAAGTTATCAATTAATACAAATACCCTTCTACCGCTATCTTATCAAGTAACTACGGTGGTTAAGTAAACTCAACATAATAAAATTATCAATAAACCCCTCCCCCTTTTAACATTACTTCTCTCCCATCTCTCCCAAATCGAAAACCCCCCTCCGTCGCCAATCCCACCCCTTCCTCCATGAACCCTACCTCCGCTGCCTCATCTCCTCCTCCCTGCACCACGTCCTCCAAAGCACCCTCAAAGTCACTGGATCTACCTCTCTAATCTCCTCTCCTTCTGTCATCGGATACATTTATCTGTTTTATATATATATATATATATATATATATATTTTGATGCATTGTTCCTCTGTGTTTTTACATCCATTGAGAATGTACTTGGTTACATTAAACTTTGATATGGTTAAATGGATGAGATAGATGTGATTTTGGGTAATGGACATGTTTGAATCAGAACTTAAACTTCAACCGCATCCAAATCAGTGGCCACAAAAAGAAAAAAAAAGTTCCTTGAAATAAAGAATCAGGCTGATCAATTTTTTTTGCCTTGCCATGAATAAATATATAAACACATACACATAAACATTATGATCATCATTGTTTCTAAATGATGTGAGGATCACTCGCTAAGAGAGAATAAAAGAACACAGTGGAAAGGGCAACCCTCAAACCAACATGCCCCTCTGCTTTTTTCACCCAGATCATCCTCATCCACAAAATAAATGGCTGCAAAAAAACTGGCTGCCCAAAACAAAAATGACCGTCGAGAAGAAGAAGAAGAATGTGTCTTTTTGTATTTTTTTGTGTAAAGTAGGGGGTTATATGAATATGTAAAATCAGAAAATGGGTCTTTTTGGATTTATGGGACAAATCAGGGGGTTATATGAATATTTTACATAGCTTCTAATAACAAAGATATTCTGGTCACAGATTTTGGTCCTTTTAGATTTATTAAACAAATCAGGGAGTTATATGAATATATAAATTAACAGTCGATGGAATATTCTCATAATATTCTTTTTTTTTAACGGAAAGTTAATCATGGGACTAAATGCTTAACCATATTAACTTTGAAGGGTTTATATGGATATTCGAAGAAATAAATGGTATTTTTGAATATACGCTAACTTTCAGGAGGTTATATGCATTTCACCTTTTATTAAAATGTATACTTTATTTTTTATAAAAACATGTAACTCACATGTACGCCCTCTTGTTCATTGTGCAGCAAACAACAATTGATCAAAGTTGAGCTTGAGCCCACCAGACGAACTGGGGTAAGTCCCCTTGTACAGTCCCAAACTGTATTCCATCGTTTTTTAATTTTTTAAAAATCATACTCTCTTGTGATAGAGTACATGCTACTATATGAAATGAAATATATATTGAGATACAATATTTTTTTAACTTAAAAAAAATGAAATTTTTTATGTCATATTATATGATAGAACCTTATATCATAGTATATGGAGCTGCAATCTGAGCTAAGCTTGTCAATCAGATGGATACGGATTGGATATGCTAATATCCATATCTTAACTTTCAGGTTCAGATACAGATATTAATTTTTAGATTCGGATCCCTTCAGATACAGATCAGATACTGATATTTTTGGATAATTGACATGTTTGAATATTAACATTAATTTGGATAATCAAGTGATATTTTAGAGAGACATCAAAATTAAAATGGAGATTTTAAGGCTTATTATCTCTTTCAAATATCATACATTGAAAATTTAATAGTTTTATGATATATTATCATTATGATTAATCATACAAGATAACAATACGGGCAATATATAATACAAAAATATATATTTTTATAACATATGTCGGATACGGATATTTTTTGGATCGGATAGACTGATATCCATATTCACACTTCGGATATTCGAATATCGGATATTTTTTATTTTTTGAATACAGATTCAGATTGGATTCAGATTTTTTTCGGATAATTGACATGTTTAGTCGGAGCTACAAAACGTTACGAGTGTATCACCGCTCATCAACATTTGCTTTGAAGTCTGCGACCCAACCTGTCCAACCTGGGCCCGTAGGATCAAATCCGGTATTCCCACCCATGGGCCTGCCCCGTGGGCCTCCCTATTTTTAAATTTTTTTTTTTAAAAAAAGAGGGGGTGTTTGGGCATCATTATTTTCCATCTACAAATCTCAATCAAAATATATTTTAAGTTCTCAGATATAAAATTCGATTTATTCATTCAAAGATTTGTGGTATCCTATATTTTAGTGTACCAGGCTACCAGCGAAAAAAAGGGGGGGCTTTTAAGGTTTAATTAATATATAGAAAGAAGTTGATATTAATTCCTTGCCAATGCACACATGCATTTAGCATCTTCTGCTTTGCTTTTTCATTTGTTCTTTGGGAGATGCCTTTCCTTTTCTTTTCTTGCATGAGATGGTGGAAGTGAATTGGAGAGACCATTGATTGATCTGTCACCTTCTGTCATTTTAGCAATCTAGAATTTGGGTATCGAAATTGAATGGTACGTGTTTATCAAAAAGTATAAAACTTTCATCAATTACAAAATTACGAATGAAAATTTCATAAATGCCCATCGATGAACATGTGTTCAATTTATCAAAGTTTTAAATTGAAGTCATGAAAACTTTTCACTTGACATCATTAATGGTTAAGATCTAATCACTAATTCCATGTCCCCATTGTCACACTTCTATGTGAAGGAAATATTTTTCTCTTGTTCAATGCATAAGCACCTCTGTTATTGCAATTATGCACTTGTTAGGGTTCAATTCTGATGTTTGTAGATCTAATAAAAGATAAATTCAAGCAAATAACACAATAGAACACAAATTGTATAATTTGTCAATTTGTTAGCATCCCACCAAGAAGTGAAATCGATTTACCATTCAAATAATTATGATACAATATTTCTCTTGGGTAGCATTTGAATACGAGCTAATATGAAAAACTAATTTTAGTATTTAATTAAATCATTTTTTCAAAATAACTTTTTTAGGAAATATACTTTCTTACATACCATTTTTTTTTGTTCTCTTCAAAAGCTAAGATCATCAAGAACATTGCAAATGAGTTTGGATTAAACCTGATTATTCTATACGCAGAATCCAAAAGTTATTCACATTCGTTTCCAAACATTATCTTAGCCTCTCTCCTCACCATCACCCTTTTCTCACAAAACAGCCTTGGTTCGAGTATTCAAACTCTCTTGCTGAATTGCAAGACATCTCACAATAATACATGTTATTTAATATCTAATCAGGTTTATGTTTAAGTATTTTTTTTTGTACCAATGATTATAATACATCTGAAAAATAGTTGACTTGTGTTGTTGTTTTAATTGTACTTCTCCCGCCACACTTAATAGAACCTACACCAAATACCTACCCTACACAAACTTTAAGACCATGGGAGCTAACTACATGATAAGCTGAGAATCATTACATGTAAACTCTCTTTAAAGATTCAATCTTTAATCAACTCAAACAAGCTTTATAAAAATTTTACTTTTCTCCCAACCCTTTTAAATAAAATGGATGACGCGGAACGCAGCCATATTCTGTGTGCAACAATTTTATTTTGAGAACCTGTAGGACATTATTGCTAATATCGCTAGTGAATGGGGAAGGTTACTCAGCGGTGCAAAGAGAGTGATCATCACCAAACATGGCATCAACATAACATCACTAGGGCTTGCGGTTCTCCGGGAGCTTGTTGGAATTGAATTCTCTTCGACTCTACAAACTCCCCATATTTTGTTTTTCTTTGTTTTCTTATTTATGTTTTTAGTCCTTCAACCCAAAATTAATCAATTGATCCAATGGGGATAGTTTTGATCTACTGTTTAAAAAATAAAACCCTCTAAATAAAATGACCGTTGAAGATGCTTCCCGCGCAATCCCTCCCCCCACCAATGGCAGAGAGTCAGAGACCCGCCAAAACAAATATTAAACAAAACAAACAGTTCCCATTTTTTAAAACCCAAGGTTCCCTCTTGAGCATCTCTTCCACCACCACCATCAAATCTCCACCTCTCCCCACCCCAACTTTGCTTTCCCAACAAGAATATCTTCCTTTCTTTCTCTCTCTCCCTCTCTGTCACAGACACTTAGTCACACATATTCCTTCCCCCCCCCTTTTGCCCACCCTTTCATCTCTTTTTCTATCATGCCTTTGTCATCTCCTCTTTCACTTTCCAATCCCCCCCAAACCCCTCCTCCCATTTTTGCTTTTCGAGGTACCCTTTATCGAAATTCTCAACACCCAAAGCTCCTCCTCCTCCGCCGTCACCTCGTAAACCGATTGGATGGATTCGTCGGACACCAACCTCCTCTCCCTTCCCTGCATTCATGGTAAAAATGCTATTTTTTGAAGTGGGTCTATCTTGATTTCTTATATATATAGCTTCTGAAAGAGAAAGATTGAATTTTTGTTCTTTTGGGTTTGATTGTAATAGGAAGCTCTGCCAAATCTCGGTTTCTTAGATGGCTCAATAGGATATTTAGAGGGTCGGGGCGGGGAACGTCGCACCGGCCGAGGATCATTGGAGAGGAAAGCATGGCTTGGCGTGCTCCAACAGCTAGACCTGTGGTACAATTTTATGCTTGCTCATTAGGCTTTTCATTCATTCATGATTTTTGAGGTTGTCATATGGGTTTCTGTATGTGATTTGAACAACTTCCATATGTTTGTAATCAGATCGATACCAATTGTTGCGCACAATGCGGAAGCCCAACGAATTCGAGATAAAAAATAATAATATAACATCATGTGATAAAATACAAATTTAAGTGGTCAGCCTACACCTACTCACAAACTCTCATAGAGATTCTCTCCTTTAATTACCCATCTCAACATCTTTGTAAATTTATACATTATAACTATGTCATTCAAAGTCCCTATTCATGGCAATATTCATAGAGAAATTTCCCCAACAATTTCTTTTAGCAAAATGTTACAATATCTTAACTTACCTAGTCAATTTGGTGTCCACCCTAATATGACTTCATCACACCATCTGATGAGGTTATGTCAGATCTGAGACATAATCCCAACAATATATAAACATGTGATGTATGCACTCATCCTATAATCACCTGTTCTTAACACATGGAAATATATGGATTCGCATATATAAGGATTACAATCTTCTACATTTCTAGTTTACATACTATTTACATGCATGTATACAAACATACAGACAAATTCAGGCTAATCTTGTGTTTGTTTGTCCATTGTCAATGTAAACATATATACGACTATGTAATTATATGCATGTATATATTTGTATGCATGAGTAACACACATCCAGGCATAACTAATTTTGTTATTTTGTTTATAGACACACATCTGTACACATAATACACACAGAGTTCATGCATTGTGAGTTGTGACCCTGAGTCTGCATTCGCATTTATTTAAACAACAGGTTGTTTAGATGATGTTCTTTTGTGTAAGTCATTATCAGGGAGATCAATCGAGGGTGGGTGAAGAAGAGTTAGACCGTGCAAGTGCGCTATCTCTTGGAGAGGATGCAAAAAGACCCATTGGTGAGATTCAAATTCTTCGCAGCTAGGATTCAATTCTTCTTAAAAATGCAGCATGATATAAATATTCCAAGATCCGATTGAATTTGAAAATGATCAAAACGCATTTCATGTTATAAAGGGCGTACCAACAATGACGAAGATCTTGATAGATCTCTTCATGAGAGTTCGAACACGGCCCCATATCGTCCATACAACCCTACATCATTTTTTCCCAGAGGATGCAAGTCAGTTGATTTATTTTATTTTTATTTTTATTTTTTCCAATTTTTGCATATGAAGTGACAATGAAGTGAATGTGTGTTGTAGGATTTGTGGAGGCTGCAATCGTGAGATAGGCTATGGACATTATTTGAGTTGCATGGGATCATATTGGCACCCCCAATGTTTTTGTTGCCATGCATGTGGTATGCCAATCACTGAAACAGAGGTATAAATATATCTCCAATTCGTTCCAAGTACAAGTTATTTATGGTTCAATAAAAATTTAGTTGTTTTGTTTCAGTTTTCTTTGTCAGGGAGTGATCCATACCATAAGTCCTGCTACAAGGAATTACATCATCCAAAATGTGATGTCTGCCATCAATTTGTAAGATTTATCTTCACACAGTCTCCCCACATTTCTTTCTTTAAATTGAATCTATACTCTTTTCTTAATGTATTACCTGCATATGGAGCAGGGTTCACTCTGATCTCTATTTGATTCTCAAGATGGATTCTTAGGCCGCATTTGGAAACCAATTGTGAAATTGATTCAGATTATGCAAAACCAGTTTTTCAGATAATCGGTTTCAAACTAATATTTTCGAACTTCAACTTTTGGTTTTGGATTCTAGTTTTTATGCGTTAAAATTCAATAAAACAGCTTTATGAAGGATCTGGTTGAGAATATCTTTTTATTTTTTGGAATCCATTATTGTAATCATTTTAACTATTTACCAATCTAATATTTACTCACAAATCCAATTTGGAAAGTCTTCAATTCTCTTGATCCAATTTGGAAAGTCTTCAATTCTCTTGAAAAAAAAATTGAATGATTTTGTGAAATTAACAGTTGAAAAATAGACAGGCTTTCACTATATGGATCACTTGTTCATATATATGTTCTTTATCTATGCAGATCTCGACGAACAGAGCTGGTTTAATCGAGTATAGAGCGCATCCATTTTGGAACCAAAAATACTGTCCCTCGCATGAGTACGACAGAACATCACGCTGTTGTAGTTGTGAAAGGATGGAGGTATGAACTGTTTGTTTTGATCCAATTGTCAATTAATTCTGCTTTCTCAAAACCAGTTTTCAAATAATCAGTTCCAGACTTTTTTTTACTTTAGCTTTTGGTTTCAGATTTTGGTTTTTATGTGTTAAAATCCAACAAAACAGCTTTTTATGAAAAAATTGGTGAAACTGCTTTTAGAAGAAGCTGTTTTTTGCAATTGATTCCAAACATGTATGAGTCTAGTTGTTTTTGTGGTAAAACAGCGCTCGATACAGATTTGCATATCCTACTGATGATTTTTCGATTTCATTGAAGTCGAGAAATGCAGGATATATTTCATTGGGAGACGGGCGAAGTTTGTGTCTCGAATGTTTGGATTCTGCTATAATGGATACGGGCGATTGCCAGCTCCTCTATCATTCTATCAGGGACTATTATGAAGGAATGAATATGAAAATCGATCAGCAGATTCCAATGCTTCTAGTCGAAAGACAGGCCCTTAACGAAGCCATGGAAGGAGAGAAGGTAAGCAAGTTCATACATACATTAGTAAGTAAGTTCATACATACATTATGTTCATACTTCAAATATGTGAAAGACTGGCTGATTTTGGAATTGCTTTGATGCAGATCCATCATCACATGCCTGAGACTAGGGGTCTATGTCTCTCCGAAGAACAGACCGTTAGCAGTGTATGAACATTAGCATCCCTTCTGTTGATTGTGGATTCACCATTGTTAAGTAGCGCTTATCATAACAGGCGCATATTTGGCTTTTTTGAATTTAGATACTTCGGAGGCCAAGAATTGGAGGAAACAGAATAGTAGATATGAGAACTCATCCGCAGAAACTCACTCGAAAATGTGAAGTCACTGCAATTCTAGTTCTGTATGGACTTCCAAGGCAATGCTTCACACTTTGTTTTGTGTTTATGCAGTTTATACTTACATTGTCATAGAACAAGTACACGATCACACCATGATATGACGGTGTACTAAATGAATTTTTTCAATGAATCATATTATCAATTTATGAGTTATGTTTTAGTGAATAGCAATGTCAATGTGATTCCCTCATGGATGCAGGTTACTGACAGGCTCTATTCTTGCTCATGAGTTGATGCATGGTTGGTTACGTCTCAAAGGTATCATATTTGTTTTCATTTCTTATCCACCTATTCTGGCATAGCTATACCCATCTAATCCCTGTGAAAATGCAGTCATGTGTCTGATATTAACAATCACATAATGGTAAATACAATCCTAAAGAATATTCTTCATAACTCAATAGAGCAATATTTCTATATAAATGGTCAATGCAATTTTAGCTTTCAGATATGATTGTTCTATTTTGAGTAATGACACTTCTTTTATAGGTCACAAATAATAAGAACTAACTTTTAATGACAGAATTATAGAAATTCACTAAAAAAAGTAAAAAAATCTAACAAACCAAATGGGATGAATCTTCTCACTCCAACCACTCTTGCTGTTCCACAAGTGCCACATTAGAATTTTCCTTGACCTTTCACATCTATTACCACTCCAACTTTCTTTGGTATATCATGATGCACAAATACAATGACGCACAACTACTTCAGTATTTCATACCAAAGTGTTTACATCTGCCAACATCTGAAGAATCGACCTTATATGAGATGTCAATATGAATCCGATGACTTAAAATCGTTTGCCATTATAGACAACCTAGCATCCTGAGCCAACCTCACATGTTTAGCGAGAGCATCTACCATCGCCCATCCACTGTCTAAAAGGACCTTCTGTACTAAGATAAGATTTCTATGTACCACATCTCTAAGAAACTGTAATCCTGAGCACTCACTCAACTCCAACTCCACCAATGTCAACTCAAACTTCTAATGCTCAATTTCCTTGATGTTTCATTCATTTCATTCCACCATGAACATTCCTAGTAATTCCATTCCATTTTTATATATATATATATATATACACTTAGGCTACCGCAATCTAAGCCCAGAAGTTGAGGAAGGCATATGTCAGGTCCTATCTTATATGTGGCTTGAATCAGAGGTCATAACAGATACAAGAAACTCAGCTCCCACATCATCTACTGCTGCTTCTACTTCGTCATCATCGACTTCCAATCCATACTCAAAGAAAGGTGGGAAATCCGATATAGAGAAGAAGCTGGGCAAGTTTTTCATGCACCAGATAGCGCACGACACATCCCCGGCCTATGGAGGAGGTTTCAGAGCAGCCAATGCTTCTGTCAATAAATACGGACTGCGACGGACACTCGACCATATTCGTCTAACAGGCTGTTTTCCTGTGTAGAAGTATATATCATGTTTGGTAATCAGAGCATAAGAACCTTAGCTGATGGTGGTTCTCATGCCAATTTACTTATCAACCTCTTCCATGTTTGTAATAAGTGAAATTAATTCAAATGCAGATCACATACTGAAGTTTGTTGGTCTACAATTGTATTGTTTGTGAAGTGTTTATGTAAAGTATATGACTGCAATTAACACAATCATGAATGTCATATATATTTTATGTTGAATCTAACACAATTTACATTAATCAAATAAAAATCCGTGTTGAAAAAACGAGCATCCAAAAGAGAGTTTTTTTTAGAAAAAAACGGTTTGTAGTTTTTACACATGTAAATCATGTAACAGATTTAAAAATAAATAAAAATGAGGTGTTTTTAGGAAAGATTTAGGTTTAATTAACGTTTTTCAATGCAGTATTTTAAAGTAATATATTTTCACACAGCCATGATTTTTTTTGGTCTGTTGAGATGAGATGGTTATATTCATTACCTTACTTTAATATCATTAATCATCAAAATATATTGATTTCTTATGTAAAATGATATACAATTTATTATTGTATTTTTTTGAAAAAATTAATTAGAGGTCCCCGTGATCATCCATCTATTATTTTTAGATTCCTGGAATTTTTCAAGTTTTTTTTATGTCCCTGAGGCAGTGAAAAATGATCTTTAGATCCTCAGATGTTGTTCAAAAATATAAAAAAAGCCCTCCACCCAATTATTTTAATACACTGTTAAATGACCATATGAACCCTAATTAATTTTTCCTTTTTTTTTTTCTTTATGAATATGCATACATTCTTGGTTACATGAAATATTGTCTTGAGCTGCATTTAACATTAAAAAAGTGCTTTGATAACCCAAGATATGATAAAAATTTTAAATTCCTATTGAACTCAATAAATAAAATGATAGGAAGACATATAACCTTTTTAATTGATTTAAAAATGAAATAATTGAATTAAAAAACTAATCATTTTTTTTTGTCACGTATCAAAACCCTTTCAACATTATCCTTCTTATTTTGATTGCGTGTTCATGAAGCTAATCCTCAAGGGTGGATTTGAAAAGCATTCCATTTATTTCCCAAAACAGCCATTACCAATCAATCTTATCTATTCAAAGTTAGTGGGATAAAAAAAACATATTAAAGGCACCCAAAGTGGATGAATAGATGACTTTTCTGAAACCACTCACCACATAATACTACGATCTGATGAATTGGAAACATGACTCATAGTGGCACCCCCAAAAGTCCTAGGAACAAAATATCAAAATTTAAAGACCTCTCTGGAACTCACCTGCTGTGCAAATTCACCATATGAATCATCCTGCTTTAATTGTCTCAATAATACAACACTTTGTAGCTCTAGAATTTTACAGTTTCAACACATTTCAGTTCCACACTGTTAAGAAATTTCACAGTTCCTCACAACCATAATCAATGAGAGGCAATGGAAAGGCTCTTTCTTTAAATAGCTGTTGTTTGCAGGTTCTCAAGTAACATGAGTAAATGAAAAATGTGAACATTGGATACATTGGAGACTCAAAATGTTATTTTTAACTATACAGGGAACTGAGTGTTTCGCATGGCAGCAACAGCAAAATTTGCAACCTAGCGCCAATAGAAAGATGTTTTGAATAACAATAAAAATGTAAGGGATCTCACCAAGGGAAAAGAGAGGGCTAGTCGTCTGCAGCTGCATCTGTTAAGAGGGTCTTTAATGTCTCGTATGTCATGAAGACAATACCGACACTGGGGACGACTTTGGTGAACTCAGGTAAGATGCCCCTGTACAGGCCACGGATTCCTTCGTTCCAGAATATGTGGCGAAATGTTCCCAGAAGGCCTGAGTTGTAGACGCGAGCACGGCCACCCACCCCTTCCAACTGCATCCGGCGCCTCACGAGATCGATGGGGAATGTCACTGCATCATTAAAGGATAGGATGGCTCAATTGCTGAGAATTAGCATAAATTCATCAAAAGGCTAAAGGTTTCCATGACGTGTGCAAGGAAGATAGCCAAAAAGATGAAATAAAGCAACATTAAAATATCAGTTATTTTGCCTAACAACAAGAACACACCACAAAAAATGGAAAAAAGAAACCCACACACAAATTGCAGAAGCTTTCATCTGTCTCAGGGCTTGTTTGGAAGTGAGTTCCAAACGCTCGCTTTTGAACACAGCGCTTTTAATGAATAAAAGGAAGAAAACGCAGGAAACGCAGTGTTTATCATTGTCCTGTTTGGATCTGGTGTTTCCACCACAGAATCCGCCAGACACGAATCCAAATGGGGCATTAGCAATAAAAATTTAGGTGTGAAACTGTGCGTTCTAGACTTTATTCAAAAAGTAATAATTAAAAAAATCATACTGGTATTTAGAACAGAAGAGTCTAAAATGGCCTTTTATAGGAGTAGTTGTGAGGATATTGAAGATGACTGACTTATAATGGGGTTGGCATAAGCTAAGATGCATAGAATGATAAGTCAATCCAAAACATTGACACATAGGGAATGCTGATATTTGATGCTATGGTGACCTTGAGGCTACGTTTAACTAGTTCCTTCAAAGAGGCTATGACACTGCCCCTGTTCCTAAGGTTGGTAGTTATGAAAGAACCATACTTCTACTCAAACAAAGTAATACTACCAAAAAACTGATTCTCATATACATTGAGACGGATATGAAGAATAACTGACACGTCAACAGAGAAAAAAAGAAGCCAACTCGAGACAATAAAGAAATACATTTCCATCAGTCAGATGCCCAAACACACCTTAATTCATGCAAAGAAATGCATCGCCACTAATATTCCACAGGGATTTTCATTTCATATCTCAGAAGTGAAAATTAATTAGTTCATGCCGTCTAACAATCACCTGTTGATGAAGCAATTCCTGAAACGCTTCCACAAGCCAAACTAACCAACACTGGGGAATCACAAGGCCTGATGCACAAAGAAATCAAAATTGACATTTTCAGCTTGTTTCAACAAAAAAGAGATTACTGAAGGGTCATAGTGAAAATTCCAACTCATTGAATACAAAATAAATCACCTTTGTAACTGCCAATGGGATCTTAGGGTCTCATAAACTGAAAAACTGATAGCTATACTGGGCCCAACCCCCTGCCACACGATATATTGCAATTGGCAAGGCGAATTAGTGAAAGGAACTACACACAGATAAAAGTATCATAAGAAGAACATACCAATAGTGTTGCCCCAAGGCCCTTATAAAGCCCTCTAATACCCTCGTCTCTCCAAATGGTACAGAGTG
Organism: Acorus gramineus; assembly: GCA_030737835.1. Lineage (NCBI taxonomy): Eukaryota > Viridiplantae > Streptophyta > Magnoliopsida > Acorales > Acoraceae > Acorus > Acorus gramineus. Next base: position 4,045,621 of record CM060854.1, read on the forward strand.
TATGTGAAATACCTCTGTAATACATCTCATTTGTCTGCACAATGTCAGATCTATTAAATTATACCCAGACTTACTAAAGTTTCCAGAGTCATATTGACATTAAATAGAATAATGCACATTCTACTGCAGACATTGTTGGATAAGTTTGAGGTAAAATAGATCACCAATCGAAAAAAAAAAAGAGTACTTTCATCAAACTAAGATATGACAAGAGGATGTGCAAAAGAAGACATTTATAGAAATCAGGATCTCCCTATTTTAGTGGCATTTAAATCTCCCACAGACGATGGCTCTCTATGATACCCAGACGCATCAAATGGGTGAAGAATTCATATCATACCAGGCTGATACTTCACTATTAGCCACAAGATCCACACCCATCACGCATCTCGGGTATCCGTTATGATACCTAGAAAGTATCAACCAACAATAAAGCTCCCACGGTTATAATTATGCAGGCCAAAATATGCTAGACAGAAAATTGCATTCAAAATTTAAAACAGCAAATATGGTGAATAAACTCCATAATAAGTGTTGTCATCAATGCAATATGTAATAACATTTTTTTCAACTTAGATCCTAAAATTTGCGAAAGTTATACATCACCATTATCCCATTACCACTCTAAACTTTCTGGCTTGGTTTATTAATTGCATTTCAGCAAAACTTTTGTCAAGAACAAAAAAATTGCACTCTTTTCTGTGAGCCAAATCATCTTCTCCTTTGACAAGCTACCTACAAGCATTTTACCAACTCAAGGGATTTTTTATCAATTCCTTCCACATCATAAGCTTCCTCACAAGCATGCATTTTAAATAATTTTCTAAGCCTTGCCACACATGCAGCCAACCACCCTCAAATGAAGAACGCAGAACCCATTCATATGTTACTCCATCACTGATTCTTTCAAAAAGGGCTTCAGTGGTTCCTTTCTAAATGGTATACAATAATACAACTGTCAGATAACCCTAGATTCCCTTTTGTGGTCAACTTCCCATTCATCAGACTGCAAATCGCTTCTTTAGAATTCGTCTTTAAGGTGCCAAATCAGAATTAATCAGTAACCATCAAGGCTGGAAAATCAGTTTCTGCTAGTATAGTGAAACTAGATAATCCTACCTAGGATGATTTCATCTGTAGCAAGATAGAGAAAGGGGAGTAGAGATACAAAAGAAAATGTAAGAATCTTCAGCATTAATGGAAATATAGATGATTAAGGATTATGCTTACATGCCATTATTCCCCATTTAGTATCCAAAACTAAAAATGGTTATAATCTGTAAATCAAAGTACCAAAAAAAAGCAAATGCAGGTTATAAATAATCTGTAACAAGGGACGTGTCTATCATAATTTCAGAGTCATGCCAAACTCAGGAATGCACATACCCAACATCTAGAGTGACACATTAACCTATGTAATGTGACCTGTCCAACAATTTATGCCATAATTCTGATGTTAAGCACTGCAATAAACCATGAAGCTGATATACAAGAAATTAAACTTCAACAAAGATTCCTTTGAAGAAAAAAAAAACTTCAACAAAGAGAATAAGCATTTCACAATGAAATAGTATTCCAATTTCCAACTTCTCCACCAAATAATAACTTAATCAGGGAATACCAAATTTCATTAAAAAGGAAATGCTTCCCAAGGACGGAACTATTTCAATAAGACAATTTCAGGAGAGCTTTAATGCTTTAATTCCCAACATATCATCTGTTATGTTTGAAAATTGTCCAATATATCAAATCATACACCAATGCAATGATAATTGTGATACAGCTAGGCATAATGGAGATGAGACAAATAACAAAAACCATGAAACTCTCACAAGCCAAGGAGAAAACTGAAGATTGCCTGAGCTGCAAGTCGTGTTCTGACAAGATCTAAAGGATATGTCATCGCTGCAGCTGTTATTCCTGAAAAACCACCCCCGATTAGGCGCACACAAACATCTGCACTAACATCATCTCTGTGCCTGTCCAATAGAGGAACTGACTGTAGCAACTGTAAAAAAAAGAGAGATGAAACCTCAGAAACAAATTTAGATAAAAAAAAGTAGTCGAACGAGGGGAAAAAAAAGTCTTCAAAAACTAACTGTCTTGTAGCGCTCATAAGCATAGAAACTGATCGAGGAATATGGAAGGCGATGGGCAATAGTAACCAGATTCCCCTTCCAAAATGCTCTAAACCCTTCCTCACATACAATACGTGATGCCTCACGCCATAAGCTAGTCTTGCTTAGTGTAGCAACATCAGAGTGCATACCTTTCACCTGTGTGAGGTTTTTTTTTTTTTTTTTTAAAAAAAAAACACCATGAGAAGCTGCAGCAGAGTACACAAACAAGCCAATCGCACATAGACTACATAAAAAATTAGCTCCCCTTCCAGTTTCAACACATATGGACATAGCCTATCCGTGTTATCCAACATTGAAATTCTTCCAAAAGCCCTCAAGCAGAACTGATTATCTGATATATTATGCTCTTGCAGAATTGATATCCTGAAAATATCAGCTCCAAGCGGTTATTGGACACTTTCAGCTTATATATATATTCTAGATTCTGACTTTTGAGCGCTAAAAGCCATGAAAATGTTTTTTCTCCTGAAAATATGGAGAGACCTAGGTTTGCAAAAGAATCAAATTTTTCATTAATTTTCATTGAAAATAGATTTTCAATGATTAATTCCAAATGGAATCTAAATGTGAATAGTTTTTTTTTTTTTTTTTTTTTCAGCCAAAAACCCAACTTTGTTATTCAATAATTCAGTCCAAATAGAACCTCGATATAAATTGTTACAAAACCCAACTTTATTGTTCTTGTACATGTAACAAGAACCCAATAGATAGTAAAACAACCTCTCTAAAATTAGCAAACAAAAACCTCTAAAAATTCCACCTTTCAATCTATCCTGTGCCCTTTCAGAACTCCACAAACCAAACAAAGTTCAAGATCATTTCATTTTTCGTGAATCCCAAACAACCCAATTATTCAACCACCCGAAATCACGTAGTCAATGAAATTCAAACAATAATTCAAGCTTTTCAAACATACAATCCAAAGCCTCTCGGTCTGACCTGAAAAAGGATGGTGAGCCGGGCGAGGGGGGCGGTGCAGGTCTTGCTGAAGGCGCCGGCGACGCCCCCGGCGAGTAGATGTGACACCGTCCCGATCTGCGAGTGGTGGTGAAGCTGCTGTTGCTGCTGCTGCTGCTGGATCTGCTGGTGGTGGCTCGGGACGTACCTCCTCGCAGCGGCGGCGGCGCCGTCGACTCCTCCACCGACCACCGCTCCATGCGCGGCGTTCAGGGCCACGTGTCCCCCGCCTCCGCCGCCCTCCACGACAACCCCCACCCGCGCCGCCTTCGACTGCATCTGGAAACCTTAGAAGACCTTTCGATCGAAACACTAGAAACCCTAGAAAGACCGATTTGGGATTCCTGATTTCGCGTTTTTATTTAGGGTTTTCAGAGACTCCTGAGAGAGTGTTTGTGTTTTTTTTTTTTTTTTCTTTAATTATTCTTGATTGATTTGGTAACGTGTAACTCTTTATTATCCGGAAATTCGGATCATGGTTTGTTGTTTTTGTCCGGATCGAATGGGTCAGGTAATTGGACGGCTGTGATTGGATGGGAAAAAGGTGTTATTGTATTCCGGCGGAGCACGGAAAGGAATACTTTTCGACCCGAGGCGATGGAGGGGAGCACGAGAGGAATATCCAGTGTTGCTATACCACGCTATGTGAGAAAGGACGTTTTTACCCTTAGACTTCCTTTTATTGGATGGGCCCGATCGACATTCGAGATGGATCCTCTTTGGTGGGCCGGATAATGGAAAATGATACATCCTATCACATTCCAATTCTAACAGTAGTTCACACCAAATTTTTTTTATTTTCAAGTATACGCTTTCTAATTAAATTTTACATCATATATTATAATAACATAGTAAGAGTTATAAAATAGACAGGGTGCGTTTGGTTGCGCGATTGCGCTGCGATTGCGATTGCAGAAAGCTGCGTTTACAATCGTGCAACCAAACAGTTTTACTGTAGCAGCTTCCTGCACACAGATTTCAGACAAATAGTACCAAAAAGCTATGATTTCAAAAAGCTGAGAAAGTGAGTGTATTAATTCTCCAAAAAAAATTTGACTAATATACTTACGTATTATCAATTTTTATAAATAATATGTATTGCGTGTTTTATTGATAATATATATGTTTCGTCGGTGATGTGACTGAGTAGGATTATATTTTATTTTTCAGGTTTCTTTTTAATCAGAGATGAGTTTTGGCTCACCTAGGCTCGCCTTTCAGAATGCTCTTGCATGGATATTAGTGATAAAACATGAAATGAATTTGTACCTTCTTAAAAGTTCATTCCATAAATATATATGATAATAGATACACATCCATGGTTTTGTTAATGAGTGTCATTTAACACTTGTTAATTCAAATTTATTATTCAATTTTTAGGTAACTCAACAAATTTAATTATGATATAGATTAATAAAATATATATATTTTTTAAATACCACCGATACCCCTAATAACTTTCCATTTTTTTTTTCGTTCTTCCCTTCCTTACCAAATTTTTCCCTAGACTAATTTTTTGTGCATAATATGTTATTTTGGTTAATTTGATATTAACATGTATTGGTTAGAAACATAACCATGTAGTAAAAAACGAGTTTGGACATATCTGTTGTGGGATTGATATGAAATCCTGCATTGAATACGGTTTCCTCCCATGTAAGAACATCTCTAATTGATATGTTGGCTAACTAAGATGTTAAAGTATCGTGTCAGTAGTTTATACCTCAACTACACTCCCATTTACTATATCCTTATTTAATTGGTTGTTGTTACTCCAATACACTAGCTAAATAAATAAACCAAAATAATAGTGAGCCCCACCTTTCCACCCATTTAACCTCTCAAATGTATTTTTTTTAGTTCTTTAATGAGAACAATAAGGTGAGCTCACATTTGACTAGTTAAAATACTAGCCACAGTTAGTTTAAAAGATAACATTTGACAGGTGAGATCTATATTTAACTCCCTTTTAACATATCTATTTAAACAATATTTTTACATGTTATATAATATCTTGACACTAACATATTAATTAACTTTTCTATTGGAGATACTCTAAGGATCATTGAAGCTTTGTCTTTTCATTTTTTTTAGAGCTTCAAAAGTGCTTTATTTTTATAGATATATATATTTGGTTCATGGTTGGTGTTGTAGGCTTATGTATCATGAAGTTGTATCAAGCATGAAGAATTTAAATTTTGCTATACACAAAAAATTGGTTGAGGGAAGAAGAAAAAAAAAGAGTGAAGTAATAGATATGAGTATTGTTAGTATTTTAAAAAATCTATAAACAGACTATCATTTGAAATTAAATGTGGATATGATATCTGGTTAAATTTTTTTTCATAGATTTCTTTGTTTCATTAATTAATTCATTCTTCCTCCAAATATTACATGCTTTTGCTGAGTAATGGCACACAACCGTTACATCAAAATTTAAAAACAAAAATAAAAATAAATATTAGTCCATCGTGTCGGGGTGGAGTGAGCACTGGGCAGTGTGGGGAAGGAGTGGAATGGGACGAGGACCCAAAATAGGTAAGAATCAGTTGGAATAATTTCAAAATGAGTGTTTAAAAGACTGGAATAAATGAGAATTTGTGTGCTAAAATTAACGACTATAAAATGTTTATTTGGATTCAGCTAACCCCTGAGATTATGTTATTCTAGGTTATTCGACCTAAAAGAATATGGGGACCCACTAACAGATCAACTATCATTACTTCTTATAAATCAACCGTCAAATCAATTATTATTATTTTTTTGACTTTTATAAATATTTATCTACATTTTATTCACATTTTATTTAAATAAATTTTTTTCATTATTATTATTATATTTTTTAATAAAGAATAATTTAAAATACATTCAAACAAAAAAATTAATTTATTTTTGTATATAATAGAATTGGGGTTCTAGAGTACGGGAGGGGTGGCAAAAGAGCTCCACACATTGAGATTGATAGTACAGCTCAGAGTGGCCCATTTTGCTCTAACATCATACAATGATATATCACATCTCTTACCCAAAAATAAAAAAATTTGATATATCACATCAATTATCAATCCCTAACTTTTCAATCACATTCATGTATGTTTATTTTTTTTCGTGTCCTCCTCTGATTAGCCATTTAATTCGTTAACCTAAGCCTCGCTGTCATTTCGTGTTATTGTTGTGGTTTCATGCACTGTGAAGTTGAATCACACATTCACACCTAATGTTATAATTTTCAACATGCATTATATTCTAGATTGATCAACATTTGGATTGCTCCAAAGAATTAAATAATTCTAACTATAATTTTATAATTTTTGTTGGTATACCTTTTAATTAAGCTAGAGGAGAACAAAATAGTTAGAGTACTTTAACTATCCAGTAGAATAGTAGATCCATATAATATTATAAATTCTTTCTATTAAAGTGTCTCATCTGTTTATCATAAGGTCTCTGACTCTCTGTAACCAAATCATTAAATACATCGACATAATGTATTTGGAAAAAACACAACTCACACACAAGAGGCTACATTAATCATAATCATTGCCCTCATTTTTTATTTACTTTGAATAAGAGGTGACTTTAATCAGATTTCACAAAGATTGTGATAGATCACATCAAATCTACATCATAACATTTTAAGTGAGGGGATTTGAAAATTCCCAATCCCCCAGTCCAAAGGGCTATCTTTTTCTTTTTTTTAAAAAAAAATTCCCAACACTTGAAAAGTTAGGAAAACAATATTTCTTTACCGAAGGTTTTAAACCCGAGATTGTTTGAATAGATCTCATATCCAAACATCCAAACGATGCATTAACGAAGGCCCATGTTTCACATGCTGGATTGGGCCCATGAAACATATTGTGTCTTGAGGAAAATGTTAGATTCATACATGTTTACAATTTAAAATGTAAATCACATGTGTTTTTATTTTTTTAAAATAATAACATTCATCTAACGATGTATTTGTTTAATGAAAAGTGTATATTGTTTCATGTTTCGTAAATATGAAAAAAAATTGACAATGTATACGGGACCATATACATCGTCTAGCAACGCATATGCATCATTAAATTTTTAATGATGTATATAAGATTATAAAAAAGATTTAAGTGTAATAGCGACCGTATTTCTTAAACATGGACATGATGCAAGGGGAACTGCAGTTTTGATTGGTTTTAACATTATTATTTTTCACAGAAGCTAACAAAAAGAAATCAACAAAAAAAATTGATCGACTGGTCATTCAATATCTGAAATGGATAGATCCAAAATAATAACATCCACCCTGTATTAAAAATGATAGGACCCTCCAATGATTGAAATTGAGTCACCAGATTGATTATTATTATTATTATTATTATTATTTAATCCCTAAATCAGCTCTATTTATACGTACTAAGGGACCATCTGAATAAGTTCAACCCCACATCTCAAACACATTACTGCTCAATTAGGTTCCATAATGCTCTAATATCAGACAATTGATATACATCAAATTTTCAATCTCCCCCAAATTTATGTACAACCAAAGTCTCTCTATCAAATTCATGTCATTGTTGTGGTTTCATGCACATCAGAATTGTGGCTCACACCTACCATATGCCTTTTCTTTTTATAAATCATTCGATCATTTTAACAATAAGAACAACATGCTCACTATATTTTATTTTATTGTCATTTATAATAGAGAGCTGGTGGAGGAAATCGATGGGAAGAACTGACAAAATGGGAAGCTTGTTACATCTTCAGCATAGCAATACCAACCAATATAATATCATATTTTTTTTCATAATAGTTTTTTGGTACATTAGTTTAGAAATTTATTATATTTAAGTATTGTTATATTGCTTTTAGGACTTGATATAGTTATCTTGTACGTATTTGTACATATGATTTGGTAATTACTTCTCGAACTACAAAGATTTCAAATAATTTATACTCTATTATATATATTAATTATAGCTAGGTAGATGAACATGCAATTAAATTTGGATTTAAATTGATATTTTATTACGCATCTATTAGATTTGATATATTATCAACTTATATATATCTCACACTAACCTCATTAAATTTAACAGTAACTAAATAAATACTGAAATCTGAATTCGATCACCTTAGTTAACGTTATTTTATGGCTTTATCTCATTCCAATTATATTAAACTAAAAATTTCAATCAAACAATCTGTTGTTTAAATGCTTATCACATTCTTGGTGATTTGTTGGCCAGTGAAAGTCATAATTTATTTTCTGACATCAAACTCTAAATAAGAAAATTCAATGGAATGTATAGATAAGAAAATTGATACACATTTTCTCAAAAATCATTCTAAAAAAATAACCCAAAATCCCATGTACTTTTTATTTGAGATTTGATGAATTTCTTTTTTATTTTTAAAAAGTGTATAAAATAAAAATAAGTGTATATACACCGGAGGTGATTTTTTAGTTTATTCTTTAAAGTTAAATCTATCAAAATTATATATATTTATTTAATAAAAGAATGCTGTTATACTTAAATGTTTTTTACAGTTTAAATTACAATTTTATATATATTTTAAAATTTTAGTGAACTATATATATTTTATTAATTTTTTAAAATTAATAGAAAGCCAGGCATTTTTAATGAAAAATACATAAATGTGTTTTGAATGCGGTGTAATATAACATTTTCCCCCTTTCTTGATAAGTCAACGGGGGCCCATGATTCACGTGACGGGACTGGGCCCATGAAACCGGAGATCCCGCCGATTTGACTCGTAATCGTTGATTTACGTGTTATGCCGTAACAAAATCAGCTAAACCGACAACAAGTTTACTCTTGGTTTGGATGATTTGACGGTTCACGAAAACTGTTCGTGGATGTTTGTCGAAAAAGGTTTTGTTTTGTGAGAAGACGAGAGAAACAACATGTCATGAATGATCAGGGTGTGAAAGATTTTGTTTACCTTAAACAGTCTGGCAGTAGCATCGAAACCAAGGCATTTATTTATTATACAGAAAGCATTTGTTATATAATAAATTGTTTGAAATTGGGGGACCTACGACCTACATGGATGCACGTGGGTGTCGGTCCTGACAGGCCGCATCAATGTCTTCCAGTGGGTTGACAGGGTATCCCCACCCCCACTCACCACACGTGTGAATGCTTGGAATATTAAATATTATATATTCACGTAAACACATTCAGATAAGATGATGCCATGTTTGTGTAGCCCCCTTGTTAATATATAATTTACACAAAATAAATACTATTTTTATTATATATTTTAAAATAAATAACACAAAAATAATATGAACATTAGACTGTGCCTATTATAAAAAATTAGGGTATTGCATACAAAATAATATTACGACGATTATGTGATAAAATTTTCTAATCATAGATGTACAACTTATCAACTTATATCCTTTTCTTATAGGATGTATTTTTCTAATTAGGTTATATTTTTCTTATAAAAAATTAGAGTACTGCATACAAAATAATATTATGACGATTATGTAATAAAATTTTCTAATTATAGATGTACAACTTATCAACTTATATCTTTTCCAATCATAGATGCACAACTTATCAAAAACAAATGTTATACTTAATCATTTTTATATAACAAACATATTTTGATTAATTTTTTTTTGTAAAATATATACTTACATAATGAAATATATATATTTAAACAAAAAAAACTAAAACATACATATTCAAATAAATTAAATACATATTTTAGTGTACATACCCACCTAATAGAGTATACACGCACCACCAAAGATCTGATATACAGGGTTACTAGGGAGTGATCACAGTTTCAATAAGTTGGTAGGTGATTACATAAAAAATTGTTATTCCCACATGTACATGTATGTGGTATAATTATAAAATTATACACATAATAACATAATACGCATGATTTACCTGCAGTATACATGTTCTGAAAAACCGAACTCATGTAACTAATGACACATCTTTTTTAAGTCGACCAACTCACTGGAATGCAGAAACCTCTACCTAGCTCATTCAACAAATTCCATAACCCTCAAATTAAAGCATACTATATAAACCTGAAACATGTGAACCATATTTTAGCCAAGATTGCCAAAGCTACATATATAGAATATAATACAATTATAACACCTTCACCCACCAAACCCCAGTAACGTATGTGTGTCTGAATCAAAGCCTTGTAACACCTTGACCTGCAAAGTCATGCAACAGTTGCCCCTCATAACCACTCAACACATACCCCGAATCGTTGCCTTCCTCGAGCCCGAACCGACGCGCAATGTTCAGTGGCAGCGGGTCTGGTGCCATGCATGCACCATTGTTGTTGTTATTGTTTTGGTGGAGGCCTAAAGTGAGGGAGACACCGCCGCCACCATTGCCACTGGAGATGTGAAGCCTGTTTGAGAGATCATTATCATCTCTACACCGTTTCGGAGATGGGTTTTGATGTTTTTGGACCGGTTGTTTATCAGATGCTTGTCTGCTCGAGTTGGAGTGATCTGCATTGTCTGATGAGTTTTGAGACTGTCGCATTTCAAGCGAGTGGATCTCTTCCACCATTGGTTTCCAGAGGCGTACGCGTGCATTTATGAACCAGTTTGATACCTGAATTTATCGAGATTGCGTTATATGTGAGAATTATGTGATCCAGATTTTGCTGCATATGTTAGTCGGATTTTGAGTTTAAGCAGATAAATATTCAAAATCATAGTGTGTTTATTACATACCTGGTTTCTTGAAAGGCCTGTTTCTTTAGCCAGCATTTGTTTGTCCCTATCAGTTGGATATCTGAGAGACATTATAGATGTGTACATGTAAGTTCAGAACATATTCATGGCTTATTTATCACATTTAATAGCATCGCCTCTAATATGGAGTCTGGTTAAAATAATTATAAAAAATGCTTTTAAAGCACACAGTGTTAGATACTAACTCAAAATCTCTTAGTCCATGTTCTAATTAAATAATATTTTTCTTTTAAAACCTATTTATAACATCTCTATCATTATCTCATAAAAGCCAATAAGCTACAACTAAAAACTTCATAGTTAACTAAATCAATATTAATGGAATATATATATAAATTCTAACAGATGATATCTTAAAATTAATTTTTTAAAATACATGTTAAATTACATTCAATATTCCGATATCGTTCTAGTGGTATTTTGTAAGAATTGGATTTCTAGAATAAAAATTATACCTAGTTTAGAAATTTTTAAAAAATAAAGATAAGGGTCTCTTCAAGTTTGGACTTTTAAAGTCTCTAAATTTGAACACACTCCCCAAAATATGGATCCAATAAAGTGCACCTTTGGAGCTCTACCATGCTCTATAATATCGTATACAGTACGAGCATGGTTGGAGATGCTCTAAAAAAAACTCTAACTACATCGACTTCACCATTACAATTATCATGCACATTATGTTGACCAAACACTCAAATCAGATATAGAAAATGGAAATTTGAATACTTACGGGTGTAAGAAGTGTTCAAACAACCATGCTCGAAGCACGGACACTGCGCGTTCAGGAAGTCCCCTCTGAGGCCTCCACGAGTAAGGTACATCAAAGCCCCCCGAACCATGAGTGTGTCTTTGGTTTCCAAGTCCTCCATCAGCAAGCCCAAACCTTCGGGGCTCTTCTGCGGCATTCATGCAGTCCTCGCCAAGAGCCTTGCTCGTGCAGCGAAGCTGATCAGTGATTGCGTTTTTCAAGCTCCAGAAGTGCTTTGACATCGCGTTGAGGGCAAAGGATGTGTAAGGGGCAGCGTTGCTTAGGCCTGCGACTGATTCGAATGAAGCTATGACAGTTTGCAATTGGTGGTAGTACTGTTTGTATCTCCTGTAAGCCTAACATTTGATGCATATAATGGAAAAAAAAAATCAGTATATACTTATGTGCACCTTAAGCATGTTGTAGAAGCTAAAATGATTTAGGGCAAACTTGTCAGGGCAGTCCCTGTGAAGTTTATTTTGGTTATGTTTTTTATGGTTAAATCTTCTCCCATCAATAGAAGAAAGACTCGAATAGGAGACCCTTAAGTGAAGTTATAATTATAAAATGAGAAATGTATTGTTGGGATGTTAAATGCATCTAGTTTTAGACAAGGAAAAAGCAAGCTCACTTCAGCTTTCAGTCATGAGAATATTATTAAGACAAAAAATAGTACATAAAACCACAAATATAACTAAAGTGTGTTAAAGAAAAAAAATGTCAAGTTCCTCACTATGATTTGGATGGAAGTAATATTAGACTTATTAAGATGCAGATCTAGAATACATTTGAACTTCATGTCCACATTGTAGCTTCAATATTGGGTTAGACAGTCCTTAATCATGTACAACACCATTGTAATTACTTAACTGAAAGCCAAATACTGTATTTATATTCATCATATATATGATCACACGCGTGCCCAACAAGAATGCCAATTAGCCTTCCATGTATCCTAAATATGCTTTTTACAGTAAATTACATTTCATCCAAACACCAATAAAAATGAGAGAAAGAATTCTTTTTTAAAAAAAGAGGGTGAGGAAATTTTTAATTTACGTAAAATATTTAATGAGTATTTATTTTTTGGTCACGTGCTTTCTAACATGCATGAATGCTAATTAGACTTCCCAAAAACCTACACTGGTCCAGTATAGGCTTATGAACATGCTTTCTACAGTAAATTATTACATTAATTACATCCAGACACCAAACAAAATTCACCATCAATGATCGACTCTGTGGCGGATCCTCCTTCCTATTCATTTTCATACCATAAAATCTTTGCACTGTTTTACCTCTCTGAATCCTGTATTTGGCAATTGTTCTTGCAGTACCTCCCTGCCAATCCAGCAAGTTCCATCAACAAATATTCACATTGATGTCCACTGATCAAACTTTCCCTAACAGAACTGGTTCATGTACATTAACCTTGTAATCTCCAACTTATCTATATATATGCAATTAGAATCACAGCCTTATTTTATGCTGCATTTAATAAATAAAAAAAATAATATTTAGACATTTCATTAAAAGATACGACACAATATCAACAGTAGTCACTCTTTAAATTTCTCATGATCTTCATATATATAATTTAACTCTACATTTCCAAGAATTTTTTATGTCAGATATTGGAACACTTAATTTTTGCTTGTTTACTTACCTTCATGGAATAGCCAGGATTGTGCTTCTAATATTGAAATGTAATTACAAAAAATAATAGTTAGCCTATAATTTATTAATATTAAAATATTTACAGATATTCATGTAATTTTTATTTCCTGATGGCCTGCCACATCTGCTCAAAAAGTTAGTCACTGACTTTTCACCTCTACTATTCAAGGGACATAACTTGCTCATAGATTGTCATCAGTTTTATTTTTTGTGATTGGATATTGTTAATTTCAAGAAACTGGTTACAATAGGTCTACAATACAAACAAGAAAAAGCTTTCAAAGCAAACTCAAAATAGCCGCTAGAATAGTATTATCCTCTTGCACTCAACCAAATAAAAAATATTTATCATGTAACAGTAATATATAATCAGTGCCAAATAATACAATCTAGGGTGGTTAAAATGATATGGAAATCTACACCGTAATATCAAATAGTCCAAATTATTAGTTCATCAAGGTAGATTCAATAAAAATTTCTTAAAACAGTATATCAAACCATCACCACTGTTTTAGACCTATTAGCCACATTTCCATTAGCTAGGTCTAGTCCCATCTCCTAGACACCAATCTCAAATGCTGTATTCAGCCAAACCTATATTTATGCCTCGAATTAGTGATTACAAAAAATGTCACACTCCATTTCATCCATGTTTTCTCAAGGTCACTAGCAACTATAGAGATTTATATTTCCACATTATCATTCTGTCAATTAATTATTCACAATTCACACAACCAAAACAAACATACGAGGCTTCATCTTATTAAACATATACACACATAAAACTTACTATTATGTTTCTACAGTCTTGATCCACAAGCCATACAATTCAAGTCCCAAAAGGAACAGTATCACAAAAATAAATAAAAAAAAACTAAATAACATAGTGTGACATCCTACAATTATATTTCTGTCAGTCTCTCCCCCCCCCCTATAGTTCAAAAACAAAAATAATAAAAAAAAAAATTTGGCACCCATCAAATCAAAACTTTTAATACAATTCCCTTACAAGAAACACCAAAAACAATCCATGTTCATCAATTATTCCCCATCTCCCACCTCAAACAAATCATCATCATCATAAGATCCACAACACTGTTACCAAATCAATCCACCAAATTAAACCAAAATAACAAAAAAAATAAATAATAAATAAATAAATGATCACCTCATCCAACATGGAGATCAACCTAGTCTTCTTCTCGTGCTGGTCCCCATCGTCGATCGCCGCCACCGACGACGACGACGACCCCCCGTTGTCGTCGATGAGGGGATCGACGACCATCGACGAGGACTCCCCGTCGCTCCTCTCCAAGTTCTGCCTCCGGCGACCGACGTCGCAGATGTCCTCGAGAAGCTGTTGCGCCGGGCGGAGGAACCTCGACCCCTTCAAAATGGTGGCGTAGCCCGTGAAGGGCCCGAGAGGGACCGAACTGGGTTGGCGGTGGCCGTTGGACAGTGACAGCTGGGTTGGCGGCGCCGCCGCCGAGGGAGGCAGAGGTGGGAGTGGGGGGAGATCCGGCGGCGGGGGAGTGAAAGTGTTGGGGAATTGGTGGTGGTGGGTGGCGTAGTTAGGGTTCGAGGAGGAGGAGGAGCCAATGAAGGACATGAAATTGAGGGCTTCTTCTTTTGGGGGTGGTGGGTTGAAGAAAGTGAAGATTGGGTGGTGGTCGGAGAGGGGAAACATGGGTGGTTGTTGTTGTTGTTGGAAGAGGTGGTGGTGGTGGTGGTGGTGATCTTCAAAGGTGGTGGAGTTGGAGATGCGAAGCTTGTCTCTTCTGCTCTGTTGAGGGACGTGAAACCCTTCAAAAGCTTCAGACATGATCTCTCTCTCTCTCTCTCTGTCTCTTGATTATGTGAACAGTGTTTAAAAAGATGGGAGAGATTGAAAGGAAATGTTATGATGGGATGAGGAGCAGCAGAAGAGAAGACGGAGGGTGGGACGTTGGACGTTGTTGTTGTTTTTGTTTGTGTGGGAGGTGACCGGGTGAACCGGTTTTAATCGGACGGTGGAAGTTGGTGTTTTTTTTTTTTATATAAATAAAATGTAGACATATTTTTAATTTTATTAAAAAAAAAAATTATCCAAAACATAAACTTATTAAATTTTTAATTTTTTTTAAAAAAATTTCAAATAATTCCTTTATCCATATTTTTTTTTAAGTTTATATAACTTTTAAAAACTGAGTTAAAAAGGTTAAAATCATCATTGTAACACATAATTTTTTTTTTTTATAATGTAATTTTAATTAAAATTAATTGAATAAAATACAAAAATGTTATATCGATGGATTTTGAGCGGTTTACGTTTTACGAGGGTTTTAATATTTATTTATTTTTAATGTATCCTTCGGAGTAAAGGTGGCGCACGTGTGGACCACCCCTAAAACCACACGTGTCTACCTGGTATCGGATATATGTGTGACTGAAATGCTGCCCTTCAATGAATATGTAGGTGGGTCAAAGAGTCATTGATGAATGGAAAGCATTATCCGTTGAATCTAATAATGAATGCATGCCCGAAGGCAGTTGGCCTAACTTCTTTTTATCTCTTCATGAAAAAATAATAAATAAATTAAGGGTTTATATATATATATATATATACACACTATTCCTACCCTGTAAACGACAAACATCTAATTAATAATCATGACTTTGTGACTAATTTCATGACCAACACCTAACATGTCCAGTAATAAAACTATTCCCATCGAAGTTAATTATTACTAAACTGATAATCAAATTCCGTGTCACTATCAGGAGTTCATGAATTATTATTATTACAAGGGTTAACATGGTAATTATATCGAAACAGATATGGACAAAACGGTCTTTTCAAGATCTACACGTCATTAAAAACCGAGCTATGATTACGGCAAGATCTCATCCCCCATCACGGATGGGGTATGATTACGTTAATCCTGGATGACGTGTCAAAGTATGATTGGATGGACCGGATAATAAAACATGAGCGGGACCCACACGTGACGTCAGGTTCCACCGCCGGAGATCTTTTGCTTGAGAGAGCGCCCGAGTTTCACGTTCAAGCCCAGTCCAACTTGTACGGCCCATCAGAAACAGAACAACTTTGAAAAAAAATTTGGGTTTTTTTGTCAGATTGCCCCTCCTGAGATCGTAAATTGCTGTGGTGGGGCCTCCACCCCTGTGTGTTATAAATATCATAGGTCTACCTAGGTTTGTAGCTATATAGTGGTTCTTCTCGTTGAATGGAGTTTCTCCTTATCATTTTATTTTATTTATTTTGCTAGATTGAACACAAAATAAATGGTACGAATTCAGTTTTATATATACAGATCGATTTTTGTATATAAAAAAATGGATTATAATTTTTAATTTGAGTAATTGAATTTAAAAATCAACAAAACAATTTTTCTAACAAGACGATGAGGTATTGCTTTTTCTGTTTTTTTTTAATCTATTTAGAGCATAAGTTATTTTTAATATAATCATTTACCGATGGAGTTTTTAAATTAAAATTTGAAGAGTTTTGAATAAATCTGTTAATTATCCGAAAAAATATTCGTATCCAATGCAAATTTGTATCTCTGAAAATGCAGAAAGTATCTGATATTCGAATCCGTATATGTACCTGAGACAAATAATCCGTATCCACATTTTTTTGGATCGGATCGGATATATGCTATATCCGATTCGAACAATATCCGTATCCAAACAACTGTTATTTTATTTATATATGTTAGAATTAATTTCAACCTTTAGATGAAAATCTAATGACTCATGATCTAGGGCAAAACATAAACTTATTTAACTATGTTGAATACTTATTTAACTATATTAAGATTTGTGTTTTTATGTCTTTAGTGGATACCTATTTAACTATATTAGGACTTAAGATTTTATAAATTTTTTATATTTTAATCTGGTTCGAATATTTCGGATATTATCCAAATCCGTATCTGGATTTTCGGATCTGATATGGATATGGGTTTTGAAATATTCGTCGGATATCATATACAGATATTTTTTCAGATATCCAATTCAGATATGAATACAGATATGGGCCTATCCGATCCATATCCGTCCAATTGACAGGGTTAGTTTTGAATAAGAATTTCCAAGGGGTGGAATACAATTATTTATTTGGTTTTTGCTTACTTATTTTATTTCAGTGTAAATAAATAAATTTTTTAATTTTTATTCTTGAATCTGACAAATAAAACAAATAAAAACCAAATCATATATACATTTTATTTGTTTGTTTGATTGAGTTGATAAGTTGAAATGTTAGTCCATTTCAAATTAGGTAAGTTTGGAATAGTAACTCCTAATAGGAAGAATATATGTATTTATAAATAATTGAATTTATTTTATAAAATATAAATTCAACCATGTAGTAAAATTAAAAAATGTTTAAATTCATTTGTATTCTAAATGTAGCTAACACCATCTAATATAAGAGGATAGAATTTGACAACTAATATGAAATATAATTCTAATGGAAATATAATGATATTTCAATTTTATTGCCTTTTTATATCTTGATAGTCATTTGCACCAATTGTAATGAATTATATGCTTCTTTAGAGATTTTTATATACTCTATAAATTACTTAATATAATTTTTTAGAGTATATATATTTTTTTGTAAAATACATAGCTTATTAAGTAATATATAGGGTCTAAACTAAAATTATCTAATATTTTTTAATTTATAAACTGAATTTTAAATAAAATGGGCTAGTACCGCACTATGTAAAGATGTTAAAGGATTAAAATATGCAATTATCTTTATAAGCATAAAACGTTTTTTATCATTAAATAAAATCATGGTGATATTTATCCATTTTTAAATTAAAAAAAAAAAAAAACGTTTTCTAACATAATATTTAATTAACTTTTGCATGGAAGTCCTCCAAAACTGCGTGAGATGTGCAGTGCAGTCCTTTATCTGCAACTAATAATGGCAAAGCCATTGCTTTTTATATTTTTTTACTGATCATTTAAGGCACTGTATTACATCACGAGGAGTGGCAGAACACTGAAAGTGAGGACTGTTTTGCCTTGTGTTGTCTACAGTAGTACTGTGTTTTTTCTTCTTCTTTCAAAAAAAAACAAATTTTAAAATTAAAATAAAATAAAGTGCCCAGAACTCAAGAAATCCCTGCAAAAGCAAAGGACTGGTTTTATGAAAAAGTAGTGTAAATCTCTTGGAAACCAACAAAATCAGTAACAACAGATTCATCTGATTTATTTTAACTTTTCAAGGATTTCTATAATTGTTTTTTGGATAATTTATATGAAATTTTAAATGTTACATGTGAATAGACTCTCAGGCAGAGCTTGTGTGTTCATTATATGAAAATAATGAGCATGCGTTGAATATTATATTATGTATATTTATTATAGATTATCCTAGTAAGAATATAATATATAAATAATATAAGTTTTTTTTTGAATAGTACTATATATAAATATTATATATATATAGAGAGAATAAAAATATGATAATTCAAAAAATTATTCAAAATATGTGTTATATACATCCTTTCATTTTAAATAAGTTATAGCTAAAAGTCAAAAAAAAAAATATAAATAAAAATTTATAAAATATAAAAAATATAGTAAGATGTGATATATTCTTATATCATAAAAAAATTAAATAAAATAATACAATTTAAAATTAAAATTGAAATACCAATACTAATTTATTAATTCCACGTGCCTTTATAGTATAGTTATATCCATAAATCATATGCAATTTGTGAACAGATGATGAACAGTAAGCGATTTGTGTCCTTAGCTGAAAGAGTCCCTGGCATGCATTTCAACCAGTTTTTTCTTTTTTAAAGATTCCAAAGGGTCCATCTAACAGAGCCCCACTTCACGAGCACATAAGTCAGTCAATTAGACGGATACAGAACAGATCTATCATATCTGTATCTGAACAAAATATCTAAAATATTATTCTAATGTGATATCTTACGGATATTCAAAATCATGTATCCATATCGGATTCAAATATTTGGATACGGACTCGGATAAATATCCAAAATATACGAACGAAGAAAACAACAAATCAAAACATTAACGAATCTTCCGGAAGAGAGGTCGAAGGAGCGGTTGACGAATCCGATACAGTCTATATCCGATCCGATCTGAAAATTTTCAGATACGGATAATTTAGTTCAGATATGAATTTTTGAATATCAGATATTTTCTGTATTTTTTAATACGGATTCAGATCGGATACGAATATTTTTTTGAATAATTGACAGTCTTACGTATAAATGGCCACACTTCTTATGATGTCAACATTATATTGTTTTGAGTATTACATGGTTGAATTGTTTCATGTTCCATGCCAACCATCTTCTGTTGTCATAAAGATACAGAATGTGATGGATGATATTGTAATAAGTTTCAACAGGTGAACTGAGCTTTAATTTGATTAATTCAGTAAATACCTCCCTAACTCTATAAAAAAAAATCAAATGATCAGATCCTTTAAAAAAAAAAAAAAAAATTCGTACAAGCATTTGAGACATATATATGATGATGAATGAATTAAAGATACAAATGATGCAAAAATATAAAATAAGAAGTTAAAACCCAAAGCCCAGACAAACCAGCACCAGTCCCATGCATTATCTAGCTGGCAGTCAACTATTTTTGGAATTTTTCAATAAAAATAAAAAAATGATAAAAATACAAATTTTCAATTACATGCAAATTAATCTCATTTTAAAAAAATACTGTTCTGAGTTTGTTATATACAGTGTAATGCATGCATGCTACCAATTAATTAAATACATGAAGAACCATGTGAAAGAATATATACATGATACAGATATGGTGACTGAGTCAGAATTTGACTGCATGGGACCTGAAAAACAACCCCCCAAAAAAACTGGGGAGGGTTACAAAAGTGTAGGTGTGTCTAATTCACTCATCCCTTTTAGTCCTACCTTTTCTCACATGCCCCTCCTTTTGTTTTCATCTGATTTTTTTTTTATGAGAATCTATACCCAATTTGTGTCTCTCCTCTTTTATTAGAGTATACAGCTTTTACAAAAGGGAACAAATTCCTGTTGTCCTCCTCTCCATTGAAAGTATCATTATTATGAAATGCTTTACATTCATTTTTGGTTAATTTAGCTTAAGAGGTATTTAATCAACCTAAATTCATTTTCACATAATTAAAAATATCACTATATATTAATCTCTTTTTTGTTATAGTAGAAATATTTTAAATTTTTTGAGACATTGTACGGAGTTGTTTTGAGAAAAAAACAGTGATAAAGAGAAAAACAAACAGATTTTGTATTTTAATTATTGTAGAATTAATTCACCTCCTATGCTGATGCAGACAGGTTGTCAAATTGCCTAAAAAATGCATGTTCTGTTGTGTGTGGATTATATATATTTTTAATAGGGAAATATCCATAAAACCCCCTGCATTCTCCTAAAATCCATATAACCCCTTAAAAACACATATATGAATCTAAATAACCCTCTAAGTTAAATTTTCGTTGATAAATTATGATAATTTTACGAATATTTTATTTAATTGATTCTGGATGAAGACATAACATATCAAAAAACCTATAATACATTAAAAATACGAAAAATTCTCTATAAATGATTATTATACATTTTCGAATAGGGTTTTATAATCTATCTGAATGGAGAAAATCGTCATTTGTAGAGGTTTTTTGTATTTTTTACAAATTGTAGGGTTTTTTTTGTATACTGTGTTTTTACTCAATGTAATATTCCTCACTTGTCAACAGAAATTTAATTCAGGGAGTTATTTGAATTTACCTAGGTATTTTCATGGGATTATATAAATTTCAGACAGTGTACAGAGATGTTATTTGGATTTTTCCTTTTTTATTAATTTATGCTAAGAATGATCAATACTAGGAGAAGTGGATGAGGCAAAAAAAAACATAAGCTATTTCTTTAAAAGTGCTTTGTTTAACCAGTGTTACCTAATAAAGTTTTTTTTTTTTTTTAAAGAAAAAAATTAAAAGGTTTTGGGTGGTGTTTGTTTGTGTGTATCTATCAATTGTGAAAACTGAAACGTTTGTTGAAGTTGATGCCTGACACAACTGAGAGCTTTTGAAAAGTACATGCTAACCACTGTAAAAAGAACTTCAATCAGACCCGTATGAAATAATAATATTATCTCTTATTAGGGGATCTAAAGTAAAGCTTCGTAAACATAATCACGTGTATAATGAGGTCCATTACATTAAAATAAAATTTTCATTGTTTTTTAACTTGAATAAATGGAAGATAAAAGACATGAAATATATATCATTTTCATTTCATTGGCCTATATAAAGTAGGTAAGAAATAATTGCAATCTCCTCTTGAATTATTATCCGGCTTACACTGGATTTTCAGAGACTGGTTTTTCAGACATAGATTTTATAATGATATATAAAACAAACAGGTTTTTTTAGGTTATCTAGCTAGCATTATATATCTAATAATCTAACTCTTGGAGGATAGGAAACAAACAGTTTTTTTTTTTTTTTTTAAATAAGAAAATCATCTTCTACACACACTGGAGCTTCTTAATTATTAAAAATGCAGCGATGATACACTTTTTGTCATTTCTCTATCATTTTTGCACATATAGCATCATTAACGAATATGAAATCATCTAATATAATATATACCCTATTGTATGTGTAGATATATTTTATTATGATTCGTTACTCATTCGAGTATGTCTTTACCTAAATAAAAAATTATTCAAGCATGTTATATGTATTTTACTTTTTATGTGGAAAATGGTAGACGCAATTTTATTTACAGCTCTGGCCCGCATGTTCGTCGCAACTGTATATATTTTTATAAAAGATGAGTAAATGCTCCAACAAATTGAATGATGACTCATTTTAAAAAAATGTGAAAATTTTCAACTAAGCATGTATGTCTCATCTAAAGATGTGTACATCTCATTTGACAGATAGTGCTATAATAGAGATAGCATGCATGGCTGTAATATGAAATTTTTTATTATATAATCTTTATTTGGAATGTTATGCATTCTAATCCATAATACCGTAGGTAAATTTTTTTATAAAAAAATTGATATAAGTTCCCCTTTGTGAATTTTTATTTTCAAGTCATAATAGACTATTATCTTCTCATTTGTGATCTGGTTCATTATGGGATCCCACTTATATTGGAATATTGGACCACTCCATTTGTTAGGCATGTGTTGTTTGTGGAAACTTGTCTGCCACAACAAATGCTGTTATATTTATCACATGAATTTGATCTCTCCATTTATAAAAAATATAGAATCATTGTACACACCATTATTGTAGTTGCACTCATAGTTAATGCCATAAATTTGGCATCTTATACTAACATCCTTTTCATAGGTTGTCTTCAATGCTGTGTCATATTTGAATAGGAACACGAAAGCCATAAGCTCAGGTTTCCTTGGGCACTGGTATATTGATTATATTGGTTTGTATAATCATGATGTAAATCTAAAATATATCATTTGACTATAAAGATGTTAGGAATATCTTTGATATCAAAAATTATTATGACCTCAAACAATGATCTGACCAAGTCAATTTGAGAAATGAATTAGAATATATACTATTATTTTTCACTTACTGGAATTAATAAAATAATATCTTTAAAGTACTTATTGATAAAAATAGTTACTTCACTCATTACTCGATCTCTTCTTTCTGTTATATATATTACCACACATATCTCACATGGAGTATTTGAAAAAAACAAACATTTACAAATTATACCAAATGTTACGATAAAAATAAAAAAGCTTATACAATAATTAAGATTGACCAAGATAACTGTTAGCAGGTTTTTCAAATGAGACTTTAGAATACAAGTATGAGGTTGACTCGTACGTGTTAACGCAGAGTTCAATTTTTTTTATTAGAGTCAGGAAATTATTCTCATGTATCTCGGGTTTGAATCCTTGCAGGTTTATACGCAATGAGTATGATTATTTGCGTACAAAATTTTTTCAACTAATGTTGTTACCTCATCATCACAAAAAAAAACAAGAAAAAAAACCTGCATGAGAGCTTGTATTTTTATTGTTAGACAAAATAGAACTGCACGAGTAATATTATATATAAAACTGAGCCTAACAATCCCTATTTTCTACTGTTTTTTTGCTATGTCATGAAAGGATGGACACAAATTGAAAATAAATATTACTTTTCAAAACTCATATCTTTGCATTTTTTTTTATTTTATCTTCAAAGTTAGGCTAATTTATCACCTACTTTAGTCTATGCCAATCAGGTGACGATGCTTGGCCATGAAATGTGACATTTAATTCCTAGGTTGAATTGAGACAAGTACCCTGTCAAATCCATCTCCCTAGCATTTGTGATCAGATATAAGTCAAGTTGAGTGGGTGTAGTGAAAAAGAAATACCAATATAATCAATAGTTCTTCTGCAGTGAAACATACAAATGAAAGAAACTCCAAGATGTACTCAAGTTGCAATGGACGACATCCGTATCATGGACATGAAATGTTGTTCAATTTCTTATTGCAATGTCACATCCTAACTATTGACCTACTCAGTTTACTTTGCTCTAGGTGTTGTGCAGGTTCTTCAAGGCCTTCATGACTTCCTGGAGGGATAACTTGTGGACAAGGAGCATTTATTCTCAAAATATGATTTATATATATATATATATATATATATATATAAATCCTTCATGTGGTGTGATTTAGGTTATTCGTTTTCGATAGTTATATTGGGATAGATAATAATTCAGACTGAATAAATAACTTTTTATTTGGTTGCATTTTCTGTTATTCTCATTGGAAAACATAAAAATGATTTTTTTTTGTTTGGTTAATCTTGGATAAAGTGATGATAAATGGTTGATAAGGGATGAATAAGAGTTTATGACTTTTTAAATGACAACTATACCCCTGGGAATAGTGTGAGAAATGTATGATTGATTTGATAGATGTGACAGTTTTTGAAATCTGTGTGAGACTGTTAGGTGAGATAAATTTTTTAAAATGACAGAGAAGGGTATTTTTATCCATTGGCATAGATAAGGCCTGATAAGCAATTCCAATATTTCCTTAGAATAGTTATCAGGCCTTATCCTAGCTTATCCAGACATAACTATCAGAGTTTATTATGTCAAAACAAACAATTTTTATTATTATTCTCCTGTATTCTTCCTTATTCTGGGTTTATTTCTCACGCCATACAAGGGAAAAGGTTTTGAAGGTTTCATTAAGATAACATATCATATGGATAATATATAGATAAATAAAGATAATATTAAAAAGAACACTTAATGCAGTCCAATGGACTAATGGATAGTTCTAGCATATAGTCCTCATATGTTTTAATTTTTTTAAAAATAATAAATACGTCTAATGAGTTATATATTTTAATAAAAAATATATATTATTTTATTTTGAATAGCATGGATACATTTTTAACGAATATAAATATTTTTTTTAATGAAGTATATATATCATTTAAGGAGGACATAATGGAAGATGATTTGCCTGAGATGGAAGTCTTCGTATGCATAGAGTTTTAGATACAACTCAAATCCTTGATATGCACAGTTACACTATTTTATATGTAGCCTAGCATGCAAAACTATTTTTTAAATAAGGTTAAATGCATATAACCCCCAGAAAGTTAGCATATATCCATAAGACCCCATTATTTATGCAAATATCCATATAACCCTCTGAATGTTGACATGGTTAAATATTTGGCCCCCTTGGTTAACTTTCTGTTAAATAAAAGAAATATTCAAAGAATATTCTGTCAGCTGTTAATTCATATATTCATATAACCCTCTGATTTGTTTGATAAGTTGAAAAAAAGTTCAAATATATGACCAAAATGCTTTTTTGTTATCAGAAGCTAATTCATATATTTATATAACCCCCTGATTTCTTCAAAAAATTCAAAAGGACCCACTTTCTGATTTCACATATTCATATAACCCCTTATTTGTACAAAAAATACAAAAGGACCCACTTTTCTTTCTTCTTTGCCATTTTTTTGACTGTTGTCATGGTTGTGTATATAAGCCTTATTCGATCTTCTTCTTCCCTCTGATTTTTTCAATTCTTCTTCTTCTTGCCATGGTTGTGACGACGGGAGAGAGTAGAAGGATGAGACAGACGCTGGCAACGACAGCGGCAATAGTAATCAGAGATTC
This sequence comes from Acorus gramineus, assembly GCA_030737835.1. Classification (NCBI taxonomy): domain Eukaryota; kingdom Viridiplantae; phylum Streptophyta; class Magnoliopsida; order Acorales; family Acoraceae; genus Acorus; species Acorus gramineus. The sequence continues at coordinate 4,071,097 of CM060854.1, forward strand.
GATGGGGACGTTCGCGACGACGGTTAAGGTTTTTTTATTTGAGAAAGATTCACTTATGTTAAAAGGGGGAGGGGTATATCAGTTTTTTTATTATGTTATGTTAACTTAACCACTTGAGTTGTTTGACAATATAACGGTAGGGGGATATACGTATTAATCGATACAAATGAGGGGGTTATATGGATATTCGCAAAAATGAGGGGGTTATATGAATATACGCTGACTTTTAGTAGATTATATGCATTTAATCCTTTTAAATAATATACATGCACTATTGGATATAAAAAAATGTCTGTTTTTTTTTTTTTAGTTTTTACCCACACAATTTGTTGAAATATGTAGCTTATTTTATCTATAAAGATACACGCGTAATGTAGACATTACAAATAATAAGGGTATACAAGACTATATCTTATTCCATGAAAGTGGGCTGAATATATTCATTTTCCCATGAAAAATGATAGTGCAGCCCTAATTGTAGTTCACACTGAATTTTTTTTTTAAATCATATACTTTTTCATTAAAGTTCATACTGTTATATGAAATGAATTATATATTGAGATACATTAGTGTAATTTTTTTTGCGTTAAAAAAATGATAAATTTTTTTACATTATATATTATAATAAAACCTCACCTCATAACACTATGATTATCATAGTGTATAAGACTACAAAAAGAGCTGCAAAATTGATTCAGTATATGGGCGTTATTTTTTCATTAACGTACAACCCCTTCCCCTCCCCACGCCACAGTGATGAGATCTTTTGTGAAGCCCATGGATAATTATTGAAAGTTACTGAAAGTGAACATACATAATAAGCCCATGGATAATTATTGAAACTTTATTTTTAAATTTTTTTTTTTATTTTATTGAAACTCATTGAAAGTGAACATGTTCACCCATTATTTTTTTTTTCCACCTTCAATTCCAATCTCATATGCATCAATAGAAAAATACCAAGAATATATATTCACATTAACAAGGTATATATTTCGATACAATTTTTCATATTTTATATAAATATATCCAGACAATTAATTAGAGTATATGATTTATTATTTTTTTTAAAAAACATGTATCTCAATAAATTAGATATACTATTTTTTAAAAATTCAAAACAGTTAGACTAGAATTGGAACTAAAAAAATGAGCTGTACATAATATTATCCATAATTTTTTTCATGTTCTCAATTAACATGAGAACATTTCTATTTAAAATATTATATTAATCATATATTGAAAGAAAAATAAAGAAGACGCTGATGCTACTATGGTGAAAAGATGTGCATGGATGGTTAGAACAATTTATTGGATATCGCTTAAATATTCTTTATTGATTCACAAAGATTCTCCGTGTTTAATCTTTATATTCATTTCAAAGGATTCAGACACGTTCATACAATGACAAATATAAGATTTACGATCACACACATAACATGTACAAAAATGTATCAAACCCTAAACCTGAATGTCCCCAATGGAGCTCAAAAAAGGTCACAATTATATTCCCATTTCAAAGACAACAAAAAGTATACAAAAAAAAACCTTATTAGAACAGTCAGAGAGAGAGACACCACTCACAATATTGGGGAAAAAAAATAGGCACCAGCAATCCAAACCCTGCTTCAGACATCCACCTCCAAATGCCAGTCAGTTCAATATAAACCCTAATTTGACAAACAAAGGTGAACATTTCCAGCACTTCAACATTTTTTACCAGTGCAAATACTCTACACAATTTTTTGAAATCCTGTAATTCTCACAAGAGGTTTTAAAAAAATTTGCCTAGGAGGAAGAGCAGCAAGCCTTCCTCGCACCTCCGCCCGACTCGGCCACGTTGATTGTTGTCCCCTGAGATGGCGGCCCTGCTGAAGCCACCGCTTCTTGGGCTGCGAGAGCTTTCTTGCTTATTATGTGGTAAATCTCAGTCAAGATCGTCTGGAACGCCTTCTCGATGTTGATGGCCTCCAACGCAGAGGTTTCGAGGAAGGAGAGGCCTTCTTTCTCTGCTAAAGCCTGGGCGTCGTCCTCGGAAACCATCCTCAGGTGTTGGAGGTCGGACTTGTTGCCGACCATCATTATCACGATGTTGGAATCTGCGTGGTCACGGAGCTCGTGGAGCCACCTCAGGATGTTGTCAAAGGTCTGTCTCTTGGTGATGTCGTAGACCAAAAGCGCTCCCACTGCGCCCCTGTAGTACGCGCTTGTGATGGCTCGGTATCTCTCTTGACCGGCGGTGTCCCATATCTGTGCCTTGACTGTCTTCCCATCAACCTGTTTTACAAGATCAAATATGCATACTATTAATGTTCGTTCTGAAAAAAACTAAAGGTAACAAGATTTTCTCTCGTCCCCATAAGGCATCTGCTCAGTCACATATTCAACACCATTTTACATCACAACCAAGCAACAATATGTTAAGAATAATTAGTTATATGATTAAACATTGAAAAAAGTATGGAATATACATGATATCAACATAATTTGTAAAAAAGGCCTTCCACTTGATTGTGCTTGTCTAGTTATAAGAACAATAGTTTTTATCAGGAACCACAACCAGACAATAGATTGACGATGTCATGTGAGAGGTTTTCTTCTAACATGCAAAAAATGCAATATGGGTTCAGCTGATTAACAAACACATAGGTGACCTGCATCAATCTATTATCCTAGAAAATGGATAAAAAAAAAATCACTGGCTTTATTTGAACTAGAAATTTTTTGTTGTTTGATTAGTGGATGCTTCTTCTTTTAATTTAAACTCTTCCCACAGAATAAGAACGATTCTCAACAAAGCAAAAAATATGTAACAGCGTCACACACGAAATGCAATGCAGAGGGCCACAAAAGTAAGAGATGATTCATCATAAAGGTCTATAAATAAGATAGGGTAAAATATCAAGAGAACATATGGAGATGGTGCATAAAGAAGACAAAGAATGAGAATGAGAAGCCCCATTTCAATCTAACAAAGTGGGAAACAACACTCTTTAGCTTAAATTGCAAAACACAACAGCGGTGGTTCCTGGAAAATAGATGATTTGCTTCATCAAATCCACACATGAAATCATCAAAATGACTTTTGATAATTGCGTAAAATCTGAAGAGGTTCGCACATTTGTGGAGATTTTAAAAAAAAAATCCAAAATCTGTCGAGAGTGAGCGTATCAAACCAACTTGACAACATCATATTTATAATTTAAAATCAAATTTCTGCATCAAGCTATTTACATGGACCACATCTATGTATTACTAATACAGACAAGTTCACCAGACCCAGAAGGCCAAAACCAAACGCTATACACACACAAATTCTGACTCCTGCAATCAATTTTCCATCCTATGAATCAACTGTATCAGTAAAAATCTATGAACACAAAACAGGCTTCCATTACATCCACAGGTTTCCATTACTTGTTCAGTCTTAAAAAAAATCATAATAACATTCTACTAACAAAAAGGCACATAAAACAACTGTATGAAATAGAATACAGCACCACCAAGAATCTCCAGATGCGAATCAATCCATGAGGCAACAAGTGAAAAATAAACCCAATATTGAAACTGAGTAAAAGTTTCATTTGGAAACTGGTTTAAGAATGAGCTTTTCACTTAAAGCTGCTTCTGAAATTAGATTCCCAATAAGCATACTTTTGATCAACTCATGAAAGAAATCAAGTTTTTTTACAACTATTTATAATTTTAACTAAAAGTTGTTCTTCTTTTACTTTCTTCAAAAGGGCGTTTGGAAACACGTTCAACTTAAGTTTGATTCTTGCAAAAGCAAAATCATCCAAACGTGTTTCTCAACACCATAGAAAAACCAATTAAAAAAAAGAAGTCAGTTCACAAATTTCAAATCCTTGCTACTCCACTGCCCCAAAATACAAAATCCTTCATCCTATCTATATTTTTTATGCCACAAAACCAAAAGAAATTGAAGATCTACTATCCAGGGATTCCGTTTACATCTATGTAAACACGTTATAAGGTATGTAAAGCAGAAATCACGCGATTGAAGCCAAATAGATTATCTCGTCAATGAAACTGACTGAAGAATCTCCAAAACACAAAACAATGAAATCAATCACAGATCGGCCACAGATCACGGCGAATCAGAGCCTCACCTGGAGAGTCCTGGTGGCGAACTCAACGCCGATAGTCGACTTCGAGTCGAGACAGAATTCGTTCCGGGTGAACCTCGACAGGATGTTGGACTTCCCGACGCCGGAGTCGCCGATGAGGACGATCTTGAAGAGGTAGTCGTATTCGTGGTCCACCTTGTGCGCCATCTCCCAAACAATCCTTTCGGATCTAAGACAAAAAAACAACAGATCGAACAAAACTCACTGTCAAAACCAATCCGGATCTAAATTTGAAAGAACGATCGAAGTCGATGAAATCAAATCACTCACCGCAAGCGACGACGAGCGATCGAGATTCGAATGGATTGGATTGGAAACTCAAACCCTAGATTGATTGAAACGGAGATTTGGGGGAATTTTTGGGGATTCAGAAATCTAACGAGGGACCAATGGAGAGGAACCGAAAAACCGACACATCAGGCATTGGAAGCGGATTTAAATAAAAAAGTATAATATAAAATATATTCACATTTAAATATACCGTATTTTAAAATTTATGTACGGCTATTTAATTTTTTTGTATAATTGGGTCGACATGTAAATATTTTTTGGGTTTTTTTACAAATAACCAATTTATTTACAATTTTGTGTACATATGATATTGCAAAGTTATTGAGTGTATGCATGTGTATGTATGTGTATGTGCATGCGCTGATGTGCTTTGATTTTATACAAATTTATTAAATATATTTAATGAATTATAAGTTTTTTATTTTAAATATGTTACTTTATAATAATACATTGAATGGATACATTAAATAAAAATGAAAAATTCTATATACCTTTTTCGCTATTTTTACTTTTAATTCTAGCGGAGATAAATCACACAACTGACAACACCACTTTTTTTTTTTTACTTCTTTTAAAATCTGAACATCAAAGACGCCACACGTTAAAATATTAGAGAATAAATAAATAAAATGAAAAGGGAGATAACTAGACTCTCTCTCGGTCTCCACTAACATACACAAAAAAAAAATCTAAAAAATATATATTTTGTCTAATAATCTCAAATAATGATATAAATCTAACCTCCAAACCACCCAGGTTAGCCTTGATCCCCTGCGGAAGAGACCACCCGTGGTTCAAAAACACCGCATCCCGAACCGGCGGGAATTCCTCCACTCCGACCAAAACTTCCGAGAAGCCCATGGAAGCAGTACTTTGGCAGCAGAGTCCTTGGTGAGAAGCTATGGCAAAACTTTTAATGGATTTGCTGCAAAGCTCAGTCATCAACAGAAACAAAAGCTTGCTGGTACTCAAAATTCATCCTTGGCAATGTTGCTTATTATATATATGTTTGCATTTTATTCAAGTGAAATCAATTCAATGGTAGGCATGCAAGGAATTGTGTTTGTGTTTGAGAGCAAAACCTTGAAGACAAATACCACTAGGTCATGGGATTTCCTGGGATTCACTTGTAAAGTGCCGCGAAAGCCCACACAATAGAGTGAGTCGGCCTGATCGACATGGGCATCTGGCCTGAATCGGAGAGCTCAGCGACAGAGGATTTGGCCCGCCACCGAAAAGATGGAGAAGCGTTTGTTTATTTTTTTGGATAATCAGAAATGCTCCATGCCTTGTATCATTTTCTCCGTTGCTCTTTTCATAAAGGGTACAAATTTAATAACAATTTTGTTTTTACTTCAATCAATAAAAAAATGACAACTAACATTTTTAACACCTCTGAAACCCCTCCTTATTCAAAGGGAGTGCTCCATATACGAATGATATTTGAGAAACTGCAGTGCATTACGTTTTGGACTGTGGTTGCTTTTATGCGGGGGCTAAAAGTTTCATATTGAGATATAGTGTCTTTTGTTTATGTCTGTGCTTCTAAAGGTGTATTTGTGTCAACGAGAAAATGATATATAGAGGCTGACGCCGCTCACCGCGGCGCCCGCCACAGTCGACGCGGTGTGCGTGCCGTGGCCGATCATGTCGCGCGGGGACGGAAGCTCGGTGGGGACGTAGAAACCAAAGGAATTGTAGAAACCCAGCGCCGATGATCTTACTGCAGTAACATTTATAACATTTATATATGAAAGGGTCCTATCATGTGATTCAAAATTTGATCAACGTAGTAAATGATGACCTCGCATTGCTCTTTTATAAAAGGTCTACCAGGTTTACACCTCTTCAAAAAAAATACGTAGTAAATGAGAGGAGTATTTCTTCGATGGCGTGTTGAAAATGAATTTTTTTTTTTTTTTTTTTTAAGATAAACGGTTGGCTTTCATTCTTCTATTAAAAGGAAGGGATTTTTAATTTTAAGTCCCCACAAACTATCATATTTAGTGATCGATCTCTCCTTTCTTCGTATTTAGGTTTTAGTCCCCTGATTTAAAGGATAATTCATGAATAGGTCCCTCATAGGGACTAAAAAGTAAATTAAATAATTTATGGATAGGTCCCTCTCAGGGACTAAAAAGGAACTATCATTTAAATCTGGAGACTAAAACCTAAATACGAAGAAAAAGGGATCGATCACTAAATATGATGGTTCGTGGGGATTTAAAACTAAAAATTTCTCAAAGAGTCCAAAGAGGATTAACAAACAAATCCATAACAACAAAATAGGGGAGGGAAAGTGATAGAATTTTTTTTTTCTTTTGTTTAACACAAACACTAGATTTTTTAAATGGTCAAGAAATTTTTTTTTATTTTTCATCACTTTCCCTTTGACACAATATGAAACTTTTAGCCCCCGCATAGAAGCAACCACAGTCCAAAACGCAATGCACTGCAGTCTCTCAAATATCATTCGTATATGGAGCACTCCCTTTGAATAAGGAGGGGTTTCAGAGGTGTTAAAAATGTTAGTTGTCATTTTTTTATTGATTGAAGTAAAAAAAATTTGTTATTAAATTTGTACCCTTTATGAAAAGAGCAACGGAGAAAATGATACAAGGCATGGAGCATTTCTGATTATCCAAAAAAATAATCAAATGTTGGAATATCCAATCAGACGTATTATAAAATTATATCATTTGTGTTATATATTATTAAAGTTCAATTATATTGCCTTTAAAAAAAGTTCTACATGAAAATGTGTGAATTACATTAACAAAATTAAAATTGAGAAATATTTTAACAAAGTTAAGAGGGATAAAATATGTTAAACATCTAATTATATAAGGGTATATTAGTCTTTTAATCCCGTTTGGTTCGTGTCATTTTTTTATGGGATTTACTTTATCAAGAATTATTTGACTAGAAATCCAGATTCCATCAGACTTTTCGATTCACTAATGAATTTCTGCAAAGAATCATTTTCAGTGTTTGATTCACACATTGATTTCTGTAAGGAATTTGGTTAAAATGTCTAAAATATTCTTACTGTTATATATCTGTTTGTAAAATTTATTTCTTTATCCATATCACAATTATAAAAAAAGTAATTTATTTATAAATATTTGTATAAATATTAAACGAATGCAAATAAATAAAACAACCGATTATATAATTAAACACATCATAATAATAATTTTCATAAATTAATTGAATATTATGAACTTCCCTAAAAAAAAGAGGTGGAGGTGGGTAAAAAAAAGAGGAGGCTATTTATTTTAGAAGGGATGTAAATAGTAATTTAATTAATTTGTAAATGGGATAATAGTAATTTAATTTAGAATTCCTAGTGGAATTTGAGATTATCACTACAAAGGGTGGAAATCTGATTCCACTATATTTTTTCATATGCATGGATTTTAATTCCAGCAGAGCCTACAATACCATCAAGATTACCACTAACCAAACACTGATTTACACAATTTCCTGGTAATCTCATATTGAATCAAATTCCATTCGAGATTGACACGAATCAAACGGGGCCTTTGTGTTTTCAAAATTGTGGAAATAAAACGTTTTTTTTGTATAATTTTAAAAAATGGATGATTTTATTTGGGTATTTATAACTTTTGGAAGATTTTTTTTTATCATTTCTCATAATAATACATGGTTTGATTGTTTACTTGCATTCACTCTTTTGGTTAGTTTAGATCCTCTCAATATTATTGACATGTGTTATTTCATATTTCTAACATTTGAGGTTCTGTGATAGTTTTGTACATATATTAATCTTTCACGCATTGATATGAGGCTACGAACCAATACTAACCGGATCCCATTTACTTTTTTAATTAGTTATATATTAGTGATATTTGACAGTGATTATTTGTTGTGAATGTATGGGAAGGACCGATGCTTGCATCACATTTCTCAACAAAGGGACATTTGGAGAAAAAATATTAAAGGATTAACAAATATATACATGTCAGAATCCACAAATAAACATATCATAATCTGCATAGTGAATAATGAAGGATACCGATAGACAAGACTAATTAATTCTAATTGTTGCCATATATAATTCTATCATATTTTTCATTGGAAAGACATTATTTTTATGGAAACTAAATAAATTTTATTTCACAATATATAAAGCAATACACGAAATATGCGATCTATAATATTATTCCATATATAACTCCATGAAAAGCTTCCCACAATTTGATTAATTGCAAGGATCCCTCTATATATAATATAATGTTTGAGAGGAACAATCACAACCCACCAAAAATACAACAATGGCGAATGATTTGTCCCTCTTATGGGCTTTCGTTGTTCTGTTTCTTGCCTCTACAACATGTGTCACATGCACTATTGATGGGGAAGATGATAGAAAGGTCTCTGTTCTTCCTCTTTTTTGGATTTTTTTTTTCATTGATTGATGGATTATTCAAGATGAGTTGAATAGTTCTATGGTTTTACATGTATTTTTGTGCTATATGAAAACAGGTTTATGTTGTGTACATGGGAGCAAAATCAGATCAAGATGACTCAGTCCAGTCCCTCCATCTCAATATCCTTGAACAAGTACTCGAGGATGATAGGTAACTCAATCATCCATGTATCCCTACAGTATGCAATAACATATACATGTACACACACACGCTTACATGTGTGCATGTATATTTTTGTGTGTGCGCGCGCGTGCATATGAAGATGGGATCTAGTGAGGATTGAATCTCATTAAATCTGGTCGATTTTTATGATAAAATGGATCTATGACAATTTTATATGTTTAAAGCATGATAAGATTGTAATAATATAAATACTTTTATACTGTTTTGTCACAAGAGACTGATCACCTTGATGTATTTCGGTCCTAACTGGATCTCATCGCACATAGACTTATATACATGCATAAACAAATGTATGCATATGCATATGCATGTATGTATATTTACTTGTTTTATGTGTGGATGGATGGACGCATAGCTGCATTCATGCATGTACCAGATATGAATTGTATGCATTTATGCGCAGTTGCGCACATGTATATAAATGCACACGAAGCCAATACATTATGTTTTCATTGCATGCAGCATATCTGCAGCAGAGTCCTTGGTATATAGCTATGGCAGGGCTTTTAGTGGATTTGCTGCAAGGCTTACTCATCAACAAAAACAAAAGCTAACTGGTACTCAAAATTCATTCTTAGAAATACTTGTTGTCATTATTATATATATGTGTTTGTATTTAATTCAAATTCATGAATTATAGGCATGCAAGGGATTGTGTCTGTATTCCAGAGCAAAACCTTGAAACCACACACCACCAGGTCATGGGACTTCCTAGGGTTCACTGGGAAAGTGCCTCGGCAGCCAAAGCTCGAGAGCGACATCGTTGTCGGCATGATCGACACAGGCGTCTGGCCCGAGTCAGAGAGCTTCAGCGACAAAGGACTTGGGCCCCTTTTGAAAAATTGGCATGGCGCTTGCCACAACATCACATGTAACAAGTAAGAAATCCTAATATTTAAATTCGTTTGAATTTTATCAGTTCTTATCAATCATTTATGTGATAAAAAAATTACGATAAATTGTTTTGTAAGAAAATAAACTTAAATAATTAACCAATTAGTTTTTTTTTCGGATTTAGGGGCTCTCTTTGAGGTGAGAGCCCTAGGCGATTGATGCCTACTTCGCCTGTGTCAGGGCTGAGCCTCATTAAGAATATCAACACATTTTTATTTTTTTGGTATCATATTAACACATTTTTATCTTTGCATAAAATGATATATTATATATAATTGCCAAATCATCAATATAGCAAGATCGTCGGCGGCCGGTACTACAACTCGAGGGGCTACTACGTAACCGGCGAGGGCCAGTCCCCGCGCGACATGGTTGGCCACGGCACGCACACCGCGTCGACTGTGGCGGGAGCCGCGGTGAGCGGCGTAAGCCTCTACGGGCTCGCGCGCGGGACGGCGCGCGGTGGCGTCCCTTCCGCGCGGATCGCCGTGTACAAGGTCTGCTGGTCGTTCGGCTGCGATGAACACGACATGCTCGCCGCGTTCGATGACGCGATCGCCGACGGCGTCGACGTGATATCTGCCTCGGTCGGGGGGGTTGCTGGGGTCGACTACAACTATGACGGGATCGCGATCGGTTCGTTCCACGCGATGCGAGCGGGGATACTCACCTTGGCCTCCGCGGGCAATGCGGGGCCGGACAAGGGCACGGCGGCGAACGTCGCGCCGTGGCTTGTTAGTGTCGCGGCGAGCACGATTGACCGCCGGATCGTGACGCAGGTGGAGATTGGCAATCACGAGAGGTTCATTGTAAGTTAACATAATCACTCACAAATCATGTGCATCAGATGAGTGGAATGATTGTTAATACTTGTTTTTTAGGGGCAATCCATCAACACCTTCTCAACTCAGAAGGATTTCCTCCCTTTCATTTTTGGACGCGACGCCGCGATTTCTAAGAACAGTACGTGGCCGGCTAGGTAATCTCTTCATGCAGCTCATCAAACAAATTGTCAAACTAGTTGTTTTCCTTTTTTTTCAGAAAGGGTAGGCATTCGATTTTAATTTTATTTTCAAAGAAAAGGAGCAATATTAGGTTTTAAACAATAAATTTCAAATTTTTATTATTATTTTGACTTTGGATTTGAGATTTTGATATTTATGCATTTAAAACTTAACAAAAGATGTTGTCTAATGAAATTGAATTTGGACTATACTTAGGAAGTGCTTCTTAGGTTCCTTGGACCCAAAGTTGGTGAAAGGAAAGATTGTTCTGTGTGAGAAGGTCACTGCCGGAACAGCCCAAATGGACGCCGGAGCACAAGGAGTCGTGATGATCGACGTAGACCAGTCCAATGTACCGTTCGCATATCCCCTCCCTGTGACCACCGTTGATTGGAACACCGCAGGACGTTTGTGGGAATACGTGAACAAAACAAGGTTAGTTATCTCCATAAGAAACCATGGGCGCTAATATACTCAATCATTCCTGCACCCCTTCTGTAATAGAATATATATACTTGGTTAGAGGAGTATTAAGATAAATACAATAAGATATGCATTTAATTTGACATTTAAGTGTATACTAGTGATTGTAAAAATGATTGTATCTAACATTTTTTTAACTTGATTTTTTATTTCGATGTGATTCTTGAGAACAGAAACCCATTAGCCAAGATTTTCAAAAGCGAGCAAGTTCTGGATGAAACTGCCCCAAACGTTGCTACATTTTCTTCTAGGGGACCTAACCTGATCACACCTGATATTCTGAAGGTAATTGAACACCAACATGGATTGCTTTGTAGTTTCTATATTGGTTCTTATTAAGAAGAGTTGATCAATATGTAACAGCCCGATGTAAGTGCACCCGGACTCGCAATCTTGGCGGCGTGGTCTCCGAATGGCACGATAGCCCGTGGCGACACGAGGTCTGTGAAGTACAACATTATATCTGGGACGTCCATGGCCTGCCCTCATGTGACCGGTGTCGCTGTTTACATCAAAACGTTTCATCCAACATGGTCTCCTGCCGCAATCGCCTCTGCTATTGTGACTACAGGTGTGAAAATTCAATATAGTATAGTATATATTCATATTAGGGTTGCAACTTAGATGAGTGATATTGGATCTAAACTCAACTCGAATATGATCTGCGAGATGCTAACCTAAACCTAAACCAATCCGACTCACAGACCTAAAAAGATCTAATATCATTCAATTCGTGGACTTGATTCTGATTGGATCAAGTAGTTTTCAAAATAGTAGTTTTACACAATCCGCAACTCCAGGTGCTAAAATCTATACCACACCTTTAAATTTATCAGTCCCTATCACATTAAGTTATACCCAACCCAGATTAAATTAGGTTGACTTGAATTTAAGTTTTACATTGAATCCAGGACTAAAACCCCAATCCAAATTTGTCCAACATGTTAGATGATAAAATGTATCTACTCGTCCAAATTGCACCCCTAATCAGATGTTTTTCATCCACAGCTACTCCAATGAACGCGACCCGCAATCTAGACGCGGAGCTGGCCTACGGCGCCGGCCAAATTGACCCGTTGAAGGCCGTGCATCCCGGCCTGGTCTACAACGCCGGTGAAGCGGACTTCGTGCAAATGCTATGCAACCAAGGCTACAACACCACCGCAATCCGTCTCATGACGGGCGACCAATCAAGCTGCTCCGCCAAGAAAGGCTCGGTGAGGGACCTCAACTACCCTTCCATGGCGGCCAAGGTCGGACCCAAGGACCCTTTCTCGGTGAGGTTCAATCGGACGGTGACGAACGTCGGGTCGGCGCGATCGACGTACCGTGCCGTCGTTAGAGCCTCAAGTGGAATCCATGTTAGTGTAGAACCCAAGGTCCTGTCCTTCCATGCATTGAATCAGAAGCAAGAGTTCGTCGTGACGGTGTCCGGTGCGGAGTTGCCGGAGGGTTCGGTCGCGTCGGCGTCGGTTGTTTGGAGTGATGGGTGGCACAGTGTAAGGAGTCCGATCGTTGTATTTACATGAGAGAGGGTGTGTGGTGTATGTAGTGTGTGTGTTTGACATGGTTTGCATTTCTTCATTCATTGTATCATTATTGGATGATGAAGACATTTTATCATCATCTTATTATTAAGAATAAAAGTTTGATCGGGTATTGATTTTTTGAGATTTGATATTATCTAAACTTAAGTTATTGAGTCTAAATAGAATCCATGCATGCAATCTCTTTCAATTATCAAGAATATTGTAGTCTTTTCCTATATTTGTATTTGGTCTCTCTGTTTCTCATCTTCTTTGTATTATCTTTTATATTTATCTTATATTTATGTTTTTTACACTCATATCTACAATGCATTCGCTCTATCGAATGTAACTAATCACTCTATGAATGCATAACTTGGATTACTTATTGAGCTTTGTTAGCCCCCACCACCTCATTATAACAAGTTATATACATCACATATATCATTGGAAATTTTTTAATTTTTATTTTATTAAATATATATTTTACTTTTATGAAAAAATATATATCAATTGAAGAGATTTTTTTTTAAAAAAAAAAATGAAAACATTACACACCACCTTGGTACGCTTCACCTCACGAGTCGACTCGAGGAGCTCTTTTTTATTAGAAAAAGTCGATGTTTGTTGCCTCAATACGATTTAGTTTATGAAAAAGGAAAGTGTATATATAGCTCAATTATATTGCTAGCAAAGGTCCATGCCTCCACACCTAATATGTAAAATGATCCATTGTGTAACATTGGACAAAATATTTAAGAAAAACCAAACTTTCTGCTTTGTTGCCGTCCTTATAATTTAAAATAAATTGATACATTATTACAAATTCAGTAGTCCCGTAGCAAGAGAGGATGCACAATGTTTGCTTAGAGTTTTTTTTCTCCATAGAGGGACATTTTGCAAAATATTACACTAACTAAATATCCATGACTAAATATAAGGTCACAATACACAAGATAATATCATAATCTGCGCAGTGAATAATGAAGTATAAATGTCAATCCATATATAAGATAATGATATAAATGTGTAGTTATATTTGTCCATGACAAAATATTTTATTCACAACTATGTATAATAGCAATACACCAAACAAGGCAATCTATAATATTGGTTCCATATATCAGTGCATGAAAAGCTGTCCATAAATTGATTAATTGCAAAGATCCCTCTCTATATATTTTTCAGAGAACAGTCTTACCCCCCAAAAAATACAACAATGGCGAATGTTTGGTCCCTCTTATGGGCTTTCATTGTTCTGTTTGTTGTCTCTACAACATGTGTCACATGCACTGTTGATGGTGTAGATGATAGAAAGGTACGAGTTTCTTCCTCTTCTTTGGATAATTCAAGTTGAGTATATTGTTTTATATTTATATTTTGATGTTATATTTGAACAGGTTTATATAGTATATATGGGGGCGAAATCAGATCAAGATGTCTCAGTCCAGTCTCTTCATCTCAATATCCTTGAACAAGTATTTGACGACGATAGGTAACTCTTAATCATTTATAATAATATCTGGCTACAGTAAGCAAAAACATACATATGGTGTATCACTGAATACGTACATACATGCACATACTATCATACATACATATGGATGCATGCATATGTGTGTGTGTGTGGGTATAGAGAGACTGACCAACTTCAATCTTGATCGGATCTCATCTCACATAGGCATATATACATGAATATGTATGTATGCACACATGCACATATGTAGACGCACACTAAGCAGATATACTCTGTTTAAATTGCATGCAGTACTTCAGCAGCAGAGTCCTTGGTGCAAAGCTATGGGAGGTCTTTTAATGGATTTGCTGCAAAGCTAACACAGCAACAGAAACAAAAGCTAGCTGGTACATTAAATTCATCCTTGGCAATACTTTTATTTATACATCTATGTTTGTAGTTCAATAAATGAAATCAAATTCATGAATCACAGGCATGCAAGGGATTGTGTCCGTGCTCGAGAGTAAAACATTGAAACCACACACCACCAGGTCATGGGACTTCTTGGGATTCACCGGGAAAGTGCCGCGGCAGCCCACACAAGAGAGTGACATAATTGTCGGCATGATCGATACGGGTGTCTGGCCGGAGTCGGAGAGTTTCAGCGACAAAGGGCTCGGCCCGCCTCCAAAAAAATGGCGGGGCGCTTGCCACAACATGACATGTAACAAGTAAGTGCCAGATGAGATCAGTCAATATTGGATTCCATCGGTATCAGTCAAATCCTTTGACATACTTATTGTTTATCAACTCTTATTTTTTGTTCGTCATTTCATCACTAGTTTGAAGTTTATGAATAATCTGGTGAAGGAAAGAATTCTCAATTCGATATAATTGGGGTTATATTTAAAAAAATTTGAAGAAAAAAGAAACACTTACAAAAGGAAATAATTTAATTATGAAATGTAAGATCATCAATATTAAATCAAATTTATAACCTCTCCATAATGTTATAACATTAAAAATTATAAATACATATGAATCCTGCTTATAATAGTTGAATTCAGCTAATTATAATCATAATGATGTTTTTTTCCATTTTTATTATAATTATGTTAATTAAATTCAATAAGTATTATACATTTAATACATATTAATTCATTAATTTCATACATTATTGAATAAGACATTTCTCGTTCAAACATGATTCAGATAAAAAATTAAACTTTTAGCAAAATATATGCTAATTTAATGCTTTGAAACATTAAGGATCACATGTAATTAGTACGTTTTGGATTTTTTTAAGACGTTCTTTTAAGCAAAATGATCTTTTCATTCCTATCCAGCCATCACCGGTTTTATTTTCTTAAAAAAATATATATTATTATAATAATTGAAATATACACTAAGATAAAATAATATATTTTAAAAAAATAAAAAATATAATTTTTTTTATAATTTTCATATACTGTGATAGCTCAATCTATACTAAATCAGCACAAATATAAACAGTTGAAAAAGATTCTTGAGCTATTAAAAGACTGTAAAATAAACTGTTTATAATTATTACTTTGACAAATATAGCAAGATCATTGGCGCCCGGTACTACAACTCGGAGGACGACTACGCCATTGGCGAGGACCGGTCCCCGCGAGACACGTTCGGACACGGCACGCACACTGCATCGACTGTGGCGGGAGCCGCGGTGACCGGTGCCAGCCTCTATGGGCTCGCGCGCGGTACCTCGCGCGGCGCCACCCCTTCCGCGCGGATCGCCGTGTACAAGGTCTGCTGGGACTTCGGTTGCGCGGACCACGACGTACTCGCCGCGTTCGACGACGCGATCGCCGACGGCGTCGACGTGATCTCCATCTCCCTCGGGGGAGACTCGGTCGAGGACTACACCCTCGACCCGATCGCGATCGGATCGTTCCACGCGATGCGCGCCGGGATACTCACCTCGGCCTCCGCGGGCAATGACGGGCCGGGGAGAGGGACGGCGTCGAACGTCGCACCGTGGCTTGTGAGCGTCGCCGCGAGCACGATTGACCGTCGATTCGTGACTCGGATGGAGATTGGCAATCACAAGAGGATTATGGTAAGTTAATGTGACCCTCTTTTATAAGAATCACTCACAAATCATGTGCATCAAATATGTCTAAGCGCTGCCCCGTTCTTCAGGGTCAGTCCATCAACACCTTCTCAACTGCGAAGAATTTAGTCCCTTTATTATACGGGGTTGGCTCGAGGTCTTCGACAAACGATATTGGTTCCGAGTAATCTCTTCATACAACTCATTGTCATTCTACATTTGCAAAATCAATTTTTAGATAACTAGTTCAAATGGGACCTAAGATAGTGAAACTGAATATGCATGGACTTACAGGAGCTGCGTGTTTTTGGCCCCAAAACTAGTGAAAGGAAAGATTGTTCTATGCGACGAAGTTTCCGATGGCACAGTCCCCCTATTCGCCGGAGCGCAAGGAGTCGTGATGGCCGACGTTTACAAATCCGATGTACCGGATCCCTATCCCCTTCCAGCGACTACAATCAGTTTTGACGACAAGGAGTATTTATTGCGCTACTTGAACAAGACAAGGTGAATGTCTTAACATGAAATCTCTAATAAAATTTATATGACCATATACTCCATCAAAAAATTATATTCAGATGGTGAATGTGACTATAAAAATGATTGTACATGACATTTTTCAGAATGTGATCGATTTGCGCAATTTTTTTTAATGTGATTCTTGAACAGAGATCCAGTGGCCAAGATCCTCAAAAGCGAGGAAGTTGTGGATGAAACTGCCCCAAATGTTGCTTCATTTTCTTCAAGGGGACCTAACATGATCACACATGATGTTCTGAAGGTAGTTAATTGACATTAACATGGATTGCTTGCTATGTTAAGCCTTTTCTTTCCATGTTTTTTTATTGGAAGAGTTTGATCAATATGTAAACAGCCCGATGTAAGCGCACCCGGACTCGCAATCTTGGCGGCGTGGTCTCCGAATGGCACGGTGTCCCGCGGTGATATGCGGTCTGTGAAGTACAACATTATATCCGGGACTTCCATGGCCTGCCCGCATGTGACCGGCGCCGCCGTCTACGTCAAATCGTTTCATCCAACGTGGTCTCCGGCTGCTATAGCCTCTGCTATTATGACTACAGGTATGAAAACTCAATACAGAGTGAGTATATCTTAGTGTTAGTATTAGTATTAGGGTTGATTCGAATTGAGTCTAAGTTTGGGTCTGATTTTGGTTTGGATTCTGATTGAATCTTGGCTTGATTCTAAGTGAGTCTTGTTTGTGTCAGATTTTTTGAAATGGCCTTATTTCAAACAATTCACTATGTAATAGTGGTAACAAAAAAATAGTCAGTGTTTCCATAAAAATGGGGACTAGATATTTTGAAAGGTTTATAATTGTTCTGGGTAGAATAAATGTAGACTATTTAGATTTTATGACAGATGATGAAATCTAAACTGAACTTTTAAATTTACTACTCATCCTATCGGATCTGGGTTATGCGTTGATAATCCGATGCTTAACCTATACCCAACCCACATTGAGTCAATTTTACTTAGGTCAAGGCATCAGATTGAGGGCCCCATTTAGATTAAAAATTTATCAGTAAATTTCTGTTTGGAAATGAATTTGAGGAAAGCATACAAACTCAAAAGTTCTATAGACCATTTTCCAAAACGGAATTTGAATCTGACAACTAAAATTTTAACATGAATTTGTTCAAATATTGGACTGGACACAGTTCAATCCGCCCAGATTGCACTTCTAATCACTATCAGTTATGATATTGTTGCATTCACAGCTACTCCAATGGATGTGACCCGCAATCCGGACGCGGAGCTGGCCTATGGCGCCGGCCAAATCGACCCGGTGAAGGCCGCGCATCCCGGCCTGGTCTACGACGCTGGCGAAGCGGACTTCGTACAAATGCTATGCAACCAAGGCTACAACACCACCTCCATCCGCCTCATGACGGGCAACCACTCAAGCTGCTCCGCCGCCAAGAAAGGCACGGTGAGGGACCTCAACTACCCTTCCATGGCGGCCAAGGTCGGACCCAAGAAGCCTTTCTCGGTCAGGTTCAATCGGACGGTGATGAACGTTGGGTCGGCGAGATCGACGTACCGTGCCGTCGTTAGAGCCTCGCACGGTGTCCATGTCAGGGTGGAACCCAAAATCCTTACCTTCCATGAATTGAATCAGAAGCATAAGTTCGTCGTGACGGTGTCCGGCGGGGCGTTGCCGGTGGGTTCGGTCGTGTCGGCGTC
The DNA here is from genome assembly GCA_030737835.1 of Acorus gramineus. Lineage (NCBI taxonomy): Eukaryota > Viridiplantae > Streptophyta > Magnoliopsida > Acorales > Acoraceae > Acorus > Acorus gramineus. The sequence continues at coordinate 4,089,836 of CM060854.1, forward strand.
GGTTGTTTGGAGTGATGGGTGGCACAGGGTCAGGAGTCCGATTGTTGTGTATATGTGAGGGACGGGGGGTTTACGTGGTGTTATTAGATGATTTGATTTGATTTGATCTTTATAATAATGCACGGTATGTTTTGTTTTTCTTATATTCACAGGCGTTCATGGAATGTTTAAAGTCTTTCATCAATTAAAAAATATATGATTATTTTATTTAATTATTGATCATAATGATTAATTTTATAAATCCCACCAAATTAGAGAAATTTATCATCCATCTTATTTTTTCAATGCATTTTAAATTTAATGGGGTTCATTTTTTTCATTGAAGATTATCGATCACCAACAAAATAGGTGGATTCTCATAATTTGATTTGATTGTCCAACGGTTAGTAACCTTTCGGTCTTATTGTTCTAATTTATGCAATTTAAATGAATTCTAAAAAAATAAAAAAATGTTTAAAATTTAATGGAATTTTAAATTTAGTTTTCAAATCTTATAAAATATCTCAATCATAGTAAAGTAAGTGAGAAGAAGGGGTGATCACGAACGAGTTAGACAATCAAATTGTTCAATGCGTATTGAACCTTCAAATTGGGCCTAAAATGATTAATTTCAAGCTTTTAAAATGAATGAATAAATAGTAAAAATAATACATCCAAAATAATAACGTGAAGTCCAAACACCCAAGATCATATATCATAATATGCACAGTGAGTAACGAAGGATATCGATCCACGATTAAATGTGTAATATGTAATTCAATTTATAAGTTTCCATGAAAGGACAAATATATTTTTATGTTTATTGAATCAATTTTATTCACTACTAAATATAAAAGCAACACATCGAACAATGCAATCTAGAATAATATATATTGGTTCCATGTATCACTCCATGAAAAGCTGTCAACCACAACTTTAATTAATTTCAAGGAGCCCTCTATATATAATGTTTGAGAGAACGATCATAACCCCCAAAATACAACATGGCCAAAGTTTGTTCCCTCTTGTGGACCTTCATTTTTCTGTTTCTTGCCTCTACAACATGTGTCTCATGCACTTTTAATGGTGAAGATGATAGAAAGGTCTGTGTTCTTCCTCTTTTTTGGATTTTTTTTCATTGATTAATGGGTTATTCAAGATGAATTGATAGTTCTATGGTTTCACATATGTTGTGTTACATAAAAACAGGTTTATATTGTGTACATGGGGGCAAAATCAGATCAGGATGTCTCAGTCCAGTCTCTTCATCTCAATATCCTTGAACAAGTACTCGAGGATGACAGGTAATTCTTTTAATCCATTTGTAATATCACTACAGTATGCAATAACATGAATGGTGTAGCATTGAATAAGTACATACATTCATATACAATATATATACACACACACACATATACATATGCACACATACATTTGTGTGTGTTTTTAGTTAGTCTTCTATTAAAAATTAACTAGCGACAATCTCACAAATTTAACATGTTAAATATATATACAAGATAATTAATTTTGATTTTTTTATTGTTTTTAACACGAGAAGACTGATTAACTTGATGGATCTTGTCATGATTAGATCCCATCTTTCAAAGGCATATATCAAACATGTATATATACAAACAAAAAAAAATTGCCAGGGAAGTTGTTAAGAGAATATAAACTTATAAGTTTCAATTGGGGAAAACGTTAAAAAGAGTTTTAGCATATTGAAAAAGAAAAAAACAAAATGAAAAAAGGGGATTAACCAAATTTCAGCGTGGCACCTAACATTTCATCATTTATAAGATGTTTTTTTTAATGCTTAGTTTTCCTTTTGTTATTATTATGTGTTGTTGAATCTCTGTCTTTATTTCTTTATTTATGTCAATATATACACTTAAAAAGTCCAAGGAGAGTTTAATTACCAAAAAACAAATACACTTAAAATTTGACTGATTTTTCTAGTTATATTTTTCCAACCGACAACCATTCATAATCCAAAAATATTATACTCAATCTATTTTACAGTTCATAATGCATATCACATATATTTTCATTTTTTTAAATCATATATTTCATCTAATGAAGTATAAATTTTTATAAAAAACGAAATATATACTCCAATGAAATGAATGAATTATTTACAAAAAATGTGAAAAAAATTCCAATGATGTATATACTTCAATATAGTTGTGGAGGAGGCTAACTAGGTATATAGAACTGCATTTGAGATTTTAAAAAGTATTGAATGTAACAAAACTCTTCACAATTGGGATACATACATTGAGAGAGATGTATTCGAAATAACTCATAATAAGATAATCATGTTAAATTTTCAAAATACGAAGACTTTTAAAATATGAAGACTCATAGAGCCCCTTTAGATAGAGACATAAGCTATTCCAGGGTTTATACTTATTCCAGGAATTGTTGACTTTATCAATGGAATAAGTGATTTTCTGTGTGGTGGTGTTTTTTAGTTATTCTCGTTGGGAAACGCAATTAGTAAAGGTTGAGTGTTTGGTTGATAAAAAATAAAAATGTGAATAAGGTGTAAAAAATTGATTTGACATGTGGGTCCCATTGATGTATAAGAGATAATGACAGATGATTTGAAATGAAAAGAAAAAAAAACTGTGAGATCCACTTATGATTGTTGTTGGAATAGGCTAATTTTATGAGTAAGAGGTGATTACTATACCATTTTATTCTTTGTTATTCCGACATCCAAATACCACTTTATTCTCCTCACCCAAACGTCATTTTTTCCCCTATTCCATGCCTATTCTCACCTATTCCTCTCCTAATCCTCTACCCAAACACCCCCGTAAGAAAATGTTTTAATGATATTACAGGCTTATTGCAAAATATCAATGCACTTATGACATTTTAGTGATACTATAATCTAGAAAACAATATATAATACTTTCATTGTGTTTTTGACATTATGTAGTATAAATTTAAATTTAGTTTTATATTAGTGATGGTTCCACTAAAGAAAAATCCTAGTCCACCACTGTGTACATATAATTATAGTATGGATGGATGGATGCACAAATGCATTTATGCATGCATCCACGTATGCATGAATGTTTGTATAAAGAATAGAGATGCACAATAAGCCAATATATTTTGTTATCATCGCATGCAGTATTTCAGCAGCAGAGTCCTTGGTACGAAGCTATGGTAGGACTTTTAATGGCTTTGCTGCAAAACTCACTCATCAACAGAAACAAAAGCTAGCGGGTATACAAAATTCATTCTTAGCAATACCTTTTATTATTATTTATATATCTATGTTTGTATTTCAATAAATGAAATCAAATTCATGAATCACAGGCATGCAAGGAATCGTATCTGTATTTGAGAGCAGAACCTTGAAGACTCACACCACCAGGTCATGGGACTTCCTGGGATTAACCAGGAAAGTGTCGCGGCGGCACACGCACGAGAGCGACATCGTCGTCGGCATGATGGACACTGGCGTCTGGCCCGAGTCGGAGAGTTTCAGCGATAAAGGGCTCGGCCCGCCTCCAAAAAGATGGAGGGGCGCTTGCCACAACATGACATGCAACAAGTATGTAATCCCAATATTGAGATACGTTTGAAGTCCATCAGGTTTTATCATTTCTTTGATGAATAATTGATATAAAAAATCTCGTATAATAGACCTAATAAAATTTGATCATTGGTCATCCAACGAGGACCCACATCATTAGATCCTCCATCACATCTAACAAGTGTTCAAACACTTGTTTTTGTTTGTAAACCTGTCACTATTTCAAAATTTAGTAATAATTTGTGGTATATTTAGGTATATATTTGTGAAAAAATAAAAAAAATACACTAAATCATTAATTATGAAATACAAAATAAGCTTTCAATGGTGTTATAACATAAAAGTTTAAAAATAATAAGCGTTGTTACATTGAATATTTTACAGTCCAAAATACAGTCTCATGCATGTGCATCGTTAAAAATTCAATAAAGTTTATGCATCTTTAGACGAGGTATTTACATTTATTAAAAATAAGTTCATTCAATTAAAAGTGAAACAATATACAATTCAAAACATATATTTCATTGGATGATATTTATTATTTTTTAAAAAATAAAATATATCTGATATATGTTAATTTTGGACCATAAAAATCTATACCATTTTTCTATATAAAAAAATACAATATGGATTTCCCGGTCATAATAGTTGAAATTAATAAGATAAAATTAGGATTCGGTGGTCAATTTTTTTTATTATAATTTTGTTCAACAAATTGAATAAGTATAAAAAGGTAAATGAATTTAGGTCATTTTTTGTCTTTAATAATTAAGTAATAAATACATATTTCATATTAAAAGAATGATAAATAATACATGAGATTCATAGTATATATTTTCCATATTCTATAATTCTATTCATCGTGTGTTAATGAATGTCAAATTGTCACTACAGCAAGATCATCGGCGCGCGGTTCTACAATGCGCAGAGCTTCTACGTCCGCGGCGAGGGCCCGTCCCCGCGCGACACGGCCGGCCACGGCACGCACACCGCTTCAACTGCAGCGGGATCCGCGGTGAGCGGCGCCAGCTTTTCCGGACTCGCTCGCGGGACCGCGCGCGGCGCCGTCCCTTCCGCGCGAATCGCCGTGTACAAGGTCTGCTGGGCTTTCGGCTGCGAAGACCAAGACATACTCGCCGCGTTCGACGACGCGATCGCCGACGGCGTCGACGTGATCTCTATATCTGCCGGGGGTAGTCCCGGGACGGACTACACCGTCGACCCGATCGCTATCGGCTCCTTCCACGCAATGCGCGCGGGGATACTCACCTCGGCCTCCGCGGGCAACGAGGGGCCTCACAAGGGCACAGCGTCGAACGTCGCGCCGTGGCTTGTGAGCGTCGCGGCAAGCACAATTGACCGGAGGATCGTGACCTGGATGGATATTGGTAATCACAAGCGGATTATGGTAAGTCAACAGAATCACCCATAAATCATGTGCATCACATAAATCATTCTTATGGCTAAATACCACCACTTGTTTTTCAGGGGCATTCCATCAACACCTTCTCAACCGCGAAGAAGTTTATCCCTTTCGTATACGCAGGCGACGTCGCGGTTGATAAGAACGATACAGGGGCCGGGTAATCTCTTCATAAATTTTCGTTTGGAACAAATTATCAAACTCATTATGCTATTGTGATATTAGTATCCAGAGTAATTTTATTATAAATTTATAGAAGACTTGATTCAGAATAACTTTTATGAAAAAGTTGATATTTGAAAACTAATTTAAGAAATTGAATTTGTATTTTAGGAGTTGTTTCAACACCTTGGACAAAAAGCTGGTGAAAGGAAAGATTGTTCTGTGTGATGCGGCCTCTGACGCCTCAGTCCCACTGGCCGCCGGAGCGAGAGGAGTGGTGATGGCCGACTCTTACCAACCCGATGTACCGTATGTCTATCCCCTCCCCACCACCTCCATTCGTCCAGAAGACGGGCTACATTTGTTGAACTACTTGAACAAGACAAGGTGAATATCTCTATAACAATCTTTTAACCCAATATATGAAATCTCTTCCCCCCGTATGTCTAGAGACATAAACCCAGAATAAGGAAGAATACAAGAGAATAGTAAAAAAAAGCTGTTTGTTTTGACAGAATAAACCCCGATAGTTATGTCTGGATAAGTTAGGATAAGGCCTGATAACTATTCTCAGAAAATTGTGGAATTGCTTATCAAGGCTTATCTATACCAATGGATAAAAATACCCTTCTCTGTCATTTTAAAAAATTTATCTCACCTAACAGACTCACACAGATTTCAAAAACTGTCACATCTATCAAATCAATCATATATCTCTCACACTATTCCCAGGGGGTATAATTGTCATTTAAAAAATCATAAACTCTTATTCATCACTTATCAACCATTTATCATCACTTTATCCAAGGTGAACCAAACAACAAAAAAGTCATTTTTACGTTTCCCAATGAGAATAACAAAAAAAACAACCAAACAAAAAATTGCTTATTCAGCCTGGATTGTTATCTATCCCAGTATAGCTATCGGGAGCGAATAACCCAATTTCACACCCCATACAGGGGTAATAAAATAAAGTTTATATTTAATTAAGCAAGTATATGAATATGCACTTTCCTCCGTATTAGTAATTTAATTTGATTCTTGAACAGAAACCCAGTGGCCAAGATTTTCAAAAGCGAGCAAGTTGTGGATGAAACGGCCCCAAACGTTGCTTCATTCTCTTCAAGGGGGCCTAACCTGATCACACCTGATATTCTCAAGGTAATTATAACATCAACATGGATGACTTTCTGTGTCAATGCATTCTGATGTTCTTATATGATCAATAACAGCCCGATGTGAGCGCGCCCGGACTCGCAATCTTGGCGGCGTGGTCTCCGAAAGGGACGGTGGCCCCCGGTGACACGCGCTCCGTGATGTACAACATTGAGTCGGGGACTTCAATGTCCTGCCCCCATGTGACCGGCGCCGCCGTGTATATCAAATCGTTTCATCCAACATGGTCTCCAGCCGCAATCGCCTCTGCTATGATGACCACAGGTATACAATTTTTTTTTTTTTTTTTTCCAAAATCGTAAGCATAACTATTCATAAATTTAAATGAATGTCCAAAACATACAAAGGCAAACAAAAAAAGAGTCATCCAAGAAGCAGAGACTAATAGAGGAGAATCGTAGTATACAGAGTACACTACACCAATGACTTATTCCTCAATGAAGAGTTGTCCCCCGGTAAAACTCACACCCCGGCCCCGACAAAAAATTCCCGTGTTTAATGAACTGGACAACACATGCATGTGCCCTAAAGATGATGAGATGGTTCCTAAACAATCGTAATTCATAATGCACAAAAATTCAATACACTTAGCCTATATTTATATTAGAGTTGTAAATCGGACTGAGTTATCCTGTGTTGGAGGTGAATAAACTCAAACACAATCTAATCTGACCCTCGAACTCATTGGATTTAATTATTGATTCGAGTTTGTGTGTGTTTTTCAAATCAGTGTTTTTTTAAACCATTTGAATTAGGTAACAATATTATTTTAAACAATGTTTTAAAAATCTCTCTTAGGCTCCGATTAATCTCTCGCCTAGGCAATGTCAGTCCGCAACACTTAGCGCCTAGTCTTTTTACTGATTAATTCATAGTTGACTATTAAGCTATTAAGTTTTCTTATATATTCTATATCTATTAATTATTTTTTTATGTTATTCTTATTATGTTTATATTATTAATTTTATTTTGGTGTTACTTTGTTATTGGTTTTAAACAAAAATTCTTTTAACATCCACAGCTACTCCGATGAACGTGGCACGAAATCCGGACGGGGAGTTGGCCTACGGCGCCGGCCAGATCGACCCGGTGAAGGCCGTTCATCCCGGCCTGATCTACGACGCCGGCGAAGCGGACTTCATACAAATGCTGTGCAACCAAGGCTACAACAGCACCTCCATCCGCCTCATGACGGGCCACCACTCAAGCTGCTCCGCCGCCAAGAAAGGCTCGGTGAGGGACCTGAACTACCCTTCCATGGCGGCCAAGGTCGGACCCAAGAAGCGTTTCGCGGTGAGGTTCAATCGGACGGTGATGAACGTCGGGTCGACGCGATCGACGTACCGTGCCGTCGTTAGAGGCTCGCGTGGAATCCATGTTACGGTTGAACCCAAGGTCCTCTCCTTCCATGCATTGAATCAGAAGCAAAAGTTCGTCGTGACGGTGTCCGGCGGAGGGTTGCCGGAGGGTTCGGTCGCGTCGGCGTCGGTGGTTTGGAGTGATGGGAGGCACAGCGTGAGGAGTCCGATTGTTGTGTATACATATGTGTGACAGTGTCTGCATTTTGTCACATGAAATTGTTATTATTGTTGGACATGGTGTAGTTTCAGGGGGCCAGTGATTGATTTATTGGATGATGAAGGTCTTTTATATTTTATCTAGCTAGTAATGTATGATCATTTGGTTGGTTTTATTTATGATGTAGGACAAATTTAAAAGAAATCATTGCAAAATATTTGATTTCAAATCTGTTATCAAAATAAATTTTTATGAGATTTTATTTAGGAATTTAGGATTTTTAGGATCTTATGTTTTATTTTATTAAATTTTAATTATTGTCATTGTAATTATGTCTTTACTATTTTTAGTAGAGTCATAATTCACATTATGAACATGTATTTGATGTTTGTGGCTTATATAATGAGTGCCACCATATTTTGTAAAAACAGTTTTTTATCAATAATATTTTGAATTTTCTTCCTTGTGGATTCAAGGATTCCTTGTGGATTCAAGGAGCTTATGAGATCTCAACGCTGGTTGGATCTTTTTATCAGTTTTTCGCTGCTTTAGGTGGTGTCAGAGCAAGGATTCGCTTGATTTCGATGACACATAGCCGTGCGGGAAACAATCATCCCATTGACAGTAATCGTGGGGTGCAGGAGCTGTTTCGGCCGTTGTGGGAGGATCAAAAGCCACTTTGGGGGGAGTTTTGTCAACAAACGCGGCAAACTCTTTGTGAGGTGAAGGCTGGCGTGAATCTCAACACCGACAACAGACGACCTGGGAGTGACAGGATGCACGCCGAGGGATTTGCCTGAGGCCAACCTGTTGCTTTTAACGTTGTTCGATGACATTCTCATTATCTATCTGATTATGAGGATGACTCGGATGATGAAGGCGGCGAACTGTACGACTATCAACCAAGAAAGCGGCACACGTACTACTACAATTATTTTTCAAATGTGGACATCTCCTATTTCAACGGTGATTTGCAAATCGATAAGTTCTTTGATTGGATCTTACATATTGATAAATTCTTTGAGATAATGGAGGTGCGTGAAAAGGAGATGGTCAGATTGGTGGCGCTTCGACTCACGAGTAGTGCCGCTAATTGGTGGGACCACCTTTAAAGGACTAGACAACGACAAGGAAGAGCACCTATTCAAACATGGAGGAGGATGAGACAATTTCTCATGGATCGCTTCCTTCCTCTAGATTATGAACAATATTTGCTTCAATTGTACCATAATTGTCACCAAGGTAATCGTTTCGTATTCGACTATACCGCTGAATTTTTAAAATTTTCTGGTCGGTATAACCTCGCAGAAGCTAAATGGCGACTAGTGACCCATTATCTTAATAGGTTGAGGTCTTCAGTTCGAGATCGTATTGCTTCAGAAGAGATTTACAGCTTGACAGAAGCAATCTTTACGGCCGTAAAAGTGCAATCACAACTGGAGAGATCAAGGGTGCACGTGATGTCTAAAGGCTCTTCCATGATCAACCCGCTAAATGTTGCATTAAGTCAAGATATAGTTAATGGATCGATGGAGAAGACCGAAGAAAGTCCACCAGAAAATCAGGAGAATCTAGTGACCGACCCCGATGATCAACCTCTAGTTGAATCAGAAATTGATGAGGACAAGACAAATAAAGAAGTGGAGGATGTTGTTCTCTCCGTTGAATCTGAAAAGATTATCGGAGGAGAACAAGAGAAGTCATTTTCTAATTCCTTAGTTGTAACTCCAGAGATAGAAAAACCCCTACAAACGTTCGTGTTGCAGACTACATGCCACATCAACATGAGCATTTTTTATGCCTTCGCCGACAACAATAATGATTGGAACATTGCGACTATCACAGTGGTCGATTTGATTGAGAAGAAATTTAAAATCAAGAAGATGTCTCTCCTCTTGCTAAAGGTCAAATACAAAGATGCATCAAATAAGATGGAAGAAAATGTCTTAATCTCTTCTATTGGTGTATTTGATTACATCAAATATCATCCTCCTGATCATCTAAGATCTTTTCTTCTTAAATTTGAGGACAAATTTTTTTTTTTAAGAAGAGGAGACTAATGTAGGACAGATTTGGAAAGAAATCATTGCAGAATATTTGATTTCAAATCTGTTATCAAAATAAATTTTTATGAGATTTTATTAAGGAATTTAGGATTTTTAGGATCTTATGTTTTATTTTATTAAATTTTAATTATTGTCATTGTAATTGTGCCTTTACTATTTTTAGTAGTCATAATTCACATTATGAACATGTATTTGATGTTTGTGGCCTATATAATGAGTGCTATCATATTTTGTAAGAACAGTTTTTTATCAATAATATTTCGAATTTTCTTCTTTTAGGGCTTTCTTCCTTGTGGATTCAAATTCTTTGTGGATTCAAGAGCTTATGAGATCTCAACGCTGATTGGATCTTTTTATCAGTTTTTCACTACGTGAATTTCATTGGATTCACACATTACATTTGTACCGGTTTACTTTTGTTTCCGTTGCAGAGTATGTTGAGGTACACATGATTACGGTGGTGCCTCTATAATATTAGTTGGAGTTTTTTGTGCTGATACAATATTTCGATGATTTAAAAGGGCCACACATGGAATCCACAATTATGGTTAAAATTCTATCGAAAGAATCTTCAATTATTGGATTTTATTAATTTTAATCATTATCAAATGAAAGACTCATACGTGTCATCTCACACATATCTAAATATGTAAAGTTTTATATTAATTTTTAATATACATGGTTCTTATTGGAGGCTGACCAAAACTGAATAATCTAAATACTTCTCCTCCCTCTTCAAAATTACAACAACAGAGGAACGAAAGCTTCTAGCATGTATACACCACACTTCCACCAAAATAAAAAAAATCTATAGGAGATTCTCTCTCTCCCCCCCCTCCCCTCTCTCTCTCTCTCTCCACATACATATATATATATATATGTGTGTGTGTGTGTGTGTGGACTCAAATTAAATCAAAGAAGACATTAGACATGACGGGGCTGTTTCCATGGACGACAATCGAGCTTAGAGCAAGAGCCATCCCAGGTGCTCCGGCACTCCCCTCCAGCGCCGTCGCAGCACGTGCACTCCAACCCCAGTGTTGCCAACATCTTCACATAATCTGATACAAAAAAAAAAACACAAACCCATATATATTAACTTCATTGAAACAAATAAAAAAATAGCTATATCACAAATTGAATCTCTCACTCACTCTGGTCTTTAATCACTGGAGGTGGCCTCGCTTGGACTCCATTGCCACCCACATGAGCTTCAATGACTAGGAGGACCAAAAGCAAGCACAGACTATTCCTATGTGAGGAACCCATGTTGTATTTTAATTTCCTTCAATGATGAATATTGATTATATATGTGTTTCATAAAGGTTGGCACTGGGCAATATATATATTGATTGGGGTCATGGATACTCAGTGTGTGTGGAATTTATTTATTTATTATTATTATTATTATATTATGATGTGAATGGTAGCACGCGTTTGCACCAAATCTCACGTCTCCCTGTCCTTACGGAAGTTTGTTTCCAAGTTTAGGTGGAATTTTTGTATAAAAATGTTTTTTTTTTTTTTTTTTTCTATGAAAGACCTCCAATGGGAGGAAAAATTCATGCTTCGATTTTGTCGTTTTGCCCGGTGATTGTGATTTATGATTTTTTATTGCTTGAATTGTTTTTTCTTTTCTGGGAGCACTTGTGAATTTTTTTTATTTGGTTTTACATGTAAAGATCCGGAACCAACAGGAAAAACAGCATTTTATTTAAAATAAGCTTTTAAAGTATAGTTTTACCAGGTCTTGAAAAACTGTTTTTTTTAGTTCTTTAAAAGTTGAAACTGTCAACGTTGAAAAGCGGGTTTATTTTAAATATGAATTGTGCAGAATTTTCAAAAAATGTTTAACCATTCATTTTTCAAAAAATGAATTGTGCTAGGTAACTAATCGAATCAATATTTGATTAATGGGCTAGCACCTTCCCTCTCAATTAAAAAAATCAATGTATTAAAATTCAAAGGAACACTCATTTACAAATATATATATATATAAAAGTTATGGTACGTATAGATGATTCTATTTTACATTTTTTTATTGTATATTTTTTTTTTTTTAAGTGGGCGCTCGCTTGGATTTTTAATTGGGTGCTCCCAGTTAATTTTATACACGTACCCTAACTTGTGTGTATGTGTATTTCATATTTTAATTTGTAAAATTAAAATAAAAAATTAATTTCTCAAACCACATATTATACCCATTTTTTAAACACAGATCTCAGGATGCAGCGAAAAAGCCTCGTAGATATCACACGCATGCTGAAAAAAAGTCTCAGCTTCGAGATACCAAATGTGGATGGTCAGATAAAATCAATTAAATGGACACCTAACTAACCAAATCACCAATTGAAAAGTCTGACTCCTGATAAGATTTATTTAGATATTTTAAAATAGCTTATTAAGATTTATTTTTATAAAATCTCATGTACGGACTTTGTAATTTGGATTGGCTTGGTTTGACACTTTGTATATACATAGGTCTTAATGGATGTTGAGTATGATATAGTTAATAGATATTCTATAGGAAGTTTACATGCAAGTCTTAATGTATCTGTAATTTTCAACTATCAGTTGATGTTCTATGTAGGTTTAAGCTGAATCGTGTTAAATCGCTTCCGTTATATGCATGGTCGACCTTGACTATAGGCTAGGTAGGCGATCACCTAGGGCCCCTTCTTTAAAGAGGGCCCTCAAATCCAGGAATTTTTTTTTATGTTAAGCTTTTGACATTAAACTTAATGATAATTTTACATCCAGTCCATTTTGTAGCCCTAAATTCAATTTAAAAGTGTTTTGAATTTTTTTAAAATAATATATATCATCTAATAAGGTACATGTTTTTACAATAAGTAAAGCATATACTATAATAAATATCATATATGCATTGCTAAGGTGAGTATACGCTCTGATAATTTTCTATCAACGCACATGAGACTGAGATTGAGACTGGAATAAAAACTATGTGTAACAACACTCTAAAATTATTTTTTTTTTAAATAACTTGAATATGTCTTCCTATTTATTTTAAATTTATAAGTTTTATTTGAAAATGTAATATTTGTTGATATCATTATGAAAAGTATTTTTTTGTGATTTTTAAAAAATCTCATATGTATCTTTATATATTTAATATATTTTTAGTATATTCTATTTTATAGGGATTTGTTTATTTTCTATAAAAGAAATGATCTTATTTTTGTGATTTTTTTTTCTTTTTAAAGAAGAACTCGATGAGTTTTTTTTTTTGTTATATTTTATTTTTAATCATTATTATCATTTTTTTGCTTAGTCTTGATTTTTTTATTATTAACATGATTAAAACATTTACTCAAAAATTTTAATATACATATATAGAACCCCATTTTATGAGCTGATGACTTAGGGCTCCACCTAATTTTCTTATCTCATGCCAGCCCTAGTTATATGCAACAATGTAAGTCAATTATATTTTTCCAATAAACAATATATGTGCAACTTTAACTTTTCTCAAGCAAGATTTAAAAATTAAAAACCAAAAGATAAAATCAACAAATTGAAATGCTTGAAGTCATAGACAAGGAAGTTTTAAAAAGAAAAAAAACAAACCCCGCGTGCACTACAATGTATAAAGAAAAATTAAGATTAAGACGTCATGTCTAGTGGAATTCAGGATTAATGTACTTATCTTTGATGGTAGTTAAGGATGGTTTCACATTCATTTTTATATTTGAAATCCTATACATTCTCCTTGTAGATGAGAGTTATCAAATTAATCCTAACTACACATTAGCCTGAATTTGAGTGTTTGATTCAATGAGCTGAATTGAGTTAAAATCAACATTAGAACAACCACTTTGATTACTATACAAAATACGTGCATACTAAACCCAAAAGATTAGATAACAATTGAATTAATTGATTATATATTACAAGTTTACAAATAAGCGTTATATAATTTCACAAGTCATTTTAGTGTTACAGTCTTGCACTTTAAAAGATATTTGATATATAAAAGTTGTGCTCACATATAAACACAGATTATCTTTTCATATTTGACAGTGTGGGCATGAGACTAAACCATGATTTTCTCTTGTAGACGTCCACATGTAAGTTTGTAATATTCTTTCTATTTGACAACGAAAATGCTTACAGTACCCTACACCAGACATAGAGACGTATTTTAAAGCCATGAACTATGTTTAAGTAAACATGTTATACCGTTGGAATCAAGAATTGTAATTCCAATTTCACTTATCTTATCCACAAAAGAAAAATAAACTTTTACCCCCCGTATGCTTAGAGACATAAACCCAGAATAAGGAAGAATATAAGAGAATAGTAAAAAAAAGCTGTTTGTTTTGACATAATAAACCCCGATAGTTATGTCTGGATAAGTTAGGATAAGGCCTGATAACTATTCTCAGAAAATTGTGGAATTGCTTATCAAGGCTTATCTATACCAATGGATAAAAATACTCTTCTCTGTCATTTTAAAAAATTTATCTCACCTAACAGACTCACACAGATTTCAAAAACTGTCACATCTATCAAATCAATCATATATCTCTCACACTATTCCCAGGGGGTATAATTGTTATTTAAAAAATCATAAACTTTTATTTATCCTTTATCAACCATTTATCATCACTTTATCCAAGGTGAACCAAATAACAAAAAAATCATTTTTACGTTTCCCAATGAGAATAACAAAAAAAACAACCAAACAAAAAATTGCTTATTCAGCCTGGATTGTTATCTATCCCAATATAGCTATCGGGAGCGAATAACTTAATGTCACACCCCATACGAGGGGTTATGTTTTAAGTAAGTATTTTTTAATACACCTAACTTGTGCGTGGGGTCGATGACATCTCCAAAATGCTCAGTCATTGACCCCAAGGAACAAGCATAGCTTATCCACTGTTTGCAATTCCAATAATTCCAACTTATGTATAGGGCAATAATCATCTCCAGTGCTCTAACAATTGAAATTGAGGTACTCGGTGTACTTATTCATCATAACTTGTTCTTCGGGCTGTACTCATGTCTACGTGTGTTTAGGCAACATGTCAATTTCTTTGACTTGAAATGATATTGCACTTTAGTCTAGGATAGACTAGACCATGAGTCATGTAGACCTGACAGTCTAGCTCGTTTTGCTAACAGAAAACAACAAAGGATCTGGATTTTTTTTTTTGGCGCAATGACCTGGTCCGTCAAGCTCTTAACCCACATGTTCATACTATACGTAAGTGTATATTAGATATGAGTTTGATTTCAGTCAGGTTTGATATTATCGATATCATCACTATCGAACCGCACTGCTAAATAATCAAATTATACAATCTAATTATTGAAATGTACAAAGAGTAACACTGCACACAATAATTGATTGGACAGTTCGATTAATTATTTTATAATTGACAACTGATTGTATAATTCGATTAATTGATTGTACAGAGACCTGACTTTAACCCACAATTCTAATATTCGAGCATGGCTGGAAAAAAAAAATTGTAGGCATACATGTTATTTGTGATTAAATCTTTCTTATTATCCAGGAAAGACTTGAATAAGGAATCCCTTAATGAAAAAAATGATTGTTTTTACTAACCTATCAAAAAATGATGTTAGAAAAAAGTTGGGGATTTTTATTTTTAAGTTCATATAAACTATAATATTTAGTGATTAATCTCTTTCTTCTTTATTTTTATTTTTTTAAGTCTCTAATTTCAAATGTTTATTTCATTATTAGTCCATCCGCTAAATGTTTGTCAATTTGGGCTGACGGATTGCTAAAATTCCTAAATTATCCTTTAAAATTTTTATTTTTAAGTCTCGGTAAACTTTGTTATTTAATGATCGATCTCTCCATTCTTTATATTACATTTTTAAATCTCCAACTTCAAATGATTTTTAATTATTAGTCCCTACACAAAACATCTGTCTATTTTGGGATAATGAATAGTTAAAATTCTTAAACTACTCATCCTCGAAATGAAAGAAACCCACTCCCAATAAAAGTTTCATTGACTGCATACAAATTTTTTAAAGAGATAAAAAAATCTTTAAAAGGGATAAAAAAATCTCATTTCACAAATTAACGACATATGGAATATTGGAAGAATATTTAGACGGAAACATTTAATGCACAAACTAATAACAAAATATGCATTTGAAGTTGAAAATTTAAAAAGAAATATAAAAAATAGAAGGATTGATCACTAAATAACATAGTTTTTAGATACTTAAAAATAAAAATCTCAAAAGTTATTGTTTACGAATAACTCATTATAAATATGAAGGCATTTGACATATGTTTTACTTTAAAATATATCAAATTGAATGCAATATTGTCAAACAGAATGCAATACTGTATATTTACACGTATATAAATTTCTGATGAAGTATATAAATTTACCAGTCTTGAATGGCTTTGGCCTAAGTGGTTAAAGAGACATTGCCCCTTGAGGCCCTCGAGTTTGAGATTATACCTCCTTAGACGAGATATATACATCATTAAATTTTTTTCTTACGCTTACTAAATATAGGTTTATTCAGCTCAAAATGGAGTGATATATACTTTTTATCAAAACATATATATCATTAGACAATGTTTACTATATTTTAAAAAATAAAAAATATATATGGTCTGTGTTTTGAACTGTAAAAAGAATTGAGTGTAACATTTTCCAACAAATAAACCAAATCAGTCCGTTAATTATGTCCAGCGTCATTAGATGGTCAGCCAGAGACCCTTTGGAGAGGCCATATAGACATTGGGCCTAGAAAAATGATGTGTCCAGTTCTATGTGCAACCACAATTGCAGTTCTTATCGATTTTTTTTTTATAAAAAATCATTCTCTTTCATTAAAGTATATGTTGATATATAAAATGAAATATATACTGAGATAAATTAGTATTTTATTTTTTTGCTTGAAAAAAATGAAAAAAAAAATTGCATCGTATACTCATAACGTAGAATATACTATGCTATTATACTGTATGGGCTGTAAAATAGGCTACATGCAAGCGCTCTTGGGCCTATGATGAAACCATGAAGAAATTTTGGAGAACGGTGTTCATATATAGCTTTTCTTGCAGCCTCATTTCACGCCCACCTTCCCTGAAGATCATAGTATATAGATTTAATTATATATATATATATTAAAAAATTTATTCGATTTATTAAAATATATGATTTTTTTTATATGTACAAATTCGTTTAAACTTATGAATGTCTCGATACACCACTCATCAAAATCATGAAATTGATATAATCCCCTTCAAAGCTCTAATGCTCTATGGTTAAATATTTAGCCCATCTGATTAGATTTAAACAACATATACTAGGATTATTCCATTAATGTTTCTGTGACAATTTTTTCAAAATCCGAATATCCTCATCTAAAAATACAAAAATCAAAATAACCATCAAAGTCATTTACTATCATTGGTTAATTTTAAGCACAGTTTGTTCAACATAAGTAATGGTAGGGGAACCAAAAGTTTTTTTTCTTGATAAACTTTTTTCATATTTTCTGATCAAATCTTTTTCTATCAGCGGAGATAAGACTCAGAAAAATTTAGATAATTTTACAGAGGGGCTATTGCTAGAGTGAGTTAATTTTTTATATATAAACCACCAAAAGTAGCATCAATACAGCTTGCAATATAATATCTTCAATTATAAACTCCCTGGGAGGAAAATATATGTGTGTGGTCCATAGATTTGCTTAAACATCTTAAGATTCCAAAGTGTATCTTCTAGGATTTTGATTGTGTCCAATAATTTTAGAAGTGTATCATCATATAATGTATAATATAATATCCTGATAGATGAGGGGTTGATCTCCATATAATTTAAATAAGTTTTACTAGTTAAAACAACTTATGAAAATACTAATTTATTTATATACCTCAATAAAGCAAGTTTTATTCTTAATTTGATCCAACTCTATTTTATTGGGATGGACTTGAGTTCAATTACTTTGAACTTTTTTTTTTGGTTTTTTAAGAGAGAAGAATAGTGTTGAGAATCTGACTGATTTGATAGATGGAACTCCCTTATTAACAGACACCACACTGATGTCTCCAAGCGATCCATGTCATTTTGGAGAATTCACCCTCCACAATTCACATTAAGTATCAGTTCTTGTGTTGTCGATCTTTTATTTGGCCAACAGATCCAAATGGAATCATTCATGAAATCGCTGGAGAGTGCCACATCCTCGGAGGGCTGCCCGTGTCGTCGCCATCACGACTACCACCACATCTGGCCTACCAATGCCACATCAAAACTCCAGACCTAGGAAATCGAATCTTTTGTTCAAAATGATGCCAAGGGATAAAGAGATAGGAATTCTTGACCCATATATAGTTATCCAAAGTCCCAGCTCTCATTCTCTACTTTTTCTTGTGTGTTCTGGAGCTCATAAGATTCTTGGTCTCCTCATCTATCAATGAGAACTACCCATAATGGAATAGATCCTCCTCAGCCTCAAAAAAAGCAGGCTTTGAGATTGATGCAAGTCAATTGAGGCTCCAATTTGCACATGGGTCATCCAACTCCATGATCCTGGATAAAGAGATTTGGTTTAAAGTGGGGAACCAAATTTTGAATAGGTGCAAACTACCTTTTTTTATTTTTACTTTTTGTAAGATGACTTTTGACTTTGAGTCAGAGACATACATACCATCAGTTACATATACTAGTTCGATGACATTCGCCAACATATGAAAGATTATTCTTAAGTGGGGCTTCAAAATGGATGCAATGACTCAATTAGTTGCCAATGTAGCTATCTAGCCTCTTGGATTATCTCTCACATCTTGCTGCAATAATCTGAACTGGGACTAGACTGATTGGTATGTCCAAGTTGCTCTCAAACAACTTTCCTTCTTCAGATGCATAATCACAATCAAATTGATCAACATAAAAATGTGTAGATCCGATCAACATCGACACGTGCGATGACCACCGGGACCAATCGGTGCCGAGTCCGGTGGCATGCGGCGACCCTCAGTGGAGTGGAAATCAGTCACCCCTTCCCTGGACCACACCACCACCATTCCCATCTGCAAGACAAGTTTGACCCAATGCATGTATGTTTTTGTGCATTATCCTCTTTGGGAACTTTAGGGTGAAAATGTCTCCACAAACCTAACATTATCTCTTTTCCTTTTGCAAACTAGCTCATCTTATTATTATGGTGGGGGCTTTGCCTTGTATATTTGCCAAATATAATATATTAAAAATTAAATTTATATTCCTCTTATTTTATTTTTGGGTAGCAGCATAGGTAGGGAATAGGATAGAATAAGAGTGAATAAGCCTAAAAATATGTTTGTTTGGAAGGATTAAATGAGTATAACTCTATCAGAATAGATATGAATCAACTGGTATTGATATTTCAAATCCCTTTAAAATTGTATTATTCCATTCAGTCTATTCAAACGGAATAGAAGGGATTCAGATAACAAATCACTTATTGTAACACCCTCGGATGTCCGGGCCCGCAACCTATAATCATCATTTATAAATCAATGACTCACATGTCAAATTGTTTTTGTAATTTTTATAAATATTTCTTTATTTTTCATTAACCTTTTATCCATGGTCTAGCTATATTGAAAACATTACGAAACATAATTTATTACTAATCTATATTGGAGTAGTTATCCATTCATGATAGCTTATCTCACTGTCTAAATGGGAAAAAAAAATGAAGACCTTATTTTTTAAAATCAATTATACAAGATTAATGGAATATGTATTCCATTATAAACAGTAAAAATGACAGTAGAAAATACTAAATACATTAGCCTTTTAACATTATAAAAAATTATTTTTAACATAGGTAATGTTTGATAGCGAATTGTAAATTGATTTTTTAAAAACGCTGAGTTTAAAACTGATTATGCATAAAGTTGTCTTCTTTAATTTTTTTTCAGTCACAACTTTAAACAATATTTATTTAAAATCTATATTACATCATCATCTTTATACAAATAAAAATTATTCAATTGCGTAACAAAACGATATATAACATTGAAACAAACAGTTAAAGATTCTTCACCTGAACATGAAAAGATGCTTCTAACAACCACACACACTCACACTTGTATCAGTATGACCCTATAGAGGGAGGAGGGGCCGTTATTATCCATTTGGATTGGACACTTGTAGGCCCATCAATGGTCCACACCATGTCAGCCCACGTGTACTGATGTGTTAGGGCCCACGTGTCGCCTATTATAGGAAATAGAAGATAGAGATGCAGACGTATCATTATTAAATCTAAGATTTTTTTAAAAATCAAATTAAAAACTAAAAATTAGGGCTTTAAATGCGGGCACATGCGAAGAAGAAGCCATAACAGTCGCACTTCATTCATACCCTTCTCGTGTTTCTCCTCAATAGCCTCTTCTTGGGTTCGCTCGTTTTCGATTGTTTGATCTGTTGTGTTGTTGGGTTCGGCTTTGTGAGTCTCTTCTGTTCTGTTTTGGGTGCATTTTTTACGTCCTTGTTTTGGATTCAATCTTTTATTGTTTTGGGTGGTTTTTGTTGTTGGATTACGTGATTTCTCAATTGGGTTTGTTTGGGTTTTGTGAAGGGAAGAATGGAAGGGAAGAAATCGACGGTTTCGGCGGATTCGGCGAAGGCGAAGCCTTCGATCGCTTCAGAGCTTTTCGGGTCGAAGGAGTCATCGGCGCCTGGAACGAAGGGTTACTCTGCTGGTTCGGGTTCTTCGGGGATCTTCGACGCTGTCTTCTCGAACCCCGCTACGGTATTTCTGGGTTTTAAAAAAAAAAAAAATTGGGTGACTCTGTTTTTGGATGGTTTGATGATTCTGGATTTGGGTTTTTCTTGTTTTTTGAATTTTCTATAATGGGTTTCATTGATTTATGGGCATATGTTATTATTTGATTGATTGAGGGGTTATCTTTCTGTTCTGTTAATATTTTTTGTGTTTTTTAAAGGGTTCTGAATCTGTTTTTTGTGTTGTTGATGGCCTTGTCCATGGATGGTTCTCCAGTTTTTCTTGAAGGGTTTCAAGAAAAGTTCACATTGTCTGCAGTGTCATGTATTAATTACTGTATTGAGATCTAAAGGAATTTTATTGGTATCAATGGATCTGTATTGATTTCATGTTTCTTTGTGGGTTACAGACTTTGCGTTTACCGTTGTGTGTCATCTAGGTTGTGAAATTCTTTAATGAATGGGCCATTTTTTAAGACCATCTTTGCTTTGGGTTTCTGGTTTTTAGATGCCAGGAAGGCCGAACTCGCAGTTTGATGGGCTGGGAACATGGAGGAAGGAGGATCATCAGGTTTGGAACTCCAAGCCCGCGCCTTCAGGTTCGTGAAATAAAATTTGTTCCTAGTGTTGTAATAATGTGCCTCAACATATTGGCTTGTTGGTTCTTGTTGTAGCAGAACCTGTTTTGTTGATTTTTTTGTTATGGGGGCATTATGATGAGATGTTTTGTTGTTTAGTTTTAAATGAGAATTATATGCTCACCATCATTAATTCATTATATGATACTGAGTAACATTGAACTTTTTTTCTGCTTGAGTATCTGTTTAATGATTGTTGGTTTTTGTGTTTCCTAGAAGAGGGTTGGATGGATATTGATTGTGATCTTCTTTATCTTTTTGTTAGTGGGTTTCATTTGTTTGGCTATGCATGCATGTGGGTTGTATGGAGATTATATTGCTTGCCTTATCTGGCTTATTATCCACTTGTAGTGCGGTTTGATCGCTTTATTTTGGGATCAGAGCTTATAAAGGGAAGTTCAATACTGTTATTTGTAAGCCCTTGCCGTCTTCACTTGTGAAGGCATTGAGAGTTGGAAGTCTTCTAAAAGGTTCATCTCATCCTCTGTCATGCTATGGGATTTGTTATTTTCTCAGATGAAGTTATAGCGCTTGTGGTTTGGATTCCATGAAAGTAGGACACACATGGCATGTTAACTAGTGAACTATTCATTGCATTTTTTCGTATCACATTATTGTTTGTGGGGTAGCTTTGATAATCTAAGTCACCGTAAATGAAGTTTACCTTTTATATCTTGCGTGTGGGTATAAGTATGATACTGATTGAAATAGGGGGAAAAAAACAGAGCACTTACTTTGAAGTAGTTGTTTTGGATGCCTATAAATAGAAGGGATTTAGACGGGGAGGAGATTTTAGGTTCTATTTTGGTCCTTTTGCATTTAGAATAAAAGCAATCCTTTAAAGATCAACTTAGAACCAACATGTTTTATGGTAGTAGATAGATATCAAAGAAATAAGAAAAAAATATGACACCAATAATCTTGAAGGGGCAGAGAACGTCCCAGCCTGACATCCCTTTTGCTGCCACTATCTTTTGCAAATGCACCTTATATCTGATTAGCATCTATATTGGCATATGGTATTAAACTCCAGCTTGAATGTTATAGCTTTAGTGACACGGAACTCCATTTATTTTAGACTATTTTTACGATTTTTTATCAAATCTTAAATGAGGTCTTACATGGTAACTGTGAGTTTTAAATATTCATAGTTTTCCAATTTTTAGGAAACTTCAGATAGTGAATTTCAACGTCAACATAAAAAAAATTGTGTAACTAGATTTTGATCCAACGGTCAATTTGTCTCATCCTTGTGCTCTTATATCTAGTCCCAGGAGTGGTAAATGATAATTATGTTATAGCATGTACGCAAAGGAGGCTTTGGGAATGGCAATTAATATTGAAATCCCTGGTCACCATCTTCCTTAATGTTTAATAATATGCAAACTTATCATATCTCCTAATTACCCTTCTCCCAATTAAGCAGTCAATCTTGTTCATTTTAGGCATCCCTGACTTTCAGTCATACTTGATACCATCTTCCCTTAAGATGAAACTCCTAATGATTGTTCTTTTAGGTTAAATTCTGTGGTTGTATCTTTTTTACCTGTTATTCTAGCATGAACCATCTGGAGCGGATTTTATCTGATCTTTGGAGATTTTAGTGAATTGGCATCACATGGTTAATCTTTTAATAGTCAAGATACGTGAAATTCTGAAAAGCATCCTGTAAGGTCTTTCACGATCCTATGTCAGCTAAAACAGAGTCAGATAATGATGTCATCATGACACCATGCATAAGTAGAGAGGCAGCTTGAAATATTAGGTGGCTTTAAAAAATGACATTTTAGGAAACATATGAGAAATTGGATATCTCTCGCAAATTTTTTTTTATTTTATCTCTTTGGTTTTTTGTTTGTGGTGTGCGCAAGCTTGTGTGCTGTGCTGTGCGCATGCATTTTTCCATTTGGGTATTTTCAAGTATTTGGAAGTTGTTGAATGTGCAAGAGTATTCTTTTTATTCAAGGACATACTTTATTTGATTCATTCTTTCTTTTTATAAATAAAGAACGCTAACACTTGTTTCTTTCCAACTTTTTCTGATATAAAGATATTTCTCTTTGCGTTGTGTTTCCTTTATTGATTATTGACAGTATCTTTAATTGCTTTCCTCTAAAGACACTTTTTTCAACCAGAGTTAACATTCATCTCTTTTACTGGGTCAGTTTCCTTTTAATACCATTTCTGATGGATATTCATATTGCCTAAAAAGCTCATGGTTGAATTGATGGTCTGATAGTTGAGCCAGCTGGTTAAGCGTAAATGTGGCTGGTTCATTGTTGGCCAGACAAGAGAAGGTGCACCTGTTTAGCTTGCCTTCTGTAAACAGGGTCTGATAGAAAAAAATTTCTCATACAAGGATCATTAACTCTTTTTATCAATTTTTTTGAATTATTATTAAACTTATTTAGAGAATGCACATCTATATCCTACAAGTCAACATTATCTGTTATAAGAATTGCAGTTGTTGGTTTGTATGTGTTGCTTCCAGATCCACTGCATGATGTAGTTAGCATTCACATTGCACCTTTGATTCTATGCTGGAATTTCGGTCAAAATGGGTATCCTGGGTAGCTGGTGTTTAGTTGACGTTCTTAGACATTTTGTGTTGTGTTTCAGTTTCTTAATGAGAATTATTAGGTTTCAAAGTGATTATAACTGATTAACTAATGTTAGAAAGCATGTTTTCTGTCTGTTTGCAGACAGCATTTTCCAAAACAGTTCTAGTGAAGGCAACAAGGACAGGAATCCACTATTTGCAGGTGATCATGGAAAAGTGGAACCATGCTTTCTGGGCTCATCTCTGTTTTACGGTGGCCAAGATATCTGCAACCCACCAAGCAATCCCTCTGGAACAAACAAAGTTAGTGATTTTGTATGTCTTAGATGGTCATGTCAGAATCCCTCCTAGTTTTGGACAAAATTGTGTTATTTATTGCACAAAGTTTGTGGTTATCTAACACACCATCCACTCTTGAAACATCTTCAGTATTATAAGGATGACGATGATAGAGACGAAAGAGATTGTGCTTCTAGAGGAAATTGGTGGCAAGGTATAGTACAAGATGATTTTTTACAATTTATTTCATTTTACTCACCAAAAAAATGATTTCCTCTTAATAATGAAAATTTTGTTTCTTCAGAATCGCTCTATTACTAAAGCAATATAGAGAATGGGAAGTGCCTTCTCCACTTAAGTAAGAAGATTTATCTTACTTTTAATTGCATTTTCTCTTTTTTTTTTCACTGCTATTTGAATTTGGATGATATTATTATTTTTAGAGGACATTTTATTTTTCCATTAAATAAAGTTGTGTAATTCAAATTTTTTTGAAATTTTTACTTGGGCTCTGCTTGCTATTGAAAATTCGTTAGTAGAATTTTAGGTAAATGTTATTAGAAGAATATAATTTACCACATGTTGGTAGATGAAGAGGCTAATTTATTTGAATCCCACCTTCCCCTTTTGCGTATATTTGGAGTTGTTGAATGGTGTATGATATTATCACAGTGATAATAATTTTGGAAATAATGAAACATCGCTGTTTTAGTTTATGCCTCAAACTGCAATTTTATGACAACTTGCCGATTAACCCATCTATGCTTTGTGGTTGGTTTTGGAATGTTTTTGTTTGTCGTACGTGTTCATATGCATCTCGAGTACTTATCAACTATATATAGATATTATTTTGCTTTATAAATATCCATCTTTCTGGAAACATGAATGGCTGATGTGTGATATTGAACACATGCTATGACAGTAAGTTGGCCTGAATATTTTATAGGTTTTATGCATGTCAGTGAAACTGAATGGACTAATGCAGGTTTTATTTTTCCTTTACAGGAAGTTTGGGGAGTCGATGCACTTTGATAGTTCAACATAATACTATAGAAATCTGCTTCGTATGATAGTCTATTTCAGAAGACAAAAAAAAACTGGGGAAAAGGTTTGGTTTTTTCCCCTGGTAGGATCCAAGTTATCCTTTTTTTTTTTGGATTAAGACTGGTGAATCCTTCTTGGATCTTCTCTTCTTTTTTTCTGTGTGACTTTTATGTGTTGTGTTGAAACTATAGTATGCCCTCCCAACCCCAACCTTAACTGTAGGGAGTTTGGAAGGTTATGGTGGTTGTTTTCTCTTTTTGGACATTCAGTGAATTCTATGCAAAACTTCTTTTTAGGTTATGGTGGGTGTTTATGATAATTTATTGTGGTTGTGGATTGATTGAGATAAAGACGAGGGATATTTTTTTGTTTTTTACCATATTAAAAGGCAGGGAGCCAGGGACATGTCTCTGATAGAGCTCTGATGACTAACTGTTCTGATTAGTGAAGGTTCGAATGAATGCATACATTTGACAGCAATGATATATCTTTTCCATGTTCATAGTTATTGTTTCAGACAGGTAATATAAGATTCATTATATTGTGGTTGATATAACATAAGGTAACATAACTCTTTCATGTTTTTTGTTGATCGATTTGGTTCACTCGAAAGGTTGACAGCTTATCTTCCTTTTAGGGGTTCTCTTTTCAACAAAATATGAGTACTCTTTTCAACAAAATATAATAACTCTTTTCAACAGATTGGCTGGAAGCTGACAGCTTAGCAAGGATTTTGCTTTTGTAGGGATCATGCTGGATTCCTGGAATTATAGTTTTAGAAGAAAGCAAAATTAGGTTATATTAATTATAAAAACCAGTTTTTCAGGAATCTCAAATAAATATGGCTTCTATAAAGTTATTTTTAAAATCTGTTTTAAGTGAAAAACTTGTTTTTTTAAGTGGAGTTGGTTTTAACAACACTCAAAAAGTATTTAAAGGGAGCTGTGAAGAGAGATGTTCACGTGGTGTTTCTTCCTTCTTCAATTTTGTCAAACCTCAGTATTTAATCTGATGCAATGCATTAACTTTCAAAGCTCTTTGAAGATCTAGAGCCAAACATCAGACAAACAAAAAATAAGATCAGCTTGTTATGCAAAATCAAAAAACAAAATGTCAATGAAAGCAAAGATTCAGATTGTACATTTGGTGGCTACAAAGTACAACTACAAAAAAAAAAATTAAACAAAATAAAAACTGTTGTTACATTGGGACATATTGACTAGCATTCCCATCCCCTGGTCACTTTAGGGACTGTATAATCTGCAAAAGCACATAATTAACAACATGACTTCAACAGGCTATCAAACCAAAAACCTAACATACATGTATATGACAATCATTAGATGAATCTTGCATAAAACATGCATGAGACATTACATCTGTACAAATATGGTGATACCTGTCCAGTCAGAGAAGACCAGTTTTCGTTGATTCGTAAAGGGTGTCACAAGCCACACACAGGTCCTATCAGGGGCTGATCAAACTATTAAGTAGCATATTGATAATAAACAAAGGCCATGACATATGAGCTTTTAAATGCTGGATTTTGCTTCGTTGAGCCAGGGAGCAACACCTTATCACCGTTCTATTGGCGGTGGATCTCTCGCGCTCTTCAGGCTCCATCATGAAAGAGAAAATCCTTGTATAAAGGCCTAGAATCCAATTGTCTGGCCAATGTAACCAGATGGAAGTTGGCACCTGCAATAATCCACACTTTCACTAACTTCCCTCACCAGGTCTTCGGATATGCAAAGGAAGAGCCTCTCATAAGCAGCCACCATTTTCGTGGCGGTGAAGAGCTTCATCGATCTTCGTCTACCAACTTCACCTTTCCTACTCAGGACATCTCTGCCATCTCTAATAACCCTATAGAGTGCCTTTTTCAATGAAGCCACAGTAGGCAAAAATGTGTAACCAATCTCTGGTCCTACAATCAGAGACCCAGTGATGCTAGCAAACCTCGTCCCCATCACTGCAACTCCGGACATCATCGCTTCCAACAGCGTGTGATCCAGTCCTTGCGCCCTGAGAGTCGGGTTCACGAAAACATCGAGCGAGTTGTAGAATCCGGCGAGTTGGGTCTGATCCAAGGCACCCAGGATGATCACATTTGACCCGAGGTCTCTGTACCTATGAGCCCAAGGTCCTTCCCCTGCAATCAATACAAAAACACTCTTCATGTAAGTCGCCTTCTCCGTGAAGATTTCCTTCAGAGCTTGGTACATGATTGGATGGCCTTTGTCCTTCACAAGCCTCCCAGCCATTCCCATCACTAGAGTTTCATGTTCTGGCACACCAAATTTCAGCTGAAAATCATGCCCGCGTTTAGGATTCAATGTGTAGATATCTTCATCTATGCCATTAAGGATGATGTGAACGCGTTCATCAGGGATCATGTAAATCCTCTTGAGTACATCTCCTACGTGATCACTTGTTGCGACATGGTGTGCGTAATTCGGGAAAAACTTCACCTCTTCAATGACTTTAGGCAGCCTCTCCATCAGCATGGGCAGGTGAGGATCTTCAGGGCTTCTGAGGAGGTCCTGAACGATATCCGAATGTATCGTTTCATAGGCGATACCGTGCCAAGAGACAACCACATTAGGTATCTTTCGTGCCCGAGTGTACCTCAAGCTGACACTCTCGGTGTGGATCACATCAAAAGGTTTCCCGGACGAGTTATGGATCTGAAACTGTTCCCAAGCCTTAGCTTGGTCGAGGTAGCCACCGGGACTTGGTTGGGAAAGATGGAAGCTTATGTTGGTTTTTGGATAAGTAGTGTATGAAATATTTGAAGAGGAAGTGGTGAAGATGTGGAGCTCGTGACCTCTTCGGGCAAGAGAAAGGTGAAGTGTCAATGCGTGTCGTTCGAGACCACCGACAAGGTTCTGGTGAGGCCACCTCTTGACGAAGAGAGCAATCTTGAGGAGCTTTGGAGGCATGTTTGGTGGGAATTGGAGATGGTTCCATGCAGAAGGGAAGGAGAGGAGGTTGATGGATTGGTTTTGGAGGGATGGAATTGATGTGATATCGGGCTTTTCGCATGGTTTTGAACAGTGTGACCAGTAGAGGAAGGAAATTGAAGAGAGAGTGGACAGAGTGAATAGGGAGTAGCAGAGGTAGTGGAAGTTGAAGAAAGTGAAGGTTTGATCTTTAGCCATGGATTGAAAGATGGTGTGATGAAGTAATGCAGACATGTGAGATGTGATTTTCAGGGAGTATTAAGAATTGGTCTTAGCATGTGCATCTATGCCTGATTTTAGGCAGGGAACATTAGAATAATCTGATTATCACATGGTGACTGTTAAAATGTAGCTATTCTACTACTTATGTTGACTTGTAAGGATTTATTTATGCTTTTAAATGAAACTTCCACAGCTCATCTCAGACATTGAAAACCACACCTTTGCTGGCCTTGCCAATTAGGGCTCAGCTCCATTTCCCAAACATCATGCATTGATTAATATAAGAAAAGGCATGCAAAACCTAACCTCCCCACCTCCACATCAACATCAACTATCAAGAACCTACACCCTACACACACAAGCAATTGTTTTTTAAGTATATATTTTATTAATGAAGTACGTATTATTACAAAAAAAAAAAAAAAATACTCAAATGAACTGAATAAATACCTTTTTTTTTTTACATTTTCTTAACCTAGTATATATAGGTTACACTAGGTTAGAGAAAAAAAAAAGGGGGATGCAAAAGAACTGCAAGAATGACTACGTATCAACACCCTATAGAAATACACACACACATATAGATGTATGTTAGTGTATAGACACACACATATATATTAGACGGACTAAAACAAATCAATATATTTATACTAAATTACATCTTGATAGGCTGGCAGAAATATCCCTCTTGACATAGGAGGTTCTAGATTCGAGTTTTACTCTGAAAAAAAATTACTAACTCATCAGAAAAATAAGATGAATTCAAATGCATCTTTTCTTTTCAAAGGCGGTAGACAATTTGGACTATGATCATATATTAATCGAAACTTCAAGAGTTTGAATTATAAGGAGCAAACAAAGAAAAGCAAAACAAAGTAAAAAACAAATATAGCAAACAAATGCATCTTTTCTTTTTATTTTGGAATTGGAGCTTCACATTGATAGATGGCATCCCTCAACAAAATGTTAGATGAGGAAATACTATTAAAAATAAATAAATAAATAATGGCCCATGCAGGTCTCGAACCTGCGACCTTCGCGTTATTAGCACGACGCTCTAACCAACTGAGCTAATAGGCCTCAATTACTTTCACTTTTATAAGTTCTGCTACATATAATCGTGAATAATTAATTCACAGGGACCTTATTGGAATTTGAACATCCATCTAAAAATTGAGCAATTTTAAGAAATTGCAATTCAAATCATGATATTCCAATATCAATGTAAATTAAAGAACCACCAGCAACCATAAACCCTAAACCTAGCTTTCGAATCCAACAATCCAGACCTCGGCAATTCGTCGTCGAGTGAAGCCGTAGAAGATGACGGACATCTCAGACGAATATCCGCTGCCGTGAGCAGTCGTTGTTTGTGTCATCCATCTGCAGATCAAACGGTGTAGGAATTGAATTGACAGTTAATGGAAGGAAAGAAAAAAAAAGGGGAACGGTACTGACTTTAATATAAGGGTCATAAAAAAAACCCAAGCCCGAAAGCCCAGCCAGCCCGGGCCCGTTCATAGGCCGGATCGGCCTGGCCCGTTTTCAGGGCGAGATGGGCTCTGCCTGATTCTAGGGTCTGGGCCCAGCCCGTAAGTCCACGGGGAACAATAACAAATTAAAAAAAATAAGATATTTAAAATCAGGGCTCGTCAGGCCCGGGCCAGTGGGCCGGCCTGAGCCCATTTTCAACGGGCCGGGCCGGTCACCCTGGCCGGCCCGTTGCCTACCCCTACTTCAAGTCTTCAATATGAGACTTTGTGTTTCTAGTCTCTAACACTTTCTTATTTAGATACAAGCCCCTCAATTCTTTTCATCTTTTGGAAAAGAAAGAGACGCTAACACGCTGAGATTGCAATTTGCAAGTCTTTCTGTGTTTTCTAGATGTCTTGGAATGATTCGTATACTATTAATACAAGAAATATACATATAAGAACTATTATATTAAGCGGAAATCAATGGCAATGACTAGAGTTAGCTTTTTGAAAGTCTACATATTGTAATAAATTATGGATATCTAAATTTTAAAGATATTAAACTCATAATTGGACTAAATACGGTCGTCGGCTAGTAGAGAAAGGAAATTGACAAAACATTTTTGAACATTCAAAAGAATTTTAAATACTTTGTTACAATACTCAAGATGTGTGGTGTTGCATATGCGAACCCAAGTCATAGTCATAAAACATATTTCATAAAGTCAAAAGAATGTTAAAAAAAAAAAATACTCCAATTGTATATTTCTCATAACCGAACATACTTGTGTTAGTCAAATGGAACATTTAATACATTCGGGATCCAGATATATTCATTTAAGTTAAATAACTTTTCATATTCTTCATAATTTAAAAAAACTAATCTGAATCGACATCGTTGCGTTCACAATTGATGTAGAACTATTTATATTTTTTTTTCATATTAATGACAAAATATAATTTAATTATCTCTATACTTTTATCATATTTTACAAATGTACATGTATCATATCAAATGAAGCATTTATAAAATAACTGTCATACACGAATTTCATGGACTATACTGTAACCACCTTGTGTTGTGGGTGATAATGTACTTGGTGGAAATTGATTTATCAAAAGTGTTGAATGCAGGCTCTCCAAAACTCTTTGACTAGCTTTCCAATATGGAGTTTCCCACGTTTTGCAATGTAAGCAAAAGTGGAAAAACTGGGTAAAATAGCTCAGAAACCCAGAATAAATAGCTCACAAACCCCGGTGTCCTGTGCACCAGGTAAATCTAAGTAATTCGAACTCAAGACCTATGGAAAGCAAACACACCCCTCTAGCTCAAACATGTCAGACATATCATCATAGAAGAATTTTATGCGCCTTCTATTTCTTTTGAACCAAATACATCATGCACAAGAAAAGTAAATGCAGCAGACTCCAGTGAGAATAAACATTGGTGGAGCTACTGTTGCAATGGTTTCTTTGTCAATTATGAATGAGAAATCAAACACTCTTCCTGCCTGCATCTACTTTGAATCCAACCACTCAATACTACTTATTTTGATCTCAAATTACAGAATTATTTCTACAATAAGAGCATAAAATTACAGAAATGAAAAACATCAACAACCCAGGTGATCAGGTGGACCCAATGTATAAGAGCGTGAATTGAAGTGCCCATGGAGAATGACAAATTCCAGCCTACTGTTTTGATGGTTATCTAAACCAAACTTGTACTCTGTAAAGGAGTCGTTCTGTAATTATAAATACATTATAAAAAAGAAGAAGGCAATCTACTTCCATGAAAATTTACCTCTCAATGTTTGATCAGGGATGGAAACAAACAAATACTGAAAGGGAGAGACAATTGTGTTAGGGAGAGATTAGCTCAACCGTCACCCAAGAAATTCTTCCATGAGGCCCTAGAATTAAAAGTTCACATTAGAAGAGATCAGAAAGAGAAATTATGTTCCCAAGTTTATGCAATCAACCTGAGAAATAAACGGTTCTGCGTCTGTCCGCCTGAGAGAGTGAACTGAATGTCGCACAAGGGTTGCTGACTGATCCCCAAGCAGAACTTCCCCAATGTCATCAAGGACCTTGACCTGAATATAAGGATCCTTAGGAGGAACCATATCCTGTTTAAGGCCAAAACAAATTTGATGAAAGCAAAGTGTAAACCAGTCTCAGTACATATATAACAATGTGTATGCATGGATGGTAAGTTGGTATGTGTGTGAGGTTGGGGTGTATTACCACAGTCAAATCCAGGTCCAGCTCTGCCATATATGATTCAATGGCTGCAGAATGATTTTTAAAATACTCTTCCTCCAAATAATTCAATTTTTCTTGAATTTCTTGGGGCAGCACGGGCCCAAGTTTCCATCTCAAGCCCTGAATGATTTCTGCCCGGTTGTACCTACCAGTGAAAAGAGCATGATCTTAGAAGGAAACCAAAAAGATAATTAAAAAATTTAAGAATTTGAAGTGATATAGAACAAAAGTCACATCAATCCATTATTGTTTCCATTACATGTAAGCCATGAGACAGCGTTTATTACGAATTAAAGATAAATGATGAACAACAGCACCAAAGTGGTCCTCGTTTCTGGTTGTCTGAATATCCAGGCCTTCATCCTGAATTTTCCTGTTAAATAGTAAACATTACACAAAATCGATGATACTTTTAGTATTATAGAAGAATACAAACCAGATAACTTGTTCTGCTATGAGAAGAAAAAAAATCTTTAGAATGAAGAATGTCGGTCTACAAAAGCCAGACCGCTGACTATGAATGGAAAAAAAGGAAAAGGTAATGAAGAGACTAGTTTTAGAACTGTGGCTATTTGGATTTAGAAAGTACAGAACTGTGATATCAAGAATTTACATACGAAAATTCAGAGAAAAGCGAGGTTACCTCATCAAGGACTGAAGTTGAAATTGGTGCTCAGTACATTCTTTCATTACTTGATCAAACAAGTCATTCTGACATTGGAAGTGGTCTATAATTAGAGTAATGCCATAAACTTAAAAGACATCTGGAATAAAGGCCAGATTTCAATTAAACAAATGTGGGATGAGGATGACAAAAAGGAAGCACAGAAGATCAACAAGGCCACAATTTGTTACATATTTACACTACTAGACATAAATACAAAAAGAGGGACAGGAAAGGGAAGAAAAAAGTTGGGACCCACATATTCCCCTTGCTTTTGTCACCCAATCATCTCACACTTTCAATTGCAATACAATTGCTATGCATTGATGCCATACATCATTCAACAAATCTAACAGGAACAATAACGCAATCACGCAAATGATATACTCAGATACTGATCATGTGCAAAAAACACAGCTACCCCAACTTGTGATTCATAAATTACATAATCCAATTGATTCCAGTCTTTCCAGACTCACATCAGGACTAAATAAACGCAAACTTGTTCACGCTAAATGGGACACTCACATTGAAAGTTGGGATCTGCCCGGGTTCAGCAGAGGCGAGCTCTCTCAACAATTGGCATGACTTCCTTCCATACATCCCTCCCAATTTAACTACACAAATAAGATCATCATATAAACATAATTCAAAAACATGAAATCCAAAAAAAGGGAACATTGGGATGTGACCAATGTTTAAAATGGCCAACAACCACAACATGGATCAGAATCCATTGGCATCGAAGGACGAAAATAGGTATCACTATCGGAAGAACATATAAACTAAAACCCTAACCCCAACTCAACCTGTCTTTGCAATTTCGGTCCTTTATATCCTCACTGGGAGAAACCCTAACCAATGCTTTTCTTTCCCTCACAAATTACATAGAATTTATAATAATAATAAAAAGGATCTGTTTGTCCAAACAGGACCAGTAAAACTTTATTAGGGCAAAAAAAACAGTGAAAACACAAAATTCAATTGAAATTGAATCAGAACAGAAGATGAGAGGAAGAGATCGTACCGGAAACAATGGCGAGATCTAGACGGGGTTAGAGTGAATCGAACGAAACCCTAGATCGGAAACTGACGGAGAGAGAGAAGATGAAGTGTTTTGGCGGGAACTAGGTTTTCTTTTATTTGGGGATGGATGTTTATGGAATATCTTTATGACCGATGGCGCATCCAAACGGCCGAATTACAGTGTATGGGACAGTGTAGTGTCTCTCTGGGCTCGGCCCATGGGCGAGTAGTAGGTGTCTCTGGCCCGTTTACAGACACCCGCTTTAATAACCGGTTAAGAATCCGTGAATGTATTATTTTTCAAAAATGAAGAACTTCATGTAAACCCCAGGCTTTTCTCAAAGTTCATATAACCCCATGAAAACACCTATATAAACCCTCTGCGTTAAATTTTTGTTGATAGATAAGGAATATTCTGTTTGGTTAACCCTAATTGAAAACACAATATACTAAAAAAAAACCTACAATGTATTAAAATTGTGAAAAATCATTTTTAAATGATGATTTATCCTTCCAGATTGGGTTTTATAATCTCTTTGATGATTAAATAATCATTTATATAGGGTTTTTCATATTTTTTAAACACATCGTGGGAATTTTTAGCATACTGTATTTTCAGCCAACATTAACCAAGCAGAGTAATTGCATAATATTCTTAATCTATTAACAAAAGTTAATTCAGATGATCATTTGGATTTACATCCATATCTGCAAGGGTTTATATGGATTTTATGAAAAGTCAGGGAGTTATATGGATTTCAGGCAATTTATAAGGGGTTATTTAAATTTTTCCTTTTTCGAAACATAATATATCCGCCCTTTGCGCAATGATCAGGAGTCTTCATCAGTTTTCTTTTTTGTATTGACTATATCTTATTAATTTGTATATATGAGATTGAAATTAGGATAAAAAAGAAAAAAAACAATGTTATACCATGTGAAAGGAAGCGCATGTGGACTGAATAATTAGGTTCCCAACATCATTCACGTGAAAATAAATGGATGTAACAGAGTAGTCACTATCCCAACATTATCCATGTGTAACACCACCTCGATTTCTCCCACACCCCACCTATTACGTTTCAAAATTGCCCATCCCTCGATATTGATAAAATGTATAGTTCATACTGGTCACCCAATTAAAAATTATTCACCAAAAATTCACCCCAAAACCAACCACTCCGAAGTCATGAATCATAAACTCCCATAATACACCTAATACTACAAAAAAATAATAATAAAAACCATAAATATCCAACAAAATTAGGACCCCATGTAACATCATCACTAGTGTTGATATTATTGAGAGCCTCTTAAGGAGGTCCAAGGACCTCTTCAAGGAAGCTCGAGGACATTGTATAATTGATCTGATAAAAAAAATATGACTAAGGTTCATATATGATTTTGTAATTCACATAGGTTAACCTGATGCGAAGGACATACACCACAATGTGTATAAAAGGGAAATATCTCATTGAAATCAGATACGAACATTCATATCTACCAAGATATTCATCTTTCCTTATCATGAAATGAATGTCATGATTATATTCAAACTTAATCGTCCATTTCTTTAGCGAGCGCTATACATTTGACTAAAGTTAATCATTCTAGCATTATTCGATTGTGTATTCACTGTCTCAACCTTGATTCTGCTATCCAGACTCATATATTGTTTCAGAAGAATTTCAATCTTTTTATTTTCATATATTTTTTTTTAAATGTAGATGTTGTTACCACGATGTCATTATTTAATTTGAAGTATAATTTAAAAAGAAATAAATGAAATAGAAAAAAGAAAAGCTAAAAAAAAGAGAGAAGAAGTAAATTTGACATAAAATGTATTTAACCGGGAACAATGCCACTAAGCCAACTCCCAAGTATTCTGCAATGATTCTTCTTATGCTTTATTATACTAAAATAAATGTACATTTGTGAGTTGCGATTAGAGTTATCTTTATCTAATATTTTCTAAAACTTTTGCTTAGGTTTCGTTTGGGTATATGATGGACAACACAGCGATTGAATAAAGCGGAGGGGCTTTAGAGAAGCAATGTTTTTACGGGTTAAAAAAAAACATAAGAATATATGTAAAACTCATTGGTTGGTAATGAAACGCAAAAACTAGTTTTGGTGTTTGTTTCGGCGATAGTATCCGTTGGTGTCCGTCAACACGGATTTGACCGAAACGCCATTCCAAATGAAATCTTAATATAGTTGTAACCCAATAAGAATAAACTGTTTAAAAAAATAAAGCGCGTGCCAATGAATATCAAATCGAACAATTACATTCCAACATTATTCATATAACATATAATTTCCATGGGTCACCCAAACCTTAAAGTTTTATTCACCAATAATCCACCCCAACATCAACTACCCCCAACTTTTTTCAATCATAAACTCCCAAGAAATACACCTAATATAACCAAAAAATAATGATAACATTATAAATTCCCAACAAACTTGGGTCCCATGTAACATCTTTTTTTACATATAACATCTTGGCTGATGGGAGAGGTGACATTAGCCGTGCAACCGCAATTTGGATCATGAAGTCATAAGAGAATCTCAGCCGTTCATTCTCTATCTAACGGTGAGTGCAAAGTGAGAAGACGGAGTCCATTGTCCCACGACAAAGCGATTAATCAAAACCTCCCCAATCGGCGCTCGCGTTTTTTATTTTTTTTTTCTCCGACGACAGTCGTTGCTTCCCCAATCTGTGAATCGAAGCGATCCTCATTTTCCCTCGTTTTTTAGGTTTGATTTTGTGTTCTCTTCATAGGGATTGTTTTGAAATTTAATCAAAAACCGTTTTTTCATTGATTTTAGTCCATTCGATGCCCCAAATTTCAAAACTTGATTTTTTGCGGGGTTTTTTTTAATTGTTTTTTAATGTATGGGAACCCTCTATAGGGAAGAACAGAGCGATATATGAAAATCCAATCAAATTATTTTTTTTTACGATTTTGGAATCCATTCGATTCTCGACGAATTCGGAATTTGATTTTTTTTTTTACTTCCTCAAAAGTGATCCTCCTTTCCCTTCGATTCTCGACGAATTCAGAATTTGATTTTTTTTTTACTCCCTCAAAAGCGATCCTCCTTCCCTCGTTTTTAGCTCGCTTTAGTGTTATCTTCATTGTTTTTTTTTTTAGATGTACCAAAATTCAATAAAAACCGTTCTTCATTGACTTTAAGTCCATTCGATCTTCCAAATATCAAATTCTTTATTTTTTAAGTGTTTTTTGGACTTATTTTCTTAATATAAGGGAACCCTCTTCATAGAAGAACATAGAGATAAATTGAAATCCAATAAAAAATTAATTTTTCGGAGATTTTGGAATCCACTCGATTCACTGTGAATTCAAATTTTGTTTTTTTTGAACTCCCTCAACAGGGAAGAACAGAGGGTACCTTTTAAGGGGGTCATCGAATCTTTCAAATGTACTTCAAAACCCGTCAAAGTCACTCATGTGGTTTCTACAACCCTGGTTGTGTAAATCATTGAAAATGGATGCCGAGGATGTCAGGGATTGTATGGTCGGGATGAAAGATCGAGTGATGGGGTCGTCTCGGTCAGACTTTGTCGAAGTGGGTACTGTTTTTTCTTGTCTATCTATGGTTGTGAGTACTGTTTTCTATGAAATTTAGTAGACCTACTTAGATATGTGCATGTGGGTGTTCTTTAGGTGCCACATGTTCGGCAACTCTGCAACTGGGATTGCGGTCTCGCTTGTGTTGCGATGGTTCTGAGCGCACTTAGAATTGAAGGCGGAGACATCCATTCATTGCGGGAAATGTGTAACACGACTAGGTGATTTGATTTTATAATTATAATTTTTTCCCCTATCTTGTGTGGTTATATATAGCTGAATTTGAGAGGTTTTGAAAGTGGTTTTAGGTTATTTGCGTAATTAGTTTAGAGGAAATCGGAAAGGCCAATTATTGATGTGCAAAGGTATATTTGTTGAAATTTTTGCCAAATATAGGACTCGTTTTAGAGTGCCATCATACTAGAACTTATGAATCGGATCCCATCGTAAGGTTAAGTGTGCTTTGGTGAGAGTAGTACTAGAATGAATGATCTCCTGGGAAGTCCTCGTGTTGCACCTCCAAAAATTTTTTTATAGAAAGGATGTTTTATTCCATCCGATATTTTGTCACTTTTCTTGTTCAGATAATGCAGTTCAGGTTTTATTTTATTTTTTCTATTGCAGGGTCTACCATACCATGTAAGATATAGCATAGATCTGCGGAAGTATATTCAGTCTGCACATTTGTTGCTATTCTGTCAAGTGACTTTCAATTCAAATCATGAATGATTAAAAATCACAATAATATAAATCGAATTAGCATTGTTTGAAATTTCACGTCATCTATTTTGATGAATGATGAGCTTGGTGTATCATGAATTACTCGTCTTAGAGCAACTAGTTGTATATATTGCAATAAATTTAATTGAATCATGCATCAACAGCCTGACTTGAACTGCTTACAATAATTAATAAGCTTGTGTTAATTCTGCAGCATTTGGACCGTGGACCTGGCATATTTATTGCATAAGTTCTCTGTGGACTTTTCTTTTTTCACTGTAATGTTAGGAGTGAATCCAGATTTTTCAGCAGAGACATTCTACAAGGTGAGTTTTATGTTGCTTGTCATTCTTAGGAAATAGAGGTTTAATTTCATAATGTTATTCCTCTCCACTAACTTTTATCTGCAATTTTTTTATGATAATTGTGAATTGTGAATACACTTGAATTAGTATTTTATTTTTTGAAAAATCTTGGACAAATATTTCATGCGTCAATGTTTTTTTTATCAGAACCAAAACATTTTTTTTCTTCAATTATGAACACCATAACCTATGAAGTTATATCAGCTACTCAACTACATTGCATCACAACACGTATGAGCAGCTTGAGAATAACTTACACGTATATTGGATATATAAGACTGATGGTTAAGAGAAATGAATGAATGGCATATCCTAAAGCTGATAATTTCACCATTGCAAATA
Source organism: Acorus gramineus (assembly GCA_030737835.1). NCBI lineage: Eukaryota > Viridiplantae > Streptophyta > Magnoliopsida > Acorales > Acoraceae > Acorus > Acorus gramineus. Next base: position 4,128,617 of record CM060854.1, read on the forward strand.
TAGACCCATATGTGAGTGCCATATGCGAATGCCTGATTTGACAATGTCAACGTGCCAGATCCAATAATATGAAATGACCATACTATTGTTGTGTGATAATTCCTCGTATAACCTCAATTTGCAGATAGCTCTTGGGGAATGCTATACCTTTCTTCTATGGGCAGTGGTGTCAAGTTTCTGAACTGGGATGAAATTTTTGAAAGTGAGGTGACCATTTTGCATAGGTTTTAATGGTGAGTAGTGGTTATACCAAAATTGAAATTGTAGAGAGACCATTTACATCTGCCACATTTTCTAGACAGAAGCATTTGGCTCTCAAATTGCAAAACATGAATTAGATTGATAGGAGTTGAGCAGTTCATCTTACTAAAGGAAGATTCAGAGAAGCTTCAACATATTGAACTGACAGAAAATCATTTGAGTTGGTTTGTTCAGATGCAATGCATGCAATGAATAGCATGAAAAAGACCCTGATTGATTTTATGGAGGACAGGAATTATCAAGGGCACAAAGATAATAAACATCACTGCAAATGTGAAAGATGGGTGTAACTAGACATATAAAGCCATTCACTAGCCATGCATAAAAGGATAATTTGATGTTGTGGGTGCAGATGTGGCACATAAGGTCACCACTTTGATAGAATCTTTTATACTATAATTTCAAATCAATGATCGTTGCATGTTTTTCTTGAAATTTGAGTATTTTTATACATTAAAATAAAAATTTCCTGCATGTCTAGAAATCACATGAGAGCTTATTTTGTTGTTTGTTTGAAGTGTTGGTGATATAGACCTCATAAGTATGACTGACATGCATTGTTTAACTCCCTTTTGATGCTCTTGACCTTGGTGTGTTTCATTTTGGATTCGGAAAATGTGCAGGAGCAATTGCCAGATGATCTAGGGCGAGTTGATAGTTTATTTAAAAATGCATTAGAATGTGGAATCAACATACAGGTATGCCTCATTTATATCTTTTCATTTTTTGGTGGCATGGATTTTGAGATATTTTGATGACTTTCTTGTGCTCTACAGTGCAGGTCAATCAGTGCTAGAGAAATCTCTTTTCTAATGTTATCAGGGAAATACATTGCTGTAGCATTGGTTGACAAGTACAAGTTAGCGTAAGATTTTGCCTTATTTTCCTCTGTTTTATCTCCTCAGAACACAGTTCTTTGATTATTATTTTTTTTTTCAGTTGTTAATATAAGTATTATGTTCATCTGAAATATACAAGAATTTCAAGAGCATAATAGAAACAAGAGTACATAAAATTATGATAGAGCCAAGGTCTCAACGCCCTGTTATTTTATTGTAATACATGTTTGGTTCTCTATTAGCCTTCATCCTTGATAAGATATGTTGCACTCTGTCAGGGCATGTTTGATAGGAAGCTTAAAATGGGGTTAAATATGTAATCTTAAAATATCATAATATGTATAAGATAAAATAATAAAATCTCTAGTTTGGACACAACATATTGTATTTTCCCCCCTGTTGAAATGCTTCTGCATTTATTTATTTTTGCATTTTCTGCCTGCAATTATTGATTGCACTCTAAACATGATTCAGCGAACAAAACACAATCTTGGAAACCTTGGCATTGGTAAAAACGGGGGTACATTTGTAAAATAAAGAGGTAAATAATAAAAAGTAGATAATTTAATAATATATTAGTCAATTGCAATAATCTGTGAGCACTGTATGATATTAAATTGCCATATGAAAATGGAAACAAGCAATATGTATTGAGTACAGAGTGCCTGCATTTAAATTTTACTAAAGAAAAATTATTTGAAAATTGGAATATATCCAAGTAACACAGATTTGTTGCTAATTTATGCAATTGTTTCAATATTCTTGAATGTATAGGTGTTCAAATTCTATAACCCTTAGCCAATCTGTTCGCCATGTGATAATGGTTTCAGAGACTGTTTTGTAAAATGTGTAATTGTGGTGTTTTTAAAACAAAACTTCATTGGTCTTACCCAAAAATAATCATTGATGCAGTCAATATTGGCTAAAAGATATTTGTGTATCTGGATGCTATGGTGAAAGCTTAGATTATATTGGTGAGAACTGCTCCTTGCTCATTCACTCATCTTTTTATCAAGAAATGTGACTTATTGTATTCCCTGCCATGAACCTACTTTAGTTATTAGCATGTCCATTGCATCAATAATTATATGCACTTAGATTAGTTGGTTATATAAAGTATGGGAATGGGATTAGAGTAGCTGATGTCGTATGAGTATAATTGAATGATGGCTCCATGTTTACATCTTTGATAGATCATGCACATGAGATGTCATGTCTGGGAACAATGGAAGTTTTCCGCAAGGAAGAAACTGGAAAAATTAACTTTCCATTCATATGAAGATGAAATTTGTCATCTTTATTCAAAGCTCATATAAGATGAGTTTATTTATTATTTTGATTTTGTTATATATATCAGTAGTTCACTTCATTATGATATATGCTAATCTTATTGTCTTTTTAGCAAGACTAGATATAGATGAAAATTGTGTGGTATTCTCATTGTTTATCAACCTTATTTAAATACGTTATGGAAATATAGTAAGTGTATCAGTCCAATTTGCATGCTCTTCCTGCATTTCCTGAATGTTTTCCTTCTTGAGTTACCCTATACCTAAGAGTTCTGAGTGAACCCATCAAAAAAAAAAATCCTGAGTGAGTATATGGGATTGTTCTTGAGAGATTATTGAAGCTTTGGACATGAGAAGGCTGTGCATTCCTCGTTTTTCCATGAGTGTATTGTTTTCATCCTGAGGGGTTGAGATTACTTACACAGCTAGATGACATTAAAAATGGAAATGATGCATCTAATTCTCTACATTTTGGCATCACCACTATGAATCAATGTCAATTTGCAATTTTTCAATTATGTTATTTTACAAAAGGGCATATCATTATCCTCATGTTTTTACTTGCATTACTGATACATATTAGACATCTTTTATGGGCAGTTATGCAATACTTAAATTGATTGACATGTTTGTTTTTCCCTTAAGGGCACTATGTTGTAATATGCGGTTATGACACAGAGACAGACGAATTTGAAATAAGAGATCCAGCAAGTTCTAGGTATGTGTTTGCTTTCTTTGTTAAATTGATTGATGATGCTTCCATAAGAAACTAACTTGATTTCTGTTCCTTGAAGTTATAGTGCATGCTGTGACCTAAATATTAAGGCTTTCAGAATCGATCTTCTTAGTGCGCTTAACATCTTTTGTGATTCCTCAAATACAATCATCTTTGAACAATGTTAATTTTTAGTAAGACTTATATAAGCCCAAGTTTTTATCTGTTATTGGTAATGTTTATCAAGCAAAGATATAATACGAGACTTGTCAGTAAACTTTAAGTTATCCTCTCAAAGACTTTCAATTTATCAAATTCTTTTATCATTCTACCATTTTGATGTTCTTTGTACTCTTTGAACTCACTATGATAGGATTTACACACATTTGGAAGAGAATATGATTGCAATCTATTTAATTCTTGTTACTTTTAATTTTTTTGTTGTTAACTCGTTAACAGCTAATTCATTTGCGTATTGAAATAGTTCTAACAAACATGTAATCTTGGTATAATTCTGCAGGAAATGTGAGAGGATTTCCCTTCCGTGCCTCGAAGAAGCACGTAAATCCTTTGGAACTGATGAGGATATTATATTTGTTAATAAAGTTTCTTAATGAATTTCGTGTGCATGGTTAATAATGCATGATTGGTACTTCTTGAAATTATAGCATGGAAAGCGATACGTATATATCATCTGTGATCCAAATTAACTGGGCTTGATTTTTTTTCCCCCTTTTCTGAACATGTAAATAGATAGTATTTAAATCTTAACTCTCCTTGTGAAACTCTTCTCTCACATGCCTAAAATTTTCATTTCTAAAATGTCCTCATGAAGAAGTCACACAATAGGATTTTCAAATATCATGGGAGGAAATTCAACAAAAAGGGGAAACAATAGCGAGTTTGAGACAGAGTAGGAGCAGAAGCATTAGATTTCTTGTAACATAAGTAGATACATTATGTAAGCAAGGCTATAATTATGTAACATCAAGACCTTTGATGTAAACTTGATTATCCAATTTCTATTATGTGAAAAAAAAAATTCTTAATGTGGTCATCTCTGTTTTCCTTTCTAGTAATGGTTTAATAATTTACAAAATGTGAAGAAAACGGTTGTTCATGATGGAAGAGTGAAGGCCTCAAATTTTTTATATGAATTGATAGGTAATTTTTTTTTCCTGGTTAAATCTTTTCCTGCCAGCAGGAGTGAAACGTGCACCAGGATCTCTGGTGAAGGGGGTACCTCTACCTACATGTCAAGATGTGATTTAATAATGCCCAGAAATTATTAGCTCTGACTTCTGTCATCAGTTCACTTTTTATGGTGAGCTTGGTAGAAGATTGGAAATGTATAGGTTGGGAAACATTATGGTTGGGAGTAGGTGAAATAGCATGGTTTTTTTTTTTTTGGGAGGGTAACAGGGTTGTTGATGATCCTATCTTAATTTCTTTTGGTAATCATGTGAAGTTGGTTTTTGTGATATTAGAGACTTATTTGTTACTTGTTGTGCCTAGACTTTAAATTCATGCCAACCAGGATCCATGTTACCTTACTATTCAATAATACTAAAATTCGTGTATGGATGCTCAGGCAGTAAGTTTACATTCCTAAATGATACGGAATAAGCATCCAGATTACTATACTGCTTTCTCCATGAATTTGACCATTAGAATAAGAAAACACCCAAAAAAACTCCTATGTCAGGTGCGAAAGGGGCAGTGACAGTCAGGTCTAGTTTCTCAATCATGAAAATTGTGACCAACTATCTAAATTAAACAGATACCTCTGATCTTGAAGGCATTATATAAGCATACAGTTCAATGAATGAAAGTTTGTTTGGTTAATAGCTACTAAAGCTATCAAATTTTTTAAAACATTTGAAAAAAAAAGTTGGAATGCTATGAGACTGGCGCCAACTGGTGAGGATTGATACTGAATGACTGCTTTGGATGTGTTTTTAGGCCAAAGTTAATTGTTTGTCATTATTATTCTATACCCACTTGGTAAAAAAAAATTACAAGGATTTATTTTCTAATTGTGTTATGCCCTCGTGCAGTTCTCATATGTATTTCCTGTAATGAAGCATATGCTTTCATAAAGAAGGGTATAAACTCCTCTAAATTGTATGGATTTACTTTCATTTGATGAGATATATACCTCGGTGGACTAAGTGAGACTTTAAATGAGATTGATTCAACAGTGCTCATTCTTTTTTCATAAATTTTTATCTGGATTTGGGGTGTGAATCATTAACTGCCCAGTGGTTCAACAAACATGTGCAGAGTTGCAATTATAACCTGTGAAATTAATCCACAGGCCATTAAAGGCCTCTTGTGATGGCCTTACAGCTTTACATGGCCATTTCTGGATTCTGTATAGATCAATGGTTCTCTGTGATCTCTACCCATTGTTATTGATAGCCATTGAAGTACTTGTGATGACTCTGTCAGATGTCCAAGTAGCTACAATGGTTTTCTCTGCATCAGTTCATAATTCATCTGTTGTATCTGGATTTTCCATGTCATTGTGTCAGGGCCTTTTCAGATTCTCCCTCCACTCCTTTGTGCAGGTCCATTTGTCATGTCCAGCAATTTTGAAATAAAAGGATGCTATTACATGCCCCTGACCCTATATACATGGGCTAAGTGGATGCCTAGGAGGCTAGGACTCCTATGTATATATAAACAAAGACAAAAAATGATATGTTTAATCTCATGCTCTCATTTTAAACCCCTTACTTATTTTCTTTTTAAAAAAATTAATAAAATATGCATTCATCTATTTAAATATATATTATTATACAAATTAAAATATATATTAAATTAGTTAATAACATTGACAAACGAATTTAATAACATTTTACTTCGACAACATGTGGGACTCTTTTTTTGGATGCGCAAGCGAATGGGGTCGGGTTTCTTTTATTCCGTTTTGGTCACTTGAGATGGTTTTAGATTTTTCTCCATCTTTGTTATCTTTAGGTGCTTGTTTTTTCTTCTTTATAACATTTCAGCCCAAAGAAATTTTGATTAATATAATGGGGGTAGCTTTTGTATACCAGTTTCGTAAAAAAAAAAATACAACATTGGTACACTTTATATGTAGCCTTGTATATATATATATATATATATATATATATAATAAATACTATATTAGGATTACAACATTAGTACATTTTAAATGTTTTCTTTTATATGAGTGGGAACATGTAATTGGAGTGTTTTTTTTTTTTTTTTGGGAAGATGTATATTTCGTTATGTTACGAGAAATATGTATTTTTTGACAAAAAGAAATTAAAATCATGGGGATGGGGGTGTCCGAAACATTCTTCCTTTAATAAAATGTGGTTAAAATGTGGTTTATATATATATATATAGTGGTGATGAAGCATCATTAGAACAAGTGTGTCGCAACAGAGATCCGACGCGGTTTTTAAACGGATCAAAGAACTCACTAATGAGCCAATTAATTATGCGATCCTTAATATTGGGCCCACTGCACCCGAGACATTGATGCAGTTGTTCTCGCAGACATCAAATGATCAAATTATCTAAATGTATATATACAACGGGTCTTGCTGCATGGACCCAAAATTTGAACCTCATGGAGAAGTCTTAATAAGTGTCATTAATTTATTGGTTCATGTTTGACTTTTTTTAAAGGTAAAAAGTACAGAGACAATACTATCCTTACTTTATATTTGAATTTTTCATTATAAAAAATAATCCCTCGTTAATTGGGATTGAATAACCGCCTCTAGCACTCTTTTTTTGAAAAAAATTCTTTTTTACCCTCATAAGACATCCACTACTTCAATAATTCATTCCGGCCGGCCTTCTCATCTCCGATCGATCGGCATCACTATCTTTGAATTGCTCTCGTCGCCCTCTATCATATGAGAGGTGGTTCAGCTACTTTTCAAGCACTCCTCCGACCTCCATCTCATCCGACCTCTACCTCCATTTTTTTCAGATACAGCTACAAATGAATATATTAGAATTTCATATAGTTATATTCATATGAAACAATTATATTCTACCTGTTAATGAAGCATTGCTTAGATGATTAATAAAAATATTTAAATATACATGACAAAACAATTAAATATTATTCAGATACACATTAATCAAATCCATTAAAAAGAAAAATAACAAACAACAAATTGAGCTGGGTAAATAATTCAGATACACGTGTATCTGAAATCTCAAATAACAACTTTACATTAGATACAAGTGTATCTGGAATTTGAATGAGTTTAAAAATGAAACAATTATAGTTTATATGCTAATGAGACATTGCACAGATGATTAATAAAAGTCTTTAAATATAGATGTCAAAAAATAATTAAATATTATTAAGATACACATTAATCAAATCCACCAAAAAAAAAATAGCAAACAACAAATTGGGATGGATAAATAATTAAGATACGCATGTATCTGGAATCTGAATTAACAACTTTACATTAGATAACAATGTATCTTGAATCCGAATGAGTTAAATAATAATCATGCAAGGTTAAAAATATATTGAACGACTCAATATGCATACTTATACAGTTATACACATACACAACAACAAAAATGATTATACAAATCCTACTTATTCAGATCTCAAAAATCGTACTGAATAATATTATGCAAGGCTAAAAAATCAGATACAGTGGCAATGTATCTGAATTTAAATTAAATTCGATCTCAAAAATGTATTGATGATTAAAGATGAATGTAAAATCAGAATAATATGTTTTATTCAGATAAAAAGGCTTAACCTGAATGAATCATCATTGTTTGCAACACAATCAGATCGCAAATATAAAAAAATTACTAGAGTAATTATAATCTTCTCCTCCAATCCTCACCAAAACTGAATTCTCAATTGAATTGATTGCTTTAAAAAGAGAGGGAATATCCTAAATCATAACCACCTCGAGATTTAAGGAATCGGTTATGGAAAAAACTTCTCTATTTATATAGAAAGGGTAAAGTGGATAATTCAATCTTGCCACCTCATGGGGCTTGAGATGGGGTCTACCAATTGGGGCCTAAAAATCATTATTGATATACAAACAGTGCTGTTACCTGGATCCCAAAAATTAAACTCTATTTGTGAGCACCAATAGGTGACACTCTCCTATTAGTTCCCTATTTAACTTTTTCTAACTACAAAAAATGACAATGACAAGACTATCCTTCTCATAATTTTAAAAATTGGTTTCAACTAACTATCGTAACTGAATCCTACAAAGGACGGCACCATTAAGACCTAACATGTTTTCAAAAAAATTGAATTTTAGGGTTCCGATTTGGGCGAAACCATACGAATGAAAAAAAGGACAGATTTGTTCCCACATGTTATTAATTAAGATATAATAATGTATCTGAAAATTCAAATGAATAAATATGGTCTACATGCTACTGAGAACTGCACAGAAAATTCATAAAAGGTCTTCAAAATGTCAACAATAAGCAATTAAATATTAATCATCTATACATTATTCAAATCTATAAAAATAAAAATAACAACCTTCAAAAAATGGGCTGAAATTCAAATTCAGATACAAGTGTATCTGGAATTTGAATTAACAAATACATTAAAAAAATGGGCTGGAATTCAAATTCAGATACAGGTGTATCTGGAATTTGAATTTACAAATACACATTCCATACAAGTGAATGTGCACTGTATTTAAAAATCTTGAATCTGAATGAGTAATGTTGATACAAAGCTAAAAATATATGATGAATGATACATTATGCATAATTATACACAAAACACACAATCATAAACGATCATATAGATCATACTTGGTATACAACAATGCATGTAAATCAAGATACACGCCATGTATCTGAATTTAAAATGAAATTTAGATTCAATACATGTCAAACAAAGCTAAAAAATATAATCAAAATAAGAAAATCCAAAGAGTCAAAACTGAATCAGAAGAACCAAAACCTAATACATCTTATTTTGACAAAAAAAAAAACTGTCAAACAAAGCTTTTCATTAGAACTCTAAAAACAAAATCCAATTTTTTTACCTACCAAGATCATAAAATTTGTTTTTCCAAACTCACCGTCAATTGATCTTCATCCACAGAACTTCCAAAACCTATAACACAAGAAAAAATTTAAAGAATAAATAGGATTGATGCAATCATTCTAAATTGTAACTACCTCCTCAAAATATGGGGAGCAATAATAGCAAAAATACAATACAATGGTATAATGGGTATTGTACATGTGCCAACTTATGGGACTTTTGATGGGGCCTAAAATTTGGAGCTTAAAAATCATTATTGATGTACAAAAGCACTTCAGACTCTATTACAAAAAATAAAAAAAATTTAAAAAAATTGTAAAACGTATGTATCCAATCATGAAAAAATGACACAAAAATATTCTAAAAGTTAGAACTACCCAAATTAATCACTTTTTAAAAATTATATTTAAAAAAGTCTTTTTCATAATTTTAGAAACACAAAAGACTAACATATCTTAATGTAATTAGATCATTAACATATTTCATACCTCTTAACTTTGTTAAAATATTTTACTCTCTTGATTTTGTTATTATATTTTACACATTCTCATATAAAACTTTTTTTACTCTAAATTCTTTGTGATTAGGTGGATTTTTGTGATATATGTGCTAATATAATTTGAATTTTTTTTTATTATAAACTCCATTAATGTTGACGCTTTTTTTTAAAAAATGGATATGTACTAATGACGCTATATAAATATTTGAATTGACAAGCAAAAAAAAAAAAAAGTGAATGTCATCTACTGCATTAGGGCACAACACAAATTTAAATTACATATTATGATTATGTACAATGAAAAATGGTAGACAACATCAAGTAAGATATATGTAAGAAACATACAATATGATATATAATATTTTTAGTTTTAAGTCCTTGGAAACATGCATATTTATGGATCGGTCCCTCACTTCTTGATATATTTTTTTTAGTCCTCATATTCAACCACCTATTTAGTTTTTAGTCTCTCCGTCAAACGTCCGTCCATACACCGTTAATTTGTGAAATATGATTTATTTTTAAGTCCCTGTAAACTATGTTATTTAGTGATTGGTCCCTGTAAAATATAAAGAATGGAGGGACTAATCACTAAATAACATAGTTTACAGGGACTTAAAAATAAATCATATTTCACAAATTAACGGTGTATAGACATACGTTTTACAGAGGGACTAAAACCCAAATAGGCGGTTGAATATGGGGACTAAAAAAGAAATATCAAGAAGTGAGGGACCGATCCCTAAATATACATGTTTACAGGGACTTAAAAATAAAAATCCCTATATAATAATAAACTTCTAAAGGGATTTATTTGGGTCATATAGAGAGAGATTGTTTTTTTATAGGAAAAATAGGTTTTTGGAATGGAATAACGTAACTAGGGTTAGAGGGATGTTAAGAATCTAATTACATAATGGTAGATTAGTTTTTTGTGTTTTCAAAATGGTGAAATGAGATTTTTTAGGTATAATTTTAAAAAGCGACTAATTTAGGTATTTTGTAACATTTATGAGATTTTTTTTATCATTTTTCCTTCAATTATTTGAGTATGTATATATTTTTTATATAAAAGAATATACTTTATTGATCAAATTTATACTTAACAATGTGCACACCATGTGTGGTATGAAAATGACCGCGGACCGCATTTGTCAGATTTTATGACTTTCTATATTAGTATAGTTTGCAAATTACAACATTTCAAGATCATTCTTTGGAAACAAGTTTTATTTTTATTTTTTTATGGGTAAATCTTTCTTTTTTTTTTTGTTAAATCTCCCACTATCAACAGATAGCAAAACTCAAACTCAAGTCACCTCACTAAAGAGGGTGCACCTCTCCCATCCTAACAAGAGAAGTTTCGGTAAAACAAATTCTATTGTGTGCATGAAATGACTCTAAAAGAAAGGCTCCCACGATTTTCTTTTTATGTGAATTTAGTAATAATCTATCATGCTGTCTACGTGCAGTTCTCACTTGATTTAATTTCTTTTAAATAAAATGTTTTTGTAGAAGGTACATGACCGTATAATGAAATAAATACACCTAGCTAAAGCTAGTATATATATTCATATTCGATTAGATAAATTATATATTCATGTTTGATTAGATAAATGAACTGTGTGTGAGACTATCTACGTGGACTGCGTGTAAAAACATTATTTTTATTATTATTTTTTCCTTTTTCAATGTCACAGCTGCCACAAGCTTTTGAGTTGGTGACAGTGTTGGACCATCTGTTCCTTCAGTGGCTCTCCTGAGGTGATGTGCACCTGAGCAGGAATTCAGGATCCATGGATGGTGTTCTATCCAAGTGGGTGGCACTATATTTTCATGAAGAAATAAAGCTAGCACATTAGATAATTACATTGCAGCCATTTTTTTTTTGTCAGATTATGTCTGACATTTAAATAAAAATCTTTCTCTACCCCTATGGTAGCAAATATGAGACAAATAGTAAGCTTTAAATGAAATGTTGTGTGTGCAATACTTTGTATGAAACCACTGAACTGTCTCCCCCTCAATTCATTATTTTAAAATTAATTAAATTCAATGAAGAGACATGGTTTGTCATCAAAGCTTTATTGGACAACAGACACACCTCACCCCCATGTGAAATCCAAATAAGATTGGCTTCCAAAAATAAAATAAAATAAACAAAGGCATTTTATGGGGGCAAAAGGTCACATGGTATGGTCACCAGATAATCCATCTGAAACCCTAAAAAAATAGGGTTTCATGTGTGGAGGGAAGGGACAACAACATAACATGTTGCCTCTTTTTTTTTCTTCCATGATTCAATGCGACATGTCTCCCACTACATACATCACTTTGAGTTTATTAATCACATTAAATCAAATATCAAACCATCTTATAATTATTAAGCACCCAATTATCCTCATGAAAACCCAAGTTTCTTTTTGCATGTATACAACCTCTTTTTTTTTTAAAGTATATAACCCTCTTAAAATTACCATTTTCCTATACTCTTAATGCCCCCATAAAAAACAAGATGTTCGTTTCTCGTGCATAAAATTTAATAGGGAAAAATTGATCTAGCTCTCAAAAAAATTATGAAAATCAGAAAAAATCTTTATAAAATTGATAAATCTCCTTAGGTCCCTATCTTATTAAATAATATCTATTTTAGTCCTTATAACTAATCAGATGTGTGATTAACTCTAACCATGCATGGTAAATTACTGTTATACCCTTTTAAAATTTATTTTCTTTGTTATAAAAAATCGATATAACTCCCTAAAAACTTATGAAAATAAAAAAAAAATCCCTGTAAAATTTAAAAATCGTCTTAACTCCCTGAAATCTTCCAAAAATCATAAAAAATCCATGTGATTATTTAAAAATATATACTGATTTATTTAAATTTTATTTAACAAATTATAGTTTTGTAGTCAAGGTGTTATGCTTTTTATTGCTAGTAATTTTGAGTTAAGAATGTATTATAGAATTTTAATTTGGTTTTTAAATTATTTTTTCTACTGATTTTGTAATGGAGTTAATGAAACTGTAAATTTTTTTTTGTTCAATCTCTGTAATGAGATTGAAGAGGGAAAAATGTTAAAAAATGACTCAATTTTGTAGATCAATTGAGGTTCGACGCATAATTTTTTTTTTTTTACAGATGAAGATGACATTTCAGGACATGAGGATGTTGAAAAATGACGGGGATATTTTTGTCTTACAAAAAAATTAAATATGATTTTATAAAGTTTGTAGGGACTGAAACCAATTTTAGTAAGTTTCTGAGGACTTATTTCAATATACTCTTGATCGGAGGACTAAATTCGTTAACCATATATACTTTATGGGGATCTAGGATGATTTTATGATTTTAAAAGGATTTTTTTGTGATTTCAAGAAGATTTCATGGAGCTATGAAGATTTTTCCCAATTTAATAATATGTCTAAATAATAATAAGAGTTCTGAAAACAAATTCAAATAGTTTGACTGTGCCTTGTATCACCCAATTTATAACTAAAAGCAAAATTAGTAGTAAAAAAATACCTCATATATATTTATCTATTCCAAAATATCAATTCATCGTGGATAATGTTGTCTCTAAAGATGCAATTTTGACATAAAACATTCAAGGTACTATTAATTGGTGAGCAAGGATTCACATATCCAATTTTGAAATATATAATTCTAAACTGTTTTTAATTTTGTACTCAGTAAGTAGGATTTATTTTCTACCGACTCGATATCTTATGGGTTTCACTCAATCTAAGGTTTAATTTTTTAAATTTTAGGTAATAATCATCGCTAAAATATGTTTAATTATATTATAGTTTTATTTTAACCACAAATGTGCACTGTTTTTTAAATGGTTTTTAATTGAATATTCTTTTATCAACTAGAAGAGTACTCGAATCCCATATCCCAAAAGTTAGATTTTTTTTTATTAAATCTTTCATAATCAAAAGGCGGTAAGATTTGAACCTAAATCCCCACATTGAAAAAGGGTATCTCTCCTGTCCTATCAAGACTTCAAGAGTAGATTCTGTATCTAGTTAGATCTTATCGATGCATATTTTTTTTTTTTTAATATAAAGGTCATTTGGGACCAAGATGTGATATCTTATTAGAATCAACCAATTAAATAAATCCAATGGACCTAATGATTTCCAAATCCGTGATTCCAACATCAATTCAAAAATTATTAAACCCCCCAAAAAAAAACCTATTCAAATTGAGAGACGTGTGAATGTTGATCATCTCACTAACACTTATTGTTCACATGCATGTTTAGATAGAAGGATTTTTCTATAATTGTATATATCTTGAATATGTTAGTTTATTTTAATCCATCATTTTAGAGGTTTACACTTCATACATTCATCAAATATATATGCCATTACATTACAATTCTCTTCAAAAAAGGAAAGTTTAACATTAAGTCCAGTCCATTTTTCAATCTCAATTTTAGTCTACACATATTTTGAAATTTTAAAAAAATAATATATCTCATCCAATGTGATACATGTTTTTATAAAATATGAAACATACTGCTCCAATAAATTGTATGGATGCATTTATAAAAAATGTAAAAAAAAATTATTGAAATATATACATCATTAATATAAGTATATATTTTGATAATTTTTTATCCACGTATATAAGACTAAAATTGAGACTGTAAAATTCACGTGCAGCATCATTCAAAAGAAAAGAAGAAAAAAGAAAAAAAAAAGAGAACTCTCACAAAAGTAAATATATGAGCAATCTATTCCCAAAGATATGGAAACTACCACGCATCATTCAATCCATTCAAAATAATATATCTCATTCAATGTGATACATGCTTTTATAAAATATGAAACATACTGCTTCAATAAATTGTATGGATGCATTTATAAAAAATGTAAAAAAATTTATTAAAGCATATACTTCATTAATGTAAGTATATATTTCGATAATTTTTTATCCACGTATATAAGACTAAAATTGAGACTGTAAAATTCACGTGCAGCATCATTCAAAAGAAAAGAAGAAAAAAGAAAAAGAAAAGAGAACTCTCGCAAAAGTAAATATATGAGCAATCTATTCCCAAAGATATGGAAACTACCACACATCATTCAATCCATTCAAAATAACAAAAAATATTAAATGAAGAGTTGGGTGCTCGTCTTCATGTCCGGATGACCAGAGACATCATAGCATGATCTGTAGATTTTTATTATTTATAACTTTGGAACCTTTTATGTATAGAATATGTGTTCATCATGCATGATGGATCATGAAGTGTGTTTTGCTGTAAACCCTGAATAATCCTCAATCATAGATAAACTTGGGTTAATATCGATTTAAAATAATTAGTTAAGCATATGAAATAGTAGGTATGTATGAATCATGAGGGTTTGGTCCATGTGGTGGTGGTGACATATAGAGAGGGTGTGAAACATTGAGCAGAGTGTTCATAGAAGATGAATTTGAATAGATTACTTCAAATCAAATCTAGTGTGTGAGAAACGTTTGAGAGATGTTCACATCAAATCTTATACAAAAAAAAAGAAAGATATAACTTGAAAAGATTTCTACACTTCAAATCAAATCTTATGGCTTTTCCTACCCATCATTTGGGACACGTGTGTATATATATACAAATCGATTCTATTTTATTCTATCTCTTCTTATTTTATTTCTTTCTTTTTTCTTTTTCTTTTTACTTTTGACCATGGGTACTTAGGTAGAATAATAAATGTGAAATATGCAAATAGAGATTAATAACTCTAATAACTTTATTAATTTGTTTATAAGAAATAAATAAATATATCTATACCTAAATATGTTAGAATAAAAAAGATAGTAATATAGGTTCACTCTAGAATTACGTCATTCCACACACTCTTGGAATTTGTTTTTGGGCGTGAGGATTTTTTTACAGCACAAATGTTATCAAGGAGGAAATAACTGTTGACAAATGAATTTTAAAAAAAAAATGTCTTGTAGGAATTCTATTGTACATTTCCTCAATAATGGATTTTTAGAAGGAAAAAAAAAGAAGAAAAAAACCATATGACGCCCTTGATTAATTTTCATGTGAATATATCACTTAAAAAGAAAATTAAAAAGAAATTCATACAGGTGGTTTAAAAACATGAAAAATCAAAGTGGAGTCAGGATTGCTGTGATTTCTTTATTTATTTTATTTGGCATATCTCAACCTGTTTATTACACCACAAACATTTTTTGAGTGCAAATTGACATGATTTTCAAGTTGAACAGTGTGAATCTGTGATGCACACAATATTTTTCGTAAGTTACTTGCCCAGAGCCCTAGAGGATCATCACTTGAAAGGTGTGTTTGCCAAACTACATTATATTCTTTCTTTTTTATAACAAAATCTTCAACAGATGTTTGTGATTTTACACTTGATTGTCAGAACAATTGGTCATGACTTAAGGACATGCTGGTGTGGCTGAAGTGGGATTGATCAATTAAAGGGGCTGTGAAGAACTGTGAAAAATGATAGTCACACAACCTTTTAAATTGGATCCAATGTTTATTTTCTTCTTTTTTCAAAAAAATGTTCCCCGTGTTGTCTAGCTAGGATTCTCCATAAAGGCACTTATAGGGACCATTTGGAATGTAGTATGTTGGTTTCTTTTCAACAGATTTTGAAACGCTGAAAATTTAACAAACAAAATGCGTAAAATAAAAACTGAAGTCATCAAAAATCGTTTGGAACTGCGTTTGTCAGTAATCCACCTAAACCTAAACGCAAACATGGGCGGACCCAAGAAGGAGCCAATGGATTTATAAAAAAAAAGACAATGACAATGCAATTAGTAACTTTGATAGCGGAATGAAATTGTGGAGAACAAAGACAATTATATACCTAACAAAGGGTTAAGAGTTTTAATATTTTAAATAGTTGAGGATCTGAAAAATAAAATGATAAATATGATATCAAGTATCTTTATTGTGTTGAATAATGTTATATACAACTCTTTTTTCAGTTCTAATTCTAATTTACACATATTTTGAATTTTTTTTTAAATAGTATACATCATCTAATGAGATACATGCTTTTATGAAAACGAAGCATATGATCCAATGAATTGCATTGATGCATTTATAGAAAATGTAAAAAAAATTTATCGATGCATATATCTCGTTAATATGAGTATATGCATCAATAATTTTCTATCAATGCATATGAGACTGGATTAGGGCTGGAAAAAAAAGTGTATAGCGTATTGTGCTATTAAAATGTTAGAACTCTATTGCATATTATCATTTTCAACTCTAATTCTGGTTACATATACTTCGTTAGCATCATCTGCTAACATTAATGATGTATTTTTAAAAGCATATACCTCATATCTTTAAAAACATATACTTCATATGTGTTTCTTTAAAAATGTTTCATATTATTTAAAAACACACATGTAAACTGCATGTAATTGTGATTGAAAAAGAGATCATACGTAACATTATCTTTTATTTTTATTTATCAGTGATGTCTTTGGTTCGCCACTTAACACATATCCATATAATACGCAAATCATTTTTTAGAGTGGTCACTTCATAATTCATTGGTGTAACACAGTATATAATATAAAGAATTATAACAAAATTATATAACAATGTCTTAAGATCTTTTTTGTGGTCAGGGCACACTATGATCCTCCAATAAGTATACAGCTGTGCAATTGAATGAAGGACAACCACTTGATCCTCTCTTTTTCCTCCAATCACGCAGAAATCCACTGTGGACCAACAGAGGGCTCTATTATTATCATTTTTATTATGGCCTTTCAAATAAAATGAGGGTTCTCTTTTTGGGTGGCTTGTCTTTGAAGGGGAGAAAAGCCTTCTTTTAAATTAATGGAGATCTCATATATGACATAGGTACCAATATTCGAGTGTGATTCAAAAGATATTATACTGATAGTCTTCTTTTTATTTTGTACTGATAGAAAATACACACATACACATATATAATAACTTGTATCAAATCATTTTTCTGTGAATTCCAATACATTGTGAATTTGTGATATGAACATCCGTTATGTATAAATTTAAATACAATACATTAGTTTTAGATAGTGTTTGAAAATATGTATGAGCGTGATTTTGGTCCTTTTTTAAAAAAAAGAAAAAAGCAAATGACAACTAAATAAAAAAGCTTAATAAAAAATTTAATTTATTATAGCTTTTAATATAAAACCATGCTTTTTAAAATAAAAGGAAAGTGAGTTTTAAGGAATCAAGTTTTATTAATGGAATTTATTCAAAATCACACAACTGTGATAGATTCCCTTTGAAATCCAGCATATAGATGAAATAAATATAAATAGGGATTTTTATTTTTAAGTCCCTGTAAATATACATATTTAGGGATAGGTTCCTCACTTCTTGATATTTCTTTTTTAGTCCCTATATTCAACCGCCTATTTGGTTTTTAGTCCATCCGTCAAACCTTCGTCCATACACTATGTTATTTATTTTTAAGTCCCTGTAAACTATACTATTTAGTGATTAATTCATGTAAAATATAAAGAATGGAGGGACTAATCACTAAATAACATAGTTTACAGGGATTTAAAAATAAATCACATTTCACAAATTAACGGTGTATGGACGGATGTTTGATGGAGAGACTAAAAACTAAATAAACTGTTGAATATGGAGACTAAAAAAGAAATATGAAGAAATGAGGGATCAATCCTTAAATAAACATGTTTATAGGAACTTAAAAATAACAATCCCATATAAATATTGTTGGGTGCCAGGGGCAGACCTACCTTTGATTTTCCCTGCACAAGAACAACAAGGCTTAAATGTCACTCAAAAGAAACACTGAATAATTAGGGCAAGCATGTCTGGCATGCATGGAAACCAATGGACCCACACACCTCACCAAACTGGACTCCACTCACTCTTTAATAACAACAGTCTGCAGTAATTACTAATTCACAAATAACAAGTTTTTTGAATGTTTGAAATTCAAAGTTTTTGCTTGGCCCTGGCTGTTGTCCAAGTTGGCATTCATTGAACATGTTTGGCTGGTAGGGTTGCATTATATTCACAACTCACATGGATCTTGTAATTTATTTATTTTATTTTATTTTAGTGTATATACAGCTTCTGTTTCTCATAAAAATCCTAATGTGATTCTATACATTGCTAAGGATAGTCATTGTATTTTGTTAGGTGTGTATTGCATGTAATGAAACATGCATCTTTATACGAATAAATAAATGAAATGTAAAAGTACTTATTCATCCACTATTAGAAGAAACGGGATTGCACATGAAGTTGTATATAAGATTGAGAACAACAGTACCCAAAAAACATAGGCATCTTGCCCTTTTTTTTTTTAAATGCTGAACATTGGATTAATAGTTGTTTTGTTATGTTTGTGTGGATGATTCATTCAACCACCATCTAATGGATGTCATCATTTGTATTGATTGGAAAGTAAAGTTGAGTTAATATTTGAATTGGATAAAGTCTAAACTGATCTTTATTTAGATCATAAAGAAAAAGAGAGATCAGAGGCATTAAATCCTAATAAAATCATATATATTTGATCTTCAACTTCCCTCCTGTTGAAGGTGTCACTTTTTCAATAGTAAACTGTAGGGACATCATTTTCCTTTTTGGGTGTTTTATATTTTATTTGTAGTCCATTTTGTAGTCATGTTTGTTATTATCACGTAACTAACACAGTATATAAAATTATTTAATGTAATATAAACTCTATTTTTACATCATATATTTTATTACAAAAAAATGTAAAAATATATTCATTTAATTTGATTCATGTGAGCTTCAAACTTCAAATTTCAAAACAGACTGAAAAAAGAGCTAAACAATGCATTTTCCTTTATTGAATGTGGGGTGCCCTACAAATAGATGTTAGGTGAACTACGTACATGCACGATCATCATTTTAAACAGCAAACCATCACAAATTCCACCTCTCAAGAATTTACCTTGTTTGACATGTAAAACTCTCAAGACACAACAATTCAAATGACTGACCACATCTAAAACTCAGAACGATCTGTCAAGAACATGAGATCGAGGATTCATTGGCTGCATGATTTAATGATTAAGGCACCATTTGAATGTGTCAAAACTCTCTTTTTCTTTAAAAATGCGATCCATGTTAAATATCTCTAATTTCATGACAACTATCATAACAATTATATCACAAAAAAAAATCAATAACTATCATATACGTGAAAAATCGTTTAAATCCACGTTTAACATTTAAATTATAGAAACTGTCTAAATACAAATCGAAACGAATAATATCACACATGATGTTGTTTTATGTCAATTAAAATGTACAAACTTGTAATTGATGGAGACTTGGCCTAATCCTTAAAAAAAAAAAACAAATGAATCATGTGGACCTTTGAATTCCACAACTATTGCTCAAACTTTAAAAACACGTCAATCATCAATTATTAGTGAAGAAATAGGTTTACGTGGTGCGCCTACATTGGACAAATTTGAAAACTTGGTCTACTGTTTGTTGAGCTCATATGATAATTGATCAATTGATTTTATATTTCATAATGTGTACGTAAGAGATTCCTTGGTACAATTGGCATCAAGTGATTGCTTGAACAACCTTGGCTATCATAAACATTTAATAATTCATGTATATCATGTAGTTAACCAAGATGTGTTTAATGTCTTGAGATAATGAACTAATGCTTAATATTGTTCACCCATTGTGGTTTTCCACACCAATATCTGCTGATGTAGTTAACTACTTAACCACAGATTACCCTCAGTGATACATGCACTGTTTGATTAAAAAAATTAAGGGTCACTTTTTAATATTGGGTGAACAACTTATTGTGTTGATTTGTGTTGTCTAACCATTTTTTTCTTTTACATATATGTTTGGGTTTGAGAGTAAGAATGGAATGGGGTATAACAATCATTAATTTTGTGGAATATAAAGGAGAATATGTATAGCTATTTCCGGTTGCTCATCATCCACATAATTTGAAAATTATTTGATTCTCCATTTCAATTCGTATTTGTACTAACACCTATGACCTTTTCAATTTTTTTTTACAGTTATGCTTATGTGACACCCCACAGTTTCCAAGCGCTTTTGCGGGTTATTTAATAATAATCTTTTGATTTTTTCTAAATTATCCTACTAAAAAAGTGATTAATTAGAGGGGTGACAATTGGTAGTCCATTTTAGAAACTTAGTTATATTAATATTCTCACTGCAAGAAGAAAATGAAAAAAATCTAAAAGAAAGATAATAATTTTCATTTGATCACTTAAAAAATCAAAGTTTGTGTCAAACAAAAGAAATATTATTTTTAAAAAAATTTCTTTATATTTTTTTGTCTTATCAAAAAGTGAGGTGATTTTTTCTCTAATGAATGTGATGAATGTGATAAGATCTTTTTTTCGACATTTCCAATTACATTTACAAACAACACATAATAATTAATCAAACAAGAGATAATTTACTTTTACTAATTTCTCTTTGATCAACTCTTTTTCATTTTTTCATTCACTGTAACGTAGAAACACACATTCAGATAAGATTAAAGAAAAATATTATGCACATCGAGAGGATGTTTATGTGATGATCATATCTTGCCCTCCATGATGATATCCATCTAATACTGTATTCCATCAGAAATATTGTCTATCCTGAATTAAAAAAAAAAACTATTAAATACCCATTGATATGTTTTACACGTGAAATTCAAAAATATTTTGAATGCTTATAATCCTCTCTTTGATGATAACACTTATTGATTTTATCCAACATTATTTAGGTAGCGTTTGGTAACACGATTACAAAATTGATTTTCTGCAATCACTAAGTTAAAACTGATTCTGTAAGAAGCTGTATCTCCCTTACTTTCTCAAATCACAGCTTTTTGATATTATTTGTCTGAAATCCGTTTGCAGGAAGCTGTGATTTACAAAACTGTTTGGTTGCATGATTATAGAATCAGTTTCCTGTAATTACAAAAGCTACGCAATCGCGCAACCAAACGCTGCCTTAGATTTCATCTCGAACCCTCTATAGTGTGGGCCCCCACATGTGATCTTTAACTCTTCCAAGATTTTATTTTGAGCATTGATATATTCAGTACGCTTTATAACTCCATACACTATAATAACGTAGCATATATTACATTATCATAGTGTATAACAAAAAAATTTCATTATTTTTTAACATGAAAAAATATATTAACATATTTTAATATTTATTTTATTTTATATAAATATATATGTTTTAATAAATGGGTATATGATTTTAAAAAACAAAGTTAGATTAAACATCTCAATTTTTATTTTTATTTTTTTCACACCCAAAGCCATAAATTCACCTGGTCACCATAACTACACAACCACAATCTACCCAACACCTTTGAGTGTGCCTGACTCCATGCCCTCCAAGAAAAAAAAAAAAAAAAATCAACCATCATTGACCGTTCGATTTGGTTCCGCTTTTAACAAAGATCGACCGTTGGTGCTCTCTTTCGGCGGGAATTTCAAAATCTCTCATGCGAGGGAAATCACAAACTCCAAAAAAAACCCAAAGAAAAACAAAACAATTCATTTTGTTTTTTTATGTTTTATATACATTTATTTATTTCGCTGGGCCCACACACACAACTTTCCCTCCCTTTTTTTGTGTGTTTTTTTTTTTTTTTTTTTTTGGTTTTCTTTCATTTTCAAATTTATTATTATTAACCCCAGTTTCCAAAATTCCTAAAATCCGCGAAGCACTTTTAGGGCTTCTGCTTTTTCGCACCCCGTGCTGTCCTTTATTAGCGACTCTAGGCGACCCACACGTCCTCCCTATTAATCGGATTTAATAAAGCGTTTCAAGTCCAGTAACGGTAACGTCCGTCTTTACCCGTCAGGGTTCGCAGAACGCGCCGTCAGGATTTGCAAGCTCCAGCGGTTGTTCTTAACGGCGGGACGGGGTTTTTGTTTTAGTATTTCTTGGAAATATAAATTTGCAAAGACACTCCCCATATTCTAAATATTCGCATTTACATCCCTATCGTTGAATATCACATGAAAAAAATCATTACTTAAAATAAATGAATATTCAACGATATTATTTCGAATGGTAAATTAATTAATGCTTTTATATTAGAGTTTTTTTGTTTATATTAAAGAGGAGTATATTGTAGGGGTGTAAATGCGATAATTTGTTTAATCACAGTAGGGGTATAAATATTATTTTTAAAATAAAAAGAGTGTTTTTATGTTTTACAATCTTTAGAAGGTGCACATGTACTCTTTTTTTTAAATACTTTTACGCAACCATTTTTCAAAATATCAGGTTGGTTTTGACGGGGAATAAATGGTAGAATATGGGGGATAAAAGAGAACAGAGATAAAAATTTGTTTAGATGGGTGGTATACTGGTATGTAGAATTATGTGATAATAAGCTGATATTTATATTTTAAGTCTTTAATGAAAATGTGTTCTTGCTTTGCTCGTATAAGGGGACCCACTTATTAAATCACATATAATCACATCAAATCATCTATTATCACCTCTTATACATCAATAAATTCACATATCAAATCAATTTTTTAAACCATATTCACATTTTATTCTTCATCAACCAAACTCTCTCTCCCCCCTCCCCCCCGTTAGAGGTGAATAACAACAGAATGACTCTTATCTGCTATTCAACTTTTCTTATTATGTTTTTTAACGAGAATAATTAAAAACAAAATCAAACAGAAAATTATTTATTTTATTAATAAAGTTAATAATTCTGAGAATAAATATAAATATTAAAATAACTTATGTCTCTATCAAAAGAGTGTGTCAGATATAAAATGTTTATAAATAACATTATTTTTATATTATAGGAATCTCGATCGTGGCGGGAGACGGTTACAAGGAATATGTGGCGTCGTCAGACACGATCGAGATTCCAAATCTGGATCTTTACGGGGAAAGCGACGTGGGTGAATCCGCAACGTTCATGCAGTGGACCCGTCGCTTGATCTCGACCGTCGAACGTTTGGCTCTGTGGATGGTCGAGAGGGAATCTCGGTTGCCCGGTTGTTGCGTCCAGGGCAGGATCTCGGTGTGGAGAAAATCGCGGTGAGACTAATCCCCTCTCACCACCATCAATTCGATTTAATTTAGTGGGGTTGAGATCTGGTGTAAAGTGAGAGCAACATTTAGGGGGTGGGGACTGACAGGGCACATGCTTGTCCGGTCTTGTATTAGAGATTCATTCAGATCTTCTTTTTCAAACTTTTTATTGAATTCTATTGTTCTGATGATACAAGAATAGTTGTTTTTATATTTATTTTATTTGGATTGGTTTTCTGAATTAATTAAAGTGTGGAGGAGTGTGAGGAGTGATAAGTGGAGAAGCTTAGCATCTTCTGATGCTTTGTTTTTGGAGTATTTAGGGGACTTTTTCAAGACATTGACCAGTTAACCAATGTAAAAAAAAGGAGCTGTTTTTTCTTTAGCATTATTTTTTTTCATGTCCAATAACAATTTTTTTTTTTTTTCTCCGCATCTCCAATATGGTTGCTGAAACAGGAACATAAGGGCACCTGGGTCAGTTTTTAGTTAGGGCAGTGTGGGAGTTGAAAGGACCACTATATGTATGATAAGATATTAATAAACATGTAGTTAAAAGTAAATTATTATATTCAATCCAATTTATAATTTTTTGTAATATGATATTTTAAGTTAGTAAATTACATGACCAACTGCAAAAAAGAAAAAAAAGGGTACATTCAATTATTGAAAATTTCATAAACCAATATGATGGGATGAAGTGCTCAATTATTCCATGTAATGTTAGTTTTTACTTCATGAAATATCACACCCTTCCAATGCTAAGCACATGATTAATCACACAACAATGGAGTTGGATCCCACTCCATGCAATAGTAAAATTTACCACTTGAAATCACTCACCAATAAAAAATGGATGCTTTGTAGGATTGAAAACACATGTTCCCCAAATCTCATCATCCCCATCACCTCATGTACAATGTAAACACTTCCTAAAAAGAGCTAGATGTTGACAATTAAAGACCAAATGCCAATAACCTCCATATGTCTTGATTGGTTGATCCATCATATTATTATAAGGGCCGAATATAAGATTCCATAAATTCAAAACAAACTAAAAACAAATCCATCTACTCCATTTTAAAAATATTGCAAGTGCAAAATATATATATACACATTATTTAAATATCAAAAAAATTACAAGTCGTGGGATATGGAACCACATGGCAGGTAGGTTAGATGTGGATGACAAATGTCAGCTCCAACCACTAAAAGTAGGGAAAAATAAAGAGTGGTAGAAAAAAAAATTTACCCCCCCCCCCCCCCCTCCTTCCTTCAAATTTCAAATTTTTATTTCATTTTTGTCCCTTTTGATAAGGAGGGTATTTCTCCAATATTTCATTTCCACATCCATAAAAGCCCTGTCTTCGACATTCCTCTGTCTCTCTCTCTCTCTTCCTCCCTCTCGTTGGGGCCCCTTTGTGACTGTAAATCTTAGCGAACCCCAACTGGATTTGCCAGTACTAGTATTATTTTTGCTTCCTCATCCAGCAATACCCACTTCACCACTCCCTTATCTACTCTTCTCTCTCTCTCTGTTTCGTAACACCCACTATTTCAGAGACCCACATGGCCGAAGACTTGGACGACGGAGAGTTCTGGCTCCCATCGGAGTTCCTCGCCGACGACGCGTTCATGGAGAAGGACTTGAGCGCCGGGGGATCGCCCTTGGTGGAGGAGAAGGACCTCTCGTGCTTCCCTTGCGAATTCCCTTACGATTCGGCTGTGAGTTCTCCGGTTGAGTCCGTGACGGAGACGGAGAGCGACGAGGAGGATTTGGTGGCCGGGTTGGCTCGTCAGATGGGTTCCTCTGCTTTTGCTTTCGAGAATCCGAAGGTATTGCTTTAATGGAGTTTTTTTTTGGGGGGCTACGGGTCTTGTTGGGTCCTCCCCAAATCGACTTGATTTGGGATCTTTTTTTATTCGGGTCTATTCAATCTTTGGCGATTTTAGGGGTTTTGGTTTCTTGGTTTTGAAAGATCTAATGAAATCATGGACTAAATAACTTTTGTGTTCTTGTTATGGTGTTTTCGGTTCAGACTCGTGTCATGGCCGGTTCGCCACAGTCGACGCTCTGTTCCTTCGGTGGTCGGAGCCGCGCGAGCTCGAACGGCCCCTCGCTCGTCTCTTCCCCGCCATCGCCGCTCGAGTCGAAGAACGACGACGCGTGGGACCTCCTCTACGAGGCGGCGGGTCAGGTGGTCCGTCTGAGGATGAACGAAGAGTTCGCCATGGTTAACCAGCAAGTCCACTGCCGTGGCCTCCTCGGGCCGCCCCGCAACCCCTCTCCGCCTCCACCTCCACCACCTCCCCCCGCAAAGACTACCAACCTCGGCCTCCACGTCGACCAGGCCTTCGCACGCCGACAGCTCCAGGCCCAACAAGTCAGTCATCCTCATCTCCATAGACTCATTTTGGGTTTAGAGTTCATGAAATCCCTGTTTCTGATTTTGGGTTCCTTTTGTTACAGTTTCATCAACTGAAGAAACAACAGCTTCTCAAGCAACAGCAGAGCTTGAACGCATGGGGGAGGCAGCAGGTAGGGAAGGTAAACCCACCCGCGGCGCAGCAGATGCTGACCCGACCGAGGGCTGGCGGCTGCGGCGGATACGCCGGCGGAAGAGGTGGCGGTCGTCCCCCTGGTCTGTCCAGCTCCGCCTGGCCTCCTCTCAACTCACACGCGACTCCCCCGGTCCAGCCCGGTTCGGGCATGCGAGCCGTCTTTCTAGCCGGATCCGGTTCACGGAAGGAGTCAGGCGGGACTGGCGTGTTCTTGCCCCGGCGAGCCGGGTCACCGGCCGAGCTTCGCAAAAAACCAGGTCGGTTATCTTTGTCTGGGTTCCCTTTGGTTTGCGTTTTTCAACCAAATCTGATGATACCCAAATGTGTTTTTTCACGAATTACAGCTTGTTCAACTGTTCTTCTCCCCGCGAGAGTGGTTCAGGCGCTGAATCTCAACCTGGATGACATGGTCGCTCAGCCTCGCTTTCCCGGAGCTTTCGTTCTTGATCATGGTATGTACTTGATCATTAATTCAATATGTATGGTGTATAGCGTTCATGTGAAGATTTGCTAAATGTGGGTTCTGTTTATTCTGTGTCTCAGAAGCTATACTGGCAAGACATCAATCGCTCAACAAGAGAAGTCTCCGACCACAACCACCACCACCACTTCCAACCAACCATGAAATCAGACTCCCCCAAGAATGGACGTATTAACAGTTATTCCTTTATATCTTACTAATCTCTCACGATAGATTAGAATAGTTTGATTTGATATATAGGAGATATATTTTGCGAGTTCATGCTCTTTTTTTTTTTTGTTTGTTTGTTTGGGGAGAAGATGAAGAACAATAAGGTTTTCATGGCTTGCTGCTTTTTTTTTGGGGAGTGAAGTGAAATGGAAGTGGTGAAGGTGGTCCTTTTTGTAATAAGCCCACTTTATGTGCTGCCGCTTTTTTTTTTTTTTAGGTATGGGTCCCTCGAAAGTTTATGTTTTCTTTTATCAAAGAACCCCCCAAAACCAACCCTAATAAACAAATGGGTCCCTTTGTATTTCTTTTTTTTCAATGGGTTGTACTGAATCATCAATAGAAAAGAAAGAAAAAAGAAAGTGTTTTTTTTATTTATTTTTGGTTATTCTAATGTGGCAGTAACAGCTGGTATTGGAATCTGTGCTGCAATGTTGGCCGTGATTTTCTCTTTGTATTCTGTACAGTGAAATTATTATATTATTATTATTCATTGATTTGATTTGTTATATGTTTTTTATTTTTAAATTTTTGTATTTTTTCGAGAGTGGTTGCTTAGGCGTGAAGGGGTCGGTCGTTGGGCTCAGAGCCGTACATTGGGCTTTGTGTGGTGATGTGATGGGCCTTTTATGCAGGGCCCACTTTTTTATTTTCTTTTGACTAAGTCAAAGGTAGCTTTATCTTTTTTTTTTTTTATTTTTTGGAAGTATTCACACAAACATGGAAAGCTGTGTTGGTTTGTTCAGTGGGTGTTGGGAGACACGGCTTTAATTGTAGTCTGCATCTTGTTTGGAACTAGACCAACCGTTAATATATTGGGTTAAAGACATTTAAGTCCCTACAAACATGGAAAAACTCATATAAGTCCCTATTAAAATTGGGACAGACGTACGAGTCCCTGAAAACTCAGAAAAATCTAATTATCATCCCTGAGTTAAATTTCCATCCAAATTTAACGGAATATTCCTAGAATATTCCATCACATATAATTGTGTAGACATTGAAATCCTTATAAACAGTCATAAAGACAAATTAGTCCCTGCAAAAGACAAAATTGCCCCTGAAAGACTTTTACATTAAATTGTGTACACATTGCAGTCCCTATAAACAATCATAAAGACAAATTAGTCTTTGCAAAAGATAAAATTGCCCTTAAAAGACTTTTACATGTAATTAAATAGACATTGCAATTTAAAAATTAAATACCCTCTAAAAGACTGCAATTTCTACACAATTAAATGTAAAAATTCTTCAGGGGCATTTTTGTCTTTTACATGTATCAATTTGTCTTTACGATTATTTATAAGGACTGTAATGTCTATTCAATTACATGTAAAAGTCTTTCAGGGGCAATTTTGTCTTTTGCAAAGACTAATTTGTCTTTATGATTGTTTATAGGGACTGCAATGTGTACACAATTTAATGTAAAAGTCTTTCAGGGGCAATTTTGTCTTTTGTAGGGACTAATTTGTCTTTATGACTGTTTATAAGGATTTCAATGTCTACACAATTATATGTGATAGAATATTCTGGGAATATTCCATTAAGTTTGGATGGAAATTTAACTCAGGGATGATAATTGGGTTTTTCTTAGTTTTCAGGGACTCGTACGTCTGTCCCAATTTTAGTAGGGATTTATATGGGTTTTCCCATGTTTGTAGGGACTTAGATGTCTTTAACCCTAATATAAACTAGCCCGTCTTTTTTATTCTCCAAATTTTATTTTTATTAATCAAGATGGTAAACATAAAATTTTACACAATGGATTTTATTTGGAGTCCAATTTATAAACGGTATGGATCGTATCCTGGGGTGTAATTTCTCACACCTCCTCATTCATTCCACCAAGGTTGAATAAAATTTACTTAATTATATATATTGTTATATATATCTCATTAAATATTTTTTAACCTTTATTAAAAATGAGTTGATTTAATTTAAAAATAAAATGTTCTACATTTTTTTATTTAAATAAACATTTTATTAAATAATTATTATTTTTTTTAAAATAATAAATATGATTGAATTTAATAATTTTTTTAACCAAACGAAAAAGAAAAAAAATTGAGAGAAGAGGGACTAGTACGTAAATGGTGGGCCTCGGGCAGCGGTGGGAAGAGGAAGGGTATAGAGAAAGAAAGGCGACGGGCGGCTGCCGCCCTTCCTCTCTCTCTTCTAGGGCCCTATCTTTTTCTTTTCCTCTCTTCTTTTGTCGCTGTCACCTCTTCCGCCCACTAATACTGATAAAAAAAATTGTGCTTAATCTAACAAAGTAAATACGTCTTTTTCTTAACAAAAATGAATTATAATGTTTTATTCACCCGGTTTTTCATTTTTTTAAAATGTGTATATTAAATGTAACAGGTATAAAAGGGTAAAGATTTGGAAACAAAAAATTTGACCCAAAATTTCTTCGCCAACACCCTGTGAAAAAGTGGTAAATTGAGTTGATCGTGTGATAATAAATCTAGTCACATTTGGGTTTAATTAGTATTATCAATATATAATAAAAGAACGATACATGTATTTAATAATTAATAATACAGTTTGATTTATAGACAGTGAAATTCTATTTTTAAGTTGTACCGCGCGATATGAGTGATATGGAGCAAAACTCAGATCTGAAGCCAAACTGGCTGGATCCGAACTCTATTTTGATAGGATGTTGTCAATTTGAATTATCGTTTGGTGTAGATAAAATCCAGTACTCCTGATGCAGAGACTGTTCAGAGCCTCACGCAGTGTATTCTCCATGCATTTATTTCTTCTGTGGGGGCCGTATTTTTGCTCATCAACATTTAACTTTTCTCCTGTCACGGACTCCTCTTGAATGCCCAATTAATGCGACTAAATGTATACGTGTTGTCTCCTTTGTTTTTTTTTTTTTAATTTTGTATAATATATGGTTCGTGATCTTGTGTGTGACCCCATGAAAACATCACCTATAGGGACGTGTCATGCTCTATATATGGATGTTTTTGGCTTCTTTGATGGTCTAAACATGCAGAATCAAAATCAACTTGGGAGTTTCAAAATGGGTTCTGGTGAACTAACACTTTTATGCATTTTTGTTTGTTGATTTCAAGTATGTTTGGACCGGCTCGGCCTTTTCTTGTAACTTACATTTCATGTTTTGTAATTATAAGTATATAAAATAGAGATAATCATAATAAATGTATAATATATAATGTTTTATCAAATGTATTTTCTCTGAGCGGATGTCCCAGTATCTGAATTTATATATAATCTGCTTATATTAATACATGGTATCTGAATCCGGCCTTGTTCAATTTCAAAAATTTGATCCATTTATTCAATTTTTCATATTTGAACATATATCAAATGCTGCTTTTTTTTACAAAATATGAGTGATCTAACACATGTAATACATTATATCTGAATTTTTTAGTGTGAAAATTTGATTAATTTATTTAGTTTTTCAAACACATATATTGAATTTTTAAATGTACGTAATAATTGACAGACTTACATAATTGATATCACACAATTAAAGATTGATTTTTTTTTTTTCAATTTTTATCAACATGGTTATCTCAAATAGAGACTCTGTCCTTGCCAAGTGGGGAACACATATGATTCCTCGATGATGATGTCTGGCCTTAATAAGTTGTTATAAAACAGTTGCATGGATTGTATATGATATCATTTAAGCTCTAATGACTTGATCAATTTCATAAGAAAATTATTTGTCATTGTAGGTTTTACGTGTGGAATTGGAATTCGGCTATCGTGACACTTGTGATATTTTGTAGATAATTGACTTTGAATTATTATTGTTATAAAATAAACACGATTATTGGCTTGTCATGACTGATATCTTAAAAAATATATAATTTCTCAATCGATTGATATTTTGATTTTTAATTACAAGATAGTAATTAAGGACTATTTATGTGAAACTACTGGAGTCCAACATCTGCTGATATTGTTTTTTAAAAAATAAAATTTTAGAAAATTATTTATTTCAAATATATTTTAATGAGGGAAAATAGAAAATAGGTTTAATTATTTTTTATGTTTTACTTTTAAAAAATATTTTTCAAAAAAGTGAAACATTAAAATGATATGGTTTATGAATAACTAATAAAAGAGGTCAAATGATTCGTTAAATATATAATAAATAAATTAAAATTTAAAAATGCATCAACATCCTAGCCACATAGAACATACAACAATAAAGTCAAGTGAAGGAGAAAAACAAATAAAAATTTTACTGGAGCAATCGAGAGTCATGCATGCATGCTACATGAAATACAAAAATAAAACAACAACCTAATAAGTCAACATTCTACTACATGAGAAGATTAGCATGGCCTTGCATAAAAATGACACCCACAAATCGAGAAATGGTCAAAAAAAAAAAAAAAAAAAAAATTCTACTACATGAGAAGATCATCGATGACATTTCTATCAAGTAGATTAGATTTAATATTTCCATACCTAAAGTAATTTCAAACTTGGATTAGAGTAATATATATGTGTTGGATTTAATTATGCAAAAATTAATAACTTGTATGATAAAAAAAAATACAGAATTATAATACACAAATTGTAATAAATTTAAATAGTATACCTCATCTAATGAGACACATGATGTTATAAAAAATAAAGCATATATTCCAATTAATTGTATGAATGCATTTATAAAAAATATAAAAAAATTGTATCGAAGCATATTAATGTGAATATATGCTTCGACACATAAGATTGGAATTAAGGTTGAAAAAAAAAATTCGTATAACATTACAGTACTCTTAAAAAAACTGTTCAAGGGCTGACTGTAACATTTTCCAAACAGTTTAAGGACTGATTGTCTCTGTTAAGGAAAATTATAAATTCAACCTCCATTACAGCCTCAATTACAGTTTATATCAGTTCTTTTTTAAAACCATACACTCTTCAATTAAAGTACATGCTATTATATGAAATGAAGTATCATATATTAAGATATATTAGTGTATTTTTTTTAGTTAAAAAGATGATAAATTTTTTTATGCCATACATTATGATAGTTACCTATACACTATGATAACGCAGCGTTATTAAAGTTGTAAAACGAACTGAGTGTACATGCACTCTTATGTAAATTGTGAAGCCCAACAAATCATTTGTTAGATCCGGCCCAACAACACGCAAGAGCTCACTAAATCTACGGTTCTCGTTTCTCATCAATGGACGTCCAAAGGACATCGCAATCTCCGCCCCCCCATCTACCGTTGCTATGTTTAACACTCCAATCTTATAGACCACTCATCCCCACCCACATTGGCCGGTTCTTACTTCTTAAGTTCCGGTCACAACCGACTATAACAGGTGATAACGAGTGAACTATTATCATAAGGGGGTGACGTTATAGTCTTCATCATCAGCGAATACTTCACTCTCTCTCTCTCTTCCCCCCCTCAAACACGCACAGACTCTCAATTGATACTCTCGAATTCGGTTCGTGCTTTCTCTGTCAAAAAATTAGGGTTTTAGTTCTGCAACGGATATGGAGGTCGATGAAGCTCCGGGTAGCGAGTACCTCCCCAAGAAGAAGAAGCAGACGAGTGAAGAAGAGAAGAGGTAGCGATCGAACTCGATTGAGCTTCCATGGAACCGATTCTTGCATTTTGAATCGATCGTTTGGAATTTTTGCTGTGACTGGTCTGAGGACGGATTGGATTGTCATAATCTCAAATTTTTTTTTTTTTTTTTTAATCTCCAGGAGGAAGAATATGCCCCCCGGAGGGCTGAAGAAGGCGGTGATGAGGTCGGGAGGGGGAGACGCAAAGCCCGGAGAGGGAGATCAGGTATTCTTTTTGTTTGACACATTTTGTATGAATTGGGGATATGAACATTGGCTTTAGGTAGGAAACAAGTTGGATGCTTCTGCTTTTGCAGGAATTATACTTAAAAACAATGTTGTAAAAAGCGGTAGGCGCTAATCGGACGGATGAAGACTAGAGATTAATCAATCACTTTTTAAAATAATAATAATAATAATTTTAGATTACAAAATAACATCAAAACAAAATTAAATAATATATGCATAATAAAAATTGCATAAAAAAATTAATTAATAGATATATGATAATATAATATATGAGGTAACTTAATAGTTTATTAGTCAACTGGGAAATCATCGGAAAAGCAATTAGGCGCTAAGCGTTGCGGGCTCAGCCCTACCCAGGCCTAGGTGGGGGATTAATCGGAGTCTAGAAGGGATTTTTAGAAGATAAGAACATTACTTTTAAAAGAAAGTAAAAAAGACAATTTTTAGTTATAAATAGCTGAAAAAGTGCTTTTTTGAAATGAGTTTGAACAACATTTTAGAGATTATATTTTTGTAGGTTCTAAACTCATTTCAAAATGTCTATAGTGATTTCAGCTTACAACTTTTAGTTATAAACTTATAAAAAAACTGTTTTTTAGACACCTAACAAAAATACCCTCATCAAAAATTGCTTTAAGTGAAGAGTTGCTTTTCAAATTTTCAAACCCTAACTAAGGGCCCTTCTGGATGTGTGGTGCGGACGCCCATCCAGGGTTTCAAACCCCTAGTTGAAGAAGCATTGTTTTGGTCGTGTTTCAAAACGTGAAAAGAAGGCTGGAACAAGCATTGGTGGGTGGTGTGGAGTGATGCCGACACAAAAGTTGAAAACCTGTTTGAATCCACGGTGGTGTTTTACCAGCTTTTCCACCATGGAATCTGCCCTACTTTGGATCCAAATGGATCCTAATAATAGTATGCTTCCTAGAAAGCTATTTTCAAAAATCAAATTTAAATAAAAGATTCTTTTTTAAACAGTTTCCAAACGCTACCTTAATTGATCGGTTTGTGGCATTTTGGTGTCCATTGTGATTCAAGTTGTTGGTACCTTTGGAACGGTGTATGAGTAAAGTAGATGTAACAGAAATGTGGGTTTTTATTGAAATTATGAAGCTTAGCTTGCAGATGATAGATCAAACATATAATATTAGCATCGACCCCGATAAGCTGTGTTTGTTATAATTGATCATTTCGGATGATAGATTTTTGTACAAGTTCATTCCCCATGCGGGGACGAGCTTTTGGAAATTTAGAAATCATGTATTTTTATTTGATGCTTCTGTTACTCTACATGTTGTCCTATGATACAAAATCTGGTGGTAATATTACACTCACACACATTATAATTGAATATATTCCCATGGGGAATGCTCTATATTGGTCTATATATCAATTCTTTCTATGTGTGCAAGTTGCTTTATAAATACAGGAGGTGTTGCAAATGATTTTGCTCCTCATTTTTCTCATATTCCTATTTTTGGAGTAATCTGACTGAATTATTC
The DNA here is from genome assembly GCA_030737835.1 of Acorus gramineus. Taxonomy (NCBI): domain Eukaryota; kingdom Viridiplantae; phylum Streptophyta; class Magnoliopsida; order Acorales; family Acoraceae; genus Acorus; species Acorus gramineus. The sequence goes on from CM060854.1 coordinate 4,162,953, forward strand.
TTTTATTTCTATTACATATTGCAGGTTATATTTCATTGTACAATTAGAACACTAGATGGAGTTATCGTTGAGTCCACAAGATTAGAACATGGAGGTAAATTCTTTGCCTTACTATTCTCTCCCTCCTTTCCTCTCTTTGAGGAATTATGGAATATAATCATTGATAAGAGACTGAAATGAAAGGCATGCCCAAAATTCATACACGGATACTACTGAAGTGCAAAACAATAATTTGTAAAATGACTTGACCAACTGTTTGAGTATGTGTAAATTCTGTCACACCAGCCCTGTTTAAATTGTGTATATATATGTTTAATGCAACAGGCAAGGGTATCCCCATGAGGCATGTCTTGGGAAAGAGCAAGATGATCCTTGGATTGCTTGAGGGATTTCCCACCATGTTGAAGGGTGAAGTGGCGATGGTATATTATCAATGCTGTTTATAATGATTTATTGGCTCTTATGTGGAATTCAAATGCCCTTGTAGATTAACTGTTCTGATCCGACATGTTTAGTGCGATTTTGTATTTTATTTTTGCAACAGATAGTGGCAGAAATCATGCATCGAATTGGTAGTGGCAGAAATCTTGTGTCGAATTGCTAGTGGCAGAAACCATGCCTCGAATTGCTTCATTCTTATTTTTTCCTTTGTAAAATTTTTGGCTATTGCATGAATGAAGGATGGAAATTTTTTGATGATGCTATTCTAATACTCCCCTAATAATGTTTATGTAGATGCCACATGATTAATTGTTTTTACATTTTATATATATGCGTATCTGTCTTATTTAGCCAGTCATTGATTTTCCTAGAATATGATTTTTTTTGTCTTTTCTCAGTTTCTTTTCCAATCAGTGTGATTGCCTGCATAGAAATGGATATTGGGGGTGCATTTTATTTTAATTGACCTGCGTCATGACATGATCATTTGAGATACATGGGAGGTTTTCTGCTACATCTTGGACTGTTTGCCAAATTGTCTTATTGCTGCTAAATCTTTTATGTCTTCCCTATTTTTTTCAGTTCAAAATGAAGCCCGAACTACACTATGGTGAAGTTGACTGTCCAGTTACAGCTCCTGAGGGATTCCCCAGTCATGACGAACTTCATTTTGAGATTGAACTGCTAGATTTCTTCAAAGCCAAGGCAAGGATATTTATTTATATCATGCAGCCTAATTATCTTTATATTTTGAAATTTGAATCATGTTTTATGGATGCTCTTAAGCTTTTTGATGCCTTCAGGCTTTTATTTTTTTTCTATTGACAATCAATCAATAATTAAAGCTGATGCCTTGCAATACTCTATTTCTTTGTATTCGTAGTTTTAGAATGATAAGAAATATGGTACATTGTCATTATGCTGTTATTTTTCACATACATATTTTATGTTGAGGCCTATCTTACTTACCTGTGTGCACATATGGTTTGCATGCCTTTTCAGGTGGTTAGTGAGGATCTGGGAGTCATTAAGCAGGTAATTTGAGCAACACTATATTTATCACATTGTTGTTTGTTTTTTGAAAGATAATGAATAAAGTAGCTGCAAATAACAAAAAATAGCCATTGAGTTTGTTTGTGATCAAATTTTCTGACATGCTTTGCCACTTTGCTATATTGCTATCTGTAATTTGAAAATATATTTGCAGTGTCCTTGGAGACTTGGAATCTCAAGTGCTGTGATATTGAATATTTGTCAATTATTTGTCATGGGCTAAAGCCAAGTCGAGAGTATGAAAAGGGGAACACATGCACATTACATAGTGAAGAACTCTATCATTAGAGCAACTGTTGAACATATATGTGTGTATCTCTATATAGAGATCAACCTGCATACTCATCCATCCATCATCCTAGAAGAAAATGATGATAATTTTATCTACTGTCAATCTGCCTCCATAATTTACAAAACTAATAGTACACCCAGCATACATGTACCGGGTAAACATTCTTCTAAATTCTTGCAGGTTCATGGCATATAATAAGAAGAAAACCTGACCATCCAATCACTGAAACAGCATGAATATCCATTCTGAACCTAATATGAAATTTTATAATAGAATCATTTAATGGTCTTCCTGAATCCAATGAGTTTATAGTACAACAGCTTTATCACAAAGAAATTTTTAAACGATCTGTTCATTTTCCTACAGTAAGAAGGGTTGTGAAGTCATTGACAACAACTAAAACAACATGAGTAAGTTTTGCAGTTGATTAGTTTCAGAATGTCATTATTTGCATCAAATCCATGTCCGCAATAAATTGTCACTTGCTACCTTTGCAGGCATCCAGAGACCTTGTTACCAAATATTCTGAATTATTGATTAATTCACGTATTAAATGAGCTCATTTCATTGAAAGATTAATTTATGATCTTGTCTCATTAACAATGCATGTCTCATTCAATAATTGACATATTGAATAAATTAAATGTGTATTAAATGCATGATAAATATATTACTTGTATTAAATGCATGATAAATATATTACTTGTGCAACAAAATTAAAATAAAAAAGGAAAATTTGTTCGGGTAGGCTTTGCTCTACTAGATTTTAGTGTTGGTTTTTAATGATTTTATAATGTTTTATGTTATAACATTATTGAGAATCATGGATTTTTTATTTAATATTGGTGATTTTGCATGTCATATGTTCCTTCTTTTATATTTATATTTTTTTCCTAATTTTACTGGAATTTTCCCCAAATTTAACCATAATATACTGAATTGCGAATATATGTTCATGTCAATTTTTTCCCGGAATTCTGAACCGGTGACAAGGTTTAGAGATTGTATTGTTCAAACCTTTGTTCTCCCACATTATGATTTTTATGATTGAGATAACTGTAGACTTTCAAGTTATCTCTTTCTTCCAGTTTTGTCTTGTTTAGTTTAGACTAACAACCTCCTCTTATATGACAGATAATACATGAGGGATGTGGGTGGGAATCTCCGAGAGAGCCCTATGAAGTAAAAGCTTGGTAACTGCTAGTTTTTTAAAATGTCTAGATCAATTTATTATTATGATGCAGAGCTTTATGGAGATGGCGGAGTATACTTCCAATTTTGATTTGTTTTAGTAACTCATTTGAATCATGTGAAATGGATTCAAGGAAACAAAAATCACAAATAGGACAAATATTTGAATATTCAAGTAAGAACGAAAACTGCCTTTTGGATTTTTGTTTTTTGTTTTTTGCCCAAAATGGTGGGGTATCCATGACTGTATCACCATTAGGGAAGTCCAGGGAAGGGGAAAAAGAGAGAGATGGAATCTCTGACTTTCTAGAAGCATAATATGAAAATCAAAAGAAATGCCACATGAATAGGTTTTTACAAAACTCAGTGTACCACATGTTGGACAACCCTCTCGTCCTTTCAACTTATATATGCTACCCCAATATATATTCTCTTTGTCATCAACAGAATTTTCCCAAAAATTCATAATGCCTGACATCTTATCCACTCCTGTTTTGAAATAGATACTCATGCACAGGGGGAGGAAGGGAGGGACAAGCAATTGCCAAAGTGTTGTCTGCATTTCTGTCACTCTGCATCAAAATATGACTCTACTCCCTACTCAAATCTTTTCTGCACTTGCATCCATCCTGTCCCCATGTGTCTTCTCATCTCTTCCCAATGTGCCTTCATGAAACATATTGTCTAACTGCATCGAACTTGGTTCATATTGCAGATCTTACACTCAGAATGGGTTCATTGTTTTTTTGGGCTACTTGAGTACTTTTTTCCTAGTGACTGTTGTAAACCATTATCCAGTTCTACAACTTTGAAGGTCTAGCTAAATGTGCTCAAGTTTAGAGGGTCCATTAGAATTAGATCTTGATATTTCTGAATAATGATACAGCAGAAAAAAATGATTCCATTTGCAATCATTAAACCTTTCCCTTTATTGATCTCCTCTTTCAGAAAATCTTATGCATTTGCTGAAATTAGCATTAGTTTTTTTTTTTTTGTTATGAATTCCTGCCTTGTTTATGTTTTTTTGGTCCTTCAGTTGTTATACACTATACAGAATTTGCTGTTTGTCTCTAAATTTCATCATTCTGCTCTGTCCAGTGCAACATTTTCTTAAGAGGATGTGATTATATTTTGGTTTCAGGATAACTGCAAAGACGGCTGATGGAAAATTAATTTCAACAAATTCTAAAGAAGAACCATTCTTCTTTACTTTTGGAAAAGCTGAGGTTGCCAACAATTCTCCTTAACTACATTAATAACCCTTTGGGCTTGCAAAATTCTGTTTTGGATTAAACTTACTAGATACCTGATTCATACTTGAAAGCTAGATCATCTGTATCATGTTTTTCAATTTTTTTTATCAGTATTCTGCTTCATCTGCATTATTTTTTTTTAAAGAAGTGTGGTATTCATTATTTTTATTAAAAAGGTAAACATTCAAGCAGAGTACACATTAAAGGTGAAAGAAAGAAAGAAGAAAGCGTGTGGAACATCGGGAATGCACTCACAAAGCCCCATTTTCACATATGAATCCTTCCTGAATAATAATAGGCCCCTACCCATTGATACATTCATCTTTAAGAATGTAAACACCAAACTTTCAGCATGCACAGAACTGTAGCCCATAGATTGAATCCAGCTTAGTGGATACCTTATTTCAATTTGATATGGCTAAGCTAATTAGTTACTCAGTGACTTTGAGATGGCACTCAAATTGTATGCTTCAACATTTGGCCGTCTGATTATTTTGCTTTGGTGCCCACTGATTTTGTCAAATTGATTTAGGTAGGTGAAATTTTCATTATTGGAACCACCTGATATGTAGATCCTGTGCCTAGAAGGCCAGAAATATATTTTATTCTGTTAGGCGCCTGTATTTACAGTGTATTCTATTGTGTCACATGCAACCTGAGTTTTTCGCAAACCAATTTTGATGCTTATTCTTTTTGGGTTTTTTTAAAAGGTTTTTTTTGGGGATGTTATATAGATGAATTTAATGGTGATTGCCACATTAGGTAACAAAGGTATTGATATGTTGTATGAATCATCAATAATGGATAAAAGTGTTGCATCCAACATGAATACATAATGTCATTCGGAGCTCCATAACTCAGGCATGGAGCGTTCTCATCACATAGCCACCATGTTATGACTCAGGAGCTGATCAGTTGAAAACAACTCATTTGATTTGGAGATTGAGGAGCTGGGAAACTAGGAGTAGTGGTCTTAAAATTATCCCATCAGGGGAAGCTTGTCAGTAGATGTATTACAGTTACAAAAAAAGTAAAATGAGTTATGCATGGAAATCAGTGACAACACCCTAAAGAAATTCATTAGGGTTTAAGGTCCTTAAAATAACAAAGGAAACATATAGGAGTGGAATTTGTAGAAGAAAGTTGAACGGCAGTGCTGCTCGGGGACTTGAGATAAGAATTCTTGGAGAATGAAATTCATGAGGCTGAAATCCCACTTCATGGGAATATCGCTTTTTAAGTACCCTCGTCTCCATTTTTTTGAGGGGCATCAATCTATATATGTTAGTTCCAACCCTTTATTCACTAAAATATTCATAGGAGTATCATCTCTCTGTCTCTTGGAAGTGCAAACTAAATAAATTGGGAGCATGTTTCCATGTTCGTTCCCTTTTATCTATATTAACATTTTCTTTTGTCTTTTTTAGTTTAGTTACCAAAGGGGCTTGAAATGGGCATCGGAACAATGACATGGGGAGAGAAAGCAATTGTATATGTCAGCAGTCAATACTTAACTCAATCTCCTTTCATGCCAGCGGTAGATGGTTTAGAAGAAATTCTATTTGAGGTGGAGTTAGTGCACTTTATTCAGGTAAATTTAATCAATGCAAATTTGTAACCTTTGATATAAGCTTGATCATCCCTCTGAAACTGATTTTCTTTTTATATTAACATATATGTGCTGGTATCATGGTTCAGTGTATGGAATGCATCTTCTGTTTATTTATCCTCAATTCATCATCTGCTATAGAAATAAATTAACATATATGTGCTGGTATCATGGTTCAGTGTATGGAATGCATCTTCTGTTTATTTATCCTCAATTCATCATCTGCTATAGAAATAAATTTTATTCTAGGTATCATCACTTTATTCAGGTTTATGTCTCAGCTTAGAGTGCTTGTGGTTTTTACAGATGAACAGAGTTCCGGTTGGGGGGGGGGGGGGGGGTGTGGAGGGGATTGGATGTATTCTAATTTTTTTTATATATATTTATTTTGGCACAAACTGGCTGCTCTCGGGACTTGAACTTCCAAGCAATGGGCCCTACACCTAGATGCCTATCAAATGCTTTGGGCAATATCTTTCCCAATGAATGAAATTGAACAAATTCCTAATCATGTCTTTAAACCTTTCTCCAGTTCCTTTTTTATTTGGATATATTACCCTGGTTCTCATGCATTTACTTGTAATTTCTCTGATATATGCTGACAGGTACGAGACATGTTAGGGGATGGACGTCTGATAAAGCGTCGGATTGTTGATGGAAAAGGTAAGCCTCTTTGTTGAATTCATATTTAGTGTTGATGAACATCATGTCAGTGTTCATATGGCCTCATTGCTCAAACAAGTATGACATGAACTCGATTTTGTGAAACTACATCAGAAATAGTCCCATTAGTTGCATGACATGGTGATATAGCAATAATTCAACATGTACTATCTTGATGAATTCTGTAGGGTGTGTTTAATTTAAATTCATTATGATTCACTCATATGTTTGATTGATCTATAATTTTGACCCCAAGTTGCATGTTGTTGCCTTAGAATGCCAATGAATAATTGATTATTTATATTATGTGGGCAACTTGACAAAATCCAAGAACAAATCCATAGCTTTGTATCAAATTTGATTGTCTCCCATTAGTTGAATGAGTTTGTGATACGCTTTTGTTTGCTTATAATTTGGTTCCTTTTTAACGTCTGGAAATACTGCAGGTGACTTTCCTATGGATTGCCCTCTTCATGATAGTCTACTCCGTGTTCATTATAAGGGCACACTTCTGAATGAGGAAAAGACCGTGTTCTATGATACAAGGGTTGATAATAATGGTGAGCCGCTTGAGTTCAGTTCTGGGGAAGGGCTTGTAAGTCTTTTTTTAAAATCTTTGATGTATTATTCTTTCTCTTGATGTGCTTGTTTTTTAATTTTAATCATTTAATCTTTTAAGGAGAAACAAAGCAAGGAAAGTATTAGAATATTATTCATGGTGGAATTAAAATTTATATTGCCTGTAGAAAAATGAATGAGTGATAATGCTGACTTATGGGAATATCATAATGTAAAATCAGTCTGCTTTCCCAAAATCCTGAAATTCAATAAGACGAATGAAAATTTTGGAGATGGATTTCTTGCCAATGTAAACCTATTTATTATTCTCTTCTATTGCTTTCTTTAAATTATTGTGCCTTTTAGGATGAAGATTTGGGTTAAGAGTGAACGTACTTTATTTGGGATAGCGGAAGTATTACCTTCCACCCACTAATTATTTTGATGAGATGTATCTAAAACCCAGGATGTGTTTAACCAAATCAGAATATGAATTATAACTGTAATATAGAGAAGCTTACACCAGCTTTCATTATGTTTTTCATCAGTCTCTCCAATTGTTTCCCCCACTTCAGTACTATGGTGGTTAGTTTTAGCCTTAATTATGGATCATTAATTCATAAACAGAGATTTCTTCATCTCGCAGTCTCACTTGTGTACTGTGGTTGTTTCTTTTAACATTTATGGATATTAAAATTTAACCAGTGATTTGTTAACTAGTGGATATTTCATTACAGTTGTGCTTTGTGACTTTAACAAATTCATGCCTGCATAAGATATAAATAGTTATTTTTTGTTTAAGTATATTTAAACAGTTAACAAATCTGATTTCCCTTCCGTTGACTATTAGGTTCCCGAAGGACTTGAAATGTGCGTTCGTCTTATGTTACCCGGGGAGGTAGCCATAGTCACATGTCCACCTGATTATGCGTATGACAAATTTGCAAGGTCCTCCCATCTAGCCGGCCAATTGTGGATGCATTGTAGGAGTTTTAAGAGATTCACAAACAAATGTCTGATTGCAGTTTTGCTATTTTTCCTTGAGCAGGCCTGCGAATGTTCCTGAAGATGCATATGTCCAGTGGGAAATTGAGCTGCTAGGTTTTGAGATGCCAAAGGTTCTTATTGCTTGTATTATTTATTTTCTGTAAATTAGTACTGGTTGCATCATCGAAAAGCCATTCTTTTAATGAAGATGTCTTGCTATAATAATTCACACCTTTAATTTATTTGTGTTTCCAGTGTTGAAGAGCTAGGATATAACAAATTAAATTTGGAACCATGTATTTTCCATTTTATAGTAGGGAAAAATTAGTAGTTATTTTTTTAACTTGAAGTCTTCTTTTGTTTGTTTGTTTGTTTGTTGTTTTTATTTATTTATTTTTGCATTTTATACATTTGGAAACGTATGTATAGCTCATCAATATATAATAGCTTGCACAATGGATTCTAGCCTATATGAGATATGTAGGATAATGTTACTTATAACTATATGTTGTTCAATTAGGCTACAAAAATGTCATGCATGTTCATTCATGGGGCATTTTACCATTGTATGACTATTAGAAATTTTGGAAGCATCTTGGCTGGAGGGACACGTGGATCATTCAGTGAGAAATATGCATACAGCATAGCAATCTCATTTTAATTACTTTCCTCTGACAAGTTGGAGAGACACAGTAAATATATACAAAAGTTTGTGTTTGATAATGTATGCCATCAATCCGAATTAGTTTGTCAAATTGCGCATGATCTTCATCATTACTATGCAGCATGTATAGCATAGTGATGGCTCCTCAATATCACTGGATATACTGAGCCATATCTAAATCCTATATGAGGAACCCACCGTCTTGGTGAGTCAGATAGCACCATAGGTTTGCTCCCCATTGATGCGTGTTCGATTCCCATCCTTGACTTACTTAGGTGTTCGCAGGGAAATGGGTCGGTGCGGACACCCTCCAAAAAAAAAAAACTATATGAGGTGATATGGAGAAAAAATATTTGTCTAACCTGAATTTTGGAAGCAACTCATGCAGAGGGGGCTGGATTCTTCCCCTTGGTGAAGCAAAATACATTTCTGAATTTTCTGATTTAAGCACTAGTAGTTACTTTTCATCCGGCCAATCCTTGGATTGTTTGTTTAGATTATAGATTTACATGATTGCAATTTTTCTTTTTTGTTAGACTCTTATACAATTGTGAAATTATGATCACAGGACTGGACTGGTTTAAACTTTCAAGAAATAATGGATGAAGCGGATAAAATAAAGGCGACGGTATGTCACCAAAGCACTGTGTAATTATTTAATGATTTTCTTTTTGTCAACTGTGTTCTTTCTTAGTAGATAGTTAAGTTGGTACTAACATTCTGGCAGTATAATTCATTGATGGATGCATGTGAGGTTGTCTCAAGGAAACCTTCAATTGACGGCAGCTGAATGTTATCATATGAGCAAAAAGATTTAGATCACCATATGGATCAAAATCTAAAGTTAATCAATTTTATGACTAATGTTGCTGTGTAGATTATCAAGCTTTTGTTAATAAGATATCTATGAAGCCTACCTCTTACACGTTCTCCTCTGAGCTTTGTAGAACTTTGAAAACAAAATTTCATGCTTAGGCAGCCGTAGCTTATGCTCCATTCAGTCCATTGTAAGTACTCATGCTATTTTGATTCACAGGGAAACAGGCTTTTTAAAGAAGGGAAGTTTGAACTTGCTAAGGCCAAGTATGAGAAGGTATGCATTTTTTAAATAATTCTCAGTATCCATTCTTTTAATTTTCCTGTCTCTCTTAATTATTCTGATCTTGACCCACCCATGGTTATAGGGAAGCTATATTGAAAATTGTGATTGATGATTATGAATTTGTCTGTTTTTATTGTTGATGGCATTGCGTGATAGGTTCTCCGTGAATATAATCACGTAAATCCACAAGATGAAGAGCAAGGAAAAATCTTTTCGAATTCGAGAGTAAGTACTTTTTCATCCAATCCATTGAAAAATAAAATACTTAAATTCACTTTAAGCCTCCTGGGTTTACTTTGTAATGCTACATCTACAATTTATGATTTTTTCTAGTTACTTTGAGCCCGCAAAGGATGTTTTCTTCCCTTGACTTCTTCATGATCTGATGCTTGAAATCAAAAGCTATTAGCTTATATGGAAAAGAGTTATATCAAGAAAATTCATTTTTCTTTTTCTGAGACTTGCAGAATTCCTTGCATTTGAATGTTGCGGCGTGCTACCAGAAAATGGGCGAGAACAAGAAATCAATTGAAGCATGCAATAAGGTATGGTTTTCTGACATGGTTGTAATGGATCAGAGATTTGAGTTCGTTGGTCACATTTTTTGTCTGAATGGCGCTCATACTTTTGAATTACGCCCTAAGACTTTTGAAGAGATCAAAACAACGAAGTTAAATCAATTTCTCAAAAAAAAAAACAAAAAAAAACCAATTACAAATAAGAAGGCATCCAATTCACCCCACTCTAGGGTCAATGCTGTGTAGCACGATACCTATGTCGTTTCATCCTCTTCTCATCCAAATCTTTTCCATCTCCTCATACTTCTTGGTCTGCTCTACTTTAATGTCATTTATGTACCCCAAGTGACTTTTTTTTAACTTACAATGCAAGCTGGTGTTAGATACTTTGGTACTGCCTTCAAGAATTTAATGTCGTCTACCATATCCCTATTTGTGTATCAGGTATTAGATGCGAATCCAGCGCATGTAAAAGCTCTATATCGTCGTGGAGTTGCCTATATGTCAGCTGGTGATTTTGATGAAGCAAGGAGTGATTTCAATATGGTATATGTTTTTCTTTTCTATCTTATCACTCATGCAGAGAAGGTGATTTAAGAAGTTTAGGTCTGATTGAAAGAAAACCTTCTATTTAGCATACAAATTTTTTGACACACTGCCTCCTAATTCCATCAGATGATAAGCGTGGACAAGTCATCAGAACCTGATGCAACAGCTGCGCTTCTTAAGCTAAAACAGATGGAACAGGTGTGAAATGTTTAATAATGTCTGGGTGCAGTAGGAAATATTTCAGCTTCTCCAATAATGATGCATTGATCAATGCTGTGTGATAGAAAGCTGAGAAGAAGGCCAAAAAACAATTCAAGGGGCTGTTTGACAAGAAGCCAGGAGAAATCTCCGGTGAACCCGAAGAGATCACAAGCGCAAAAGATGAAGGTCAGGAGGATTCGAATCCCAGTCGAGATGATGTGGGGACGAGTAGTGAAGCCCCTCCTCCTCCTCCTCCTCCAGTGGGGGTGTTTTCTCGGATATGGCCGGTCGGAAGGAGGTTCTTCCATGCCCTCGGAGTTGAAAAATGTACCATTTTGTGAATCCATCGCAATGGCTTTCAATTGGGTAGACAAACTTGTGCAAACTAATTCTCATCAAAATGTACTTTTCATTTTGTTAGAACATCAAAATGTACTTCAAAATGTTTCCTTTCATCAAATTAAAAATAAATTACTCGTGAGTGGTGATGTCATTTTAAAATTTATACCTTGGCGTGTTATGTACACTCTCAACACAATTGACAAGGGTGTTCACATGGGTAGATAAGCCGGTTCTACAAATAAAAAAACACGCGGATTTAATAAATCCGGTTTTTTTTTTAATTGTCGATTCCGCCGGGTTGGTTGATTAATTTTTACAGGGGTTTTATACTATTTAGTTTTGAAGATAAATCAAATCAGAATTTAAAACAAATAAAAGTTTAACTAGTTCAATCGATCAGCTTGGATTTTTTGGATTTTAAAATGTTGTCCAATAACCCTCCATTCTCTATGGAAATCAACAATACAAATAAAAGCTCTCTACACATTTTATGTATTTTCTTTGTTTTTACCTTTTTATCCCGTTTTGTCTTCAAATTGGCAAAAAAACTATTTTAACATTATTCATGCCATAATCAACTTTTAAAAAACAACGGAGATACACATGCAATTTGCATGAAGAGTACTACAGACTGTTCATATACCTCATTAGCTAAGGTATAGACTTCGCTAAATTTTCATTATTTATTAAAAATGATAGAATCGTATATATTTTTTTCATCAAAATATGTATAGAATTTACACGAGGTTTGCTATTTTTTATAAAAATCAAAACACGGGACATTATTCTTTTAAAAAAAAAAAACAGCAACGTAGTTGATACTTTATAACCATTAACGTACCACGCCAAGCCCTCCATTGGCATTCAACCCATTCTCCTTCTCGACCCCTCCGATTACCCGACTCGAAAACACCAAAAACCCGAAAGCGTGACCCGCCAAGGCCGCGACCAACACGCCCACGTTGAACGACATCACCGCCAGCATCACCAGATACGCCAGCCCGACCCGGCCCGCGTGCACCACCGTCCACGCGACCCGGGCCCCGGCCCGGTCCGAGTCGATCCGGGCCGACCCGAGCCACTCCACCGCTACCGACGCAACGAAGACCGCGACGAGCGCGAGCACGTACATGCCGAGCCTCTCCCCGGGCCAGCCATCGAAGAGGATATACCCGTCTTTTCCCCAAAAGAACGTCATGTGCATCATCATCGGCTTCGCATCGTGGCCGTCCATGTCCATTGGATCCTCCTTCTCTGATTGCAGAGACGAAAAAGGAGGGTTTTAACGGGTTCTGTGGCGTGGTTTCCGAGGTGGTTGATGGAGTCCACGATGAAAGTGTTTCGGCGGATTCGGGAGTCCCGATCGCGGGAAGCCGTTGTTGTTGTGGATAGGATTGGCTTACGTGGCGGGTAAAAGGTGTATGATCCGGATTAGGATCTTGTTACGCGGATACAGTGGGTCGGAAGTCTGAGGTGGCTGGCAGACGTCGCCATCGTTTCACGTGCGGTGTGTTCGAAGTAGAGTTTTTTTTTTTTTTTTTTTTTAAAGACGTTATAATATTGTGCAAATAGAATAATATGGATGGAGCTCAATTTAAATCCAACTTAAATTCAATTCAACCTACCCCCAATCCCACCCAACCTCTGAGTTCGATTCAAGTTCAAGTTTTGGTTTGATTTGAATTGAATTGGATTTGAATTTTATAATTTGACTTTAAACATGTGTTATTCTAGTCAAGTTTTCTGCATGAAATTTATAAAAAAAAAATTTAAATTTTATCTTAGGAGTTAAACAATTAAAATTTGAGTTATGTAGGTATTTTTTGTAGTAATGAATATTCTTACTACTAGGTCTTAAAATTGACTTAAAACATGATTGCATATTTACATTACACAAGAAGATATAAAATGAGAACATGAATAATATTCTTTGTATTAGTATTCTTTTTAATTTGATGAAAGGTCTTGTTAACGAGTTACCTAAGGGCACCGATTAAAGTGAATTTATTATCTTTAATTTTAGAACAATTATAAATACCTAATTTCACATTAAATAAAATCATATAACAACTTAAAAGCGACTTATTTTATAAATCCAAAACTACCGGTCCCAATATGATTTATAGATTATAATTATCATTCCTTCAATTTCTAATATTTTAAATATTACAATATGTCCTATAATACATGCATCGAATATTTTAGTCATTGTATTTTATAATTTTTTCATCATGATTTTTAAATTTAGGATCATGCACAAGACATGTTTTTTAACATTTATTTTTGATACTATTAAATTATATATTATATATATATATATATATATATATATATCCCTCTTCTTTAGGTGTGGTCACCGTGTCATTACCATCCGATTAAATGGATTTTAATCAGACGGTTAAAATAATCACCCCATGAAATTATATCCCTATAAATCATGATCCCTCTTTTTTCTCCACAGGCTCCGTTTGGTTGCGCGTTTAGGCGTGTTTTTGCTTTTTGAAAAGCTGAAAAGCTAAAATCGTGCAGCCAAACGGGACAGCTTTTTACAGAATCGGAAGCTGGATTCCTTTTAATTTTTCCCTCGAAATCTGTGTTTTAAAAAGCTCAAAAACAACGCTTTTTGGTCGGAATCGATTTTTTGAATTGAAAAACAACTTTCTCTACCAAATATTAAACTCCTTTCAAATATTGATTCCTGAATTAAAAAAAACATCATAAAAAAGTCAAAGTCTAAAATCATCTTAAAAAGCAGCTTTATTCTAAAAGCTACTTTTCAATCTGTGTTTCCAAACGGACCCTTTATCTCTTGTGATTCTTTTATATATATATATATATATATATAGTAAGAAATAAACCTATTTAAAATATTTTATACATTATCGGGAGGGTAGTTTTGGGTGTATAAAAATATTAAATCAATTTAACTTGATGATGTAATCAAATTTGTTGTATTGTGAAGTACCTTTTGTTTGTTTGTTTGTTTTTCCATTTTTGAATGATGGAAAAATTGTACTACAAGTTTGATTTTTAAAGGAAAGCTTATCTCTCGTCTCTAAATCCAATATGGTATTTTATTTCAATTCTAGCCATTATTTTCTAAAACTTAGACCGCAAATATATATATGTATTCAATTTTCGGATTTCTGTTACATCAATCAAATTTTTCCTTTTATTTGGTGGGTTTGTTCATAAATTGCTTATCATGTACTGAAGTACATTTTGTTTGTTTGTTTGTCTTTCCATTTTTTGAGTGATGAAAAAATTGTACTACAAGTTTGATTTTAAAGGAAAGCTTATCTCTGAATCCAATATGGTATTTTATTTCAATTTCAGCCATTATTTATTAAAACCTTTGACCACAAAACTTCCCTATCTATATATATGGGTATTCAATTTTCGGGTTTCTGTTACACCATTCAAATTTGTTCCTTTTATTTTGTGGGTTTGCTCATAAATTGGATATCATAAATTTGGTCACGAGATGGAATAAGCAATATAAATGCTGGAATTTCTAGTTGCGTAAAAGTGACAGCTTGTATGGGTTCATTCAGCCCCACTTTTGTCAGGGGATCATGATTCCCGTGCCCTCGTTTTTAATCTTAACTTATACATATAAAGCATATAATAAATAAAATATTTGTATAAATGTATATACATTTCGTGGGATTAAAAAGGAGGGCTTGATGTAACTAATGAACTCCCCTCCAAAGAAGAATTATTTGAGTTTATTTTCAGAACTTACCCACAAATTCAACCATGCTCTTTGTGATTATTCCACTCTCAGCATAAACAAGTCATGTCTGATGCATGGACTTCAGTTTGTCACCACAATTAAAATCCATTGACCAGGGGTACCTGTTTTGTGCTTCAAACTTCGTAGTAAATAGTGCCTCCCATTTGTTCAATAAAAAAAAAATTAAATATTGTAGTGTATAATCTTAAAAGTTACATAGAAGTCTATAAAAACCCTGTCAGATAAATGTGAATCTAAAAATGTGTAGAGTCCAAAAATGTTCAA
Source organism: Acorus gramineus (assembly GCA_030737835.1). Lineage (NCBI taxonomy): Eukaryota > Viridiplantae > Streptophyta > Magnoliopsida > Acorales > Acoraceae > Acorus > Acorus gramineus. The sequence goes on from CM060854.1 coordinate 4,178,397, forward strand.
TTACTCAAATAATAATAGTATTAGACTCCAGCAGTTTTTTTTATTTTTTTTTTTATTTTTAAGTCTCTATAAACATGTTTATTTAAGGATCGATCCATCCATTCTTCATATTTTTTTGTAAGTCCCCATAACCTATTTGATTTTTAATCCCTCCATCAAACGTTCGTCTATACACAGTTAATTTGTAAAATATGGTTTATTTTTAAGTCTTTATAAACTATGTTATTTTAATGTAAAATACGATTTATTTTTAAGTCTGAAAAATAGATTAAAAATTAAATAAGCGGTTGAATATGAAGACTTCATAAGAAATATGAAAAAGTGAAAGACTGATTAATAAATAAACATGTTTATAGGAACTTAAAACTAATTTTTTTTTTTTTAAGATAAATTGTAAATATATTTATTTAATTAAAAATAATAAAATAAACAATTTGTCTGGAGAGAAATTTGCATATCTATCTCGAGTTGAAATTTGCATATGTAAATTTATGGGTAAAATTATGTGAGATATCCATAAAAGATGATAGTTATAATTTAAAAAAAAATACAGTAACTAAAATTGGTTCCTTGACAACACAATCTTGATTGGAGACGATAACCTGTTATTATTCACTGGGTCAAAAACCCCCGTAATCCACATATAATCAAACACAAAACACAGATCAACACACGATGCCCCCATTGGGCTTCCCCCCGTTCACCCTCTCGAACCCTCCGATTACCCGACTCGAGAACACCACGAACCCGAACGCGTGACCCGCAACGGCCGCGATGAACACGCCCACGTTGAACGACATCAGCGCCAGCATCACCAGGTACGCCAGCCCGACCCGCACCGCGTGCACCACCGTCCGCGCGACCCGGGATCCGGCCCGGTCCGATTCGATCCGAGCCGACCCGAGCCACTCGACCGCGACTGACGCGACGAAGACCGCGACCAAAGCGAGAACGTACATGCCGAGCCTCTCACCGGGCCAGCCGTGGAAGAGGATGTACCCGTCTTTTCCCCAAAAGAACGTCATGTGCATCATCATCGGCTTCGCATCGTGGCCGCCCATGGCCGCTCCATCGTGACCGTCCATCTCCATTGGATCTTCTTCTTCTCTGAGAAAACCTAAATTGTTAAAGACGGAGAGAGAGAGAGAGGGTTTCAATGGGTATTTAATTTGGGGTTTTTTTTTATTGGAGATTGGTGCGGATTACGAGACGAAGTGGGCCGGACTCTGCATCGGAAATCGGGGTTCGTTGTGCGGTTTGTTTACGTGGCTGATAGAGGATGTATGAGCCGGATAAAATATCTTGTTTCGCGGGCACAGTAGATCAAAGGGTTTTGATTCTGAAGTCTCGGACGGACCCACGCATGCACACGTGGCGACAAAAATGATGAGTGTATCTGTTCACGTGAGTCGGAGGGAGGTTTTGGAGGTTATCCGAAACAATTTGACTGGAAATATTCAATGGAAAAATCGATATAATTCTATGTAAATTTGGATAAATTGATTTTATGCTATGTAAAATCAATACATCACTGTAGGTACCTGTAATATGTGTATGGTTAACTGTTTTAATTTTTTTTTTTTCTTTGTCAGCTAGCCGTTTATTTGAGGTCAGACGAATATTCTGTTTATTTAACAGATATAGTCTAAACATCAAAATAATTCCTTACAAAATCTATTAAATTGATTTTAGTCATTTTTAAAAACCAAAAAGCCCTTATGTTTTCTTGTAAAACTCAGTCCTTTCCATCATCTTCAACGATAAAAAAAAAATGCTCGTTGAAATGAACTGATGCTTTAAATACCATCCCATCTTCAATTGCTAGCTTTAAATACCATATATTCCCCCATTTGAGCTTCAAAGAGGTGATCTTCAATTTGAGCTTCAAATGCCATTTTTTATGTAGCCTCTCACCATACAGGGCACCACCCCTAACGGTCTTACACCATCCTCGATAGTGTCATCACCCACGCCCTATAGCGCACACCAATCTCCAACAGTGTCACCACCCCCAACACTGTGAAGAATGTTGGAATCTTTAAGGAGTTTTTCAATTTCTTATCAACCCTTGATATGTTTGATGAAATGTCAAAATGAGACAACAGTTCAATTGTTCTTCAATTAGTAATTCGGTGTGGTTACTTACCTAAACTAGTAAATTTGCTATTAGTAGATTTGATAGTATTGTACATATACATAAAAAAAAAACTCATATTCATCACAATAATAGAAAGTGAGTGAAATGACAAAATTTTTAGTAATAAAATAACAAACATTATATAAAAATAAAAAAATCAAATATAATCAAATGAAAAAAAAATACCCTACCTAAATAATTGAATGTTACGCAATATTTAAATAGAAAAATTTATGAAGAATATAAATTATATATTTTTAAAGTTTACCATACAAAAAAGTAATATATTATAGACATTTAAGTATTTATTACAAACTGAATTAACCCACACAAGCTAAAATTTGTTTATTAGTAATATATGATCCAATTAGAGGAAAAAAGAGGAGAATAAAATGTTTAATCAAGGATATGAATCACAATTTTAAACCATGTTATTAATACAGGAATAATAGGAGGTATAATTTTCATTAAAAGTAGAATTCATTATTATTCTCATAATCCCAATTTGGAGGGATTTTGATTCTACTCAATTATTTCACTTGACTTGAGCTAATTGAACAATTACCACCAACCAAACATGTGTATATATATAATTTCATGCTAATCCTAGGATAGAATCAGAATTCTCTAAAATACCACTAACCAAAACAGGGCTTAAAGGTTTATTTTTGGATAATATGCATTTGGACCCCTAAAAGTTTTGTAAACATGCAGAAACACCTCCTATCGTCCGAAAACATACAATTACACCCCCTGCGGTCAGATTTTTCATTAAGATGGGATAAAAGTATAATTTTATCTTTTTAATTAAATCTTTATCGTGTTTTCACTTATTTTTTGTGGATTGATTTCACATTTAATTTATTGTTGTGTAGTTTAATTCTCACAAAAATACATCAAAACATATTTGAACAGTTAATTATTATATAAGTTAATATTCATAAAACATATCCAGAATCAATTAATTGATTTTATTGTAGATATTTAGTGAGTTGAGGGTAAAACAGTAAATTTAAATTATTCTTAACAAAAAAATATAATGGTAGAGGGTGTAAGTGCATGTTTTTTAACTTTAGGGGGTGTTTCTGCAGGTGTAGAAAATTTAAGAGGGTCTAAATGCATTTTACCCTTTTTTTTTTAACATCTTACATCTTATACTTTTCAAATGTAAAATGTTAGACTTAGAATCTTTTATAACCCAAAATACAATCCATACTTTTTTATCGATAAAAAATAAAATATATACTACAATATTGTGCAATATTGTGGAGAATCATTTATTTATAATGTATACACGTTAACGAGTTGACTGTAACAACGCTTGAATACATCTGACTTCGTATTTTGACATAACAAAACGACAGAAAAATCAATCTTTTATTTCCGGTGACCGGCAGCCCAGAAAGGTCAGGCGTTCCTCCCTTATCTTCATCGGCAGCAAAACCCAACTACGGCTTTAGAGGGTGGGTATGTCAATTCAATGCATATGTGAATTGAAATAAAGATCTTTTTTTTTTTCAGATGTTGTTTGGTGTGTCATTCATTTTTGTCACTTATTTTGATTTTTGTTCATAATAACAAAAAATACGGAAAAAATAAAAAAAATGCACTGATCAACACACCATAATGGACTCATATATGTTCTCCACATACACGCAAGATTTCTTAAATATCACGTCGTTTTGAGTCCGCCATATCGATACCGGTATCGAGAATTGGTGAGCTTGGAGTCCCTTGTGTTAAGAGATTATGCTTTATAACAATTCTGAGTGTGTCAAAAGATAAGTAAATGGATTATGTAAAATGTGGTCGTGTATAGCATCTATTTATCACAACTGATTTTATTTAAAGACACACATTGAACACACCATTATAATTTCAGTCTCTTATCCCCGCCCACTAGAGAACACCAAGAACCCGATAGCGTGACCCACCAGGGCCGCGACGAACACGCCCACGTTGAAAGACACCAGCGCGAGCACCACCACGTACACCAGCCCGACCCAGACCACGTGCTCGACCGTCCGGGCGAGCCAGGGCACGGCCCACTCCAAGTCGATCCGGCTCGACCACCCGAGCCACTCCACCGCGACCGACGCCAAGAAGACGGCGACCAACGCGAGCACGTACGCGCAGAGCCCCTCCCCGGGCCAGCCGTGGAAGAGGATGTGCTCTTCTTTCCTCCAGAAGAACGTCATGCGTAGTATCTTCATCGGCCTCGCTTGGCCGGCCGTGGCGGCGGCTCCATTGGGACCGCCCGTCTCCATGTCCGTCGCCATTGGATCTTCTTGATTCTCTGTGAGAAAACCCAAATCGCGGATACGAAGTGGGTACCCAGATTTGGGGTTTTTATAAGAGGTTTGATGTGCATTTCCAAACAAAATGAAGAAAATACATGATATTCGAAGAATACAGAGAGGAGTGGGAGAGAATTTTAGGATTAGTTTAGTAAAAGAATAAAATTTTAAAATAAATTAGTTTAATTCATGAGAATAAAAAATTCACTATTTTTATTCATATTTATATTTGTTAATGTTTTTTGTTATTTTTATTTTTACTGTTCTTATCCTCAATCTTGCATTTGGATCAAATATGAGATAATTTTAATTTTTTTTTAAAAATACCAAATCTATCATCCTAATGAGGCATAAATATTGTTTAGTGGAACATATTCTTTTTTTTTTTTTTTTTTTTTTTTTTTTTTGAAGGATAGTCATAAATGTTATTCCAATTTTATAAAATAGGGATAAAAAATTAGAACAAAGTCTATTTTACTTTTTAGCTAGAACAAACTATCACCATTTTTTATCTCAAAATGTGAATAATTATCCATACTTTATCCCCCATTTTTTTTATGCCATATGGGATAACAAGTGATTTAATCCAATTTTTTCCTTATCCCAACCTCTTATCCCCATGCCAAACTTGACTTTAAAGTATAACCTGAGTTTGGTTCTTTAGAATGTTGATTTTAAGTGATGTTTATAAGTGCAGATTATATAAATGCTAATAATTTTATGTAGTTAAGAAAAAAAACTGTTTAGTTCAGCAGATAATATAAACACCTATTCAGATAAATATTTTTAGTTCACCACTTAACAGTAGTGCTTATTACAAGGGTAGTTTGACTTGTTTAATAAATGCTAAATATTATTTTAATGTTTGGTTCAAAAAATCTGGTTAAATACCTTGCATAAAAATTTGGTTAATTACAAGGGTAGTTTGTGTTAAAACCCCCCCCCCCCCCCCCCTTTTTTTTTTCTTCTGAGTGATAAGAGAATTGTACCACAAAGTCTTTAATTTTTAAAGAAAGGCTTATCCTTGAATCCAGACTGCTGTGAAGACTGCAATTAGAACTGTTGCATTAAGTGGAATTTCTATTTGTGTGGATCGGTTCAGTACAGTGGCTTAAAACCCTGACCAGTCATTAATTTCTAAAACCTTGGCCACAAAGCTTTTCCCTTTACAAAGGCTTTCAATTTATGGATTTTTTTTTCACAATACAAATTTGTCTTCTAAATATTTCTTTTCATATAATGGGCTGGTTTATGAATTAATTATACACGTCTAGTTTGAGTGAGAAGCTAGAAGGAATTTGATAAAAATATGTTTCATTTTTTTTTTCAATTTTGTTTTGTTTATAGCTTGTACACATTATGAATTTTTACATTTTTTATACTTTGAACATACTGACATATATAATGAAGAATAAATATACTATGTTAGGCAAACAATAAAGATATTGTAAATTATACTAAAAAAAAGATTGAGTGAATCACTGTTCACTGTTATGATTATATTTGTGTAGGTGGTTTACTTGACCACAAAGCTTCCCCATACTGCCGGGGGGGGGGGGGGGGGGGGGGGGAAGGGGGGTTTGATTAATTTATACTATTTAATTATGACTTTTTTAAAAAATTTCCTTTCTGTAATGGGTTTTAAATCGTCAGATTACATGTGTTATCATTTTTGTAAAAATCATGTGTCTCATCTAATGAAGTACGTATATCTATCAAAGATGATATACATTTTTATGAATCAAATGATGTAAAAAAAATTTAACGAGGTATATCTCAATATAAATGAGTAAAAGATGACTGACGAGGTACATATGATTATATTTAGAATAGTAAAATGGATTAAATGTAATAAAAAAAAAAGAGTCCAACCCCTTGTAAAACTCTATTGGCGATCCACATGATATTTTTTCAAAAAATTATATACTCTTCCATTTAAATACTTACAGTAAGTTGTACAAAAAGAAATATATAACAAGATACAATAATATATATATATTTTTTAATTTTTTTTTTTACTCCATACTATATGATTGAATTCTATACTTTATGATTGCTCAATATAGTACGCTAATTTAGCATATAAGACTGTAAAAAGAGTTGCAAAGTGGACTGTGAAAATATTAGTTTTAAACAAGGCCCGTGAAGGCCCATTATTAAACAAACGAAGAAAAAAAGGGTCGTACTTTAATAGAACTAAACATTTGAAACACACAAAAAATCAATTTTCCATCTCCAGCAACCGACAACTTAGATCCTGTAGATCGCCACAATCTCGACATTGCAGCTGATTGCGGAAGAGGAGGATCTGATGCGATCTAAGGAGACAGGGCCAACCATGGGACAAAGCGACCAAGGCAATTGCTTAGGCCCCCATCCATGGAGGGCCCCAAAAACTAAACATTCGATATAATAAAAAAATGAAATAATATGTCCAGGTATGTGTATATAGTCCTATAAGTAATCATTATTGATTTTTTATAAAAATATATATATATTTGTCTATTAAAATATATATTTTTATACGAATTAAAATATGTACTGAAATACAAATATATTTTTTCTTTAAAAAATTTATAGTCCCATAAATTGCGATAAAAAGCATGTGCTATCACAATGTATAAAGTTGTAAAACATACTGAGTTTATCAGTGTACCACACACACGCGACCCTCCTCTGCATGTAAACCGTCCACATGAAAGGCTGGCCAATACCATCACAATGATTTATTGTGACGTTGTAATTTTAGTGTTGGTTTGACCAGGGGTGAAACCGGGATTTTATGTGAGAGGGAGGGGGTTAACACGAATTCAAAATCTAATGAATAATTTGAATTTAAATTTGACGTGTGTGTATATATATATATAATACACTTTCTTATTATACGTAGTCAATTTGTCAGCAAACCTTAACTTTTTTAATAATAAATAAAAAAAGAGGTGAATATAGCCATGTAGAAGACTTATAATTTAAAATCAATATTCAAATATATAATTAGCCACTACTCCCCTCCCCCACGTGGACACCAACTATCCAGCTTTTAGAAATCCCAAATCCCCAATAAACAAAACAGAGTTCTTTATCTAACACATTCACCGACCCCAAGTCCCCAGGCGGCAGTCAGCCACTTACCGCCCGAGCCCTGATGGCCCCGATCGCCAGGTGGAGAGAGAGGATCGCCGTCCGTCTCGTCAGGGGGAGGGAGAGAGAGAAAGAGAGAGGGATCAACAGACAAAAAAATTCCAACCTGTTCATGTGGTCCGCCTCGTCATCAGCCCAATCGCCGTCCGTGAGCTCAGGTTCGCAGCAGAAATTGTGTGGGGGGGGGGGGGGGGTGTGAAGGAGAAGAGTTTTTAGGTTTTATTCGAAGTTTTTTTTTTAATTTGGTATGATTAGGGTTTTCTTTGAGCAATTGGGCATGGATTAGGATGGCGGGCTGGGCTGGGTTGAACTGGGCAATTGGGGGTATTGTGCCCCTATTTTAAAAAAAAAATTCAAAATTTGGGGTGGGCTTCAGCCCGGCCCAGTCTATATATAATTTCACCTCTGGGTTTGATAATGGATTAATGATGGGATGCATGATTCACATAGATTGATAAATGTTTTTTTTGAAAAAAAGATAACATTGACTGACAAATTTGTTTCTAAATGACTCCACCTAAGAAGGACTCTTAAAGCTTTAATAGAAAAAAAAAAGTTTTATAAAAAAGTAATATTTTTAAAATGAGCATTCAAATTAATTTGATTTTTTTTTTAATAAAAACGATTTAAAAAAAAAATAGTGATTTTGTGTGTTCAAACAACAACTCGTCATTTAAAATTAAAAAAAATTTGAAAATGGTCTTTCCTAAAGTCCCAAGACCAATTTCACTAAGGGTCCGTTTGTTTCGACGTAAAAGTCATACTTCCTTCACCTAAACGAGAACTTGATTTAGCGGCTCTTTCCAAAAGGCGGGAATGCAAATAAAAAACATCTCCTGGGTAAGCTTCACGTCCAGAAAACTAGAGTTTTCAGGAAAAATAGTTACATAAGGATGTTTGGTACCTTTAGAAAAAAAACGGTTATGGAAAATTATTTCTTTAACTGCTTTCAGATCCAGATTTTGACATCCACTTTGAGGGGTTCGTACGCCGTTTTTCAGGGATTCAGAACTCCATATATCAGAACTTCTCAAAAGTTTCATTAACCTTCTTTTTATTTTTAAATTGTAAATAATAATTTTAAATTTTAGAAAATATCATCTAATTAAATGAAATGTATTTTTACATCTTTTAAATATAAAAAAAATTGTTTCTAAAATATTTAATTTTTTTAGATTTAATTAAATCTTAATAGTTTTTTTATATATGATAATATTCAATACAAATAATTTTTGTAACTAAAAATCAAATTTCAAAGAATTTTAAAATATGTTCGATGTAAATTTAATTGATCAAATTTATTTCAGAATATCCTAAAGTAACTATAGGATATCTAAATATCTCATATATTTTTCTAGTTTGATCTCATTTTGAAATTTAAATTCAAATTTTAAATTTAAATTTAAAATTTTGGCTTTACATGGTATTTGAACTTTTTTGTACTAGACATTTTCTATAAGTAAGGTAAACATAGCAGATATCTTTATTCTGAACAAAATATAATGCAATACTAATTTTTTAATAAAATTTTTCAATGGTTTTGATCTGTTTATAGTTATTATATTTTTTATTCATAATTTGATATTAATGCGTATAGATGAAAAATAAGATTTTACATATTTATAGAACCAAACACTAGAAGACTAATATTTTACGTGAAAATAAATAACTGAAATTATTTTCTGTAAAATAATTTCAATACAATCAAATGATCGAAATGGATTTCATTTTTTAGAAAAACTTTTTTCTTGTAAAAGAAAATTCTTAAAAAAATTAAACTACATGAAATCGAACGGACCCTAAATGCTGTCGGTCTTGTCCCGGACACGTCATCAAAACAACCAAACCACGAATAATCATCGACCATCTGATCCAAATCGTCCGGTACAAATTTACGGACCCAAAAGTGAAACCCTCGGGAGAAGTCAGTTCTGTTAAAACTCATAAGTTCATCTCAGCCGTTCGTTCAAAAATCAAATCCGATCTGACGAAAGTAATGCGAGTCCAACGGTCAAAAATCCACCCTCGGAAATAACAATAGGACCTCACCGTCTCTCTCTCCGCTCCATATATTAACACGAGCAGATGATTTCAAAGTTCATTGCGATCGCCTTCAGATTCTCCCTGCGAAAGGCATCCCCTCTTTTGACTCTCTTCACCACATCGCATTCGTTTGGTCTCCTCCAACCGATCGATTCGCTCAGGAGCTCCGATTTCTACGGCTCCAACTTCGCCCTCTTCAATCTCTCCCCTCCCTCCACTTCATCCTCCTCTTCGTCTCCTTCAACCATCGCCGATGGAGGCAGCGACGGCGCCCCCATCAACGACGGCTCGAGCGCCTACTCGGCCCTCCTCCGCACGGTCCTCTTTGGCCCGGACTGCGGCGTGGTCTGATGGTCTCCTCCTCCACCCCCGAGAAGTCCCCCCTGACCCCTCCCATCAGGAACATATTCCGGTTCAAGACGGGGAGCCGGAGACCGTACCGATCGATCTCACCTTATGATTTCGATGGGGCATTGCCTGGCGTGGTTTCTCCCCCTCCCAAGGCCCCCCGGAAGGTCCCTCGGTCGCCTTTTAAGGTAAAAGGTTTTTCCTTTTGGTTTGATTTGGGGTTTTGAAGGAGAGATTTGTAATGGGAAATGTTTGCATAGGTGTTGGATGCCCCGGCGTTGCAGGACGATTTTTATTTGAATCTTGTGGATTGGTCTTCACACAATGTTCTTGCCGTGGGGCTGGGGAATTGTGTGTATCTATGGAATGCTTGCAGCAGCAAGGTTTTATTTTTTTCTCCTGGTACTTTTTAATTTGGTTTTGAAATTTAGTTGTTTTTTATTATTATTTTTTTGTTATGGGTTTTCTTGATTAGGTGGGTGTGGACTTAATTTTGATGGTTATGATATTGTACTAGGTCACCAAGTTGTGTGATCTTGGGGCGGATGACAGTGTTTGTTCGGTGGGCTGGGCGCAGCGTGGGACTCACTTGGCAGTTGGAACCAACAATGGGAAAGTTGAGGTGAGTGATATCTCTCTGAAGTTCATAGATTTGCTGGTCTTTGTTTAACTTTTTCTTTATGGATGCTTGAATTTGTGGCAATTATGTATAGAGGGATATGGTCATACAAAGTTCGTGTATTATTTTAACTATTAACTCTTAAACATAATCAGTTCTTTTCAATGAATTTTTTGTGTTTAGTAAATAAGGATTAAAACCGGCTGAGAAACACTTCACTGGATAGTTTAATGCATTGATATCATATATGAAGCCAGTTAGGTGCAAGCACGCACAATTTTCATTCATTATTACAGATTGTGTTTCTTTCACTTTATTAGGCCATCTATAAATATTTCATTGATGATTTCATTGTTGTCTCTATTTCACATTGTGTTGCCTGGAAATCTTTTAGTTGGATTACTTATGACTAGAGCTCTACAAGTATTGAAATTCAATTTTCTGCAGATTTGGGATGCATTACGCTGTCGGAAGATTAGAACCACAGAGGGCCACGGCCTAAGGGTTGGTGCTCTAGCATGGAGCTCATTGCTGTTATCATCAGGTAGTCGGGACAAGACAATACTTCAACATGATATTCGTGCCCAAGAAGATGTTGTCAGCAAACTCACAGGGCACAAGTCAGAGGTGTTTCATCAGATGCTTTGGAGAATCCTAGTTTGTAGCTCTTGCATAGTTTGTTTGACTTACTGCTTTGTAAACTGGACTCGTTTTGCATGCCTCCTTTGTTGTTTTCTTGTAGTTACTTTCAGCCATCAGTATCCTTATGCTTGGTTTTGTATGCATCCCTTGTTATTATTTCATGTCGTCAGTGTGTCTTTGTCTTACTGTTTCATTTTATATGATTTTAGTTGTGTTTGTCTGACAATTGTACACTGTCCAACTGTGAAGTTCTTCAAATTTTTTTCCCTGAAGATGTGACAACCATTGTGTTGATATAGGTTTGCGGGCTAAAGTGGGCTTATGATGATCGAGAACTTGCATCCGGTGGAAATGATAATAGGGTCAGTTGTTTTCTTCTATCTCAATATAAACATGTTTCCTATAGATATTGAAATCAATATGTATCTTACTCTCTGCATCTTTTGTCTAGCTCTTTGTTTGGAATCAACATTCCATGCAACCTGTACTTAAATTTTCTGCACACACGGCAGCCGTGAAAGCGATTGACTGGTCCCCACATATGCATGGTCTTCTTGCATCTGGTGGTGGAACTTCAGATCGTTGCATCCGGTTTTGGAATACGACCACTAATTCCCATCTCAGTTGCATGGACACTGGGAAGTCAGGTGGATTTCTCACCCATCTATAAGCTTTTCCTTTTACATTGAAACATATATTGGAGCTGTGTGATATGACGATTGTATTATATATGTGCATCTGTTCATAACTAAATTACATAGATGCATTATCAAGGGAATCAACCTCTCATTCTCCTTGGGTTTGAATCTTTGGATACTGTTGTCTATGCATTTGATTATTTTTCAAGAAACAGAAAATTAGATGAAAATGAGCAATGACATTTTAAAAATATGCATATGCCTCAACTAGCTAAATGCAAGACACCATAAAATGTTGTTCATTACGTCATCCTTCGGAGTTCTTTGCAATCATTATTGTCCATGGCCATTGCTATTTTTCAGTTTCAAGTCACTCTCTGGATTCATTAATTTCACTTGTGCCTTCCTAAGCTCTTTAGTGGACTTGTAATTACTCTTCTTCTCCTTTTTTCAATGATTTATTCTCCCGTTTGACCATTCCAACCTTTGTTAAACACAGTTTTTTTTAATGATACATGAAGATATTGCATACTTCTGGAATAATATCTATTTATTTTAACAATCCCCTTCCCTTCCTGGGGCTTTTTTTTGGAATAAGAACTGGAACATGGATAGCATAAGATCTAATTTCGTTATCCCCATTTGGTTTGCTAGAATAAATGAATATCAATTTAATCTAAATTTGGATAACTGGTTAGGGTTCCTTATTTTCTGTTCTTGATGGAATTCTCGGTCAGTCTTTCGATTTGTTTTTGTTTCTTGTTTTTTAGTGACAATAGTTTTGAGCGTCAGTCTCGCTATAGTGCCGAACAAATCACATAATAGTTGCTAATCTTTCAATCTAATGTTCGTGTATGTTCGAATTAATCGAAATCGTGGTGTGATACCTAATAATTGGTGTACTGATAGTTAAATTTCATGATCTGGAGATGTAATTCTCATATTGGAAAGAATTCTGAGTCATAGATTTCTTGCACTTCGGAAACCATGCAAACTGAGTAGCATCTGCACTCAATGTGTGTTAAAATGTATATGAGAGTCTTATGTGGGTTTGTTGTTTGGGGGAGATTTTTTCTAACCTTATCTTGCTTATTAGAATTTTTTAAAGAAATTAAAATATATGCCGTGGCGATGATTTAGTCATTTGGTTGTTCTAATGAATATCTGATTATCTCGTTTTCCTAATATTAAGGTTCGTGCATTTTTCCTAGAGAGAGATGGAGTCTCTGACTTCCTAGAAGCATAATTAAATGAAAATCAAAAGAAATGCTACATGAATAGGTTTTTACAAAACCCAGTCTACCACATGTTGGACAACCCTCTCCTCCTTTCAACTTGTATATGCTACCCCAATATATCTTCTCTTTGTCATCAACAGAGTTTTCACAAAAATTCATAATGCCTGACATCTTATCCGCTCCTGTTTTGAAATAGATACTCATGCAATTGGCAAAGTGTTGTTTGCATTTCTGTCACGCTGCATCAAAACATGACTCTACTCCCTACTCAAATCTCTTCTGCAGTTGCCTCCATCCTGTCCCCACGTGTCTTCTCATCTCTTCCCAATGCACCTACATGAAACATATTGTCTAACTGCATCGAACTTGGTCCATATTGCAGATATCTCAATACAGTGAGAGGGGGGGGGGGGGTGGCTGACAAAATATATAAGATTGTATTTAGAATTGTAAAATAGAGGACAGAGTAGGGCTGCAACTCGGGCAGGTTGGATTCAGGTTGACCCCAACCCGAACCCAACCCGAATTTCAAACTACTCAACTTTAACTCGACCCAACCCGATTTCCAACCCGGATTGGACTAACCAGAACCCAACACGCAATTAAATAAATCAACCCGATCCAATCCGATTTTTAAACATGATGTGCAAATTAAATAAATCAGTCTGACCTAACCCGTAAGATTAGTTAGGTTTACCTAAAATTTGAACGGCCCAGATTAGGAGTTATAAAATGAACGATCATGATTTTTTTTTTTTAACTATCAGTTTCGGGTTCGGGTTGAAACGGGTTATGAGTGAAGCCAACCCGAACTCAACCCGATTTGTGAGTCAACCCAAATTAGTCAACCTGAACCTGATTTGATCAACTCAACCCATATAAAAATCGGGTTCAATCTGTATAATAGAACGAAAGGAAAAGGAGTATTGATATACTCGGTTATTTTTATAATCCAAAATGCGGTCTTATATACCTCATTATTACCATCTACTCATTATAATGAGACATATAAATCGTTAGAAATTTTTAAATTTTTTTTATAAATAACATTTTTCGATTAATTGGAGTATATACTTTACTTTTTATAAAAGAACATACATCAGTATATGAAGTATATGGTTTTATTTTACAAAAAAGTGAAAATACGTGCGATCATCATCTTAATGGTAAAATAGAATGTATAATATTTTCTAAAAAAGAGCGTTAATATATTCAGTCCATTTTGCAGTTAGTCTACAGTTTCATACACTTTGATACACAATAGTATTATACTATCATAGTTTATGAGTTCTATCATAGTATAAAACATTTTTTTTCTTATTTTTTTAAAATAAAAAAATATTAATATATTTCATTTCAAATAACAACATGTATCAATAAAAGAGTAAATCAGTAGAGTGAGTGAATGATTAAAAAAAAAAAAAAGAGGTGTGTGAACTGTGAAGGTGTAAGTCTGTCAATTATCCAAACAAAAATTCGTATCCGAAAAGTCAGAAATATCTGATATTCAAAGATCTCGAGTGCGGATATGGATATCAGTCTATCCGATCCGAAAAATATCCTTATCCGACATATATTATAAAAATATATATACATGTATTATATATTGTCTATGTTGTTATCTTGTATGATTAATCACAATGATAATATATTATAATACTATTAAATTTTTAATGTATAATATTTAAAAGAGATAATAAGTCTTAAAATCTTAATTTTAATTTTGATATCTCTTTAAAATATCACTTGATTATCCAAATCATTGTTAATATTCAAACATGTCAATTATTCAAAAAATATACGTCTCTGGTTCGTATTTAAAGGGATTCAAATTTAAAAATTAATATCCGTATCTAAAAAATTAAGATATGAATATTGACACATTCGATCGGTGTTTGATTGACAAGTTTATGAAGGTGCAAGGGTTGAAGATACCATTTTAAGAAAAATGTTAGCTTTAAACAAGGTCCGTGAAGATTGAATACTCGTTACTAAACAAACGAAAAAAGAAAAGTTCGTCTTTTGACGAAACAAAACCTTCGAAACGCACAAAAAATCGATTTTCCATCTCCGGCGACCGGCGGCCCAGAAAGGTCGGTGCTCTTCCCTTACATTCACCGGAAGCGAAACCCAACTTCGGCTTTAGAGCGAAAAGAAAGAAGAGGCCAGGAACCGGTCACACGTGTGTTTTCAGCGTAAATGGTGAGCTTCAGAAGCTTCAATTTTTTTTTTCTATCCTTCGATTTCTTTTGTGGGTTTGTCGTTTCAATGCATATATCTGAAAAAATGGAGCCTTTCGGTTTTTCTGTCCTTTATGTTTCTTGATTTGGTTTTGGGTCTCTCTTATTCATAGATGAGTTTGAGGTGCTGATGTTAATAATGGAGAAACAAAGGTCTGTAGTTGTGATTATGTGAATATGTAAAAAATCATAGTTGCCCCAATTTTGATGGAGGATTGTCGGTGATTATCGGAGTGTTTCGGAGACTGATGATTTGAATGATACGAAATTATTTTTTATGATGCCCTAAGTGTGTTTAGATAAATTACGTTATGGTATAAAATTATGTGAGATACCCATGAAATTGTGGTATGAAATTATGTGAGAGATACCCTAATAATTAACCCTCCAAAAAAAGAATAATAATAATAATAATTTATTTATTTATTTTTGGTTTTCTCTTTGGGGAAGTGGAAGGGATTCGTATAGGAAGATATGGTGTTTAGGGTTTCGTATGTGGAGGGCAAGAATGGTGGTGTAATTTGGTAAAAGGTGTCATTTTTTTATGCCAATCAAGCATTAAAGTAGATTAACTTAGCATTACATGTAATTCCATTCTATTACCAATGGGGGTTATAGTGGAGTGGATAGCAGAAGTGGGAAGGAAGTTTATACTGCTGAATATTAATGCCCATTGAAATCTTTTCTTAGTGCTTGCAATTAATAAATAAAGCTTAACTAGTAGATACTCTGCATCTGAAATGGGAGAATCGTTTGTATGGAACTTCTGTGGTGGTCCTCCCTCGCCATACAATTGGTAGTCTGAGAGGCTCAATAATATATAGAATTATATCCTTGCAATGGTCAATTAGCTTGTTATACTGAATATTATAATCACCCAAAGCTGAAAGCTATGAACTTATGGTAATTGACAAATATAAACCCATGGAAAATGAAAGACGAAGGAAATGGTGTTCCAGATGTCAACAGCTATGATTATTACAAGTGCATATCTGGTTGATAATTTTCTGGAAGTGTTGAATATTTCAACAATTCACAACAATGTATATGATGATTGATGATATCTGCATTTGCTCAACATATCGGTTTTGTAGATTACTTATACCATGACTGATATTAGATATAATATTTCACCTTTTTGTCTGAATTTTGAAATTGAATGTGCATATGTATAGGCAACACCATTTCTAGCAGGACTTGCAGTTGCAACAGCTGCACTTGCTGGCAAATACACTATCCAAGCCTGGCAGGCATTCAAGGCAAGACCAGTTGGATCTCGAATGCGAAAGTTTTATGAAGGTGGCTTTCAGCCTACAATGACTAGAAGGGAAGCTTCTCTTATTCTTGGGATTAGGTAACTATTACATCTTTTAGAAACATAGTTAACATATCATTCATGTAGTGCGCTTGCAGAGACAATCCCATAATCCACAATACACATCATTATGATCTATTTTGGGTCTTCTTTATGCATTCATCATGTGTGCGCACTGACCCAAAATTGAAATTTTAAATAATGTTATTCTCAAAATTAGACTATAGTACTATACAAAGATTAGAAGTGATTACGATAGCAGTTGGTTTTCATTTCCCCATTGTTGTTTAAAATAACAAGATAGTGCAGCTATTAGTATGAATAGATGCCTGGACTGTGTGTAGCCCACTTTTATGGCCTGTGAAGTGTGAAGTATGCATGCATATATACGTATTTCCTATGTCTCTAAGAAGGTTTTTTGTTTCTTGCACCTGGATTAGAGTCGTGCTAGCATTGTCAATAAACTTCATAGAACAAAATAATTGTGTTTTATGAAAGAAGAGGCGGTTGACATCTCCCCTAGGGACGGCATCGGCCTTTGTCCTTACCCGTTGCCTCACATGGTTAAGACCACTCACCTTCGGCGGATCATACCAAATATTATAATAACAGATGTACTGGAAAAAAATATAACAAAAAGATTTTATTGCTGAAATATTTTTCTTTTAAAAGCACTCAACCCTCTTTCTGGTAGATGCCTTATTTTAGGTTAATAAGCTTTCATGATATTTGCTTGACTTTAGCCATATGTACCAAATGTGCATAAAGCCTCTGCTAGCTGGTTGTTAGATGGTCTAGGTAACTGAGCAATATCAGTATGTGGATTGGATAGATATGCTACAGATGTGATAATACATGGAAAACAAGATATGCAAGCCTTCGCATTGACATAGGTTTATAGATGCATTTTCATGTGGTGTCAATTAATAAGAAAAACTGGACCTTCTCTCTTAAGAAATTCATGAAGAAACTTTTTGGTTACATAAATAGTTTGGATGATATGCTTGTTAAAATTATAAACTGCTCCTCCTTTTTATATACAATGATCGGTTCTCATATATGTGGCAATAGGGAGGCTGTTACTGCAGAGAAGGTTAAAGAAGCACACAGAAGAGTGATGGTTGCGAACCATCCAGATGCAGGGGGGAGCGGTTATCTTGCATCCAAGATCAATGAAGCGAAAGATGTGTTGCTTGGCAAAGCTAAAAACAGTGGTTCTGCCTTCTAATATAATCTTGTAAGTGGCTCTGCAAATCTGATGTTTTCCTTAATTATTTTCTGTTTCAACAAAAGAAAGTCTTTTGAGTTTGTTGAACTCGTTCTTGAGCTTGTTATTGTTATAAGGTTTATTTTGGATCTTGGATATCTACATTTCATTATGTGGGTTTTACTATCAATAGGTTAAGCATTTGAAATATGCACTTCTTTTTATAAGATGCAAGGAAAATGTTCATTTAAACAATTCTGCACGGAAAGTGGTCGTTGTTGTCTATCTAAAGATATTATCAGGGTTTAAGTAACCTTAATAGAGAATTATAATTATATGGCAGTTCTATTGTTTTCAATCTTGCATTTGTTATTGCAAATTTGCTTATGGCCTTTGTATTTTTTTTAAAGCTCTATTACACACAGTCTTTTTTTTTTAAATTCCTCGGATAGCCATATCCTTAGCATTTTTTTACATTTTTTATCCAGTGAATCCATCCAATACATATATATATTATATAAAAAGATAAGGTTTAATATTATTAAAAAAGTTAGGGATATTTGATATTTCAAATTTTTTAAAATACCCCTATTAAAACCCCTTATACAATAATATCCCTGGTATTCTTTAAGTGAATGCATTCATGCCCCCGCGGTCATCTTCTGTTTGGTGTGATTAAGAATCGCCATTTTTGTACCGTTAGGCACAGGTGAAATGTTTGAAATGCCATTTTTACACCTAATAACTTCAATATCTCCCATCTCTGTTTTTTTTTTTTTTTTTTTTGGTGGGTAAAAAAGAATATGTGTTGCTATAGTTAGATAGTTACATTCAGGGATTACAAACTTAAGAAAAAGAGATAATTGACATTCAATAGAATATGTATTGCTATAGTTAGATAGTTACATTCAGGGATTACAAACTTAAGAAAAAGAGATAATTGACATTCAATAGGCTTTAGCCTCCCTCTCTTTCAAACATCTTTATCTTTCTTTTTTTTACACCTCTTCATCTTTCCAAACATTTCCCTCTTCTTTTTAACCTCTCCATGGCTTTGAACATAATGAGATTCAACGAGTGAAAGGGATCTAGGGTTTTTAATTAAGTTTTTTTTTTTTTTTTGGGTGAAAGAGATTTTAGAGTTTCTAAGATTTTTTTAAGAAGAAAGGGGATCTAGGGTTTTTAAGTTTTTCATGGGTGAAATGGGATCTAGGGACACATCTGTTATTTTACATGTTTAGTTAAACTATTTAATCATGGTTCAATCAAGATCAGATACGATGTGTGATGGAAGGGTATAAATGCACTCATTTTAATAATAACAAGGGTATTATGATAAAATTAAAATATAACATGAGTGTATATACAAAAATTCTAAAAATTAAAATGCGTGTGGACTGTACCCGACATAGTCACGTGGGTGGGTCACTATCATTTTTTTTTTTAATAGTAAGTCCAAAGTCAAATGGGTGTATGCTCTTTTCTGAATGGAAAAAGATACATGTAGTCCCAATTGCAGTTTATCTTATTTTTTTTGTTTTTTTTTTAAATCATACATTTATCTTTTGAAGTGTACGCTGTTATATGAAATGAAGTATATACTGAGATACATTAGTGTATTTTTTTCATAATGAAAAAAAAAAAAATTAGGTCATATCCTATGATAGGGATTTACCTATACACTATGATAGCGCAATATATATTATGTTACAATAATGTTTTTTATGCCCCAATTTCACAGACCTCAAATCAGGCTCCATGATGTGGCAATGGTACATTGTCTATTATACCTTAAGTCATTTAGGAAACCCGGCAGTTATTTTTTTTCCGTTTTGTGTGGAGCATAATCAATGGCCGATCATTTATTCTGTTTTGTGTCAACAATTAATGTGATTTTTCAATGGCCGATCAAATTTTTTATGGATTAAAC
The DNA here is from genome assembly GCA_030737835.1 of Acorus gramineus. Taxonomy (NCBI): domain Eukaryota; kingdom Viridiplantae; phylum Streptophyta; class Magnoliopsida; order Acorales; family Acoraceae; genus Acorus; species Acorus gramineus. Next base: position 4,198,192 of record CM060854.1, read on the forward strand.
CATCAAAATTGTCTTGGAACCAATTTTTTTCGATCTCCCGTTATCGGAATCGATTTAAACACGATGAACTCATTGTAGCAGATCAGAATTTTTAATTCTAAGAATTTTGATTACACTGTTTTTTTCTTTTCGAGTTGGATCTCCCATCAATGTCTTCCGGATCAAGTTTGACAAATGTGTTTCATTATATTATGATCTATTGGAATGTAAGGCATATTCAAAATTAAAATTAACCTTTTTGAAATCACATATTCACTCTATGTTACATGTTTTCGATTTAGAAAATGAATTTTTTCTTATGTATTGATCGTCAAATTATATTTTTTTAATTTTTTTTCATTTTAATTTTATAAACGTAACACTCAACATTATTACATTCTGTTTATATATGGTTTGTGTTATGCTATTGTTATATTTTTTATATTGAAATTCTCATTTTTTAATTTTTGTGACATTCACAAATGTACCAGTCTGGAATGTAGCATTTATTTGTGTATTTGCTTTTTTTCAATGCAAATAATAACTTTTTTTTATCTTTGTTACATTTATAAATGTAACAGTCAAGGACACGCTTTTTGCAGGAGAATCTGTTTCATTTTCTTTGGAAGGCAGTGCACTAGAAGTTGAAATAGATAATTTCGAAGAGCAAAGTACTAAAGTTATTGTTTCGTGTGTTGGAATGTCATTTCGCACGGATTTTACGTGTGTTGGAATGTATCAATTTTAATAATATGTAACAGAGTTTATGTGTATTACATTTGAGTTCTTAAGATAACAATCTGTTAAACATGTTGCATTAAAGATATATGTTCTATTTTATCATTGTAGAGATTTTGCAGTCCCATATGTTATGATAACGTAATCAGCGCTTTTTTCGTATATAACAACCGCCAATAATAGATGGGCTCGACCCAAAAGTTTTTGTGGTCCTATCCATATCGTCAGACGAGAGACGTCGTGGTTTGGTTTGGCCAAACTTTGGTCTTACTTTAATGTGATTTCATATAATCAATTCTTTTTATAGTTCTGTCATAGTTTGGAGATCTTCTTTTAGTTAACTATACACTCAATCTGTGAAGCATACATTATAAAGTATAATATATTTTTCATTATTAAAGTATGTTGATTTATTTAAAAATATATTATAAATTTATATAATAATATGTAGTTTATTAGATAAATATATATCTTAAAAGTATCGTAAGGTTGTGCATGACAAGTGATTAAAGATATCATTTTTTTAACCCCTACTTCCTTCCATTCCCACTTTTTGGAACACGATGTAAGTGGGCATGTGATCATCATATTTTTATGCATGACAGTTTGTGCGTCGTTGGTGGTTGTAGGATCCTTTTAATTAAAAAAACAAAAACAAAAAACTTGTCGACTTTTTTTCATTGAATAAGGGACTTCACATCGTGACCTCGTCGCTTTCAAACAATTATTAAAAACGGTCTGTGTACTTGGATAGCAAAAATGACTGTTTTCCTTAATTAAAAAAAAAAAAGCATGAATCTCCAATATTATTCTGAATCATGAATCACAACAAAGGGTTTTGACATCCCTCTTACCTCCAATCACCCAATCCACCCCAAACCAAAACAAGAAAAGAAAAGACATCAGAATAGCTATTCCAGTCTCTTCATCTACGAAGCCACCATGCAATCAACCAACTCCCCCAAAGCCACCCAAGATGAACCCCCAACCCTAACACACTCCTCAGCCAACCCCTTCATCTCCCTCACCCTCTCCCTCACCTTCTCCCCTTCCCCTCCCCCCATCAACCTCTTCACATCCCTCTCAATCCCCCTCCTCTCCAACCCATCCTCCAAAAGCAGACCCAAACCCCACTCGCTACTCACAAGCCTAGAATTCACTCTCTGGTCCCCAAAACAAGGCCAACACAACATAGGCACCCCCTCACACACACTCTCCAAAGTCGAGTTCCACCCACTGTGCGTCCAAAACAACCCCACCGCCGCATGCGCGAGCACCTCCCTCTGCGGCGCCCACTCCACCACAAGCCCCCTCCCCCTCGTGGCCTCCTCAAACCCCTCAGGCACCTCGGCCCGACCCGACCCAACCACCGACCCGGGCCGAAGAACCCACAAGAAAGGCTTCCCACTGTTGGCGAGACCCCATGCAGTCTCGACGAGCTGTTTGGGGTCCATGCTGGCTAAGCTTCCAAAGCTGACATAGACAACAGATTTGGGTTTCTGTTGGTCGAGCCAGGACATGCAGCGACGGTCTATGGTGAGGAGGCTGTTGGAGACGACGTTTGGCGACTGTTTGTGGAGGGGACCGATGGGGAAGACTTTGACTTTGAACTCGTCGCGGACGAGCGTGATCCATGTTGGTTCGAGTTCTTGGAAGGTGTTCCAGATGACGCCCGAGGAGGACCTTATGGAGGCCATGACGAGGGAGACGAAGTCGTAGAGAGCGGTCGAGTCGCTCTTGGCGAAGCCCGGGAGGTCGCGGACTCGTAGGGGTGGGAAGTCTCGGACCGGGTCGTCCAACTTGGATTCTGAATGTGACGGCAAAAATAAAAATGTTAATTATTTCAAAAGTTTGACTGTCGTCATGGGACACGGTGTGGTACTTGTTAAAAGTGACACTTTTCATAATTGCCAAAAGTTCACTGTCACGGTCAGATCTACGGTCCGATTTATTCCATTCATGTTTTATTATAGGGAAAAGTTCAAATAAACCCTAGTAAACTCATATAACTTCTTGTTTTTTTTTCAAAAGTCCGCATGTTATACCCTCCTAAAAACACTCGTGTTAATCAAATACATTGTAAAGATTTTTTTTTTAGTATACTATATTTTCAGTAGAATTAATCAAATATAATATTTTTATGATAATCTTAATTTGTCAATAAAAATTTAATTCAGTAGACTATTTAGATTTATATATGTGTTTTAAAGGAGTTACATGGACTTCAGAAAAAATCAAAAGATTATATGGATTTCAATTACAATAAATTATTTTTTCTCAAAAAATAAAATTTATCTTCATTATACTTTTATATTTCTTTATCTTTTATCTTTATCTTTGTTATAAAATTAAGTATGAGAAAGGTTGAAATTGTGTCGTCCAACTTGTCTTTTTCATGATTCACAAGCCAAGTTAGTCATCATGTATTAATTAAAAATAAAAATTGATTCAAAAGTTTGACTGTCGGGGTAGTACTTCTTGATGGGTAGGAGATATTATTAAATTGAAACTTTTTCATGGTTGGGTGTGCACGGTCAGATTTTCGGTCACCGAGACGCCCGGTTGATTTCGATTCGTGTTTTATATTGTTTTTTAAATAATGTATCATTTCAGCAGAAAATTAATTTTTTTATTAAAAAAAAATTGCATTAATGCATCTATATCACAGATATAAAATGAGAGTAATATAACAAAATAAAATTTCTAATCAATAAAATAATTGTAAGGATGAGGAGAAATAAATAAAAAGAAAATAAAATAAAAAAACATCAAAATACCCCTAAGAGCAGGGATCGATATTCGAGAGTTATATGTAAATGGGCTATATTTAAATAATACTCTTATCAACCCTTGCTCTCTAAATAAGTTGCATGCTACGTTATAATTAATTAATAAACTTATGACATAATAACAATGTTCAAAATAAATCATTATTTTTTAGATGACAAGAAATAAAATATTATATACATTTGAATACCTATCAAACAAAAATCAATCAAAATTTAAATTTTTTTTTTTTTATAGTAATTACTTGTTATTAATGTCATCATTTCTAAAATAAAATGATATATATATATATATTAATCCCTCCACTTTAATGGGACAAAGATTCCACGTGGCCGGAGTCCAGTCACATCCACGTATTGTTTTTTCCAATAATATCACAAGTGGATTATTATATGACCAACCACGCCAACGCATTATCTTTTAAAAAGAAAACTTTAATTGCATGTCACGTGACAAGATAAAGATTTGATGGAATTACCTTTGATGGGGAGGAGACCTTGGCGGCGGAGTGAGGGAAATGCGGCGAAGACGGCGAAACAGGCGGCGCAACTCGTCCTAAGCACGAACCTTCTCAGACCCAACTCATCCGCGATGGACTGCGTGGTGTGCATGATCGCGTCGGCCACGATGCATCCGATCGGTGTACCCTCTTCGGATATCTTCATCAGACGGTCCCTGAAGTGCGGCGTGCACTTGGTGTTGAGCGTGTCGACCAGGACCATCAGATCTTCCGTCGACGTCTCTCGTTCGGTGAGGTTTTCGGAGATCCTCTCGAAGCGGAAGTTCGGGTATGTCGTTAAATCAGGGGCGTTGAAAGTGGTGTGGACGATGATGATGGGGAAGCCTTTCTTGTGGAGGAGGTCGGCGAGTTGGAACATGGGGTTGATGTGCCCCTGGAAGGGACACGGGATCAGGACCACTGAACGGTTGGGATTCATTGTTGTCGATGCTTCCTCGCCGATTTCCTCGGGACAGCTTTTCGCTGGGGGCGTCCGATAGTTATTATAGTGAGTTGGATGACAGGTGTGGTACGCCGCGGTGAGTTTAAGTGGAGGGAGTTCCACATGTTTTCGTCATGCGTGATGTCAATCGTTCGATGAACTTTGCGTCATCCGTAACGTGAGTGAGTTATGCGGGACCGACTCTGTCTCCCGTCGGATCAATGTATGTTGTAATTTTTAAAGCCTGCGACACCCCCCATAAGATTTCATTAATAAATAGGGGCAAAGATAGGGGGCAGACAGGCCCCCTCAAGCATTGGGTCAAACAATTTGGTGGAACTGAAAAATACGACTTTTAGTCAGTCCACCTATATTTAATTTTTTTTTTTTTTTTTTTTTGAAGTATACACCTAACTAACAAAGTATTCCGTCACGTTTTCATATTCCAATTGAACACCTACCTATTAAAGTATAAATTTCATATATCACATCTGTCGTATTCAAAGATCTAGTTTGATAAATGGATAGGTTTTTAAGATAAGTTAATCTAATTTATTAAAATAAAAAATCCACTATTTTTATCCATATTTGTATTTGTTAATATTTTTTATTATCCTCATTTTTTGTGTTCTTATCCTCAATCTTGCATTTGAATTAAATATAGGATAACTTTAAATTTTTTTAAAAAATATCAAATCTATCCTTCCTATTAATTGGGGTATTAATGTTGTTTAGTGGATTACATTCTTTTATTTATTTATTTTTTATTATTTTTATTTTTTTATAAAATTGGGATAACATTGAAACAAAGTTTATTCCACTTTTTACCCAGAACAAACTATCTCCATTTTTTATATCAAAATGTGAACAATTGTTCATACTTTATCCTTTTTTTTATGCCATATGGGATAACAAGTGATTTAACCCAATTTTTTTCTTATCCCAACCTCTTATCCCCATGCCAAACTAGACCTTTAGGAATAAAACAAATTATTATTAATAATGCAAAACAAATCAATCAAATGTAGAGAGTAAATAAAACTCAAGGTCAATTTGAAGACGATCATCATAAAATTCAAAGAAAACTTCCTCATACAATAAGTCAATAACTGCTTGCGGCACTGCATTTAGCAAAAAGAGCCAAGGACAGGTGAGCAATATAAATCATATATATATTTCCCATCAAGAAAACTAAATATTGGATGCCAATCAGAAAAAAAGAAACTCTCGGAAATCTTTCAGTCTGTCACAAGAGTTCTATGGAACAAGTTTGTGTTGCTGCACTCATTTTTGCTTCCCAAGTGCCAGAGTCATTTTACTATGGGCAGCCCCTGTTCTTGATATAAGAATTTTTTTTGAGTTTTTATCTCATAAAGACTTGCTTGACCTGTAATTAAGACAAAAGAGCTTTCAATCTAATTTTACTAAACCATAAGATACAGCTGATTATTCTTAGGTATAGTCATGAAAGAATCTCTTGTTGACTACCCAAAAACTGAAGATATTGGGGTCAACTGATGAGAGTTTCAAATATGATTATGTAGACATCAAACAAAATAACATTCATAGAAATGTTTTGCGAATGCATCATAAGGAGATTGATATTTACCTGTTCCAGTGTCAAAAACATGATCACGTTCCATGATCCAAGCCGACCAAAATTTGGGATAAAACCCTTGTAGAAAGCGAGAGGGCCCTGCAAATATTAAAAGATAAATAAAGAATATTAATTTCATTATCTAGCTAACTATTACTATATAAATGCGCCATACTCAGCAGGTTTGTAATTTTGTGAAGCGCTTGGCACATCCATTCAACCCATGGATACACATTTTTTTTTATTATCTTTCATTTTTTACCATAAAGGAACATCAATTTCTGTAGATGTTTATAGATGATGCGAGGTATACCTCCCATGTAATGACATTAAAAACACAGAAAGCAGAGCATCTAAACATTTGAAATATCTTAATTTTCCAAAGCTTGGATATAAAATTTGCACAGGTGCACATTTGTGTGCAAGCTGGTATGTGGTAAGGGTGGTTATAACAAACACTAATTATTGTAACATCAGCTTTTAAACATTTAAAATAAATAGCAAATTCAACATTGACCATTTTCATCACTAAGTGTCATGTGACAACCCAAGTGAATAAGTGATCATGTTGTCTCTCTTTATATATTTATTACATAAGGAGTATGCGAAAGTATATGGTAAACTTAGGCATCTCATTGCTTCGAACCACTTCAATTGACTGCAAACTTTGATTGTGTAATTTTTAATGTGACAATAATACCAGACCAAACCATTAGGAAACAAACTATTTTGAATTGGGCTTATTGGGTGACTGGATTGAAGTCAGAATTTATTCAAGCCCTCTTTCTTGCACTTCTAGAGGATTAGCTATGCAGTGGATAGACATATACTGTGTCAGACATGGAAATGAATGTATAAATGTAGCACCTAATTTGTATTTTGCATAATATTATTGGATCAGCAATTGATTATTCCTTAATCAGTCAAAAACGTGAACAGAGGTATTAGTGAATGCAGAGGTCATCCTTATGAAGTACTACATGAAGACGAGATGAGAAACATACATCATTTTTCAAAGTTTTGATGAAACAATCCAGCGTACTTTTGTAGGTTGAGTCTCCCATCATTCTTGATTTTACCTGCAACAGACAATCAAAAGTAATCTGTCTGTTAAATAAAATCAAATGAGCTAGAGACCAAGTATGGTTGTGTAAACTATTATGTAAATTATTATGCAAACAACTGTACACCAATGATTATGTATAGTAATCTGAAAAATGGCAGAAAATATTGGCAGCCCATGTTTATGTGCATCTAAAATCAACCATCAAGACATTCCAAAGGAACCTATGCCACACTGAAATCATTGTTGCTGAATATATATATATGGTTCTGGACATGCGTATGGAATTTTCTCCACAGGATCTCATGATAAGAAACAATTGTAGCATACATTCCACCAAGTGTCATTGAAGCAATCAAGCAATCCTTTGGAACTTGGTCACAAATACCAATTAATCAGTCATGGATATAAAACATCAAAAAAAGTTACCCCTGCATGTCGATGAGCACATCCACAAAATTGATTGATGATATAAATACAGTGTGAAAATATGTTGACAGATAATGATGAGGTGTAGTTATCATAAGGTAATTGTACATGAATAGCTAATATCTTCATAAATATGGTTGGACAACAGAACAAGAATTGAAATATGTATAGACCCTGTCTTCTAGTTCTAGGGGCTCCAAATTGTATGCCCTGTTGAAAACCTACACTTATTCAGGGAAGATTTTTTTACGATGAAGAAAATAATGTTTTCACAAACTTGCTAATAGCCATAAATTACTGATACATAGAATACATGTGGCTCATTTTCCTGTAAAAAGAATTGATTCTTTTCACTTTAATTATTGAGGGTCAACAAGCAATCAAGCACATAACAAAACAGATTATTATTATTATAGAAGTAAGCAACAAAGAAACAGTTGTCAGACAAGAAACATTACCACATCAACTGGAGAACCAATACAGACTGCAAAGAAGCCAGCCCCCAGGCCAGCCAAGAGATGAGTAAAAACGTTATCAGAGAACCCTGGAATTTTCAATACTGTCTGAAATTGAGAGAGAAACTAGTTTCAGTAAAATTATTTAAAATTTGGAAAAAAAGAATGAACATGGAGAAAAATTTACTTGTTTAATTTGATCATAACTCGCCAACTCAGCAGCATTGATGATAGCATTGCGCGCAATGTTAGGACCAATCCCAGTCCACAAAGCCGCAAAGCCTTCCTATATTCCAAAACATGAGGGCAATTAAGAACCATTTTGGTAGATCAGTTGAACTGGCAAAAATGTGAAATTAGTTTTTGAACATATAACCTGCTTGACAATTGTAGAGTACGCATTCAATGCTCCAGAATAACGTTTGGGTACGCCAGGTGGAAGCCTTCCTTCAGCTTGGAGCCGAACTTTCACAAGATCAGTCGGATTAGCCACACTAATGGCTAGGGCACCTACATGACATTCACATCTATCTCTGATAAAGACACCCTTAAGATGTTATAAGGAGTAAAGGATAGTCTTTTCATCTTTTGTGACTTGTCATCAGAAAATTTTTATGCTTATAATAATATAAAAGACGTCTATGAACTAATGTCATAGTCATCCTAATTTATTTAATCTCTAATACAATGAAAAGGAAGTACTACAGAGCAGTATTATTCTAAGAACTTAAGCATACGCATCACCCACTTTCTCATCCATTCGAATTATCTGGAAAAATCATGATGTGAAATCACCTGTTGTTAGACCAGCAAGTATCTTCTTGGACAAAGGAACATCTCCAACATAATCATTGCCAACATAGAAAGATTTAATCTGTGCAGTACATTGATCATTCACATACACAAGGAAAAAAATGTTAGTCAGACAGATCAGAGCACAACCAGGCACAGACAAGAACATGGAAAAAAAGAAACTCACCGGATCATACAACCCAATTCTCAGCCCTCCGAACAAGCACTGTCGATGAAGACCAGGTACGATACCTTTCCAAAGTGCCGTAAGACCTTCTTCCCTGGCAATTGTAGTGACTGTACCCAGCATCCCCCTATATTTAGGCAAAGCCGCTCCATCCCCTGAGGCTACTTTCTTCTGGAGCTGAAGCCTAACTTTAGCAGTGTCCAAAGGAATGGTGCAGATCTGCAATATATCCAAATACAAAGGTTAGTAAATACAAGAAAAGCAACATAATTCAGTCAAACAATGGAATTTTTCCACACCATGCATGTTCAAAAATAGTAAATGGTTGAGAAAACAAATCAAACAGCAGGATGTCAAATGGCCCACCAGAGTTTCTCTTTAGGGGTAATGCATTATGCATTGTCTCACAACAGCCATTTAACAGCGGCTCTGATGATCAGATTTCAGAATAGCATGGTTGAACATTGTCTCAACAAACCAAAGGATTTTTTTGTTCAAGGGAAAATTTGTTACTCACCCCTACGTTGAACTTTATTAACTGGCCATTTGAACTTACAATATACACAATAATGAGATTTTACAAAAGAGTTACACAAATCCTGCACAATTTAGAACTCAGACGACCAAATACCAACAGACAGGTCCCCGATCATTACCAAGTCACCGAAGAACACGAGTGAGGAAAAACCATGAATCCACTAACACAGACATCTAATATCCATGAATCCACTAACACAGACATCAAATATCCCCATTTCTGAATTCATGTCCGAAAAATCATAATTTCAATGATCACACAAAAATCCGATACAACGTGTGAGCATCTACGCGTATTCATCAGCGGCCTAATGCCTTCAATGATTTCTTATTCTAAACAAATAATGTGCAGATAAATTCAAGCATTGGCAGCTATTCGAGTAGAAACTGAATCCATATCCAATCGCATCAAAGAAGGAAGAAAAAAAAAATGCAGCCTATCATAGTTCAATCTGCTCCCCTAAAGTTCAATCCGAACTAAAAATTCAAGAAAAGAAACACCAGATTCGCGTTCAACAGCATCAAAGATGAAAGCATTTTTCAGATCGAACTGATCCGAGAAAGAAACCCTAGCACCTCAGCGAAGCAGGCGGCGAAGGCGCTGCTCGCGAAGCTCCCCGCGAGCGAGATGTCGGAGCTGGATCCGTCGTGGCCGCCCATCTAGAAATGGACAGCGGAGATCAACTAAGATTCCGAGATCAAAATGAGAAGAGTGAGAGAGAGAGAGAGGTGAAACCGATAGTGGAAATTAGGGTTTTATAAGAGAGGAGAGAATGGGTTCTCTCTCGGGAAAGCAAAATAAAACAAGTTGGCGCGGAAAGTCGCGTTCATGCGAACCTGCAAAAATGGTTTTTTTTTTTTTTTTGGACTTGCTGCTGACGAAAGCATCTCCAGTGTGACAGCACCTCCAGAATAGTTATCCCTATTCCATGTCTTCATTATTCCTCCCAAACTGGACGATGCATGGCTGTTATAGATTTATCCGGACTTTTCTGTCAATGTTAGGTTGCGTTTGATTGTACGATTGTAAAATAATTTTAAATAAAATTTAAGTTTAAAAATGATTTTACAAGAAACTACATCTGCACAGCTTATCAAAAACTTAGGTTTTAAACTTTTTTCATATAAATATGTATGCAGATTTTTTGTCATAGTATTTTTGTTTGAAAACGAGTTTAAATAGCTTCTTACAAACTCAAAAGCTGTCCAAACTCATTTTCAAACTTTTTTCATATAAATCTCCAATGACTCATACTCAAATACTCAATCCATTTGAATCACTCATGGAAGTAAAAAAACATACATGCTTATATATAACTGAACCCTTCTAAGTCACTACAAAGGCAGTAGAAGATCCAGTGAAATGCCTGATCGATCCAAACAAACTCTTCGCCGCACCAAAGTGCGTGATCCGATATATCCCCGGTGTGGCCGTCTCTGGGATCCTCCACTCAATCGTGGCGTGGCTGTATGTGCTCAGATTTGAAGGCCGGGACCACTTGAACCGTAGGCAGAAATCATCGTCATCATAAGCCGGAGACCATGTCTGCTTGTCGTTGCCCAGCGCCTCCACGAGCGCAAATGTGCCCTCCGTCATGAGGTCATTTCTCGGGCAGGCCGACCAGAAGACCACGGTCACAAGGTCGCCCTTCCTGAATGTGGAGTTCTGGGGGATGTCAGAGCTCACATCTCCGAATTTGATGTTGATGGGAGTTGCATCCATGACTACGGGAGGGAGGAGGCTGATCTGCTTTGAGAGGAGGTCCGGGGGTGGCGGGCCGGGGCTGATGTCTTGGCCACCAAGGAGGGCGGATGCGAGCCTTTTGAATTCTTGGATGTACGCGCTCAATGTGTGCGGACCGTACAATGTGGATGCTCCCTGCAAAGACGTTGAGCAGAAAACTTGTGAGTTGTGACAATATCCCATGACGGAGATCTTATTATAGCATTGCCATTATCCATACAATGCGTAGGTATGTAAGAAAACAAGGATGTGATTTTCAGAATCTAGCCTAAGTTTTATGGTGCAAAAGAGTGCCATAATTATTCAATCTATGAAACTTGGTAACAGCTTTTTCTTTTCTTTTTTTAACACAGATGATTGTAAGTTGTAAAACAGAGATGCGGCAATGAAATGCTCATGCTGTAATACTTTGATGAGCTATGACAGGAGCAAGCTAAATGGACTTATCTAACGATCCAAACAAGCCTAAACTTACCAGAAATTTTTTAGGTTCAATGGTTTCATTTGATTAAGTATGAACATGGTCCAAGTCATGCAACAGTGTTTGCTTCATTAAGTTACTGGTTGAGGTTCATGAAGAATTTTATGATTAAAAGGAAGCTGCACTGACCTCATATCTTTGTATCTGGTATTCCTCAAAGGTGGTAACATACTGCGAGTATGTATTAGTCAGCCCAGCAATGACAATATGAATATTAGAACCGAATTCTCCACTGCCACCACTGGTGAGTACTGTCTGCACGGCATCACGAAGACGCCTCCCAGACATTGTAGTGAACTCTGAAAGGGACAACATAATTAAAAAAAAAAATGTTGAGACATCAATACATTACTGTTCAGAAATGGAACAAGTGACTGAATGCTGGAGATAAAAACAAAGCAACAACCACAAAAAACATTGTTCATGGAAGTTTATGTAGCAAATGGACAAGGAAAATTCATTTGATACATAGAAGACCACTAAAGCTGCCGAGCCCAGGAATCTATATTGCTCACAAGATCATTGGCCATTGTTCAGAAGGCACAAGCAACGGTTCAGCTTCATTATGAATTGTTATGACATCTAAACACCCAATTATATTCATAAACTGTCTCAATACTATTAGCTACAAAAAATTTCAGGCACTCTTACCTCCTGGTACACTAAGGATTACTAGCTGCCCAATGCGCAAGATCTGAATCGGAAGAACAGAAGGCTACCGCATCACATAAACAAGTCATCATAGATCAGTTCATTTTACATTGAATAAGTACTTTCAAAGTAATGAAAAAGAAAAGAAGAAAAAAAAAATGCAACTCACCGCCCAAGGATATGGTAACTTCATCTCACCAGTGTCGAGTAAAATCGGCTTTGGATGTTGACAATCAACTTGCTCCTGACCCGGTGTTTTCAGAAAATCCCTCACCAATCTCCAGAAAAGATTGCCCTGAAATAGCACAAAAGTAAGATAATTAAACAAAATATTCTAGCTTCCTAAGGGCCAAATGCTGTGAGAAGGTGATTAAATCACCTGATCATCTCCTTGCTTAAAATCAAATGCTCCAGGGCCATCAGTGGTTCCAGCAGCAAAGGCGAATCCCATCGCAGCAGGACACGTTTTGACAACTTGTGTACCTCCACCACTTGAAGGAACAGTGACCTCTATCTGTGAGAAATCTAAATAAGTGTGACGGTAGTCAATCCTCCCTTTTAATTGCTCAGTTGCCGAGTCAAATAGTTCTACAGCCTTTCTGAATTGTCTGTCTCCTATTAATCGTGTGCTTTCAAATTCATCGGGGTAACTGGCAGCAGATTCCAAAATTACATTTCAGGATTGCATAACAAAAGGAAACTGAATATTATATACTTTCTCCTAAACTAGTACATACTAGGTTAGGAAAATGCAAAAAAACATGTATTACTTCATATTTTGTGAAGATATGCACTTTATTAGACAAGTATATACCTTCAAAAAAAGTTTAAACATATTGGGAATGCAAAAAGGCCTGCAGAAATGATTGTCCCCAATATTTTCCAAAAGACATAAAGATTACCCTGGGCCACGACCATAGCAAAGTTCATTCTTCCCATTGCAAGTACTGTGATTAAAGTCACAAGGTAGCCCAGTGTCTATGCAAAAGGTACCAAGCACATTTGGGCTAACATCTCCACAATTTGTTTGGCAGAATGCAGAAACAAATTTGGGTCTGTCACCCTCCCTGAAAGAACTCCGGACACGCCGAGCAGCACTCAGAGACCTCCTAACTGGTCTCCCACCAGAAGCCTGGTAGGAAGCAGCAAGTCCCAATAACTGATCATCTGCACAAAAGGTGGGCAAGTCTTTATAAATTGAAAACATGTTCAAAATGTGGTGAAGTAGAACTAGCATTATGACTTACGGGTATCATGCAAATCAGGAATTATATTTGAGACTCTGCGAGGATTTCCAGCACCCTCTGAAAACTGTTTTTGTTTATACCAGTCCTCCATGAAACGTGCAGCAGCTCCTTTGTTGTCGCCACTAATCAAAGAATTAGTACGGCTCATGGATGTTCCATGAGTTGCAAACCAATTGAAACTGCCCACTGGACCCCATTCATCATCTACAAACTTCAGGAGAGTCATTTCTTTGTCTACGTTGTAATTGTACTTGTTTCTCTCTTCACTAGGATTGTTGAGATAAGCACTAGGGCTACGGTTGACACCAGCATCCAAGAGTTCACCTGTAAATCACAGATCATAGTAATGGAATATAAATGCACGGAAGCAAGGAACTGCAAACATAAGCAAGAAGGGAAAAAACACAAACTTATATAATCAATCAGGAGCACATCATAACAAAAGAACAAAGTGTATTTCAGCCAATAGGAATGGCCAAGTATAAGAAACACATTTAAATCCATGTTGCAATGATACAAGGGAAAAGATCCTACATCATAAAGCAAATGAGGTACTTGGTAACTGATTTCCAAGATAAAGGATATCATTTGTAAGGTGCATGCATTTGGCTGTGAGTTTTTGAAGAGTAATTTATGAGTGAAGACACTTAACTACAAGGTTATTCATTGGAGTTCATCATCACCAGGTCAAAAGTATACGACTATATTTCCTATTCTGGAATCGCAATTCATGAGAAACAGAACCCAATAATAAATGGATATTGAATTCTCCAAGCTATCACACATGTTTCAAATAAAACAACATCAAAAAATGGTTTACTTCCTCACCCTTATTAATAAAAATTGTTCCAGGGCGAAGATTTTCATGAGCTTGAATGATGCTCTTCTCAATGCCATCAACAATCACATCAAACGACTGGCGTACAAATCCAAGGGAAGTCACAATGTACACGACATACTGAAGGTAACCTCCAGGGCCTGCATGGGTATGAATACCACTAATAGCCACATTCTGCTCGGTATATAGGCCACCATACCTGCCAAAAGGACATGATGGTATGAAATTGTGAAAATGAATGCCAAGTGAAGTAACAAATAACTGGAAAAGCACATTGAAGCAGAGCTCATAGCTCATAAACAAAAGAGAATAAAGCACAATTGGTTCCTTGTAAGATAGTCTAAAATGATACAATTGGTTCCTTATAAGATAATCTAAAATGATATACTACATCTAGTTGCATGCAAATTCAAGTGTGAAAACTAAATACAACATTGCATCAACATGTGCAGCTGTGTGGATCCTGGCAGTTACAGAGAGGAGGAAGTTGTGTGAGTTCTTACAGAAACATTAAAATCTGGTCATGGTTCTAAGAATTTTCAACTAAAGAAAATGTAGTTCAGATGTGTGTTTGACCAACAAACAAATGGTATGCATTCTGAAAAGAGCATCGCGTATACAAGACTGGCACCATTTTTATTTACAGGAAATTTTACAAGTATTAATAGGACAGGTTAGTAATATAACACAAGTCACACAAAATGCTGATTTATTGTAGGCTGAATTGTCATGACACAATTCTTCTGTAAAAGGATGAACGATGAATCATAGAAGTAGAAAAATTAAATAATCCATGGATACCTCGCATTCAGTCTCTCAAAAACTTTGATAGTGACCAGCTGCGACGCCATGCACGCATCGAGGTTCACAAACACCACCCGTTTTCCTTCAGGTTCGGCCACAATAAATGCACGAGCCCGCAGCCTAAAGTGCAAGCCTGATGCTGTTTGGTTAAGGTTAGCATACCCCATCATGTTCACATCCGCTGCTGGTCCCGTAATGTCATAACTCCCAAGACCAATCAAATAATTGGAATTTGAATCTGACGCACCGCATTCTTGAATAAATACCGGAACCAAAAATAAAAACAAAACAATTCCCCGCAATATATGAATGCGATGATGGAAGTGTGAGGACCAATCCATTTAGACAGGTATAGGGAATTGTAATACTTAATTCAGCGCTCACCCCGTATACATTTGCACTGAGAAAAAAAAAAAAATGATCAGGGTGAAATCTATCAGAAGCTCATAATTCAATTCAATGAATTCAACCATTTACACACTAAAATAATCATAAAAACAAGAACAATTTTAAATTAATTTGTAAAAACTGACTTATTTTTTTAACAATTAATTGCACAATAGAGCAACAAAAAAAAAAGATGAAGAGCGTGATTGGAAGTTTTTATATCTGAATTAAGCACAAATGAAGGCTTGTTATTTGTCACACTGTAAGTATAACAACCTGATCTGAATTATCCAAATCATACAAACCAGTCTAGGATAAATTTATAACAAGCTCAGAATTCAATTCAATGAATCCAACAATTCAAACTAAAATAATTATACAAACCAGAGCCAATTTAAATCAACTTGTAAAGCAGGACTTCTTTTTTTAATAACAATGTATTGTACTATAGAACAAAGAAACAGAGAAGAAAAACTTAATTGGAAGATTTATATCTGAATTAAGCACAAACTAAGGCTTTTGTCTAAAAAAAAAACATAATTTCAGAAAACCTGATCTGCATTATCTCTAAAAATATTCAAATATACTCAATCGAGTCTTTTTTTTTCTTTTTTTTTAGTCAGATCCAGCATTTCATTCATATTGCAACAATAAAAAATCACACTCACCCAATCAAATATGAATCCTAAAATGAAACAATAGATTCATCCAACAATTTCAATAACCCAAAAAAATGTGGCAACTAAACTCTTTCTACTACCTAATACAGCAACTGCATTGATAAATTTGTTCTAATTTTTAATCTTCTCATTTACAACTACCCAATTGAAAACCATAACCAAACCTTCACTCAAAAGCAAGAGCAAGTTATCATGCATCAACACAACCAAAAAAAAAAAAAAACTAATCATTCCAAATATTGCATACATGAATAACTATAGATCATTAAAAAAAATAACAAGGAAAGTAATCGCTACTCTGATAGATATCGGCAAAAGTCCTGGCCGATCCGAAACGCTACAAAAGAGAGTAAAAAAAAAAACACTGGGGATCGCCAACTTTAGGGGGCGCCCATATTTATTGGGTTGGTAGGGACAACGTCGAAGCATCTGAAAAAACAATAAAATACAGGGGCAATGTCTTTGGGATTTTACCTAAATGCCCCCAGTTCACACTCGAATACTACAAATGCGGCGTGTGAAACGGAAAGACGAGGAAGGGTGTTTTTGGTCATCGATTAATTGAAGGGCATTAAAAAAGAGATCGTGTGACATGGAGATTGGAGAACAGAAACAACACCACAAAATACAATTTTGTTTTACCAATTGAGTATTTAAAGAGAGGTGTTTTTGTTCACACGGCAAGTCATTTTGATTTTGGGACAACAACAATAGTGCATGATCACTTTGATGGGACCTAGGATAATGGAATATAACAGAATGCTTGTTCACATTGCCTTCAGAAAATTTGGATGATTGTTTCAGCTTTGTTTTTTTTTTTTTTTACTGGTAGTAGCTAATAAGAAGGCTGTAATTTCTTAAACAGTATTGTGAGTTATGAGGCGCTAGTATTTGTACTCACTACTCAGACATGCATGTGCTATTTGTAATGCAGGTGTCAGAAATAATACACCTGCTTTCATGACACAATGTACTGTGTAATAATACATGAAAATCACATTAGAGAATATTGGTAAGGACATTCTTAAGGTCCGGTGTGTCAAACCAGCCAATGTCTCAAACAACAAATGATACATCCAAATCCGTAAATAAATACTTAGCCCCTGTTTGGTTCAACTTTTTTTCAGTACTTATACCACTTAAAGCTGAAAATCAGATATAATTTTGTTTGGTTGGGTGTCCAATAACCTCATATTAGTTTCCTCGTTCAGACATTTTTCTCAACATATATTCAGCCATCGAAAGTCACTTATACAATTCAGTGTTCAGTGTTCAGCGAGTCGTTCTCGCTATGAAAATACCAAAGTACCCCTGACTTTGGTTGGAAATTACATAGGGTATATAAACCCTTTCCAAACAAACATTCTCCCCTCTCTCTCCTCACTTTGGCTGAGCCGACTTCACCACCTGCGAACCCTAAATCGGACGTCTTCTTCACGATCGAGCAGAGGCAGAGTGTTTGATTTTCTTCTGAACTGATCCAGGCCAGTCCGATCTGCACTTCCTCACGATTCACGAGCAGAGTATCCGATCTCCCTCTCACCGTCTCCAACGACTGTGCCGATTCTCTCCGATCTGCTTCCTCCTCTTGTATTTTTCGCCTCCTCAGCCATCGATCTAGGTAAAACCGACCACATCTCTTGTATTCTTCTTCACGATCGAGCAGAGGCAGAGTGTTTGATTTTCTTCTGAACTGATCCAGGCCAGTCCGATCTGCACTTCCTCACGATTCACGAGCAGAGTATCCGGTCTCCCTCTCACCGTCTCCAACGAATCTGCCGATTCTCTCCGATCTGCTTCCTCCTCTTGTATTTTTCGCCTCCTCAGCCATCGATCTAGGTAAAACCGACCACATCTCCTTGGATCATGTACTGATCCATAGATTTCGATGAAAAATTGTTTAGGAAATGTGTGGTTTTTTTTTCTGTGGATCGATCAGATGTGAAAGTTGGTGATTCATAGGTTTTTCAGTGCAAAACCTCATTTGTTCAAGTGGGATTGTCTTTGATTGTGATTTTATAGATTGGATTTGCATATCATAGCGTATTGATTGTGATTTTATTGATTGGATTTGCATATTTTATAATCTTCAGGGGACAAAGTAATAAGCATGTCTGAGTGTCAAGCTGCATTCCATGGGGGTTTAGACATTCCCTCGGACTGAATATGAACTCTCTGACACTTCATAAGCATTACCAAAGGCTATATGTTGTTATTCAAATGACTTGTAAAATCTTTAGTATTAGACATGCCTTGTAGCATTGGGGACTGACATAAGTTTAGATATATAAATCATGCTAATAAAATGGCTATCTTGTGTCTTTATCAGACTTTACAGTTGTCCTCCATACTGAAAAACTACAGATGACAGTAGATTACACACTTTCAAGTCAGATGGGTCTGTGTGATTTTAATTTGTCTATATGTTGTTATGCAAAGTCACAGCAGACTTATCCATTGATTAACTAGGAGAACCTTAAAAAATTGATGGATAGAAAATATGTCTGAACAAGTTTTGAAATCCAAAAGTACTCACTTCAAAACAATTCTATCATTTGAATTCAACACAACAATATGTACAAAAATTTGCCTACACACACAAGAATAAAACTATCTGCAATACATAAAAAGTAGGAAAATGATGTATGAGCAATGAAAACCTACCTCATAAGCATGTCCTTTATCCTCAACATCCTCAAAAAGAGAGTAATAATATGCAGGATCATAGATGGAGCCGCCTAAAAATTCATGTTCCATTGGAATTTTGTCTATCTATTTCATGAGCAGGGGGATTCAAAAAACTGCTGCTTATGTCCAAATTGTCCATTGACGAAGCCCCCAATCTGTATATCTGAATCCATAACAATGAGGACAAAAACCTCATTGAAAAGCCGATTATCTGCATTGCTAGAAGAAGCTTGACAGAAAAGATAATGGGAAATCCACCTCTCTCAGAAGATGCATTCCTGCATGCACAATCACAAGGTTTAATGTTTACTGATGTAACAAATACTAAAATAATTTAGAATATGATAGTACATTGAACACAGAGCGCACAAACCAAGAATATACACCACAGAATAGACACATTAATGGTCAGCCTCTTTTGCTTTTTTATTTTATCTTTGTTTTGAGATCTCTCCTTTATTTTATCCTCCATCCTGTCTTATAAACAACACTGTTCTAATTGCACTTAATTAGCCTCAATCCACCTGGGAAAAATGTCCACTATATGTCTCCATAAACAATCGAGCTCTTGCATTGGGCTCTAAGAACAATCTAATTTGATCTTCATAGTACCTCCCATGAACAACATGGCTTCACATAGACTAAGCATTAACAATGAACCTCTATAGCCTGTTACCCAATTGGATCTGTCCCCACTGACTATTTTTGGTATCCCTACTGCTATCAGTTCTCCCTTTCATATATCATCTAAAAAAAACCCCTCATATCATACTTGCATCGCGGTCTACTGGATATACATGTGTTTTTTTGAATTTGATATATTAAAACTTACCTGTCCTTGTTGAACATGTGTCAGAACTATTCAAAATCAAAACCCAATATCAAGAAAAGAAAAAAGGTAGGGAATTTTTATTTGATTGATTTGATTGAACCACATGATCAAGTAACTTAAATATATGCTCTCACATGTTGATACCCTCATTGTATCTTTTAGCTAATGGAATCAAGCCGTGGGAGGGCTGCATGGAGTCCAGAGATGAAAAAAATGTTTATAGATCTATGCTTAGATCAAGTTAAGATAGGGGGTCGGCCTGGTGCTAATCTGAAAACATCGGCGTGGAAGAAGGTGAGGGAAGAATTTAATCAAAGGAACTTGGTCAATTATGAACAGAAACAATTCAAGAATTATTGGGACATGCTGAGGAAACAATGGAACACATGGAAGAGATTGATTTCTCTGACTGGCATAGGAGAGGTTGCCCCTGGGCAAACCGTCCAGATGGATCAGGAGAGATGGGATGAGCACATTAAGGTATAATCCATTGAATTTGTTCATAATTTCTAAAGCTTGAAAAGCATTTGATAAATTCCTCAATTATTTGAATTACAGGCTTATCCCGATGCGAAACAGTTTCGAAACAAACCTCTTCCTCATGCCGATGAGATGGAACAATTGTTCGGGGGGGTCACGGCCACGGGGGAACACAGATTTGGTTCTGCTGATGATGACCACCTTCTTGATGATTACATATCGACTTCCCATAACCCAACACCAAATACGGAAACTTCAAGTCCACCACTGGGTCCTGAAGGTTCAGGTGAACCCGATCCTGTCCAAACCGAGTCAAACTATGAGGAACGCATGTCGGACGTTCGACGCAAACGTCCGTGTCCTAGTAGACGTAGGAGGAACAATGAGGATAGCATTGTTGATAAGATTGATGGGGTGCTAGATAAGATTGTCAATTCCGCCAGCAGTCAAGCACCAATTTCGACACATATAGTACCCACAGTTGATGAATGTTATGCATCCCTCCGTGAGACCCCTTCGTTTGTGCCCGGTACCCCCCTCTACATAAATGCTCTGAGATTCATCAACATTCCCGAGAATCGACGACTTTGGATGCTGGAGCTTGATCCAACTTCAAGGGCTATGTTGGTGGAGGCTCATTTCAGTGGCTAGAGTATTCGGTGCCTTGTTTACTGATGTTTGATGTGACTTGAACTATGTCCTAAGTATCTATGTTTGTTTATGTTTTATGAACAGTATATTATGTTTGCTTGTTAAGAATTCAATAGGACTCCACTATTATGTATCGATACTGTATGGATTGTTCGCTGTGATTTGAACTTGTTAGGTACATGTATTATGGGTATTATGAATGATGGTGTGTTTGGTATTATGAATGATGATGTGTTTGGTATTATGAATGATGATGGCATCTGGTATTATGAATGATGATTTGTTTGGTATTATGAATGATGTTGTGTTTGGTATTATGAATGATAATGTGTTGGTGTTCATGGTTTTCTGTTTGTGTTTGCTAATGTAGCAACTATTATGCTACGTAATGATTATGTTTGTGGATTGCATTTTTCAATGTTAATAGGAATGTGGACTCCACAAAATATCCTCATGTTCCTCCTCTTTGTGTATTACATACATCACAAGTACGGCCGACATAGACTGCAAAGAGTAGTGCGTGACGGGGTTCTAAGTGGTCGTGATTATGTTGATGGAATATTGAGTGGCCACGAACGCCCATGTCAAGAATTATTTCGCATGGATCAACATGTGTTCATACGATTGGCGGATTTTTTCCGGAAGGAAGGTTGGTTGGAGGACACAAGGAATATGATCATCGAAGAACAATTAGCTATATTCCTGACAATTGTTGGACACAATACAACAAATAGATATTGCCAGGACCGATTCCAACACTCTGGGGAGACCATATCCAGACAGTTTAGGGCTGTTCTTTCAGCATGCTTGAAATTGAGCAAATTGGTCATCCATCCACCTGATTTCTCAAGGACACCCAACCAAATATTAAATAGTCATCGATTTTTCCCAGCGTTTAAGGTAATTGTCAATTTCGTTCATGAATGTAGTATAATGTATTATCTCCTTAAGAAGATTGTTTAATGCCATATGGGTTTTCAAACATTTACATGTAGGATTGTGTTGGGGCAATAGATGGAACCCTTGTCCACGCGATCATTGAGACGGAGAATCAAGTGCCATTCCGGGGGCGCAAAGGGGATTGCATGCAGAATGTTCTTGCTATCTGCTCCTTCGACATGCAGTTCACCTATGTTGAGGCCGGTTGGGAAGGAACGGCACACGATTCGCGTATCCTGTCAGAATGCATCCGAGACCCATCAAGGAAGTTTCCATTGCCACCTCCGGAAAAATATTATCTAGCGGATGCAGGGTACAGTAACAATAGGGGATTCCTCACACCATATCGGAACGTGAGGTACTGGTTGGGTGATTATAGGGGAGGCACAGGACCTCAAAATAGGGAGGAGCTATTCAATTATTATCACTCCTCATTGCGCAATATTATAGAACGAACTTTTGGAGTGTGGAAAGCACGATTCCCCATACTGAAGAAGATGGCATCTTATTCTTTTGACATGCAGGTACGGATCGTCATTGCAACAATGGCTATCCATAACTACATTCGAAGGGAAAATCATGCTGATAACCTCTTTCATGGATTTGAAAACATGAACACTGAAGAAGACCGTAGCGCTGAAACACTATATGCCCCATTCCAACCGGAGAGAGATCAGATAGAAATGAATAGAACCCGGGATCAGATAGCCGATCTACTAATGGCTAGGCGCTAGGGGATTTTTTTTTCTTGTATCCACGCCCGTTTTTAAATCTGTTGTAATATTAGTTCTTGTAACAATCCTGTATAATATTGTAATATTTTTGATAGCATGAAGAACGAAAATTCAGAGATTGAGTGCGCCTGTGGACGAGGACCGATGGTCCTCTTGATGGCTAGGACTTCCAAGAACTATGGCCGATGGTTTTTGAGGTGCCCAGCAAGATTGGTAAGTTTTTTAACAATGCAAACCCTCTTGAATTGCTAATTATGTCCATTTAAACATGCTTGTGTTGTTTAACGTGTGATATACTAATGTTGTCATTCATGTAATCAGGAACACCCACAATGCTTTGTGTGGGTTGATGAAGTGCGTCGGGCGCACGGACCAGAGGCTTACCAGGTGCCAGCTCAGGAGAAGGTTGAGAAGGCCGTCGCAGTTCAACGCCCTATAGGGATACTCATCTTTGGATGTTGTTCATGCATATGTATCATATTGATGGTGTTTGTGATCTTTTTTTTGCTTGTACTGTTGGCCATCAAATGACTGTAGAAGTTGGATTATGAAACCAGCACTGTAATGTAAATATTTACTGATCTTGGACTTTGTCTTTTATTTGAGAATGTTGTAACATACTCATGTGGCTATCTATTGTAGAATGAAAAACATATGTAGCATGAGTATTACCTTTTCTTGGTTTCGAGAAATTTGATGATCTACAGGTTTTTATTTCTGAATCATATAGTGGCAATATTATTTGGTTGTATTTATAATGTGTAGCATGACAGGATATGCCACTTTGTATCAGGTTCTAGGTGAGAGTTGTAAAAAAAAATTTGACAGGTATGTGATTATAAGGGATCATTTCAAAATTGGTAAATATAGATTGCATATTTACAACCCTTCTTAAAAGTCATTATGTCTTGAGTTAATTTTTTGTAAATCTATATAAGCTTGTATAGGGTTCTAATAAGTAATGAATCTGTAGTATCTAATAATTTATTAATTAGACATTTAATAAATTGATTTTTTTTAATAAATAGAAAAAATAAGCAAATAATCAAGTTTTCAACCAAACACCAAATTACATTCAGCACTTATTAAATGGACCAAAACACCCTTGTCATAAGCTCTATTCTTCAGTACTGAACCAAACACACTTATTGCAATAAGTGCTTATAATTTCCGCTGAACCAAACAGTTTTTCTTCTGAACTGATTAAAACTTATCAGAACTTATACAATCTGCACTTATAAATCAGGACTTAAAATCAGCTATCCGCTGAACCAAACGGCCCCTTACTGTTATAAAAAAAAAAAAACATACACCTTGATAAACCATGTCATAATTTTTTTCAAAAAAATAAATAAATTTTCATACACCACACTAGCTAATTATATATACTGCATTAATACTATGCAAATAAAGGACGGGGGACTACAAAACAAATGGTATTAATACCCAAAACATATGAACCTGTACCCAACAATTGACTGGGCAGGTGTAGTTGGAGGCAGTGGACTAACTGGAGCCAGTTGGTTCAGGACTCCAGAACGAACGACCACCCAGAATTAATGGAGCTCTTCATAAAATTAACCAGGCCATTATACATCCCTATTTCCCATTTGCTTGTGCATGCACGAAGACTTCACGATCTGGCACTGAATGCAGGTCCTATCATTCCTCCAGAAAATGATGATCATACAGTTCTCCAGATGTTTCAACAGGTTTCATTACAAATACACAAAAAAAAATACAACCACCCAAGATGAATTCAACGTGGCACATCATTATGCAAACAGTCACATAGATTTCTCATCCCGGGTGAAATCAGATGATACAACAACAATTCGGTGGCATCAGTAGCCCCTTATTTGGTGTACATATCAGCTCCATCAAAATTTTCTAGAATAGTAACCCATTTGAGAAGCATGAAGAATAATATCAGGATGGCATAAACAAGAATTCAAAAATAGAGTTAAGAAGTAACAATCTTTAAAACAAAAAGATCTCAAAGCAAAACTTAACAGAGTTCTCCATGAAGCGAAATAACATAAAAAATCTGATACACGATACAGAACTCCGAACCAAAAATGAAAAAGATATACTAAAACTTCATTGTCCATAACCTCTCCATCCCATAACTGAAATGCAATGCAACAGCATAACCTAATGTCCTGCGCCAAAAATAACGTAAATCATCAAGCCTATGAACAAGTAGAACAGTACTATAGTCTCTAGTGTCAAAACCACGCAAAAATGAATAACAGCATAAATGCACACCATCCACTAACTCTTTAGTGAGTTATAAAACCTGCTAATGAGTACGTCATATTCAAAATCTGACAACCTGGGATACACATAACACATGCAAGCAATCCAACATAATACAACAGTAGCCTGCAACTGTTGATTTTTCTTATAGACAACCAAAATTCTGTAGTGCTAGATTTACGTTTGAGCTAACATAATCCCTATCATATTCCTCCAACTAAAAATCTGATCAAATGGATAATAATAATTTAACAGTGGCATTTCAACCAAGTTAGAGTTGGACTGAGTAGCATCTAGCTGAGCAAACCAAACTTAACAGGTTCTCAATGTCACCATTTTTGATAACCCATTAAAGTCATCATGTTTTGAGCATCATCTCAAAAATTATTGTGGCAAGTTTTTTCTACGGTCTTTAAAACCCATTATAAATTCAAGATTGGAAGCACGAATGCCCCTTTTGAATCTTCATATTTCATTCATTCAAACTGTTCAGCTGATTACAATCATTAAAAAATGTTGAATATAAATTAATCATAACTGATTAGAACCTACATCATCATGAATACTTAGTGCAATTAGCTCTATTCTGTAGGGATATCAGATCAATGTGATTTTCCATTTAATTTTTATTGAAGATTTCAGTGTCATTGAAAAGCTAAATAGTAATTCAAAGTGGTACACATCACCATGCAAGCTAGTGAGTAAAACAAAGTTTACTTTCTAGAGTGGATGAAAACATTATCTAAGATTCAAAATTACCACCTCTTAAATATTAGAAATTGTGCTCTTTAATTGAAAGGAATTCATAAATGCAGTGTAATCCTGCCTAGAATGTTAAACATAATTTCGGGAAAGCCTAAGCAATGTCACCATCATTGACTCACCTCAAAGGCTCAAATTTTTCTTACCCTCCTAGGTTTATGAATAACATTTTATATCTTTTACTTTAAAATAGATAGAATAATATAAAGAGAAATTAGCCCCAATTGACAATTATTATTTCATCTTTCAGAGTTAATAAAACCAGAGTTATTAATTCAGTTATTAATGATGTTGGCTAGAGCACTGCTGATAAATCAAATGGTAAAACTGATCACTCTGCAAAGCACATTTCAGCACATCAATAATTTTGGCAACAGGGAAAAAGAGGATAGCCAACAAGAAAATGGCATCCTCGGCAAAGTTGCCTTGTAAGTAAAACAAAATTTACTTTCTAGAGTGGATGAAAACATTAACTGAGATCCAAAATTCCCACCTCTTAAATATTTTAAATTGTGTTATTTAATTGAAAGAAATTCATAAATGCAGAGCAATCCAGCCTAGAATGTGAAACCTAATTTGAGGAAATCCTAAACAATGTCACCGTCATTGATTCACCTCAATTTTTCCTAACCATCTTAGCTTCATGAATAACATTTTTTATCTTTTACTTAAAGAATGATATGCTGAGAAATTATCCTCAATTGACAATTATTATTTCATCTTTCAGAGTTAATAAAACCAGAGTTATTAATTCAGATAATAATGATGTTGGCTAGAGCATTGCTGAAGAATCAAATGGTAAAACTGATCACTCTGCAAAGCACATTTCAGCACATCAATAATTTTGGCAACAGGGAAAAAGAGGAGAGCCAACAAGAAAATGGCATCCACGGCAAAGTTGCCTTTCAAGTTTGTTACATTGCAAAGTAGCACACAAAGGCAACAATTCTATCACACACTGTCACTTACCCCACAATAACAACTAAGAGAGAGAAATGTCAAATTTTCTCCAAGTTATCATATTATTTCACTAGAAGGGAAAACTATACTGCATGTGATATTGTCACTTTGTATTCCAAAAAATGACACTAATAGTATTGCAAGTGGGCAAGTCAACATAGAATATTACAATGAACAATAAGGAAAAACAAATGAAGAAGCAAAAACATCCATATACTAATATACCTAAACAGCCTATCAAAGAACTCCCATCACAAAATTTATTACCAACCAATCGCAAATGTAACCAAATAACCCACTCTCTTACATTCCTATAGAAAGCCCATTGAAAATTCCATGGCCAAATATCATGAAATTTGATACGCCTCATGAAAACATCAGACATTAACCCTACAGTAAAAAAAACTATACAAAACTCTCCACCCAATACCCAAAAAAGTGCACCAGTTCAAGCAAGAAAACCATTTTCAATTCCATACAAAAAAAAATAATTACTGATATAATAATTACAAAAAGGCAACATAAGACCAAAAGAACAAACCTGTAACTCAAATGTTGCTCGGATACATGAAAACCCTCACACGCGCTCCCTGCATAAAAAAAAAAAAAATTAAACCCACCATTAACAAACAACACTTCACAATAAAACCCAACAAAAACAACAACGAATCGATCGAATGGAAACCCACCATGGATTTGGGGGGGAGGTTAGACTTAAACTTGGCGCGAACGACACCGCTGTTACCGTGGGGCCTGGTGACCTTCCCCCAGATGACGCGGTAGTGTGTCCCGCTCTTCTTCACCTTCGCCTTGTAAATGTAGGCAAGTCTCTTTCCCGTGTACCACGCCACCTCCTCCTTCGTATTCACCCCCTCGATCTGCAGCAGCGACGTGTTCTCATACTGATTCGACTTCGACCTAAACCATCCAAAAAAAAAAAAGAAAAATTTTCAAAAAAATCGGAATATCGAAATAGAGATAGTGACAGGGGGTGAGGGTATCGGAGATCTTGCCTCTTGTATCCGAGGATCGTCGCTCTAACGTACAACCTGCGAAAACAAACACCTATCGAAATGAATCAGAAATCGAGAGAGAGAGAGAGATGAAGCTAGGGTTTTGATGGGTGGAAGTAGAGATCGAGGAGACCTGACTCGCTCTCCTTGGCGGCCCTTCACCATCGTCCCAGATTGAGAAGGTCGAATGGCAGATCGGCGGAGAGAGAGACCGAAACCCTAGCTCGAAAAACCCTAAATAGAGCTTAAGTTTCAGTTTTAAAGGGAAGGATAAATACGAAACTGCACTTAATGTTATTTAAAATTACGAAAGAAGGACTGGATTCGAATAGGCCACTGGGCGACCCGGCCCATATGTAGAAATACATTTACGAAACACTCCCTATTAAAAATAAAATTTTACAAAAGAGTCCTGTTTCGTCAAAATAAGAAAATCAGCTCGCGTGGAGGGGTTGAAGATTAGAGAGAGAGAGGGTTTTCTTTGTCCCGTCTTTAATGGCGGCTTCGAAAATCCAAGCCCTCTGGAACCACCCGGCCGGCCCTAAAACGAGTTCGTCAATCTCTCTCGTTCTCTTTCTCTTTCTCAGTTTCTCTTTCTCTCGGTGTTAGTTTTTGTATTCGCAGAGTGATTTGTGATCTTCGCAATCATATTGAAATTTGAAACAGTTTTGTTGATTTATAGTCGCATCGATCATTCAACTATGGGTTTTGTTGATTTGGTTAGGTTCATTGTTGTGCTTTGTGCTTTGCTGTTGAAAATTTTGCCAATTAAGTCTTCGTTTGGTTACGATTGATGAAGATGCTTGCAAATTATGGCCTTTTTTGGGAAAAAAATTCCAACTCGATTTTGGGCGCTGAGAGTTGTTTATTTGGTGAGGTTCATTGTTGATTCATAGTCGGATCAGTCATTCAGCAATGGATTTTGTTGATTTGGTGAGGTTCATTGTTTTGCCCATGTTAGTATTCTGAAAATCAGTGAATCATCTGTGCTTGATTGTTGAACATTTATGCCAATTGTCATTCATTTGTGTCACATGTGATGAAGATGTACATTTTGGTTTTTTTTTTTTTTTTTTAAGAAAATAACTTTTCATTGATTCATAGTTGTATCGGTCATTCAATGATGGCATTTGGTGGTTTAGTGAGGTTTATTGTTTTGCCTATGTGGCCATGTTGGAATTCTGAAAATCAATCAATCATCTGTGTTTAATTTTTGAAGTTTTGTTGATTAACATTTGATGAAGATATTCACAAATTATGGCTTTTTAAAGAAAAAAAGTCAAGTTCAGGTTGGACGTCAACTTTTGTTGATTTGGTGTGGTTCGTTGTTGATTCATAGTCAATGATGGCTTTTGTTGATTTGTTGAGGTTCATTGTATTGCCCGTGTTGGGATTTTGCAAATCACTAGATTACCTGTGTAATTGTTGAAAAGTTTCCAATTAAGTCATCATTTGGGTCAAGTTTGATGAAAATTCTCACAAATGATGGTCTTTTTTTTTTTCTTTTTTTAACTTCCAGTTCACTTTTGGGCTCCGACTTTTAAATGGGGCATCAGCATAGCAAATATCGCAGATTTTGCAAAACCGCCAGAGAAAATTTCCTACCCTCAGCAAATAGGTGTGTGTTATTGACTGATTTGATGCGTCTATCTAGCTTTGTTGATTTTGAGATAGGCTCACATACCTAAGCTCTTGTTTCACAGCTGTTGCATGCACTGGGGTTATATGGACTCGTTACAGCACTGTTATTACCCCGGTAAGCTTGATTTTTGTGCATAAGATTAAGAGTCTAAAGCACTGCTGCGTTTGTTTAGGAATTTTTAAAGTACAATTTAGCAAGCCTCCTTAACAACCTGGGTTAGAAATATACATTGGATAAACTTTCCTTTTATAGCATTGTATCATGTTGCTACATGTAATCAGGTGTAATTTTACTCAATGAGTGGATGTATTGTTTATGAAATATGCTAGGGATGTATATGCTTTTGAGAGCTGCTGTTTGGTGATCTTAGGAAGTGTAGAAGAATCATGTCATACGTGCTCTTGCTAGACTGAGCTTAATTTGTAAGGAAATGGCATGTATCTGCTTTGGTGCTCTTGATAAAACTAAACATCTTAAAGTACCTTATGCCTATGGATCGCCACAAGATAAGAGAATGTTTTATGTTGTTCATGCATGTCGCGGCTACCTGCTTAATTGGCGTTCATGGCTTGTTGATGGAAAGTCATATTGCAGATAAGAGTATGTTTAATCAGAGAATCTGATTATCATGCATAGACTGATGTTGGGCAATTTCTACCCCAAAATTGACACGATTGATACAAAAAAAGTACCATCATGCATTATACTCTTCAGTTTCTGATATATGCACTGGCATTGACTCTCTTTTCACTCATGTTGATCTAAACTGGAACTTGTTACAAGTTTTGATAGTGATGAACTCTTGCATCCATAGCTTTTTTGCCTCCCACCCTCAACCAAATTAAAAAAGAAAAAAGATGACTTGCATTTGTGGTTAAGTTTTAATATGTTCTTGTATTTTCTGGTTAATTCACTATCTTGGTACACTAGATTCTCAAGGCCTGTATTTTTCCAGTTGATTGAAAAAACAACACTTATCATTCCATGAAATCTTGATATTTGGGTTTGAGTTTTCTTATGTCATTGAGATTGCCTGTTCAAGACATTCTTTATACTTGAGAAACATGTATGATTTGCAGTTTTTATGTCTTCTTAAAAGAATACCATTGCAACTGTAAAGAGGATATGAGGCTTAAAAAACATATAGAACATGATTTCCCTTCAAAACCAAATCATGTTGTCTGCATATTTATATGTTCTTTGCTTTATAGTTTCCCTAATGGTAGAGAAGTGTAAGAAAATTACACACAGCTTTTAAGTGTATGCTCCATCCAAATATCTCATGTTGAGTCTTGAGAGTCTCGAATGAAGCCTAGCCTCTAGACAGGTCTGAGCCCCAATGCTTGAGGCATAAGACTTTCTGACTTATCATTGGATAAGGCCTAATCCTCTGCACATTTAAGCCGTTCCATGATATTCCTGAGATGAGGTAATGCCTAAAGGCTGAAAGCATTTAGATGTTTCCTTTTTATCATGGTTAATCTTTCGGGCATTATTTAGTGAAATGACTTGTAGATGTGGTCACCAGGTTCCATGGCTGGGTTTTGTATCTATTTGCCTTTTTTTCAGACTTATTTTTCACTTATGAGGGATGTGATAATCTAAGCATGATGGATTCTTCCATGGTTTATGCTGTAATTTTTCAGTGGACCTTCATTAGAAAGGTTATTCAGTGGACCTACACTAAATTTATGCTCCTGTTGAGTAGATGCTTGGATATTTCCAAGCCATGGGTAGTGGTGTAACAAGTCTGCTATGTCAGAAAGTGCAAATGGCTAAATCAAATATTCTGGATGAGAAGCAATCATAAGTTTAAACGTTGGCTAATTGCATACTGCTGGTAGACTTTTCATTATATAAATAATGTCTTATCGGCATGTGAATTGGTCTAATTTCCATCCTTCTGATAGTTTGAAGTCTAGATGATGAACCACATCATTTCTATTGATGGTTTTTATGTTTAAAATGCCTTTTGTGCTATGCTTGAAGAAATGAAAACCAAATAAATGTTAGAGCAGTACATTACAATGGAGATATTTTCTGTATTGCAGAAAAACTGGAACCTCTTTAGTGTGAATGTAGCAATGGCTGGGACGGGCATTTATCAGCTTGCACGCAAAATTCGGTATGCACCAGTTCACACTTAGTTTTATCATTTTTGCATCGAATATGGATTTCACAAATAGAGTATGATATTCCTAGATTAGTTTCATTGGCTATTGTATTAGTAGCCTGATCTTCTGCATTTAGCATTAATATGACCAATTCTCTGTTTTTTTAAATAATAATAATAATAAGTTTCAATGTTTGATTTTTTTTTCAAGCTTGTTAAGCATTAAGTATGGGTGTAGATTGTTGTATTTATCAATCTAATACATAGGAACTTGAACCTTAAGAAAAAGTGATCAACTACATTTCCCAAGGGGAGTAAACCATTAAATACTTAGAAAAAAAAAGGACTTCTAGTATGATTATATATCCTTAGCCCTGTTTGTATGGTGATAAGAGTGTGGATAAGGTGAGAATAGGTTTTATCCTCAAAAAAAAAAAAAATTGTTTACTATAATAAATTATAATAGTTATGCTTGGATAAGTTAGAATAAACCTTATAAACTATACCTAAGGAAGAAATACAAATACAAAAGACAAATTTATCAAAACCAAGAAAGAAATAGCAATCAACCAAAAAATCATCTAATTCTCCTCTACCCCCATATAATTATTTTGCATTTAGATTAGCTATATACGAGACCAGCACAAAACTTTACTATGTAATACGCTGTATAAACCAAAAAACTTTCACATCACCTGCTTCCATGAAAGAAGCACCTATCAACATATTAATCCATATCTCTTGTTTTTTTGTTTTTGCAGGCATGACTACTTTTCTGAGGAAGAAGAACTCGTCGCAAAGGAGTCCTGAAAGGATCCTGGATTCATATTTTTGGTGTTTCGAATCCTCAGTGTTCAAAATATAGACTAATAAGTGGGAATTGTTGTGATGGATTTGGGCTGAACTAACTG
This sequence comes from Acorus gramineus, assembly GCA_030737835.1. Taxonomy (NCBI): domain Eukaryota; kingdom Viridiplantae; phylum Streptophyta; class Magnoliopsida; order Acorales; family Acoraceae; genus Acorus; species Acorus gramineus. The sequence goes on from CM060854.1 coordinate 4,230,513, forward strand.
CACTTTTGCACTGTGCAGAGCCTCACCTGTATTTTTGTATTCTATTTTCAGATATGGGAATTGAAATGTTTCTTCCATTGAAAGTGGGACTTTATCATGCTATTTTATTGATGACAGGTTGATTATCTGGTTTTGTGTGCCAAGGCAATACAACTACCATTTGCATGCCATTATAATAATTACCATTTGATTATCATGGACAACTACCATTTGATTATCTGGTTTTTTGTTTTAATAATGTTTAAACAGTTGTCCATTATATGACCTACTCATGCGGTATGATGCATCTTTTTAACATATTGATCCAAAGTTAACTTTTTACAGCATACTAATGTAATGATGAAAAGTTGAGTGTGAAAATCAAAACTTTTTTTCGGATAAACTATTATAATATAGGAGATAAAAAGTTCATTGAGTTGTCATTTATATTTTTCAAAATAAATCTTATTTATTTATTATTTGGGGGTCTCTGCTTCTATCAAAGAGAAAGATCAAAATATAATTTATTTTCAATTTTTGCTCATAAAATATAATATTTATTTTTATATCATTGAAAATATATTATTTAAAAAAAAACATCTAATTAAAATAAACAAGAATCTTAGTGGTGTACTGGTGTTCTCTTTATATTATAATGGAATTAAAATAATCACATTGTAACAATTATAAATATTTTGTTATTTTTAGTATATATATATCCATCAATTAAAAGATTACCTCATGATAGAACGGCACACATTTTCGATGAGAAAGCTTTCAGTTTTTATACAATTAAATAAGTTACTTCTTAGAAAAAATAAATATACTATTTTGAAGGGTATACATAAAAAAAAACCCAATAATTTAACAGGATCAACAGTAAATAATAATTGATAACAAATTAACTAATCGTGACAGCGCGGCGCACCGGACCAGCTAATCCTTCGAAAGGAAGTTAAAGACGACGGAAGCCCGTGTGGGTCCCACCGCGAAAACGGCCCGATCCCGAGCCCGAGCTGTCTTTAAAAACTTCAACGTCGTCGCATCGTCGTCGTCGCAGTCTCTCTCTCTCTCTCTCTCTCAAACATGGAACAGCCTCTTCTTTCAGGTACTCTCTCTCTCTGTCTCTCTCTAATTCTCTCTACGTGTTATTTGATTTGATCTTCTCATCTGGATTGGTTTTGTTGTTGAAATACCGAAAACAGGGGAGGTTGTGGAGGAGAAGTGGAGCGGGTACCAATCGGTGGGGAGGAGCGGATCCTTCAACCTCCCCGCCGCCGCCTCCTACATCAGCGCCGATGACGTCCGATCGGCCTCCACCTTCCCTTCCGCGCCGTACCCTTCGTTATCCTTCAATGACTCCGCCGCCCTCGTAGCCCCGCTCGACCCTCTCGGTACACTCAGAATCCCAATCTCACCGTGTTTGACCCAAAATTCGATCTTGGTTCTTATTCTTGCTTCGCTTGTTAGTGAGACAAAGTCAATCGGTCAATTAACTGGATAAAGATTATCTTTTGTTTCATTTGTTGTGAGTAGGGTATTGTTTGGAAACATGTTTGGATGATTCTTCTTTTGCAGGAATGATTCTTACCTGAACGTGTTTTTAAATGCCCTAAGTTGTCAATTTTTTTGAAGAAGGGTGATTAATTGAAAAGTGTGACTTAAAAGTGTATAGACATATTAATAACTTATCTATGCTTTTCGGAAATCAATTTTCAAAAGCGAAAAAGGTATGATTTTTGTGAATCAAACCATTTTCTTTAGTCATAAAAAATAATAAATAAATAAAAACTTTTCAAGAATCCAACATAAATGTGCTTTCTAATAATCTAATTTCAAAAGCAGCTTTATGTGAAAAATCTATTTTTCATTCCCATTTTCAAACACTTCTGAAGTGCTACTTTGAGAGGAATTCAAACTTTAGGTAGTGATTCAGAAGGAAGTCGAACTTTTATGCTAATGCTGGTTCATGGAATGATTTCTGAAATGTTCGATATTTGGAATTTTGTGTATTTTCTCTCCTTTTTTTCTTTCTTTTTTTGAGGTTTACATGTTGAATTGTGATTCTTTAGATGGATTCAGTGTTTGTTTATATATAGAGGGCAAAGAATTTGAATTCGTCGCTTTAGATATATCTGTCGAATGGTGCTTATCAAGCATGTGAGTAATTTCTTGATCAAGTGACCCTTTCTTTGTTTTCTTTACAATGTATTGAGTAATTTGTTGACACGGTGACATCTCCTAGGGTTCACTCTTAGCACTGTAAAACAATGGCGAAGAAAAAAAACAGAACCACACAATAGAACATAGATTTACCTGGTTCAACAACTTTTCTTCCAATTGGACCTTTGGCCCTCTGCCTATGGGTTTTTGTGAATAAACCCTCTCATGCTAAAATGTAAGATATCTCACAATAATCACTTGCAGTTAGGCCGAGAAATGACAAATGTGTTTGTTATGGGTTGGAAAGAAAAAGTTAAAGTAGCTATGCATGACTATTAGAATCGTTGTCTGCATTTTTTTTTTTTTTTTTACATTGTCATTGTAACAAAATATCTTCTCAACTTCTTGTTGCAGATCAAGCAATTGGTTACCCGGGTGGATTTGGAGAGGCCTATGGGAGAAATAATGTAAATGAAATAGGGAGGTACTGCTGAATGATTATCCTTGTATGGGTTTTATTCAAAATCTTCAGCTTTGTTGGATTATGTACCATCAGAGCAAAATATCCATGACAACTTGGTTGTAGCTGATTTTCTTGGGTATCACTTGATAGGCACGTGTTGGATGAGGTGGAAATCCGTCAACTACTCATCAATCACATCGGACATCGCTGTTGTTGGGGTAGCCGCCCAGCCCGGGGATGGAAAATATGTGCCATTGAAGACTGCAATGTGTATGTGGGAACTCTGGAGACATTTTTAGAGGAGAGAGAGACGATTAGAGAAATGGAGCCCTACCGTGGTGGGAAAATCGATGGCATAGATAAGGGACCTGAACTTGGACTATGGGAATTGGATTTGAGGTCTGAATTCCCTCTTCTCTTTGTGCCACACAAAGAAACAAGGTCTAAAATTCCTCATTCTGAAGCTATTGATAAGTGCTCAGGTACACATTTGTTGCACAGGAATTACTCAAATTTTCTTAACCATAGAGATAACTTGCTCTGCGTATGAAGAATATTTTAATGTTTAATGCACATCTTATTTTTTTGTTTGATTTAAGGGCCCAATTATTTTTATTAGAAGATGAATATTTTGTTAAACGTAGTCGTTCCTCTTGTCCTTGATTACATCGATTCTTGGAAATGGAGATATCTTCAAATTTTTAAGATGACTAATCTCTTTGTTAGACTCCACCGCATCTCTGAACCAGATATTAGTCAAAGAACCAGACAACCAATAAGAAATTTACATCCAATTAAATTTTCTTCATAACCTCCATATAATCTTGATTTCTTTTAGCTAGAGGATTTTTTCTTCTGTGTTTAGAAAGTTAGTGATTGTCCTCTTTCATCACACTGTTTCACAAGTAATTTGGATTGAAAACTTGCAGATTGTGCTGGAAAAGGAGAGATTGTTTGTCCTACCTGTAATGCAGATCGGGAGCCTGGATTTTACAAGGAAAATCAGATGTTCAAGTGTCCAGCTTGTTATGGCAGGGGATTGATTGCCCACCAAGATGGATCCGATACAATGTAAGATAATTCTTTATGAACAAGGCCAGAAACATTATCAAGGTCTATATTTATGCTGAGAGTGTTTCCTTTCAGATGCAAGAATTGCAGCGGCAAGGGAGTGCTTCCATGTGTGACATGCACATCACGGGGGCTTGTGAAATGCCAGACATGCCAAGGAGAAGGTTCTGTTCTCAAGCGCAGTGTTGCTATTGTCAAATGGTAAGCTTCTTGTTGAGAATTGAAATGGCTCGTTGATATTCATGACTGGAACTTGCCCCATTAGATTATTTAGTTTGATTAACAATGATAATGTACTCTTTCAACCTTTTTTGTTTTGCAAATAAGAGTATGAATAAGGGAAGAATAGACTTAATCCTAAAAAAATCATGTTTATTTAGTGTGGATAAATTGTAATAGTTATCCCCTGTTAAGTTAAAATAAACTCTTACAGTTATACCTCGAGATAAGTATAGTTTATTTATGTTTATCCATCCAAATTAGAACTATATTCTAATATTCTAATAAACAAACACAAAAGAAAATTTATTCAACCATAGAAAAAAATAACAATCAAATAAAAATCATCTGAGTATTATTATTTTATACCCAAGTATGCTATCTGCGAACCAAATGAGGGGGTAAACTTGCGTGTGTTTTTTTTTTTTTTGGTTGGTTAAACGTGCGTGTTGTGATTAGTTAGCCACTTAGTTGTTTGTTTCATCCATCATCCAACTTTTAAAATGTGTTTCACTTGCTGCCTAAATCATACTTGTTTAATCGTGTTTTCACTTAGGATTTATGATGACATGCATGACAATGCATTTCTCTCATAATTGGTGTACCTTAAATAGGAGTCAAATACAGAATCCCAAAACCATTGAATGATGTATATCTACCACCTGTAGGAAAACTCTCCTGACCAGAAAGGTCAGCGCAGCCAGCAGCGCCGCTTCTGTTCCCGAGGAGGTGTTCCACAAAGCCAAGGGGGTCCAACTGTGCAATACGCAGGCATATCAATGCAACCCAGCCTTCTTCGCCGACTCGTATTTCCTCAACAAATTCTCTTCCGACATCATCGGAGACAGGTCTCCGGTTCCTCCAGCCGCGAGGATCATATGCGAGAGGCATGCGATTTCTGTTGTGCCCGTCACACGTGTTACGATGGCGCATCGCAACCGTTCGTTCAGTTTCTACATCGTTGGTCTGAGTAGAGATATCTACATTAAGGACTACCCTAAGCAGTTTTGTTGGGGACTCTGCTGTTGCTTTGAGTGGCTGAGCATATGAGATTATTCTCTGCCAGAGGGGTTTTAGAAGCTGTTTTATGTTCATGGGGTCTAAACAATCTTAAAGTACCTGCCTTCGGGTTTGGTTCACCGTTGTGTTTGCCATCTCCAAATGATTGTAGCATAAAAATGTATCTATTTGATTGTTATATGATTACAAATAAACAATGCACAGTTTTCTTTAGATTGTGTAATTGCGTGTTGGACGTACATCATAGTTTGAAAAAAAAACATTAATATGATAATTCCACAGTTATCAGGTTCGATTAGGCTTTTTGTTGTAGAAATTTAAGATGATAATTTATCTGTACAGATAAAGTATATACCAAATTAAGATGACAGAAACAATTACAGGAATGCAAAGGCACAATTTTCAAATAAGAAACGTAACTGATTGTTCAACTGACATGTTCAATGAATTTGAATTTCTCACATAAGTTACCTTTTTGCATCATATTTCCTTCTCTCCTGAACTGCATTTAAGCCTTGCCTATAACACAGTTGTTCAAAATCACCAACATAAGGACTCTCTTTACCACATTGCAGGAACATAAACCTGCTCTTTCAAGTTCTGTGTGGCGCTCTCAGTCGGGAAACCCCTCACAGCCCCAATGGTCCACTGCGATATGATCCCCGCCGCGATCGCAAACCTCACTTGCCTCTCTAACACGTCCTGGTCCTTGTACATTTCCGGGTACGTGGTCAGCTTCCTCAAGATCCCCGCAACAATCGCGTCCCCAGAGCCAGTCCGATCACACGTGAATGGCGTGATCAGCACATCCTCTGTCCCAACCACAGTCCCATCGAATTCAGGTGTATAATAGTGGATTCGGAGGGTCCCGTCTGTCACGAATAGAATCTTCAGCCCGTCGTGCCACAATGGGGAGATCTCCTCGCGTGTGTAGTGGTAGTAGTCGCGGCGGTCTTTGGTCTGCTCAAAAGAGTCTGCATAGTATTGTGGTCTGTAGTTCCTCCTCCTCTTGTAGTGTTCTTCGTCGAGCAGGAACTCGATCTCTTGCGAAGACACTTCGATGATGTCAGCCTCTCTCCAGGCCTTCTCGATGAGCGATTTCGTTTCGTCTCGAGATTTCCATAATGGAAGTGGTAGGTTCAGATCGAAGAATATCGACCCGCCAAACTTTTTGGACAGACGGATCGCCCGAAAGAGCGTCGGGTGCATCGAAGGTGATGAGAGGACTTCTGAATTGAAATGGAAAATCTTTGCCTACACAATATTTCAAACATCAATCACTTCAACCTTTTTTGGCTCAGAATTATTGCAAAAAATAAAACCCAATTCACCCTCTTTGTTCCTTCTCCAACATATATTGCAAATCAAAGCAATAACAAGACTACCCAATTCACACAGACAAAACATCAGTCATTTAAGAGACAACAATGGATTCAGTAATTCTAAGACCTAAAGCTGTGATCTTTGCATGCAAAGATCAGAATCCATTACAGCTGATCAAGAAACAAGAGTACCCAATTCACAAATGTTTATAGCATGTTAAAATCAGGGAAAACCATGAAAACACAAAACCTCTTTCAAGACGGCCAAGTCCAATTCGGATCCAACCAATGAATCCTCCGCGCAGTCCTTCACGACCTCCGCTGTCAACCTCCCATCCTCCGCGAACCCCAACCTCAGTCGCGACGCGGCGGTCGAGACACCCCGATCAATCTTCACCGCCCGCGTCTGCACTTTCTCCTTGTTCAGCGCGTGCACCACGTCATTCCCGAACTCGTCGTCGCCAACCTTCCCCATGAACGCGGCACGCCCGCCGAGCCGGGCGAGCGAGACGGCCACGTTCGACGGCGGGCCGCCGGGGGCCCGCACGAACTCCGGCGGGCTCCATTGGAGGCCCTTCCAGGTGGAGTACTGGTCCGGGTGCATCTGGCGGTCGGAGACCCTCACCGTCGGCACGAACTCGCGCTGGGCCGCGCCGAAGCAGCAGACCAGTGGGGGGTCCTCGTAGGGGAAGTCCATCCCATCATCGTAGCCGTCGATTTCCTCCTCTTCTTCTTCCAAAGGTGGCACCTTTTCTTTGATGGGTTCGGATTTCTTCGATTGCCTTTTCGTTTGGGTGATCTTCTTTCGGGCTCTGGTGCGGGTGGTGGTGGGCTTTTCGGTTCCGCCATTGATGGAAGCTATGGTGGGCTCTTTTTTGGTGGATTTGGGGAGCCGAAGAGAGTGAAAGAGAGGTTTTTGGAGGGGTTTTGGAGGGGAGAGTGAGAGGACGAGTTGGGGATGGAGGGAGTTTGGGAAATGAAAGGTCGCCATTGAAGATCACTCAAAAATCAGAAAGTCAGAGTTTTCGCGGCGTGGTCGATCTTATGGTCTCGCGCGCATCCGACATTGATTTTCCTTTGGATCCATTTTCAGAGGTTTATCCGAGGTACAGTGGTTCTTAATTTGATGATGACATATCCGGCCCGAATTTTGGCCCGCGGGCTGATAACGGGCCAGGTTGAAGTGACATTCTTTGGATTATACATGGTGGGTTGCTCGGGCTGGACTTCAGCCCGGTAAAGAAGAAACGGGTCAAATTAAGGGTTGTATACATGGTGACCATGCGCACTTATACACTCAGTTCATTTTACAGTCCATACACTATGATACATGGTATGTAATGTGTTATTATAATATATGTGGTTATATAATAATGCATAACAAAAAAATAATTTTTTCAAAACAAAAAAAAACACTATTGCATCTTAAGCATACATTTCATTTCATATAACATATACTTCAATAGGATAGTATATAATTAAAAAAAAAACCAGTGCGTATTATGGATAGCAATACACAAGGAGCAAAACATATTATTTTTCTTTTAGTGTTATTACACTTATTCAATCTCGTATAGTTCCCTCCACTCTCTATAATTTTAAATTTTCTATGAAAGATATAAATCAATTTATTATCTTATTATGTTATATTTTATCAAATTACATATTTTATTAGATAAGGTATATATTTTTAAAATGATAATAATAATATGGGTGGACCGTGTAGGCTATAAAATGGATTGGATGGAACATTTTTTTTATTTTTTGTTTGCATACCACCACCACTTTCCGGCATACTATCATTGCTCTTCTCCATTGCGCCCTCCACGCCCTCACATAATTAATGTTTGTCAAAATGAAATTTCTATATTATTTTTTTACAAGGGCAAAGTCTCTTATACATTATTAGAAATTTTGTGAAATTTATATCTTGTTATTTTTTTTTATACATAAATGGATTCATTCAATTCAAAATGAAGAGATATACATTTTTCATCATAACATATATCTAATGTTTATTGTTTTAAAAAAATAAAAACAAATGTGATTTGTAATTTGATTATAAAATGGGTTGAGTTTAATATTTTCCTTATTGAGTGTTGTTACTCACATGTTTTATTCCAGCTCCAATTTCAGTCCAATATGCGTTGATAGTAAAATATGAGAACATATACTCACCTCAGCGAGATATACGTTTCGATAACATTTTTTTACATTTTCTATAGATGCATCCATGCAATTCATTGGAGTACATGCTTCATGTTTTTTATAAAAATATATACCTCATTAGATGAGACATACTATTTTTAAACAATTTAAAACACTCATAGATTGAATTTAGAATTGAAAAATGGACTGGATGTAATAGTATCCTTCATTGTTTTATGCATCCATCTAATAAGGCTAATAAATATTGAAGATGAGTGACTAGGCATCTCAATAAATCGGATCCAGGCTAAGTCAAGTGGACCCGAACCCGACCCGTGGTAGGACCCGACGGACAGGGTCCAATCCAACACCCGACGAGTCCTTGAAAATCTGGACTCAAACCTACTGGACTCGGGTCGGATCCAAACCCGAGACATAGATCTACTCCATAAGTATACACATAAAAGGCATTTATTCAGGATAAGATAATGTGAATTGAAAATATAAAAACGAAATGTGTCAAGAATGCATCGGCCATTGTGAATTTGTTATGTATAGCATATATAAATTTTTGACGCTCATATATTCTAATTGCAGCCATACCTTCATTGTGACATCCGCCAACCCATCAGCAACTATGATTCTAAAATAAGAACAACTTTATTAATAAAATAAGAACAACGTATTTTTAAAACAATTTATAAATTAAAAATTTAACATAATTTCTAAAACATATAATATATAACATAAAATTTATTAACATAAACAATAAACTAATAGTCTATGTACCAAAATGTTATAAATTAGAAGTTATGTGTAAACTAATAGCCTAATAACATATGAACTTATTTATAAAACTGTTGGGTCTTGAGTCCGTAGGACTTAATTGTATGTTCGGGTTCAAATCAGATCGGGTAATCTCACCTGTCCCCGTCTCCGCTCCCATTCGAGTTCGCTGACCCCAATCGATTCGAAAGAACCATTACGAGGTGAAACTCTTCTCTCTATCTCTCTTTGTTTGCATCGGATCTATTTTAGGGACTTTAGAGATCTGTAATGTTTTTTTTTCAATGTAATGATTCTATTTTAACATAATGGTAGAACACGAGAAGAAGAAGATCACGTTTACTCAAAAAAGGAATAGTTTATATGACTTAATTTGCTAATGTATTTTCAGTTCAGATTGTTGAAAGAATATGGATGTATTCTGTAATCTGCCCCAATCTCGGATGCAATCCAGACATATTTAGAAAACATTTATAGAGATTCTTGAGGGAATACCAGGTGGATGCATATGTTGTTTTTATTAAAGCAGTTGCAAAAGTAATGTTGTTGGGTAAATTTGTTCCCACATGTATCTAGAAAGTATGAGTTAGTTGGTGAACTGAATTAAACATCATGCTATACAACTCAAAATTTAAACTTTGCTGAATCTCACAATAAATCTATTATTTGTTATGTTATCTTAAATGAGTGATGACTGAGGAACTTTTAGGTATCATTCAGCTTAGTCAAATTTTAGGGATACATTGGAATATCGAAGAAGCAAAGGACCTGGAATTTGAGTAATCCTTTAAGATCTTAGATTTTATAATTTATATTGTTCTAGTGGATTGTGCATATAGGGTGCTTGTGAGAGTCACCGGGCACTGATGCACTCAATCTGTTTTTGCAGCCCTGAAATATATACTTTACTATGTCATTATATATAATATTACAAAAAAATGTAAAAAGATACGCATTCAATCCATTTAAGTATGTACTTCATTTTTTTTTATAAAAGAATGCACTTCATTATCCAATGTACACACTTCAAACAAAAATTCAAATCATGGAGCATAACATTTTCCGGGAGTCACCCCACCCCTTTTTGCCCACCGGCACGGTGGCACGTTCTGAAGGTCTACTAGCATTTATGCTTTCTGAATTCTGCTTGAACACTCATTTTCTGTATTCAAGACTATCCAACCTTCTCAGTTATGTTGGACATCAGTCGAGCATTGCTTCTACTGAATCACCTGACATACCTGGTGCATGACATGAGTGTGTGGCGTTTTCTTGAAGGCCGTCTGCTTCTCCTCAACGCATTAGTGATCCTAAGTGAGGACCGATTTCTTGGCCCAAGAGGTTGGGGATTCGCCGAAGTCTCAAGGGTCAGGACAAAGACGCTCATGAGTCGGCTCATCGGGCTCATCTATGCTGCCCAGTACATGAGAGTGCCACTAATAGCCCTCAATATCATCTTCATTTTCTTCAAGCTCGTCTCTGGATGATCCAAGGTTGCGATTGCATGATATGTGAGTGCAAGCATTCTTAAGTCTTTGCTATATGAATGTGGTGGACTTGAATGTGGATTACTGAATATTTGTCTTATCTTTTCTTCTTTTTTTATTTTTCCTCACATATCATCATGTGTGACTGTGTGTCACTGTTACTTGACTTGATTCTATTAAAGAGAGTATCAAGTTTTGATGATTGATGTTGTTATATTCATATCATGTGAAGATTATGCTATTTGAATTTACATGTTTTTAGATTCATGTCATCTCTCTCCAAGCTCTTATGGAGCACCTCCACCACCTCGACCACATTGTTTTCTTTAGGGTCCGTTTGGAAACACAGATTGAAAAGTAGCTTTTGGAATAAAGCTGCTTTTTAAGATAATTTTAGACGTTGACTTTTTTATGATGCTTTTTTTAAAATCAGGAATCAATATTTGAAAGGAGTTTAATGTTTGGCAGAGAAAGTTGCTTTTCAATTCAAAAAATCGATTCCGATCAAAAAGCGTTGTTTCTGAGCTTTTTAAAACACAGATTTGTGTGTTATGGTTGGGATCTGAGTTGCCTAGGCTTACAAGGAGCTATCAGATTATCTGAAAAGTACTGCTTATAACCCGTATTTAAAAGTACTCTTTTACATAAAATGAAGAATATATACTCATTTTATATAATGTGAAAAATATTCTATTGATGTATGTACCTCGTTAAAAATGTAATAATGCCCTCTTTAAACTGAAAAACGTCAAGTGAATCAACGCTGTGTTTAAAATAGACAACTGTTTACACTGTTTTTTTTTCAACCCCTATTGCAGTCATCTAAGTATATTAGAAATTTTTCACATTTTTAATAAATGAATTCATACAATTTATTGAGGTATATATGATATTTTTTTTTATAAAAACATGTAGCTCATTGAATGAATCATATTATTAAAAAAAATCAAAACATATTTAGATTGGAATTGGAGTGTTGTTACATAGTTTTTTTTTCAGCTCCAATTGCAGTTTCATATGCGTCGATAGAAAAATCATTAAAGCATATACTCACATTAACGATAAAAAATGCATCGATGAAATTTTTTTACATTTTTTTTATAAATGTATCTATGCAATTCAATTGAACATATGCTTCATTTTATATAAAAACTTTTACTTCATTAGATGAAGTATTATATAATTTTTTTAAAAAAATCAAATATAGACTGAAAGAGGTTGTACATAACATTATCCTTATAATTGAGACCAGAAAAGATACTGCACGTAACATTATCTTTTAGTGTTCTGTTACACAATTTTTTTTTTGAATTACAATTCCAATCTCATATGTGTAGATAAAAAATCAACAAAGTATATACTTACATTAACCAGATATATGTTACGATATAATTTTTTCACATTTTTTATAAATGCTTTCACGCAATTCATTAAAATATATGTTTTACTATTTATAAAAACATATACTTTATTTAGTGAACTATACTATTTTTAAAATATTTAAAACATATCTAAACTGAAATTGAGGCTATATTTAACATTATTCTATCCCTTAAAATATAATGGGCCAGGATATTGGACTAACCGAGTAATAGTGTCTGCTCCGGCCCATACCCAGCACTGTACGCAACTTTTTGACCGATAAGCCCCTCCCGCTATATAAACCAACCGATTCGATGCGCGATCGCCGATTTTTCTTAACACGCGACGACACAATGTGAGTTTCTGCTCATCTGAAATTTGGTTTCCGTTCCCATAATGCCCCTCCTATTTTTCTCACCATTTTTTTCTTTGTTCATTCGTTCCCAAGGAGGGCCTCCATCAACCGACCTCCGACGCCGGACGCCGAGGACGACGGCGAGCAGGAGCCGACCCTCCAAGAGATCATCAACATCAAGGCATGGCGTCTCTTCTCTCCCCCCCCATCAAACCATGTTGATATCCTCACCCCTTCGTCTTATACTCCACTCCACTCACCCTCCAAAGATACCAATTTGAGGCCAGATTAGGAGACCCAATGAGCTGATATGATCGATGTCTGTTAAAAAAGATTGTTTGTTTGATTGAGTTGGGATGCGTTTTGGTTCTCTTCCATCTACTCTGTTGATATCTTTACCCCTTCGTCTAATACTCCGCTAGTTCTCCAAAGATCCCGAATTTTGGGGAGATTCGGAGACCCAACGAGTTCATGCATCGATCTCCGTATAAAAGATTGTTTTTTTGAATGTCTGGTTGATTGATAGATTGATTGGCTTAAGACGCGCTTTGTTTCTGTTTTTTTTTTATTTTTTTATATTGTGATTGTTGTTGGGTATGTTTAGCTGATAGAGAGCGGAGAAAAGGAGAAGCTGAAGGAGCTGTTGAGGGAAAGGCTTATCGAGTGTGGATGGAAGGATGAGATTAAAGCGTTGTGCAGGTCACTTTTTTCTTGTTCTTTCTTTCACTCTCTTTTAGTTTCTGTTAAGGCATTCTATTCACTGTGATATGGTTTGACCTGCGAAAGATGGTTGCTTGGCATGCATTTCGATTGAACACTTTATATTGGGTTCGCAAATCCTTGAATTGTTCTTGAAATCGATGTTAAGTACCATATGTTGGTTTTGCCAGTGTTGAATATTCACCAAATTCATTTCACCCTTGTTTATTAATCTTGTGATGTTGGTTCTTTAATGCCTAGCTGATGGCATTCATGTTTTGATGTACTTGGTGATAGTTATTGCATAATGAGTCTTGCCTTCATATCGGCATAGTCTCGGTCTTTTTTACAATTGCAATCACTGGAGGTGACCTAATATGTAAATGTACTTTCCACACACAATCTGTTTGTTATAAACCGAAAAATCCTTTTGGTTTCTCGGTTGTAGCAAAGAGTTTATGGTGCACATCTGATGCTTGTTTGGTTGTTTCCTAGGTAGTGTTTGAAAAAAAAAAAAAAAATCAGGCCCTAAGGGGAACCTCACTTTTCTGGAGGGGGGAGGACTTATATTGTGGTGGGTTTGGCCCATAAACACACATGTGCTACCTGCCTGGCCCAGTTTGGATTGGATTGCCCGCGCGAATTTATTTTTTTCTTTCTCGAATTTTTTTTTTTTCACTTGAAGCTGCTTTTGAAATTAGATTCCCAGAAAGCATGGATTTGTTAGTTTCTGAAAGCTCTTTTTCTATCTGTTTATAACTAAAAGTTGTGCCTAACTTCTAAAAAAGCTGCTATAATTTGGGGTGGTTGGAAACATGGTTTGGCTAATTTGATTCCTGCATAAACAGATCAACCAAAACGCATTTCCAAATGCTGCAATAGAATCAATATGTCATTTATTCTTGCATTTTTATCTCTTTTTCTAAATTCCTGCAATCTCATTTAAGCTACCTTTTGTTTTTTTTTTTTTTGGCTAATGGAGGTAACCCAAACCCCTTGTTAATTGCATATCTGTTGATGTATACACTCTAGTGTTCATATAAATCATGAGTACATGATATTTGTGCAAGTTTAAATTGAAATTATGTTCAAGTTCCTTTCTGTCATATCATCTCTTTCTTCAAGATGATGAAAAATCCTTCCAGCTTCAAGTAAGCTTTTTTAACTGTATTAATCATTTCTCTTGAAATATGGGCCTATGCTTACTGCTTTCAGGGATTACGCGAGAAAGAAAGGAAGAAAAAATGTCACAGTAGATGATCTTGTACACGTAATCACCCCGAGGGGCAGAGGTTTGAATTTTGTGGCCTTTGTTTTTTTCATATGTTATATTTCCTTCTTCACTTGACTAGGATGAAAAAACTTGCATGATTGGCTTCATTCCTGTTGCCGCTATCACCATTTTTTGTCCACATTATTGTGTGTGTTTTCCTTTCTTTTTTTTTTATCATCAGGGGCATCTTGCACTATGACTTATTTTGCCTTTTGTTTCTGATGATCATCTTCAATTCATGTTGAAATTACTTTGATTAGACTGATGGTCTTCCGTTTTGGGCATCGGTCAATATACTAAGGACGGCTTCTTTGACAGGACAAAAGAAAATGAGAGTCCTTACTGAACATCTTTTCTAGTTTCTTTCTTAATATCATGATCATGCATGTGACACCTTGCCTAGTGGTGATTAAATGATATTCACTAATGTGGTTGCGTGTCTATCACTAAATCGAAGTACTACTCTATCAGTAGCATGAACGAGTATATATTATGCCTCCTTGGCTTTGTTGACGAGCTAGGGATGGCAATGGGACAGATCGGGGTTGTGGTTGGCATAACTCCAACTTACCCTGCTCCCTTGGGTTTTAGAGACCATTTAAAGTCCACAAAATCCGCCTTGCCCTATGTTGGGTCTACTCAGGCTAGGTCGAATCATAAATTAGAATTTTTTTTTTAATCAAAACACATAAACATAAACCTCTTTTTTTTTAAAAAAAATGTAACAGTAAAATATGTTTTATAACCTCAGGTTCTAACATAAATATAAAATCAGACAAATATTTTAA
This sequence comes from Acorus gramineus, assembly GCA_030737835.1. Lineage (NCBI taxonomy): Eukaryota > Viridiplantae > Streptophyta > Magnoliopsida > Acorales > Acoraceae > Acorus > Acorus gramineus. Next base: position 4,245,648 of record CM060854.1, read on the forward strand.
ATATTCATATAAATCTCTTACGATAGGTCACATAACCCATTTAAAAGCCCCATCATTCCTTGATTCATGGCGGGGCCGGGTTGTGTGGGTTAAAAGCTTAAATCCCGCAGTCACCCCCTTCATGCATTGGGTTGGGGCAGATCGGGATGGATATGAAAATCAAAGAACCAATATTCATCCCACTAGTGTCTGGGTAGGACGGGTTATCAAAGTAAAAAAACCTCACATTCATTGCTATCCCTACTGTGCATGCAAAGTGCGCACATAACAATTAACAAATTTTCTTCATCATAACATTCAACGAAGAAAAACGATCAAACAACCAAAACCTTGACCAATTTTGTGGCTCAAATTAATGTGGATCAATTGTAGAAGTGATAGCATCCACACTGAAATGTGATGCGATGACCTGTTCTCTTGTGATTGATCCGGGTTACCAAATTGGTCAATTTTTTTGTTGACTCTTCAACAAATTGTCTTCATAACATTCCAAGAGCTCTTGTATGTCCACTGTGTTCTTTCATTGATCCTTGCTTTTGCTTGTGCAGCCGCTGTACCTGATTCAGTAAAAGCGGAACTAGTGCAACGCATCCGGTCATTTCTCGTGTCAGCTACCCTTTGAGAGGGAAGCAAAAAATGGGTCTCACTGATCTGCTCATCATGACAGTCTCTCCATGCATCATTTGAAAATATAGCCACAAAATGCTCTGGATATATTAAAGGTTGTCATACTGGTTAATGGTTATTGTCATCTCCAGATTGTGTGGATGGCTTTTCAACAGCCACATGTATTGGACCATGTATCTAATATTTTCCTCTGCAAGCAAATGTAACCATCAAAGTATTTGTGCAAAAGATGTGGTGGGAATGTATTGATGTTGTTAATAATTGATGCTTAATGTTAATGGTTTTTCAAAAGAAAGTCATGTTGTTAATAGTTGATGCTTAATGCATAGAAAGTCATGTTCTATGCAGGTGATGGGGTGTGAAGCAAGACCAGAATCTTCAGATTTTATAGTCTATTGTTGGATTTAGTTGGCTACACAGTAAAACTGTTATCTGGATGTTCCATGTCAATGCTAAGTTGCATCTAAAAGTGAATACATATGATGTAATTAAAAGTTAAGGATAAATTGGGCTTGAAGGAAGAAGTTGGGGAACATGTTTTTACTTGACACGGTTCTTATACGGGGAGAGTTAGATCTACCCCATAAAGATGAAACTCTGCCCTTGAGGAGGGGTGGGAGGTTCATCATCGTTATCTTATCTTTAACCTGCTGTATTGCCTGTCGTTGCAACCCCCCCCCCCCCCCAATCATCGGTCATCATCCAGTCATTTCATCGTTATATGGGGTTAAATGTGAAGTTGTGAGTCTAGATTCAGTTAGACCTGAGTTTATTTAATATTATTAATATTGAACTACACAGTTTATAAATCAAATTATACATCAATTGTTAAATATATTTCGCACTATATTGATGATACTGATCAAATCCAGCCCAGATCGAGCTCCATCTTGGGGCGGTTTTAGTTGCCCCCTTCTCATATCTGTTCCTTGTTACGCTGAGCCGTTAATCACCGTTATCTATAACAGCAGGGACCTTCATCACCGCCTTAAACAGACGCCGTTAGGGTTTAAAATACAGACTCTTAAATCGCCACTATATATATCCCCATTTATATCGTCTCGACGCGCATTCACCCTTCAAAATGCTGTGGACATTTAGGGTTTCTAAGCCGATCGGACCAAACGTTCGAACAAGGTTAGTTCGAATGTCTTATCCTTCGTAGAGGGTGTTTCAACTTTCAATGGCTCTCATCGTGATTTCCTGTGCAGCTCTTACATGTCCGATGTGATTTAATCTATGCTTCGAAAGTTGAAATTCCAGTTACATATAGAGGGCTTCGATCGCTTGCGTTTTCCATTGTTTGATTTGGTGGATCTATTTTGCTTGCAAGAGCTGCTCTTGCTCGCTCAAGGTTTCTATAAAAATGAAAGATCGAACAATCGGTGTTATTACGGCAGGATTCTTGATCTTTTGAAAATATGCCTCCTTGTATTTGATCACTATCGAATAAATTTTGATGACCTTTTTTTAATTTTTATTATTTGATATGAAGGTATTTGTTTTAGGATCGATTATGCTTTTTGTAAATTTGCGTTATCTTTCTGCAACTCCTTATAAAGGGTTGACGATGCTTAAGTTTTGCTGAGATCCAGTAACTTAGTTTAATTTAATTTTTAAAAGAGCAAATTTGATTTTTTTTTTTTTGCTGTTTTGTGTTCTCTTGTACTTTCAATTCTTGGGTTTTTTTTTTTTTTACTTGGATCGATGATGTTTATGGAAATCTGCGTTATCTTTCTGTATCTCCTTGAAAGGATTGAAGACGCCTTTAGATCTGCTGAGATCCATTTTTCTAATACAATTTTTTACTGTACAGTTATTTAAAAAAAATAGTGAAAAAAGGGAACAAAGAGGCTTGCAAACAAGCAATCTGTGGACTCTCAGTAGACTTTCTCTTGAAGACCTATCCATTGGAAAAGATTTTTGGTGCTGTCTTATGTTAAAAGCTCTTGGATTTGTAGTGTTTATAATCTCACCCTTCCCAAATCCATGCTGACTGAGTTTCTGGTCTTTTTAGCAGCATCTATGATGATCTAAATCCTTATGTTATCCTTGCACTTTGATTAATAATGAAGATGATAATGGGGAAAAGACTGAGATGCTTCTTCTTTCTGTTTTTTTTTCCTCCCTAACTCTTTTCTTTTTTTACGGTTTTACCTGATTGATGATGTATGTTTAACGTTTAAGAAGACCCTCAATCTTCCTTTCATTAATTCTTGTATTTGTGACTCTATATCGTCATTCTTGTTTTGGTTGATGAGAATGGTGCTATACATGTTTTAGGTCTGAATGAATGTTGGTCTTTGCTAATGGTAAAGGAACATGTGAAATGCTAAACGATAAAATATTAGTTTTGTGTTCTGTAAATAAATGATGTGATACATTGAGTGAAGCTTGGCCTCTCTAATGTCAGTAATTTTGATCTTTTTAGAATCCTCCTTGTGTTTTATCATCATCGGATACAGTTTGATGGAAATTTGTGTTTTTATTTGCTAGCTCTCCTATGTTTGCTTGATATAATGGCAATTACTCATGGATCGGTGATGCTTCTGTAAATTTGCGTTATCTTTCTGCATTCCCTTAATAAGGGTTGAGGATGATTTAGTTTGCTGAGATCCAGTAATTTAATTTCCGGTTTATAATTTCATAATTTTTGGAAAAGCAAATTTGGGTTTCTTTCTTGTCCTCCCTTCTTTTGGGGGCTCTTCCTCTGTCTTGTTCACTCTTGAGCTTTATTTATCTTGAGGTCATCTGTGAACTCTCAGTAGACCACCTTATGAAGATCATTTTGGTTGAGATGTTTTTTGGTTCTGTGTTATGCTGAAAGCTCTAGGTATCGTTTTGCCAAACCTCCCAAATCATGTGCACTCAAGCACACATGCCTTCTGAGATTTCTGTGTGTTTTTAGCAGCATCTGTGATGTTTCAAATCCTATTGTTATCCTTGCACTTTGATTAATAATGAAGATGCTGATGGGGAAAAGACTGAGATGCTTCTTTCTTACCTTTTTCTCTGATTTTTTTTTGTCCATAAACTCATGTGATTTTTATTGTTCACAACCTCTTTTCTTTTTACCTGATTGAGATGTTGTCTAGGGAGCACTATATGGGAAGGATATATTTGGACGTTTTTTTAGAATAATTGTTAACAGGTCAATATTTGCGAGGCAGGTTCCTGAGATGGGGTATTAAACGGGTGTCCTGAATGCCTTTTGAAACAGTAATTCATTTGCGAAAGGTTTGATCTATCTCAATCTGTTTTGGAGCTTCTGCAAAATGCATTACTTTTATTCTGGGATGACCATCATTACCATGGCGAAAATTTACCCAATACATGCTTAGAAACATCTCAAACATCAATTTCATGGAAGATAGTTTCTGTTTTCCTAAACCTATCTTCCTTTTCATGCCTGCCTTTTCTGTCATATTGATTCATTGTTGTTCATGCATATTGCTGGCTCAGCAATTAATTCATTATGTTTCTGCGAACAGTCTTATTTGTTCATTCTATCACTCTAGTTGATGTTTCTGCCACCCATGCGATAATGACAAGTATAAAAATTGTAGATATTAGAAAAAGCATGTTTAAATATTTTTTTTCCTAACATGTAATAGGTCACATGAGTTTATTAAATATAATGTTCCTTTGTAAGGTAGCAGGTATTTTGTCTATGCTTGAGATACTTGGCAGGCTTTAACTTGATAGTTTGAAGAGTGTTTGTCAACTTCAAGTGCAGATATAAAGTTAGCCAATCCATGCATGAGCTCAGTTTGTTTAGTGTTATAATGTGTTTTTTTTTTTTTTTTGTGGTTTCATTTTTTTTCCCATTTATTGAAGCTTGGGTTTTTAATAATATGGTGTCTGGATTTCAAATGATGTGCTGTATTTATAACTTTGGTTGTTCCAGGGAATTGCTCCATAATTATACAAGCACGCACTGAGATATGAATATCATGTTGACATGTATAGGGGTGGCTTCTGAAAACTAAAATGTGAAATGTGTAGGGGGCCTTTGCAATGATCTAATTATGGTATAAATCTTAGTTTTAGATGCCTGATCTGCAGGTGGTGTTTGTAAATGAGAATCATCAAGAGCGAATGATATTAAATTAAGACTAAAAAAACTACCCGTATCAACAAGGATACATCACACCGAGGGTAGATATTAAATTAAGAGTGCGTTTGTTTGTGTGATTGTGCAGTGTTTTATAGAAGTTACGTTTGTAATCGTGTAACAAAATCGTTTTATTATAGCAGTTTATTGCATAGATTTTAGGTAAATAATGTCTAAAAGTTGTGAATTTAAAAAGCTGAGAAAGTGAGTTTTGTGTAGAATCAGTTTTAAAATCTAGATTCAATAGAATTAAATTTACGATTGCGCAATCAAACGCATCTTAAAAGTAAAACAATGATATAACTTAGAGGTATGGGCAGCAGAGGTATCTACCCGGCCCTCTACTGGGCCTTGATCAGCCAAGACACAATCTCCTTATATGGAGGAGACCTTTTTGAAAGCTGATGGAGCGTATCGCCCTTCCCAGCAGCCTTTGTCCCCACTCCCCTTCTCTTAAACATTCTCCATGTATGTGGGTTGATTGTGGAAGAACTTGACATCGTGGGTCCGGTCTTGTAGCGTCATTTGATTACTAAAAATATTGTTCATTTTTAAACTTATTAATTATTTAAAAAATATCTATACGTTATTAAATGCAGTGGCATAGTCAGGGATTTATTTTATTGGGGGGGGGGGGGAGGGGGGTTAACTGTTGACTGCAATTTTTAAAGAAAGAAATATATTTAATTTAGTGATTATTTAAATAAGATTGTTCTAATGTTTCATATTTTTTTATTAAAATAGTAAGAGGAAACATTTTATCATTTATATATTAAAATCACAAGTCTATGCATTTGTTTTGTGAATAGAGATAAGGATTTATAATAACAAGCTTAATTAAGAGAAAAACATGTTGGTTCACCGTGTATACACTATAATAATTAGTAATAATCAAATACTAATGAATCATAAATTCATAATAGTTATAATTGAGAAAGACAAATATAATTCATTCAATTTTATTTATTTAAAACTATAACCTTATAATTAAACATGCTTTGATGAATTTTATATAAATGTATTTATACAATTTATTAGAGTATAATATTGTTTTTTAAAAATTAAAACATGTGTAGACTAAAATTATAACTAGAAAAAAAAAATTCTAAAACCATTTTTTTTTTTTTTTTATAGCTGATAACCTAATCCATCCAATGTTTTTATTTATTTATTTATTTATAACTAAATAAACCAAACATACAAAAATATGGATGTGGTAGTCGGGGCAGCTACCCCTATTCTCCCAATGTGACTCTACCCTTAATTAAATGTAATTTTATATACCTCATCAGAAATTCAATGAAATATGTATATCATTAGAGATAATGCATGTATTTTGTTAAATTTTTTTATTTATTAAAAAAAGATTTTATTTAATTTGAAATGGAGTGACATTTTTTTATTTAAACATATAATTCATTAAAATGTTTATTATTTTTAAAGAAATGAAAAAAATATGTGGTTTGCGTTTTGAACTCTAAAAAAGATTTAGTAAAACATTTCTAAGCTAATAACATTGTGCAGTTTTCATGGTGAAACAGTTTGTTGCCTAATGTCGTTAATTGGCCTAATGATGTGAATCTTTTGGTTATTTTTTTTGTTGCCCCTGGATGCCATTCATCAAGGCAATCATCTATGAAGAATAGGATGCTTCATGATCTGTTATTCCAATTTGTAGGGGACATCAAAACTATAGTGTCCTGGTATAGGTCGGTTGTTTCATTAAAAGTAACATTTGTGCTCCTTGGGAGAGAGAAAAAATTGACTTGCACAGTAATTAAAGATCAGTTTGTCATTCATCACTATGTAGGTAACTGGTTTTTGCCTTTTTTGCATACATCTTTATTACCAAAAGTGGATTTTGAAGGAGTAACTTTCTATATTAATCAGAGTTACCAGACTGGTCCAGAGCGTGAATAAGTATTACTTGAGACACCAATCAGTACAAAAAGCTAATCAAATGTTTTGTTTTTGGCCTATCCAGGGTACCCTTTCTGAGATTGTTTGGAAGTATCGACCAAACAACCTAAATAATTGCTCATCATGTGCAAACTTGCATTTTCACCTCTGGAAATCCCAGATTTCCATAATGGACGGTCCAGATTCACCTTCTATTATTAAAAAGGATAAAAACAAGGGCCCCGAACTCCAGGCCATTTCAGTTGTTCTTTTCTCTCCAAACATTTTGAATTTTGAAAAAAAAAAATCAATTGACCTTGACTTTCTTGCCGGTTGAAACAGATTTGAACAATTTTTTAGTACGTAAAAAGTTATTTTTTGCAAACTAATTTTCAAACAAAAAAAAACTGGAGTGAAAAGTTGATAAAAATTGCTTAAAACCTGAGTTTTTCAAAAATTATGGAGTGATAATTTCTTACAAAATTAGTTTTAAACCCAACAACTTATGTATAAAATCAATTTTGCAACCAAACGCAATCTAACCCACAAATAACTTTGGTTCCAAAAAATAATTTCTTATTCTCAGACAGCCAATTCTAATAGGTCTGCAGATGGAGAAATCTTTACTTGAAATGTTCAAAAAAATGAACGTAGAAATCTAAAAGGTAAATTTTCTGGGTGTCCTAATAGAAGTAGAATGAGAAAAAATGCCAAATTTATCTCAGTCATTCTTGTTATCACTTTACACAGACCACACAGTTTAATTTTTTTGAAGCATATACTAGGATTAATATAGTACATTCACTCGAGATTGAAGGCATACATTTTTACATTTCCGTAATGGAGTACAAATTACGTCAAATGATTTAATATACCACACTAGATAATGTGGTGACTGCAAGAATGAGTGCAGTATGGTATAAGTATACCCAGAAATCTTGTTGCGAAACTTAATATAGATATAAAGTATTAAATTGGATAAACAAGTTCATGAATCAAGTTTAAGAGCATAATATTTCATTTTACCATCAATTATAGAAAACTGAAATTAATGGGGAAATATGAGAAGCAGAACTGTGTGTTCATACATACCATGTTAAATTAATCAACAAAGGAAATAATGTCCCTCCAAATGGCATCTACTTGGAGTTCAGGCCTCCATTGAATTAATTTAGCAGCTCTGAAGCCTTAATCCTATAATTGTTATCCTTCTACCTCTTCATTTGAGGATTGGAATAACGGTGCAGCAGAATGTGACTACCTCTACAGAATGTGAGTACCTCATACATACCATGTTAAATTAATCAACAAAGGAAATAATGTCACTCCAAATGGCATCTACTTGGAGTTCAGGTCTCCATTGAATTAATTTAGCAGCTCTGAAGCCTTAATCCTATAATTGTTATCCTTCTACCTCTTCATTTGAGGATTGGACTAACGGTGCAGCAGAATGTAACTACCTCTATAGTATATTCTCAGCAAACAAGTCTTTTTGATTATTGGCACATCAAACACTCCAAATGTATGAGTTCATTTATTTTGGAGTTGATAATCTGCACTTTCCAACTTTGTGTTGAGTTCTACAATAATACATCCTACAATTTTTGAAAAAAATCTGGTTACATATTCATGAAACTATAATCCTGGAGTCCATTAGATCACAGATAGGAAGCTCCACAATCATTACCAAGTCTTATGATAGAACAAAATGAGAAAAACTTTTCACTAGATGGAAGCTAGCTGGGAAAGATTTCCGTGGTATCAAACAAACAAACATTTTTGGCTGCAAAAATGAACAAACAAACATTTTTGGCTGCAAAAATGAGGTTCAAAATTTTATTGCAATGTACTTTTCTTTGAGAACTGGTAGGAATTCTACGATCTGAATGTGAATACAACCCCTAGATAAAGGAAAACCAAATAAAAGAAAAGGAGAACAAGTTCAATGAGAAATATTGGGAGCTACTAGATCGTAACATTTCCTTCCATAACTGAAATTTATGCTCTGCTAAAGTATATTTTCCTTTCCTTCTTTACCATAAAGATCAGGTTGACATGATCCATCAGCTATACTTGCAGCATTACAATGAATCTGACCCAATTGCCAATCTTCTTTAAACTGCTTGTTATGTAGAGTCCCCTGTGCAGTCTTATTTTGTGTAATGAGGTATCTACTGAGCATGTAATTTCCTTTTTTGTGGATATCAGGGATGTACAATTGATTGGACTGCATATAAGTATTATACTTCACTTTTTATAAAGGTACATGTTTACATGAAGTGTGCCATTTCAACTGCGAAGAGTGATGTTGTGCCCCTATTAGAAAATTCATCTCCATGACTAATACAAGACCTAACATACCACAATTTGAATTTCACCCAAGAAGGGAAAACACATCAGTTGATTATAGGGAGGAATCCTATAACATTTCATCACTTTCAATACATCTAAATTCTAAATACGTGTATAGAGATACACTACGAATTACCTCAGAAAGCCTAGTAATTTGGGGTAGAAGTTTACAAATGCAAAAAGCTCAAACACTGCAATGAATAATCAACTAAAAAAGATGTGCTCAGAAGGTCACTCAAAAAAGTTGCACACATTAAAAACAGCAAACAAGCTCATTGGATTCTCCAATTAGCCCTACATTGATACATCAAAACACAAAACATTCCTACAATAACATGTACGCTTCACATACAAATGTACATCAACAACGAAAAGAACCAACATCAAGCATCAGATTGCAACATCAACAACAACAAAACCGTAGCGCATGCAAAGTACAATACAAGAAAAAACGAGACAAAGGCCGTACCTTGCCCACACCCGCTATTTCACGCCATTATCCTTCAACTTGTTCCGCGCCAACATCTTCTCATACTCGAAATCGACAGGGTACACCGGGCACTCGGCCACCACCATAGTCCGCCGCCGCCTACGGTCAATCACAACCGTCCAAGCGAACAACCCGAATGACGCCACAATTGCGCCACACGCAGCCCCAAATATCAACGGCGTGAAGATCTTCAAGAAGTAGTCGCATTTTGGCTGCGCCTCCGGCGGATTGGCCTCGCCGTGGTGGCCCGCAGAGAATTTACGGGGATCCAACGGTTCCGAGTGCATCGTGTAGAGCGTGTGTTTTAAGCCGAAGCTCCATGAATAAACGCTCGCGTTCGAGGCGCTCAGGGCGACAAAGATTGAATCTTTCAGAAACGCCGACAGATCGATCAGAAACGACGCCGACGGTTCAAACGGTCGCGATGAGTCGGATTTGCTCAGGCGGACTTCCAGCCTTTTTGAGCTTCCGCTGTAGTCGATCCACGCGTGCAGTCTCTCTCCGCCGTTCACCTCCAAATTGACGGTTGTGAATCTGCTCGCGTTGACGACGCCGTCGACGTCGATTCCAACCTTTGAAGCGTTGAGACTGACAGAGAAGACGGTCGGAGAGCTTCCTATCTTAAACGACGGACTGTCCGGGATAACCACAAAGGCGAGGTCGCCATTGGAGACGGAGAAGGAGAAGTAGGTCGAAAGCGAGTTCAGGTACTTAGGGTCAGGGTTTTGAGTCGAAGCCGGTGCTCCGATCGGTCTCCTGTACATGATCCGACCCGAGGTCGAGATCCTGATAAGGGAATCGACGGGGGAGACCTCGGCGTCTCCGAACAACGCCATTTCCGAGTCGAATGCAAGGTCTTTGACGAAGCGTGGGAAGGAAAACGAGAATGCCGGATCTGCGGCTAGGGTTTCAAAAGAGACGGCGAGGAGGACGAGGAAGAGAGAGTACCTGGGGACGAGAAGGACCACCATTGTCGAAAGGGACGTCGAGATCGAGCGAACTGGGCTTTTTTAGGGTTTCCGAGACGCCATTTAGGGTTAGGGTTAGGGTCGATTTTGGGAGGGAGTGTTGGAGACGACGATGGTGATAGTGGGCGCGTTTTTTAATGGGCTCAGTAAAGTTGGTGCGTGCAATAAATATTCCAGGCCCACTGGGTTGGCCCCACCCCACCCACACCGAAGCGTCAAAAATATGTGGGGCCCACTAAACCGGGCTGAGTAGTCGGGCTCAAGTCTCGGCCCGATAACAGCACAATCTCTCCCGAACAGAAAAACAGTGAGGGGCATTTTCGTCACATCGTCTCTTCCTTCTACGCGTCTTTAACAACGTAATTCTGCAACGCCGTAATCATTCCTCTTAACCGAACCACCAATCCAAAAAGGGAAGAAAACGAAAATCGCGTAAACGAACGCCATAACATCAGACCAGATTTAAACGAAAACCTTCCCTCTTTTATTTTTCCCAAACGTATTCAAATCACCCGCGCTTTTTCAACCTCTCCATTTTCATCTCTCTCTCTCTCTCTCGCTTTCTCTCTAATGGCGAAGCATAGCAAGATTAAGAGAGTGCCCACGATAGGGAAGGGGAAGGTGACCCCGGTCCAGGTCGCCTTCATCGTCGAGCAGTACCTGATCGACAACAAATTCACCAGAACTCTCTCCATCTTCCGTGCCGAGGCTTCTCTCTTGATCTCCAGACCCAAGAACAAAGAGGTCTCCGATTTCGGTGTATTTGTTCAACTGGGTTTTGGTTTCTGAAATAAAGATCTGATTTTTATGCAGACGCCGAAGGGGTTGATGGGGTTGTCGGACATACTGGACGAGTATGTGTGCCTGAAGGAGCAGAGGGTGGTGGTCGACATGGAGAAACAGAAGGTGGAGACGGTTTTTAAGGGATTGAATGATGTGATGCAGGCGTACCGTTCTTCGGAAATTGTTCCCCCGTCAATGGAGGGGCCGGCGGTGGTGGCTCCTGCCTTGGAGGGTTCGATTAATGGGTCTTGTCCAGGTTTGGGTTTGCTTGCCTGTGAATATGGTTTTTGCTACTCTTTTGGATTGGGTTTTCTTTGTTTGTGATTTTTTTTTTGTGGGTTGTTTAGTTTTGATGGGTATGGGCATTCTTGATTCAGTATTTTCTGTGCTTAATTGGGTTCAACATATTAGATTAAAATGTTTTGATTTTATTCATCAATTAATTCTAATCTAGTCTGAAAAAGTTGTTTTTGGTCTAGAAATGATTTAAGCCTATTATCATATGTATAAAAGGGGAAATTTTTATGCTCTTGGTGAAGGACTGAAATGATGTTTTGGGCAATACAAGGCAGATGATGTGAAAATGTGATCTTTGTTGGTACCCAGATTGCTTTGATATTAATTGTTGGCTGTTTATTTGTCTATAGTTTGATTGATGATAAAAAAAAAAGTTGAACCTAATTCAAAGTATGAACAGCGAATCGGTGGATCCAAACCCCAGTCACTAACTCAGCACCTACACTTCAATATAATGATCCAGAAGAATTAAATACTTTTCCTACACCAACCACCAACTTTATACAGAACAACAAAGAAACAGTTCTGCAATCTGTCCTTGATGCACCACCAACTGCAAAGAGACTTTGCACTCACCATCCTCCGACTGAAGGTACATTCTCAAAAGTCTCAAACAATGTGTTTCAATATTTCTTGAATCAGGTTCTTCACCCAGAATCATTCATCCTTGCAGATGTGAATTTCCCATCTAAATTTAGAACTACTGCTGAAGAAGCTGTTGAAGATTGCTTAATCGTTGAGTCTGAAACTCGCTATCATTCAACAAACAGACACTCACGTCAAGGATCCTCAGTTGTGAAGAGCTTATTCAAAGAGGATACAATGATACCAAGTAATTCTTCTCCTCCTAAGACCCCGTCACTCGAATTTACTCCTCAAGCTGATAAATCAGTTACTCCAACTAAGTCTTCTGAAACCATTGTTGCGAGCCAATTCAAGTCTATCGGATACTACTCTGTGGAGAAGAGCTATTCCATCTCTTCTCCCTCAAAATCCAACATTTTGAGGCCATGCATAAGGGACCATGTTAAAGGAAGACTAAACTTTGACAATTCTGATGTTTCAAGTAGCCAAGTAGTAGAAGTCAATGCTCTTGAGCAGTCAGCCCCACAAACTGATGCTGAAATGGAGGAGGAGATGTTTGACATTGATATCCCTAACTTTGATGTTCTCGACGCAGATTTCTCCTTCTCTGAATTTCTAGCCAACATGGATGTCCCTAGTTATAGCAACTGTGGAGAAATGATAATGTCTTCTGAGCCAGTTTCCAATCCATTTGACAATTTTATTCCAGGGTATATGATCCATTGCACCATTTCCATTTGTTAATCTTGATTGAGAATTCATATTTGACTTTTTTGCCTAGTTGACTCTCTTCCTTTCACTATCCACAGATCAGAGAGTCAAGATCAATGTTTTAATTCGAATGATGCATCAATGGGTTCTCATCTGGCGAGTCTTACAAAGTTGGTTTCTGAGCAGGATATCAATATACAAGGTGATGATCATTTTATATACTACATTTCTTGGAGGAGGTTTTTCCATATGTTTATGCTCAGTTTTGGTGTTCATAAACAGGTCCAGATTCTGTGAAATCGGTAAAAACTATAACACAGCGCATCCAAATTATAAGCCCCAGTAAGCACACTCTATCATGTGAAGCTTTTACTCTTATGTGATTCAACTGAATCAAACATAATATACAAGTTTTTATTACTTGCTGATGATTTCTCCGTTTGAATTGAATGGCAGTCAAGAACAGAATAAACCAGTAAGAGGAACTTTCTGACTTTCAAGCTAGAGCATGGTGACTCTTCTCATCTAGATCCACAATATATTGATCAACTGACATGAAGTTTTTTTTTTTTTTTAATGTAAAGTTCCAACCTGATTTTGATTTTTCCTTAGACTCTTGTCTTTCTATTTCCAATACTTATTTTGGCTGTCATTTGTCAAGTTATGTGATTGTTGTGGTGGATGAACTGAATTGGAAAACCAAAGCATTCAAAGTGGTATCAATGGCTTTATAAAATGCAGACAATGAACACTTGTGATCGTGTTACATCATGTTAATATGATTTATATAGCATAATCATGAGCTCTTTTCTTTTGCCTTTTATAGAAACAATTCATTAAATTAAGAACAACCACAAATCAAACAAAACCTAGATATGTATCAGTCAACCTAATAAGTTACTCTCTAGAAAAATTGAAGTCATTCTGACTACCCTTGCTAGCTATGTAGAATAAAGCCTTCGTTGATTCCTCATAGAGACTATATGCCCCTGTTTGAGGTGCGGAATAAGAGTTGGATAGGGTAAAATGACCATAAAAAATTGTTTGGTTAGGAAGAGTACTAAAACCTTATTTATACTCAATCAAGTTTGTATATTTCTTAATAATAATTCCAAGAAGAGACTGGAAGCCTGGAATAGTCATCGAGGATTAACACAAAAAGGCCATCACCTCTCTTATTATTCATCCATTAAAACTTTCCTTCAAATTTTCTAACAATGCAACACCCGACACAATGTTGATAAATCTTTATTAACACACACACAATAAATAAAAAAAGGTCTTTAACGGAGGGGAAGATCGGCGGGCAGTGGAGGCAGCTTAGTCTCCGGCGTTGGGCCGTCCATGACCTTGAACATGAGCGCCATCCCTCATGGCACGTGCATCTCCAAATGACATTGCATCAGCCATACACCTGTAGCACCAGTTAATTATCCATGATTCAAGTAAAACCAACCAGAAAAGAAAAAAAAGGATTGAATGACCAAGAAGATTAAAATCAAAACTAATTTAGATCAATCCTACAAATGATAATATGTACAGGATTTTTAAAGAAATTAAAGAAGATTGTGTCAATCTAATGTTATAAAGCTCAAACGATCATCATGTGAACCAATGATGGTGCATCATGACCTGAAGCTACTTAAGGTAAACATGTAATTCTAAATTAAAGTAATGATATTTTTCTGTCACTTCTCAATAAATAAAATTACATGATGGTCTCCAACGGCTTCGCCATGTTAGTAAGGACACCCTCACACTAACTACACGGCGTTCTCAATTGCACCTCCACGGAGGAGCACAGCCCGCACACCAACCAACTCTCACGCCCAATCCCAAATAAGCAACGAGGTGAGTTCCTACATGTTCTCAATGTACACCATCGCACTCACACCCTTGAAGACGACATCATTCCTCGAGCACCAAAATTCGACTGTTGATTTGAAATTAGTTGGAAAACATAAGAAACGAAAAAGAAATGCAACTTGCCAAGCAAAAAAAAAAAAAAAAAAAAACGAAAAAGAAAAAGAAAAAGAAATGTGTAATTTGGATAGGGCTTCACATTATCTTCCAAAATATAATAAGCACTTAAGAGAAAAGGAAGTATCTCCATAACAAATTCTTTTTGCTTGCAACATCCACGGAAAATAAAAATATTCAGAAAATTGCATAACAAGCAAATAGCGTTGTTGGAGATGTGCGCTTGTTGTCTTACCTCCATGGTGCTACAATGATGTCCTTGAAGCTTTCCCTATTTGCCAAGAAAGCTTTATATTCTCACTTCCTGTCATGCACAATCCAGCTTTTCTAGATGGGTATGATGCTTCCCTTAAGTCAAGGCAGATACATCTCTGGAGGATCTCCAACAAATACTTTATTAGACGACAGGGCATCATCCATGATGAACCAAACCAGTCACATTAGTACAATCATGACTGTGCTTCCAAAGCCTCAAACCCAGAAAATCTATACATCATACCACTTTGTGGGGTATATTCATTAAAACCAACACTTGTAATCTCCCGGTTTAGATCATCAATCAGTGAAGACCCCCTGCAGCAAATGCAGTAAGATATCCTTTTATAAGATACATCCTTTAATTCTATTTCATGAGCTTCATACACTATGTGTGAAGAAGGACAGATAATATAAATTGAGAAAATTAGATTCTTAATGAAACATCAAAGGATGGGTAAAAAAAAATTCTAACACTTACAGTTTTGGCAAGTCCAACAAAATTCCAAGGTCCAGCTTTCATCTTTTCTGTGGGGTGAAGAAAGACTGATATCGGTTTCGGATAACATCATCTTCCCACTCCAATGAATCCCACCATACCTCGTGGCACTGTATGGTCTTCAAAGAGGGAGCATTATCAGTATGAAAAGGTAGCCTCTTCAATTTACTGCACGAAAATATGCTAACAAGCTCCATTGAGGGCCATGAGATGACCCCTTCACAAATGCAATCCAAGTTGTCCAACCCATAGAGCTTTATGGTCTTCAATTTTGAAAGGGGGCTGTTTTTTATCTTCCCTACAATGATCTGCTGAACATCGTAACAAGATGACACATCGACCACTTCTAAGTTGGGGACATGAGGAAGAACACCTCTGGGAAATACGTACTTCAATTTGTTACACCCTTCAAGGATTAGCACCCTAAGATTTCCAAGAAGAGGAGGCATCAAAGACGAATTGCAGTCCCAAACGTCCAATATATTTGATAACATTGAGATGCGCAACTCCTCCAGGTTTGGTAGTTTGCATCCTCCTCCAATTAAAGTCCGAACAGAGTCACACCTGGCAATTAGAAAGAATTTCAACCTAGTCAAGTTCTCCACTCCAAGTTGTTCTAGCTTTTCAAAAGCTTTATTTTTCAAAAGGATGAAACCCTCTGCATGCTTAAGCACTTCCACAATCACATCTGGAATGGTATAGCCATTTTCAAATATCATATATTGGTCCAACCGGGGAAGGTTCTGCTGTGAGAGCTCATAGCTGATGTATGATAGGAGACCCCCCCTGGGATGGCTCACTATGAAACGGAACGATTTCAGGAGTCCATTATTCCAAGGCCGGCTTATGTGGATAAAGCGCTCGAGAATCTCCACACTTGCAAAGCAAAAATCTAAGCAGCTTAGCTCTTTCAAGGCTCCTATCTCCTCGGTGACTACTTCCACGATTTCATCCCACCGTCGATCTTCAATATCAACTTCTATTCTCAAGTCCTCTAAACGAGTGAGCCTAGATAACCCTCCATATGGAATCATCCTTTGCACTTCATGATTCATATCATCATTTATATTGTGGTAAAATGAGACACTCAAGTGTCGGAGTCGACCCAATTCCCCAATCTCTACTGGAAGATTGCGGATTCTCGAGTGCTTGTCAAGATAAAGCACCTCCAGTGACTTGAGTGAGCCAATTTCGGGTGGGAGTGAGCCTAAGTGCCTACAGTCATTCAAATACAATCCGCGAAGGCTTGTCAAGCTACAAAGTGATGGTGGTAATTGCTCGATGCTGGTCCCGCTTAAGTCAAGAACCCGGAGTGTTGGCATTCCCTCGAGGAACAAGTCAGGAATTGTTCGTAGCTCATAGTTCCCTTGCAGAAACAATGTTGTGAGAGCCGGGCAATCCACCCATTCTGGTAGCCAAGCCAATTTATTATGCATCAACGATATCCCATTTGCGCATTCCCATTCCTCTTGCTCTTCCGGAGGCTCTTCCAACCCTTTACCTGACCTTGCCAAGAACTTTTGACCTTCTCCTCCATCATGGGATGTGATCCTCAGAGCGAGATCCCGAATCACATCATGCATCTTCACACATTCCTTTTCTTGGTCTTCTTTGTAACACCTCTCCAACAATGATGCATCCACAAGGTCTTTCAATATAGTGCGACCCTTGCTGCGTGCCTCCTTGAGATTTCTTGCCCCCTCAATATATCCTTCAGCTCTCCAATACTCAATCAGTTCAGCAACGCCGATCATATAATCTTCGGGATATAGTGCACCATATACGAAACAGCTTCTCATGTTGTCATCCTTCAATCGATCATAACTGAATTTCAAGCGCTTGAACACCACTATTTCCATGTCCTCTATATGAGATGTAGCTGCCATGCTCAACTCATTCAGCGCATTTTGCCACACATGAATATCAGTCTCCTTCCTGAGAGCACCCCCAACAACAATGATCGCAAGAGGCAATCCACCGCACTCTTTGACAATTCCTCTAGCGAGAGGCTGAATCATTGGCAAATCTATGACATCACTCACCTTCTTATGGAACAATTCCCATGCTTCTTCCTCAGATAACACCTCCACTCGGATTTCCAAATCAGTTTCCATCTTATTACAGATTCCTCGAGATCTCGATGTCAAGAGCACTTTGCATCCATTCTCCAAGCTAGGAGCTGGCACCCCCACATCCTCCAAGTCCACTTTATCCCACACATCATCCAACAATAGCAAGTACCTGATATTTTTCAATTTCTCAAATAGTCTCCTAGACACCGCATCATTAGACATATCCTCTGGTAATGTAATATTCAATCTTTGGGCAATTTCATTCTGAACCTTCCTAGTGGTCCAGTCTTTTGAGACGGTCACCCAAATGACAACAGCAAACATTTCACTGATCTCTGGTACATTGTTCAGTATTTTAATCGCAGTGGTCTTCCCTACACCTCCCATGCCCCATATACCAATTCTTTGGGTATGTTCATCTCGTATATAGTCCAATATTTTTTGTACGGTGCGATCAGTTGAGGAGTCGGCTCTTACTCTTGGGGCAGGCACAATTTCAACCGCCTTCATGGGAGCATTGACCAACGCTCCCTTATCAAATGCAAAGGTCCCCTTTAGATCATTGATGTCTTCAATCATGACCACCACATGCTTTCCAAACTTCATGCATGAAAAAACATTAGGACAGAGCCCTTTGAAACACTTATTTTTCACTTCTTTGTAATTTTCTTCCATTTCATCCATTTTCTTTTCAATATCTTCCACCTCCTTCAGCCAAGATTCACATTGCGCCGTAGGGATCATCCCTGCTCTATCGGTGCTTATGGCTAGCTTTACATCATCTCTCATGTTGTATAACTCACTCGCCTTTTCGTTAAGCTTTTTGAAATTCTTCTTCAGATTTTTGACATAGCCAACATATAGAACAACAGGATTGCAAATGCATTTGAGCACTTCAATGACTGGACCAACTAGTTCCATTTCCACTGCATAGATGCCAAAAAGATAATGAGTAATAAATGTGTGATAAGAAGAAGCGTGGCTTCTTCACCAAATTTTGTGGAGCTGCAAACATAGAAGACAGAGGATATCCAAATAACCAATATTTTGCGTTGTTAATGTATCAAGATAACCAAAACTTGAAAATGACCAGGTAACTGTCACTATCAGTTTATAAGTCATAACAATTGCAATTCATGATATACAAGGTAAATTTGGAACCCAATTGCTCGCTATGTGGATCGTAGAAAAAAGAATTGCACAACTAATGAACAAAAAATAATGTTGGGTGCCTTCTATTGACTTATAAAAGCTCATTCTTCATGCCGAAGAAAATCATGTTCCTGTAAAACAATAAATTAGTGAAAGAAATTCTTAAACCAGCCGATGCATGTAACAAAATGAGCAAATGGAACTTTATTATGTAAGCTTGAGAGATCTAAAATGAAGAGTTTATACAGTTTCAAAAAAAAAAAAAAACTGCAAGCTTATAATTAGTATTGCAACTACAAAATTCAAATTTATGGGTCAGCTAAATCCAGTAAAATATGAATTAGCAGTTTCTGGCAATTCAAGGAACATCACACACACTGGAATAATTGGGTCTTTACTAACAGTTCAAATAATAACCTGAATTAAGAAAATCAAACTGATGTATAACTAAGAACAGAAATATATACCTTCCTCTATTTGGATTTCAGCAGACACTAATTCAGATGTCCTCTCTCTATTCTCCTTGACGCTTCTTTCTCTCTATTGGCTTTTTCAGATGTCCTGAAGAGAAGGGGCTAGTGTCTGATGTTAATCAGACGGCAGAGGTTGTCTGCCTTGTTGGATGGTGTGGACAGCCTGGAAACCGCGGTTTTACTTAGGTCTCTAGATTCCTTAAGTCAACACAAATTACAAACCAGAGTCAATAATATATTCGAAAGTCCCTGTTTGAGATCGAGAAGTACTATTAAAGCATATTCAATGTATATATTAGTTAAACAAGACGTTAAAAGTGTCATATCAATATTTTATACCTCAACTACACACTCATTTATTACATTTCTATTTAATAAAAATTAGCCAAACCAATAGTGGACCTCATCTCTCCACCCACTCAATCTCTCAAATGTATTTTTTATTAATTTTTTAAAAAAAACTATCATGTGAGACCCATATTTGACTAGTGAAAACACTAACTACAGTTAATATGAAAGATAACATCTGACACGTGGGACTCACATTTAGTTCCCTCTTAACATTTTCATTGGAGCAACATTTTTACATGTTATGTAAAATATGACACTACCATGTTAGTTAACATTTTCATTGAAGATGTTTTTAGATGTCAATTTTTCTATTGATTATCTATTTAATTTTTACGACAAATAAAAAAAAATAATAAAATACAAAATTATCCTTCATTAAACTCATGTTTCTTTCTCATGTTACTGCTTGCATATTAAAAGAAACAAATGATAGAGAAATACAATATACAGAGCGAACTTACCAAAAACAAAAGAGATTTTCGTAGTCTAGCAAAACATTGCCTGCGTAAAGGAGAGGGAAAAGATTCTTTCTTATCTTTTTTGGATTACAAACTCTGTGAGGGCTACAGACTCTCCCTCTCATACGCCTAGGGCACAACAAAAAAATTACTAAACATTCAAAATATGTACATGAATGTCAATGTACGGATTTCTACTCATCATGTGGGAACACAAAACAATTAGTTCACTTGACAATGTTCTTGAAGACTGAAACCAAAATAAAGTCCTATGATTTTCTTTGATTCACCAACAAAGCTCCACTAAAAGGGGAAATTCAAAGAGCAGAAACCCAAATTCGATTATGAAGAGTGAGTGTAGGAGACATTACCGACAGGATTGTATCTGAAATTTTAGTATGTAAATTTAGGATGTAAATTGTTTCTTAATTTAGTATGTAAATTTTATATAATGTAAATGTCATTGGAATGTAACTTGATTTTGTAATATAACTGAATTTTTGTTAACTATGGAAGTAAACCTGACACATCCAAAAAAGTAATGTATCAGTATGTATGTAGATTTCATATAATATAACTATATATGGAATAATGTATCTAATTTTTTTATAAATGTAAGTGACTTCTAAGAAATTTATCTAGATTTAAAACGAAAAAAAAAAAAAATCAACAACCAGATAAATGAAGCAGAAAATATAAATTAGAATTATATAGCTAATATAACAAAATAGTCATTCATTAAATAACATTACATAAAACACATAAACATGTAAAATAAAAACTCATATAAATTAAGGCAACTGATTTGTCAGATACATTCGAAATGTATCTGAATTTAAAAAAAAATGTTAGAGGTAAAGGTCGAAGGAAGTGAAAGCTGGAGGACGACTGAAAAAATAATCGAACCACTTCTCATATGATAGAAGGCAATGAGAAGTCCAGGTTGGTGATGCCGGTCAATGGAGATAAGCATGCCGATAGAAATGAATTTTTTTTTTTTATGCTTTTTTTTTTAAAACAAATGCTCATTCAATTCTCACTTTTTACAAATGTACATATCTCTATATGATTTAAAAAACAAAAACACGGACAGATTGCGTTTGAGGTTGTAAAAATGAGTGTAATATTTTTCTAATTTACATTTGGACTTGCATTAAAAAAAAATTAGCATAGATACTATATCAAGAACTCAGGGGAGGACCTACAGTTCCCCAGGGGGTCTTAAATCTTTTTTTTTTTAAATTTTTACCTTTGAAGAAGAAAAAATAAATAACATCTCAATAATTAATTCTATAAACAAAAAAGAAATGAGAAACAAATTTTCATGATTTTCCCGTCCTCAACCGAATAATTATTATAAAAATAAAGAAATCTTAAAAATTTTCTGAATAAATATTTAAAAGAAAAAGAAATCTCATCCATTAAAATTTATTAAAAGATGTGATTAAAAAATTTAATAAAATAAAAGACATAAAAACATCTATATTCCTACAAACATATGAAATCTCATATAAGTTTTTATCAAACTGGGACAGACATATAAATTATTGAAATCTCAAAAAAATTCAAATAGATCCCTAACATTATATATTTTAACTCTGATTCAAACTATCTTAGTTAACTCTAACTCAACTAAGAAAAGGACTAACTTACCCCTAACTATTTTTATCCAACATCTCTCTCCCATCGTAGCATCTGATGAGCATATATAAGTCCCCTTCGTCAGCGGTCAGCGACTCCTTCCCTCCTAAACCTCTCGCTACCTTCGCCGTCCCTTATGCTGCCTCATTGATAGAATGATTGACTGTCTCTCGAAAGTGTGTCGTCCATCATCTTTAGCTACTCGATCGTCGCTTCCTCCGGCGCCTTCACATGGTATCAGCGTCACCCTAGAATTTTCTTTTCTTTTCTTTTTCTCGTCGGAATCCTTCATCTCCGCGTGCCTCCGTGCGCCGCCCTACGCATCCCTGCGTTACGCCCCTGCACTGCGCCCCTGCGCGCCCTTGCCCGCTGCACCGCGCTGAATGCGCCTTGCCCCTGCCCCTGCACCCGCGCCCCGCCCTGCTCTCCCTGCGGCCCGCTGCCATGCATATGCGTGCGGATCCGCGAGACCCCTCGATTCCCGGGATCGTGCCCCCCTCGCTGGCGCGACGACGCGTTTCGCCAGCGCATGCGCACACATCTTTCCCAGCGCGCATGATCCGGGGATCACGGGATCCTGCCTCCACGCGTTTTTGTCAGCTCGTGCACGCGGCTTCGCTAGCTTGCTCACGCGATCATTGCACCCTTGTCCCGCGCGATCACTGTGCCCCCTGTCCCGAACGCGGTCCCAAGATTACCCGGCGTGTTCCCAGCGCCACCCCGGAGTGACGCCAGAGACCCAGGGCCCCCTCGCAACCGCCCGGGCCTCCCTCCGCTGCTGTCGGCCAGTAAAACTGTTTATAGTATGACTGTAAAAATAATTTCTCTTAAACATAAAAATGTTCAATAACACAGTCAAACATTACACAACTGAAACGTTTAAAAGCTCTCCAAATCCGTTTGAAATATCTACCTTTAGACCCAGACACGGCATCTCACAAGATTCCCTGTTTGAAAGAGTGAAAAAAAATGCATGCAAAGCACGTTGTGACAATAAATGATTGGCAGCTTCATTATGAAAACATCCACCAAGAAATGTACAAACCAGTTGGCCAATCAGAAGAGACAAAAAAAAAAGCGACACCATGGGTCACGTGAACAGGCCAGAGAAGAGGAATACAATATGATTTTATGCGTTAAAAAGAAAAAATGTCCCACAATTTAACTTGGAATTCGTAGGAATCGACGTACTTAATCATTTTGAATAAAAATAAAATAAGAATAATGAAGTTTTTAAAATGATAAAAAGAAAACGACTCCCTACGTGTTATAAAGATGCAATCTCTCTACATATTGTAGGAAAATAATAAAGAGGTTTTTGGAGATGCTCTCACATTGGATGTTGAAATTTTTTTTTTCACTTTATATAAAGATTCACATGTAAAAGGGTGTATGGGAAAAAACAAAAAGGACTACAGATACATAGCCCATGTTTGGTTCAAAAATTAAATTATTATAAAATTTATGACTATTATAGTATCAATAAGGATAAAATGATTTTGTATTTGATTGTATTTTGAATTATTTCAATTGGAAAACGTAATAATAAAGTTTTTCTTGTTTGTATAAAATATGAATAAAGTGTGGATAAAGATTTATAAAAGATAAAAAAAATGATGACAGTTGATTTATAAGAGGTGATGACAATTGATTTGACAGTGGACCCACATATTCTTTTGGTTTGAATAACCTGGAATAACTTAATTCTAATGGGTGAATGGAATCCATATACCACTTTATACTAGTTAATTCTAACATACAAATTCTCATTTATTCTAATTATCCAAACATCCATAATGAGATTATTCAAACTAGTTTCAATTTATTCCGTGCTTATTCTCTAACCAAACATGGGCGTAGGGTTTTCAAATTTGAATGGATTGGCCAACCGTTACTTCCCTGGTCATAAAAATTCACAACAACCACTTCTTATGGTGATAACCAAAATTCTCAATAATTTTATTCTCAGTTTTACAGTCTTTTTAAAGTGTTGTAGGAGTTCTTTAGTATTGATATTTCCAAACTTCTTTGATTTTATTGTATCTAGAAAATGATTTATCAAAACCCTTTAACAAATTCTTTGGAGGAAAGCATTTCACATCTCAAAACTCTCATTCTTATTTTCTCATTGGGAAAACGTGTTTTTACCCTATGTTATTAAAAAAACGTCTCTAAACTACCCTATGTTATTAAAAAAAATGGGTTATGTATTATAATACATTAATACCCTATGTTATGATCCTCAATACACTAGTCTTTTTTTTATTAGTGGCTAAATTGGATTACAAAACCTTTTACATATAGTGGATGGGCATACTAATTAAGGGTGCAATTTTGGTCAATTAAACTAAATCCGTACATATCCAAATTGATTTTTTTTGTTTAGGTAAATTTTTTTATATTTGGTTTCGGTATAGATTGAAAAATTAGTGAACTGATTTAATTTGATTTGGGTTTAGTTTCACTTAAAATAAAACAAAAAAAAAACGAATTCAACCGGACTATACTTAAATCAATTATTATTTATACTAAATATATTCATTAAAGCCACTCTTTTATACTTAAAAATTCCAACAACAGAACCAACTAATCTATAGATTTTACATCATCCCCTCTTGACACATCATAACCTCCGTCAACCCACTAAAAAGTTGTTAGAGGTTCTGAATCATCTAAATAAAACTACTGAAGATTAAAACATGAAGATATAAAAATCATTTTTCATTTTTTTTTGGTCAGAGATTTTTTTTTTTTTTTGTGATATAGTGGTGATTACATATTCTACTTGTTCATATATTGTATATTTTTATTGTTTTGTGCATCTTTTAGTCTTGTTTGTAAAGAAATTTAACAGTTCGGTTTAGATAAATTATTTTTGTTCGATTTATAGTTTTACCACTTCGATTTTAACTTCGATTCGATTTGGTTTGGGGCAGGATGATGAGATTGTTCAATATAGTTTCATAATAAATCGAACCAAACCAACCAATTCGCTAATACTAATATTAGGAAATCTTAAACCAAAACGAGTCCAATTTTTAATTGTGGATCATATCAGTGAACCGAGCTTTGATTAAATCGACAAGCATCTCCCATCTTCGTGAAAGAGATCAATAGATCAAATTATGGGGAGCAACTTTCTTCAAAAAAAAATTGTGGATCAGATCAAGATCATAAGAATAAGCCCCATGCATAACCTTTTTTTTTCCTATACTTGCTAACCAAAATTTCTTGTCAATAGATCGTAGTTCCAAAAAAAGATACATTTAATCATCCCCCTCAACCTGTAATTTTAGACCCATAATAAATATTAGGACAATTTGCAAAAATAGACTCCTAAAATTAAATATTAGCAAAGCTAGCCCTAAATAATGAATATTAACAAAAACTAACACTGGACCAGGTCAATACAAATTTTTAACTGGAGGCGGCCTGTTTGTACCAAAATAAAGGGAGGTGACGCCTTCCTTTATGTCATGAGCATAAAGATCTCACTTTTACAAAAAAAAAAATGCATTGAATCTCTACCCTTAAATTTTTTTAATAATTTAAAAATAACATCGTAACCATTAAATAAACTTTCCTTATATTTCTCCACCAATTAGAAGCCCCTTTCCTAAAATCTTCCATGATTTTCTTCTCTCAATCGAATATATTTTAAATCAAAATCATGGAAGGTTTGTTTCTCTCTATCGCATCTCTGATTAAATTTTAATGGCTGAAATTTATTTTTTATTTAAATTATATAAGAGAAGAACATTGAAGATATATTTCTTTTTATCACATCTTTGATTAAATTTTAATGGTTGAGATATCCTTTTGGCTTAAAATATATTTTAATGATTGAGAGAAGAGAAAATCATAGAATATTTTTAGGAAAGGGATTTTGGTGGAGAAATATAAGGAAAGTTTATTTAGTGGTTGAGATGTTATTATTTTTTAAAAAAAAAATTTAAGGGTGGAGATTTAGTGCAATTTTTCTTTTATTTTTATTTTTTGTGAAAGAGAGATCTGCCTGGGACATAACGGGAGGCGCTATATATATATATATGGGGCCTCTCTTTATTTTGGTAAAAACAAAGAAGACTCAGTTAAAAAAAAGCGTTGACCGGTCCAATGTTAGTTTTTGTTGATATTCAGTTTTTAGACTAGTTTTACTGATATTCAATTTCAGATGACTATTTTGCAAATTGTCCTCAATATTATATGTAAAATATCTCCCAAACAAAGGGACCTCGTATCAAAACGCACTAACCACCATTGTTTCATGTAACGGGTGCTGTTACACCTTTTTCTTTTTTTTCTTTTTTTTTTCAACCCTAATTTCAGTCTTATTTGCATCGATAAAAAATTAATAAAACATATACTCATATTGACGATGTATATACGTTGATAGATTTTTTTTAACATTTTCTATAAATACATTCATATAATTCATTAAAACACATGTTCTATTTTTTATAAAATTATATATCTTATTAGATGATATATACTATTTTAAAAAAAAATTAAAATATAAATAGATTGGAATTGAAAATGAAAACAGGACTCCACGTAACATTATCGTTCATGTAACATATTCCTTCTTGAAATTATTTGGACTTGGGCTTTCAGTGGACTGATATGGACCAATGGCCAATCAACGTCATTTTACCGCCTCGAAAACGGGATCCGGCCCATCACAGCATGAGCTTGCACAACAATAGACGTTTACAGGTCAACGTGCAATCTCATGAACATCCAATGATCTATGTCTTATTAAATGAAACAAGTAATTTTTTTCACTCCTCCTTGTATATGTAGTTATATACCATTCATTCAAATATATAACTTGTTTTTCTAAAAGTATATGCTTTGTTATTGAAGTGTACGCTTTAAAAAAATAAAAAAAGATGAGGATTGCACGAAAAATATTTATGATCACTTTTTTAAATATTTTTTAATAAATAATATGTTTCATCTAATAAAATATATATCTTATCACATGAAACTGCAAATAAGTACCAATGTATAATATTGTCTTTGTGGACTATTTTAATAATAATTTTAACAAGGGTGCTACTACACTAAAGTCAATTATGCAATCCTAACCCAATATATCAAATTTCTTCTCGTGTATGAATAATATTTAAAATGTATACTTTTAATTTATTTCAGCATCTATTACATTTTTTATACCAAATATATTTTATTAGATATATATAGATTTTAAAATAAGTCAAAATATGTTCTGATTATAAAACTAAAGAAATGATAAAATATCATCATTTACGTCATATGATGAGACATGTATATTTTTATAAAAATCAAAATACATGTTTTAATGAATTGTATAAGCTTATTTATAGAACACATATAATTTTTTTTTTTAATGAAGTACACAGCTCATACACTGAGTAGAGATGAATAATAAGGTATATGAACGGTAATGGGGACGTAAAATGGGCTCTTCTCCTTTTAGCAACCTCCTTCATTTTCCCCGGGATTCGTGTGTCAACCTACATTGAGGCCCATACTTTCAGGACCTTTGGCCCAACACCAACAGGCCCATATGCCACAGCCCTGAAACAACCCCTAACATCACATCATTCATTTTTTTTTTTTTTTTTGAGATAACAGAGGACCGTGGCTAAACCTATACTCAAACTGAAAAGGATATCTCCGTTTGTTTGTCCTAGTAAGTCAACGTTAAGACTTGAACTAAAGATATACCCTTAGCAAAGATAAATCCTGAATCATTGTGTTATGGCGCTTGGGGACAAAAGAAAACAAGGGTAGGTTGCTTGGTTCATTGGCTCAACACAACTCGTATAAAAACAAGGGTAGGTCACTTAGTTTTACAAATGAACAGAAACATTTGAAACGTTTCATGACACACCCTTGTATCATAACCTTTGCCGTAAGACATTGAAAAGAACTGAAAAGAAACAGAACCCATTGAGCTGAGACATCAAATTATTTTTGTGTGGTTCTATACAATATTGTTGAGATGTGATTGAAGATGCTTTCATTAATGGTTGCCTTATAAAGGATGACAAAGCAAATTAATATACAACTGAAACTCTTAGGCATATCTTTACATGTTCCCAACTAATGAAATAAAACTATATTTTTTCATACCCATTTAAAGAACATCTTTGTATAAAAAACTCACTATCTAAAATGTATATAGATATGGAAAAACAAGAGAGTAAATTCAGTCATAACTAGATCTCACAAGATTTCATCAATCCCTAATGAATTGTCACATGATATGAAAATGTTGGTATACTTGACATGTGAGGTTTCATATATCAATTTTTTGTTAATGTTTGATCAGATCTACTAATTCGATCTGGTCTTTAGAAAAATACATCTTGAACATCTTGTGAATGCCCTCATGTTGAACAAAGAATATTTTAAGAGATAATACACAAATTTAAAATCAACAAAAACTTTAGACTTCATTATTGGACATGGGAGGCAAAGGTGGGGGAGAAAAGGACACAATTAGATGTGCACCCCATTATCAAGTGCTCAAGTTGTGAATGGACCCCCACCACCTCTCATTGAGAGTGAACTTGTGGGGATCAAAGGACCACACTTCCACCCAAACATTAATGATGTTTTCAACAACAACAAAAAAATGAACATAATTCCAACTGAAAAACCCATGACTTTGAGCTTGCAATGAATTGTTTTGATAGTATCACTAAAATCAGTTGACCAAGGGAATCTTTAACACTTGTGGAACAGTGACAAAAAAGCAAAAAGTTATAATAGAATACAAATTTGGAAAATGATAAATTCAGCCCCAATTGCAGTCACACCTTTTTTTTTAAAAAAAAATCATACATTCATTCATTAAAATACATGTTATTATATTAAATGAAATATATACTAAGATACATTATTTTTTTTTTTTTTTTAAAGAATGAAATTTTTTTTACGTCATACACTATAATAGTTTAGTATATATTGTGTTATCATAATGTATGGGGCTGCAGACGGAGTTGCAAAACCATTTGAGTGTATCAGCGCTCTACAAATTTACATGATTCAACAATTTATCTACATCTACCGAAGAGATAAGGAATCATTTCTTTGTTCTCTCTCCATCACCCCCATTTCTATTATATATTTCGTGCAGAGAGATACAAACTTGATTCTCTCTCATTTCTCGATGATATGAGAAATTCAAATTCACAAATGAATACATATAACTCAAATCCGATAGCACAACGACCCTTTTAAAAATCATTATACATGAGAGTACACATACGTGCACAAAATCAGAATACAAGACAAAATCCAACAACTTCTCAAAAATCATCTTTTAAAAAATACTCTCTTCCTCTTCACTAGAAAATATGAATATAAAAAATAAATGTGTCAAAGGTGCAAAAGAGCAAGTTACTCTTATAATGATTCTAAAGCAAACTATTTTATGATGATAAATTGTAAGGGACCACATCCAATTAATGTTAGATCTAATTCAATAAGAGATTGACACATGAAAAGTTAAGTGCATGACGCGTGTGTGTGATTGTTGTAGTGTAATGGATCATGTATGTGATTGTTTACGTGTCAGTTCCCACAATAAAAGATTGATGAGACTCACTTGGGTCGATCACAATCTCACAATAAAAACTTTAAAAATTTCCCCTCTCACCACCTACCCTCATGTGGAGGGAGTAAATGGCATTACCTTAAAAACCCAATTGTCTCTTCAGAAACCTGGAAAGGTCATCGAGTCTCATCTGGTTATCTTCACCAAACAAGCACTCAAAAAGACAGACATTCATGCCAAACAACTGGGAGTGGAAGAAATTAATTAAGAATGGTTGCATGGGCCCTTGTGCACTGATTATATGTTCCCCTCCCCTTCATTAATTAAAAAAAAAAAATAACAAAGTGGGAATTGGCATGGTTTTTGAATGGACCATCATCTGATTATCACCTCCAATTCCACATATAAAAAAAAAACATTCAAAAACCAACCCACTGAAAGCATAATTTTGTGCAGTCTGAAACACTCAATACGTAGTGAATATGATGAGATCTCCATTGTCTCATGAGCAGGATATTTTAATTTTGGAGAGAGTCTTCTGTTACCAAACAGTCCTTTTGTGCTCTTATATGTCATACATGCGTGGTGGAGAAATAACACTTATGTCTAATAAAGGAGGGACAAAGAAGGTCCTCTTGGCTGCAGCTGCACCCCTCTTGATGAACAAAACCTGTTTTGGTACTATGATCCATCGTTTTCGCGCTTTTTAATTACCTCCGACCGATGACGGTAAATCCGGTTGTGTTATGTTTGTGATCATCAATTCACTTTTGACGTTGCATCTGTAGTGAAACTGGACAAATGTGAATGCTATTGATCATCATTGTTACACAAACTTTTCTTGGCATTTTGAAAAAAATTCGTGATTGGGGATACCTCTTATACTTATTGGCTGAAGAAACTTATATCCAACGAACCCTGTGATTAGTCTCTCCCGAGACAGGATATCATATCCGTTTATTTGGATCATATGTCACATTCTTCGTATTTTAATATACTAGCTAGTAGGATTGTCGGCTTATGTTCCTGATCCAATGATGAGATAACATTTTAAAAACAACTTAATTCACATCATCTACAAATTATTGCACCAAACAGAACATTTGTTACATATTTACAATACACAAACTTTGTGATTATGTTCATCATCCTATTGTTTAAGTATAATGTGATACCTAATTCTTTATTTTGTAAGAGCAACATAAAGCTACAAGGTAGTGCGCTCAAAAGAATTCTATACAAGTGGGTTTAATAAAATGCTTCCCATGGGTGATTCAAACATAGGAGATAAGGTAGAACTACATGTATATAACTACATAGTTTAAGTTGAGAAAAGTTTGGATTTATTATCTCCTCTTTTTTTTATCTTTATATACTTCAAAAGGGCTAGGTTCCTCTAATGGATTAACAGGTGCAGGCATCCCTATAACAAAAGTTTAAGCTACTTTTAACCAAATAAATATACGAACCACATGATTTTATTTTAATTTATTCTGTTTTATTTTGAGAATCAACTAAAAAGGCTAGTTGGCCATATATTTGGTTTATAGCTGTGTAGAACTAGAAGATAGTGTGGAATCATTTCACATAGATCATCACTAAATGATTGGAATGGAATGGTATCATCACATGAAGAAGAATATAGTAAAAAAGAATACAATTGCCTTCAATTTATTGATGTTCAAAAGGTTCTAAAAGATAAACACTATTTTAATTTGAATTTTTTTTTTTATTATTGCACTACCATCTTATAGTTTTTTTTAAAACAAAATAACTCCCATCATCAGAAAACATTTAATTTTATTGCATAGTCACTCTCAACGCCTAAACTGATCCTTAAATTGTGTTTCTACACGAAGAAAACTAAGGAAAAATAAGGGATCGAATTAAAACTTGTATTGTTTGTGCCAACTAAAAGAAGTAGCGGGGCAGGCTATTACATGTTGGAGTAGAAATCTTTTCTATCTATTTTGCGATGTCTTCTTTTTATGCGTCGTTGCTTGTTATTTTATTTTCTTCTTTTTTGTATTTTCTTTCTCGTTTCTCATCCCATTTAGTTATCATGTCTATTTTGATTGCTATGCGAGTTGATATGATAATAATTTTTAAAAAAAAACTGAAAGAAGATAATTTTTTAAAAATTTTGGATAATTTGTTTTTTTACCATGTGAATTGTGAGCGTGAATGCGAGAAAATCCCCCACTTTGCATCATAAGCTCAAACAATAGAAAAACTTGTAAAAGACAAAAATAGATAAATAATAATTTGTTTCCATTAGTTTCCGTTTGATTCACTTGTTCTTTTAATTTCCAACATTTTTCATTTATTAGTTCTGTTTGTCTGTCTCTCACATCTGCCATGAAGTAACGCATTCAATATAAAAGATCAGAGTCAGAAATTGGTATTTCATCTCTCTCTCTCTCTCTCTCTCACACACACACACACACACACAGCTTTTTCAACTTCCTCTCATGAGCTCATCTATCTTTGATTCCTTCTTCCACATGTTTAAAGGCTTTGAAAGAAGCTCAAAATACGACTTTGAATTTGCAACATCAACCATTAATTTCTAATACACACATACCAACCTACTCATATTCAAAGCTTACGCAAACTCTTCCCATCTCAAAATCTGTATGTAGTATAGAGATAGAGAGAATAAGAGAGGATCATATGTGGATTTATACGCTTCTGCGACTAGAGGAAGTATCCAAAGGGATCGCATTGATCCTAAACTTCGATCATTACACGATTGATTTTGGATCATGCCATCCCTTTGGATTCCTCCTCGCGTCACTCCAAAGGAAGTTTCATGTGACACTGAATTCATGGCGAAGATTGGACAACAACATTCCTCAAAAAAAAAAAAAAAATCGGACAACAACACTGTAAGTTTGCAACTCATTTTCTTTTTGTTGAGTGTTTGAATTTTCATTACATATAACTGTCAATGTTCTCTGGTTTTCTCCTCTTCTATTTCATGAATGAATGTGATTTTACTTTGCAGAATTGATTCAACTATGTGATTTTCCAAAGATTGTATAAGCCAAGTGTTCAATATAATTGTATCTTTGTTTCAGATATACACGAAAATGTCGAATCACATCTTCATATATACATGTGTACACATTGAAATTCATTAGGGATATTCGTATCGATTTCTTAAAACATGATTGAAATTTTTTGGGATTTGATTTTGCAATGAATGGGTCCCCAAGATCACAAGGGACATAGAGGCGATCTATCATTGTTAGGTAGAGATTCTCACAAGGCTCCACTCATCTATAATGTAAGGTCACAAAAACCTACCTCCGTGGATTTATATATGGGGAATTCTCTCCTATTAGGTTACCAGGATGTCCTTGCTTCAAAGCATATAAACCTAGATAAGGAAGGATCAAATATCCCTTATTAGTTTTCCTAGTGATAAAATTATTGTGAAATGTCTTACATTCTAAAAAACCGAATGTCATAATTATTTTTATAGTAGTAGTTTGATCATTAGTAACCATATTCATTTAATTAGTTGCTTCTTTACTAAGTTTAGGGAGACTATTTTTTTCATCAAAACTTCAAAAGCAGTCACACAGGGTTGCTTGTAAGAAAAGGTCAGTGATGAAGAGAAAACCTGAAGAATTTTGTATTTTTATTACTTGATATAATAAATCTATTTCTCGCATTCTCTGTAAATGTAAGCAAGTTGTTAGACCACATAAATCTACATTTTATTTTATTTTTGTCTGTGTATGGATTGCTTGGATTTGTTCTTTTCATTGTTTACACTGAACTATATGAACAATAATTGTAGTGCATGAGTGGGAAAGACAAATAGGGCAGTTTCTTAAGAGAGCATTTTCATCATGTATATATATAGATCAGAGTTTCATATTTATACAAGTCTGAATGTGAAGATCACAAAAAATAACACATGAATCAGCAAGACAAACCAGCATCAGAGGTCCAACTCCAATCCAAGCAACCTGTTGGGGGTCATTACAAGTTCAAGGTAATGATAGAGGAGAATCATCTCACAAGCCTTCCTAAGTTTTATTTTATTAATCCTCTAGTTTGTACTACTTGTTCCACATACAGCCAACCTTAAGAGACAGGTTTGTCTGTTTCAATTAATGGTCGTTATCAGCTTTAACAGGCATCTATTGTTTTTTTAGATTGGGTGTAGACATGCTGAGCATATACATAGTAATATAGAGGATACAAGTTTTTTTTTTAGTACAAGTTGTTTTTTAAATTTCAGATATATATATTTTAATTCTAAAACACATAAATATAACAAGATTAGGCAATCATTTAAGACTATATAAATGTTGTTATATAATAAGTCATGTGAGCTGCATGCAGTCTCATTTCATTATATTAAATACAAGGATAGCAATTTTTTTTTTAATACAAGGATATATAACAATTTATTTGAGTATATAATTAATGTTTTTGAGAATATGTTTCATTACATGAAATATATATTAAATAAAAAACATGAATATTTATACTTTAATCAATGTTATTAAAGAGTGTCTTGGGCTTGTCCACTAACCATGCATCCATGTGTAAAGTTAACTTAAAAGGTGCTCTTCAATGTGTATTTAGATATAGTGATTTGGATGCACGGTTGTTTTAAGGATCTTTTGTTCCTTTGAAGTAGGGGTGCAACTTGGGCTGGTTGAACCTGACCCAATCCGGTTCATGGATGGGTTTGGATTGAGGTTTTTCTCTGTCGGATTCAACTTGACCCGAACCAGAACTAACCCGAACCTAATTCGGGTCGGATTCGGGTTGGGGGGTCGGGTTATGCGGGCTCAACCCGAACCCGAATTGGTGAAGGTTTTTTTTTATATTTTTGTTGAAAAACGATGAAGCTATGTTTAGCTTAATTAAAATTTAGAATATGTATTCACAAACTATTTGGATTTTATAAGTTTTTTTTTGTGGTGAATATACATTTAATTAATTAGAGTTTATTGTGTTGTTTATTAAATATTTTTTATGATCTTTTAAGTATTAAACCCGAGTTCGACCAGAGCTCAACCCGAGCCCGAATTCAACCCGCTGGAACCCGCGGGTTGAGGTCGGGTTCTGGTTCGGGTTCGGGTTCGGGTTGAACTCTTCAGGTTGAGGTCGGGTTAGGGCTCGGGTTCGAGTTGGGCTCTTTGCAATGTGGGTTAAAGCAGAATCCTACCCGAACCCGACCCAACCCGCCCGAGTTCCTACTTTGAAGTTTGAAGCAAAGTGTAATTAATAACATTTTTTTCACCACTACCATGGGTTCCCTTCAACTAAAAGTCATGGCATCCGAAGATATTTTATTATTTATTAAAATGATGTTAGTAAAAAAAATATTTGTCGTACAACATAAAATGTTACATTTCCAAATTTTTATTTATAAAAATTTTGCATCGTCTTACATCCTTTAAGTTCACATAGTGAAGCAATCTGTAATTAATTTTATGTAAGTTAATTATGATTTGTTGATCTCTACAATAAAAATGGTTAATTGATTGTGTATAGCATAACATGTAGACTCATGTTCTATTTTCACGTGTTTTAATTTTTTTAAGTATATACTTCTTGTATGAAACATCCACCTTAGTTAAACAACATTAAATATGGATTCCAATGAATTGTAAATTGGTTCATGTATGTAAAAAAAAAAAATTTATATATATAATCCAATAAAACCCAATGATGCATGTGTATGTAAAAGCATCCTAGAGGATAGCTAAAATGATATGTCCGGTACAATCCACATGTGATCCTCATCATTTTTCTTTTCTTAAAAAATGTGAAAAATATACAGTTATATATATATATAAAGAGTGAAGTATATATTGTGATACACAAAAAAAAAAAAAAATTTCTTGGAAAAAATAAATTTTTTAAATTTTCATTGTGGTGGTTTGGTAGCGCAGTGTATAATGCACTTTTGTAGTGTATAGATGGCTTGAGATCATTTTTGAACCGCAGATGCAGATGATGTTATAAAACAGACTCGGTGTATTAGCAGTTGGATGGATAATGTAATGAGTTTTATTAAGGCCCATCAGAAAATAGGCCCACCAACGGCCCAGGCTGAGTTAAGAAAAGCCCATAAATCCCATTGGTTTATGAATTGGTCCAACCAAAAATCAA
Organism: Acorus gramineus; assembly: GCA_030737835.1. Taxonomy (NCBI): domain Eukaryota; kingdom Viridiplantae; phylum Streptophyta; class Magnoliopsida; order Acorales; family Acoraceae; genus Acorus; species Acorus gramineus. Next base: position 4,281,048 of record CM060854.1, read on the forward strand.
ATTGAAAAATCAAAGAATCATTTTAGCATGTTATTCCAAAGGAAAATGTTAAACTTAACCACGCCAAAATTCAGATCACATATGTTTTTATTTAAAAAAAAATAGTAAATATCATCTAATGAGGTATATATTTTGATAAAAAATATATCACTTCATTTCGAATTAAATAAATCAATTTTTAGTAAGTGTAAGAAAAGACTAACGAGATACATACATCATCTAACGATATATATGCTTCACTAGATTTATAATAAGGTATATAAAACTATATTTTTTATTGTAAAAAAAACTGAGTGTAATAGTCGCCCTATTCCAATTGAATGGTTCATACTAGGTCAAGAATATATAATAGCATCATACGAAACTAGGAATAAGTCCTCCATGTATTCTGGACATATTACAAAAAAAAATACATACATCCAATAAACACACACCAAAACCTGATTAAGCAAAATCACCCAAACTGACCCCATCTCACCAAACTCAGTTTCCTAATTATTCATTCATTCATTCATCATGTAACACTAACACAATAATGTGTATATATATGTTCATAACTCTTCAAAAGAATCCTCTATATGGAAACAGGAGAAGGAGCAGGAGAGGAGGCAAGGGAGGAGGCGGGGGAGCCCGGCCCACCGGAGACGGGCCCCGGTGCAGCTCCAGAGCTCAGGAGCTCAACCATCGCACGGCGTGGGTTCGATCGGGCGGCGGCGCAGAGGTCAGGGAGGAAAACACCTGATCCATCACAAAATAAATAAATAAATAAATAACAACACTTGTTAAGCTTAATTAACATCATAATCATCAGCCACTCGTTGTTACTACTCCTGGACCTGATCGGCCCATCAGAGCCCATCTACTTAATGGCCCATATGCATGATTGATTACTTAGGTGTTAGCTCTCTGAACATTTCACGCGCAATCCTCGGCCCATTTTTTAATGAGATATAAAACATGTACTACCTTTTTTTAAGGTAATTGATATATATATATATGAAGGTACCTAGTTTTTTACATGAAACATATGCATAAAAAAAATCGAAATTAGGATTGAATGTGAGATTGTACCCAGCAATATCTTTTTCTTTTCACTAATCCAAGGCCTTCCTGGCCTCAATGGACTCAACCTATTGGGCTTTGGGCCTTTCCCACACTTGTTTGGGATCACATTAGCCCATACCATAATCAACCCATAAACGATGAAAAAAATACCAGAAAAATGTTATGTCAGCCTTCTTTGTATAAACCACACATATTTGATTTTATAAATATAAATATATATATAATTAACTAATAAAATATATTTTTTTATAAAAAATAAAATGCATATTGGTATGAATTTATTGCATATATTGTTATATTTTTATAATATATAATATATATACAATGATACTGTGGAGTATGATTTCATATTATGTTAGGAACATATTTTTTAGATATTAAAGTGAAATCTTTTGAGTAATTATTTTTTATATAATCAGTCACATTAGTAACACAATGATTATTTATATTTTAATTCCATGTCATATCAAGGACACATTAGGAATCAGAACTGTACCTTCACCGGCGGCCATATTAAAGTAGAGGTCGACGATGTTGGGGCAATTCTGATAGCAAGGGGCGGAGCAGAGCTTGGCGGCGAACTCCGCCTCCATGAGCGAGTCCGACGAGATGCCAACGGAGCTGCGGTCGACCCCGCAAGCCCTGACGCACTTGTCGGTCTCGATGTGGTCCGCCATCCCCTCCACCACCACTTCCGACGTCCTGCACTGATACTCCGCCTCCTCCGCCGCCGCTTCAGCCTTGTATTTCTCGAGGAGGCACCGCTTCCCCGACGCCGATACGGCGAAGGCGCACGCGTCCTTTGGGAGGTCCTCGCACACTATGGAGCCTGTTTTGGATCAAAAAGAGAGAGAGAGAGAGAGTGATATGAGAATACAAATATGACCCAACATTGGTTTTTGTTTGTGTTTTTGGTGGTTTTGGTTTACCTAATGCGCATTGGATGATGAGAGAGGAGACAACAAGGAGGGCCATGGAGGACTTGAGGGAGGCCATTGTTTTTTTTTTTTTTTGTGAAGGTGATTGTTGTTGTTGGGTGTGTTTGTGTTTTTTTATATTTGTTTTGGAGGAAAGAATGAATGAATGAATGGTTGGAGGGGTTGGTTTTGGAGAAGTATTTATAGGAAAAGTGAATTGGAAGGAAGGTCAGAATTTGTGGACACCTTTTTGTTGTTTTGAAGTTGCTTAATTAAGTTTATGTAATTTATGTATTGTTGGGAAGTCTTTTTGTTTTTGTTTTTTTTTTAAAAATATAGTTTAATTTCCACGCGTTGTTTTTTTTTTTTTGTTCATGGAGAGGCCTTGATTTCCACATCATATTAGTTGGTATTCTATTCAAACATTTAAACCTATATTGACCCTTTGTTGAGTCAACAATGCAAACTGAAAAGAAAATACTAAAGAAAATCAATGAGTTATGATGATTAAAGATCTAAGTACTATTCTACAAAAATTTATGAGTTCAAATTTTAGAAAAATAAATTTGATTAATGATGGTTTACATTTGTGTGTTGATTAAAAATTATAATCGGATTGGATCCCATCAAGTATAGTTATTCTCTACAAAAATATTAATTTGTGACAAACTCACATGCTTAACATGTGATAAGCTAATTTTATTCTAGAAGCATGCTTTCTTCGTTTAATGTTTGTGTTAATTGTATTTTGTTTTCAGTTAATTCACGTTTTATTTTAAAAAAAAATACGTATATTTCACCTAATTAGGTGTGCATGTAAAAAATCAAAGTAATACTTAAATGAATTGTATATATTCTCACAAGAAAGCAAGTACAACAATACCATGATCTATTATATAATAGGTTAGTGATACACGATTAATTACTTATAAAATGGATTGTGCAAAAGATGAAACCCAATCAATATTATCTTATCAGTTTTTATTAATTATCAAATGAAAAGATTGATGCGTGATACCTCACATATTTACTACCATTGAAGTCGTGTGAGATTTTTTTGTTAGAATCTAACAAATATTGATAGGATCTCACACGACTTGACTTAACTCGTTGTATACGCGTAACCGTGAATATATGCCATGCCTTGACTTTGTATACATACGTAATTGTGGGCTTTTAATGGAAGCATGTCCAAAGCAACTTCCAAGATGGAACCATTCAACACATTTATTCTCTTCTTCCATCGTGTGACATGCACCACTTCAAAAGACATCCCATAACAGCGAAATTAGACCAAATCAATGAACAAAAAATCATGCATGTAATGTATATAAATTATAAAAACAGAGAGAAAAAAAGGTTCCAATTGGTTACGTGTGAAGGGGGGCAAGGTAGGCCACATGTGGATTTTGTTAGCTTCGAAGGCTTTTTGTCTTTATTAAAGACAAATAAAAAAAAACTTGTCTCTACAAGGAATCACCCAAGGCTGCTGCATAGGTAGTGGGAGGTGCTAGAAATGAGTACAATTAACATTGAACCTTCTAGAGAGAGACAGACTGATGATATTAGGTTCATCAAATTTTGATTTGAGCTATTGCAGGTTGACTCTATTTCATGATTTGAATTAACCAATTCAAGCTTTCACATTTTAGTGTGCATGTGGGGGTGCCAGTGGACCCTAATGAAAAGCTCAATTAAACTGTTCAGTTTAGGTTTTGGTGAAGCTCAATAAAAGAATGTATCTTTATTATATAATGTCCATTTCTCACTTGTGATTTATAATGTATATCTAGGTCATGGTTGATTTTTTATTATTTTAGATTGAATGCTCGACAACAAAAAAAAAGGTTAATTAAAAAAAAAAAAACACAACTTGTAGCAATCATGCTTATTATTCATAAATAATTATTTATAACTGTAATTGCCTTTAACGTGGAGGCAGTTGGTCCCTTTCTCATGCTTCACTTTTAAAAAATAAAAAATTCACCCCTTTCATAAATAAAATCTTACACAAGTGTTACTGTATATAAGTTTAATAGAAAAATGTTCACAGTCTACAATCTAAAACTCAATCACATAGATTTTATTTTTTTTTAAATAGTAAATATTAACTAATAAAGATATATGTTTTGATAAAAAAAATGTATATTGTTCTATTTCGAATTAAATGAATTTATTTTTAGCAAATGTAAAAAAAAATTTATATAGAATATATAATGTGATTTCATACACTGACACCAGGTGTAGGAATCATAGCAAAAGTGACTGTTAGTGTAACAAACAAGGGACTGAAAGTTAGGGGGTGGAGGATGCCTTTCATCACCGCTCAAGTTAGGAACAAACAAGATCACCATTTACCTTTACACTTTTTCTTTCTTTGCTTAAACAATTATAAAGGACAATATTAAACTGAATCATTTTTATTGTACAAATCTCATATCACGTGTGCATATGTTTTATTGAATTTTTAATAAAATATATAAGACTGTATTTTAATTAAATTGTAAAAAAAGATCGAACACAACGGCACGAAAGCACCCTCCATGTGGATTCTCAGTCTCCCTCCCCATCCTCTTTTCTTTGTATTGGTTAAATTAGAAACTAGCCATTTGGTTCACGGGCACGCTATCTAAGAGATTGAATAGTTATACTTGGATAGATTAATGTTAGAAACATCCATTCTGTAGTCCTTTTATAACCCCATAACGTGTAGTTTTCATAGAAAGTATATATTCATCAAATAAAAACAATCTTTTTAAAATAAAATATATACTTATGTGAATTGAATGCATATCTTACACATTAGACTGGTACATTAGGTTAGAAAAAAAATGGGATTGCAAAAGAAAACTGCAGCAACTGTTCAGTGTAAATCAGTTCCCCATATGGTTTTTTTCAAATTGTTGTTCCTTACCCCGTTTAGAGAAATAATTATCTTTTGAATTTATAACAGTAATACATTGGAATATGCTTAAAATTTTAAGCTTTTAAATGGATAAACAATAATAAATTACACGTGTCACCATAGTTATATCTATTAGATTTAGCATTCATCTTCATTCTCCTTCTGCTGAAACACCCATATATTCGACATTTGAAAATTCTCCAGTCCAATGATTTATTCCTCACATCCTAAGCAAAACTTTGAGTCATGATACGCAGACCCCATAATATAAGTCTCATTCACAAGTCCCATGAGGTGTCATCATTTCATTGGTTGATTTTTTGGTTTGTTGACTTTTTCAAAAAATGATAAAATGACAAAATACAAATTTGCCCTTCATTAAAAATTTATCTTATTAACCAAAATCCCTCCATTTTCTCTATTTGGTATGTTCATTGTAAATTATAGGAATTAATGATTTTACACAATGCAAGGAAGAAGAAATACAGTAATTAATGAAATCTCCACAATCCTAGGAATAAATCAAACCGTTTTCCTTGTTTAGAGGTGGTTATCAATTAGAGGGTATAATAGGTAATGTCCTATTGCCACATCATGGGGCCTATGATGAGACCTGGAAAGTTAGGGTCTAAGAATCATTATTGAAACTTTATTCATTCCTCTTTTCTGCTGAATCTATCAAAAATTGATTCATGGAGAAAGAAGAATTCTCAAGAAGAATTCTCGTTCTGAACCACAATTACTAAACTAGCCCGATTCAAACTTGTCAAGTTATAATATTACAATTTACTCACTAAACAAACACATCTTTTCAATATTAAGCCAATGCTTTCCATATCCAGATAAAATTAACACAGTTCTAAACTCATGCAAGTAACAAACAAACCTGTTGTGGATATAACCCAACCAAAAACTCTGACTGATCTCTAGCCTCTTGAATGCATTGCCATCACAGAAAAAGCAAAATCAGGGAATACAGGTCCTGGAGTTAGTTGAGCATATCGGATCTCTTTTAAGCAAAATCTCACTTGTACAAATAACATAGTAACTCATGGGTCATATCCCTAATGCAAGTAAACACAGCAAGCAATCCATAATCCTAAAAGAACATGCCTTCAACTGGAAAAAGGTGAGACAGACCTCTGAAAATCATTTCGGATTCCTAAGAACGATGATAACAGAGTCCCCGCGAAGAAACATCTTACTGATGAACCTGTCCTTGTTCACCGGAATAGCTTTCTTCTTTCCTTTACCCGTCTTGGGCACCTGCATGGATAGACGTAGTAATCAATCATGCAATTGAGGAAAGACGTCAAAGTTCACATTGGAAGAGAGAGAGAGAGAGAGAGTTTTGAGTTTCTTAAAAGACAAAAGCTTACCTCATTCCACATCTCCCTGACATTTTCAAGAACCATGTTGCAGTGGCGATCAAATGCCCTCACACGACCAAGAAGCTTCCTGTTGTTCCGACAGTTGATGAGCACCTGAGACAGGGAAGCATCAGTATCCATATTTGTCCGTGCCTCAATTTGAAAACCAAAAATTAAACTGATGACACAAGATAATGAATGCTCAACAATTTTTAAGATCTCACATATAAGTTTCAATGTCAAAGCCTTTAGAGTTCTGGTAAAAAAGCATTGTACTTCTCGTAGTGGATAGGCCTACTCCTACTAAAACCACCTAGGGAAATAATAAAATGAACATTCCAGTTCACATGAACAAAGACAAAAAAAACTTTCAAAAAAAAAATATATTAAGAATGTCTCTGTAGTCTGTACCGAAGCGGATTTCATTGTATTTTTTTTTCCTTAGAATATGAATAAGACTTCCAAGGCAAATCCAATCCCAAATGAATGACTATTTTTGCAGTACAAGTAATACTGCTCAAGACAACTGCATTCAATAGATATAAGCAGAATTACAACAGTAGAAGTTATGGGTATTTTTTGTTACCAAAGCATGGGTTTTACACCAATTAGAACTCCCTACAGTGTACTGCAACAGAAAATCAGAATCCCTAGCTTCCCGGTACACCATTCACATATCCCACACAATCCCTCCCCCCTAAAAAAAATCATACCATACTTATCCCCTAAGTTTAAATTAAGGGTATAGTGATAAGTGTGCTTTCTTTTCTTCAAATTTGGAAACTCATGTAGTGAAAGGAGGTCAATATTCCTTGACCAGGTTTGTTATTTGAAGCAATGTTGTAAAAAGCGTTAAGCGCTAGTCGGACAGTTGAGAAGGGACTGGGGATTAATCGGCTATGCGAGAATTAATCGGGGATTAATCAATCACTTTTCAAATAATAAAAATAATATATATGCATATAAATATTATATATATCACAAAGTAACATAAAAACAAAATTAAAAATATAAGCATAACAGCATATAAAAATTAATTAATACATATATAATATATATGAAAATTTAATAATTTATTAGTCAACCAGGGATAATCAGAAAAGTGACTAGGCGCTAAACATTATGGGCTGGGACCGCCTAGGCCTAGGCGGGGGATTAATCGGGGCCTAGGTGGGATTTTTAGAACATTGATTTGAAGGCTAACATTTTGCATGGAACTAAGAGAAAAAAAATTGAAAGCGGATGGTGTTTTAAAAATAATTATGCTTTCTACATGATACAAAGGAGTTTTCTTTGCAATGTGCTATGAAGACACCATATGAACCCAAATTGAAAGGATTTTTCTTTGCAATGTCATACTAAGAGACCATGTGCACCCTAAGTTTCTTATGACTGAACACGGATTTAGTATACGGAAGCATCTACTAACCTGTGTGTTATTCTTGACACTCATCATCAAAACAGAGAGGGGGCCGGTGTTGAATTCCTCCTCTTCAGTCTTCCCGACCTGTCACAGAAGATAATATAAGTATCCACAACACTGCATCAAGTATACAAAATTTTAATAAATCATGGGTATGCTATGCTATGACGTAATATAGAAACTATCACCAAGCCAAAGTAAGAAATGGACATGGGAAAGAGCATGAGAAGACATGGAAATAAGATCAAAGAGACAACACAAACTCATCAACTAACTTAAGCAAGGATCACCATCAATTCCTATAGAGAAAGCCTATTGTCTATTGATCAGTTCAAAACTGCCACAAATTCATATCCACTAAATTATCAAACATTCAGAAAATGCATGGGAAAGATGTTTCTCCAAAACAAAATGAAAGAAAAGAAACAAACCACAACCAAAGTTCCACTACTCAATGGTGATGCCCACCCTCCCTATTCAAAATAGATACTTGTGACCCAGGACAATATGACCACAAGCCCATAAACATCTTAAGAATTAAGATACATATACTCCCAAATATTTCTGCATAACAAGTTCATCCTTGGAAGATCTTTTCACATTTCTTGTTAACAAAATACCCCTTGAGACAACATGTAACTCTCCCTCACATTCATTGCTTGCTTCAAATTTTTTTTTTTTTGGTTGGGGGGGCGGGGGTGTGGAACATGGTAGTAAACATGCTAATGTGAAACAAGGAGTCTCTTACTAGGGAAATAAACAGACAAATGAAGCTCATATTCCTACCCCCCCCCACACACACACACACAAAATAAATGCCCCCGCCCCTATAGACTATACAGTGTGTGTATCTCCTTGTTGTTCTTTGTTTGCCTTAATTTCCTTGGATAAACATTCCTTAAATGTAAATTAAATCACAAGTACAAAAAAAAAACACCAAATTCCTGTTCCATCACTCAATGCATCATCACATGATATACATTATACAAACACACATAGTACAGAAAGCCAGTAAGCCAAAAAGACTATATTCATCTCGGCATCTGAATTTCAGTCAAACATAATATACTGATCTGTTTCACTCAGGACCGCTCAACAAAACCATCCTCATGTCCATCTCAAACAACATCATGGTCATAGTATAAAAGCATGTCATCTACCAAGCAAAATCTTCTCAAAAAACATATTTAACAAACAAGACAAGAAAATAAATTGAACACATCCAGCACGAATCATATAACACCATAAACCCCAATTAAGATCAGGGAAAAAAAAATCCCTTGGAACAGTTAAACTTTTCAAATATAACTTGGAGCCCAAGCATCTGACTAGTCACCTTTCACCTACCATCCTAAGTGCCCAATTCATGTTCCATATCCTCGAAAATCATGCTTTAAAATCCAGATCCCAGAGTCAGGTTCCCAAGTAAACTGCAAAAAACAATTCACAAGAAAATCACTCTACATCTGAATCTTCAGCCTCATAACATTCCAATTATTCTCCAATGTTGGGGCATGTTGCATGTAACTAAAACCTCATCATCACAAATGTCCCTAAATCCAAACTCTTATACACGCTCAACATATCAATAAAATAAAAATAAAACATCTCACACTACAGCATGTGATTTCATTTCAAATTCAAATCACAGTGTCTATGAAATCAAATGATTGAATGGAACACCACAACAACATGCATTACTGCATTGGTAGAACTAACATTCATTGAATGAACAAAAGAGAAACCAAAATATGGCGACTTACAGCGGCATCCTTCTCCATCTTCGACTCTGTAAAAGGCAAGACAAACAATCCAATCAGATCTTGATTTCAAAAAATAATAAACTTCAAATAAATGTAAGAGAAACCAAGCTAATCATAATAAACTAGAAAAACAAAGCCTCAAACGGCGAACCAAAACCCTAATTATTGGGGTTAGGGTTTTGGGGCGGCCGTCGAACAAGACCAAAACCCTAATCCTAACCCCGGAACAAAAAAATGGGGTAAAAAGAGCTAAAACTCACCCAATCTCTTCAAATTAGGGTTTCTTCTTCGCGCGAGAGAGAGAAAGAGAGAGAGTGAATGACTTATATAGAGGGCGAATCCCAGTAGGGTTTTAATATGGACGAATAACGTTATCCTGACACCCAAACAGCGTAACTGGAATAGCAAGGATATGATAGGTGTTTCAATGAAGGTCTGTCCATCGGGGAAGCAACTATCCCCACCACCCATTTTCTTTTTTGGTATAAAAATTATTAACCCCCACTACCCACCCCTAAATACTTTCTGCCCCCTATATATCATCCTCTTTACATTGAGGAGAGCAGAGGAGAAGGGGGAGGGGGAAGAGAGAAGGCTAAGGAGAAGGGGCCAAGGGCAACAGGTGGAGTTGGTGGTGGTGCCTGTGGGAGGTGTGGTGGCTGCGATAGTGGTGGTTGTGATGTGGGATGTGAGGTGGCTGTGGTGGTGGTGGTGTTGGTGTTGTTGTGGTGGTTGCGGTGGTGGTGTCATGGTATTAGTGGCCTTGGTGGTGATGGTGGTCCATGGTGGTGGGGTGTCGTGGTATTAGTGGCCGTGATGGTGATGGTGGTCCATGGTGGTGGTGGTAAGTGTTTGGTGTCGTAGTTGCAGTGGTGGTAGAGGGGGGTGGAGGGGAGGAAGATGTGAGCAATTATTATCACCCCTATTAACTCCTCAACCCAACCCTTTTTAATGTTTTTTTTTTATTATTATTATCCTAATCCATCCCTCCCGTAAAAAAACCATCGACGCCGCCAACCAAACAAACATCCCACAATGCCACCACCTTCATCTCCACCTCCCCCCACCCCGGCCACATTGCCCTTACCGACACCTTCTCCGCCTCCACTGCCACCTTCATCTCCACCCGTCCCCACCACAACCGCCTCATCCTTTGCGAGCGTCCACTGCAGGCTGTTACCGCCCTTCCTATCAGATCCGGACGAGGATCGCTATGACGTTATTCCCCTAACAGAGGCGGAGGCAGACAACGGTCTGGTTGTTGGAGGTGAGTTCTACACTGTCTTGATGGTCGATCAAGTGGATAATCGCGCCGGGAATCTTGACGAGGGCCTCTTCGACGATGGCAGGGGCTTCTTCTTCTTCTTCTTCATCTTTGAAGAGGTGGTTCACATCGACGGAGCGATACATGGAGGCAGAGGCTTTGGGGGTGGCTTCCATGGAGGAACCAATGTAGGGATAGAGAGAGGAGGAGCTGGTGTTAAAGGTTTGAGAGGAAGGAAGAGTGGGAGTCAAGGTTGGATTCGGGGGTAGGTTACGATCATAAAAAAATAAAATTAAAAGAGGTAGGTTGAAAAGTTGATGGGGGTAATAATTTCCCCTTCTTCTAAAATATGGGCAGTGGGATTAAAAAGTTGGTGGGGGTAAAAAAAATGGTTACTGAAAGTATATGTTCCCCGTGGGAAACACGTGGAAAGTTCGCGAGACATGCTAAAGACATGACAGTGAAATTACGAAACTACCCCTGATGGGCCTTGAACGGCGGTTATAGACGTGTAGGAACGAATAGTGTGTGAGAGAGAGATGATGGAGACCGAAGAAGCGGCGGTCGTCGGAGTAGCAGCAGAGGCGGCGACTGCGGCGATGAAGGCGGAGGAAGACGGAGGGACTTTGGCGATGGAGGCGGCCGCGGCGGGGGAGGACAGGGTGAAGGGGCCGTGGTCGCCGGAGGAGGACGCGATACTGAGCAGGCTCGTGAGCAAGTTTGGGGCGAGGAACTGGAGTCTCATCGCGCGCGGGATCTCAGGACGGTCCGGCAAGTCGTGCCGCCTCCGATGGTGTAACCAGCTCGACCCCTGCGTCAAGCGCAAGCCCTTCACAGGTCGGTTCGGTTTTTTTTAATGGAAGAGGTGATTCTTTTTGGGCGATGTTTCTGTTTGTTTGAGCTCTATGTGTTTGATTGTGTGATGGGTTTTTGGTTTTGATTGAGTGGTTTAGGGTTTAAGGTGGGAAAGGCGGCGCTTTTTTGAAAATCGATTTTTTTTTTTTTTTGAAGGATGGGTTTTGTAATTCGTGGAATTAGTTATAATGTGCTCTGTAAGTTTTGTCTTTGTTGGATTCTTTTTTTTGTATGATTATTTGTGGAAGGCATGTAAATTGTGATGTTTTTTATGATTGTTTTTGGTGGGTCAGCTTTGTTTTCGTTTGATGAAGTGTTTTGTTTGTTGTGGAAGTTGATCTGGTTAAGAAGTGATTGGAATCTCGTTTGGGTGATCAGTTTTGGTTTGGGGTTTTGTGGAATGTTTGGAGGCTGGGTGAGGCTTGTTGGTTGGTTAAGTTTTTGATCTGCAATTGTGAATTGTAATGTAAATTTATGTGCTTTATAATAGTGTCTTTGGTTAGCTGTGTATTGTGGATAGTGATACATTCAATTCAGTGATTGTATGAAATCATATCGAAGCATGAGCTAAAATTATATTGTATCGTCTACATTCTCAGCTGACCTCATTCTTGTTACTTGATGCTTTTTTCCTTCTGCACTTTTTCTTATTTTCTCCCCCTCCTAGTGTTTCATGGTTGCCTTTCATTTCTGACGAAATCATTCACTGAGTCGAGATTACCCATTCTGAAATTTATGAACCTCTAGTGGAAATCGAGGGGTGCTATTTTGAATTTATAGGTAGTAGATCGGTAATTGAATGTAAACCATGAGGGTTCACCTTTTTATATTTTGCTTTTGTTCATGGTACAAACATTCATTCCTTTCATGGGAGGCAAATTACGGGGAGCATGAATTGTATGCCACTAGAATTTTGTAATCTGCCCAATTTCTGGTGAGTAGAGCCACTCAGTGGTCTTCCCTAATATTTTGGGAAGGAGGATAATGTTCAACTTCTATTTGTACTCAAAAGATTTTAAATGGATCATTTTGTCCTTATGGTATCTTGGAATTCTACTCTCGTGAAATCATGGACGTAGTTTATTAAGGAGAACGATGAAATGAATTAATAGCTTTAATATGTGGGTTAATCATCAGATTGTTAGGAAAAAAAAGATGTATGGTTTTATTCCCTCTGAATTCATTTATATAATATTTGGTGGCCAATTCACTGCTATTTCTTGCTTATGGTCCATATCATTAAGGATAAGAACTTTAGCCCTTAATGCACGTTTAACTCCTAATCCACTCCGTGAAGGTGGATTCATTGCTACATTGATTGATTAAAATGATTTTTTAACAAGATGACGTGACATGATATTAGGACAATTAAGCTTTAATTTTCAAGTTGCAATGCAGGAGTATTCTGCACACTCCATTAACAAAGAAGCAGATGCACAGTTGCTTGCTTACATCTGAACACCTCTTAATTACAAGTGCGTCATTGGCCTGTTGTGCTTCAAAAATATTCTTGGGGTATCTAAAGAATACTGAGTGTATGTTGAAAGAAGAAAGATATTGTTTCACTTTGAAAAATTGAAAATCCATGGGTAAAGTAATTGCGCAGCAGCATTTTGTCAGGTTACACATGATTTGAATTATAGGAAACATTATAGAACATTACAGTTTGAGATTTCGGAAGCAATAGGGGAGGGAACATATACATCAGTGATGGAAATTCCAAAGAAAATGATCAGATGATTGGAATTTAGAGTTGTATAGTGTGGATAGAAAGAAATGCACTATGAGCATGTGTACATTGAGGATTATGACTGCCTGACTGGTAGGTTTTTTATATTTTTGGTGAAATTATAAGACTAGTTGTTTAATGGATTGTTTCTGTTTTGTTGTCTCAAAAATTATTGTCAGACTGCCTAATTGTGGAGGGTGATTTTAAAGTAATTCAGTGAAGGGAGTGACTGTACTGTGTAGGGACAATGTAATATTATATGTTTGGATCTATCCATTTGGTGTTTGGTGGGTTTTTTATACACTTGAAGACCTATCTATCTCTCAGTAGTCCCTGATGATCCATGAAGACATTTGGCAACCTACCTTCATTGCGAAATGACTCATTACATGAAACCGTGTTATTTCATAGTTTATTAATACGATAAGTTCTATTAATACGATAAGTTATCTGCATATAGTGAATTAAGAGTTTATTGGAGTTGGACCCACAACGCAATGGTTGACACTTGACAACAAAACTTGCAATCATGGGGTCTTGTGTTGAAATCCCACCACTACCTACTAAAAAATCAAAGAAGTTTAGCTTTTTTTTGTTGACAAGGGGAATTATGTAATCTTTAGTTGCCTTCTACCATGGAGTTGGGTCTTATGAGTTATTCTACTTGTGATTTGAAATTGTGATTATAATGTAGCAAGTAACAGGTGTGATGTATCAACTGAATTCTCCACTTGGCAGTCTCACAGTGAAGAATGGTTTCAAGGCATGCATTTTACAGCATGCTGGCTAGTTTTTTTTAATCGTGATTCATCATATACAACGTGGTTGTCTGACATTGCTCAACTGTTGTGTGAATTGTGCTTCTTGGATGTGCATGACACATTTACTTACACAGCTTACTTGACCTTGGTGCAGATGAAGAAGACAGGATCATAGTTGCTGCCCATGCAGTCCATGGAAACAAATGGGCATCAATTGCGAGATTGTTACCAGGAAGAACAGACAATGCAATCAAGAACCACTGGAATTCAACTCTTCGACGCCGGTGTATGGAGATCAACAAGTCAATGGTGGCACCTGTTGGTGGTATAAATGATTGTAGCATGGAGAAAACAAAAAATTCTTCGGAAGCAACTTTGTCATGCAGTGACATTAGTAGCTCCCTCAAATCCTTGGAAAGGAAAGATGAGATTATGACGGAGCGGTTGGAAGAAAAAAACGAGGCCAAAGATGATCATTGTGTTGTTGAAGCCGAGGAGGCTCCAACACTCTTTCGGCCAGTGGCAAGAGTAAGCGCCTTTAGCCCGTACAGTCCTATAACAGGGTGCACGAGCGGCTCCATGTATTCAAGATCAATATTTCATCATGTTGGGACCTGTGGCTTGTTTAACAATAACCATGATGTGCCTGATATCCCCTCTCGTTGCGGGCATGGCTGCTGTTGGGCGCAAAATGGGGGCCCTTCTCAAAGCTTGCTGTTGGGCCCTGAGTTTGTCGATTTTGTGGAGTCCACGCCCATCTCGACCCGCGAGTTCGCCTCTGTAGCCATTGAATTGGGTAATATTGCTTGGCTGAATTGTGGGATCAATGCGCCTGTTTTGTCCAGCCAGGTAATGTCACAAGGTGCTCAGCTGTGATGGGTAATATTCTTGCCCCCTGATTGATTCGGGATAGCTTATTTGGGTATAAAATAGTTATATACGAGAATAGAGGAGAATTTTGATGATTTTCTGTTTAGTAGTTGTTCATTTCTCAGTTTTGATGAATTTTTGTCTTTTGTGTTTACCTTATTAGAACGTAGTAGTTATAACATTGGATGGGTGAGTATGAATAAATTATATTTGTCTTTCTTAACATGTTTTTTTTTTAAATGTTCAATTGAGTATTGATGTCATTTTATTTTAAAAATAGAGTTTACTCATTGAAAATTGAGAAAAAATAATAACAAGAGAGAATTTTTTTCTTCATTATGGAAAAAAATAGGGAATAGGGTTGGAAATGCAATAACTCAAATACGCCTAATTATTCCACATCAGACTTGAGTGAATGAGAAGATTCATAAATAAAAAGAAAAAGAAAAAAAGATGGGATGTAAGAGAGGATATGCTGATTCAACCAATGTGAACATTTTTTGCCTTCCAAAATCTACCAAATCACACATGTGACCTCCAATTTATTTTATTTACTTAAGTTCAGATTCCCGTTTCTTTAGTGTGACATGTTGTGGTCCCTTGGGACCATGTGATGCCTCCATCAAATTTTATTTCCACCAACTACTCTATATCATATCCTTTTGTCCATGTCACACATTATAAAGAATGAGTTTATTGATGTGACATGGTTCACGTATCTTGATGTCTATACTTGCTTTTAAATCTTTCACATGATCAAAATTGAGATTTGAATGCTTCTTTGTTCTTTATCGTTATATATATATTTTTGAAAATATGGGTTTTTTTCAAATAAATTAACAATCTTATTTGGGAATTGGGACCCCATAAAAATGTATTCTTTGACTATGTTTTGTTTTTTTTTTTTTTTTTGGTAAGGGTATTCTTTGACTATATTAAATTACGCTATGACAAGCTTCACTTGTATTATTAAACATGTGTATGTTATTGCACCCACCTTAGGTCAAACACCAAACTAATTAAATTAATCCCCAATGGTTATGCTATGGATTGCGTAAAGAATACGCGATGATGAGGTCATGCTTTTACGTGGGCCAAACGTTGTTAATAATATCATAACTCATGATTGATAGGGTTGTTAAACGAACCAAGCCGATTGGGCTCGGCTTCACTCGGTTTGAGTTCGTTCAGGCTCATTCAATTAGATAAATGAACGAGCTTGAATAATTTTTAAAGCTCGGTTAGGCTCGGGATTTAAATCGAGCTTCATTTTATATTTAAACTCGACTTGTTTGTGTTATAAAAAACTTAGTTGAAGCTTAATTCAACTCCTTTGTAAAATCAAAACATTATCAATAAAAAGTTATATTCGTTTAGGCTCATGAACATGGTTCATTTAGACTAAAACTTTGTTTTCAACCCTTAAAAACTCTAAAATAAAGAAGACTGTTAGGCTCGTTGAGGCTCCTGAGCTCGACTCGACTCGTTTATAAACAAGTCGAGCTTAAACATGTTAAAACTCGGCTCGTTCTGCTCTTTTACCACCCCTAATGATTGATTTAACTATCCAAGCTATTCGAAGAAAACAAGATTGGATTTTTTTTTTCATATATAACACTTAAAAAAACACTCCATCTCGTTGAAACGCCTTTAAAACTCTATTCCCAGTACCCTTTAAAGAATTGTTAATTGTGCATGAATACCATTTTAATAGATAAGAGTATTTATGTATAATTTAAACATTTTTTAGAGTTATTTATTACTTAAAATAGTAATTTGCTAAGAATATTATTAAATATAAAGCACTAATAATGTAATATATAAAATCATATAAATGTTGTTACATGTATATGTTTTAGTTTTTAAAAAATAACGTATTTCAATAGTTAAATATATATACTATAAAAAAGTAAAATGCTTGAGAGACTGCAAACAAGTTGAATAAGCTAAATGTAACATTTTCTATTATTTTTAGTTATGAGCAGAGAAAATCTTTGATATAGAATCACAGATAATGTACACAAGAGTACAAGACAAGTTCACCTTATCAACTAGCTTATAAACTTTAATATTGGAAGTTCAACTGATCTCTATATTTATTTCAATGGGTTTAATGGATATTAATTTTTACTTAATTTTTCAGTTAATGTTGATATTCATATATTGTCTTAAAAAATATTTTTAAAAAGTCTTTTTAATTAATACAATAAATCAAACTGGAAACCGTGTCAACTAAAGACGACAAAATTCACATATAAAACATTCCTCAAATTAACTCAACCTAGAGATATACATTTCTCATTAAATGAATATGATTTTTTTATTTTTCAAAAAGACAAATACATTAATATATTTTTCAAAAAAACAAATAAATTCAATTCCAGTTCATTAATATATTTTTTATAAACTATATATATGAATTTTCATTATATAAACTATATTATTTTATATTAAAAAAAATAGAGATGCGTATTGAAATTTGAAACGTCCTTCATGCATTTCTTTTCCAGATAAAGTAGGTTTACTGAACAAGTCAAGCTTGACATCAAATCATATATAGGTTTACTCATTGATTTTGATGGAAAACTAACTGAACAAATCAAGCTTGACATCAAATCATGTATAGGTTTACTGATTAATTTTGATGGAAAACCAAGCAAATCATTTTTATTAAATTGTGATACAATTTAAACGTGTCAGGGGCCACACAGGGACAAAAGTTGGGTCGGGGCACAAATTAAAGCAGGTTGCCAGAAGCGAAAAATTATGATTATTATTTAAAAAAAAAAAATTAAATACATCCAGACAAATATGGATAATTTTTATATAAGTCCCTATAAAAATTGATGCAGACATATAAATTCCTGAAAACTCACAAAAATCTAATTATCATCATCGGATTAAAATTTTATTCAAATTTAACAAAATATTTTATCACCATGTAATTGTGTAAACATTATAATCTTTATAAATAATCATAGAAACAGATTAGTCAATGGAAAAATCATATTATCCTTGTAAAACTTGTTATGTTTCTTTACTTTCATTGAAGTATTGATTGAAAATGGTTAACAATTTGAGGATAATTTAATCATTTCATGGTTATAGATTAAAGTTAAGCAGGGTAGATTGGGTTATGATTAATTTTTGTTGAAACCAGGGATGTATATGGGTTTTTGTGAGCATTCAAGGACTTGTATGTCTGCTCTGACTTTGATAAAGATTTATATGGGATTATCTATGTTTGTGAGGACTTAGATATCTTTAACCCTAAAAAAAACTTGTCTAAACATTTAAATATTACTAGTAGATGTACATGTGCGTTACATATTAAATATTTTGTTAAAAAATAATGTAGGAACATTAATTGAGATTATTGATTTACTATATATGATTTATTTTTTATATAAAAATGTAAGTATAAAACTTATAATATATATAGGAGTCAACAAAGAGGAAAGAAATGGGAAAAAAAAATTTCATTTTCTTGTTGTTGGGTTAGTTCTTATTCTTAGTGTCTTTATCTTCAAAATCATCCATACGCTCATAGATGTTAGTTCTCATATGAGAATGTTATACCATAATATTGTACATGTGAATGTTATATTATAAAAACTAACAAAAGACATGGTGAGATGGTTCCCATCAGTTGAGCCAGGCTACATAGTAAAATCAAAATCACAGTATAAAAAAAAAAAAACATAAATGATATGCAAACCATTATTTTAATGTAAGATCTACAGATGTACAAAAACTTGTCTTATAGATGTACAAAAACTTGTCTTAGAATATCAACAAGAAATAGATAAATGGGTTTGGACCTGTAACTCTGTAACTCCAAGAGGCCATGGTTTCGAGTCAATTTGCTAACAAAAATAACCAAGAAATAGATGAATTAAATTTTGAGAATATCCAAGCAAAATCAGTGAGACTAAGCTACATAGCGAAACCTAAAAAAAAAAAAAAATTTCAGAATACACAATTTTCAACTTATCATATAGAATATTCAAGCACATAAGCGAAACATGTGCACAACACCAAAAAATTTGAATTATGTTACAAATAAAATACGAGAAAAACAAGTTAAAATTTAGATTAGATAAAATTACTCAAATTTTATAATACAGAGTCATTTTTAACAAAAAAACCATGTTTTTCATTTGAATATATTCTAGAGAACAATTTTTGTTCTATTTCAAATATGTTGACATGATATTACTAGTGAGAAGAAGTGATGTTTTTGTAGGTGAAATTTTTAAATATGTTAGTGGAGTGGTCATTGTCTTGAGCCACGACTGTGAGAAAAGGGGGGCATTGCGGGAGGACGGCGACGATAAGTTTTCGAGGCCAAGAATGTGCAGTTTACGGCTTGTTGGTGCTTTGGTGGATGACGTAAGCTGTAACTGACGGGGTTGAGGTCGATAGTTGAGAGGTGAGAGGTCTTCATTGGCGATTTCCACATCATGATATCATTGTTCAAAACAGAATAAATAGGGAATAAATCCTTGTAAGAGGGAAGTAAATGAAAGGTCTGGAAATGCAATCAGTGGAGAGTAAATGGCGGGGGGGGGGATGAATCATTTAAGTAGCATACGTTTGGGAAAGGAGTGACTAAGAAAATGAAGGGTGATGGACTCTTTAATAATGCTAATTAATAATAATAATAATTGAATAGTTGTAAGGGGGATGAATAGTTGGAATGGAATACGTACGTTTGAGATGATGAAACGTTGGTGTGGAAAATGTTTGGGATGAGGTCGATGTTCAGCGACATATAGATACTTTTATATGTAATGTGTATGTATATATGTGTATGTATATATAATTTAATTATTTTAGAAATGTAGATATGTATATAATATATATGAAATTTAGTTATATATAATGCATTATATATAGGTTAATCCAGTAACATGTGTGTTATATATAACATTAAGATTTTCTATTAATTAAGATATATTAACTTGACCATAAATTTTATGTGTAAATTTATTTATGATATTTTAATATAATTTGAAAGGGTAAATATGTTAAACAAAATATCATTTGAGATTGGTATAAATTTTCAAGAATTGGAAAGGATAAATCTGTCAAGTGAATGTTTTTCTTGGGTTGATATTTTTATAGAGAGTATAGATATAGATATTAGATATGGGTATGGATATGGATCGGTATAAATTTGTTTATGTTTTGTTTGACCATTTAATAGCCTCTGCGGACTGCAGTCTGCGTGTCCATAACTGTACGTGGAATAATTTGAAATCAGGTTCAAATTTTAAAACCATTCTCATTAATTATAATAAATTCCCGGTATTAATTATTGCTGATCTCTGCAAAATTTAAGTAACTGAACTGCTCACTGATTTTCGACTTTTATTGCATGTCTCAGTATTTTTTATTTTTTTAATATTATATATATTTATATGATAAATATATACTATTATAAAAAAATTAAAATATATTTGATTATATTTTATTAAAAAATTAAAATTTTTAATGTTTTTATAAATTGTATCAGTAAAATATATATTATATTATGAAAATATATACACTCTATCAGTGGACTCTATAAGAGGCTGGAGAACCAACTGTAGATCAAAATAAATATTTTATATAATAAAATATCTATTTTTATAAAAAATATATAATACAAACTCACATGGATATATAACCATTTATACAAAAAATAAAAATTATATAACCAAAATATATTTTATTTTGCAAAACAGTATTAAAAAAAGATAAATAATTACCGCTTGTATTTTTAAAATTAAAAAAATTTAAATTTGAACTCTGATGTATCTAGTATAGTTATCAGGGTCAAATAATCCAACATCACACTCTTTAAAAAAAATCAAATTTGAACTCGAATGTATCTGGTCAAGGTGTGTCTTTTGAAATTGAAATGATACTCAAGATATGATTTATCTCTCCTCACTCTGAAAAGACAACTCCACACAAACCTTCGTTAGAAATAGATAAAAAATAATTTCGCATCCTTCATATAATCATACGAAGGTCTATGGTCTAGGGATTAAATCAATTATTTCATAAATTAAAGATTTTTTAAAATATATTATTTGTTAAAATTTATAAATTATATTCATAGCTTTTAACTTAAATAAGATAAATTATTAAAAAAATTATAATCTAAAATCTGAGTATGGATTAGTTGTTGTATTTTTTGTTAGAAGGCAAATATCCTTAACCTATTTTAACAATTACATAACAATTTTTTAATAACTTGTTATTTTAGTAATTCTTATTTATAATAAATTCTATTGCTTATCAACAAACGTGACATATCATAGTACCATGTATACTTCACATCTAGGCCTGTTAACGGGTCGCCGGTCGACCCGAACCCGATCTGATAAAATGAGTAAATACCCGATCCGAGGACCCGACAATCAGAACTGGTCGGGTCTGGGTCCACCCCGACCCGATCCTATAGACCCGATTGACTTAACTCAAATATTATGTAATTTTTTTTATTTATGATCTAACCTAACACTCATTATTCAACCAAACATTTATAACTAAATATTGAATAATCATTTAAAATTTTAAACATTTAAAATATTTTTACAACCTTTTGACTTCACGTAAAAGCATAATAATCCAAACCGTATTCCAAATGTTCCCTCATAAAACATTTAAAAATCAAAATAGTGAAGAACTATTTATAATACATTAGACTCCATTAAAAAAAAAATGAAGCCATTGTAGGCCCTTGAAAAGTTTCTGAACTTCTCTTTGTTTGGCCTAAACTTGTTAACGGATTGATCTGACCTGACTGAGACTCAATATGGACCCGACCGGAAAAACCCGACAATCAAATGGGTCCGATCCTGGTCTACCCTGACCCAACCCAGATCTGATCCATTGACAGGTCTATTCACATCTTCTGCCTAAAAACATCTATTTATATGGCTCCCACAGCAAAATCTGCTCTCCAAACCCCCCCCAAAAAATAGGGAAAAATCCATATAAGCTCCTGTAAACAACGGATAGAAATCCATATAACCCTCTGACTTTTCTTAAAATCTATATAACCCCCTGAAAATACATAATAAATCCAAATAACCCCTGAATAAAATTTACTTTTAAAAATGATAAATATTTTGTGAATATTATATTTAGTTAATCATGATAGAAAACACAGTATACCAAAAAAATCCTATAATGTGTTAAAAATACAAAAAATATTCTATAAATGACGATTTTATCAATATAGATAGAGTTTTATAATATATCAAGATAGGGTAAAATCGTCATTTTTATATGATTTTTTGTATTTTTAATGCATCGTAGTGATTTTTTAATATATTGTGTTTTCAATCAGGGTTAATCAAACGAAATATTCTCGAAATATTCATTATGTATTAACGAAAATTTTATTCAATGGGTTTTTTTGGATTTAATAGATGTTTTCAGGGGGTTATATGGATTTTAAGAAAAGTCGGGGGGTTTTATGGATTTCAGTCATATATCAGGGGGTTGTAAGGATTTTTCCCAAAAAAATAATGCAAGTGTATTTTTTATTTATTTTATTTTATTTTTGTCTGTTTATATGCTGTCTCCCGTTTGGGTTTCTCTGTTCAGTCTGCTATGTCTGCGAAAGACGTATGAAGATCACCCACCTTGTCTTCTGAGCTTTCACAGTCTCATATTGCTTTGTTTTCTTGCTTTCTTCTCTTCTTTTTATCGAGTCTCACAAAGATCCCATCTTTGAAGGTCCTCTCATACATTTCTCCCTTCTTATTCCGTGGGTTTCCCTTTGTTTTTTTGGTCTCCGAAAACCCATATTAGACTCGCAAAAATTGCATCTTCGATGGTTTTCCATGTTCATCACATAAAATGGCTTCTGGGTTTTGGTTTTCTTCTTGAGAGAACTCAATAAAACATCCCGAAAGATCCCATTGTGGACATCGTTTCGTGCTTGACAGAAGAATTTCTGACCTGGGTCTTACTGGGTTTGTTTGATAAACCCCAAAGACCCAACCTTTGTGGGGGTTTTTTTTTTCATGCCTCACAAGGAGTCTCTGTTCTTCTTCACAAATGGCGACGACAGGAGAGAAATCTCACGGAGACATTGAAAGGGGAAGTGGAGGCGACGATAGCGACGGGAGCCTCTGCTTCTCCGATGCGGAGGAGCAGTCGTGGCACTCCCCACAGTTGGATTCGAACGGCGGGCGATCGTCATCGCACGATGAGCGCAGGTTGTCGGGGACGTCAGAGGATCCGGAGATAGGTGGGGCCATTGCAGACCCCGGTCGGAGCTCGTGCTTATCGGACTGCTCTGTGGAGATGGTGATGGAGATCAAGGTGCATTCGGCCAAGGCAGAGAAGGATTGCAGGATCTGTCACATGGGTTTGGAGAGCGGGAGCCAGGAGTCCGGGGTCCCGATTGAATTGGGTTGCTCTTGCAAGGAAGATCTGGCCGTCTCGCATAGACAATGCGCGGAGACTTGGTTCAAAATCAAAGGGAACAAGTGAGTAAAATTGGCATCTTTTTATTGTTTGTATATTGAATTTTCTGATAAGTAGTGCAATTGATCTCTGATGGTTTGTATATGTTGGCATTTCTCTTGAACTTTGATGGTTGGTTATACCATTGTTTTTTCCAATGTTTTAAATTTTTGGAACATATTGTTGTTTTAGATACAATTCTATTTGTGGTTCCTTAGTTTGGCATGTAATCCCCCATTTGGTTTGCAAATAGCTTATCCGGGCATAAAATACTTATATGGGGATTAGATGAGAATTTGATGATTTTCTGTTTGAGTGCTCTCTTTTTTATTAGTTTTGATAAAATTGTCTTTTTGTGTTTGTCTTATTAGAATACAATTGTAGTTTTGGATTGATAAATGAGAATAAACTATACCTGCCTCACCTAGTATATAACTATCACAGTTTATTCATACCAATCAAGCATTTTTTTTAGAGGATTTACCCTATTCTTCCCTCATCCACCTTCGTATTCGTGAAACAAACTAGGGCTTCGAGAATAGAGTTTTATGGAAAATTTTCTTGAGCAGAATGTGATCTGTTAATGGGTTTGGAAAAGAAGGGAATTTAGTCTTTTTGTGAATGCACATGGTAATTATAGAAGTTAAGGTCTACTGTGGTGATATAAACAATAGCAAAAGAAAAGAAAAGGCAAAAGCAGTTCATGTTTTATGCAAAGTAATGTAGTAATAAAGTAGGAAAGCAAAGCATTTAAGATTCGTGTAAGATCTGGATGGTGTGGAGAATCCTTGTACAGTCTTTGTTGTGCGTTTAGCTAGTCCTTGTCTTCACTGTATCATCATGAATTAGAGATGTTAAATCTTTGTATGTATGACAGATGTCTCCCTTATTCATGGTGGAAAGGCTTGTCATTTTTAGATGACTATTAAAACATTAAATATTGTCACTCAACATGACATTCTGTTTTCGTTGTCCTTTATTGTTGATGTAACTCAGTCAAGAATGTTGTTTGAATTTTTTTTTTTCATTTTCATTTGTGGTTTGAAACTGTGTACATTCAGAATTTCACAGTAAGCAAAACACTGTAACCCCTTGTAGTTTTTGAATGTGGCACACACAGTAGTACCTGACATCTGCTGCTTCGTACCTTCATTGGGTTTCTTTTACTTTGTGATCATTCAATGTCCCCCCCATGTCTGTTACTTTTCTTTTATCTTATAAGGAAACTGTTTCAAGCGTTGCCCTTGGTGGTACTTCTTGTTATTGACCATACACTGTCATTTGTATTTTGAAATAGTTGTTTGTTTGGATCTGTCTATTTCTGTGCTACGAAGTGTTACAATCTATTTTGAAATAGATGACTGACCTTTTATAAGCTCTTTTGTCACCATTGATTATACCCAGTTGAATTTTGCAGACGACTCATGTTAATTGTTCATGTCTACATAACTGATAACTGGCTTTTTATGCAAAATTCATGGTATTATCCGCAGTTCTCATATTAATAATGTCCAAACTTAATGTCAATCCTCAAAAAGATTTTCCCTTTATTAAGAGTAGGAAAGGAATTCTACGATCATTGACAGTCCTAGTTCGCTTGTTAGATATTGCTATTATTGGATAATCTCTCCCGCAATGCTATACGTTTTCAACTGTAAAATATCCTTTTTATGGATGGTCATGTACTGTTAATGGAGATAATTCTTTTCATTTTTTCCCCTTCTTTGAGCAATGCATGGTATCACAACTTCATTAGAGTAAATGTAAGAGTAACTTAAATGGCAAGTTTACTGACGTCATCTGATAATGGCACAAAGCCAAACCATCCCTAGCCTTCCAATGGTGGAGATGGTTGTTTGTTGAGCAGTTCTTGATCATGCGAAGTTGTTTTATATTTCATTCAGGGTCCTTGAATTTGGACTCTACACCGAAACAGTTTATGAGCCACTGATAAATCATAAATATTGTACAAGAATGGGAACAGATAGCATCATTTATGGATGTTTGAGATACATTATCCATATTCGCTTCTAAGTAAGATCACCTCATCCCTCGTCTTCTGGTGTGGAATCTGCTACCGGGGCGAATCCCTCTATTAGATTCAACCTATGCTTGTTGAGCTGAATTTTTAACATTCTGACTCATCTATGTTGATGCAACTATAGCAGTTACACTATTTCCGAAAGACCAGTGTTTAATTAATTTAATATAATGCATAGAAAAAGCAGTATGGTTTGTAAACATTGGTTATTCATTCCTTCAAGCACTACTAGTATAAACTCTTATAATTTTGCATAAACTATAGTATACTTTGCCCCCTTGAATGTTCTGCCAATCTTTATATTACTCCATCTTAAGAAGTTTATAGAACTATCTTTCATTTTTTAGTTTATAAAGCGCTCTCTCGCTTTCATTTCAGGATTTGTGAGATCTGTGGTGCAACTGCGAAAAACGTGATTGGTACGGGTGAGGCTGAACTCATCGAACAGTTAAACGAAACGAATAATACAGCTGCAACAACACAATCATCAGAGACAAGGAGCTTCTGGCACGGGCATCGCTTCCTCAACATCCTCCTCGCATGCATGGTTTTCGCCTTTGTCATCTCCTGGCTCTTCCACTTCAATGTCCCTGGATGATCCATGAAAATCCATTCTTCTTTGTTGAAGGGGAGGTTTTGTGAGCTTGGTGTGGTGTTTGCAGGTTTTGGTAGCTTGGATGGTTGGCTCTTCCATCATATTATCATTTTATATCATGTCTGTACTACTATAGTTACTTATTGACTTGAATTGAATTCGGTACTTATTGTTTCCACATCATCACTGTTTACCTTTGAATACAAGCTTGTAAATATTTTTGTAGAAAATGAAGCACATGTTTATAATGGAATGCATATATTCTACGTTTTTCATATTAGAATATAATTGAGATAACCGAGTGATGACCATAAATGGGGTTGATATGAATTCAATGTAACAACACTCCAATTTAAGACCCCGTTTGAGGTGTGAAATAAGATACAATTAGGATGGAAATAGTAAAAGAAAAACATGTTCAATTAAAAAGAATAAATCCAAATAAACGTGAAGTTGGTATAAGTTATGATTGTCATTCCAAATAAACTGGAATAAACTAAAATAATGATTCACTATATAAAAAAAAATGATTCACCATAACAAATAGCTTTATTCAAAATAATGACATAAATAAATCAAGTAGATAGATAATTATTCTTATTGAAAAATGTAATAATAAAGTTTTTATTGTTCACACTAAATGTGAATAAGAATTTATAAAAGGTAAATAAATGATGATAGTTGATTTTACAGTGGATCCCACGTATTCATTTTAGTTGAATAACTTGAAATAATTTAATTCTACGAGTTGACTAAAATTCATATATTACTTTATACTAGTTAATTTTGACATACAGATTCTTATTTATTTTAGTCATCCAAACACTCATTTTAAAGCTATTACGACTAATCCTCATTTATCCTGAGTCGAGCTAAAAAAAAAAAAACTTTTTTTTTTATTATGTTTATTCTTAGCTTGTCCTACACGTTACTGTGAAAGGGCTTCAATGGCTAAGATCTTCTTTGCTAAGCAATCCCACAAAATCAACGGCCTTCTTTTGTTGATGAAAAGGTACACACCACGAACGGTGTAGATGGGAACAATCGGACTCATTTACATCCTAACCCCCTACATCAACCTTAATTTTTGAAAAGGCCCTTTCTTCTTCATCAGACATCAAACAAAGCTTCAGCCGTCACTTTGAAAAATCTCTCTCTCTCTCTCTCTGATCTTCGCAGATTCTAGTCAAATCAGAAAACACTTCGAGTGAGTAATCTCTGCTTCTCTTCACATACAAAACTTATATAATGTTCTCTTGAACTTCCTAATCTGCAAAACCCACGAAATATTTAGGGTTTTGATCTCTAAAACCCTACAGATCCACAAAACCCCGCTATTTCTATTGCTAAATTTGTAATCTTTTAATGTTGAATCAGGTCTTTTGGTGGCTGCAATGGCTGCTCCGTCGGGAATCGACAAAGAACAGGTCTTTTTTTTTTTTTTGGTTTTAAAAGTGGACTAGCTGAAAAAAGAACCCAATTTGATTTGGTTATTAGGGTAACATTTTATTTTTTTTGGCAAGAATGACTAATTATGTGAATCTATGTTTTATTTATTGATCATGTTGGTTGTAATTGTAATACATTGTATGGAAATTTGCTTCTATGGAGTTTCTTTGGACAAGTGAGAGCCATCCATGAGACCATGACAATCTTGGAATAACAGTTTATGTTGATTCATTGGGATGTGGTTTAATCGATTTGTTGTTTGTTATTGTGAGAAAAGTAAGGTCAAGTAAATCGTATATATCTTACTCTTGGAATAACGTCTCATGTGCAGTTTAATAGGTTCTTGTGCCATTGATGGTTTTGTTTGTAATCTATTCCACCGAAGTATGACTTTTATATTGTACCTGTTTTATAGCAGTGTTGCTATATTTTCTGGTCTCTGAATGATCACATCATCACATTATGGAAGCAATCAATTTTAGCCAATGTTTAATGTAATTTTTAGGGGTTTATAAGACAATTTTCGGGGTTGGGTGTAAAAAAACATGGTTGCTTTGAATACAGTGTGTTGAGTAAGTCATTCTTTTTCTTAACTATGATTTTTTTTTTTTTTTTTAACATTGACTGCATCTACCTGTACTGAACTGTTCTTTTGCTTTGATGTTTACACTTTTATACGCGTCCATGTAAGATAAATTTAGAAAACTTCTATGCTATGGAGGGGCATTACATCTTTTGTTGTTGGATTTCCAAATAGAACTGTTTCTTGAAGCACACACTCTTTTGTTAACCTTATTTCCCCACAATGATTTAATTGATCTTGTAACCTCGCAGATATTTGGGATGGCAGAAAAGGAAATGGAATACAGGGTAGATCTGTTCAATAAGTAAGAAATTTTTTTTTTCTGCATTTCATTTAGTTGTGTTTTTAACAAAAAACACATTTCCTAACAATATAGAGCCTTTGGTAGATTAGTTATCATCACTCAGTTTAAGCTTTATAAGCATTGAAAAAGTCGGAAGAGCAGAAGAAAGAATATATTAAGAACAAGAGTATAGACTGCAGAAAGTATGCTAGACAAGGGAGCTAAAGACAAACTACACTATCCTCCAGCTTGGTTTAAGTCCTTCTTGACTTGTTCCTGCAGAGAAGAAGAAAACGAGAAGATAATTTTGTAACACTTCCATTTAAAACCAAATCAGCTTAAATAATGAATTTCTTATTAAGCGATCTCATTATTTTAGAAATTTTGAACGATGCACATGTTTACAATGCATGTGATACATGCCTATCAAGTTTACAGACTATTTTGCTCTGCCCATTTAAATTCTATGAAATGAGCTTAGTTGACAATTTGGTAATGTTCTTGTTTCCATTTGACTTGCAGGCTCACGCAGACATGTTTTGATAAGTGTATTGAGAAGAGGTATTTATATAATTGTCCTATTGGTCCTTGCGTTCTCCTGAGTTCTTTTAAGTTTGTTGCCATGGGTATTGTGTGCTATTTTAGAGTCATTTACATGGTAGCCTGGTTGAATTTTCTCCTCAAGCAATGGCTTCCAAGGGTATTTCATCTGCATTTTGTGCGTGGCATTACCAATGTAATAAAGAGGCCTATTTGTCCAATTTGCAGGTACAAGGAATCTGAACTTAATATGGGTGAGAACAGTTGCATCGATCGTTGTGTTTCCAAATATTGGCAGGTAAACTGTTATCAAACCTAATCCAAACTTTTATCAAACGCCCCCAAACAGTCTCAGGTTCTCAAGAAAGCAAAAACCATCTTTTACTTATTATTATTTTTATTTTTTTGAGGAATTTGACAAAAATATGTTTCCTGGAAACCTATTTTTAATAGTTTGAAAAGCTGTTTTTCCAAACTTGCAAAATCTACTTAAGGGCCCTGCTATAGGAGATCCCTTTTTTGTAATGACATTGGTTCTGTTATATTAGGATAACTGATTTGTATTTCCAAGTAAAATAAGTCTACTTTTTTAGAGCTGCTCATATTATACTTCCCATTTTCATCAATGATTTTTAGAACACCCCACTTGATTTTCTTTTTCATATCTGTAAAAGCCAGTATTTAGATAGAAAAAATTATGGTTGTATTTATTCTTATGGTTTTTGCAGGTCACTAATTTAATTGGACAGCTTCTTGGTTCCAGTAGGCCAGGAATGTGAAGAATTGCTATTGCTTTATTGCAGAGAAGGGGGAACAAAAACCCAATTCAGAGTGCTTTAGAAACACAGCAATAATTGTCAAATTGCAAAATTGATTTTGACTCCTGCAAATATGTCTTATTCAATTTCAAATGCTATTTTGATTTAGCAAATAGATGTAATCTCTACTTTACAACTATGTTCTTTGAATCCATAAATTTGAGCATCAGAAGATTTTGTCATCCAATAAGTCTCTCACACTTTTATGGTCTCTACATGTAGTGCAAAATGATTTTAGTTTATTGTGGTCCGATATGTTTCACATGAGACTTGGCATGTTAGAAAAATGGGGGCGATGTTACACGTGGTCCTTATCTACAGTCCTGTTTGCTTCATGGGCATATAATTTTTTTTTTTTTTTGCATGAGGATATGCATAATTGAGTTATGTATTTAATTGTTTTTTTATATAGAGATACATGTTTTGTGACATAAGCATGCATTTTAGAAAAATTAGAGAGATTATCCTTTACATTATCTAAAAAAAAGTGTCTAGTTGATGTGGAGACTGAATTTTGGGTTGGAAACTGATCCGGGCGCAACATTTTTCTAAAACAAATATTTGCATGTAGCTTTATTAGCAGTGTAAACAAGGGATGATGTTTTTAATAGTTCTGGTTACAATTTCACATACAGTCCCATTACCTTGGATTTGGATGTAATCATTTTTAGAGTTAATACAATTTCCAGATCCCCTAGTCAATTTCATAATTGTGAGATGTACCTTTGTTAGTACTGTGTTCTGTTATTGTCCTTAAAAGCAAAATCATATGGTTACTAGTTTTGCCAAATTAATCTTTCTGGTAGATGACACCCTGAAAACTAATCAATAAAATTAACTGATGATTTTGAACATTCTACATGAACATTTCCTTTCACTATCAAACTAAGCACATTAGATAACCATCAAACAAATTCAAAAGGCAAAATAAGATAAATATTTCACAATTCTGATATTGCAAAAAAAAAGAAGAAAAAAGAGCTCACATATGGAAAAAAAATTAAATTACATACAGGAGAATCAGGAAGGAAAGAAAAAAACAAAAAGACCTATACATGTTCAGTTTCTTCTGTTCTTTTTGGCTTCCAATAAAGTCCCATCCTTCAGTGTTTCTTGAGCATCAGTTTCCATTCCAAGAGCGCGTAGCGCTGCCGCCTGAAGATAATAAGCGGTGGACCACTCGGGAGAGATGACCTGCGCTTGCATCGCATCTCCCAGAGCTTGTTGGGGCAAGTCATTCATCAGGTATGACAGGCAGCGCCGAGCAAACATGGTGGGGGAGATCATCGTTCCACCGTCGATAAACTAAAGAACACAATAACAGCTTTTTTTTAAAAAAAATAATAATAAGGTTGAACAAATACAAGTGATCATAAAAATAGGGATGTTGAACCTGTGTGTAGTAATCAATTGCTGTTGTGAAGTCTTTGCCTCTGAAAGCAGAGTCACCATGTTTTTTGGAATTCAGTGTCTCCTGCATCTGGTCTGTCCACATTTGGAAAGAGAGCTGCAAGAGCAGGATTATAATGAATGGATGAGTATGATTTTAGAGGACCACTTCACCAAGAAACAAAACATCAATATTTTAGTGATTTTCCAGGGATAGCTTTGATGCAGATTATAAAATAAAGTTATGATTGAGTGAAATACTTGTATTACAATGTTTAAAAACCCGAACCAGACTGGGTGGTTTGAGCTGTCCAGGTTCTGGTCCTGTTAATACTCAAAACTCTATAATAAATAAGAGCCGGATTAAAATTTTAAAAACCAGTCAACCGACTGGTTGAACCGGTGATTTTTGAGAACCAACTATGGGTTCAATTGGCCAGTTCTTAAAAACAATTGTTATTTGTCAAACGAGGTATTAGAATTGGAGTTATATATAGACTCAAGGATTATCAAGAGTTGTGGAAATATTTTCTAAAATTTTCATTTTTTTCAACTCCAGTCAATCTAGTGGTTGAATCGGTAACCCTTTAAATGTCACTTGTTCAATTAATGGTTCGGCTTTTAAGTCATTGGTATCACATAAGAACAAGTCGGGAAATTTTTTTTTAAAGCTACTGCTAACCTCGTTGGCTATCCCCTCATCATCCTTGTATCCAACCTTATCTAATATTTCATGTATAGCTGTGAGATCCATACGAGAGCAAGCCTCCCCTAAAGGAGTCAAAGACAACTGTTGAATTGAAGATGGATTGCCACGCGGGATGTTCATCAATTCATATGATGGCACCTGCAACATAACGAAGATTGAGAAACGAACAAAGGTCAGATTTTGTATAGTAACAAAGAGTAGAAATCTAATTATTCACCATTAAGCATATGGCCTATAATAGAAATACACAAACAAGCAGAGTCCGTTTGTATATATGTTAATCTTTCTCAACCTAAATAATCTAATTTATAAGAAATGGACATGCAGAATAATCATGTATCACTCATATAAAATATATTGCAAGCATTGATCATATCAGGTAAACAAGGAGATCATAGTATTCCTCGTACAAGTTTCTCTTTTCATTAAAAGACATGGTTCATTGATCAAAACATGAAAAGACCGAGCAACTCCTTAACTACCTTGTGAAAACTAGTTTTCTTTTACCTCTGTTTCTTTCTGAAGTGAAATAAGAGCAGTGACGAGAGATTTCGCATTAGGTCTTTCACGAGGCTCATATTGCAAACATCGAGAAGCCAATCGCACCAACTCAGTCCCGTCATCATTTGAGAAATGCCCCTCAAGACAAGAATCCATCAGCATCAGAAAATTTTTACCGCGTATCAGATCAAGTGCCTACAGCAGTGCATCAGGAAGTGTCAAACCCTACAATCAAGTCAGTGAATACTCAATGGGAACTATAAAAGAAGCAGTCCGATCGATGACCATTATTGGACAGGTATCTCAAAGTGAATTTGAAAGGATACGTTACATTACAAGCTAATGCAAGTAGACATGTAAAAAGAGATACAAGGATGTATAACATTGCATTATTGGTTCCCCCAAAAAATTTCAATTTTTCTAAAACAGTCTTTAAGACAAATATTCATGTGCCACCAGTAGGGATATGGTGTCCAATTGAAGAAAAATCAATGATTCATTTTAGAATCATGAAAGAAGCATCTATTACAATGCCTCCTCAGATACAACCAGCCATTTTGAAGCGACAATTCATGAATGATAAACATTTTTGGCTCCACAGAACAATGAAACAAATGCCGGGTGACTGACAGAAATTATCCAGTGCATATAACAGATCATCATACATTCAAAGTTCATTAAATTGTACAGAAACATTACTGAAAAGAACATCTTCAACAAGGTCATATTGTAGGAAAAACTAGTCCTGGGGGTGCTCATGTTTGGCATTCCTTGCCGACGACAGCTTAGTCATTATTAAAAGGGAAGAAACTTCCATGAAATGCCCATTGAATATCTTGTCTTGGTTTCCATGTATATCGAAGCACTATAAAGAATAAAAAGAGAGACTTACATGACTTGGGGGAATATGTTTCCCACTAAGAAGGTCAAGAACGAGAGTCCCAAAGCTATAGACAACACTTTCTGGTGTCACTCTTCCTATAGGAAAGGAGAAAGAAAAACACATTTAGCAAGTATGATAGTATAGATATAACTCCATATATCTAAAACCATACATGGACAACCCACTGAATCCAACTGACTAGTGAAACCACATTTCAGTTAAAGCTATGAAACGAAGAAGAATATCTTCAGTAGAGAAGTTCAAAAGAAGACATAATTCAGGGCAACAATTCCCTCAGTTATACCAAATCAGGCAATCGATCAACAAGAGTCTTTCATTTGAAACCAAATATATGCAATGCGACAACCACTCCAGAAGCCTTGCTATAATAAATGAAGACATAAACCTGACCAATTTGAAAACAAAGGAAACCCTGCATATACTACATATAATCCACATCAAAGATTTACCAGTCCTCATGTATTCGGGAGGGGTGAACGCCAAGTTGGTGCTGTAGCTCTTCCCATCCCTGCTGTTCTTCATGAGTCCAAAGCATGAAAGTCTAGGATTTCCATCCTGTCCAAGACCCAAAGATTCAGTAATTAAAAGAAAATTATGTCAAAACAAAAAGAACCCATCAAAGATACCTGATCAAACAAAACTCGATACGCATTCAGATCATGATATAGAGCTCTCCCTCTGCTGCTACAGTACTCGAGAGCCTGCGCGAGATACAACGCCACCCTTAATCGCATCGCCCACTTCATCGGCTGGCTATCCCCTGCTCAAAAATACACCATTCAAATTCAATCCAGATATATAAATTAAACATCAATATCCAATTTCGACAACAACCCATCATAGGAAAAATAGTTGTCTACTCAAATTGAACATCAAAATCCAATTGTGAAAACAACTCATTATAGAAATAAGTTTTCCACTCAAATAGAACATCAAAATCCAATGTTGAAAACAACCCATCATATGAAAACAGTTCCCTGCCCAAATTGAACTTCAGAATCCAATTTTGAAAACGACCCATCATAGGAAAATTATTTACTCAAATTGAACTTCAAAATGCAATTTGGACAACAACCCATCAAAGAAAGTGACTACTAATTGTCCCTCCCACTCACAATGGAAGAGGTGCTTCGCGAGGGTCTCGTTCGGCATGAACTCCGCGACGAGCAACCTCTCATCCCCTTCAAAGCAACACCCGATCAAATTCGCCAACCGCTCGCTCCGCAGCTGCCCCACCGCCCTCGCCTCCTCCTGCAAAATCCAACGATCAGATCCAAATCCAAATCCAAACAAAAACACCAAAGAAAACCAAGACTTTTAACATACGAGGAACTGGCGCGTATCTGGCCAGGCAGACTTGTTGAACCGTTTGACGGCGACGTGCCGGCCGTCGTCGAGCGTCCCCCGGTAGACCACGTTGGGCGCCTTCTCGCCGTGCTCGGACACGATGTGGTCCGCCGAGAACCTCATCGTCGCCTCCCTGAGCACCTCCAGCCGGAACTCACCGAACCCCGGCACCCCCGCCGAGAACGGTCCCCTGTCGTTCTCTACACCCAGAATTCAAAGTCAGAAGAGGTAAAGCAAAGAAAAACCCAAGTCAAGAAAAGCTGTTGTTTTTGGTGGGTACTCACCGAGATCGGAGGGTTCTAAAGAGGCGGACTTGAAGTGGGTGCTCCACCAGCAGAGCCTCAGATTCGAACACTGACAACCCATTGAAGAGCAAATGAAGAGAGAAGCAGAGATCAATGTGTTTGTGGATCTCTCTCTCTCTCTCTCTCACTCTCTCACTGTGTGTGTGTGTGTGTGTGTGATGGGTCTGTGTTGTTGCTGTATATATGTTTGTGTGTAGTGTCAGTGTTGGTTGTCCAAAATGCATGAAAAGAGAGAAAAAAAAAAAATGGTTGTTTTTCGTGCTTTCTAGTTTCAGCTTTTGTGTTGTCTTTGCAGGTTTTTTTTTTTTTTTTTAAATAAATTTATTTTTGGGTCTCATCAGTTCAAATCATTTCATTCCATCCTATGCTCTTCACAGGGCTTTTTTTTTTTTTTAAATGTCTTTACAGAATGACATGTTGGGGTTGTAAATAAAGAGAAATCACGGAGAGATCTGAGTTGCGTGTCCCCTCGTTTTTGCTGTGGATGTCCAAAGTTTTTTTTTTTTTAAATAAAAATAAAAATAAATGGGTTCATTAAAAATGGAGCTTTTGCTTTGATGAGAGCTTCCACAAATGTGGAGTTTTTTGTGGGGACCTTTTTTTGGAGCATTAAATCTTGAGGGACTCTAAATTTTTTTTTTTTCTTTTCATATTTGTTTCTTTCGTTCAGTTAAAAATCTTTGATATTTTTGAATTGTTTGAATAAAATTTGTGTTCCTTTTGAGATGTTTTACAATGTTATCAGCAAAAAAAGAAAACTTATTTTGAAGGTTAATAGTGTCACGCGAAAAGCATCAACTTGATATTTTATATCTCTACCTATCTGTTAAATCTTTTTATTTGGTAGATTAAAAGATATTATTTTATAAGAGTAGTCTTAAGATAAAATAATGTGATGAAAAATGATCAAAAGATTTTATATTTTAAATTAGGGTAAAATGCATCTGGATCCTGTGAAGTTTTTTATACTTGCAAAAACACCTCATAAAATTCAAAAATACACAATTACACCTCCTACCGTGAGATTTTCAGTTTAAGAGAAGACAAAAATATAAATTTATCATTTTAATTAAATCATTATTGTGTTATCATCTTTTAATTAACTATTATATAAGTTAATTTTTACAAAAAAATGTATTCATATATACTTGAAGAGTTAATTATTTTATCAATTAATATTTACAAAACATATCCAAAATTAATTGGCTTTTTGGGATATTTTAAAAATTAACTAAAATGTAAAATAGTAATTTTAAAATATTTTTGTTCAATCTTTAATAAAAAATTTAACTGCAAGAGGTGTAAATGCATATTTATGAAATTCAGAAGTTGGTTTCTTTAGGTTTTAAAAACTTCAAGGAGTCCTAATGCATTTTACCTTTTCAATTGAATCAATTTTGACCCATAATAAATTGTTAGAACCAAATAAATTTAAGTATTTGATTTTATAGGTGCTAAGATTGAACCTAGTGTCGCTGTCAACAGATGATTTAATTCATTAGTGGGGATCACCATTTCATTGATTCTGAGATGGTGACCACACATACAATATGCTACAATGCATAAGTCATGGCTCTCCCCTATTTCATTGCATGCCTTGTCTTGTTTTGAATGGGGAGAAAAAGTTGGCAAAAAGCATCCATTTGAGAAGTGATTGTGTTTGAAACCAAACTATTGGAGGTCCTTATCCATTTAACCACAATGTGCTTCCAAACCTTAGTACCTTATTATAGAGTTTGCTTTCCTACAAATCCTTGAAAACAAACAATACAAATGATACAAATCAAAAGACAAAGGGAACATTTTTTATCAGTCCAACGTGCCTAAATTTAGTTCTTACTTATTAATATTAATAATGCTCACTCTGATGAATATAACAACATTAAACTAGTTTACGATTGATACGCGGCGTTGAAAATTAGATTACGTATATACATACGGAGATAAACATATAATGATATTGTATGGATCAACATGTCCAATACCTCATTCCACCCGTTTTGTAGATGATACATAGTTTAAGATTCATCCTTGTATAATTTAAGGCATCCTTGTATGGCATGGAATATAAGGCAAGAATAATGAAAAATAGATGAGAATAGCTAAAAAAAGTTGTTTTATTATTTTTTATCCCCTGTATGGGGTGTGACTTAGGTTATTTGCTTCCGATAGCTATATTGGGATAGATAACAATCCAGGCTGAATAAGCAACTTTTTGTTTGGTTGTTTTTTTGTTATTCTCATTGGGAAACGTAAAAATGATTTTTTTGTTGTTTGGTTCACCTTAGATAAAGTGATGATAAATGGTTGATAAGGGATGAATAAGAGTTTATGATTTTTTAAATGACAATTATACCCCCTGGGAATAGTGTGAGAGATATATGATTGATTTGATAGATGTGACAGTTTTTGGAATATGTGTGAGTCTGTTAGGTGAGATAAATTTTTTAAAATGACAGAGAAGAGTATTTTTATCCATTGGTATAGATAAGCCTTGATAAGTAATTCCACAATTTTCTTAGAATAGTTATCAGATTTTATCCTAGCTTATCCAGATATTATTATCAAAATTTATTATTTTAAAATAAACAAATTTTTTTTACTTCTTTTTTATTCTAAATTTATTTATCTCCTGTATCCATACAGGAGGTCTGATCTTATCAGAAGTTGGGGTTGCCAAACACGAAAAATATCTATCTACAATAAAACAAATCACACATCTTATTTTTTTGCAAATAGTCAATTCAACTAGGTGCACAATTTGAATTAATGCACTCTCATGATGGTTGGTACAAGATTCACCAATCCATCATTAGCCTCATATGGGTGATATATAATTGTGTCTCACCCTCCCAAAAACAGGCCATATATTAATGTTGAAAAGAAAGCTCTGGTCGTTTAGTCAGTGCAATGGATGCACAAAGATGACAGTGAGACTTGTAGGGAAAAGTGGACACAAAAAATAAAATAAAATAAGCCTCTCATTCACACACATACACACCCCCAACAGACATGTTTTGAAACAGTGGTACATGCAACCCTACAACTTGCTCTGAAAAATAGAGAAATAAAAAAGTTTGCAATCCAATGATAACCATTAACCACCCATGCATCATGTGGGTGTGAAGCACTAGCTGGTTGTACGCATGTATTTGAAGGTATATTAGAGCTGCTTGTAGCAACAAATTAAAGCAAAAATTTTTTTGCTAAAAGCCATGAATGTTTGTTCAATTCACATGGAGCTTTGGTGCATTCAATCTTAATTTTAGTTTTTTTTTTAAATATGATAGATTTATACATATACAAGGATATGTATACATTCGTGTGTTCCTATGCTTTCGCACCAGAAACTAAAAAAGGGACTGTTATTTAAACCCTCATTTAATGGAAAACCACTCTCACTTGAAAACCCACCCAAAATATGTTTTTTCAAATCTATAAAGCCACCCCCTAATAAATATTAGTGTGTGACTAATGTAAAACCACCCCAACTCATTTAACAAAATTTCTCTCTTTTTACCCATTTCCATTCATTTTTGCCATTCCTATCATTGTTCACAACGCCTATCGGTCATCGTCTTTTGTTTCGACGGGCGTTGTGGACGATGCGTGCATTGGTAAGGACACGGTTGTTGGGGAGGGATTGGTCAGAGGAGTAACAGCGGAGGATGGAGAGGTAGTTGGGGAGCTTTAGACAATCGTAGAGGGCGGAGGAGGGAGAGGAGGGGGGCAAGGGCGGAGGAGATGGTCGTCGAAGGAGAAGCCGCCGGATTGAAGGAGGGTGCTATCGGGGAGGAGGGAGGCAGAGGAGCATAAGGTGTTAGAGAGGAGATGTCGAGGAGAGAGGGAGAGGATGGTGGGGTCGAGGAAGAGGGAGTGGGTAGTGAAGTGGGAGGAGGAGGAAGAGCAAGGGGTGGGGGAGAAAGGAGGGGCCAAAGGAGGTGTAGTAAAAAACGAGGACTTTGTTGTGGAGGAGTTGCATGTGCATCGCGGAGATGCTAAAGATCGTGCGGATGAGACGTCATTCTCCAATGTTGCTGACGGTGGAGGTGAAGGAGATTGGGAGGGGGAGGAGGAGGGATTGGTGGTTGTGATTTTTTGTAAGGCTCGACATACCAGATGTCGACATATTTAGATCTTATAGATACCTCAATTGTTAAGAGATAATGATTTTGTCGACAGTTGTTTTATCGAACACTTAACAGAAAAAAATGTGTCTTGTTCTGTATGGATTGACACACCGGATGTCGACGGATAAAGATCATGTCGACATTTATTCTGTCGAACATAGGTGTACAGTAAAAGGATGTGTTTGGTTCTAAATGGGATAACATTGGTAAGGGTGATTTTCCTTTTATTTGGGAGTGCATAAAAAGTGATAGGAATGAGGTGATTTTCTTATTGTACGGGGTGGGTATATAACTCCCCACCTAAAAATAGGATTAAAAATGATGTTGAGTGTATTTTTATTCATTTGGTGTATTGATATTTGGAGAGAGAAGCGTTAATTAGATGTAATCACAGAAATCCAAATAGTGCGTTTGTCCGAGAACTCCATAAAACATGTCCATAAAAGAATATATATAAGTTTTTTTTTTTTTTTTTCATGTGACTCATGTCTAAGAGCCATTATTTGCATGAAATAAGCTTCATATCTTAAATTGGGACCGTTTGGTCAATTTAACCACACCTACGGCACATAAAAATCATAGCGCATACAATTTATTATAGGGATTTTTAGTTTTAAGTCCCCACAAACCATCATATTTAGTGATCGATCCCTCCCTTCTTCGTATTTAAATTTTAGTCCCCCGATTTAAAAGATAATTCATGGATAGGTCTCTCACAGGGATTAAAAAGTAAATTAAATAATTTATGAATAGGTCCCTCTCAAGGATTAAAAAGGAACTATCATTTAAACCTGAAAACTAAACCTAAATACGAAGAAGGGAGGGATCGATCACTAAATATGATAGTTTGTAGGGACTTAAAACTAAAAATCCCTTTATTCTAAGCCCGTCAAATATCCCAAAATAATCGGAATCCAATCTGAATTCATATATGAAAAATTAAAAATATCCTATATTCGAATACCCAAAGTGCATATATGAATATCAGTCTATCTGATCAAAATATATATTGTCCATATTGTTATCTTGTATGATTAATTACAATGATAATATATTATAATACTATTAAATTTTCAATGTATGATTTGTGAAAGAAATAATAAATCTTAAAATCTTAATTTTAATTTTGATGTCTCTAAAATATCACTTGATTATCCAAATTAATATTAATATTTAAATATGTTAGTTATTCAAAAAATATCCGCATCTGAAGGGATTCAAATCTAAAAATTAATATCCGTATCTGAAAGTTAATATATGGATATTAACATATCCAATCTGTATCCATTCGATTGACAGCCTTAATTTAATCACATCCACTGCTGGGCCGTCCCATCTCTCCCACCCAACACAGGATTTCAATTCACTGGGGCGTTTGATTTTGGTTTGATGATCGCTGATTTTAAACAGATAATGAGTATCATTATTTTAAAAGAAAAACTGTTTATTTTAATAAAATAAAAATAAATTCTTGTGATGTTTATGTAATGATATTTATATCTATTTTATGAAATATATATTTTTTATTGATATTTAGTTCAACACTTTTTATAAAAATAAAAAAATAAAAGAC
Organism: Acorus gramineus; assembly: GCA_030737835.1. Lineage (NCBI taxonomy): Eukaryota > Viridiplantae > Streptophyta > Magnoliopsida > Acorales > Acoraceae > Acorus > Acorus gramineus. Next base: position 4,321,609 of record CM060854.1, read on the forward strand.
AAATCAATAAATAAAATAATTTATTTATTAAAAAAATATTTATTCATCTAACTACTTAAAATAAGCACTTAAAATAAACATTTAGGGGCCGTTTGGTTCAGCAGAAAGCTGATTTTAAGTCCTGATTCATAAGTGCAGATTATATAAGTTCTGATAAGTTTTAATCAGTTCAGAAGAAAAAAGTGTTTGGTTCAGCGGAAATTATAAGCACTTATGAAAATAAGTGTGTTTGGTTCAATACTAAATAGTAGAGCTTATGTTAAGGGTGTTTTAGTCCATTTAATAAGTGCTGAATGTAATTTGATGTTTGATTGAAAACTTGATTATTTGCTTATTTTTGCATTTATAAAAAAAAAGATACTTTGATATATGTCTATTTAATAAATTATTATATACTGCACTTTGATTACTTGTTAGAACCTCATATAAGCCTATACAGATTTAAAAAAACAAACATGGGTCTTGTGTGATTTTTATGACGCGGTAATATGCAATCTATATTTTGTATATATGAAAAGTCATAGTAATGACATACTTGTTAAAATTTTGAAACAATTTTCACCTAATAGTGGTAAAGCTACATATCATGTTATATGACATTCAAATTAAATACAAGAGAATATTACAACATCAGATGATTCAAAAAAAAAAAAAAAATTCCGATCATCAAACATAAAACCATATACACAGACATAGTACTAGATGCATATATTTTCATGCTACCATAGATTTTTACATGAGAATGTTACAATCCTTCTAAAATAAAAAAAAATTCTGAGCAGCTAATATTTACATTACATTGTTGGTTTCATAATCCAACTTTTACAGTCATTTGATGGCCAGGAGTACAAGCAAAAAAAAGATCACAAACACCATCAATATAATACATAAGCATGAGCAGCATCCAAAGATGAGTAACCCTGTGGGGCGTGCAACTGTGGCGGCCTTCTCCACCTTCTTCTGGACTGGGACCGGAAAATAATTGGGTCCATGCGCCCGACGTAATTCATCAACCCACATGAAGCATTGTGGGTGTTCCTGATTACATGAATGATAACAAAATACATCAACTGATATCATTACACAGTATATAGGGATATAGAAATAATATAAATCACATATTGCTCACGCCCATAAATCTTTTTTCCCACCTTCTCCCTAAAATATTGTTATAGGAATTAGCACAGGACAGTAATAGAGTGAAAATACTAAAGAATTGCATGCATTTGATAAAGGGTCATGTGAAGGGTCATAAATAATAATAATAAGAAGCCACACATCACAACAATTGACAAATATGCATTTTTTTATAACATTGGACTGGTTCCATACTCTACTGGTATTGATAAACAGGGGAATGAATATAGAGATTGAACAAACCTCCACATACTCTACTGGTGTTCCTAATGAAGATCTTCCTAATGAAGATCAACTTCTTCAAAGATTAATAAACAATATCTATATTTTCTAAAGAAAAACCAATAGGAAAGCCCCATGGGAACTGAAAACATAGATATAGTACCACAAATCCATGCATCACCAATCAATGAAATCATTATCTATAGACAATCCCAATACATCAAATCAACAAGTTTCGCACTAACATCTATAGCCTATTCGATGGTGGCAAAGAAAACAAAATAGTGACCATAATATAGAATCATAGAATCTGGATACCCCAAAAAACATGAGACATTCAAATTAAAAAAATCCTCAACCATCTAATAAACCTGCTTTTGCAGGAACAAATTAAAAAAAAACCAAAGATGCACAAAATCTAACAGAAAAAGACTAAAGATTCCAGGATTTCCAATCCCTTCAAAACAAGTTCATCAGGTCCTACTCTCTGTCACTCCACAATCAAATCATCCAACCCAAGAATTATTTCCCTTAAAAAAATAAAAACAACAACTCATTCAAAACCCTCTCTAATGGCTTCCTTAAATTCTCTGGACATCATCATTGTTTCACCACTCAACAAAGTACTCTATCCACCTATCCTTAGCTAGCCTTTCACAGTTGCTCTATAAGTAACAATCTTCAATATATTTGTCATATTTACTCAATATCTATTATCGTGTTAAGTGTATGAATCTTCATTGTTCCCCACTATATGCATTGAGGTTGGAAATCTTTGATTATTGAACCCAAATGCCTAATCTTCTTGCTCAGTCTACTCTATGAGTCTAGTTATATTTTTGTCATCAACATTATGATTTCAGTAACAAACTAGTATGCCATTATGATTATTTAAGTTTTCTGCATTTATCTTTTTTTCATAATGGTGTATGCATTGCGATACTATTTCAGTGTGATATATAATTTCAATTTATTTGTATAAAATTCACAAGCCTTTATGTTTTGTCTGACTTGATTCTGTGAATGATTTGAGTAAGCCTGTAATTGCTTGAATAAAACTTCCTCAGTCAACTTGTATCATGATGGGTCCCAATACTCAAAAATAGGTTGGACTATCATCATTTGAAATCTTAACAGTATCATTCAGCCCCAGAGTAGTCAAGGAAATTTTTAACAGTATATATCTTCCTGGAAGATATAGAGATATCATGGAAATTTTTTCTTCAGTCTTATTTGTAAAATAGATAGATACATTGTCAAGTAATCAATCATTGGAGCTCCCAATAACAGAAACTCAAAAGCAAGAACATCACCTCAACTTCTGAAACCCCCAAAAAATAAAAACCCACCTAAAAAAAACCCCACAAAATCTAAACAAACATCAAACAACCAAAGATTAAAAAGAAAAACCAAAGCTTGACCTGACCTTCTCCCTAAACATTCATTTCCATAAACCCTAAACAGATTTTGATACAATAGATCTAAAGAAATACATGAACGGAGGAGATTTGGTAGGGTTTTACCTAGATAGTTGCCTAGGGAGGAGATCCAAAGAGGCAAAAAAAGCAGATCGGAACGTCCACGGTTTGTTGGAGACAGTGAGAGAGAGATCGAAGTGTATCCTCGCGTTTCGTGAGGAGGCAGTAGATCAGTCGACGAACACCATGACCGTTTAGTCGTCCGTGATTTAGGTTTTCGGCGCAGATTAAACCTTAGCTCGATCGGATGGATATTAGGGTTCCTCTGTTAGGGCGTTCGTGGGTTCAAAGAGGGAAATCGGCAGAGAAAGTAGAAGGAGAGAGAAGGTCGATTACACTGAAACAGGGTTTATATACCCTATGTAAATACCACGATTTAACAAGGGCACTCTCGTCTTTTCATAGGCGGATTGAATCGCTGATTGCGTTTGGCGGATAAAAAAGTGGGTTCACTGGGCTGATTTTTTTTTACTGAAAATGTCTGAAACAGGATTCTAATAAGTGCTTCTTTGAAGTCCAACCAAACGAGCTTAGCACTGATTTTCAGTTTTAAGCATTATAAGCACTGAAAATAAGTCCAACCAAACAGGGGCTTAAATAGAAAATAAGTGCTAAATTTATGTGAAAAGTCAAATAAATGTTTATTTTCCGTTAACACCCCCCCCCCCCCCCCCCCAAACATAGTAAGGGCGCTTATATACTTTGTAACACCCATTTGCGGTCATCATATCATAATATATGCTTCAATATCTCAATATATATACTTTATTAAAGAAAAAACCACATGAACATTGAGTACTCCTACCCTGACTTACACTGGTATCCATAAAAAAACATCTGAATGGATCCATGCGGACACTCAAATTATTAATTCTTACCTCTAAAGATTTCGAATAGCCCTGTCAGAGAAAAAAAAAAAAAATACTAGTATATATATATTTTTTTATAAAATAATGTTAGCTAAATATAAACTTAAAATCAAACATTTTCCCTAGCATTAACACCATTTGAGAGCATTCACAATTCTCTCTAAAATTCAAAAAGACCAGAATGGCAGGGTTGAATATACAAAAAAAAAGGGAAAAAAATGCAAATCGACGAAGAGCACCTTTGGAGCTCTTCACCTGGAACATGAAACAAACTACAATTCAAGAAATGAAAAGAAGATGCATGTTCTGACCTGCTGAGATGGAAGATGCAATAATAAGAATCTACGAAAGCGTCCCATGATACATGTATGGAATTGATGTAGAGAAAAATACAGGTGATATGAGCAAAACTGTTAACAGGGCACAGCCCCCCCCTCCCACATAGAAACAAAGCTGTGGTTTGTAGAGTCCATGCTGGTCGTGCAAGTGAAAACTGCTTATGCGCCATTCATTGCTGCGTCGCCATTGACAGGGTTAGTGTCGTCTAAATGCTTTCCATTCACTTGTGTTCTTGGTCTCTGTTGAATTCAGTGTATGAAAGTTTCCGGTAAGTTGACTAGAAAAACCATGAATCAATCAATTAGAAAGATGTCTTTGGGTAAGTCAATAGGCATTTAATCAAGCATCGGTTCCAAAACTGAATTTATCATTGATGGAATTCTAGTCATTTATAAGACTCAATTTATATAAATTCAAAGATTGTTACTGGTACTGCAAAACAAACACAGTACACAAATGGGCAGTACACCACAACTCACAAGGGTGAAATGGAACGTTAACCAAAATACAATATTTTTCCCTTTTTCTTTCCTTTAACACTCAGGATTTGACTAGATATTCATACTACACCCTATTATCGCTAAAGCTCCAGAATGAATTCCTAATTGACCTCCAAATGAATTTGCACCAGGTATCCCTTCCCAAGCATAGAAATAATTTGTTGATGTATAGATTTATGTCTACAAGGATGAAAGCTATTATCCTAAGCCTTGGCTCATGAAAATCGTCATCAGATCCCACCCGAATAAAGATAGAATGCAAAGATCAACATTATTTCCCTTGTCAGTTGTCAGTGTCATTTTCTACCTAAAAAAACTTATAAATTCTATTTTTCAATCATTATAATCCTTTTACAAAGACTAGGTAACTGAAAATTTTCTATCCATAAACAAAAAACGTGATCACCATTTTGAGGAAATTCCAATTACAAGGCATGCACGGTTGATAAAGAATATACCACACCATTGTGCATACTTGAACAATGAGTTTTAGTTGATGCCTACTAACTCCATTTTACAGCTCATTTATCACCCTTATCACACTCATTCTTTAGAGTAATCAGTCAGTGATATTGATGGGTAACAAGTTAATTTTACACATGGCATAAGAACAATAAAATTAGGAGCCAAGCTGCTCTTGGACAACAATAGTAACCATCACAATGTTAGAAAAAGTAAATGAGTGGGGAGGATAAAAATCATGAACAAGTCTGAAACAACGAAATCCTAGAAAGGCAGTACTATTGATATCAACGAAGATTAAATGTTTAAACACCACGGAGATTCGGCTTATCTGGTTAAACTCAACCAAGGGTTGCACAAAGCAGCAGGTATCATCCAATTATATAATGTATAACTAACTCAGGAAAGAAAATTCACCGGAAAAACAACTCAAGTAATAAGGATTGATGAAATTAACCAATATGAATTAAACAAAATGAGACATACGACATACCTATCTTCTAAGGATAGGTGCAAGAAACTAAAAATGTCCTGAAAGGAAAACAACTAAGCCCCATGCGTGAAAAGTGAAACGATAAATCATACCCGATCAGAAGATTCCAAAGAATTTCCATTCAAAAGCAAGGGCTGTTCCTCTTTAGATTTGCTGTCTTTATCTTTAGCACTGACGGGCAAGAGAGGTGGTGATGTTCCCGTACCTCGGTCAGGCATTTCTGCATTAAAAGTAAAAGTCCATGTAAGTATTATTATACAAAAACAACATAACATCTAAATAAAAAATGCAAATACACACCTGGTAGTTTCTTATCCACAAAAAATACCACCAAATTTACAGTGTACCTGAGAAATTGAATATGAATAAAAAGATGCAACAAGGCCAAAAGATCCCATGTTTTCAAACAAAGAGGAAAAGAAAAATAAATCATACCATGCAACAACTACATCAACCGTATAATGCTTACGAGATGCTATAATCAGAAGGCTTTGAATAATAGCTATCAACCAAGCAACCTGTTTAATGAACCTGAAAATATGTCAAAGAAGACCATTACAACCAAACAGGTAAACGGGGAAAAGACCAGCCCCCATTCCAAAACTCTAAAGCCCAATGAGAACCAGGTTTCAGCAGAAACAAAACCATTACGAGTCCAAGGCAGTTTTTCTTTGACATCGACTATACACATTAGAAAGCATAACAAACACACAGTATGTTTTAATTTCTGTATTTGTGGGGAAATAAACTGATTGGCACATTTATTTATCAAAATTAAGTTCATGGATTCCAAATTTAGTAGCATGATAGAAATCCTATGTCCCAAATTCCCCATTTTTAGTGCAGAAGGATTCACAAAGAACTGTATCTTTCACAAATATGAGTCAAGGAGGCAATTACACTATTTAAGACAAAAATTGGAAAAAAAAAATCCTGATTTCCATTGACGAGTGTACTACAATCCAGGGTCTGAGAATTCAAGTCCGACAAAAATCATCCTTGTGGGCCACTCATACTTACCAATCAACAAACTGAATGGAAAAAAAATACTAGGCGAAAAAGGGGCACACCTTCTTGAACCATACTTCTGATAGGTGAGCACAAAAACAAGTGTAAAGATCATGTGAGATGAAAAAATCAAATCGCCACAGCCATATATTACACCATGGGGAACTGCATGTCAATGAGGCACATAAATGTCAAGTCTCACGCTGGAGAGAGTAGAAGGCCTATATCTACATCAAAGATTTTTTTCAAAAATGTGCCACTTACAGTTGAGGAGGAGCACTTCCAATATATTATCTGGACGAGGCAATCTAGCAAGTTTAGACCCCTGCAAAATACAAGCAGAATTATCAGATTGCAGAAATGCAATCTGAACTAAACTTACCGAATCTGTATGCAGATTTTCAGATAAAAACAGATATCATGGCAAAGAAATGACGCTTGAACTCAAATAAACCATATCCAGAAAAATCTCAATTGAAAGTCAGGTAACTCTAATACATAGACAGCAGATCTTTTACCTCTCGACAGTGATAATTTGGACCAGGAAGCTGAGTGGAATAGAATGTAATGATCCTGAGAACTTGTGAACCCTGAGGACAATGATAAAGTTAATTTACCATTTGTTAGAGAAAGGAGTGCAACATAAAAGAGGAAAATGAATTTGTTTATATCAATGTGATCTATAAAATTACAGTTTGGATACATTATAATTGAATAAACACCCAATTCTAATGGTGTGAAAGCAATTAAGTGGCAAGGAATTGTGATTGGTTGCCGTGTTTAGTTTACATTCACACATCATGTTTTATCATTCTCATTGGATTTCCCTGCTCTTGATCTATAATCCAGCTCATTATATACTCATCGCCTAACTGCTTAAGATTCATTTCATCTCATGTAACTTTTTTGGGATGCGTCAAAGATGGTGATGAGGTTAATAAAAGTTGGAGGAAACAAAATACACATGCATTCATTCTCCAATTAAATTATCCATTTTTCGTACATCTACTGCATTGGTTAAAAAATAGCTTCAACAAAGATAAGTGTGGCTATTTCAAAGATTGCTTATTGCATAAAGAAGTGGAAGTAATATGCAATAAACTAGTCAAATGAAACTATATAAAATAATATTCACCCTGTTAAAAACCTGTACTGCAATTGATTTCTAATGGACAACATAGATCTAAGCTTTTGTGTGAAAGCCACAAAATACCTTATTATAAATAAGCATAAAAATAGACTGCAAGAATAGTTCAAGATACAAAGACAAAAGGCATTATATGCGAATCTGAACTTACAACTAAAAAAGCTAGTACCCTCCGCCACAATAGAACAGTATAGAATCGTTTGCTTTGATAGATGAATGGGTGAAATGTCCACTGAATGCATGGTATCAGAATGGTGAGACATTTAGAACAACATGAACCATAAGCATCAGTAAAGAATAACGAAAACCATACATCATTTCTGAAGAATTTGGAACTAAACTTGACAATTATATGAAGAAAAAAAAAGCACATAAATATAGCCATGGTACTTAGCATCCAAATTTAAAAGCAGTTGTAATAGGAAAAATTAAATTAATCTTAACAGAAAAAAGAACTACAGTCATATCTATGTCACATCACGTTATACTGGCATTAGAAGCCCACTTGGGTTTGCAAAGGACATCAACTATTGCATCCTTCTCCTTTGTTAACTATCTTTTTCTATATGTCAAATCCATGGGGGGAAAAAAGATCTGAAGTTGCATATATGCAATCTGGGTCTCATGGAGTTGTTTATGGGGTCCACATCTGATTCCCCTGGTGATACGTATCATGGGATGCACAATCATATAATTAATCAATTGTGTATAACTGCATATCAATTAATATAAGGTACAATGAAAATGGTGAATCCCACTTCCCAACACAAAGATGTAAAAAATATTCAACAACTAGCACAAAAATTAAGAAGCCAGTTTTTTTTAAATTATTTATTTTGACAAAGTAAAACACTTACAAAAAAATAATAATAAAGCAATCACTAATAGTCATAGATGGCTAAATTAGAATACATAAAGTCAAAAGAGAAAACAAAAGCAAAACATTAAATCAGGAATTGAACAGAGAAGGTGTATACCAACACAAAGGAGAAAAACACAAAGGAGAATACGGTCTCACTGATGTAGGCTCTGTCTTTCCCAAGCTCCTAAAATAACACCAGCACAAGTATACAACATTCATGACACAGAGAATGCAAGTTCCTCAATCATAAAAAGCTAACAACCAATATAAAAAAAAGATTAAAAACAAATACTCACTGGAAGGAGGAAAAACCCAACATCCTGGAGAATGGGACCAGGTCGATGTAGATAATGAACCCCTCGAGCAGCCAAACCGTGAATATACTACAAAAAGAGATCCAAAACTAAAGCATTAGCAACTGACAGGATCAAATATTTGCTGCACAATATAAAAACACAACATATCCATTGAAGTGCATGATTTCTCAAATACATTAAACAACGGATAACAAAAAAAAATGTAAGCAAACTGAGGTCAATTACACAGCTATTCATCTTTACCAAACAACTCTCCTATTATCACTGCCAAAACAAACAAGCCGGTTTTGACTTTATTTTTTTCTTAAACAAAAAAAAAAAGAAATTTAGCCATCCCACGATCAGCAAAGCAATCCAATTTGATCAACAATCCATTAAGAAACAAATTCAATGTTTGATTAACCCAACATATGACTATTTAAATTAACAAAAGAAGATATTTTTTTTAAAAAAAAACCCTAAAACAGACAAAGATTAGTGTTAGTACCTGACAAACAATCCCAGCAAGCAAAAGCTTCCATTTTTCGGCCAGCAACTGCAGCTCCACTTTCGTCTCCCCCGAAACCCTCCTCCACAACTTCTCACACACAACAACACCATCTCAGATCAATAATAATATAAAAAAAAACACCAATTCGAAACACATGTAGAGATAGAGAGAGCATCCAAACCTTGGAACCCTCGCGAGCAACGTAGAACGTCATCTCTCGATTGTTCAATCAGTGCCATAATACATCACATTCCATCGGTGGATCTCGACATCCCCCTCCGATTCTCCCCTCACAAATCCCTCAATCTCTCTCTCTCTCTCTGCAACCGCCGATCCGAAACGGATGAGATCGGATCCGCCTCCGACAATCGAAAAATCTTCAACGATCGAAACACGAAAACAGAGACGGCGAAGCTTCGATTTGGGTTTCAATGGCGGTCTCAGACCTCTCTCTCTCTCTCAATATATATAGACTTTCTCTCTCTACAACGCGAGTTCAACACGGATCGCTTGACGGTTGAAATAAATAATAAAAAAAGATGTAAAGACGTTTGAGTCCCTATAAACATCCACATATTCATATAAGTCCTTGCAAACTTAGAGTCAAACATACATGCCCTTTAAATTGTTATGGTGAATTAATTTAATCCATAGGTTAACTTTTTATTCAATTTAATAATATATTCTCATAATATTCTATTTGTGTGAAATTAAACACTCATATAAATAATTGAAAAAATAGAAAAAACATATATTTCATTTTAAATGACCATCTTGCTCCTAATCAAACTCATTTTCATTTTTTTTTCTTTTGTGGATTTTGATTTTATTGTTACGTACTACTCTATTATTATTATTTTTTTGTTTCTATTTCAAACAATTATAATTATGAAGATGATTTTGTTTATGTATTATATTTATTATACTATATATATTACTTAGATTTTTTATTTTACATTTTGATGAGGTGATTACACAAGTTAAAAAACTCATATTAATCACTGTATTGTGTATTGTGGATGGTATAATAGTAAAATCACATTTATGGTGAATTTTAACCTGATAGATTAAAAAATGATTTAATAATAGGGATGTATTAGACATTTTCTGTGTTTTTAAAGATGTAATTATCCTGTTTTAAGTTTACAAGGACTTATATGAATTTATAGATGTTTACATGACTCAAACTTCTTTAACAATGAAAAAAAAAAAAATTGAAGGGAACGTCAGGGGCAAATCCGTAATAGAAAACTAACGGCTGAGATTCGCTCACAGTTTTTGATGATCTCGAGATGGGCGGCTGACCTCCCCCGGCATCAACCCGAGCTTATCGGGGCCCAGTTGTCGACAGGAGTGAAATTACAAACAATGCCCCTGACGATCCTTGAAATGACATAGGTGGTCAACGTAACGGAAAAGTGAATCGGAATTTTGAAATCGACTGTAAGGGTCCCACCCGATCAGACGGTTTTATTGAAGCGGCATCAAATGTATAAAAATTGGGGGTATTCTGGTCATTTCATAGAGGCGGGTCAAACGGTTGAGTTGACCGGTCGTCTCCGCGTTGGGTTTGATCTTTTTGGAGTGACGTGGACGGCTTCACGAGAGTTTCCCCGTTTCGGTACCAAAATTACTAATCTGCCCTTAGAAGGAGATTCTTCAAATATTGATATTTTAGGCTGTCGCGAGGAGCTTGGAATCCGATGCTTTTTTTTTTCTCTGTCTCTCTGTTTCGTGATCGGACGGCTTGGAGACTTTCCCAGTTGGGTCCACCGATGTTAACCATCTGATGTCAGGAGTCCAACCAAAACGACACCAAAAACAGTACCAATCAAATAAATCATACACAGTAGTGTAATTTCTTTATATTGAAATGATAGGGTGATGTTAACTTCACCCATTGATGGATAACACCCAAAAAAAAAATGGACCCATTGACAGACACTAATTCACAAAAAAGCAGGAGTTTTTTTTTTAAAAAAAAATTAGAACAAAAAATTTAGGATAAACTAGTTTCATGTATTTTTTATTCAATTTTTTTTTAGAGATTTTTAGTTTTAAGTCCCCACAAACCATCATATTTAGTGATCGATCCCTCCCTTCTTCGTATTTAGGTTTTAGTCCTCCAATTTAAAGGATAATTCATAGATAGGTCCCTCACAGGGACTAAAAAAGTAAATTAAATAATTTATGGATAGGTCCCCCTCAAGGGCTAAAAAGGAACTATCATTTAAATCTGGGGACTAAAACCTAAATACGAAGAAGGGAGGAATCGATCACTAAATATGATGGTTTGTGTGGACTTAAAACTAAAAATCCTTTTTTTTTATTTATAAATGTGGATTTTTATCTTATTAACATAATCTACACTTTATAAACATTATAATGTATTATATATTTATATACTTTGTAAACATGAATTTGTATCTTTTTAACATGTTTTACACTAATTTGACATATTTTTTTACATTAAAAATATGATTATTTAACTTGATTATATGTACCCATAAAAATAAATTAAGCTGGTTTGATCTTTAATTTTTTTTTAATCTTTATATATATATCACAATTTATTTATATATAAAATACACATGCAATGAGCCAAAAGTGATGGAGCCCGACATCCCCAGTGCCCAGTACAGTGGCCATCATTTCATATTCGGGGTTTAGATTTAAATAAATTTTGTCGGTATTTATATATATTTGTCTTTCTCGGTTACCCCCAAATGGCCAAATGTGTATATAATAAGGGGAGGTGATTCTCTCGATGTCACGCGTCGTCACGTGCAGTGGAGTGTTTGTCCTCTCCACGTGCCATGTGGAAGGCAAGTAGATCAAACCATCTGTCTTCATGTCCATTAAAATTGTTTTCATAAATATAGTTCTTTAACACACACACCCACTTGCATGACAGAATGTGTCTGAGAATAATATTGATATTATAATTATTTTTGGAATTGAGTTATTTTATCCACTATATTATTGGTATATATATTTTATACAGGTTTATATATTAAATCAACTCTTTAATCTCTCAAAGGCTCACATGTAAAATAAATTATTTTTTTATATTTTTAAAATTTTATTTATCTTTTATCTATAATTTAAGTTAAACAATGAAGATTTCTTTATTATACTTTTTAGAATAACTAAAAATACATTTAAATAAAAAATAACTTGTTTCACTCATAGCTGTTTGTCATGGTATAATAATCTATCTCAAATAATCTAATTTCTTTATCTAAACAAGAGGTAAAAAGAAGAAAAAAAACTACAGCGTGTTGTGTCTGATGAAGTTGGGTTTGCTTTTTCGATATTTTTAATAGGAGGGTCCTGTTGGGTTATAGAGACATTACAACTAAGCATTACTTACTGTCTCATACATCTTCTAGTAAGGGTACATATATCCATTGAGTAAAACCTATTCAGACTTCACACACATCATTTTATTTATGTGATAACGGCAAGCCCATATGACAATTTGATCTCAGGTTTACTGGATGGAATAAATGTATTCGTGTAATTAATTAAAATATATATTTTATTTAAAATGTATATGAGATTGCACCGGAGATCGTCCCTGTTATAATCTTTTCTTTATATATTTATTATAACCAACATTGAACAGTGTTCAAGACTATTTGGGCCTGGGGCTTGCATGAATTGAAAGGACAATAACCTGCACCATCTGTTTTGTCTGAGATGGTGAGGCCCCTCTTTATTAGACATTCCACATAAAGTTTTATGGAGTTATTTCTACCAAAATATAAAGTGGTTTGGTTTAAAGTAAAAAAGCAAATGTTGGGGAAATCTTCTGTGTTAGAATATTTGTGTTTTCAGTTAATGCGGTTATCATTGTATACATCAAACATTCAAAACTTAAATTGAATATATCTGTACAATGCTATGATACTGTGATACACTGTAGTTGTGCAACAGATGAGATGGCAAATGTCTGAACAAATTTATTGAGAGCCTTGGTTTGAAGTGTGGGCTCCCACTCTGTCCATGTATAGCTATTAATAATATTTTTTTATTAATAATTTTAAAACATAATATTAATGAAAAAACATGTTATAGGAGTGGAATATTGGATACACCTACCCAAAAAGGAAAATAAAATGTGGGTCTGTCATTTTGAGGAGTTGGATCCCACAATTTATTGATGATAACAATGTTAATTTTGAATACTGGAAAAAATCCATACAACCCAATTAAATCTAATTGAAATCTATATAACCCCCTAAAAACACCCAGTAAATCCAAATAACTCAATAAATAAAAATTTTGTTAATAAATAATGAATATTTTATGCATATTTCATTTAGTTAACCCTGACTGAAAACACGATATACTAAAAAACTACTACAATATGTGAAAAATGTGAAAAATCCTATGAAAATGACGATTTTATCTTCTCTGAATATATTATAAAACTCTATCCGGATGAATAAAATCATCATTTATTGAAGATTTTTCACATGTTTAACACATTGTATATTTCTTTGGTATAATGTGTTTTCTACCAGAGTTAACCAAACATAATATTTATAAAATATTTATTATCTGTAAACGTAAATTTTTTCAGGAAGTTATTTAGATTTACTAGATGTTTTCGGAGGGGTTACATGGATTTTTCTTGTGAGTATAACTTTATAACAAAATAGTTTTATTTATATACCAAAATTTTAATATCAAATAAAATATATACGAGATTTCTTCATAAATGGTAGGACATGGGGTAAGACGAGTTGTACACTTCAAACTCGACTCTGCCCCATGTTTCTATCGGGTTGGGATGAGTCAAATTTATGTCTAAAATTTGGGAATCAAACCCATCCCAAAAAAATGCAAACAGGGTGGGTTTTCCATATGACCTATCCCAACCACAATTTGGGAAGCCACTGAGAGGGATCGATTCATAGCTAGGAAATCTGGTGGGAGGAGGCTTCTCATACCTTCGGGTAAGTATGTCAATTATTAAAAAAAAATCTAAATCTAGTCTTAATCCGTATCCGAAAAATCAGAAATATCTGATATTCGAAGATCCAGAGTGCGGATATGGATATCAGTCTATCCGATCCGAAAAATATCTAAAAATATATATATTTGAATTATATATTACCCATTTTGTTATCTTGTATAATTAAACATAATGATAATATATTATAATACTATTAAATTTTCAATGTATAATATCTAAAAAAGAGAATAAGCCTTAAAAATCTCAATTTTAATATTGACATCTCTTTAAAATATCATTTGATTATCTAAATTTATGTCAATATTCAGACATGTCAATTATCCGAAAAATATCTGTATCTGATCCGTATCCGAAGGGATCCGAATCCAAAAATTAATATCTGTATTCGAATCCGAAAGTTAGGATATGGATATTAGCATATCCGATCCGTATCCGTCCGATTGACAGGCTTACCTTTGGGTTCTTTTAATTGCATGACTCAAATCAATTTGCACACCCCTTTAATAAAATATTTGAGAACCCAAAATACATTAAAGCCAGACTATTTTGCATACTCCCTTTGGATTGAGACTCCAGTTACATTAAAACCAAAACATTATAGCTGAGAACATCTGAAAACTACATCATTTCTGGATAGCCATAACAAGCATTATATAATTGGATTTTGAACATCTCTTCTATAATACAGAATTCCTCTACCTAAGTTTCAGAGGTTGTATTGAAACCTCTGAATCCTTTACATACAGTAAGCGAACTCACAATTGATACAACAATTATTCACTAATGCATTGACAATTCTAAAATACATATAACTAACTATACAGTTATAAAGTTGAGCCAAGCACATACCCCAACAACTAAGCCCTTCCAACAGGCGAAAGAGGTGGATATGGTACATGGACAGCTGATGCTTCTTGCGTTGAACTGGAAGCCTTTTTATGAAGTATGGGTTGAATTTTAGACATTTCAGGTTGGTTTATATCATGCAGGATCGCTATACATATCGCGAATGCTTGCGTTGAATTTATGCGTGCATCGAAATCAACCAAATATAGATCCTCTTTGAAAGTAGCCAAACGGAACATAAGCTCATCTTCTTGTCCTCCAACCTGTGATGAAATAGAAAGATTTAGATTAGGATGCATGAATACATTGATAAGATAAATATTTGTACAGTTGCAGATTATCTCAGTTTCTTGTCTCTGGCACTCAAAAATGGATTGGGTGCAACACCCATGAAACAAACTCACTTGGTCGCACTGTCAGAGAGAAAAAATACTGATGACAGGGAATATACCAGTTCAGATCAAACACCACCCATTGGACTTTGTTTTTTTATGGGGGGGAGGAGATGCTGGAACACATGCATTGTCTCGGTGTTTAATTGATGTTTTACATTCCAGTCAACTGTACACCAAAGAATAACTGGGGGCTACACACTATTAATTATGATTTTCTTGTACATGTGACATGTTTTGGGTGTCAGTTCTATTATTCTGTGTTATGTGGAGGGCAGTATGGCAATATATTATATATAGTCTTTTATGAGTAAGGGTTATACATAGTGGATGGCTCTAGGACATAGATCATAATAGAGAGCATCAGAGCTCAGTTTTGAACCAATGGTTCTGATATCAGGCACATCTGTTAGATGCATCTGCTTGGTCATCAGTGATGTGCCCTTGGTGGATGGATTTCTAATGTATGAGAGGAAAAGCAGAAACCGGTGCTTACAACTAAAATCATAATCACATATAAATTGCATCAGGTAGAAGACAGAAGTTACCTGGGTGAACAGTTCAACTCGATGGACAGAGGTTTCAACGTCTTGTGTCCGGTTACTTAAAATCGTCAACTTGCAACTGACATCCCAACCTCCGCAGTCACAGCTTCCGCCAGATCTCCACCGCTCTATCAAAGGTGATGGCTTTCCTGTGGCAGGCAAACTGTGAACACCGCTTGGGATTATGACAACCACGCTAGAGAGGCTTTGGCTGTCTACGTTATGGTTCTCGCCTTCTGTAGTGTTCTCTGTCTTTTCTGTGGAGGCCTTAATGACAATGGCAGCAGACTCGATATCAGGAAAGAAACACGTTGTTTCATGAATTTCATGGCTCTGTTCAGAACTAAATAGAACAAACTCTATATCATTGGTGAGCTTGACCTTCATCTGACCAACCATATTGGATTGGTATCCACAATTTTTATTCTTTTGGTTCATCCATCCCCCACTTCTCTTCTTGACTTCATTGACAGAATAAATTGTGTATATCCATTCACAGTCATCCTTTCCGGTTCTTTTTGTCCCTGCAAGGATGTCATTTCCGACCGTTAAAGTAAACAAAGGCAACCCATTTTTCCAAGTGACTTTCAGAGGGGATTGGCTATTCGATGCCTTTGTCTGCTCATTCTGAATTGAATCTCCAAACTTTGGCAATGGACTCAAGGAGCCAGATTTAGATTCCTGCGATGAGATAGACTTTTGAGCGTGACAGGATTCATTATCAAGGCGAACACGATTTGAGGACCTCGGCTTCAACAGTGGGTCTAGCAGTCTTCGCAAGGGGCTTTGCCTGGATCTGCCACTTGAAGTCGGTCTTTCCAAGGAAGTCACATCTGAACAAGTAGTTGAGGCTGTTCTGAAACTAGAACTTCTACTTCCCTTGCGTGAATCAGTGCTATATCGAAGACTAGGTGATTCATCTCTCCTATATGACCTATTGGAGTAACCCAATTCAAATACCGTGCTGTGCCAATTAGTAGACATTGCCCTTTCATGTTTCCCACTTTGGATTTTTAATGAAACCCCATCATCTGGAACAAAATTTTCCAAAAAAATCTTGTGAACTTCTCTCTGTCGTCCTGCATTTGATGCTGCGCATTCAAATTTAAGGTGGTTCTTGGGGGAAGTGCTCTGAAATTTGCTCAAACTCTCACTGTTTAATCTGCCAACACAAGCATTTGATTCCACATCTGCAGAAACCATAACTTGACCATCCTTTGATTCCACAAAACAACTACTCAATTCGCGAGGTTCATAATTTCTATAAGAAGCAGGCTTTGAAGCAGGATACCCTCTGTTTCGCTTTTCCAACGTGTGAGAGAGAACACTGTTTTGTATATTTAAAGCAGAAGATGTGATGGTTGATGAGGAGGCACAACTACTGGATGGTGAATCAACATCACTCCCGCCAACCACGGGTTTTTGTCTGTGCATCCAATTTTCAAGGTTCCTCCACTCGAGAACTCCAAAGTTCAAAGCCTTATCCTGCAAATCGTACCCTCTCTTTATGTGCTGGAGATAACCTGGAATGCTTGACATGTATTTCACAAGCTCCTCCTCATCTTCATCTACTCGCCTCTCAAGTCGCTGCTTTCCATTCTTATTTGATTGTGCATCGATCCTGCAAATCGCCTCAGTATCCACGTTGCATTGTTCTAGGCTCTTTCCTTCTTTTGCGGCTCTAAGCTGGTCTCGAAGCTTCAAGCTTCTTCGACTTGGATTGGGGATATGCCTTTCTTTGATGCACTCCGAGTGTTCTACACGGCTTGTATTTATTTCGGGCGGCATTTTTTTTACCCTCTCGTGAAGCTAATGCAGTTCAACACAGTTCATTCTCAGCCCCAATTTAGCTTTGCCCCCTCTGATATTGAGATTGTAAAAAATTAATCCAAAATCAATGTTAAAACAGAATTGGTGACTCAATAACTATATGACTGAGAGATAATTGACATGATTTGGATCAATATAGACGAATTTGCAACAATAAGACTAGCTACTAGGGTTCAAAGTAGAAGTTACAAAAAAACAAATATATATATATATATATATATATATATATATATATAACAAAAAAAGGAGATGGCATTTTAGTCTACCAAAAAATTGCAGCACCTTCCATTTTAAAATGAATATGGTCCTTCTTATGAAATCCAACCCTATAAATCTTTATAAAAAAAAAAATGCCATAAGCATAATCAATTCATATGAGGTCAGACAGACTACATAGTCCTGTTAAAAATAACAGACTACAACATCATTTTTCAACCTATATAAACCCAAAACAATACAATTCATTCTCCCTAACAATTCATAATTACAAATCCACCAAAAAAAAAAAAAAACTCATAAAAAAATGATGCCAAAAGCATAATCAATTCATAGAAGGTGAGACAGATAGAGAGTCTTGTAAAAAAATAACAAACAACAACATCATTTTTCAGTACAAATTCATCAATTTATACAAAAATAAAAAACCCACCATAAAAAAAAAAAACCAAACAGACCAAGAACACAAAAAACAGATGTCTCTGACTCTATAACTACACACAAGAAAAAAAAAAAAAAAAACACTGAGAAACATGAGAAATAAAAACATACCCACTTCAAAAGACAGCATCTTTAATCCAAAACTCTGTTCCCCACCTTCTGGGTTTTCCGTTTCTTCTCGAGTTGAAGCAGAAAGTTCACAGAGAAAGCAAGGAATTGAAGATTCCAAGCTCGACCCAGGCTTTGTATCTTCTCCAAAACAAGCTATAGCGAGGGAACAAACGATAGCAATACAGAAAGCGAGAGAGATTGTGTGAGAGACTGACAGAGATTTTTCTTTATTGGCAATCAATGGATGAACAGAGCGAGATCGGAGCAGAGGGGGTAACGCCATTCACATGTTTGGAAGGGCTGTAGAGGTAGCTAGTGGGGTCCAGTAGAAACTAGGGTTTTGATTCTCTCTTTTTTTAACTCCTATCATTGCTTCTGTTTTTGGCTTGGCTTTGATTTGCTTTGATGGAGATGCTTCTTCTTCTTAATTTTTTTTGTGTTTATACATTATATATGGGGTTTCATGTTGTTGGTTTGTGAAGTTGGGGGAGTCTATGATTTCATGCGCGAAGGTTTTTATATTGTGTTAGTTTTGGGGTTTGAAAATTATATATTTTTATTTTATAGATAATATTTTAAAAAATAAAAAAATTATGTCCTCAATATCTTATTTTATTTTACAAAATGCATAGTATTTAAAATAAATAAATAAAAATGCGATTGAAATAAAGATGGTAAGTAACATTATTTTTTTTCAATTTTTTTAATGCTGAGGATGTGTATTCATACAAAAGGTGTATTACTGTGTTTAAAACATACATGGAACTGGTTCGAATGTTGTATTCTTTTTATGGGCCATGTAACATATAGTCATTAGTGGTCTTATCTTGCTAAGCAATACACTGCAGGTATAAAATATTGTGCATGTTCTTATTTTATTGATGTAATATATGTTTTATTAAATGAAACATGTAATTATTTTTATTACATCAATCTATTCATAAAAATATACATTTCCATTTCACGCATATTCAAACCTTGGTAATCGAAGCACACTTTTATTAACCAAAACAGGTTACGTTCTTTCTGGTGTGATATATGCATTAGATGCAGTAAAAGAGATCATCTACTATGCAGCCCAACAAATAATTTGTAACAGCATCATATATAGTAACTTTTTGAAAAATAAATAAAAAGTGATATATTTTCATAATTTAACAGCCTGAGATGGATCAGTGGTCCTCGAAAACTCACATGGGTCGATCTTAGAAGATGTCTCCAAAATTATAGCTGTGTTTGCTGTGTTCATAAATATAGCCGTTTGCATTAGCAGGGGACCTCAGGTGTCTCCAAATTTTAGCACAATCCATGCAAGTTGCAAAAAAAAATTTATTTAAATTTTGATGTTATGGCACCCACTTTTTCTATTTGTGCATGTGTTTTATTTATTTATTCGCACCATATTTATAGTGTTTCCTTATGGTTCTAATATTTCATGCTGGATTTATATCTTGCATTTTGGTAGCTGGATATTAAAGAAAAATTGCAGCTAATTGGAGTCCTCAAAAAAGTAAATAATATTCAATTTTTACGTGCATGTGTAATTTTTTTTATGTATAATAATAATTTTCTAATTTGAGAGAGAGAATAAAATTTATAATTTTACCACACACATGTAATCCAATAATATAGTAAAAAGTTATTGCTTTCCTTCTTATTGATCTTTTTGTTAATGTGTTTGTTTCTATATTTCACGTTAGAAATTAGAGAAAAATCAGTATAGCTCTTTAAATTTTTTCTAAAATCACAAAAACTCATGTAAAATAAAAAAATCATCATACCTCCTTAAAATCTGTCCACGGTTAACATATTTAATCCCTAGGTTAGTTTTTAAGGAATACTCTTAGAATATTATGTGCATTTAACTGAGCTTATATGATTTATGTTCAAATAAATCCTTTTAAAATGTATGAAATTTTTTTAGTTCTTTTTTAAGACAAAATTGCCCTTCAATTATCCTAAATTGTCTCCTGTCTTCCTTCATCCCCAATGGTTAAAAAAAAAAAAAAAAGATCGATCACATCTTTTCAACGCTTAAATTCGATCGCCACCTTCTCAAATCTCATCTCCTCTTCCACTATCATCCTCACTTCCATTTCTTCTTCACTGCGCCTATTTTCGGACAGCCGCGTGAACTTCCTTCGGAGCCTGTCGGGGCTCGTCAAATAACACGGCGCGATTGTGATGTGCTTCCGCGTGAGCGCGTCCAGCTGGTACCACCTCTGGCAGACGAGAGAAACAGCATCCCTCTCGCTGGGGTCGTCGACACTCAAAATGGGATGTTTCGGCTTCACACGCTTGAAATAATTGTTGTGCCCAAGAACTCCACATTCACTTAAAACCCAAAATAAAAAAAAAATAAGCCTGCCTAAATGGTATCATCACACATATAAGGCTCGAAATAGATCAACTCCTTGTCGAGGTCGAACCCAACCATGTAATTCTGCTGGGCCACGTTCCCAATGATGGAGAGCCCGTTGTAGCTCCTGAGCACGGCGAGGCAGACGATGTCGTCCCTGACCGGCACGAACATCTTCATCGGGCCCAGCACGAGCTCGGCCCCTCCCCTGAAGTGGAAACCCAAATAGGGGACCGTCTCGAAGTCGTCCATCGTCGCCTCGTAACAGAGCTCCGACTGCCGCATCGGGTCGTCCACCTCCTTCAGACTCGTCTTCACCGCCCCGCGGACCGCGTCGTAGATGAAGTTGAACGCGCGCGTGTCGATGATCGTCATCTCCGTCCCCGAGTCTATCACCGGTCCCCCTACTCCTCCTCCTCCCGGCCGCCTCCATGGACCTGTTATCTGTTCATACAACATTTTTCTAAAATATTATTACACGCAGTCATCAAATCTAATAAGACTTTTAAAGTATATTCAAATAAAAAAATTACATAATTAATCTAATAAATCATGTAATTATCATAATAAGAAAAATGATATGTCCAGCCCATTATGCAGTTTCATTTACAGCTCATATGGATTTTCTTTTATGTTATATGTGAAGTATATACTGAGTGAGGGTGTGTTTGGATGTGATGTTGAAACTCTTAGATTTAAGCCGTAAGATTTTTTTGACTTGTAGTTTGAAAAACTAAACACTGGAAATGTGTTTGGATTTGAGTTTTAAAATTTTTAGCTTTTCAAAAGTAGAATCTACCTAAACTCATATCCAAACGGACTCTAAGATATATTAATATAACTTTTTATTTTTAAAAAATAAAAAACAAATTAAGCAATAAACTAAGGTAGAACCTCGTACGCTATGGGAACAGAGATAGAGCTGCACAACCTGGTCGACTGGTCGGACCTTTAAAAAAAAAAATTACCTCGAACTGGGTGTCATAGATTTGATCTCCACCGAGGGTGATGGAATCGACGGAGACAGTGTACTGTGTCTCCCTCCCCTGGGCCCGGTACATCGGGGTGGAGTTGCCCTTCATGGGGATGTCGTCGCCGAACTGGAGGAAACTCGGCGAGCCTTCCTCGTCCTGATCGCCGCGGAAGCCGAGGCAGTAGGAGAACGTCTTCACCAGGAGTTGGCTGGTCAGCGAAAGCGGGCCGCGGGCCAGCCCGGTTCCTCCCGCGAGGTCGCTCTTCACACCAACCTTGTTGTCGTTGTCGTTCCCGCACAGGAACACCAGCCCGATGTCCGATATGTTATCGTGCCCGCCATGTGTGTCCAACACAAACCTTTTTTGAATAATAAATTAACAAAATGTTTCCATTAGAAATGGAAATTTTTTCATGGATAAAAAAAAATTGGAACTCTATATTCAGTTTTTTTTAGAGTATCTGTACTCCATTTGCAGTCACCATGTCTAATACGACATATAAAAATGTTTAATGTGGTATGTGATTAATTATATTAATAGATATTCTATTAAAGAAAAATGAAAAGAGATGGTAATTTGATTCTGTTAAATAAGTATTAAGATATTTTAGTGATTTTAGTCTAATAGTACTTATATTTGTTAGGATTTTAGTTTATCATTTTTGTGCAAACTCTAAGGGTATTATCCTTCAGAGTTTGGAAAAGGGTTTTAGGTTTCATTATTATTTTCTCTCTCTTATTTCTAACATGGTATGAGAGCCACCCAATAATCCTAGATCCACAAAAAAATTTCTTCTTCTTCTTCCCCACTCCGATTGAGGAGTCTTTAATCGAAGTGGGGGAAGACTTTTGACCGTCGTCTATGCGCTCGTCTCCATCAGCCCGCCTCTTGTCTCCAGTCATCATCTTCCTCGCGCACCTATCGCGCTTGTCCCCGTCACGCCGTCGATCACGCACTGTTCTCCCTGCGAGCTATTTCCGAGCGCTGCCGTCCGTCGCACCCATAGAGTCTGTTGTCGCCCGTCCTGAAGCCATTGTGCCCAACCGCAGCTGGAGCAGAACCGCGTCGTGTTGAAGTCATTGGAGACGAGACGTGTTGAAACACCAATTTGATAGTGTTTGGTGATTTAAAAAAAAAATCCCATCGTAAGATTCCGAGAATCCCATCATACATGAGATCGCGGCATCAAACTGCGTGAATCACGCGTCAAGCCAACTCGTCCGACTCAGTGGTTCGACTCGGCCAACTCGCCCGGATCCGTTTTGATATTTGTTTATTTCTTCGATCCGTTTTGACTTGATCAAGACAACGCGTGACTTGGCCACCCACGACCCGTCAACTGGATCCGCCGATCAACCATCGTCGTCGTCGTCTTCGTCATCTCTGTTGCGTCTGTCGTGCCCGTCATGTGCAACCCATTGCGCACCACTCGTCGCATTAGGGCCGTCGTCGTTCTTCTCTTCCTTGGGTCTCTTTCTTCTTTGAGATCATGTTCGTAGCGCTATCATTTTCGCGCGCTACTATCGCTGTCTTCTCCGCGTGGCATCGTCTTTGCACGCCATCATCGTTCTTCTTTTCTTTGGATCTCCTTCTTCTTGAGATCCATCGTCGTCGTCGTCGTCATTCGCCAAGTGACGTCTTTTAAACGCAGCATAGCTGCCTCCGCACACGTCTTTTTTATGTGCGATCGTCATTCTTCTCTTTCTTGGATCTCCTTCTTCCTTTGAATCCACTATCGCCGTCGTCTACGCGCAGCACCGTCGTCTCCGTGCGCCGTAGTCCTCGCGCACCGTTGTCTCCATCCACCAACACTCTGACTGACTCACCAAGCGGGGGAAACTCCGACTGACTCAAGAAAAGCAGGAGCGACTCCGACTGACTCAAAGAGCGGAAGCGACTCCGACTGACTCAATGAGCAGGAGCAAAGTGATAGATTACAAAACACAGACGGCGACTCAAAAGTACCCTTCAGAGTTTGGGAGGGGTGTTAAATAAGTATTAGGATATTTTAGTGATTTTAGTCTAATGGTACTTATGTTTGTTAGGATTTTAGTTTATCATTTTTGTGCAAACTCTAAGAGTATTACCCTTCAGAGTTTAGAAAAGGGTTTTAGGTTTCATTATTATTTTCTCTCTCTTATTTCTAACAGATTCATATGGACATACATGTATATATATTTTATAAAGAAATATTTTATTAGTAAAATTTAATTATACATAAAAAAAAAAAAAAGTGTGTAGCATGTAAAATGAACTCCAAAAAACATAAAGTCAGCTATGGATCTTGTGGAGGTAAAAATTTGCACTGTGACACGTGTCACACCAAGACGGATATGGACCATGTGTAAGGCCTACAAATCCAGGTCCAAATCCATAATGCCATGATGACATTTCTGAATGTGCTAGCATGACGAGATCCAGGGTCTAGTTGGACAGTCAGACACCTCGTGAAAGAATACCACCTCAAGTAGTTAAGGCACGACCAGACCAGAGGTTTGGTTGGACGACCTTACTCCTCGCGAACGAGCAGGGAAGACACGACCAGACAAGAGGTCTGGTCAGGCGATCTTTCATCTCGCAGATGTACTCAAAAGACGTAACAGATGAACGAATAGGTCAAAAGGCCACGAGCAGACTAAAAAAATGGTCAAGGGAATATAAACGCCTGTAACTGCCAAGCTGACAGTCAAGGCCCACTAACTGTGCGACGTGGGCACGAGAAGCCTCATTAACACGTGGGGGTTTCCTCCAAAATCGTCCACTAAGTGTTTAAATGGGGAGACGGTTACAACTGCTAGAAAAAGGGGGGACGGCAATCTAGCTGAGGAACTACGTGTGACTTGATCCCTAAGGGGTACGTAAGCAGCCTATAAAAAGGTCGCGAGATAACACTCTCAAGCTCAGTTAAATCCAAGCTACTAATTTTTTTCTCTCTGAGTAATCCTTTTAGAGTTTTTAACCTCAAACAAATCAAATAGTTTATCTGAAGGAGAAACTATCCTCCTCAGATCTCATAAGGATTCTTCAATCTCCAATGAGATTGTGATAAATGTCTCAAATTGTCTCAAACTCACTTGCTTAAACATATTTAAGTGACCATATTTATCTCTCATTGATGACTGACAAAAAAATAAGAAAAATGATACACTCAATATATTTTACAATCCAAAACGTAGACTATAAATATTTTCATTTTTTAAAATTCATACATTATATAAAAAATAAAGTATACATTTATACAAAATATAATTTTTTTTAATGAAACGTATAACTCATGTAATAAAAAACGAAAGGGATTAAAGAAATATATGCGACAGCATTGGAGAATGTTAAGATAGATT
Source organism: Acorus gramineus (assembly GCA_030737835.1). Classification (NCBI taxonomy): domain Eukaryota; kingdom Viridiplantae; phylum Streptophyta; class Magnoliopsida; order Acorales; family Acoraceae; genus Acorus; species Acorus gramineus. The sequence continues at coordinate 4,346,972 of CM060854.1, forward strand.
GTGGTCTTAGTTATTTGAAGGATGAGAGTGTGAACAACGTGACTTAAAAGTTTGAAGAAACACTGTTCACTGGTCGGTACTGTTCATAAAGCATTATTCAAGGTAACCCTTAAAACATCGGCTTTGATACCATTTTTAGTTTCGGGATCAAGATATATGCAACAGCATTGGAGAATGTTAAGATAGACTGTGTTCTCAGTTATTTGAAGCCTAGCTAAGAAATTAAAGAACCTGTCCATGGAGACGACCCCAGACGTGTACGATCCGTCGAGGAACCCCTGCCGGAAGTTACAGTGGTTGGCGCCATCACATGTGTTCTTCGACGCGAAGAGGTCGCACGTCGACGATCCACAGTCGACAGGGGACCAAGTCTCGGACGCGCTCGTGTCGAATATGGGATTGGTCTGATCAAAGCAATGCTTGCATGGCTGACACTGGAACCATATGAGGCTGCTCCCCGTGTCGAACACCGTCGTCACCAGCACCGATGGCGTCCCCACCCAGAACCTCGTGTAGTACTCCCCCATCTCCGGCGTCAGTGGCGGCGTTAGCACGAACCCACCGCCGTCTGCGGCGGTGGAGGCTTGGGCGTGGCGGGCGATGGAGCGGGTGAAGCGGGCGCGGTTGCGGTCGTAGAGGGAGAGGTTTGGGTCGTGGTGGGGGGAGAGAGGGGAGTCTCTGTGGATGAGAGGGACTCGGATTGGCTTTGAAGAGATTTTTGTGAATGATGATGAGAAGGTGATGAAGAGGAGAACAAGTAGTGTTGAGAGTCTCTTCTTCTCCATTTTGTGTTGTGTTTTGGTTGGTTTTCACCAGTGGTATATTTTGGATTGTTAGGGGGAGCAAATGAACTAATGAAGGAAGGTTTACTGTGAATTGGTTGGTTTGATGTGTATGGAAAGAAAAATATAAAGCTGTCTATATGGTATTAAACATGAAATTTAGATTGAGAATTTGTTGGTCTTTGATTGATGCAATTCATTCATAATCTTTTGTGAAATAGGTGTATTTATGATTTTCATTCATGGCGTTTCCATCTACATATATATAGTTCTCACTTGGAAGGGGTACCCCCATACAATCATTTTTTCAACCACAATTTGAATCTTATATACATTGTTAATGTCATACATTTACCTTAACGAGGTTTCAGTCATGGTGGGGAGAGAGAGGGGAGTCTCTATGGATGAGAGGGACTCGGATTGGGTTTGAAGAGATTTTTGTGAATGATGGGAAGGTGATGAAGAGAAGAAGAGTTGTTGAGAGTGCTTGAAGTCTCAGCTCCATTTTGGTTGGGTTTTTATTTTTTTTTTATTTTTGAGTTGGTGAGATGTTGGGTGAGCAAACGAAGGGAGGTTTGCTGTGAATGGAAAAGAAATATAAGGTACGTTTTGTAATAGAAATTAAAGCTGTATATATATGGTATTAAACATGAAATGTATATTGCGAATTGTTCTTTGATCTCTGTAATTCATTCAGAATCTTTTGTGAAATAGTTGTGGTGTGAATTTACTTGTGATTTTTCATTCATGGCATATCCATTCACATAGTTCTCACTTTGGGAGGAGTATTAAATTCAAACACTGTAACACAATCTTTTTTATATTTTATTTTTTATAAAATTATATAAATCAAAATATGTATAGACTGAAATTGAGGCTATAAAAGAAAATATTTCATTAAATTTTTGTTCCAGTCAAATACTTTTAGGTAGAGCTTTGATGGATCCAATCCTAAAAATAATTTAATTTCTCTGTCATATGTATTTATTTGGAGATTAGGAATTTTCACTTAAATCTGGATGTAACATTTTTCTTTTAGGTGTCCACAAAACAAACAATCAACCCTCTTGTGTAATGATCAAACCATAATTGTAAGAAATATCACGTTAGTGATGTAGAACGGACTATCGATATGTTATTGGAGCGATCAGACAATCAAAAGAGATCCAGGAAGAAAAATGTGAGAAATAATTGAGACCATCTCGGAATCCCACAAAATTTGATGTGCTGAATTATTTTGTGGAGATATTTAATTTCGTTAAATTTTATCATTCCATTAAATAAGCAAATTTGTCTTTTATGACAATAATTTGCATGGTTATTTTTCTTTCCACAAATATCAGAATTATTGTCATTGATTTTGATTGATTTGTATGATTTTAGAATAAATAGCTATTATATTTATTTAATATTTTCTACTTTTAGTAAGTTTGTAATTAAGTTTAATAAGGTTTCTTATTGGTTCTTATTGAGTCTACATAATAAAGATTTGTAGCCTCATGGCATATTGAACTTTTATCTATCAATAATATTGAGTGATTTTAATTTTCTTTCTCTTTGAGAGATGTTATCTAAGATCTTGACGTAGATCAGATTTTTTATCATTCTTCTCCTGTGTTAGTTAGACATTTACTTCAATGAGATATCATAAGGCTCACCCCATTTTAGCATTTCTCAAGGATTTCACATCACACAAATAGGAATAAGGCGCACTTTTCTTGCTAAAATCCTACAAAATCCTTCTATTAACTTTACTTAATCTGAGAAATGAAGTATGTTTGTGGAAGTCCTCCCATTCCTTTCCATTAGAGAACCACTTTTTTTTGCAACAACTGTAGCCTCCATCGTGCGCTGATTCACTCAATTATTCATGCAGTTATTTATGCAATCTTAATGCAGCATATGAAAATTTTAATTGTATATATCTCTATTAAGTGAGTATTTGCTCTACTAGGAAAAATACAAAAATGAATGCAATTCATTTGGAATATATTCCTAATTTACTGTGAAGTTATGTAATTCGATAGATTTGATAATAATTACCCGTTGTGGCTACAAAAGTGACAGCAGAAATGATAGTGCATTTTTCTTATAGGAAGTCTTGTTCAATCCATCGTATTATTATTGTATACGTGGATCTACTTCTCATTCTATTATTGTAAGAACTTTTAGAAAAAATAATAATGATGACTTCCAATTCCCAAACAATACTATTGCAAAGCCAAACATCAAATTCAAAAAAATTGCATATATTGCTTCATTGGCTCTCTTTCACCCACTCAAACCATCCTTCACAATCACACATGAATCTCTCAGACCCTCCTCATACAGGGATATTCACTGCTGAAACCAACACCACCCACAAAAAATAAACAAACAAAAACCTCTGTTGTATGAGAGAGCACACACATTTTAGAACCCCACAAACATAGAAGGTATTTCTATTAGAGTGCTAGCTCAATTTCCTCTTCTCCAGTATATATTTCCTAACCTTGCTGAGAACCTCCTCATCTAGTCTTGCGTATAGTTGTTGTGCTTCGGTATAAGCCACCATAGTGTATCTGTCGATGTGGTCTTCATACTTCTCATATAACATGGGAACTGTAAGGACAATAAGCAGAGCTGCCATGGTAACAAAAACATGTAGTCAACATACGTTCAGCAACGTGAAGATGGTTTGAAGAAGATCAAATGGAGAACAAATTTGTTCAACAAGCCTCTATAACAATAGCAGGTACCATTGTCATGTGAAAGGAGGACATCAAATTCACATGTTACACTGATTTACTTGGGATGAGTAATTAAAATCTTAATAAGTATATTTATTAAAATATTATGTGTCGATACTACCGTTGCAGTTGGCACTGAGTATTTAAGCAGTAGAGCTGCTTCATTTGAGGGCAGGGGCTTCCATATGACTTCCATGATGACTTGGGCTCTGTTTGGAACCAATTCTCAATACAACTTTTCATAGAAGTTGCTCTCAACCAGCTTTTTCATAATAGCTATTCTCAACTGACTTTTTATTAAATTGTTTTGTTGACTTTAACACCCGTTTGGAACTGACTGAAAACTGATTTTGCAGAAGCACAATCAGTTTGGTTATTAGTTCTAAATGAGGCCTAAAACCCATGACCTTTATTCAGGGGTGAAGTTACTTGTCACTCATTCATTCATCTTGTTGAAATTTACATGTTTGCATAACTTTTCACTCATCAAGATTGAAGCTAACATAGGTGGTTAAAACATCCAGTATGTAAAAATGTGACTGAATATGAATCATGAATCATTAATTAGATGCTTATGACTTACTTGTATATCCTAAAGTAAGAAAATCTGTCAAACTGCCGACAACCGATATCACCCAGAGACATCCAGCTACCTTAAAGAACAGGTTTGAATCCTTCCCAAGCGCAATATCTTGCGAAACACTGAGTACACTGTTCAGACGGGTATGCACAAATGCAGTGGCCTCCTGAACTACTTCCTCTGTGATCTTCAGCTCTGGCAATGGTGGAGGTGGCCTGCATCAAATTCACCACAACATGCTCGTTTGTCTAACATAGTTTATTAATTTGGAACCCCTAACATGGAAAAGTAATTTACATTAATCTAGTAGCAACACATAGCAATCGTCGAAAAAAATGCATAGTGAGGTAGCATATGAGAATTTGCAACCTCTCTTTCTCTTCCTACCCTGCACTTTATCACTCTAAATATGATTTCCAAACACCCTATGCGGATCAGTTGTTTTATTAAAAAGAAAAACAAAAAAGGGAAAATGGAACATCCGTCCATGAACTAGTTTTTGATCCATCATGTAAAATAATAGACTGGTTCTGTAACCAGATCCCATCAGGTCTTGTCCGTATCCAACATGAAGCTGATTTGTGACATAAACTTAAAAAAAAAAAAATCAAATGTTTAAGCACATGAGTTTTCCACAAGTCAGTCTTTCATGGTAGACACACCAAAACTGATGGGATACAGTGATCAGAACAGTCTCCAAGAAAAACTGTGTTGGATCACATGACGCACTCCCACAGTGAAGATTTTCATATCAGTACATGCTTGGATGGATGACACACATCCATAAAAAAAAAAAAGGATGAAAATCCCATAAATGCTCCTTGATGGACACATATCATCCATCCAAGCATGTACAAATGAGATTCCCATGAATGCGGGTTTTCCCTCACACAGACCCCATTCTTTCTGTTTCATATTTCCCATAAAACAACTGATCTGCTCCCCGGAGATTCCACATTAGGCGAGAGCATCAATCCTAATTCAAACTCTACAATGCAATAATCAAAGCTCCTAAAATACTAGATGAGTGACAAGAATTCAATAGATTTCCTAGATATGACAATTCTTGAGTGATCACATAAACAAAAGGACAAACACCTGTTGAGGATCGCCGCGGATTTAGCCCAAACGAAGAGGATCGAAACCAAAAGGAGGAGCACATTCGCGACGAACGAGAGGAGGGTGTACCCGGACTTCTCAAACACCACCCAAGCCGCGAGTGTCACGAACAGGATCCCAAGTGCTGCATTTCTTCGCCTCCACAGAATCACATCCGCGACTGCCCAAATCAAACAAGCAATACCCACATCAAAAAAGATCGAATCTTTGAAAGAAAAACAAACAACCCAACAAAGAAGATGTAAAGGCTTACGGGTTCCTCCGCCGAGGATCTGATGGAGGGATCTCTGCCTGTGGAACAATCGGACGGAGGAAGACTCCATGGATGGATTTGAGATCTTTGGTTTGTGAAAGTTTGGATTTTGGGTTTCTTATCCCTGTTGGGGGTTGATGTTTGTTTTGGGTGTGGTTGATGAAAAAGTGAGGTTGGCAGTACATGAAAATACAGCATGAAAGCTTTTTAAAGTAGTACTGCTCAGTCAGGCTTTACAGCCACCGCCATAGTCTTTATTTGGAAAATGTTAAATAAAAGGATTTTCAAGGTATATAAAGTTCAGTGGGGTTTTGCTTCTCTGTCTGACTTTGGTCTGAAGTACTACTTATTCAACTAATCAAGTTATAAATAAAAACTAAAGGAGAATGATGACCGTTTTGATTTTTTTAAAATACATGTTTATTTACGACTCAAAAAAAAAAATGTTTATTTAATAAAAATATATGTTTATTTTATAATAAAAAATTTATATATATAATTTGTTAAATCAATATATATTAAAAAAAGTAATTTAGCATATGTAGTTTTATATACTATAATAGTTGTTTAAGAAGGTTTATATGTTGAATATTTTGTTATATTTTTTTTATATAAAGTGTGCGCTTGTAAATAAAAGTCTTATCATTTTTATTACATGTTTAATTTAAAAAAATAGTATTGTTACATACGATGTGATTAAAGTTTTTTATATAATAGTACAAAAATTAAATGTTACACGTGTAACACCATAACAAACTAATATAATATCGTACTTATATCATTATATGTAGTCTAATAGGAACAAATCCAACTCTAACTAAAGTGTCAATTCTAATTAAGTAGTTTATGTATTTGGTTGATTATTTCTACTTAGGGGAAGGGAGTGAATAAAAATTGTCCAATGTTATTAACTAACTTTGATAAACAGTATGCGTCGATAGAAAATGATTGAAGCATATACTCTCACATTAACGAGATATATATATAGAAAAAAAAATTCACATTTTTTTATTAACGCATCTATATAATTCATTGGAATATATGTTTTATTTTTTTATAAAAATATGTAACTCATTAAATGAGAACTAAGATTGAAAAATAAGTTGCACGTAACGTTATCCTTAAAAAAAAGAATTAAATATCAAACACAACATGTTTACAGTCCCAAATGTGGTTTTGATTTTAATATATAGATCCATTTTAATACCTACTTATCATGTAAAGCAAATAGGGGTGATACTTTGATCGGTTAAATCGAATCTGAACCAATCTAAACCGATTTTTTTTTTTTTTGGGTCAACAGTTTTTTTGTTTGGTTTGAGTGTGGATTGAAAAATTAGTGAGCCGATTTAATTTGGTTCGGGTTTGGTTTCACTTAAAGAAAAACCGAAAAAACCAAACCGAACCGGATTAAATTAAAATTCTAATAATAGAACTCACTAATCTATAGATTTTACACCATCCTCTCTTGACACTATAGATTTTGGTTACTCTATTGTTGGTATGTTAACCTTTTTTTTTTTTTTGTAAAATAATCTCTTAACTTCAGTTTAGTTCAGTTTAAGCAAATTACTTCAGTTCGGTTTACTATTTTTTCACTTTGGTTTCAACTTCGATTGGATTCAATTTTGATCTAGATTTGTTAATAGTTTGATTCAATATGATTTTACTGTAAACCGAACCAAACAAAACGATTTGCACACCTAACAGCAAGCGGGATTGTATTAACGTTTTTACTTTATATATATAACTGTGCTATCTTTTAAGAAAAAAAAAAAACTCCGCCATAACAGATGACATGTCCTCCCGTCAACCTATATAACCGCTCCCCCTGCCCCCTCAAAATCCAAACCCACTCTCTCTCTGTCATTCACACTCTCTCTGTCTCTCTCGTGCGCGCTTGTGAGCCGTCGAAAATCGATGGCGGGGGCGAGCAACCGTCCAATGATGCTGTACCACGAGACCCATCAGTCGAAGCTGCGGGTGCTCCACTGCATCAACGCCGTCCTCCAAGGCCCCTTCTTCTCCGACCAAGACCTCACCGACCTCGCCTCCTCCTTGTCCAAGACCGACCCCACCCTTCCCTCCTTCGACGACGACATCGACGGGCGCTTCTCTCTCAAGGTACAAACACCCAATCTTGAGAAACCCAATCTTGAATTCTTGAAATTCCACAATTTGATTTCTTGATTTCTTGCTCAGGTTCTAGAGGCGGCGTTGAAGGTTTGGGGTCTGCGGATCGTCCCCATGGAACCGGAGCTCGACCCTGAGAAAGCGTTCGTCTGTCACTCGCAGGACCAGTGGGTCTGCCTGCGCATATTGGACGAAGAGTGGTACAGCTTTGACGGCGCGCACGACGTCCCCGAACGCCTCCCGAGGCCCGGCATTGGGGATCACTTCAACGCTCTCCTGGACGACGGTTGGAGAATTTACGCGGTCCGGGGCGACTTCCCGAGCGAGTGTCCGGACTCTTCGAGCAAGTACGGGAAGTGGGTCCCTCCCGAGTACGCGCGGGGGGCGATGAAGTCGCCGGAAGAGGTCTTCAAGCAAAAGGAAGATGAGGATTGGAAAGCCGCGATCACCGCCAGTTTGCGGGATTCTCAACATGGGATGGCCAAGCAGAAGTCGATCATGAACGCCGAAGAAGAGGATTTGAAAGCCGCGATTGCCGCCAGTTTGCGGGATTTGGAACATGGGGTGGTCGGAGAACCCGCCGAAGCAGAGGAGAAGTCGATCGAGCCTGCCGAAAGCGGGACCGAGTTGGAGAAAGCTCCGGATGGAGACGATGGGTTGGGAGGTTCTGAAGGTTAGGCATTGAAACTGGCGAGTCTTTGAAAAGATGACATTTGTTTGTGATTGAATGCGCAGATTGGTTGCCAAAAACAAATGCAACTCTGTTTTTTCATTGGTGTAAAGTTGAGTCAGTATTAGCCAATTGAATTTGAATGTGATTCATACATGAGAAGAATGCAATATAGGCCCTTCGTATCATTAGCATATTATTTTTTACTCCCTGTCACTTTTGTTTTTAAAATCCCCCAAGTTGAATCAACCCTCTATATTGCGGAAGAATACATGGCAAGTACTAAATGAAAAAATACACTAATTGAAAAAAAAAATTAACAAAGAAAAACAAAGAACAAGAAAAAAAAGATTTTTTTTACCTATCATAAATAAAACTTTTAAATTCTGATAGGGTTATTAAATGTTTACAAAACACACAAAAATCAATACCAACAATTGTCTCAAACATATATGACAAATTAATATTTAAAAAATACGTATTGTAAATGATGCAATAGATTTTTTGCTAATGTATAAACTTTTGAAAATTGATTTTATTTATCAATTATTTAATATACTTTTCAGAGTTCTTGTTTTGGATCTCATATAATTTTTTCAAGCCCCCTCTCCAAATATATTCTGGGTCCGCTACTGATTAATGTCATGGGCTCGTCATTGTCGTGACATGATTAGAGAAAAATTACTCCAAAAATGTTAGAGGCCTAAAAAAAGAAAAATGATATCCACTTTATTTTTTTAATAATTTAAAAAAAAAAATTCACTCTGATATACATTGAATATTTTGTCACATTTAAAAATAAAGAGTGCATTTCATAAAGGAATGAGCATAATATTTTTCTTACATGTTTAATTTAAAAAAAAGTTAATTATCAAACACAACATGTGTTGTTTACAGAATTACAGTCCCATGTGTGGTTTTATTTTTAATACATGGATCTATTTTAAGAAACGTGAGATATCTTCTACTTAAAGGTGCGTTTGGTTGCGCGATTGCAAAACTGATTCTGCAGGAATCTGCGATTGCAAACTGATTCCGCAGGAAGCTCACTTTCTCAGCTTTCTGAAATCGCAGCTTTTGGGTACTATTTGCCTGAAATCTGTGTGCAGGAAGCTGCTACAGTAAAACTGTTTTGTTGCACGATACAATCACAGCTTCCTGCCATCGCAATCGCAGTCGCAATCGTGTAACCAAACGCACCCTTATCATAAAAAGCAAGCGGGTTTGTATCAACGTTTACTGTGTGTAACCGTGCTATTTTTAAAGAAAAAGAAACTCCGCCATAACAAATGACGAGTCCTCTCGTCAACCTATATAACCGCTCCCCCTCCTCCCCAAAATCCAAACCCACTTTCTCTGTCTTTCACTCTCTCTATCGCGTGCGCACTTGTGAATCGTCGAAAACCCATGGCGGGGCCGAGCAACCGTCCGATGATGCTGTACCACGAGGCCCATCAGTCGAAGCTGCGGGTGGTCCACTGCATCAACGCCGTCCTCCAAGGCCCCGTCTTCTCCGACCCAGACCTCATCGACCTCGCCTCCTCCTTCTCCAAGACTGACCCCACCCTCCCCTCCTTTGATGACGACATCGACTTCTCCCACATCATCTCCCTCGGCGGCCCCTTCTCTCTCAAGGTATAAAAACCCAATCTTGAATTCTTGAAATTCCCCAATTTGAGTTCTTGATTTCTTGAGCAGGTTCTAAAGGCCGCGTTGGAGGTTTGGGGTCTGCAGATCGTCCCCATGGAGCCGGCGCTCGATCTGGAGAACGCGTTCGTCTGTCACTCACTGGGCCAGTGGGTCTGCGTGCGCAGAGTGGGCGGAGAGTGGTACAGCTTCGACGGCGCGCACGACGTCCCCAAGCGCCTCCCGGGGATTGGCCTTGCGGCGCACCTCAACGATCTCCTGAACGACAGTTGGACCATTTACGCGGTCCGGGGCGACCTCCCCAGCGAGTGCCCGGTCTCTTCGAACCGGTACGGGAAGTGGGTACCGCCGGAAGACGCGCAGGGGGCGAAGAAGTCGCTGGAAGAGATGTCGTCTAGTCCGGAGCGGTTCGGGAGCAGAGGATACGAAGAGGATTTGAAAACCACGATGGCTGCCAGTTTGTGGGATTTGAAACCTGCCAAAGGCCAGCAGAAGTCGATCATGAACGTGGAAGAAGAGCTTTTGAAAGCCTTGCTTGCCGCCAGTTCGCGGGATTTGGGACTTGGGGTGTTCGGAGAACCCGCTGAAGCTGAGGAGAAGTCGATCGAGCCCGCCGAAGCTGGGGACGAGTCGGAGAAAGCTCGGGATGGAGACGATGGGTTGGGAGGTTCTTAAGGTTAGGCATTGAAACTGGCGTGTCTTTGAGAAGATGACATTCGTTTGTGATTGAATGCGCAGATTGGTTGCCAAAAACAAATGCAACTCTTGTTTTTTCATTGGTGTCTACGTTTTTTTTTTTCTACCGTGTATCAGCCAATTGAATTTGAATGAAAAATCGACTTTTTCTTTTGTTTTTTGGTTACTGAAGCTGAAACAGAAAATTTAACAAATTAGTTCTCACCATCATAAGATTTCTACAACAAACAGGGGCACCAAATACCACAACCCGCTATGAAACATGTAAAAGAGATACCCCTCCCAAATATCTTTTATTCTCTTCAATATCAGAGTCACAAAACAAAGAAAAAACTGTCTGAATCCCAAACTTTCAGAATGTTATATCAAAGACATGACTTCGAACTTAAAATGAGAGTTTCAGAATCATCTCTTGGTGCAGATGCAGAGCCTACCAACCCATCCTCTTCTCCCTCTGCTTTCTCCAAAACGACCTGGCCCGTTGAAGATTTCGTTGCCACCCCCGTGCATCGTCGGGCAGGATCCACTTCCAATCCGGGCTGAAAGAGTCCTCCAACTCGTTCGGGAGCCTGCCACGGACCGCGAAAAACCCTCCAACCATCGCTGCTGAGAGCATTGAAGTACGCTGAGAGGTTGTGCTTCGGAAAGGGTTCGAGGACGTCGTACGCGCCGTCAAAGTTGTACCACTCTTCGCCCCACTCCCCCAACGCCGCCTGTATAACCTGCGTGAGAAATCAAGAATTTCAAGTTGGTTAGTTGGGGTCATCAAGAATTTCAAGAAAGGAAGATTTTTTTATACCTTGAGAGAGAAATGGCCGCCGAGGGAGACGATGTGGGAGATGTCGATGTCTTCATAGACGTGTTTCGGGGCCCTGTTGGCGGGTTCCAAAACCAGGTGAAAATTTCTCTGTTGACATCACAGCGGATACGATTGGTGAAGGAGGGGCCAAGCTGATCACGCGCATAAGCGTAAGGAAATACGGGGATGCAAAGTTCCTTTGAAAGTTAAAGCTTTCACGTGGCCTGTATTCTTCAGCATCAGAATCACAAAACAGTAGTCAAGAACAAACACTTCATCTCAATTACACGACTATTTGAAGAAGTGGACCGCTTGCAGCTTCGACTGTTGGGTCTCGTGGTGTAGCATCATCGGACGGTCGCTCGGGCTCGCCATGGATTCTCAACGGCTCACAAGCGCGCACGCAACAGATAAACAGAGAGAGAGAGAGAGAGAGGAAACAAAGAGAAGCGATTGTGGTCTTTGGTCCGTGGAGTATGTTTTATAGGCTTCTTTTGTGGCGGGTAACGGTTATGATTTCTCATCGATGCGCGTGTTAATAAATGGGCGATCCTGATTTGGGGGGCTTTGAAGCCTGGCAATGGCTGGCCGTTGGATGGATATAAAGACTACCCGTGAAAATGAATCTGGACCGTCAATTCCGATAAAGGAGTTTCGGAGATTTACCGTGCCCAGCCATTCAAAACGAATCTGGACCGCCAGGCCCTAACCCCCTAATGTCGCGTGGAACATATGGAAAGAATAATGGAGAATAGATGAGAATAACTAAAAAAAATTGTTTATTTTGATAGAATAAACCTCGATAGTTATGTTTGGTTAAGCTAGGATAAAGCCTGATAATTATTCTAAGGAAATGTTGGAATTGCTTATCAAGGTTTATCTATGCTAATGGATAAAAATACTCTTCTCTGTCATTTAAAAAAATTATCTCACTTAACAGATTCACACAGATTCCAAAAACTGTCACATCTATAAATCAATCATATATCTCTCAAACTATTCCCAGGGGGTATAATTGTCATTTAAAAAATCATAAACTCTTATTCATCCTTTTTTAACCATTTATCATCACTTTATCCAAAGTGAACAAAAAAAAAAAAATCATTTTTACGTTTTTCAATGAGAATAATAAAAAAGGCAACAAAACAAAAAGTTGCTTATTCAGCCTGGATTGTTATATATCCCAGTATAGTTATCAGGAGCGAATAACCTAATATCGTATCTCATGCAGGGGTAAAAGAACAGGGGGGGGGGGACAAAGAAAAATCAATATATATTATTATTTAAAAAAAATAAAAAATTTAATATAACAAACACTGTAGTCTCATCTATCATGATAGTGTTTAACAAACATAAATCGGAGTTCATGATTGGGAGGGTTGTTTGGTGTCTAATTAGTATAAACTTTTTCTACAATTCTTATATCGGATTGATTGATGGCTCTCTTGTACAGGAGTGCCATTTTATTTTTGTATTTTTTTTAATTTTTTATCCTATGCCTTTCTTTAAGCCTTTTTTAGATATTATTTATTTTGAATTCTTTTAAAATATATATATATACTCAAATTTACACTCAAAAACATGTTTGCAGTCCCGCACGGGGTTTTGATTTTAATATATGGATCCACTATAAGAAACGTGAGGGATATCTACTTATCATATACGCAGTAATACAACAAACGGGGTTGTATTAACTTTTAGTGTATGTAACTGTGAAATCTTTTTAAGAATAAAAAACTCCGCCATAACAAATGACAAGTCCTCCCGTCAACCTATATATCCGCTCCCCCTCCCCAAAATCCAAACCCACACTCTCTCTCAGACTCTCACACACACTCTCTCTCTCTCTCTCTCTCTCTCTCTCACTCGCGTGCGCACTTGTGAGCCGTCGAAAATCGATGGCGGGGGCAAGCAACCGTCCGATGATGCTGTACCACGAGACCCATCAGTCGAAGCTGCGGGTGCTCCACTGCATCAACGCCGTCCTCCAAGGCCCCTTCTTCTCCGACCAAGACCTGACCGACCTCGCCTCCTCCTTGTCCAAGACCGACCCCACCCTTCCCTCCTTCGACGACGACGTCGACTTCTCCCACATCATCTCCCTCGGCGGCTCCTTCTCTCTCAAGGTATAAAAACCCAATCTTGAATTCTTGAATTCTTGAAATTCCCCAATTTGAGTTCTTGATTTCTTGCGTAGGTTCTTAAGGCGGCGTTGGGGGTTTGGGGTCTGCAGATCGTCCCTGTCGAACCGAAGCTCGATCTGGAGAACGCGTTCGTCTGTCACTCGCAGGGCCATTGGGTCTGCGTGCGCAGAGTGGGCGGAGAGTGGTACAACTTCAACGGCGCGCACGACGTCCCCGAACGCCTCTCGAGGCCCGGCCTTGGAGAGCACTTCAACGCTCTCTTGGACGACAGTTGGAGCGTTTACGCGGTCCGGGGCGACCTCCCGAGCGAGTGCCCGGACTCTTCGAACCGGTATGGGAAGTGGGTCCCGCCCGAGGACGCGCGAGGAGCGAAGAAATCGCCGGAAGAGATGTCGTTTTCGTACGTGTCGTCCAGTCCGGAGCGGTTCGGGAGCAGAGGATACGAAGAGGATTTGAAAACCGCGATGGCCGCCAGTCTGCGGGATGCTGAACATGGGGTGGCCGAGCAGAAGTCGACCATGAACGTGGAAGAAGAGGTTTTGAAAGCCGCGATTGCCGCCAGTCTGCGGGATGCTGAACATGGGGTGGCCGAGCAGAAGTCGACCATGAACGTGGAAGAAGAGGTTTTGAAAGCCGCGATTGCCGCCAGTTTGCGGGATTTGGAACATGGGGTGGTCGGAGAACCCGCCGAAGCCGAGGAGGAGTCGATCGAGCCCGCTGAAGTCGGGGATGAGTCTGAGAAAGCTCGGGGAGGAGACGATGGGTTGGGAGGTTCTGAAGGTTAGGCATTGAAACTGGCGTGTTTTTTGAGAAGATTACATTTGTTTGTGATTGGAGGCGCAGATTGGTTGCCAAAAAAAAATGCAACTCTGTTTTTTCATTGATGTTTTCGTTTTTTTTTTCTCAATTTCGGTGTGAACCATGTAAACCTGAATGGATTCATTGCATGTCAAGAATGCAATATCATGTCAAGAATGAAAAAATTCAGACTCTTTTTTTTTTTTTTTGTTACAGAAGCTGAAACAGCAAGTTTAACAAATTAGTACTCACCATCATAAGATTTCTACAACAAGAGCACTAACTCTGCCACCCAAAACACCAACCTGACTGATAGAATAAAACCCAAATAAGGAATAACCATTATCCCATTTTGTTTATGTGAATAAACGAAATTCTCATATTCCACCCAAATCAAACAGGGCTGTACAAATTTGTGGATAGTGAGCCGGGTGGGGGTTGCATCTGCTATCAATTCTGATGGTAAACATGTCATAATAATCTAGAGGGGCACCAAATACCACAACACACGTTATGAAACATGTAGAGCCTGAAAACCCTACCAAGTCTTGTATGCCCTACATCTTGTTTGAATCCCAAACTTCCAGAATATCATATCAAAGACATGACTTCAAACTTAAAATGACAGTTTCAGAATCATCTCTTGGCGCAGATGCAGAGCCTACCAACCCATCCTCTTCCCCCTCTGCTTTCTCCGAACCGTCCCCGACCTCGGCCTCTCTGACCCGGCCCATCGACAGCTTCCCGTTGAAAGATTTCATCGCCCTCCGCGCGTCTTCAGGCAGGATCCATTTCCCATTCGGGCTGAAAATGTCCGGCAACTTGTCCGGAAGCTCGCCACGGACCCCGAAAACCCTCCAGCCATCGCCCCTGAGAGCATTGAAGTACGCCGAGAGGTTGTGCTTCGGAAGGTGTTCGGGGATATCGTACGCGCCATCGAAGTTGTACCACTCTTCGCCCACTCTGCGCACGCAGACCCACCTGTTCTGCGACTCACACACGAGCACGTTCTCTGTTTCTGGGTTGTTGTCAGCGCCGTCGACGGGGATGATCCGAAGGCCCCACTCCCCCAACGCCGCCTGTATAACCTGCGCGAGAAATCAAGAATTTCAAGTTGGTTAGTTGGGGTCATCAAGAATTTCAAGAATGGAAGATCTTTTTATACCTTGAGAGAGAAATGGCCGCCGAGGGAGACGATGTGGGAGATGTCGACGTCGTCATAGACGTGTTTCGGGGCCCTGTTGAGGAGGCGGAAGGCGTGGTTCATGAGGGCGCGTTGGGAGAAGAAGTGGCCCTGGAGGGCGGCATTGACGCATTGGACCGCGGAGAGCTTCGACTGGTGGGTCTCGTGGTACAGCACCAACACTTGGTTGCTCGACCCTGCCATGGATTTTCGACCTCTCAAGAGATGGAAACAGAGAGAGAAGTGATTGTTATTTTTTTTTTATCTTGTCTTTTACGTGTTTATATAGGCTCTTGTGAAGAACAAAAAGATTTATACATAGGCCTGTTAAAAGTATATATATGTTAGGGTTAAGGGTAGATTAATTATTTCTTCATTTTCTTTTTTGTACTGTAAATATTGGATACAAACCCTAATAATATTTTTGATTCATTCTTTTCAATTTTTGATTCTAACATGGTATCAGAGCTTACATCTAATTTTTTTTTTTGATTTTCTGTTGGCGATACTCTCCGTTCGGAGATCGTCGACGCTCCGCTGTCCGTCGTCCTGTTCGTGTCACCCGCGTGCAGCCCCACTGCTGCCCGCACTTATCCGCTGCCCCTGTCGCAGCCCCACGGCTGCCCCGCGCTGATCCGCTGCCCCTGCTGCAGCCCCGCCGCTGTCCCGCGCAGATCCGCTGCCTCTGTCGCAGTCCCACCGCTGCCCCGCGCAAGATTCGCTGCCCCTGCCGCAGCCCCGCTGCTGCCCCGTCGCAGATTCGCTGCCCCTGCCCCGCGCAGCCCCGCAGCTGCCCCGTTGCAGATTCGCTGCCCCTACGGCATCCCCGCACAGCCCCGCAGCTGCCCCTATCACAGCCTCGCGCATATTTTTGATTCATTCTCTTCAATTTCTGATTCTAGCAAGGCCTTCGTTTCATTTCATGCGGGTAACAGTTATGATTTCTGGCGTTAAATGGGCTGTCCTGATTCGGGGACCTACGTGATCTCAAGTAGGCCTGTCAACGGGTCAGGTCCGGGTCGGGTCGGGGTGGACCCGGACCCGACCCGTGACAGGACCCGGCGGGTCCGGGTCCAACCCAGGACCCGGCGGGTCCGGGGAAATGTGGACCCGGACCCGGACCCGTCGGACCCGGGTCGGGCCCGGGTCCGACCCGACCCGGATGGTTGAGTAAAAAAAAAAGAAAAAAGAGAAGAGCTCATGTATTTGTTTGTCTTATCATTCTATTTGAAATTTTTTGTAATAAAACATTATTGTTAATGAGACTATGTTTGAATATAATTTTATACAATTCAAAAAAATAAATGAATTATTAAACAACATCCAAAACAATAATCACTAACGTAAAAAATATATTAACCTAAATAATAAACATAACTAACCTAAACAACATTCAAAACAATATTAACCTAAACAACATTCAAAACAATAAACATTAACATATTAACCTAAATAATAAACATAAATCATGCAACAAACTAATTAATCATACAAATTCAAATGCTAATAAGTTAATTGTCCAAAACAAATCGATTTATAGGCTTATTATGATTATGATTTATGAACTTGTAGATACAAAAATAAGTTAAGTAAGAAATAAAATTATGTATCAACTAATACTAATGGTCTTATAATATATGAACATATATTAAAAAAAACAGTCGGGTCCAACAGGTCGGGGCGGGGTGGACCTGGGCCCGACCCGTTTGTTTGTTCGGGTCCGCCGGGTTGGGTCCAACCCGGGTCGGGTATATTACACGTGTAATCGGGTCCGGGCCGGGCCGGGTCCTGATCTGGACCCGACCCGTTGACAGGCCTATTCTCAAGTATGAAATGGTGATGATGGTCAGCTAAGCTTCATAATATTTAACTTTTATTTGTAACGACTCCGGCCCTGTAAACTTTATTCGAGAGTCTATTTGGATATGCAGGGAAAAACTCAGAAAAGTAAGGTCGTCTTATTAGAGAAATGTTAATTTTGGAGCTTCTTGAACGGGAGGTAATTTGGCATATGGACGAAGTGTGGGCAGTGTATACGCCCCTAAAAAATGTTTGGATTTGTGATGCTATTACACCGGATTCTCCGCTAATCTATCCTACCATGAATCTAAATAAAATTTTATTATTTTTCTATTTCAAGTTTTACATCTTCTTGAAACTCATAACATCTAGTTTCGTTTAAAATAAATAGGGATCAAATTAGTTCCCATACCTAATATATATAATAAAAATTTATATAGAAAGTCAAATCTAGAGAAGATGACTAATATAAATAAAAATAACCTTTACAAAAATACATTATATTATTAGTATAAAATTCATTTTAAAAAAACAGAGATTAGAAAAGGACCTTTCATTCGGGGGAATTTTTTCGAGAAAATAAATCAAATTAAATACCAAGCTATGAAACATGTAAAAGACAAAACCCTCCGTCTTTGCATTCTCTACATCTTGTATTTCTTCAATACCAGAATCACAAAAACAGTAGCCAAAAACAAACATTTCATCTCAAATACACGACTGTTTCAAACTCTGAATGACAGCTTCAGAACCATTATCATCTCTTGCAGCAGATGCAGACCCTCCCACTACCCCATCTCCAATCCCCTCAAACTGGCGGCAATCGCGGCTTTCAAATCCTCCTCTTCGTCCAAAAGCAGAGCCACCCGAGATGAAGATGAAGACGCTTCGTATCCTCTGCTCCCAAAAATCCTCGATTTCTTTGCCCCCCGCGCGTCTTCGGGCAGGACCCATTTCCCGTACAGGCTCAAAGATACCGGACACTCGTCCGGGAGGTCGCCTCGGACCGCGAAAACGCCCCAACCGTCGTCCCGGAGAGCGTCGAAGTACGCCGATAGAGCGTGCTTCGGGAGGCGCTCGGGGACGTCGCGCGTGCCGTCGAAGCTGTACCACTCCCCGCCCACTCTGCGCGCGCAGACCCACTTGTTGTGCCTGTGACAGATGAACGCGTTCTCCAGTCCCGGGTCGATCTTCGCCCGCTCATCGTCTTCGATGGGGATGACGTGCAGGTTCCAAACCTCCAACGCCGCACGCACAACCTGAATAAGAAATCAAGAATTCAAGATTTGGGTGTCCCAGAATGCTGGGTGTGAGCCCAGCCCAGTGCGGCAGTTGTTGTTCGGCAAAAACAGAGAGAGAGAGAGAGAGAGAGAGAGAGCAGTTCTCTTCAGGACTTCTTCTTCGTGGATTCCGACGTTGTTCCACGTGGTCTTCTTCTTCCAATTATTTAGAAGATCAGATTTAGGGTTCTTCTTGTGGTAACCCTGTATCCCTCTCTTATATTTGTATTCCTCAAGTTTTGGGCAAAACTTGAGAAGACATTATTTTTCATTATATTTTTAATATAGTGGATTGCTGCTGGAGTGCCCCGTGGATGTAGGCTTAAGCCGAACCACGTTAAATTTGGTGTTGCTTGGTGGTTTGCTTGTCTTTATATTTTTCTGATTGCTTTGGTGATTACTTTGGGCTGCATAAATATTTTTTCCGCGATTAGTATTATTTATTTCACTCAAATAAAATTGTTAAAAATCCCAACAAGTGGTATCAGAGCAGGGTTCAGATTTATTTGTGTGAGATGGCAGATAATACTATTGGAAAGATGATTGAGTTGAATAATTCCAATTGGTTGATATGGAAGCCCAAGATGGAGGACATCCTTTACTGTAAGGATTTGTATGAACCAATTGAAGGAGATAAAAGCAAACCAGAAAAAATGTCAGAAGAAGATTGGACCAAGTTGAACAGAAGATGTGTTGCCGCTATTCGACAATGGATTGATGCTAGCATATTTCATCACGTTGCTAATGAGAAGAATGCACATACTCTATGGAAAACGTTACAGTCTTTGTATGAGAAAAAGACTACGAGTAACAAGGCGTTTTTAATCAGAAAACTCGTGAACTTAAAGTTCAAAGGCGGCAGTGTTACAGAGCACCTGAATGAGTTTCAAAGCTTAGTGAACCAGTTGACCACGATGAAGATGACTCTAGATGATGAGTTACAGGCTTTGCTGCTTTTGGGATCTTTGCCCGACAGTTGGGAGACATTAGTTGTCACGTTGAGTAATTCTGCTCCAGATGGTGTATTGTCTATGAGTACGGTTACGAGCTCTTTGCTAAATGAAGAAACAAGGAGAAAATCAACGGCTTCAGACAGTCCACAAGCACTTGTTATAGATAACAGGGGGAGGAGCAAGAGTCGAGGACCAAAGAGTTATGGCAGATCTAGAAGCAAATCAATGTCTAGAGATTTTGCGTGTTACCACTGTGGTAAAACAGGTCACATTAAAAAGTATTGCCGAATTTTTAAAAGAGAACAGAAAGAGGGACATGATCAGAAGAAAAAGGATGACGACAAGAACACTGCGGCTGTTACATCTGCAGATGATTTGGTAGTCTTCTCATTCGGAGAGGATGAATGCCTGCATATTTCAGATCGGGGCACTGAGTGGGTGGTAGATACAGGAGCATCTTTTCATGCGACTCCTAATATGGGGTCTTTCACTTCGTACAGAGCAGGAGACTTTGGCACCGTGAAAATGGGTAACACCAGCCACTCAAAGATTGCAGGGATTGGTGATGTGTGCGTACAAACTGATGTAGGACACACATTAATTTTGAAAGATGTTCGTCATGTTCCTGATTTACGCCTCAATCTGCTTTCGGGGATTGCTTTGGATCGACAAGGGTTCGAAAGTCATTTCGGCAATGAAAAATGGAAGCTTACTAAGGGCTCGTTGATTGTTGCAAGAGGAAAGAGTTGTTGCACTTTGTACAAGACTCATTTAAAGGTATGCAGTGATGGAATGAATACAGCAGAAGAAAATTCGTCTCCAGATTTATGGCATAGGCGGCTTGGTCACATGAGCGAGAAGGGGTTACAAGTTCTGGCAAAGAAGTCTCTAATTTCCTTTTCCAAAGGTATGCCTCTTAGCTCTTGTGAACATTGTTTGATTGGAAAGCATCATAGAGTTTCATTCGGAAAAACATTAGAAAGAAAATTAAATATTCTTGATTTGATATATTCTGATGTTTGTGGTCCATTTGAGGTTGAATCTCTGGGTGGCCATAGGTATTTTGTTACTTTTATTGATGATGCATCCAGGAAAGTGTGGGTCTATTTGTTGAGAACGAAGGATCAGGTCTTCGAGCACTTTCAAAAATTTCATGCCATGGTGGAAAGGGAGACAGGAAGAAAATTAAAGTCACTACGGACAGATAATGGAGGAGAGTACACTTCGAGAGAGTTCAGAGATTATTGCTCGCGTCACGGCATTCGACACGAAAGAACTGAACCTGGTACTCCACAGCATAATGGTGTTGCAGAACGGAAGAATCGCACCATCGTTGAAAAAGTCGTGTGTATGATGAAGATGGCAAATTTGCCTAGAACCTTCTGGGGTGAAGCTGTTTCGACTGCCTGCTACTTGATAAACAGATCACCGACAGTATCTTTGGATTCTAATATCCCAGAGAAAGTTTGGTCCGGAAAGGAGGTTTCGTATTCACATTTGAAGGTCTTTGGATGTAAGGCTTTCGTGCATGTACCCAAAGAGCAGAGAAAGAAGCTTGATGATAAAGCAGTTCCATGCATCTTCATTGGCTATGGCGGTGAAGAATTTGGCTACAGGTTTTGGGATCCGATAAAGAAAAGGGTGATTCGGCACAGAGATGTGGTCTTCTACGAGAGTCAGAGTATTAAAGATTTCGACAGAACTACGAAATCAGTTGATGGTGTTGCAGACCTTACACCTATTCCCTCTCCAGGACAGCCGGCTACAGATGGAGAGGAGACGAGAAGTGAAGACATTGATGTGGTGCCAGAAATTCCTAACAACAATGAAGAGCCAGAGCAGGAAGTTCCTGAACAGGGGGAGCAGCATAGTCAGTCAGAGACTACAGATACTCAGATTAGAAAATCATCCAGAGAGCACAGGCCAACAACCTCTGAGTATATTTTGCTCACTGAAGAGGGGGAGCCAGAAAGTTTTCAGGAGGTACAAACTCATAAAGAAAAAGAAAAATGGCTTAGGGCCATGCATGATGAGATGAACTCTCTACAGAAAAATAATACTTATGAGTTGGTTGAACTTCCTAAGGATAGAAAAGCTTTGCAAAATAAATGGGTGTTCAAGCTCAAAAGAGATGGGAACGAGAATTTGGTGAAGCACAAAGCTCGACTAGTGGTCAAAGGCTTTGGACAGAAGCACGGAATAGACTTCGATGAGATATTCGCTCCGGTGGTGAAGATGACTTCCATCAGAACAATTCTCAGTTTAGCAGCTAGCCTTGATCTTGAGGTTGAACAGCTCGATGTAAAGACTGCATTCCTCCATGGCGATTTGGAGGAAGAGATATACATGGTGCAACCAGAGGGATTTGAAGTCAAAGGAAAAGAACACATGGTTTGCAGATTAAAGAAAAGTCTCTATGGACTGAAGCAGGCACCAAGGCAGTGGTATAAAAAGTTCGACTCCTTCATGGTGAGTCAGGAATACCAAAAGACAACTGCAGACCCTTGTGTTTATTTCAAAAGGTCCACTAAAGGTGATTTCATAATTTTTTGCTCTATGTGGATGATATGCTCATAATCGGACAGAATGCTATGATGATCACAAAATTAAAACAGGAGTTATTTAAGTCTTTTGAAATGAAAGACTTAGGATCAGCACGACAGATTTTGGGCATGCAGGTTATTCGTGATAGGAAAGCTAAGAAATTGTGGTTGTCACAAGAAAAATATATTGAACGAATTCTTGAAAGGTTCAATATGAAAGGTGCCAATGCCGTTAGCACGCCTATCACAGAAAATTTAAAATTGAGCAGAAGTTCGTGTCCCTCGACCAATGAAGAAAAGGAAGAGATGAAGAAAATTCCCTACTCCTCTGCAGTAGGAAGTTTGATGTATGCTATGGTATGCACTCGGCCAGATATATCATATGCAGTTGGTGTTGTGAGCAGATATCTTGCGAATCCTGGAAAGGATCATTGGGAAGCAGTGAAGTGGATCTTCAGGTATTTAAAGGGCAGTTCGAAGTTGTGCTTGAGTTTCGGCAGTTCAAAACCAGTGTTGGAAGGCTTTACAGATGCTGACATGGCAGGTGATCTTGATCAACGAAAGTCAACATCGGGATACTTATTTACTTTCGCAGGGGGAGCTGTTTCTTGGCAGTCAAAACTGCAAAAGTGTGTTGCTTTGTCTACGACAGAAGCAGAGTATATTGCAGCTACCGAAGCAAGTAAAGAAATGATATGGTTGAAACGTTTTCTCCAAGAACTGGGTTTGAAGCAAGACGAGTATGTAGTATTTTGTGATAGCCAGAGCGCTTTGGATTTGAGTAAAAATGCTACTTATCATTCTCGTACGAAGCACATTGATATTAGATATCATTGGATCCGTGATGCCATCGAGAAAAACTTGATGAAGATGAAGAAGATTCACACCGACCGTAATCCCGCAGATGCGATGACAAAAGTTGTTCCGAAGAACAAGTTCGAGCTTTGCAAGAAGTTGGCTAGCATGGACTCCAGGTGAGGAGTCACGGACCGGGTTCCCCCCTCATTGGGCTGGAGGGGGAGATTGTTGGGTGTGAGCCCAGCCCAAATGGGCCTTTCTTTTGGTCCAGCCCATGATTGCACGTGAACAGTGCATAATGGTTTTTTGAGGTTTCCTTTCTCTTTTGTTTTCTATGACCGACTTATGTTAGCGGCAGCTCTTGTTCGGCAAAGAGAGAGAGAGAGAGAGAGAGAGAGAGAGAGAGGAGCAGTTCTCTTCAGGACTTCTTCTTCGTGGATTCCGATGTTGTTCGACGTGGTCTTCTTCTTCATATTATTTAGAAGATCAGATTTAGGGTTCTTCTTGTGGTAACCCTGTATCCCTCTCTTATATTTGTATTCCTCAAGTTTTGGGCAAAACTTGAGAAGACATTATTTTTCATTATATTTTTAATATAGTGGATTGCTGCTGGAGTGCCCCGTGGATGTAGGCTTAAGCCGAACCACGTTAAATTTGGTGTTGCTTGGTGGTTTGCTTGTCTTTATATTTTTCTGATTGCTTAAGTAATTATTTCGAACTGCATAAATATTTTTTATCATTATTATTATTTATTTCACTCAAATAAAATTGTTAAAAATCCCAACACAGAATTCAAGATTGGAGAAGGTGGGGAGGACCTGGAGGCAGAAGTGGCCGCCGAGGGAGACGATGTGGGAGACGTCGACGTCGAAGACGTCATCGTCTTCGTCGGAGGAGACCATAAGGTAGGAGGCGAGGTCGGTGAGTTCGTGGTCGAAGAAGAAGGGGCCTTGGAGGACGGCGTTCACGCAATGGACCGCGCGCAGCTTCGACTGGTGGGTCTCGTGGTAAAGCATCATCGGACGGTCGCTCGGCCTCGCCATGGATTCTCGACGGCTCACAGGCGCGCACGCAACACAGACAAACAGAGAGAGAGAGAGAGAGAAGGGGGGGGGGGGGGGACAAAAGAGAAGCGATTGTGTATGTTTTATAAGCCTCTTTTGTAGCGGGTGAAGGGTTATGACGTATTTCTCATCGATAAGTGCGTTTGTATTCCTACGTTTCTTCAAAAAAAAAAAGGTAAGCGCGTTAATCAATGGGCGATTGGGCGGTCCTGATGTCAGGGGCTTTGAATCCGGGCAATGGTTAACCGTTGGATGGATGTCGAGACTACCAGTGAGATTTAATCTGGACCGTCTATTCCAATAAAGGAGTTTCAGAGATTTCTTGTGCCCATCCATTCAAAATACATGGTACGCCAATGGTTAGGCCTATCAACAGGCAGGGTCGGGTCGGGTCGGGGTGGACTCGGACCCGACCGGTGGCAAAACCCAGCTGGTCCGGATCCAACCCAGGACCCGGCGGGTCCGGGAAAATGTGGACCCGGACCCGGACCCGTCGGACCCGGGTCGGGTCCGGGTCCAACCCGACCCGGATGGTTGGGTAAAAAAAAAAAAAAAACAGAGAGAAGAGCTCATGTATTTGTTTGTCTTATCATTCTATTTGAAATTTTTTGTAATAAAACATTATTGTTAATGAGACTATGTTTGAATATAATTTTATACAATTCAAAAGAAGTAAATGAATTATTAAACAACATCTAAAACAATAATCACTAACATAAAAAACATATTAACCTAAATAATAAACATAACTAACCTAAACAACATTCAAAACAATATTAACCTAAACAACATTCAAAACAATAAACACTAACATATTAACCTAAATAATAAACATAAATCATGCAACAAACTAATTAATCATACAAATTCAAAAGCTAATAAGTTAATTGTCCAAAACAAACCGATTTATAGGCTTGTTATGATTATGATTTATGAACTTGTAGATACAAAAATAAGTTAAGTAAGAAATAAAATTATGTACCAACTAATACTAATGGTCTTATAATATATGAACATATATTAAAAAAACAGTCGGGTCCAACGGGTCCAACGGGTTGGGGCGGGGTGGACCCGGACCCGACCCGTTTGTTTGTTCGGGTCCGCCGGGTCGGGTTCAACTCGGGTCGGGTCCAAATCGGGTCGGGTATATTACACGTGTAATCGGGTCCGGGTCGGGTCGGGTCCGGGTCTGGACCCGACCCGTTGACAGGCCTAGTGTAGTTGGAAGTCAGTGTCAAGACTCGAATTCAAGACCTACCCTTAACATAAGTAGGTCTTGAACAGTTGTGTTATGACCATTGAAGACTTTTTTTTTTTTGGGGGGGGTGTGCAACACAAGGACTAAGACTTGAACCTAAGACCCACCCTTAATACATGTAAATCTTGAATGGTTGTGGTATGACCACTGAGAACTTTTTTGAGAGGATTCAACATGAGGACTTCCTAGGAGGTCACCCGTCTTAGTACTACTCTTGTTCAAGAACATTTTTTTTTTATATATCGGAGGGACCCCTGTGGTTGACCTTACGGTTGAGCCGAGAAAGCTACCTCTTTCTGTTTATCCCGATCCTACGGGGGATTTTTTCAAATAATCACAAATAAATAGATGAGTAAGTCAGCGTCAAGACTCGAGCACAGGACCTATTTGTAACACCTGCTAAGCCCTGAACCATTGTGCTATAACCACCGTTATACGTCAATGTTTTCATTTTCTTAAAATCATATATTTTATATCATTATGTTTTTTTAAAAGATAAAATATATCTTTTAATAAATTTAATAATATCATTTACATAAAATGTAATTTTTTAAAAAATTATCTACTTTCTTACATTCGATTGGAAAAACAAAAAATCCCGTTCAATTAAAAGAAGGGGTTAATGAGACAAATGAAATTGTTTAATAGACTGTACATACTCCTTGTAATAAAATGTGCATGCACTTATCAAACTTTCGTGGGCTTAAATGAAAAAGCGTGTTTTAACGATTACATGGCATTCGTGCCGGGCCAGGCGAGGACACGCGCGAAATGGATCGAATGACGACGTGGCACCCCAAACGCTGAACCCGGCGGACCCATGAAAGCGTCAGATGCTGACGGTATTTTCCCTACCCGGGAACCATTGTTTATATCGCCCCCCCAAAAAAAAAAAAAATATCAACCTCGGGCGATCTCATCGATGTTCCTCAGTTTCCATTACATATATTCTTCTGGCTTCCTCGCCTAGGGTTTCAGCTTCTTCTCTCTCTCTCGTGATCTCAGTCAAACCTGTCGTTGAAGAAGCCATTGATCTCCTCTAATGGCGTCGGTCCCTCACTGTCCGGCCTCTGATCTCCTCCGGAGCTCCTCCAGTTACGCCAATGGAGTTCCCCTGCATTCGCTCGGGAAATCCCGGATCGTCCCCTCGAGGAGGGGCTCCGCCGTCGTCTTCGCGAGGATCAAGAAAGGTAAGAAGCACGATTATCCTCGGCCGGACGAGATCGATGCCAATGCGAAAGGAGGGCACCTCGGCTACCTCTCCCAGTTCAAGCCCCTGAAGGAGAAGCCGAAGATGGTCACCTTGCCTTTCGAGAAGCCGCTTGTCGATCTGGAGAAGAAGATGATGGAGGTGAGGCTGTTTGTGGAATCGCATAGAGGTTTAGGTTTTTTTTTTTTTTTGGCTGTCGATTTGATGTCGTGCGAGTGACCTTTCTTGATTTCAGGTGAGGAAGATGGCGGATCAGACCGGATTGGACTTCAGCGATCAGATCATCACCATGGAAAACAAGTATCAGCAAGTATTTCTCTGTCTGTGTATTTTATACGAAAAGTAAAAAAATTTGTTTCATGTTCTAGTCATAGTCTGTGCATTTAGATTTAGTACCTTCAGACTGTGGGTATCCATTTAGTTTCGGATGATTTAACATATTCTCAATATTTTTAAAAAGCTAATCTTAATTGTTGTCATCTCCGTGAAATCCAAAATAGTAGATTTTGCATTCTCATACTAATGATGGATTACATCTAGAAAATGGTTTAATTATCTCAATACTTGTAACATATTTATGTATGATCTACAAATATACACATACCATATCGAGCATAGCCCTTTCCGAATATTTATTATACACGAACTTTGTGATTGGTACTAGTTTAGGAACTGCAACTGCGTTTTGATCATTCAGAGCCATTCCAGATGGTGTGACCTTGATTAATCCTTAAATAGCCAAGACGTGGGAAAAGTTGTGCGCATGCTTTGAAATAGAGAGATTCAAGTTCAAGTAAACGAGTGAAGTTTTCGAATGGGAGGGTGACACACACTCTGTCCCAAGTTTCTTCAATGTTAGTTTTGAATAAAGTGGTATAGTATCAGTTTTTTCTCTGCCCTGTTTGACGGTCAAACTTGCATGATCAGCTTCGTCATTTGCTTCCCAAACTGAAAGGCAAAACTCAAATGATGTTGCAAACTTGCAAAGTGCAAGAAGTGCAAGACATTTTTCGTAGATCTAATCTACTATTTTATTCTGTGCGTGGTTACATTGATCTTTGAAGATGTTTCCTGGTAGAGGTGTCTGATAGGCTGCTCTTATAGACTCTGTGTTTTTCACTTATCATCCTTCTAGCAATTTGCCTATATGTGGAATGGGACTATTTTTTTCATTTAATAATGTGTTCCAAACCATCCAGTGTATTTGCGAACCATGTAGCTATACACTGCAGTTTTTTCACATTTCTTCAGGGTCAGAAAAAATTTGAAAAGCTCAATAAGATACTGCTTAATTGCTGATATAATTTAGTTTCTTCTAGTAAATATGCTGTTCTTATAGTCAGCTTGCGGATCCTGCTGAATGCTTCCCATTATTCATTGTTCCTTTTTTTTATTCCAGGCTCAAAAATATCTCTATACGCATCTGACTCCTATACAACGTGTGAATATTGCTCGGCATCCAAATAGACCAACATTTCTTGATCACGTATTGAGCATTACTGATAAGGTCAGTGGTTCTGATAACTAGTTTCATTCATGAATTTAGTACTTGTATATGAAATTTTGTTTAACTGAGGAAGAATGTTGTTGTTTGTTTCTTTTTTTCCCTGTCCTTTGCAGTTTGTGGAGCTTCATGGAGACCGTGGGGGGTATGATGATCCTGCAATTGTTACAGGAATTGGAAGCATAGCTGGTAGGACTTACATGTTCATCGGCCAACAGAAAGGGAGAAACACAAAGGAGAACATTCAACGCAACTTTGGGATGCCCACTCCCCATGGGTATGCCTGATATGTTTGTAACACCACATGTCATCCTTGAGTAATTACTGTTATTTAGATGCTGTATGTTTTAGTTATTTCATTATAGTGTCACTTAATAAACATTAATCTTTCATTGTCATTTTAAAAGATTCACTTTGTGCGAGTTGGTTGACAATGATTTTCTGGAAACAGTTACAGGAAGGCTTTACGTATGATGAATTACGCTGATCACCACGGATTTCCTATCATTACTTTTATTGACACCCCAGGGGCATATGCAGACCTTAAATCAGAAGAACTTGGTCAGGTCTGTGCTACAGGTCACGTAAAATATACCTTGCTCTTAATGACAGTCGAAACACATCAATAGCTCCATCAATTTAGTCTCAGCTGATTTCTTTGCTCTCCCATGAATTTAGGGTGAAGCCATTGCACATAACTTGCGGACTATGTTTGGTCTAAAAGTTCCAATAATAACGTTTGTCATCGGTGAAGGTGGCTCTGGTGGTGCACTAGCTATCGGTTGTGCTAATAAAATTTTCATGTTGGAAAATGCTGTGTTTTATGTTGCCAGGTGAGTTTGTCATCTTTTTCTCTGTCCTCTTTTACCAAGCTCTTTATACTGTAGTTTTCAAGTTACTGTATTGGCCTTGCCTGAGCATTAGCTTCTAGAGTGTTTCAACTGAAGGTAAACTCATAAATATAGTAAGGTATCCTCTTTATTCTTGATTCTTTACTATTGAGCAAATTCATCATTCTCCTTTTTTTGCACCATATCGAAGTTTTACTGTTCATCAATATTCACTTGAGGATGACACCTAAGATATGTGCCACAGGTCTCTGTGAAGTATATTTTCGTTTCTCAATAAAAAAAACGGAGAGTACATCTTGGTTAATCAATTTGTTACCGTTTTATTGATGGATTCATTCTATTACATCAATCTGTCTACTGCATGGATTGGGAATACTTACATATTTGCATTGGTTGTGCATTGCAGTTGTTAAAAAGCAAATTAGCAGTTTGATTTATATATTTTATATATAGTCTCTACTACATTGCATCTATCTGATTCTAATTTTCCATCATTGTTTTCTTTCAAACAGTCCAGAAGCATGTGCTGCTATCTTGTGGAAGAGCGCCAAAGCTGCTCCAAAGGTATAGCTATTCCAATCTTCTTGGTTTTCCAAGCAACCTGCCTCTTAATGCATATCTGAAACACCTCATTTTGCAGGCTGCGGAGAAGTTGAAGATCACTGCTACAGAATTATGCAAGCTGAAGATCGCAGATGGAGTCATTCCTGTAATATTTTTTTTATCAACCGTCTTACTTGTGATGAATGTCTCCTCTCTGTTATAATCAGCCAAACACTCTGAATTCTATATATGAAGTAAATATTGGCCTCTAGGGATTGAAACATGGTCCAAAAAAACTTTTGTAGAGAGGGAATAAAATGGGTAGTGGGTACTGGGAATAGACTTTTCCAGAGCTGGAGAACACATTCTTTTAATAATAATTATAGTCTATTCTCCAGAAATAATTTATTTTACATCATCTGAAAAATCCAAAATGTGACATTCTTGATGGACTTGTATAGTTATTAGCCATGTAATAGAAATTTGTGGCATCATGCACAATCATTCTCTGCTATCTTTCAATTTAATGATACACTAATTGCCCTCATAGTTTTAAAGCCATGCCCTTGTATAATGACGGATGCATTGGTTACCTGCATCCTGCAATTATTTTTGTTCTTTTTTCCCACAAGATCTGATAAAAAATGAAATAGAGATGGGAATGGATGATTATTTTTCCTTGTTTCAAATAAGATTTTACATCATCAAATTTTATATAGTTACCATCCTCATATGGATTGTGTATCTTTCACAGGAACCTCTTGGTGGGGCACATGCGGATCCATCTTGGACCTCACAACGGATTAAGACTGCAGTTGTTGAGGCAATGAATGTAAGTTAGCTAGGACAGACATTTCATCTGGACACTGTTTGCCATATGCATTCTAATTCTAAAGTGTTACACTCTTTCTTTTTTAAGGAGCTCTTGGCAATGGACACAACAAAGCTGTTGCAACACCGCATGCTGAAGTTCCGTAGCATTGGAGGGTTTCTTGAAGGAGAACCTGTTGACCCTTCAAAGAAATCCAATATGAAGAAGAGAGAGAAACCAGTCAAACAAGAGGAAGAGCTCGTTAATGATTATGATTTGGAAGAAGAACTTGAAAGGCTGAAACAGCAAATATTCAGTTCAAAGGATGATGAGTCTTTGCCTCAGCCTCTCGATATGGGTGTGAACGTGATGCTGGAGAAGTTGGAAAAGGAGGTTGACGAGGAATTCACAGAGGCTGTAAGGTCAATGGGTCTCAAGGACAAGGTTGAGGCACTCAGGATGGAAGTCTCCAGAGTGAGTGTGCCGGACCAACCCATCGATCCTAGTTTGAAGGACAAGATCGAGGAACTCAAGGAGGACCTTAACCAGGGTCTCTCTGAATCCCCGAATTATGCAACCTTGAAGTATAAACTCGATATGATGAAAGAATTATATAAAGTCAAGAAGATCTCAAAACAGAATGGTAAATTCGCATCACCAATGGACAGACACGAAAAACTGAACCAGGAATCTTCCCCGGAAGAGTTGGAGGTTGACACTCAAGAGGAACTTCACAGAAGCTTTGTTTAACTTAGTTCAGAGCCATTTCAACCTTGTATGTTCATGGTGAGCAATAGTGGAGGAGATTTTTATACCTATTTCTACCCACATTGATGACTTATAAAGTGAACAGAATGAGAACATGAGAATAAATAATTTTCTATGGGATCGGAGCAAACAAATAGAGGTAGCCTTCTCAGCTTAGCCGTAAAATGAGCCACGAGAGGTTTCTCCGATATCAAAAGAAAAAAGGAACATGAGAGCTTGGTGACACTACAGATGTCTATTTTCATCAACTGTTTTTATGATCGTGATAAAGAAAATCAAATGGATTTATAATTCTCCATCTATTATTTCACCGGATAGTTTTGGATAGAGACATGGTTGTTATGTTGGATGGAAAATTTACTTGTGTAGGGTTGTCAATTTTTGTTCTTTGTTATAAATCTAACAGGTTCTTATGTTGCAGGCTTGTCTTCAATGAATCGTATCTGAGTTCTCGTGTTCACGAGTTCTCCTGCAACTTAAAAGCGGGCAGTGATGGTGAGGAGTTCCAACTCGAGCCATCATTAGTATTTATGTTATTATTATTGTTATCATCATTTCATAAGAGGAGCGGTTTTCTTTCAAGTTTGTGTTAGATATTGTGACCAAAATTGTTGAAACAAAAAAATCTAGGGTTTTGTTTACGTTCAGTAGACGTGGGATTGTGTTTTGTCGTTGAAATATGTACAGTAACTTTTTTTTTTTTTTTTTTAGATGGTTGATTTGAGGTTTCCATCTCATCATCAAATAATAGAAGACCAGAATATAAATTCGAATTGTTTGATGGATTCACTAATTTAAAAATATTGCGCGGGAAGCTTTTGTGGTTCGTGACCCATTGAAGATGCTGGGGGTGGAAACTTTTGTAATTTTATAATACCCAAAATACCCCCCAACCTTCGAGTGGATTCCATTCTCAAGTCCTGATTCTAACCAAATCTTCATAACAGTTTCTCATGTGAGTTGTTCTGAATTAAGTGTTATTTTATATATAAAAACTGATTGATTATAATGTTAAATTTGTAACTTTTATGGGCTTTAACTCTTCAATCCCATCATTAATTTTTTTTAATAGTTTTTTAAATCTTTTTAACATCATGTTATAAAAAATAAATTCACGGAAACTCTCAAGTTTTAAATGGGGTATATTATTTTTAAAAAAATTAAAACATGTGAAGACTCGAATTCCATGCTAATACATTCATTGTATTGTAACATTTTTCAATACACTATGATAGTGTAGTATATATTGTACTATCATATTTTGAGTGTTGGTATATAGTTTTTATTCAAATTTTAATTTCAATTATATCGATAAAAAATTATTAAAACATATACTCACTATTTTAATAATTATTTTTATATTTTTTATAAATGTATTTATACGATTTATGTCGTTAATTTTGTATCTCACATGTATGAACTGAAAGTCGGACTTCAAAAAATAAAAATCAAAATGAAAATGAAAGATTCTCAGACCGCATTGGGCCCCACCACAACCGATTATGGCAGGAGATAACAATAACATATAAATATATAAATAATAATAATAAAAAACCAATCCCCATTGAATCCTTCTCCATTCGCACAAACAGAGATCCAAAAAAATAAAAAAATCAGGGTTAGGGTTTCCGGATGATGAACTTCAGGAGCCTGGACGAGTTCTGGCCCTTCTACGTCAACCAGCACTCCAAGCCCTGGACCCGCCGGTGCCACTTCATCGGAACCCTCACCGGTCTCGTCTGCCTTTCCACGTCGCTCCTCCTCGGCCGGTGGTGGCTCGCCCTCCTCGTCCCCGTCTTCGGCTACGGCTTCGCCTGGTACGGTCACCTCTTCGTGGAGGGGAACAAGCCGGCGACGTTCGATCACCCCGTCTGGTCGCTCCTTTGCGATCTCAAGATGTTCTCGCTCATGCTCACCGGACGGATGGACATGGAGATCAAGCGCCTCGGCAAGCGTCCCGTCCTCCAGCCCTTCTGATTCGGAGGGGGAGGGGGGGGGGGGGTCTCCCCAAATCGTGAATGAATACTACATGTTATGTTGTTTTAATTTTTTTTTTTTTTTTAATGAGTGAATGATTTGGGATTTGTGTATAAAAATGGTCTGGGAAATGCTTGTGAATGAAATTGGATATTTGTTTGATTTGTATATAGAATTGCAAATGAGAACAATATTAAGCTCTCTCTTTCTTTTATTTCTTTCTTTTTCTTTGTTTTTTTTTTTTTTGGGTGTATATTAAGCTTGTAGAACACACGCACAAGATTTTATGAAATAAATATCATGTCATCTTATATGCACAGTGTTTTAAAGCAGGTTCACATTCATTGTAGTTTGTTTATTTGTTCTATGGCCATATGAATTAGAATCAATGGCTAATTGAGGACACATGACAAACTTATCCTTTTTTATTATTATTTTAAATCAAGTTAAAATGAAGATAATTATCCTGATTTTGAATTGAAAATGAGGAATAATTTCCCACCTAAAAAAGTAGAATAACATGAACAAAGATAAAATCAATAGATTTTTATCCTATTGAAAACTAGGATAACTTGATCTTAAAAATAAAATATAACACATCTGGTTGAAAGGTAGGGCCATGTTAATACTTAAGAACCAATGGATAATATCTAGAGGCAAAAATGCACATCCCACAGCCATCAATGCTCAAACATCATTTTCAAAATAACAAATGCTTAAACATCTGCATTCGAAGTCAATTTCAAGCAAAAAGTACATGGGAGGCTTTTCATGTGACATAACCTGTTTTTTTTCCATTATGCTGCTTCTAATAATAAAGAACAATGGGCAAAACTCCCCAGAGAAATGGCAGCATGAAAATGTGTAGCAGTTGGATATTACAACATTGGTTGATATTTTGACACAATGGGCTGGGCTGAGAACAAGTGGCCTGGTATCAGCAATTCCTCCTGATTACAGCTGCACTGATCATCCTTTGCGTATCAAATGTAGGAGACAATTGCTTCCCTCTCTTTTCAAGAAAAAAAATTCCAGAGGTTATCAATCTGTGTTTCTAGAAAATGAAGGCAATGGTGCGCCTTCCTGGGGACGAAGTATTACAAGCATGCCAAACATGCCGATCATTGGGAGGACCAGCAGCCATTTCAAGAGCTTATAATAGTGCATGTGGAACGTGAGAGAAAACTCATCGGAGAAATACAGTCCATTCTTGTCAACCATCTCAACCACCACGGTCCCTGTAGTCCGAACAGGGACTGTCGGCAGCTTCACCCTGTGCGTTCCAGGTTTGTCGACTATCTCATTGTGTTTTATGCGTCTCTCTCCTTGGTAATTCCCAGGAACCAATAATGTCGTCTGCATTCACCAATTTTATTAAATATACATTTGTAAGACATAAAATCGAAATGACAAATACATAGGATGAAGGGGTTCTTACTGTGACATTATAAGGTGCCTGAGATCCTGAAGGAAACCTGTATTTGTCTATGATTTCCATTTCCACCCAAAAATTCTTGCCTTCTTCATCACGAAAAGCTCTGGACGAAGGAGTCACATGGATTCCTTCACGGTTATATCTATATGCAGCATTGTTTCTTCCCGCATTTGATGATTTCCATGCCTGAATGAAGACAAATAGCTCAAAACCAAGTAGGAATTTTTTTTTGATGAAATATAGGTGAATCTTCTTTCAAGAAACCCCCGAAAAAGGAGACAAGGGATCTCCTTACATCAAAAAAGAAAGAGAAAATACAATAGTTTGAACAGTACACATGATGAAATATTATTCCCTCCCCCAAAGTTGGAAATTTTGTAACTAGTCAAACTGCCATGGTAGAAAAAAATTTATTTGTTGTTTGTTGAAGATGCTGGAAGACCATCTTCACCCAATCCTTAAACATGTATGAAATTTGCGCCCAAGTATTTTCCACATACACCCACTTTTTTTTTTGAAAAAGACATTCATTCCGAGTCAACCAAATACACCAACAAACCACTTGAGGAATTGGCCATTGAAATTTAGCTTCATTACTACTCTGCAATTAATGATTACAGACCATTAACAGCTCAATCATGACTCGGTGCAATTAAGGCTGGTCAAAAGCTGAAATTTCATATTATTTTATATTAATAGAGGTCGCGCAGGACACTACTCTGCTTGGATGTTGTACTAGATCAAGTACCAGCAGAACACAAATGCATCATACGGTAGCAGTCATGGATGAAGACATCTAATATAATAATATCACAACCACTAGTAATTCAGACCAAGTTTTCTTTTTTCCTATCTGTTTTTTTATTCCGTGTCCCAGTGGGTGGGTTTGTTGTTGTTGTTTTTAAACCTTGTAATAAATAGTGTGATTTCAAACTTTCGATAAGTGACAAACCAGTCTTGCTTACTGCATTCATCAATATCACCAGATTAAATAACAATGCAATAAACGAATTGAACAAATATAAGTAAACATCAGGCAAAACAAAAGTAACCAATCACCTTTAAAGCATCGTGAGGGGAAGGAGTTGAGAAGCAAAAAACATTGCCATTCATAGT
Organism: Acorus gramineus; assembly: GCA_030737835.1. Classification (NCBI taxonomy): domain Eukaryota; kingdom Viridiplantae; phylum Streptophyta; class Magnoliopsida; order Acorales; family Acoraceae; genus Acorus; species Acorus gramineus. Next base: position 4,382,416 of record CM060854.1, read on the forward strand.
GGTGACAATAAGATCAAGGTCATCCCCACCATCAACATTGTCTGCTAGGACCATGCTGTACCTGTCATATGAAGAGCTACTATTACCACATGCACAATGTCAAGCTTAGATTGATTTCAGAATACAAAAGCAAATGACCACTAAAGATGAACAGAGGAGGAGATAGCCTACGAAGTTTCGCCAATATCCACAACATCTGCACACGCTGTTGATCCATCAATAAGATAAAGGTAGCCATCAAATGACGTTGTGACCAAAGTAAGGCCCTTCTGTTTTTCGTTACGGTTACTTAGATCAACCAGAAGGACCCGATTCATCACTCTCCCATGGGTCCGATAAGGAAAGGGGCGCACAATAGTTCCATCCTTCCCACTAAGAACATATATATTCCCCGATATTGTTGGAATTACAACATCAGTGTGTCCATCACCATCAACATCACCGACTGTTGGACCCTGATCACCAACTGCCAATTGTTAAATATGTTTCAAACCAAGAATATGACAGAATAAAGAGGGATACACAAACAACCATGGTTAAAATGTAGCATAATAAGGTTTAGACATTGCATCATGAAATGTATGAAGGCGGTTCTTGAAACAGAAAAGTGATTCTCTTATAAAGCTGATAAGGATATGATAAACAGATGTGCCTAAGATACTTCAGCTTGATGTGCATCAAACCAATCTTTAGACCCTGAACTATTATTTAATCGGTCAAAACAACTAGATACCTATTTAGGCTATCTCTTTCTTTTTTTTTAGTTTTATTTTTATTTTGAGATAGAGAGAAAGGTTGGAACTTCATATAAATATAAATGATGCCCCTCGAACTTATGTTATCCTTTATTACAAGACAAAAAAGGAAAGAAGTTATTGATATGTCTCCCCTGTAATTATGTAAAAAAGAAAAAGGAAATAGGTTGATTTAGCTTAATTGACAAAGAAGGCCACATGCATATCCTGTACTCATTACTTCAAGTCTGCTGATGTCCTGAAAATAGAAACCTCATGAATATAATGCTCAATGGAAAGAGAAATAGAGGTTTGGATGATTTGCCTGTGGTACGAGACTCTTCAGATGTCGTTCCCAGATTTCTTCTCCTTGCGCAGTCCATGCAGCAACATTTCCATGGGCATCGGCTGTCACTATTTCAATTTTTCCATCATCATTAATATCTGCTGCCACAACTGGAGCTTGAATCTCAGCCATTGCAAGAGGAAATTGGCTTCTCACATTACCTAGAAATTCGAGTTGGCCATTTTGTCAAACTTCACCCAAAAATTGTCATAGTTGATATAAAAAAATGCAAATTGTTGTTAAGCACTTGCCAAAGAAAATACGTGGTTCTCATCTAACTGCTAATTCAAGACTCAAGAGTATAATGTGTTTTTTTCAAGCTGTGAAGAATTATATGTTTTTATCAGGCTATCTAGAAGATTAAGTGTAGAATGGAATAAAAGATAGAAAGTGTGTGTGTTGCAAGTTATGCTCATGTTTCTACATTTTATTCTCTGATGGTTCACGTTTGCCTTCTCTCATTCCTCTAGCATGCATCTTACATGACTCCCAGAAAGTTAAAGTTGAATGGAAAGATGAGAATGCAAACAGATGATAAATCATAAGCAAAGGCATGGAATATATATTGTCTCGGTCCAATTTAACTAGTGAATAATGTATATAAAACATAACTTAATTTTACTTAAAACACAATAGTTGATTAGAACATGATTAAAAAGTTGTGATTAGTCACCATGATGATCCAAAATGTAGAACAAGCCAAAGGAAGTTCCCACAAGAATGTCCAACTTTCCATCACCATCCAAATCAACAACAGTGGGAGATGAATATATGTAAGCACGATAAGTGCCAGCATCAGTACTCATATCTAATTCCCTAGTCCATTTGACTTGTTTAGTATCGAGATTGAAAACTACAATAGATCCTGCCACATATTTCTCAATGTTGATTTCTCCCAATTCTTTTGAGTGCTCTGGGTTGTCATAGTACCTGTCAACTTATCAGCCAGGAATTACTCATGGATCAGTTATAAAACAGAAACTTTACAATAATACCACCAAAAGGGGCAACCTGCACTGAAAATATCTGGTAAACATTGAAATCTACTAGAAATAAAATGCATGTACTTTCCTTATAAATAATGTATGTCAGGCTGTCAGCTTTTAACATATGAAAGGTTTGGCATCAGGCACGAAACCATGCAAATAATCATATGAAAATGACATACTACCAAAACTCACACTAGAAAAACTGAAGAAACCACACTTGAGAAAATACTAAATTGCAAGCACCTGTGGACAAAACCTTTTCCCACTAAACAAAAATGAAGAGACAAAATTAACAAATTATTGTTATTATTGTTATAGTTATTCAAGTTATTGTTATTGTAAATATTATTCTTATTAATATCATTGTTATTGTTATTGTTATTATTTATTTATTAATAATAATAACTTTCCTAAAAATGACACTAAGACATAGAGTTCTCTTTGGCTACACTGACATACTGATATTCCCATGTGAATTGTTAAAGAAATAGGATACAATCATTGTATAAATATAAATAAATTATCTTTTGCTTTTTGCATGTGAAGCTGTCAAGTACAGACACTTGATTTTAAAAAGAAAAGTACTCTTCTTCGTTGGATATGGCTTAGTTGGAAACAAGAGAAAAGGTATTTTAGTATTCTACAGGTCTACTATAAAAGAAATTATCCTACAAAAAAATTAATGGGTTAGAATGCATTGCATAAAGAAGGCAGACACCGTGTCAATAACTATATATATATCGAAAGTGTAGGGTTGCATGTTACGAATACATTAAATCACAAAAAAATAAATAAATCAAGATTCATAGAAATTATAATTAATTTATCTGTTAATTGTAATAAAACTACAAAAGATAACCCAAAAAGGAAAGACAAGAACTGTGAAGAGAAGAGAAATAGCATCAAGAGACAGATATTTACTATTAATAATCATGAAAAGAACGAGATGGAAATATGATATCAGTGAAGAGCATACTCGCGATCAAAGAAGTAGGACACGGCAACTATCATCTCTGACGAGCCATCATTGTCAATATCGGCTATTACCTGCAATAAAAAATAGCATGTCCCTCATGAATCAACAACATAATCGTTAGCATTTCTTCCATATTCCATCAGAAATAAGCATATTACAAAAATTAATAAGACGGTCTGAAAATACAATTCCATACTGGTGTGCATAGGATGTGTGAATCTATGGTCACGAAATCTTCCATCTTCTCATGCATTCCTTCTATCCAGTCTTCATCCCCCCACATAGGTTCATCAACATAGTCATCATAATCATACTCATCACCTAGTTCATTTGCATCCCTGAATAAATCAAAAGATGAATCGGCATCCTCTTCCAGACCTCCATCATTCTCCACGGTTGCTGCACCTATTTCAGTATCCTTAGCAACAGTAGACTCAGAAACACCTTTTTCTTCAACTTTTAAATGTGAATCTTCAAGAAGTCGTCTCTGAGAGTGTGTTGTATTTTCCTCCATAATTGCACCTGTCAACCCAATATCCTTAGTTGTGTTATCCATACCAGTCTGTATCTCAATGTTTGGCTGGGTAGAATTCATCTTCCCCTCACCATCTGTCTTGGATACATTCGTTGAGGAGTTAAAATTCTCTACAGCTGGTGAAGTAAGAGATGTATTTGCCCCAGGTGTGTTGTTATCCATTCCTACACGAAAATACATATTATCGATCACCTGACATGCAGAGATTATTTTGACAATAGGAATACACATCCAAGTCAAAAACTTTATGCTGAACTTGCAATTTCTTATAAACGTGCTTCAGGTCATAAAACCCGAGAAAATATATTCCACTGATACAAAGTAACCTCTATCATCTATATGAACTTGTCATATGATCATATCGCAATCAGTCACTTACGAGTATTAGCAGCCTTTTTAACAAGTGAGTCATCATCAACATCCGGCTGAGATCGGTTTGCAGGATCTAAATTCAAGCCAACATACCAATCTTTACGAACACGCCTTCGAGGGACCTCAAGTTTCTCCGTCATCAAGTAACCAGATGTCCTACCATACAAGACAATAGAACGTGAACATGACCTTGACACATATGGACCAGAACCACATATAATTACCCATGTGATTATTTACCTGAAAAACAATATCTCACCATTGTAGGTGGCTAAACCAATCTCTCTTACACCATCTTTATCAATATCAAACAAAAAAGGACTGGAATGAACAGTTGATTGGTGGAATGCGGGCCATCCTGAAACGCAATGGAGGTGGAAAAATCTATGAACACGTAAAAATCAAATAAACCAAAGGTTTAAAAATTCACCATCTCAAAAAAAACAGTTATTAAATGCAACAATGACAAACCAACAGTTAAGACCACACCCATGTATCATCAAGCTTTGAGATCTAAGGTTTATCATCCTGTTGATAGATAACCAATCATAGTGAATAAATGTTTAAAACATCAAACATATCTAACCAACATAAAATTTTAAAACAGTATCTGCAGTTGGATAACAAGTGTTCATGAAATTCGAAGCGCGTGGATATGCAATTCGACAACTGGAGATGGTCTTCAGCTGAAATTTGATGCTGCTGTTGCCAAGAGCAGGTAGGCACAATTGCACTGACTACCAAATATTGATAGCCATCGTGAAATTATTTTTCGAACCCAAAACTAGCTGTATAAGGTGTAAAAACAAACAATTAAAAAGCAACAATCTTATCCAATATACATTAACGAAAATGGCATGTACTTAAAACACATTTGATTGCTTCATTGCAGAGACACGAAAAGCTGCGATCTTGCAATGTTATAGGAATTAGGAATTCAACCAAGGGAATGGATCCTCTGCTTGTCTATTCATCACACATAGCCACATTCATGATTTAATGTATTTACAACAGTTTGATTTTAACTATGATGATGTGGCAACCCCACAATAAAAGTCAAGCAAAATCCAAACATGAAAAAACAGCGGAGTATCCAAACCCTACAACAAACAGCGGGGAAGTTACCAGGCACTTTATCTCCATCTGACCCCTCCAGCACTTCCAAGTAATGAACGAAAGATGGAACCACCACTTCGAGCTTGCCATCACTGAAAAAAAAAACTCTAAATGAAAATGGAGGACAGAAACCTTCATATGCAGTTCTTTGGGGAGGTATGTATATATATATATATATATAGAGAGAGAGAGAGAGAGAGAGAGAGAGAGAGATTGAAAGGCGTACCTGTTTATATCCGCAATCAATGGCGTTGCATAGATGCTCGAGCTGACCTCCGCCTGCCACCTCAATTCGAGGTTTCGAGGGCATTTCGAGTTCAACAAGGAATCCTCGTCTCTGTCAAAAAAATAAAATAAAAAAAGAAACAAATCAATCGTAGACGCTAAAAACCTGCAATCACAACCTAATTTTTCTCATTCGCCTCGCTAACATGTTGGGATAACCGAGTGCGTCGTCTGTGGCCTCTCGATCTCGGAATTTGTTCTTCTTCGCATCGGCCAGGGGAGTCTCCGGGACGACAGTCGATAGAGCGGTGAGGAAGAGCAGGCATAGAAGGACCGCCGCGGAGGATCGCATCGCGGGACCTTCGACGGAGAGATTTAAAAACCCTAGAAAGTTTTTTATTTTTATTTTTATTTTTATTTTTAAAGCAGTCGATGAAATATCGTTAGAAGGTGATGATGGATTTCGATGCAATGCAGGACTAGTGAGCAGTTAAAATTGCCCTTATAAATCAGGAGAATTACAAGAGAGCCACAGAGTAACAAATAGGATCAAATCGGCATTGAAAAAAATATAATAAAATAATAAAGCGATGCCGCCATAAAATAAAACCCTAGAAAAACTTTAAAAAAAAGCAACAACTCCATCATAAAAGCTCCGGCTGTGTCTCTCATGGAGTTGTAGAGAAACCCATCCATGGACGCCATACCCGCCGCGAACGAGGTCTCTTTCAGGGTTGGTTTCTCCGGCCACAGCGGCCACCTCCGTCTCGAGCCCCTCTCGCCCGTCGAGCGTTCGAACCCGTTGCGTTCCCTCCCGGATTTCATCATCGTAAGAGAAAACTTTTCAATCAAAGCCGCCTCACATTTGATCTGAACTGATCATATATTCTGAGGACTCTGTATTTTGTTGTGTGAAGCCGCCGGCATTCAAGGAGGAGACTCCGGAAACGGTGAAGAAGTCATTGGAGGAGAAGTACTTGGTGCCTGAATTGGATTCTGATGAGTTCTCTGCGGAGAAGTCGGGGCGACAGTGGGATTTCGATTGGTTCGATATGGCCAAGGTGCACCTGGAGCCATCGGTTCCGCGGTCTGTTGTTGTCCCGCAGTGGGAATTGCCATTCAGGCGATCGAAGGGCACTGGAGATGTGTGGGAACCCAAATCTGTTCAGGTAGAGCTGTATTTCTGTCTTGGTATTTTTGTTTCACATGATGATGTTAGATTATCTCTAATGGGAGTCCCTATTTTCGAGATCCCAAGTATACCAAAAAAAAACTAAATGAACACTTTTAGAGCATCACATCAAATATGAACTTTTACATGATGATGTTAGACCACTCTGATGGGGGTCCCCCATTTTAGAGACACCAAATATATTAAAAAAACTAAAACATGCTTTTAGAGCACCACATAATAGAACTTCAACCCAACATATTTATCTTCATCTCTATTCTATTTTGAAATATAATATCTCTTTCAAAACTTAATTTATAAAGGTAATCATGGGAAGAATATTTTAGTAAATATATGCAGGTGAGTATTGAATCAAATCAACTGAAAACAAATGACCGTTAATTAATGATTAAAAATTGCTATTTTTAAATATACATGAAACATGTTTAATGTTGGTCTCATTTTAAGCGTATGATGTGTATCGATGATGTCTTTCCAACGGTGCCATTTTTTTAAGAATTGAATGCATTTTATAAAAGTTATACTATGTTTAAATAAAAAAAAAACAAAATGAAAGTGAATCTCCAAATTTGGACTCTTGAATGAGTGAATGAGAACATGCTGAATGCATTGCCCTGTGCAATTTAAATAAATGAAGTAAATGTGTTTCATACTCACTGATTTTTTTTGTACGGGTGTTTGCTGTCAAGATTATTCAAATTTTTTGTTTTTGAAGGAAAGGTAGACTATTCAAACTTGCTTCCAAAATCATGTGAAAGGTGTCCACTTTTGTGAATGCATTCTATTTTGTTGATGGCTAATTGACTTGAAATGAACTTTCCATTCGAGCCAATAAATTGAATCTTTTGGTATGAAAAATAAATCATGGTACACACCTATCATTCATCTCAGGGGTTTCAAATGGCAAGTTCATTTCATTGTCAGTTGACCATTACTCTTTCTTCATGTGTTTCATAAACAGGAAAATTATTGCTTCAATATTTTCTTGCATTATGAGATGCTTAATCTTACTGTCGTTGTTTGGACTGAATTGCTATTGCCATCCAGATAGATGTAACTGAGCTCATGGAAGGGTCTCAAGAATCTGGTTCTTTGCCACGAATACCTGGTCCAGCGAAGGACTTCGTGAGGGGAAGCATCAACAACCGTCCTTTCCAACCTGGGGGACTGGATAGTTCACAAAATTCGGCAAAAATGCTTCCCAAAGGTGCTCGGAGTGGAGAGTGGGTACACGAAGTTCTCAGTGGAAGTGTTGCCCAGACCATTCCACCCAGTTTTAAACAAGGAATGGATCTTGGTTGCCTCCAGGTAATTTATCTTGATCACCAGCCAGTTATGATTGTTTGACCAAACATGGTCTAATTTAATGTGGGGTCCACTAATTCCTCTGTCAGTCATCAGTAAGTGAAAATTAATGGATTATCAAAAGTTATGAGACTCATTTTCCAAATGATTTCCCAGTAGTTTTTTTTATAAGTGTTTTAAAATATTTATATTTATTTGTCTTTTTGAAGGAGTATCCATACAGGTGGAGAAGTGTCATGGTAGAAAGTGCCACCCAAAGTTCATCAGAGGAAAATACGGTTAGTAAATGGCGGGATTAAAGCATTTGTGTAACTTAATTTTCTTTATTTAGTATTTTTTACATTATCCATTCCCAGTTTCTTGTTTTGGAAATTTTAATCTACAGCATCCACTTGCTGCTTATGCTGTTTCAAGATGCTATATTAGTTTGATAATTTTTTGTCCTTTTATTTTATTTTATTTTTATTCTATCCTTACGATGGGATGGGGTTGGGGTCTGTATGGTGGTGGAGATTCTCTTGGTTTGTGTTTCTGAATGGATGGACATGAATAAACACACAGACATGAGTACACAGATATCTTTGCTTTGCACACTCATGACAAGCATATATGCAAGTCTCATTCTGACACTAACATATGTGGCTCTCACTATGAAGCAGTATATTTGTGATTTTACAAGACTAATTTCTCAACATATAACCTTTTATTTGCAGGGTTGGTTGCGTGTGAAATTTGATGATATGTTTAGCGACACTTGGGAGGAGGACATGGCTGAACAAGTGGCTGATGATGGTGAGTTGTAGTTAACGGTGAATTTAATGATATGGTTTGGTCATCTAGTATTTATGTTTAATTTTTCAAACGTTATTCTGTTATTTTCTTATTCACTAAAGGCTAGTTTGGTAAGAGATTAAAGTTTTGAGTATAAATTATCCTAATTTTAAGGGATAAAAAGTCCATCAATTTTGTCTTAATTAATATTTGTCAAAATTAGGACAAAAAGTGGGATAAATGTTATTCCAGTCTTTAGGTAGAAAAAAAAATCCCATTTTTATTTGAAAGTCTGGACAAATGTCCGCACTTTATCCTGATTATTTTTTTTATACCAAACATAATAAGTTGTCCTCCCCGCCATTTATCCCCACAATTACCCTTTATCCCATCACTTATTCCCTTACCAAACCATCCCTAAATGTCACAGAGATGTCTCAGTTATGAGAAAGTCAGATTTTAGTGAACTTCAGCAATTAATTGTATTTGGTTTAGTTATGTCTCTAGTTATATGTTCAAATTTATTTATTAGTAGCCTTTTAGCATTGCAATGCGGATTTATTCAAGGATGGATATTGATGGATTCATTTTCAGATGCTACATCCACTCAAATCCTTCAGGAGAGTTGGCAGGATCTTATCATATTGTAATAAGTCATTTTAGTCATTTTACCCTCTTTGGGATTTTTGAATAATGGTTAGGTTACACTTCAAAGATGATAATGAAACCCATTTTTAATACCTGCGCTGGCCACTGCAATGCATGGAACACTATTATTTTGAAAGTGAGATAATTCCCTATTCACATTTGACAGACTAGTAAACCTTTAAGAATCTTTTCATAGTAGGCAATGTTAATCGTTCTTCTGTCTTCTACTTCGTATCATATTTGTTTCTTTGACCACAATCATATTAGTGATTGGCGTCATCTGAAGTTGACCCATTAACTGGTCAGTACAATTTTCACAGTTTTGTTAGTCTGTTGCCAGTTGTTACATTCAATGTTTTATGATATGATATAACACGCAATTGAGTATATGATTTTCTTATTAATTCCTGATTTTGTAATTTTCTTTTTTGTTTCTTATATATATTTTCAGTCTTTCAAAACAGTTTTTTTCTCCATGTGTAATCTGTTCCTCATGTTGCAACAGAAATATTGCATCAAATCTTCTCATTATTGGAATTTGAAGCTAGGACATGTCTTTTTTAAAAACTATTTATGCAATGTTGTTGTGCTCAAAGGTACTACTACATCAGAAGAACTCATTGAGCAGGAACATGAAAATATTTTGGAGCAGAGTCCCATAAATTCAGCTCCTGAAATTGGATCCTTGGTGTTAGATGAGATATTGTCGACCGAAGCAGGAGGATTGACATTCAAGATTGATGGAACAAATAATCAGCAAAAAGAGGTCTGTTTTACTTAGTCAAAGCAAGTGTAAGCACAATGAATATTTTAAAGAATCACGTTAAGATGATTTATATCTGTGATCAGTGACATAATTGCCTAAACACATGGCATCCTTGCACCTTTGAAACTATATTAGGATTTAGCTTTGCTTCTTTTTTTTCCTCTTTTTTCCTTGTTACTTGATATCTGAAAAGACAGAGATGGCTCAATTGGAACATAACAATGTTTTCCATCAGTAAATTAAATATGACAGGATGTTGATGTCTGCAACTAACTTGCCTTGGAATAAGGGTTTTGGAAGGAGAAGGATACATAAAGTGACATAGAGATGTGGTTAGAATTTGGAAGATGTTAGATTCTGTGGGTGCTATCTGACATGAATTATTGTGTAGAGTTGGATAATCAAGTCCCCCATACCAAAGTGATCTCTCTCTCTCTCTCTCTTCCTTTCTCTCCAACTCCTTGTGAGTGTGAGTGTGCCCAAGGCAAATCTTTGGCACTAGGCAGAGGGTGGCTGTCTAGGCCTTAGGAAGGGCACAAGAGTTGGAAGGCTGACCTGGTCGTGAGTAGGCGTTCCTGGGTGCATCACGATATTAGTGCTACGAAAAAGCTAAGTCCGTAACAAGTAGTATCAAGAATTGTCTGTACCATTAGTAAATTGTCCATGGCAGTGCTGATGCTATGTGTATCTACTGTGGCCTGCCCAGATGTGATCTATGATTCTCGCCTATAAAATACGAGCTCTCCTGTGTCTCTATTGTATTGATTTCCTTTTTTTTTTTTTTAAAAAGACAGATTTCCAAACTTTTGACTGTGGATGCGGTCTATGCTGTCAAACCTGAAGTCACTTTTTGACAAATTTTCAGTTAGGAACCATAAATTGCTACTCAAGAATTTTCTTTGGATGTAGATTTCCAGATGTTCTTGACCAGCAATATTCAAGACCAAATGATCCAAAATGGGTTTGGCTCTTTGGCTAGAGATGCGGGCTTACCTGATGCACATGATTTGTGGGTGATTCTAGGCATGTGGTGATTTCCCAACTATGTTGGGGCTCCTCGTCCCCCTACAAAAAACCAAATGATCCTCTAAAAGTTCTGATCTTTATTTATGTTTTAAAATGAGATTTATTCTCTTGATTCTCTTTCATGGCAATGCAAAGTATTCAAAAGTTGTTGAATTGATGTTTGTTCATAAAATGTTTATAAGAATTATGTTTATCTTTTGGTAATTGTATTTTGTAGTAGGGATTAGAGAAGAAAATGGGGAAAATTACAAGTAACCTCTGATTTTTGGGGGCATTAGAGAAGAAGCCATGTTCTTATATACTTAGTTATGTAAGATAATAGAACAGCAAGAAAAGTATAGTTTTAATATTTTTTCCCCTCATTTATGTTGCATTCTCCTCATTTGTCTAGAACAAGGTGACTCCAATCCAAGTAAATTTATTTCGTGCTTTCAACTGTTGCTTATCATGCATTAGATAGTACTTTGGCTTTTAGTATACTTACAATTATGTATCCCTGTGAAGATCTTTGCATTCCAATGTGGGAAATGAGCACATTTCTGATGCATCATTGATAATATTGCTGATTGTTTATATGTCCTCTTCCTCTAGGTGTGGGCTGTTGATGGAGATAGTGAAGGAATTGCCAATCGGTTTCATGACCTTGTTCCTGACATGGCATTGGTCTTTCCTTTTGAGTTGGATAAATTTCAAAAGGAGGTAATGTCTTATCTATCCCTCAGTTCTCTGATTCTTCTTAGTGATGGAACATGTATATTATCGTGATGAAATATGCTTCAATCCAGCTAATTATTATGAAATTGTTATTGATAGTAGCTGTTGCCAGAAATATGTTCAGTGTGTACATTGAAATATTCATTTCCAAATGGTGTTGGACTGATGTAAGAATTAATGTTATAACGTCATTCGTCGTAGTTGCGCACAGTTGGACTTCTGAAAGAATTAATGTGATACTGTCGTTCGTCTTTGTTGTGCAGTTTATTAGTGAAAATGTATTTCCTTTGGTTTTCTATTTGAATGGATTTTCTCTCTGAATCACTGTGTTTGAAATGGCGTCCTTGCATTGATAGCTGCCAATAGGTCTGCCTCTCCACCTTCCCGATGAAACTATTCCTGACAAATTCCAATGGTAGCAATCCCTTTATTTGAATTCAATTTTTCTTCCTTCGCATCTCTATTGTCTATGAATTTTTTTCTTGTTTTTAATCAGTTTCATCTTTTTTTATTTATGCACTTATTACAATTAATAGCAAGGAAAACTTCAAAGGATCCACATGTTTTGCTTATTGTACACTAATTTACAATTCTTATGGCTTCTAGGTTCTTTTTGCTCATTAAACTTGGATTAACAGTTAATTGATTGTATTTTAAATAAGGGTTAAAGACATCTAAGTCTCTACAAACGTGGGAAAACCCATATAAGTCCTTACTAAAATTGGGACAGACGTACGAGTCCCTGAAAACTCAGAAAAACCGAATTATCATCCTTGAGTTAAATTTCCATCAAAACTTAACGGAATATTTCCAGAATATTCCATCACATATAATAGTGTAGACATTGAAGTCCTTATAAACAGTCATAAAGACAAATTAGTCCCTGCAAGAGATAAAATTGCCCCTAAAAACTTTAACATTAAATTGTATACACATTGCAGTTCCTATAAACAATCATAAAGACAAATTAGTCCCTGCAAAAAACAAAATTGCCCCTGAAAGATTTTTACATTTAATTGGATATAAATTACAGTCGTTATAAATAATCGTAAAGACAAATTGGTTCCTGTAAAAGACAAAAATGCCCCTGAAGGATTTTTACATTTAATTGTGTAGACATTGCAGTCCTTATTTACTTATAAACAATCATAAAGACAAATAATATAATTTTTTTATTTATTCTTTCATCTTTTACCCTATTGCTCACACTCCATCTGAACAAGTAATGAATAATGCTCTTTTCTTTAAGGTGTTTGCTTGCTTTGAAATACATATACATGATTTTCCAAAAAATTTGTTTATTTACATTCCTGACAGAGAGAGTTTTAATAAACTCATGCCATTTTTTTACTTCCCTACAAACAAAAAGGTAAAAAGAATGCATTCTACCGGTTAAAATATTTTTTTTACATCCAAATGGAGACTTTCAGGTAGAGTGTGAGCGATAGGATAGAAGATGAAAAAAAAAAATAAATAAATTATATTATTTGTCTTTATGATTGTTTATAAGGACTGTAATATCTACATAATTAAATGTAAAAATCCTTGAGGGTTATTTTTATCTTTTACAGGGACCAATTTGTCTTTATGATTGTTTATAAGAACTGTAATGTCTATTAGATTAAATGTAAAAGTCTTTCAGGGGCAATTTTGTCTTTTGTGAGGATTAATTTGTCTTTATGATTATTTATAGGGACTGCAATGTGTATACAATTAATGTAAAAGTCTTTTAGGGGAAATTTTATCTTTTGCAGGGACTAATTTGTTTTTATGACTGTTTATAAGGACTTCAATGTCTACACAATTATATGTGATGGAATATTTTGGGAATATTTCGTTAAGTTTGGATGAAAATTTAATTCAGGGATGATAATTGGGTTTTTCTGAGTTTTTAGGGACTCGTACGTCTGTCCCAATTTTAGTAGGGACTTAAATGGGTTTTTCCATGTTTGTAGGGACTTAGATGTCTTTAACCCTTTAAATAAACTTGATTCAGCTTTGCTATTTTTGTTGCACTTTGGCATATTTTGGCATGCTTGGCATAGGTTTTAAGTATAGTTTTCTTCTAGCTCTCATGTTGTACTAGGATGGGCGACCTCCTGGGACGCCCTCATGTTGTACCCCAAAATCTCTGTCTTCTCAAAAAAAGCTTTCTTTTGGTCAGGTCTCACGGTCTCAGGCAGTAGTCAAGCAGTAGGTAGAACTTTGTGTTAGTCCTTTGAGTGTAGTCATATTGGTTTCTTTAGTTTTCGTTATAAAAAAGCTCATGTGCAATTCCATTCTTATAATTTTATCTTAGCGAAAGTTCCACTTTTCCATTTGGGCTAATTATCTGCACTATAGAATATCTAATCTGTTTCTTTATGGTAATGTTCTGAGGAATATATTTCATGCCTATAAATTTAAATAAACCGTCCTTTTTGAAAGGCAGTCCAATAATCTCATATATATCTGCGTCCTTTTTTGCATGGCGAGTTGCTAGAAAATTGTGTTAATGCATCTTAATAAATAGGACATGAAGGGGTGGGCTTAGCCAGATTATCAAAAGCTGATGTTTCTCACTGTGGGGATTGACATCTAATACATGGTTTAGGGGAAATGTACTGTTCATTTGATTAAAATTTATGCCTTTGGGAATTTTAGATTTGCATATCAAAATTTATTTTATTTTAGATTTGGGTATGAAAAGGAATTTTAGATTTGCATATCAGATATTGAAACCTTGGTTCATTTACTATCTTCTTCTGTTTTCCGAACTAGATAGGAGCTTTATGCACTCTTGTTTTTGTAAGGATTTGATCAAATAGAAGAACCATAGCATTAGAGATTGGCATTCTCCAGAGAGATTGATTCCAAGAAATTGCTTACCATTGGGAATCTTTCAACTAGGTTCTCATAGGCACTCTGACTCGAGATAGTCTCTGACAAAAGGTTTTTATTATTGTTATAGAACTGCCACATTATTCACTGATGCTGATTGTAATATCAGTAGAATTTAGAGAATTGCACTTCTTCTGTAAGCTTTAATATAACTCTTGAGTTAATCGTATGCCTTTATCTTCATTTAAGTGCTTGTCATGAATGCAGGCTATCTATTATCTTGAAAAGGGTGAATCAGTTTTTGTCGCTGCGCATACATCGGCTGGAAAAACTGTGGTTGCGGAATATGCATTTGCCTTGGCTTCAAGAGTACGGATTATGTTGCATATATTTATCAGCTACTATTTCCACTGCTAATTCATTTAATGGAAAATCAGAACTGCATAAATCAATTATTTAAAACATCTGGCTTGATTAGTTTTTATGTTGATGTCATGTAGCTGTTGCATAATCTGTATTTAAACGACTTTCTATGTGCATTTGGAATTAATTTGGTTAGACATCTTCTTGCAGCATTGTACACGTGCTGTGTATACTGCCCCGATAAAAACCATTAGCAATCAGAAGTATAGGGATTTCTGTGGGAAGTTTGATGTTGGTCTTCTTACTGGGGATGTCAGCATAAAGCCTGATGCTTCTTGTCTCATAATGACCACTGAGATACTAAGGTCAATGCTCTACAGAGGTGCTGATATCATTCGTGACATTGAATGGGTAAAATGCCTCTCTGCACTTTTTGTTAGCTAAATCCTTCCAGTTTCTATACTGTTTGCTGTTCTTTCAGTGTGACAGTCTTGAGGTTCTTCTTCTGTTTATGAACCAGGTTATATTTGATGAAGTGCATTACGTCAATGATGTCGAGAGGGGTGTTGTTTGGGAAGAAGTCATCATTATGCTTCCCAGACATGTCAATATTGTTCTCCTTTCAGCAACGGTAAATACTGCTCCACGGGTTGTTTTATCTATGTATCCAGTCTAAATCTCTCATAGAAGGAACCGTGGATATTACTTTTGTGGCTGCTCTAGTCAGTTATGGCATTTGCAGCAGATATGCATAGTATAAAAGGCTCCCCTACATATCAGGAGCGGTATGTCAGATTGGGTTGATTCTCTGCCTGATAGCTTTGGTTTTCATCCCAGTGCTGTGTTTAGATAGGCTCATGTTCCAGCTCCATATTGGCGGTTGACTCATTTATATAATTTGTTCAGTATTAGGAATTATTTAAGACAGTTCTATAATTTTCTCCACAACAACCCCCCCCCCCCCCCCCCCCAACAGACACACACACACAAAAAAAACCTATAATTTTCTGCTTCTTACACTTGTGCAGGTGCCAAACACAATAGAATTTGCTGATTGGATTGGCCGCACCAAGCAAAAGAAAATCCGTGTTACTGGGTTAGTATTAAATTTGTCCATGATAGAAAAAATACCTCCAATTTCTGAGCTGTTAAATTTTTTTCAGCATACTCTTGATTTATCCACCCTTCTGAGGCCCCTGCCAACAGAAAGTTAATTTTCCTATTTTTCATCCATATTTGCTGTGGAGTTCAGTGTTCCCAGTTGGGATGGGTAAATCAAAGCTGCATTCTGAAAGGAATTATACAACCTCAGATGCAAGGTATCAGTACTTGAATTTTTATAGCATATCAATCATTTTATGAGTTTTGGCTCATGTGATTTGTATACTATATGGTCATTGCTTCTTTCTCTTTAGCACTAAAACAAAGAACATAATCAAATTTAAGTTATCCGTTTAGTATTTCTTCTCCATTTCATCTTTATCAATTTCAGATTGAGTTATGTTCCATGTTTTTTATATCCCTTGGCTATCAGGACTTCAAAGAGACCTGTCCCTCTGGAACATTGCTTATTCTATTCTGGAGAATTGTACAAAATATGTGAGAATGAGACATTCGTGCCTCAGGGCCTGCGAGCTGCTAAAGACGTTCACAAGAAAAAGAATTCAATTGTGGTTGGAGGTGGCTCTGGAACAAGCTCAGGGATTGCAGGAGCTCAAGCACGTCAACGGGAGAATATCAATCGTGGAAAGATGCAGAAGCACCCTGGGAATCAAGCTGTGGGTAACTTTCCGAGTATTGGAGGAGCTTCACAACAGAACTCAGGACCATGGAGATCTGAGTCTTCTTTGTGGCGGTTGCTTATAAAAAAGCTCTCAAATAAGTCTCTTTTGCCGGTATATAAATATAATACATTTTTTTTTACATTCTTGAAAGCATGTCTTATTTTCTCTGAAGGTCCTCTTTTTCTGAGAAGAAGAGGGACGCTTCCCCAGGTTTATTAAAAGGTTGGGAACATCCTGAAAAGTTTGAAAACAGATGCCGCCTCAGAAGAATACATTTATTCATGCAAACCTTTTGCACAACTTTAACCTTCCATAGTTGCTTTTTTCAAAAAAAAAAAATCCATAGTTACAGTTTATATTCAACCTTAAATAACATTGAGTGCCAGAAGATGAAGGGCATTTTTCCCCACAATTATTGTAGTTGACTTCTGATCACCCAACCATGCAGGTGAATTATTTCCCATACTAACCCATAGGTGATGGTGTAGCTTTTTTTTAATGAACCGTAACTGGAAAGGGTAACTTAATATGTTATTTTTGATGAAAGCTTTCCGGAACTTTGATAAGTAACTGGTTTTAATTTCATGAGTTGTTCAAAAAATTACTGTTTACATAATTAATATGATTTTCTTCCATGGCCTGTAACAGGTAGTTATATTCTGTTTCTCAAAGAACAGATGTGATAAATCAGCAGATAATCTAACAGGGATTGATCTTACCAGCAGTTCTGAAAAAAGTGAAATCCGTGTCTTTTGTGACAAGGCATTTTCACGCTTAAAAGGATCTGACAGAGATCTTCCACAGGTCATGCAGTGTTCAGTATTTTTTAGCTGTATATTAGTGAAACATATGAGATAAGCAGATGTAGCTAACAATTTTCTGGCAGGTTGTCAAAGTTCAAAACCTTTTGCGGAGAGGAATAGGTGTGCATCATGCTGGGCTTCTCCCCATTGTTAAAGAAGTTGTCGAGATGCTCTTTTGTCGTGGTGTGATTAAGGTAGTGCTACATTTATTATATCTCGACTTTCTGGTTTGTCCCTGTTCAGTTTACTGTGAGAGACAGGAAGTTTATAAAGGGTTGTCTACTTGTCCATGCCCTTGGTAGTCCTGTCAATGTTATTCATCTATTTCTCTGTCCTTTTTCTTCTTCATTGAATGAAATTTTGAGTTCATAAAAAAATGAACTGCTTCATTGAATGTTATTTTGAGTTCATTTTTTTTTTTAAATTTTATTCTTCAGAAAAAAAAAGACTGTAAGTGTAACATTGTCAAAGTCTCAAAGGTCTCACCTCAAACAACTGCACCTGTTTTTATATGACCAATTCTTGAAAGATTTAGACTTTATTAGATGGTTAAAACTTTCACTGGCAATTCATTTCTATTTTTTATATCTTTAACAGTAAGGATGACGAGGAACATTGAAGCATGATTTAAATGTTCTGACACTTGTTGCAGACCTTGTGTCTATGATAGCTGTTGGATCTAGGATTTGATGTCATTAGGGTGTCTTTAATTTAAATAGGAAGTTTTATGTATAGCTTTCCAAGAGTTTTTGAAAAATTATATTGACTATTTAACTGTGTTCTCTCTTCTCCCTAGCCTATAAGTAGGACGTGTATTGATATGCTATTATCATAGACTACATAATTTTCTTTTGATGCATTGGCCTACAATTCTCATGCATGATGTATATTTTCTTAAACCTGCAATCTGGAAAGAACAAAGAGAAGCGCTAATTTTCATGTGACATGAACATACTTGTGAGAAGCTAAAAAAATGTATTCATGTATAACTTTATATTGATCTTTATTGTGCTTATAATTTTTAGTTAGTTCATTGAATTTATGTGATTGTGCCTTTGAGTTCCTGCAAGAGGTTGAACATGGGACCTTGTAAATCTATAGTTATCATCAAAGTTGGGTAGATATTTTTTTTTATCAAATGAACTGCTTTTTGTGGACAGATTGCACTCTCTTGATTTAAGGCAGTCTTCAATTGTTTTATTCATCGACTGATATTGCATTTGTATTTCCCTCAGGTGTTATTTTCGACGGAGACATTTGCCATGGGGGTCAATGCCCCAGCTCGGACGGTAGGTTTCAAACTTCAATTTTATAATGTCTTACGGGATGAAAATTAGTTGTAGTGTTGCTTTTTTTTTTCAGGTCTCAAAAGTTTGCTTTCATAACAGAGCCATATATCATATTATATGTACTTGTGCCCATTTAGTTTCTGAAAATAATATTTTGAGCATGTAGTATCTATTTTGATAAATAAGCAATGGATTTAATATGCGCTGAGTTCTTACATGGTTCTGGGTCTATCCTTGACTTATCATGGGCCCAGGTTTGATATGATAATGGAGGTCTTAGACTTAGGTTAAATAAGATGATTTTTCTTTTTATTAAGCAGAAAGCTGGAAAGTGTTGCCAAACGCATTCTAAAAAGCATGCTTAATTAAAAAGTTACTTATAACTTTTACTACAAAAACGTTGCTTTTTAAAAAGTGTAGAAAATGTGCTTTTCAGGAATCAAGTCTATTTAAGCCACTTTATTCAAAATCTTATTTTTCAAACGTGTTTCCAAACGGACCCTTAAGACTTCAATCTTGTCCGCTTCTTGTTTACAGTGTTGGGCCTTTTTTTCTAAGAATAGGCAAAGAAAAATTTTAAAAATAATAATTGTCTACCAGTTAATCTAACAGGAGAAGCAAACAAGTATGATATTATACACTATTGAATACTGCATGGCTACATAATAATATTCACATCATTCTGACAGGCAGCAGACATAGGAATTGCAGCATTCAAGTCTAGACCTGTTTTTTAGTGGGTAATCTTGAGGTCCACTCTGGGGTCGTGACCTATCAACATACGTAAATCAATTTTGAGAACTAAATACAGCAGAAAATTAAATGAAACAATAGGGAAAGCATAGGTATAATTATGAAAATGTTTTCTAGTCACAATTTAGAGTTAAAGAACATGAACTTTGAGTTGTTGTATAAACAGCGAGATCAGTAGCTAGGTGGTGGGTACTTCCTATGGAAAATTAGAGATATAGATGAAGATCATAAAGTTAAAGAGGACAAAACAGAATTTGAATGCATATGTATCCATTGGTTATGTAGGTTAGAGATATAGATGAAGATCATAGAGTTTAAGAGGACAAAGCAGAATTTGATTGCATTTGTATCCATTGGTTATGTAGGTTCTAGAAAATTTTCTGCATCTGAATGTCTTTGAGATTGTACCAGTATGTGGAATTGACATGGATATGTTTCGGCACACTGTAGTTTCTTTTTATATAAATAGCTCTTGGATAGTTGAATACAAGAAAAAGGAAAGAGACATTTTGGTTGGCGCATGCTATTTTCTTTATCACCAATTTTTAATTTTAATTTAATATTATTATTATTATTATTATTATTTTGCTAACATTCATGTTCTATGGAGGGCTGCGATTGGTTTGAATTAATGTGGAACTGACTTGGTGTCAAACCAAATGTTGACCCAGTCTGGACCGGACTGGACTGATCTTCATTACATTGCCTATCATGTTCTACGCTACCTGTTCTTTATTTTATATTTAACACAAATTTTTCACTTTTACCATCCATTTGATCACATGAAGTATACCTTGCAGGTTGTATTTGATACTTTGAGAAAGTTTGATGGCAAAGATTTTAGACAACTAATTCCTGGGGAGTATATTCAAATGGCTGGCCGTGCTGGTAGGAGAGGATTGGATAGTATTGGCACGGTCATTGTTATGTGTCGTGATGATATCCCAGATGAAAGGGAGCTTAAAAATGTCATGATTGGGATCCCAACAAAACTTGAATCACGATTTCGTTTAACCTACACAATGATTCTGCATCTTCTGCGTGTTGAAGAATTGAAGGTAATTGTTTCCTTCTGTACTTTTAGGGGTATGGACCAGTTTGCACAATTGGTCAAACAATTTTTTGGATGGTCTGTTCAAAATTTAGAAGGGGGGACTTCTAACTTGTTATGTGGGACATTTTATTGATTGAGCCTACTTTTGTGAACCGTTCCCATTTCTTTGTTCTACGTGTGTAGTGTTTATATATGGAATTAATTTTATTTTAGGCCGTATGCTTGAATAGAGGACACCATTTGCACGGCACTGTTTAATGCAAAATCTTCCAGAGAAATGTTTCACTCTACTGTTAGATCTTATGATCTTTTGTCTTAAGATGAAACACGAGAATGGGTGTGAAACATGGTGCCATTTCATATTACATGTTCTCTTTAAACAGGACTGAAATCTATGCCTTGTAGTGTACTAGTATGCCGTATATCTCATTGTAGAGTTTAGGAATTATACAATAAGAGAAGAAATCAGGCTGCTTCTCAATTGTATAGTTCAATTTTTCTCTGAATTTTTCACGTGACTTCTAATTACATCTTCAAACATGCATGCAAACCCGAAATATCTTCATTCTATTTTGACCAGACCATCCAGTTTGTGTGAATCACATATGCGGAAGGATTTTCTCTGCAGGTAGAGGATATGTTGAAGAGAAGTTTTGCTGAATTTCATACCCAGAAAAAACTTCCGGAACAAGAAAAGCTTCTTTTGTTAAAGCTTGCTCAACCTACAAAAGCCATTGAGTAAGTTTTTTGTCTGACTTATCTTAGTTATTAGGATTTTGCACATTCACTTGAGCTGCTTCATTGACTTCCCTGATGATGAGCAATGATCTGTCTTATATTAATCTTTTTTCTGATTTAAGCCTTATTATAAAATGCCTTTATAATGACCTTTGAAAATTCATTGGGGATTTTTAGTTCAAATTCCTGATGTAGTTGGTTCCCTAAATAGTCTTGTAAACTACACCTGTTGCCCTGATGCTGCAATGTTGCCCCTGTTCTGATATTTATAGGCATGACTATTCACTTTCCTGTTTTCTTGTCAGATGCATCAAGGGTGAACCGGCCATAGAAGAATATTATGAGATGGCCATAGAAGCTGAGCAGCACATGGATTTTATATCAGAAATAGTCATGCAGACTAATACTGCTCAACAGTTCCTTTCACCTGGAAGGGTGGTGGTTGTCAAATCTCGATCAGTGAGTTTTCTTTCAATTTTTCCTTTTCCTGACATGTTATTTTCTTATTTAACTACATATGTTGTGCTTCTTGTTCTTTTATGGCCAATCGCAGAGTCTAATTTAAATACGTCTTAATATCATTTTGAATTGGTCGTCGTGAGTGTTCTTACAAGTTTGTGGTTGAAATCTTCGGGTTCTCCATCATCTTCGATGCTGAACGTCAACCTGCTCCTGCTCCTAGTTGAAATTTTTTAGTGGGTAAATGTTAAAATAGATGTTATGATGTCGGTCCATCCCTTATTCTCCCCCCTTTTGGAAGCTGAGGTCATGACTTGTTTTTGAAGTAATAGACAAAATTTCGTTTGGCTCTTTTGCTTGTTGGCCAACAATGTCTTCCAAGTTCCAATGTATCAAAGTTGATGCTCATGATTAGGAAAATTTTATGAAGCTATCTTTCATCCCTTGTTAAAACTGGGATGAAGCATATGTGAAATTCAAATTATAAAAATACCTCAGTAGAGATTTTAATTGAAGGAGAGAAGGGCACACCCATTTTCAGCAAACTTTAATCTGGAAAGAATTGCAGATAGAACTCATTATTATGATGATGTCAATCTATGTGGAGCTGCTGCCAAACTGTTTGGGAAATGGGTATATTGTTGTTGATGTTTAGTATATTTGAGGGCTTTGACATTTGGTGACGTCACTGATTGGTGCTTTACATTCTGGTTTGTTCATTTGAATTTTCTGAATTTTTATGGACAACAGATTTGTAGGAATAATAGTCATATGAAAGATGGAGCCTTTTAAATTGGGGAGACTTTCACTAGGAGAGCTAAGAGAATCTTATGCAATCTTGTCAAACAGGATGAATCAATCAACATAAGTTTGATAATTGATGTTGTAAAAACATATACTTTTTGGATTCCCTTTTAACTATGAAATATCGAGTTCTTGACTCGAGATGTTTTGTTAATGGATGGAAACATGTTTTTTTTTCATTGTGATCTTGAATTGAAGTCCTAATTCTTGATCTTTTTTAGCATAAATTGGATATGCTTAATGTATAGTTTGACTCCGAGCTGATAAATCCAATTGGCATGTGCATCCTATAGAGTAGATCTATTCTTCTGCAGGGAATTATCAATTATATATTTCTGTTAATTTGAATTGCAGGTTGATGACCACTTGCTCGGAGTTGTTCTGAAATCACCTTCTGCGCTCTTCAAGTCATATATAGTTTTGGTTCTAAAATCACCGTCGTCTTCGAAAACTCCTTCAACAGCATTTAATAGTATCCACGAACAAGATAGTGGCAATCCATCAGGATACTTCATTGTTCCAAAAAAAAATCGTGGGGATGATGAGTATTTTTCATCTGGTAGTACTCGAAAAGGAACTGGTGCCGTGAATATCCCACTTCCAAACTGTGGTACTGCAGCAGGGATGAATTATGAAGTTGTAGCGATAGATCATAAAGAATTCTTGAGCATTTGTGATCGCAGATTAAAGATTGATCAAGTTCGTCTACTTGAATTCCCTAGTAATGCCGCTTACTCAAAAACCGTCCTAGAGCTGTTGGGTTTGAAATCTCAAGGAAACAAATATCCTCCTGCACTTGATCCATTAAAAGGTATGATGTTTGGATACGTGATGTTTTTATGAGGGAATCAAGGAATTTATACATTTCTTCATACTTCTGTAAAATTGACTTTATGTTCCATGTTGCATCATTCTGATTTGACATATTTGGTAATAATTATCTGCAGTCCTCTGACTTTTATTCATATTACAATAAGTCGGACTTGAAAAGGTGCTCATAATGAATGTTGCAGCTAGATTAGGCACACTGGTCTATGTAATGCCACGCCTAGTATGTAGCATAGTTGAACTTTATACATGTTATGTTGTTATTGCTATTGTTGTCCACCCTTGAATTCTTTTCATTCTTTATTCAGCATATGTAAGTAGAATGGTATTAATCAGTATTTTCTTTAAGATTTCTCACTCTTGAAATACTAAACAAGTGATTAAATCTGGCTGCATATAACCAGTAAATATAGTGCAATTGCTGCTTTCATCAGCACAAAAGGAAACCAAATATTGCTTAGTAGAATGAATTATAGTTTGAAATCTTTTAGACTGCTAGGTGGGTGCTTAAAACCGCAGATTTCTGGAAAGGTCATAATCACACCGTTCAGATACTCAAATACTCAATGACTTGATGTATATGCATTGCAGACATGTTTATGGGATAATTTTGTGTATGCACTATAAAAATTGACCTACAAGAACATGACTGTCTTTCAAATATTATCTGATTGTACATTCAAGTCAAATATTTAAAATATTTGACTACAGTTGAAATTAATATTTAAAAGTTTTAAATGGCTTTGTGCTAGGTTTTTTTTATCTTTCGCTGGGAATATATGGCCGTATTTCATAACACTCATGAATATATAAATGACCGTGTAAAGTGAATCATGTCAGCATACATGTAGTTCTTTTTTGTTCATAAAGATTTGTTTTGCTCTCTAACCTTCATTTAGATTATATGAAATCAGGGGTTGTTATTTATTAGTTACTGATTCACATCTCAGATCTCAAGATGAAAGACATGGATCTGGTGGAGAAATACCATAGATATAACAGTCTATTGCAGAAGATGGCCGACAACAAATGTCATGGATGCATAAAATTACAGGAGCATGTTATATTGGTTAAGGAGCGAATGAAGCACAGAGATGAAATTAATAAGCTAAGATATCAAATATCAGATGAGGCCCTGAGCAAGATGCCAGATTTTCAAGGACGAGTATGTTTGAAGTGACGTTACTGTTTGCATCTTTTCATGCATTTTGGCTAGATTACCAGATAATGAACACTGCAGAATCCCCATGTGTACCATATACTACTAATCAAAAGCCTTGTGCATGTGATTGGATAATATCTTCATTGACTTGTATTGTTTTGCTTACAGATTGATGTGTTGAAAGAGATTTGTTGCATCGATTCAGATCATGTGGTTCAAATTAAGGGCAGAGTTGCCTGTGAAATGAATTCTGGAGAGGAGCTGATATGCACTGAGTGCTTATTCGAGAACCAGTTGGATGATTTGGAACCAGAAGAAGCTGTAGCAATTATGTCTGCCCTTGTATTTCAGCAGAAGAAAACATCCGAGCCATCTCTCACTCCAAAACTTGCCCTTGCAAAACAGAGGTGAATTTCTTATCTTTGTCTTCTGTTCTCATCATTATCCAACCTATCAGCCATATAAACTCCTACACCTGATGTTGAAAATGGATTTTTTTTTCACCCAATAAAATATATTTCTCCAACTAACCTGTGTGAGTGCCATAGTAGAAGGGAAAAGAGTCCAATTTAGTCCCAATATTAAGACATCTATATTAAGTTCAGATTTCCCCAATATTGTGTGAATTTATTGCCTTCAGGCATTGAGTTATTTCTCTTCATCATTTAGATTTATTTTAATTAATGTGCAACTGCGTTAGATTGTACAAGACAGCTAAAAGACTTGGGGAGCTCCAAGCCCACTTCAAAGTGTCAATTGATCCTGAGCAATATATTGAAGAGAATCTCAAGTTTGGCCTCGTCGAAGTGGTTTATGAGTGGGCAAAGGTTTTCTGTCCTTAACTTGGGATATACATTTTTTTCTTCTTTTGGTTGGTCTTAAACCAACAAAAGCCATCTCATCTATGATTATTTTGCAGGGTACTCCTTTCGCAGATATTTGTGAACTGACTGACGTACCGGAAGGCCTGATCGTGAGGACCATCGTTCGACTGGACGAAACATGTCGTGAATTCAGGAATGCTGCGGCGATAATGGGAAACTCTGCACTGCACAAGAAAATGGAAGCCGCGTCTAATGCCATCAAGCGTGACATTGTTTTCGCCGCCAGTTTGTATGTAACGGGTGTATAAATCCAATGCCTTAACCGCAGCATAAATATCCAAGAGTATATATGCCATCTTTGGAGTTTGAATTGGAGAGAAATCTCAATTGAAAATCTTCTTTTAAAGTTATGTAGGGCAATGTATATGTTCAGTGGACTACCCTCCCTAGATGGTGCTGATTGGTTGACTTATGCAATTTGGATCTCATAAATATCTCTTGTATATTAGTCAATCAATTAAATTCTTCGCAATCTTTAGAATAAAGATCCTATTTGGTCCACTATCTAAGTCGATGACAAATTAATATATGGTTAGAAATGTTACAAATATGTAAGATGGTGAGGCTTGATGAGATCCAGCCACCAGTAGAGGGGTGGCTTGATGGTATCAACATTCATTGGATTCCATCACGTTTTGCTGCTAATAATTTGATTGGACAAGCATAAAAAAGAGGATACATAAAATGACGAGCGTATTTTTGTGGTTGATCTAGGTCACCAATTACTAAATTTGTGATGACAGGATTATGACTCATTCTTCTACCGGTTTGTTAAATGAACTTAAAACCAGTTTCAGTGGTTTTAAGTTCATGATCATACAACACACTATTCTACTATACTTGGCCAAAAAATCATTGAAAGGGAACCTAAATGACAACAATATCTTAACATTTACATGGCAGATGATTTTTTTTATGGGTACCCTAAGCAATTGATCACTATATTGTGATGTGAGTATTCTGCAATTTATATCATTGGAGTACACTTTACATTCACTTGCAGACGTACTCCAAAACGATAAACCTCTCATTATAATCCTCCAAATACGCGATAAACCTGATCAAATTCACACTTGACAGTGTCTGGATTTTTTGGCTGAGCCTTGTACACAAGAAATTGAAGGCATTTCTCAGAAAAGAATACCGCCTGTCATTTTTTGCTATTCAGATAGAAAACTTGCACTCATCTCTGGCTAAAAGGTCACAGTGATGGTGGTATGTATTTTATGTGTTTTGTTGTACCTTGTCTTGTCGCCTTGAACGCATGTATTATTGGCCAGATTCATCAAATTCAACCTTCTCTCCAGTAGCAAATGCATTCCAGAAGAGAGCACTGATGAAATATAGAAGCGATGTAAGCATCAGAAAGCCACGGAATGAACCCATTCGCTCCACAAAGAAACCTGCTCCAACAGTTCCAAGGATTGCAGCTAATGTTCCAGCAGTATTAGACATCCCTGGAATAACGGGAAGATGGTTCTGAATTACAATCGGGTGGAACATTACGTTATATGAGATGAGTTAGAAATATATATAAATGTGTGTGTGTGTGTAGCTACAGACGCAGAACATTACCATGTAAAACACCAGCATACTGTGGGGCTATCTCCTGATTGCACAAAAAAAGATAATAGCAAATGAGTAAGAGAGATTGGAATTGAACATTCTTGATATAAAATGTTTGAATTTAAAGTTGTGTTGCTCATCAACCTGAAGATTTACTAGGAAGCCAGAGTGACTGAAGGAGCTCAAGCCTACAGCTGCTGTTAGCCATGCAGATGCAATAGAAGGATTGCTTGCACCATTTAGTCCAAGAAGAGCAATCCCTGGGCCGAAAAAACCAATTGACTGCGAAAAGGGGGGGGTGGGGGGGGGGGTACATAAAAGTGCGATCATGTGAGATAAGGGTAATTAAAAATGTATTAAACAGAACAAGATAGATTAGCCATGATTTTTTGTTGTTAAAGTTAGTAACACTGCTTTAAGAGGGGGAACATGAGAGTATTCTAAAAATGAAATGTTCACTACTCTACATCCAAACCTAACTGTAAGGAAAACTAAATGTTCTTTATGTCAATCAGTATCAAATACGTTTGGCATTTTAAACAATAAAGCTCATTTCATTAAGGCCAAGAAAATTGTATGTAATGTGACCTTTCATCACTTCGTGTGCTCCATTTAATACTTCATAGCTTAACATTTTAAAAGCCAACAAAGAAGGAAAAATAAGCACTATTATTCTTATAATCCTACCTGCATGATTTTCCGAGTAAAAGTGATGCTTGAGCCCTTAGAAATCAACATATCTGACCAAGCACCAGCTGCATAACCTAAAACTGCCATCATAACCCATGGAAGGGCACTGAACCATGCTGCCTGCCTAAGATCAACACGATAAATCTGTCCCACAGTGGTTAGTAAACAAAAAGAAGGCTGTAGAAAGAAATTTTGAGGAGATGCAAAATAAGAATAAGTTCACACATACTGTGTTGAAATAAATTGGCATCCATGAAAGAATGACAAAGTACCCCTGCAGAGTCAAAGAGGAGTTAATGAACATGCAACTCAGATAAATCTAGTGGGAAAATTTTACTGCTGAAGAGATTTGAACACATTACCCAACTGTGCATAGCGTTTGCAGAAATTAATGTCCAAGTGGGCAACCTGGACAATAGGATCTTGAAAGGGGGGATGGCATTGGATTTTCCAGGTTTTTTAGCAGAAGGTGCCAATGGTTTCTGACTCTTGCTTAAAATATAGTCCAACTCACGCTTTGTTATTTGCTGATGGCAATCAGGGGTGCTTGATGTTGCAGAAATCCAAACCAAAACCCAGAGAAATCCAAATAATCCAAAGATCACAAATGGACCAAATATTCCAGCCTGTGACATGATGATGGGTGATATTATAAGTCCGATTGCGCTCCCAAGGTGGAATCCAGCCATGGCGAGGGCCACAGCTCTGGATCGTTCT
Source organism: Acorus gramineus (assembly GCA_030737835.1). Lineage (NCBI taxonomy): Eukaryota > Viridiplantae > Streptophyta > Magnoliopsida > Acorales > Acoraceae > Acorus > Acorus gramineus. Next base: position 4,410,845 of record CM060854.1, read on the forward strand.
GTTTGAGGAAACCATCTATAAGAAATGGCCAGTGCAGACTGTCAACAAGTTACCTCAGCAACTTTGTTAACCAGAATCGCACATCCCTTGCAAGAGTACAGGAATACCAAAACACTTAAAACAAAAGGTCCTTATTATACCTATGAGAGTCCAGGGAATGCATTAGTTCAAATACCTCGAGACCATGTTGTTCATGCTGGGAAGTGCAACACCTTCTGCAACGCCAAGCAGAACCCTCATTGACAGTAGTGCCCATAGAGATGTTTCCGCAGCCCATGGTGTAAGAAAAGTGGCTACCGACCACAGAGCCACGCCGCAAGCCATCACTAACTTACCACCATAGTAGTCCACAAGAGCACCTCCAACTATAGGGGACACAAGATAACCCCAGAGGAAAGATGACTGCAATGAGTTGTAAGTGAGAAAGGTCAGGTAATTACAAAGCAACCTTAGATAAACTCACTTCTCAAAGAAAAAAACAAGAACATTCAGGAACAAAGAGAAGCAGGGTCAAAGAGAAGATGGCTGTTCATGCAATCAAAAGAGGTTGCATAAGGCAATATCTGAGATGGGAAAAAAACTCATGAGCATGTGAAGTTCAACAAAAACAACATACATTTTCCAATTTCTACACACTCTACATTTGACTAAAGAAAATTCCCCTTTTCAAATGAGGAAAATGATATTATCAGACGGGACAAATATGGTGGTCTAACTGGTAAGAAAACAGGTCGCAACTGCTGTTATGAACCCCCAAAGTCGTCCATAAAGATGTGAAGTTGTGGACTTGGCAATTTTTAGAAGTTCTAACTTATGATTCACAGCAAGGTATATGAAGTTCTCATATTTCACTGGCCTTTCAATACACTTAAAACCTATAACAGCTACAATCCTCAACCAACTGTCCCAAAAATCAGAACATATGAGTGACATATGAGTCAGTAAGTAACATGCCACCTGAAATGATTGGATCCCCTTCATTTTTCATACTTTATCCTTATACTCATTTTTCAGGAAAGGGTGTGCATGTGTAACCAAGCGACAGACCCGACTCAACTGATGGAAAATCCAATGTTAGCAGAAGGTCCAATTCCCCTATAAAACAGCTCAGTTTCAAACAGATTAGTGCCATGTAGATAGGCGCAAGTCAAGGAGTGGGCAACATCTTCACAGCTGAGTGGCAATGTACCATTCAAAGGAAAGGAATGAGATCTCTTACAACCTAAATCCAATTCCAAAATAAAACTTGGTTGGTGTAAGTACCGCTCATCAATATTACATGAATTTCGAATTCCAAGACTAACACGATTAGTTAGTAGTTATCATATACTAAAGCAGTATAACTATTTGAACAACAATAACAGATACTACAGTTCTTCATCTCCAAACATATTGATGCAATATGTCAAACATTTTTACAAATAACAATCAATCAACCCATCATCAACAACAGATCAACAAAATTATACGGAAGTACAAAATTCAACATAAAAGGAGAAGGAGAGACACCTGAACGACGCCGGAGAATGACCGAGACCAGCCATTCGCGGCGGACATCGGAACGATCGCCACGGACATCACCACCCGATCGGCGTTGCAGAGCGCGAGAGCCAGCCCGAGCATCGACACGACCTTCACCCTCTCCGACGTGACGAACTCGAGAAGGTTCGGCGTCTCATCTTCCTCCGACAACGGTCGCGCGCCGTTCGGGGAAACCCTGGCGGTTTTGAAGCGGAAACCCCGCCGACCTTCTCCGAAGTGGGTGATGATGGTTGGGAGGGGACGAGGACGCCATGGACGGATGTCTCCGGAGGCTCTCGATGTGGAGTTGCGGATGGAATGGCGGAGTGAAGAGTGAATTGGGAGTTGTCGATTAGGGTTTTGGAGGGTCGGAGAGTGGCAGACGAGACTCGTTTGGGGTGGACAGAGAGGAAATGACATCTTTTTTTTTGTCTCGACTCGAACAAAGAGAGAGGACGACGTTGGGCTTATATATACTGTGGATGGATGGATGGATGGATGGATCATGGATGGATGGAAGTGGTGGCATACTTACTGGAAAGCCCTTCTGTTTCGTTGGAATTTAAAATGGGATTTTTAGTTTTAAGACCCTGTAAACATGCTATTTAGAGATCGATCCCTCCCTTCTTCATATTTCTTTTTAAGTCTCCATGTTAAACCGCCTATTTAATTTTTAGTCCCTCCATCAAACGTTCATATACACCGTTAATTTGTGAAATGTAATTTTATTTTTAAATCCCTGTAAACTATGTTATTTAGTAATCAGTTCATCATTTCTTCATATTTCATTTTAAGTCATTAATTTCAAACGTTTTTTCTTATTAGTCTATTTGACAAAAATGAAAACATGTGTGGTCTGAGTTTTGAACTGTAAAAATGATCGAGAAGCTGATCATATCATTTTCTTTAGGAAAATACTAGACTCAGTCATTTTTACAGTTCAAAGCTCATACTAGAAAATGATATGATCAACTTCTCGGTCATTTTTCCAGTTCAAAACTCAGACTACACATGTTTTCATTTTTGTCCATAGACTAATATGAAATAAGCGTATGAAATTATAGACTTAAAATGACATATGAAGAAGGGAGGAACCGATCACTAAATAACATAGTTTACAGAGACTTAAAAATAAAATCACGAATTAATGGTGTATGGATGAAAGTTTTACAAAAGGGATTAAAAATCAAATACGCAATTGAATATAGAGACTTAAAAAAAACATAAAGAAATGAGATATTGATATCTAAATAAACATGTTAATCGTAGACTTAAAACTAAAAATTTCATTTTAAATCTACGAAGTATTTTTACAATTAATTGAATTTTAAATATTTGGTGAGGCCCACTTTAATATTAGTGAAACAACCCATCATAATGAAACGACGTGATCTATGATGAAGAGCTCTGTACTGTCCCATGTGTTTTACACGTGTTTAGTTAGTAGAATCTATATTGAATTACATAATATATAAATTAAACTATCTAACTTATGAATATAACTACACAATTAATTATTGAACGCATGTGTCACTCTCTTATTAGATATTAATGATACTGATCAAATCCCAACCTAACTAGATCCAATATGAGAGTGACATATATAACCAGCAATTAGATGTATAGTTTGATTCATAGCTGTGTAGTTCGATTAATAAGCTATGTTGATGTACAGTTCGATATTGATTGGATACCCTAACCATATGATCTAACCTTTTTTTCTGAATCCTTTCCCAACCAGGTTTGCGCTGTCATTATATGTGCAATTTTATTCAAACCATGAGTTAATGTTATTTTATATATTTTATTTGTGTAATTTTCCAGTGTTTTTAAACAAGATAACAAGTATAATGTTAAGAGAAATTGGTGTATTCTTCAAAAACTTTTGATTTTATCTAAGATGTGTATATATACTTCATGTTATGAAATGCATATCTACGTAAAAATGTAGCATACATTTTAATGAATTGCGTATATCCACTTCCACAATTTTAAAAGTTTACATGTTTCATTTAATGAATCATATATCTCGTTAGTTTAATGAAATTTGCAAGGATGCATAGATTGCGTGTAACAACACTCAAGATAATAATCATACCATTATTCCGTTAATCCAAACTCAATTTTTAATGGTTTATAAATTCTATAATAGTATATGCATTGGTATAACATAATACATATAATTCTTTTCTTTTTTCTCTTCTATCTTTTGTAAGCTCACTAAAACATCAACTGTTTTTATTATTAATTGAAATAGATGCCCACTGGTTCCCAAAAAAAAAAAAAAATGATATATATAGAGCGCTAATACACGCAGTCCTTTTTGCAGCCCGTTTTGCAGTCTCATACGCTATAATAACATAATATATACTGCACTATCATAGTGTATGGGTCATATACTATGATATGACCCAATTTTTTTCTCATTTTTTCATTATAAAAAAAAAATATCTCAATATATACTTCATTTATATAATGGCATACACTTCAAAAGGTGAGGTGAGTGTTTGATTTTTAAAAAAAGAAAAACAAGATGGACTACAATTAAAGCTATTGAACAGGGCTGTGTGTATTTTTTTTCCAATATATATAAGTTATGCATTCAATTAAAGCCGGCCCTCCGCAACAACCACTCCAGAATCATAATGGGCCGGGCTGGGCCGAAAAGCAGTGCCCCGAATCACATGAGGTGACCAAATTTGGGCCCAAAAAATCCACCTGGCAAGGCCCATCAACATCTCCCCCGGGGCCCAACCAGCCAAAACAAACTTCATGTCTCCTCCTCCGACTCATCAGCAGCCACACAAAGCACGAACGATGGACATCAAAAGCTCTATCTAAAACCACAAAGCCACGTGGCACAGCCACGATAGCCTGCTTATCTGCCTATCTTAACCTGCTCTCAGTAGTGTTTCTCAAACACACAAAAAAAAAAAAAATTAATAATAACCAATTCAAAAAGGTCACAATGTTATAGTAAGTAGCAGCAAAGCTAAGACAAAAACAAATACATATTAAGGTCACTCTCCCTTTCATTTCTGTTTTCCTCCTCCAAAACTTGTTCAGTTGAAGGAAAAAAAATGGAGGCCAGCATTGCAAGCTATGCACAGGGGACTCTCCCTCGGAATGTCTCCAGCCACCGGAAGGCCTCACCGACGGCCTACGCTCATCGGGCTTCTCGACCGTCTAGTATCAATGTAACAAAAATAATTTGACTACCAACTTGGTTTATCTGTCACTACATGCTCTGCTTCATTAGTGGAAATTCTATGTCATGTAGAGCTTCAAATCGAGCTCCCTCTTCGGCGAATCGTTGAGGGTGGTGTCGCAGAGAATGGAGACCTCCAAATCGAGGGGTGCTGCTTCGGCTCCTTCGACCATCACAAAGTGCGAGATTGGTGATAGCCTGGTAAGATTCATGAAGATTTAATCTTAAAATGTAAGTTACTTGTATATTTGTGTAAGCATATATTTATTCAAGTGTATTGAATAGAATTATCATCTCATTTATGATTTATAACCTAACATCCTACCATAATACATGCTGGATGGTTGTGAAAAATTGTTTGTTTTGTTAGAATAAAACCTGATAGTTGTATCTAGATAAGGGGAGCTGGAATAGTCTATTTATGTCAATGAATTAAATACCTTTCCATACCATTTAGAAGAAAAAAACTCTTACTTAACATCCTAGAACATGTTGCATTCGTCACTTCTTTCACACACCTCTTACATGTGTTCCCAAACATAAACATAAATATAAGTGTAGAATTATCATGTAATGAGTTATAGATTCTTATCGATCTTTTATCTACCACTTTCTTTTAATTTATCAAATATGAACAAAACAATACAAAGAAGAATTTTATGCTGCCTGGTGATGATAATAAAAAAAATTACAACAAAACAAAAAATCGCTTATTCTATATAGATTAGAACAGTTCCGAAAAGGATGCTAATAGAATAGTTTTGGCTTTGGGTGGGTTTTACAGGAAGAGTTCCTGGCAAAGGCAACCCCAGACAAGGGGCTCATAAGGCTCCTGGTGGGCATGGGAGAGGCACTGAGGACAATAGCTTTCAAGGTGAGGACCGCCTCATGCAGTGGAACGGCTTGCGTGAACTCATTTGGTGATGAGCAGCTCGCTGTGGACATGCTCGCGGACAAGCTCCTCTTTGAGGTTACGTTTTGGCCATACTTCAAGTCCATGGGTGACCCTTTTAAGCTAAAAAGAAGCTTCAGATAGTTTTTAACACTTTGCAGCTCCTAACATTTGATGTATTCAGGCCTTGCAATACTCACACTTCTGCAAATACGCCTGCTCCGAGGAGATGCCGGAGCTTCAAGACATGGGCGGACCAGTCGAAGGTATGTCTAGTTTAACTGAACTGAATTGGATTAAATCTAAACAGAAAGAGAGATGGATTCCATCAGGTTTTGTCACTCTCCTATTAGAGACTTGCTACAATCTTAAATGAGATCGATCAAACTTAATGGAATCCAACTCTGATTGTAAAATTGACAATTACTTTTTGTCACAAGTCAGTTTCTTATTTATGATTGATCAAACCTGATGGGATTTAACTCCGGATTTATCCTTTCCTCAAACAAGACATATGAAGCAATGAGTTTCCTTTATTGGGTGTAGGTGGATTCAGTGTGGCCTTTGATCCCCTCGATGGCTCCAGCATCGTTGACACCAACTTCACCGTAGGCACGATCTTTGGTGTCTGGCCAGGAGACAAGCTCACCGGTGTAACAGGGAGGGACCAGGTGGCAGCCGCGATGGGCATCTATGGACCTCGCACGACTTATGTTGTTGCGCTGAAAGACCTCCCGGGGACCCATGAATTCCTCTTGTTAGATGAAGGTGACTAAGTCTGCCTTTTTATTCTACAATGACGAAATCAGGCTCTGGTTTCATTTTTGATAAATGGTGCAGGGAAGTGGCAGCATGTGAAGGACACTACCCAGATTGGTGAGGGGAAGATGTTCTCCCCTGGAAATCTGAGGGCCACTTTTGACAATCCTGACTATGAAAAGGTCAGTCTACCCTAGAAAAAATCATTAGCAAACAAGTCGATCTTTGTGTCTGAATTAGTAATTCTACAGCTGATCAACTACTATGTGCGCGAGAAGTACACACTGCGGTACACCGGAGGCATGGTTCCAGATGTGAACCAGGTGATCCAGCCTCATAAATTCAGTTCATGATGATCTCTAAATCTATATAAACCCACCACTGATAAAGTAAAATCTATGTATTGGGTTGTGCAGATCATAGTGAAAGAGAAAGGTATCTTCACCAATGTGACATCCCCAACAGCAAAAGCCAAGCTGAGGCTGCTGTTCGAGGTGGCACCGTTGGGATTCCTGGTTGAGAAGGCCGGGGGATACAGCAGCGATGGCACACAGTCCGTGCTTGATCGGGTGATCCACAGCCTTGATGACCGCACCCAGGTCGCATACGGGTCGAAGAATGAGATCATCCGGTTCGAGGAGACGCTATATGGGTCCTCCAGGCTCAAGTCCGGGGCACCCGTCGGGGCCACCGTCTAAAAAAGACTTGTGCCCAGAAGTTTTTTTGTTCTGCAAGGGCTCGTAGTGTTGAAATCCAGATGTTGCGTGTATATGGTTTGTGGGATGATCATCAAGCATGAAGGAAAGCAGGGTAAATTAATTATTTTTAGCTGTTGCAGTGTTTGATATCATTGAGAACAATATGTAAGGGTGGTTTGGTGATTGAATTTTTGAACATTCTGTTCTTTTTATGTTTGAACTGGTGTCTTCTGCAAGGAAACTGAAGAAAGCCACTCTACAGTTTTTTAAAGATAAACCAATCTGTAGTTTCTTTCATCACTACTAGGAACAGTAGAGCAGAACCATAAATTATATTATGTAGTAAGAATAGGGAAAAAAAAGAACAAGGCATACCTTTCTACGATGCACATTGTGAATTTATTTTCTCCAGAATCCTGAACAGAGGGAAGAACAGGTGATGCTTTTTCACTGTGGCTTCCAGATGAAGTGATTACAGTCTGTTCCACCTCAATGTATTCATCTATATCCTTGTAAACTTTTAACGCCAAGACTGATATCTTCTTGAGATCGATTTCCGACATGATTTCCACATCCTCATCAACATTGTATTACAGAGCACGCCATACATGATTGGTCTTCCCAGAATTTCACAACATTGAGTCTTTAGCTCCCACTGAATTGTCCAAGGGTCAAGCTGATCGTGAAATATAATACACCAACATATCCAGCAGTCTGCGAGAGCTGCCAATTGGCTATTCGATCTGAGCTCTCCATTTTCATGGCCAGCACAGGTTACTGGCATCCAATTTACATGTGGAAACCTGTAGTCCTTGGCCAGAGCCGAATACATGTTGGAGGGCGAGGACCATCATATGGGCGCAGCTCCCATAGAGATGAATTTCCAAGAGGTAGTTTTGCTTGATCACAAGAAGGTGATGCATCCCATGAGATATGGCAATTGATACCATAACTCCTCGACAAATTCTCAAGTAAATATCTTGTCAAGATATTTAAAAGTAAGCCTCACCCTGTAAAAGACAGAACATTAAGCAAAGTTGCCCAAGAAGTAAATAATCAGGATGAGCCTACAAAAGAACAGAGGGGAAAACACATCATTGGATACAAGGAGAGTCAGAGAGTGTGTAGCTAAATATAAATAGCTCATAAGGCTTCTCAAGAGCTCACTCTTCCCAATGACAACTTTATATATGCAATACCCAACAAGAAAAGAGATTCTAGCAATATGTTCTTATTTTAGTAAAAGTTTCTTATATTTGTGTCCACATGGGTGCATGATTGGTAATCAAAAACTTCTTCTTAGAACATTGCAAGTGGAAGATGAAGAATACAAAGGTATAAAATATCAAAACAATGAGCTTCTGAACTGCATTTTATTTAAATTTGAAGTTGTTACAATGAAAAGGCATTCAACATCCAACAAAATATATTTTTCCATTCGGCACACTAACATAGACGAACTTTTGCACAATCATTTCCCAATGCAAAAAAAATATCAACCCGCTAACAACTGATCATATAAGCTGGCAGTGGCAAGATTATGAAACAACGAAAGCCTCACAACCATTATGGCAGTGTCTGAAATACTTAAAAAGCATAGGAATGGAGCAGGTGAGGTGTACAATAATGCTCAAATCAGGTCCAAAAGAACAATCAGTCAATCAACAGAAGATTAGTTGTGTGCTAGTATCTGACTGCGGCCCTTAATACTTGATCTATTGGTGCAAGGTAGAACAGTTATGTAAAGCTGAAGCAAAACTCAATATTGACCTTTTCAATGGCAATACATAATAGGATTCTGCAGCTTTAACTGGTAAGCTTTCTAATTCCATACATAGGAAAGTTGCCTGCAGAAGAATAATCCTTATCATGCCATCTAAAACTAAATATCAATGTGTTGGGCATTGATATATATGTCCAAAACTTGAAATATCAATGTGTTGCGCGTAGACCACGTATTTAAATGATGATTAATTCTTAGTGAAGATAATAGCTGATAAACTACTATAATTATATTAACACAAGTTTATGGATTCATTATTCCTCATTTTAATTACAAATTAATATAACTTGTGTTGTTCCTTTATTTATTATGGTGTCTGTTTCCTAGTTTTTTTAATATTGTCATGTCATCATGTCATGTTGTATCCATGTCCGGTTTCCATGCTCTATGATGTTCTACATACTATAATTTGATCCAAATACACCATTTTCTATGGCCTACAACACAACATTAATAGCCAATGCAAAGATTTATATAGATTGGGAGTGAAAAGTGTGCGAAGACAAGACAGTACCTGAATCGCCTCTGCATCCCCGGGCTCAATACAAGCGAAAAACAGTCTTCGCCAAAGAATGTGAGCTCTTGTGCTGGCTCTTCACCGATCCGCCCCACCCCCCACCCCTCCGGCTGCTACTTCGCATCGGTGTCAAGTAAAACCTCAACATCCCATTATCAACATGACAAGGAGAGTATCTAACGCTCCGGTTCCGCTCCAACACATACTCCTCCCTCCTCTTCTTGAACCTGCTATGTCCATTCATCTCCGCATTATTGCCTCTCATGCCCCCAAATGCCAACCCCCCATTCACAGAGCTCCTTGAACTCACACTACTGTTGCAACGCGCAACTTTCCTACAAGAGACATCCCTCCGAAGCTCTGGCCACGACTGAGAAAGCGAGCGTTCCATGATTTTCCCACCCTCTCCACCATCCTTGCCACCTCTCCCATTTATGAACCCCCATATGCTCCATCCCTTGCTCCATTTTCCGAACTTCTTGGATCCCGCCACCTTTGATTTTGAGGTGCGCTTTCGGAAGGCAGACCCAAAGCTCTCTGAGCAGTCATCTCTGAGAGAATTCAAGTTCGAGTCCCGAGGATCACAATCCACGACAGAATCTCGATGCAGATAACAGTCTGTGACCCTGGCATTCGAGCCCGACTTCATCTCCTCAGCCTCGACAATGGCCTTGCGCGAGCTTGAGCGGTCAAGGCTCTTCCTCCGCCGTTGCGATGTATCTAAGTAGTAGTCCCGTGTCTGTGCGGTTCCACCGGGGGTGGTGGCCTCCACGGGCTCCTCGACGGGGATTTGCGCGTCCGACCGCTGGCAAGGGATTGGAGCGTCCTCAACTACCGAGAGCATCGGATGAAAGAACCGGGGGGTCAGAGGCTGACGGCCGGCGATCATGTATCCATCCCATGACGCCCTCGGCTCGTCCCACGATCGCCGGGGGTCGTCGAAGGAGATCCGTCCGGCGTCAAGTGAAAACCTAGGGTCCGTGTCGCAAGATCTCCTGCCGTAGATGTCCACGGCGACCTCGGATTGCGTGTCACGGAAGCCTCTCGACCTCGGTTTCTCCGTTGGGGTCGCCGCCGCGGCCGCGGCTGCGGCCTTGCCGCCGGCGGATGCGGAGGGGGGTTTCTTCTTGAGCTTCTGCTTCCGCCTCCACTTCTGCAGTTTCTTGCTGAAGACGGAGGCGGCGATCCAGAAACTCCCGGCGATCTCCTTCAGATCTTTCGACGGCGGCGCAGGCTTGGCCTGCGATTCGATTTCGATGTGGTCCTTCATTGTCTTCTCCTCCTCCTCTTCTTCCGCGGCGGTGACGGCGCGGCATTCGATCTCGATATCTCCGAAAGGCGGAGGTCGAACCTCCTTGACCCGGATTTGGTGTCCGCGGTGGTGACGGCGGTCGTCGTCGTCGTCGTCGTCGAGGTTGAAGAGATTCCACAATGTGTTACGTCCACCGACGTCGCACGATCTCCGCTGCGGCTCGAACGCGGCAGGTCGGCCCCTCCCGCCGGTGAATGACTTGCACCGCCGCAGCTCCGAGGAGAATGTGACGGAGGCGCCGGTGGGAGCTCCGCCGGGAGGTTTGAAGAGGGGATTGACGACGGCGGACTTGCGGGAGGGGGCGGAGGCGGCGGGATCGAATCCCGCGAGGCGCTCGCGGAGGCAGGAGAAGCAGAAGCCGGTGACGGGTTCATCCGGGTGGCGGTCGCACGAGGTGGCGGAGGAGCTCGACAGCGTGGGAGGCTGCGCCTCCGGTAACGGAACTTCAAGCGCCATCGAAGGCCCCAAGTGAGATTCCAACCGTACAATGCGACAACGAACGGCCCCGATTTCAGCTCATAAACACTCACTGTCTCTCAAACTCCACACTCAACAACACCGAACAGATATAGAGAGGGAGAGAGAACCTGAAATGGAAAAAATAAAACCCCTTCAGTAAGACAAATCAAGGTTTATGTTTTAATTATTTTTATAAAGAAAGAAATGGAAAAATTGATTTAACCTCCTACGATTCGTTCAAAATGAAGATAGGCCCCTCTATAACCGGTAATTCATGTACCCCTTCGAAGTTCACATAGCCCCCATTAGCCCATACAATTATATTGGAAAAACACATTGAAAGAATATATTACATTATCTTAATAATCCATTGTAAAAATAGATAAATTTGTTTCTGAAAAAAAATATATAGACTTATCCAATTATAACAATTAAATGAGGATTTAACCTATGTCTTCCGTCAAAAGATAATTATACTTCATTGTGTTAAATGTATAATCATTTTGGCGTAGGTAGGATGTGTTGCCCCCATGTTGGGTTGCCTACAACATTCAAAGAGAGAGAGATGGATGAGACTGCATGTGCAATTGGACAAGTTGAATATGACTAAACTTGACTTTAAAACTGAATTGAGTTGAGATTTTAATATTCTGATTGAAACTGAATTTAATTTCGGGTTGGATTTAAATTGAGATTTTGGGTGATCAGAATCTAATTTGAAGTAGAGAGTTATAAATTTAAATATCATAAGTTAAATTTTAATTGTTATTTATTTATATTTAAAATCTATCGAATCTATAGTTTCATTTCTTTATTCTCAAATATTTTTCATTTTCATTTTTTTTTCTTGCAAGCATTGACTCTTGTATAATTTTAATTATTTAAAATAAAATTTGAACCTAACCGAGGTTACTCGGAGTTCAACATAATTCAAATCAAGCACGAATCTGAATCAACAGTTAGGTTTGTGTTGAGGGTCTGATTGGATGGAATTTGGATTAACTTGTTGCATAGTTGCACTAACTTTAGATTGAGTTAAACTAGACATGTAAAATGCAAAAGCTGCTAGACTCATCATTTTCCAACTGGTTTGCCTTTTACTATGGTTAAATTAACACAAGTTAGTGTTGCACGGAATGCCAAAAACTTTACAGGGAGTTAGAGGGGTTCTTCCCTGTTTTAAACAAATTACAAGGGGGTTATACTATTTTTCCCAAAAAGAAAACATAAACTCATTAAACCTTTTTTATTCTTATAAAAAAAAACCTCATTAACAAATAACAAAAAGAGCTGTAAAAAAAAGTTGTAAAAAGCAAAAGTAATCACGCTTTACCCCCCCCCCCCCCCCCGCTTTTTTTTTTTTTTTTTATGGTTGTAGGACCTTTTTCAAATATTTTTAACATTTGGACTTTTTCAAAATTCAACCCATACCTCATCACCCAAGGCACAGTGAGGCTTGTACGGTCTCACACAAAGTCCACCTTAGAGAACCATCAGATGAGACCCTGACCACCGTCTGATCGATGGACTTCAAGTCAGCTAGATATTTGTCATTTTTGCACGACTTCCGAGACCGATCTGCAACGAGACCTTGATTAGATGGCGCGTTCAGATCGGAACAAAACGCACAGAGAGCGCGGTGTTCCCGGTTTCGTTGTTCTCAAATCCTAACCGTTCATTCGATGAGACTTTTTAAATGAACGAATTTGATTTAAAATACGTCCCATCTCTGTAATATCACGCACAGGGAGCCGTTACAGGCCTCACCTTCTATTCTCCGCCCGGATAGGTGTTGATTCGCGTGACTCACCGGCTGAGTATAGGCTGGTGCTCTTGGAGTTGACCGGATCGACCGGGTGTGACCGGTGGAAGTGGGTGTGATCAGGGAGGGGTGGGAGTGAGGATAACGTTGGGTTCCACGCATAATTGCGGAATGAGTGTGCTCGTGCCCTCCCGCACGTGTGTTTGAGCGCACGCGTGTCATGAGTACTCAGAGTCCCACCTAAACGTCTAGCCGTCCGATCAATGATTACGTCAGTTTGGTCGTCCATGATTTAAGGTGGACCGTAGACCCCACCTGGTCGCACGGATACGTTGTTTTGGCTGTCGTACAAGGAATTGGCTGGTGGCACGTGCATAGCACGTGAGTAATGATATTTTTAAAAAAGAATTTTTAGTTTTAAGTCCTCACGAACCACCATATTTAGTAATTGATCCCTCCCTTCTTCGTATTTAGATTTTAGTCCCCAGATTTAAAAGATAATTCATGGATAGGTCCCTCACAGGGACTAAAAATAAATTAAATAATTTATGGATAGGTCCCTCTCAGGGACTAAAAAGGAACTATCATTTAAATCTGGAGACTAAAACCTAAATACGAAGAAGGGAGGATCGATCACTAAATATGATGGTTTGTGGAGACTTAAAACTAAAAATCCATTTTAAAAAATATTCTCTCTTTGTTAAAAAAAGGTTAATTAAAAGAGATAAATTATCTATATGCATAATGCTAGTTACAATCAAGTCCTTTTTTTTTCCAGTCTCCACGTGTTTGGATTATTAAGATATCAATATCGCAGTTGTGATGTATGTCATTTTTAATAGGTTAAGCTCTAAGTTTAGTCATATGCTATCCAGGGCCAGATTACAAGCCCCTTGTATGATATATTTTAAGTATTTATTAAAATTGTTTCTATTAAATTAATGTCTCTAACTTTCTTTTATTGATCTATCATAATTTAGTACCTCACAAAACTTGTATTTTTTTGGTATACTATGAATCACAAACTATTATAGTTTAATAATTTGAAACTAACTGTTCATTTTTATGGACACATCTGATCGTTTAATAATAATTTTTTAACCGACCAAATCTAATCAACATAAATCCTAGTCAAAAGACTAGCTAAATGAGTTTCTAGGTATATCTTTTATTCCTGCATTCAATCGAAACGATATAGTCTTGAGGTCATTGCCTTTATTCTATTATAATCATCCAGAACTTTCTTACACGATGTCATTGCCCGGTCTTCATTTTCTCTATAAGACAAAAAAAAAAAAAAAAAAAAAAATTGTAATATAAAGAAATAAAATAGAATTATAAAGCTTTCCATGTGGCACAATCAGCCGTTCAAAAGAACTTATTCAATTAAATGTTGACTCTAATTACTTTATTGGAAAAAAATAATCTCTCTCTCTTTGACTAATTAGTTTCCCAGGCCAAGATGTCTGACATCTAGTCATGAGGCAAAATGATTGAAAAAAGAACTTTGTTACACAGGCTCCAGAATATAAGCCCCTCTCATAGGCCCCATTAACTGTTAAAATGTTATTGGCTGCTTGGTTGATCTTTACAAAAAAGTAAAAAAGTAAAATACAAATCTCTCTCACTCCATTTTCCTCTTTTTACGTGTTTTCTGTTTCATCTTCCCTTCCCTCTCAGCAAGCCAAACCTATTTAAAAAAAATATAGGTTTTCTAAAAACAAAGCAGTAAATCGAAATGACACCACAAACAAACAATCCCCCTTTCGTCTAAAACCATAAACAAAGCCTAAAATTTCATTGCAACATCGATTTCCCTAATATTTTGTTCTTCCAAAAGATTGAATACCACCAAAAAATGGGTATGCAACCCTTTTTTGGTTTTTGAAGAAAATGTTTTGTTATTTCTCACAATTACATGAATGAATGCATCTGATGTTTTTGTTATTTTTTTCTATCTCTCCACATCTTTAATTTAGATGAAAATTGCTTTTGTAATGTGAAAACGCTACTGGATGTTAACTTATATTGGTTTTGTATGTGTGTTTGTCATGATTTAAGAGTCGTTTATATTTTAAAGTGAACTTTGTTTCACAATTATATTGTTATAAAGTTAGTTACATTTGTGAATGTAACCTAAGTTGATTACAAATCCATTTAATAAGTTAGTTACATTCACAAATGTAACTAACTTATAAAAGCAATGCGACAATGATCATACTAGTTTGCAATGTACCTTACTTGGAAAAATAATGCATACAAATCCAATAAGGGTAAGCATATGTAACTTTTATTTAAATGTTAAATAACTGATATGTCATATTGAAAACACATTTGACATCAAATAACAACCATAATTAACATAAAAATGAAACAATTGAAAGAACATACAATAAATAACAACACATTTGAATCGGCAAACATTTCAATGGTAGTCAAATTAATCAATTCTTTTTTTTTGATCAGGTAAGATACTTGAAAGCACATTTCAATGGAGCAGACGATTCAATTTTGAAAGCATGATTCAATTGTGCTAAGTTAAAAAAGAAAAAAAAAACACAATTGAATGCCCCCATTTCTATATGCGTAATGTTTAACCGCCCACCATTAAATGCGTTGGAAAGTTACCAAAACTGACTTAGGGGTATAATCGGTAATCCAATTAGTGTCACCTCATGAGACTTACGAGGAATGCGGCTTGTGAAATATTTTTCTTGGAAAAAAGTGAAGAAGCCTGATTGGATTGGTTTGGTGTGCATGTTCCTTTATTCTGTTGGGCACGTTAGGCAGCTGGAGTGTAAAACTGATTTTTTTACAAATGCAAGATTTAAAACTGATTCTGTAGGAAGCTGTTCTCCCCCAGTTTTTAAAAATTGTAGCTTTTAAGCACTATTTATCTAAAATCTATCGACAAGAAGTTGCTACAATAAAATTGTTTGGTTGCACGATTGCTAAAAAATCTTCTAACAAATGCAAAAGTTGTCCAATCATACAACCAAACGCTGCCTGAGTCTTTAGACTATTAAGTGATATAGTTGACCTACTGATTTCAAAACTCTTGTACCAAATTTTTTTTTAATATATAATTACAAAATTAGAATAGCCCCTTCTAAAATTCATTTAAATGGTTGATTAGAAATATTCCATTCAATAACTATTACCAATCTTTTAAAAACTGAAAACCCTAAAAATCAAATAGAACTCTCTAATCATAATTTGCTCGTCCATTAGAAAAAACAATCAATAATAACACAAGCCAAAAAAAATTGTGGTTTGGCAAGATTGCCTGTAAAAATGGGCGACGATAATGAATATTATTAAGACTTCAATGTCTTAAAAAACTGTAGACACTTATATTTCAATACTGAATACAAAATAAATAATGTCTGAATAGATTAAAAAAAAAATAGAAAACAAACAAACAAATCGGGAATAGACGAAACGCTGAACATCTTGGCCAACCTTCTACACAAGAACTAAAAAATTATCCTCTGAACATTTCAATTGAATTGCCTCTTCATGATTTGATGATTTGGTCCGGGCTTATGTCAATTTTTCAAGAAGTGAAATCAATTATAAGTGTTTAACACTCCTTGTTGGTAAAAATAATGAATGTTTTGGATACACAAAGAAAAATTTTAAGTTTGACCATTCATGTTTGAATAAATTATATAATATATATTAATTAATTGAATAATATTACATCAAGTCCATTTTCTACCCCTAATTCAATGTATTATTTTTTTAAAATAATATACCTCATCTAATGAATTGTATGAATGCACTTATAGAAAATATGAAAAAAAATTGTTAAAATATATATCTCGTTAAAATGAGTGTCTGCGCTAATAATTTTTTATCGACGTATATAGGACATCAAGTGCGGTTAGAATAAAAACTGTGTATAACAATACTTTTGTTATAAACTTGTATAATTTACACTTTTGTTACATCTAGTCCATTTTAAACTTGTGCAATTCTCATGTAAAAATAACGTGGTATACATGCCAAATTATTTATATACCTTTTGTATAGATGATTAGACGTCATATTCATACCATGAGAATGAGTTCAGTAGATAATGATTTCTTTACACTTTCTAAAAGCAAAGTTAGATGCAAATTAGTGTTTCTCACGTGTTTCATGGAGTACTTAGGTGACAAAGTTTAAGTTGAGTACTCTTCTTAGTTTAGGGGCAGTTGGAAATCCGTGACAAACTTTTGCTTTTGCAAGTGATTTTGAAAAAACAAAGAGTGTTGCTATACTCAGTTTTTTTTTTTTTTTTAGTTTAAAACACAAATCTATATATCTCGTTACAAATTCAGTTAAGTATATACCTCGTTAGATAATTTATATATCTCACTAAATTTTTTCTTACACTTAACTAAAAATGAATTCATTCAATTCAAAATGTAGCAATATGCACTTTTTAACAAAGCATATAACTCATTAGATGGTGTTTACTATTTTTAAAAAAATGAAAACATGTGAGGCCTGAGTTTTTGTTGGTGAATGTGACTGAGTGTATCATTTTTTTAAAAAAATACGCTTAATTAAAAGGGCGTTGTTAGCCTGTTACACTAATTTTTTTTTTACAGTTTAAAATGTAATCTTATATATCTCATTAGAAATCCAGTAATGCATATATATCGTGTAAATATATATATATATATCTTGTAAAAAAATTTCTTACACTTATAAAAAATGGATTCATTGAACTCAAAATAGAACGATATATATTTTTTTATCAAAACATATACCTCATTAAATAATGTTTATTATTTAAATAAAAAAATAAAAAAATATGTTGTCTGAGTTTTAAATGATAAAAATGAACGAGTCTAACATTTTTTTAATTAAAATGTTTGTTTTAACTTAGTACAAAAATAACCTTTTTAAAAAGCAAAGAAAGTGAGTTATTTGGAAGCCTAATTTTATACAAAATCATAATTTTGACATGGGTTTCTAAACCGTCCCTTAATTAGTAACAACCCTCAACCCTCTTTTTGGCTTAATTTCGAAACATATACGCGTGAGGATTCCTTAACTTGTGGATCTGATTTGTTAATTATATTTATATTAGATATTATATGTGTAACATTCTTATATGTTAACCAATTTTAAATTAATTTCAGGTAAACACTGCACTTGTATTGATAATGGAAATCATCAACTTGTATGGCCAGTACATTCAAGCAAACAGTGGGTCTGAAAATACATAATCAGGATACACAAACCATAATTTTTGGACAAGCTGATAAGAGTGGCAACAATTTGTATTATCTATAGATTATACTAGCAACCTATATCAAACTGAAGCTGTCAAAATATTCCTCCATTGTGGCAGTATTTATAACCTGAAATAGAAGAGTGGGACATATGTATTGTATTCTGCACATGCACAAGGAGAGAGTTCACATTTACATGATATATGGGCCGCAATGCCTTTCACTGCTTCTCTTGCCCTGATGGGGGCCCACAGAAGAACCAGGACACAGATAAAGTTGCTCATTTGGCATAGATATGAAATTATCTAACATTGTAAATAGTAGTATTATGTCAATATATATTTTATTATGAAAAATATAAATGTATGCATTTAATTTATTTAAATATATATTTCATATCTTTTAAATAGGTATATTGTTGAATTAATCGAATAAAGTATATATTTTAAAATTGAAGTATATAGACTTACCTATTGCGAGAAAAATAAAGTATAAATAGTTATATACTCTTAAAAAAAATTAAATCATATACAATATGCAAAATTGAATGTACGATGAGTAAATATGACATTTTCCCTGAGAAATGAAGATTGAGATGTGAAAGCAAACACGGAGAATCTCATAGGTCAGAGAAGGTGCATCACACATGGGTGACACAAAAATCACTTTAATTAATAAAAATATTTCAACATTAATTCAGAGTCACAATAAAAATAAGATACGCTTATCTTCAACAATTTTATGCCACACACTATCATTGATCAACACTTGGTTTCTCTTATATTCAAAGACATAGGATATCATGCCTCTTAATAATGAGGGCCTAGCTAATAATAATTAACAAACTCCACCCCGGAAAAATGTATTAACAAACTTATCATCCTACCAACTAATAATAATTAATTTTACAAAGATGTACCATCAGAGATTAACTTATACATTGTGATATCATGATAGGAGAGTAATCCATAAATGTGAGGTTGAAGACAAGCCAAGGCGGCTATGTGTGTTCTTCTTATACAAGAAACCTTTATTTTTCCACATGTATCACTACCTCACCTAATACCAATAACGACATGCATGTCATCCATAGTCCCCACCCCAACCCCAACTCCATTTATAAGGTTGGTGGCTAGTCACCCCATGCATACCACTCTTCAAACAGTCCAAGAATCTTTTTGTTTTGAGGGGGGTGTGGAGGGTGAGAAAGAGAGGCCACACAGGGCATCTCTCTAGAGATAAAATGGCATCTAGGGTTCGAGTTTTCGTGGTGGTGGTGGCAGCCATGGTGGCGGCTTCCCTTCTTCCTACTATCGTCGAGTGTAGAGTCTATCGGTACAAGTTCGATGTAAGTAAGAACCGTTGTTTTAATTAAACCATCTCTCGACAGGTTGATAAAAGTTTCATATTATGTTGATATGTGATGCTACAATATCCATGCAGGTGGTCATGCAAAATGTGACGAGGCTATGCACAACAAAACCAATCGTGACAGTGAACGGGATGTTCCCGGGGCCAACGATTTACGCGAGGGAGGACGACAACCTCGTCGTGAAGGTGGTGAACAAGGTTCACTATAACGTGACCATCCACTGGTTAGAGAACCCAAAATACAAAAAAATATTATCATTTCAACACCTGTTAAATTTATTTTAAAGTATATATATTTTATTAAAGATTTCATACGAGGTTAGGATTGTGAAAGTGATTTGTCTTTTTTTTTTTTCCGGATAGGCATGGCATCCGACAGATACGGACAGGGTGGGCGGACGGACCAGCGTATGTGACACAGTGTCCGATGCAGCCAGGGCAGAGCTACGTGTACAATTTCACGGTGACAGGACAGAGAGGAACCCTGTTGTGGCACGCGCACATACTGTGGCTCCGGGCGACGGTCCACGGCGCCATGGTGATCCTCCCCAAGCTTCACGTCCCCTATCCCTTCCCGGCCCCCCACAAGGAGGTCATCATTATATTAGGTGAAACAATACTATCCAAGTTATAGTGAAATAACTAATAATGCATGCATGCATGTCATCAATGTAATGGAATAAACGTGGATGATGACTCTCTTTTTCTTTAGTTAGTTGTCACGTTGCAATCAATCGAAGACTCGAGTGAGAAAAGAAAATTGAGTCGCTCACGCGTCGCACTTAGACTCGTTTGACCTTTCACATCAGTATCCCTCCAATAAGTTTTTTTTTTTATATTTTTTAATAGTTTTTTTATATATTTATTAAAAATAAAATAATATACAATTTTCATGATGATGTTACTATTATAAAAAATTATTCAATTTACTGTTTATTAATAACAGAGTGTAACAGGGGAGTGGTGGAACTCTGATGTTGAGGCGGTGATCGATGAGGCGTTGGCTTCTGGACTGTCCCCCAACGTCTCGGACGCCCACACCATCAACGGCTACCCTGGACCGATGTCCGAGTGTGCCTCACAAGGTGATCGCCTGAATTTTCAATCAATTGTTTAATTTTTATAAATTAAAAATTGTTTTATTAAATTAACAGTTTTAAACAAATATTTTTTAAAACGTTAAATGATGTTTTTGAATTTTTGACTTCTAAACGCGTTAAAAGTCCATTAAAAAAAAAAAAAACTGATTAAGAGTAGGCAACAATTCAGACGGAGGCGGTTACAAGCTCCAGGTAAAAAGCGGAAACAAGTACCTCCTCCGCATCGTCAACGCTGCCCTCAACGAGGAGCTCTTCTTCCGAGTCTCCGGCCACAGTCTCACCGTCGTTGAAACCGACGGGATCTACACCAAGCCCTTCGTCACCGACACCATCCTCGTCGGCCCGGGCCAGACCACCAACGCCATCCTCTCCGCCGACGCCTCCCCGGGCCGGTACGCCATCACCGCCTCGACCTTCCTCGACACCCCGATCCCCGTCGACAAAGCCCCCGCCACCGCCGTCATCCGCTACACCCCCACCCCTACCACGACCACCACCGCAACCTTAGACCCACCACCAGCGGTGAACGCGACACCCGTCGCTTCCGCCTTCATCGACTCCCTCCGGAGCCTGAACTCGGCCGACTACCCGGCGAGGGTCCCAAAGGAGGTCGACCACTCACTCCTGTTCACGGTGGGGGTCGGCGTGAACCCGTGCGAGACTTGTCCGGGGGGGGTCCGGGTGGTGGCGGACATCAACAACGTGACCTTCGTCATGCCCAAGGTGTGTTATCATATTTTCTACAATTTTTAAAAATGGTTGTAATTCTTTTTAACAGGAAAATTAAATTTTTTACAAAGTGATGGAGGTGGGGAATATTGAGTTTACTTCTCCATCTTGGTGATTGTGGTATTGTCAAACAACTTTCATGTCCACAAACACCAGAACAAAATAACAAAATAGTATTTATGAAAGAAAACTTAATGTAAGATGAGATTGCATGATCTTGTCCTAATTAGGATGACGTGAGGTTAATGATACGTTTAGATGTGAGGTTAAAACGCTGTGAGTCTTAAAATATCTGCTTTCTAAATTCATCTTTTCAAATCGTTGTTTTGTTAGTTTTTAATTACTATATTTTTTAGCGACCGTGGTTTGAAAAACAAAATGCTGAAAATGCATTTCGATTGACGTTTAGCATTTCAAACGCATAATCTACTCAAACGCACCTAAGGAATCTTAAAATCCTGCTTTCTAAACTCAGCTTTTTAAAATGATTGTTTTATTAGTTTTTTAATTATTAGAATTGAAAAATGTGTTTTGAATCCACATTTAACGCGATATATAATGAATGAACGAAATGCTTAAGCTTTTTTTTAAATGACTTTGAAGGTGGGGATTCTGGAGGCGCACTATTACGGGATGAAAGGGGTGTTCACCGACGACTTCCCGGGACGGCCGCCGAGGAGGTACGACTACACGGGGATGAACAACACGGAGATGCCGTTGGGGGAGATGAGGACAACGACGGGGACGAGGGTTTATAGGGTTAAGTATAATCAGACGGTGGAGGTGGTTTTGCAGGGGACGAGCGTTGTAGCGCCGGAGAACCACCCGTTTCATTTGCATGGATTCAACTTCTTTGCGGTGGCGAGGGGGATGGGGAATTTTGATGAGGTGGAGTCCAGAAAGAGCTTTAATCTCGTTGACCCCATCCAGAGGAACACCATCGGCGTGCCATCCGCCGGGTGGGTTGCCATCAGATTCCGCGCTGATAATCCCGGTAAGCTCTTTTTTACTGTCTAAAACATAATCTCGTATACATTAATAGAAATATATGCTCGTTAACTTTTTATAGATAAGTTTTTTTTTTTTTTTTTTTGATGAAATTTCAACACATGAGTAATACTTGAATCCAGGACTCTTACTAGGTGAAGAGGGGATAATATTATAGTTCAAAAAATGAATGAATTATAAGGAGTTATTATTAGTTGGTGATGAAATTGTTTTCGTTTCAAAACATGCAGGGGTGTGGTTCATGCATTGTCACCTGGAAATTCACACTACTTGGGGACTAAAGATGGCTTTCTTGGTCGACAACGGCGACGGTCCCGACCAGTCTCTTCTTCCACCGCCTAGTGATCTTCCAACTTGTTAAAAAAAAAAATCATAAAAACTTTGCCCAAAAATTACAGATTCAAAACATAGCCTGTGAAGAGAATCATAAGTGTTCATGGAAACAAAAAAAGAAAAAGAAAAAAAACCAGGTTTTCTTTTTGTAAATATAGAGAGTTTATTGTGTGAAGTTGTGTTTTCTTGAAGGAGAATGTTTTCGTAAGTGTCCAAATACAGAGCTTATGGTTTTTTTATTTTTTCAAAAAAAAAAAATACATTATCTAGTGAGGTATTTATTTATGTAAAAAAAATAAAATGTATATTCTCGTTGATTCGTGAAATGTGTAAATTTTTTTTTAATGAAGTGTATACCTCGTTACAGTAAATATCGATGGCCAAAGAGATGGGGTTGTAAAATGAGTCAAGTGTAATAGATGTCTTTGTACACATTTCATAGGTATTTCAGTGTATGCATACATGTAATATTGTAAGATGTGAATATACATGCATAAATTTCGTTAAAACTGTTTATATAATAAGTGGAATTGTATTATGTTTATCTCTGTTTTTAGGGTTACATCAAACATTTTGTGATGTGAATGGCTTAACTAATAAAGCATCCTCTGATGTGAATGGTTAAACTAACACTTGTGAGGACCATTCTGACATACAATGGCTTTCACTATAGGTGTTTTGATGCATATGAATATGAGAGGAATTGAAGTCAACACTTCAGTGGGAGTGGTGCGGTTATTACCACCTTATTAGATACTCACCTCACATTTTTAAATATTTATTTTTAATGTTTAAAAATAAACCAACACCACCCCATCCCATCGATAATAAGGGTGTCGATAAAGTATATTTTTTGTTGACAAACGTGGTGTCGACAGATATTGGTTCTATCGACTTCTTTTTCTTCTTCTTCTTTTCCCTCCTCCCCCACTGAGATCATTTTCTCGTCACCTTTTCCTCCATTAACCCCAGGCATCACATGACCTCCTCCTCCCCCTCCCCCTCCTCCTCTGCCGACGACAACAAGAACACCCACCCCAACAAGCGACAACCCACCATCACCACCGACCCATCCCTCTCCATGACCCCACCGAATCCAACGGCCTCCATCTCCTCGACCTCCTCCTCCAGTGCACGGGGTTTGTAACCATGGACTGCCTCTCCTCCATCGAGTACATCTACACCTACTTCGTGCACACACTCCACTCCTGCCTCTTCCACACCCTCGCATCCAGACCCTCCGTCATTGAGTTGATGAGGGTCACTTGCATGGGCTTCTCCGTCGCCGAGTATATGACGCTTGTGAGAAATATTGGCAAAGTCGAGGCAGGCTCCGCCGTGCATGAATCGACACACAACTTGTCAATAGAGATAAACTCGATCGACACTATTCTTATCGAATTAGACAAAAATCTTTACAAAAATCTCTTATTCCCTTGGACACCTAATATGTCGGTGGAATCAATATTTATCGACACTCTTATTGTCGAACACCCTTACAGTAAGTCTCTGGTGACCATCGACACCACGTCTGTCAATAGAAATACATGTTCTCGATACCCATATTATCAATGGAAAGGGGTGGTGTTGATTTCCTTTTAAATATTAAAAACAAATATTTTAAAAGGTAGGGTGAATAACTAATGGGGTGATAATAACCACACCCTAGTGGAAGATGAGATGTTACTTTCATGGACAAGTTCTTAAAAAAAAATGATCATTAATGAGTGTAGTGACTGTGAGCCATCCATCATAAAGATAAAGCAGAGGAAGAGATTTTTGGGAAGAAATGACTTGTATTCATGAAATGCTTTGTTGAGGTTCACTCATTTCCTGCTACCCATGAGAAGGACCCCAAACAGAAACTGTTCATAGAAAAAAAAGAACTTTTTGCATATTTATTTATGAGTTTTTTTTATTAACGAGTGATATCAGGACATTGATTAATCCATATTAATTATTTACTTTTTAGGTAATCCAACAAATTAATTATGATATGGTTAACAAAAATAAAAGATTGTTTAAAATACCAACAACACTCCTAATAAATTCACCATATTTTCTTCACCCAATTTTTTCCTCCCTTACACAATGTTTAAAAATAAAAAAATGTTACCAGCATAAATAAGATATTTTCAGTAAAAATTTCATATTTATGTAAAAAAAAATGTATGTATATCAAACAATTGAACAATATTTTTTTTTTGTATATAAAGTTAATTTTTTTATACATTATTTATGTGTAACAAGATATTATAATGCTTACAATAGAAAAAGATATACATACTAAGAATATAAAATTGTTTAATCAGTTATTCACTAAAAAAATTGGATTCAGACCCAATTCCATTGAAGTCACTTTCTTTCCTAAATCTTTTGTAACATTTTTCTTCTTTTTCTTAACACTATTTGATGGAACGCCATCTTCTCTCTCCGGGCATGTGGTAATATTATTGCACAGACCACATGATTTGAAGTTGGAGGACACTCAACAAAATCTTGTGGGAGAGGAGGGAGAGTGGAGGGGAAAAATTTTGGTATTGAAGGGAAAAAATAAGATATGGGAGGGAAGAAGAAAAAAATGTTGTGAATTTATTAGGGGTATTGTTGGTATTTAATAAAAATTATTTTTTTATATTCATATCATAATTAATTTATTGGGTTGCCTAAAAAGATAGCAATAAATATGGGTTAACTAGTACCCTGAGGGCACTCATTAACAAAACCCTTTATTTATTTATTTATTTTTAAGATAATGTTACATGTAGTATTGGGAAGTGGTCTCTTGTACCGTCATACCTAGCTAATGAGGTATATATTTTGTTAGATGAAACATATAATTTTTTTCTTGTACAAATATTTACATAAAATTTATGAAACATATTTTTTGCTATATAAAGTGTATACCAAGAAAACTGTAAGCCCCCGTTTGGATGGGGGGTTAAGGTGGTATAAGAATGGATAGAGGAAATGATTGTTTGTTTACATAGTATAACTTGGTATTACTATGCCAGTATAAATGAATATAAGAGAGTATAACAATTCTAAGTAACACATTGGATAAGCTTATACCCATCATATCTATTCCCATGGAAGGTGGGGCCCACCATCACATAAAAAAAATCGCATCTCATTACATCAAATCAACTATCATCACCTTTTATATATCAATAGGCCCACATGTCAAACAATTTTTTACACTTTATTCACATTTTATTCTTCATTAACCCAACAACTCAATCTTTATTATTATGTTTTTCAATAAGAATAAAAAAAAAAAAACACAACCAAACAGAAATCACTTATTTCATTAATAAAATTATATATTCTTGAAATAAGTATAAATCTCAAAATTACTTATTCATCAATCCAAATGAATGGAGGGTAAGAATATATGAGTCTTTTATTGAGAAGTAAGCCCATAAATCAAAGTAGAGAAGAAAGAAAAACACACGTCTATGAGAGAAAAACAACTCTATAGAGAGGAGGAGAACATTTTCACTAGGTTTTTGGATTGCATACTGTGTGTGAAGGGGACTCGAAATCTAGGGCTGCCTCTCAATTTAACTAGAAACAATGACTCACAATATTTAGATATATTATCACAATGCCCCCACACATAACATATAAGACTCATAATAATACACCACTGTGACAAAGTCTTCTATTACCGTTCTTCCTTGATATACAAAAATGAAATACAGGACATAAATCCAATATCCTCAACAATACAAGCCACCAATATGGAGAAGCCCCTTAGGAATATCTAAATCCAGAATAGGGCCAAGCCCATGGCCTGCTAATATACCCACGAGCTCTGTTACACTAAGTTATTTTTATAGTCACAAATACAGTTATATATATCTCATCACACTCACTATATCTAAGTATATATTTCATTGAATTGTTTTTATATTTTCTATAAATGATATCATTCAAATCATTGGAGTATATAATTCATATTTCATAAAAGTACATACCTCATTAAATTAACTATATAATTTAAAAAAAATAAAAATGGATTGTCTGAAACATTTTCTTATCCCTGAGCCCCCGTTTGGAACGGGAATAACCCCTTGGATAACCTGGTATAAAGGAGAATAAGGGATTTTGGGTGTTTGGAAACACAGAATACCCAGGGATAAAGTATGTCAGAATAAACTGGTATAAAGTGGTATATGGATTCCAACCAACCCCTGAAATTAAAGTTATCCTAGGTTTTTCACTCAAAGAATATATGAGTCCACTGTCAAATCAACTGTCATCACCTCTTATAAATCACATGTCAAATCAATTATCATTATTTTTTCACATTTTATAAATCCTTATCCATATTTTATTCACATTTTACCCAAACAACAAAACATTTATTCTTACGTTTACCAACGAGAATAATTCAAAATACAATGAAACACAAAATCACGTTATTCTTATTTATACTTACTTATACCAGAATAAATGTGTACCTAAGAATAAGTCTTATTCCCGTTCCAACGGAGGCTTGAGGTTCTAGATAGTGGATGGGCCTGATCTTGTTCAGCCCAAGATGGGTGTGAAGCAGTTAAATAGATTTTTTTTTAAAAAAAAAAACACTAGTTGAATAATATAATGAGGGTTACGTTCCGTTATCATTTTATCATAAAGAATGGACAAATTTATAGCCTGATATACATAAATTGTAGCCTGATATACATAAATTGAAATATAGATGATTTGCTCGCTTTATAGTTAATGTTATGTAAACAAATATTGATCAACTGCCCTCCATATTTGACCACAGAAATGCATAATTGTGTCTTTTAAAATATAAAAAAGAAATTGAAGTCAAGTCAAAGCTTTCATTATCAAATTATATGTCATAATGCATTAATGCCTGAAAAAATCATGCTGCGTGTAAGCCGATAGAATGGTTTAATGAACTCAGTTATTTCCCTCATGACACAATAAATTCAACTTTCATGGAAAGTGACATGGGCGCCGATATCCCGCACCCCAAGTTACAAGAAACCCATCCATTTTTTTTTTTAAAATTATGTACTATAGCAGTAAATGAAAATTCACCCCGATGTCGTCAGTCCTTCTGACGACGATGGTGAATGATGGTCGTCAGAGGTTCTGGTGAGTGTACCAATCCAGGTTGACATCAGAAGACCCTACGAGCTAAAATAAGAGAGAATAAATTCACATTTTTATAAGTTTCAAACCTAATAGACAAATTTCACATTTAAACACATATAACAGACAGCCATAGCCGTATTTAAAACACTTCAAAATATGACGTTCACATTCCATAACCAACCATTCACGTGACTACACAACAAAATACATGTTCAAATTCCACAACCATTCATGTGACCATATTGATTTTTTCATATATAAAAATAAATAATCTATCCAATAAAAATAATTACTCATTTTTTCAAAAAATAAAAATAAACATAAAAATAATTTAAACATGTATTTTGTATTGTAGTCATATCAATGATTCGTTGTAGAATGCTAACATCGTATTTTGATGTGTTATAAATGCTAACATCATATTTTGATGTGTTTTAAATATTGCTATGTCTGTTTGTTATATGTGTTTAAATGTAAAATTTGTCTATTTGGTTTGAAACTTATAAAAATGTGAATTTATTCTCTCTTATTTTAACTTGTCAGGCTTTCTGACGACCACGCTTCAACACCATCGTCAGAAGGAACGTTGACCTGGGTTGGTACACTCACCAGAACCTCTGACGACCATCATTCACCACTGTCATCAGAGGGACTGACGACCTCGAGGTGGGTTTCGGTTTACTGCTACAGTATATGATTTTTTTTTTTTTTTTTTTTAAGTGATGGGTTTCTTGTAACCCGGGGTGCTGATACGGCGCCCAAGTGATATAACTTGGCACTCTATTGTTTATTTACCTAAGATAAATTGGTGGGCCAGGGATTTTTTATTTTTGTAAAACAAAAAAAGAAAGATTTTAATGTTAATTACAAAACCAGACTGGAGCAGGGTGGTCCTCGTTCAATTTTTTTATTTTCTAATATTCTGGCCACTGATAAAAGTTAAACTGTCATTTTTATTTTTATATATATTTTACAATTTAGTTTTCTAGAACGTGCAACCACAGTATTTACAATTTTTAAAATTACGAGGTCAAGTGCCATCACCCTTTTATTTATTTATTTTTTATAATATTTTGGGACCAACAAATCCACCAATACAAATGAATTATTAAGGATAAGAAGCAGTTAGGTTAGGTCTCATCAAATTTTTTTATTAAAAACTAATACATATCATCTCACATGTTTAACATACATGAGTATCAAAAAATACTGATGAGATGCAACTCAAATTAGAACCCATCTCTGCATTTTCTCATTTCTACATTTTATTTTAAAAATTTGGGGAAGTATCAAAATGATTTGATAAGATTTTTTTTAGATGCATTTCACATTTAATTCAAAAATTAGTATTAAACTTCATATTTTTTTAAAAAAATCACCCAATAAAAAATATGCAAAAATTCTATATACACTTCCTCTAACAAAAATACATATATTCATGTAGAAGATGTCGATGGGATGGAATCCAGTCAACCAAATTTTATCAGATTTTGTCAGTCTCAAACATGTCGCATTGGTGTCTAGCTATTTTGAATGTATGTTAGGGACATGACAAAAAGGGACAGAAAATAATAAACTTAGGTTCATTGAATCATAAAGAGAACAATAAAGATTTGTGTGGAGAGCTTTATTTTGTTGGGACTGCATCGTTGGCCACTTGTTTATAATTGGTCTGTACTGTTCAAAGACAATTTTATTTCGTCATCGCGAATAGTATATTCTTTGATTGAAAAATGAAGAGCAGGGACCAGTGGTTGGACTGTCACCTTAATTGGATGTCATTTCTATACATCATCATCACTTCATTTTCTTTTAAACCAATATTTGGATTTATCCGTGCCTCGTGTCGATCGCTTAGGCGATGTAGAACTGTTTAGTTGTAAGATTATTACAAATTCAAAAACTATTGTTTCATCATGCAATCAAATGTTATCTTACTAACATCAACACTGAAATATATGTGCACAATATTGAATTTATGTTTCTTTCTCATGATGACCAAGCTTTCATAGTAGTTTAACTTTCAATATTATAAAAACTTTGTAGCCTATTAAAATCCTTAAACCAAAAAACAAAATTCGAATTTACAATACCCACCTAAAATACGGTTCAAAGCGAGGGTAACATTTTTATGCAATACGTGAAAACCCCTTTATTATCTTATCATCTCTTGTTCATCAAGCAAGACACGAAATGAAAGATGAGAAAATAATAATTTCAAGAAGACTAGAATATCATATTTATATATATATCTTATACGTCCTTGGATAAAAATAAAAATGGCAATATAAGAAAAATGCAACCAAAACAGAAGTTATACAATAATTATTCATTCTAAGATAACAATCTATATATTCTGGATAGAAGTGAATAAACTGCTTTTCAATGGCATTGATGTGCTAGGACCACCATAGCTACCGTCTCTCATTCAGATCGCGAAGGCGGTAAAGGGAGACCATAGATATTTATGTAGAAATCTTTTTGAAATTAATACAATGCCCTTTATTAAAGGCCTTCACCTAAACAAAAAAAAAATTGATGTCACAACCCTAATATATTGATGGTAACTACAAGACTAACAATTCCTGCATACATATATCAGACAAATAGTATTCAAAAACTGTAATTTTAAAAACTTTGAGGGGGCGGAGAGTGAGCTTCTTGCAAGATCAATTTTAAATGCAGATTTCTATAGAATTAGTTTTACAATCGTACAACCAAACGCACATCTTAGAACATTCACTAGACATATGTGGGGATGATTATATTGCACTATATATCAATAATGCATCATTCTCTGTTTTTTTTTTTTTTTTTTGCCAAATTATGCATATCTATATTGAACGATAGCTAATGTGTGTGTGCGCGTCTGGATTATATACATATATTCTATAAAGTATATATATGTCTATTTATGTGTGCCAGATGGAAAAATCATAATTGCAAATATTGGGACGTATACACATCAACCAAAGATGAATGAACGGTATATATTCCACTATCTTAATTTTTATTTCATTATAAAAAAATGTCCAACTATATGCATTCAATACATATAAGAAAATAATTTATTTTTCAATAGAATAATATGTTTAATTAGTTAAGTATATACTTAAAAAAAACATCTACTGTAAATAGGATTGAATATAACATTTTACATTACGGCTTAGCATGTAAATATGATTGAATATAACATTTTACATTCATATATAGTAGACCTTACTTCAAATATGCTCTAGTTGGCCCAAAGAATACTAAAGCCATTTATGACGTCTAACATCACGTCAAAGAATATTCTTGACAAAGTCACGTGTCAATGTCTAGACCATCCGATCCCCTTTTTTATCTCCTCATCCCATTCAGAGTTTGTAATTCGATTATCAGTAATGAAATCAAGTAACAAATTCGTTACTTGATCATCCATTTATGACATCTACCTTTATTTCAAAAAAAAAAAAGTCTAGATCATCCACATGAAAATTCGTTAACTATCTATAATAATAATAACAATCTCAATGTAGATGGTAAGTGAAACCATTTACTTATTTTGCTTCTTGTGTTTACACATTCAAAATCTGGAATGCAAAACATGCATATACGATGTCTATGAATGAAAGTAATAAAATTAATTATACTTCACAAAGTCCATATCCGCAACATACACAGACTCATGTGCGGTCTCATGTATCTATCAAGATATAAACATCGTTAAAAGAAACATAAAACTTTTTACTAAAGTAAATCCATACAATTTGTTGGATAATATAATATATATATCTCATTAGATACGAAAACTGAATGTGGAGCTGCAAGGGAGACTGTTCCAAACCACTTTTCCCCATTTCAAAACTTTCGAGCACGTGCATTCCAAGATCCCAACCTGTACAAACCTGGCTACAAATTGTGGTTCAGAATAGCATGCTCTCATAGAACTACTCATTTACAGACACATAACCACATGCGTGTTATACATATATTATTTATATATCACACAGCACATGATATGTTGGAGTTGGAGGAGCTTATATAATGGAACCACAAAGTGTCTGGTAGGGCATCTGTGTGACCATTGTTTGTGGGTTTTTTTTTTTTTTTGTGTAAGATTAATGTGCGTGTGAAAATATGAATAAAAGAAAGAGAGAGTGCTTTGAGTCTGTGACCCCACAAAGGCTTTGTTTGACTCTAAAGGCCATGTAGTCCATGTATTTATTCAATAAGGAAAGATTCTTTCCTCTAATGGAAAGTTTGGACTGTTATTGCTTATGATATTGTATTAATTATAATATATAATATAAGTTTTGGTGGTGCGTGGCACTTTCATTTCCAACATCATCCAACCCCCCACCATCTCTCTCCCACATTGGAAGGCCATTGAAAAGGAAGAATTGATGGTTGCATAGAAATAAAGGAAGCTACGAGTGGGCTTAGTGTATGTACAACATGGTAACTTGGAATTTTAAAATGGAATTTTAGTTCACCTTTATGAGAGAATTGATGATTCCTGTTTGTGAAGATGCATGCACAATTATTTTTAATGATTATATTTTGTGATTTAGCAAGAACCTCAACTTGGCAACCCACTAGCCTTATGTTTCCTTACAACCATATTCCAATTAGAGAAGTCCATAATCTTGCTTTGTTGGAGTTAGTCATAGTAGCAAGGATTTCGCGCACGATCATAATTTGTAATTGATGGATGATCTGGCTAATGAGGAGAGATCTGTCCAAGCACCTCCAATGTTCGAGTCAACCATTAGATCAAAGTATGATTTTTTTAGCAAGTTGTGCTTAATTACTTTTTTATTCAAATCTTTTATATGTATAATATTTTTCACATTTTTATTGAGAATTTTCAAAATCCAAGTGAACATTTCCTTTGCTTATCCATCTGATTTGTTGATTGCATTCATGATGCTATCTTTTAAAATTTCAACTACACCAAAAAAAACACTTTGTTCCCTATTCAAATGTACTCTTTAGTGTTCATGAGTCCTTCTTACTTGTCCAAAATTGATAATATCTGATAAGATTGATTATTCTACTGCTTCAATATTCAAGTGTCAAAGTAATTAGTAAGGGTTCAGAGTTTCAATGTACTTCACTCAACTTAGAATAACGTGTATGTTTTTTTTTTTTAATTTCGAGTTACTATTGTTGAATATGTTCCGTTGCTTTATAGCATTGCTTCTAAAAAATAGAGCCAACCACTTGTCAAGTAGCTAGGATGCCATTGGACAGCTTGACCATTTAATGGGTTTCAAATAATGCAATTAAAAAAAAGGGAACAATTTGTAGTTTCCATTGTCATGTCTTTATTCTGTTAACTACCCTCTCATTTCAGCTCCACATGAAAGTACAAATCTTGTGATAGAGTTAAGACAAAAACAAATTAGTTGTCATAAAAATTTTGGACCAAACCATGATGAATTATCGGGGTTCGCATTGAAGAATCATTTACTATATAATTAAAATATATATTCTATTCCTCCACCAACCACAGTTCACAAACTTCAACGTACTTTTTGTTTATGTAAAAATAAAAAACACTTACACGAGTACAATCCCATGTATAATCTCGTGAGGCTGATCTGATAAAGGAGTAAGTGTTGTGGTTATGAAAATAAATTATTCGAAAAACAATAATCCTTATTTAGTATGAAAAATAATTAAGATAAATTACAGACAGATTTTTTAATTTTAAAATAAAAATAAGGATATTTTGTTCCATCTAAATACTAAGATAACATTTATTTCTATTTTTTTATCTTAATTTTAATAAATATAAATATAAACAAAAAGGATAGATTTTTTATCTTTTAAAATTAAGATAATTTATCATCTAAACTTCCAAACTAACCCATAATGTTCCTATGTTTTGAATTTTTATATAAATTTATATATTTTATGGAATGATGTGTACATCTCATGAATGAAATGAAAATGTAGGGGAAAATGGCCGTCGTTCATATTAAATTCTCATATGAAAGAATTGTACAAGTAAAATCATATAAGAAATAGTACCAAGGCTTGCATGTATGTGACATAATTTTCTTTTTTTGAGGAACATGTAGTCAAATTCTATTTCAACGAATCGAAAGAACAAGACTGAATGAGTTGAGAAAATCAGAAGAATAAAAACATAGATAGTGCAGAAATAGAAAACAAAGGACGGGCGGGGCATAATTAAGAAATAGTACCAAGGCTTGCCTGTATGTGACATAATTGTGGAGTATGACAACATAATTAAGTTTGTTTGCCTGCGATACTCATTATATGAACATCACCCACCTAAATTGATTAGCTCATCTTCATTTCCTTTACATCTCCATCCATTTTTAACCTGAACTAGCCAGCCAATTATATGCTTAATTGCTTATTCATTTAAATTGTTAGTGGTCTTATTCGGTTCTTCAAAGTTTGGTACGAAATAAAATTGAGCAATATGGATAAAGCTCTCATTGGAAGAAGTCCATTGATAGGCTTGATTTATTTGTATATTAATGAAGGTACACTTTCAGGTTTAAGATCTACAAATTACAAAGAAGAATGGATGAAGTAACTTAAAAATGACATTGATCACAATCCATTATACAATATATACGTCTGGAATTCAGAGACATCCCCCAACCACCTATACATTCCAATAATAGATTGCAAAAGAAAATTAATTTTTTTCATTTTTTAGAAAAAAAAAAATGCATATACTTCACTTTTCATAATAATATGTATTTCATTATTCGAGTATATATTTTAAGAAAAAATTCAAAATAATTGTGGACTGCGTTACAGAACTAGATGTATTATTTTTCAATTTAAAAATAGATTTCTATAACGAAAAACCATTTGGGACTTCTTTGGTACAAATAAGTTTGAACAAAAAATTTCTCAGCCGGAATAAGATAGGAGTTTTTTTTTTTTTTCTTTTCTGAATTGTATTTGTCTTCTCAAAGGATTAAATTTTGATTAATATAATTAGATTTTATATTTGTATCTTTCTACTTTCTCTCAACCATTGTTAGGGTTGCACATAAAACTACTTTCAAAGAAGATGCCTATAAAAGCAAACAACATGCATGCACAAGTAGGGTCATCCAAAAAATATATATATAATTCTCCACTTATAATAATATAGACATTAGTGAACATGGTGAACAGTCGTTTTTGGCTACTTATAGATTTCAAGGTTATATGATCTCTAATGTGGACCAAGGACCGGTTTTGTTAATCATTCACATTCTTTTTCTTAATTGTGTGGTCATTTCATTCCTTTATTTTGTGTAATCTATCCTAGTTGGACCTTTAAGAAAATAAAATTGCTTCGCACTATATAGTTAACAAACTAGAGGAGAACATTATTTAGGACTATATTAAACCATTATGATGATTTTATTGTACAATTTTGTCAATAAGTCTTTTGGACCCAAAATAAGATCCACACAAGTACACAACAATCATTCTTTAGGGAAATGATCAAATGATAAAAGGACACCACTCTTTGTTGGGAGTTTTAGATAAAATCTCAATGGGGACACATGATTGGGGTGTAACTCAATTGATAACTTGTTTTACATGTGTATGTGTGTTACAATCTATACTATGGGTCATTAATGATTCAAGACTAAATAATACTAATTATGATCTGATCTGATCTACGATATTAAGGAATCATACAGAGTATCAAAACCCTCTTACCAAACCCATCAACCACGAAAATTGCCTTTTCATAAAAAAAATAAAAAATAAAAAAATAAATTCACAATTTCAGATGCTTGGGGTGGGGCCCCCCGTAACTTTGAAAAGTCCAATCATTAATTTGGCCTTTCCAGGACGGAAAGCAACAGGGACAAAAACGTCAATTTGAGTGAGTTCTTCCAAAGAAATGGACACGCCGCCCAATAGAATGCCAGATATAGACGAACCTCACGTGGGGGGACGGATTATTACGATTTTGCCCCCGGCGTAATTATATTATTAACATAGCTCTAAAGTAAAATGGGAGTTTCTTTAATTTCGTTAAGCACCCAAGTTCAGTTGTTTTGATTACAAAACATTCAAATTCACTAGGCACACATCTGATAATGGTTCAAATTTTTATTATTTTTTTTAAGAAAAGATAAAACTTTTATATACTAAAAAAAAAAGTTATAAAAAATCTAACGTGCTCGTGAGGGAGTATAATAAAAGATAGAGAGAACAAAAAAACAAATAAATGAGAAAAAAAAACTAAGAGAAGGGTTGATCAAAAAAGAGATCAAGGTGTCTACTGTCCCATCTCGAATATCAATGTCCTTTGAAAATGACATCATTTCTAATGAGTCAATTGTCCATAGACACGCGGGAATTGTTAAATTGCAGAACTCAAATTTGAGCATGTTTGTTCACTTTCCAAATTGAATCACAGACGACCCCAAAATTGTGCAGGAAATTAAGATTTTTAGTTTAGTAACTTTAAAACTTTTTTGTTTGAAAGTCATGTAAATCTGATTCTTACAAAGAAACCTAATGAATAGAAAGAAAGTATTTATGACGACACATTATGCAATATGAAAATCATATTCTACACAGAATCATATTCTAAATCATACTCTTGTCATTTTAAATTTGCTTTTTTGCTTTTGATAATGCTCACTATTGTCTAACTTGATATTTGAAGACACATCAGTGCCCTCTGACCTCTTTTCATCTCTCCCAGTCACCTATTTGAAATTTTGTATTTAAGTTAAGCTATAGATATAAAAACCTAACTGAACCGAAAATTCAAAATCAAACTGAATTGTTACTGTTTGATTAACCCGATAAACATATATATACCAATTATTTTTTCTTCCTATAATTTGGGTTAATTAGAGTTAGTCTACAACTTTACATAAATATCTAAAATGTTAGGATTGATGGTATAAATTAGTATATTTATTTTTTATAAATGTTAATGGTATAACAATAATATAGTTTTTAATATAAAAAAAATTATCTAAATGAATATTGATTATGAATAATCATATATTTAAATTTAATTTAATTCAGTTAATTAAACTTTTTTAAAGTTTCATGTATTAATCTCAAGTAACATGAATGAGTATATTAGGGATCCAATTATTATACATTATTATTATTTTTTTAAGAATAGTACTCCCTAATATTTAATTTATTGACTTCTTTCAAGGAGATGGGACAGTAGCTCAATTCGCAATTAATAAGTATATAATAAAAAAAAAGTGACAAACTATTACACAATTTTTTTGCAACCTAAATTCTGATAAAATTTTATATATGTTGATAGAAAATCAACAAAAACATATGCTCATGTTAAAGATGTTTATGTAACAAATTTTTTTATTGACATTTTCTATATAGGCATTTGTACAGTTAATTGGATTCTATGTTTTACTTTTTATACAATTCATCTGATAAGATGTATAACAATTTTTTTTAAAAAAAAAAAAAAAACTGTAGTTAATGTTATCCTATTATTGAATCCGAAGAATAATATTTGATTTTTGAATTGGACACCGATAATTTAAAAAACGTGGGGTCCACACTCCGTTTTCGTAACCAATGACGGCATTCCACGCCTGCATTGCCGAGATTCCAAGAAAATTAGTGGTCCCCTTTTTGTGGGCCCACTATTTTTCTTAATTAATTTTTCTCTGATTGGACCATCTTTCATGACCGGCTATCACCCGGCACAAGTCTGTTGAGGGGGCCCACACTCTGTTATGTTAATCTTGATTAATTGAACAATTAAGGTAGATCTCCCTAAATATTTTGTTTAAATTAAGATTTTGGCAAGTAAAATAACATACAAAAATAACAGAATAAAACATATACTAACCTCATAGTTATCTAACCCATAATACCAAATTGTTCCTGATCAGACTATATCGCACCCCCAACGTGGACTAAGTAACCATTCAAATACATCTTAGTCATTATCATACATGTTTTGGCAGTAAGTTTTTTTTAAAAAAAAAAAGAAAAATTGTAGTTCTTTTCCTATCAGAAGAAGTAGAATTCAAATTCAAGATACTTTGATAAAAAGGAATATATTTATCAAGCTTCCAAAGTTTGAAAAGTGTTTTGATGTATATTTATCATTTGCTAATAGGTATTTCTCAAGACACTATCCTTAAAATAAATAATCTAATCACTTATTTAGTGTTTTTTTTTCTTGCATACCAGTTTTTTTCTTGCATGCTTAAAATTTGAACCTTGAAAGATTAAAACTGTCTTAAAAGTGACCTTGACATAGGCTGTCGGATTGACTATATATATTAATGAAATAAGCATTATATTAATTAGGAGGGCTTATAGGTTGTGCCAAGTCCTATTCTATGTTTTGTAGTTTTCAAATATTAATTGATATGTATTATATAGAGATTATTTATAGGGGGGGTTTAGTTTGTCACATCATAGGACCACCGTTAAAGTGATTGATTGAGAAAGAATTAATTTAGAATTAGAGTGGTATGTTTGTTTCATTGCTATTTGTTGTAAATGCAAAATTTTAATAAAATTATGACAAATGCATGTAAATTGGATTTTGTTCTAAAAACCCTAAATTTTGATGATCAAAATCAAACACAATAATGCATTGCTCGGGGTCCACTTATTACTATGGAACAAACATAATCAAATTAATCAAAATTCAATGATCCAAACTGTGCCGTAAATTAGTTCCATATTTATATAGATATCACTTTCTCTTACAAATTATTTTATTATTATCATTCTTAAGTTTAAAGATTTAATTTTAATTTTTTAACCTTTTGTTTTCTTTCCCCTGCTACTGAATTATTCTGAAATAGCAAACATATATTTTAAAAAAAATTTACAGATAAAATTCTTCTCTTATAATAAGACTCTAAATTCAGAATTAAAATTCATATGGGACTTAACCTATATTTAACATGTTAAGATGATTCAATTTGAATCACCCATTTGTTAAAGTTCAAGTTGCTAATAAGATCTAGAAGATCCAATCACTCTAAAAGAGATATATTAGATACTTAGATTGTTCTAATAAAAATATGTTTTTAGGATTAAATTATATTTTTTACGACAATCTATCTCACACCACAAATGGCTTCAAAGCTGAATGCAAGGATGAGTTTCTCAACTAAAAACTTTACCCTAAAAAAAATTGTACCGCGGACTGGGTGATAAAAAAAAAAAACTAAAAAAAATTTGCCCAAATAGTCTCTACCAAAAAAATCCACACATGTTACAACAAAATAATAATAATAATAATAATAATAATAATCTAGAAAAACAAGTACTTAGAACAATTTATATTGTTCCCATCAATGATAATTCACTCATGTAATGCAGGTACAAACTAAGGATGATAGTGGGACGCGAGAAACGGGAAACCCGCCCTGACCCGACTTTATTAGAACGGGTTTGGTCATCTAAATGTAAAATTCAAACCTAACCCGTCCCAACCCGAGAAAGATATAGGACGGGTTTAGAATTCAAGTGCAAAACTCGCTCCACCCTGTCCATTTAAATCATTTATATCATTCGAAATGATATGATAGATAAATTAAACTAGCATATCATATATTATTATTATTTAAAAAATATTTAAGCATGCATTAAGTAATATTATATAACATAATGAATAAAAATAATTATTTAATTTTTAATATAAGAAAGAATAAAAAATATTAACAATATTTAAAAAATTAAGATTTTTAAATTCGTATCCTTCTAAATAGGATGGGATGAGACGAGTTTGGATTCTTTAAAAATCTGTTAGAATGGATTTAGGATGACATAATAAAATTTATTATGAGTTTGAGATAGGTTTGAAACAAAATTTTATTAGCGAGTTTGAGATTGGAATCGATGAAACCGTCCCAACCGAGCTGTTGCCATCCCCAGTACAAACCGTTTTGACATGAATTGGGAGGAGTGGGTCCCACAAAAAATTGGTGTCACATTGTGATTCAATCAATGACAACCTGTCAAACAAAGCACAGTCAGAGAATCCATAATTCAGAGCAATATAAAAATTGTTGGTTTTTTTTTAAATTGAAAACACCAGTCCAAATCAAAGTGTCACATTTGGGTTTGCTTCATCGCATCTAATAAAACTCTAGCTTATCATTGCACAGTGGGAGAGTTATGTTTTTGTTGTACCTTTTTTTGGGTGGTTAAAAGTTAATCAAGAAGTTTAAACTTTAAAAAATACATAAACAACTTTAAAAATAAAAGACTTGATCTGGTGATATATAATTTAATTAATTTAACGATGAAGCATAAAAGGACATATCATCCTACTTCATCAAATTTATAATCATTGTGGTTATTAGATTTTATTTTTTTTTAAAATAGAGAGATAATACACTTTGGTCTCTCCTACAATCTTTTTTTAATAGAGAAATCACTTTATGCAACAAATATTTTATCATATCAATTTGTATTTTATCACAAAAAAATTAAAATAAATGGATTCAAATTAAAGCATATATTTTTTTTTATATTAAAACTATTTTTTTACTTAAATATATTTTTTTAAAATGAAAATACATGTGAACTTAAACCAGACTACCAGAGTGAAAAAAGTTAGTAAATGACTACATGACATTAAAAAAAAAATTAACATTTTTATAAGTTAAAAAAAGAAAAGTCTTTTTTTTTTTTTTTTTTTTGGAGGGGGGAGTGAATGCTTTTGCCTTTGTTGGAGTGGCCACAAACTGCACAAACTCCCAATCAGAGCTCACCATCTCCCTCTTCTTCCTAACCATTCTCACTCAATCATTTATTCTCTCTCTCTAAAAAAAAAAAACTGACTTTCTCTCTCTAAATATAAGAAATCCTAAAAAGAAAGGAGAAGAGAGGATTTAGATTCATCCCCTTCACCTTTGGGTCTTCATTTTTAAATTTCGCTTTGTGCCTTATTAGCCATTAAAGAAGTATCTCTCCCTTGCCTCCTCCTCCTCTTCTTCTCCTCCTGCTTCTATTGCTCTAAAGATTCCCTCTTTTTGAGATTCCACTGTTTATTTAAGCTTTTGAGATCAACTTTTGTTGATGGGCTCACCTTCTCTGTGGATTTGAAGAGTACCCATTGGATTTTGAGCACTTCATATCATTTCTGGGAGAGATTTTGGGTAAGCACTCTCTGTTTCTAAGCTTCCTTGTATCCTTCTCTACAAATCTTCATTTGGGTCATGTTGGATTTTGTTGTTTTCGCTTTGAATTCAATTGTGTTACTTCAGGTCTAATTGATGTTTCAAATTTCAACCCAAAGATTCCATCTTTAGTGAATTCTTCAAATGGGTCTGCTTTAAAAAAAAACCCTCTTTCGGATGCTTGTAGATAAAGAAAAGCTTATTCAGTTCATTTTTATGAAAGATTTCAACTCGGAATTCTCTTATTGGGTGTAGGGGATCCAAACAAACAAAAATCATGTTTTGATCGCCAGATGATGAAGTGGGAAATGGAAATGGAAATTCTGTCTCCCCCATCGATGTATCTTCCGAGCTCGAATTGGGTCCTCCCACAGAGCAAGAGCTCCTCCATCTGGACCTCCCAAGAGAACAAGCTCTTTGAGAACGCTCTCGCCATCCACGACAAGGAGACCCCGGACCGGTGGCACAAGGTGGCCGCCATGATCCGTGGCAAGTCCGCCGAGGACGTC
Organism: Acorus gramineus; assembly: GCA_030737835.1. NCBI lineage: Eukaryota > Viridiplantae > Streptophyta > Magnoliopsida > Acorales > Acoraceae > Acorus > Acorus gramineus. The sequence continues at coordinate 4,452,285 of CM060854.1, forward strand.
AGGAAGCACTACCATAATCTTGAGATGGACGTCAGCGACATCGAAGCTGGGCTTATACCGATCCCCGGCTACAGCCCAAGCTCGTTCACCCTCGAATGGGTTAACGATCACGGCGAGGGGTTCAGTGGGTTCAGGCAACCGTATGGTCCCAACGGGAAAAGGTCCATCGGAGCGAGGTCCGATCACGAGAGGAAGAAGGGGGTCCCTTGGACCGAAGAAGAGCACAGGTGATGCCTTAGAAACAATGTGAATTCTTTGTCTATCTCATTCAAATTTTCAGTTTCAATGATTGTGTATTCGAGTCTGTATTATTATTTTGAGATATAATTACGCTATTTTACTTTCCTCTTTTAATGACCTTGTAAAGCGCGTAACGAGGAAATTTGTATATGTGTTTGTTTAAAAATTTGTAGGCTTTTCTTGTTGGGTCTGAAGAAATACGGGAAGGGCGATTGGAGGAACATTTCGCGCAACTTTGTCGTGTCAAGGACCCCGACTCAAGTTGCTAGCCATGCTCAAAAGTACTTTATCAGGTTGAGCTCGGGCGGGAAGGACAAGAGGAGGTCAAGCATTCACGACATCACAACCGTGAACCTCGTGGACCAGGGTCCTACTTCGCCTTCCCAGTCATCCTCTGTGACTACTGCACAGCCAGTCTCTGGAGGGACGCCATCGATCGGGACGCAGGAGCAGTTCTCCCTGTTGTTTGATTCGACTCGGGCGACCAGCGAAGGTGGGAACATTTTCTCCACATCTCCTTATGGTGTGAATTCGTACGGGATGAAATCTTCACTGAACCAACATCATCAGAGAGGGCCTCTTCAAGAATCAATGGCGGGGTCTCATCAAAATCTGGTGTTTCAGCTTCAGTAATCACAACACTATCCTCATGGATAATGTGAATGGTATTTGCAATCTTTGGATGCAAAAAATGTTGAATGTATTGGGTATCTAGTTTCTGTCCTCCACCTTTCATGTGAATATGTCAAAAGGGACTCATGGTTTTTCCTTGGTCTATAGGGAGGAGTAGATAGAATCTTGGATGTCTTAAAGACCAAAATCTTGTAGCATGTCTGTCTTGAATTAAATATTACATTTTTTTTCAACCAAATTTTTACATTTGGATCTAGTGTTAAAAATCGATTGATGGTGGAAAATATAGTTGAAGATTTTTGTTTGTTATAATTTTTGAGATGCTCACACCTTCTGAGTGTAGGATTTGTAAATGTGTAGTTGCAATAGGTACTTGAAAGTTTGTATAACAGTTTAAAAATGTCTGGCCCAGCATTAGATTCTGTATGGCCAGAAGAAAAGCCTAGTCAGCCTAAAAGATTTGTTCGAGTTGAGATGGGACGAACTGACTCTCAAAGTGGAGGAGAATGCTTGTGATTTTGATGCTGTTGCAAAGGTATGCATTAAGATTGTTTCATCTGTTCAAATCTCTTTATTAGATGAATTGACTCGCAAGAGTTCCTCACAATATAAAAAAATATCTATTTAGTTAACCTGCAAATTTGTAATTGAATTCTCAACACGTAGAGTTTTCTCTGTAGCTATGAATCTGTGCATGACTTTTAACATAATATACTCTGCATTGGGAGGGTGTCGTTGCAAGTTGTGCCAACCTTCTCACAATCTGCAAGATATTGATAAAGCACTTCCTTGAGCATTCGATAGACATTGATGAGAACCCAATTCTTCGATTCGGAGACATTTGTTCATCAAACCTGGCTGAGTCACAGAGCATTTACTCACTCAGATATCTCTAGCTATTGTAGATTTGCATTCTTTTTGCTCAAACTTTTTTCGACAATTTGAGTCTCATTTGCCTCCAATATGGCCTAGTTGACTTAACTTGGGCACCCAGAAACCTTAGTAGAGTGTGACTCTGCTCTCCATTAACTCTGGAATCTCTTTACATCGATTTTACCTCCTTTACTTCATCCCTTACTATATATAACTTTCTCTTTTTGCCTCAAAAGGAAGGTATCCCCGGAAAAAGGCAGATCCTATACAAGATGCATTAACGAATACCTTTTAAAACCATTAATCAAGTTGTTGATAGTTCCTTTTATTTCTTACTTTACGCTCTCTTTTTGTCGTCCCCATCCAAGATTTTCCATCTCACATTATTCCAAATGCTCTTAATAATGGTGTAGAAGACTATTATGGGAGCACAGAATCCACTCGCCCCCCCGACCAAAGTAAAAGAAGGGAGAAAAAAAGACACTTTCAGTCGATGATTTGATGTGGCGAAGCCCTTTAATGGAATAAGGGATCTTCAACTTTTCTTTCATTAAGGAGAATCAGATCTTTGGCCATGTCTTTCTCAACAAGGCTTGAATATATATCTTGTGGCCATGTTTTTCTCCAATCCTTGCCTTTATCTTTTTTTTTTTTTTTTTGTTGCTTAAACAAGATTCTCTACTGCTTAATGAAGTTTTGATGAATTGAACTGTTTGACCCGAATATATCTAAACTATATGACTATCTTTAGAAAAAGAGAGACACAATCTTCTGTCATTCTCTCTACCTTTCTTTGAGAATCAGTGGGCATAAGCTTTGCTGATTGAATAATAATTTAAGTTTTGTAATGAAATGCCCTTCTGCCCACATCATTTAATCCTTTGTCTCGGATTTGCAAAGCTAGAATTGAATTGAATGCTCCATCATTCCAATCACCTAATCCATCAACAGCTTTGTTGGTTTGGATGTTAAATAGAACACAGAAAAGTAAGTAATTCCATCAGTAGTACTATATTTTTCAGGATTATTCACAATAAAGGCATTAACAATAATATAGAAAGGTCGATCAATTTTGTCGTTATTAGTGTCATTGTCATTTAATTGTTTTGATTATTTATTGCCTTTGTCATCGTTGTTGGCTTGTGGTGCTGCTGCTTTATAAAACAGCTCTCAGATAGATAGTGTTTGGATACAAGTTTGAAAAACTTCTTTTAGCTTAAAAATAGTTTTTAGAAACAGCTTTTGAGGAAGCATCATTTTGTTTTATTTCTAGAATACTGTTTTTATTTATATAACTAAAAGTTGTTTTTCATTTTCTTCAAAAGTTAAAACCGCTGAACTATTTGAAAACGAGTTTGGATTAAGTATGATCATAGTTAAAGCAGATTCTTCAGAAGCTGTTGAAACTTATTTTCAAATGCAGCCTTTAGTGCGTGTACTAACCATGTTTTGTTGTTGTTGCTCCTCCATTACAAATCACTAATGTCACATTCACAATACCAAATGACAAAACTACTCACTTTCTTTTCTTAAAGGAGGTACAACAGTCTTGTGCAAGTTGTTTAACAGTCTTTTATGCAAGTTGTTTACGAAAGGCACACTCTCTATTGGGTCACTTTATTCTACTGTTTGATCTAATATTAGGTAGGTTAAAGACAACATACATGGCATCCTATCTTTTATTAACTTTTAGCCGCCTTGTCATTTCTTCTTTTTTAATTTTAATAGTGTTATTTTTTCTTTGAATATTTTGATTCCAAACTCTTACAAATGGGTTTTTCAGTTATTCAAGCAACAGCAAAAAATCATGACTAATAATCTTGTTTTGGCATATGTGATTATGGGTCAACTTCTTAATGATCCCCTTTTTGTGACAATAAAGCTTCATTGTGCTCCTTTAGCTCGGGATGTCTTGACTAAATCTCATTATGTCTAATTAATTTTTAATAAAAAACTGATTTATAACTACATACATGTTTAACATGTGAGATTATGATAATTCTTGTAACTACATATATGTTCAAGTCAGTTCTTTATAGAAGATTGACCAATCATGTTAAAATCTAATATTTGATTAAATGTCATCTCTTTGTGTGCCTTTATTTCCCTTGCACGTATAGAATATGGATAAAAGTCAGAAAAGGAAGGTGCTGGTAAAAGATACTATAGTTTATTATTATCTTATTAAGTCTTTTTATTTAATGGTTACAGTTTTTATTTTATTTTTATTTAGGATTTTTAGTTTTGTTATTTAAGATTTCATATCATTTGTATCAAAAAATACAGCCCTCTGACTCTTATAACAAACAAATGAATAGTATAACATGGGGGCCTGCACTTCAAATAACCTTTAATCTAATTTTTTATATAAAAAAAATATCATCATGACTATAAATTAGACTAGGTGGAGTATGCACAGGTGGAAAGCAGAAAGTTGTACACTGTTAATGTAAGGACATAACTGGTATAAAAAACTCATAATTAAATTGACAAAAAACCACTTGCCTTATCATAGCCTGATAGGCAGGTCACACAGATTTTGTCATTCTCTGCAACATTTTTTTTTTTTCAGTTCCAAATACAAGGGAAAAACAAAGAATCTGTGGGTGGGATACGGCGCATTTGTTAGTAACTGATTTACAATCCTGAACCATGTATTGGGAGCTTAAACTTCCAAACTATTTAACCAAAAAATCACATCTTCATATTGGCGACTGAGCAGCAATCAGAGCTTCCATAAGAGCCTCTCCAATGGAAGTTCAAATCTTCAAATTTAGAATGAATTTTGCTTCAACAACACTCTAAATAAGTCTCCAAATTTAAAAATTTGAATTTGATCCTTCAAATTTGAAGGTTTGAAAGTGCATTTGGAGGCCATTTTCAAAACACATTTTCACTTTTTAAATACATAAAATCTCCTCCAAACATATTTAAAAATCATTTTATGTCTTTTTTTTCATTTTATACACTAATTACTTCAATGTTGTGGATATTTAGTTCCGCTGATTCGTTTTTAACAAAAATAGTATCGTTAAAAAGGTTTCATCAAGACTTTTCAAAATAAGCTAATATTAAATTAGTTTTCTTTTGGACGGCTTAAATTAGTTTCCTCTTGATTATTCAAGAATTATGTCATTTTTTTAAATTAAAAAATTACTATTTTAAAAAAATCCCTGAAACTTTTTAATATTAGACTCGTTTTAAATCTTTCTAATAATATAATATTTGATAAAAACGGATTAATATTAATAACATTTATTGAGTTTTTAATATAATATTATATAATTTTAAAAATAATATTAATGATAGAGAAAAAAATGAGCACTTCATATTTGGGGGCTTGCATTGAAGATGCTCTAACCCTAACAAATTCAGCTCCAAAGATTTGAGGCCTCACTTCTACAATCTGATGCAGTCATAAAGTTCGTGTGCAGTAGATATTTAACCAGGGTGTTGTTTGATATTAAAAGTATACTTTAATAAGTGATAAAAATATAGAGATAATTAAACTATTTTCTGTGTGTATTTTACAGAAAAATGATACAACCAGTTGCATGTGCAGTTACATCTGGAGTTACATTTTGGTTTTTCTTAAATTATATGCTCGCCTAATAAAATATACTATTATGAAAAGTGTGGTATGTATTTAGATAAATCAATACATAATTTTTTTTTAAAATAAAAAACATTTAATTTTTCCTTTATTACACTAGTGGCGTATATACTGCATTAGAAATGTACACTCCACTGTAAGCTTGTCAATTATCTGAAAAAAATTCGAATCCGATCTGAATATGTATCCGAAAAATCAGAAATATACGATATTTGAAGATCCGGAATGCGAATATGGATATCAGTCTATCCAATCCGAAAAATATCTGTATCCGACTTATATTATAAAAATATATATATTTGGATCATATATTGCCTATATTGTTATCTTGTATGATTAATCACAATGATAATATTTTATAATACTATTAAATTTTCAATGTATGGTATCTAAAAGAGATAATAAGCCTTAAAATCTCAATTTTAATTTTGATGTCCATCTAAAATATCACTTGATTATTCAAATTAATGTTAATATTCAAACATGTCAATTATCCAAAAAATATCTGTATTCGATCCGTATCTGAATCCGAAAATTGATATATGTATCCGAGTCTAAAAGTTAGGATATGAATATTAGCATATCCAATCTGTACTCGTTCAATTGACAGACTTACTCTACTGGAGTGTATAAGCAACTGAGGGATAGCAACTGCACTGCAAAACAGATTGGGTGTATCAATGTCCATATTTATAATGATAGCACGAGAAAAACGCCAAATACTCTTCATGAAGTGGGGGGTGTGTGTGTGATCAACGAGCCTATGATTTTCTGGCGGGGGAGGGGACTCGAAGAAATATAAAACAAAACCCCTAATCATTAATATAAATTTAGGGATTTTTGCATATATATACCTCTATTAAATTCTAATTTTATCAAAATACCCCTACAAGAACCCACAATGCAAAAATACCCCTTCAAAACATTAAGTGAGTACAACCGTACCCCTATACCACACGCCGTGAAGAACTCTAGTTTAACTATGGTTAAAAATTCTAACTTTACATGTACATTTACCTAAATGTCTTTACTAATTCTGAAGAAAAAAACTTTTTTGTATAAATACTCTTTTTAAAACCCGTATTTTTGGAATTACCCATGTTGTTTTCACCATTATAAAAATACCCCTGAACTTTTAATAAATTATACAAATTTGCCCTCTGTCAGTCATTGTTAGGAACGCGGACCGAACCATGGTTAAATTCTTAATCATATCTTATAAAATGATCAATTTATCCCTCATTTAAATTACACACCCTGTTCAACCCTGCGTGAAGAAGAACGAGATATGGTTGAAGGAGGAAGAAGGAATTAGGGTTCGACCATCCAAATATAGTGTGGGAAGGGCATTTTGGACTATTTAAATGTGCTTAACGGTGGCTAATGGAGATATTTTAATAAATCCTCATGAACACTAACCTTAGGGGTAAATTTGCATGATGCATTAAAATTTTAGAGGTATTTATGTAATACTGAAAATAAAAGGGATATTTATGCAAATTTAAGAGGGGTATATATGCAAAAAAAATAAAATAAATAAAACTCACTTCGGATAGCCTAAGGGTACAAGGGCCATTTCAACGCCTATAACGGAATGAAAACAAAAAATATTACCATACCAGACAAAATTTGACCACAGCGACACAATTGCACTCACTTTTAAAGTTTCAAAGGGTATTTTTACATTTTAATTTTAAAAAAAAATTCACAAAAATCAAAGTGATATTTAAAGATTAATCATTCAATTCTCATTTTTTATGAAAGTATTTCGTCAGATAACTACGTAATTTAATAATAATAAAAAGTGCAGAATGATTATAAGAATGATTCATTCCTTTACTTTCACACTCATTAGGTTACAACCACACCCTTTAAAAAAAAATTTGAGATGAGAGAGAATAAACGAAATAAAATGAGAAGAGAGACATATATATATATATATATAAAGATAAAAAAGAGCGGGAGGGTGGCAGAGAGCAACTGAGGGTGAAGTAGGCTGTTGGCCACCCTCTCTCTCTCTATTTATATCTTTCTCTCTCCTTCTACCCATTGCTTCCCTCTCTAGCTAGCCTCCACTCACTGCCGCCACTCTCCCTCAACACTACCGCCTCTCTCTCTCTCTCTCTTTCTTTCTCCTCCCTCTATGTCTCCTCCTCTGTGTTAGAATTAGAAATAAAAAAATAAACTAAAATATTATTAGAGTTTATATTTAATATTTATAATACAAGAGAAAAAAGAAAAAAAATTAATCTATCATTAACCCTAATATACGTACACATTTAACACTATGAAAACCACTCTCTTTCTACCTCTCTGTTCCACCAATTATCCCCCACCCCAGAAATTTTATTTTTTAAAAATATTCCATGGTGGAATGGATAGGGGTGGGAGAAAGGAATGGATAACTAGAAATAGGCCTATCAACCAGTCAGGTCCGGGTCCGGGTGGACCTGGACCCGACCGGTTTGATTGTCAGGTCTTTCGGGTCGTGTCCATTGGATCTAGGATCGAGTTGACCCATTAACAAGTTCAAACCAGACAAAGATTCAAGGACCTACAATGACTTCATTTTTTTTATTTTTAATAGTCTAATGTATTATAAATAATTCTTTACTATTTTGAATTTTAATTGTTTTATAAAGGAACATTTAAAATACAGTTTGAATTATTATGCTTTTACGTGAAATCAAAAAATTGTAAAAATATTTCAGATGTTTAAAATTTTAAATGATTATTCAATATTTAATTATAAATGTTTGATTGAATCATGAGTATTAGGTTGAATCATAAATAAATAAAAAATTACATAATATTTGAATTGGATCAATCGAGTTATCCATAGGATCAGGTTGAGGTGGACCTAAACCCGACTCATTTTAATTGTCGATTCCTTCAAATCGGGTATTTACGCCTTTTATCAGATCAGATTCAAGCCGACCGGTGACCCGTTGCCAGGCCTAACTAGAAAAGGTGGCTAATAATTTCAAAAACCTTCTAAAAAGAATGGATTCAAGCAAAATCAGAAAAAATGAAGAGGATGCCACCATCCACCGCATCAAATCTGCCGCCCAGACTCCCTACAAAAATCACAAATGCTAAACCTCCCACAAACAGCTCCCCACACATTATCCACAAAGACAAGCGCAACTTATTTTCACCAGAGCCAACTCCAAATGCAAAGCGCCTCCCCCCGACGTCTCTCAACAAATGTACATTTGAGTTTCAAAAATCACGGTCTGGGCGGCGGAGGGTGGATCGGGAGGACCGACGGCGGATAATCAGTCCTCTGACCAGCCAGCGAGTAGTACGCGATGAGGTGCGCGGGCTGGTCCGCCGTCATCCCCGGTATGACCTCTATGTTCCAGCACGGGCGCGCCATCTCCATCAGACCCTGGTACCCCGTCTGCCAGTGGAACCCCTGCACCCATATGTACCTCAGCGAGCTCATCCTCAGCACGGCCCGCGCGATCGCACGCTCGCTGAACACGCACCCCCGCATCTCCAGCTTCTGCAGCTTCGGACACCCCTCTGAGAACCGCAGTATCCCCTCGTCCGTCTGCCCGACGAACCCCAACAGCATCCACCGTATGTTGTTGCTGTACCTCCCGACGTACCCAAGCCCCACGTCGGTCAGCCCCCCCTGGCGCAGGTAGAGCGCGAACCTGCGGAGCTTGTCACACCCGGTCAGGAGGGCCCGGACCCCATTGTCGAGGGGGAGGTCTGCTATGTACGGTTGTCGGTCGAGGAGGACGAGGCGGAAGTCTGTGAGGTTCTTGCTGAGGGCGCCGAGGGTCTCGAGGGCGGCGTTGGTGATGTCGGAGACGTAGACGGCGAGGTATTCGAGGTCGGGGCAGCCCCGGGCGAGGTTGATGAGGCCCAAGTGCGAGACCATGCCCTCCACGTCTTCCAGGCCTTGCTCGTCTTCTCCGCGTTCTATTCGGAGGTGCCTCAGTTTCCTGCAGCTCTGGGAAAGGACTTCCAGGCCCCTGTCCCCCATCACGTCCCTCGCCTACATGATTACACAGATGAAGCAGAATTAGGGATCCATATAAGCATTTGGCAACTTTCATGGTTCAAGATCAGGGTTTGGGCTGTTCACAACGGATCAGTTAATGTTGATTCATAGGTACTAAAAACGACCATGAGACATTGTTAAAAAGGAAGTGAAAATGTAAAATTGCAACAATCCCATGATTTATACCTTTTGTTAAACAGATCTCTGAACGGATACAGATGATCTACAAAGTATGTAAACCTTATGTTAATTGGCTTGTCATCCTACTGGGGTTGCTAGAATACATGTGTGACCATTCAATTAAATGGTTCTCATAAGAAACAATCTGAAAGGATGGATGGAATACTCAATAAAGAATTTTTAAACTCTTCCTATTAGTATGATAAAAAGAGGATTCATATCTGTTTTCTATTTGAAGAATTGTTGAGATTTAACAGTGTTGGTAATAAAAAGAACTAACTTAAGAAAAAAAATCTGTTAACACACATGGATACATTATAAATATTGGCTTTTTAATAGAAAATATCCTGTTGGAATGATCTTCCATATGGATAATTTTTACTATTATTCAGTTAATTACTGGCTTCAGAACTATATATGATAACGAGATTGTATAATACCTCAAGGACTTCAAGATTTGGACAACGCTGGATCAGCTGGCAATGATCTTCTGTGTTGAGAAATACATACTGCAAATCGAGCTTCTTGAGCACATTTGCACTTGGATATATTAAATGCATCTCGTTTGCCCTCATGTAGGTGAGACCTAGACGACACAGTTTCGGAGGGAAGATCAGATTGGCATACATTTCCACTGCATTTTGATTTTCCTCCCCCACTTGTAAGAATGAACCTCCACCAAACTCGTCCAATAGTGTTGCCGCACGGAAGAATTCAACCAGATCTGAGATCTCACAGTCGCTGGTCTTCATGGAGACCAGGGAGCGACAGTTCCTTGCGATCAGTACGAGATCCTGGACGGATATCTCGTTGAGTTCTGTCATGTAGAAGTTGAGGTTCTCAAGCACAGTATTGTTGACGGCCAGCTCATGAAGCCAGTTTCCATCGTTTTCAACAATGGAGCTCTCTTCTAGGAACAAGATCTTGAGACATCTGTGAGGAAAATAAGAATGTAAATGACACCAATGTTTCTCTCTAGACATTCAGAATCTTTTCATTAGCTAGAGAGAGTAAATGAACTGGTTAATAGCATTTCAAAGAACAAAAAGCAGCCAACTCAAGCCCATCATTTATCTCTCTACACTGGCACACACTGATGCAGAATACTTTGGTTGAAACAGAAACATGCAACAGGGATATGGGTAAATAAATATAGAAGAAGCTCACAGGGAAAAGAATAAGTTACTAGAGGTGCCTGACATTGATCTATTTACCAAACAACATTTTTCCTTATCCCTCTCAGAAATAAATATATATGTAAAGGAGATATGGCAAAATTGCCCGGGAACATGTTGCATTTGCTGGATTCTTTCTCTAAACTGCAATCCTTTTCACAAGGGATGCATGTTTCCTAGAAGGAACATGCTTGCACAAATCGCACATCTATATCCCATCAATGTACCCTGAGTTGACAGACCACTGTAAGAAAGATTTTCAACCAAGAATTGTACAAAATATTGCATTCAAAGCATCCTTGTAGAAAGCAAACATTAATGAGAATCATAATTGCATCATAAGTGCTTAATGACAACTCAGCAAGACTTATATTGAAGGGAATGAACTAATAATTAGAGCTGTACAGATCAATAATGTTATGTTAACTAGATTTAGGTGAAATAAAAACCAAAACAATAGTTTATTGAGTAAATGGATGTGATTAACAAATGTGATTGTCGTCATAAAAAGTAAGATCAATGGGTGGGTTGAGAAGGATTCAGTGATTCACGCACCATCACTATAACTGGGAGCATAGTAAAAAGAAAAATTAAAAGTTTCATTTATTTATAAAACCTGTAGAATGGACATTATAGTTTATTCAGTAAATGGATGTGATTAACAAATGTGATTGTCGTCGTAAAAAAGTAAGATCAATGGGTGGGTTGAGAAGGATTCAGTGATTCACACACCATCACTATAACTGGGAGCATAGTAAAAAGAAAAATTAAAAGTTTCATTTATTTATAAATCCTGCAGAATGGACTTTTGTTCAGCAAGCTAGACCATTCTAAATCATTTGATTAATATTGACTGAAAGGGTTATCATATATGTGTTAAAAAGTTACAAGTAATATCAATTAAGATGTGCTTATTCAACAAATGCACATTTTTAGGCAAGAGGTGTGACTTGAACCCAAGACTTCATGATTACAAATTCTATTGTCAACATGAGAAGTTATGGGTTTAACCCCTAAACAAAATGAATTTCAGGGGTGCGACATGAGAACTTCCCAGGATGTCACCTGTCCAAATACTATTTTCGCTTAAACATGCTTTAATTTCTAAGTTTTGATGGGATATGATTCATTAGTGCTGGTATCATTGCACTCAAGTCCCTACCACTTACCCATTATTTCAAGATCGTTTTAACCAACAATCCAAGTAAGATTACAATTTTCTTCAAGAGGAACTCCTTGCATAAATATGCATAGTACCACGACTAAAACCCCAATCCAACACTAGACCAATAAGAACCCAACACAAATCAAGAACCAAAAAGCAATACCTGCAGGTGCGAGCGACCTGTAAGAGGCCATCCGTCGAGAACCCCGAACACTTGTCAAGCTTCAGAGTCAAAAGCATGTACCCCCGCGCGGCGACGAGGACCGCGATATCCCCATCCGAGACGATCATCCTCCGCAAGTGCAGCGCCTTCAGGCACGTGAACGCCCCCGCTATCTCTCTGATCCACGGCCCCGCGTATCCCCCCCAGTCCTCCTCGATGAGGTTGAACATCGACGCCCTGGGCTTCCCCTTCAGCTTCAGCGACTCCAGGCAAGTGAACCTCCTCCGGAGCCTGTCGGGGCTCGTCGAATAGCACGGCGCGATCGTTATGTGCTTCCGCGTGCGCGCGTCCACCTCGTACCACTTCCGACACACAAGCGAGACGGCGTCCCTGTCGCGCGGGTCGTCCATGTACGACATCAGCACCTCCAGCGCCACGTCGGGGTCAAATCCGGGTGCGTCGCCGGCGGAGGTCGAGCATCCACTGCCGCAGCTGCTCCTCGAGCTCTTCGATCGACTCAGCTCCATCGGATCGAGGAATCTCACAAAAAAAACACTAAAAAAAGAACTTCAAATCGGAAGGGATTACGAGTCAAGAAAGTCTGCGATTCAGGGATCCTTACGTTGAGTGCACCAAATGAGAGCTTCTGAAGACCTAGGTCATCGACCGGGGAAGCGCCGCCGGTGGATCCGGAGCGTGCGAGACGTCTGATGCGATCTCAGACGTCGATTTCATCGGCCTCGCCTAGATCTCCGGCGTGGCTTGAGAGAGAGAGAGAGAGAGAGAGAGAAGGCGAGTTTCTGATCATTCGCGGAGGCGACCAATCCAGATTTTATTGCGCGATCATCTTTTCGTACTCGAAATGTCGGCACGGTCCGCTGCTTCGGTATGTAATTACGGAAATGCCATCGTGAATTCCTGATGATACATGTCGGTGCTGACAGGCGTGCGTTACGGTAAAAAATATTAAAAATACAGCTGGACAGCAACTTCATCGTACGGACGCGGACGGCGCCAAGCCAATGATGCTCTTCCACATATACTCTCAAAATGCCCCTCCGCCGGTAAATTATCCGAAAAAAATTCAAATCTGATCTATATATGAAAACATTAGATATTTAAAGATCCAGAGTATTGAAATAGATATCAGTCTATTTAATTTAAAAAATATCTATATCCGAAATATACTATAAATATATATATATTCGTCTTATATATTACTCATATTGTTATTTTATATGATTAATCACTAAGATAATATGTTATAATACTATTTAATTTTCAATGTATGATATCTGAAAAAGATAATAAACCTTAAAATCTTAATTTTAATTTTGATGTTTCTCTAAAATATCATTTGATTATCCAAATTAATGTTAATATTCAAACATGTCAATTATCCAAAAAAAAATATGTATCCGATTCATATCCGAAAGGATCCGAATCCGATAATTAATATCTATATCCGAATCCGAAAATTAAGATATGGATATTAGGATATCAGATCCGTATCCGTCCGATTGAGAGACTTAGCTGAAGCGGAGGCCATTCCCAAAATGCCCCCATTTGATTTTTTTTTTTTTTTTGGTTTTCCTTCCCAAAATGACAACGGACCATAAAGCATCACCAGCCCCATGTGGGGATGATAGCCTTTTTGTCTCCCCTGCCATGGTTGTTTTACAGAAAAGCATTTTCTTTTTTAGGGTTTTTAAAAGAGATGCTGTGTGTTCTTCTTTAGTGAGGAAGGCTCAACTATTGAGATTTGTTTTTATCCTCTCATCTTATTTGAGCGACACTACCATAGTTTAATAATATAACACTGATTTTGTGAAAGATTGCTCTCTTTTTAAGTAACTTTGGGAGGACCTTTCCTAGTCATAGGGATTCCATCTTGAGATCTATGAGGAACAAATTTATGCTTTTGAGACTAACTTTATAATTTTATTCAGCTTAATATGTCTATCATGAATGAGGTGGTTAATAAATCATTGAACATAAATATTTAAATATGAAATATTGCCCTTAATCATGTTATTTTTTTTAATATTTAGCTTACCACAAAAAAAATTAACATCGAAGGCGCTGTATATGATTATAACATGTTTGTAGTGACTCACAGTCAAAAAAATCTATTTATGTTGTTTTATATGTAAAAATGTAGGCGCATAATCAAATAGATATTTATTTCGGATTGTTCAAATTTCAGAATCTAACATAAAGACCCCTAATATAGGGTTAGTTTGATGTCAATTCTTATTCTTTTTCAGCTGAAACCTTAATTTAAATGACATTTAAAATCTTTCATTTATGTATTGATTTATGAGCATTCTAGACAATTTCATCATTCCTACAAAATCAGGTGGTCACGAAGACCATAGTTATCAAAACTTATTTGTAGTCATCTTGATTGTTGCTCTCTACTTGAAGAAATTGTATGTACAACTCTGAAAGACTGGTATACTTTTTTGTTTGTTTTTGAGAATCTCCAACATGCAGTACAGAAAATATGTTCATTCAAATTAAAGTCTCATAGAAGATATTTTTTTCTAAATAAAAAGGAACAAGTATTCCACACACAAAAGTTTCATGAGAAAACCATGTTCTTCTGGTCGGAGGTATCAATCCCTTCTGTAGAATGTTTGACATATCTTATTAGCAGATTAGTCAAAGTTTTATAAAGTAATCACATGGGAGCCTATACAAGTACAAACAAATACATTTAACTAAAATTTTGGTTTCTCTCTCTGCTTTGTTTATGACAGTTGTGGTTAATTGGCTAATATACATAATGGACAAGATGGACAAATAAGAGATTATATTTGTCAAAAACCATGGTTGATAAGCATCACTTGAACCTTGGTTATACTATTCATGCCATGTAAAAAAAAATTCATTGACAATTAATGGCGCAAATGCAGGCGACAATGGAAGAAGCTGAGTGGATTGAAGAATAGAATGTGATTATCTTTTTCTTTGTTTGTTTTGTCACCCTAAATACTCCACAAATTTGGCTTAATTAATTATCGATTGACAAAGCAAAATCTTTTTTTGATATATTGATCTGATGTGATGAAATTCTCTACTGATTACTGATTAGATTGGTTGAATTTAATAAGAATTAATCAACAATACTATGCACAATAAACCTCTTTTTCTTCCCTACCATAAATGATTTTGGTTGGCTCTTCAAATTCTATTATGCCAAATAACTACTCATGTGCATCTCTTCCCCTGTCAAAAAAAAAAAAAAAAAATGATGCTTTGCATGTAGTTTTTATGTGTTTTAAATTTTTTTTTTTTTTTTTTTAGGAAAATGTATATGTAGTGTGATAGAACATGTAATTTTTAAAAAATAAAATTATCCATTTATACAAAAAAATCTGAAAATAAGTGAATAATCATCATTGTTTAGTCACTTCTTGAAAATACTCCCTATTGACCGTAATGAGGAAGAGACAAAGGAAATTGATTTGCTAAATACATCTCACAATATAATACAATATAATACATTGCACATAAGAGTTAGGTGGCCTTTGGTGCGGCAAAATATGGATTTTAAATACTGATTAATAAGTGCAGAAAGAGGTTATGCTGATAATCTTTAAGGAGTTTAGAAAAAAAGTGTTTGGTACAGCGAAAAATATTATGCAGTTATTTAGATAAGTGTGTTTGGTTGACCACTTAACATATGTGCTTATTAGGAGGCTATTTTGATCTATTTTATAAGTGTTGAATGTTATTTTGATGTTTAATTGAAAATCTGAAACATGATATTAAAGATTATTGTTTTTTTGCCATGAAATACATCAACCACAATAAAAAAAAATGTAGAATAATGAAATATTTTTGGATACTTACACATGAAAAATAAATAATTTTGTGTTAAATCTGTCACGATCTCTGATAATTATAAACTTTTATCTATCTCTTGAGATTACAAAGAATAACATGGAGTACAAAAACTACTACAAATATGCACCTATTAACCCGTTAAAAACACAGAAACATGTGTATTTTCTGTATCTGAATCCATAATTAAAGGAAACTATAACATAGAAATGTGAAAAATCACCATATAAACAAAAAAAAAAATTGAAGGACAAATCAACAAATCCGAGGAAAGAAACACAACTCAAACAAATTTTCCACCCAAAATCAAGAATCAACAAATCAACAAAAACCCAATGCGCGAACTGCAACAATCGGTGACGACTGTGACAAGATTAGAGACGATGAAGACGGTCGGATGGTGGAGAATCTCTGATTGAACGATCTCCAATTGGACGGCGACAAATCGCAGATTAGAAAGCTGATCGTTAATCGGACGGCAGATCTCATATCGGACGGCGGAGAATCGTAGATCAGAAGGCCGATCACCAATCGGACGGCAGAGAATCGTAGATCGGAATGCCGATCGCCAATCGGATGGTGGAGAATTGTAGACCAGACAACGATGGCAGATCAAGTTCACATTTTTTTGTTTTGGTTGTCCTGGCAATGGTTGTGGGGCACCTAGGGTTTCCTGGGTCTCGAAAGGGAAAAATTGCCTTCGAAAGAGAGAGAGAGAGTGAAAAGAAGGGTTAAATACCCTTGGTAATTACAAGTATTAGGCAGGGACATGATCGTCTTTTCTCAAGGGCTCTAAATTAGCGGAATGTGAGTACAGAATAATAAATAAGATCGAGAGAGCTTATTTTTCGATGGAAAAAAACGCTAAAACAGGAATTTTAAGTACTGAATTTGAAATCCAATCAAACAACATTTTAAACAAATAAGCACTGAAAATCAGAATTTAGCTAAATAAGTGCTGAATTTCAGGTGAACCAAAAGGCCCCTTAGAGCTGAGCTAAGCTAATATTAGTATGCTTGTGTTTGCCTATATACGGATGACTCTAAAAACTCCTAATAAAGAAATAAAGAAATGAGTCGCACTCTTTACTACTTTGGTTGCCTCCACAATATCAATTGATTTTTTTAATAAGTGAAAATTATCAATGGATACCCTTAATAGACTACTTAGTACTTAACAAATAATATATATAGTAGTGGCCATTAACAAGCCCAACATGCTTTGTGGCCGATAATGGTGCATTATTTATTGGAATCATAGTTCATTAGGTGCAAGTGTGCAACTAGTAGGTTCACAGCAATATGACAAGATTTAAGAAATTCTTCTTCATGACTAGTACTTAGTACTACTTAAGTAGGGTTTAATTACTTTTAGAATCTTGTAATCGATTGCTTGTCCATTACTAAAACAACACTTCATATATAAAATTCTCAAGAATATCTGCATTGGGTCCCATCTATGCATCAATACTCCAATCACAAAAATCTTATATATGTCAATACAAGGCTTAGGCCTCATTTGAAGCCAATTTTTAAATAATCAGTTTTTTCTATAAAAAAAAAATTCAATTTTTTATTTTAAATTTTAGTTTTTACGTTTTGAATGTCAACAAAACAGAATAACTTTTATAATAATAAATAAATAAATTGGTTGAGAATAGTTTTTTCAGAATCGATAATTAACTGTTTGTAAAAATTGGTTCAATGTATATATGCTCCTCAGTCATTGTTGGATAAAAAAGTTTAAATTAATTCCAATGGATAGAGCTTATGTCACCTAAAGAAAACAAATTATTTTTTTTAATGATGTAATGTAGGGCCCTTGAGTCAACGTGGATGGAGCTGAACAGCTACAAAAAAGCCATTTTTATTTCTGGACAATGGAAAGCTAAGGCCAAAGGGGCACCAGTCTTTCCTCACCGTACAGTTTACTAAGCCACTAATTAAAAAATAAAATAAAAAATCTGTATATAGCTTTTAGTTTAAAAAGCACTAATCCCACCGATCCATTCGATAGTCTCACTATAGACCATTATTTACAATATTTGACAATCACTCTGCCTATCTATACATGTTTAAAACATTTGACTATCATTCTGTCAACTTTTTTTTAAAACCATTCGACAATTTACATGTCGATATGTGATGTCCACCTTGACATTTATCTATCGAAACAGAAAAAAAAAAAATATCCTTTTTTTTTTATATATAAAAATGAAACATTAATTTTTTTTTTTTTTTTTATTCAAGGTAAAAATCTCTTTTTCTCTTGACATATAACTTGAACTATATATATTTTTATTGTCGCGTGATTGTTTTTTTTTTTTTTTCTTCTCTTCTCCTTCTATATCTATTTTTTCTTTTTTCTACAAGAATGTCTAAGCAACTCAATATCTATCACTGAATAATCACTGAATAATATATAATATACATACACATACATGTAGAAAACAGAAACAAACAAAAACCAAAAAAAGTCTAGTTACAACAATTCCAAATTTGTGTTTTGATGGTTCTAAAGAAAGTGAAAAACCCAAACTTTACACTGACATTTGAGTATATTTATTATAATACTAATACTTAATATTAATATATATATAGAATTCCAATATTTGGGAAAGAGTCAAGGCTAAATAAGAAAAAGAGGATACAACAATTTGAATTAGTCATGTCATTATGTGACAGGAAATATATATATAATATATTGTTAAGATAGTGGATTATTGACGTGGTCAATATTTATGTCCGAAAAAGAAAAAAAAGTCTTTTTTTAAAAAAAAAATAATACTTACTTACATTTTATATATTTTAAATATATATATATTATTTTTTTTTCGTGTTTCAAACCCAATGTCGAGGTGGATAGGTGGATATGACATATAAACATAAAAAATGTTTAAAAAAAAAAAAACAAAACGACGGAACGATGATTTAAACATAGGTTAATAGGTTAACAGAGTGATATTGTAAATATGTAAATAATGGTTGACAGTGAGACTGTGGGATGGATCACTGGTTTTAGTTTTTTTCTAACTAAAACTATTTTTGTTTTTTTTTTTTTTTTGATTGGTGGGCTGAGTGAACTGCATGGTATATATATAGATGTGCCCAAGCAGTTATAAACACAAAACAAAATCAAGATGTGTGAATTTATTGAAGAACAGATGCTGAAATAACATCATAGCTTCAATAGACGCATGAATTGTGTTATTCAACTTTATGGAGTGGGGTCTCAAAACTCTTTTTATGGATCACATTTCATGTGGGGGTTATATATAAGATTAGCTGGACATGAATGGAGACCACTCAAAATGTCCTGAAATTTTTGAAAAAAAAAAAAAAAAACAAAACAATCAAAACAACAGAATATTAAATGGGGGGGGGGGGGGGGGGGGGGGGGGGGGGGGGGGGGGGGGGGGGGGGGGGGGGGGAAACAAACAAAACAAACAAATAAAATAAAAAAAAAATAATTGTGTGGCTAACAATCATTTTTCTTCTTGGGTCAATTTCATCAAATTGTTTTTTTGCATCAAAAGATAATGTGTATAAACATATTGAAGATATAGTCTTGCAAAAATATGGACCACTAGTGTAATGGAAATAACAAACATCTTGGCAACTTGAGGAATAACATATGATCCCCACCTATATATATGTGTGTGTTTCTTTAAATCTTCCAGTACTTGCAGACATGGATGTGGAGCCTAAACAGTAAACACTGGTCCTACACTAATACTATCATAGCATCCAATGTTTAGGTGAGAAACTTATGTGTGTATGCACACACAGTTAAGAGGGAAATGTAAAACATGCCAAATATGATAGGTTTTTTTTTTTTTTTTTTTTGACAAAATGCCAAATAAGAGAGTTGTACATTAAATTCAATGTTTAATAACATTTAAATATGAATAATATTATGTACAGTCCATTTTTTTAATTTCAATTCTAATCCACACATATTTTGATATTTATAAAAAATAATGTATATATTTTAATAAATTATATGGAACTATTTATAATAAAAAAATGTGAAAATTTTTCTAATGAAGTATATACTTACAATCACATTTTTTGTGCATGATGCTAATGAGGTATATAGAACAGAAAAAAAAAAAAAATTGCATGTAACAAATCTGGTCCACCGAAGTTCTCTTGCATGTTTGCGACATGCCCGGGCACCTCACGGATTTGGATCACCTTGGAGATCATCACCAAGAAAAGACTTTGGTTGAACTCCATGAAAGACCTGTGGGAGGCAGTGGAGAGTTGAAGACAGGGGTGATAGCAGCCTTGCCGGCAGACTCTCACTATCATTTATCCCAGCCGCAGCGTGGGCAATTTGGCGCACTCAAAATGAGGTGGTGTTCAAGAACTACATTTTCTACTACGAAAACCTCTGAGCATCTATGCACCGATGCAAAAGGGACTGGGGGCAGGGAACTAGCGGACCCGACCGGGCTCTATTTCGAAGAGGATGGATGGTTCTTGGCGAGCAACTGATTTTAAAATGTCCGTAGATGGGTAGAAATCTTTTCTACCTATCTATGCATTGTTTTTTTGTCATTTTTGCTCGTGACTTTTTAGATCTACTCTTATGTTTTATGTTTGTGTGTTTATTCTGTCTTTTTGTATATTTTGTAATCTCATCCCATTCAGATATTATTATAAATGAAATAAAAATGATCATATTCCAATTCCAGTAAAAAAAAAAAAAAAATCTCTTGCATGTAGAGATGAAAAACAGGTCGGCCCAAGTTGACTTAGCATGGGCCCAGCCCATTCACACCGTACCGAACTGTAACGCTCCTTGAATTGCATCATCTCATGTCCCTCCCCAACCCTTGTCTAGGCCCACTACAGATATCACAAGCATGTGCAACATGAAGAGGCTGTCTATACACTCAACAGTGTTTGGTTGTACGATTGAGCAACTTTTATATTTATAAGATGTAGTTTTTAAAATTAAGCAACCAAATAGTTTTACTGTGTTAACTTCCTGCAAGCAAGATTTCAGATAAATAATATTCAAAAGCTGTGATTTCTAAAAACGGGGAAGTGTGAGCTTTTACATAATCAGTTTTGCAATCGCCCATCCAAACACACCCTGATCAGTCTCGTGTGCAGTGTAGCCTAAGCCTGTCAATTATCCGAAAAAATATCCGTATCCGATCCGAATCCGTATCCGAAAATGCAGAAAATATCCGATATCCGAAAATCCATATCCGTATCCGAACCAAATAATCCGTATCCGAAAATTTTCGGATCGGATCGGATATAGCCTATATCCAATTCGAACAATATCCGTATCCGAACTGTTATTTTATTTATATATGTTAGAATTAGTTTCAACCCTTAGATAAAAATCTAATGGCTCATGATCTAGGACAAAACACAAACCTATTTAACCATGTTGAATACTTATTTAACTATATTAAGATTTGTGTTTTTATGTCTTTAGTTGATACCTATTTAACCATGTTAGGACTTAAGATTTTATAAAAAATTTATATTTTAATCTGGTTCGGATATTTCGGATTTTATCCGAATCCGTATCCGGATTTTCGGATCGGATACGGATATGGGTTTTGGAATATCCGTCGGATATCGGATACAGATATTTTTTCGGATATTCAATTCGGATACGGATACGGATATGGGCCTATCCGATCCGTATCCGTCCGATCAGACTTAGTGTAGCCCCATCTACATTAGGCATCATTGAGTTGACTGTACTCTTTACCAGTGAAGTATGCTTTTATTCTACAGTGTTACTCGATTGATATTTTTTATTTCCAAAAAAGTTAAATATTATTGATTTGTCTAAGTATATAGTTCATTTTTCATAATTATATATATAATACAAGTATTATTTTTTGAAAAAATCAGAAGGGGACTACATAAGAGAAGCAAACGGGGTTACACATATCATTTTTTTTAGTGCTAATACACTTAATCTATTTTTCATATCATTTTGTTGTCACATATACTATAATAGCATAGTATATATTGCGTCATCATAATGTATGAAGTAAAAAAAAAAAAACCATTTTTTCAAATGTGAAAAATATACATAATTATAACTCAATATACACTTAATTTCATATAACAATCATATGTTAATGAGAGAGTGTATAATTTTTAAAAAATAAGTGTAAACTTCTAAAAGACTGCACAAAAAGGCTGAACATATCATTTTCCGTTTTACAAGACAGGCCAACAAAATGTATTTGAAACTTCTAGCCCAATCAAACCCAAAGCCCATTTTAAATGTGGATCAGGTCTGGCTCGTATATTGGGCCTGACTCTATCTGGCGATGTCCGGACAAAGAACTAAGGAAAGGAAAAAGATACACTCAGTTCCATTACAGCCCCAATTGTAATCCATTCTATTTTTCTTTTTCTTTTTAAATCATACACTCGCTTTTTTAAGTACATGCTATTATATAAAATGAAGTATATACTGAGATATAATAGTCTATTTTTTTTCATAGTAAAAAAATGAAAGAAAAAAAAAGGTCATATACTGTGATACGACTCATTGCAGTATATACTACGTTATCATAGCGTATGAGACTGTAAAATGGGCTACAAAAAGGACTATGTGCATCAACGCTAAAAAAGGAAAATGTTACATTCAACCATGTTTTCAGCTCAGACGTTATTTAATTATTTTTTAAACTATATATTTTATTAATAAACTGTATTCTTTTATAAAAATAAAATACATATTCCTATGAACCGAATGTGTTATAGTATTATAAGATTACGGAATGATATACTGTGTTAGCCAGCTTTATATATTGTGTTAATGACTTGAGTGTAAATAAGACCGTAAAATAGACTATTATTAACACCTAACCAAAAATCCGTGATCAACTCCTTGGTACATTAATGATCCGTTGAAACGGTGGAACGTAAGGCCGGTTTAGTTGCGCTTAATTAAAGCGATTCCGTTTTTAATTAAGCAAAAAATTAAAAAATATTGTCAAACACGTTTTTAAAAGCTGACTTAATTAAAAAATTACTTTCAATTTTTAGTGCAAAAATGTTGATTTTTAAAAAATAAAAAAAAATCCGTTTTCCAATAATCAAGCCTATGAAAATAAGATTTTGAATAAAGTGGTTTAAATATGTTTGATTTCTGGAAAACAGATTTTTTTTGCTTTTTAAAAATCAACTTTCTTGTATTAAGGTAGTGTTTGGAAACACAGTTGAAAAATCAGCTTTTAGCTTTTGGAGACTATTGTCAAACATGACTTAAAAGCTGAAAATAATTTTTAATTAAATCAATTTTTAAGAATGCGTATGACAACGCTTTTTAATTTTTTACTTAAT
The DNA here is from genome assembly GCA_030737835.1 of Acorus gramineus. Taxonomy (NCBI): domain Eukaryota; kingdom Viridiplantae; phylum Streptophyta; class Magnoliopsida; order Acorales; family Acoraceae; genus Acorus; species Acorus gramineus. Next base: position 4,475,526 of record CM060854.1, read on the forward strand.
TAAAAATAAAATCATTTTAATTAAATGCAACCAAACGGCCTAAGAATATCTTTCCAGTCCCGTTTGAAAGTGCAGTGAGAAGGGGAAGATTTTGAGACTGACTTGGAGGAAGATTTTGAGAAACTGATTGGTTTTTGAAAAAATATTGTTTTCTCAAAACACAAAGCAAATGACACAGTGCCAGTAGAAAACATGGTGAATGCGACGAATGAAAAAGTTATTTAGATTTGAAAAATGTTACACTCAGTCACACTCACTAATTAAAATTCAGATCTTACATGTTTTTATTTATTTTAAAACAATAAAAATCATTAAATGGGATATATGCTTGCATAAAAATTGAATATCACTCCATTTCAAATTGAATAAATCTATTTTTTAGTAAGTATAAGAAAATATCTAATATGGTATATACAATATCTAATAAGGTATATGTTTAATTGATTTTTTAATGTGATATATAGGATTGTGTTTTAGATTGAGAAAAAAATTGAGTGTAACAGCACTCTTTAGATTTACATTTGAACCGTGAAATCCATACAAACGCAAGTCCAAAAAACTCATATAAAACAAATAAAGATGATATTCCACTCAATTTTTTTTTTATAATCTAAAATACAGTATTATATAGCTTGTTAGAAATTCAGTAGAATATATATCTCGTTAAATGATATATATGCCTCATTAATTTTTTTTTCTTTTTCTAACTAAAATGAATACATTCAATTTAAAATAAAACAATATGCTTTTTTTTATTAAAATATATATTTATTATTTTTTAAAAAATGAAAAAATATATGGCAAGTAAAATGACCGCCAAACATTTGGCTGTCTTGATCTTCACCTGGGAGTCCACAGTCCGCATCAAAAAGTTCCATCCATCAGACGGTCCAACCGAACCCAAACCTCAACATCCGAACGCAAACCAAAGCAGTACACGTAAGACTGGCCAAAAACCAAACAGAACTCCCCAATCACAGACCGTCCGAACCATCCATTCCCCGCCAAATCCCCGAATCAGACGGTGCGAATTCCATCTTTCGCTGCTCCCCCTCTCTTATCCTTCTCTCCTCCCCCAACTCACCCTCTCCATCTCCAGAGCTCCAAATCCCCCATTAAAACTCTCTCTCTCTCTCTCTCTCTCTCTCTCTCTTATTCGATACAGAGATGTATGTGATTGAATCATCACAGATTCTAACGTCTCGTACCTTCCCATTAAACCCTCACCACAGACCCAACAAACCCACCTCGAAATCGGCCTTCTTTCGCCTCCGATCGATTGACCCACCCCGCGATCCCCACCGTCCATGCGTAAAGTCGAGGCCTTTCTCTCAGATCCGGCCCAGAAACAGCGGCGGCTTCGACATCTGGGGCGATTTCTTGAAGAACCGACGACCGCCCATCCGGAGACCGACGGTCCCGATCTTCTCCAAGACCTCCTGCGACGCCGACGGCGATTCGGGCGAGGCGAAGAACGGTAACAGCGGCCAAGGCGGCGGGAAGCAGAGGGAGGGGAAGATCGTGAATAAGCCCCCGCCGTCGCCGTCTCGGAAGGGCGGGTGGTGGAGGGGAGGGAAGTGGAGGTGGCAGTGGCAGCCGATAATCCAGGCTCAGGAGGTTGGGGTTCTGCTTCTTCAGTTGGGGATTGTCATGCTCGCAATGAGGCTCTTAAGGCCTGGGCTTCCGTTGCCGGGGGCGGAGCCCCGGGTGTCGACGGCGTACGTGAGCGTGCCTTTCAGTGATTTCTTGAGTAAGATCAACAACGATCAGGTGCAGAAGGTGGAGGTCGACGGGGTTCATATACTGTTCAGGCTGAGGTCTGAGGCGGCGGGGGCGGCGGAGGCGGAGGAGGTGGGGGCGATTAGCGCGGAGACCGAGGCGGTGGTGAGGGGGGCGGGGGCCGCGAAGAGGGTGGTGTACACGACGACGAGGCCCGGCGATATCAAGACGCCGTATGATAAGATGCTCGAGAACGACGTCGAGTTTGGGTCGCCCGATAGACGCTCTGGCGGGTTTTTCAATTCGGCTCTGGTAAAATCTTTTTTGTTTCTTTTTAAGATTACCCGTGTTTGCTTTTATTGAATATAAATGTTTGTGTGCTCAAGTTGGTTTATATAGGCTCTTCATTCATTCATTCATTCATTTGATATGTTTGAAAATGTTTAATGAATGTGAGAACTTGTGAAATTTTGCACATTTTTAATGTGGTATTGATATGGGAGAGGTAGTAGATGGAGATAGTTGGCATGGGCCGGGAAAATATGGAAGTCAGAGTTTTAGATATTGGTGAGGAACTGAAGGCGATTTTTTTTTTTTTTTTTATTGAAGAAAATAATTGATGACCTTTTCCTGGATAAAGGAAGGGTATAGATCTTTTTCATCACTCTTTATAGTCACTTCAAGATAGTCTGTAACTCTGTTATAGAGGAACTTAATACTTGGAAGTTTTTCGGAATGTCTAATGTGATTTCTAAAGGAGGAGTTGAGGCAAATCCTGCCAAGCTGGAAGCTTCCCACGAATGCCATGAAGGCCGGTGGTTTTCTGGTCTTGGTAGGTTATTGCTACAGATATGTGGAGGAGTCTTGGTACAGATTTGTGGTGGATTTCTTGAGGATTGCTATTCCACTGACTCTTCAAATGTCAGATTTGAGTATGTGGGATGCCTCCGTAATAATCTCGTTTCTGTGAGCTTCAACCTGAACTAGTACTTCACTCTTGCGCTGGGGCTAAGAGGGTCACTTTTATAGGGGGGGAAATTGTAATCGAGGAGTACTCTGTGGTTGTTTTTTTGTTTGAATTGTGGTAGACTCCTCCTCTACCGTAATTTTGTTTGTTTTTTGCTTTGGGCATTTGCTATAATCAAAGGCTCCTGCCAACCATTTTCCTAAGAAAAAAAAGCCTGAACTAGTACTAAACTTAAATTTAATTAGCCAGAGAACTTGTTCATTGTAATGTCAACAACTGTCTTATTTTTCAGCCTTGCTCACAATTTTATTATAATTAAACTTAAATTTAATTAGCCAGAGAACTTGTTCATTTTAATGTCAACAACTTTGTCTTATTATTTCCCCATTGCTCACTATTTTATTATTCTCTGATTATCTTATCAGTAGCTGCAGTCTTTACCTGTCATTTCTTTCTTTCTTTGCTCTCTTGTTTTCCTCCCGGTATGTCACCAACACCATATTATTTTATTGATGGTATCTTCTGTTTCAGAAATACTGTTGCATGACTCCTTATTCCTTTTTAAAATTGTGCACAAGTAATTCCTAGCTTTACATCAGTCTGAATCTGGGTTTTTATTTTCCGAGCCAGATTGCACTTTTCTACATTGCCTTGCTCGCGGGGCTCCTCCAGCGTTTTCCGATTAGCTTTTCTCAGGTCTGGATCTTTTTCACCCACCGTTATAGAACTTAAATATTAAAACATTTGGAATGCTTCTGAAAACTTCTTGCTTCTCCAGCAGACAGCTGGCCAGTTGAGGAGCCGTAAGACTGGGGCTTCTGGTGGAGCAAAAGCATCTGAACATGGGGATATCATCACCTTCTCTGATGTGGCTGGGGTTGATGAGGCGAAAGAAGAACTAGAAGAAATTGTGGTATGTAAGATGCCTTGTGTATTTATATAATTTCTTTTGACACTAAAGTTTGGACATGGAGGAGTTCATAATATTTTTTTACATGCTGCTGTTTACTGCCAGGAATTTCTTAGAAATCCAGACAAGTATACACGGCTTGGTGCACGCCCTCCTAGAGGGGTCCTCTTGGTAAGTCTTTTGGAAAACAAAAGACAAATCATCCTAGCATTCCTCATGTTACTCTTAAAGATGTCTGATTTTGTAATGTTTTGACATAATAGGTGGGTCTTCCAGGGACGGGTAAGACCCTTCTAGCCAAAGCTGTAGCTGGAGAAGCTGAGGTGCCGTTTATAAGTTGCTCTGCAAGTGAATTTGTAGAACTGTATGTTGGTATGGGAGCCTCTCGAGTGCGTGATCTCTTTGCCAGAGCAAAGAAGGAGGCACCATCGATAATCTTTATTGATGAGGTAAAAATCTCAGTTGCTTGAATGGTTGGTAAATTTTGTACCCATTTTTGCATTCCTCCAGTGTTTTTTTGAACTCCCATTTCTGATTCTTGCAGATAGATGCAGTAGCTAAAAGCCGTGATGGACGTTTTCGAATTGTCAGCAATGATGAGCGAGAACAAACACTCAATCAATTGCTCACTGTAAGTAAATATAGGAATACATTACTTTTCTTTTAGCAACAAGCTACTCACATGTTCATGTTTTTGTTGCATGTCAGGAGATGGATGGGTTTGACAGCAACGCAGCAGTAATTGTTCTTGGAGCAACTAATAGGTCTGATGTTTTGGACCCTGCACTTCGTCGACCTGGGAGGTTTGATCGTGTAGTGATGGTATTTTTTTCTCATACACTTGTAGATGGATTTATATATCATTATGAAGATTTCTGTGTGTTTTTTGTTCAGTGATCTCTTCAACATGTTATTTATAGGTGGAAGCACCAGATAGGCTTGGAAGAGAAGCCATACTGAAAGTTCATGTCTCAAATAAAGAACTTCCTCTTGGGGAAGATGTAGATCTTGGTGACATTGCTTCTATGACTACTGGATTTACTGGGTACATTTCTTGTTTTTAGCTATCTACCTCTTGCATTCGTTTCTGTTTCCGGCTATCCTCTGATAACTGCGATGTGTATCTTGATTGGATATTGTGCAGTGCAGACCTAGCAAATTTAGTAAATGAGGCTGCCTTGTTGGCTGGGAGAGTGAGCAAGGTTGTTGTGGAAAAGATCGATTTTATCCAAGCAGTAGAACGTTCAGTTGCAGTATGTATATTTCTCTCAGATTGATTTCATTAAAAACTGTCAATATACAGATTTCATGGCCATGTATTGTCTCATATTATCATTATTCAAACTGTTACCCGAATAGCATTGGTGGTGTGGAGAATGTAGGGCTGGAAGATCTGAAATGTCATGGTGTCCGGATTAAGCCTTTAATACTGAATGCATGGTGCAAAAAAAATTTGTATGTTCCATCAGTGCTTGAGTAGATGCTAGGATTAGTTTTGCATAGGAAACATGGAGGAACATCTTGAAGTCTAGGGTTTAAAATCCAAATCTAGGAACTCACAAGCTGCTGCTTCACTTGGATTGGTTGGAAGCTGAGGTCAAATTATAAAATCCAGGAATTCTAAAGAAGGGCATTAAAGATAAATTATAGATTTCTTTGAAAAAGATTTAACTTAGTTGGATACATTGGAGGTGCATCACTGATGCATTTTGCGCGCACACTGTTCCAAAGGCAATGTTTTGTGAGATGATATAAGTCCCGCCTGCAGTGGCATATGCCGATGAATTCAGTTGGTCAGAATTCTGAAGTAACACCTCATAAATAGGTCCTGGTTGAGTATGAGATGGGAAACTTGGGAAAACCTAATTAGAAATGACTGTTCTTGAGCCAGCTTACATGTTGCTTCAAGAGAACGAGGAATTTACTGAGTTGTGAGTACTTAGACAGTAATCATTAGTGAGGAGGGTGTGGAGATCAAGCTTCAGGGGCATTTGGAGGTATGGATGTAAATACTTAACAAGACTTTGACAGTTTGACAATGTAATAAAGACAAATCAAATATATCAACTTCCAATGGTTATAAATCTGAACAATATTGTTTTAGTTTTTTTTTTTTTATTGGAACAAAGGTGGGTTTTCACAGCCTGATATTTTATTAACATAACATGAAAGCTCCTGGAGGAGGGGGCTTCTTAGGATTCATGAAGGACACTTTAAATTCTGGCTGATGATATTAACATTAGCTTGTTCTAGGCACATCAGCCCTCACTGAACTCGGAATGAACAAGATCAATAAATTTCCTGGATGATGTATTGGTTATCTATCCGTAGAAGATTTTGTTGAGGTTCTGAGTAGAAGAAGCCATGTCTTAATGCTTAAATTGACTTCAGATTTTATGTTGACTTTTATTTCACTCAACTGATCCGTCTACATGTTTTCCATATTTTCTTCACTTTGAACTGATTTAATTTGTTTGTCTATATGATATTTTTTTGGATACAAAACTGAAAAGGAATCCATCCTCAATAGGGTATAGAGAAGAAGCATGCAAAATTGCAAGGTAGTGAAAAGGCCGTTGTTGCAAGACATGAAGCTGGTCATGCAGTTGTTGGAACTGCTATTGCAAATATACTTCCGGGTCAACCACGTGTAGAGGTAATTGGTGGTGCTCACCAGGAGATGAATAATCTTTTCTCTTATGAATTTAACCTGGGAATTAATTCATCATTTTATAATATGTAATCAGAAATTGAGCATATTGCCTAGATCTGGAGGTGCTTTGGGTTTCACATATACCCCTCCTACCACTGAGGACAGATATCTGCTCTTCATTGATGAACTACGTGGTAGACTGGTCACTCTTCTCGGTGGGCGTGCAGCCGAAGAAGTTGCTTATTCAGGCCGTGTATCTACTGGTGCACTTGATGACATAAAGCGTGCAACGGATATGGCTTACAAAGCAGTAGCTGAATATGGCCTTAATCAAACTATAGGTCCTATATCATTGGCTACCCTATCTGGAGGTGGGCTCGATGAGTCTGGAAGATCTCCTTGGGGAAGAGATCAGGTCCTCTAGTGTTCCTCTAGCCATCCTTTTTTTATAAAAAAAACTCATTCATTTTATTATGTTTATCTAAAAAACTGAAATTTCAGCAGGGCCATCTAGTAGATCTTGTTCAAAATGAGGTGAAGATATTGCTGCAATCTGCCCTTGAAGTAGCACTTTCCGTAATTCGTGCCAATCCTACTGTATTAGAGGGCCTTGGAGCTTATCTCGAAGGTAGTGTGTGTTTATGTTTTCATTTTTGTCATAAGTTTTGATGTTTGCTGCCATAACTAAGCATGCAGACATTAGACTTTTGATCCTGTCCTTCGATCTCCATTAAGGCTGTGTTTGGAAACTAGTTTTGAAAAAAAAAAGCTTTTAACTTAAAGCAGTTGAGTTCGCATTAAGTATGATTCTTGTAAGAGCAAAATCTCCAAATCTAAGAGGTATTATAAAATAAAAAATACAGGTTCACTATAGCCACAGTAAATAAACCATTATGATGGCAGAACTCTTGTGGTAGATTCAAATTTGACATTTCTTCCATTTATTGCATTCTGTTCTTAGACATGTTATTTCTCTTTCACGCTTTTGCATGAAAACATGAACATTATTGCATGTGTTTCAACACTTGCATACTGATGCGGATCGTCTTGGTCTCTACAGACAAAGAAAAAGTTGAAGGCGAAGAACTACAAGAGTGGTTAAAATTGGTGGAAGCACCTGCTGAACTCACATGTTTCATCAGTGGAAAACAAGAGAGCCTCCTCCAACTTGAGACAGGCTCTTGATGAACACTCAGATCCTCAGTCAGGTTGTGAAATACATGTTCGTATAATTTGATCCGTCGACCTCACACATGCCTTTTTTTTAACTTTGTGAAGGATCTCGACCTGTAAATCAGTCTGCCCACTTCAGAAGATAAAACGGAGCCTGAATTCTTTCATAAAATGAATTCACAGTATGACTTCTCTCCAGACCAAATAATGGTGCAGAAGAACTGGCCGAAGAGGGAAGCGAAGCTTCGCCCAAAGGCGAGAAATATATATTTTCAATCATCTGTTGTACATCAGAATTCTTTTCCACTTGTTTCAGCAACTCTGTTGTACATCTTGCTATTCATGTAACATTCTCAATCTATTTTTAGGTTATGTTTTTTAAAGAAGTTGTCATTTGGTCATTTTGTTTTTATTATTGCCAAGTTTCATATAATATTTTTATTTCTGTATAAGCTCAAATCATCGTATATAAAACATGTCTTGGCATCCCATGTGGGTCTGGATGCAGGAAGCTTGGAATATGTAAGAACATCTCCAATGGGTTCTCTAAATAGGAATCACAAACATATTAAAATTTAATAAATTCCAAACCACAATCTCTAATTTATTTAAAAAAATATTCCTTGTTAAAATTATTTCGCTCTCATTTCTATAAGATTCAATGAATGATAGTTCAGTAATGACTTAACTATAAATCAAACCAATATAAGTGAAAAATCGGATAATTTATGATATCTCAAAAAAAATAACTTTTAAATATATGCTAAATGTATTCATTATTAGTATTATTCTACACATATCAATGGTATCTTTCCCACAATAATGTAATAGAAGTTATACTAATTTAATAACAAACATTAAAAAGAAGGAATTGACTTTGAAAATACATTCAAAAGAGTCTTTAAATGGAATTGGATGTAACATTATCCTTTATGGTATGATTAAAATATGACCATCTTTTCTTTTCATTGTAAAAGATAATCTCACAACTATCAAAATGCTAATTAAAATAGCTTTTCAAGTCATGTAAATGTTAAAGAAATTTTCTTAAGAAACCATTCCGGTAGAATGTTAAAAAAAAAAAAAAAGATTGTTTATTTTTTTTTAATTATAGGTAATTAAAAGGAAAAAAAGCCTTGAAACATTGCTAGGTATAGGTAATAGAATGCTCTGGTCAATTCCTACCTAAACAACATTGGTTTTTTACTTTTGTTTTTTCATATATACAATTAAAAAAGGGAAAAATTCATACAAACCCCTAAAATTTGACTGAAATTCATATAACCTCCTGACTTTTCTTAAAATACATATAACCACTTGAAAACATCAAATAAATTCACATAACCCCCTGAATAAAATTTTTGTTAATAAATGATGAATATTTTGTGAATATTTCATTTAATTAATCTTGATTGAAAACACAATATATTAAAAAATTACTACAATGTGTTAAAAATGTGAAAAATCCTATAATAATGACAATTTTACTTTCTCTGGATATATTATAAAACCCTATCAAGAAGGGTAAAATAGTCATTCATATAAGATTTTTTGCATTTTTAAAATATTGTAAGGTTTTCTTGGTATACTATATTTTTTACTAAGGTTAATCAAACATAATATTCATAAAAAATTCATCATTTATAAACATAAATTTTATTCATAATGTTATGTATATTTATTAGATGTTTTCAAAGGGTTATATAGATTTTAAGAAAAATAAGAGGGTTATATAGATTTCAACCGGTTAACAAAAGGATTATAAGGATTTTTCACTTAAAAAAAAAAACACTATATTTCAAGTTCGAAATTACTGTGTTTTGGTCCCCTAAGAAGTGACAAAACACTTTATATGAGTATATAAATCTTCTCCGTCGGACATGACATTTTCTACACCTTTCAGGAGGACAACTAGGAACCAATGGCATCAAGCATAACGATCTACCAATCAAACGGTGTATAACTGATGAAATATCCCTAACAGAAATGGACGGCCGAGATCTACCCTCCAGGGCTTTCGGACCTTCGGTAAACGACACGCCACAGATCTCCCGCCAAAGAAAAGATAAAAAAATCTCCCCACGATATCTTACTCGGACACCGCTCCTCCGAACGCCACGTGTACACATTTTATTTTATATTAATAAAGGGAAAAATCTAAATAAACCCCTGTAAATTGTCCCGAATTCATATAACCCCGTAACTTTTTCTGAAGTTCATGTAACCCAGCGAACACCTGTATAAATCTAAATAACTCCCTCAATTAAATTTTCGTTGATAGATTATGATTTATTCTATCAATATTTAGTCTAGTTAACTTTTACTAAAAAAATAATATACCAAAATCCCCCTACAAAGTTTTAAAAATTTAAAAAATCTTCTATAAATAATGATTTTATCATTTTAGATAAAACTCTATCTAAAGAAGTAAAATCATCATTTACATATAATTTTTTACATTTTTAACAAATTATAGGAGGCTTTTGGTATGTTGTATTTTTAGTCAGGGTTAACCAAACGAAATATTTGTAGAATATTTTTTTATCTATTAACGAAAAGTCATATATTCTTATTCGTCTCTTATCTATAACTTATTCTTACTTTATCAAAGGTGAATCAAATAATAAAAAGATCACTTTTACGTTCTACAATGAGAATAACAGAAAAACATCCAAACAAAAATTTATCTATTCAACATGGATTGTTATATATCCCAACATAGCTATAAAGGGCGAATAACCCTATATCGACCCGGGGGGTTTTGTTTAAGTGGTTTTAGGGGGTTATATGTATTTCAAGCAGTTTACAGGGGGTCATCTTATTGTTTCCCTTAATAAAAATATCGTCCGTCAGATCCTATTAATACTCTCCTCCCAAAAGCGGACTTGTTATCTTCATCTCTGACACCACATTTCAGGCGGGCGAGAGAGAGAGAGAGAGGGGTAGGTCCATCGATTCGAAACCCTAATTCGAATTCTTCATTTGATTTGATCTTAAAAGGTTTGTCCACAATACATGCCGTTGTTTGCTTGTTCTTTCACTGAGCTTTATAGTGATCACGCTTGCTTGATGTGTTAGAGCTTTAAAATCAATGTTTCTTCTTTCGATCTGCGATACTCGTATTTTGTAGCAAATCTAAATCGTTTTATATGATTTGTTTTCGATTTTAGTCTGATGTTGCTTCACTGTGTTGGAAGAATAGCAGAAGGGGTTGGATTTGTGTGGCTCTTTTGAATATCTGAAACCCTTAATAAACTTTGGGTTTTTTTGTGATGTTTGTTAATGAAAGAGTTGCTGATACCACAACCATTATCAACAACAACGGTGGACTACAGAAATTTTTTTTTGACAAGGAATGATTTTAAGTTATTTGTTTGGATGGTCTCTTTTGTGTTTTTATAGTAATAGTATGTATATTGGGTTCTCATGTTTGATTGATGGATATAAACGGGGGCATTCATTTTGCAGGTTGGATACGATTGAAAATTGGTGAATTTTTAAATGTGGTAGTAGATCGGGTCGTCCTGGGTTTGCTACCATGTTTTATTTCTTATTTGAGAATAGTTAATTTTTTTTTCATCAGGTGCTAATGTAGGAGTGATTAATCGTGTGATTTTGTTTTTGTTGAACCATGTTTTTAATGTGAATGATGAATTGTTTGGAAAGGTTATGTGATTTTTTAGTTATTTGTCTGGATGGCCTCTTATGTTATAAAAATAGTACGAATCTTGGATGTTCATGTGTGATTCAATGGATTTAAAATTATAAATTTGACAAGGGTGTGCATTTTGGGGATTGAATATGATTGAGAATTGTGAATCATTAATATGGCAGTAGAAATGATTATCCTGGGTTTATTACCACGTTTTATTTCTCATTTGAGACCATTCAATCTTTATGATATCGGTTATTCGGGTGCTTTATGTAGGTGGGATTTACTAGTGTGGTGTTTTTAGTCTAATAAGTGTCGAACCATGTGTTTTTTTTATGTGGATGGTGAATTGTATGGAACAAAGTAGATGAATCGGGGTGCCAGAATGTATCTTTTTTTTTGGTTCTCCTTCATGTATGTTTCTATTTTTATGTCTTCAGAGATGGCATCAATTCAATCAGCTCTGACTTCTGTGGTGGGCACGAAGAGCAACCCTGCAGCTTCCCTCAAACTACCAAGCTCTGCTTTTTTGCCAGGATTTGATGTGGCAGGACATGTTGCCAATATGAGGGAGAAAGATATCGGCCATGCTTCCAAGTATTTGAGGACCAAAGCAACTTTAACCTTTGATCCTTCTGTATCTGACTCAGCAAAGACCCAACAAAGGAAGCACACGGTTGATCCTAATGCACCCGATTTCCTTCCACTTCCCTCATTTGAGCAGTGCTTTCCAAAGAGTACAAAGGAATATAGGCATGTAACATGTTATTCTATTAATTGTTGTTTCACTTTTTTTTTATTGATATCAATTTGTTAAAATGGTGTCACCGATTGAATTTGTAGGGAAGTTGTCCATGATGTTTTGGGCCATGTCCTTAAGGTTCCGTTCCGTCGTATTCATCTTTCAGGGGATGAGCAATATTTTGATGCTTACGACACCAGTGGCCCACAGAATATAAGCCCACGTGTTGGTATAAAATTTTGTCTCCTAAACATTCATTGAGAATACATTGTTATAAATTCCAGGTCAATGATATATATCACACACACACACACAGAGCCAGTTTTCTTCACCAGTTTCTTTCATATATACACATATACTGATATTCTTCCCTGGGTTCTTTTATTATTCTGTTAGATAAGTTTTTCATGTCATAATCATATAATTTCATCTTATTTTTTGAGTGAAAAAAAAATAAAATTGGATCATTTCTCAATTTGTGCGTCATCTTCTATGTATCATTCGAATTTTATCGGATGTCCTGAAGGACAAATCATTTCATCTTAGTTACAATAATGATTGAGACATATAAGCCAAAGAATTCTTGATTCCTATGGCATTTGATAAAAAAATTATGGTTTTATGCAAGGATGGAGCTAAGTGAAGTTTAGTGCTGCTCATGTTAGGGTTCCTTAAAATTGTTGAATTGATGCATTCCTTTGAATTTGATTTGATCGATTAATTTTAGTTTAACTTACAGAACATGGGTATTTATCAAACCTCTCACATGTTTATGTTGTTTTACAAAGCTCATATTTTCAGTTTGCTATATTCATAACTTGCTTCTATTATAATGAAACTTATTCATTCAAACCTCTTCTTCTCATCATTTTACTTTGATCCAACCCGTAGAAAAGGATTCTCATACGTCACTGCTGCAAGCAATAAAAAAGGCAAAAACAATATAAATAAATTATCTGCAAACCTAGATTCAGAATTTTGATTTATATTATGTGAAATAACAGGTCTCCCTAAGCTACGCAAGGATTGGGTTGATCGGCGAGAAACTCTTGGTGGTCCCAGATACACTCAGATGTTTTATGCTAAGCAGGGCATCATAACTGAGGAAATGTTGTTCTGTGCAACTCGTGAGAAACTTGACCCTGAATTTGTGAGGTCCGAAGTTGCACGTGGACGTGCCATTATCCCTTCCAACAAGAAGCACCTCGAGTTGGAGCCCATGGTGGTTGGTCGGAACTTCCTGGTCAAAGTCAATGCAAACATTGGAAATTCAGCAGTGGTGAGTTCTATCGAGGAAGAAGTACATAAGCTTCAATGGGCGACGATGTGGGGCGCTGACACTATAATGGATCTCTCAACGGGTCGCCATATCCATGAGACCCGCGAATGGATTCTGCGTAACTCTGCTGTGCCGGTGGGAACTGTGCCTATCTACCAAGCTTTAGAGAAAGTGAATGGCATTGCTGAGAACCTCAGCTGGGAGATCTTCAAGGACACTTTGATTGAACAAGCTGAGCAAGGGGTGGACTATTTTACGATCCACGCTGGGGTACTCCTCCGCTACATACCTCTTACTGCAAAAAGAATGACAGGAATAGTTTCCAGAGGGGGTTCAATTCATGCAAAGTGGTGTCTGGCGCATCACAAAGAGAATTTCGCTTATGAGCATTGGGAAGATATCCTTGACATTTGCAATCAGTATGATGTTGCTTTATCAATTGGTGATGGTCTGAGGCCAGGTTCGATATATGATGCTAATGACACTGCTCAGTTTGCAGAGCTTTTGACGCAGGGGGAGCTAACACGTCGAGCATGGGAAAAAGATGTGCAGGTAATCTCATCACAATAAAGTATACAATACTCCTCAAAACTGTCAAGTCTTAATGATAGCATTTTTGGCCCAGCCATTTATACAATTTTCTAAAGCATATTCAACTGTGTTAAAGTTTCTGTTTCTTGATGTTTTTATTGCTCACTGGTTAATCCATTCTATTATCTGCATTGTTTGGTGTTATAAAAACTGTAATTGGCATGTGAATATGTTACTAATGGAAATTTTATTCCGAGAGATATTTAGGTGCTGGCAGATTGCTATATCTTTTTTCAGATGCATGCTAATATGGTTTTGGTTCTTAGATTAATTATGATCCATTCTTGCCATTCCCACAACCACAGTTAATATTACTTGGTTCAATAAATGTGTCACATGAAACAATGATATGATCAATATATTACATGAAACAATCAATATTTTTCTCAAAAAAATGTCACATGAAACAATAAATTCGATGAACAATCCTTCAAAAATTTTGATGCATTTCTTATCACATTTCACAGCACTCATTTTCTTTTCTTTCTTAATTGTGTTTCCAGTGTTCACGGTTCTCAAAAATTTGATGGCCATGAAATTACGCTCTGCATGTATTTGAAGATATATGCAGAACATTTTCCTGTTCTTCTGAGTTCAAAAAACAATGGCATTATTTTCTTACTGCTGCAGATTTGGAAAAATCATACCTCCCGTGAGGATTGAAAATTTCCCTTTGGGCTTAATCATAATTTATATTTATTTATCTTAGGGTTCATTTAAGTATTCTCTATATGCATCATTTTTTTTTTATCCATGCAGGTAATGAATGAAGGGCCTGGACACATTCCAATGCACAAAATTCCAGAAAACATGGCGAAACAGCTAGAGTGGTGCCATGAGGCTCCATTCTATACGCTTGGCCCATTGACGACCGACATTGCTCCTGGCTATGATCACATCACTTCAGCAATCGGTGCTGCCAATATCGGCGCACTTGGTACTGCTCTTCTCTGTTATGTGACACCTAAAGAACATCTTGGCTTGCCAAACCGGGATGATGTGAAGGCTGGTGTAATAGCTTATAGAATAGCAGCTCATGCTGCGGACTTAGCAAAAGGTCACCCCCATGCACAAGCATGGGACGATGCTCTGAGTAAGGCTAGGTTTGAATTCAGATGGATGGATCAATTTGCTTTGTCCTTGGATCCGATGACTGCCATGTCTTTTCATGACGAGACCCTTCCAGCAGAGGGAGCGAAGGTGGCACATTTTTGCTCTATGTGTGGCCCAAAATTCTGTTCCATGAAAATAACAGAAGATGTGAGGAAGTATGCCGAGGAGCATGGATATGGGAGTGCTGAGGAGGCTATGCAGCAGGGGATGGATGCAATGAGTGCTGAGTTTTTGGCTGCTAAGAAAACTGTCAGCGGGGAACAACATGGTGAAGTTGGTGGAGAGATATACTTGCCGGAGAGTTATGTTATCCGCTCAACAGAGCTATGAAGGTCAGATACTGCAACACCCGTCTTTCATTTGTAACCCTATTTCACTGGCATGCCTTCATTATTTGTATCGTATTTGATATTCTAGAAAACCTATATAAAACACTAATTTGCAGCATATCACCCATTTGCAGATGTAGTGATTCACTTATTAGTATTATTGATGAAATCCTTGTATGTTATCTCAAATGGATACAGTAATATAGGAAAAATATTATTATTTTATCTGTTTAATGGGCATATGAGAATCTGGAAAGACTGGAAACAGATGTCAGGTTTGAAAAAAAAAAGGAATTAAATTAATTGCCTTTTTAGATTGCAATTCAGTTCTTGTAAATATACTAGAAAATCAATGTTTTATCAGTGAATTATAGATCAAGCCAGCATTTCCTTATTAATGATATATCAGATATGACTTGTTTCTTTAGGCCCCACTGACATTGTAATAATAGTCCCTCAGCATTGATTAATATCCAAAGCACTTGCTCATCTAGGCAAGGTTATTAATAATGCTTCATCATGTTGATTTCACAGGAATAAAGCTCGCCTGTCAACCTGAGCCCAAAATCTCTTGAGATCGAGAAAATTCCATCGTGGCATCATCAACGAAAACTATTTTGGAGGATGGGTCTTAGGTAAGTACTTGTCTTTTTATAATTTAAAATAACTCAAAGCGTCTCTTGCTTTGTTATGCTTTATTGAAACATGAATAATGTATGGTTGTAGTCTCTATATATCGTTTATTTTGGTCAGACAACTTTATTAATGAGAAAGTGCACCAGGGGTGCCGGTATCTGCTGCATAGCAGTTCTGGCTGAGAAAGTCCCTTTGAACCTGAACAGGATCATGCCTGCGTAGGGAGTGTGCATGCAATTTTTTTTTTCTTCTTCTTTGGCTCGCACAGGGATACCTCTTTCGGTGGTTTTGCTAGCAGATCCATGGCATTCCAGAAACGAGCCTGGGCTAATCAAATCGTAAGACTGGGAACTGGGAAGTAAATAATACTTTGCAATATCCTGGTTTTAGAGGTAGACTGATCTGAGTTTGCCCACTGTGTTAACAAAGCACAATAGAAACCATTTATATAA
The DNA here is from genome assembly GCA_030737835.1 of Acorus gramineus. Classification (NCBI taxonomy): domain Eukaryota; kingdom Viridiplantae; phylum Streptophyta; class Magnoliopsida; order Acorales; family Acoraceae; genus Acorus; species Acorus gramineus. The sequence continues at coordinate 4,491,742 of CM060854.1, forward strand.
ACTAGCATCACTAACTTCTTATCAATGGTTGTGCCTCTCATTTTCTTTTTAAGTAGTGCATTTGGTTTGATGTGAAACTGATAGAATTCAGCACCAGGGGTGCCTGCATTCGATCTCTCCATTGTGGATTTCATGGAAATATACAAAGGAGAGTCAGTTATCGCAGGCTGAGATAGTCCCTTTGAACCTGACCAGGATAATGCCTGCGTAGGGAGCGTGCTTTTTCGTTTTACTTTTTTCCTTTGGCAGCACAACATTCAGATGGTGCGATCGGGGTGTTTAATGTCACTGCAATGCATGTTGAGATCCTCACTGCATTGTGCGGGGGAAATCTCTTGGATGATTTTATTTTTTTTCAGGTCCTCTTGTTGTGTGGTTCTTTTGTGTGGTGTGGCATATATTTTGTGTTTAGATTACATACAGGGTTGTTCTCTTGCTGTTTGGTTGAATCATGGATCTCTCGCATTATCTGTTATTAAAAAGAAAATATCTTTTCACTTTTTTTTATTCTTAGGGTAGCATTTGCAGTTTATTTCGAAACTAGGATTCCTCTATAATCTGATATTTAGAGTTAGGTTATTTTTATTGGAAAGACGTGATGGAATTTAAATATAGCTTTGGGTACAAATGTTCAGTTATTTTCATTTTGTAATAAATGGTAATGATGATAAAATTAATAAGAACATAACAAAATAAATCAAGGATGCCCCAACTGATGAGCGGAAGTGCATTATGTTTATATATATGATTTTCATATATTATTTATTAATGGGGGATTATATTCCCACCCCGTAAAATATATAAAATTTATGTTTTTTTTTAAAAAAAGTGAAACCCACCCGCAACATCCACTGGAAGACGACGGCAATGGCGGGCATTAGCGTGTGCAGTAGGAGATGATGTGATGGATGTGGAAGAAACGATGGCAACAGCAACAGCGGACATGAACGAGGTCCGTCGGAGATGAAGTGAGGGATGGCACTGGCGAGCGAGGAACTGACGATGGCTGCAACTCTCTCTCTCTCTGTCTCCGAGCTCCATCATCCGGTTGCCGCCCTTATTTCATCCCCCAATCACTGTCATTGTTCATGCTCACAGTTGCCATTGTCGTTTCCTTCTCCCGGCTCTCCATTGCCTCATCTCCCACAGCCCCTAGTTTGGGCGGCTTCCTCCCCTGTGCTCTCCATCCCTTCATCTCTTGTTCCTCGTTCATGCCGCCCGCGTTGTTGCCGCCGATGAGAACTGTGGATGGATGGGTGGGTTTTCACTTTTCAAAATAATAATGAAAAAAATTGTGTTTTCTGTTCGGTGGATTCTCGAATTTAGGGGTAGTAATCATCCCAGTTTTCTGGAACTAAGTATTCTAGGGTTTAGTTCTTTCTGCTTTTTTTTAATGGATTGGACTACATGAAAATTGATTAATGGAAGTGCCGTAATGCACGAGTGTCCTCAAAGCTCCCCCTTTATTTCCACCCCTTCACTTCTCTGTTCCATCCCTAAAATTTATTTTTCGGAAAACACATGGAAAAGAGAGGCAGAGAGAGAGGGGGGGGGGGGGGGGGGGGGGTGAGCGGAGTGGGTGCGGCTGCTGGCAAGCGGAGAGGGTCGCAAAAGTGTGACAGGTCTCAACAACTGTGGCAACGCGAGGGAAGGGGGTTCCATGAATTGGAGACGGTGATGGCCTCGGTTTCGAAATCGGGCGCTGAAGGGTCTGCAATGGTTGTTAATAGTTGCGGGAAGAGGTTTTGAGTGGTGGACGGAGTGCACGGTGGTGAAGGAGAAGGGGGTGAGGGAGATGATGAGGGAATGTTGGAGGTTAAAGGACCGGGGAGACATGGATAGTGGGCGCGGCGTCGACCCTCTCCGCTCACCAGTGCCAGCGGATGCGCCCCATTCTGCTCACTGACAGTGACGGCGGTAGCCCACTCCTCTTATGGGCCTCCCTCTGTTTTTTTCTCTCTTCCTCCCTTTCTTTTTCTCTTCCCCCCCTCTCTCTTTTTCTTGGGTTTTCTAATCCACTTAAAAAAAAACAAATTTTGAGGGGTGAGATAGAGAAGTGAAGGGGTGAAAATAAAGCTCTCCTTCCTCAAAACAGTGCAATCGGTGCGAAACGGCTGGTGATGGGTTAATGGGAAATTAATTCGCAGGTAACTATAGTGTTCTATTTCTTTATTAGGTCCTTTGTCCTTTTTAGCATATAAAAACATCTTAAATTAATTGAATTTATTTTTATCTAGGTGCTTTCATCAAAGGAAAATGCTACTCATTTTTACAGGCACATGTTTTTATTTTTTATTTTTAAAGTAAACATCATTTAATGATGTATTTGCTTTAATAAAAAAATATATAATCGTTTCATTTCAAGTTGAATGAACCGATTTTAATAAGTGTAAGAAAATATTTAATGCAGTATACATATCATCTAACGATGTATATGTTTTATTAGATTTCTAACAAAGTATATAGTATTGTATTTTGGATTGTAAAAAAAAATTAAATGTAATAGCATCCTTCATCAAAACACTAACATATATAGATGCATAAAAATAGGGAAAAATCCAAATAACCCTGCTGTAAATTGTATAAAATCCATATAACCCCTTGTAACCTGTCTAAAATCCATACAACTCCGTGAATTTTCTTGAAGTCTATATAACCCTTGAAAACACCTATGTAAATTCATATAACCGCTGCATTAAGCTTTCGTTGATAGACAAGGAATATTAAGTAAATATTCAGTTTGATTAACCAAAACCAACACCACCATACATATTGTTAAAAGGGTTATTTTATTTTTAAGTCTCTATAAATTATATGATTTAGTGATCGATTCCTCACTTCTTTATATTTCGGTTTAAATTTTCAGATTTAAAAGATGTGTTCCTTTTAGTTAGGGCTGCAACTTGAGTTGAGTCAAACCCGAACTAAACGGGTTGAACCTGATTTTCATGCCGGTTGGGTTAAAAAAAATAAATTCGGGTTCGCGTTCGGATTGATGAATTCGAATTGCTTGTATAATCGAGTTAGATTCGGGTTGATATCACAGACAACCCAACCTCATCCGAACCGTGATATACACCTAACATGATAGTTAAATTATTCCCTTTTGTAATCTACACCATTTGATTATGAAGTACACAATCTAAATCTATCTTTCACATCACAGAACTTCAAAGAACCCTCGCCGCCCCCCTTTCTTTCTTCTTCGACTCCTCTCTCCATCTTAAAAAAAAAAAAATCCAAAATAAAAGGCAACAGTGATGCTCATATGCTGTATGATTTCTTCATAATCTCTCTATGATCTCTCTCTCTCTTCCTATTAAAAAAAAAAAAAAAAAAACCCAAAAAACTAGTGATGGTAGATCTTCAATTCTAGATGGTCTCTCTCTCATTCTCTTCAAGAAAAATGTAATCGTTGATGGAAGATCCTGCGTTTCATGGTTTGTTAGAGATGGATTTCTCTGTTTTGTTGTATTTTAGATGGATTTTAAAGATTTTTTCGGTGGACTTTGATTGATTGATTGACCGGGGGATCACAATGTGTAAAACGATTTTTTTTTTTTTTTTTGCTAAATTTTTTTCCATTTGTTTTGTGCTTTGTTTATGAGAGAGGCTTAAAAATCAGGTTATGCAGGTTGGGTTCTGGTTGACTGTTTTTGTCATGGATTGAGTTTGGGTTGGATTCATCTGGTTGACAATCAGGTTAAATCGAGTTAGAATTGAATATTTTGAATTTCGGGTTGGGATCAGGTTGACTCCAACTTGAATTCAACTCACCCGAGCTGCTCTACTTTTAATCCCTCCCAAGGACTAATAAGAAATATATCATTTAAATCTAGGGACTTAAACTAAAATATGAAGAAGTGATAGATCGATCACTAAATCATATAGTTTACAGAGACTAAAAAATAAAAAACCCTTGTTAAAAATATAAAAAATTATCTATAAATAACGATTTTACTCATCCAAATAGATTATAAAACCATATTAGGAAGGGGTAAAATTTCATTCAGGATTATTTAGATTTACATAGATATTTTCAAAGAGTTATATGGATTTCAGGAAGAGTTAGGGAGTTATATAAAATTCGAGTGGTTTACAGGGGAGGTTATATGAATTTTGTCTCCAAAAATTAAGTAGGGGATGGATAACATTTTATCGTTATTAATTTGGAAGTGTTTTGATATGTTTAAAGAGCCTAAAATAATAAGAGGTTAAGAAACACTTGTTAGAATTAATTTTCTATGTATAACACCTTAAAATTTTGATTTCTTATTTGTTACCTGCTAGACTGCGTTGACATTTCTAATGAAAAATTGGATGGCGTAACAAAATAATGGAGTATATCATTAGATTGCGATCATTAACGAAGTGAGAACCGCGAAACTCTACAACAGATTCTTGATAATTTTAAGCGGTTATTACAACCACCAATGGATTAAAATGCTATTTCAGAATATATTTTCTCATAAATAATGTCTAAGTACAGTCATGCATTGATAAAAAAAATGTAAAATTTTCAATCAAATCATATAGCTCGTTAACGTGAGTATACCAATTTTCCATCAATGCATATGAGACTAGAATTGAAGCTTAAAAAAAAAATTATGCAACAATACTCATTTTCTCATATACATCTCAGTTATCACTTCTATCATGTATCCCACACACATTTTCATACACAAACAATTAATAAACAAATGAATTGCCTTTAAAAATTTATAAACCTGGGTCCATTGTTTTTCTTCATTTTAGATGGACCAAATTATAAGACGACTGATGTAACTTTTATTGAAAATAACAAAAATATTTATAAAAAAAAAGGCGACGTTCTGAGAAGATTGTTTACCTATCCGTCTAATAGAGGTATATGACTGTTCATATATGGAGGCTAAATATTTAAATACCCCTCTCCAATGTTAAAAGATGAATCAAGCATAACATAGCATGTTTAAAGTTATTTTCTTGTCATTAACACAGAATATGAAATTAGTTAACACTATATATTTCACTGTGAGTATATATTATATTATGCAAAACATAACATATCTATGCATGCATTCAATTCATATGTACTTTATTTAAAAGATGTACTTCATTAACGAAGTATGTACTTTAAAAAAGTATAATCAAAACCTATGCTGAACACAAACAGGGCTGCTAAGAAGGACTGAGCACAACATTTTCCAATGAAATAGACCATCCCAATACTTTGATGGATTAGACATTAAAAAAAAACTATACTACATAAAATCAGATGCAAAGTTTCCCCAGTACTAAGAGCCTCAAAAGTGGTTGCACAATGATGCGAGAATGCGTTTGGGAAACCTGACATTTTCATTCCTCCACTATCTGAAGCCTTGGAGAAAAAAAAAAACACATATGGAGCTAAATGAATTCTGTCTAAGGTGACCTAACGCAGTAGTATAGAAGAAAAGGAGGTGAAACAGTTTGGAACAATAGGGGCTACAAATCCCATTAGATGTGTTCAAAAAGTTTAAACAGGAAATTTGGGATACCTATCCTAGCAAGAACAAAAACTCACTTGTTCTTTCGTGATTCTGCATTGTAGTCCTCTACCAGCTTCTCAACATCTTTCCAAAACAGACCTTCCACAAGAATCCCATCCTTGGTGAACCTGAAAACATACACACAACAAATAAAAATTAAAAAATTCTTTAGACCACAAAAGCTGACAAGACCATGAACAAAATCCATATCATACAACATTTTCGTTACCAGTTTATTTGTCATTGTTCTACTAATAACAATAAAAAAAATGTCTAGATGTCATAACAAAAAGAGATCAATGTTAGGCGGAGACCAACCATTTTGTGACGCTCTTGGTCAGGTGGACTGGTTTTTTAGCAGAGATAGATTTAGGGTCTGCACTGGCTACTGTCAGTGTGTACATGTCTGAGAATCTAGGAAGCTTTGAAGTAACCATCAAACCAGTGCTGTTGAAGGATCCCTGCAGGGAATTATATTCAAAATTAAGAAACTAAACAACAAAACAAGCATTCAGGAAAACATAGGAGTTACATGAGTAACATGATAAAAGTTCTGATAGTCTCAGAAGTGATTCAACATTTAGTGCTTGATCATCCAGAGAAGAATTAATCAAAGCTTTGAGTGGGTTGAACAAACACGCACCATGTTGAACTATATGAACTCATCATTAACACGACACTACTAACAACACAACCTGTGAATACAATCAAACAACAATTAATCTTATATGGCAGCAAATATCAAATACTAACAAATTGCAGATGGTGACAAAGATGGGGATGATCATATAGAGTACCATCCACAAACCCAATACATAACAGCAGATGGTAGGTGCTGACAAAGACACTTAATCAATTCAGTGTTCTAAAAATCTCTTCTAGGCGGCTATTAGTCCCCTGCCTAAAGGCCTAGGTAGGAAATTCTGTGAATTTAACATGTTATGCTAATAGATGAGACTTTGTAGAAAAACTTCATTAGAAAGATCTATGTACAGGATTATGAACTATTTGGCCTATTGATGTAGGATGCTAACTAAATCCTTTGTTAACTAACAACCTCATGTTATAACCCCCTTCCCACCAACCTCACCACCACCAACCACCCCCCCCCCACCCGAAAGGAAAAGAAAAGAAAACCACCACCACCAAAAAAAGAAAAAAAAAAGAGGATCAACTTTTCTCTCCTTATTGCTTCAGTTAAACTTTCACCAAAAGACATTCGTGGATAACAAATAGAAGCATATCGGTTGAATAGGAGAAACAAGCATCAATGGTCCAAATTGATGCATAAAAAATGGTTGGAAAAAAAAGGTCTTCTCCTTACAACATTAACTGTTTGTTCTACATCTTCCATTGCCTATATTGTCATTCTCACATTTACCCTTACCCTCATCCACATTCTCAAATTGCAGACCCTTCTCCTCAATGATTTCAAACTTCAGCTATCCTCTTTCAACATAAATTCATGAGATGTCATGTACCATATTTCCCGTAAACTTTTACTCTAATCCAAGAATTCTAAATTTTTAATTAACTTAAAGTATCCCCTTCCCTATAACTGTGAGGGTATCATGACCTTTATATTTTCTCATTCTTACATTCACATTATACAAAATAAATAACATAATCCATCATTTGTCATTACCAGAGGGAATCTAATTATATAACATCCATAATCAGTCATACCCAGATGGAATCTAATCACACACAAGCAAAGAATCAAATACCCATCCCCCCCAAACACACACACAGATGCAAAGCTAACAACAGCACTGTAGTAATACTGAGATGGGTAAACGAAGAATTAATAACATCGCCAGATATCCATACAACACGAGCAAGCAATATATTCTGCATCTTTAAACTCTATTAAGGTTTTATTATCTCTTTTTTGATCAAATAGATTCACAGGAACCCAATGTTGTAAAAAGCGCTAGGCGCTAGTTGGGCAGTTGAGGAGGGATTAGGAATTAATCGGCTAGACGGGTATTAATTAATCACTTTTTATAATAATAAATATAATACATATACATATACATGATACATATGTAACGATTTTAGACTATAAAATAATAATAAAATAATATCAAAATAAAATTAATAATATAAGTATAATAGGAATAGCATAATAAATTTAATTAATAGATATATAATATATAAAGTGACTTAATAACTTATTAGTCGAACTGGAGATTAATTGAAAAAACGGCGAGGCGCTAAGCGTTGCGGGTTGGCACCGCCTAGGCCTAGGCGGGGGATTAATCGGGCTTACACGGGGCTTTTAGAACATTGCAGGAACCACACTCAAACAGTCTAAACAATCAGAAACATTAACAAAACCTCAACCAAATTACATGATAGAACCAAATCAAACCAAATATGAGATGCTGAAGTTAGGCAGAGGGACTCACCGGGAGTGGATACGTGAAGAGGATCGCGTTCTTCTCCTTGGTGTGGATGATCAGCTGCAACAGCCCATTCAACACCACATACTTGCCACAGTCAAGGCCCCAAACAACACACACCAAAACCAAATCAAGAACAAAAAAAATCATACAAATAGCAAAAATTAGGGCGACAAAAAAACAAAAGGATATGAGACGATGCAGGCGATGAGCAAGTCCCTGTTCTCCGGGAACTTCTTCGGGTAGAACTGAGCGACGAGAGCTATGATTATGATCACCGATCCCATCAAGAGCCGTATATTACTCATCGTGAAGTCCTCCTTGTATCCTCTGCCCGTCACGATCTGAAAAAAGGGGGGAAATCCTGCAATCAAAACCCTCGAAAACCGATCTAGGGTTTCCGATCACGGAAGAGAGAGAGAGATCTACAGATGTACCTCTGTCACGGCTTCATCGAGGATGTGTTTGATCGAATGCGGATCCAACAGGTTCGCCTTCTTAGGGTTCTTAGTGGAGCTTCCGTCGTTGTTGCTCGCCATTTCTTTGTCTCTCTGTCTTCAATAAGAGAAGATGTTTTGATTGTTCAGAGAGAGAGAGGGGCTCCGTTTTCGGTGTTCGCAGTCTGAAATGGATATACGTTTTTCTTGTAACACGTCACCTTTGATTTTAGAACCGTTGATCATTAAAAATCAACGGAGATTGGGAAGTGTAAGAGAAACGTATGTGAGCGTTAAACGTTTTAGGGATCCTATGGCAATAGCCATGGGATGTCCATTCATTGGATGGTTGAGATTAATAACCTGCACTAAAAAAATAGTAGGATAATGTTTTTGAGAAAAATGTATATCTTGTTATCTGTATTTTTATAAAATGAAAGTGAAATTACAAATCTGAATTAGAGTGAAAGGGTGAGAAAAAATAAAAAAAATTAAAGAGTAAGTGCAGGTGAAAGAATGTCATGAAATAGTCCGAAGATGGCTTATCTACCAACAGGTCTCTGCTACATACATCTTGCCGCTACTCTAACACTCTTTGCCCTTGCATTACAACCACCCCAATCATTAATGAGATGACCATCTCTCACGTGTTTTCAACATACACCCGCAAATGCTTAAATATCGTATTGTTCCTAGTTCGTCGAGTGGACCAAGGGACCGTCGGGATCACCGATTGCAGAACAGAATTCGCTATCTTAGAAAAGCTCCAGACGATGAAAGAGCTTTCCTGCAGCCCACAATTCCTCAATGCTGTGAAAATGTGAAAGTGGTGTGATGCCCTCAGGAGAGCCCAAAGATCCCTAGACACTGTGCATCGGTAAAATTAGGATAACATTAAGCACAAATACTAATAGTTTAATAAAATAAAATAATATATACTCAAAAAAAAAAAAAAAGCATGCTGCATACATTTATTCAATGAAATAAACATACTATAGTTTGAAATGAGAAACAAAGACAGAACTTCAGAAAATGGTGTAGCTTGCAATTGCATTGAATCACCCAATAAAGTTGAAGGGTGCATCAGTTTTTCACTCCATCCCATATAAAATTGTATTTTTGTGTAGTGAAAGAAACTAATCTCACCCCATCAGAAACCTAACCCACCCCGATCAACACATGCACCGACGGTCTGTGTGTCGAGTAAAAAAAAAGGAGATTTTCTGTCACTCCCGTCGACATTGAATGGTCGACCATTTCACGTTCCCTCGACTGTAGTTGTCGATAGGTGAAGTGAAGCTATGGATGGACTTCTAACCTGTCGATGTGTACACTAAGAGTCGACAGTAATTTTTTTGTGCATTCAATTTACTAGTTTGCTTAGTGGGTTTGCTAGTCTTTCAGCAAGTATGTCTTCAATCATTCAATATGGTTTCTCTCTCTCTCTCTATACCTCTCTCTAGTTTCCATTTAATTGATAGAGATATAGTTGATCTCTGTCTTCAGTCATTTAAGGACTTCCTTTTGCTGTTCAAACAAATCCACACACACACACACACACAAACACAAAAGAACATCTGAGACAATTAGACAAACCACAGAGTAACTGCCATTAAAGCCCAACTACAAACAAAAAAGAACAGTAAGAACAAATCATCTTCCTCTTTTTCTTCCTCTTCTCCTTGTTCTTCTTCGGCTTCTTCTTTTTCTTCTTCGATTTGATGAACTCCATGTGTTGTAAGTTGTAACAGCTTCCATTGACTTAATCGGCGGGAACTCCCCTCAACGCCCTCTCCAAAACCGGCGGAGGGGAACAAAGGGAGAGAGGTAAAATCTGTGTTGGGGTGGGGATGGAACTGTGTAAAGTGTGTATAACTAACTCTGTACATGCAGTGGGGTGGGTTTGCAGTTAAAAAAAAATGGTTAGAGTGGGTTAGCGAACATGGTGGGATTGCCGGGGTGGGTGAAAAATAACCGTTCCAAGTTTTAAATCCAACACTACATTCGAGTAAGAATAAACTTTAATCTTCCACTATTACACCACAAAAAAAAAAGTGCTGCTATATTCAGTTTTTTTCTCAATCCAAAACACATACCTATATACCTTATTATAGATGCAATAAAGCATATATCTTATTAGATGATGTATATACCTCATTAAATTTTTTCTTACACTTATTAAAAATAAGTTTATTCAATTCGAAATGGAGCGATCTGGATTTTTTTTATCAAAACATATACCTTATTAGATAATGTTTACTATTTAAAAATAAATAAAAACACGTGAGGTCTAAATTTTAGTTAGTGAATGTGACTCATTTTTCTATAATTTACAAACTAAAGTGGGTCTACTGGCCTATGACACAAGCTCAATTGGACTTCTACCCCTTTTTCTTTCTCTCTTGCTTCCCGCAAGTTTTGAACAGGCGCCTTCCCTGGCCATCACTCGCAGGAGACCTTTAAGTACCGTTTGGATAGATACATAAGCTATTCTAGGATTTATGATTATTCTACGAATAAATTACTATACCAACGGAATAAGTATTGATTTTCTGTTTGATTGTGTTTTTTGTTATTTTCGTTAGAAAACGTAATAATAAAGTTTTGGTGTTTGGTTGAATTTTGATAGATTGTTGAATAAAATGGGGATAAATGTTTTAAATTTTAAAATGATAAAATTACCCTCAATACCCCTTTGAGAACCACCACCCACCATCGAGAACACCACAGCCACCACCAGTAACCACCATCACCACCATTCACCACCCACCATGACCATGAACCACCACCGAACGCCACCACCAAAACCAAGAACCAATACTACCACCACGGTTCGGATCTACAACCACCACGACCAGGTCCACCACCATGCACCACCACCACCCAGTCCACCGCCGAAAACCATCACCACCACCACCACCACCAAGTCCGCCACCGAGAACCATCACCACTACCACCACCCGGTCCACCACCGAGAACCACCACCATCACCACCACGTTTTCATTTTGGGGGAGATGATGAATAATGGGAGGGGTAGTGAAAAAATTGATGGGATGGGTGGGGCCCACTTATGGAGGAGCTTGGAATAGCTAATTCTGGGGGAGAGCTTGGTATTGCTATTCCTCTTTATCCCTGCTTATTCCAGCGTCCAAATTCCAGCCAATACCGTTCATCCAAATAGCATTTTTGATCTTATTCCATCCTATTCCAACCAATTCCACCTTTATGTTTATACCCAAACAGCCTCTTAATCTTCTACTTGATTATGAAATGGGCCGGGGCATGGAATTATTTCTTTTATTATAATTAAAATTGCCACGCATTTGAATATTTGATGTAAGGGGAACATTGAATAAATGAATCCGTTGACCACAGGTCTTGTAACACCTTTATACCCTGTTTAGGTAGCAAAATAAAGGAGGAATAAATTTACAAATACGTTTGTTGGTAAGGAATACGTAGATACAGTTATATTAAAATAAACGTGAATAAGTTACTATTGGTACTTTAAACTACATTAGAATTGTGTTATTTCATTTAATTTATTTCATCGGTACAAGGGACTCCACATGTCAAAATCACTTGTTGCCTCATCTTTTTAATCAGAAAAACCCGCATGTTAAATCACTTTTTCACTTTTTATATATTTTATCTATATATTTTTCATCTTTTATCCATAACTTATCCATAGCCAATCAAACAATAAAAAATATGTTTTTCAACGAGAATAACTAGAAACAAAAAAAAAAAAAAACATGACTTATTCTTTATCTATATTGTAATAGTTATCTATCCCAGAATATCTTATGTCGTTATCTAAATTAGCGTTGAAAAAGATATTAAACTTACTTGTTGTACTTGGTCATCATTCCGCGCAACATTTCAAAAAGTGCATTGAACGAATATTCATGATTTTAAATTGCAACTTGAAAATGCATGTAACATCATGAATCAATCCTACTCCATAATTGTTCAACAGCTTCTCCAATGCCATCATTATTCCTCATTCACCGGAGTTCGGATCCAATCATACTTAAATTTAATCAGAATAATTAGTATCGAATTACATAACTTATGAATCAAACTGCACAATCAATAGTTGAATACATGTATCATTCTCTAATTGGATCCAGTTAGCCTAAATTTGGTTAGTACCATCAGTATCTAATAGGAGAGTGACACTTGTACCCAACCATTGACTACACAGTTCGATTCACAGATTGTGCAGTTCAATACTGATAGTACTGATCAAATCCAGACTTAACTGGATCTGGACTCCATTCACGATTATCAATTTGCATATCCCATCAAAAAGGCCAAAAAAAAATACATCAAACAACACAAAGAACAACGAAGGGACACCACTTGTATAGCAAAATAAGGCACACTTCAAAAACCAATAGTGTCAACCCATATTTCATCATCTCATCGAACCAATGATGTCACAATTGAATTTCCAACACAAAATAGTTTTGGATAAAGATTCATAGCCAAAAAACCAATTTCATGGATCAGCATTAATAGCTCTACTAGTACTAGTATTTTTAAACCCTTCCATAAATCCCACCTCTTCAGATATACAACAAGTAGATGATGTTTCCAGATCAACTAATTCCTCTGTTTCTCATGCTTCCTTAACCAAAAAAAAAAAATTATTTTCTTTATTGAGAGAGTTTCACCCAAGAAGTTGGGTATCAACTATTAATTACACTCGGAGCACTTGGCACCACAAGGGTTGGACATTGACGAGTGGCGTAGGTTTTGTTGGTTTCCCATACGTTTGAAGTTTGAATTCCCCGAAATTACTAGGTGGAGAAGACAAAATCGATAAACCGGATTCAGATTGTGAGAATCATCTGCTCCGTTTTCGTTCAACTGTGGATGATGTTAATCGTCTACATGCCGAGACTTCAAACATCGAAAGTTTAAGTCAGCTAGGTAAAAATTAGAATTTTGTGAAAAAAGAGTTTCTCACATACCTCACTAAGGAGAAATGACTCTTATTTATATTTTAAATCGGCTATTAAGTGGGTCGAAGGACTGGACTTGCGGATCATGGGTTGGTCGAACTATGGGCCATGACTAATCGAGTCATCGGCCTCAGTCAATCAGGTCGTGGGTCTCAAACACACGTGACGCACTGTCATTAGGCTCAGAAAATAACCCTCACACTTGATTAATTAGGTTTGTGAGCTATTATGTACATCTCGAGCTTTCTTCTCTTCTTGGAATTTCTCGTTACTAAACAATAACAATTACTTTTCAATCCAAACTTTCTTATTTCACCTCGACTGGCTAACCTGTCCACCAAAAAACAAAAAGGTAAGTCTCAATCAAAGGTGACTTGTTTTGCAAAAGTCAATGTCATGGCAAGAACAGAAGATGAAATGAAACTGTTCAAGAACATTACAAGTCATGTTGGGAGCTCCATAATGACATTCTTGAATTTCATTCTAATGCTCAATTTTTTTTTTCAAAACCTTCAAAGACTTTGTACAAAAGGTCTATGTTATAAAGTATATAACATTATATTGATTGTAGGTAACGCAATGTGAAACTATGAACTGTGCTTTCCATGGACCATATGTATCTCCCCCACCTTTTCTCTTCTTTCTTTTAACGTGTTTCTTTTGACAAGGTCAACAAAACTTCTACAAAGTGGAGCTATTCTCCCACTTTTGGTGATTAATTAAAAGAGGCAGGTCAGTGGGAGGTCCCAAATGGAAAAGTAGGATATGCTTTGGCTTACTCTCTCTCCTGTTTTCATTGTTCTATGATGGGGATTCATGCTTGGGAGGATTACATGGAAATCCGAGTGTGTGATTTATTAGCATATTATATAAACCTTGATTTGAAAACACTATAAATATGTTTTATACGCTCTTCTTCAAGATATTCTAGAAATCCTTTCATATATCTGTACATGGAAAAAGCATGTTTCTTATGATTTTAATCAAGGTATCACATCATCTCCTAATTAAGTTGTTTAATTGATCATATATATTTATTCTGCCGTAGATTCACAAATCTATTGACAAGATAACAGGTTGACGTAATAATAGTGTAACAATATTGTAAGAGAAAAATATCACGTTTTCTTTTTTGATGTCTTGAATCCACAGTGAAGAAAATAAAAATTGAATTAAGAACATTGATCATAACTCTTTTTATATGTCATAAAAAGTAAAACAGTCTTTTAATGACATAATTAGAAAAAAAATAAAAATAATATAAATACATAAGCAAGACGTTAATCATTGAATTAATTTCACCTATACCGCCAGTACCAAATGAAATGATATCTGACCTATTTCATTTTGATATATAATTAATAAATATGTCACATCTGAATCAAAAGTTATAATCATTTAAAATTTAGTTCTTCCCCGGATCTTGATATGAGGGTAGAATAACAATATATTTTGTGTGTGAATGGTGTGCGTAGATGTGTCTAGGTTAACTCTTTGACTCCGTATTTAGATAGTAGTATAGGGAACAGTGGATAATGAGAATGAAGGGGAAATAAAAAACTGTTTGAATTGATAGAACAAGGTGAGAGGGGGGAATTCCAAACAGGACCCGGAGACTTTTAGATGTTCTAGGTAATCCATTCAATTACGTGTATAATTAATCCCTAAACCAAACTTTTTAGGGGAGGGGATTAGATATTGGAGATTGGGGATTCTCCAATTACACACGGCTTTGTTTTCATTTAATTTCTGTCTTTGTAGCCTTTTTCAGGTTCAATGTTTCTCTATCGATATCCTTCTGAATCTGTCTATTTGATCCACTGAATTTGTCTGGGGATACTATGGCATGACATGTACAAACTTGTCATGTAGAAAATAACAACCGTTTTGTGCAGTGTTTTTGTTGCTCTTGTGTGAATCAAAAGCACTAGCTAGAAAGAAAGAAAAGTTCTAGCTCCCTATCTTGTTCTACGCCAACTACCAACTTTGGAAGCTCCCACGTGAACAAGGCCCCACCTTATTTGTTGATGATCAACATCCGAAGCATCACACGTACATTGATGTGAAGGCCCCGCAAATCAAAATATAGAGAAAAAAAACAAGATAAAATTTGTGTGGTGTGAAGTGATAAACTATTGTCTACGTGTAGTATAATAATCCACTGTCTACGTACACGAAGATAAAAAAAAAAAATTACTGATTATATTTTAGATCATAGACTAAGGTTGAGGACTATAAAGTTGATTATTTAACTTAGCAGAAAAATGATAAAAGATCAAAATTGAGATAAATTTTAATATTATTGATAAAAAAAAAACGATATGCCATGTGACTCTAAGTTTTGTTTATCATATTGACTCAATTTGATTTAATTTAGAACCTTATTAAATCTGATTATATGATTTATCATAAATAAAAATGTTAAACATATATAATATTTATTTATTATGAAATATTATAAATCAATCAGAATTATCATAATCGATAGTGAACATAGCCACTGCTTGTGATTTTCTTAACAAAATATGCTTATGCAGAATTTTTGTTCTAATAGTCTGATTGCTCCAAATACGGATAGACCGCTTGATCTGCATCACTAGTTTTTGTAAACCTCTGAGATTATCACTCAATGGTACGAGAAACCATAATTCATAAAGAAATACATATACAACACAATGCAACTACATTACTATAATACCCTGCACATCAATGTGTGAATCAAAAACCTATAGTTACAACTCAACCTACGTTTCCATTCATAATAACAGAAATGATTTCGATCACAATTATTTCATTGATATCTAGAAAATTGAAACACTGTTTTTCCATTTTCATATTTTGATATTTTAGATTATCTTTTGTATACCCTGTAAAATAAAACTTTTGACTCCTACAGTAGAACACAACTAAGAATTGTTTTACTTTATTCTAACAAGAAAAAAAACCACCACGGTGAGAGGTGTACATGCATGCATGTTGACTTCTTAGCACACCAGTCCATCATTTTCCACTTCTCTCACTGCATCATTAACATCTTTCATTTTCAATCCACCTTTAGAAAATGAAAAACAGACCACCCCAGGTCCACCATCACCACCATCACTCAATATTAATCCAAACATGTATCGAGTTCCCATAATTTCAGTCTCAATTTGATCCTGTAAAAGAACTAGCTAATGAAACACAGACCTCACTTTAAATCAATTCTACATGACCCACAATTGGAATATATAGCCGCATATAACAAATTAAGTCCTTACCTTCAACTTGGTTGATGTTACCATCGGTGCTCATACTGTAATGGCGACGCCTGAACGACTAAATTCAGACCATCTCTTCCATTTTTTTCTCCTTCTTCAACCCTTCATACAACATCTTTTGACAACAAATATTTCTCCGGTGAGAGGTGTACATAACATTTTTCATACAACATCATATCCCATGATCAATTGTTATATATATAGACCCTAGCCTCTTTTTCATCTTTGTTAGAATAAGATATGTAATCTAACACCTTTTAACAATCTTGACGTTACCTTTTTTACTTTAATCTTTATTAAGGTAGGATTTTAAAGATAATGAGAGACACAAGGTTGACCTAATAGGTTTTTATACTGTAAATTTGAATGGAAGTAATATACCTAACAGAGATCATGAGCCATGCATGGAATGGCGTAGTTTTTGCAGCATTGTCTCTTCACAAAAGAAGAAGTCAAAAGACTTAATTACAGGAGAGTATACGAGTAATCTGATCATGCCAACGTAACCTTCCTTAAAGTGGGATTATCTAATTAATCCTCAACCAATAATTTATCCTTTAATTTGATGACACTTAGTGTTACATCACATATGTATTTATTATATATTTGTATATATTTGATGCAGCCGGGGTATCGCGGTGCTTGAACATCGTGAAGAAGGTGACATCATCTCAAAAATAATATTCAATTCCTACGAATCATGTTTGTTAGGCGAAATTCAAAAGAATTTTCTGCGAATGTAGCTTTCCTAACTTAGCCGTAAGGTCAACCACGGAAAGTCCCTCCTATATCAACAAAAAAGAAAAAAAAATCCTACGAATTCACGCAACCCCTTTGAATATGTAAAGATATGAAAATAACATATCTGTAGAGCAAATAAACCCTACGAATCTACATAGGATAAACCACAAAAATGCTCTTTAAATCAGAAGGATAGACCAATATAACTCTATATAAAATAAATTTCATTGATGAAAATGTGTTTGGAGAGTTGCAAAGACCCCTCCTTAATAGACTACAAAAATTCTAAACTAGGATAAATCATAACCAAATATATCCTAACAAACAAAAATAAAAACTAAAATACATAACATATAGGCTGCATCAATATATATATATATATAGAGAGAGAGAGAGAGAGAGAGATGTGCATATGTTTGCGAATGAGAATCTTAGGTTGTGTTTGGTTGCGCGATTGCGCAGCTTTTGTGATTGCAGGAAGCTGGTTCTATAATTGTGTAACCAAATAGTTTTACAATCGCAGCTTTCCAAGAATAGATTTCAGACAAATAATATTAAAAAACTGTGATTTAAGAAAACTGAATGGAGACAGCTTTCTGCAGAGTCAATTTTAAATCCAACAATCCAAAAACAAAATCAATTTTGTCTAACTTAGTTGTTTTGAGTTCAATGTCTCAAGTCACAAATGCATCATGAAAACAAACAAACGCACCGAATCAATCATTTGAAATTTCAAAACCTCTCTCTCTTTCTTCCCTCACTCACTCTAATGTTATTGGTAGGCACTCAAAAAAAAAAAAAAAAAGATTCACAAAAAAAGAGCGACTTGAAACGCCTACATTCAGATCATCTAAAACCAAATTCAGATCATCTAAAACCAAATTTTCCTTTCTTTATCTTTTGGACCCAACAACAACACCTGCCCCCATCTGATAATAATACACAGATATCATAAAACATGAAAAAAATTAAAACCAAATACAACATGGAGAGAAATTCCATTTGAGCGCCGTCCAAAAACAGTGGATTCCATTATATTACCCGCATCACGATGTAAATAGAAGTAGAATAAAAGGAAGAACAACTGGAGGTGAATTGGAATAAAATCAACACGTGCACTGTACCAACACAGAGAGACCACATGGCCAGAATTGTAATTCCAACATTGTCAATTATTGGAAGACCCTTTGATTCTATAATAAGAATTGCAGAGACTGTTTTTGGCCGGCTGGGCCGGCGGCCGGCCACCCATTTGGTGTCTGTTTTTCATGTTTATCTTCCGTTGTTTCAGGTGCATGAATATGAACGTACTCATTTAATTTTTGCCAACCTTACATTGTGCGCATTATTAACTAAATTACCCCCACTTCATGCTGTCATACAACCCAAAAGTGGGAGGGCATTTGGATAAACTTGCACTTCTTGCTGTCTGGATCCTGCTGGGATCTCAACTTGTCGGATCTTTTAATATTTTCTATTTTTTTTTTGGTTTGCGAACCTATAAATTAAATGTTGTAATCAGAAGACACTAATGAAACTTGTACACGCATTAAGTTTTAAAATTTAAAATTAAAAAAACTTTTTTTTTTTATGACATAAATGTTGTGCATTATATTTGAAGATCCGACCTAAAAATCCAGTGGTCCATCATTGCACAATGAATTTAAAAGGTTTAAAAAAGAGAGAGGAAACTTCGCTTTTCCCAAAGCCATACCAGGAACCCTAGAGACCCATATCAAATATCACCTTTTCTGCCCCCCACAACAAGATCTCAACCTGACACGCACTCTCATGCAACAGCAGCTGCAGCAAAAAGCAACAGACGTATTTTTTTATATGTATAAAAAAATCTAAATACATGCCGACTAGATATAGAGTATATCCATGAATTTTTTTTTTAAGTAGATTCATGAGAAATCTTATATATATACATATCTCATAAAATTAAATTTTGGGTTCTATTTATAGAAGAAAATCCGAAATGATTTAATGGTGGATTTAAAGATTTGTTAGGCTATCTCCCACATCAAACAAAATCCACTTGGTGTCAAAACCCAGCCAATATTTTTTTATAATAGTTGATGATTATTTTATACAAGTCTTAGGTTAGGATCATGATAGAATAATCAAAACAATTAAATATACACAAACAAAAATAAATAAATGATATAGACAGACAGATAAACATAATAGATTAGTGACAGTATGTGTAGACAAAATTGAAATAAATAAAAAACCAACAGACACAACCACCACCCCCTCCCAAGTTCATGAACCGATTACCCTTTATCAACACTATATAAACCCCCTCCTCTCAATCACTCCTCACACAGCCCTCACTCACACCACCAACACAACAGAGACAGGTGACTCTAGGAGAGAGATATATATATATAGATATAACTAGCTCTCATGGAGTCGACCTCACCTGTTGTGAAGATCATCTCAAAATGTACAGTCACCCCATCCACTCCATCAACTTTGGTTCATCTGAAGCTCTCTGTCTCTGACCTCCCCATGCTCTCCTGCCACTACATCCAGAAGGGACTCTTGTTTCCCGACCCTCCGATCCCCATCGAACGGTTCTTATCTCTTCTCAAGTCCTCCCTCTCTCTCACCCTCTCCCACTTCCCCGCCCTCGCCGGCAACCTCTCCACCGACCCAACCTCCGGTGTCATCTCCATCTTCTGCTCCGACTCCGGCGCCCATTTCATCCACGCCAATGCCGACTCTCTCTCCCTCTCCGACATCCTTTCCGACGCGCGCCCCCTTTTCGCGCTCGACGGCGCCGTCAGCCACGACGGCCACCGCCTCCCCATCTCCGCCTTCCAAGTCACCGTCCTCTCCGACGGCCTCTTCGTCGCCGCCTCCGTCAACCACGCCGTCACCGACGGCACCTCCTTCTGGAACTTCTTCAACTCCTGGTCCGAGATCACCCGCGCCGTCTCCGCCGGCGGCGCTGCCGACGTCGTCCTCTCCCGTCCCCCCGACCACCGGCGCAACTACTTCGGCGACTCCCCCGCCGTCCTCCGCCTCCCGGGGGGACGACTGACGGTGACCTTCGACGCGTCAGCGCCGGTCGCCGAGCGCATCTTCCACTTCTCGCGCGAAGCCGTGCAGGAGCTAAAGTCCATCGCGAACGACCCACACGACGACGAGCGTTCGATCTCCGCCGAAATCATGGGGAAGAGCGGAAACGACACGTGGCAGAAGCAGAAGAAAGTGATCTCGTCGTTCCAGTCTCTGTCCGCGCTCCTCTGGCGTGGCGTGACGCGCGCGAGGAGGCTCTCGCGCGAGCGCGAGACGACGTTCCGCATGGCGGTCAACTGTCGCGCGCGCGTGGAACCGAAAGTGAGCCCCAACTACTTCGGGAACGCGATCCAGAGCATCCCGACCGTCGCTTCGGTGGGGTCGCTGCTGGACAAAAAGGGACACCGGTGGGCCGCGGAGCAGCTGAGGAGGAGCGTAGCAGCGCACGATAACGAACGGGTGGTCCGCGGAGTGAGGGACTTCGAGAAGGACCCGAAGTGTTTCCCGCTCGGGAACCCGGACGGGACGGGGGTCACGATGGGGAGCTCGCCGTGGTTCCCTATGTATGATAATGATTTCGGATGGGGACGTCCCCTGGCCGTCCGATCGGGGAGGGCCAATAAATTTGACGGTAAGATCTCGGCTTTCCCCGGGAGGGACGTGATTGGGAGTGTGGATCTCGAGGTCTGTTTGTCCCCTGAGACGATGGCGCGCCTCGAGATGGATCAGGAGTTCATGCAGTTTGTCTCCCAAGGATGCTGATTGCATTTTGCTATCACTGCTGCTGCTTGCTCCTATTTTTATTCATATTTGTTGAGTAAACTTCTATTCGGTTTGATATGTCTCCTGTTATTTTTTTTTTATTTTTAACTGTGATAAGAATTGGGTTTCTTTGATTTGAGTCTTTGTAATTGGTTATTGGTATGGGTAATAGAGAATTTCTAGTGAGTGACTTTAATTTAAAGTTGGGTAGGATAAAGAACTGGATAATATTGTCTAATGTTTTTTTTTTTTTTTTTTTTATAACGGATGAATTCTTGTAACTGGTTTTATAATCGAGCTAGATAGACTACATTCGTCTGTGTAATCCTAAACCTACAAAACTATAGAGGGGTTAAGTCATCACCAAGACTTGATATCAAGATCAGTGGTCATAACACAAAAATCAAAGTTTACAAGCGTTGAGAATAGCTCTTGATATTGCATAATGTGGATTTCATATTTTTCTTCTGTTTGTTGGAGTGGTTTTTTATTTTCAATTGTTGTTTGTATCCCAATTTCTGTCACCAATTTGAAGATCAAAATGATGTTTGTACTTGTTAATGAATGAATTAGTTCCATTCACTTTTTAATATAAGCTGGGATTGGTTTCACTTTTATTTAAAATTCTGAATTGAATGCACTTAGTTTAAAAACACATTTTTTAAGAAGGAAAAAAAAGAGTAGAAAAGGAAACATGCAAGGAAGCCTGTCAACCATTGACTGATCAACAGAACGGTTGATATTCATCCAATCTCTTCTGCGCCTTCGGATATAAAAGGGCAGTTTTCATTTTTTATTTGAGCATTGATACATTCAGTCTATTTTATAGCCTTATATACTATGATAACATATATGCGGTTTTATCATAATTGAGGTGGATATTTTATCCCTTTAGTTAAATTTATAAATTTTTTTGAAAAATAAACTTGATGAATTTTTTGGGTTATGTTTCTAATCTCTCGATGACTGTATAGAAAAATGACATACACTAACTCACAATGACTCTCAATGATTAACAATGCTTGATTGTCTGACTTTGTTTGACTGTGCTTTTAGAGTGCTATCGCGCGACCTCTTTATAGGCTGCCTACGTACCCCTTGGGGATCAAGTCACACGTAGTTTCTTTAATGCCCTTGTAACCGCCTTGCCACTAAGTGTTTAGTGAGCTTTTTTTCAGGAAAACTCCCTCAACATTTATGCTCTACGTCGGTCCTTGATTACCCACGTTCTGCCGGTAGTGAGCCTTAAATGCCACCTTGACAGTTACAAGCGTTAGTAGTCTTCTGACCATTTCTTCATTCTGCTCGGGGACTCTTGATATGCTTGCCCGTACGTTTTATAGCATGCCCGCAAGGAGTAAGATCGACCGATCAGACCTCGTGTCTGGTCGTGCCTTAGACTGCTCGCTTTCGATGAGTAAATTCGACCGACCAGACCTCATGTCTGGTCGTGTCTTAGACTGCTCGCTTTCGATGAGTAAAGTCGACCGACCAGACCTCGTGTCTGGTCGTGTCTTAGACTGCTGGCTTTCGATGAGTAAGGTCGACCAACCAGACCTCGTGTCTGGTCGCGCCTTAGACTGCTCGTTTTTTAGGAGTAAGGTCGACCGACCAGACCTCGTGTCTGGTCGTGCCTTAGACTACTCGTTTCTGAGGTGCTTGACTACACGACTAGACCCTGGATCTAGTCGTGTCAGCACATTCGGAAGAGTCATCATGACTAAATATTGGAACTCAGATTTGTGGGTCCCACGGTAGGCCCACATTCGTCTAAGGCTGGTAAACGAACCAAAGCCGCTCGGTTTGAGCTCGTCCAGGCTCATTCAATTAGACAAATGAGCGAGCTTGAATAATTTTTAAAGCTTGGTTAGGCTCGGGACCTGGATCGAGCTTCATTTTGTGTTCAAATTCAACTCGCTGTGTTATAAAAAACTTAATTGAAACTTGACTAAACTCCTTTATAAAATCAGAACATTAAATTAATACAAAGTTATGCTCGTTTAAGCTCATGAACTTGGCTCATTTAGGTTAAAATTTTGTTTTCAATCCCTAAAAACCCTAAAATGAAGAAGAACGCTAGGCTCGTTTTAGCTCGGCTCGGCTTTGTTCAACTCGTTCATAAACGAGCCGAGCTTGAACATGTCAAAGCTCGGCTCGTTCGGCTCGTTTACCACCCTACATCCGTCCTAGTGTGACACGTTATCCCTAATATGACACGTGTTGTGGTAAGGATTTTTATCTCTACAATAATGTACGGTGTAAAAAAAATTATCATTTATTCAACGTGAAAAAAATATACTAATGTATCTCAGTATACTTCAATTCATATAACTACATCTACTTTAATGGAATAATGTATGATTTTTTAAAAAAATAAATCGATGTAAACTATAATTGAGGCTGGATATATCATTTTCTTTTTTATTTTGGGGACCTTGGACGAATGCTTTGGATCACATGTAAAAGGCAGATAGAGATTTGGGTCTCAATGGAGGAGAAAAGGATCTACGAGAAGAGGAAGAGAAGGAAATCTCGATTTATCACGAGAAACAAAGATTGCTCTCCTAGTATCTCCAATGTAACGAATTTTAGGGTGCGTTTGGTTGCGCGATTGCAAAACTGATTCTGCAGGAATCTCACTTTCTCAGCTTTTTGAAATCACAGCTTTTGGGCACTATTTGCCTGAAATATGTGTGCAGGAAGCTGCTACAGTAAAACTGTTTGGCTGCACGATTGTAAACGCAGCTTCCTGCAATCGCAATCGCAGCGCAATCGCGCAACCAAACGTATCGCTTGATTGGAAAATTTTTTTTTAAAGAACTAGATAGAGGAACTGTATATGTCTATTACAATAAGATATTTTTATGTTAAGTTATTATAAATTGAATTAAATGAAATATGGATAAAATGTGCGTCAAAGAATCTATAGATGCTTAACTTGAATTTTTTTAGATTGAAATCTAAAAAAATCATATCCAAAACCATGGTCTATCTCTTTCTTCTCAGCTACCAAGGTTTCATGGGTCTGACACTTCTACCATGTGCAACTTCTTTTTTTCAGCTCGCTCTCTCTCTCTCTCTCTCTCTCTCTCTCTCTAAACATTCTTTGTCGATCGAAAAACAAATTCAAATCACATGAAAGATGCAAATTGCATAGCATAATCTTCTCCATCTATACACATTCAGCTCAACTACTCTTTTCAACTCACCCGGGTAGTGAAAACCAATCAAAGAAAATAGAGAAAATATAAAACCTAAGCAGAAAACATGAAATTCTAAGACCAAGTCAATTTTTGAAAGAAAAAAATAGAAAGAAGGAATGGGACGATGAGTTCGCGCACACCTCATTGTCAAACCGGTCAAAACAGGGTTGAGACTTGAGTCAGTTTTACTAGTAATTTTTTAAAGGGATTACTTTTAGAAATAATTGCTAAATTAAGATTAATTTCAAATATTTATTTTGATATGGTGCAGTACATTTAGAATCAACAATTGTTACGATTTTGAGCTCACTAATTTGAATATTATTCAAATTTTCTTTAGAATTGTGATAAAAATTGGGTCTCTTTAAATTTAAGTTTTTTTTTTTAATTTGTAATGGGTATGGATAACTAGTTGAAGAGAATATGATATGAGTTTGATTTAAATTTAAATTTAAGTACACATTTCAATAAATTGATAGAGATTGCTTAATGTTGATTTTTTTTTTTTTTTTTTTTAAGGGGGGGAGGGGTGTATTAAGTGGGTTTTTTATGCTGGCTGTATCACAATGTTTGTAATTAATTTGAAGGTTATAATGACGTTTGTATTGGTTAATAAAATATACATTAGTTCCAACACTTTTTAATATTCTCCAAATCCAAATCTTGGGATTGGTTTCATTTTTTAACACTTTCTAATATTCTCCAAATCCAAATCCCAGGTTAAAAGTAAATCACAAAAATAGTCTCTCTATAAAAGGCCACATACAAGACGCCTATCAACCGTTGGTCGATCAAATGGACGGTTGATAATCATCCAATTTCTTCTTCCCCTTTGGATATAAAACGGCAATTTTTATTTATTTTTATTTATTTAACCCTTGACAAAAGCTTTGGATCACGTGTAAAGGCAGATTGAGATTTGGGTCGTCGTCTTTCAATGGAGGAGAAAAAGTTCAATCGAGAGGAGGAAGAGAAGGACACCTCCATTTATCACGAAAAGCAAAGATTGCAATTTTGTCTCCTCCACGCCCTCAACAATCTTCTTCAGGTGACCCAAAACCCTAATCTTTTGAATTCTGATCAAGGTATCGATTTGATCCAAGAATTGGATACCCCCTTTTAGGGTTTCTGAACCCCCAATCGTGTGATTTTGCAGGAGAGAGACTCGTTCACCCGGTCGGAGTTGGACGCCATAGCAGAGAAGCTCGTTCGAGACGACCCAGAGAGGCCCAATTGGGCGGCGAAGCCTCTCTCCCTGGTCTTCAGCCCCCACCACAACGCGATCACCGGAAACTACGACGTGAACGTCCTCATCGCCGCCTTAGAGTCCAGAGAGAAGACCGTCTCCTGGCACGATCGCCGAGGCGGCGCCGCATCGATTTTCGGGGCGGAGAACATTCTGGGGGTGGTGGTCAACGCGCCCGTGCGGAGGCTCGGCGGGCTCTGGCGGGGCCGGCACTGGATCGCCCTCCGGAGGATCGGACGGCTCTGGTACAACCTCGACAGCGATCTCAAGGAGCCCGCGCCGTTCGATGACGCGGACGCGCTGATTGGGTTCCTGGACGGTGTCATCGGTCGAGGCGGGGAGGTGCTCATCGTGTCGAACGGCGATGGAGCTGATGTCGAAGCGGCCGCGGAAGCAGAGGCGGTGCACTAAAAATCAAGTCTTTTTGATGCTCTGTTTGTGTGTCTCCGCTTTGGGTCTGTTGGGTTTGCTCAATTCGATGCCCGATGTCGAAAAGCAGGAGAATTTCAATATGGGGAAGCTCGGGGAAGTGATGGTGGCGATGCTTCCCGACGACCTCGCATTCACATTGTTCGTCCCGTCGGAGATGGCCTTCAAACGGGTGCTCAGAATGACAGCGGCGGAGGGTTTGATCAAAGAGAAGGCGAACGACACGTTCGCGGTCCTGTCTCGTTTGATGGGTTTTTCTGCGGTTCCTCGGCACCTGCCATCAGAGGCGGCGCCCGTCGATGGAGAGGTCTGCGTCGATTCTGTGTCTGGGTTTGGGTTGTGCGTTTGGAAGGATTTGGATGGGAAGTTGGTGGTGAATAATGTTAAGTCTGTGAAGGTGGATGGGAGGAGGGGAGAGATCATTGTGCATGTTATCGATGGGGTGATCATGGATGCCCAGTTCGAACAGTCGTTCGGATTAGATGATGACGATGATGGAGACGGAGATGGTGGAGTTCGACAGCAGAAGCTCATCTGAATCAGTTGGTTGTACACATTGTTTGTTGTGATTATGAGTGAGTGGTTTAAAGTGAGTGACGATGTGTTTATTATCTGTACTTCATGACAATGTAAGTGAAGCAAATGTGATGGTATACTTGAACTGAATTCCTTTTAGTGGGCTGCTATGCTTGAATTCTTTTCAAATGCAAAACCAGAACAAAAGAGAACGCGAAAACTGTCTAAATCCCATACTTTAATCACTACTTGTCATTTCTGATCTAATACAAGAAAGGGAAGCAGATGTGGACTTCAGAGTAAACTTGTTGGATTAGATGGATGACATGGACTCTATTAACAAGTAACGACCTTCTTCCATCCCATATCAATTTAAAAAAAAAATAAAAAATTCAAGTAATCATTTGATATCCCACACGGTAGACCGAATCACTTTTCCATATATACACACACACATTCCAATGAATTGTAAATACTCTTTTATGCAAATAAATAAATAATACATGCTTAATCTAACTGAGCATATATTTTGAATCATAGAAGAATTACATAGGACTAAATGGTGCGATGCAGTCCAACCCATCTCGAAATGCTACCCGATATTCTCTTCTTTTGAAAGAGAGTCAATGATGATTCAAAGATTCGTACAAAGGGTAATGGTTAAGAACAACTGGATAAATAAGGAAAACAACTTGTCAAAAACAAAAAAGGAAGAAGGAAAACAACTTGGGTAATAGTTAACAATCATTTTTCGCAATCAAGGTTCACAATTTTGTTTTTGCAGTAGAAATGCAGAACCTCTGAAAAGGATCTAAGAAAACAATGTCAGATATCAAGAGAGAGCTTTTCAAGGTCTGTGATCCCATGGTGGGAAGCTTTCTTCAGTTCCAGAGCTGTTTTATAAGGGGGAGCAATCGGAGGCTGTACTGGATCCAAACTTTGGTAAGATGTGCCCTCTGCAACTGTAGGAAGTGGATATGAACGATCAGAGTCGTAGCCGCTGAGGTCTCCGCATGCCAGAAATGGAATATACACCTTGTTTGGTCCTTCTAACCACGCACTGCTGCAATCTATATGCTAATCAATGTTAGCAAATTTGAGCATGCGTAATATTATACAAAGCATAATTCAAAATATCATTTTTACACGAGGCATAATTTAAAATATCATTTTTTTTCTGATACCGATGGGGTCCCAAAATTGGTGTATAGATAAACCCATTAATATATGATTTGGGAGTTGACAAAAATGCTTTGAAAATTTTTGAAAAAAAATCTGAAAAATATGCAAAATGTCAGAATATTGGGGCGAACGGGTCTCACAAGCCCCAAATTCCAGCAGTAAGATATAGTCCTTGGTAACACCTAGACTAACAAAAAAATTCAAATGGAACCCGACCGTTTGCCATTTATTGGTATGTTGTCGATATATTGAAATTATATCAATGTTTTCTCATGATATGAATGAAGTAATAAATATTTGCCCAACCAATATAATGGACCGATAAGTAATCTGATTTATCGACTTGGCGGGGGGGGGGGGGGGTGGCAATCGATAGATCAATGATTAAAATTGGGAAGTGACTAATCTTTTTTTTTTTTTACTCCACTGCCCAGCCACCAAGCGAGGGTCAATTCAACTTGTAAATTCATATTCCCATTGAATAAAATTAGTGCTTACCTAAATCTTCGCTACCAGAAGGTGTACCCACTTTTTCCAGGAGGCGATATAAATCTTTCTCATCAAAACCTTCAGGAGGTGAATAATTTTCACAAACTGCAAATGCCTCTGTACCAACACAAGTAAAATAAAACATATTAGAGGTTTATCAATTAAATATAAAATGGGAGAAATGCATTACGCCAATTGGAGAGAGGATCGCATGAACATGATTGAGCACAAAAAAGAACGCAAAAATTTCAAAAATATTAGGCAGGAGAAGTAGCTTACAGGATAATAAATAAAGACACGGGGAAGGTGCTCACCTATGCTTGAGTTGCGGCTACTTTTTGGTTTTGCGAAAGTCACATTAGGGAAAAATAACTTCAGCTGCAGAGGAAAAATAAAGATGTCATATAAGTTTGGTGCTGTCACGAAGCATATATACTAGCCTCATGAACAGGGATGTCTGTGAAAACGGGAGAGTTTTTGTGATCTCTTCAAAACCATTGGGGAAAAACTAAGGTAGAAAAGGGTAAGTTCCACTCTTTGTACATCAATCAACAGGAATACCTCATATATATTCAATTAAGAGGTTCATAAATCAAAGGTATTCACAGTTCCGTTTTGAAAATGATTCAAGACTCTCCATAACAGTATCTAAAACTTGCATTCTGACATGCAATTCAACCATTGCAGTTTGGAATTTGGAAAGCATGTCTTTGGATTTTGGGATAATCTCACATTCCCCCTTCCTACTGATCTGAGCATAAAAATACAATTGAATTTCTTTACAAATGCATGCCACTAAAAAAAAACACCATTCACATCAAGCCCAATGCCCAAAACAATCTGTGTCACACAATTATACAAATCAGGATGCTTGTTATAATTTTTGGTTCCAGACCAGTTTATCATATTTCATTGAGGGATTCTAATTTACGAATAGAAAATGACCTGACCCTCACCTCAAAATGATAAGAAAATATTACTTATGGCAATAAAAAAGACTAGTACTTCATTTTGAAATAAATTTGTGATCCAAAACTCATCTTACTTGGCAATAGAGAAGGCTCGTATCTTTACCCCGAAAAATCTTCGCAATGAATTTTCCACCTACTCGGAGCACATGAGTAACAATTGTCAAAGCCTGCAAGCAGTGCGTCCCACCAATCAGCAATATGATGAAAATTCTACACAATTCAATGTATCGCTGGACGGCATGGGATTTGATACAAAATCTTTAATAATTTGCAGGTTATGCTATCAAATTTATGTACGAGATTGCTATTTCAGCTGATATGAAATTTAAAAAAAATGTAGGGAATAATGCATGAATTATATCAAAATTCATTATAGACGATGCGTTCAATGCAAAACTAGATGACATAGAGTAATAGATGATTTTTTTTTTTTGTGAAAGATACGTTAGTGAATTAGTTCCTTCTATATCAATTTATTTTGAAAATAATGCAACATCAGATGGTTTTTTTCTACATATGGAGAATCAAATCTATAATCACTGAGATGTGAATATATTTGTCAACCACTGAGCTAGGGATCTGAACCCAATAATGAAAGGAAACGAAAAACTTATGGATGTTTGAAAAGAACATCAAAACTCACCGCCAATATTAGTTGTGATTGGACAAACTCATCCATATCATGAAGTCCAGTAACTGAAATAAGAGGAAGCCTTTCTTAGTTTAAAGTATGAATGTTATTGAGAGCCGCAGAAACAACAGCATATATAAAAAGTCAAACATATACCATATCTGTTTCCTCACCATCAGGAGCACCATCACATACAACCAAATCAGCCTTGCATCCATCAAAATGTTTGATGACCTGATAAGATTCAACATAAATTGACTCGTGATAGTAAAAAAGTCCAAACAAAAAAAAAGTGGATGCATCTCATCAAACAGATGGGGATGGTGTACAAATGCGAACAAAAGGTTCAGAATGATATCTGAGTCTTTGTGAAGATATTATATAAGTAAAAGAAAATGTAAGAGGAGGTGGAAAATACACAGATGAAAGCTTCTATGGGAGAGGTGGAACTATGTTCCGACATGTAACTTCGAAATGAATCACAGTAGTATGGGATGGATATGTACAGGGAAGAAAAGTTGCAGTAATAAAAAATCTATACAGGCTCAAGAAAGTTTTTGCGATATTTAACCATAAGAGAACACGTGTACAGGAAAGAAAAGTTCCTTCATCACACTGTCATCAGATAACCAGAAAAATAGGGAAGCGAGAAGACAATGATGGTATGTTCTCAGGTTGTGTAGTTAGCATTTTTACCACTTCAGCAGTTCTGGCATTTGTGATATCTCCCTGCACTTGAATGACACCATCGATGGGAGCCATAGGCTGTAAATCAATTGCGACAATAAGAGGAAGATCGCCATCCCTAAGAAAATAATATGGCAACTGTTATAAAAGAAATTCAATGGAGATGATACACAAAGACGATGTAATAAGTCGGAGTTACTATTTTAATTCTGAACTTATTTAAACCACTAAGTTGATATTTCATGTAGATTTCTATTTTCAAAATATACTCAGGATCTTATGCACTCTTAAGTTAAAGAGGTATTTCCAACTCAGTTTTTCTTTCAGATATATGAGCTCCCTCAAAACCACAAGCCAATAGTTTTTTAATATATCAATTATTTATCATGTTGGTGATATATTGCCCAATCGATAAAATTGACCAATAATTGGTTCAACTAATTGCTCCTATATATTTTTGGGTGCAATCATACCAGAACTAATGCACTAGATCCAATCTGAACTCCGAAGTTAAGCGTGCCTCTTGGGGAAGTCCTTGTATTGCACCCCCCAAAATATTTTTTGTGGAGGCAGCCCTCTTGTTGTTAAATTGAACTTATATTAGTTTTAACGTGTATGGAAATCTCTCATCTCTTTTGTGTTCGGGAGCTTTCTATATTAATAAGATTGCTACTATATTTTTATCAAAAAAAAAAGGTGGGGCATAATCAATAACCGATATGTGCAACAAGAACAGCTACACACCAAGAACAAGGAAAAATAAAAAAAGGCCACACCTTGACTCTGCGGATAACTTGGCCGGGAGGTACAATTTTCGACTCAAAACCTGCACATGCAATATTTGAACTTCAATAACTTGCTAACAAAATCTTGCCGCCATCACACGGTGTAAAAATGGTTCTTCAGAATTCAATTTTTTTTTTTTTTTTTTTTTTAATTTTGGTAGGAAAGGCTATGTATCCAGAGCAGAGAGAAACTGGGCTACTAGGACCCCTAATAACCAGCCCAGAGGACTGCAGCAACCAATCCAGGGGACTGAACTATTTTTTTTTACGCCCTCCCGCACTCAGCAGGAGTCGATCACAAAGGGGAGGGGAGTCCCTACCACCACGCTAAGCGTGCGGGGACCAGAATTCAATAAAATTGAAAAAAATAAATGAAAGATCTTCTTCAGCATTACCTGACTCCAGCTGCCAGGAGCCGCACAAAGATCAACCACTCGCTTCACTCCTGCGCGCAATACCACAACAATAATGAAAAAAAACATATAATTTTTTTCAAATAAAGAAATAAAGATGAAGAGAGAATGGAAAAGGGACCTTCAAAAATGTTGAACTCTTCATCAATCTGAAGGAGCTTGAAAGCACTGCGCGCGCGCCAACCTTCTTCCTTTGCCTTTCTGTAGTATATATCCTGCCCCATATTTTTTTTTATAGATCAAGAGACGATATAATTCAATGGAGGATGAAGTGATGCGGGAGAAGAGAAGAGTTACCCTCTTGTCTTTGGAAGCTTTTCCCATGATTCGAAGAACACACGATAAACCCTAGAAGGGACTCTCTCTGTCTCTCTCTCTCTCTCTTTTTGAGAGTGGCTGTGGAACTTCTTGATCGAGACCGCGAAATTTGTTTCACTTGTGTTGTTTTTGGAGCTCTTATTCGGGCCCATACAGGAGGGTTGTTCAAGCCCACACGGGGGAGTCCGCAAATCGAGTACGGAAGGATTAGGTTCGGTCATTCCTGTCGATACTCAATTGCATATCAAACTATACATCTTCTGAATTTAATTGTTGAATACATATTCAATCTCTAATTATGTTATTTAAGAATCCATGTTTTATTCACTAGCTGACTGGATTCAATAAGATAGTGGAACATGTATTCAACAATTACATGTGCCGATTAATGAATTATGTAGTTCGATGATGATATGATTGACCAAAACACTAAATCCAAACTCATGCAAATCACATGGCATTTTGATTTTTTTTTTCAGATATATATTTAGTTAATAAAATATGTTTTTTTACAACAAATAAAATACATATTGAATGCTACATTTTTTTAAAGAATAGAAATATGTATTTTATAATAGTATTATACAAATATTCTATTTAACCCCCTCAGTTAGAGTTAAACAAACAAAATATTTACATAATATTTTTCGGACAACAAAAGTTTTAACTTATGATATTATTTAAATTTACGTGTTATCTTCAGGAGTTACATGATGAACTTTCGAAAAAATTAGAAGGTTACGTGAATTTCAAGTGGTTTTCCCTTTTTTAATTATAAACATTTTAAAAAAAGCTTTCCAGAAATATAACAATATTCAGATGGCCAATTTCAAAAACACTTCTTAGGTGAAATTTTCAAACCCAAATCCAACACCGAACATATATTTTCTTCTAACAAAGCCAAAGCTTTTGGAAACGGTTTTCATTTTCCATGACAATGCCACAGAACATACCAACCACACCAAATAGCAAACAACTTCAGTGTGCCTTAGTACTTTTGATCATTTGATGTCAGTAGAGCAATCACCAAAAAAAAAAAAAGGATTCTAAATGACTGATAAGGCCTTAAGTCTGATGATGGTGGAGTTCATCAATAAATAGTCTGACCAGGGCCCCTGCTATAAATCATAACCAGGACCCCATGTTACAAATCATATGGGGTAACTGAATCAAATTAGACCTCATATTAACTGTTGTCACATCAGTGATCAACGGTAGAAACTATTCTTGTCAAAGAGGACTGGGAGGAGAACCAATGCACCAAGGGCATAGCATGACGCCAAAACGACCAGCCCGGCATCCATCTTTAACTTCCCGCTGCAGTCGATAATGCAGCGGGTTTAGCATCCTCCGCCTTCTCATGTTCCTTGTTCAGCATCTGATGCCATAAATTCAAAAAGTCAGGATCAGCCATGTATCAGAGTGATTGTTATAAGAAGATGCCACATTGAACAAGTTCTCCTCATAGAGATTGGGGAACTAGTATCCAAGTATCTCTGATGTATATAATACAAGTTGAGAACATAAATGAATGGCCAAGCAAGTACAAGAAAGGAGAAATCACCTTGTTGTTTATCAAGTTGTGTAGGGCGATGACACTCCGGATCAACGAAGAAAGGTAAATGGCCAGCATCATATCATTTGTTTTCACTACAAGAATAAGTTGTTTTTTAAAATGAAAGATAATAGTTATCATTAAATGCAATATGATTACAAAAAGAAAAGAAAAAAAAGCCAAAACAGTTAGAAGCAAAATTAATAAATAGAATCATCACATATGAACAATAATAGCTAAGACTGTAAATCAGCTATGGTACCTGCAAAAGCCTTGATCAATTCGTTCACATTAAGATTTGGGAGTAGATTGAAAACATCCTGCAAAAAGAGTGTGTTATGGCAGACAGCAGTGAGTAGCCTGAGCAGCAGGGCTAGAATACGAGAAAAGGTAAGAAATAACAAGCAATAATTCAGGAAAGGAAGAATAAATGTAATTGATTTCTCAAAGGATGTCAATAAATGGGAAGTTTAACAGAGTACTCCTTGTTAGCATCAAACAAAACTACAACAGAAAAAAATATGTACCTGCAAATGGTACAAAATCTCATGATTCAGAGGAAGTTTTCCATCAATGACAAGTTCTAGATAACTTTTTATCTCCAAAAGCCTAGCATCCAATCCCTTCAAAGCTGTGAGTTTGCTCGTAACCTGCACAGTGAATCAGAGACCTATAAGCTCTCATTGGAACTATACTAATCAAGTCCATTTGCATGTGTTCATTATCAGAATCATTTGGATTGCGTTTTTGCTATTTCATAGTTTTGGTTTTAGGATTTGTAACCAAGTAATGGAATACATCCATTAGTTTGTAATATGTATATGTTAAATCTCTCTGATTAAATGATTTTAACCCTTATGGACTTATTGTTCTCCACACATTATAACTTAAACATTTCCAGAATGCTAAAGTTGAAGATAAATCGCATTCTAGTTTTATAACTATTTATGGATTCTTGTACTTTCAAATATATTTTACGATGACTTGATAAGAAGTGAAAAATTTGTTAAGAAAGGTTTTCTACTATAACTCTAGGTGAATTTTAATTATATAGAAAATGTAGAATGATATACAGAATTTTTTCTAATGTTACCTTTTGCATATTAAGATGAAAGCTGATACCTATCAATTATTAATAGTTGAATAATGGATATATCACTTAAATAGAAACCGTCATTTAGATAGCATAGATCGATCAATGCGATCTATGCAATGAATGCAAGTGAACACATAAAAACAGGGGACTGCAAAGAGAGAGCACCTCAGTTGCCAGAGTGCTAATAGTTGTATCCTTTACATCCCTGAGCAAATGTTCCACCCCTGCATATATTCAAGTTAGGAAAATCAAGTTTTTTTTAAGAACTCAGAGGACCAGGGAGAAGAAACCCATCACACAGAAAAAAGGCAGCGTCTTCTAGGAACAAAGCATACCAATTTCCTCAACTTCATGCGCAGCAATCTCAGACAGCACATGGACAAAGACCTTCTGGCTTTTCTGGGTGGCATTCTGTTGTCATATCCAGATTCATCAGCAAAAAAAAAAGCCAATCAAACAAGTTCTGCAGAAGAAACATGACCAGAATGCTACACATATTGAAGACAACCATGAATGGACAATCATATATGGAAACACCCTTCATCCCAGACCATCAGGAACAAAAGTTCGCTGTTTCAACTGATGGCTACACTTGGGATATTTGCAACCACATTCAGGCAAAGTAGTAGGTCGCATACATCTTGTTTCTCAAATTATGGTGTGTGGATTGCGTACCTTCAGAAAATGCATGGCTGTAAATGGGTCACACTCGAGGTATAAATTTCAAAGCATTAATGCATGCTTTTTGTGTAAACACATATATTGGTAACACTCCATAGACCACATATCTGTTTCACCTTAAGATCAAAACATATGGACATATCATGGATTCTCATAAAAGATCGAGTTATAATATTGATATTTTAAGATACATGGGAGATACCTTATCTCCCCTCCCTTTACATTTCTTGATGTCCAACGATTAACAATTTTTGGTGGGCATCCTACATTATTTCCAGAAATAATAATAAGCTAAGCAAAATATATAGCTGATATGTAGTGATATTCTAGATATGCTACATTGGCCCGTCAAACATAAGATTTTCTGATTTTGTCACATGGTTTATATGTAATGATTTTCTTAATAGGGCATTCTGCAACATGAACATAAATTTCAAAAACAACAGCTACAAATGAGCTAGTTGTTGTCTCAAGTCCAAAAATCATACAATTACAAATATATGTTAGCACCTTTCTTTCATGGAAGCAACATATGCACTGGCACCGAACTGACCATCATATTGTACGGTATCAGCTTTGGGAGTTATCCACACAATAGGTATTCTCAATGCACAAGCCTTAATCCAGACATTTTTACTTTCTAATACCTGTTGGCAGTCTTATATAGGTGAAATATAAATATCATAAGGTAATGCTTCATTGATCAAACAATCTCTGCCTCCGCGCAACATTTAACAACCAGTAACATAGGCTTAAACTTAGTAACACAAATGATGAGATGAAGCATGACTTTGAGATCATGCACGGCATACCTCTTTAACTTCTTCAACAGAACAGTATGCCTTTGTAGGTATTCCCAGCTCTTTAGGTTGGACATCAATAATGACCAGGACAGGGTTGGGAACATAACTGCAATTTACATTGAATTCCAGTGACATATCAAATTCCAAAGCCTATATATACAAGAACAAGAACAATTAGCTAATTTATAAACATCTCTTTATTAAATCATAACAGGTGTTTACTTCACTGTGTGTTCCTGGAAGAGCCAAAACACTATAGAGTAAAACATTAAGAAGAAGCTCAAGATGTGAAGGTTAAGTGATAGAAGCTCAAGATGTGAAGGGTAAGTGATACATTATATTCTTAAACAGCCCTATGCCATTATCAGATACCAGGAACTTCCAGCCTTCCAGATCATGAATTAATGCTATATAGGGACCAGGATCATTAAAGTATCCTGGACATCAGTATATCCGTATTTAGAAACTTTACACATTTCTATTTGTTTGATCAGTGGTACAACAATATATTCAATAATCAGCAGTTAGGTGCACATAACTACATATCCTTTCATAAAAAATATAAAAATCATTATCCTACATTAGTTATTGGGAAATAAATGTCATTTAAAAATTAAAATTACTAGTTCCAATCATTAAACTAGTTTGATGCCAGTTGCTGCAGGAGATATAAAGTTATTGCACTAATGCACATAAGACAACAGAGGGTGTGGCTTGTGCAACATTTTCTAACTCACTCAACGCCAACATTAGCACCTTAACCAAAAAGGGCATATAATCATTATGAAAGTTTTCTAGTTGTTCAAGGAAGTGCTAATTAATTTAGCATTGATCCAACCCCTTTGAAATCAAGAACCGTCACAAATTATAACAATATTTGCCAGCCAATAAACCCCTGCATCTGTCATCCCAACAACTGAGTCAATGAATAAGTGTGACGTATCACACAATTAAACAAAGGTCAAACTAGTTTTTAAAGGATCAAATAGAACAATTTGTTGAGGGTGAAATTTGCCACAAAGGTCAAACTTGCAATATAAAAACGGTAAACATCCACACGGACCACATCTGATCCCCATGAAGGTCGTTTGAGCACTAAGTCATTGACCAGGGACAACATGTTGACAACAGTTGCTGGTATGGGGGAAATGATTGTCCCAAAGAAAAGTAATAATAAAAGAAAAACTAGAGTTTATTCAAATATTTCTAGTTTTCTACCATTAACTTCTATAAGTTATATGAAATGGTGCTTACTTATGGAACAATTCATGAATGTTAAGGTCGTTCTCACGCAGTTTTGGACCTGTGCTATACCAACCCACAACATGCTCCTTGGCTGAAAAAGAAAATTGGATCAGATCACATAAAAAAAGAGATGTAATAAATAAAAATGAGAACACACAAAACCATAATCATTGATAAAATGGCATATGTTTTCACCATTTATTCTTTTGAACATGGAAAACATTGCTTCATGGTAATTGTGGTCTAAAAACCAGATGCTCGGGTCCTTCTCATCTTCTTCAAAAGGCACTGCAATACCACCATTGAGATCCTCATCAGAAATTGCAACAAGTTTATTTAATAAGAGAGAGTAGAAAATCAAGAGAACACAATTTGCAGTCTATGGTAAAATGATAACAGCTATCAACAGCTTTACGAACTTGTATAAACAAAAAAAGAATATTTACGATAAGATTAATGATAAAAACAGGAACAACAAGATACATACTAGAACCAAACCAACTTAGTGAGTAAGATTCATGTCTCTTTTTGATCTAGAAACCAACTTAGTGAAAAAGATTCATGTCGCATGATCTGAAGACAACAAGAACCAAACCAACAATTTACTTTGTTTGATTGATTGATATTCTAAAAGCATCCAATGACTAAAGTGCCCCATTTATACTATCTCTAGGAATCGGTCTACACTGTTGAACATCTTTGTCACATTGAAAATAAAATGTGTGACTGTGGTTTTATGTAATTATAGTGGATGGTTAACTGTCACGTGTACTTGCAGCCATGAGATTTGGATGAGAATGAGTTCGTTTATGGCTAAGGAGGTACAAGTAATGGAAATTTATCACAAATTCAACAAGACCAGAGATAAAACTCAAAGAGGGAAAATTTTCTTAATCCAAACAACATAGCAAGTCAAATAAGAGAGATATCAAATTAAACGGGATATATCAAACTCCCAACAAGTGATGGTCCAGTCTTCAGCATTGGATCACAAGAAAGCATCCATAATAAACTGAAGGCATAAACTGATTTAACCACCGTCCATCCAAACAACACCCCATAAATACAAATTCTATTCAAACTCCTACACAGACGGACCAAAACCCTAATTAACTTCAGAGTTCCGACTAAAAACCCTAGATCATGCAAGAACAAAAAAAAATCAACTTTTTTTCTATAAGGAAAATAATAATAATAAATTGGAGATCTAGAGAGGGGTATGAGAAGGTGAAGCACCAGCGAAGCTGTTGGTGACGTCGACGGTGCCCTTGAAGGAGCTGCCGAGGAGGACGCCGATGACGCGCTTGCGAGTGTCGCGGGCGATGCGGTTGTAGTGGTCGACGATGCTGAGGAGCACAAGCGGGTGCACGATCACCCGCTCGATCGGCCTCGCCGAGATCTGCTGCGTCTTTATCACGTCCATTGCTCAAACCCCCGTCTTTTCCCCCAAATAAAAAAAAACAACAAAAATAGATTGGACCAACCTAGGGTTTGCAAAGGTAGGTTTATTATTTCTTCTTCTCGTCTTTTTGAATATCTGATTATTATCTCCTCTCTTTTTCACGAAGACCCCCTGGACAAGAAACCCGAAAAAGAACCCTCGTTGAAGGCGATCCGACTGTGATGAGACAGGAGGCTAGTACGATCAAGCCCAGTTGTGGCCCAAACAAATAAAAAGAAATTAAAAAAAAAGGAAAGGATATAAAAAGAAATAATAAAAAAAATGTTTGACTCGATCATTTTCAAAATTTAAAACTCAAATCACACACTGTTTTTTTTTATATTCTTTATTAATAAAAAAAAGTATATATTATTCTATTTTGAGTTGAATGAAAATATTTTTAGTAAATGTAAGAAAAAATTTAATGAGATATATATCGTTCAACAAACGTTTCATTGGATTTTTAATAAGGTATATAGGACTGTATTTTGAACTGTAAAAAAAACTGAGTATAACAACAAAGCACCCAGGAAAGAGTGAGTTTTTTTTTTTAATCTTAATTCCAGTCACATACATCGATAGAAAATTTTTATATTTTATAAATTCATCTATCCAATTCATTAAAACATATGCTTTATTTTTAAAAAAAAAATATACCTCATTAGATAAGTTATACTATTTTAAAAAGATTAAAAACATATGTAAATCGGAATTGTGGTTCGAAAAGAGGTTATAGGTAACATTATCAAAAAAAAAGAAAAAAAAAGGAATATACTGCTCAAACCCGTTTTCAGCCCCACCTTTCATTGTTTATTTCTTTAAATATAAACCATGTGATTAGCATCTAATAAGTATGCTGTTATAAAAATCTATTTA
This sequence comes from Acorus gramineus, assembly GCA_030737835.1. Taxonomy (NCBI): domain Eukaryota; kingdom Viridiplantae; phylum Streptophyta; class Magnoliopsida; order Acorales; family Acoraceae; genus Acorus; species Acorus gramineus. Next base: position 4,531,425 of record CM060854.1, read on the forward strand.
AGTTTTATTTCATTTAAACTGTACCATCATATGTGTGTTCAAGAAACACTTTATATAACACCAATTTATTGAAAAAAAAAAGGGAAAACAAAAAACGTATTATATATAACACTTCTCTCGGATACTTGTTATATCTAACACGTGTCCTGTGTTTTAACAGGGATATCAAAACTAATGAGTTTTGGCGTCAAGTTTAAAAAAGATATGTTATATATAACGCGTTTCTAAGAGACATATTATATAACACGTATTCCGTGTTTTCACGTGAGGGAGTTTTGATGCCTAAGTGCCGGGGGAATGAGATGGATTATACAACATGTCTCCAACATAAATTTTATGTACAATTTTATTTAGAAAATTTTAAGATGTACGTATTAACATATAATTTGACTGGGTATATATTAACCTTTGCTTGAATATTCTCTCTCATACAATTTTTTTGTTAGTAACTTTTTTTAATAAATGAATACATAAAGCATCTATTATGTATTAGGATTTTCTAATTAATTAAAATATTAATTTCAACATATACTTCATGTACATATTTATTTAGAATTTTTGCCATATAATTTGAATATTAATAATAAATGTAAAAAATTTAGGAAAAATGACAAAAAATTTCCTAAAAGTTAGAAATACTCAAATCAGCCCATTTTTTAAATTATATAAAAAAAAATTTCATTTTACAATTTTGAAAACTTAAAAGACTAATCTACCCTTACATAATTAGATTTTTAACTTTTCTCTAATCCTTGTTAGGTTATTCCATACCTCATAACTTTGTTAAAATATTTCAAACCTCTTAATTTTGTTAAAGTATTTCATACATTCTCATGTAGAACTTTTTTTTACTCTAAATGATTTGTCATTAGGTGGATTTTATGAGATATATTTCAATATAATTTGAGTTTTTGATGATATTTCTTTAAAAAAATGGATATGTACCAATGACACAATAAAAATATATGAATAAGAATTTATAATACTATAATATCATCCGCTGCATTGGAGCGTATCACAAATTCATATTACATATTATGATTATACACACTGAAAAATGATAAACATCATAAGGTAAGATATAAGAAATACACAATATGATATATAATAACACCACTTTTAAAAAATTCAAACAAGGGTTATAAACAAGTTAAGAATCTAATTATGCAAGGGTTTTTGAGTTTCTAAAATTATAAAATGAGACTTTTTTTTTGTCCAATTTAAAAAAAGTGACTGATTTAGATAGTTTTAACTTTTATGAGATTTTTTTGTTATTTTTTTTTAAATTTAATACATTTTATAATTTTAATGTAGTGTTATAGATTTCCATTCCACGGATTTGAAATGTTTAAATGTGTCAATGGCAAATGCGTCAAGAATTTGAGAGGGTAAATATGTCAAACCAATGTGTAATAGATTGGTACTTTCATGAATGGTATAGAATAAATATAAATAGATAGATATACATAAACTTTGACTGAGATGAGCCAGAAGCTTGACAGTCTGAGAACAACGGGATTTAAAAAAAAAAAAATTGATTGGTGATGTCAATCAAATTTTGCTGTCATTAATGAAATCAATTGATGTATCTGTAACATGTGCATACTGCACAAAATGAGGTATTTTGTATTCGGAAAAAAAAAAATTCATCTTTTCTGAAAGTTCAGAATTTTAATGGAGATGGCGTACACGAAGAAGAAGAGACCACAGAAACAAACAAGCACACCTGCAGAAACACCGATCATTCCAGGTCCATAACCAAGATTCTTCTCGAGGTACTCGCTCACTGTGCCATTGAATCCAAATCCAGTAATCTGTGTGTCGACATCACCAAGCTGTGAACTGATGATGCCACGCAATGTCCATGACACTGGACAGATATAGTAATACCAGATCCACCATCCTGGGATTTTCTGAAAATAAACCAAAAGGATAATAATTTAAGTTTCATGTGGCATAAACATATAATAATTGGGTGGACATAATGTCAGATATGAAGAGAGAAAAACAGAAACATAAATTTCAGTCAAATCATTTTTCCATTATTGCTTTATTATCTTCATGATTGAGACATATTTATCCAAGGATCTGGATTGAATATTTCATCAACGCAACATAAATGGTGATGTACTAACCAAAGAAAAAACCTTAGTAATGATAATCCTTACAGGTTTTGGGACAAGAAATCCAGAAAGAAGACTCCACAGTGAATAGAATGCTGATGAGACAACTGCCGCCAGGTGCTGAGTTGGTGTCAGTCCAATGGCCATCATCCCGTAGAATGTAAAGTACGTAAATGTAAGGAACATGAATACAAGGTAAAGCAAAAATTTTCCTGAAAAAGGAGCACAGGCATGTCAGAGGTTGCATTCACATATGAATAGAGACAAAGAAATAATGAGAAGAAAATATGAGATACATGTGCTCTAGTGATGAAGTTTCTGTAAATAAATGAACAAAAAGCCAAGCACTAGTAGAGAAATTTAAACTTTTTCTCAAGAGGAGCTATGAATGATGTAACAAAGATGCCATGTTATGGTGTCCTCTGCCTACGGAATATCACACCTTCTCAATACGATGTTGTTGCTAAAGTATATCAATATCATGATCAATTCTTTTGGCAAGTAAAGGATATAAGTTAGGTCTAACACTTGAAGGCCAGATATCATCTTAATACATGCTTCACAGTAGGGTTCTACCATTGCAATCTATTAGTTGGAAGTATCATAATGGAAAAAAATTTAAAAATGTATATTACACCAACCTCTTGAGATGTTTGGCTTCATTGGCTACACAGAGTAAAAAAAAATTCATAGAAGCCAATTGAACAAGGAGTTCATCAGAAACACCAAGGAGCAAACCCAAAAGCATGTGGTTCTTCTGCTTATCATATTACCTAAGACTAACCAGCGTTTCTGAGAAGTGCCATTCAGACAGTAGTCAATATGTTATGCTGATCATTTCTGTATATTAACTGGCCTTTTCAAAGTTTAATGGTATCTTGTAATGATCATCTTTCTTTCTTCAAGTTGTTCATCAACAATTTTATTGAGGAAATGGTGTGCTAACATTGACCACCTTGACATCAAATCAATTGTTTTGGCAATTTTGACATCATATATATTTTTTCAACATATTTCGGTTTTCCTTTTGGCTGTCAAGAATGGTATGTATATAACATTCTTCTATTCAAATTTTGACGGTATTCATGGAGATAGTCTATGATTAATATAAAGATAAACAATTAATATTTAAATCAAAATTGACTTAGATGGGGGTCATATGCTCTTTTCATGAAAAGTATTAGCTATGTTTCAGCAGAGAGAGCATCACAAGTCAGTATGAACTTGCAAAATCACATGGAAAGAAGATTGTTGAACCTTGTTGAATATATTTTCAAGGACAGTGTATGGAGAGAACAATCTCTTGGCTTAAGAAGGCATATAAAGAAGAGACATCAAAATCTTACCTAATGTCCTTTCGTAATTGATCATGAAGTATGTTATAATGCCATATATGATCGTTTGCGCTGCAATATATGGGATCTCTACAATACCCTGTAATGCAAAAAAGAGAGATGCAAAAACCATCATATTTTGAACAAAAAGAACCAATTCAAAAGGTAGATACTCATTAAGCTCCCACCTGGGCTGCTGCATAAGCCAACGGTGAGTACATGCCCGTTGCCCTCTCTCTATAATATACAGTCCTCTCAATAGAAACTACTGGTTGCACTGTAGAGGCATTATTTGTACCAAGAAAATAACAAGCAGAATATAGACCACCCATAACCCAAATTAAGTCTTGAGCTGTTTCCCTGAATAAAGAACATTTACAGGATATACCAGCTTATTCAATGGATCCACCCAAAACGAAGTAAGAAAATGTATAATGTTGAAGAACTTGAAACACTCCTTATAGAGATCTTCAACTGTTTTGGTTTGAATTCAAAACAAAAAAATTGGTGAATATGATACTGCTTCATGTGAATCAAGATTTAAAGCATCTAACCATTATGAAAAGTGTATATAATTCTGATTCACAGATGTGCATGTCTGAACATGTGTTTTGTCTAAAAATCCTACAAAGAGGATTATAAAAAATTCTGAAAATAAGAAGGAAAGACCCCAAAGGATTTGGATGGATACAGTATGGAAGGACGAAGCATTATGAACTACCAACAGACATTGGCTTGGAAAATTACTGAAATATGATTTTTTATGTATACATGTACTAAATTGTTTGACTGTGCTACTTCATCAAACTGGTAGTTTTGAGTCCAGAAGGTATTGTGAAAAGTAGTGTCAGAATCTGTGAACAAAGAAAAATGCTAAGGGGATTTGGAATGTATGAAGGAAGAAGCAAAATGCATGATCAATATAAATTATCTTGGATAAAAATAGCAATATTTCTTTTTTTTCCAAGAATTATGGTACCAAATTTTATTTTTACTGGGCTACTTCATGCAATGGATGAAATATTTCTGTGTGAGACCTGTTTGGTTTGCAATTTTTAGCTTAAAATTTCTTTTTATCAGATACATTTGAAAAGGCCTCACCGTTTTAGTCCTACAACAAGAACCACTCTTTTAAAATCATTGTTCATCCAAGATTGTTCAACTAAAATTAGTGAAAAAGAGAGATGACATGGTTTCATGAGTTAGAATAATAATGTAGGTGAAAATGCCCATCTATATTAGTTAATGAAATGATGGAAAGAGATGATGCCATCCAAACCTCAGAATTTCTCAGAAATGGAATAAAATGACTACTTATTTATGACTGGCTGAGACCTAACAGAGGAATCACACTACAGGGGTTAAGAGATGTAATATGAAAATAGAAGCAGTGTGGTAAAAATTTATCAACAATTACTGCAGAAACTATTTTAGTTGATCTCATTCTCTCTGCACGCAGCATTTTTAAAAATGATTAAATACTCCATGCATGCAGGGAAGAGGGAGCAGTTTCGCAGAAGAACACAAGGAAATTCTATAGATTTATTAACTGCTAGCTAATCTTTGAACTCAGAGAGACTGGAGTGACTGCTCTATATAACTCCCTGGAAAGTTAGTTAAATCGGTTTCTAATTTTACAGGGATTAAAACCGATTTAGCTAACTTTCCAGGTAGTTATATCGATTTTTCCCTTTTTAAAAATGATTAAATACTCCATGCATGCAGGGAAGAGGGAGCAGTTTCACAGCAGAATACAAGGAAATTCTATAGATTCATTAACCGCTAGCAAATCTTGAACTCAGAGAAACGGGAGTGACTGCCCTAGTGACAATTATTGTAGTTGGTGGTGCTTCACTATTTTGTTATTCCTTCAGGCACAATGAAGAAGCAGAATTAAGAACCTAGGCGACAATCAACTTTTAGGAGAACAATCAATTACCTTTTCGAGCCGACATTCCAAAATACTGAACCAAGTATGAGCGCGCTTATCGTTGTAAAACATAACCGCACAACATTGTAGTGTGGGCTTCTCCAATATACAAGATTTTGCTTCCACAGGCAAAGCTTGAATTGGGTCAATGTGTCGTGTGAAAACCTAGATTCAAACTTCAGTGGCTCTGTACCAGCAGCAGGAACACTTAGCTGCTGAATCAAATCTTCTACTTCCCTAAAATAACAACGCAATTTCAGTATAGGTAGCAGTATCCCAAGGCAAGAATCGAAGTGAACTAAAATAAGAAACCAGGTTCCCGGACACTGCTAAATATATAACCTGTATTGACGAGACTCTCTGTATATGATTGCAAAATCTTGACCAATCCTCTGTTCACATGCTTGTGTACTGATTTCTAACATCCAAGTTGCTGGATTATGACCATCTGGGATAGGAGGAACTCCATTGATTCCCTGTAGAAGTAGCAAAGTGCAACATTAGAGGCTCATTTACATAGAAAAGTAAAACTGAAACTAAAAAAAACAGAATCAAATGTCAAACTCTGTGCTTCATTGGAATAGAATTATCAATGGATATTGACCTGGCCCCTAAATCACAGATATTTTAATCAAAACCCATCAAAAGAGTTTAATTTACTTCATTTTGTTTTTGAAAAAAAAAAAAAAACACCATCCTTTTCAAATTTTTTTTTTCAATGTTTCATTATGGTTAACCACCTGCACTTATAAAGTGCTTTTACTTCTTTATTTACATCATTCTGTCCTTCATATTTCATTGAATTGTGCAAAAAGATATAGCAGATCCTGATGAGACTCAACCTCACTTAACATATGTATAGAAGATTTAGATCCCTTGCAGATGACCTGAGTTTGATTAACAGACAGATCCATACTTTGGTCCAGCTTGATCAATATATAGGGTCTAGGTATAATTGTCAAAGGTGATAATGTAGAGGTTCTGGACCTCTCACGGACAGAACAACTTCCATATACCACGGTCATACAGTCATTTGTTGCCAACTTTAACTGATGAAATCAGCAATTCAGTTTACACCTTCAATAAACATATATTTGTAGATGTCTTGCGTATATATAATATATATAGTAAAATAGATTAGAAGACAAAAGAGAAACTCAGAAAAGCTTGAAGGATTTTGATATAAATCTATTTCGTGATATAGCAACCTGAAAATAGTCAATCATAATTTGAGAATTACGTCCAAGCAAGCCTCCATATATAACCTGGCCCCCTCGCTTCATAAGAAGAAGCTGCAAGAAAACATAAAAATAGTAAATATTAAAACAAGTAAATTATGCTGAGAAGTTGTCTGCTGCACATGGTTAGAGATCTATCTCAAAGCATGATAAAGAAAACAAGGCAAAGGAAAATCGAGCCAATTAGTTTTCTAGAAGTCTCCATTGTGTCAATTTAAATGAAACCTCATCAAATGCTTCAAATATGTCAATGCTTGGCTGATGGATGGTGCAAACTACAGTTCTTCCTGTGTCAACAGTGTTACGAACAGTACGCATGACAATTGCTGCAGCTCTGGAATCTAAACCAGATGTGGGTTCATCCATGAATATAATAGAAGGATTCGCAACAAGTTCTACAGCAATTGTAAGGCGTTTTCTTTGTTCGGTTGATAAGCCAGTTGTCCCAGGCAAACCAACTAGTGCATGTCTCAGAGAGTTAAGCTCTACTAGCGACATTACTTCTTCAACAAAGGCCTGCAGAACATGGTGCCTAATTAGTTTGACGTAACCTGGAAAAAAGGGCTGAGGGTGTCCAGTATCAGAAACTTACAATTCTTGTCTCCTTGCTGATTTTCTTTGGTAGGCGGAGATATGATGAAAAGATTAGGGACTCCTCAACAGTCACTTGAGGAGAATGTATATCAGATTGTTCAACATATCCTGATATTCTGGCAAAAGTGCTTTGCTCCTTTTGATATCCAGATATCCTAATATCACCATCTATATTTCCACCAGTCTTCCTACCAGCAAGCACATCCATCAGTGTTGTTTTGCCTGCTCCACTTGAACCCACCAATGCAGTAAGGACACCAGGCCTGAACACCCCACTCACATTTGACAATAGCTGTAACCTTTTCTCTGGGATACCTTTCACCTTCATTTCCTGATGCAATTAGAAGAATGTATTTAAAATATAGAAATAAACGAAGAGAGAGCCAAAGGTGGAACAATTTGAAATTATTTTTCAAAGACATTTATTTGGGGAAGGTGGAAGCTATCCCAAGACGAGCTCACCTTGGGCATATCAACAAAATAATTGACATTATGGAATGTCATTGATAATGGTTGAAATGGGAGAATCATTCCCGTCTTCATCTTACTATCTCTATGATCATTAACAGTGGGTCTTGAATGTGATGCATTATTAACTGCAACTGCAAGGAAGGAAGTGGAGTTCAAAATCGAATTTCAGGAATAGTAGCATAACACTTAAATAAATCAGGACAATTAGAAACTAGCAACCACTCAATATTCACATTAATGAAGTACAAAATCATTAATTCCATTATAAAATATTCACACGACAATTACCATCATCAGTACTTTCTTCATTGGATTCAGCTGGAATTATACTCTGGGCCTTTCCAGGCTCTGTAACAAATGAAATGGATAACAAGTATCAGATTAATAATCTGAATCACTGAAATAAAAGTATCAACACTATCTATTATTATAATGTAGATAAATATCATCATCAACATGTGGTCAATTATCCAGATATCCTACTGAATAAATTCCTATCCATCATATATGAGATTAAAAGACTGAAGAGAGGATGTCACCAGAATATAGAGGGAAAAAAACACCTCCCAAACACCTAATTAACTAAAAATATGTCATCCGCATTTGTGAAAACTTTAAAGGCTCCAAACATGTGTCTGCTTCATGTCCTTAATTACTTGATAGTGCTAAAAGAAAGGCAGTTGACACTAAACATGACATTGTTAAGATTGAGTCTAAAAACTGCTAATTAACAAAATGCAATTTGCATCCATCAGAAATGAATGGCCATGGACATGAATGCAGACCTAATAGCAAATGTCTTCTAACCTCCTCCCTAGGTAGGCACTTTTCAAGCCTATGGGAATTAATAGTTGCATCTTAGCTAAATTATAAAATCAAGCAATTGCCATAGGTCTTACGTTTAAGATAGGCCAAGGCAAGAGTGAACAAAATATTGAAGAGGACAGCATATGCAAGTAAAGCGCCAACTCCAATCCAGTACCAAGAATCCCGAACTGGAAGACCATGCGAATGGAGAACATTGTATCCAACAGTTTCGTTTCCATAAGCAGATCTCTGCAGAGGATGAGGTGCAGAACCACATGTTCAATATGTCACGACTTAAAGATCAATAAGAGCATATTTCAACAAGTATTTAGACCCAACAACAATTCAAAATCACCTCCATCCATCTGGTAGCAGAGAACTCATTGACAGAAATTGCGCGTTGCCCGTAAGACAATGGAGATACCCAGAAAGCCCAAACCCACCATGGTTTGATTACATCTGAAAACACAAAACCATAGTTCTACAATAATTGAGAAAGGGGCGAAACAAGGTGAACCAGCCAAATTAAGTTAAGTGAAAGCACACAATACACCAAAATTATCATCAGAAGTTATCACTATACACAAATCCAACAAACACATATCACATCATTTACACAAACAAGAATTTCCCTAAACCAAGTAACCAATCTTTACCAAGCAAAAAAAAGAAGAAGTAACCAACCTTTTGGAAGGATGAATCCACCCAACAAAAAGAAAACCATTATTGCAACAGATCCAAAAGTATTGGCTATAACCATATCTCGTGCAACAGCTGCAATCATCCGAAACAAACCCAGTGCCATTTGGTGTATGGCAAAAAGGAGAAACATGAACCGGAAAAAACTACATTTCAAAAGAATTTGCTTAGAACAGACATTTTCAGCGGTAAATGAATTTAAAAAAAGAAAAGTTAGCATTTTAGAAGATACCTCCCAGCACCAGGGGCGAAACCAACTGTGTAGTATACCACACAAGACCATATGACAGCCTCAATTAAAGAGTAAGGGATGCGCAAAATCCAACTTGGAATAGAAAATGCCCAAGCAGGATGAAAAAAATTATTCCTCTGTTTGAAGAAAACAGGGAGGCGAGAAATTGTGATAGGAAGCTCAGAGAATCCATTATACATCATATGTGCCAGACTGTAAAATAAACAACCCAGGTAAAGGTTCCCATTGACCTCATCCGTACGATGTAACGTTGTTCGTAAGAACAATGTGCATGTAACAACTCCAACAAATGCAACCTGCAATGCGTGATGCAGATTATAAGTACAATGAATTAAGTAATAAAAGATACAAATTTATCAAGTACAATGATTTAAGTAATAAAAAAAAATTCTTTTGCACAATCCACTAATGGCAACTATTGAAAGTTATCTGAATCTAGGAAACCATGGGCGGAAGGGACATAAATGGTATTATATCTTGTAAAAACATTTCTGTAAGTACCATAAAAAATAAATCCATCAGGAGGAAAATTTTAAATTTACATAAAAATATATATAGAGTCAATGTTTGGAGCATGGTAAAGTGCTCAGACTAATGGAGAGCAACCACTTTGTCCAGATATATCAAAGATAAGGACAGTGTCCAGCCTCCCCTCCCACTACCATGTTAATATGCGGGGAGCTTTTTTTTAATGATGGCATTTTAATAAGTGGTGGCCCTTTAAAAGGAAAAAAAGTTAGATCAGCAAGCAATATCATCTAAGTAGTCAAATATAAGAAAGGAAAATGAAATCCACAGACCTTACCATTCCAAGAATTGAATCAGAAAATTTATGCAGGTTAGCAACTCCCCCCCCCCCCCCCCCCAAAAAAAAAAAAAAAAAAAAATTCCAATAAGGAGTCAAGGGATCTGGAGGCACCGATTTAAAAAAAAAAAAAAGAATTGTCTAGGAACAATTAAACATAGCTGCCAACAAATTACCCAGGAATTCGTATGTCAATATTTTAGATAATATCTACATAATATTAAATATAATTACAATATCATGGCACATAAAATTTAGGACGAACAGTTCATAATTATAAAATATCTATATTTTCTGATGTAGAACATACTTGGCAAGTTCTGAAAATGTAAAGGAAACGGTGTCGGCTAATCAGAAGAATTTCTCGTTCATAGCATGCCTTGAAAAGCCCCCAATTTGATACTGCATATTTTGACATAGTAAGAGATGAGGGAAGATTCTTCGTTCTGTCATAAGGAGATGAAAGGTCAGACAGTATGGATCTCCCATATTCAGACTGTTTGAATAAATCGGCAATTCTCGAAACAGGAAGATATGCATGTGATTTGGATTGATCAGACCAATACTGAGCTTGATCCTTTCTGGAGACAACCTAAAATACCATGTAGGCAAACATATAATAAAAATTTCATATCATTAAGAAAGAAATATAACAGAATAAAGTAAATTACTACCTCTTGAAGAAAATCAGCAAGGCCCTTGCGAGGTGGCAATGAAAAGCCTAGAGATTCAAAGAACTCAAGAACATGAATTCGTGGGCCCTGATAAATGATATATCCTTCAGACAAAACTATAAGATCATCAAACAGATCAAATGTCTCAGGTGGAGGCTGAAGTAGGGACATTAGCACTGTGGCCTCCATTTGATGAACAAAATTCTGCATACATTTGACAATCTGATATGTTGTAGAGCTATCAAGTCCTGTCGAAATTTCGTCCATAAAAAGAGTTTTCCTTGGACCTACAATCATTTCCCCTGAATTTGGAGAGCAACAAAAATCAATCAATTCAAGTTCAAGAGGCACTGAGAACACTGAATTAAATAAACTACCCAAAAGTCATGCTTGATGCTAAGATTGAGAAAATTAAGCTAGCAGCTCATATTCTTTATAACCAACTCTACTCATATGAAACTAGCAATGATTATTTTACATGATGTGTGCATGTATGTTCACCATGATTCTTGCAAGAAAATTTGGTAAAACTTAAGTAGACTCCTTAACCTGACCTGTAGTGACTCGCTTTCTTTGTCCTCCCGAAACACCTCTGACCATGTCACTACCAACTAAGGTATCGGCACAAAGGTCAAGGCCAAGAACTTTCAGTACATAATCTGTCACGAGGCTATGCTTCTTCCCACTAACTGAAGCTGCCTGTTAAGTTTATATGTTTATTGAGAACTCATAAGAATTATAAAAGGATGATATAAAGAGACTTAAAATGACAAATAACAGAAGCAACCTTCATGAATGCATCAATTTCTGGAGTTGGACGAATGTTATTTTCCTTCTCAAGCCTAGACAAATCTTCCAAATAACCTACACATGAGAAAGAAAATGGTTAAACAATGCCTTGGATATTTTATGGTTATAATTTAATTTCATGGGGGACCACAAAGAGTTACATTATAAAATACAGAAACAAAAACCCCTCAAAAATGAAGGTAGCGTTCATGAATGGCAAAATTTACATTTTTAGGTCTTATTGAATGACAACCAAGTATAAAAGTTCTTTCAAGAAATTGCTTACCTGCATTGCTGTGTCAATCAAGGATTTGGGATTGAATTTTATTTTAAAATCATCCAGACTTGTAGAAACATCTATTTCATAGTATAATCCATCAATATATTTAATCATTTTTCCATAATTTTTTATTCTTTCAGTGAGCAACTCTATTTCCCTTCACAGTTGCATCTTAATCATGCTCTTTCACTTTCACTCATGTTATTGTTCATTCAGTTACAAGTAATAATTTATTTTCCCCTCCCTCTTGTTCAGTTTCCAATATCATTTCCCCAGAGAAATTTTCTTTCTTCTTCTCCCTGGAACTGAGCATTATTTTTTCTTCAATTAGTTCCAATTATCATCAGATATCTGCATTGGAAGATAAGCATTTTAATATTCTAAGAGTCCATTCTAGAATTCTTCATATGCTAAAAGACCATTCTGTGAATTGGTTATGACTGATCACATCCGCAGAATGAAGGCCCAAGCAATAGCAGAATATGAAATGCTTCATCAATGGATGGTAACACCTTCAAATCCTAAGGAAATTAGCTGTTATTTTTAATATGCCAAACATAATCTCCAATGTTGCAAAGGGAAAGGATAAAATTCATTATAACAAAATCAAGTACAGATTGTGACATTCATGTGGGAAAAGCCTCATACTATTCCAGTAACATAAAGTTGTTGAACATATTAAAATTTGCTGAAAATATACATCATTTTTTTCTGAATTTATTATTTAATGAATCAAGAAATGAGAACTAGGACAGAGATCAGCAAAACCTGCAAAACCATCACTGGCATTTTGACATCTTGCAGCGAAATCCAATGTTTCTCTCACAGTTAACTCTCCAATATGGTTATCTGTTTGACTTATGTATGCAGCAGTCCTTGGAACAACAAACTCATCAAGGGCATGGCCATTGTATGTGATATTTCCAGTTCTCTGTGCACAAAGTTGGTAATCAGAAAAAGAAAAATTAAGTCATAAGAAGTCGCATGGCCAGCTCTTCATGGAAAGAAGGCTATTCACATATGCAAACAAAATAAAATTTTCTCTTTATCAATGTGAATTACAATTAAAATTACAATTAAACAACATATTTCAATTTTTTACTTATGATGGAGTTGTTGAAACTAACAACAAATAATTCATTCAAATCACATTTAAAGGTCCGCTGTGTAAGCATGTTGAGTTTTACCTTCAAGTTGGGATCAAGCTTTCCTGCAAGGGCCAAAAGCAATGTGGATTTCCCTGAACCTGGACCTCCTAGAAGCAATGTCATTCTGCACACCAAAGGAACCAAGAGACAATGAAATGATGAATTATTTGCCCAAAAAATAATAATAATAATAACAAACTAATATAATAACAAACTGATATGAAATTTAACATCTTTAACACCCCCTTCCAAACTTTGAAGGTAGTATCCTTAGAGTTTGCACAAAGATGATAAATTAAAATCCCAACAGACACTTCATTAGACTATAATAAAATTAAACTAGAAGCACTAAAATACCCATAATACATTTTTAAACACCCCCCCCCCCCCCAAACTTTGAAGGGTACTTTTCAGTCGTCGTCTATTATTTAAAATCTATCACTTTACTCTCAGTCTTCTTGAGTATGTCAGTCGCTCTTACTCTTGAGTCAGTCGGAGTCGGTGGTCTACTAGATCAGATTTGTCATGATGCCTTTTTTGCAACACTGCAAACACTGATGGTGAAACGTAACGAAACCTTTCTATAACACTGCAAACGATGATAACATTGTAAACGTTGATGGAGTGTAGCTAGGACAGAGAAGAAGAAGAAGAAGAAGAAGAAGAAACGACCGAAGCCTTTCTGCAAAACTATAAATGCTGATGGCAAAGCGAGGCCTTTTTGTAACACTGCAAATGTTGATGGCAAAGTGTAACGAAGACAGAGATGAAGAAGAAGAAACACTGTAACACTGCAAACACTGATGGAGAAGCGTAACGAATGACAGAGAAAAAGAAGAAGAAGAAGAAACATGAAGCGGACGGGGACGACAGTGCTCGAATATGACGGCGCTCGGAGGAAGAAGGAAACACAAGGAAGAGAAGAACAAGGAGGGGCGGCAATAAGTGGAACCTCGATAGCAGGACCTTGTGATCGACCTAAAAGATTTATGATCGTCGATGATGTGAAGATCAGGATGCCCTCCTTTTATATCCCCAAGTGATCAATTAAACCCATCTTCTTCAATGGCTGACATGAAGAACCTCTTAAAACCATCTTCTTCTTCTTGATTTTGTTGGTCGCAGTTGATTGAGGAACCCGCGTGAGCCCGTATTTCTGGTCGGCGAATCGAAGGAGCCTGTACGGGACGTCTTGAAGGTCCCTTCGCGTACGAGTTCACGCTGTAGAGGTAGATGACGGCCTGGATCTCCGCCACGTGGACGAAATTAAGGTACTTCAGCTTCGTCTCCTCCTCATCGATTTGGATCTTCTGATTCTCGTCCGCCATTGCCGATGAAGAGAAGCTTGACGGATTTTTTTTTTTTTTTTGGGGGGGGGGGGGGGTTGTTGAGGGTTTTGAATGGAACGGACATGAAAGAGAATAGAGCGTGCGGAGGCTGGTTTGTCGCCGAGACGCGTAGAAGCGTCTGAACAACGGAAGAGGACAAAAAAAAAAAAAAAGAGATGGTTTTTGTTCCCACACCTCCACCAAAAGTGAATTATTGAAAACCATTTTAAAAAAAATGAATCATTTAAATATTATCACATCCTATTAAAAAACTTAAATTAAATATTTAGAGTTATTTAATTTTCATTCGTTTTAAATCGATAAATTATTTAAAATTCTCTCCATATACACATTATTATTTTCAAACCCTCAAATACAAATTATTGTTTAGCTATATGCCCCTTCTAACTAGGCAAATTATTTAAAACCTCATATGTACCATTTCTTAATATTCTTATAAATTTCGTCCCATTTCGTATGTAACATTATCCATATTATTTTGTAATAGCTGATCGTACTATTCTATATCATATTATATCAATCATGTTATTTACTTATTTCATTCTATTATGAACCATTTTGTACCATTGTGTACCAATCATATTAATTTTTTATTAATCATACAATGTTATATATATATATACATTGTGTACCATGTCAATATGTCATATATATACACACACACATTGTATGATTAATAAAAAATTAATGTATGCCAAAACATATTGATATATGTATGTATTTGTATTTAATAAATCATATTCCCGTTTCAAATAGGGGTTAATAATGTAGTTTTATCTGTGCATCATTTTTTTAATGGTTTCAATAAGATAAAAGACATCTGGATTTTTTGCAAAAGCAATCTAAAAATTTAAGGGGTCTTATAAAATAATAATTTTTTTGAAGGTTTTTTTAATAATTTATCTACTTAGGAGGGCAGAAACTAAAACACCTTAAATGATTGAGTTTTTTAATAAAATGTAATGACTTTGTAAGGAGCTAATAATGATAAAAATCGTATGGGGTTTTGAATAATTCACTTGTTTTAGAGAGGGTAGAAACTAAATAACCTAAAAAATATGGGTATCAAAAGTCCTTATCCGCTTGATTAAAGACTCATCAATCAGAGTAGAAAAGAAGAAAGAAAATTTTTTTGTTAGAGAGGATTAAAACCTTTTATATAATGGGACATAACTGTGTTATACATATAATCAACTAGCAAACTAATATATAATAATAAATTAACATGTAACCAAAATGACATGTAATCTAACATTTTTAAAACGGCAAAGAGGCAGGGCAAGCCATAGACACACACACACTTTGATAGTGAGCATACCTTCCTGGCTTCACCGCTCCACTAACGTCCTTTAAGATTGTGAGACCGTGCTTCTGAGTGCGATATATTCTCAATGATGTGAGCGTAGACTGTGATAAATAAATAAATAAATCAAATTGGGTCAATGAATATCAGCTATACAATAAAGGACAATTTTCCTTTTAAAAAAAACAAATTGCATATTTCCTTCAGAACCAGTTTTTACAAAACTAACCCTAAAACCTGTTTTGACCGGTCAACGTGTTGACCCGTGCCTGCGATGACTCGTGCCTGCGGCGCACAGGCTGCGTCTACCTTGGAGACATGGTCACGTCTCCCTTCCGTGGGGTCCAAGGGAGACGTGCATGGGTTTTTGTTTGCATGGATCTTTATATTTACATGTACTGGTTTAATAAATGATAATTTTTTTAATAGTATTTTTTTTTTCAGATTTGAATTTCAATAATTAAAAATATATTTTTTTTTATTATCTAATTATAGAGTTTTCATGTTTGAATGTAGGGTTAAAAACATTTATATCCCTACAAATATTAGTAATCCTATATATGTCCCTCTCAAAGTTATGACACACATTCAAGTCCCTAAAAACTCATTAAAAAAACTCAATTATCATCTCTGAGAAAATTTGCATCCAAATTAATAGAATATTTTCAGAATATTTCATCACCATATACATGTGTAGGCATTATGATTCCTACAAATAATAAAAAAAAATATAAATTAATCAACGCAAAAGACCAAATTATCTTTATAGAACTTTTATATTTCTTCATCTTCTACCTTGACATTGTTTGGAGGGGTTAAAATTTAGTCATTTCATGGTATGAGTTAGAGTTAACTAAGATAATTTGAATTGTGATTAAATTTTGTTGAGGATGAAGATGTATATGGGTTTTTGTGAGTTTTTAAAGTTACGTCTACCCCAACATTGATAGGGATTTATATAGAATTATCCATGTTTACAGGGACCTAAATGTCTTTAACTTTCGAAAGTAACCGTTAAATTGATTCTATTTCTGTAAATCTTTTCACATATTCAGCTTCAAACGCCAATTTTTATATTTTAGTTTTTTGTTTTAAAATTTATTTTTTATATAGTAAAATTAACAAAAAAAAAAAGGACTCCTCGTATAGAAATTAATGGTGTATATACTCATATTAACAAAGAACATGTGTCGATAGAAATTTTTTATATTTTTTATAAATAAATCTACAATTTATAGGAGTATATACTTTATTTTTAATAAAATCATGTATCTCATTAGATGAAGTATACAAATTTTTAAAAATTCAAAATGGATGTAAATTAGAATTAAGATTGAAAATAAAGGTGTGCAAGAAAAAAAAAATTGTCCTATAATAAATAGAAAAAAAAAAAAAAAACAGAACGATCTAACCTCGAGAATGTCACGGACGAAATTGACAAGAGTAGGGAGGGATCTCGTCCCCATGTGAACACTGGCAGACACGTTCAGATTCTCAAACCTCACTTCAACCTTCGGCACTTCCAGACCGACTCTGTTCAACCGCGTTCATGCGGCATTCCAATTAATAAATAGAATAAAAAATGACATCCAGATATATATCGGATTGAAAGAGAAACCTGTCGAGTCGTTCTTTGATGCCGACGAGGAGGTTGAAGTTGTCCTGGTCCTTGGTGGCGAGGGCCCTCTGGACGACGAGTTCACGTCCCCTCCGGTCGAGCTTACGGACGTCAATGATCTCGAGGAGCGGATCCTCCCCATCGGGGGCGACCTGGGAGGCGTTCCTCGCAAGGATGGCGAACTTGGACCTCTTTTGGGAGGGAAGGCGTTGGATCGCCGCCCACTGAAGCTCCTCCTCGTCCCTCGCCACGGTCTCCGCGTTCGCTGGCCTCGCGAACGGATCGTTCATCAGCGCGTCCATGTCCATCTCCAAATACTCGATCCCGTTTGAGGCAGCCATTGCAAATCTCTCAGCCTCCGTGCGCCTCGCTCGGTGTCAGGGTTTTAGAGAGTCGAGCGAGACGTGGGGAAGTTATAAAGAACCGGGGATAGTCCCCCAGGCCCTGTGGCTGTATATTATATACAGAGATGGCAACGGGCCCTATAATGAAATATGAAGAAGGAGACAAAACACTTTGAATTTGGAGCTTTAAAATAAATTATGAAAAAAGAAGAGACTTGTAATAACATAATATATATAGACATGTAATAAAAATCATATTTTAGAAACTAAAACTGTATGAATGAAAATTTGACCAATGGAATAAAAATGAAATAAATATTAAAGATGAGGACTTTGAAAAAAAATATAAAGAAGAGATGAATTAATCCTTAAACGTGTACGTTTACATGGACTAAAACTATTTTTTTTTTTTTTTTTTTTTTTTGGTAAAAGAGTGTTCTTTCTGCTTAACACGTAATGGAAGGCGTCATAAGTTATTTGGTAAAAAAAAAAGAGGCATTAAGAAAAGGAAGCTTTGAAAATATATGACACCTCCAATTAAAAAACAGCGCTGACAGTAGGGCTGGTAAATGAGTCGGGTTTGATTTGGACTCGTCTCGGTTAAAGCTTCTTCAGGCTCTTTCGATTAGACAAACGAATCGAGTTGAACAATTTTTTAAACTTGGTTTGTAAACGAGCCAATCCTGAGCTTAAACGAGCTCGTTTGTTTAACAGAAAAAAAGAAAACGAGCTGAGCTCGAACCCGAGCTTATGTTACTTTCACATGTATAAGGTATTTGTGATTTGTGAAATGTGACTTGTCAAATGTTAAACAAGGTTTGTTTTAGCTAAATGAGCCCGACTCGAGCATTGATTCGAGCTTTGGTTTCGTTTGTTTAACAAATGAGTCGAGCCGAGCCTGATACTAAATGAGCCGAGCTTGAACAGGTCAAAGCTCGACTCATTCGACTCGTTTATCACCCCTAGCTGACTGGGTTCAATGCTAGTTTTTTTATAATATTCAGTCTTTAAAACTAATTATGCTAATATTCAATTTCAATGGAGTAGCTATTTTTATAAACTGTTTCTTTTCTTCTGATAAAATGTTTTGTTAACGAGTGACCTAAGGAACAAAGCCACTAGGTAAAGCGAATTTATTATCTTTGTTTTTAGAAATCGTGCATAAATACTTAATTTCACATTAAATACAATCATACAACAACTTAAAAGAGATTTTTTTATTTTTTTGGTAAATCCAAAACTACCCTTCACAAAATGATTTATAGAATATAATTATCATTATGTGGGCTTCAACTTGTAGCTGCTCTTTCGACATCTCTGCTTCCGCTCTCTCCATTGAATGAAATCTTAATTAGTTAGTATTACTTCTTTTTTTTCAGTGAAGATTATTGTATTACATGTCTTTGTTTATGGGCGAAACAATTGAACACTGCATGCATGCATGGAACTCTTCATTTTAACCAATAAAAAAAAGACGCGTACACACTGGTCTAATAAGCTTTCTTAAAACTTGTATAGACCGGCTTCTTAGAATTTAATGAAGCCGCCATGCAAGAACAACAAATTAAAGAACAACAAAGCGGCCATGAATTTAATGAAGCCGCATTCATGGAACCGCGCGCGAAGTATAAAAACAAAAAGTACATATATGGAGCGCTGATACGATCAGAATATATGAAGAGCATTGATACAATCAATTTATTTTACAGCTTATTTTATAATCTTATATGTTAAAATAACATAACATATGTTGTAATCATATTGTATGGGGTTTTATCATAATATACAACGTAAATTTTTTATCATTTTTTTAACTTAAAAAAAATACGATAATATATTTCAATATATACTTCATTTCATATAATAATAGCATTCACTTTATTTAAAAAATACATGATTTTAATTGAAAAAAAAAGAGTGGACTACAATTAGAGCTGTAATGAAGCAAGACATCATTTTCCGTATATGAATCAGCTAGTACTGGATAGCAAGTGTTTTAATCCAACCCAATCACGTTTGATAAGTGGGTTCTAACACTTTTTGCATTCTGATTAATCATCCAGTGAATTACATATCTCATTAAATTATTTTATAATTTATGTTCATTTATCTTAAAATGGAGTGATATATAATTATATATATATATATAAAATTCGACAATAATGTTTATTATTAAACAAAAAAACAAAAAACAAATGTGATCTGCGTAGTGGATGTAAAAGAGACACTGAGTGTGTAACATTTTTATCTGACAAATAGAAAAAAAAATGTTACGTTGGGTGGCTTTTTATCTACACAAAATAGCATGTGACTTGAAAAACACTCCATGGAAGACGTGTATGCGTGGGCTTCTTCAGAATTTAATGAAGCCGCCATGCATGCATGAAAAACAAATAAAAATAGTTACTTGAGTTTAAATTTATATTCAAAATCTTTAGACAAATGGTCTACATATTTTGAAGAAAGATTTTGAAACACATATATGTGTTAGTCCAATCTAATCACAAAACGTGATTGGTCTTCAGTCTGACGATTAAGCAGTAGAGCTGCAAAATAAAATAAGGACTTCTCTTCTTTGGTTGAAATTTGATTGAAATTTGGTTGAAATTTATATATAATGATGAAAAATACAATTTTGATTGTTAGAGTATGATTTATGATTGATTTATACAACTTATATTATTTTTTAGTATTATTAAATGTTAAAGTTATTAAAAAAATTAATAAGTTGTATGATGTTGTAGTATTATTAAATGTTTCTAGGAGGGGGTGGCTGTGGTTGTTGGTTTTGTATTTTGTTTTGGTAGTTGGGGGAACGGGGGTTTCATCCTTGCCTTTCTTTTATTTTGTTTTGCTCCTTAGTGGGGATTAAATTCTTGTGGAAGAACTCTCCTTCTCTATTTCTATCTTCTCCCTACTTGTATTGAAACAAAATTATTCAAACTATCATAACCTTTTATAAATGTTATATTATCTACCATTCTCCTTAAAAAAAAAAAAAAAAAAGGTTGAATGACGTGACAATTTTTTTATTATATCCTATTAATAGCTATTTTTCATATGATATAACACAATAAATTTTTTTTATAAATGTCAAAACTTTAATTAAATTAATATGATATAATATAATGTAGAAATTTATAAATGCGCATAGTATTTATTATGTTTTAATTTTACAAAACATAATCTAATAATTATATTTGTATTAAAGTATTTTTTTAACACTTAATCTAATTATTAAATGAATTAATAATATCAAATAATGGTTAAAACAATTCACAAGTGATACTCGTGTGTATGAGCCGGTAATAATGTCCAAAAGAGTTTTTAAAATAATCCATAAGTTATAATCTGAAAAGTTTTATTTACCAAGCTTAGAGATTGTAACTTTTTAAAGTTGTTTTTAACTTAAATAAGTTTCAATAAATTTAAACAAATATACAACAAATACTTATTTTATACCTACAATCTCTAGTTTGTAAATTTTAATAAACATGTATTATATGGCACTAATAAAATATATGAAATTAGAATTGGGGCCGGAAAAAAGGTTGTGTATAACAACACTCGTAAGTATTTTGTTTTTTCTATTTTTTTAAAAGAATTGGCTGATTAGCCAAACCCAATCCCAATCCAATCCGAATTAAATCTAAATTCAACCAAACCCAAATCAAACTCAACGTGGTTGTGTTCAGATTGAATGTATTAGATTTGAGAGTCGGATTAGATTTGATTTGTTGAAATTTTATGACTAAAATACATAATTCAATATGTTGTAAGTTGTATTATTGCATGCATATTGGGAGGATTAAATGCATGAATCACCAATAGAACAAATGCATACGTTTCACCTTTTGAACATTCAAATGACATTATGTTGCATGTTTTTTCACTTATATATCAAATTTAACTCACAGGTTTCTTGATGCATATAAAAGCCATCCACTTGGGTTGTGAGGTGTGTGTTCCATATACATGTTCACCTCTTGTGCAGAGAGAGGAATTATATAGAGAATGAATCCAACCCTAGCAAAGAACATTAAATAACTCTGAATCACACAATAATTTATTACTTGCAGCTCATCACAACTTATTACAAGACATCATGACTGCATAATTATCCATCCCCTTGAACTTAATGAAGCCTTTAAATTAGGTATACATACCATCTGTAAGCCACTCCTCCTAATTAAAATTTATTCAAAACAAACTTGGCACAATTTATTCTTTCTCCTCCTCCTTGCAAGGATAGTTTCCTTGTATTCAACACAATCAGATAATAATCAAGGATAGACTTCAATGATAGACCGCATTCCCAAAATGGGAGTTATCTTGTAATCAGTAAATCCAGCATTGATAAAGATCTTGTGCCACTCAGACTCATCCCTCTCCTTACCCCCAAGAAGCATCATCCCCACATCCCAAAGGGGTTGTGTTTCAGTCCCCTTCTCAACCCCCATCACCATCTCAGCTAGGATCACTTTTCCTCCCTCCTCCCTTGAAGGGATTGCTTCCTTGCACTTCTTTAATATCTTCACACACTCATCATCATCCCAGTCATGTAGTATCCACTGCAGATCAACAGTCAACAATTCAATGCTTAGTTTAATGAAAAAATTTACATATATATATTTTGTTATAGATAATTAAGTACCTTTTTTTAAAATATCTAATTAAATCTTACTCTATCATCATGTACAATGGGTGGACTATCCATTGAAGTAGTAGCCAACTGTTTTTTATCCCAAGTGTATTTTTTTATTTCGGAAATTTTGATGTTCTTAAATTTTATTTTATTTATTTATTTATTTTTGCCTTGTAAAACCTAAATTTTCATCCTTCTCAAAAATGTATAATTTTTTGTTTTATTCCTTAAATTGCAATGTTTTGAGTTTACTCTGAATGTTTTTTATTTGTTTCTGTTTTTTTTTTTTGTTTGGTTTGTTAATTTTGATTATAATAATCAGTTGATTGATGTTGTTATTTAAGTAGAGATATAGAAAAATTGATTTTTCCAGAGTGATCTGTTTATTAGTATTGATTATTTAAGTAGTAATATAAGAAAATTAATATTTGTTTATAGAACATGCACTATAGAACATGCATAGATATAACCTTAAGAAAAATCACATCCGCGGACGGTATGTGCTCGAACATGTCCCCTCCCACATACTTCACGCGCGCGTCATCTTGCGCTGCGGCAGCCACAATGTGAGGCTGGTCAAGCACAGTGCACTGGATGTGCGGGAACGCGTTGGAGATCATCCTGGCCGACGCGCCCGTGTTGCCGCCCACGTCGACGAGCGTTTTCACCCCTTCGAACACGCCGCGGCACTCGGTGATGACGAGCCCCATCATCACGCGCGTGTCCCTCGCCATCTCTGCATTGAAGATTGTCTGCAGCCCGGGACGCCGCGCCATCAGGTCCCACATGGACTCCCCGTACGCTGTGTGGAACGGCGTCGGCTCGTCTCCCTGGAACCACTCACTCAGGTGGTTCCATGGGGTCAGCATGAGCGGGTGGAGTCCGAGGAAGCCAATGATTTTGTTTGAGGCGAAGTACCTGTTGGACATATTGTTTTGTGTTAATTTTGTTTTCGTTACTTATCGTTTTTAGCTGTTTTATGATAGTTACTTATTTGGTCTATATATATATAATGACTTAAAAGAGAGATAAGAAAGAGACGCAGAGAAATCATCAAATTTTTTTACGTGAATTTCTCTTATGAAAAATTCTTTTTGTGTTTATAAAAGATGTAGATGAAGCTAGACGTCGACTACACATAAATTCAATTTGAAAACTCTGCTTGATCACACGCATAAAATCCTCGAGTTTTTGCAAGTCGAGTTATATCTCGAAAACGAATTATATCGATAAAACTCTGCACATATTTGTTTCTAATCATAACATATCTTCTATGTCTCATGTCTCAGCCAGGAGATTTAAATATATCCCTTTTAACTCTTAATTTTGTTGTTTATATGTTATTAAGTTTTTAATATATCGATTATATTCTTCATAGAAATACACATTTTCATAATTTCTGAAAATATTTACGAAGTACCTTGAAAAGGCTGTCGGGAGGTACGCATCCTCCCCGTTGTTGTGCCTTAGCGTGGCGAAGAAGCCGGATTGCACTAACACGTGCATCATGCGCCGCAGTTGGTCGGATTTGGAAGGATGGATGGAGAGCTTGGAGACTAGCATGGAATGGGTGACGGGTTTTCCGTCGCCGGCGTCTATGATGTCGAAGATTCCGAGCTCGACAGCACATTTTAGAGACATGGATCCATAGAAGCTGGTGACATAGTTCCATATGTGGGCTTGAACATGTAACAGCTCTTTCGACATCTCTGCTTTCGCTATCCCCATTGAATGAGATCTTAATTAGCTTAGTATTTACTTTTTCTTTTCTTTTCTTTTTTCAGTGAAGATTATTGTATGACATGTCTTTATTTATAGGCGAAACAAGTGAACACATGCATGCATGGAACGTAACTGTTGCAATAAAAAAAAAGACGCGTAGACCCTGGTCTAATAAGCATTCTTAAAACTTGTATAGGCCGGTTTTTTAGAATTGAATGAAGCCGCCATGCATGCAAGAACAACAAATCAATTAGTTCTTGTTTTCACCCGTCCGTCCAGGTCGACCACAAGTAATCGACGGTAAAGATTCTGGAAGATCAAACTTAATCGACGATAAAGATTTTGAACAATCAAATATGGTCAAACAGAATTTGTGATAAAATTTATATATTTTATCTTAGAAATTTAATCATATGATCGTGTGACCTCTTTGGATCTTTTATGCTACTTCAAATCTGAGTTGTAATGTAAGAAGAATCAATAATTATTCTTAAAGAAGCTTCGCTTAAAAATGATTTTGGATTAAAAATAATGATTTAGGGCGACCAAACTGGTAGTTTTTTTAGTTTTCAAACAAGAATCCACTCAATGACGAATTAAATTTTTTTTAAAAAAATGATATATATATATCTAAAAATATATTTTTTGATAAAAAATTGAATTAATTGAAAGCACATCTACTTACATTTTTTTCATAGTCTCTTAGCTGCTGTTTGGATAAAAATAAAATAAACGTAGAATATGATGGATAAACTAAAAAATTTATTTACTTATAAAATATTAATATTTTAACACCCCTCTCAACCCTGGATAAAAGAATAAACGTAGAATATGATGAATAAACTAAAAAAATTATTTGTTTATAAAAAATATATTTAAATATAGCTATGTTAAAAACATATAATATTGATATTTTAGGAAACCCCACCCCCCCCCCCCCCCAAACAACAAAAACAAATTAAAAAAAAAATTGGACCATGTTGGACCACATTTGGTCACCTAATACTTACAATAACGACTTTTTTTTGGTAGACTTAATTAAATTAAAAACTAAAAACATGTGTGATCTGCGTTTTGAATGTGTGGAGGTAAACATTCTCACCGCGACATGTGTCATCTCACTGCGACACATGTCACCTCAAGAGGTAACACGTCACACCAGGACGAACGTGGGCCTACTGTGGAACCCGCAAATCTGAGTTTCAATCCTTGGTCATGATGACTCTCCCAGATGTATCGACACGATTAGATCCAGTGTCTAGTTGGGAGGTTGGGCACCCTAAGGCGAGTAGTCTAAGGCACGACCAGACATAAAGTCTGGTCGGTCGACCTTACTCCTCGAATGCGAGTAGTCTAAGGCACGACCAGGCATGAGGTCTGGTCGATCGACTTTATTGCCCGAAGGCGAGTAGTCTAAGGCACGACCAAACATGAGGTCTGGTCAGTCGACCTTACTCCTCGAAAGCATGATGTGTAGCATACGTGCGGGCATATCAAGAGACCCCGAGCAAGAAGAAGAAACGGTCAAAAGACCACTAACGCTTGTAACTGCCAAGGTAGCATTTAAGACACATTATCCACAGAACGTGGGAGGTCAAGAACCAACGCGGAACATAAATACAGGGAACGTTTCCCCGAAAAGGGCCCACTAAGCACTTAGTGGCAACGCGGTTACAAAGACGTTAAAGGAACTACGTGTGATTTGATCCCCAAGGAGTACGTAAACAACCTATAAAGAGGCCGCGAGATAGCACTCTAAAGACACAGTCATCCATTGAGTTATAAGCACAGTAAAAAAGAAAGGTGAAGAGAGTTACCCATTGAGTGAAACTCAATCATTGAGTTCTCTAGTGCATTTATAAATATAACTTAAGAAAAAAAAATATCATCCTCGGAATGTAAAAGAGACTGAGTGTAACATTCTTCTTTAAAAAATAAAAAAATAATATTAAGCTGGGTGACTTTTTATCTACACAAGATAGCTACTGACTTAAAAAACACTCCATGGAAGACGTCTACAGGCTTCTTCACAATTTAATTTCACATTATCTTCGTTTTTAGAAATCGTGCATAAATCCTTATTTTCACATTGAATACAATCATGTAACAGCTTTTAAAAGATTTTTTATTTTTCCAGAACTACTCACAAAATGATTTATAGAATATAATTATCATTATGTGGGCTTGAATATGGAACAGCTACTCTCCTGTTTTAAAATATAATTAATGTAAAAAATAGTATAATAAAAATTCTTTTTTTGTCATCTCATAAAACTTGTGATGACGCTTATAAATTGAGGTTTAAAAATCATTATTCATCTTCATTCATTAGTATTTTATTTCCCAGGTAACATTATTGTATTACATGTCTTTTTTTAAGGCGAAACAATTGAACACATGCATGGGACGACTGTTGATTTAACCAATAAAAAAAAGACGCGTAGACACCAGTCTAATGAGCTTTCTTAAAATTTGTATAGACCGGCTTTGTAGGACATATTTGACGAGTCGCCACGCAAGATCAACAAATTAGATGACCACAAAGCCGCCATGAATTTAATGAAGCCGCATTAGTGGAACCACAAAGAGCATAAAAACAAAAAGTATACATCAAGAACGCTGACACACTCAGTAACTGTCACATCCGTACGATGTTAATATATATATATATATATTATTATAATATGTGATGTAAAAATTTTTTTTATTATTTTTATGAAAAATTTTTAAAATTAATCTTAATTAAATAATTAATGTTAAAAGTTACATCTCCTAACAATTATTTACATAATTGACCCTCTATCATTTTTTTTATCATTTGACCATGCCACAACGTCACATCACTCCTTTGATTTTTTTTTAAATGGTTGTTTCAAAATAATTATGTTAGCAACGATGGCATTCCCCAAACAGATTTTGTATTGTTTGATGTTCTCAATCATTGGATCCATTTCCAATCTCCCTTTCAATAGCCATTTTTCATCTTCCATGTCCAAGTCCACGTAATCAATGATGATTTTATGATGTAATGAATGATGTCGAATATGATGCAGTGGTATAATGAACTGTGTAAATGTACTGTTTGGATTATGTATGTTTGACCTGTTGTTTGAAGAAGCTGCCGGATCTTCTCCACTTTGATTTTATTTTTGTTTTTTTACATTGCTCTATTTTATGTAGCCTTTCTTGAAAAGCGTAATAATTAGTGAATGTCATGAAGTCACTTTGACTTTTTTTCATAATGGTTGTGGGAGGTAAAAATGTTCTCCTTTTTTAAGAGATCAGACTCGAGGACGATTTGGGCTTGGTTTGGATAGATCCGTGAAGAGACGACAACGGTGGAAGAGGTGATGACGGTAGAACGATTTGATGGATGTTTGTCTGGACTGAACCTGATGTAAATCAGGCTGTCTACGTACACATAAGATCTTGGGATCAGTGCCTTGTAACTACCTTCTGACAGTTTATTACAGCCACTATGTAAGGGAGTATTCCCTGGGATTTTTAATATCTTGCTGATGCTGACTCCGTGCTTTTGATTTAAGTCGGACATGAGCTATGCCCCCATCCACCCAGGTCTGGTCGGGAGTCCGACTAGACTATTTATTGGCTCGACCTGAGATGGTGGTGTGTTTATGGCCCCATGTCATGGGTCGAGGCAGTATGGCCTTTTAAACGGATCCTACGGTGTGACAGATTTTGGCTTCTACAATTGTGTTAATGCATTCTTATACTATTTAATTTGTTGTTAATGCATTACAAGATTTATCCAGCTACTTTATCAAAATTGAGATACATTTATGAAATATGAGATATTTTATAAGTATAAACAACCAATTAAATTGATGTCACAAATGATTGAACATGTACTTGTTTGATTAATTGTTTCTCCTCACATAGACATGACAGATAATCAAGTATCTGTGTTTTATATGCATTGTCATAACCATGTGATTCTCCTCTATTTACATTTATCCAGATTCAGATATATTTAAAACAATTCAGATACATTTGAAAAATAAAAAATATATTGCAAGTTTAAACAACCAGCCAATCATGATAATCAAATTATTTTTCTTTTCATTGGCTGAAACAACAACAAAACATATGAAACTAAAAATTTTCATTTACAAACATCACCAAATTTTCTTAAAAATTGCTTTTCATTTGTTTGAAACAGCAACAAAACATATGAAACTTAAATTTTTCATATACAGACATCGTCTCTTTTGTATCGATCAATGTATTAAATTTCGATGAGGACTACATGTATTCTTTCATCTTGCTTTGTGTCCTCCGCATACTTGAAATAAGCCCACCCTAGAGTTTGTCCACTATTTTGATAAAAAAAAAAAGACGCACAAATTAGTAGAGGCAACATAATCTTTGTAACAATGTCGGCATTGACTTCCAATACATTCAACATTTGCTCCTTGATTTGTGGAGTATTTGGTATTTTCATTATCCCAAACCTTCTCTGTATGAATGGTGTGTCTGTCTTACTTCAATAGATCACTATTAATAGAAATCAAGAGACATTCAAAAATTCAAGTTACATTTTAATAAACCAATTACACAAGTCCAACAAATACCAATTGAAACACTTCAATCGAAAAAGTTCCATTTATCTTCTTTATCCCCATATTGAATCCTCAAATTCTCTTTTATCTTGTTGGAGGTATTTTATACAATCAATTTAATTCATTGAAGTTGGCGACAAATCAAAATATTAAATTCAAATGCACAATATTAAATTCAAATGCACTCTATGAATTCAGATGCTTTTACATTTAGATATACTTTAATAGTCTGAATCACACATATAGATATTCAATTACAATCCATCATATTCATGTACATTTAATTATTTTACTACACGCAAAGGTAATAACATACACCTTTTTAAAATGAAAGGATGCCATCATTTTAATATATATATATATATATATTATACTTTAGTTTATCTTCAAGCCCCCTCGTAGATAAATTCCTAACCCCACCACTGCATTGTTTACCCATTCCATTTTCTCTTAATTATCTTATATTAAACTATATTTTAATATAACAAAGGTGATATATGAACGGTCTCCCATTGTTTTGTAATATCATCATATCATTAATGTTAATGTATTATAAAAAAAATATAAAAATACAACTCACGTAATTCACATGATTACATATTTTATTTTTTAATAAAAATATAATTTTTATCAATTAATTGTATATTTTAAAAAAATCAAAATGTTTGTTTATCATAAAATATACTGAGACTACTATTGAAAAAAAAAAAAAAAAAACTAAATGGTGAATGAAGATCATATCCGATCCAATCCAAATGAGAATGAAACATCTTTTGAATCATATTCAGCAATGTTGATGGAAACCACTCCTTAATTTTCAGGGTATCCCCTCAATTACAACCCAAGAAAAAGCTTTCCCAATTCGACATTATAGATCTACCAACAACAATCACCGAAAAATAACATTTGAAAATAGAAGCCCCTGCCATAGACACATCGACAAACACACATAATTAAATACGTATAAAGCGAAATTCAATTATAAGTAAGAAGAAGAGGTTCCAATATAATCATTTCTTTTCGAAGAGTCCGCCCAATCCACCAAATCCGCCGCCGCCGTTCTTCTTCTTGGCGGGGACAGAGACGGAGGAGGTCTTCCTTGAGCCGCCACCTCTGCCGCCAGTCCCTGACTTCTCCTCCACCTTCTTCAATATTGGGTCCGTCTCAAGCATCTGGTCCTCCTTCTGAAGCCCACCCAGTATCCAATCCAACACCCCCTTCTCCTCCCCGCCTCCGCCGCTCTTCGCCGCCGCCGTCGCCGCGTACACTCTCGGTCCGGTCACCGCCGCCGCCCCGAAAGCGATGCTCAGTGAAGCCATTTTTTGTTTTTTTGGGTGTGTTTTTGATGGTGTGGGTCGAATTTTTATGGTTTTGGTTTGGGTGGGTGGGGAGTGGAGAGCCGTCGGATGTGGTTTGGGAAGATTGGGATCGGACGGTTGATGTTGGTCGGGGACGTGGGAGGGTTTGGGAGCACGAGCTCTCCAGAAGCGTCTTATCTTCTTGGGTGGCCCTTTTTGTTCCCCCGGTTTAACGGTTGTGGTGGAGTTTATCATCCTTTGAGTGAAGGCTGGTTTTGTGCCACGTGTCAATTAATTAAAGATTCGTTTGTTGGGTTTTGATTAGGCCCTATACAAAGTGAGGTCCGGCCCAGAAAGACCCATCATGAATGTTGATTCCCGTTTGCAGCCCAGTCTGCAACCTGGAGACGGTTCCCTGGTCTACTGTGTTGTCCTGATGAAATATACTCCACTGCACTGTATGGTTGATTAAAAAAACTTTTTTTTTTTATAAAAATAAAAATATATACTAGTTGATATAAATTTATACTTTGCGTTTTATAACAGTATATATTTTATTATATCAGTATATATATATATATCTTATAAAAATTAAACAGTTGGGGGTTGATAAACAGGGTTAGACATGTCATTTTTTCATCATACAGAAAATGTTTTGATCTCATGAAATGTCAGTCCAAGCAATTCATGTAAAAGCATTGTTACACACACTATTTATCTTTGATCTTGTATAAAGTCTTATATAACCAACTAGATGCATGTTTAGTTAAATAAAACATATAATTTTTTACTTTGTTTATAAATAAATTTATATAATTTATCACATACATGAACCAAATCCAAATATGTGAGAACTACAGATGAGATAGAGGGAGAAAAAAAACACATCATAATTTACATACTATATAAATATAAGATACATTACCACAATGGTAGTATCCCACTCTATTATATTAACTATTGAGTGATATTTTGAGTGCCAAATTGCAAACATACACTGGCATGTTTTATTAAAATTGTTTTCAAGTGTTATGTTTTATCTTTCTTGTTACATCTTATCATATGAACAACCCAAAAATCACTTCAAAACACTGTGTAATCCGAGATAAGATCCCTTTAGTACTCATTAGTTTCTAAGGAAAGATTAACACCTGTCAGTCTTGACTGGGCGGAGAGAGAGAGAGAGAGAGAGAGAGAGAGAGAGATTAAAGAGGTCCATTAATTTAACACGTAAATCAGTAGTACAGCATAAACACAGTGATCGAGCGTTCAAATTGAGCTCAACCGAAGATCAAACGCAGAATCCATGGAGAGGCCACTATTGATGACCACCACCGAATTCCCATCCTTGCAGTCGTTCTTCATCGACGTTCCTCTCATCACCACCTTCTCCTCGCACGCCTTCATCGGAAACAGCTCCAGCGTCTCTATCTCCCTCTCCACCATCCACTCTGAAAACAACAACCCACACATGCCAACATTAATTCAAAACAAACCCAAACAGTTAAACAGAGAGGTATGTGTACGTACGTTTATTGGGTCCCCCTGCAGCAGCAGAGGAGGGTGAGGAGACGCGGCGGCGCTTGTGGCGTTCGCGGGCCTTGTGGTTCTGGAACCAGTAGAAGACGTTCTTGCTCTCGATGTGGCCGTAGAAGCTGAGCTGGGAAGAGATCCTCTGTATCTGGTCCGTGCTGGGTGTGCGGAGACCGGACCTGAATAGGTCCGTCAGAAACCTCACTTGCTCCGCTGTTGGGTTCCACCTCCCACACTTGTTCATGTTGGTACTTCCATTTGATCTCCTCCCATAAAGCACCTCCTCGTCCATATCTGTTGTTGTGGATCTCTCTGTCGTCTGACTTTCTCTCTGACTCATTCACTGACTCTTTGATCTTTCTGAGCTTCTGATCTGATCTGATCTGATCTGTTTTGAACATATAAATATCAGAAGCTCAGTCACTCTTGTCTCCTCGTAATATTATAATAAGATTTATGATAATAAGCGCTCACTGTCCCCTGTTATCGTCGTTTCCTTTGTCGATTATAATTTTTTTTTTTTTTTACTTTACCTTACTATAGACGCAACATGTTTATGTTCCCACTTGCATTCTGCAATTGTTTTGACCTACAAAAATAATAGATGAAATATATATTTTTATAAAAAATAGATAAAAATACGCTACTCTACTTAAATTCATGATAAGAATGCCCGTGTTTTAAAAATCTAGAGGTTCAAACTCTACGGTGATTTTGAGGGCGCGTTTGAAAACATTAAGAAAATTGATGTGGTTTAATTTAATTCA
The DNA here is from genome assembly GCA_030737835.1 of Acorus gramineus. Taxonomy (NCBI): domain Eukaryota; kingdom Viridiplantae; phylum Streptophyta; class Magnoliopsida; order Acorales; family Acoraceae; genus Acorus; species Acorus gramineus. The sequence continues at coordinate 4,563,729 of CM060854.1, forward strand.
ACAAGAACAATGTGGACGTGATAGTTAAAAATCCATTTGAACATGCTTCTCCATTGTCAAATTTGTTTATCATGGATTCAAACAAAACCAAAATATATAATGAATTGTATGGTTCTATTTTTATTTTTTTTAATGTGAATAATTAATTTGACAGCTACTTATGAAATTGAAACATTTGGATTAAATATATATTAATTGATTTGTTTTGTGTCGTTCATTGGAATCAGAGAAGGATTGTGATTGTGTTTTGTTGGGTTTCATATTTTAATGGTTTAGTTTATGTGGGGGGCGGAGACATGCAGGAAAAGCTGCCACTGTTAAAAGTTTTGGTCTGCGAGCGCTACTGCTACTTGGAGAGTAACTTTTTGTGTTTTGTCTCTCTTCATTCTTTCTCGAACTCGAGTTCTATATTATTTTTTAAGGAAAATTAATTAAAGGTTCCTGGAATATCTTTTGTAATAATAATAGTTTCTTTGATAATTTTTTTAAGTTCTTAAATTAGTGATGATATTTTATTTAAGTCCTTCCATTCGTTCTATTTTTTTTCTCCCTCTTTTACCTCTAAATGAACATAAATTGCCTCTTTATCTCCTCCAACCTCTCTCGTTCTCCCCTAAACAACTCAACAAGATGTCAAACCACCTCCACCAGCCCTTCATTGCGCTGATCTTGACCTCAACGCTGATCGCTCCATCCGACCTCTCCCGACCATGTCCCGTGAGCCGTCTTCCGGTTCTGTGTTATACTGTGTACACTGTTATTCCTAATATGTACATTGTTATACTTGTTACAGGTTGTGTATATTACACTGCGTACACTGTAACGCATATTGTGTACACTATTATACCTCTTACAGATATCAGATTTTGTGTTAGACTATGTATACTGTTATGCCCAATGTGTACACTATTATACCTGTTACAGGTTCTGTGTGTTACACTGCATATATTGTTACGCTCATTTTGTACACTATTATATCTATAACATGTTAGGCTCACAGATAGGCTCGCAAGAGGGGGTAAAGCTTGCGGATAAATCGTGAGAGGGGGTTAGGCTCGCGGACAGGGGTCGCAAGAGAGGGTTGTGCTCGCGGACGAAGTCACAAGAAGGGGATTAGGCTCGTGGGTAGGACACGAGAAACGATCGGGGGATGCGATCTGTGTTGGGGTCGAGATCGCCGCAATGAAAGGGCTGGTGGAGGTGGTTTCACAACTTATTGAGTTGTTTGGAAGAGAAAAGGAGAGGTTAGAGGAGATAGAGAGGCAAATAATGTTTACTTAGGGATAAAAAAAGGGAGAGAAAAAATAGAATGTATGGATGTTAGATGGAATTGGATAGAAGTACCTAAACAAAATACCACTACTAATTTAGGGACCTAAAGAAAACAATAAAAAATCAAAGAACCTATTGTTATTACAGATGTGTCCTCAAAAAACTCTAATTAATTTTTCCTATTTTTTAAAATATATGAAAAGCAGAGCTTCAGATGTCTGGCTAATGGTCCATAATTTCCTTTTAAATGTTGTACTTTCATAAATTTGCGAACTTTTAGATTAGAAAAATAATATCATCAAATACTCATTCATTTAAAATTTATCAAACTGAAAAACAAAAAACTTTAATCAGTCTGAGATGATATGATTTTAATAAAATATTTTGATTGACATGATATTCTTGTTTTTATGTTACATCTGAACAATGGAAGTTTACTGTTCATATCGCATTATCGTTAGGTTAAATTATGTACACATATATATCCTATCTTGTTTGTTCTAAATGTCCTACTAAAAAAATTATCAAAATCAGTAACAACCGACTCACTCCTATATTTATCTCAAAATGACAAAATCTGAAGTTGTCTAAGGGTCCGTTTGGATATGAGTTTAGGTAGATTCTGGGTTTGAAATGAAAAGCTGAGTCTGTTTGGATTTAAGTTTAGGTAGATTCTACGTTTGAAAAACTAAAAATTCTGAAACTCAGATCCAAACACAATTTTAATATTTAGTTTTTTAAACCACAATATTCCTTTTTAAGTCAAAAAAATCTTACGGTTGAAAATTATAATAAAACATAGCTTTTTAAAAGTTGAATTTGAAACATAAGATTTTAACAATCTTATAGTTTTAACTTCACATCAAAACGCACCCTAAATTATTAAATGTATAAGAAGACAAATATAATCAAGAGAAGAAAAATATTTTCATAATAGACAAATATATTCAAACCAAAAGTAATCAAAATTTCGATAGGAGATGTGATATGAATGGAAGTTATAGTGAGAAAGGAAAGTGGGGACCAAAAACAAGGGTCCGACAAATGGGGGCATAATGTGAACGACTAATGGGAGAGAATGATCGGGTTCTTGTTTTTACTTTCTTTGGCAGAGGTATCTTTCATTCCTTTTGTTGCTTGCCATTACAAGAAGCAAAAATAATAAAAGTTTATATTTCAAGTCAAATAAATATTAGACTAATAATTAAAACCCCAAACATTAGAGTTGTCATGGCACGGGAAATCCGTTTTGCGTGCGCTTCTGCAATTCCCAACGCATCTTCTTGTCTTCATCAAAACTTCATTCTCCCTGTGTATATATACACATATATATAATGTATATATGCATAGATATTGAGTCTTTTTAACATCAACAAAGACAACAATTGAAGTCACAAGAACAGAAAGACAAAAAAATATTTTTGTCATGAGAGTTGGGGAGGATTTTCACACGTTGACCCGTCAAAACTTTGGTGGAAAATTAATTTTTTTTAAAAAAATGAAAGGCACGCGTGAATTGAAGATGAAATTTGGGTGGGGAGGGACTCGAAGCGGAGAGAATCGGCTGTCAGCTTCTCCTTGTCTTCAGCGAAATCTTGAACCCAACGTCTCGGCCCAACCCGAGACACCACCATTGTCCGGATTTTCAAGGCTCGGACTCCAATCCGAATAGAGGGTGTCCCAATATGTACCCATCAAATATTTTTGCATATTATTTCAATTTATTATATATGGATAATGGTACATTGGTAATTACCCTCTTTTTTTTCTATTTCAAGTCAAATCCACAAGTTGATTTAAATTAAAAAAAATTTAAAATAACATATCTCATGTAATGATTAAAAGTTTTTTTACACACCTGCTTGTGAAAGATTTTTTTTTCACCATATCACACACTATAGTCCTGAATATGGGTTTAAAATGTAGATGGACAAATGATTATGAGTTTTGTGCAGAAGATAGGAGGTGTGCATATTAAGGATCATGTAAATCAAACAAAAATGTAAATAATTAAATCTTTTGTTCTCGTATCCCTTTAATGGGGGCATACAAACAGATTGAAAGGGTGCAAATAGAAACACCCGATTTGTTAATGGTAAGGACATATCAATAAAAAAATATTACATTCAGTCATTCATGCGATTATGTTTGCAGTTAAAACACATTTTGATTTTTAAATATATAATTTTACGAAACGTAAAATATATATTTAAATGAATTGAATACATATTTTTTATGATATATAGATTATTAAAGATTTCATACTTTTATAAGTATCTAAAAATGGAGACCTGAATCAATGAGCTCTTATTAAAAATTTTATTGTCAATTATTGAGCAACAGGTATAAGCCCCATGATATAGTTCACCCTTTCATTAAGTTATATGACAATTTTGGGATGAAAAATATTTTCATTTAGATTAATAAAATTGGGACTGTTATATATATATATATATAGAATGCAGAAAGTGTAACAAACATTTCCCACACACTTCCTAAACTACAGCTCATTTCCTAACTAATAATGTTACACATATCCCCCACAATCTTGTCTATGGGGTTTGTTGTGTGAGGACTTTTGGTGACAGACAAATCCGTCTCATACTTGCGACATCATCCCGTCGGGAAAGATTTGGTGAGTCCACCAAAAATTCCTTTTAGCTGTGACAAAAACACCATATAATTAATTGATAAAAAAATACCATATCTAGTAAAAATATCTCTACTTTAACTGATGTATACGGGAGAAAAAAAAATCATGCATGCACAATTTAACCAAATTAATATATATCTACCATAAATATGAGATGTCATAAGTGACCAGAGCATAAGCCCTAACTCTCAAATTGTACCAGGAACAATGAACTGAAATCCCTTGGATTAAACCTCCACAAAGTAACACACAAAATATAAAATGCAAATTTTTGTTCTATGCCCGAACCATAGACATATATATGCAGACAAACACCAAGATGACAAGCAACACGTAGCACTACAAGCTTGAACAAGGTTTCTCATCACGTCTACTGTTTCTTAATCAAGTCAAATATTTGTTTTCTTCTTTGGAAGCTCAGATCAAATAAAACTTTCTAGACATTTTTAGTCAAAAACCATGCACAAAGACAGGCAGAGGTTTAAAGCCCTCGGGGGGCAACTAGACACCCCATATATAAGTCTTTTCACAAACTTGCGTTCATAACAATAAAACATCACTCAAATTAACACGTCGAGGTTACTCAATTACGAAGACATGATAACAATAGACATACAAATCCCATAATTTCTCCGGTTCTGTTGAACCATTTCTCACCAAACTCTTTCTCTCTCTCTCTCCCCCCCCCCCCCCCCCCCTCCTCCTCTCTCTCTCACCCTTTGATTTCTATTATTTCACTAAAATCAATAATACTCTCTCACAAGATAACAAAACTCACACTCAAATTTTAGCCAATTCAGTAAGTTTAACAAAAAAATAACAACAAATTATTAATTGAAAGGACTTTCTCATTCTTTCCCAACCACTCTTACGTACAGTCTCACTACCTATATAAACACATCCACTCAAAAACAAAGCCACCATCCAAAACACACCACCACCACCACAACCAAGAAACAATGGAAACCGAGACTCTCATCTTCTTCATCACCACCATCACCTCTGCCTACCTCGTCTGGTTCTGGTTCCTAACCCGGACACTAACCGGTCCCCGTGTCTGGCCCATCTTCGGCAGCCTCCCGGGCCTAGTCGCAAACCGGTCCCGCATCCACGACTGGATCGCCGACAACCTCCGCTCAACGGGCTCCGCATCCACGTATCAGACATGCATCCTCCCTCTCCCCTTCATCGCCCGCCGCCAAGCCCTCTATACAGTCACATGCAACCCTCGCAACCTCGAGCACATGCTCAAATCCAGGTTCGAGAACTACCCCAAAGGGCCCATCTTGCAGTCGGCCTTCCATGACCTCCTCGGCGAGGGAATCTTCAACAGCGACGGCGATGTCTGGCTCATGCAACGCAAGACTGCCGCGCTTGAGTTCACAACCCGAACCCTCCGACAGGTAACTCAAACATCACATTAGATCTGTTGAGCCTTCAATATTAAGGATGTGTTTGTGTCACGTAAAAAGTGTGTAGTGGAAATTGAAAAAAAAAAATTAAACTTTCAAAAATAACGTGCATGCGCCAAATAAAAAACAAAAAATTATACATCATTTTCTTTATTTTTTTCTTATTAGAAAATTAAAGTGATTTTTTGTTTTATCACAAGTGAGAATTTGAAAAACAATGTTGAAATTCAAATTCCCTCACTTCTTTTTTTTTTTCCCTTGTAATTTGTGTGCAAACATATCTTAAAAGAAAATCTTTTATTAGATACTGATGAGATCCAACTATTGATAGGCCATGGCGAGGTGGGCAAACCGTTCGATCAAGACGCGCCTCTGGCACATACTGGAGACGGCATCGGCCACCGGAGCACCGGTGGACCTCCAAGACCTGCTCCTCCGCTTGACATTCGATAACATCTGCGGCCTCACCTTCGGCAAGGACCCGGAGACGCTCTCCCCGGACCTCCCCGACAACCCGTTCTCCTCCGCCTTCGACTCCGCCACCGAGTCCACCCTCCAGAGGCTCCTCTACCCCAGCTTCTTATGGCGCCTCAAGAAGCTCTTCAACCTCGGCGCGGAGAGGCGCCTCTCGCGGAGCCTCCGCGTCGTCAACACGTACATGACGGAGGCGATCAAGGCGCGAAAGCTGACCCCCTCCGACGACCTCCTCTCCCGCTTCATGAAGAAGCGCGACGCGGAGGGCAAGTTCTTCCCCTCCTCCGTCCTCCGCCGCATCGCCTTGAATTTCGTGCTCGCGGGACGCGACACCTCGTCTGTCGCGCTCTCCTGGTTCTTCTACAACGTCATGAAAAACCCATCCATCGAAGACCGGATCCTCGACGAGATCGCGCGAGTCCTCACCGAGACGCGCGGGCCCGACCGGCTCAAGTGGGTCTCCGACCCGCTCGAGTACGAGGAGCTGGAGAGGCTGGTCTACCTCAAAGCGGCGCTGACGGAGACGCTTCGGCTCCACCCGTCGGTGCCGGAGGACGTCAAGTACGTGGTGTCGGATGACGTGTTGCCGGACGGGACACGTGTCCATGCAGGGTCGACTGTGACGTACTCGATATACTCGGTGGGTCGGATGGAGTCCATTTGGGGGGAGGACTGCGAGGAGTTCAAGCCGGAGAGGTGGTTGTCGACCGGGTTGGACCGGTTCGAGCCGCCGAAGGACGTGTACCGGTTCGTGTCGTTCAATGCCGGTCCGAGGACTTGCTTGGGGAAGGACCTGGCATACCTGCAGATGAAGTCCATCGCATCGGCGGTCCTGATGCGGCACAGACTCTCGATGGTCCCCGGTTGCGGAGCGAAGCAGAAGATGTCGCTGACGCTGTTCATGAAGGGAGGGCTTCGCGTGCACGTGCATGATAGGGGGCTCGTGTGATTGAATTGATTGATTATTGCTTTTGCATGGTTGTGGGGGTGTTTGGGTCATTTCTTATGTGACTTTTTTATGTGGGGGTTGCCGTTGTGGGTTTGGTTTGTTCAAGGTTCGCGTGTTGAGTTGCATGTAATGTCTTTGTGTTTGTGTGGTTTTGTTTATTTGTCGCGCTCGGTTCATATATTATTAATATATATATATTACTATTGTTCGTTCATGTTTTAGTCGTAATTGAATGGAAAATTATAGTTACCTTTGTGATGGTGTTCAAGTTTTGTGTATTAAAAGAATAACCTCATGAGTTAGATTTGGATTTGGTTGATATATATGACTTCATAAAAGTAAGGATTCTCTCACGACGTCTACGTGACCCGGTAAAAAATTTCGAATGGTTTATAGCAAGCAATGCGGTTAAAACAGTTTGAAAAAAAGTATATATAGTTTGATGAAATGATGGATTCATTATGTTTAATATGTAAGTGCATGGATATTGTTTCATATATGCACGAGGAATTGAACCTTCCTTGGATGATCATATAGTTTCCGTCTCTTCTTCCATAAGAAGGATCCCCGTTGAACGCGAGTCCCATTTTAATATAAAACGTGATTAACCACCCACAAAGGTTTTGTCGATTCATTCATTTGAATTCTAACGCAGCGTGAAACTGATAAAAAGATCCAACCAGCGTTGAGATCTCATAAACTCCTTGAATCCACAAGGAATCCTTGAATCCACAAGGAAGAAAGCCCTAAAAGGGAGAAAATTCGAAATATTATTGATAAAAACTTGTCAACCCTAGATTACAAGTCTGCTATTTATACTAATAACATAAAATTAAAAAATTACTAAAAATAGTAAAATTCGAAAACTAATTTTTCTGATTCTATGAGATCCTCAATGATCATAGGAATTGATAGAAATCAATTCCAATCTGTTATGATTGAGATATCACAAATCTAAAACTTACTAAAAATAGTAAAATCGCTAATTTAAAGGCCTAAATGAATTAATTTTTAAAAAATAAGAATTGTTAGTTGTATAACAACTAATCTAGAAGATCTCCTCGATATATTTCACCATGTAAAATTTCGTGCGATTCCAAGATCGTGACAATTGATTTATGATTTATCTGATGAATTTCTTTTTGGTGCTTCCATCTGCATAATCTGTCCCACAAAATCTTTTAGAGTCCGGATTTAATACATCTTTTTCTGTTTTATAAAGTCAATTTTTAGCTCTCTTATTTTTTAAGCACTGTTTGCCACCTTTAATTAGGCATCCGAAGCAGGCTGGCCCGGCCCGTGGAAACCAGGCCCGTGGGCCCAACCTGTCCTGCGGCCAAATAAACAGGCCCATGCCCTGGGGCATGCCCACGAGCCAAGATTTTAAACATGCATGTTATTTCTTTTTATTTTTTAATTTTAAATTGTTCATTTATATATAAATGTTAAAATAACATAAAATCAAAAGTATAATGTTAAGAAAAAATATTTACATCTATTGAATTTTTAAAAATAAAAAATAAAATGAATTAATTACTTGAAAAATCGATTCACTACATGTACCTAACTAGATTGACATTTACATAAATGTCACTAACTAATTTATCTAATTCAACCACAATTCAAATAAAAATTACATATAAAATTAAATGTGACACATTTATTGTATTGCACCACATGAGTCAGCCCGAACGGACCCAGTTCGGACAAAACCTAGAATCAGGCCTGACCCGCCCTAACAATAGGTCTCAGATTGAATGGGGATAGTTACCTTTAACAAGGAACGGACACAATGTTCAGGATTGACACAATCTCAAATATATATGTTAAATATATGAGGTGGCGTGTATAAGTCCTTGATTGATTGATGATCGATCAAATCTTGTAATCCAATTAATCTCCATCTCCAAAGTGTCAAAATTCATTATTTAATGATAAACCTAACAGCATCAAATTCAATTCAAAATGCAAGTTTGTGTTTTTTTTTTTAATGTGAAATATATACACAAGCATACACACCGACCACAATTGACATGACTCACATGGTATAAATAAAATATTAATCCAGTGCGTTTGGTACACTCATTTTAATAAAAGTCAATTTTTTTAAGTACATTGGTCCGCTTGATGGGATGTTTAAAAACTCCGTGACTCGATGAGTCAGCAATCCTTGCGAGTAATTTTTTTTTTTAACACAGATTCTAAGAGGCTACAACATCCCATCTATCCTATTTGTGCTATTACATACTACGGTCAACATGGATTCATAAACCACTCATGAAATAAAGTCTTAAAAAACAAGCTCAGAGAATTTTTAAACATTTTCAACAACCAAAAGGTTTGAAAGTAACTCTTCACACAGAGGAGTAGTGTCCTCAACCACTAGGCCACAGTCGGACAGGACAATCCTTGCTGGTATTTGAGTTAACAATCAATCCGATCAGCAATGTAGAATGAAAATATTTCAAATATAATAATACAATATTTTATGTTAATATTAAATAAATCAATTAATTCATTTTATAATATTATCGAGTTAAAATGCATGTATGTCACCACCTTAAATGAACTTTAATACAAAAATATAGAATAAATTTATATAAGAGAAATATACAATAAAACATGAACAAATCTCTTAATCCCCATTTGAATAAACCCATTTTAATTTGAAGTTATTCTAACTAATTTTTATTTATTCTGGGCTGCTATATTCTCGATTCAAATAGGGGCTTAGAATTTTGAATACCTTACTTATTTTGTCATTTTAATATTAGTTCAACACTAAATAAATAAAACATCTTATTCATCCAAAAGAATAAAATGTTTTAATTATTAAAATTGTCTGAATATCAGAAATTGAATTAATATATATCATTAATCAAATGGACCATAAGAATTTTTTTTTAATGAGTTATCCGAGTTGAATCGGTAATCTTGATGAATCGCCTGTGCCCCTGCAAGCAGCGAGAAGAGCCATGGCTAACATTCAAATCCAAACGTGAGTTAAACATGTTAAAAGTAGAATCTCTAAAAATTGTACAAACCAGTAAATGTCCAAATCACGCACTCCAGCTCTTCAAAACGCCAAAATGGTGTCGCTCTCCTTAAAACATGGCCAAACCAAATCACTCAATCAGTAACTAATTTAATAATCATCACCATGAGATAGGCCTCATTTATTGTATATTAGTTGATATTAGACTGACTGTGCATGAGTCTTAAGCTTGCTTCCATCATCGCTTGCGTTTCAAATCACTGAAGCGCGAAAGGAGCCGCCCAAATCCCCCCCACCCCACCCTCTCTTTCCTTCTTTTTTTTTTTTTTTTTGTGTACAATAAAGACATCGAACGTTAGTCCCCACTACACAATAACTACTAAATAAATATGGATTAACAAGAGCATGAAGAAAAACAATATGTTAAAATCCACTATATCCAAACCATAAGAATTGTATATTCATTTTTACTTCTGCTTCCCCCATAAGATGGGGAGCTTCCCTTTCCACTACGTCAAGGGTGGGTGAGACGTCCAAATTCTCTATTTGTATTTACATTTAGTATACTAAAACCTATCACCATATTAAATGTTAACATTATAAGAAACTTTATATAGAACTACAGTCCATAGATCTTTCATTCCTCTACCGGAATAATTTTCATTCATAAAATTTTACATCTACTAAATAAGTTTGTGAGGAGACTGAGTTGTTATAAAATTAATCAATTTAAAACAGAAACTTCAATTCGAAAAAAAAATTTAAAAGTAGAAACTTAATAAATGAAATGGGATTACAAATTAAAGATTTTCTAATTTCGAAATTTAGGGATTGTTGTTTGGATTTGCAGTAAAAGAAACTCTTGTTATCAGAGAATCATTATTATGGGCTTCTAAAAAGCGAGAATTAGTAGTCTTTGGACACGGTGTGTAAAGTGATGTTCGGTAGACCGGTAGTGCAAACGCAAATGTCAGAAAATGTTTGGATACCACGGAATCCGCTCAACCCAAAGATTCTTAAATGATCTTTATCTTAATTTGTGGTTAATTTAATCTCTTTTTATGATTTATCACTCATTTTAATTTAGTTGTGGTTTGAGTAGTGGAATAGGAAAAGAATAAGGAGAAAATAGTTTTAAAAACCTGTTTGGGTAAAAAAAATAAATGAGAGTATAATTATGTCAGAATATGTGAAAATAAATTGGTATTTGTAATTTAGATCTCTTCTGAAATTGTGATACTCCACTCAATTTATTTCACCGATATAAATAAGTCTCATTGTTAAAACAATTGTCATTATCTTTTATAAATCAAAATATCATAGGTTAAATCATTTTTCACATTTTATAAATCATTATTCATATTTTTTTTATTTTATTCACAATTTATCCACAGTCAATTAAACAATAAAAATTTTGTTATTATATTAAAAAAATGATAATAACTGATAATAAAATTAAATAAAAAATCACTACAGTGTTTTAATGATATTTTTTTTAAAAAATCTATAGAACCAAGGAATGAACAAATTTTTTTTTTTTTTTTTTACAAATTAACAAAAAGTCACCGATTTAGGAATGACACGGCATAACATTTTTCTGGCACGGCACGTGCAACTGGCGCGCGCGTTTATTGAAAGCGCGCGATCGATCAACCACTCTCCCCCGCAAAACCCCCCAAAAATAGAAAGAGAGAGCGAGAGAGAGAGAGAGATCTCCGCAGTCTCCATTGGAAACACACGTCGACGGATCTTGATCGGACGTGGTGGCGGAGGAGGAGGAGAAGAGAGGGAGAGCGGGGGATGTGATGAGAGGGAGCCTCTTCGGCCGCAGGATCACTGCGAGGTTTCGCCAGCTCTCAAAATCCGCCGTCGTATCAATCAAGGTGAAGCTTCTTCTCTTCATCTGCATCGCCTTCATCGTCTCCCTCACCGCTCACAACCGCGCCGCCTCCCTCATGGGCTGGACCCACCCCGACATTCACCAATCCTCCTCCCCCTTCAGGTTAGTGCTTCTTGTCTTGCGCGCGAGAGACTATCGTGAATTGCTTTGGTTTGCTTTTGAGATCCTAGAGAGAGATTTGTGGATTTTGCGGTCGTGTTGTTGTCTTGATTAGTTCGGTTCATTGTTCATGGTGTGGGAAATTACGTTGGTTTTTGAAGATTCTAGTGAAGTTGTGGTTTTGCTTTCTACTTTTTTGGTTACGCCTCCCTGGTTCTTTGAATTTGGAATTTGCATTTTTCTTATGGTTGAATTGAAAGCAATTTCAATTTGAATTCGGATGTATGTGCTTGAAGGATGAGGGTTTAAGAGGATAGAGATTTTTCCCCTTTGAAGTGCACAAGGTGTAGGGGTGCAAGTTGAACGGGTTTAAGATCCAATACGACATTTGGGCAGGTTTGGGTTGGGGTTTAAGCGTTCAGGTTCAATCTGAGTTCAAACCCGAGCAACCCGAATCTAATTTGACTTAGGTTTGGGTAACCCGAACTAACCCGAACCCGAAGCAGGATGTAAAAATTTAAAATGTTTTAAGTTGAATTTTAATTGTTTAATTTGTAAGATAAAATTTATATTGTCCTATTTATTTTTACCTATAATCCTTTATTTCTATAGTTTCCATTTTTTTATTCTATAAATAAAAATGTTCTTCATTTTCATAATTGGAGAAATGAATCTTGTAGAGTTTTAATTGTTTAAAATGACACATTTTTCAAGTCAATCCCGAACCCAACCCAACCCAACCCGAATGAAACCCGAACCTAAACCAAAACCGACGGGTGGGGGTCAAGTTGAGCTTCTCTGGTTGAGGGTTGGGTCGGGTTTGGGTTGACTTCTTCTAACCTCATAATGGGTTCGGGTTGAACTCCAACCTGCCCAAGTTGCACCCCTAGCAAGGTGACATCAAATATTCTATTCCAAGTGAAATCATTCGTATTATGAAATTACTAAATAGTTTTGTTTTTTTGGTTGGTAAACTTCTTTTTTTCCTGGTTAAATCTTCCCTTATCAGCAAGGGTAAAACTCGAGCCTAGGACCCCTCGGTGAAGAGGGGGTATATCTACCATCTCATCAAGAGGTGGTTCAGCGAGATCATGAGCATGAACCACCCATATGTTCTCATAAGCGTAACCACCCAAATGTTCTCATGAGTGTTAACCACCCAAATGTTCTTACTTAAGTAGTTGTAAGTTATACCTAACACTGCTTTGGTAGTTAACATTCATTGGCTACATTCAAGTGAAACTCCTTCCTGATATTATCATCTGGATGATAGGTTTTAAAGTTATAGGGCTCTGGAACTATATGAATTATGACTCTTATCTACACTTTGAAAAGACTTCTCTACCATGAGGAAACTAGAATAAATAAATTTGACAATTACTTCATATAGTGGTCAACATAGTCTCCGCTTAAAGTTTATTAATTATGATAAACAATATGATAATTCAGGTTGCTTTCTGATTCTATCCATCCCAATATAACATGGACAAGTGAAGATGATGGTGAACAAAATCAGTGATATGTTAGCTGTCAGATATTTATTTGTACCTTAAACGAATACATGGGTATTTGACATACTGCTTGATGATGTTTGCATAATAAAGATACTTTCAGTAAGAACATAGCATAGAATTCCATTCTTGGTATAGCACTCAATTTTTTCTTATCACTCTATGCAGGAAAGGATACACTGTCCTGATCAACACGTGGAAGAGAACTGACCTCCTTAAGCAATCAGTTTTTCACTATGCGTCCTGTCCTGGTTTGGATGCTATACATATTGTGTGGAGTGAGCCTGATCCACCATCAGATTCCCTTGATGAATTTCTGAGGCATACTATACAACTGAGATCCAAAAGCGGAAAACTTATAAAATTGAGATTTGACTTAAATATGGAAGACAGTCTGAATAACAGGTTCAAGGAAATCCAAGATTTGAAGACAGATGCCATATTTTCAATTGATGATGATGTCATATTTCCATGCGAATCTGTAGAGTTTGCCTTCAGTGTTTGGCAAAGTGCATCTGATACCATGGTTGGCTTTGTACCACGAATGCATTGGTTGGATGAATCGGTGGGCCATTAATTAAAACCTACATATGATTTTTGTTCTAGTTTTTCACAACTTGATGTTTATTTGTTCATATCATGTTACTGTATCAAAACTGATTGCTGCTTTAAGTCATTTTATCAGGATTAGGCAATGAATGCTGAATGACCCAGTCTATCTTTTTTTTCAGTTATTTATCATCAATTCATTCACGCCTCACTAGAGTGGCATGATTTCGAATTTTTACCAAGTTGCAAATAATAATCTCATCGCCTTCACAGTATTATCTACAATAAGATGATCCACTACATTTGCTGCACTCTTTGTCAGAGTTCTTATTATAGAGTTTCTACTTGTAGAGAGGTGGAATGGAGTGTCGATATCTGTATGGTGGTTGGTTGTCTGTTTGGTGGATGGGAACTTACAGTATGGTGCTATCAAAAGCAGCATTTTTTCACAAAAAGTATCTTGATTTATACACAAACCAGATGCCTGCCTCTATTCGAGAATATACTACAGAAAACAGGTAACGGATTCTGCTTCCGTGTTATACCTCATGTCCTGGAAAAGTTAGTTTGATCTACCACTATATCTTTTACAAGGGTCGCTATTTCTAAATCAAATTTTACCATTTCTCCTGCAGGAACTGTGAAGACATTGCAATGTCTTTCCTTGTTGCGAATACAACAGGTGCTCCTCCTATTTGGGTGAAAGGTATTGTTGCAGGTCCCTGTGTCATTAGTTAAAGTATCTGTTTTTCATAGACGAGTTTCTTTGGTTTTCTTTGGAAACTAGTACAACATATGGTCAAACTATAATGTTGGGTTTTGAGTTTCATTGGTTTTCATTGTTTCCATTCTTACGGTTCATCTTCTTATTTGTTCATCTATGTGCTTGTTGATATAGAGGTCTGTTTTTTGCCCTACCTAATTGCAATCTAGACATATATAGGCTTACTGGAGAGGCCAATATACATTTTAAATTATTTTTATGCGGAGTAGATTCTGGATGACTCATCAGAATTGCCAACTTTATACCTGGATAACAAAGGTTGGTTGTATTGGTTGATGCGAGATTTAATATTTTGTCATAACTTATGAAGGGAATTGATGACCAATAATGTTGTGAGTAGGTTTGTAAATTACATTCCACAAGTTTATTGTGATTGCATATGTAGATGCAACATGCAGTTGCCTCTAATTCTGGCAAGATGTAGATTAAGTGAGAATGGAGAAAACGCAAGGAATGGGTAATGATTATTGACTGTTATGCCTGCAAGATAATATTAGGAATGGTTCCTACAAATAGTTATATCCATGAAGAAAATCAATATGCCTGGCTGATATGTATAAAGACAAAGACAATCAATACATATACAGGACCAGATGTAATTGTTTTAAAAGGAATTCATTAAATGGTATAAACATGCAAATAAGGTAAATAAAAGCATGGTGGTAAAGTTAAAATATTTTGTCTCAAGCCATCGGGAAATAAGTTTCAGTAGTTGGAATTGATGTGATTATTTAGGAGAAGGTGAATAATACATCAATAGTCTGTCAATACTTACATTGGTTGAGGCTGAGGCATAAATGATGCTTATGTAGAGTGATACAGGAAACAAAGAGCTTTGGAAAGAATGATGGAGACCCACTAATATTACTGATAATAGTGTGATCATATCGATTTAAGGGCTTGCTATGTTTTCCAGTCATGAATCCATTGATCTTATTTTAAGTTTTTAACCCCTATTGAGAAAGGCATGTGTAGGAATTCCTTGTAGCTATGGATGTCATTATAGATGAACTAATTTTTAACCCCTATTGAGAAAGGCATGTGTAGGAACTCCTTGTAGCTATGGCATGTGTAGGAACTCCTTGTAGCTATGGCATGTGTAGGAACTCCTTGTAGCTTTGGATGTCATTATAGATGAACTAACTCTGGGTATTCAAGGTGAGGTTTCTCAATTTATCTATTTGTGAATGAAGTAATGTTAGTTAATGAGAGGAGTGTGTTATCAATCTGGACTGCTTCTGAATCCACTTTTACAGTTCCTTTTACTGATATTAACTTCTTCTTTTTTGTAAGTGACTAACTCATTTCTCCAATAAAGTATTGCTTCATCCATCGCTAAACTTATATGGGATGCCATCAAGTACATATGGATTTTATTATCTTAGTAGTGAAAGCGGTTTGTGGGCTCTGCTAGTATGAGGTCAAACTCTTAGTTATGGGTTTTGGAGTTTTTGGATTTTTTAGGATGAAATGGGTTGTCATTTGGTTTCATGGGCCATGAATTGTGTTTGGGCCCTAGTGAGGCATTTTAATTGAAGATAAATTAGTTTTTATAATTGGGTGACTGACTTATAGGTGGATTGGAAAGACACTGGTTTCTTTTTCCTTTTTTTTTTAAAGTTTGGGTTTGGGGGGGGGGGGTGGGGGTGGATGTTGGATGCACAGGTTTTAGGAGTGTCTTTGGTTGCTTATTTGTCTTATTCCTTTTGTCATCCACTAAAATCAAGTGGATGGCTGAGACTATTACAAAATTGTGTTTATTGTGTCTACTTGTGTTTATTGTGTCACAATCAATAAGAATAAATCAATAGACATGTAAAGAGTGTACTTGTGTTTATTGTGTCACAATCAATAGTAATATATTAAATGCTGATCAATTCCTGATTATACAGCTGTTTGATTAGTTTATTACCTGTTGATCTTACATGGATCGTCTATTGCAATAATCCAAAGGACTGAAAAGAGTATCTGTTTTTATGCACAGTCGAATGAACCCATCTTTTCTGTCATGCATTACATCAAGCCTCAAAGCCACATCTGCTGGGTTCATTTAGTTGTGTTCATGGTCAATTAAACCATCATTTATCTCAAAATATCTTTTAATGGCCTTGAAGTGGCCTGCTTTGATTTTTACTTTGGTTCCATTATTTGTCAACATTAGCTCTATTATTCATCTGTTTTATAATGATATTTATATTCAGTATTCTAGTGAAGCACAAACTCCACAGTATATTCTATTCTACCTGTAGTAGTTATAGCCCATATTCCACAACAACTTTGATGAAATAAATTATCTTGGATCAAGTGCCATTTCTTCTCTGGCGTATTTATATGGCATGGAACATTAAAGGTTCACAACACATTTTGGATCCCTTTGTTTTAAACTCTGAATTTTGATACATTTTTGCATTCTGTCTTAGTTGCTCAGCCTTATTTCTCTCCCCCTCATTCAGGACCTGTTCTGTGTTTTATCAGGCAAGATATATGAGATAGGTTCAGTTGGAATCAGTACCACGGGAGGCCATAGTGATCGGAGGACGCGATGTCTCAACGATTTTGTCGCGCTCTATGGTCGAATGCCACTGGTTGCGACTACAGTAAAGGCCATAGACAGCCGCCACAGTTGGTTTTGGTGAATTAATATCCTTCTATTACTTTATTCCATCACCGTTCTATTTCATTTCTTTGTATCATATGACATTCATCAATTCTCGCATAAACCACTCAACTTAGAGTTGTTTGTAGCACTCCATTCATAGTGCCTTGTATTTTTTTATAGAGAGGCCTGGTGGGGAGGACTAGAATACAAACCCAAACCTTGATCGGTAGAGATGTGATGCCAAAACTGCCTATTCCAATTTCTTCTTGAAATTTTTCAGGGTGTTGATACACTGGCACTTCTCTAGATGTCACGTCAGCTAATGTAATCTCTAATAGAGTATATACTCTAAATTGTCCGCATATACTCAAATCTTGAATAATGTAAAAAAATGCATGAAAAATAGGCTTACGCACATCTATGCAAGTGAATCCGTACTGTGACTACTGTCACGGCTCACGCCTATAGAATGCATTGATTGATTTTGTGGATCCGCCAACAGCTAGGTCTTAATTTTGAATGATTTGGAAGGGCATGTCCACTTGTCTATATTGAAATTGGACCCCTGTCATCAAATATAACCTACTTTGTATTTGTAATATGTATATGGATGCAGTCATGTAGACATCTACTTCATTTATGATATTATAAAACATTTTGTTGTTGTAGCTTTGTAGGGTCCTCATAACCTTTGCTACAGATTTTGCTGATACCTTGGGACCATCACCCAATTCTTATTAATTATGGGGGCACAGATGAGAAGAATAAGCTCTGATAGTAGAATAGCAAAAAAAAAAGAAAAAAAGGAAGAAGGGGGAAGGGGGAGAGAGAGAAAGAGGGAGTTTAGTTTCACATGGATAAAATCCAATAGTTATGTAAATTAGCATAAACTCTTAATATTATTATCGCAGTTGATGGGTTCCTATCTCCTTAAGGTGAGGCCGTGAGGGAGCCAAAGGTCTGAATATGAAAATGAAAATATAGAGATTTTTTTTTTTTTTTTTTTTGGAGATCTTGAAGGAACTTTTCGTGGCTGATCTTATGATCAAATTAGGAAAGCTACATTGGTCTGTTATGTCAATTGTCATGTCAATAATGCACAACAAATTGTTTGTGCATTCAATTATTAAAAAAAGGGGAGATTTTTTTGAAACTACTTCATTAATGAACCAACAACTGTTGCAAATTGGTCCACATGTTTATGTTCTGTGGCAAGGATTAATTTCAAGCTCTAACAACATGATGCTGCACTACTCTAATGACGAATTGACCATTCCTCGTGTCTTTCGTGTTTCTCATGTTTTATACAAGAACCACATTCTTATACGCAATCCAATGTAAGATCTAACATGGTGAGAGATTCTGGAATTGAAATTATGAGGGCTGTATTGTTTTGTGGTCCACCATTGTAGCTCCCTTCCTCCCCCTCTTACCACCACCTGACATCAACAGGTGGTGGTCTAGATTTCATGGTCCCCCCCCGGCAGATATTTTTATGTAGAAAATCAGCTGTCTTACTGTGGGGATAAGCAAGCCAATCTTTCACGTGGGTTATCCCAATGTTAATTAATTATATTTTAATTAATCATGAGTCAATCATGGAGCTTATGTTTCCCTTAGTCCGATAGCCTGATGATTAAAATATGAGCTTTGTTATATAAGCCCCTCCTGTGGATCCCTTGATGTATCAACATTTTATTGACTGTGTAGTTACTTTTTATAAAAGAGTAAAAAAACTAAATACTAAAATACCTCTAATTAATATCTACCCTTGTTTTCATGTTTTCCCCTCTTTTTTTTTTTTTCCACTGACAACCGTCCCTATCGGTGTTTCAAATCTGATTAAAAGATTTGTTAGTTTTCAAAATATCAAATTTGAATAGAAAAAATCAATGAAAAAAAAAATTCTCTTTTGTAAAACGTCGAAGAATACCTATTATATCATTGAAGAATAGATTTGAAACAAAACATTTCATCCGAAGGTTCTTCTACAGCCAAAAAATTGGTACGAAAACATTTTTTGGTATTTCTCAAAATGTGTTTGTTGTATTTGATGATGATGTTGATTACATGGATTATTTTTTTTTTAGGGTTTTTTTTTTAATATTAACAAAAGTAACTTTTTTTTTTTTACAGAAATATGAAATATATGATTAAATTTTTTTTTTATGTTTATTATTGAAATGTAGCCGACAAAATCACATGAGTGTTTTCAGATTTCATCAGTAACATATATTTTGATTTTTCTTAACAGTACTACTATGCGTAATGAGACCTTGTAGTAAATGTAACTAACTATAAGTTGTTACTGGTGTATATAAATGTTCAGCAAATGTAACTAACTATGACAGTGTATTGGGAAATGTAATTTTATTTGAAATGTAACTAACCATTGTTAGAAAGAATGTAACTAACTAGTAGAAAGAATTATGTTTATTGAGTTGTGTAATGATAATGACATCCTAAAATGTAACCTGATTGACAATGTGACATTATCCTCTACATTTGTTTAGTTTGTGTCTATCTATCTCGTGATTTTATATCTCCTTAATCATTACGTGTTTGTTGTTGTTGCTGTTAAGCAAATGTAATTAACTTATATACTATGTAACTATTTTATGTTACAAAGGAAATATCTTCGTAATCATTGTATTCAATTATTTAAAAATGTCATTCTTAACACTTGGAGTAAATGCTTCTCCACATCTTCTTCTGTATCAGTTGTTATTCCAACACTTGGAGCAAATGCTTCTACACATTGCTTATCAATTTCAACAATGAAATCTTTCTACGCACTGCCATCCGCAGAAAATGTAACTGATTCCACAATATTTCCTAGATTGAAATGCAAATAATTATCAAATAAAATTAATATACTGTTATAATCACTTAAAAAAGAAAAACATAAAAACAAAAAATGGAATAATAAAACACATAGTTCCACTAAATATCATATTAAGAGTCGTTCATATTTTAGAATGAAATTTTGTTTCATAATTACGTTTCCCCTGCAATATAGTTACATTTGTCAATATAACTAGTATTACTTATAAAAACATTTAATAATTTAGTTACATTTTATAAAAAAAGCAGCCAAACTAAAAAATAAGTGGAAAGAAAAAAAATCAAATGATGGGTTAAATATGTAACTAACATTTAAAATGTTAAGCAACTGATATACCATGTTGAGAACCACGTTTTAGATATTGTTCAAAAAATAATAATTAACATTTAAAATATGAAAAAACAGTGAAATAATTGAAAACAAATACAATAAACATGCATCAAACCTGAATAGGCAAACATGGTGTCCAAAATTATTCAATGATTTAATCAGGATCAGATAAAAAAGCTTATAACCTACTCTGAAAAAAAAAATCCAAGAGAATGAATGGGACGGTTCAAAAGTTTTAAATTCAAAAAAGAAAAAAATGAATTAATTACCCCATGCACGTGATTCTATTTATTAATTGTCTTCTCATTATCTTAGCTATCCCATTAATTATATAAGTCATTAAGAAACACATTCAAAGGGTATTTTGGATAATATGAACACTGCCATGTCATGGGGTTGGCCTATGAATTGGGGCTTGTCAATCATTTTCCTTAAAATAAAATGGCATCGAAGGATTCAAATTCGAGTAAGAACTGACAATATAATGTAGCAAAAAACTAGAACAAAGATTCAACAAGCATTGAGATCCTTCAACAAACCACAATTCTCAAATAGAATAATAAAACTCAGAATTACATTAATGAAAGTTGAAAACCCTAGATTACAAGCCTCCCTTTTATAATAAGGAAAAACTTACTAAAAATAGTAAAAAAACGGAATTAGTTATAATCAAATCTATGGGATCTTAGAACATCATCGATTTTGATAGAAATCAAATCCGATTTGTTATGATAAAGATATGCTAAATATAAAAAGTTATTAAAAACAGTAAAAATGTCATTTTGAGGACAAAAAAATAGGAAAAATGAAAAAAAATAAGCGCGCATTGTGACATAGCTGGTTCGTTGTGGCATCTTAAAGATCTCCTCGATATCTACCTTCAGTAAAAATTTCAGGCGATTCCGAGTTCATGGCGTCTTTTATTTTGACTAGCCGGTTTTTCTGTAAATATTTAAAATTTTTAAAATGGACCCTTTCAGGTCATCAACGCGTCGACCACCCGTTCTGCATCACAATAGCATGCACTTTTATGCTCATGTTTCGTTTAGGGTTCCATGTTGGATAGAGCATGAGTTATGAAACAAAGAGAACATGGAGTTAATATCCCTGTAATTATATAAACTACATGTAAATTATTCTATATGGTGTCCATGAGGACTTATGTTAATTTTGATGGTGAATTATATATATATTTATATATATACATGCTGGTCCTGACACCTGAGTTGGCTTCAATAAAAAAAAGGAATCATGAATCTCATATAATCACTTCAAATTGGACCTTCTCTCCATGAATTGGCAATTATCCCATGCAAACGTTTCAGATGAATGCATTGAACCCATATTTCAGAACAAAACAGTCCTGAGCCATTGATACAAGTGAGAATTGAAATATTGAAGGAGAAGATAAAGAAGGAATATTAATTTGTGTTTTGGTTGAAGAGGAGAGGAAGAGAGGAGTAGATAAGGAGAGATAATTGGTTTATGAGTCGCCATCTGATGTTGAGAGACTGTCATCTCCATCGACCACTGTTTATTTTTCATTCATATCAAACTTAGTAGAAACTCTAACACAGATGATCCCATTAGAGGAAAGCAAGGTTTAGCTTGAAAAGCTCTTATGTTGATGTTTATATATATGTAAGTGCAACCACCAACACTGCCCATCAACATAAAGCATGGGATCCTGTTTTTGGGTGCAGTGTGGCTTAATGTGGGTGTCCGGTTTCTCTTCGGTTTTGTTCCCCTAAAATATTATAATTGTTTCAGGGACTGTATTCAGTGGGAGATACAGGTGTTGCATGTGTTTGATGGGTAGAAGCAAATTGTGGAGGTGGCATTTGGTTTTGGTGTTTGTTTTGTTCTTTGCTGGAGTTTTTAGAAGAAGGCATGTTGAATTCAAGTTGCTATGGAGAGAGTAATCTTAAACTGAATTGAACAGTAGTTCATGATTCAGACAGTAAAAATGAACTTCATTTTGAAACTTCAAATTGAACCGAACAAGTCTTACATTTTATTGACATGTTCTATTGTTTGAGTGATTCTACTTTTGTAATAAGCTAAAAGTTATAGAAGTGTTTTCATGCACCCAAAATTTTGAATGATTAATTTAAAATTGTGATTTAACTTTTTTTAGTTATATATGTCATTTCAAAATATTTTTTCAAAAGAACTGATCGAAAAATTGTGTATTGATGCAACGACGCTTGTACAATTAGATCTCAAGACCTGTAGAATGATCAAAAGGATAAAATACTACATAAAAAAACACATAGATTTACGTGGTTTAGTGCAATATACTTACATCTATGAAAGAGCGTAGAAAACAATTCACTATATTAAGTAATCGAAGCAAAAAAAATTCTCAAACTTTTATCTCATCAACATCTTCTCTTTCTCTCAGATAAAGAAACCCTAGAATGACCGTTTTTTATTAAAAAAATCTCTCAATTTAATCCTAATAAGAAAAAGACTATATAAATATTGCTAATTAACCAACATTGTAAAAACACCCTTATAAAGAATTCGACCCTACCTTAAGCTTTCACAAACATGTTTTTTATGTTAGAACGTAAGACATCTCATAACATCATGCTTTATGAAAACTAATATTAAAAAAAAAAAAGTTTTTTTTGAGAAACAAAATTTACCCTCACTCTTCCGCAAACCAGCACCATCACTTGACACTCATTAAAAAGATTTTGCGATGAATGGGAAACTCTTAAAAGTGATTTGATACCCTTCTACTTTGGATGATGTGGGCTATTTTTCTAATTAGTCATCGTGTAGCTTGGTGTAATCAGATTCACCAATAACATCAAATCCATTAAAGGTTATATAAATATAACTTATATAATAATATCACCGCCATAAACATGATCAGCGTAACATCAACATCTGTGTTATTGTTTAGTTTATCTTCCCTTAACAAACAATTATTATATTATTGTCACGTGGTTAGCCGTACTTGACTCACCGAGACATCGAACTTTACCTTAATTTCATGAAGTCTGTACTATTAATTTTTTTTTTTCTTCTCATTATGTGAGATTGCTATGAAACCTTGGACAATTAAAATACACGGCTTCTTTTTTCTTTTTTTTTAAGGACTGAAAAAAATGCACGGCTTTCTTTATTTTGCTTTTACACGGAAAGAGACTCTTCTTTGTCTACTTATTAAAGAGTATTTAAAAAAAAAAAAAAAATACAGTGAGTGATACTTATCAAAAAATAAAAATACAAAAAAATAATTGAAAAAACTTAATTATATATGGACCGTCAATTTAATTATGAGACAATCAGGACCGTTGATTTGTGGGCCTTCAGCGTTAATTCGTCAACGTCACCACGTTGCGACAAAGGAACAAGGGGCAACTTGTTTTATTATTGTTATTATATTGTTAGTATTTTTAACTCATTATCTCTTCTCCTTTCGTGGACGCCGTTCAGATATTTTTATTATTTTTTCTTTCATATTTTGAACATTGTGCCAGGCCCAAAAAATAAGTTTCACTCGTTCTTATTGATTGATTTATTTATTTTTTAAAAATAATAAAATATCAAAATTAAATATGTCATTCATTAAAAATCTATCCCATTAACTTAAATCTCCACATTTTGTCTATTCGGTTATGACTATTCCATGTGAATCTTAAAATTTATTTATTCATTTTAAATTTTAAAATCATTACCTAAATTACAATTAAACCTAGATTACACCAAACTTGTAACTAAGCATTAAATTTTTTTTTTTAATTATTAGTTTACGAGTTCTTGGGTCGGGTTGTAAGTAAGGTCAATCCGAACCCAACCTGATTTGTGAGTCACCCCGAATTGACCAACCTGAACCCAAACCCGATTTAATCAACTCAACCCATGTAAAAATCGAGTTTAACACGTCGGGTTCCGATTCAACCCGACTCAAGTTGCAACCCTACAATTGATGAAATTAAATTAAAATGTTTGATGAATAAATTAAAAATCAGACGCTCAAATCAGATTAAAACTCATTTTAAATATTTGATTTTTTTTCTTTTTTATAATAAAAAATGATATGTCCAATCCCCATAACGCTATTTACCGTTCACATTGACATACAATAGCATATTTTGCAAAAAAAAAAAAAAAAAATTCATAGCATAGTGTACATAATATAAGATGCTAATTTTTCTTGATTGATCGACTGTATGCATATGAGTTACTTTTTGTATTTTTCTTTCCCATTTCGAAAAATGCAAACTTATGATAGTTCAATAACTTTTCACAAACATAACTAAAAAATCAAATCTTCAATAATCATGTGACACCATGTTTCATTCTCATTCTACGTTCAATTTTTGCATGATTATGTTTGTCATGGACACTCATTGTTCACAGGCACGTACGCCTAGAATGTACACTGGTATTTTCATTAGTATAATCAATTTTTTTTCAAAAAAAAATATTAATAAATATTTTTTTTATGTTTTGAAAATATTCAATTTAGTCCTTTCATGTATAGTAGTGCAAACGTTTTATAAACAATCTTGTAATTAAAAATAATTTCATTACTGTTATCACATTTAATATTTAATATCTCTCCTATATTAAAATTTTTCACACCAAACTCAAATGATAAATTTAAATAAAACATATTTTTTTTATTTATTACTTATTTTTATATTTTAAACTTTTAACATCTTATGAAGAAATTACATTGGCAATCACAGAATCACATTAGCATCCCTACGGTTTAGTTTTTCTATATTTCTAAAATTTTAAAAAAAATTAGAGATTTATTTGGCCATTCTATATTATATATTGCTTAAATAAGATTTTTCTTTTTTTATAGCATAGGGTATTGAAACCCAAAAAATCATATAAAATTAGGAATGCTAATTTTTCAGTGTTTGTTACTAATTTTTAATAGGAAATAACTTAAAAAACTTTCTCAAATATCTTTTTCCTATTTTATTAAAATTTATATTCATATTAAACTGTAGTGGCGACTTAAAATAAATAAATCTTACAAAATTTTAAAAAAATTTACTCTCATCATATATTTATAAAAAAATATAAACTTTTATTTTGAAAATATAACAACTTAAAATAATAAAAAATAAAACATCAAAGAAAGGAGATTAAGGATTTTCAATATATAAACTTTTATAATTGTCTTCAATGAGATTAATTTCATAGTTTGAATTTGTTGCATGGTAATTTTATTATTAATATTTTTTTAATATATTTTTTAATTTATATGATCAAACAATCATTCATCAAATGATTTTCTATTCTATTACATGATCGACGCATCTCTATTTATGTGTTGGTGACCGACGAGTTCACCGATAAGGGTGAATTTTTTTAAAATGGAGTAATGGTCCCACTAATTTTTTTTTTTTAAATCGGAAATAGGTGTAGACTTTTTAGTGGGTCTCTCCTCCTAATTATTTTGTTAAAAATAATTTGATGGGTCGGTGGTCTGTTTTAGAAAAAATTTAATAGGTCAAACTTTAGATCCACCTGGGTCTTTTTTTTAAATAATAAAATAATGATAAATAAAATTGGTGGGGTCAATTGACCCCACCACTCACAACCTAGCGCCGCCCTAAACATTTTAAATAGAACGATATAATTTAAACATTGATTGCCTGATGGGAAAATGATAATTATATCATTTTAAATTATAAACTTACAAAAAAATTGATATGATTTCAATAATCATAAAGTTTTTAAGATTGTCGTAGGTAATTATTTTAAATAATAAATATGCGATATGTATTGGGAACTGAGAGCCACTCAAGCAGACTATTTATATGCAGACAAGCGTCTCTCTCTCTCTCCATCTCTCTCTCTCGCCATGTGAGTGACTCAGAAGCCCAAAGCGCCACCGCTGCCTCGCTGGGAACGAAAATACTCGGCGATTTTTATGCAAAATTCCGGAAAGACCGCGAGTGTTCTCTATAAAAGTCGGATCTAAAAAAGAAAATAAAGTCAAAAAACGAGCCGCTTTTTTTTTTATTTTTCACGAGTGATCCGGCTGTCTTGACCGATTTTTTTTTTCCTTCAAAAGCCCCTTTTAAAGGGCTTTTGGCTTTGAACAGAGAGAGAGAGAGAGAGAGAGATGGGAGTCAAGGTGGCTCCGACGGTGGTTCCCCACTCACAAACCCTAGCCTCCGCCATCGCCTCCTCTTCCTCCTCCTCCTCCTCCTCCACATCGTGGCGGCGGCGCCGGATCGACCGCTCACTCTCCTGCCGATTCGTCCCCCGGCCGGATCCGTCCGCCTTCCTATGCTCCAGGATCGCCGGAACCCGGTCAACCCCTCTCCGGCGAGCCTTTAGTGCAAGCCTCGACGCCTTCCCCGACGACGACGACGACGAGGAGGAGGAGTTCGTGAAGAAGCTCCAGGAGCTCGCGCTCGAATTCACCGTCTCCGATGAGGAATCCGTGGCGGCGGTAACCGATTCGCGAGAGTCTCGAGGGACGGCTCCGGCGAAATCCCCGCCGTGGCTGCATATCCGGCCGGAACCGGCGATGGATTTCGAGACAGTGAGCGTGGAGAGGGCCGCGAACGGCGTCGGCCTCCCGCTGTCTCTCCGGATCATAAAGCAGAAGAAGCGGTGGGAGATCTCCGGGGGCGATGGAGGCGGCCTCATCGAGACGGTCGGAGAGACGGCCTATTGTTCGTTGAAGAAGGCGTTCTCGTCGATGGTGTTCATAATTCGGGAGCTACAGAGCTACACATTGCAGATGCGGGAGATCCTCTCTTATCAGGACTTGCAGGGGATCCTCGTCAGGGTCCAGAGGGAGATGCACGCCTCCTTCGTCTGGCTCTTCCAGCGGATCTTCTCGACGACTCCGACTTTAATGGTTTATCTTATGCTCCTCCTCGCAAACTTCACCGTCTATTCAATGGGCCACGACATCGCCATCGCAGCCGCCTCTGCAGGTCCTCCGCCGCAAGTGACCGTCGAATCGGTCCCATCCCTTGTTGATTCGACGGTTGAGAATACAAGGTTCGATGCGCCTTCGATCAAGTCATCGTCTTCGGGAAGGACGGCGTCCGTCGGAGGCAGCGGCGGTGGCGGATGGAAGGCCAGCCCGGTCGCGGGGGCCACCGATGATGGGGGGAACCTCCACTGCACGGTCGCGCCGACTTCGGATCGGAAGGTGGAGGAGGAGGAGAAGCTGTGGGATTCGGTGGTGGAGGCGGCGGAGACGATGCGGCACGCAGCGCTGGACCACGAGACATTGCGGCGGTTCGTGTCGCCGGTGACGGTGGAGGTCGAGCCGGACGATCCGACGGCGTACCTCAAGACGGAGATCGAGTACTTGCGGGCCCTCGATCAGGAGCCGCACAATGCTATGGTCCTAGCCAATTTCGCGCAGTTCCTCTATCTCGTCCTCAACGACCACAACAGGTCTGCATACTTGAAAAATCTTTCAATTCTGCTTATGTTTGTTGATCATTGTGAGTCGAATTTGTTATACTGAATTGGGTTTGTTTGTTGAAAAAACAGGGCGGAAGAGTATTTTAAGAGGGCGGCGGAGATAGAGCCGGCAGACGCGGAGGCGCTGAGCAGGTACGCGAGCTTCCTGTGGATGGCGCGGAACGACATTGCGGCGGCGGAGGAGACGTATTTGGAAGCGATCGCGGCGGATCCGAGCAACACCGCTTACGCAGCAGGGTACGCACACTTCCTATGGAGCACCGGGGGTGAGGATACTTGCTT
This sequence comes from Acorus gramineus, assembly GCA_030737835.1. Taxonomy (NCBI): domain Eukaryota; kingdom Viridiplantae; phylum Streptophyta; class Magnoliopsida; order Acorales; family Acoraceae; genus Acorus; species Acorus gramineus. The sequence goes on from CM060854.1 coordinate 4,591,817, forward strand.
TCCTTTAGACGGCATGGATGATGATTATGATGATGCTTAAGAGGCTTTGGATTGTTCAATATCATGTTTATATTAATTTTGGATTCAAAAAAAAAAAAACACTTCATCAGGGTTGGGGTGGGGGATTGTAAAGGTGATCACGTTCTTATGATTTGTGAAAATTAAGATTGTAGATCTTTAGTACATGGAAAGGTTTGGGTCCTACTTGAGCTTTCTCCATAGACTAATCTTTAGCCAGATTTTATGTGATGTTTGAATGAGCCAATCAAGTGGGATGTCCAGCTGGGATGTTGGGGAATTGCAGAGCATATTTGAAGAGAGAGATTAATAAAGCTGGTGAGATGGGGGGGCCAAATCTTTCAGATTGTATTTATTTTTTTTCATTTAGAATCTGTTATTGTTGGTCCCTATTTTGAAGTATATATGGTCCATTTCTTGTTGTGTGGGGGTGACGAGGATGAATGTGGAGTTGTTCCTCTTCTTTGGATTGTTTGGCTGAACTTGTACTGAGAATACATGCCCATGCCGATCAATAGGGGTGGGGGCTTTGATGTGAATTCATTTTTTTTTAAATAAAGATTTACGTGAAAATCACGGGGAAGGAGCGTTGATGTCACATGAATATGGCCGCCTGGGGAGATCAGTATATGTATTAATTTTTTTCCATGTTATGGGGGGACAGTCTCATTTTGACTTATACTTACCACTTGGATCTCTATCTGAACTTGAACCCCTTCGAATTAATGCCCAATCTGGAAGAAAAAATGGGGTGGCTGTAAATGCTGTTGAACAATATTCTAATGAATTGTATGATATGGACACGGTTATAAAAATTGCATGCTTTGTTTTGAGAGATGTATATCGTTGGACTTAATGTGACTTGCTGTGGATTTCACCCTTTAAAACCGCCTCTGATGGTGGATGGAGTCATCGAGATGATATTTTGCAACCCGCTTCATTCCATCCCTAAAAACAGTGCATGAGATTGTCTAATGCATATATTTCATTAATTACAACAAACAAAACATACATGCATTCAATTCATGAGTTTTTACTTCATTTTTTATAAAATAATATACGTCATTAATAATCAAAATGTGTACAAACTGTAAATGGGATTGTAAAAAGACTAAATTGTAATTTTTCTAAAAATGACAAAAATTTATTTAATTAACATCAATGTTCAACACTCAAGAGTCAAGAGATCCTAGAAAGTAATTAGAATTGATGGCAAGCAATTAAAAATTATTAAAAAAGAAAAAATTTAATTTAAAATTATTAAAAATAGCAAATTTGTTTATTGGATGGGCTAAAAAAAGAATCCTCAATGGCAAAGCACTGATTGAGTCCCCAGTGATCATAGCACAACGGTTCAGGGCTTAGCGGTGTTACCGATAGATCCTCAGTTCGAGTTTTGGCGCTGATTTACCTATCTGTTTGTTGGCGATTATTCGAAAGAATTTTCGTGGGACTGAGACAAACAGGGGGACGTAGCTTTTCCAGCTCAAAAAAAAAAGAGCACTGATTGAAAGATCTCCATGAAATTCTTCAGCTCCCAAATTTCGTCATTTATTTCTACCAACTGATATTTTTGCAATTTATTTCTGGGACTTTTTTTGTTTTTTATTCGACCAGGTACATTATCAGAAACCTTTCATGGAATCTATCCAGTAGTCCACCATTGTAAGTTGTAATTCTCACTGGAAAAGTGTAGAAAACAACAACAAAGACTAACAACGACAACACTATTTTCTAAGAGATGACAGAAGACACCTTGGATCTAGCTTAACAAACCTAACTAAGGAATAGGATATTCTCTTCCAAACAAAATAATAAAAATTATGCATGCGTCATGATCATGAGCGATCGGACTGACATACAACTTACATGCAAATCAAACCATCCAACCCTTCTCCATTCTCCATCCCCATAAACTTGACTGTATGTTTAGTAGAATTCATGTATTTGTATACTTTGAATGGTTAATTTACCACATTCTTTGTGACCTAAAACACTAGTCTTAAACTCTTAATTGTGGCTGCTGCTTTTCTCATCAGATATAAAGTTTTGCATGTATTTTTTTTTGGCATTTAAATAATAATTTAGAAGCAGGTTTGAAAATCAATTCACTTAAAGTTGTTTCTTAAATGTTAAAAAAATGAATTTTTCAAAAAATTGTATTTTAGAAAAATCTTAAAAGCGTGTTTGGAAATAAGTTTGGCCATGGATTAACTTTAATCTTCAAGCAAGCACACTTTCAAATAGACTCTTGGGTCCCATTTGGATCCGTGGTGAGAAGACTTTAACGGTACAGAAGCTGAAAATTCTCCATCACTGACCCAAGACATAGGCGTTTTGTGTTTAAGACTCTCATTTCTTCATAAAAAGATTTGACATTTGAAAAGTTGTTAAAATAATGTTTTTCAAAAAACATTGGCCTTTAGGGGATGGATTTTCTAAAAGTCTGCATTTGGATCTCATATCCAAACAAAGCCTTAATTTATTTTTGTATTTTTATCATAATTATTGCCATTATCACATTGAATCCTGGTAAAATATTCATAGTACACAAGCTTTGTCGCTGGGTACAAACCACCTTATCTCTTTCAGAGAGCACCGGGTATCCTTTTCTATGGTTTTGTTTTCTATCAAAACAGCTCTTCCTTGCACTCTATTGTATTACCAGTTCTGGACAAAATGAAGATGAATTTGTTCTCCAACATGTGTATCTGACTGCGAGTCCATATCATTTTTTTTTTTTTTTTAAACGAATTTGGACATATGTGCTTGTATAACAAGTGACATTGTGACAATGTACTCCAGTCCACTATCAGCAAATAAAGTAACACCAGTAACATACAGTGGGCTAGCTAGTAACTATATGGAACAAAATACAACATCCATTCTCTTGATTAATCAAACTCTGATTTAGGGGAGTACCATGTATATGTTTTGGGTCCACCATCAGACGACAACCATCAAAATGCCTTGATTGGACGTCTGTGATGGAAGACACGACAACCCTAGGTGGGCAATGATGCACATGAGAGGTTGTTAATTTAAAGACACCTTTAATAATTTATAAGAGAGGGGAGTGTTAATGAGTTGTATTTATATGGGTGTTCTCATACAATGCTTAAGAGTTGGGCCACATAGAAAATGCCGTCCATGCACGTGAAGATAGACTTGTATTCAATTATCTTTTATTTTATCTATTATTTTAGAGAGGGATGGATCTAATAATGTTAAAGAAACTTTACGTGTCTTTCAGACCTCCTAAGCTGTCTGTCACCACTACAAAAATTTGATGAGAATCAAAAACAAAGAAAAATATCACCACTGCCTTAGCTTCTAGACTAACTGATTAATTTATTTGTATAATAAACAAAACCACCATGCATTCACTCCAATTTGTTTTATATATAAAAATATTATTTAATGTAACGGATGTGCTTGTTGTTCAATAAACAGACCACCATTCTCGCTTCGTAGTGTGTGTCTCGTTTAATAGACCGATAGATGCAACTTAGGTCACATGCGTGCATGTACATTGATTTGTAAAACCTAAGTGCCATGAAAATGAATCTTTACATAATTTTCCTTTCTTGCCTAATTAAGGTTTTCATGATTCTTATTCATCCTCCAGAAGTTGGAGACGCACCGCCTCTGAAAAATGGTGCTCTCAAAAGTGGCAACCAATATGTCATGATTTATTATCACTGGTTTAAAATGATTTTGATTAAATAAAGTATCAAGAATTGGGTTACTAGCTAGATCATATCATATGACATTTCTTGACCAATCTACAAATTTTGTGAGAGGATGGGCCAATCTCTTGATAGGCTGTGAATATTAAGTAATATATATCTTTCTTGGGGCATGACAATTAAGGACCCTTGAAACTATATCATCAGAATATAAAAATTAATTCCCATTAAAATATGTGGAAGGTGAAGTGAGCCAAATTTCATCTTTGGGCAGAAAATTAAGATAAGATGGTTCTGCTGTCAGGTTTATCACGTTTTAATTTTGAAGTCTCGTAATAATGATCCCCAACTATAATTTTTTAATCAACAAATGAGTGACACGACTACGGGTGATGATGTTAATTAGGATATTAATTAAAACATATGCATTTGGCATGCACATTCTCCCTCTTTCCATGCTCCCAGAATTTCAATTTTCATACAGCATGTATGATGTTTGTGTTTCAAAGTCCTCTGCTTTATAATATGTGAATGTATTTTCTTGAACTTAATTTGGAATTTAAATATTAAGAAAATAGGGGACTGGTTTGGTTCTCTCTGATGGTGCAGTTAACGAGTTTTCAGAAGAGCAATGTTGATTAATGAAGGTAATATTTGAATTTCAAAACAAAAACATATTTTACCTATAAATTTTTTTTTCTAGAAATCTAAAAAATTATCACATGTTTTTCTTGATTTTTGGAAAGAGAAACATATTTACGGTCATCATCACTAATAAAATTATCTGGCCTAATACATACTCTGCTCTATTAGTATTTATTATTAAAAACACAAAAATATATTCATTCAGTTTATATGTTTATATGAGCATGTACTTGGTTTTTATTTTTAAGTCCCCACAAACTATAGGATTTAGTGATCGATCCCTCACTTCTTTATATTTTGGTTTTAGTCCTTAAATTTAAAGGATATGTTCTTTTTTAGTCCCTTTCCACAGACTAAAAAGAAAATCAAATCATTTAGGGATAGGTCCTTCTCAAGGACTAAAAAGGAACATATGAGGACTAAAACCAAAATATGAAGAAGTGAGGGATCGATCACAAAATCATATAGTTTATAAGGACTTAAAAATAAAAAACCCTTATTTTTATATAAAGAATGTCATTTATTGGTAAGTATATTTTAAAAAAAATCATTTGCAGACTAAAATATGGTGTTATAAAATGGTCTCTGTGTATCATTTTCACTAGGGTTTTTATTTTTAAGTCCCCATAAACTATAAGATTTAGTAATTGATCCCTCACTTTTTCATATTTTGGTTTTAGTCCCCATATGTTCATTTTTAGTCTTTGTGATGGACCTATCCCTAAATCATTTGGTTTTCTTTTTAGTATCTGGGAGGGACTAAAAAAAACATATTCTTTATATTTAGGGACTAAAACTAAAATATGAAGAAGTGAAGAATCGATCATTAAATCCTATAGTTTACGGGGATTTAAAAATAAAAACCCATTTCACTAATATCCATTATGGGCCAGATATGCATCGGGCCTTTCCGTGGCCGTGACTTCGTTGACAATAGGCCTTGCTGGGTCGCCCATTTGGGCTACTGGGCTCCTCACAGAGTCTTCTATGTTATAACTTAGGTAAATGATACGTACAGCCCCATACGTAGTATACACCATTTTTATTTTTTGTTAAAAAAAAAATCATACACTTTCCTCTTGAAGTATATATTATTATATGAAATAAAATATATATTGAGATACATTAATATATTTTTTTACTCCAAAAAAAATAAATTTTTAAAATATTTTATACACTATGATATATAACGCTATCATAATATATCAACGCTCTATAACTTATAAATATAATTTTAGCAGGCTCGGGATGCGATCCCTGCGTGTTTTTTGTGCTTGGAAATATTCATAAAAATCAAATATATTCTCCAATAAATTGTGTATCTCTATCTATACATAAAATATAAAATGGAATATAATGGGGTTGGTTTGGCAAAGGGATAAATAGTGAAATAAGGAGTAATTATGAGGATAAATGAGTAGGAGAACAACTTATCCTCATTTTGTATAAAAATAATCGAGATAAACTGCGGATAATTTGTCCCAATTTTGAAATGAAAATGAAAATATTTTGTTCCACCTAAAAACTGGGATATCATTTATCCTCACTTTTTATCCAAATTTTGATAGATACGAATATAAACAAAATTGATGAACTTTTTATATTAAAAAATTATGATAATTTATCATTAAAACTTTAACTCTTTGTCAAACTAATCTTATACAGAGGACTAAAGCCCATGCACTTAGCACAACACGAGGGAGAAAGAAAGCTATTCTTTGATGCTAGTCTTCTCTTTTTTTCATCTTTTTATTGACACCGACGTGACAAGCAATTGAAGCGTGCAATTTTTCGGCAAGAATATCTTAGGCAAATTGACCTTTATTATCATGTCATGATAAATAAATAAATAAATAATCACTATGAGAGATGATAAGAGAATATAGGTATATGTATGTGGTTGAAAAATGTGAAGATGATATTCTTCATACCTAACAAAGTCATTCAATTTCATGATAAAATCATCCGATACTCTCACAAGAAGATGACAAAATATGAAAGTTTCAGGCTAAAATTATTAGCCCAACTTTTAGCAATACCCATTTCCTATGAATTTCCTTTTCTTTTTCTTGATTTCAGTCTATGAAAGGTTGCATGCACATCTGTTCTTATCCCATTTTTTCATAACTCGCTTCACAGAGAAGAAATGTATCTTTTTCTATATATAGAACTAACTTTTTTCTTCCTTTAAATTATTCGTCAATATTTAATTTATATTTACATGTTTTACTTGTGATTTATTTGTTTTCATCACATGATCTACAACATATACCAACGGGGAAGTGTAACTATTTAAGTGATTTTTCTAGCTACCTCTAACATCTTCCAACTTGACTATCTCTTGAAGCTAGTTTGAGATTGTGTGGTACTGGAAGCCTTCATGTTAAATTCCTTTATGTTTTATGTATGCCATATATAGTTAATTAGGCCGCCTTATGTGCCATGGTTAAAAATATTCATTCTCACCTTTACTACCCGCATAAAACACACAATAATTCATAGAATATGACATATCAGCCCAAGTTTCTACTTATCCCTTCAATAAACACGGCTCATTTTGACCTAATTTTAGTTTTTTTTTTATCTAAAACTTTGTTTTTTATTTTATCATATCCAATGTTTATTTATGAGTTCAGATTTTCTGTGTGAAAATCATAGAGAATCTCTATATCATTAAATAACATAATGTCACGTAGATAAAATGATCTTGTTAAGTTATGTATTCACTGTTCTTTTGTAAATATTAAATTAAATTAAGAACATTATTTCATTGTGGTAGTTTTTTTATCACTTATGTAACATTTTTTCATTGGGTACCACAAGGATCCCCAGTTAACGTCTTAACACGATTATATTTATGATCACACACACACATATATATAAAACAATAATAGCAGGACATGAACCGATGAAGAAGTACAGATCCTGTCGTCACCCTTATCTCGAGCTACACCGAACAGATGGGGGATTTAAAAGGTCGGCAATCAACTTTGGAATAATTTGACATTATTGCCAGTGAACTTTACATGCTTGGAATATGACTTTGCTTCATCGGTCATCTTCCATTAAAAGTGGACCGGACCAAACCCCCCACTAAACTCACGACCTTTGGTCAAAGTGGTGAGCATGGTGATCAGTTCGTATAGGGCAGATATATGTATACATTATAAATATTAATTCATAAATCATAAAATGTTTTTGAGACAATTAAACTATTTTCTCTGTGCCATTTATCATTAGTATAAAAAATATAAAATAAATTTAGGCAACACATACGAGATCGGAATTTTGAGACGGCGTGTAACGTTTTTTTTTAAGTGATATTTACCCTCACTTCAAAAAGTTTGTTAAAGGGTTTTGACAATTTTTTTCTAATATACAACAAAACTTAAAAAGCCGACAGATACTAATTTTGAAGAACTCTTACAACACTATAAGAATCATAATTTATTATATAAGTATACACTTAAAAAAAAAAAATCAAATGTATGCATACGCAAATGGGACTACGCATAATATTTGTCAATTTCAAACCCACTCATTTCAAGTATAATTTTTTGTATATACCATTGAAAAGATCTTATTTTATTAAAATAGCCCTGATAAATTACTAGAGCTATTTTGATAAAATTATGTTGTGCACTATTAAAATAAATTATATTGTGCAATAATATTCTTAAAAAAAAAAAAGAAAAAAAAGAAGAAGGTTTTGATACAAAATTAAAATTCCTTTGAGGGTAGTACTAGGAACTGAATTTAATTGAGGGTAGTTAACAATATAATATTTGTTGAAGGTTTTAAATGCAAAAAAACCCTCTCCACTATTTATTTCCTTTAATAACCTTATTATGACATAACGAAACGCCCACGTGGGTCGCTCGATCCATGGACGCGAGCCCGAGCTTACCCCACGTGATGCTTAAGGAACGGGTCGACTGTACGATAACATGTCACGTGGCACAGAAATCCAAGACGAGACGACACGCGGCACAGAAGCCCCTGATTTTCAAACTTTCCATGTGGCGGCCGGAATTCGTAACGGTAAGCGCGGAGATCGAATCCATGTAATCAAGGCCGACGACGAGTCCACCTCACGCATATATATTTTATTTATTTATGAGAAATATTCAAATAACCCCTGCATTTCTCCAAAATCCAAAAACATATCCAAAATCCAAATCACCCACACGAGTTAAATTACCACTAACAGAATCTTAATAGTTCTCGAATATTTTATTATCTTGAATCGAGGTAAAATTCAGTAACAAAAATCCAAATAACACCCCGCCATTTATTGTTTTACCCCCTCCCACTTAAGAGACCACCTTTTTCTTCCACGCTCTCCCCAAACCGGCCTACTACATAACCCTGTTTGTATCCCCTTGCAAGCCGTCCTCCTCCTCCGCATATTTCGCGGCTTTGACGGTGTGGTTGCATTGCCGCCGCCATCGTCAAACGATGACGTCATTGGAGAGGGGGAGCCTCGGCGGGAGAGGCATTTCGTCTCCTCCTCCTTTTACGACTTTTGTAATAGTATATATAGAAATAGTGAAATATATACTATATCAATCAATTTTAAATGCTACATCAATAGTGAAAAATAAAAATAAGATTACAAAACGAATTGAGTATATTAACTATGTGTTTCAGCTTAAGTATACATGACAAAGTAAATATATGTTGAGCTTTTGGAGCATATAATGTATATTTATATAGAAGAAATCTCAACAACGTCTTTAATGATATCTTATGAAATTATAGTACATAGATATTGTTTATAAGACTACATATTGACTTCTATCCAGTTAATTAAACAAGATCAAATTTTAATAAATTATGTGGCTGACCCAGATACCAAATATAACTAGGAGTGGTAAATGAGTCGAACGAGCAGAGCTTTGATATGTTCAAGTTTGGCTCGTTTACAAACGAGTCGAGCTGAGCCGAGTTCACGAGCCTAACATTCTTTTTCATTTTAATATTTTTAGGGATTGAAAATAAAATTTTAACTTAAATGAGTCAAGTTTATGAGCCTAAATGAGCATAACTTTGTATTGATTTAATGTTTTGATTTTATAAAAGAGTTGAGTCGAGCTTCAACTAAGTTTTTTATAACACAAATGAATCGAGTTTGAATACAAAATGAGGCTCGATCCAGGTCCCGAACATAATCGAGTTTTAAAAATTGTTAAAACTCATTCATTTGTCTAATTGAACGAGCCTGAACAAGTTTAAATTAAACCGAGTATGAACAGAGCTCGAGCGGCTTGGTTTGTTTATCAACCCTAAATATAACCTAAGTCATGGTTACTTGGTGTGAGTACACCGGATCATAACTTTTATATATATATATATATATTCATAAACTTTTCCAACCAACTGTGAAGAAAGGTGGGGAGGGAGGAAACCGGTGGAAATTAAAGAATCGGTGAGTCAAACCTTATCTGTAAAACTTTAATTTTTATTTAATAAGATGAAATTTTTTAAAGCCACAGCAACTTCAGTCGTGCAAGCCTCTCCATGCCCACCACAAACTGTTGCCCATCCTTCTCATTAAATCCCCGCCGAATACATATATATGCATATGAAGAAACAGATGAACACTGCACGACATTGTTAAAATATATAACATCGTTAAAATAGTACATGTTTGAACGGAGAATGAGAGATATAAAACAAAAGTATAAAAAAATAAAATATGAAAATTAGGAAAAAAGAACATAGTAGAAAAGCTGTTGATCTTCTATAGAGTTGTTTTTCTTTTTCGCAAATTAGAGTTTTCGATGACATTATTTATCAACAGAAATTAATAAATTCTGAAATAAAGAAAATTGGGTATCTCATATATGTCAATTAGTACTTGACAGGAATATGGCTGCAGACTCTTTAGGGAACATCTGCATTTATTTGTGATGTGTTTTAAATCACATTTGGCATGTGTTGTTTTGATTGCATGGCTTATAATTTAAATTTTTTTGTGGTTAAAAAAGAGAGATTTCATTTACTCCGTCATTCCTGTAATTATTATTTCAGTAAATGAAAACATTTATTTAAAAAACATAAAACTCTGTGTTCAATTAATTTGAATCTACATTTTTTTTTTCTTTTTGAAAAAAGTATATACAGTGTAGTCCAATTCATACCAGTGCATGCCATGGAAACAATTAAAAAAAGTATATGATGCGCCTACGCGTAGTGTAGTCCAACACGGAGTCTCCATCCATCCAAAAAATCAAATATGAACAAATGCCGTTGTTGTATTTGAATTCAATAAAACGACATAAAACATATGCAACTCCGAAACGTAGTGGAAGAGTCGTTCGTCTAATACCATCTTTAATGGCATTCCCGTAAATCTTTCCAACATAATCTATCCAAAAATTTATTTTAAAAACTGTTTTAGTCCAAATGGATAAGCTCTCTCTCTCTTTTTTTTTTTTTTTATAATTATTATTATTATGATTTTCAAAGATATTGTGGGCCTATAAATACAAGCTTCTGCGAAGCAAGAACAAACAGAACATTCTCTCTTTTTAAAAATTTGCAGCAATGGTCGATCTGTATAGGAAAACGAAGATGGCGTCGCCGGAGATATCGCTTGCGAAGATCTCCAACACATACCACAACGCGATCCCCTCCCCGACCCGACTCGCCGACCGATCCAACTCGTTGAGCTCCGCCGCGCTCGCTTACGAGCAGTACCTCCGCCTCCCCGAACTGGCGAGCCTCTGGACCGCCCGCGACTTCCCCGATTGGGACTCCGAGCCCCTACTGAAGCCGGCGCTGCAGGCGCTGGAGATCACCTTCCGCTTCATATCCGTCGCTCTCTCCGACCCGAGACCGTACGCTGACCGCCGCGAGTGGTCCCGCCGCCTCGAATCGCTCGCGTGCCGCCAGGTTGAGCTCATCGCCGCCGTTTCCGAGGCGGAGGAGCGCGGCGGAGGCGCGCCGGTTTCCGATCTATCTTCCTCTTCGCGGATCCTCCCCCGCGCCGGCAGCAGCCTCTCGCGGGAGGTCTGGAAGCTCCCCGGGAGGTCGGCAGAGGCCGTCGTGAACCGGACGAGCGAGTCGAGCCTCCTCCCCCGGCTGGCCGCCTGGGACAAATCGGAGGGGTTCGCGACCAAGATCCAGCTCGAGATCGAGTGTCAGATGAGGCGGTCCCCGTTCACGCTGGGTCTCGGGGAGCCGAACCTCTCCGGGAAGCCGAACCTGGAGTACGACCGCGTGTGCAGACCGTCGGATCTGCACGCGCTGAAGAGGGGACCGTTCGATTCGAGGAGGCTGAGGAACCGCGAGAACGAGTCGCTCTTCACAACGCACCAGATCCTGGAGTCGTGGATCCGGGTCGCGAATCGGATCCTGGCGCGGATCGGGGAGCGGATCGACGGCGGTGATTGGGAGTCCGCGGCGGGGGATTGCTGGCTCCTGGAGCGGACGTGGAAGCTCTTGTCGGAAATCGAGGACCTCCTCCTGTTGACGGACCCGGACGATTTCCTCCGGCTGAAGAACCAGCTCGCGATCCGGACCGAATCGGAGGCTCTGTGTTTCAGATCGACGGCCCTGATGGAGATCACGAGGTCATCGAAGGATCTGAGGATGAAGGTCCCGGCGATCCTAGGCGTGGAGGTGGACCCAAAGGGAGGGCCGAGGGTCCAGGAGGCGGCGATGAAGCTGTTCCATCACGAAATAGACGGTGGAGATGGAAAGACACACTTGTTGCAGGCGATGATGGCGGTGGAGGCGGCGGTGAAGAGGTTCTTCTTCGGGTACGGGCAGTTGACGGTGGCGGTGATGGGGAGCGTGGAAGCTAGGGGAAATCGGGTTATCGGGTCGGAAGGATCGGATCCGCTGATCAGGTTGTTCATGGAGCCGGCTTATTTCCCGAGCCTTGACGCGGCCAAGACTTTCTTGGGGGATTTTTGGCGTCGCGAGGACGGACGGCTCTGATTTCGCTAGCTGGGTTTCGATGGAGTGTTCCCGGCGGGTTCTCGGACCGCCAGTCCTTTTGACTCTCTCTCTCTCTCTCTGGATAGTTGATCCATTAGAAAATGTAGTATAATTTTATTCTGTAACGTATTTTTAGTCAAATGATTGATTGATAATAGAAAAATTGGTTTGAACAAGTATACGCAGTTCTAAAATACATGCTTTTTTTGTGTGTATATACGCCACACAATATGCTTAAAGGCAGGCATATAACAAGCATCTATATACACTACTGCTGTGGTATCCTCCCAACTATAAAATGTGCATTTATTATAAAAAAAAAAAAGTTGATACATTATCTACCTATATTAGTATATACTCTATTAGGAGAGTAGACATTCTATATGTAATTATTTTAAAAAAATATATAATTTTTAAAAAATTTAAAACATTTTGAACAATTTCTTATATTACGCCGTAATATTGGGATATAGTGGGCCGGGGATCTTCAGCCTGCGTGGCCCGGCCCATACCAATACTCCGAAACTTGAACAGAAACTGATCCGAACCGACTCGTATCGGAGCCGCCGACATACCCGTTTAATTTTCAACGGACGGAGTGGCGGGAACATTATCTCTCCTTTCGCGCGCAAAAAAAAAATGCCGATCTACTTTTCCGGCTTTTAAATGAATAAACCCTAAAAATCCCAAATCCATGAATCAAAATTAAACAAACATGCTAAAGTTTTCAATCCAATCCGTCCCGATCGATCACATGGAAAACGAAAAGAAAACCCAGGTGATCCCTTCGAAGGAAGGCGAGATGCAGAAACGTAGGCGATCGGGGACCGATTGTGCCAATCCTTCAGGGACTCCATCACCGCCGTTGAAACGGAGATCCCTTCGCAGATGTAACAGAGACCTTCAAAACAATGGAAATGTGAGGCTCTCCCTCTCTCGATCTATCTATATTTGGTTTAGATTTCCCCTCTTTTGATTCACATGTCACCCGTGAATCACCCGAACAGGGAAATCCGAAGGTCTCCGTTGATGGATCCGCCGATTCACATAAATCTGTGCAGAAAAGATTGTCTGATAGTAAAATCGAGAAACCTAAATGGAATTTAAAAGGTAAATCATGTTCTTATCATTTCCAATTGTATGTAGCGTTGTCAGTTCTTGATGTTTAAGCGTTTGCATTTGTAGATCCTGTGCACATGAAATCTGTCAAAGAAGCGCTGCACGTATCAATGGCTCCTCCCGCGATCCTTTGTCGTGAGGAGGAGCAGAAGAGGCTGCTTGAGTTCTGCAAGTCGTGTGTGGAGCAGGAGAAGGCGGGGAGCATGTATGTGTGTGGATGTCCGGGGACTGGAAAGACACTGGCGATGGAGAGGGTTAAAGAGCTCCTGTTGGGATGGGCAGATGAGGTGATATTCACTATTTCTTTGTGTCATTTATAAAATTGAGATTTTCAATTGGTTGGTATTCACTATTCCTTGGAATCATTGATAAAGATGAGATTTCTAATTCTATTCAAGTGAATGCCTGCATTTGTAAGGATTAGATGAGTTTAATGTCCAGTTCACATATCGGTTGACCACTTGTCGTCACAATATTTATCTATCATGTTGATTAATGTTCGCACATACAGTTGAAAGGAATTATGGAGAAGATAATGAATATTTTTTTCCCCACTAAATGATTTGTGCTTTTTTTTAAAAAAAAAAAATTTGAATCTGGAATGCAGTGCCTCCAAGATTAATGATCTTGTGAAAGCTAATGATTAATTGATTGAGGTGGTGTGGCAAGTGAAGTGAGACTCAAAGATAGCCTTTGATTTTGAAGAGTAAAGCTGAAACACAATGATAAGATATTAAGATCTTTAATTGCTGTTTGTTAACAATCAAGATATGACTCTTGATCAATGGCATCATTTTAGGACAGAAATTAATGATTGTTGCATGAATAAGGTAGAAACCAATAAAAGTTCTATCCAGATGTTCTGCTACTCACTATATGTCTGGAGGTTTTGCATGCTAAATTGTGCTAGAATTGTTTTTCTTCCATCAGAGGAAATTCACTATAGAGTGGCAGTCATCGTAAAGTTCTATAAAATAAAATTTCATACAAGCTGATTTTGTTTTTGTACAGGAACGATTTCAGCATCCCAATATCCTACATATAAATTGCACTTCACTGGCTAACACTTCAGAAATTTTTAGCAAGGTACTCTTTGAATTCCATAAGAATATGAAGAAGCTTTATGGTATTCAGTTTTAATCAATGAATATTGTAATTTTTTTTTAATGCAGATGCTTGAAAATTGTCATCTTTTAAAGAAGACTAATGGCATCCGATCCCCGTTTCAACACCTCCAAGATTTGTTCTCGCAAAATAAACAGACACATAAGGGAAAGATGATGTAAGTAAAGCTTTAACCTTGTCAACCTATAAGCTCTCTCTTATTCAATCGTTATTTTTTCGTCTTCTTTCTTTTCAAAACAGTTTTTGTCAAGTTATGTAACTTTTACTCACACCATTTCTGATATTCTTGAGTCTCAAATGATTGTCTTATTGACAGTATGATTGTAGTTGATGAGATGGATTACTTGATTACAAGAGATCGTGCTGTGCTTCATGATCTTTTCATGCTTACAACTCTCCCATTTTCTAGATGCATTCTAATTGGTATGTTATTTTATATAGCTAGAACATAAACCTCCAAGATTAGTCGCAAAACATCTGATTTTCTTTGTTTCACTGCCTTAATATCTATATTTTGAACTACACTAACATGACATGTTTGAACAGTTGTGCTTTCTTTCTTTTATTTGGCACAGGAATAGCAAATGCATTAGACCTCGCAGACAGATTTCTTCCAAAGCTGCAGTCATTAAATTGTGAGTTGATGCCATTTCTTTCATTTTCTCCATCTCTTATGTTCATAAAACAGAACAGAATGCAAGTGTCCTATGGAGTCTGCCACTAAAGGAAGATTAACTGGGGTGCATATTTACAAGATGGAACTTTTTAATAATCTATTTTGTCCATATAATTTATCTCAAGTGAAAAATTGTTCCATTAATTGTTTCTGTTCCAATGTCAATACTCTTTTTTTTGGTGACAGGCAAGCCTCAAATAATCACATTTCGTGCTTACTCTACAGACCAGATACTCAGCATTCTTCAGCAGAGGCTAGCGGTAATCTCTTTGCTTTGCCTTTTTCTCTTCGATGTTTACAAGGTTAACTACTTTTACCTCTTAGACATTTCTAAATCATTTTGATTTTTCTTATCAGACTCTTGCATATGATGCTTTTGAGCCACAAGCATTGGAGCTCTGTGCTAGAGTAAGTGTCAATCTCATGCTTTTCTGTTGTGGCTAAAGATTGCTCTATATGGGGCACAGTGTTAACAACCTCAAGGAAGACCTTTACCCCCATATTAGCTGATGAGTAGTTTTAACAATGCATTGTTCTTTTTTCCATCTGATTTGCCCCTATATTTTGTTTTCATATGTTCAATGTTCTATTTTTTTTATTCAATCTAAGCTTTAATATTAAACTATATTGTAATTGTAAATTTTTCATCATATCAGTACATATAGCATTGCATTCTCCCATTCATCCCTTCAAACTTGGAAAGCATAATATTCCCCTAAACATAAATAAATTGGAAATATTGATCCAACTTCACTTTCTGCGCTAAAATATCAATAAAGATTTCATCTCTTCACTGAGAATAGACAGAAGTGTTTTTGAACGACCATGGTGGTGGTATGTGTTTTTCAACTACCAGTTTTCACTCGATCAACCCACTTTTTCCGATTTGAAGTTTAAAACATATGGCATTTTAAAGGTAATCCTAACAGTTTTGTCTATATACCAGAAAGTTGCAGCTGTCTCAGGGGATATGCGAAGAGCCCTTAGTATATGCAGGTATGTGCTAATGGTAACCACATCAGAATTTGACTTATGCTTGTTGTTGTTTTATTTAGAATTATAGATTTGGACATGACTATTATTCCAATTATTATGGCTGAGGGACATAACTAAGCATTCTTTGATTTGATCATGGCATTCTGTGGTGATTCCTTACCAATATGTTTGGTACTTGCGGAGTTCTTTGTTCCACAAATCAACATCAGACAGTACTATATATTTGTGATGACACCGAATTATTTTAAAAAAAATTCCTTCCAGCATTATGTGCATGTACAAGTTTTTACCATGTTTGAGAAGTTTAGATAATCATTTTCAAGTAACTTTAAAATACCTAGTAGCACTTCACTGCATTCTCACAAATTTTAATTTTCAAGCTGATAATTATGCACTTCTGATTGCTAACTGCACTGGGCTTACCACTCATAAATTTTCTTTTTTTTTTGGCATCATTATCATTCCTAAATTAACATTAGAACACCTATTCTGTGATGTCTGTAAGATCCTTGAAGCCAGATACCTATCTCCATATTCAACATGCACACTGAAATATCTGGGTAACCATGCATTACCTTTCTTGGAAAAATGTACTATGCATATGCTTAACATGTAATAATTGTCATGGATTCCTTTTGAATGGGTTTGTTTCAAGATAATAAAAAATTGCAGCTGAATGTTTCTTGTTCATAACTGATATCAGGAGTGCAGTAGAAATGCTTGAGATAGAGATCAAGAATTCCCTCGACTCGCTAAGCTTATTCCGGTTAGATAAGACAACATCCACCAAGCAATTAGCTCCTGCAAATGAATTATTTGCCAGGAAAGATGTTGATATTGTAAGTCGGTAATTTTTTGGTATTGCATACAGCTGCTAAGTTTATTTGAGATTTGTATACCAGATTAGTTTTCTCTAGTTTTATCTCCCAAAATGTCCTCATTTCAGTTGCTCAACTTCTATGCCTTTTCATTCCTGAATAATCACTACAATATTTTTACAATGCATCTTTTTTCTAGATGATTAATGCATCCACTTAGATATACATTGTCTCATTTTATATTTGTTCACTTTCGTGTTTGTTGACGGCCGTATTTTTCCAAAATTATTGTAGGTGAGGTTTGATCATATGGCAGTCGCCCTGTCGAGGGCATTCAAGTCTCCTGTAGTGGAAACAATACAATCTCTTCCACAGCATCAGCAGGTGAATTTCTGATTGGATTTGTGTGTGGAATCTTCTTTTAATATTTTTATAATAAAAAATAGAAATTCATTTTCATTGATATTTATACATATCAAGAATTAGCCTCTAACAAAATTTCTTATAACCTAAAAATCTTAGGATTTGCCTAAAAAATAAGCAATGCAACTCAAACAATGATTTCAATGCACACACGTGTTAGTGTATTCCTCTTGGAGAATGAATTAAGGGCAAAACATGTTTTAGGTAGAATGAACTGTGGTTGTAACCATTTTTCGTTCTCTTTCTTTCAACACTTCTTTCTTTTATCCTTTTATATTTCTTAGGTAAATGCTTGGACTAGAACTCATGATCTTATAGTTGTAAATTTTATTATCAACCATTATGCTTTGAATCTAAGACCATCTGTATTATATTTACACCTTTTGATAGTGCTTTATCAGAATTTATTACTACAGAGTAAAGTCCTCTTACCATGATTAAATATCCTGCCAATGGATGCATTACTTTGATGACTTTAACTTTGTGTTTGCAGATAATAATGTGTTCTGCTGCAAAGTGTTTTCAGCAGGGGAAGAAGGAAATGACAATTGCAGAGGTGTGTAAATGAATTTAAACAAATGTCTTTGCTAATCATGTGCACGTATAACCATATGCATATTGATATGCACACACAAGATCAATACTTAGGCACCGTTTGGAACCAATTTTTAAGAACAGCTTATGCTCTAAATTAGTAAAAATATAGATTTCAGAAAAAGCCACTATCAACCAGTTTTTTCATAAAAGTTGGTTTGTTGACTCTTAACATATAAAAATCGAAATCCAAAACTAAATGCTGAAGTTCAAAACCAATTATTTGATAAAGTAATTTTTGCAAAAACTGAATAAATTACATAATGATAATGTGACTCCAACCATTTTGTTTGTTTTAAATGGGTAGCAGTGGGATTTGAACCCAGGATCTTATGGTTGCAAATTTTCTTGTCAATAATTAAGCTCTGGGTCCAACCCCTATTTGTTTTTTAATTACTAAAGCTATGCCTTTCTTTGTGTATAATTATATCTATAAAGAGTCCAAAGCTACGTTGGAATAACATATTAAAAACTAATTTATATCTTGGCAGGTTGGTAGAGGTATCTCCCCTTCACAGAGGGGTTTAGGTTCAAGTCTTGCTCCTGCTGAAGGAGAAGATTTGACCAGTAAAAAAAACTTATCAAAGAAAAAGTAAAAAAAGACAACAAATAAGTTTTGTTTGTGTTTTCCATGAAGAGACTGCTTCCTGATGAAATGAATAAATCACCCATTTTCAAACCACTCACCTTATCTACATTTCGCTTCACAAAACTGCTTCTTCGGTATTTTTATCTGATCTAATCAGTTGTGTTCACCTCAGCTGAACAAAGCATACTCAGACACCTGCAAGTCAGCATCAGTACCTGCCGTTAGCATGCTGGAATTCTCAACCATGTGTAGAGTGCTCGGTGACCAGGTATAATATAGGCATTCAATTGAGCGTATTAAAGTTCTCTCGATGAATTTTATATAGAATTTTCTGCCTATAATGATGAAATCAACTCTCCCTAAATGCAGGGTCTTGTCAAACTTGGTCAATCTCGTGAAGATAGATTGAGGAAAGTGACACTAAAAATTGACAACAACGATGTAGTATTTGCTTTGCAGGTAATAAAATGTTATGCATGCATGTAAATGCTATTATGTGCTCCAGACATAAAACAGTTGAATATCATTTATGTGCTGCAGGGTATACGATTTTTTCAAAACTGCCTACGATGACAACACTCCGTTTATAATTTGAAGAAGGGCACATCCTCATCCTTTACATCAATGATGTAAAACAGCTCTTACCTGATCACCAGCTCATCTGGTTGTGGATTATGCTTCATTTAAAAGGTTCGTGCCCACATAGTCATTAGTTTTATCAACAGAAATTGATTGATATTTCAGCTAGTTTGCACTGTGCTTATAACTAAGAAGAGCATTTTTGGTTATCTTCAATGTGAACTATGATATCAAACTGCGATTCATCATACACAATTGGCATATATTTTTTCCATTTAATAATCCCTTATTCGAAAGGGTTGAGTCAGAGCTTCATCAACATACATTTTAAATCTAAATACTGAGTATAAATTTGTTCTTGTTTTCCCATTCACCAAGAACTCTTTCCCATATCTGAATTTCCTATTAATTATGGAATTATTATCTATAAACAGGTCCCATTCCTAGATGGCACTCAATTATCAACCTATTGAAGTGTTTCTACAAGACTGGCATCATATGGTGCTTGGAAGATCAACAAAATTGGTGAAGAACATCCAGGACTGCTGCCATAATACCAGTCAACTTGTATAATATGAACCTCAAGCAACTTGGTATTATTGTTTTCACCATTTCTCTTATTTTTATCAATTAACATTTTCCTTGAATAAATTCATTCAATAAAAAAGTACCTGAACGAGTAATCAATTACAGAGTTACTTTGCATTGGATAAGAGCCATGAGGCTTACATTGTTATATTGTTGAGTGAACTACAAAACTCTCAAACTGCCAATTTGCAGCAAAAGTTTTATCCACATGCGCTGTCTACAATTCATACGTACACAACTATATGGGTGTAGTATTTAGGGTTGAAGCCTTTTCTTTCAAAATTCTATAAATATGAAGCCAAAGGTTTCAAGACAATGTTATGTTTGGAAACGGGTTTGGACAGTTTTTGGGTTCGTAGAAAGTTGTTTTTTCTAAACTTGTTTTTAAATAAAAAAAATTTGGTTAAAAGCTGCAGATAAAATTTTGTAAAAAAGGCCCAAAACTTGAGTTTTTTAAAAGCTGTGAAGAGGTGACTTCTTGGATAATCAATTTTAAATTAAGTTTTTGTTTAAAATTAGTTTTGTAATTGTCCAACCAAATCCTTAATCAATTACAAAACTCAACAGATTTTTTTTTGTGTATCAGCGTATATTCATTTACAAGGAAGATATAAGTATAATTGAGTTAAAATAAGTGAGAATAATTTTAATTCTCATTGGAATTATGTTATTTCACATTATAGCTTTTGGGTGGAAGGATATATTTTGGGTACAAAATAAAAATGTGGAATAGTGGTGTAGTTATGATTCCACTGGTTCAATTGTAAAATCATGGAATTCACATTTTAAATATTTTTTTACAATTTATAAATAATTATTTACATATTATTCATCTATTATCTACATCTCTTTCATGATCAATTTAACAATAAAAATTATATTATTTTTTTCAACAAGAATAACTAAAAGTATAATCAAACAAAGACTGATATATTTCACTGGTATAATTATCTATATTGGAATAAATATCTATCCTAAAAAAGCTAAGTAATCGGGTAGATTGATCAACCTCCCTCCAGCAAAATGGAATGATGGATAACCTTTCAAAATGTATCAAAATGCCCTCGGATAAGTTTAAATGTAAAAATACACTGAGAAGTGCAAACCATTCAAAGAGTGTAAGTTCAACTCTTGAAAAAAAATCATAAATCCCTACTTCCCATGAAATTACTGCATAAAACAGAAACAATTATCCCCAACCAAACAAAACTTGGATCTGTAGTCTGAATGAAAATAAAACCTGAAAAAATCAGACAACATCGACTAATCAAACAAACTGAATCCCATGTCATCATCGGACTCCTCAGCGGGCTCTTCTTTCTTCTCTTCCACAGGTGCAGCCGCAGAAGGAGCAGCAGAGTCCGTTGCAGGAACCGGGGCTGCTGCAACAGAAAACTTGCTAGGATCCTGTATTGGAGGTAAAGAGACGATATAAACATTTGTAAAAACAAGAAACCCTATATCCCTACACGATTTAAAAATTCAACAGCTTACCTTCAGATATTCTTTCACTTCCTCCGCCTGTGGGAAGGAATACTCGGTGGCAAGTGCGACGGCCAACACATTCTTGTAAGCGTTGATGAACATGTGAGGCGCAGCAGCCAGAGTTGGGTAAGAGAGCGCAAGTGACAAGGAAGTCACCATGGAGACACCAGTGGCGAACCTCTCAATCAGGTCTTCTTCAGTGAGATCAAGAACTTCGGGGCTGAAGGTGGAGCCATTATCATACACAGTCAGAACAATGAGACCATATGAGAAGGGCCTGATCCCGAGCTTTGCAAGCAAAGCTGCCTCAGAAGAGCCAACCTTGTCCCCTTTCTTGATCAGCTCAACGGGTGTAATGATTTCAACTGTACCCTTGTTAATCTTAGTGGGAATGTTCAGCACCTGAAAAGTGACACAAGGGATATAGATAAGATCAGATGAAGTGAGAAATACGGAAGATGAATATATATACAAAATTACCTGGAAGAAGGAAGTTTGTGAAGGATCCAGTCCAGTGTTTCCAGGAGGAACAACGACATCAATCGGAGCAACAAGTCCAACACGAGCTGGCGCGCCAACCTGATTGCATGTGTGAATTAATTAAAAGATTGGTTAAAAAGGGCAATTCAAACGTGGTCCCCATTACTAAGGTTTTAATTTCAACAAATTCCTAAGACCGCTGAATATATATCAGATGTTAAATTTGAATCAAATACATGTTCATGTTGTATCAAGAGTAAATTATAAACATCAATTTATAATTAAGAATCAACGCTACTGGGACCAATTTTTTGAACACAGAAATTCATCACTTTAAATCTCTTTTAACACCCAAAATGTTTAGATGCCCATAATTGATAAAACCAGGAATCTTTTTTGATAAAAGTGAAAAAATACATTGTTGCTCGGATTCAAACCAGGATCCCTCAAGCGAGACTTGAGAGAGTGTAAATTTTTTTAGTCAGCCTGTTAATAAAATTCACATTCCAAAAAATATGTACCAATTATTTATCACTAACGACAAAACTTATTTCCAACTTGAGTAAAACTTACATACAAAAACTTTATGGTCCAGAAACACCTCATTGGGATCATAAAATTGGTAAATAATGTACATATAACTTATCTGAAATTGCAAAACACGGCCACTTCATAATCTACAACCACCCAGGTCAACAATCATATATAGCATGAAGATGTACAAGTAAAAATTTTATTTACAAGTAACATAAAATTTCATAACAATCACATATATTATGACATAAACATCAATTAATGTTGGAAACAAAAACTAAGTCACTACCAAGGGTGCCCCAACATAAAGTTCATTTTATCCATCCATTACTTGATGCAAACTATAAAAATATATTTTAACTCCATCTAAACAAACACATTCAATAAAAGACACAATTTTATATGAGCAAACCAATACCTTGTACTTGGCGACCTCCTCGCTCACCTCCTTCAGATCACCCTTTGTGAAGATCAACCCAACATTCCCCTAATTCAATCACCAAATCCAAATTAATCAACTCCACCAAAAAAAAAAAGCAAACACAATAAGATCAAGACGAAGAAACCCTACGACGAGGAGGGGGAGGAGACTGAGGTAGGCCGTGTTGCCAGACCTCTCCGCATGGAGCTTGATCGATCTCTTCATCATGGTGTTCTTCCCCATGAGGATCACCGAGTCCCCCCTAAGACCCTTCCGTATGTTCTGCAACTGGTTCGAACCCACATTGTCCGCCGCCACTATCAAGATCTGACTGTACAGCTCGAGGAACTGGCACAGCCTCTCGTCGTACGCCGTCTTCTTCTCCGCCTTGGTCTGCTTCACGGCCATCTCTTTATAAACCCTAGAAATCGAAAAAAATGTATGGTAGAAGTTTGTGAATCCGAGACGAGGGCCGAGGCGAAAGCGGATGCTTTGCCAAGGTGGACAGCAGGGCCGCCTCTTTAACCTCCTGAAAAGATCTCTGAATCAAAAATGGGGGGCCTAAAACCCTAACCCTAGTTTTCCTGTTGTGATTGTGAGTGGCAGAATGTGAAACTGAGATAGTTTTTATATGGAGTTAGAAACCCTAGATCAAACGGTACCTTTCTTTGATTTGCAGAGTATGGGCTCTAAACAGAAACCTCAAACGCGGCCCACGAAAACATTTTCATTCTAGTAATTAATAAGGAAAAAGATACACGTTGCACGATAATTACTGTTCATCCAGTTTTATTTTTTTTTTAAAAAAATTATATACTTATTATTTGAAATGCATCATATTATATAAAATAAAATATATTGAGATATATTAGTATTTTTTTTCATGATGAAAAAAAAAAAAAAAATTGAGTTATATGCTATGATAGAACTCCATATACTACAATGTAACTCTATACATGATAACGTAGTATATGAAGCATATGAAGCTGTAAAACGGGCTACAAAATGGACTGTGTATATCAACGCTAAAAAATTTATCATTCATGTGATCATTTTTACATAATACAATATGAAGTTGGATACTTAAAATACAATACAAAAAAATAAGGGATCCATAATTAAATAGCATAGTTTATATAGTTTAAAAATAAAAATTTTAAAGATAATTTAAGAATTTCAACTAATTGTTAGCCCTTAACAAACAGATGTTTTATGCAGGGACTAAAAACAAAAAATGTGTTAAAAGTTAGGGACTTAAAATGAATATGAAGAAGGGAGGTATTGATCACTAAATAACATAATTTAAAGAGACTTAAAAATAAAAATCCCATTTTATTAAATATTTTTTTATACATTCTACAAATGAGTTTATACATTCTATTCGATTAGACATATTTTTTATTTATTATTAAAACTATATACTTTATTAGATTGTTTATACTATTTTTGAAAAAATGAAAAATGTAGAGACTACATTTAAGACTCAAAGTGGTGATTAAGTCAAACATTTTCCTATTGAAAAACTATTTGAACCTACAAGAAACTCCTTGAATTCACAAAAATAATAATAATAAAAATTTATAATAAGTATTATCAATTATGAAGATTTGATGATACATTATAGTGCATTTCTATTTGTAGATCACAATTAGTTGGCAAATTTTAATTAGAAAACCTGCAAATCTGAAATAGATCATTCAAAATAAAAAAAAGTCCTACCACTAATCAGTGGTGATAATGGGGGCCAATATGCCCAACATAAGCATAGGAGCTTAATTCATTTTAACAATAGCTTAATGTAAAAAAAAATACAATAGCTTAAAGAGGCTCCAGATGTAAAGTTGAACAAACAATTAATACGGGATTCAAAATTTCAAGGACATTGATACCCATGAAATTCCGCATGCAATTCTTTTTTGCTTCCGAGGTAAATGTTTAGTTAGATTATGCATATTTTTCTATAAAGATGCATTTTCTTTTACTTGGTATACATTTATGATGCATGTTCCGTTATTTAAATTATAAAAATCAAAACATGCTGTAATGCACACATGATTATCCTAATAAGTGGTAGAGCCATGATTTTTATAAAAGGAGTTTCAGCGTGACTTATATAAATATTTTTTAAAATTATATAATTATATATATTTTTTTAATTTTAATAACATAAATTAAAAATATGTATAAAATAAAATAAAATAAAGCCGTTTACATAAAACATATAACTGAATAATTATAAAAGATAATTATCATATTTTAAAACAATATGTCATATTTCATATTGATGATTTATATAATAAAAAAAAGATGTCAAAATATAAATCTAATAAACAATACATATCTTTAAATTTTAAAATTTAATTCACATATCCAAAAGCTGCATCACAACGAATTTAGAATGAGAAATGAAGGTGAAATTATCTTTAGAAATCAAATGTAAAGAGTTGAAAACTGTAGCAATTAGAAATCAATGCTATTTAAAATGAGAAGTGATTAAGAAAATGATGCACTTAAAGTCAAAGGTGATGAGCAGCAAAAAATAAAAAAAATAAAATAAAAATTCTTACATCACTTAAAATGTACAAGACAAAAACAATACACAACCATCTTCCTCAGTGGTGCACTTATTAAGGAGAAAAATCGATAACTATAGTTGGATTTTCCCCAAGTTTTCCTTTCCCAAGCGTTACATTCAGGATTTTAGTCACAGAACTAAAAGTTGCGTTAAAAACAAAAGCCGTGTAAAATAAGAAATGAAGGAGTGACCAGTACTCTTTAAAATCAAAAGTCACCAGTTGCAAATAATGAAGTTTTAATTCACTTGGAAGGTAGCAATTAGAAATCAATGCCATTTAAAAAGAAAGAAAAAAATGATACCACTTAAAAATCAATGGAATAGAGCGAGAAAAAAATAAAATCTTAAATCCCTTAAAATGTGACAGATAAATACGATCCATGGCAGTCATCCTCAGCAGCGCACCTGTGAATTTAAGGAGAAAAGTTGATGACCATAGTCTAATTTCCACCAAGTTTTCTTCCCTAAGCCACCACATTTAGAATTTAAGCCATAAACCTATAGATTGCCTTAAATACCAATGCTATGTAGATTGAGAAATCAAATGTGATATGTTGTGAAAAATAAAGTTTTAAATTACTTGTATTGTAGCGTTTAAAATCAATATTATTTAAAATGAGAAATGAATTAGAAACAATGTTATTCGCAAAATTAAGGTTATGAGCGACGAAAAATAAAATATTAAATCGCTTAAAATGTACATGACAAACACAATCCATGTCCATCATCTCAGTGGTGCACCCAAGGAGAATAGATGACCGCAGTTTGATTTCTCCCAAGTTTTCCTTCCTAAATGCCACATTTGGGATTCATGCCACAGACCTAAAGTGAGAAATGAAGGAGAGAACAATACTCTTTAAAAATCAAATGTCATGTGTTGCAAAAAATAAAGTTTCAATTCACTTCGAATGTAGCAATTATAAATCAATCCTTTTTAAAAAGAAAGAAAAAGAGACTGCTACTTGAACAACAACAAGACTAATGGTCGCTCCTTGAAGATGGGTTTCACAAAATGGTGATGTGTTGGTGGAATTCGGCCCAGGTGATAGGAAAAGGTGCAAAATAATTAACCAGGAAGCTCAAAGTTATTAAAAGCAAGCTTATCATGTGGAGCAAACACAGCTCAGTTGTCACGCCTGGAAAGCATCTTTAGAAGAATAAATAAGGCATTGGGAGATGGAGGAGAATAGCCGTCTATCCCCCATAGAACTTGATGAAACATTATGGAGTCCTTGGTAAGGAATACAGTATCACACATATTTTCAAGCTCATGAGAATGGAACTTATATTCAAGCAATAGAACTGTTTCTTGAAGAAAATAATTACATAGAAATTACAACATGAAACATAATTTTTGAGAAAATACATTAACCTGTGGTACTTTAGCTTACAACAGTAAAGTTCTCCTATACCAAGATAACACAGAGAAACAATTTCGCCAAAAGGAATCACAAAAAATACCCAATCTCTATATCACTTGTATTTTCCTGTCACCTTAAATTATTTTGTTTCCATTCCCCTAAAAAATTTCAATCTCAAAGAGCTCACCTATCACTTCAACAGAAAAATTTATCTCATAATCATGAGTCCAAATTTTTGAAAAAATACAACCTGCAGTATTTCAACTTAAAACAGTACAGTTCTTCTACTGCATATAAAACAGAGAAAAGTGACAACAATTTTGCCACAAGGAATAACAGAAAATACTCATCTCTATACCACTTGTATTTTCCTGCAACACCTCCCGCACAACCAATTTCTCAAATGAATAACACCTTTAACTATTTTGTTTTTGTTCTATGAATATTTCAATTTTCTCATAATTATGAACCAACTGAAATAGATTGTATTTTCTTACGTCATTGAAATTCTACTTGGAAAAAGGCATCACTCACAGTACCAATACCATAAATTGAAACTCCAGTTCCAAAAGCAGTGAGTTGGAAATAACTCTAAATTTCTTCCAATGAATGATATTTGCAATGTTTTTACACAGTTTTTCATTTGACAAAAAATTAACTTCACCCCTCCTGACCAGGGGTGGCCCAAATCTAGGCCTTGACAACCTTGTCGTTGACATGGATGCTCCAGGTGGTGAATTTGACGTCAATCAACAACTGTCCTGCGTGAACCTCGACCAAAGGTTTGAGGAATGGTGAAATAGAAAGAGAATTTCACCAAACATGTATGCATTACAGGAACTACATGGAGGCCATCTAGTGACCAAAGCAAGCATAACAGAATAATATTAGAATTGAGGGGAAAAGCATCCTTGAGTGATAAATAATATCCCCTTTCTCCACAACACATTCTTTGCATTTTATTTTATATCTGTAAATCTAAAGAAGAATTTAAAAACGACCAAGTGATGGAAAAGCTAGAAACAATTTCCCCTGCCACTTATCTGTTTTCACCTGTCAGGAACCAACATGGAAGTACTTAAATTATTTCAAAACAAATTTACCGGCACCCCAAAAGAAGAAACAATACAGTTCTAAAGATGCTAACATAAATTATTAACCTTGGTACATTAGAGGGATGTAAAACATAGGAAAAATAAACTTAATGAATGATGATTAGCCATCACTATACAAAAGATGACCAGAACAATATACAGTGAATACTCAAAGCGTGTCCCCCACGCAGAAAGATCACAATTGTCATTCTTATTATGTTTGATAGAGATGATTGAAAACAACACCACAATAATTTATTTGAATTTGACAAAATAAAATCGATTGTATAATATTTTGTTCTCCAACATGAGAGAATTTAAAGAGGCTCATTCAATTAAATTAAATAAAAGTAAAGGCAGATATATATGAAATTACAATATTGTGGAACAAATAAAATTAGTTTAAGGATTTTGAACTATAAAAAAAAACAGCAAAGCTTTCAGTTATATGACCACACAGAGCGAGCAAAGTTCAGAAATTAGAATTATAACAGCCAAAACCTGGTCAATTAAATAAATCAGAACAATACAACAACTTCTATCAAACATATATTAAAGACAAGAGAGATAGAGAGGAATCTAGCCATACCTCAGTTGCCGGTTCGCTGCCAGGTCCTTCATCATCATTGCAAAGCTTCCCCTCCTCGGCCTCCAACGGAAACCCCTTCATCACCGCCTCAAATGTCTCCATCGATTTGAAACCCTAAAACACACAAACACGGAGCCCAAATCGAAGAGAGAAATCGAAACCCTAAAAAAATAAACAACAATTCAACCAAATCCGAACTGCATTGGATGGGAAGGAAGAAATCAAACCATCTAAAATCAATCCAGGGATGCGGATGCAACCGCACAGCAAAACAACATATCAGAAACCCTAACCCTAACTAAATTCACTAAACAAAATTATTCATAAAAATAAAATCATATAAACCCCCCTTAAAAAACAAAATCGAATCGAATAATCGATCATCCGCATCGGACAGAGCGGATGATACGAACGCACACAAATCGCTTACAGACTTGTTACAAGAGAACAAGATATAAACGATCGACATCAACGATCATAATTTATAACCTAAATCGAAACACCTAACAGTTGAAGAAGAGAGAGAAACCACACACCTTATTCATACAGGTTAGATTTGGAGACCGTTAAAGACGGACGGCCCAGATGGATTACAGGCGCTGTAGACAGAGAAGTCGGTCTCCGAAGGCAGTTGCGTGGGACCCACGCTTCTTTTTCGTTTTTGTTTAGAATAATTTAATAATAATGTAATTAACGGCTAGGCGATGATGGGGTTGAACTGGTTTGATGAGTGTTCTACCGTCCATTTAATATAACTAAAATTTTAATGAAATTTTTTTTAATTTTTTTTTTTTTTGGCATTTGATTTTTTTATTATTATTAATAGATAACATATTTATTTATTCAGGTAAGATGTACATGGATTTAAATGTTTAAGAATCCATGATAATAATAATAATCCTACAACTCCTACATTTCTAGTCCTCTTTCTCTCTCTTCTCTTTTTTTTTTCTTTTTTTTAAGGGTTTAGATCTCTCTGTTTTCTTCATTAAAATGCTACATAAAGGTCATGGATATAGAAATGGTAGCCTGTACCAGAGTGGTCATCTTTAAAAAGGTATATCTTAATAAGTTTTGTTACTTTTTGTTCCACTTCATACCTCTCTATGTAAAATAGTAGAACAGAAATTGGTGTTGAAGATTCAGAATCTCTTTCAATGAGTAGAGAATATGATTTTGAATATCAATTATGCTTTTATCCTTAACCTCTTGTTTACGGATGGCATTGGGCTCTCAAGTCTTAAGGTCCCTTCTTCTTTTGGTCTATTTTCTACAAGAATTCATATGAGAGATAATCAGGGAAGGTATTAAAATCTCATTTGATATATTTTATGTCAAAATCATAAATTCACTATAAAGCTTGTCACCTAGCAAAAATTTGTTTCAATATCAAGTTCTTAACATCCTTTTCTATCATATATTTTGTGGAACTATAATCTATTCTTAGGAGGAATTTTTAGTTTAAAATGTCTCTTTAGAATTTGGTTATGCAGTTAACTATGGCTAGAATTTCCTCTTTGTTTTTTTTTTATCGTGGAATGAAATGCTACATAAGGGTTTGATTGGCTGAATAGTCTTTACAGATTCTTGGATTAGGTAATCAGGTTGATGGTGGGGAATGAAATGCTACAGAAGGGTTTGATTGGCTGAATAGTCTTTACAGATTCTTGGATTGGGTAATCAGGTTGATGGTGGGGGATTATGCATGTTCCAATTTTGAGGGTTTTTGTAAATATCATACATTTGTTAAAGGGTTTATCTATTACTTACTAATTAATAAAAAAGCCATCCAGCTTTTTCATTTTCTTTTTGTATTCACCATAAATTTACAATTACTTATAACTTTTTTATTTAAAATTTAAAATTGATAAATCATAAATATACTTTAATATTTCAAAATAAAATTTAATAAATCATCTCATGAAATTTTATTAATTGAAAATTAAAACCTATTTTTAGAGATGGTCGTGGTAGTGAATATGGAGACCGGGGACCCATTAGATCGATGGCTTTGAGATTAAATCAGTTGATGGCGATGAATAAGGGAGAAGACTTGGTATTTAAAATTAAAGGATTTGATGACAGTTGTGTTTTCATCATTTTTGCAAATATAACACATTTAAAAAAAAATTAAAATAATAAATACATTCTTTAAAAAAAAAATAATGAAATATATATTTAAATGAAAATTGAATGCATACATTTATTATATTTTTTAAAATGAGTACATAGTGAGATAGTATGCATACACATTTTATATAGTACAAAACAGTAATTTTACAAAAAAAATTGTTTAACTCACCCCCAAAAATAAAATAAGTTAGCTGTCAAGCTAGATTGACAACATTCCCTCCTTCAAACTCTTCTTGTTTCGTTGTCAGTAACATTTTCTTTTCTTGGGCCATTCAGAATTAGATCAGTGCAAAGGCAGACGAAAGTCATGACAAAGCAAATACTGGTGTTTGCTTGGTACAGAATTTGTCCTTCCTGATAATGCAATGACTGTTATCACCTGTTCTTCATCTTTATGTATTGTATGTATAACCCCACGCCTTGTATAATTGAGAATAGCTGTTTCTTATTCAATGGTCACGCGGTTGCATCTGCTGAGATATATATAATAACTGTTTCTTTCTTGCTAGATGTTGAATTGTATGTCCGCTGTGTATATATATGAATAAGGACTTGACTTTGTGAATGATTGGAAACACAGTTCCATCATAACTAGGCCAAGATTTGGGTCAACTATCAGTGATTCGATATTCCTTGTTTGTCTTGTTCATGCGATATATATATATATATATATATATAGTGTGTCTGTTCCATTTTGATGATTCAATAATGCAAGCGATGCTTTCACTTGAACAGTCCTTTGAAAAGGGTGGATACCATTAACCCCCCCCCCCCCCCCCCCCCTCTCTCTCTCTCTCTCTCTCTCTCAGAGATTTATTATGTCTTGACTTCAAGTGTACTCTCGCATGTCAGATGTACAGTCTTGATGAAATCACATGAAATTGAAAATTTAGTTAATATTGTGTTTAAGCGTGTGAATTTACATTATGTTATAAAAAAATATTACATTTCATCCATTTTATAATTTAAAATGAGATGACACGTGTTTTTTTTTTTAAATTATATATTTCATATAATGAGTTATATACTTTTAAAAAATACAAATATATACTTTAAAAATTCTATAATATCATTTATAGAAAATGTAAATTTTTTTTTAATGAGATATATATATAGATCTTAATACAGTTAGTGGAGAGGACTAACGAGATATATAGATTATATTATTTGAAGGATTGAGTGTAACAAAACTCTTACATATGTTATATATGTCGTTCTTTTGATCTTGGATTTGTTGTGAGTTTCTTCTATACGCACAACTACTGTCATTGCAACGAAATCACATTAGGGTGGAGATGGAAATGCTATTGCTTGCAGTGCTTAAGACTCTGCTTCAATAGCCCCTATGTTTAACAGATTGATAAAAAAAACAATCAAATCATGAACAAAATTTCATGGGAAGTGTTAGGTGAATACCACACGAGCTGTAATGATCATGCAACAACTGAATTCAAATCTGACCTAACATGTAAACAAAATCCTACATTGAAGCTTTACAAATCCCCACTGAGATTGTGACTCGTCGCCTAACGTATGACACTTCTTCAGTGGGCCATTTCGCATCGTATATGTGACTGGATTTTGTGACCCTATATCATGAATAAAATTAAGCTAGCTTTGGTTAACTTTGTGGAGAATTAATTATTAATTGTTCCAACAATCTTATATGTATATTAAACTTGGTTTGATTAACTTTGTGGACTATTTTTGCTCCGGCTATCTTATGCTGATGAACCAATCCAATGTCATTGAAGAATATGATTTCAAAACAGCGGGTCAGGTTGAATAGGGATATCATTTACTCCCATAAATTAAGGTCTTCTAATCTCCCATATCCAAAAAATATATAAGAGGACCTAGAGGACACAAAAACACAAATATATGGACCCTTGCACTAACAAACAATTCTATTATACTTGGAATATGGTCTACAGATTTAGAGCAGGTCCACCATATTCGTACGTATATGTGGCCCAACTTTTAATATGTATACATGGGTTTAATCATAGGGGCAAAGTTTGTGTGGTGAATATTTAGAAACGATCATTCCTGCAATCATTTTGTAGTTCCAATATATTTTAACATTTTTTTCAATATATATATATATATATAGAATGAACAAAATGCATACATTTTTTGTTTTTTTTTCTTAATAAAGTATATATTCACCTGTCAAAACTACTGGAATCCAGTAACCACTATTCCTCAAGATATTCCTAATCCTAGTCTCCTCTTTTAGTGTGCCAACATATATTGATAAATTTATTCAAGAAAAAACATTAAGTAGGATTTTGTTCTATGTGATAAATATACATATTTCTAAATACATACAAATTATGGTTAAAAAAAAAGAAGATAATGAATTAACTAGTATTATTGAGCGTGATAAAATTCTAATGAACATCTTTTTTTAATGTTAATTTCATTCCAACCTTATAATAAAATGTACAATGTACATGACTTTACTTTAAAAAAATAAATGAATCTATGTATCATTCAGTTAAATGGCATGGATTAAAAATAGAGTTGGTCCAATCAGAACGCCCGTCTGGTGGTGCGATGGTGATGTCATGCTCACTTCATATTTCAAAGAAAGTGTGTGACTTTCCTTTCCCTAATAAAAAAACAAAGAAGGAAAAGTTCCAAGGGGAAGATCATGGGCTTGCTTTCAAATCGAATCAAAGACAAAGATGCTTTGAGCCTTTGATGTTTCATTTTTAGAGTAGTATCTCTTATCCATATCTAGTAGACCCAGATACTCATAATTAAGTTCCACCGTATAGACGCCTTGTGATGTGGAAGAGGGGGCCACACCAACCACCATCAGTGGCTGTTGCTCTTCTTTATTTCTTTTAAATTAAATGAGGTTCATGCAATCAAAATGAAAGCCCCCAACTCATATGTATGGCCGAATTTGACAATGAATGCTACACTTGTTTGGTGGACAAGCATCCAGTGCAACCTCCCCAAAATAAAAATCCTTCCTTCATTTCTAATCTTCTATTAAACACTCGATTAAGACCAGCACTCATGTCACCCCCATTGATCCTAGTGTTGAGAATTTGGCAGCCACTCTCAGGTGGACCATTTTGAGTGTGATTGTCCATCACACAATTGGCCTCAATTTATACGTATATGGATTGTATCAATTGCTGTCGGCCACGACCAAAAGTAAAAGTTCGGGTGTATTCATATACATGTTTTGAGATGTACTAAACGGATACTAAATCTAATCCTGATTAGATCTTGTTTGGAGACTCAAACACCTAAAGACATGTCATATTATTATTGGATAAATAAAAGAACAAAACGAAAACCATTTTAGTTGGTAATAATTAAAGCGTTGATCTCCAAATGAACCACCCCCAATTAATTAATTATGATTATCCGTCCCCAAATCGGATGGACCATTGCTTAGATGGCCAATTGAATTAAAGATTACATGATCCCATTGAGAGTCTGCAAGTGAAGCATAGTGTTTGTTAGACAATCCACGTTTCAACAACTTTAAGGAATCTAATGTCCAAAGAATACTATGATATTGTGGTCTCTTGTTATGCATATTTATTTTTGAAATTGGGACCATCAGTTATCAATCTCACTATCTTTTGTTGTGAAAAGATTCTTTTTGAGTGCATAATTTGTAGGAGCACCTTTGATTGTTAATTAACAGTATCTAATGCATGTGCCTCAGGTCTGTAGAGTTAAATACTAGCTGGTTTCATAGTAGCTTTCATTTGCAAATATAGTACTTTCTTGTCAATGTAACATTTCTTTTAAGCTGATGAGCTTTCATAAGAAGTGTGTTCAATGTTCACATCAGTACATGTGTTAGTTATTTTGTCACAATCTTTTACTGTGTATATTCATTTATATATATCAAGCATAAATATTTACAAGCAAAATAATCTAAAGTTAAATTTAATACATGTAATATAAATCAAAGGTAACACTAAAGTTACACAAAACAAACGATTTACAAAGAAATGGGGATAGGGCCATATAAAGGTGTGAAAAGGAACTTATTCCGAATTTCTACACGTGGCGATCGGCAGCATGATTAATTGCAGTTCGGCCACTTAATGATTAAGTCTCCCACTAAACAGAAGATAAAGGGTTTGACTAATTAAGAGAGAGAGAGAGAGAGAGAGAAATATCTTGGCGTGCTTGCTTTAGTGATATGCAAAAATGAACCCGTGAGGATAAGATGAGAAAGGTATGTTTTTTCAGTTAAAAAAAGGCCGAAAGAAGAGATGGATGTACAGTGAGAGGCGTGAGTGAGTGCAGTCTAATCACCACCAATTAAGTGGACAAATTAAAAACCTTTTTGTGAGGTTTTCTAGTGATAAAATGAATTAATAACTAAAAAAATTATCAATTTGTGGTATGGATTGATTTAGATCAATTGCAAAAATAATGACACTCGTCATATGAAAAGTCGAATTCTTTTATGATTTGTATTTGAAATTAACTTGGGACTATGTTGTGAGTCCGTTTAGTACAATATTTACATGAGACAGGTGAAATTTATAGGGACCCCTGTACGTGTTGACACAGAGGTTCCTTGTGAGAACCAATAAAGAGCTGCCACTGCAAAAAAATCACTAGCTCAGGTCATTTTAGCTATGTAGTGGGTTGTTAAGGCAGGGGGGATCTAATCCCACTTTGGCTTGTATATCAAGTGGATCAATATAGATACATGCAAATTTTATTTGACTTTTGTAAAAAGGAATGCATTTAGAAAAAGCACCATTAATAAGGATAAGGCAGCTATTATAGTTGGGTACAAGGACTGATTTACAGACTAAAGGGAAGGAATCAAATAGTCACCAATGCATTACACCAAACGAATCAAATAGGCGGGTTGGCTTATTGAATGACACGGATGCCTACTTTTCTTCTTCTCCTTCTTTTATGAACAATTTAATTAAAACATATTTTCTATCACCTAAAAATCTTAATCATGTTATGTCGTATCCATATGTCCCATATCCAATACTACATAGATTTATACTGTATGTGATAATATTCATTCTAGTCAATTTTGTATTTCCACCTAAAAATCTCAATCATGTTATGTCTTATTTATATGTCCTATCTCCAATACTACATAACATAGATTTCTACTGTATGTGACAATATTCATTCTACTCAATTCTGACTCTAACCGCATCATTAATTATTTCACACATTATTATAAAATGTCACGGTGATCGTCCTCTGACAGGACTTCTTCTACTCGCTTTTCAAAGCTTTTCTTTTTTCTTCTTTTCAGAGTTCGTACGTACAAGAAAAGAAGAGAAGATGTCATCGCAAAAGCAGGCGGAGGAGGCGATCGCGCCGACCTTCAACGAGAGCGAACACGGTGAGGGAGGGAGGACGAATGAGGAGGAGGAGCCGGTGTTAAGCGTGAAAAGCTTGTTATGGCACGGGGGCTCCGCCTACGACGCCTGGTTCAGCTGCGCTTCCAATCAAGCAAGCACTTGTACTCACCCTTTCTTTCATTTCTACTCCAACAAAATAAAGACCCACATCACATAATCCCAATTAATATCCATACATACGTTTTGTGTTGTTTCAGGTGGCGCAGGTGCTGTTGACGCTGCCGTACTCGTTTTCGCAGATGGGGATGTTGTCTGGGGTTCTGCTTCAGATATTCTACGGCATCATGGGGAGCTGGACGGCTTACCTCATTAGCGTCCTCTACGTCGAGTACCGCAGCCGGAAAGAGAAGGAGAATTTCAGTTTCAAGAACCATGTCATCCAGGTCCGTAGATCTCTCTGTTTTCTATTCATGCCTGTATAAATATATTTTAGGTTCGTTTGAAAACGGGATTGATATTTTTTTTTTTTTTTTCTAAAAAATTGGGTTTAAAAATAGATTCGTGGAAATATATTTTTACACATATTATATTATGAAAAAAAAGCTAGATTTTAAACATTTTTAAAAAATTATGTAACATATTAAAAATCATGTAACATTTTTAAAAACTAGATTTGTCTGAATATACACAATAAATAATCATGTAACATATTAAAAAATTTAGAAATTGAATTTTAAATTAGAGTATAGTGGTTATTTAAATTTTGAAGATTACGATGATTAATCAATAATTGAATTTGTACACTACATAACTGAAAATTACACAATAATTTTAAAATATATACATATCCAGTTCGGGATTGGATACATTGACATAAGAATCCGCGGTCACGATATTCGAATACCGGATTCAACACGGACATTGGTTTTTTTTTTTGTTTTGCAGAAAAGTCCCTCTATTGATATTTATTTACGTTTAAAATTATTGGTTGCAGTGGTTCGAGGTGCTGGATGGACTGTTGGGACCGTACTGGAAAGCTGCGGGGCTGGCCTTCAATTGTACCTTCCTCCTCTTCGGTTCCGTTATCCAACTCATAGCCTGTGCCAGGTCTGTTTGGATGTACCATTGTCATAGGCTATTTATTCTATTTTTTATTCTAACTTTTTATACCGTATCCAGTAACATATACTACATAAACGACCGATTGGACAAGAGGACATGGACGTACATATTCGGCGCCTGCTGCGCTACCACCGTATTTATACCTTCTTTTCACAACTACCGTATATGGTCGTTTTTAGGGCTGGGCATGACCACCTACACCGCCTGGTACCTCACCATCGCCTCCCTCGTCCAAGGCCAAGTAAGCACTCTATATATACACTCATCATCACCTCCAATTAAGCATGTCAAAATTTCATTAATAAATAAAAAATTAAGCATGTCAAATTATTTGTATATTTTAATTCTTATTTCAAGAATAAAATTTTTATTAAAAAAATATAGATAGAAACAAAAATAAAATCAAATCAAATGTGACTTCTATTATGACATTTGTATTATATTACTTAAATCTAATTATAATCTTAAAATTGTACTAACACCTAAAATAATTAAATTTAAATTGAAAATAGTAAATATAATATGATGAAATATATATTTAAGATGAGAAATATATCTCGCTACATATATAAGTATATATGAATTGTTTATAGAATTGTCCCACGGATTGTGTGTAAGTTAGGTTTTGTTATTATTCCTTTAACATGTCACATGATAACTACGGCTCAAAATTTGAAAAAAAATTGAATTTGGTTACCTATATTTTAGTGATGGATTTTTTTGATATACGAAGGTGGAAGGGGTAACACATACCGGACCCAAAAAGCTGGTCCTCTACTTCACCGGCGCCACAAACATCCTCTACACTTTCGGCGGCCACGCCGTCACTGTGTAAGTATTTCTCTCTTTTTTTTTTTTTTATCAATGGCATTTCTGTAAAATGACCGTATTACCCCTCATTTCTATTTAAATTTATATTTGTGTGCCCCTCCCACCCAAAAACAGAGAGATCATGCACGCGATGTGGAAGCCGCAGAAGTTCAAGTACATATACCTCCTGGCGACCCTCTACGTGTTCACGCTCACCCTCCCCTCCGCCTCCGCCGTCTACTGGGCTTTCGGCGACCAGCTCCTCACCCACTCCAACGCCTTCTCCCTCCTCCCCAAGAACGGCTACCGAGACACGGCGGTCATACTCATGTTGATCCACCAGTTCATCACGTTCGGCTTCGCCTGCACCCCTCTCTACTTCGTCTGGGAGAAGGCCATCGGCATGCACGACACCAAGAGCGTCTTCCTCAGAGCGTTGGTTAGGCTGCCTGTGGTCGTCCCCATCTGGTTCTTGGCCGTCATTTTCCCCTTCTTTGGTCCCATCAACTC
Source organism: Acorus gramineus (assembly GCA_030737835.1). NCBI lineage: Eukaryota > Viridiplantae > Streptophyta > Magnoliopsida > Acorales > Acoraceae > Acorus > Acorus gramineus. The sequence goes on from CM060854.1 coordinate 4,630,061, forward strand.
CGCCGTTGGGGCTCTGCTTGTTACTTTCACTGTTTATGTCATCCCCGCCGCCGCTCACATGCTCACCTACCGCCACGCCTCCGCTCGCCAGGTAACTCAGTTATTTAGATCTTCTTTTGGATGGATCTGCGTTTGGTAGATTCTTATACTTTTACTTGGAATTGTGATTAGAATGCGGTGGAGAAGCCTCCGTTCTTCCTGCCGAGTTGGACGGGGATGTACATGGTGAACGCTTTCGTGGTCGTCTGGGTCTTGGTGGTCGGGTTCGGACTCGGTGGCTGGGCGAGCGTGACCAACTTCATCAAGCAAATCGACACTTTTGGTCTATTCGCCAAGTGTTACCAGTGCCCAAAGCCTGTTGTCCCTGCCCAACCACCCCAGCTGCATCACCGATGACTCTTTTCCTTCCATGAGTTAACTCAAAACTTTCAGTGTGCCATGGCCATCCAATCAACGACATTATAATATATATACATTATTATTATACTGGTCCATCCTGGTGTTGTGTATGACTTTTGTGATTCACCTTTTTTTTTTTTTTTTTACACAATCATAATCATCTAATTTTAAGTCGTTGAGATGGGGACTTGGACTTGTTATCGGGTGATTCATTTTATCTATTTATCTAAAAGTGCTTAGATTCAATAGTATCAATTGAAATGTTTTTGCGGTGGAGGAAGGAATTTCATCGCACAAGTTCAATTAGGAAGAACAAATAAAACAGTTAGAGATGGTAATGTAAAAGGCCTGTAAACAGTTGGATCATGCATCCAAAGGAGAAGGGCCCCATGGGTTTTGGTACACTAGTAGTACTCTGCTGTAATGGTGGGGATACATCAATCTCAACAAGAACCTTCTTCACTTAACCAATGCTAAAAGTGGGAGACATTGCCATACTTGTAGTCTATAGATGGTGTAAACAAATAGAGTAATTTTGTGACGTAATGCATCGATCAGCAAGAGCTCAGTCTCATATTATCCTGATCGCAAAACAATAAAGCAATATAATAATACTGTTCCCTCACTGAGAAATTGCCTTTTGCTGAAGCTATGAACCTAGACTGACTCACAAGTCAAACAAAACTCGTGATGAGATAACGTTACAAGTCAAAGCAAGAGATTTTATGCCTTCAATCATCATCAGAATATCTCTACCAATCCAACCAATATGTAGACTTTAAAAAAAAGGGGTATCATGATCTCTGGGTCTAACTGATATCAGTATCTAGCAAATGCAGGAAAAATTGAGCACTGTTGCCAAGAAAAACTGTGGTGCACATGTTCAAATATAACTTCAAAATCTCATACCAATGGGGGGTACATTCGACCATATGTCCAAGTGAGTTGGAGATGTTCACCATGCAATCACAGTCTCTTCTAAACAACAGGGGATCAATTCAACCAGAAACTTGAAGCAGCTATATCACGATCAGCAGTAGCACCACGATTGGCCACTTTCTCAATACGAGAGGAGAATTCGGAGGCCTGATGCACTTTAACAAGTTAGGGGATTTTTTTTGGGGGGGGGAAATTACACAGTAAATATAGCCCAAAAAAAGGAAGATTCCAAGAAAGAAAAGCTGAGTTCCATTGAAAGAAGAAATGGATTACTTATATGATTATCTTTAAAAAGTCAATTCAATTTTGAAGCATTTAAATAATTGCAGTATAACAAGATTTCCTACCACACAACTAAAGGAACATGGACATTGTAAGAATGAAAGACTGCAATATTTGGGGAAAAAGAAGACCTTTTCATCGATCCACATCAGTGAACTGAGCTGATTGTTAAGTATGCGAGCAACAACATCAATAGGAGACACTGCATCGATCATATCCAGGTTGCCACCACCCTAGACAAATGGAAATCAAGAATTCTTAACTTAAAAAAAAAAAATTGATACCTGTAACTGAAATAAATGACAAAAAAGAAAGAACCCTGAACAAGCATAGACAAAGCTTTATACCTGGTTGGCATTTAGGGTCTGAATAATTGATTTTATCTGTTCTGCCATCTGCTCCATTTCCCTTTCAATAGACTCGGCCTGGTCATACCTGACAGTTCAATCAACATACAGATATGAACATTAGCTTTTCTGAATATCAAATGGGTAAGCATGGATCTTTATTTCATACAGTGCTCAAATGCATCAAAATGTTTGCCTCTATATTTATGTCATTCAATATAAGAATTGATCAACTGATTTGCATGCATGCAAACATAAAAACCCAAAAGGAGAACTTAAAGCTCACATGGACTATTCATATCTTCCCCTCTGAACTTTAAAAATTTGTTTTCAAGTTATTCTGAAGATTTCCAAGAGATTTCTGTAAATGGATAGCAATTAAATTAATTCAAATGTAATGTCCAACAGTACAGGCTTCCCCATCCTATGTATTTTCTTCAGATAATCACTATTTATATTGTCGTTTGGTTTATCTGGATTTGATCATTGTAGCTGGTTATTTTCAATTGAATCTTTATGCTAATTTGGCCATTGATAGGTATTGGGTATGGACATATCATACTGCAAAGATAGATTCCATAGAAGCTATTAATGGATCTGACAAATAATGCGATCTAAAAACTCCAGATAGAAGCACATGCCATAATTTATATTTCACACCACCAATGAACTTATTTTTCACTCAACATTCAGATGTTATATATCTGAATAAATGTATGAAAATAATATGCTTTTGAAAGACCTCACATGGGTAATCTCTGCATATATTCTGATGGCAATAGTATGTTATGATAGCTGAAAAACTCTTCATGCCGAAACACTAATAAATGAATTTATCAAGCTAGGTGCTCACATTGAATCTCTAGCTGATGCAGCATCATCTTGAAGGAGCAATCCACGATCATCTTTGTATATACGCTCAGCTTCTTCTTCAATACTTTGCAAAGCTTGGTCAACCTATCAAAATATATAAATTTACTTGTAATGAAATAAAATGCAGAACACCATTTAGCTTACCAACAATGTCTCTTCTATCAAAATTTCTGTATCTACTCGAAGCTTCCAAACTAGAACAGGTAAAACCAATTAACACAGAATCCAGATATTGTTGTTTTTTCCTTGTTGCAAATTTGGGTAACTGTAGAATATACTAATTCTTGAAACAATAGAGAGGTTTTACTAGAAAATTGTTGAATTCACTCAACACCCCCACACGCAAGCACATGCACTACAGGTCAACCGCTAAGATACTAACTTTTTACAATTATTAAATAATTGCGTCCATTAAAATGCACTTTAATGTACATCAAAATATATACCTATAGTGAAAAAGATGAAATTATGATCACATTCAAAGCATCACGATGGACAGCCACATTGGTAATATGATAGAACGATGTCAAAAATACTGTTGGCAAGAATTATCATAGTTAAACCTCTTGCTGATGAGTTTCAATCAATTCCAATTCGCGCTCCAATTTGCTCTGTGTCTCCACCACTTTTGCTACCTCAGTCTGCAGCAAGATAATAAACCATCACAGATCAAAGAACTAGAAGTATAAAGTAAAATATGCCAATAATTATTGCTTTTTTCATGAAAGACTAACTTGAGAAATCCATTGAGAAATTGAGAATTTGCTGACCAACCACAATCAAGAAATACAACATTCAAAGCTTTACTTTGGGAAGGAAGTAATGGCTACAGACATCATAAAGTATTAATGGGACTTTGGGAGTGGTTGGGTATAGAGTGTATGTCTATCAGAAGCTCTATAACATGTTTGAATCTTGTTTCTTAAGACCATAATCCAAACTTTGGGGGGGGGGGAGGGGGGGGGTCAGATGTGGGCTTCATCATTGTCTCAGAACCAGGAATGACAGGGATTTCTTCCTTTCTTTTTGATGAGTAGGATGGGTAGCTAAGTCTTCATCTCTGTCTTACTGGTGGTTGTAACCACTCAAGCTCTCCACAATTCCTCAAGCGAGGAGAAGTTGTGCTTTATACCCGTAGCCACACCAAGGGCTTGCTAGATCGTCCGGGCCATATTCCAATATTCAAATTTTCATGTAATCTTTTTATATCTTATCTAACCTAGAAAATCTATGGGAATTAGACAACATTCAAATATTCATGTAAATCTTTTAATATCTTTTATAGTTTTTTTTTTTTTGTGTTTTTATAATATTAAAAAATATTCCATCATATAGATAGATTTATAGAATGGAGGTTCATGAAAAATGAAGAAGATTGTGAAAAGCAACTTTGAAGATGGATCTTTTTTCCATAGAAAGTGACATACCTAGTCCTGATGCCAATCACAAAATCAGGATTCAAAGGCGTTTACAAAATCATTTTTATCTTGAACGCAATTTTCACAAGCTTCCAAACTCACATTCTGCAACTTTTTCTACCGCAAAGTAGCATTTACTGGGGTTTAACACCAAAAACAAACGAACCCTAATGAATCAAACAAATGACGAGAAAGTTTGTAAGCCGGCTAACAGATAGTGTAAGAAAATTCAGACCCAACATCTAAGAATAGCCTATGAATCCATATATGGATATATGAAAGTGCACAGAAAAGTTTAAAATTGTTTATCTGGTTCTGAATAAAGCTAAATTATATTCATCATGTCTGGTTAGCTTGCAATTTTGAATAAAGTGTGCGTAATCCTTGCATCCTATGATGATTTACCTCAAGCCTAATAAGAACATCACGATTTTGCAAGATCCTCCTATCCCAATCAGCAATTGCACCTGCTTGTTTACGGAATTTCCCAGCGCGCTCCAGTAGTTCAGCATTCCAATCCTTGATAATCTGGAAAAACAATCATCACAATTCAAAAACCATATAACCTAAATGGACATTCATAAAACTGAGAACAGACAACTTGGCTGACCATTTCAAAGTCTGCGTGACTGAAATATAGTATTCATGGAAAAAGTAATAATCATTATGGAAATTTTATTTCTGACCAAAGATGTGAATTCCGAAACAGTGAGGTGGAAATATGTCGCAACATCTTGATTCAAAAAATACTTGAACATGTTTATCACTTCCATAAATGACAAGGAGTGTCAAGCATGAATTCAAAACCTGGATGTAGGTTGCTTTTGTTATAAATGGCACACATTGCAGTGCTAATAGTTGATCAGAAATTAGCACCATATTTGTGCCATGCATAAGATTTGGGAGGTAGGAATGGCTAGCAGAAAACAAGATAAACATCTATATCTGATTATATATATGTGAATGAAAGGTACCTCCTCAACATTTTTTCCTGTGATTTCAGATGGTAATTTAGGTGCTTGAGGTTGCACTGTGCTGATTGTTGAAGATGTTGTCCTACAGTACAAAATCATAAATAGAATCCAACATAAGAAACAGAGATTAAATTGCATTAAACTGGAGAGAGAGAAAATTCATCAATGATGGATAAGATCAACAGTATTATATTCAAATATAATATTTATAAGCTTCACAAACCCAGCACTACTAGCTGCGTTAGCTGTCGACAATGACTGAGTTGTTGCTGCACTAGAACTGGCAAATGTAATTGATGCACTCTGAGTAGATGCACTTGAGGTAGCTGGGGCAGAGAAACCTGCAAAGGGTTTACACAAAAGTGAATCACAGACTTGCAATACACAAGCAGACTGACATTATTATTCATACCAGAGAAAATTAAAATTAGAAGTAGCTGCACCATACTAAGTGACTTCTAATAAAAAAAGATAAGGCAAGCAAATCCTCCCACGAAATAGAGTTTTCTTTACTACAATTTTGTTAAATAGACCAATTCAAACCGATTGAGTTACATACATCTTTCTTTTCTACACTTTTGTCATGTTTTCTATTGAACCCTCCCTGAATCGAGTGTCGGAGTGGTTTTGGCATATCCTCCCCCTCATCTCCACCAAAAAACCACAGCCTCGTCTGTTATTACACCAGCTGGATTCTCCATCAAATAATAGTAACTGCAAGCTGCATTTGGCCCTTCAAGGAACGATCAGCCACAGCGGGAGACAGGCTTTAAAGTTTTACAACTAAAAATCCAGTTTGATAACTTAGTCTATGAGTATATTCATATGACAGTATCTATATCAGTGAAAATATAATCAATTCCCCAAAAAGTCCAAAGTGATCCAAATGTGAATTGTAGTGGGCATTCTTCACTTGGCACTTAGTTCAACTGCATAGCCAGCATAATGACAACATAAAACAAACTCACACTTGCACAACTGAGCAACTGACTCACCAAAAGATGGAGCACCAGGAATCAACTGAGGTTGTGAAGATGAGGCCGATGGTGCCAGTTGTGAAGATGAGAGTGAGGAAGCTGTTGTTGAAGCTGATGGTTTTGTAGACAGGGAAAAGCTTGAGCCAGCCGTTGATGTTGCTGTAGTTGCAGCTGATGTTTTAGGTGTGCCAAAGATGGGAACCGACGGAGTTGCCGTGGTGGGAGCTGAGGCCTGAGAGGAGGACGACACAGTGAATCTCGAAGGCGTCGGGGCAGGAGTTGAGGCCGTGGTAGTGACAACTGTGGAGGAGATCAAAGGAGCAGCTGACGAGGCTGCTCCAAAAGGCAAAGATAGAGACGTCTGCCCTCCTCCAATGGAAGCCGCCGCAGATGATGCAGCAGAACCACATCCCAAAGATGTTGTGAAAGCCGATGATGACGAAGAAGTCATTAAGGAGAATCCAGAAGCCTGTGATGGGGCCGATGCCGTGGCAGGGGCTGGCGAAGCAAAGCTGACGGTGGGAGCCTTGGAGAATGCTGAGGCACCGGCAAATGAGAAGGATGGAGTCGAAACTGCAGATGAAGAAGATGAAGCTATAGCAGTTGTAGCAGATCCAAATGGCGGAGCAGCAGAGGAAGCTCCAAACAATGGTGAAGCAGTGGCAGACGGAGCCGGAGCCGAAGCAGCAGAGGCTCCAAACAGAAGTGGTGGAGCGGTGGCAGCCGGAGAAGAGGAAGATCCAAACAATAATGAAGTAGTGGCAGATGGTGCCGAAGCAGCTGAGGAAGCTCCAAACAATGGTGAAGCAGCGGCAGACGGAGCCGAAGCAGCAGAGGCAGCTCCAAACAGCAATGAAGCAGTCGTGGCGGAGGACGCTCCGAACAGGGTTGAAGCAGAAAAGGAAGGCGTGGCCGCGGAAGCCGATGCCGTTCCAAAAGGAGATGGAGCGGTGAAAGGGGTCGCGGCGGCAGCCGATGAAGCGGGGGTTGATCCGAACGGTGGTGGGGCGGTCAATGGAGACGCCGGAGCGGAGGATGAAGAGGAGCCAAACAACTGTTTAGCGACGGGTGCCGAAGGAGACGATGACGTCAGCGAAGCTCCGAACAGAAGAGGAGAAGATCCGGAGCTGGCGGAGGAGGCGAATCCGGTGAACATTGGGAGCTGTGAAGCGGCGGCGGCGGCTGTTGAAGATGAAGAGGTGGAGTTTCCGAAGGCGAATGAGAAGGGATTAGGGTTTGAGGAAGAGGCGGAGGAGGGTTGAGAGGCACCGAAGGGGAATGGAGAGGGGGAAGAAGTGAAATTGAAGGAGACGCCCTGGGATTGAGAAGTGGCGGACGATGAGGAGGCGGAAGATGAGGAGGTGAAGGCGGAGGTGTTGAAGGTGAAGGACGACATCGCCTCCGTCGAAATGAAATTCGATCGATCGAGGGTTTTTGGTTCCCCCCTTTTCTTTCTTACGAGGCTTTTTAAAGGACGCGCGGTTGGAGTGGGGGTTTATGTGAAGAGACGAATATAACCTTGGTCAGTTTTTTTTTTTATTTTTTTGAAGGAGGCTTTTTTTTTATTTGCATCCTTATTGCACACCCTCTTCTTCTTTTTTTCTTTTCTTTTTTTTCTTTTTTTTTAAAAAAAAAGGAAGATATACACGTGTTTTAGAATTTTATTAAAGTAATGATATGTGTCTTAGAATTTTATTAAAATAGGCGTATGTTTAGAATGCAATTTATTCTTCATTGGCAATTTTTCTCTGATCAAGTAGACATTTTACTCCCACTATTTTTTATAAGATGCACAGTCAATCTGTCATATCCCATGGATTTTCTTTGTATACATAGGTCTCTCTCATCAAGAAATGGTTACGAGTCATCCAAATATGATTACATATTATTTTCATTATATGAATTAAATTTTGTCAGTATTTAAAAAAAAATGAACACAATAGGACTAGGAATCCAATGTTGAGGTAGTGCTGCTGGTGAGCGAGGAGATGATAGAAGGTAATGGAGGGGGGTAATGTCGTGATGAGAAGTGGTAGAGAGGCAGAGGGAGGCGATAGAGGGGGAGGGGTAGGGGGGGAGCTAGAGGGACACGATATCCTTCGTTAGGACAGAAAATGTATGTCAGAGGGTGATGGGAGGTACTAGAAGAGATGGAGTGACACACGGGGCGGCAGAGAGGAAATGGTGGGGGTGGGGTGTGCAAAGGGTGATTGTGTAAAATAATCATGTTTCAATGATTTCTTGGATGGGACGGATACACTCACCACCTATTTTATTTGTTCCACCACCCTACTAAATTCCATTTCGTGCCATTTTTTAAGGTGATTTTGAGATTCTATGCTGGTTGTGATCCCTTGATGGGTTAGCTTTTTTTGTATGGGGGTGATGTGCTATCAAATGAATATAGGCACCAGTGTAGAACTTCAGAGTCGAAAATGTAACCCTAGTTCAATATATAATATGTCAAATACCATAATAACCATGTCGACAAAAGTCCTGTCGAACACAACAGACCTTTTTCTCCTATGAATTTCCAATTCGACAAATATATGATCGTATTCACACAAATCAACTGAACATTTACAACCAAGCCCTCAACAGATTCCCAGTTGACCTGGGGAACTTCGAAACAGGTTTTTATTTTGATTTCGACATGGCGATTGTCGAACAGGAAATGTAGGGTGGTGGCCAAAATAATCAAGGTGGTGAGAATATCCACACCCTTCTCAGATAGAATGAGGTAATAATCGTCCATTTAATTATTTGGTTGCCATGCTTGTCCTCTCATAAAAAATTAATAGGCCTCCAATTTTAGGTCCATGGATATCTTACTTTGGGTAGGGTGGTGAAATAATTAGTATAAATCTTAAGGGTTTTTTTTTGCGTGTATACTATTAAAAAATATGTTATTTATTTTTATACTACTTCAAATAACCTATTTATTTTTATATCATTGGAATATATAGAGCTTATGCATATTTACCATCGTAGTTAACTTCTATCTAAATTTCTATTAAAACCATTAAAGTCTTTGATAAATAACCAAATTACATTTATTTTTTTATTTTGCATATTTTACCTTACGAAATAAAATATTGATGAAAATAAAAATATTAATTTTAACATGAAAATGATAATTTTATGTAAAATTCAAAAACATAAAAATTAAACATGCAAACTATATATTAGCAAAGACATAATAATTATTAATACTTCCTTAGTAAAAATGAAATAAATTTATTTTGATAATCATATATATTACAAAATGACAAATTAAAAAAAAAACCTAGATTTTGATTGGAAGAAATGGAAAGATAGGGTAAGGTTGAAAGGCACTCGGTTGATTTGAAAAGAATAAGAGATTAATTAGGTTACATTATGACATATTATATGTTAAGGTTATTTTTATCATTTTTATTTTTTGATTAACAAACTAATTATAGTTAAGGTTTATTTTGATTAAAAATGATAAAAGAGTTGTAAGTTTTTACCTTAAAAAAATTATAATAGTATAAAAATAAATATGTTATTTATCGTAGTATAAAAATAAATACCATATTTTTTTATGGTATACATGCAAAAACCCCTAAATCTAATATTATTTTATTTAAAGCCACATATATCCCGTTAACCACATAAACTCATTGTATTAAAATATATTTCTCTTAAAACTTTTTTAGATGTTGAATAAGTAAATCCATATAATTTATTTATATTTATAATATATTTTTTTATTTTTTATAAAAATAAATATATCTCATTAATATTATTTTTTTTAAAAAACAATCAGAGTAGTAGGGTTGGATCAAAAAATTTCCATCTCGATGTCTTATTTTTCGGTACCCCATATTTTTCATATTTCACGAGAAAAAAAACTGATCAGAGTGAAGAAAAACATTACTGTCATCGGCTCATTGCATGTTTTAATTGCTCACGAAAACGACGACGCGATCCACAAAACACCCTTTATTTTTTGTTGTTGTCATGCACAGACAGAATCGGAGTTAAAAACAGAGAGAATACAAATATTAAGTCACATGGCCTCTCCTTCTAAATACGGAAACCCAGATAAACATGAATCCCTCCTCCCTTCAAAACCACAAAGATCACAATCTCCTCCCTCACCCTCTCATACATAGAAACCATGTAATTGCATCACATTCGTTATAAAAAAACCAACAAATCTTTCCCTCCAAAAAAAAAAAAAACCCAAATAAAAGAGGGACCGAGAATCCAAAACAATCAAATCATCAACAATCGACGGCAATGGAAACCCTCTCCATCGCCCCCCGTCTCTTCCCCTCCCGAGGCCTCCATCTCCGCCGCCTCGCTCCCTCTCCCGCCTCCGCCTCCGCCTCCCTCGGCCGCCACGTCTCCTCCATCGGATGCTCCGCCGTCTTCTCCGCCGCCCCTTCACCAGCTCTGATCGCGCAGAAGGAGTCGGAGGACGCGTCGAGGTTCGCGCGGGCGTCGGAGAGCGGGAACCTCATCCCGCTCCACCGGTGCATCTTCTGCGACCACCTGACGCCAGTGCTCGCCTACCGGTGCCTCGTGAAGGAGGACGACCGGGACGCGCCGAGCTTCCTCTTCGAGTCCGTCGAGCAGGGGCTCCGCGGGACCAATGTTGTGAGTCTTGGAAGGGTTTTTATGTATTTTGTTTATGGTTTTGTTTGTATTCATCGTTTGTTCACCGGCAGGGGCGGTATAGTGTGGTCGGGGCTCAGCCGGCGATGGAGATTGTTGCGAAGGAGAATATGGTGACGGTGATGGACCATTTGGAAGGGACGAGGACCGAGGAATCGGTCGAGGACCCGATGTTGATTCCTAGGAGGATCATGGAGAAGTGGAATACCCCGCAGATCATCGACGATCTGCCCGATGCGTTTTGTGGTGAGATGTGATCTTTATTACTCCTCTTCTTGGTTGTTTGATTATAGTTTTGGGGGAGGATGAGATGTGTTTGTTTTAATGCGTGTGTGAGTGTGGTGGCTATCATATGGAAATGTGAGGTTCAAGTATGGTTTCTTGATAAGTTATTGGATTTGTTGGGCAGATTCCTCGCCTGCTCTTTTATGGAGATTATCTCAATCTGTGATTGAACTCCATCATTTATTTTATTTTATTTTTTAAATCAAGCAAGCAAGCAAGCAAGCAAACTGTGTTAATAATCTTTTCCGTGCACAGGTGGGTGGGTAGGTTATTTTTCATATGATACCGTGCGGTATGTCGAGAAAAAAAAGCTTCCTTTCTCCCATTCTCCAGCGGATGATAGGAACCTCCCTGATGTTCATTTGGGACTTTATGATGATGTCATAGTGTTTGATCATGTGGAGAAGGTAATCTGTTCTTAATTTATTGGCCATGCTTGGGAAAAATATTTTCATGTATGTTTATCATTATTGCGTACAGATATTGCCTCCCAATATAAATCTTTTATTTTACTGCTTGTTGTGATTGATTAATTTGGAAGTCTGAAAAACTTAAATCCTTATCGCCTGCATCAGAATAATTATGTACTTATCCTCTGATGGTTGAAATGTGGTCAGAACTTTAGTATTGTTATCATGTTTTCTCAGAAAGCGCATGTGATTCATTGGGTACGAACAGACCGATACCCTTCAATTGAGCAAGCTTATGAAGATGGGAAGAACCGTTTGGAACTTTTGCTATCTAGAGTACAAAATATTGAGCCGTGAGTTTTTCATTTCCATCTTGTCAGTTCTTTCTCAGGTGAATTACAATGAATCCCTGTTTAATGGTCTAGTCTTCTTGTTTTAATTTATTTTAATCCTTTCCTTTAAATGGCCAGTCCGAAGTTATTAGCTGGTCACGTGGAGCCTTGTACTGGTCTTTTAGGTGCTTCTCTGAATAGATCAACCATGACGAGCGAGGCTTATAAGAAGGCTGTGATGGATTCCAAGGAACACATCCTGGCAGGAGATATTTTTCAAATAGTGTTGAGCCAAAGGTTTGAGCGTCGAACTTTTGCTGACCCTTTTGAAGTGTATAGAGCATTACGGATGGTTAATCCCAGTCCATATATGACCTACTTGCAAGTATGTATACTTTGATGCATCACAATTTTAAATTTATATATTTCTTTTTGATCCAATTTCCCTTGCAAGTGTCAGGATTTTCGTGTTAATTTTCTAATTCTTCTTTTTATTTTACTGTTTTCTTCATTAGGCCAGAGGATGCATTCTTGTCGCATCGAGTCCTGAAATCCTTACTCGTGTAAAGAAGGTCCACACATGTTTCCTTCCAGAGTCCTACTTAATGATTTTTTTAAAATGTCCTCTGAGCTTACTTGAGTAAAATTTTGGTTTATTACTAAACTGCATCTGCTAAATCTTTCTTTGTCAACAGAGAAAAATTGTCAATCGTCCTCTCGCAGGGACAGTTCGGAGAGGTAAGACAGACAAGGAAGATGAGATGCTTGAAAAGCAACTGTTGAGTGATGAAAAGCAGTGCGCCGAACATATTATGCTAGTGGATTTGGGACGAAATGATGTTGGAAAGGTCTGTTTTGTTAATTTGATTTTATAAGCAGAGTTTTTAGATGATATTTGACTGCTTTACATTTTTGATATTTCACTCTTATCATCTTGCTTGATTAATGATTATTGTAATTAAACTCTACCATCTTTTCTGAGATTTGAACATTTTTCTATCTCAATCTGTCACCCAAAAACAGACATGTGCACACACAGAGCCACCCTAACACAGTGGCACAAGTGTATGATCAACTACTCTGCTTTTCTTTTTAGGCGACCCTCTGTGTCTTATACGCTCACATAAAATCATCTACGCAAAATGTGGATATGCTACTTTTTTTTCATTTTTTTTTTTTTGCAATTTTTCACATCATTAACCCTTGCCCATTGCACTAATGGTTAAAATGTTGGTTAAGGTTTGCTCTAGTGTTATATTCTGATTTATTTATTTTAATATTTGTATATACAACAACAACATGGACATATATGTTGGCATCCAATATGGAGAGCACCCTCCTAAAGGCTTAATTTATCAGGGGCACAAACTCGTGAACCAATGTCCAACATTAATACAGGGACACTTAGTTATATAGCTCTCTTGTGTTTCACGCATGCTTGACTTTATGCATGCTGCCCCCTGCAGGTCTCAAAACCTGGTTCTGTGAAGGTGGAGAAGCTTATGAATATTGAACGGTATTCCCATGTGATGCACATCAGCTCCACGGTCAGGCTTCTTTCTTGAAGTTCCATACGAATAGAATTTAATTTAAAATTTTTAACTGTTATAACCTGTTCAAAAAGTCATCTTGTTCATTTAACTTTTGTGACATCTGGGAAAATTGTGTATTTATCAACTAAGGGATATATCAGCGTGTTAGCTGGATAATTAATTGGAGAAGGTCTATATAAGCTGTAAGTAAATGGGGAAAGTCTATTGAGAAGCACACATAATAGGAATTATCTGTGTATATATTTATGAGGCATCTGTCTTTTTGTATAATTTTTTATGCTATTTTAATCAGTGAACGAGAAGTACGGCCAACACTGATTAATATCTTACTTTGAGAATCATGAATAATTGCATTTAACAGTTTGTCAGTGTAATTGTACAATTAATTTGCAGCCATCATTTTCAAAGGAAATTGTTCTTTGAGGTCTGAAGATTTTCACAGCACAATCTTTTTGCCCGAATACAGTGTGTGACCCCTATGGATTTAATCATTACAGATGAGCTTGTTCTCATTATTTTGTAATTCAACATGGCTTCTAAGATGTTCTTTCTCTGATGTGTTTTCTAGCACCTTAGGTACAGAAAGTGTCCACTGTACTTATTTGAGCATTGTAACAGGTCACAGGAGAGTTGCTTGATCATCTCACTTGCTGGGATGCTCTACGTGCTGCCTTGCCTGTTGGAACAGTGAGTGGAGCTCCAAAGGTGTGGTGACCTGCCTTGTGTTTGTTAAATATTTTTTTATTATTATAAGTTATGAATGTCCAGCTGCTAATTTTTTTTAAAGGAATGTTCGGTTCCTGCATTACTGTTAAAATGATTTAGTTGCATGGGAATTAGCTTTTGCACTGATGACCTCCTATGCTACTATATTTTTAGCATGAAAAATATATTATTGTTGGAAATGCACAATTATGGAGTCGTGCATGAAAAATACATGTCATCGGGATATAGAAGCTCATGGCATCCATAGAACTAACCTCACATTCTGTGGCACTGATGATAATAGTTTGTTTTCTCGCACTTCTCTGATGGATTTGGCACTAAAAAATTGTTGCTTTAAATGTGAAACCAGGTGAAGGCCATGGAGTTGATTGATGAGTTAGAAGCCACAAGGCGAGGGCCATATAGTGGTGGCTTCGGTGGTATATCATTCACAGGAGACATGGACATCGCACTTGCTCTCCGAACCATAGTTTTCCCAACTGGGGCTCGCTACAACACCATGTACTCATACAAGGACACAAACAAGCGCCAAGAATGGGTGGCCCACTTTCAGGCGGGGGCTGGGATAGTTGCGGATAGCGTCCCTGATGAGGAACAAAGAGAATGCGAGAACAAGGCCGCAGCACTCTCTTCTGCCATAGACCTAGCCGAATCTGCATTTGTTAAGAAATGATGGTGTCAATGGAACTAATTGAAAGACTTAACTCCAACAGTTCCTTTTAGAATGGATGTCTTGATAGTTTTTACTGTTTGTTGTTTTGCCAAAATGGTATAAACTAGTGTAGCATGTTTATGGGAGTTTATTAATCCTTATGGCCGGCTTTTACTGTTCATTGTTTTTTTGTCCTTTACATTACTTGCCTTTCCTTGACCCACACTACATTCTCTAACCTTGCATGAACTTTGAATTCTCCAACCATGAATACAGGACTCCCCAAAGTGTCAGAGATAACAGAAGAACAAGATGATGAAGCAGTCAATGTCGAGGTCATGAAAGAGAGGATCAGGAAGATAATCACCCATCAGAGGTCCCTCTACGCGTCTTCTCTGTCAAGCTCTTCCTTCTCTTCAGCCGCCTCGACCTCCACAACATCTGTATCCAGCAAGAACAGTAGCTTATTTGAATTGATGAAAGGAGGAGGTACTACTTTGCGGAGGCTATTTGACATGGAGCACACTCCGTTTGAGGTCTACAGCGAATCACCCGTTGTGAAGCCAATATGTTTATGGGGAAGCGACGTAGAAGAAGAGACGCCGATGAGTTGGGCATCCGTAAAGGCATTCAAGGCAAGCGAAGAAGATGATGGTGTGGGCTATACAAAGAGAGCACAGAAGCAGCAGAGGAGACTGAAGAGGAAGAGATCTTTTAGAAGATTGCCAGGATTTGGTATCTGGATGTGCAAAGGCTTTCGAGTCAGGCTTAGACTTAGAAGGTTGAGAGTGCTTATATGTGGTAGGAAGTTCTAAACACGAAGGAAAATGTGAAGATACGTAATTTTTTAAATTACAAGTTAGCAGTTCATAGATGTTTTGATTTTTTTAAAAATATAACGATTACAAGTCAGCCGGCCGTAGATGTTTTAAAAATATAATGATTTTTTCATATTGTAATATGACATTCACACACCCATATACACCTCATTTCTCAAATGTTTATAAATTCTATAACTTTTAATTAGAATGAACGATCAGGATTTGTTGGTTCTAAAGCCGAATCACTGTGTTAAACCGACCTTGTTTCATTACCGTTGATCTAGATTTAGCGGCGTCAACTGTCTAACAGCTACCGTCCCACGAGCCTTTGCTCGAGTGATCATGAGACACCTTACCTCGCTAGAGGTGAGAGTTTCAAGCTTCCTTTAAGCAAAGAGAGAGAGAGAGAAAAAAAAAAAAAGTGAATGGAAGCCGCTTGGTGTTTCATGGGCCATGGCCCAGTTTGATAGCCCGCTTGGTTTTCTGTGCAGTAGCTCAGTGTGTTGTACAAGGCCTCCATGCGCCTGCTGTTATAAATTCAGGGACTTGTAACTTGGAAGCTCCTCCGGAGCCTTTTTTTTTTTTTTAAAAAAAAAAGAAAAACACTAAACTGTCTAACAGCCATCAAAACGTCTCTTAGAATAACCGAAGGTAACCTCAACCAAACCAAACCGTCATGTCTCCGTCCGTCCCCAAATCGACTACCACAAAGAACCCTTTCTTTTTGTTTTATTTTCTTCTTTATTAAACAAAAAAAAAAAAAAATCATACAAAAACTCACTCGATCTGAATCGAATGGAGAGTCTTTGGAGGGCCGCGACCGGCTCGTCGTGGAAGGCGACGGACGAGACCTACGGAGGGGTCGAGTTCTGGACGAACCCGGAGAGGTCCGGGTGGCTCACCAAGCAGGGCGAGTACATCAAGACCTGGCGCCGCCGCTGGTTCGTCCTCAAGCAGGGGAAGCTCTTCTGGTTCAAGGAGTCCGTCGTCAGCCGCTCTTCGAGGCCACGGGGGGTCATCCCCGTCGGGACCTGCCTCACCGTGAAAGGCGCCGAGGACGTCATCAAACGCCCCTTCTCGTTCGAGCTCTCCACGTCGAGGGAGACCATGTACTTCTTCGCGGATTCCGAAAAGGAGAAGGAGGACTGGATCAACTCCATCGGACGGTCCATCGTCCAGCACTCGAGGTCGGTCACGGACTCCGAGGTCGTCGACTACGACGCCAAGTCCGGTGCTCGGTAGGAAGCAAACCCTAGATTGTTTTTTGATGGATTGATGTTGGCTTGGTCTTAATTGTCGTTCGATCTGCACTTTGTTTTCGTTTTCTTGTATATTAGTTGATGTTTGTTATGTGTGATCAGTAATACTTACAGAATCAATGGTGTTCAAGTTTCTATCTTTGGGCTTTTTATATGTGAAATGGCTTATGTTGAAGTTGTTCTATTAATGTGACCATCTGAATTAGCTATCCCTTTTTAGTTAAACTTCTGCTTGTTCTTTTTCTTCTTATGTAATTTGATTCTCCGAATGATGATTTTTCATGTATACAGAAAATTTTTATATAGTCATTGCATTGTAGGATTTTGTCATTCAAGATGATGAATTACAAAAAAAAATTGAGATGTGATGCTCATATTAGTTTCCAATTGCTGTTTTTTAGCCGTTGAGCAATTTATTTTTTGTCTTTGTTGTGAGTAGTAGCCTAGTAGGACAGGTACCATTTATTGAACATTCTTTCTTCTTCATATGATGAAGATAGACAAAAGTACCTTTAAAGGATTGTTTTGAGGACTAAATACCTGGGTGTTATACTGTTATGTTGAGGTTCTCTAAAGGAGAAGTTACTGAATTTGTTTAATCATTCAGTTGAATTATAACCAGCCCATTGATTGCTACAGATCACAGATTTTGACAACAAGCATCAAGTAAAAAGGACGAGAGGGGAATGCCATGTGATTATATTCCATAAAAGGTAATATGGGGGTAGAATAATAAAGATCTGTCTCCAGTGGCCACACGCCTACAACATCAGGCTTTGTAGTACTACTGCTTTAAAATCGTGATCTAGTTGTGTTTGGATCTACCATTTGTTTGATGTGCGTTTAGGGGCATTCAGTAGCTCCTGATTCAAATTACAGTTATATTGATGGTATCAATCAATCAATGAAGGGCAATCTAGCTTTTTTCTGGTGAGGTTTGCCTTGTCCTGAAGGAGGCTGTTGGGCAATCGAGATTGGACATTTTTTTGGAAGTTGGGCAGAAAAATGGAAGGCGGCCACTTTGTACTGAGGCTTGGACAAATAGCGCCGGGGTGAGTCCTGAGAGCAGCCACCAAGTGCAAAATTTGTCAAAGGTCAGAATTTTATCTAGTTTCTTCCCTTCTAGCACCCTGTTATACGTGGGACAGCTATGGGCGTTTTAAGGAGAGAAACAGAGATATTGTATCAGGCAAAGCTAGGTTGAGGAATCTAGAGCGTGTTAGGATCATAAGATATGCAATTGGAGAAACGCAATTGTGAATAGAAAATTTTTGGAGACAAAGAGGTGGAAGAGAATAGCATGAATAAAGAGTGATACTGCTTGATGGAGTGAAGCTGCGAGGTGTTGCACTGTTGCTATATTCAATGTTTCAGAAGGTGCAAGGGGGGCCTAGCACCTAGGCAGATTGGGTCGCCGGGGGGGGGGGGGGGGGGGGTGGTGGTGGTGTTACAAAATGGAAGGATGGTCATTAAGAAGTAAAAGACTTGTGATAATGCTAATGGGCCAATTTCCAGGTAGAAGGGTGCCTGGGACCGGGCATTAGACGGCACCTAAACCGAACTCTGCAGCCACTGGTGATGACATGGGAAGCACCAACAAAATACAAGAATGTCTGGTGTCACTGAATGGAAAGTGGCTGTTGTGTTCCGTGTAATGATTGATAGAATGGATGGAGATGAAAGACAGCTTGCGGCCAAGCTCATCTTATTCTTCTCACCATCCGGCCACACCTACTTACAATGAGCAAAGATTTTCTTCTGTCATCAATCAAGGATTTATTCAATCTTACATGTGAACGTTCATGCATAAATCCAGTTTTTTGATAGTCGTGTCAGATCTTTAAAGCTAGTCATTGCCTTTGATGCTATCTTCTTTTTCTTTCCAACTTTATATGTAGCTGCATGGGCAGTGTCTTTGGCATTGTGTTTCAATCAGATGTTCCATTCCCCTTATTTTTGTGAACAATTTAACTGGACGTGATAGAAGAATTATATGATTTTTTTTTTTGGTTTGATATTGCTTTCCTAGTTTGAATGAATTTTTGTTTTCTTATGTTTATCTTATCAAAATATAGTTAAGATAAAAAATAAATAATTATATATCCCCGTTTTTTCAAATATAGTTATCAATGTTTATTTAACTTATCAAAGATTTATTCAAACTTGATAAACTATACAATTTATCCATACTAATTAAATATGTTCTTGTAATCTTAAGTGTATCTTTTCCCTGATCCACTCACATTTTTGTGAAATTGAACACTATTATGGTTGTGAGGTTACACATGTTGACATTAACGAGGTATATCCATTGGTATTATTTTTTTATAATTTCTATTAATATATTTATATAATTTATTGTAACATATGTTTTATTTATAAAATATGTTTCTCGTTAAATAATGTATATTATTTTTAAAAAATTTAAAAATTACATGGATTGGAACTGAGACTTAAAATGGATGGTACGTTACGTTATCCATGAAAATATGATTGTTCTCCTCTCTTTCTTAACATGTAGTAACCAAATCCAAGGAATATTGTGCTTATGGAAAATCCAAGAAATGCAACTTAGACCGGTTGAACTCAATCCAGCCTAAAATTTGGGTGGTTTTGGATTAAAGTTTTAGCATTGGGTTCAACCCGAATTTAATTTTGGTTGAGTTTGAATTGAAGGTTTGGGTAACCCGAGTTAACTCGAATATGAAGTTTTTATATCTAAGAAAAATAATCTAAGTAAAATTATAATTTTTTTAAAGTGTATGATAAAATTTTAATTATACAATTTATTTTTTTTAGAATATTTCACTTTTATGGTTCCATATCTTTATTTTTAAAATAAAAATGTTCTTCATTTTTATTTTTTTTATTTTTGTTATGTTGAGAATTGACTCTTATAAAATTTTAATGGTTTAAAATAATACATTTTCAAGTCAAACACGAACCTAACTCAAATCAAATCTGAACCTAATAAAACCTGATGCTTGAGTTTGGATTGAGCTTCTCAAATCCGAGGGTCGGATTGGGTTGAGTTGAGTTGAGTGTGTATTGTATTTCTCCGACCTTCGAATTGATTTCTGATTCTGCTCCAATCCGACCGAACCCGTTTAAGTTGCACCTACCGGCGAAAAACGACAAAAAAAAAAAAAAAAAAATCCAATAAATGCCGTGTATTCCCCAAATGACCTTATCTATCCCTGTTCCCGAAATGCCCCTCATCAACAGGCAATGAAAAGCAGCACCACCCGGTCATGCTGACGGGACATGACACGTGTTGGCCATTCCCAACCCCATGATCTAAAAAGCCGATCCTGACCTTCCATCAAGACACGTGTCTATTAATCGCGTTCTATTCGTCCTCCGGTCCCGCGCTATTATTTTAACTCTCGTGAACCGCCATAAAATTGAAAAAACATGATAATGGAGCGAAGAGAGAGAGAGAGAGAGAGAGAGAGAGAACTCTGATGTAATGGTTTCTTGAAGCAATGGAAGCCCTATTGAGACCCTGTTCGAAGGTCTACTTTCAGAGGAACTGCAGAGAAGTATCGCGAGCTCTCTCAGCCCCTGCGGCGGCCGTGGTCCGGCTCTGGCGGTCGCCGAAGCTGATCCTCCCGTGCTTTTCTCTCGTCGGATCCTCTATTTCTCGGCGGGGGCGATGGGGGCAGAGAAGGTCGATCGTATGGACTTCTTCATTTTCTGTTTCAGCGGAGACGGAGGTATTTCTCTTTTCGTTCAACTATGGTTCGTGAATCCTGATTAGGAGTCTGATCTTTTATGGATTTCGGGTGTTTATTTCGCTTTTTAATGTAATCTGGCGGTCCTGACAAGTTGGAGATGCATATCGGCAATTATAATTATAGAAATTGAAAAACTTTCATGAAAATATAAACAATCATACATTGATTTGGTAATAAAAAAGTGAAATTCAAGGTAAAACCTGGAGTCAAAATTGTTCCTATATGAAAAGTTTTTTTTTAAAATAATTTTTATATAGGTTTAACAAGAACATGAACAGAAAAAACACTCAACCCATAATCCATGTCATCAGTTGGAACACGTTAGCTAGGAGTGAAAGCTTTTCCATGGAAACAAATTTATATTTGTAACTTTCGGGATGGGGTATTGGTTTGCCCTAGGGCACGGGGAAGCATAAGAATACGGCCTCCTGGTCACGCTCAACAGGATTGGGAATTTTGCTATCTTTGTAGTTAATACTGTGGTTTTTTTTTTTGTTTTTTAGGGTGTTTCTGCTTGTTTTTATCTTGATTGCCTTGTCTAAAGAGATACCTTATTTTCTTTTCCCTTGGACATTAGCAACTATGAATGATTTTTGGTGGGCATTCCACCCTTCATTAGAAAAAATAAAAAAATGATTTTGTGATAAAAAAAAAAAGTTACATGTGCAGGCAGATGCAGACACTGTTGAATCTCAGATTCAAACTACATGTGAGCCTTCCTTCCCCATCATTCCATCCATGATTTGTTGAAAGAAGTCTGTTAAAAGTTCTTTGTTTTCCTCTTATCAGATCAAGCCAAGACTGTCCATGTAAAATTCAAACTGCAGAAGGCTTGCCTGTTCGGCCAGCACTTCCTCGTCACTGGTGATAACCCCATCTTTGGCACGTGGGACCCATCAAATGCTATACCCCTTGAGTGGTCTGATGATCATATATGGACTGCGGAGCTGGTGTGGAGTAGTCCTTCTCGATATTTTACTACCTTAGGGACTTGTTTTGTCAACTAGGCTTGAGAAATCATATAATTTTTATCCCCAAACAGGACATACCAGTCGGAAAAACGATCCAGTTCAAGTTCATACTGAGAGGACTAAGTGGAGAGATTCTTTGGCAGCCTGGCTCGGATCGTGTGTTTCAGACTTGGGAAACTAAAAACACGATTGTTGTCTCAGAAGATTGGGATGATTCGGGACTGCAGAGGATAACTGAGGAGGAGCCTTTGACTGCTATGGTAGAAGAATCATCTGTGATAGAGGACAAAATGGGAAACAATGGCCTAACACAGGATGACTTAACAAGCATAAAAGATATTGAACCCTTGACTTATAACGAGGAGGACCAGATGAACATTGTGAACGGCAAGGGTGAGACTGTAAAGCATAGTGAAGGAGATCTTCCTGTTTTGGTGCCGGGTTTACCCCCACTCCCTATTTCAGATCCAATAGAAGAAGTGTTCTCTGATGAAGTTGTGAATGGTAGGATTGCCACTGGTGCTTCTGCTTCTGATGGAGGTGATGACTTTAGCGTGACAGAGGTAATTTTTTGTTGTTGATATGCAGATTTTGCCCTCTAGTTTAGTATTTCCTTTATGTGCAATCTTGCTAGATATTTGTTTTCATATGTGGACTGATCTAGTAACAGAAGAAGCTTCCTTTTTCCTAAACAAATCACTTACGTAGGAAATGCAGGGCTTCTTAGCAGTTTGAATAAACCTCTTATATATTTTTGGCTGGTTATGTAGAGCCAATGTCTTGAAAGAATCTTATAAATAAGCATTGCACTTACTGCAGATGACATGCAATACAGCACGAAGAATAAGAACTTTGTTTCTCTTCTCAATTTGTATATAGGCATTGGCTTATTGCATTACAAAGATTATGAATATAAATGTCTGACAAGCACAAGCAACAAATGGCATTCCTTTCAGTGCAACTTGGGTTTAGTATGAAATCAATTAATCTATACAACAAATGGCATTCCTTTCAATGCAACTTGGGTTTAGTATGAAATCAATTAATCTATATGAATCTACCAATCATCCCATTAAACAGCATGCATTCCATATCCTGCAGGCACAACCATGGCATAACATTTCTTTTCTTTTCCTTTTTTTATGTACCATGCAATCCAACTATAGAATCAATCAGCGGGAGAAGAAGATCGTGAGACTGTTAATGGTGGCTTGAATGATGTAAAATTCACGACGCCCCATGATGATATTTGTAATGATGGGAATGAAGCAGAGACATTGTGTGCTGATGAGCCTGAAGAAGAAAATCTCCATATTTCAACAGAAGCAGAAACAAAATCAACTGTTGATGCTGTGAGTAATGATATTCAATGGGGCCGTAATGTGCTGCAAAGGTTTTTCGCAAAATTTGGGTTCGAATAGTAGTAATACAGTTGAAATGCATGGTGAACGAAAAATCATAATTCATTGCAGAATCTTCACCCTGCCTCTCGGTGGCTTATTGTACACACTGCAGGGGCTTTTGAGGTTCATCATCAATATGTCATCAATCTTGAATGATGTTTTTGGGCATTCAGATATTCTTTGTTTGGTGAGAGTCAGCATTTTGTTGTGTGAGGATGAAATGTAGTACTTTTGTAAAGTAACTGTGTGATGTCTGATTGTATACTGAATATACATAGCAAATCTCAAATTTGTTTCTAGTTCATGCACTGTATTTTATTTAGTAGAAACCCGAAATTATGGAATGCTTTCATTTTCCTTGTTTTCAGTAGTATTTATTTTTTCCCCTGCTCAAATTTTGGTTCCCGTGTTAGGTTTTTATCCAGAAAATGTATATTTCAAACTAATGATTTATAATTAAAGATTTCAACTTCTCATTTTTATTTGAAAAGCTTTTTGAATAATTTAATTCTTACATTGTGAAAGTAGAAGTACTCAATAATAATATATGTTTAAATAAATTAAATTATAAAAAATGTTATACTTAATCTATTTTTTCTGTTTATACCATAAACTGCATATTTTTTTTTATAAAAAATTTCATATATATATAAGTGTATATATTTATAAAATATGAAATATATATTTTAATAAACTTGATAGGATTATAAAATTGTATTCAAGATTAAAAAAAAAAGCTGAACCTAGTTATCGATATTCAAACTTTTTTATTTTAGAATTTAATATGTAAAAACACCTTTTATTGTTAAGAAAGAGATCGATGTCAAAAATCTTGAACAACATTATTCTTTTAAAATATAAATAACATAATATACACACTTGCACGCTGATCTAAGTTTGCGCTTACGTGTATAATCGACCCTTTATAAGCAGTGTTTGGAGGCCTGTGAATCGCTGATCTGTCTTTCTGCAGACATACTTATTTAGTGGACTAATGTCATCACGTTCGTGATTTCAGTAAAAACAAAATCCGAACCCGTGTACCCGTCATTGAAAATTCAAAAACCCTTTCGAGAAGAGAGAGACTCGTGTCTGATTCTCTCGAGCGCATCGAGAGCTCCAAAAGCGGCGGCGATCCAATCGGGTCTGTGAGTGATGTCTGGATTTGACGCCTTCGGAACGGTCGGTCAGGATCTTCCGCCCGCGGCTTCGGCGGCGGGAGCGAGGCCTTTCGATGACGACGGGTACCTAGGGTACGACCCTCGCCTCCCCTCCCAGCGTTTTGACGCCTTCACCAGCTTCGCCGGCGACGATGACTCCGTCAAGGAAGCCGCCGAGGACGTGGTTTCCCCCGTCTATACCCCCGGCGACGACGGATTCCCGCCTCCGTCGCCGGAGATCCCGATCTACGGCAGCGATTCGAAGGGGTACGCGCCGTTCTCGCCGGAATCCGCTGGGAAGGGCTTCGCGGCCCCCTCCAACGGGCCGATCCTGCCGCCTCCGGCGGAGATGGAGCCGGATGAGGGGTTCGTGCTTCGGGAGTGGAGACGGTGAGTTTTTGTCTTGTCTTGTCTGATGTGTTCGAATTTTGATTATGTTTGAACATGTTTTTTTTGTTTGTTTTGTTCTGTATTGGTTTTTCAATTGTGGTAGTGATTGTTTGTGGTGTTATAGATTGAAGTAGATCTCATGCCGATCTTGTTATATATGTTTTGTTTTTCATCCTCTTTATTTATCAGATTATAAATAAAAATTATGCTTTAATACTTGCTGTAATCCTTAATTTCAATCAACATCTGGACTACTTTTGGTTTTGGGTGTATATATTGTTAGATTTAAAAAAATGTAGGGAATTTTTTTTATTGAGCTTTCTATAGGGCTTACTAATGTTCTGGTGGTTTTAATTTGATAAATGATAACACATGATATAGGATGTAATGAATTCTATGGTATTTGGTGGAAATAAATTTTGCTTCTTGATAGATATCAGATAGAAAATTCAGTGTTTCTATACATATTCTTATTGTTCTTTGTCTAAACTCCAATGTTAGATTCACTGAGGCACTATTTTATTATGGGATTGATTTGCTCATTTTTTATGGTCTCTGGTGAAAAACTGTTTCTTCGTTATTTTCTGTCTCCAAAATATTTGGATATTGTGGAAGCTTGAAGAAGTGTGCCTTTTTTTTTTCTCTCTCTCTTGTGATGGAAAAGCCAAAATGCAATACAACTTGAAGAGAAGGAAAGGAGGGAGAAGGAATTGGTGATGCAGATAAGGGAGGAAGCTGATGAGTACAAAGTCGATTTTCATCGGAGGAGGATGATCAACTGTGAAACCAATAAAACAAATAATAGAGAGAAAGAAAAGGTATGAGGTCAGAATTGTTTTGTTCACATTTGTTATAAAACTTTTGCCCAAAATAAGTTGGTACATTTTTAGAGGTTCTGTCCCAAGGTTTTAATTATCGTAAATTCATCAAGGATTTGTGGTTTCATCATGTCTTTCCACTTTAAAGTTGTCGTATTGTGTTCCTTGATCACCATTGTTTTTTTTACTGAACGTTGGCTAAAATGATAGTTAATAAAACAATATGATATTAAAAGAACATTTACATCAAGTTATTATGTCATATTACATGGAAGACTAATTTGCATCATGTTTATCAACTTCTCTCATTATTAAATTATTATGCATCATTCATCATATTATTAGAGATGCATAGATTTTGTTTAGTAATTTTTCATTATTAAAGCTAAATGCCACAACTATTTACATTATAAATTTCAGAATGCTGTATTAAAAGATACCCCCCACCCCCCGCGGGTGTGCTGTGCGCGTGCACACTCATCCGAAATGTGGTTTTTCACCTTTTACCCAGAGAGGTTATTACATGTTAAGTTCTCAAAAATGTGGTTATTACATGTGAAGTCCACATGTTGCAGTGCCAGAACCATTGTATGCAAACTGGAATCTATAGATATCCATGTATACCATATGCATAATGTTTTAGTTTGATTTTTTTAAAAACTAAACATACATCTGTATCCAGTAGATGCATCAAACCATAATTTTTCTTCACCCTCAAAAGGCATTTTTGCATTGGTAGATGCAATTGTGGAGAGAATCAACCACTCTGTGACTGATTTTTTTTTTCTTTTTCACTATTTTGAGAGTTTCTCAAAAGTTACCCAGTTAAGTAATTATTATTCCTGTTGGCACCATTCTTATTCCCCCACTTTAAAGTGATTTTTGACCAGGATTTCCTGCTTTTAAATTATGTTTTGCCTCTTGTTTTTCGATCTGGCAACTATGTTTTGCTCTATGGGAACAACTGATGCGTAGGTTTTTTTGTTTTTATACACTTTTGGTTAACAAGGTAAAAAAAAAAGGACTATGTGGACTTTAGAAGTGTATGAATGTGTAAATGTTTAAATGTTTAATATAATGATTTGAGTTGGGAGATGAAGATGTGCATATAATGATCTGTGTAAATGTGCTTTTCTCATGGCTTGGCCCCCCGTCTGACTAATCATTTAGTTATGTTCTTGTTGTACCTATCAGCTATTTATGGCCAGTCAGGAGAAATTCCACGCTAATGCCGACAAGCATTACTGGAAGGCCATCGCAGAGCTCATCCCGCACGAGCTGCCAAGCATAGAAAAGAAGAAGGGGAAAAAAGAGGAGAAGAAACCGTCCATCCTCGTCATCCATGGTCCAAAACCAGGCAAGCCGACCGACCTCGCAAGAATGCGCCAGATACTTGTCAAACTCAAGCATTCCCCTCCGCCTCACATGAAGACTTCACCACCCCCAGCAGCGGCTCCTGCAGCGCCTGCAAAAGACGCAAAATCATCATCTGCGGCTGTTGTTTCTCAGGCTGCTTCTGTCACCTCCGCTCCTCAGGCCGTTGTTGCTGCTTGAATGATGTTTCTCGTTGGGTGGTGGTTGTGTATGTTGAGTGGTAGTTTTACTAGACCAACCCTGTTTTATGGAAGTTATATGTGGTGTTTGTAATTAATTATATTTTATTGTACGTTTATGTAGGAATTATGGACTTCTCATTGTCGAATTTTGCTTGTTAATGAAAATTATATGATAGTGGGTATAATGGTTTGTCCATTGAGACAGTATTATAACATGAGAGAGTACTATACCCACATTTTTCTCCCAAAAAAAAAAAAAAAAACATGAGAGAGAGTACTTCAATGTTTGCTGAAAACATAAGGCGCTCTCTCTCTGCTCTGCACATACATATGTTTATTTTATATCTACTATCAGCACATGCATATATATCATGGTTGTGATAAAACCAAATTAGTTAAGTTTAATGTGATATAAGGAAATTGACATGTGAATCTTTACAGTGAAAGGGTTTTGGATGTTTAGCAGATTTAACTGACAGAGAGATGTGAGGCGTTCCAGTATTTCACTGATTTAAAGAATAATAAGCCAAATGAATGACTTAATGAATGATTTCCCTAGTATATGATATGTCAAAATTGAGTTTCGATTTTTTTTTAAAAATAAAGAGTACAACGTTTCCTTTTGATTTTTTTTTTTTTTGGTGATTACATTTCCTTTTGATTGAATGTATAGATTAGACTCCGACCATCTGATGAATATCCCACGAAGGTCGAGATCAAGGAATTCAAGCTCGAGCCCAAGACCCTAAAATGAAGTCATCCCTCCAGTTCTTAAACCCCAAAAAGTCCGTCCTTTCAAAAGACTAAAAATGGTACTTCAATCGATCCGATCTCTTCCCCCATTTGTTCGATCTGATCTGACTTTTGTGTTTTTTTTCTTCCGCGTTTGTTCAAAGGGTATCGATCTGGTGGCGGGAGGAAGAGCGAGAAGACGAAGCGAACCGCCCCTTTTTTTGGTGAGACGATGATGATATGGCATTTTTTTCCTTTTGGTTTAGTAGCAAAAAAAGAAAGATAGTGATATGATGTATTTTTTATGGGACTTGGCAACGTTCAGATTGACTGCCGTGACCACTTCCCCCCTGAGCCGGACAATGACTGATGGAGCTTCATCTCATCCCTTGCTCCACCATCGAAATCATCACATGAGTGACTGTTTGAATCAAAATATAAAGAACGCTTCATGGACAACTTTTCCTTCCCATCAAGAGGTGTTTTTTACATTTTGATTCAAACAATCCCTCGTGGGATGATGTCAACGGTGGAACAAGGGATGGTGCTCCATCAGTCATTACCCGGTTCGGGGAGGAAGTGGTCACGACAATCAATCTAAACAACGCCGAGTCCCATAAGAAGCCCATGCTCGTATATCAGAGGAGACAGAAAATCAAGACACGTTATGTTGACAACTACGACAACACCTCTATGACTTTCCTTGGGGAAAGGAGAGGTGGTCAGATTGATGGTAGTGACATTCGTGCTTTGATGCCCTTTGTGGAAAACGCGGTTGTTCCTTATGTTGCAGATGACACGATGATCTCTCAATTGAATCCGATAACAAAATGCCATGTTTGGGTTAACATTATATTGGACGATGAGACAATTTAGGTGTGGAGGCAACTGATGCTAAAGGCAAGTGGCGATGGCTCAGAGGATATGGACGAAGAGAAGGTGAGATGGTGGGAGAAAGAGTGAGAGGCCTTCCACAAGAAGGCCGAGTCATTCATCGCCAAGATTCAATGTGTTCAGGATACTACTATCCACTGCTTATTCATAACTGAAATTTGTATTCTTCCATGTTTTACATCATATCACTATTTTGCCTTTTTTTTTTTTTTTTTGCTCTCTACTAATACAAAAAAAATGTCATATCATTGTCTCACCAATTTACTAAGCAAGAAGATGAAGTATACTTAAAAGCCCCTCATCAAGGTTAGGGTTTCGTATCTCGTTTTTTTCCCTTTTGGTTTTGTGTGATTGCCCATTTACATTATTGTTAGGGTTTTTTATTTACCGATGAACCTATGAATTTATGAGAGTGAATGTTTCGTATCTCGTTTTTTTCCCTTTTGGTTTTGTGTGATTGCCCATTTACATTATTGTTAGGGTTTTTTATTTACCGATGAACCTATGAATTTATGAGAGTGAATGTTTAGGTTCAAATTTAATCTTGCCATTTGTTGATCTTTTATGCCGTAAATTAAAGGTGCATTTGATTTCTCTTTCTAATGCTTTTTTGATGAACAGCTTTATAGATTTCTGGTGAGGAGTTCGGTGTGGTTATATTGAAGAGGTTGTTCATGAGCAAGACCAACATGCCGCCGCTTTCATTGTCCAGGTTGATCAAGTTCACCAATGGAAAGTTGAAGACTTCTCTTCCATGCTGAACTTATTTTTGGAAGAGCTTAAGAGATTCATATGGCTAATTTATATGATTATCTGCATTGAATTATTGGGTATCTTCTACATCAATGACATTTTCTTTTTATATGCTAAACTGCATCTGATCCTCTGTAGATGGAGGTGAGCCTGCTGTGATATAATTTGTTATGTCTTTTTCCAATCATGGTTTTATGTCGTCAGAGATGACTCGTATGCGTTATAATTCTGTGAGCACCCTTTTTGAACATTTATTTTCAGCTCTTTTTTTACTTCTCATGTTTAAAAAATATTTCACAAAATGGTTGATGTGTGAAGCTTATACAACAATTGACATGAAACCTATATTTGTATAGATAGCACTTGATGACAGAACCTATATTTCTAGAAACAGCTCAAGTTTTTGCGCAGTATTGTACCTCAATATGGAATGGGGTATTTGATTACTCATTTTTAGTTAAAAGGTTGAAAACTTGTAAACTTTTTAAATGGGTTCTATATGTCACATGGATTTTGAATTATTATTATTTTTTAACCTTCCAAATCTTCAGGAAGACAAGATAGCTGTGGTGGTTGGATGTATAACTGTTGATACTTGGGTTTACGAGGTACCTGCTTTGAAAGTAACTGCACTTAGGTTTACGAAAGGTGCTAGAGCTCGGATCACAAATGCTGGAGGTGAATGCTTGACTTTTGATCAACTAGCTTTTATGGTGCCTCTTGGAAAGAACACTGTAAGTCGAGCTTCTCAGTCCATAGGAGGAACAGCCATAGCCTCAAAGTCTAAATCTTCGTTTAGTTTTCAGTCTCAATTTTGGTTAGTTTCGGGTGGTCATTTTAACCTTTGTGTGTATTGAGTTCAGACCATTTAGAAACCTATTTTTCATGGAATGTCTTGGACCAATTTTGCCATGGTCTTGAATTTTTTTTGTACTTACCAATGAATCAGGTTGTTTATAGACCTTTTTTTAATGGCAATGTACACTAGGGTATTCCTGAGTTATATAGTGTTTCACCATCAAGAATTTGAGGTGGCAGATAGCCCGATAGTGTTAATTCATGTTTCCTACATGGATAATGTTACATTTAGTCTCATTTTCAACCTCAATTTCAGTCTACATGTGTTATAATTTTTTAAAAATAGTATACCTCATCTAATGAGGTGCACGTTTTTATAAAAAAATGAAGCATATATTTCAATAAATTGCATTGATGCATTTATAGAAAATGTAACAAAATTCTTTTAAAGCATATGTCTTGTTAACGTGAACATATGCGTCGTTAATTTTTTATTGAATATATAGGGCTGAAAATAGATCTAAGTGTAACCGCGCTCTTCGTGCATAAATTAAGAATATATTTTAGATTTTTGTCTATCTGATCTTTAGTTCACTGGGGATTCTAAGTATATTCGTATTTTTTTATATTAAAATCTTTTTGATGAAGGTACTACAATCCTAGATTGAGAGTGCGCTTTGTTTTCTACCAATATCACCAAACGAGAGCGTCTCACAATAATTCCATTATAAGATAAGGTTTATTTATATTTTTATAATTTCAATTGGCGCCTAACAAACTACCGAAATAAAACCATCTCTCTCACGGATTATTCTAGTTACGCTGAGCTGTTTGAGTAAAGGAATAAGAGAAGAATAGCCGGTTTCGTTTTAGAATATGATCTAGAATAGGTGAGAATTAGTCAAATAGTCTCAAAATAGGTGTTTGGAATGCTGTAATAAATGAGAATATGTATGTTAAAATTAACTGGGATAGTGTGGTATATGGATTTCAGTCAATCCCTGGATCATTATCAAATCAACTAACATCATTTTTTTCAAAACTTATCAAACAACAAAAAATTTATTATTATGTTTTTCAATGAGAATAATTAAAAGTACAACTAAATAAAAAATTACTTATTTCATTAGTATAGTTATTTATCCCTAGAATAGTTATATACCTATAATAATTTATGTCCTATCTAAACGACAACATATATCTATAATTTTTTAATGTGTTTTGTTAACGACTAGTTAACCCACATTAATTGCTCATTTTTTTAGGCAATTTAACAAATTAATTATAATATGGTTAAAAAAAATGAAAGATTTTTTAAAATATCAACAACACCCCTGATAAATTCATCACATTTTTTTCTTCTTCCCTCCCACACCCAATTTTTCCCTCCCTTACACAATGTTTAAAAATAAAAAAATGTTACAAGCATAAATAAGATATTTTCAGGAAAAATGTTCTATTTATGTAAAAAAAAAAAAAATGTATACCAAACAATTGAACAATATTTTTATATATATATAAAGTCAAACTTTTTATATATTGTTTATGAGTACAGAGGGTATGGGAGAGAAGAAGAAAAAAATATTGGAGGAAAAAATACGGTAGGAGAAGGAAGAAGAAAAAAAATGGTGAATTTATTAATGGTGTTGTTGGTATTTTAATAAAAAAAAAAAATTTTTATACTCATATCATATTTAATTTATTGGGTTCCTTAAAAAAATAACAATAAATGTGAATTAATCAGTACCCAAGAACACTCGTTAACAAAACCTTTTTTTAATTTAGCTATGGTTAATTAAAAAATAGTAAAGATCACTATCACATGGACGGTTCTCCATACGAAATAGACATGGAAAAAAAAACTAGTCTATTTGTACACGCTAACTCGCATTTTAACAAATTATATTTTGTATATAAAAATACATTTTTAATATAAATCTTTAAGAAGATGTCGATCTGAGATTGTGATTGTGATTCCTCGCATTCTGAAGGAAGAAGAGCTTCAAAACGACGAGAAGAGATTAAAATAAACGAAAAGAAATGAAATCACCTCTGTCTGTATCTGATTTTATAATTATTATTTTTTTATTATATTATTAAATGTTTTTGCATGTTTGTTCCCTTATATTATGTAAATCGATTGGACGGTGAGAAAGAAAAGAATGCCCAACCGATCAATTATGGGTTCCACGGACAGCACCCGCACAAAGGGTCCATCAAATTAATTTAATCTCCGCCGCTTCTAAACAATATGGACAGAGATGTTTTCATGTGCTTGCCTATCCCTCCAAATTTTTTAAAACGATGGCATTGATATTGAGATTCAATACTAAAGAGGGGGGTAGATTAGTAAAAGTATGATAATATCTGGTAGGTCATCTTCACGAGAATATTATGAGGTCCAATATGGTCAAAAAAAAAAAAAAAAAAAAAAAAAAAACAAACACATGACACACCCAATCAGACATCAAATGTGTATGATGAGAAGTAGACCTTGATTATTGAAAAACACATTTTCTACGCTTTTTAAAAAAATCTTTTTTTTTACACTAAAAACTATAATTAACTTTTTAATTAAATTGATTTTCAAAAACAAAATCACCCCTCCAATCACACTACCAAACAGGGCCGAATCATCTGCTTCAGTTCCAATTAGACACAGTATCAACATAATATATGACATCATCTAAAACAAAACAGTATATACTTCCCTATATCAATATATATTCCGTTACAAAACCATAAAAATGTATATATTCAATGTATTTTATATTTTTATAAATAAATGTACTTCATTAAATATATTTCTAAAAAAAAAAAGGATTGCACGTAACATTTTCCATAATAAAAAAGACCACCTCATAAACTTATATGTTCAATTAACAAAAGAAAAAAATCCATATAACCCCCTGTAATCTTTCTGATATCCATATAACCCCCTGTAATCTCAATATATCCATATAACCCCCTGTAAACACACCATAAATACAAATAATCTTCCACGGTTAAATTTTTTTTAACAGAATTGGAATATTTCAGACATATTTTGTTATCTAAATCATGGTTAACAAATATGTATCATTTTAACCCCCTGAAAACAGTCAATACTTCAAAAAAAAAACCCTAAAAGAGTGTAAAATTAGACATATGAGGGTTTTGTTTTAAGCATTGACCATTTTTCGGAGGTTAAAAGAATACATATTCATTAACCATGGTTTAGATAACGCAATATGTCCGAAATATTTCAATTATGTTAAAAAAAATTTAACCGCGGGGGGTTATTTTATTTATGGTGTGTTTACAGGGGGTTATATGGATATATTGATATTACAGGGGGTTATATGGATATCAGGAAGATTACAGGGGGATGATATTTCTATTTAATTAAATTTTAATGGCTGGGATTTTTTTTAATTCGGTTGAGAAGAGAGAAAATCATGGAAGATAATGGACTGAGTTTTTTTTTTAAAAAAAATATATCTAGTTGATAAGATAATCATAGAAGATTTGTTTATTTGATTAAATTTAATGGCTCACTTGAAGGAGAGAATCATTGAAGATTTTTAAGGATAGAGTTTTTGATTTGGTGGAGAAATATATGAAAAGAGGTTATTTTTTTAGCCACTTAAATTTAATGAAAAAATTTAATCAATTAATATAAATAAATTTTTAATATTTAATCAAATGAGAAGAAATAGTGATCTTAAAAAAAAAACAAAAACAAAGGAGGCGTAGGTCCATATATATATGGCACCTTTAGTGTAAAAAAAAAAATAGTCCGCGATGATCAGTGTTACTTTTTGCAAATATTTTTAATCCGGTGCTATTTTTGCTAATATTAGTTTAAACGATGCTATTTTTGCTAATTGGAAAACTTATATCATTGACAACATATCAAAAGTATAGTGTAATCTCAATCTCCTAACTCGTATTTTTTTTAAGATTATGTAAATCAATGTTGGTCAGAGGACTTGATTAATAGAACGGTTCCCCTGAAATTTGTCACCAGGGCATCACTTTTTGATAAGAGCGCTTAAGCTTGTGGTTGCCGACAAATCAGGGAGTTGGTATATAGGGATTTCAAAAGACCCTTCTGCTTGATGGATGCGATCCTTGCATCTCGGAAAGGCGGTAAGCATTTCTCGCAGGACTCTTTGGATGCCTCAAGGCATGCAGGACGACATCTCACGCTCTTCGCAACGCTTTCTCTCATCAATGTCTCCTGGATTGGTACCGAACAGCATCTTCCACCAGGGTGGCTTGCATTTCTTAGAAGCACTGATAGAACACCCCATACGTGCTCCAGCCTACAAGGTACAAGTATTAAATAGCCATTGTCTGAGGGAGGGGGGGAGGAAAAGAGAGAGAGAGAGAGGGAGAGAATTAACATGACATTAAAAACACCATAACCCCATCATCCAGATACCAAATTAGGAGGAAAAAGTATCATCGGAAAGATCTCATCGAGATCTATATGGCAATCACTTCATCATCAGGGCTGTAGGACTGCAATATAGTGCAAGGAAATACGGAATTTCATGCATAGTCCTACCTAATAAGGCAATGGCAGTATGGTACTCAATGTGTACTTTTCGTTCCTTGTGGTTTTCATTTGTTGGGGTTTAAAGAGCTATGCTTTTAGACCTGCTATTAATGTGATTTTATGATATACATATAAAAGAAATGATGAAATTTATGTATTGAAATAAATTATAAATAAGATTAAGATGTAAATGAATTTTTATGGGATTGAATAGAATTGTAGGGGTTAAATGGTTGTGATTAAAGTAGTGTGAATGGATTATAATGGAATTGAATGAATTAGTAAGGGTAAAATGATCATTTGATATCTTTTTTTTGGTTAAGAGACTTTTATATAGTATAAATAAATAAATAAATAAATATAATATAGATAATATAGATTATCATGCGTGAATCGCACGTGCAGAAGACGAACATTGTTTGGTGTCCACTTCCGGTAAGGTTGCTGGTCCACTTCCGGTAAGGTTGCTGGCGGGATTCGATGAGTAGGAGATCCGCATCATTTAGTTCTGCAAAACATATTCAAATCAAACAATAAAAACTTCATTATTATGTTTTTCCAATAAGAATGGGTAAACACAGACGAATTGAATTTTGATTAAGTTGATAAGCATTTTCTCTCTCTAGCATAATCATATATTTCTAGAATAATTATTAATCTTCTAATATCTTATATCTCTATCCAAACAATAACGGTAAAGAATAGTTATCCCAACGGCCGCCTCACCACCATTATTGCCCCTTCGCCTTCTCTACCCCCTCCCTGACTCTCTCTCCCCCTTTCTCTCTCTCCCCTCTCTCCGGTGCCCTTCGACATCCATCTCCTTTGCAGCCCTCTGGTTGCCACCCCCTCTTCTCTCTCCTCCCCTTCCATATTCTCCTCACGAAACAAATTTTCTTTTGTTGGTGGGGATGGGGTTGGGGGTTAACAATTCCCTTTGGTTTTAGTTCTGAATATGATTCGAGTGAGTTTTTGAATAATAGTAACAATAATTGTCTCTCACAAATTAAAATTTAAAGAATAACTGCACAGGAATCATGTGCTGCTTTGACAAGGGGATAATTCTCTTTACACACCCAAACGGGGAATGTAGATTTCATAGATTTCTTTTCCTCATATTTTTAGTGTACCCACGATTCCAATACAGCTCACTTAACCCGTCGCACGTGGAATCTGTCATTCTGTCTTGGAAGAATTAATAAAGAGATATCGAAATCTCCTAATTCACAGAGATTTCTTTCTTTTCCTCCTATTTTTGGGGTGAAATTCCAATACACCCGCTCACTAGAGGGATCGAGAACGGGATTTCATTCATTCTTTTTTTCTAACAACGGATGACAACCAATTTCAATGACCAAGTCAAAATAAAATAAACAATACCCCGAATAAAAAAAAGATCCTGCATGCATTTTTGCAGGATGACTACCCCGAATAAAAAAAAGATGAAGACTGCAGACCATCTCCCACGACGATCACTCTCTCTCGACGACGTCCCCGACTGCCTCTACCCACTCATCGCGTCCCACCTACCCATCACCGACTCCGTCGCCTCGAGCGCGCTCAGCAAGTCATGGCGTTCCGCGTGGAAGCACTCGCCGCGCCTCGACCTCGAGTGCCTCGCCCGTCTCTCCCCCCCCAGCCCCGTCCACATCCTCCACGTCGACGCCCTCATCACGCACATCCTCCGCTCCCACCTCGCTCCGCTCCACTCCTGCCGCATCTCCTGCTACGTCCAGCTCTCTTCCACGGGCGTCCCCAAATGGGTCGACCTCCTCAACAGCAAGGGCGCGCGCGAGCTCGTCCTCGACTGCCGCAACTTTAACGACGCGCACAAGTGGCCCAAAGTGCCGTGGCCGCTCCCGCGCCTGGCTTTCAACAGCTGGTCCTTGCGCGCGCTCGAGCTCAACCACTGTTTCATTCAAAGCGCCGCCACCTTCTCGGGATGCGTGGGTCTCAAGTCGCTGACGCTGAACCACGTGAGCGTGAGCGGCGACCACGTCATCGAAGGCGTGGTCAAGAAATACTGCGTGGGATTGGAGGAGCTCGTGATGCGCATGTGCGTGGGGAAGGTTGAGGAGGTTCGGGTCGTGTCGGGGAGGATGAGGCGGCTGGAGGTGTCGATGATGAAGGTGAAGAGGGTGGTGATTGAGTGCGAGAACTTGGTGTCGCTGAGGATGGATGGGATGAGGTGCGATGGATTTGAAGTGCGTGTGCCGAGTCTGCTGGCTATGCACACTTGTTCTATTGTGGGGAGAGCTTTTGAATGTGATGAAATGTGTGTGAACAAGAGGTCAACGGAGCTCAAGCGGTCAAACACTTGCAAGTACACGCTTAAGATGTTGGCTTGCTGTACTCATATCAATGAAGTATATACATTTAATCGAGAGCACGTATATATTTTTATTAATTATTACTGGTTCATAATTATTGTTTATGAATAGTGAGGAATATAAATGAGCCACACCAATGTCATGTCATAAACCTCTGTATTTATCACATATCAGGTACTGAACTTGGGTTGTTTTGATTTTTTATTTTATTTTATCTAGATTTTAGTTGATAGATTATATTTTGTAATTGTAAATTTTATTAAGGATTAACTAAGAATAATATAAGTACCAGGTTCAATCTCATGTAGTTATGTAGGATTTGATATTATTAAGTTAGAAAATTGTTAGAATCATACTAAGATGTGGATAGTGATTTGACTGTTTAAAGGGGAAAAACAGTTACATTATAGTTCTTTAATTTTATGAAGTAAGTGATAAGTGAAATTTTATAGTTTCAAAGTTCTTGAAATTTTTATTTTCTATAATTCTATTATACATTCTATTGATTTTTTTTTTTTATAGTTTGTGGCGTACTAGAATTTGAAATGTTTAATTTTATTTTTATTTTGATGATAAAAAAATGATTGAATGTTTTGTATGGTTTTCCATCTGAACAGTGCAGGTTCTCTTACGAAAAATCACAGTTTTGGACACTAAAGAAGGTCTGAATATCCTGTTTCCCCCTCACCTGAATTCATGAATACTCAAATGAGAGTATAATATTTGACATATAATAATATGCTTCACCTATTGTTGGCAGAAATGGGACGACCAGATGTATTCACCAGAGAAGACTACCATGGATTCTTACATACCTTTTTATAAGATGCGTCGTTTGTCCTTAAATGTGAACCTCAACGATCCAAGGCAGCTCATCCTGTTCACCTTCTTCATCAACCAATGCATCTATTTATCAGAAATCAACATCAAGGTACACTTCCTATCCATTTATACTGCGTTCTATAACTGCATATCGAACAAGGATCATACACTTTAATATTAACAAACATTAATTTGATTATGGATACATACTAATATTTGGATTTAGAAGGGATGCATACTTTTTTTTTTTGTTATTTGGACGCTGGTTTGAATAATCTTGTGACATATTAGGTAGATGAGAAAATTAAAAATGAAAATTCATGACTTCTCATCTCTTTCAAAAACATAATACAATATGTATTTAAAATTTTTAAGTTTATAATTAATCATGTAAGATATTTGAATTAAACAATATATAATATAATATTATAATATATGTTGGATCTAGATATTTTTCAGATAAATGACATGTTTAGTTTTTGTTATTAATTATCAGGTTGAAAAACAAATCCTGGAAAAACTATTTGACGAGAACTGCTTGCCTTGCACAGAGGAGAGGTACTGGAAGACTCGGATAGTCCCGGATTGTGTTCTTTATCAACTTAAGAAAATAGTGGTGTCTGGTCTCACAGGGAAGAAGCTTGAGCTTGAGTTTTTGAAGTTTATATTAGCTGAGGCACCATTGCTTGAAAACATGACACTCCATTGCAGCAGCACAGATTGCTCAATTACCATTTTGGGTCTGCTTTGCTGGTCGCCACGGCTTTCCCGGAAAGCTCAGATTATTTTCCGTCCCCTGCCTACAGTGAAAATGACAATGGAGGGAAGATGTTCTGATAATATATATGGATGTGAGGATTATTAGTTTCAATGTTGTTGAAACTCAGATGGTTGATTTTGATTTATTATTATTATTATTATAGAAAAGCAACCTTTCTAATCAGTCATTAATCGAGGGGGGCTTAGGTTGCATTTAAATGTGTTTTATGGACATTGTGTTTTATAAGTCTTTCACTTGATGAAGTGAGAAGACCATCTTGTGTTATTAATGGGGAGAATACTGGTTATAGAAACTAGCAACCAATCCAGGTCCATTATCTTACTCATTGTCAATTGGAATATGTCCCTTAACCCATCCAGATCCAAGAACATATTTTTCAGTTTGCTCTCGTCCTTAGGCTGCTGCACTCTCATAGGTGCAGCCAACACTTTTCAAACAGTTGTATTCATATTTCAAGAGAAAACACAACTGGATTTTAAACTCTCAATCATATTATTGCATTTCGCTGGGCGACCATGGAGTACAACAAAATATATAGAGAATTAGACTCTCTGGAAGCTTTTATCAATCAAAAGAACCAAAAACACACACCAGACATGAAGTGGCATAAATACAGGCAGAAACTCATGATCTATTTGAACATACAACAAGGCAAGGCCTTTTGGATCATGTTTTGGGATCACAACGTTGCATCACATTCTCTTCAAAATAATATCAAACTAATATCAGAACATCTGTCCAGTTCAGGTCCTCTCTAAAATTCATATATATTTGGTCACCTGCATAGATGGATAGAGGGGGAAACTCTGCCTCCCCTCTCACTTCTGATGTCATCATCTCCCATTTCGCTCCCTTCAAAACAAAGGGCGATGTTATTAACACTCTGTTCAGAACTCGCATTACTGCTTGTGGCGATCGGCGAGTCTGAAACACTAACCATCCTTCCACTTCTTGCTGGTCCAGATCTCACACTATACATGGAGGAAGCTGGGATATTTGTCATCAACGGGCGTAGATTACCTGGAATACTCCGCCTGATATCCTGCTCAAAGGGACATACATAATTCACCCAATCAGATAATGTCAGGCTATTATATATTCAAATACTCCAAAAAAAAATGCATAGTTACTATGTACTGAAAATGACATTCCATTCATACCATGTGCCTCAAAGCCATGTCCAAGGATTTTTTTGACAGAGTCCTTCCAAAACCTGAGCTATCTGGCGAGAGTGATGACTTGCTGTTCGCAGACTTTTGGTCATCTTGCTTTGGGGGTGCCAACCTCCGCATGTTGATTACTCTGTCCACCATTTTGCTACCAATGAGAACCGGGCTTTCTTTGTCGCTGCTCTTTGAGTGCAATCTGCTCACTGCCGGAACAGAACTCCCACTCTGGACAGTGCCATTAGGAGCTCTTCCCCTTGAAGGAGAGCACGACTGCCTTCTTGCACGACCATTTGAGGCAGGCTCAATGGATGATGATCGAGAAGATGGTGCCCCAGGTCTGCCTCGAGAAGCTGAAGATGGCCTCTCAGGCATCGATGTCCTTAGATTTGGGGGAGCATCAAGCGAGAAACCAGGCATTTCTGATGGCTTCCACGGCCTGGATCTTACAGTTGGAGAAGCGCCTCGGGCCGGCACCGCTGAAGCCTTGGATATTGTGGGGGCAGATTTTGTCACCGAAGATGACCGACCAGGAGGAGCTGAACTACCTGTCATCATAGACGGGGTTGTAGGTCGTCTTGTTGGAGTGGACGACCTTGTAGAAGATACCTTGGGTGGAGGCACAGAAGGTCTGGCAGTCGGTGTGGATGACCTTGCAGAAGGTGCGGACGACCTTGCAGAAAGTGTGGATGATCTTGAAGTAGGTGTTGATGATCTAGCTGGAGGACCTGTTGGCTTTGAAGGCAAGGTGGGGCGGGAGGTAGGTGTGGAGGACCTGGAAGGTCTAGTGGTGGCAGGGAGTGTGGGACGCCCAGTTGGAGTTGCCGGTCTTGATGTGGCAGAACGAGGACCTCCTGATGAGGAGGGCCGACGATTTCCCAAATTAGACGAAGTGTTAAGTCCTGAGGATGAGGTCGGTTGCCTAGACACTGAATTACCCCGTGGAATGGGATCCATTTGAGGATTTGATAACTGCATGTGTGATACATAATGAAAGAAAAGTTATACAAACCGTACAAATTCAATGAGGGATAGGGGGGGATAGTTCAGCAATGATTAGATCAGCTTCCTCAGCAGTGCTATTTTCACCAAAAGTGGGCAAAACGACATCATTTCTTATATATGCTAAGAAATAAATGAAATAATAATTCTTCCTCCCTATAAAATGAATTATAATGCACATCGAGAAGTGAGCCCCAACACATCATACAAAACATAGACCTTTATGATGCATTCCAAAGCACCTTCCTCAGCCAGAAAGATAACCTAGTCTTCCGAGGATCACAACTCTTGATTCACACTATGCAACAGCTAGCTACTCAGCAGTCAATTATACATGCAAACAATGACATCAAATAGAGCCGTCTACATACAGATTGTAGAGAGTATAAGCAACCATAAAGATAACAAAATTAAAACAATGAACCTCAATGATTTAAGGGATGTGATTATGTGAATGCATATGTAATGCAGGGACTAAATATTCTTCTAAGGGGGTTTGACTGTATCACAGAGGGCGAGAGGGGAAATGGCCTAAGTGTTTGGTGGTGGTGATGGTGGTTTTTGTTATTTATTGGAATTGGAGGATGCACAAAAGAGAATTTGCCTCTCTTGAACCCCCTGTCTCATCTTTGAGTGCTGATGGGGGAAGTCATGGAACAGATAGAAATGTATGATAGCGTATCAGGGTGAGATGATGTTCAACAACTTAACTTGGCTCTAGCAAGCATTAAGCAACCAAAGTTAAACAGACGTAAGAAAGAAATCTAATAGCAAAAGGTAAGGTTATTTCCCCTGGGAAGTATCTTCTAACTCAATCGTAATTAACAAACATGAACACATGGGAAGCACACATTTTAAAATGTACATCACAAGCACTAAATTAAAATTGAACCAAACTCTTAGCTGTACGAAAATGTAAATATGGCTCTGTGGTGACACAAAATAATTTAACAAACAATTATACTCATTGATAAAACATAAACAACTAGACATTTATACAACTTTTTAAACCAAAGATTTTCTGACATGCTTACCCAAAAAGATAGTCTGACATTTTAAGAATTTTATAAGTAATGGTAGTAATCGCAAATCATAATATCATTAGAGAAGGAAATGCCCAGAATGGTAAAAAATTAAATGCTGATGCTTTTGAGCAATTCAATGCAAACCAGTTTACGTCACTGAAACGTCATTCAATAATTCACTCACCCTCGACTTCAATGCAGTTGGACGAGTTTTTGGAGTTCCGATATGACCCACAGGAGACTTGTGCGACTCTTTTTCCAGAGATGGGAAAAGAGGAGTGCCCGGAGGAGTAAGTAGCCTGAAGAACACGAGAAAAACCTTTTCAACCTCAGTCAATTGCGATGTGAATGTCTAGTGAAGTCATAGTAGATGTATTATTAGTAAAATAAATGAAAGATAAAGATGTGATTTCTTAAAAAGGCATGAAGATGGAGGTTTATTTGGCTAGAGTTGACTATCATAACTCTTATTGAACATTATCGAAATTTTATGACAGAAAGTTGGGGCACCATGTAATTGGTGGCCGCAGCGTTATAATGCATTTATCCTTCCTATTCTCTCCAAGTCAAACTGAGGGTCCAAGTAAATTGCATCAGCTTGGTTACTGTAATGACTGAGATATGATTGATATTCCACTTAGGCCCAATAATCTTCACTAGTAATCTTAGGTTCTTGCAACTTTTTTTTTTTTTTTTCAAAGGGGCATCATGCTTTATAAACTATTTGTACTTCCAAAGACATTGGTAAAGAATACTAGAGATCAATCGTTCTACAATATGAATAAAAAACACAGAGATGTGGCTTAAACTAGAGAATGATATGGTTCCCAATGGGATTGGCGGAAAGAAACAACAAAAAGACAAAAGCCAAAAACGGGGCAACTTTTGATCTCATAAACATTCTTCATCTCAATAAGCAATGTCATCTAACAATGAAATGACAGATGCAAAAGATACACCAGATTTTATACCAATCATAGTCGTTCTTGTCGCTGTCGGAGTTGAGGAAATCATCTATGCCTGACTTGCGGACTGGCACGGATGAAGTTATCTTGAACATCGGTTTGGATCCTGAGAACACGAACACCAAAACAAAAATTAAAAAAAAAACAAGGCCTCGTAAACAGACAATGCAAAAGGAAAACGAGGCAAAAACACACCGAAAGGAGGATCGACATCGTCGGAGTGGTTGAGGAGGCTGTTGTTTCGCTCCTTCTCTCGCTTCCGCATCTCCATGAAGAGAGCGAGCTCCTCTTCCTTCTCCTTCATCACCTGATGCCTCTGCATCTGCCCCTCCTGAGCCCTGAAACTTCGATTCATCTTCTCCAAACCAG
This sequence comes from Acorus gramineus, assembly GCA_030737835.1. Classification (NCBI taxonomy): domain Eukaryota; kingdom Viridiplantae; phylum Streptophyta; class Magnoliopsida; order Acorales; family Acoraceae; genus Acorus; species Acorus gramineus. The sequence continues at coordinate 4,673,167 of CM060854.1, forward strand.
TCCCCACCGATTTCTCACCAAGCTCTCCTTTGGAAACCCTAAATGCGGAACAAATCGAGCTCCGATGAAGACACTATCAGCACGTCTGAGACACTGTGGAGAGATCTGAAGAGTGAAAGATGAGAGACGGAGACGGAGACGGATCTGACGAAGGGAAAGAGTGGCACTCGTCGTAATTTTGTCTCCGTTCTAGTGCCAAAAGAAAAAAAAAAAAAAATTGTTTACAAGATCCCTCTACACTTCGCATAATTAATTATCCATCTGCTCATGCCCAGCATTTTTTTCCAGTACCTAAACCCAAATATTCTTTATGTAGTCATTATTTATTTATTTTTATAATCTATACTCATGAAACCATTGAATGGGATTTAAATTTGAACCCAGACAAGGGTTTGTTCAAAACCATATTTTTTATTTTTTTTGTGTTCGGGGGTGACAGTGGTGCTGTCTCATTATTAACCCATGGTGAGGGGCATTTTGGGAACTTAAGGTTGGTAAAGATAGATTCCAGACTTTAAGCTGTTAAACCAACTGGAGATCTTTGTTCTATTAAATAAAAATTTTGGGGCTAATTAACCGTGGGGATGCATTTCTATGTTATTTTCCTTTTGGAATGATTTTGTATTAACAATTTGGACTAGTTTGACATTCATCATCATTCTCATTCTACTAAACCATGCAAGAAAATTACATTTTTGAAATTTTTTATTCCTGTATTCAATTTTATACATTATAGGTTAAATGTCTCATTCCACATAATCAAAACAAAATTGGAGTTTTGGAAAGAAATAATTTTCTTTATGGGTTAGAGTTATCTATCTCATCCAATAAAACCTTTCTTTTCTTTTCTTTCCCTCCAAACTCACGTGCCCGGTTGTGAGTCTTGTTTGATTGAATATAGTAATTATGTTCTCTACAGGCTCGGCTGCGTGAAGAAGCTCTCACGGTTAAGCACTGCATGGGATGGACGGTTTAAATTTGAATTTGTAATGTGAATGTACGATCTCAGTTTATGTATTGAAATTGAATCAAATTGATGACTGAGACACGTATGACACACATGCGGCCACATTATTGATTCTGAATCTTTGATCCCCTGATTCATTACATTTACGGTTTGAACTTTTTATGGGTCACAACATTATCAATGTAGTAGATAAAATTATCTAATATAATATAATATTTTAAAAAAATTATATTAGATATGTTAATATATTATCCATACAAATGTATATTTCATTTTACATTGAAAAACTGAATTTAACATTTTTAAATAAAAACAAAACCTCTTTTTATAAGATAGTAGAAGTATAAGATAGTATTCGACTTTTTTTTTTTTTTAAATGTAAACTAGCTACCGCGGTTTCTATTAGAAGTGTCACAGTACAAGTTCGAATACATTTTGCCCCCTTTTTATATGTGATGATTTGATCAAGAAAAACAAAACTTACCAATAAAAAAAGCATTTTTAAATAAATAATTCTCAAATATTATGTAATGTATTTTTATAAAAAAATATATGTTATTAATAATACAATGTTAAAACAATTGAAAGAAAACAAATGAAAGTGATTTTTGTACTTTTCTAAAACTCTCTTATAGGCCTGATTAATCCCCCGTCTAGACCCATGCAACTTGGCAGGCCCAATACATAACGCTTTCTAGTTGGCTAATAAACTATTAAGTTATTTTATATGTTATATATCTATTAATTAATTTTTTTTTTATGTCATTCGTATTATGTTTATATTATTAATTTTATTTTGATATTATTTTATTATTATTCAATAGTCTAAATTATTATATATATAATATGTATATTTAATATATTTATTTATTATTTAAAAAATGATTGATTAATATCTTATTAATCTCGTTCTAGTGTACTAAATCTTAGTCCCTTTAACGCGTAGCGCTTAAACATGAATGGACTTTCGAATAACGAAACAATCAGAATGACCAGATTGCCCCTCAGTTCTTGGCGTCTTCATGGTGGGAAAAGCAAAGGCGACTTTCTGATTTCCGATGTTATCCCCTCCTCTCTTTTTTACATCATTATCCATCACTTGCTGCACGGGCTTTTCTTTTTCCAAATTATTATGAACCATGATATGGTGGTCCAACGCTATCAACAAAATTTCGATCAGCTTGTCCCACCTACAAGTAATTGTAAACCCCAATAATAATAATACAACTGGGGTGTTTACTCATATAGTCGTATTTATAATCCCTCCTTGTAGTATCATATATATTAATAATTGTCTAATGAAATGTTAATTTTTTCAATATTTTTTTTTATAAATGAGTTCAATTGAAGTGTATATTTTATTTTATTTTTATAAAATTATATATATCTTACTCTATGTTTTGTCTAACATTTGCATAAGTGAAAGGGATTAATAATTCTAAAAGTCTATAGCTGCAAAAATATTGTGAAATTGTGAACTACTTCGAATGTTTCAAAATTTTAGGAAACCAATAAAAACCTTATGTTCATTTTCTGTGATATATACTCTCTTCGCTTAGAAGTATGAATTTATGCAAGTGGTCCATTACTGTTATTTTTCAATATAAGTGATGATATTCCATGAGTTCTTCGTCAGCTCCAAGACTAGAGTTGTAACTTTATTTGAGCAAAAAAAAAAAATCACTTTTGTTGAACAAAAAAAAAGGGGGGGGGGGATCGAGAAGGTGACGGGGGATGACGGACGCTTGAAAACAAAGGAAGGCCAATCCAGGTACTGTAGAATAACCAATAAAAAGACCGACGTATTTGCTTCTCTTATCATTCACTCGCGCAATCTTTGATCGGGTCCCCACCGCCTTCATTTTACGCATCTTTTTAACTGATATGATATGTCGTCGTATTCACGTTCTGTCTGTTTTTAACACCTACATCTATCCACTGCTACTCTTTTAACTTGTTTTCTTTTTCAGCTACGGTGAGTGAATCGTCTCATCACCAAATGTTGCTTTCGTCTTCTAGTTCCAACACCCCCATCAGTCCCGTCCCTTTCTCGAGCCTTTTCTTTCTTCAAGATTATTTTTCTTTAATTATATATATATATATAGTTGAAATTAATTTCTGATATTTCTTTGATTACTTTATTTTTTTGAGTTTAAGACATTCAAGCTCTCTCAATTACAAAATAGTTATAGATACATTTTTAATGTATCAATATTAATGATTTTATCTTTACACTTAAACACATAACGGGTCATGGAAACTAGTTGATCATCCTTCCTAGTTTGCATGAACACATCTTGAAAAAAACAAATTCATACAGATACAATGAATGATATATCTGTAAAATATATATTAAAGTTTATGTAACTAGTTGAACATATTATGTAACTGCACATAATATTTATGTAAATTGAAAAAATAAGGCAGGGGTAATTTAATTATCAAAGTATGATGTGACACTGATCAAGGATAAAAAAACAAAATAGGATCACATGGAGAGGGAGAGAAATTTTCTAAGGGCAGAAAAAAATGGGGCTATTGGTCAAGGGTAATGAGAAATTCACCCAAAAATAATAGGGATTAAAAATTAAGAAAAAAATTAATTGGGATACATGTGATCACTCGTGAATTATTTTTAAGTCCTTAAAATGTTTTTAAGTTTTTTGTTTTCGTGGTGGTGAAAAATTATCTTTAGATCTCCTGGGAACAGGATGTCATTACTGTGTTCATCAAAATACCTAAAATACCCCTGATCAATTTTTTCAGTATACTATTAATACTCCTAATACATTGTTAAGTATTTTCAATATGCTGTTGATACTTTTCGATACATTGGTAACCTGCGCAATATACATATATTGGATGAGCAGGGACGGGCCCGCCGTGTTGGAGCTGCCACTCTCGCTCTGTCTCCACAAGCAGTCCTTGGTGGCCATGGATTCGGGGAGGCGGCGGAGGCCGATCGGCGGACAGCTCTCCGCCGTCCTATGCCTCCTCTTCCTTCTCCTCGTCCCCACCCAATCCCTCGATTCGGGCAAGATCGACTGCCCGATCAAAACCCTAGTCGTCCTCGTCATGGAGAACCGCTCCTTCGACCACATGCTCGGCTGGCTCCGCCGCACCCGCCCCGACATTGACGGCCTCACCGGCTCCGAGTCCAACCGCCTCCTCGTCTCCGACCCCGACTCTCCCGAGGTCTTCGTCTCCGACGACGCCTCCTTCGTCGACTCCGACCCCGGCCACTCCTTCCAGGCGATCCGCGAGCAGATCTTCGGGACCGGCCTGGACGGCCCCCCCGTCGATCCGGCCCCGATGAGCGGCTTCGCGCAGCAGGCGGAGGGCGTGTCGCCGGGGTTCTCGAAGACTGTCATGAGCGGGTTCAAGCCGGAGTCGGTCCCCGTGTACGCCTCCCTCGCCGACGAGTTCGCCGTCATGGACCGCTGGTTCGCGTCGGTGCCCGCGTCGACCCAGCCCAACAGGTTCTATGTTCACTCGGCGACTTCGCACGGCGCGTCGAGCAATGTCCGCAAGGACCTCATCGAAGGCTTCCCGCAGAAGACCATCTTCGACTCGCTCGACGAGAACGGGCTCAGCTTCGGCGTGTACTACCAGAACGTCCCCGCCACCCTCTTTTTCAGGAGCCTCAGAAAGCTTAAGCACGTCCCGAAGTTCCACGACTACAGGGTGATGTTCAAGCGCCATGCAAGGCTCGGGAGGCTGCCCAATTATGTGGTGATCGAGCAGAGGTACTTCGATGTGGCCATGGCTCCGGCGAATGATGACCACCCATCTCACGATGTTTCAAGGGGGCAGAGGTTCATGAAGGAGGTCTATGAGACACTGAGGGCGAGCCCGCAGTGGAATGAGTCCGCGCTGCTCATCACGTACGACGAGCACGGAGGGTTCTATGATCATGTGCCTACGCCTGTCAAGGGTGTGCCTAGCCCTGATGGGATTGTCGGGCCAGACCCGTTCTATTTCAAGTTTGACCGCCTCGGCGTACGAGTGCCAACCCTTCTCATATCACCCTGGATCGAAAAGGGCACCGGTGAGTTTCACCATTCTTTGGGTTTTATTAGTGATTTGATTATACATTGCTTGATGCAGAGTTCTCTGAATTTTTGTTAGATGAATGATTGTTAGAATGAGAAATCGGAAAATGTTCGTAAATATCAACTATGTGCTTAATAGATGTGGTTTCTAAGTTTTTACAAGTTCTAATGCATAGGAGGTTTCAGAACTGAATCTGTTAGCATGGTTTGTTCATTTGTTTTATTTCATGGTTAGTTTGGTTTCCCTTTCTTGGTACATTGGTGAGACTTGTTGAGTAGCTTTAGCGGCTTCAGGTTTACCAAATGTGGCTTATCTGTTATTTCTTTTGGTTGGAAGATGTAGAAAGGGGATGGTTAGGTCATTAATTCATAGCATTTGAACTATGCATCTGCTGATTGCATTTGGCATCTTCTTTGAATCAGGAAGCATTTGTCATGGAGTTATTATGCATGATTTTTGTGTAGTGATGAGGGCAGTTATTCTTGTTTCTGCCATGGAATCTAAACTCAACTCAGGACAGATTTTCTACATTATTTGTATCTATTGGTTTAAACTATACATGATTAGTAAGGTACGTGGCATCAAACTGGTGATGCAAGTCGAAATAATTAATTATGTTATGTCTTCTAGGTACTTGATTATTTCTACAAGAATCCATAAAGAATATTGATCATTATGTAATAATCCATGCACCATCCATTATTCTTAATTTGAAATATGTATGTGACAAAGGGCATTGCTCTTCTATATATGTTAGACTAATAATTAGATAAAACTTATATTGCTTCAATGAGGCAATTAGGCAGCCCTACTGTTTGGTCAAGGATAGACTTTTTGTTTTTGAAAAAAAAAGAATATACTTTTATGGTTGGTTTTAAATTTTTTAATCTATATCAAAATTTTGTGATCATTTGTCAGATCAATCTCTATTCCGTTCCTCTTTTTCCTTTTATTAAGCTGTTTTCATTTTTCTGAATTTTGTAATTTTTCCACATTGTGTGCTTTTTGGCTGAGTTAACGAATTGTTTTATTTTCATTATTTACCAACTGTGGGTGTCTAAGGAATTCAGTTCTTTGAGAAGATAAATAGAGCATATAGCTGATGATTTTTTCAGTGTCAAAAGAGTTCGGACAATTGTTGTCATTAGATGATTGTTAAAGGACTCTTTGGGGGTCTCACTGATAGGGGCCTCAACTGGAAATTTCAGTGGTAAGAACATCTAATGGAGCATTTTGTTGACAAAGAATGAAGTATACCGGTTCAGACAGAAGAATCTATTTCGAGGTGCTTATAATCAGTCATGGTGACCATCTACTTCCCACCTGCTCACAGCCTTGAGTCTCCCTTGGCTTCCTATTATTGTAATAGGATTTGATTTGTCCTATGATCTGTTTTACCACAGGAGATAAATTGTTGAAGAAAATGTATGCTGATATACATGCTTAGTTAATGGAGTGAAATTGGAATGCTACAAAGTTCTACAATGGTTGATTATAACATTTACTAGTCTGATATCATTTCAATATATATGTTTAGCATGTATCTCCACAACAGTCATTATCCTTGTTTTGGGCATCCATTATTCTATCTTTTCCTTGTCTATGTTGCAATTCAGATCCATTGCAATTTTTTTCAGCAACTTTGCTGAGTACTGACTCACTTGGACTTGGTGCAGTTATCCATGAGCCGGATGGACCAACCCCAAACTCTCACTTTGAGCATTCATCTATTCCTGCCACTGTGAAGAAGCTCTTCAATCTCAATTCAAATTTCCTAACCAAGAGAGATGCATGGGCTGGTACCTTTGAGAGCTATTTCTACCGACGTGACACTCCTCGTGTTGATTGCCCAAGTATGCATTTTTCTGCTCTTATCATTTCTGAAGTTTCCTTGTTAGACACATCTACCACTTAGACAAATGACAGCCCTCTCCACATAATACTGGATTTGTCTTGCATACATTTATTTTATGTTGTTGATTTTTTGGGTGAATATAAATGTAAGATCTATCAAAACCGCATTGCAGTGAAACTCCCAGAAGTCACAGAGTCGCTGCAACCATTTGGACCAAAGGAGGATGAAAAACTCTCGGAGTTCCAAGTGGAGCTCATCCAGCTTGCGTCGCAGCTCAATGGGGACCACGTTCTCAATGCCTATCCAGACATTGGTAAGGGAATGTCTGTGGGACAGGCCAACAGCTATGCAGAAGATGCAGTCGCGAGGTTTTTGGAAGCTGGTCGAGCTGCTCTGAGGGCCGGAGCAAATGAATCTGCCATAGTGATGATGAGGGCATCCCTCACAAGCAGGATGCCCTCCAAACCCCACCTCCAAATCAGTTGAGAATATCAATTTCTGTATGAGTTTCTTTAGTGTGTGTGTGTGTGTATAGGGTGAGAAAACTGTGTTGTACTGGGAAATGTCAGACCATCCAGCCAAACGATTTGTACAAAACATGGTTGCTTAAAGGTGTTAGTGGGTCTAGAATCTAGATAGCTTGATATCAATGTTGCTCTGGTCCTGAATATGTTATGGTGGGGGCCATGACATGCATGGGAATGCAGGGGCTCAGAAATGTTATGTTTTTTATTTTATTTTATGATTGGTGCATCTACGATTTGATTTCTTTACCTTATTTACTGAGAGGGGGGTGCTAGTGGATTTTTCAAAACTCGGTTCACAAGGGCTAAGAAATGTTATCAATAGTCATGCATGGAGGGTACGATGTCAATACTACTATTTATTTGCATAATCTAATTTTATTTTATTTTATTTTTGGATTGAAGATGAGGATTTACATTTTTCGTTGGTACATAATCAAGTTGCTCCGTCATTTATATGGAATCTCTATTGAATAACCAAGTATATACTTAATTATGGGAAAAAGCAAGAAAGTGTATATTCAATTCATTTTAAATCATATATTTTAAGTTACCAAATTTTTTTTTTTAAATCCAAAATATGTATTTTTTTTTATCCATTTATCTCATTTGGATAGAGGTGCCAGCCGGTTGGGTGACCAGTTGTATAGCCGCGGGGGGGGGGGGGGGGGGGGGGTGTGGGAATTCGCGCGCTGTTAGTTGATTCAGACTTTGATGGATTTGTGTGGACATTATTTAAGTGGTGGACTTCCACAACCTTTGTAGATTTTCATAGACTTTTATACACTTTCACAGTTTTTGTAGACTTTCATAAATTGACTCGTGTAAACTTTCACAGACTTTCACATATTGACTTTCATGGATTTTCATAAACTTTTATAGACTTTCACATATTTTTAAAACTTTCACATATCGATTCTCATGGAATTTCACAAACTTTTGTAGACTTTCATAAATAAATTTCTATTGATTCTTGTAGACTTTTATAGACTTGTTTTTATATCTTTAAAATAAAAAATATTCAAATTTAACACGAATTATTCAAATTTAAAATAAAGTATAATTTAATATAGTAAATTTCGATCTTCACGTATATGAAATATATACTGTTACAAAAAAATCATTTAAATTTATTAATGGGCAATGAATTTAATTCATGACTTCAAATCATTTAAATTTATAATATGTATTCTTCAAATCATTTAAACATATGAGTTGTAATTTTAGATGTTTTTACAGGGTTATTTTTTTTTCAGTTAATAAAAATATGAGAATTAGAGCTTTTAATGCTGTTTAAGAGCCAATAGGGAGTTTTGTGAAGTTATTTTTTTCCCTTTTGATTCTTATATAAAGGTCACTATTTTTTTATACTAATGGATGTCATTCCATATTTTGTACTTCCTCGTGTGCTTTTTTATTTGTTGTGTTTGGGATTTGATGTGTGCCCATGAAAGTGGATATGAGTTTTCTATCTTTACCTCTACAATTAGTTTTTTTTTTTTTTGTTATATTGTATTCTTTTAGAAACAATGCAATCCAGTGACCTAGTTACTTTTGGGTAATTTCAGGATTAAGGGTTTGTTGTATCATAAACATGTATAATGCACAGTAGATATCAACACAAAAAAAATATTGTTTTAGTTTGAAAAAAAAAATAACGGTGGATGATCTAGGTATATATTATATAATATATAATAATGAAATGATTGATTACAATACAAGCAAAATCCACCATTCTCAGATATATCAAACATACGAGGTGATATCAATATTTCATTCATCTATATATTCATTAAAAAAAATGATAAATAGAAAAAATATGAAAAAAACTATAAATAAAATATGAAAGACATTAGATAACCATAATCCATTAAAGAAAATAGTTTTGTTAAAAGAAAAAAAAATATATTTACAATTCTATAATAAAAGGATATGAGAATCCCACCTATTTGGATGAGATTTTGAAATGTCTTTTTCTTTTATATTTCTCTCTTTAAAATCTACAAAAGTCAATCACTTAATAAAAATAAAATAAAAAAATAAATAAAAAAATAAATTGTCTCAATCCAATAACACTAAACTTTATACCAATTAAATAATATCTGACATTGAACTTTTTATCTATGAGTTTAAGATTTATAAATGGATTTCCGTTGACAAGATGTCCACGGAAATCCTAATCGACTACCCCGCTCTCTTCCTGCTAAAGATTTCTGGGGCTCTCTCGCTCGTTGATCTTCACTGTCTGTTTCATAACTCTGGCTATTGAAAAGAAAAGAAGGGAAAACCTGCTCTACGTTCAAATTCATCTTGACAATATTTTTTCGATACCTTTTTTTAATCTTTTAAAACCCTAATTTCTTTCGGACCCGACGATCCATTCAGTTTTGGACGTCGTGAAGCCCTATGAATAGGAGGCCAGACGCTGTTCCACCACCACTGGTCGGAGACTCCGTCGATGGAGAAAAAGAGGAGAAGATCGTCCGACGAGGGAGCCCCAACATCAGCCCATTTTCAGGGTGGTCGGAGAAGAGGGTTTTGGCTCTCTGTCTGGCATTCCGTGCGACGAATGCGATGTTCGTGCAGACCTACTTCAACCCCGACGAGCACTGGCAGTCTCTCGAGGTCGCTCATCGCATCGCTTTTGGGTACACTAAAAAAAATGTGATTTGGGTGGAAATTGGTTCTTCATTTGATCTCCTCCTCCTCCTCCTCATTTGTAAACTGTTTGCATGTTTGATAGGTATGGGCATTTGACATGGGAATGGAAGAAGGGGATAAGAAGCTATCTGCATCCGCTTATTTTCGCTTCCCTCTACAAGATCTTGGCTTTCTTTGGCCTTGACATCACCTTGATTATGGTATGTTTGCGTCAATGTCTCTGTGAATGAAATTTGTTATTTTTTCGGTCTTTCATTTCATACTTTAAATGCATGTTCTAGATCAGCCACGTTTCTTATATTCTGATGTTCCTGTCCGGGGAATGTGCATTTCTTTTTTATTTGGATGTCTGAAACAGGTACAAAATGCATTTTTTCAAAAGAAAAATCTTCTTGTTCTTTTTTTTATATTTGTCCTTTGAGAGAATTCATATATTTGTACTACAAAAAGTGAAACTTTCACGAATTCCACACATCTTTACATCCGACCAACATTAAGGAGGAGGTAAACTAAAGTATAGCATAAAAAATCATCAAGTTACATAGGATGTTCCAGAGGAGCAGACCATGCTTCAAAAAGGTGGATATTATACTTTCATTATGAAAAATTGGGAGGCTGAAAATTAGAACTTATTATAGCTCATTGAAAGTGCCATACGTATTTCCCATCCGAAGCTGATACAAGTATAATGATTGAAGGAGAAAATGAATGTTCCATGATACACCTAAATTCATACTGTAGCTAATCTATATGTATCTGACTGATTTTAATCCTGATTAATCCCCCCACCCAAAGAAAATGTATAAGAAAAAAGAAGAAGATTAGAAACCTGAATGGTAGCTATGGATTGGGAGCAAACAGACAATTCAAAATGTGGGTGACGGGATTCATGATGATGGAACATGAATGGCATTAATGTGATACAGGCTTTCCTTTCTATTTTTGGTCCCATGCCTCTGGGTTGTTTGAGAGAGAATGAAAAAGATAGCATAACCCTACGTTGTTGTGAACCAAGAGAATTTGGTGCATTGGTATCAGTAACATATAATGCACCATGCTTGGGTTGACTTGTGGATGGAGATGTTTGTGCGTCTGTGTGGATGTCTAATGCTACTTATGATATGGTTGTAGTTTTTGGTTTAGAGTTGTTTTATGAACTGCTCCAGTGATTTTGGGTATTGAATGGATTACACATGGCTCTTAGGTGAAGGCTCCACGGCTTCTGCAATCCTTTTTTTCTGCTTTTGGGGACCTCTACCTGTACAAGCTTTCTTGCCTCATCTTCAATGAGTCCGTGGCACAATGGGCTGTATCCTTTTTTTCTTCCCATGATACATAGCAAATGATATATGTTACATTTTAACAAGTTGTTTGCTTGACGTCTTGCATAGCTTTTCTCTCAGCTGGCAAACTGGTTCATGTTTTTTTGTATCACACGAACTTTATCAAATAGCTTAGAGACTGTGCTGACTACCATGGGTCTATTTTATTGGCTATGTTCCAAAGATGACTCCAACCGATCTATAAGTAATTCAAGGAAATTGGCATTATCTATAGCTGCATTAACTTGTGCTATTCGACCAACTAGTGCTATTACATGGCTGTATATTGGTCTTTGGGATCTCTTTGTGAAGCGCGAAAGATTAAAGTTCATATTCTTGGAGGTAGTTCCCATTGGGTAGGTACTCCCAGGTTCCTGAAATATGAATATCTACATATGATATGCCTTTTTCTCTTCACCTTCTTTAAAATATATTTTCTTATGATCTTGATTTATTTTTCTTTGAAAAAATATGTTATTTGACTAGTAAACTAGTGAGGTGATAAATAAAAACACATATGAAGCTTATTAATTTAGTGGAACTCCTTTTGTGGGCATGGCCATCTAATTGTTATATCTTTCAGTGCATCATTTTTTGGGATAGTGGAACTCGGATGACCACTGGGTATGATGATCTGGGAACAAAAATTGGGATATGAACTGTTGGTTATAAAAATGCATAACCTGGATTAGTGAGTTATAGTTTTTCCGATTGATTTTAATTTTTGTTGTTGCAGTCACATACATACATTGCAAGCACCTTTTGTATCTAATAATTGAAGTTTTTGCTTGCATAATCACATTTGTAATTGCAAATGAGCCATGCTTTGTAGATCCTCTCAGTTTTTTTTTCCAATAATAATGTGTGATATGGGGTTGTGGGGTTAATGTAGCTGTGAGGTTAGGAATGAAGCTGATCGAATGAAATGGAGCCATGTTTTGCGATTATTATCATTGGAGAGAGTTGGGGGACTTAAAAATATTTTGTTAACACCTCACCACCACCATCACAACACGCACACACATTTTTGTAAACATTGTTTTTATTTTGGGTTTTCATGAATAATTTTTGGTTTATCATTTTGTTATTGTAGGGCTCTTGTCCTTTCATTCACTTGTTTATTGGACCGCTGGATGTATGGTTCATGGATCTTTGTGCCTCTTAATTTTCTTAGATTCAATTTTCTTTCTTCTGGTGGAGATTATTATGGGACTCACAAATGGCACTGGTATTTTACTCAAGGCTTCACTGTCATGCTATTCACTTTCCTACCTTTTTCAGTAGTTGGCATTTATCAGTCTAAAGAATGGAAGCTGTCTGGCCTGCTTGCTTGGGTTCTAGGGGTTTACAGCTTACTTGGTCACAAAGAATTCAGGTACTTTCCAAGTCCCACAAAATATCATTTTCTTTGCCTATGCTAATTACATTTGTAAGCCTTTTCTTATCTATATCATCTAAGTTGGATATTACTAATTGCAGATTTGTCTTACCGGTGCTTCCGGTAGCTCTGATGTTTGCTGGGTATTCATTAGCAACATTATCAAATCATTATTCTTTTGATTACCAGAGGAAAAGACTTCCTTGCACGTGTAGCAGATTTCCTTCAAGGATGAGCTTAATCGTATCTGTTCTTCTCTTAACCAATCTTCCAATGGCCTTGTATATGAGCTTAGTTCACCAGGTATGGCAACACTGTACGCATTATGAATTTTCTTCTCCTTTTAGTTTCATCTTCTCTTGTTGATTTTTGAATTAAATTAATTAGTTTTTCCCTTCTATCTTGTTGACAACCCAAAAAAAAAAAATCAATGATCAAGGACCAACATAGGTGATTTATATTATGTTTGATTCTTACTTCCAAACTTGTCAATCAGAGAGGAAGTGAAGATGTAATGAAGTTTTTAGCCAGTGAAGCCCCTGATCAGAAGGTGAAAAGCATTTTGTTCCTCATGCCTTGCCATGCCACACCTTATTATTCTACCTTGCATCACAATCTGTCCATGCGTTTTATGGACTGCTCTCCCAGGTGATGACCATATATTGTCAACAAATGATGGCCAATTTCATTGATTATATAATTCAACTGTTAAAATCACTAATCTGAATATGTCCTTTCAGTGATGAGGATGGATACATGGATGAATCAGATCGCTTTATGATGGATCCTGTTGGTTTTACATCCAATTTGCTTTCAAATGGGCAACTGCCCAGTCACATAGTACTATTTGATACCGAAGAAAAGCAATTAAAGGAGTTACTGAATTCATTATCCTATAAAGAGGTAAAGCTTATGGGCTTCTGTTTGGATCTCATTCATGCTATGGTCACCACAAGAAGTTCCACAAGAACAAGCCACTAGTTTTCTTTTATTGTTTTTCTTTTATTTTCTATTTTTCTATCCATGCATTCGAGATGATTGGGTGAATTAAGGATGAGAAGATTAATCTTTTCATTTCTACTCAATGATGCTTCAGTAGGTGTAGTTCACATTTGCTAGTTTCAGGTAAGCACATTGAAATGCTTAGTGACTGACTAGGAAAAAACGTTGTCATAGATACATATAGGGTCATCATATGGAGTTTATAATGTGATTGCTGGCTCCAGATATGGCAGCTGTGACTGTTCTATGCTGTTTAATATAAAATGGTCTGCACTGTTATCTAGTATATTTTAACATTGCATCATTTTTAACCTGCCTGTTAATGGATGCTCACAGATTCAAAGATTTTTTCATGCTCACTTCAAAGTGGATCGCGATCTTCAATCTTCTATCGCGGTTTATAGTTTGGAAGGTCTATGAAGCACATTGCAAAGTAGCAGCATTTTATTCCATATTGGACGCTGACATAAAGAGCTTATAAATGAGGATATATTTCACTTGTACTATATGGGGTGCAGCCAGGATTTTTTGAATATATTGCAGATGTTGTGAAACCATATGCTTCAGTTGTCCTGCTGTTAACTCATGATGTATTACAGCCGCTGCTAAATGGTTAGAAATGTTGTTTAGTTATTATGTAGCTTTGATTGAGAAGGAAACCTAGGTGGATTTTTGTCACTGAATGATGTCATTGCTTTATAGGTTTTTATGAATTATTGTATTATTTTTGGGAATTCTTTTAATTAAGTTATCTAAATTGATGGCAAGCAAGCAATGCACATCCTCAATTCTATTCATGCAATCAACCAAATTTGCAAACTAAGTAGCATCTTATATTGGATGCTGATCCCATTTTTGACTTGATGATATAATGTGTATAACTTTTTGGAATAGTTTTAACTTGAAAGGTATTTTTGCATTTAGATCACTTCGAGAAATTTAGATTATCAATTTGAAAAATGACCCATTCATCTCTTCGAGCTCTTGAGCTTCTCTCATGGTTCATTTTAGCAGAAATTGTTCAAACGAAATCCACGCTTCCCATTTTTTTTTCTTTAACGAAACAAATCCACACAATTCTAGATTTGAAATTGAGGGCCCCCTCCAACCACTACCAAAAACTTCCAAGGAAATAATTTCCAGCATTAGTTCAGCTAACCTTTCACATGGATGAGTCAAACAAATGGGGAAATAAATTTTTTCCAGCAGTAGTTCAGCTAATCCTTAGCTTCAAGTGTAGATTAGTAGACAGTAACAATGAAACACCACCACATGGTAGCTTTCCTTTTTCAAATCATGGTGTAATAAAGATACGGGTATTAACAAATCGGGGATAACCCGTAAATTGAAATGCAAATAACGACCATGATAGACCAAATAATGGTTCTAAAGATACTGGAGATCCAGATAAGAGTCAGAAGAAGAATTGTGGGAGGAATGTACAATTCAGAGCAGCAGCCAATGTGGCTGTTTTTTTTTAAGCTCAAGGCCAATCAGGCGTCATCAGCGTCACTTCCACCAACCTGAGCTTCATGGCTGACCCAGTAGTTCGTCCCATCAGGTCCCGAAACCTTGAACCTTCACAAACCAATCAAACACAGAGAAAGAAGAACATGAATCATGTTATTAACTTAAAACACCAAATTCAGGGATAATGTGTTACTACCTTTCAAGAATGAACTTGCCTTCTTTGTATTTCTGGGCTTTCTCATGAGCGACCTCCTGGAAGGCAGGTATAGAAATGTCACCAAGTTGAACAATTGAAGTGTAAGTATTGTAAAAGTTAAATTTTTTCCCCTAGTCTTACATATTTCCATCCCACAATTGAGCCACAGCCGACACAGAATATGTCAGCAACAGTGTGCATCCCTGTCATCATCAACCGTTCTTCCTTAGATCCCAAGGTGATATTTACACTGTCAAACAAAGAAGTGTGATAAATCAATCATGAGTTTTTCCAGACAATGTTCTTGTTTTCTTGAAGAGTTTTTTTCCCAGTCCATCTCCCTGTGCTCCTATAGGCGTTTTTTTTTTATTTATATTTCCTGATGATCATCATCTAAATGCAAGATTGATCTTTGACCTTAGCAATCTGAGGCCACTCTCCCAGCATATTTGTTAGATGAGTTGATGCCTTTTTCTTTCAATTTCGTGTGTAAGTTTGAGAGAATAATCAGCCAGGGAAACACAAAATAGAGTGCAGGAACTCATCCAAACTATAGGTAATATACTTAATAAGAGCATATAGAAAAAATTGATCTTCAGGTTATTCTTATTCGATGAACTCTGTATGCATAAATCAAATACTTCAATTTCAAGGTCACCCCCATGAAACCCAAAAGTCTTCTTCAGCCTTCAAAGTGTGATATAACTATAGATCCATATAAATTTAGTTTTGACCAGAGAGGATGATAAACTAACCCCGGGTGAAATACACATAGGCTGAGAGTTTTTCTTGGTTTAATTATAGATGGAGATGCATTTTGAATGAAATTATAAGAGTCCAAGAAGATGAAAAAACTTACGCTTTATTGAAGAGGTAGGCCTTTCCATGCCTGGAATGGAAAGCCTGAATAGAAGAATCCACACTGAGTGAGAATATCTTTAACTTATAATTCACCCTCGCCAGTTAAAAAGATCTCATATGGGACAAAATGAGGTACATCAATGTTTTGAGGAAGAATTTATAGTATCTCATTGAAATTATACATGAAATGTACATTAAAAAACTTAATCAGTCAGAAATACATCCAAGTCTAAGAATGAGATCAAGCGGCAACTAAAAAGTTTTGTATTTAGTATTTTTCATCTTCGTTTCTTCTGAGGTTCAACTGTTCTTCAATCATTCAAAAGCCAAAAAGCAAATGTTGCACAAAAGGACATAACATGATCTAATGAAATACAAAAGCAGATTATCCGCCTCATGTTGCAGGCTGAGAAGCACTGGAGATATTAAGTAAAACATGGTAAAAATGTCTACCAATCATTTGTATATCTGGGCTGCTACAAACAAGGTTTTACTTTCTTTAATAAAGTTAATATTTTATATACCATGGTAATACTATGTCTACCCAATCATTTAATTTTCTTCAACAAAGCTTATATCTTTCTAGCTTACAAGCCCAATGTTAGGACATCCTGTTTCTCCTGGATTGTAATTCCTTATGGAGTTAATTTTTAAAATAAAGAGGCTGGCATACAATTAAGCAGAAATTCTTATATTGAACTTTGATGTAAGAAAAAGCAGCAACTGTACCACAATTGATGAACGACATAACACTAAATTGATGTTAGCAACAAGTGATGTGCCAAACTAATCTTATATACCATCAGGGATTCACTTAATATTTATCCTTTATTACTTTAATCCACTGAGTAAGATCTTAAAAAAAAACAACAGATTCACTCCCACTATCATTTGCTACAGGGATTTGCACTGCATCAATTTTGATGGCAAAGGTCATGTACCATATGCATTTATCAAAGGTTCATTGCTCATAATTTTTCCCAGTAAACTTTGAGTAAATACCTATTTGCGATGTGGTAACATGGCCTTGAAAAATCATTCTTCTGTGAAAGTCTATGTTTTACATATCATGGTTTAAGAACTGGTCTTCTACCAAGGTATTACACATGCAAAAAGGACACCTGTGATAATAGTTAATACGGATACAAAGTCCGTAAGATCTAAATATAAAATGAAACTCATAGGCTAGTAGCACTTTATATTACATTTGCATATAAACTTACAATTCAGCTTCAAGGCTAGCAACAACTTGTAAAGTTAGCTCAAAACAAAGGAATGGTAAAAAAATATATATACAATGAGAGATCATATAATGAAATCATGCACGACCATGCAGATAATACATAAATTCGTTCTTCATATTAATCCCCATCTTACATGTCATCTTTAGAAAAAATGGTCTCTAATAATCAAGACAAATAATCAACCTCCCAAAGTGGCCCTCAATTAGTCCCTCACAAAGTTCCCTTCCACAATGATGAATGCATCCATCTAACTCATATAGGAGACATGGTGTCCACATTCAAGGGATAAGAAGATTGACACAGAGCAATGCCATTTTTCAAATTACCAATTTCGTTGGTTATACATGACATTATTCACTTCACGGATGGTGCATAAGATTAGTTTGGAATGTGAAGGGGTTCCCTTTCTCCATCTACAAAAGGGAGGACGCTCACATCTCATTATGCATAGTTTTCTAATCTCTTGATATTGCGTACTAAATCAAGAGAAGTGTACTTCATAAGGGGATAGGAGAAGGAAGAGTCTATTCCCAATGTTGATTATCTGATTATTGATTTGTACAGTGGAGAAAGATGTGTATTATTCCACAGTCCACTTATGACTGTAGTTTTTAGTGGTGGCATTCATAAACATGTTAATCAAAATCCATAAGTGATATGTGATTATTGTCATCACTTGTAGGAATGTTCTTATTTTATATCGTAAACATACAAAACAAAATACAAATGAAATAGTAATTCACATATGATACACAAAGTGAAAATAAATGCATTACATGTTTTGGGGGAATAAGAAAGAAACAAAGAAAGCCATTCACAGGGAATATGAAATAAATGCATAACAAACTGATCCCTAACATTATGCATCACGAGAAAGACTGCTAAAGCAAGAACTTTTAGAGAAATCTCCAAGAAACCAATCTGAAAAAAAAAAAAAAAAAAAACTGGTCATCGATTTCATACGAATACAAACTATCTGGGAAAACCTAATCAATTCATCCAAGCAATCCGAACCCACAACAGCAAAAATCATTACAAAAACCCATTTACAAGCAATCCTTGCAAACCCAAACAAATCAAAGAAGAGAAAAGACAGATTATGAATAATCGAAGACAAAGAAAAAGATAAAAAATCAAAACCTTGGAGACGATGTCATCATAAAGGGCGAGATGGGTTTGGCAGTGTTTGCAACTATAGATCCTCCCTTCCAGATACACCACAAACAACTTTCCCATTTTTTTTTTGGTCACAAGAAACCTTTCTTCTTCCTTCCTTACTTCCTTCCTGACTTTACTCATACATCACCAAAAAAGAGACTCACCAATAACTAATTATTATTATTATTAAAAACCTAATCAAGAAGATTGCGATGATTTAAAAAGAGAGAGAGAGAGAGAGAAGAAAGTAAGGAAAAAAAAAAGACGTGACAAGATGGACTTCACCCACAGTTACCAGATTTGCAGGTGACGCGGTAAAAAATGGTTGGGGTCAGTGACTCGGATCGGTCGCGCCTCATTCAATATTAATTACTGTTGCTGATGCGGGTCTTTTAATCAACTACAGCTGTGAAAATTTAAATGCCCACTCAAATTAAGATTCTAATTACATGAGTTTAGAACAATAATTATGGGTGCTGTACTTCACTGTTCAAAATTTTCAATCTCATGCAATTAACTAAAATATATGTGCCTTGTTATACTCAGATCTATTTTCAGTCCTATATATATCAATAAAAAATTAACAATACATATCTTTACGTTAATAAAGTGTATGTTTTGAAATTTTTTTTTATATTTTCAATAAATATATTCATGTAATTCATTGAAATATATGTTTTATTTTTTATAAAAATATTTATTTTACTAGATGATGTATAATATTTTTAAAAAATTTAAAACACATGTAAATTGGATTTGAGACTGAACTTTACATTAGCAAAATGTATATATACATGTAAACGATGCAGAAGAACGATAATCTTGATACAATAATTATCCATTGTTGGGCTATGTGAGATGGACTGATGGAAACAAGGCCCATTTTTATTGTGCGGCCAGGATGAATTAGAGTTGCGATGAGGGTGCATTGAACATGTGGTCTTCTCCAACCAAACGTCACATTCGTTCGTGCAACATCACATCAATATGTTTTCTTTTGGTATAATATAATGGGATATGGTGGCATCCTAAACGGTATAATGTGGTCCGAGAAGCCTTTCGTTACTAGCTACGACAAGAAAATGTAATGCTGAGATTCATTGCCTCTAATGATCAGTATATTCTAAAAAATGCAAGACTAAATCGTTTTTATAGTCACCGTACATACATGTTTTTAAAATAATAAACATCATTTAATAAGATATATATTTAGATAAAATAGTATATATTACTCTATTTCAAGTTATATAAACTCATTTTAATAAATATAAAAAAAAATTTAAAAAGGTATTTACATGTTTAATGATGCATATGTTTCATTGGATTTTTAAAGAGACATGTAAGTATGCATTTTGGATTATAAAACAAAACTAAGTGTAACAGTTGGTTTATGTAAAAAATGTAATACTTAGATTCATCATCTCTAATGATCATTCACTTTAACTCCACAGCCAATAGCTGGTTGAGAGCGACTGTGCAAGTTCCATTATGAAGTTGAATGAAATTTCTAATGAAAAGAACAACGACATTGACTGATTTATATTTCAGCTGTTTCTTTTAAGTCCCGCGACTTGATTAAATCAGAAGTAGCAAAAGGAAGGAGAAACCCTGGTACAGAGGGTGGAAGATCATGAGTAAAAATGCAACAAATTCATCGGTGGTGGAGAGCTCTCCTGACAATCGTGCTTCTCTCTATTTTTCCAAATTTGTTCAGAGGCCAAACTCTATGCGTAGCTCTCCCTCTAACGATGGCCAGCGAAATCTGCAGCAAAACAATCAAAGTTTTGATGCCTCAATGGTTCCATAACTAAAATTTAAATTGACATCCAACTGTTCGGACTTTTAGTGTATCATCAACAGAAACTCATAGCTCCTGAGGTCAGGCAAAAGCAACGAGGATCGAAAGCACAAGCAAACAAAAATATGATGAATGACCTATAACATAATTAATATTGTCCATTTTTAAATACACAATTCATTAATTTAGGGTGTGTTTGTGCATAAATTTGAAGGAAAATTGAAAGAAAATAAGGGAATTTAATGTTAAAGGGAAAATGGTAAAAAGTAAAAAAATTTCTCTTTGACTAACTTTCAAGGTGTTTGTGCATTTTCACTTTCCATCACTTTTCCTTTGGCATAAACACACCCTTAGTGTCAATCTCAATTCTGTTCAACCTGAGGTTTTTTTTCCTTCCAATGTGTTCAAGTCAATGGGTTTAAAATGATTCTTGGATTGAAAATCAACCAAAAATCTTATTGTCAAAATCTGGATATAAACTAAGCTCTCCAAGGTTCTTAGAGAGGACATCCCCATTCATCCTCTCCGCAGTTGGCACATATACAATTCAAATATGATTCTTATCAAACAAAAAGGTCATTAATTAATGCCTTTAACTATTATATTATATAAAGATATAGGCATTGGTAAAACACTGTTATATAATAAATGGGGTGTCAGATTCAATTTGACTTACCATTTCAGAAGATTCTGCACCTGGAACTGGAATATCGGACTCCACCCAACAATGCCCCATTGGGATTTTTAGCGTTTCATTTGATTCAGGGACTGGAATCCAATCACCAGGCAAAGCAGTAAGTCTCATCACACGCGTTTGATTGGGTTTCCTACAGGACCTGCGGATCATTGAAATGAGAAAAAAAACAGTGTGGCAAAAATCAGTCTAGAGGAAGCTTTCAGCATATACATGGGTGGGCCTACTATTCAATCTAAATTTCCAAGCAAAGAAAGGTATTTCTGCAAGCACGTTTTACCATTCTACAAATTCCTTTAATATAGCTTGAGTATCATGAACTCAGACACATAATAAGGAACATTATGCCTCAAAAGAATGAAAAGAGTCACGAGAGAAGAAATTTTAGATACGTCTGTGAAAGAGACAGCCTAAAATATCCGAAAAATGCTTCATTTAGGAAATTTTCTTGCAAGAATATATCAATATGCATCATTGAGGGCAAGTCGCAACAGGAATGACCTTGGACAATAATGTAGTACACAATATGATCCGCAAAAAGAGAACTTTCAATTTATGGAAGATAGGTCATGATGATGTTGGTGGTGAATGGTTTCACTCAGCACATGCACATATCTTTTGAAATCAAAGGCATGCCGAGAGTTATAGAGTATATATATTATACCGGTAGACTACAACATCCCCGCGTGAAAAGTTGAGCTTCTCAAGGCAGAATTTCTCCACGAAAACAACATCACCTGAGCGCAAACAAACCACTCATCGACATAACTGTGCGTCCAAACAATGAGAAAATCTTCACCAGCAACTGAAACAATAGAACTGAAGGAATGTTTACCTCCAGACAATCCTGCAGAGGTATCGGTGGTACCCGGAGCAATTGCAGAATGTGCTGCTGAGCCTTGCACACGAGCGAAGGTCGCATGTCGATCATTGACCGTAACAGCGATGAGTCCGAAGGTGCATATACGTTTTGTGTTCTGCCAAACGGCATTCCAAGCACCCATTATAGAAATCTTCACCGCTGATACAAATGAATGGTGTATAACTAATATCAGCTAGTCTTCAAATCTAACAAACAAATCAACGAACACCTATAGTGCGATATGAATATGATGTAGTTTTCAGCCCCACCTAACAAATCAACAGACAACACAAATAACAACAGGAACAAGAAGAAAGCTTTCCACTTGCTTTCAAATCAACTCATCCTCCTCCACCATCACCATAACCACCACCACCACCACCACCACCAACCAAGTCTGTTTGTGTGTGAGAAAGAAACCATACCTATGAAGATTTTAGTAAAAGAAAACTGGGTCACAGGGGTCTTCTTCCAGTCAGCCTGTGTCGCTGTCGGAGCCCCTCTTTTAAGCTCTTCCGATATGGGAACGGTGGGGGAGTCGATTGTCCAATTCAGTTTTTTTTTTTTTTTTTTGGTGGACCCAGTTCGATTAGAAGGCGATGCTGGCGTTTTCGATTAAAATTTTAATTAATTTTACTGTAAAGTGATCAGACGGTGTACATTCTTCTTGTAAAGGTGTATCTGATGTACCCCCATCATCAGACGGTGCGGCTTTATTTGTACAGTAAAAAATTTAAATGCTCTGTTTTTCACGTATTTAGATTCAAATGAAGACAGATGATAGGACACACGACAAGCAATAAAAAAGATAGCCGACAGTAAATACACAGGCGATGTTTTCTTAACATTTACATGAAGAAGAAGAAGAAGAAGAAGAAGAACAGAAGTAAACATAGCCAGCCTTCTCGTAGGAGAAATCATACGATGATTACAACAACCACTTTTTTTTTTTTAAGAAAACAAATTGAATGTGTCGATGATGGTGGTGTGGAGTGGGTCACTGAGGTGGGTTGCCCAGTTGTTGAGCGGTCCCTTCCCGGTGGCGGCGGCCTGGACTGCGAAACCCAAGAAGGCCACCATAGCGAGGCGGGCGTGCTTGATCTCCGCCAACTGCAGGGTCGCCTTCTTCTCCGGGTCCGCCGCCAGCCCCAGCGGGTCGAAGAATTTGCCTCCTGGGTACAGCCTCTTCTCCGGGTCCAGCTCCGCGTTCCTCTGGAACTCAATGTATCCGATCACCAGCACCTCTATCCATATCAGTGTCGATATCGAGAATGGCAGAGGCAGACCCAAGTAAGACGACCCATCGACCAATTCAACCTGAAATCCATTCATATATTATGTCATTTCAATCAAAATTTGAACATTTTTTTTAATATGGGTTTTTTTTATACCTTGCCGGCATCCTGCCAGGTGACGCCGGTGAGGGACTCGACGGCGATGGCGCCGAGGGTGGCGAGCATGGCCCACCTGCCGTGGATGAGCTCGCACTCCCTGAACCTCTGGAGCCCGAACACCTCCGTGTAGGGCTGGAACGGCGTGGACTTCACGTCGCCCCCCTCGAACCGGGTCCCGATGACGTCCCCGGCCAAGTTCTTCGCTAGGTTCTGGTCCAGCGAGTCCAGGTCGAACTGAAGGTACTCCGCGGGCTTCCCCAGACCGAACGGGTCGAATCCATAGTCTCCGATCATGCTCCCGTCCAGCCACTCGGGGGCCTTCGCGCCTGGGTACCAAAGCGGGCGGTCCGATGTGGGGGCCTTCGACTTCTTAGCCGGTGCGGCCTTCTTCTTCCCGAAGCCGAACCGGGCATGGAACCGGCCGCCGCTCTCGCCGGTGTAGAGACGGTTGGCGACGAAGGTGGAGGCGGCGGCAGCGGTGGAGGCGGCCATTGCTGGGATGGATTGAAGTGCGTGTGTTTTTGTGTTTGTTGTTTGGTATTATAAAAGCTCGTCGGATGGTTTTGGGGCGGGTTATCTTGGGAGATGACCTGGGACCGTGGATTCTAAGAGAGGGATCTATCTGACGGACGTGAGAAGCCAGGCCTTATCTGTGCCTTATCTTCTCGTTGGCCGTTTATTTTTTTGATGTGTGCCCAGGTGGCAGGTTTGTATCGGTCGAGGGATTTTGTGGTTTGGATTCGCTCGATCTTATTCTTGGCGATGAAACAAGGTTCACATTCTTTCTTTATTATATTATTTATTTATTAGACGGGTGAACCGGCTCCAACCAATGCCCCGACCCGGACATCCGATATTGATCTTCAAACGGGTTCGGGCGCGCTCTAGAGGAGTTTATCATTCCGAATGGATGGGTTGATAACCGATAATGGATGATGACGTCAATCTGTGGCTATCCCCCGTTAGTTGCATGTTTTTTATGTTTAGTTTTTTTAAATTTAAATTATTAACCCAACTCACCGGAGACCCTACCACGTCACCAGTGATATACTCAGTTTGTTTACTGTATTATTTTTGTGTATAAAATTTTATCATAATATATAACACAAAAAATTGTTATTTTTTTAACGTGAAAAAATATATTAATATATCTTAGTATATACCTTCTTTCATATAATTGCATATATATACTTTAATAAAAGAGTATATGATTTTGTAAAAAAGAAAAAGAAAATAGGTGTGCACTACAATAGTGTCAGGATATATCATTTTTGTTATTTTTTTATTGATATAAATTGTTATATTTTCAAAAGAAAAATTTATACTTTTGATAAATATAGGATAAGAATAGATTTTTTAAAATTTTTATAGAATTTATTTTTTTAAATGATTCCATCAATAAAAATTTACGTAGTTGCCACTATACATGCCTAGGGGAACAAGAAAGAATAGAAAATAGTAGGACTGCAACTCCGGTGGGTTGTGTTCAAGTTGGGGTCCGAATTCCAAACTACTCAATCCTAACCCGACCCAACCCGATTTTTAACCTGAATTGGACCAACCCGAACCCAACCCGTAATTAAATAAAACAACCCGACCCAACCCGAATTGGACTAACCCGATTTTCAACCCGAATTGGACCAACTCGACCCAACCCGAATTTCTAACATGATGTGTAAATTAAATAAATCAACCCAACCCAACCCATAAGATTAGCTAGGTTTACCTAAAATTTGGACTACCCATATTAGAAGCTACAGAATGAATGATCATGATTTTTTTAGCTATTAGTTGGGTTGGGTTGGGTTGGGTTGTGAGTGAGGCCAACCCGAACCCATTCCGATTTTTTAGTTAACCCGAATTGGTCAACCCGAATCCGATTTGGTCAACCCAACCCATATAAAAATAGAGTTTAATCCGTCAGATTTGAATTCAACCAGTCCCAAATTGCAGCCCTAAAAAATAGTGAAGAAGAAGAAGCAAATAAGACACTAAAAGAGATTTAACCAGCCGTAAACTCCAAATCAACCAAAAAAGCTAACGTGATGCCATCAGAGAGCTCCCCTCTACACGAACAGAAGCTGCCCCAATACAAAAGACTCCCCAGGCTATGACGAAGAGCTTGGTAGCATCCCAAATCCCCTCCGTCAAAACTGAGGAAGAACTAAACACGCATTCATTTCGCCCCAACCAGATGGCCCACATGGTGGCTAGCGTTGTCTGATTCATTACCATTTATCATCTCATCCTTGGTTTTTTTTGTTTATCTGATCATGTACATTGAAAAAAAAGTTTTACAAAAGATTGAAATATAAAAAAACTTGATAATGCTAGCAAGACTCTTGACTTAAAATTCCGAATGTGAAAGAATGATTTACATAAAGGTTCCCCGGTGTTCTTTCATGCGGCGGGAGAGTTGGACTGCTCGTTGTGTGTATCTCATTACAGATGGTAGTATAGTGTTGATCTTGGGACAAGGGCAGCGGGTGCAGCTTATGTGACTATGTCCTGGTACAGCCTAATCCGATTAAAGTTTTGGCCACTGGATATGCATATTGGCCTTGGGCATTTCTCATCCGGGTTGAGATTGAAGCTATTAGGCTTGGTCTCACAGCTGCATGTGCATTTGGTCTGCCACATCTCCGAATTTGTTCTGATGCTCAAAGTGCACTCCAACTTCTTAAAGGGCCTGGACCTGGACCACCTCAACTTATGGACTCCATATCGGTTATTCATGAACTCTTGAACAAGGTGAAAATTGTGGAATTTTATAAAGTAGAGCGACATTCAGTTCAAGGACCGGAGGAGTTAGCTCGATATGCAAGGCGTACTATGTCATCAGCACACATTTTGGAACTCCAGGACTCACATGTCCGGAGGATAGTTATACCCTGTTTTTCTTCTTTGCAGTTATGTATAAATGAAGAGGAGCAAATGTTAGACTCTGTAAATGCTCTTACTTTATAATTTATAGAATGTCCTATGTTTTTGGGCCTTGAAAAAAAAAAAAAAACACTCTGACTTACAATACCACAAAAATCTCAATTCTAAATGTGTTTGGATTTTTTAAAAATGTATTTTTAATATAAAAAAATGCATCACTAATTATTAATATAAGAAAATATTTTTTTTTTGAAGAAAAGGTAGATATTTGCTACTTGATTCAATTTCTTAATATCGGATTACAAAGTCTGAATGGGATAAAAAGAGGGGGAGGAAGGAGGGAAAATATGAAAACAAAACGGATTTAAATAAAGATACAAATGGGTGACAGCACCCTGATTAAAAGAGGCATCTAAACCGACCGCCGCCACCTGCCTCTCGAGACTACGTTGCGGCCACTCGGTTGTCATTCGCAGCTACAATCCCACCCGTAGCTGCAATACCATGGTCCCAATCTCTCACTATCGTCTAAAATGAATCCCACATGTTCTTGTGGTACGCTTTGGATTCTTGAAATATCACCTCATTTCAGGTTCTCCAAATCGTCCAAGTGCCCGCCGCTACAATAGATTGCGATTTCCTCGCCTCCCGTCCGTTGATCGCGCCTCTTTTCAGCTCTTTTTCAGCCCTCCAAAGCTCCTCTGTATTCTAAAATTTTGATCTCATTTTTTATGTATAATTTTGAATTATTTTTAGAAATAGTACATAAGATGTTTTATAAAAGATGAATTATATATTCAAATAAATTATATGTATTCATTTACTTTAAAAAAAATATTATTTGTTATCCGATTTTATTTCTGAATTTGAATTACAAATTATAAAAAGTATTAAAAATTTATGAAAAATGTATTCATTTATGAAAAACATTAAAAATTTTCAACTATTAAGTGTAGATAACTATAGTCAGACTACGGTATATGTGATTGAAAATGATGATAAAAAAAAAAAAAAAGCCCGTCCACATGTCCCTTAAATATCTTGAGTCATACATACGTTTGATGATGAATGGCATATGTTACTGTCGTCATCGTGATCATCTCATCTCATCCTCCACCTAGGATTTGATTACATAGTGACGGGTTGCAGCCAGTCATAACGTTATCTTCAGACATAACTTTAAGACGTGTGTGGTGGCATCTGAGATCACCAGCCGGTCACCATTATAAGTGACCACCCACTCCTCCGTACGCATATTCTCTCTCTCTTTTTTTTTTTTTTTATTTTTTTTTATATCAGACTTTTCTTATTCATTTACATCGATCCATTGCTCTCTCCACCATTTGCTTTGCTTGAGCTCCAAATCCATTCTCTTCTCTGCTTTTCCCGTTCTGCGGATTTCGTCCCAAGGTATTATATTTTCCATAAATTTTTTTTTTCTTTTTTGGTTTTACTCCTTTATGTTCATGCTCTTTTTTTTTAAACTTATGTGCAAATTTTCCGATTGTTTCTGAGTAGAACGATTGTATTTCTTCATCTGAAGAAGATTACCTAATCTTTTCTATTCCCGTCGCAGGATCTTGACTGTAATTGTTTAGAGGAATAATTTCATGATTTGAGTCTTTTGTATTTCGATTCGATATATATTGTTTCTTTTGTTCAATCTTGTTCACTGATCGGAGTCGAATTAGGGATCGCACGTACCATGAGCTCGCGAATCACATATAATTATCATTTATATCCAATTCTTGTGGTGGGGGTTATGATTGAACTAGTCTAATATCCGCATATGAGAACGTAGGGGTTTAGGTTGCATCATGAATAGAGAAAAGATATGGAAGTGAATGAACTCCCATAAAATCCCTTTCCCCCTATTTTTATTTTTTTTTGTTTTCCGCTTCATCCATTTGATCATGATCTGCTGTCCAGAGTCAGTCCATCAATATGATTAAGGGAAATTTGTCATTTCGAATTTTTTTTTCTCTTGCATGTTCGTCTCTTTTGTTGTCAACTCCATGATCTACTTCACATTTGGATATGTGACTGAAGTTTGATTTTTTTTATTTTTTTAATTTCTTTAGGTATTCATTTTACAACAACTTTCTCTCCCCGGCTATGAAGGCAAAAGGAAAGGGGCCGGTGAAGAAGGACACAAAGGAAGCACTGAAACCTGTCGATGACAGGTTTGCTATAGATTCATGAAATGAAATTTGAAGTTAATATTTTTCCCATATGGTCTTCCAGAATGTTACATTTGATAACTTTCAACTTTATTTCTCAGAAAGGTTGGAAAGCGCAAAGCGGCAATCAAAGCAGATAAGGGTAACAAACGACCGACCAAGAAGGAAAAGCTGGCCAAAAAGGATCCCAACAAACCAAAGAGGCCTCCCAGTGCTTTTTTTGTTTTCCTGTGAGTGTCCCACATCACCAGTCTTCATCTTCCCTTTTTTTTTTTTGTATGCTAATGCTGGACGTGTGTCAAATATTTCAGTGAGGAGTTTAGAAAAATTTACAAGCAGGAACATCCAAATGTGAAGGCTGTCTCTGCTGTGAGTAAATGAGCATTAAATGGGTCCTTCGATAATTGTTTTGTTCCTTCACTATAGATTAATTCATTGGTTTGTGAAATCCTTTTTTTTTTGGTGCTGTAAAAGGTGGGCAAGGCTGGAGGAGAGAAGTGGAAATCGTTGTCCAAGGCTGTATGTATCTCCTTTTCATTCTTTCAAAGCGATTAGAGCTGTTGGACCATATTTGAACAGATGCAATTTGTCGGAGTCAGTTGCTTGTCAGTCCTGTTTCAAGGAAACCCCTAAAATTTATTTATTTTTTCCTTTTATCTGGAGAGGTGTTTGCTAGCCATCAGCACAATTCAAATTGACCTTCTATTATGCCAAATCGTTGTTGTGCTGAACCTTTTTGCCAGTTCTCGAGCCTCGGAAGATACTGATATTATATGAGGAATCCATATGTAGATTTTGTTTATAGGTAAGAGGTGGTGTTTGAACACAAGGCCCCATGGCTGCAAATTCTCGTCTACTATTGAGCTATGGGTCCAATCCCATATGTAGAAATGTTAGATGTTGAAAATTGCAAGTAACATTGTTGGCATTGGTAACTATTCTGGAAATACTTTCTTTAACAGAGCAGTAAATATGCAAAATTTAGGTTTTCATTTTGTCTTCTCTTAGTAATGCCAAATGGATGTTACTTGCTCACCTGCTAAGCTTTAGTACCCTATATGGTGATATATTGACAGGAAAAAGCCCAATACGAAGCCAAAGCTGCAAAGAGGAAGAGTGAGTACGAAAAACAAATGTCAGCCTACAACAAGAAGCAGGTCACTGTTTGAAAATAATTATTGAGTACACTAGAAAAAAAAACTTTTAGCTTTGTCCTTCTTTACTTTTACCTTATTGTTTATGCATTCTGGTTACTTGTGTTAGGAGAGTACTGCGGACGATGGTGAAGAGGAGTCTGACCGGTCAAAGTCTGAAGTGCATGACGATGATGAGGATGAGGACGAGGACGAGGAAGATGCCGAGGTTAATCTCTTCAAGATTTTGCTACTTATTTATTGTGTGTCAATTGTGTTTATGTATAAAATCTTATATCGTTCTCTTTTTTTTAAAGGGACTCTCTGTTCTGACTTCTGATTTTAGTTTCAGTGAGATTTTTTTTTTTTTTTTATTATAGAAAAGATAGGCTATCCGCCACCATATTAGATAGAAGAAAGCTGGAAAGTATAAAAGAGCCAAAAGGAAACCTCACGCGCTGATCTAAAAAAAGGAGAGCCTGTCTATACTCATATTCTTGCCCCAGTGTGCCATACTGAGTTTACTTATCAATATTCTAGATGGGAATTTAGTAAAAGAATTATGTATGTATACCTGTTCTGCTTTAACAGATCAGCATCCTTTCTATTAATTCATAAACAGGCTGGCCTCTTTAATTTGTTGCACGTCTGAACTGTTGTTCCCTCATCGTTAAATATGATCCATTATACTTGTCATTTGCCCTGCCCGTCTTGCAAGTGCAATATTCTTATTGACAATTTTCTTGCTTCTGCTTTGTCTTTTAATTCATAGTCTGCTGTCAATCTGATGTAAACAAGGCATCTGTAGGATGATGATGATGACGATGATGACTAAAAAACCTGGACATCTGGCGGTTGTTCAAACATAGAATGATGGTGAATCCATAACCATCTTATAAACTCTGTATGTTTACGGTACCTATAAGCAGTTTCTTTCTTTTCAAAAATGGCTGTCCTTGGGCACCACTCTCGTCAGGATGGTTGTATATACAGTTTATTTCAAGGATATAGCATGCTCATGTATCGTGTTTTCCCCTGATCTCTCATTCTGGCTCATTGGGTATTATAATGCTGGTAAGTTTATCCTTCACATTGTATATTATTTCCTCCAACCTTATCGTATTATGAATATAATGCCAGATTTTCAATTATCAAAATCATAGGCAATGTACTGTTTAGCTCATTGAAGTATAGTAGTTTTATTGTTGACTTCTTGCCTTTTTATCGATTGCTGTTTGAGGTTCTGATGATTCAAAGTTGAAACTCATGTGGATGATAATAAATTCTGCGTCTATTGAGCATTGTTTTTTCAATCATGTTAAATATAAATTTTAGTTCTCAGTAGGCAAAAAATTATTTTGGGTTATTGTCAACCCTAGTCCCTTGCACCGGAAAACAAAAAAGATCAAATGCTGGATGTCCCAGCAAATTATGGATGACTTGGATATTGAATGTCGAAACCTAAACCATGAAATTCTTTATGACCTCACCTAATAGTGACAGGTTAAAACTCGTCGTGAAACTACTTATTAGGTGGAAAAAGTACACCGCTATCCTTATTGTCTATTTCTTTTAAAGCTAACTTATCTCATAGGTATACGGTATACCATCATGCTCTGTGGTTGAAGCTGTGTTCTAAACTTCTCTTCCCTGTTTTGATGCTCATGTTTCTTGGTGTCCCTTGGACTGTAGGAATTTGTTTGATTGAACAATACATCTTAGAGCATGTGTAAGTATATTTTAACGCAGTGACTGAATCATAATCATTATTTTGAAACATTTCTAATACGAGATTGGTCTTTGGGTTTGTGTGCATTCTGTGTGGTTTATAAGGAGTTTGCATATTTTTTTTGAACAATAACAATATATGTTTTTGATGTGTGCATTATTTGTCCGCACGATGTGGAAGTGTTACCTTAAAGGAAAATTCCATTTGTGTGCGGTGAGTTGTATTCGCTAGGTTCTTGTTAGTTGCATGAAGCAAGAGTCATGCTTGGAATGCTAAAATAGGTCGAAGAAGCAAATCATGGCACATTGTTTCAGCTACCTTTTTTTTTTCAAAGTGCCCCAAGATGTTTTTCATCAACCGATCTCTAGTAAATTTTCTCTGTTGTCATCTTCGACCGACATGGTTATTTCGGCATGATGAAGAGCAGTACCTTCGGCAGAAAGAAACACAGGTGTGCAAAGAGTATATAATAATTAATACCTGATCACGAGCGGAGGCCTGTCATTTTATTATTTTTTTTCCCGCTATCTTCGCCTCTGCATGAAGATTCAAGATGAACAATTGTAGATTGTGTGCTATGCATTTGTTGACCGACACTACTGTAGTGAGCATAAGCCATTGGAATGTAGTGAGATCACTACTGTCAACTCTCTTGCACCTCTTTCGGAACCAACCTGGTCGGCCAAGATACCTTCAAGCTCGTTAAATGCATTTTGGTAAGAGCCGTTCCCAGCATTATGGTCTCTTGTCTCATCTTCCAACCCGTGAATCTCACGTCATTTCCATCTTGTGTCCCATTACATCCTGTTTGGCTTTAGTGAGAACCTTGTTAAGTGTGTACATGAAGCATGGAAACACCCAAATTGAATGGTTGGGGATGATGCTTGTTGACGGAGAATTTGGTTCGAGGGGATAGTTTCCAGCTCATAGTCTCTCTACTTCTTCCAAATTTAGAACCACCCTTTGGAGAGTTGTTATAAGCAAAGTCAACTCCTTTGCTTCTAACTCATTAAGGTTCCTACGAACCAAGGGATCCAAATAATAGAATGGTCTCTGCATGTGAATGAATCACCAATACACCATCCGGGAAAGAAAGGGACTACATTAATCCAATCGTCCTTTCAAAACTGTCAGGGATGAATTGAATCTTATCTTCTATGGCCCTACAAAGAGTGAAAGAATAACTCTTAAGTTGGGGGCACAAACAAAGTCTAGTGCTTTCCAAATAGTAATTCTCGTGAGAACTACTCTTCGATCAGTGGGATTCCGGATCGTCTAGAAATCTCCAAAACCATTTATTACCTCATTATTCCCGGGTTGTGTTCCCATTATCCCGAAGGTTGAGGGCTCCCATTCCACCTTCCTTCTTGCCCCCAACAAATTTAGATCCCATTTCATTAGATGAAACGAGATCTAATTTGTATATGTAACAATGCTGCCTGAAACCTGAGTGTATAGAATTTAGCAACATTTCACAATAAAAATAAATAGCCTCTCAATGGAAGATTGACACGGGTTATGCTTGGGAACAATTGGGATGAAAGACAGTATCTGCTACAGTGATTCATTTTGGGGAACTAGTTAATTCCCTAACAAGTGATATTATTCATGAAATGTATTACTCATGTCAAGCTCAACACAAACAATCCACTGAAGTTTTCTTTTTATCAGTTTATAATAGAACCGACTATAGTAACACCAGGAATCCACAGTCCCCTGATGAAGAGTTACAACAGTCCCCTGACAGTTCAGGAATCCACAGTGAAAGATCAACTGCAGGCCAACAATGAAGAGAATTTGCCACTACGAGGTAAGAGCCAGTGGTTGTATCATAGAGCAATCAAATTTTCAGCATATTGAAGAATCCATGCAAATGACTTCACCAAGAATACAATCATCATCACACATATTTCTACTTCTGTCTATCATATCCATGCAACATGAAACAAAAGGAAGCAGATGTGCCCAAAAAACGCAAACCATCTATTTTAGGTTTCAGGCCACTGTAGGAAAATTCACAAATGGCTGAAATTTAGCTTATGGTAATTACAAAGAGTTTCACATTCACGTACGTCTATTAGAGAAGGTTCAAACTGGAGTCAAATACGAATTTACAGTCTGAACTATATGGATTGGATGTGTATCTGCATATAGGCATCATTCTCTGTACAGATTCTTTGCAAAATAATAAAAAGAGATTTGGAACAAACATCACCAATCTGTAGAACAAATGTCTATAAATTTCTGACAGGATCAGATAGGATCATCCGAAATGAGAATCATAGGAAAGAAAAACAGGATCAGGTATGAGAAGAGGCAACTTATCTATGTACACGAACAACCTTTTGATGTTCTCCTTTGTGATGACATTCATATCAACAACTTCACGGTTGTCCATGTACATCCAAAGGTCATTCGAGTTCACTCTCTTGAGGCTGTCACGACAGAATGGGCATGACTGAGACCGTGCATGCCTGAAGCACACAGAGAAGTTTGTCAGGTGCACTTAATCTTTAAAAGACTCGATAGGACATAATAAAGGAACCAGGATATTGTACTATAAAGATCAAAATGAATGAACCAGGATATTGTACTTTTAAATAGAGATGACATTATGTTCACCATATGCATTATACCAGCAACCAACAGGTCTAAAAATAAGGCACATGATCAATTTATGAATGTAATGCCATAACAATGATCAGAGAACAACTGATATGAACAAAAGGGTGAGAGGATTGTTGGAGTAGCTCTTACCAATCCCTATAGCACTTCATACACAACGAATGATTGCAGTCGGGTAACACAACCTTGCTATTCGTCTCCATGCAAATCCCACATTCCTCTTCCCTCTCTGCATCAATTTCGCAAAGCTTCCCCTTTTCAATTTCATCCTTCTTCTTGTATTTCTGAGCATTAAGATCTCTCTGTTTCTGATACTCCACATCAGAGATTCCACTTTCGAGTTGCAATAAAGAGGGATATATCACACCTGCTTGTAAAGCCAAACAAAAAGGTTAACAAAAAAAAAAAAAAAAAAAAAAAAACAAGAGAAACCAGCAAAAAAGAGATTACTAAGCTAGCTTCACTCTCTTCCCGAGCCTCTATAAGAATGCATCTACAGAAAGAAGAAATAGGAAAACGGGACGGCCATAAAACAGAGAACATTTAACTTACTGTAGAAATCTTTGATACTGGCCTTCCTCTCATGTATATACATGGTAGACTTGCCATCCAAGAAAGTCTGCAAGAAACACCTTCAAAATTACTACTTGGATGGATGTGACACAGATGATGAGCAAGAGAGATTCTTATTTTTCATGACATGAGCTATTGTTCAATGAACGGGAATGGAGATGTTTTACCTTGTAAATAAGGATCCTCATCAATCCAAGGGCACCGGCCAAGCGGCAATTGGTCCATTGCACTAAAAAGAGAAAGAACTGAGCCGCCTGACTGTATGACATCCTCATTTGGAGGCACACGCCGTCACATTCCCTCCAATGGGCCTCCGCCCTGAAGTGCACATCACACAGTAGATTCAATTGTATGCAAGATGAGAAGAATTTACATCCAAACTCAAATCACATATTAATAAAATCTAAATAGTACAAAGAAAGAAAAAGAAGAGGGGTACATTTTTTAATGCCCATAAAAATAACTAATAATAGCAAGTTAGGTCATTAATAGAAGAACTGAGATCCTCCAAGAGGTAAGAGTAAAATTTGGATATATGACCCAATTATTAACAGTATAAATGGTTGGTTTCTCCGACAATCATGAATTATATATATATATATATTTCCAGGAAGGACAGTTGAATTCGATTCCCATGCATGAATCTCAACCAAAAAAAAAAAAAAAAAAATGAAAGAATTTAAAAAGAAGAAGGTGAGAGGGTTTTACACGGTGTTGGCGTATTGGATGTGTGCTTCCAGCTCCTTGAGCGATTCCTTAAACTTTCTTCGCATCGCACAATTCATAAATTCAAACAAGTGGAGCTGAAATAAGAAAATATGAAATAGTTATACGATATGAACCCTTGCTTCGTGGACAACATGTACAGAGACAGACAATGAACAAAAAGGAGTTAAGTAGCTAGCTAGCTAGCTGTTTATAGATAGTGACAAACAAGAGGTTCTCTTTCTAGCTCTCTCTCTCTCTCTCTCTCTCACGGTCTCAACCCACCCTTTGTAATATATATTTGGAAGGGACGAACCACGTGTCTTCTGAAAAGGAGATCCAGAATTTAACCTCCTCACCATACACGTACTCTGTATGTGTCATTCAGATATCCGATTGACTGACTGACTGTGTTGATCGATGAATCAATGGGTTGTGTTACTAATTCATTTAGACTTTGCTTTTCTTTTGCGTGTGCGAGTTCTCTACATTTTCTTTTATTTGGTTGGCCTTCTTTACACGTAACGTAAGTCTTACCATAAATTAAATTGCCTTTAATCCTAATCCAATCCAATTATAAATGGACTTTTAATGCACTTTCCAAAAATGGGCTTACTATGAGATGAGAGCCACCTTACCTCACACGTCTTCAATTATCAGCGTCGCGTGGTAAACTGTTACAATTAATTTGTTACTGCCAAGACTTCAGCCACTGCAGATATCTGGATTACGGGAATTTTGTGTTTTTGGTCTTGGAATTTTTTAATAACAGAGATGGCCCGTCTTTTTTTTTTTTTTTTTTTGAAGAACTTGTGTTCATTATTCCATGGATAAAACCAAATCATTATCTAAATAAAGCGAGCAGACACATCACACAATACAGATATATATAACAATAGAGCAGAAACTGGTCCTTCAATATGAGGATTCTTCAGTTTCAACAAAACAGTCGCCAACTAAAAGAGTAGAGATGCGTGATGGTTTCCACAGAAATCTTTCCATGACAAAGCCACACTTCATGCATCAACATAACTGTCACATGCTCCCAGAGATCACCACCATAAACATCCAATCTTATCATAGTGCATGCACAAAACGTCGTCTTAGTCTGCCTGGAAACTCTCAAGCCATGAGATGATTTTGCATGGATAAAATGTAGAGACCAATTACATACCCAGGATGAGATGATTTTGCATGGATAAAATGTAGAGACCAATTACATACCCAGGATGAGATGATTTTGCATGGATAAAATGTAGAGACCAATTACATACCCAGGATGAGATGATTTTGCATGGATAAAATGTAGAGACCAATTACATACCCAGGATGATCTTCAACTTGTAATTATCTTGCCTAACCTTTTTTCTTTCCATAAATTGTGCTTGCAATAACATCCCAATTCCGTAGAAAACGTGGCCATCTTATTCTTCGGCCACTCGTCTGCCAAAGCGCCTTTTCCTATTTTGAAAGGCATGTAGAGCTTCTAGATATTCAGCCTCTCCAAAATCTGGCCAAAGTGATTGCGCAAAGAAAAGCTCGGTGTAGGCTGATTGCCACAGCAAGAAGTTACTCAATCTCAGCTCACCACTGGTCCGAATAAGTAAGTCCGGATAAGGGCAATCGATGGAGTTATTTGTCTCCAGTGATTGGGCAACTGTCAACTCTGTGATATCTTCGGGTTGGAGAAGGCCATCTTTTACCTTTTGTGCAATTTTCTTGCATGCTTGTACTATGTCATTCCTGCCGCTATAGCTCATGGCAACAGACAGTCCAAGGCGGGAGTTATTTCTCGTGATCTGCACAGCATAATTTGCCAGGTCTTGTAGAGTCTTTGGGAGTTTTGAGGAATCACCAATTATGGAAAACCGGATGCCTTCCCTGTGAACACCAAAATAACTAACTTA
The DNA here is from genome assembly GCA_030737835.1 of Acorus gramineus. Classification (NCBI taxonomy): domain Eukaryota; kingdom Viridiplantae; phylum Streptophyta; class Magnoliopsida; order Acorales; family Acoraceae; genus Acorus; species Acorus gramineus. The sequence continues at coordinate 4,710,341 of CM060854.1, forward strand.
ACTCATCAACAGTGTTGAACATCCATGTTGGTTATACTACTTCGGAATCATGGGGTGGCATTCATCCATATTGAACAAGGGATAGGGAGGAGGGGAGGGAGGAAGAGAGACAATACAAAGATGCTTATACAAAACTTCTACTGATACTGAACTTCAAAATCAATTCAATCATTCCTCTATTCCATCTAACATACTTCAGGGATCCACACCTCATCCAGCTTACAGAAGTGAAAGAATCCCCTTTGACCTTAAACTCATACTTGCCACTTGAGGAAACAATGCGAATGCTAATAGTGAGTAGTACTGCTCTGTGTGGAACTACGAACGTATATTCCAAGACATCGATACGTAATATCGAGACGTTAGTAATAGGTCGTCTTGGGTCCTAGGATTGTGAGTTGTTATTTTAACCGACGTTTTGAAGCATTTTAACTGGAATGCTAGAAATTTATTTCAGATTCTACCAAAACTAGCACATATAGCTATTTTAAATCCATCCTGGAGTATAAGACTAACATACAATGAGTAAACTTATGAACTCCAGGACATTGAGTTCTACTGGCACAAAATCATGATGCACAACAGATTTGTCTCCCATTTCATATTGCACCAGTCAGTGACTCTTATGTGTCAAGAAAATTTGATAGCCAAAATGCAGAACCCATCCTGTTTGAATTTGGCTGAACATCCTAAACTCATAGCAATGCAAAAGTAGCCTCCAAACAAGGCACTCGATCTCGATACCATTATAAGACACATTTTGATCTGATTATTCACTAAGTAAGGCTATTATCTAAAACATAAAAAATATACAAATTCAAGATGCTTCAGAGGAAATAAAAACCTAAGCATACCTGACAAACTCCTCTATATTCTCCCTAAGAACACCTTCGAACAGTCGCAAAAGAAAATCAACCTCCACCTGTAAAAGATTCACCAACCAGCGATTAATCCACAAACCAGAGCCGATTCAAAAAAAAAAAAAAAAAAAAAAAACGAAACCTCGGATCTGAGCCAGTTATCATCGGAGAAAGCGAAGACGGTGAGGAACGGAATCCCCCAACGGCAAGTGAGCCTCACCGCCTCCTTGAGCGCCCTGAATCCGGCCTGGTGTCCGGCCGACACGGGCAGACCCCTCGACATCGCCCACCTCCCGTTGCCGTCCATTATCATCGCCACGTGTCTCGGCATTCTTTCCCTCATCAGACCCTCCGGTAGAACTCCGTCTGTTTGAAGTGGAGCCCAAGTCGATCCTCTTCTACACCTCCAATGGAGGTGATGATGGTTCTGCTGACTTATTAGGGTTTGATGAAGAGGTGATGATGGCGGGAAACGGAGGGAGAGCATCGTTGGCTGTCTCTCTCTCTCTTCACTTCACTTCACTTTTAGCCACTCTTACTATTCTATTAGTGGGGGGAGGGGATAGATTCAATAATAATTTTTTTTTTTTGTGTGGGGAGAGAGAGAGAGAGAGAGAGAAGAAATAGATTCATCAATAGTTGACTTGCCATTTCAGTCTTTACAACCACGTGTTGTGTGTAATCAGATGGTGGGACACAACGGTCCGTCCTTGTGTTTCTATAAATGATGAAGGGCAGTTGCGGCATCGACGTGCATCCTTGTATGACCGCAAAGCGAGAGCGAGGGAGAATCTCTCACTCTCTCTTTCTCGCGCGTCTCCTCCATTTCAATTCGGCGAACCCTTTCCTTTCCGCTTCTCATCGATCTCTCTCTCTGTCCCCGTGTGTGAAATCCCAAAAATGCCCCCACAAAAGAGAGCGACGAGGAGATCTCCGACGCCGCCGAGAGTCGTCTTCGCGGAGGAGGAGACGGGCTCCGACGATAGCTCGTCGAATTCCGGAGGGGAGGAAGAAGAAGAAGAAGAGGAAGTCGTTGGAGGAGACGCAGTGACGGTTGGAGAGGACATAAATGGAGGGAAAAGCATACACGAGGCACCCATTTCAATAAAGATCACCAGGAGAGTCTGCAAGGTACAACATTTCACTTTCCGATTCTAGGGTTTCGTTTTGTTGAACGAGTAAATGATGATCTTTTTGAATGGTTTGTTTGGATTCAGGTGTGCAAAGGGACTGGGCACGAGGCGGGTTTCAGAGGCGCCACCTACATCGATTGCCCTAAGAAGCCCTGTTTTCTCTGTAAATTGCCCGGTATACACTGATTCCCCTCCTTTTGTTTTATATGAACTTTTTTTTTTTGGGGGGGGAGGGGCCTGTGTTGTTGAACGTGGATTTGTAGGGCATACGACGATGACTTGCCCGCATAGAGTGGCAATGGAGCACGGGGTGGTCCCTGCGCCTCGTAGGCACTCTCGGACCCCTTTGGATTATGTTTTTGAGCGCCAGCTGAAACCTGAAATTCCAAAGGTATATTCTTGATGCTTAAATCGGTGAGATTTGTTTATTTTATTTGTTTATTTCATTGTTTAAAGTTGGTCTTCCATTAGTTTCATTGATAGATATTAATTTTACAAACCGGAACTAGTTAGGGGATCATGTCTTGAATATGGTTCTGACTACTACTTTAAATGAGCATTTGGTATTTACTGTATTACTCTCTCTCTCTCTCTCTCTCTCTCTCATCAGTTGTTTTAACAATCATTAGTGACATTCTTAAAACTTAAAACACAAGATGCTCTTTAACAACTTCAGGATTGCTTGCTATTTTTTTGCAAAAAACATTTACTGCCTTGTCCAAAATTTACTATAGATTGATACTCGCTTGCATATTCACCTTTCTCATAGTATTTAATTTGGTGCTTCAATATGATCAAATGTACCATAAGATGAATTTTTTTGAATAAGAGTACCTCATCATGATTGACCTTCAATGTTGACTTATGCTTTGCTTATGTTTTAGATCAAGCCAGCATTTGTGGTTCCGGACCAAGTGGATTGTGCAATAATCAAATTCCATAGTAGACGCATCACTTGCTTGGAGTTTCATCCCACTAAAAACAATGTTGTCTTATCAGGAGACAAGGTGTGCCACACTACTACATTATTTATACAGATGATAAGTGTGTGCCATTTTGCATGGATTATTGTAGATGAAAATTCTTTTTGATATACCATGTTTTTTCTTACTTGATTCAAAGAAAGGGCAACTTGGAATATGGGATTATGGTATGCTGCACGAGAAGATTGTTTACAGATCCATACACTCATGCATACTTAACAATATGAAGTAAGTCCTCGAATTGTCTTTGTTTCTCTCTTTTTGTAGTAACAAATTTATAGCTTTTGCTTTTCCATTACCACTTCAATGATTGTATATGCTTGCATTCTGTGTAGGTTCAACCCTGTCAATGAGGGTACATTGTTCACATCCTCCTCTGATGGAACTATCTGTTGCACTGACTTAGAGACAGGGATCCCATCTATTCTGATGGATCTTAATCCAGATGGATGGCATGTAAATTTTCTTTCTAGGATCCATTTACATGTTGTTGTGTTTGACTTCATTTATCAATTGTTATATTCATTGGCTATAAATCTCATGTGAGCATCATCAAATTTTTTTTCCTGTTTTTCATTACTTAGCCGGTGTTTCCTGACATGCATGCAACTTGTAACTTGTTCCGTTTGTGGTATATTCATGCTTAGTCTTTTGACCAAATGTTGCAATATCATAAAAGACACTCCATTATTTGGTGATTTCATGGATTTTTGAGTTTTTGTTGACCATTGTTTTCAGGGTCCAGCTAACTGGGTAATGTTATATGGGATGGACACTAATATAGAGAGAGGTTTGGTGCTTGTAGCGGACAACTTTGGGTATCTCTACCTGTAAGTATTTGTTTAATGAGCTATGTAATGAATTTAGATCATATTGCCATCATGGTCTCTTCGTCCTTTTCAAGGCACCACAAAAAAAAAAAATTCCTTAGCTAACATGTAATCTGATTAAGTATTAGGGTCCTTGACACAGAGGGGAACATAAAAACTTCTAAATCTGATTATGGCATTGAAAACTAATTATTTCTTCTTCCCTTGACAAGGCCAATTTTTGATGCATTGATTGAACCCTAGCTATGTGGAGCATATGACATGGAAAATGCACATTTTGAAAATGGCTGTATCCAATGTAAGCAGACTTGCCATTTTATCATGTTAGGGTGTCATCATTTGTAACAGCTCCACCACAAGCCACCTTGGAATCTAGTTTTGTTTCTCCTTCATAAGACACCATGGATTTTGAAATGTGCATTAGTGGACCTCGGCAAATATGTGTTACAATTCGTAGACCTTGTGGCCCTATTCACATGTTAGACTTATGATCTTAGTCTTTAATGTAGGGAGGAAAGCGAAGCACTTGATTACAAACTCTAAGGCCTCATGTTCCTTTTATTGCGTATAGCAAGAAAGTACTGTAAAGACAGGAAATGTTCATGCTCAGCCTTGCCAGGAAGACTTTTTCTGATTCCCGTGTGATTAGCCTCCCATGTGATATCATGAAGTGAACTTCCAACTATAGTAGGAACAAAGAGAGTGGACTATATTGTTATAGTCCTTTTTAGAATTTGCCTAAGACACCATTGAAGTCTTCAGTTTTTCTGTTATATAGTTTGTCTTACCTTCTTGCTTGTTTTTGACTGATGAGATTTTGTGTTTACTAATATCTTATTTATGTTCTCATTGGCTTTTGTTTGTTTCCAATGGTGATCTTTTAGAGTGGATGCGCGGTCAAGGATGAGAAGTGGGCAATCTATTTTGGTCCACAAGAAAGGCACGAAGGTTGTTGGGCTTCACTGCAATCCTGTTCATCCTGATCTACTTCTAAGCTGTGGAAATGATCACTTTGTGAGTTTCCCAAACTGCTAAATTTGGTGATTGTTTTTAGTTAGATTTGGATTTGTAGCTCAATGGTTGACAAGGATGTTTGCAACAAAGTTATCTTGGAATGAGTCCTGCTTATCTATCATAGAAAGGATTATTTGTTTTCAGCTTAACTGATGATGAAGTAAGGACTTGCAATAAAACTTTCAGTTAGGTTGTGGGTTGACCCAGATTACACACCAAGATAGCAAGCACTACCTTTTTTTTTCTGGTTCTCAATGTGTTCTCTTTAATCATCTTAGTGGATCTTTTTTTGGCATATTTCCTACGTAATTAACAGGCCCGCATCTGGGACTTACGACGATTGCAAGCTGGATCATGTCTTGAAAGCCTAGCACATGGCCGTGTTGTGAATTCGGCATATTTTTCTCCCCTCACTGGCATGAAGATTTTAACCACCTCCCAGGACAATCGCATCCGGGTATGGGATTCAATCTTTGGCAATTTGGAAAGGCCAAGCAGAGAGGTTGTTCACAGTCATGATTTCAATCGGCATCTGACTCCTTTCAAAGCTGAGTGGGATCCCAAGGTGATTGTATTTTATGTTCAAGCATGCTATATCCTTTACTATTTTGATGAAAATCTAAATTGCATGATTTCATGCAGGATCCTTCAGAATCTCTTGTGGTCATTGGTCGCTACATAAGTGAGAACTACAATGGGGTTGCATTGCACCCAATCGATTTTATAGACATGAGTACAGGGCAACTAGTAGCTGAGGTGATGGAACCAAACATAACAACCATCAGCCCGGTCAACAAGCTACACCCTCGAGATGATATCTTGGCATCAGGAAGCTCAAGGTTGTGATTAAATTTTTCACCTACTGTAACACCCATGCTATCCTTATCTTACTGTCATATCAAGACCATAACCAATCAATTTATTGAGAACCATTGATTTCCTGACAATATTTTTGGTTGAGGCAATTGAATATAATGTGTGGCGGTAATAACATGATTTTATTGTACTTGCTCTGTGTTTTTCCAGGTCTATTTTCATTTGGAGGCCCAAGGAAGCTTCCAAGCCTGAAGAAGAGCAGCAGGGAAAACGCTTCAAGGAATTTACGTGTGGTAGGAATGAGAAAAAATCAAAAGGAAAGTTCGATGACGAAAGCGACGATGATTTTGGTGACTTTATCCGCAATTGTAAGAGGTCCAGAGCCCTGAAATCTGAAAGAAAACCAACCCAAGCGAAGCAGAGCAAGTCTAGGACATGAAAATGACCATTCCTGGTGCAGAGAGTTCCTTCAGTGCAGCCAACTTGAAATTTTGCAGTGTGAAGCATGACTATATCCATCACTGTACAGAACAATGGGTAAATGCGTGGCATTGAACTAGCCCATTGTATAGAATAGTAGGATAACTGTTCATGAAGAGTTGACATCTTGTGGGTTGATGTGTATAAGGTGTGTTGACTGCAGTACGGAGTAAGCATTATTTTGGCATGTTTTTGGTAGAATATGTATACGTGTTTATTATTATATGGTGATTTATGGTGCCTCAGGCCAATTCAGTCATCACGGTGATGATAATATTAGTCATTTACTTTTAAACATCTATGAACTCTCTTAGGCCCATTTGAATTGAGGAATTGAGTTATTATGATAGATAACTATGTTGGTATAGATAACAATTCTACATGAATAAAACATTTTCTATGTGGTTGTATTTTTTTTATTCTCATTGGAAAATGTAAGAATAAATGTTGAGTTGTTTGATTGATGAAGAATAAAATATAAATAAAGTGTTAAAAATTGATTTGACATGTGGGTCCTATTAATGTATAAGAGGTGTTGATAGGTGATTTGATGTGATGAGATGTTTTTTTTTTATATTTGTAGGTGGGTTCCATTTATCCATGGGAATATATAAACTAAGTATAGCTTATTCTAGGGGTTACTCAGAATTATTATATTCTCTTATTCTCATTTAAACTGACTTAGTAATATCAAGTTATATTCTGTAAACAAACAGTCATTTTCTTTATCCATTCTTATACCATCCTTATACCACTCTTATACTAGCTTAACCCGTTACCCAAATGGGGGCTCACGGTTTTACTTCGACAGGCTAAGCGTATATAAAAAAAAAACTCTAGACAAGATGAACAGAGCAGTTTAACAACAAACCTGTGGCCGTTTGGGCACATTGTTTTCTAATATCTAACCCTCCCGTTTGGGGTGGAGAATAAATAATGGATAAGGGAGAATACAGTAAAATAGCCTCAAAACAGCTGTTTGTTTGTCAAGAATAATTGATAGCTATGTCTAGGTAAGCTAGGATAAAGCTTGATAACTATTATAAGAAAATGGTGAAATTACTTATCAGGGCTTATCTATGCCAATGGATAAAAATACCTTTCTATGTCATTTTAAAAATTTTATTTAACCTAACACTCTCTGCGCACATTCCAAAAACTGTCACATCTATCATATCACACATACATCTCTCATACTTATTCCCAAACACAAATTTTTTATACAGGGGTATAGTTGTCATTTAAAAAGTTATAAACTCTTATCCATCTCTTATCTATCACTTATCCTTACTTTATCCAATGTGAACCAAACAACAAAAATATCAATTTTACGTTTTTCAATAAGAATAACACAAAAGATAACCAAACAAAAATTTACCTATTCAGCATTGATTGTTATCTATTCTAGTATAGCTATCAAAGGCGAATAACCTTATGTCAATTCCCAAACGGGGGTAAACAGATGAAAATGTTCATCCACGTCAAAATTTCATTGATTATGTTTTGAATTCTCCTCGGTTTGAGCACCTGAATTTTTAACAAATTCACATTTCGAAAAAGAGCCCGTATATCACCACCAACCCAAATGCTCTCCCCTCCAATCCAATAAAAATTTAAAACATCTTATATTAGACACTCATCCCACCAATTTTCAGTTGACACAAACCCAGTCATATTGAAGTGTCGAATATGACACAAGGTGTGCCACCCAAAATTTTTAAATTGTAATATTTTAAAAGTGACGCGACACATGTTGGATCAAAGTAAATTATTCAGTTCGACAAACTCTAAGTTAAACCGTGGTGTTTACTGTGACCTAAGGTGTGTCGCTCACCACTATTCAATTGACAATAATTTAATCTTTTTATCATAAATACATAACAAATACATAACAAATAAATATCATAAATAAACAACATTCACGTACATAGTCACATAAGTTAATTCAACATTAACATATTCGATCTATCATACACATTCACAAATCTAATAATTCTTTTGTCGTAAATGAAAACATGCTATTGACATAAAAATTTTCCTTATTCAACATTCACACATCCAAATTCAACCAACCAACCAACACATCCATATTATATTTTGGCTTTTGAACAATGTATTGAGTAAAAAATGTACTAATGTAGATGCGTTGGTTGATTGAATTTGGATGTATGCATGTTTAATAGGAAAGATTGTTACATTAATAGTAGTTTTTCATTTGTGAAAAAAATAATGTATAGGATTTGTGAATGTGCGGGTTGGATATATATGTGAATGTTGAATTAACTTATATGGCTATGTATATGAATGTTGTTTATTTATGATATTTTATTTGTTGTGTATTTATGATGGATAAGAAAATTAACTTATTATCAATTGGATAGTATTGAGCGACACACATTGGGTCATAGTAGACGTCCCAGTTTGACTCTGAGTATGTCAAACCGAACAACTTATAGTGACTTAAGGTGTGTCACATCACTTCTAAAATATCGTAATTGAAAAATTCTAGTTGACACATCTTAGGTTATAGTAAACACCCTAATTTGACTCGAGTATGTCAAATCGAACAACTTATAGTAATCCAATGTCTATCGCGCCACTTTTAAAATATTATAGTTGAAAATTTATGAGTGACACACCTTGGGTCACATTAGACATCCTATGATGATTAAGTTTGTGTCAAATGAGGTTGATGTGATGAGTGTATAAAATAAAATGTTTTAACTTTCTATAGGGGGGGGGGGGGGAGCAATTAGTTTGGTGGGATTAGGCCAGCTCATTAAAAAATGGCACTCCGTTTTATTTGTGATTGTGAACGCGATGTCATCAATAGTCTATACTTATATATATCAATATTACCTCTATTATAAAAATATAAATATATGTGCATTTTTTTTAATATACGTCGGACTTCATTTCTTTTTTATAAAAGAATATAATTAATTAGTTAAATATATATTTAAAAAAAATCAAAATACACGTATAACTTGTAAACAAGAGTACTATCTCGAGCATCCACTTTCCTTTGGGAAAATATAAATTTGTTTATCAGTCAGTATCTCAATTTTCATCAAACAACTATATCTGCTACACTAGGCCTTCATTAAAATTTAAAAGTTTTCAATGCCCTTAGATGGAATTCATCATATATGAATTAACATAAATTATTTTTTAGATAATTAACATGAATATTCCAAAAACCTATTTTCTATATTCTAAATTGATAAGGTACCGATTTTTCATGTAGCCTTATGTACCCTATTTTTTTTAGTGAGGTGCATATTTAGTTAGTTTAAATGCATGATTTTTTTTATTCTATGAAAACAAATGTACTCAATCAATGAAATATATATTTTATAAAAAATCAAAACACCTAAGGAGACTGTATTTACTCTTATCCTAAAATAACTCTCACTTTGCCAGTTTGCCTCCCGTTTTGGAAGCTGTGAATATTACATAAAATTGTCAATTAAAATATCACTGTTACATTCTCGAAGAAGTATTCATTTGTATGTATGCAATTTGTGCATCGAATCTATTGTTTTATTTAAGATAGAATATTCTTTTAAAACTTCTAAAAACACTTTAGTTCTTAAAATAAAATTCTAAAAATGGATTCGCATTCTAAAATCTATGGCATTTATTGTTTTATTTAAGATGGAATCTTTTTTAAAACATTATATAATAATTTCTGTATAGACATTTATTTTTTTGAAAGAAATATAGTCATTTTTTATTTCCATAATAAGAAAGAACATGATTGAGTGAGATGAGAAGAATATAAGGATAATAAAATAAAACAATAATAATAAAAAAATACACACACTCTTGACGCAAAGAAATGCAGCCCGGATCAACCCAATGCATAGGCATTTATTGTTTTTTAAATTTGTTGTGTTTGTTGCTTTCTTATCGAATTCTTGTTAGAATTATTTCTCACGAATTTTAAAGCTGGAAACGGGTTTGAACAACTTTTGGGTTTGAAAAAGTGTCCAAAACTTGAGTTTTAATTTCTAAAAAGGTGTGGAGAGGAACTTCCTGCAAAATCAAATTTAAACTCTGCTTAAAATTAGTTTTGTAATCGTGTGCAACCAGACACAGTACGAGATGAACTTGATAGGATTAGCTAAGATTTAATCTTAATTAATGATTGAGATTAGATAAAATCAATCTCTTATTGTCTTATTAACAATTATTTTTTACCAATAATTTATTGGGATGTTGTTAATTATTATTTTTTTAATATTTATAAATACATTGTTTCTATGATTGTGTGTTCCATTCCATATTTCCATCTAGTGTTTTTTTTTATAGTGAAATTGTAGGGTTTTTGGAAGGCTCAAAATTTTTTATCTAGAGTTTGAGAACCCGAGAATCGAGATCAATTTTTTTTATAACTATTTGGGTAATCCTATCTGTAATTTTTTTTTTAAAAAAAAAAAAAACTAAAAATCGTAAGCACACACGTAAAGAATAACTCAAAAATCGTAAGCATACACGTAAACGGAGCATGTAATCCGGACGTAAATCGGGGGGTTTTTTTTATACGCCTTATAAAAAAGGAAATGTAAAAAATTAATATAACTAATTAAGTAAAATAATTGAAATAAGATTGAGTCGAGGTAGTACTTTTTGCCCACTCGATGTTCAACAAACAAATTTGATGGACCACCTCTCCCATTCACGTAACCGATTCACGATGGATCACAGGATTCACAACATTGAAAAAGATAACGATGAAAATAATGGAACTATATTTGTCATCCTCTTGCATGCGTGCGTGGTCGATTTTTGCTTTCACCAAAAAAGAGAAGATCGGCTAATATCGCGTTAACAACCTTTCACGGACTTTATAGATTTGACCAAGCACCGTATATATGCGGAGAGAAGGAGAAGATATCGCTGACTCTCTTCATATTTCATGTGTGATTTGCATGGGGGGTGTTTCAGTCATTTCACATGTTACCAATACTTAATTAAGTTCGCGTGTTGCTTTGCATGTAATGTTTTTTTAATTTGTTTGTTTATTATATTTATTCATTCATGCATTGTGTTCGTTCATGTTTTAGAAAGTGAAATGTAGAGGTTATGTCACTTATGTGATGTTGTCAATTAAATGGAATATTATAATTGTTATAATATGTTTTCTTGTAATTAGAATTCTCTCAGATGTCTACATGACTGGTTTACAAAATAATTTTTTTTTCTTTTTTAACCAATACGGATAAAAAGTTTGGAAAATAAAGGTGCGTGATAAATTCATACTATTTAATTAGTTTATAAGTGCATGAAAATTATTTCCCCTCGGCCGTTTCAAAGATAATGTTTTTTTTTAAAAAATTCGATGGTCTAGAAACTTAGTTTATTCTTATTTTAATTAATACTTGGATTGACATAATAAATGAAAATTATATATTTTATCAATTGAAATTTTTTATTAAAAATAATTAGTTTTATGCAATGTTTTAATAATCCTTTCTAGACCCGGATTAATCATTCTCTTAGGCCTAGGCTGAATAAAGCTTAATGCTTAGCTGCTTTTCAGATTAACCTGTTGATTAATAATCTATTAAGTTACCTTATGTGTTATATATCTATTAATTAATTTTTGTAATGTTATACTTATGATGCTTATATTATTAATTTTGTTTTGATATTACTTTATTATTATTTTGTAGTCTAAAATTATTATATATATAATATATATATGTAAATGTATTCTATTTATTATTCTAAAAAGTGATTGATCATAGCCTTAACTTCTAGTTTCTTTTTAACCGTTCAACTAGCTTCTAACACTTTTTACAACATTGATTTTATGCATGAGTTTATTTAAGAAAGGTTATTTATTAAGATAAAATTTTTGTAAAATATTTGATATTTTCACTGTATGATTCTATAATAACAAAATCTTATCAATAACATTGTTATTGTATGATTGTACTAAAAAAAATATAAGATATTAAGAGATGTACATTAAATCTTTATCAATCCACTTAGAATAAAATTAAATCTTATTAATATCTCCATCTTCAAGGAAAAACAAACGAGGTAGGTGTGTCTATCTATATATACAAGTGAGAAAAAGAGGTGGCGTGGTAGCGTGTATATATATATAGGGTCGAGGGCTATCCCCGTAAATCCTCGATCCATCTTCAAATATTCCCGGTTCGTTATAACTTTCCCACGTCTCGCTCGACTCTCGAAAATCGTGTCACAGAGGCGCGTGCGAGAGAGAGAGAGATTTGCAATGGCTGCCTCAAGCGGGAGCGAGTATTTCGAGATCGACGTGGACGCGATGATGAGCGACCCGTTCGCGAGGCCATCGAACGCGGAGGCCGTGGCGAGGGACGAGGAGGAGCTTCAGTGGGCGGCGATCCAACGCCTCCCCTCCCAAAAGAGGTCCAAGTTCGCCATCCTTGCGAGGAACGCCTCCCAGGCCGCCGCCGATGGGGAGGATCCGCTCCTCGAGATCATTGACGTCCGTAAGCTCGACCGGAGGGGACGTGAACTCGTCGTCCAGAGGGCCCTCGCCACCAAGGACCAGGACAACTTCAACCTCCTCGTCGGCATCAAAGAACGACTCGACAGGTTTTTCCAACTCAATTTCTCTTTCAATGTTGATTGATTTTGTATTCTATCAATCCGATATATATCTGGATGTCATTTTTTATTCTATTTATTAATTGGAATGCCGCATGAACGCTGTACAACAGAGTCGGTCTGGAAGTGCCGAAGGTTGAAGTGAGGTTTGAGAATTTGAACGTGTCAGCCAGTGTTCACATGGGGACGAGATCGCTCCCTACTCTTGTCAATTTCGTCCGTGACATTCTAGAGGTTAAATCGTTCTGCATTTTTTTTTTTTTATTGTATAGCTGATCTTCATTGACCTAATTCGTCTATTGGATTTTTTTTTTATCACAGTCTACGCTCACATCATTGAGAATGTATCGCCCTCAGAAGCACAGGCTCACAATCTTAAAGGATGTTAGTGGAGCGGTGAAGCCAGGAAGGTATGCTCACCATCAAAGCGTTTGTGAGTCTAGGGCTTGCCCTGCTCCTTTGCCGTCAAAATGATGAAGTTCTGCTGAGATTTTTTTTTTTTTTGTGGCAAATGCTTGATTGTTTTTTGCCCTTTGATGTGTAGAATGACATTGCTTCTAGGAGGTCCAGGTTCAGGGAAATCCACATTGCTTTTGGCCCTTGCAGGAAAGCTTGATCCCAACTTGAAGGTAAAACTCAAAATGCTTACTCTCTCGCGTTATACGGACCTTTAAATGTGATTTGAAAGAATTATTTGTTGTTAGTTTCAACAACTCCATCATAGGAAAAAAAAAATTGAAATATGTTGTTTAATTGTAATTTTACATTGATGTAAAAACCTGAGGATACATTGATGAAGGGAAAATTTTTATTTTGTTTGCATTTGTGAATAGCCTTATTTCCATGAAGAGCTGGCCATGTGACTTCTTCTGACTTAATTTTCTTTTTCTGATTATCAACTTCGTGCACAGAGAACTGGAAATATCACATACAATGGCCATGCCCTTGATGAGTTTGTTGTTCAAAGGACTGCTGCATATATAAGTCAAACTGATAACCATATCGGAGAGTTAACCGTGAGAGAAACATTGGATTTCGCTGCAAGATGTCAAAATGCCAGTGATGGTTTTGCAGGTTTCGCTGATCTCTGATCTAGTTCTCGTTTCTTGATTCATTAAATTTTGATTAAATAAATTCAGAAAAAATGTTATATATTTTCAGCATCCTTGAATATGTTCAACAACTTTACGTTACTGGAATAGTATGAGTCATTTCCCACACGAATGTCACAAATCTGTACTTGAATTTGTTATCATGAATTTTATACTTTCCCTTTGCAACATTAGAGATTATGTTTGGCATATTAAAACAACAGCTAATTTCCTTAGGATTTGAAGGTGTTACCATCCGTTGATGAAGCATTTCAAATTCTGCCATTGGTTGGGCCTTCATTCTGCAGATGTAACCATATCCCAGTCATAACCAATTCACATAATGGTCTTTTATCCTATGAAAATGTTAGAATGGTCTTTTAGCATATGAAAAATGCTAGAATGGGCTCTTAGAATATTAAAATGCTTATCTTCCAATGCAGATATCTGTTGATAATTGGAACTAATTGAAGATTTTCGATCACAAGGAAAAAAAAATGCTCAGTTCCAGGGAGAAGAAAAAAGAAAATTTCTCTGGGGAAAATGATATTGGTAACCAAACAAGAGGGAGGGGAAAATAATTTGTTACTAGTAAGTGAATGAACAATAACACGAGTGAAAGTGAAAGAGCATGATTAAGATGCAACTGTGAAGGGAAATGTAGGTGCTCACTGAAAGAATAAAAAATAATGGAAAAATGAATAAAAAATGATATTGACGGATTAAACTATGACATAGATGTTTCTACAAGTCTAGATAATTTTAAAATAAAATTCAATCCCAAATCCTTGATTGACACAGCAATGCAGGTAAGCAATTTCTTGAAAGAACTATTATACATGGATGTCCTTCAATAAGACCTAAAACTGTAAATTTTGACATTCATGAATGTTACCCCCATTATTGAGGGGTTTTTGTACCTGTATTGTATTATGTAATTCTGGTGCATAGTAGCATAGCTATCCTTGCTGAGAAAGAAGTTGATTTATAAAAATGCATATGTACCTCTTTGTGGTTCCCCATGAAATTAAATTATAACCATAAAATATCCCTAGATATCGTCTAACCATTTGCTTTCTCATGTATAGGTTATTTGGAAGATCTGTCTAGGCTTGAGAAGGAAAATAACATTCGTCCAACTCCAGAAATTGATGCATTTATGAAGGTTGCCTCTGTTATTTGTCATTTTAAGTCTCTTTATATCATACTTTCATAATTCTTATTAGTTCTTAATAAACATATAAATTTAACAGGCAGCTTCTGTTGGCGGGAAGAAGCATAGCCTCGTGACAGATTATGTACTGAAAGTTCTTGGCCTTGACATTTGTGCGGATACCTTGGTTGGTAGTGACATGGTCAGAGGTGTTTCAGGAGGGCAAAGAAAGCGAGTCACCACAGGTTAAGGAGTCTACTTAAGTTTTACCAAGTTTTCTTGCAAGAAGCATGGTGAACATACATGCACACATGTAAAATAATCATTGCTAGTCTCATATGAGTAGAGTTGGTTATAAAGAATATGCTAGATTAATTATCTAAATCCTAGCATCAAACATGACTCTTGGGTAGTTTATTTTATTCAGTGTTCTCAGTGCCTCTTGAACTTGAGTTGATTGATTTTTATTGCTCTCCAAATTCAGGGGAAATGATTGTAGGTCCAAGGAAATCTGTTTTTATGGATGAAATTTCCACAGGACTTGATAGCTCTACAACATATCAGATTGTCAAATGTATGCAGAATTTTGTTCATCAAATGGAGGCCACAGTGCTAATGTCCCTACTTCAGCCTCCACCTGAGACATTTGATCTGTTTGATGATCTTATAGTTTTATCTGAAGGATATATCATTTATCAGGGCCCACGAATTCATGTTCTCGAGTTCTTTGAATCTCTAGGCTTTTCATTGCCACCTCGCAAGGGCCTTGCTGATTTTCTACAAGAGGTAGTAATCTACTTTATTCTGATATATTTCTTTCCAAATGATATGAAATTTTTATTGTATGTTTGCCTACATGGTATTTTAGGTTGTCTCCAGAAAGGATCAAGCTCAGTATTGGTCTGATCAATCCAAATCACATGCATATCTTCCTGTTTCGAGAATTGCCGATTTATTCAAACAGTCTGAATACGGGAGATCCATACAGTCTGACATTTCATCTCCTTATGACAGAAAAAAGAATCATCCCTCATCTCTTGCTATGTCAAAATATGCAGTATCCAAATGGGGGCTTCTCAAGGCATGCTTTGAACGAGAAATTCTTCTGATTAGCCGACACCGTTTCCTTTACATTTTCCGAACTTGCCAAGTATGTTCTACATTAGAAAATATAGATATTTTATAATTATGAACTGTTCGTCCTAAATTTTCTGTGCTATGATATTGTAATTATATTTAGTATTATGTTGATATTATCTGAAATGTTGACATACAAATTCCTGGGTAATTTGTTGGCAGCTATGTTTAATTGTTCCTAGAATTTTTTTTTTAAAAAAATCTGTTCCTCGAGGATTTGATCCCTTGACCTCCTTATTGGATTTGGGAGGTGGGGGGTTGCTAAACTGCATAAATTTTCTGATTCAATTCTTGGAATAGTAAGATCTGTGGATCGCATTTTCCTTTCTTATATTTGACTACTTAGATGATATTGCTTGCTGATCTAACTTTTTTTTTTTCCTTTTAAAAGGCCATAACTTATTAAAACTCCACCATTAAAAAAAAGTCCTGCATATTAACACGGTACTGGGAGGGGATGTGGATACTGTCCTTATCTTTGATATTTTTGGACAAAGTGGTCGCTCTCAAAATTTAAATATAGGACTTTGTCCATTGGTCCGAGCACTTTACCATTGCTCCAAACAATGACTATATTTTTTTTTTTTATGTAAATTTAAAATTTTCCTCCTGATGGATTTCTTTTTTATGGTACTTACGGAAATCATTTTACAAGATATAAGATCATTTACATCCCTTCCCCACATGGTTTCCTAGATTCAGATAACTATCAATACTTGATAAATTTGCAACTCTTATTACTTAATAATTCATCGTACTTAATAATCTGCATCACACATTGCAGGTTGCATTTGTTGGAGTTATTACATGCACAATGTTCTTACGAACAAGGTTACATCCTACGGATGAGGTTAACGGGAACCTTTACCTGGGTTGTTTATTTTACGGTCTGGTGCATATGATGTTTAATGGATTCTCGGAGCTTCCTATCACAATTTCTCGCCTCCCTGTTTTCTTCAAACAGAGGAATAATTTTTTTCATCCTGCTTGGGCATTTTCTATGCCAAGTTGGATTTTGCGCATCCCTTACTCTATAATTGAGGCTGTTGTATGGTCTTGTGTGGTATACTACACAGTTGGTTTCGCCCCTAGTGCTGGAAGGTATCTTCTAAAGTGCTAACTTTCTTTTTTGAAAATTCATTTACTTCTGAAAATGTTTGTTCTAAGCAAATTCTTTTGAAATGTAGGTTTTTCCGTTTCATGTTTCTCCTTTTTGCCATACACCAAATGGCACTGGGTCTGTTTCGGATGATGGCAGCTGTTGCACGAGATATGGTTATAGCCAATACTTTTGGATCTGCTGCAATATTGGTTTTATTTTTGTTGGGTGGATTCATCCTTCCAAAAGGTTGGTTACTTGGTTTAGAGAAAATATTATTTGTTTAAATGATGTGATGTGTGTTGGTTGGATTTTTGTATAGTGATAACTTCTGATGATAATTTAGGAGTATTGTGTGCTTTCATTTAACTTAATTCGGCTGGTTCACCTTGTTTCTCTCCTTTCTCAATGATTGTAGAACTATGGTTTTGTGTTTTCAGATGTAATCAAACCATGGTGGGTCTGGGCTTTCTGGGTATCTCCATTGTCTTACGGGCAACGCGCAATTTCTGTCAATGAGTTCTCTGCTACCAGATGGAAGGAGGTAATCTTGAATTGTTGTTTGGTCTAAATACTTGTTGAAACATGCTTTTATTGATCTTTAAGTCGTGACATATTGAACATGTGGTTTTGCACCTCATCCTCTGCAGAGATCTGCTTATGGAAATGAAACAGTTGGATACAATGTTCTCCATTCACATGGTCTTCCAGTTCGGGATTCTTGGTACTGGATTGGAGTTGGTGCTTTACTTGCATATGCTGTCCTCTTCAATATTTTGTTCACTCTTGCCTTGGCCTATCTTAAACGTAAGACCTATGGCAATTGCTTAATTTTATCATTTAGTCCCATAGACTTGGAAAGTGCCTACCTAGGGAGGAGGTTAGAATACATTTGCTATTAGGTCTGCATTCATGTCCATGGATATTCATCTCTGACTGTCACAAATTGCATTTTGTTAAATTAGCAGATTGTAGACTGAATCTTAACAATGTTTTCATTTGTTTCAGAACCTGGAAAGGCCCAGAGCATAATTCCAGCTGAATCCAATGAAGAAAGTACTGATGATGGTAATTGTCGTGTAAATATTTCTATAATGGAATTAATGATTTTGTACTTCATTAATGTTAATATTGAACGGTAGCTAGTTTCTAATTGTCCTGATTTAACCAAGTGTTATGCTACTATTCCTGAAATTTGATTTTCAACTCCACTTCCTTCCTTGCAGTTAATAATGCATCACATTCGAGACCTACTGTTAATGATCATAGAAATATTGCGATGAAGAAGGGAATGATTCTCCCATTTCAACCATTATCAATGACATTCCATAATGTCAATTATTTTGTTGATATGCCCAAGGTGAGCTCGTCTTGGGATAGCTTCCACCTTCCCCAAATAAATGTCTTTGAAAAATAATTTCAAATTGTTCCACCTTTGGCTTTCTCTTTGTTTATTTTATATTTTAAATACATTCTTCTAATTGCATTAGGAAATGAAGGTGAAAGGTATTCCAGAGAAAAGGTTGCAGCTATTGTCAAATGTGAGTGGGGTGTTCAGGCCTGGTGTCCTTACTGCATTAGTGGGTTCAAGTGGAGCAGGCAAAACAACATTGATGGATGTGCTTGCTGGTAGGAAGACTGGTGGATATATAGAGGGTGATATTAGGATATCTGGATATCAAAAAGAGCAAAGCACTTTTGCGAGAATATCAGGATATGTTGAACAATCTGATATACATTCTCCTCAAGTGACTGTTGAGGAGTCCCTAATCTTTTCATCACATCTCCGCCTACCAAAGGAAATCAGCAAGGAGACAAGAATTGTTAGTTTCTGATACTGGATACCCTCACCCTTTTTTTTCCAAGTTATATCAAACTAATTAGGTGCCGTATTCTGCAGTCCTTTGTTGAAGAAGTAATGTCGCTAGTAGAGCTTGACTTTCTAAGACATGCACTAGTTGGTTTGCCTGGGACAACTGGCTTGTCAACCGAACAAAGAAAGCGCCTTACAATTGCTGTGGAACTTGTTGCAAATCCTTCTATTATATTCATGGATGAGCCCACATCTGGTTTAGATGCCAGAGCTGCAGCAATTGTCATGCGTACTGTTCGTAACACTGTTGACACAGGAAGAACTGTCGTTTGCACCATCCATCAGCCAAGCATCGACATATTTGAAGCATTTGATGAGGTTTTTATTTAAATTGACATAATGGAGGTTTTTAGAAAAACTAATTGGCTCGATTTTTCTGTGCCTTGTTTTCTTTATCATGCTTTGAGATAGGCCTCTAACCACATGTGCAGCAGACAACTTCTCAGCATATTTTACTTGTTTTAATGTTTATTGTTTTTATGTTTTCTTGCAGCTTCTTCTTATGAAGCGAGGGGGCCAGGTTATATATGGAGGCTTGCTTGGACGTAACTCCCAAATTATGATTGACTATTTCCAGGTTCCTATATCACCGAATAGATTTATTTCAAAATTCTTCAAGATTTTCTCTTTTGTCTTCTAATCTATTTTACTATATATATATATATATAT
This sequence comes from Acorus gramineus, assembly GCA_030737835.1. Taxonomy (NCBI): domain Eukaryota; kingdom Viridiplantae; phylum Streptophyta; class Magnoliopsida; order Acorales; family Acoraceae; genus Acorus; species Acorus gramineus. The sequence continues at coordinate 4,730,082 of CM060854.1, forward strand.
ATATATGTATGTATGTAAGACATCTGCAAGTATATGTTTATGTTTATTGAATATGTAAACTGAATTGTTGATTTCATCAGTTAAAGTTGGCAACAAATGACTGTATGACTGGTATATGCAAGGCTTTCTGGCTGTGAGAGGTCTCTACATAATCACCTTTGATAATTATTCCTAGACCCTATATATTGATCAAGCTGGACCAAAGTATGAATCTGTCTGTTAATCAAATTCAGTTCATCTGCAAGGGATCTAAATCTTCTATACATATGTAAAGTGAGATTTAGTCTCATCAGGATCTGTTATATCTTTTTGCACAATTCAATGAAATATGAATGGGGGAATGAAGTAAATAAAGAAGCAAAGGCACTTTATAAGTGCAGGTGGTTAACCACAATGAAACATTGAAACAAAATTTAAAAAGGATGGTGCTTTTTTTATTTTTCAAAAAACAAAATGAAATGAATTAAACTCATTTGATGGGTTTTGATTAAAAGATCAGTGATTTAGGGGCCACGTCAATATCAATTGATAATTCTATTCCAATGAAGCACATGAGTTTGACATTTGATTCAGTTTTTTTTAGTTTCAGTTTTACTCTTCTATATAAATGAACCTCTAACTTTTCACTTTACTACCACTACAGGGAATCAATGGAGTTCCTCCTATCCCAGATGGTCATAATCCTGCAACTTGGATGTTAGAAATCAGTACACAAGCGTGTGAACAGAGGATTGGTCAAGACTTTGCAATCATATACAGAGAGTCTCGTCAATACAGGTTATATATTTATCAGTATCTGGAACCTGGTTTCTTATTTTAGTTCTCTTCGATTCTTGCCTTGGGATACTGCTACCTATACTGAAATTGTGTTATTATTTTAGGGAAGTAGAAGATTTGATTCAGCGGCTAAGTGTTCCTGCTGCTGGTACAGAGCCACTGAAGTTTGAATCTAGGTTTTCACAAGACACATTGACCCAATTCAAGCTATGCCTGTGGAAGCAAAATCTTGTATACTGGAGGAGCCCACACTACAATGTTGTGCGCTTATTTTTTACAACGATAAGCGCGCTCATACTTGGTTCAGTCTTTTGGAATGTCGGCTCGAAAAGGTAATTGATTGTTCTCCTAAAAGTTGTATCCTTTTGTCACTTAGGTTCTTAATTCTGCTTCTTCATTGTGCCCGAACAAATAACAAAATAGTTAGGCACCACCAACTACCATAATTGTCACTAGAGAAGTCACTCCAGTTTCTCTGAGTTCAAAGATTAGCTAGCAGTTAATAAATCTATAGAATTTGCTTGTATTCTGCTGTGAAACTGCTCCCTCTTCCCTGCATGCATGGAGTATTTAATCATTTTTTGCGTGGAGAGAGAACGAGATTAGCTAAAATAGTTTCTGCAGTCATTGTTGATATATTCTTACAACACTGCATCTATTTTCATATTACATCTCTTAACCCCTGCAGTGTGATTTCTCTGTTAGGTCTCAACCAATCATAAATAAGCCGTAGTCATTTTATTCCATTTCTGAGAAATTCTGAGGGCTAAATAACATCATCTCTTTCCATCATTTCATTAACTAATATATATGGGCATCTTCACCTACTTTATTAGTCTAACCCCATGAAATCATGTCATCTCTCTTTTTCACTAATTTTAGTGGAACAATCTTGGATGAACAACGAATTTAAAAGAGTGGTTCTTGTTATAAGACTCAAAAGGTGAGGCATTTTCAAATGGATTTGATAAAAAGAAACTTTAAGCTAAAAATTGCAAATTAAAACAGGTCTTAACACACAGAAATATTTCATCCATTTCATGAAGTAGCACAGTAAAAATAAAATTTGGTACCTTAATTCTGGAAAAAAAGAAATATTGCTATTTTTATCCAAGATAATTTCTATTGATCATGCATAGTGCTTCATCTTTCATATATTCCAAATACCTTCTGGATTCTAAACTACTGGTTCGATGAAGTAGCAGAGTCAAACAATTTAGTACAAGTATACATGAAAAATCATCTTTCAGTAATTTTCCAAGCCAATGTCTGATTATATTTCATAATGCTTCATCCTTCCATACTATATCCATCCAAATCCTTCAGGGTCTTTCCTTCTTATTTTCAGAATCTTTGATAATTCTCTTTGTAGGATCTTTAGACAAAACACATTTCATACATGCACCTCTGTGAATTAGAATTATATACATTTCATAATGGTTAGATGCTTTAAATCTTGATTCACATGAAGCAGTATCATATTCTCCAAAAAAATTTTGTTTTTAATTCGAACCAAAACAGTTGAAGATTTCTATAAGGAGTCTTTCTAGTCCTTCAACATTATACATTTTCTTACTTTGTTTTGGGTGGAACCATTGAATAAGCTAGTATATTCTGTAAATGTTCTGTTTTCAGGGAAACAGCCCAAGACTTAATTTTGGTTATGGGTGCCCTATATTCTGCTTGTTTGTTTCTTGGTACAAATAATGCCTCTACAGTGCAACCAGTAGTTTCTATTGAGAGGACTGTATTTTATAGAGAGAGGGCAACAGGCATGTACTCACCATTGGCTTATGCAGCAGCCCAGGTGGGAGCTTAATGACTATCTACTTTTTGAATTTGTTCTTTTTGTTCAAAATATGATGGTATTTGCATCTCTCTTTTTTGTATGACAGGGTATTGTGGAGATCCCATATATTGCAGCACAAACGATCATATATGGCATTATAACATACTTCATGATCAATTATGAAAGGACATTAGGTAAGATTTTGATGTCTCTTCTTTATATTGTTCTTTCCATACACTGTCCTTGAAATATATTCAACAAGGTTCAACAATCTTCTTTCCATGTGATTTTACAAGTTCATACTGACATGTGATGCTCTCTCTGCTTAAAATATAGCTAATGCTTTTCATGAAATGAGTGTATGATCCCATCTAACTCAATTTTGATTAAAATATTAATTGATTATCTTTAATATCATGGACTATCTCCATAAATACTTCAAGGCGTCAAAATTTGAATCGAAGAATGTTATATACATACCATTCCTGATAGCCAAAAGGAAAACTTAAATATGTTGAAAAAAATATATATATGAAGCCATAATTGCCAAAACAATTGGTTTGATGTCAAGGTGATCAATTTTAGCACACCATATGAACAACTTGAAGAAAGAAAGGTGATCATTACAAGATATCAGCAGACTTTGAAAAGGCCAGTTAATATAGAGAAACTATCAGCATAACACAGCTGAATGGCACTCCTCAGAAATGCTGGTAAGTTTTAGGTAATATGATGTGCAGAAGAACCACATGCTTTTGGGTTTGCTCCTTGGTGTTTCTGATGAACTTTTTGTTCAATTGGCTTCAATGAAGACAAACATATCAAAGGTTGATGTAATATAAATTGTTGAGTTTTTTTTCTTTCGATATGATACTTCCGACTAATAGATTGCAATGGTAGAACTCTACTGTGAAGCATGTATTAAGACGATATCTGGCCTTCAAGTGTTGGACCTAACTTATATCCTTTACTTGCCAAAGGAATTGATCATGATATTGATTTACTTTAGCAACAACATCATATTGAGCAGGTGTGATGTTTCGTAGGCAGAGGACCATTATATTTGCCATCTTTGTTACATCATTTATAGCTCCTTCTGAGAAAAAATAGTTTAAATTTATCTGCTAGTGCTTTTGCTTCTTGTTCATTTATATACGAAAACTTCATCACTAGAGAACATGTATCACATATTTTCTTGACATTATATCCTTGTCTCTATTCATATGCGAATGACATGCTTGGGCTCTTTTTTCAGGAAAATTTCTGCTTTACCTTGTATTCATGTTTCTCACATTTACGTACTTCACATTCTATGGAATGATGGCCATTGGTCTCACACCATCTCAGCATCTGGCGGCAGTTGTGTCATCAGCATTCTATTCATTGTGGAATCTTCTTTCTGGATTTCTTGTCCCAAAACCTGTAAGTATTGTGGCACAAGCATGAAGATATTAAAGTAATAATGGAAAAGGATTTGACTGAAATTTACGTTTCTTTTTTTTTCTTCACATCCGACATTATGTCCACCCAATTATTATATGCTTATGCCACATGAATTAGCAAAAAATAAAAAAACTTATATTATTATGTTTTTGGTTTGTTTTCAGAAAATCCCAGGATGGTGGATCTGGTTTTACTATATCTGTCCAGTGGCATGGACATTACGTGGTATTATCAGTTCACAGCTTGGTGACGTAGACACCCAGATTACTGGATTTGGATTCAATGGCACTGTGAGCGAGTACCTTGAGAAGAATCTTGGGTACGGACCCGGCATGATTGGTGTCTCCGCAACGGTGTTAGTTTGTTTCAGTGGTCTCTTCTTCTGTGTGTACGCCATCTCCATCAAAGTCCTCAACTTTCAGAAAAGATGATTTTTTTTTTTTTTTACCCGAATACAAAGACCTCATTTTTTAGTCCCATTTTTTTGGCCCCAATTTTTTGCATGTTGTGCAGTATGCACATGTTACAGGTAGATGCATGTAAATCAATTGATTTTCAATATAATAACAGAAATTGATTGACATTACGCAAACATGTTTGCTTCTTCGTATTCTTCTTTTCTGCTGGAATTTGCACTCAATCCCTTTTTTTTTGCATTTCTTTGCAATCCCCTTTTTCTCATAATCTCATTCTTAATTATTGGCATCATCCTTTTCCCTCGCATCTTCTTGTAAAGGCTCTTTTAGATGGTCATTGGAAGAGAATTGCTTTTGAAAATTCCAATTTGGACTACAATTGGTAAATCTCTTCATTTAGAGGCCTAACAATCACATTTTAATTAATTGGGATTGGACTTGTAGCTCAGTGGTTGACAAGAAAATTTACAATCAAGAAGTCATGGGTTCAAGTCCCACGTTCACCTACCCAAAAAAAAAAAATAAAAAAAATCACATTTTAATAGTGGAAAGTGAATTTTAAATTTTTAGGATCTTAATTATGTTTTTTAGTAGATTCAATCAGTCATTTATTGCCTATAAAAAGTGACCACTTCTTTATTTTTATGGAATGAACTCATGAATCAACAAAATGTTTTCTTTCTTTGCTTATGGATTTAAGAAAATGTGTTTAGTAATAAATATAGGGTTGTGCCGTTGTGGGATTAGAAAACTTTATAGGTTAGGGTGGTGAATTTAGTCGGGATGTGGGACTAGAAAAAGTGTGGGGATGAGAAACATATGTAGTGGGGATAGAGCTGCCCATACTAGCAAAGAAGCAATCACACAAACAGGTAATAAACACCCCCAATTCCAATTCCAATTCCAATTCCAAATGTTTGCAATCCTTATCCAACCCACCACTCTCTTCCCTAAACCTCCATCCGTTCTCCCCGTTCAGAGAAGGACGTCTGGACGAGGCACATCAACCACAACAACAACATCCACATCAATGGCCGAAGGCGCCATCAATTCAACGATGCTTCCGGCGTCACCACCACGTCCGGCTATTGGGACCGCAACGTGGACATGGACGAGCTCCTCTCTTCCCTGGCTGGGACCTCGAACGAGGCCGAACTCCACGCCGTCATGTCCCTCTACTCCGGCCGCCAGCTCTCCCAGCGATTCATGACATCCCTCCTGTCCCGTGAGCCCGATTGGCGTCGCTCCCTCGCCCTTCTCGACTGGATGCACGCCGTCGCCTCCTACCGTCCCTCCGTCTTCGCCTACAACGTCGTCCTCCGCAACGTCCTCCGCGCCCGTCAGTGGGCGCTCGCCGCGGGTCTCGTCGACGAGATGCGGTCCTCCTCTCCCCCCGTCGCCCCCGACCGCTTCACCTACTCCACCCTCATCTCCCACCTCGGCAAGTCCGGCCGCCTCGACGAAGCCCTCTCTTGGCTGCAGAAGATGGAGCAGGACGGCGTCTCCGGCGACCTCGTCCTCTACTCCACCCTCATCGACCTCTCGCGCAAGCTCCGCGACTACACCAAGGCCATCTCCCTCTTCTCCCGCCTCCGCCGCTCCGGCATCCGCCCCGACCTCGTCGCCTACAACTCCATGATCCACGTCTTCGGCAAGGCCCGCCTCTTCTCCGAGGCCCGCTCCCTCATACAGGAGATGCTTGACAGCGGGGGCGACGTACGCCCCGACGCCGTCAGCTATTCGACGCTGCTCGGTATGTACGCGGAGGACGGCAGGTACGTCGATGCCCTCTCCCTCTTCAACGACATGATGTCGTCGTCGACCAGCGGCGGCGATGATCAACCGCCGCCACACCTCGACCTGACGGCGTTCAACATCATGATCGACGTGTACGGGCACCTGGGCATGGCGAGGGAGGCCGACCGCCTCTTCTGGAGCATCCAGCGGAGGACCGGCGCGCGCCCGGGCGTCGTCGCCTACAACACTATGCTCAGGGTTTACGGCGAAGCGGGGCTCTTCGGCGAGGCCATCCACCTCTTCCGCCTGATGGATAGGACGGACGGCGTCCAGCGCAACGTCGTCACCTACAACACCATGATCAGCATCTACGGCAAGACCCTCGAGCACGAGAAGGCGACCGCGGTCCTCCGTGAAATGCAAAGACACGGGGTCCGCCCCGACGCCGTCTCCTACTCCACCATCATCTCCATATGGGGGAAGGCCGGGAAGATCGACCGCGTCGCCAAGCTCTTTCAGAAGCTAAGGACGTCCGGGGACCCAGCCGCTGCAGACCCCGTCCTCTACCGCACGATGATCTCCACGTACGAGAGGGTTGGATTGGTCGGCCACGCCAAGCGCCTGCTCCGCGAGCTCGTTGAGGAAGGGCGGCTCCTTGATGATGATGCCGCTGCTTCTTCCGATGACAACAATGGAGTGCCTAGGGAGACGGCGGTGGCGATCCTGGCGGAAGCGGGGCGGGTCGAGGAGGCGACCGCGCTCTTCCGGAGGGCAGTCAACATGGGGGAGGTGAAAGACGTATCGGTGTTTCGGACGATGATCAGCCTGCACAGCAGGCACGGGAGGCACGCGAATGCGGTGGAGGTGTTTGAGAAGATGAGAGAAGCGGGTTACTTCCCAGACACCAACACCATAGGGGTCACCCTGAACGCATATGGGAAGATGCGGGCGTTTGACCGCGCGGAGTCCGTGTACCGGGAGATGCAGGATGAGGGGTGTATGTTTCCTGATCGAATTCACTTCCAGATGCTGGGACTGCTGGGCGCCAAGAGGGATTTTGAGGGGCTGGAGGCGCTGCTGGAACGGCTGGAAGGTGACCCCAGCATCGACCGGAAGGAGCTGGGTATGGTGGCAGCGGGAGTCTACGAGAGGGCTAACAGGCTGGATGATGCGTCTCGCATCCTCCGCCAGATGTGCCAAGGTGGAAATACAATGACACCTTCAGCAGAGAGCACTTGGGCAAGGTCTCAAGCATCATCATCATCATCTTCTTAAAAAGATTACCACACGAGGGAGGATGATTCAACAACCATGGAATTGGAATAAAAGCAAAGTACAGTTGCATTGATCCACTGAATTTACTATACATGTCGATCACCCATTACAACATAGAGCAGATGACAAATTTACTGGAATGTAAGCAGTGGCTTCAGTTGTTTCAGCCATATATGCAATTTCACCAGAATTCAAGCACACTTGAGATTTATCTGAAAGAATGCTGGAGAAATAAGGATTCTTATGAAATCATAGAACTGAAGAAAAGATATAAAGGTCAGACACGTTTCTCATTGGTTTTCAGTGATCTTCAGCTACTCAGAAATGGTTTAAATGCGCTCTGTTTATGTTTAATAAGAGAAAGTAATTATAAGATGGATAGAACCAGTGGAAAAGACTAATCAAAGGAGGAACCATGATTGGAAATTAAACTGGATTATGCAAATTGGTATGCTTTATGGTGCAGTAGGATAACTAGATGGATTTCCCAAGTTACATTGAAATAAATAGTTTTCAAGATACTAAAGTGTAGAGGGAAGAAAATAGGTCTCAGGCCAATATGGATTAACACCATGTATACATGGAATTGTGACAAGAAGGCTTTATGGATATGAATTTCATACATACACCTGATCTGAATTGTGTTGAAGAAATATAGGAGATGGTTTGTTTGTTTGATGAATAGATCAGTTTGAATTCGATGACTGGTTACAAGGTCTTGCATTTGCTGATATGTTATATTTCTATTTCCCTTCTTTTGCTTCAATTAGTGATGCTTGTTTGGAATGCATTTAATTATTCTTACAAGGACTCCAGATCTGAGATTTAAGCCTCTTATGGTTGATAATAGCTTGTATTTTTTTCCCTTCAAGTTAATATGAATCTTCTCTTAAGGACTCCAGAACAATGTAATGGAATGTTATTGATACCTGGCTTATACTAATCCAATTTAATGATATGGGTAGTTCCATCATAAGTTGTTCCATAAATTGCTTTGCATATGACTTTGATTAGAGAACATCACTGAACAATCAGCCTTCACACACACACACACACACTGACACACACACACACACAAATTTTCTCCTAAGCAAAACAGCCTGAACTGCAGTTAGGGTCGGCCCTGAGGCAATTGCCTAGGGCCTCCCATCCAAGGACGGCCTCAATCATCTGATGGATGGAATTTTGAAAATAAACGATGAGATCCAATTAAAAAAAAAATGAATTAGTCTCTCTTAAAACACTATCTCACTCTAATATCCCTAAAATCAAGCTTAAGATCTTTCACCTCCATAAATCTCTTCAACCAATATAAAATTTAAATTTTAAACCCTCTATATTTTTTTATTATTATAAATTTTTTATTCTATTAAAATTTTATTATTTTTATGACTTTTTATGTGAATATAATACTGTAGAAGGTTGTAATTTAAATAATTTTATAATATTGTGCATCTATTTTGTAATATTTATAGTTTAAAATAAAATTTTATGTAATATTCTAACAATTTTCATTTAAAAAAAAAATATATGGAGCCCCACTTTGAAAGTTTGGCTAGGGCCTAACTAAAAAATTTAAACCGACCCTGTCTGCAGTGATGCAGTGGTTCTTGTATTTGTCAATGTATGTTAATTGCTTTGAATAATGGAAAGCATATAGTAGTAGAAAATGATGAAGTCTATAATGTTTTGGACAATGTATATTGACCTTGGACTACCCTGTATATGGATAGGCATATAATCTAATGGAGAAAAATTAAGGCACATTGGAAAAGGTTATTTTTATCTTAAAGAAACTAAAACCACAGAGTTCACCCAAATGAGTCTTACAGTGCCAATTGATGGATCATGGAGATTTGTTAACAATTTCCAAAACAATAGTTGTGGGTCATATGTTATATAAAAGGTCATTACGTTGTCATCCAAGTTTTCTTAGCTCTCCCCTCCTTCCACCACGATTTACCGTAGAATAATGACCACTGTGGAATGTCACATTGGTAAATTTTGTACTTGCCCAACTCTCCTAAGTCACCGTGTCATGATTGAACTACACAGACAATATGTTCTTTCATTCTTTGTTGTGTATTTTGTGTGCATTGGTGCGCGTGTTTTTTTTTTATGTTCGAATGAATTGAGTACGTCTACTTTTTTTTTATATCTAATGGAGTATATTATTTCTAATCGAGTATGCTCTCGCTTAATTGAAGATATACTCGATTAGACGGGGGAAGCATGCATGCTGTAGTTTTGTTGGTGAAGTGGCCCAGGATGCACAAATTTAAGCATATTTCCCTGAGTCATCTGATGTGGTTTTAGGATGTTTGCTTCATTGTTTGTAGAAAGCCAGGTGCTAGCTGGCTAATCAAAGCTCGGTTCACAATAAACAATGAACCTTAACACTGGATCTTACTAAATGGATACCCAGAGTACTAACATTACAGGTGAAGTAAGAAGATATAACATATGCTCCCTTACAGTCAGCTGATTTATTCCCAGGTGAATAATTATATCCCAACTGATATAACCCCAGATGATAAAAAGTTATCCCAGATGAATGACTATATATTGAGCATGTTACCAACCCAGCTCTTATATGAATCTCATTGAAGCCCTGTTTGTCATCACCAAAAGGTGCAGAGAAGTGAATGAAATCGACAACAGAAACAAAGTTATAAAATCTATAAAATTTCATTAAATCAAAGTCCATAATAAAAATGGTTAGTTTGGCATTACCATGTTTGGATAGATATGAAATGAATCACAAATGCTATATTCAACATTGAGTGCTAATAAAAATCACATAGCATGAGTATACAGGAACTTGTTATGACTAAATCTGAAACTAACATGAATCCTCTACAGTAACAGAAAAATTGCCCGTAATGCCCACTAACTTATCAGATTACAAATTTCATTCATTACCTGGAATTGCATCTAAAACTGTCCTGTATGGGGAGCCCCTCATTTGCATTTGCCTCCTAACAGTGTCTAAAGGATAGCACATTAGTGTGGCAAGTGTTGCTGATACCAAAGCAGTTGCAAGTGAAGATTGCGGCTTCTTCTGATACTTCTCAGGTAAAGATTTCTTGACCCTTGAATCACCAAAAAAAAGTGTCAATTTATTACAAATTTGATTCATGGTTGTATTGTCATAAAAATTAGAAGACACCAATAGGAAGATTACAGGTAAAAAATGCAGAAGTTCACAGCAATGTAAGGTGCTATTCCGAGAAGCGAGGGACCAAGACCACTATAAAATGAAGCAATCCCTTCATCTCTAAGCATGCTTAGTCCAACCTGCAAAAAAGAAAAGAATACATATTAATGTGTTACAATAACTATGCAACTTGCAAAAATATTAACTCGTTTTAAACAAATTCACAGGATCTATTTCAGATGGGTAATTAACTTGATGAGAATCACCTGAGACACGGTTCTGGATCCAGGTTCGACTGCTAGCCTCAATCTCACGACATCCAAGGGATAAGTTACCTATACAGAATTGAAATGTAATTGTGGTCTGAGCTATAAAATTTTAATGACTACCATCACCGGCAGACAGGAAACCCCATGGAACATTGGATATAGGATCAACTGAAACTTACAAGGGTAGAGGTCATGCCAGCGCAAGCCCCTGCAGCCAATCTCCCAACGACGGACAGCTCCCCATCTGCTCCTCTGAAAAGTTTCTTTATCCAAATATAAAAATGAAGAGACAGAGTTTCAAACTCTGGAACTGGATAAAGAATGTGAAGTACACCTATTTACAGTCTGCATCATTATAATTTCATTAAAAATTTCACATTACCTTGTAAACTTCATAAGCAAAGAGCTGTGCAGTACTATGTAGAATGATACGGATCAACTGACATGACAAAAGAAAAAAAATGCTAAGTTCTCATGTCAAGTGAGAGGCCAATAAGTGAAACTACGAAACTCATTGGGTATTAATTACCTGAGGAAGATTTCCTTTCCAAAATCCCTTAATGCCCTCCTCCTTTCCAATCAATGTGATAGCCTACAGAAATCACATAATGGAATGATCAAGGTTTAGCTGAAAATACTAGATGAGATAAAATCTTTAATCCAAAACCCTCAAGGAAATCATTTGCATAAGCCAAGTCCAGTGAGGAGGAATTTTCTTTAAAAAAGTCCACTGAGAGATTTTTGTGAAAAAAAAAGTTCACAGAGGTTCAAACGTCCTCATGCAGAAGTACACTAATCTCAAATTTTGGACAATTTTGCACATTTCTGAGCATGTTCTTTTCCCCTAGTTATAAAATTAAGATATTTCGGATATGGTATCTTTCCTAAAGAACAAGAACTTGCAAAAAGATGCATCTGAAATTGGAATCTTCATGATTGTTAACATCTAATTAATAATGAATGTAGTACATGAGTGCCGGAAGCACTAAATATTTAAAGCTGAGAGAGTTTCCCAACCATAATGTTCCTGTTTTGATGAGAAAAACAGTTACACATTTGTATAGATGGTAACAATTTTTAATCACTAGCAGAATTTTTGTTATGATACATGACTGAGAAACCAAGATAAAAAATATGACACGCAATTCTTATCAATTCATGTGGTTCATAATATATTAACTGGTGACACGCATACAAAGAAACACTTGGCAACCTATCCAAAAATTAAGAGAGTGGCGGAACATGCTCAGAAAAAGAAATTAGAGAGTGGCGGAACCATTATGTCTAGACGAGAATGTGGGGAATCAAATAGAGATAATGAATAAGCATTGAAAGCGAAGAATGAATTAAAACAAACCTCAATGAAACCGATTTCCTTCTTGGCACTTCCTTCTGCAGCCCGTAAACCATGCGTCTGCAGATGAAGATAGAAGATCACTAAAACCGCTTAATTCAACAAATAGGCATATGAAAGATTCATGAACGAGAAGAAAAACAGAGAGAGAGAGAGAGATACGAGCGATATAGAGAGGGGGAAGGACCGCTTGCCTGCATGATGAGCTTGACGCGGTCGAGGGGGGCGGTGAGGGTCTTTTGCCGCAGCACCAGCGACGGCGCCGGCGAAGAAGAGAGAAGCGTTTCCTGGGACGAGAGCAAGGAGAGCCAGGGGATGCTTGAGAAACAGCTCTACCCGTTGGCACCTTCCCATCATCCCCTCCATTGTTGTTTTCCATCTCCTCATCGTTCTTCTTGTTCTTGTTGTTCACCACGGAGGAGACTCCTCTTCTTCCTCCCAAACTCAGCCGAAGCGGGGGATAAAGTGGATTCCCCCCCCCCCCCCCCCCCCCCCGTCATCATCATCCTTCGTATTGTGAAAGGAAGTGTGGGGTGAGTTCAAATCCAATTTTAACTAGAAGTAAATTCAATCCCATTCCTTCCGAACCCTCAAAATCTATAACTTTGAATAACACGTAAAAATCATTCCGAATGAAAAAACATTCCATATAAACTATAATACAAATATATATGTTTATTTTAATTATCGATAATTCAATGAGTGAAAAACCTAAAAAAAAAAAAAAAAAAAAAATTTGAAGGAGATACTTAAAGGAATAACATAAAAAACAAATGAATATACTACCATTCTCTAGGGGCAATAATGAAAATTAAAATTTTATAAGTCAAAATATTCTTCCATTTTATTCAATATAAAAAATAAAAAAGAATAAAAAATAAAGTGATACATAATATATATATAAGGTAGTATATTTTTATAGTAATGTTTTTATAATTTATTAAATATATACCATCTACTATATATTTATTTATTTTAATATTAAATTAAAAATTACAATTACAAATAAGGTAATATATATATATATATATATATTGGGGAAGATGAAGAAAGACTTACACCCATTATTGAAATTTGTAGAATTTCTTTCTCTTGTTTTTATTTTGGTTGATGTCTACATTTTATAAGGAAAACCATAATAGCACTTGGGATGTGGATTGGAATGAGTTTATAGAATTATTCATTTTCATGGGGATTGTGGGAAAATGAACAAATTAGGGTTTAAATTTGTCAATAAATGAAAAATGAAACAAGAAATTGAAAATATGTGTTATGAGTTAAAAAAAATAGAGGGTGAGTAAAAAAAAGAGGGTCTGGATGAAGAAGAAAGGGAGGAGGGTATGGAGAATGAGGAGATGGAGGCCATATGTTTTTTGGTTCTTGGAAATGCATTTTAGACAATTTTCAGGGACTAACAGAACTCTCCTAATAAGGTCTTAAGGCATCTAACCATAAGGGCATTGTTACACGATTTCCAAATACAAGAAGAATATTTTTGCAATTGAAGATGCAAAAGAGTATTTTTAAATAATATAATTTAATTAGGGTATATATGTAAAAAAAACTGCAAAAAATTACTATCCCTGTTGATGCGGGACCCTTTAACGTTAAAATCTTTTAAAACACACATAACAATTTTATTTCATCTAATTAGATTATAAAAGTTACTCAATTTCGCCATCATTTTATCTCAAAACAACCTTGTATACTAACGTTTCTCAAATAAAAAAAAAAAAATAATAAAATAAAATCTTTTTTAACCTTAAAGATAAAAAAAACTAAATAAATATGATAAAAATGAAGAGAGATGATCTCACAAAAAGAGAAAAAAAAAGACTATTATCTTCTATACATTGTTGTTTGGGATTTTTTTTTTGTTGTTGAAAAATGGTGCTACGTAAGATTTGATCATTTGATTTTTTTTATAAAGAGAGAAGATGCTTCAAAACTTAATCAAAGCTTGGTTAGCCTTGAGAAAGTTTTTGTAATGTTTTACTGTTTAATGTTTAATAGAACTAAATAGAAAAAGTACATGGAGAAAGTCTAGTTACTCGGTCAATGAAGTTTTAAAACGTTGACACAGTGGGGTAATCTGTGTAACTCAGAGATGGTCACTTTAATATAGGACAACATGAAATTTTAATTACACTGGTAATTTTAAAAAAACACCATATACAAGCAATTCACATGGAATAACCCATTCACATGGAATAAATACAATTTGATCTCCTCGGCGCTTTGAATATTATGGACGGAAGTTGGAAAAAATGAATAATATCTATTTGCTGACGCTTCCAAGAGTCATCCAACATAATCTTATGAAACCAATGGGTTGTTTGTCTTTTTACAACCAGCACGTACTCCACACCTGCAAGAGTTAGATAAGTATCAGTAAAACCTACAAAAACATCACAAGTGCAAATTGTGATATAAGAAATTAAGAATGCTCAAAGCATTTTTTTTTTCCTTTTTACTTGAAAGAGTAAAATTCATCTCCTTTTTTCATCTGCATATATGTTTATGAATGTTCATTCTCATATATGAATCTCATATGAATGGATCTAGATGATTATTTGAAACTTACCTTTTAAGCTTCGATCACTCCTTTAATAGATGAATTGACACCCAAGTTAAGGTCATTTGCTTGATCTGCAATAGAATGCAAGGGAAAAAAAATGTTTAAGACAGAGTTTAATTAGTACAGTATATAAGATCCTAGCTATATCTTTCTTTTAAAAAAGGTAGTACAACAAGTGCTTACCAGGTGAGATTTTAAGAACAAAAAAGCATGCGCCAATTGCAACATAGCAGAGTAGGAGAACCAGTCCCTTTATGTAGTGTGAAGTTCCATCCTGCATTTAGGAGAGTATTTCAAAAAAATTAATCCAAGTAAACCATCAATTTATGCAACACTACTTCCGGCAGGCTCTTATGCATCATGACTAAAGTTTCCAAGTACAATCATTATTTTCCCGTTTCAGTTTAGCTAGATTATAAGGATTGCATCATTAGATGAGCAATGTTGCTGAGGATGTGGATTTTACTGCAACAAATTTGAATATTTACCGTTTGTATGGTCCAACTATATGTTCATGCTGTTCAAAAGGGGCACAATTTTTTCTAAAATTGAGATACCAAAAAGACAAAAGCTAGAAATTAAATGCCAAGGACATTCTGAAAAAGACAGCACTTTTTTTCACCCGGCCACTCATATGGGGTATACAACAATATATGTCGTGGGCATTAATTTATTCACATGGCATCAGCTGAGAAGATCCAAGAATATTAGTCGAAAAAGCTCAACAAGTTCTGCTACTTTAAGCGCCCATTTAAAACTGGGATAAATTTTATTCTAAGGTATATATTTATTCAAGCATAAATGAGTATAAATAAAGATAAAATGATTTTGTATTTGGTTGTGTTTTAAATTATTCTCGTTGATAAACGTAAGAATAAATGTTTTGTTGTTTGGATAAAATGTAAATAAAGTATGGATAAAGATTTATAAAAGGTAAAAAACCAATGATAGTTGATTTGACATGTGATTTATAAAAGGTGATGAAAGTTGATTTGACAGTGAACCCACATATTCTTTGTATGGAATAACCTAGGATAACTTTAATTTTAGAGGTTCATTGAAATCCATATATTACTTTTTTAGGATTTATTCCTGCATACTTAATCTGGGGTTATCCGGGATAAACAAACATTTAAAAAATTTTATTCGGACTTATCCGGGGTAAACACTTGAGGTTGAGGGGACCAGAAGGTTTTATCTTTCTCTATCAAAAAAAAGCAAAAAAAAGCGGGACCAGAAGGTTTCTGGTCCATAGTATTTGTCATGTTTATGTAAAATGATGAGATGGTTAATAAAAATGCCATCCAGAGGATATAATTCATTAATTTACTTAGATGTTAATAACAATGTAGTCATGACTGAGCTTCATGTGTAAAATTGGCAAACTGTGGAATTGATTAACACACCTGAAGAGTGAAAGCAGTCACGAGCACGGCGACAAAGAGTGAAGCGGTCTCCAGTAGTTTGAAATCAAGATCCATCGGGATGCCCATTATCCAAGCAACGATTACGGTTATAGGAATCTGAAACACAAATTTTAGATAATTAAGTTGAAGAATTTCTTGAAGTACTAGCAACAATTTTAAGAATGCTATATAGTTTCAAAAACTAAAACTTACCACAAACATAGACACTTGAGTGGCAGATCCCAGTGATACTCCTAAGGTGATGTCCTGGATCATATGAAAAGATACTATCTAGTTAACACTACCTACTGGTCATTGCATGCATAAAATATGGACAATGAAATTTATTTTGTCACGCATGCGTCACACTGACCAACTTGTTCTTAAATGCAAATATGATTGCGCCGGCGTGTTCGGCGGCATTTCCAACAATGGGAAGCAAGATGATGCTGTTGAAACCAACGGATACACCCCAGTAGTCGGATGCCGCCTGAATAATAATTAGACATCATGAATCAGTAACAATTCTTGGTCGACAGCTACAATTAATCTACCTATATATATATTCATCAGACAATATATATAGATCTGTACGTACCTCAATGGTCCCCACGACGTATTCGGACAGTAGGGCAATAACTGCTGTCATTCCCAGTAGCCAAACAATAGCACTGGGGAATCCAATGACGGGTTCCTCATCAGAAACCACATCATCATCATCATCGACTTCCTGATTAACATGAATTAGTTGGTATAATTAAGCTTTCTGATTCAGTTTAATTGTATGCATGCCCTTTGATCACACAGCAAATGGCTGCCTGCATGAATATGATAGAGATGATTACCTCTTGGGCTTCGAAGATCTGGCGGTGGGTCTTCAACTGGAAGAAGAGGAAACCGACATACGCGAGCAGCATTACTATGCTGCAAACCCTGGAGAGCTGAAGAGTAGGCTGAATGGCTTGTATGCCTGACGCAACAGCATAATACCGGAATGTCATGGGAAGCATCAGGCAAAGCAGACCCAGTATCAGCAGGACAGAGTTCACGTCTGCTTGTTTCTGCATTATGATATATCTAATTAAATTATTGTGATCGACGACCCTGAAATGTATATATTAAATTTAATTTCTTTAATTAATTACCCGTTCGAATTTCTGTTCCTTGCGGATGTTGAAGAGACCTCCGCAGAAGAGAGAGGAGCCAAGGACGAGGAGGAGGTTGGAGAGGACTGATCCCACCAGGGAACACTTTAACACCGTTATCTTTTGCTGTTTCAGGGCCAGAAGAGCTATGATCAGCTCCGTCGCGTTCCCGCACGTCGCGTTCAGAAGCCCACCGACTGTAGTCCATATTCATATACCAAAAATCAAAATTGAAGTCGATCACACCACCTTCTTTGAAATGAAGAAAATCATTTTGTCTATGACATGGAACATACCGGTTGGACCCGTGTAGTATGCTATCTGCCTGAGTCAAATTAAAGAAAACAAGGAAAAAGGGTCAAAAACAATGAGCTAGCTAGCTATGTATACATCGATCTCTCTAGACGTTGACTTGTCGATCTCAATGTGAAACAGGAAAAGACTGCGAGAGAGAGAGAGAGAGAGAACATACTCCGTTAAGAAACTGACCCTTTCGGCCAGAGGGATGAGCCCCAGCAGACTCAAAGCGAAAACCCACGCCTGTAGTTAACATTTCCCGAATGAATAATATCGAACCATGCAACCAACCGAAGATGAAGAAGATTAAAAAAAAAAAAAAAAAAGAGAAGCTCGAGAGGAATTGAAGAAGAAGAAGAAGAAATATATATATAAAGAAGAAGAATGGCTTACGCTTCCAAAGTGGTAGTAGAAGGCGAAGATGGCGAGTGGGATTGCCGGGATGAGTATGGCGAGTTTAGTACCAAGGAAGACCTGCTGCAGGTTGGCTAGGAAGTTTCTTAGGAACCCCCACTTAAGCTTAGAGACGAGCGACAGGTCAGACTTCTTTCTTAGGGACGTCGTGGACATGTTATGGGCTGATCTGAACCCATGATGGTGGTGGTGGTGTTGGTGGTGGTGGTTCTCCTTGTTCATCAACGGACCTTTCATATTGTCTCCCCTCTCAAGGCTACCCGGCTCAACGTACCCTTGCTGCTGCTGCTGCTGCTGCTTCGTGATGGAACCCATAGCGTCACACAGCACGGATTCCGATCCCTCCTTTTCAATTCCAAATCTCCGACTGTTACTTTTAATTACCTTTCTCACTGTGCAACGGTGGTGTTCCGATATATATATTACACGCGATCTATGAATCTTCGCGGAAGCTTCGTATACCACTTGTGGGCTCGCTCAATCTTAGTAGGAGTTTTTAAAATTTAAATAGAATGTTAATTAATAAGATTATGTTATAATTTTAAAATGTATATACATCTTTTATATATATCAGGCCTCTCTTAAAACGCGATATACATGCCATCGATATAAATATTTTAATTAAAAAATATCCCCATTCATGCCCATTTCCAACAAAATAAAAAACATCCAATTAGTGTGGAGGTGGCATGGCTAACTTGGTTAAAAGTTAATTTGTGCAAATAAAATTAAGCGTACAATTTGAATGGATTGAGCCTAACCTAATTCTACTCCACTCGACATTCGGACATGTTTGAATTGATGATTAACCTAACTCAACTCATCCCGAATCTAATTTAGGTTGAGTTTGGGTTGAGGGTTCAAAAACTCGAGCCCGATGTAAAGAGTGATATATTTAAATATTCTAAGTCATATTTAAATTTTTTTAATTTATTATGAAATAAAATTTGAATTGCTCAATTTATTTTTACCTAGTTTACAATCTATCACTTCTATAGTTTCATTTCTATATTTTAAATAAAAACATTCTTAATTTTTTTTCTTATGTGGAGCATGAACTTTTAGAAAGTTTTAATTTATTTAGAATTACATATTTTAGAAGTCAAATCCAAACCTGACCCGAGCTCAACCTGAACCTGAACCACGCATGATTGCTTAAGTTTAGGTTGATCTAGGACAAGGTTTGGGTTATGTTTGGATTGTGTTTGAGTTGACTATCTTTAACCTGTTAGAGTTGTGTCCCTAAATAAAATTGGAAGAGTTTGAACATGAGATTAAAAAAAATTGAGATTAATTTTAAAAATTGCCCTTTATTTAAGTTATGAATGCATTTTTTTTTATTTTATAATTTCAATATAAAAAAAAGACATTTTTATTGTGTTGTGTTTAGTCTAAAAAAGATGGGGAGGATAAGTGTGAAAGGGAACAAGGGTAGTATGGTAATTTGAAAATGTTGACAGTATATATATATATGTCTATTAAATCGATGAAATGAGTGAACTTTGAAGGGTTTATATACATTTTCCCCAAGTTATTATCTGTCATTCTGCTGAATTACCCCATCCCACTTTATAAATAAAACATTGCACTCAGTTAGATGTCCCACAGTAAACCTCATATTATTCAAATGAAATGATAAGGCGTGGAAAAGTTTTCATCAATTTTATCAATGAACATATGATACAAAGTGTTCCTTGTACAGGATGACCGAGCGCAATTCTTGTTTCTTCACATGAAAATTACATAATTATATACGGGGTCAGTGGTTCATTACATGCAAATATTAATTACCAGTTTCTAACAAGAAGAACTCAATGTATCTGTACAATTTTGAAATCTCCCAGATAATTAACAAACCTCTTGGCGTACGAGCATATATCTGTCTTGTACAGAAAATTAATGATAAAGGGAAGGAAAATATATTTTGGAAAGTCAATTACAGTATGATTAACGTTTAATTCCATATGTGATTATTAGGGAAAAAAAATCCAATCCAATGGCTTAATATGGCAAAACAAAATTCAGAGAAAAACAAAAAATAATAATAAGTGGCGAACGACAAGTTCCATTGTTCCAAACAATTTTGTTTGCAGTTTTGAGGGAAGTTCACAGGAAGTTTCCTGCTTGGTGGCATGCATGATCCCTTCATGTATACGAGGCCAAATGTCTGGCCTCATTTCATCAGTTTACGTATCTCTGATTGATGATTTGGTTTTGGATATATATGTTTGAAATATATATTGTGGCACGAAATATTGAACCTAGATCGAGATACTCTTTTTATTCATTGAATATCGATCTATGGACGAAGGGAGAAACACACACACAAGCTTTCTAGAGCACCTCTGCATTTTCATTTTGGAGCTCATTTTTGCTCCAATCGATTGGCAAAAAGGGTCTCCATATTTAGAGGCCCATGTGCCTCCAAATACGAAGGTTTGTTTGTTTTTTTTAAAATAATATTTGATAACTTCTACAATATAATTTTAATTTTAATAAAATTGGTACCGTTGGATAAATGTCGTCGATACGATTCAAATGAGTCTAATATTAAATATGTTTAACATATGTTTAAAAATACTATATATTTAATAAAATTTTTTTATAATAATATTATATTAATTATTATTTACACTTATGTACTAAAATGAGTTTACTCTAATAGAAACTGATAGTACAACAAAAAAAAGTACATGAAAAATTAAATAAAACACAACAACAAAACACAACAACATATAATAAGACATGATCCAGATCCATCTTAAAATAGATGTACCGCTACATTAGTAATCAGATACGAAAACAGGTTTTTCGAATACATATATTTTAATAAGATACGAATACAAGTTTTTTTTATACAAATATTTCATTTAGATACGAATACAAGTTGTTCGGGTACGGATATCAGTTTGGAATAACTGATAAGTTTATTGGTCACTTGGTCTAGAACTAATAATATTAACTTCTACTGATTTTAAATTTTATAAATAAGCCTCAATTACGTGTACTACATAAAAAAAAAAAAGAGAGATATATATTATAAATTAAAGTTTTATAAAAAGAATAATAAAATAGATATGAAAATAGAGATTGAGGTTGGAGTTGATGAAGAAGTAGTAGGGCTTTAAACTCATTTTTTTATTTTTTTAATATAGCTAAAGACACCACTTTAGAACTACTCTTAGGTGTCCCTTGCAGTTACGGAAAAAAAAAAAAAAAAAAACATAACATCTATATAATATGTGGCCATGGAGGCTCAACCCGGCCGGCCTCATCGAGTAGTGTGATGGATGGGGATTGGGGACTAATGTGCTGGTGCTAGCTAGGAGTAGTACGTACTCTTCCGTACCCCGAAATTTCCCAGAAGTTTCAAAAAGCTTATTGGGTGGTCCAGTTTTGCATTATATATTATATTCGAGCAAGAGCAAACATAGCGGTTCCGATAATTCGGATGAGGTGTTTTCTTATTTATTAGTCAGCTTTGCTAATAGCCCCAACGGCCATCCATTGGATCCATATAGGTCATTATACATATTCATTACATGTTTTTAATTTGTACCATCCGCAACAGCCTCCATCTATAGTCGTTAATTCTTATTGATTTTTGTCTCTCCCGTATAGTTTTTGATGGCCAGAGCATCTCCAATGGAGATCTCTAAAATAGAGGGTAAAAAAAAAATTAAAAAATCAAAAAGTGATTTTAGAGTTTTTCTATTCATTTATCTACTCCAACCACAATCTCTATTTTCATCTCTATTTTATTTTTATATACTATTTTTTTTACAAAACTTAAATTTATATTATCCCTTTTATTTTTTTATGTAGTACACAAAATTAAGAAATATTAATAAATTTAAAATCAGTAGAAGTTAATATTATCAGTTTCGTACCAGGTGATCATTAAATATATATATTTTTAAATATATGTTAAACATATTCAATATTATACTCATTTGAATCGTATCAGCGATATCTATCTAATGGTACCAATTTTATGAAAAATGAAATTATGTAGAAGAAGTTATACACTTTATAAAAAAATAAAAAAATAAAGAAAACAAAACCCAAATTTGGGAGGCTCAAACAGGGAGCCTCCAAATTTGGAGTCTCAAAAACCATCCTCCAAAATGGAGGGTCATTTTGGAGGATGGTTGGAGATGAATTTTCACCCAATCATGCTCCATTTTAAAGAAATGGAGCACGATTGGAGAAGTTCTTACAGTTTAATAAAAGTTAAGAACATGGATATTGTGGCAGAGGTTTTACATTATATATATATGGTTGATAGCAATGAGAGTAACTCATGCGAAGAAACTCGTGCAGATAGTGTCTTGTCCAGGATAGCAGATACTTTTTTAATTAATTAAGACAAAAGAAAAGGAGTTGCATATGATTTTTAACTATGACAAAGGGTAGAAGCTTTGTCAATTTTGCAATAACTCTGAATCTTTGTATGTGTGTGATACAATAAAAAAAAAAGGAACACCGTGTACGTAGACATAAAAAAAAAAAGGGATATAGTTTTTTGAACTTGTGTACACAAAGGAAAATCCAAGTGATATGTTGACAAAAACAGTTCCAAAGGTCAAATTTGATCAATATTCTACATGATTGAACTGGAACAGATGGAGGCTGCGACATTTTATAGATATATCCGAAGGCCAGGTCAAAAACCGTCTAGATATTCGGTGCAGATTTCCAAATTTAAAAATCATGGGATTGCGAAAACAAATCTATTTCTTACTCTTTTGTATATCAGACATTGAGACCTCAATAATACTGTAGGCAATCTTGCTTAATCACACAAAATTACTTGTCATCGTGTGATTGTTAGATTGTATCAAACCTAGATTTAGGGCTTTGGAAAATGATTTCCAACACAGAAAATATATGTATGGCCGCGAGCTTACTAGAAATGTATTTGAGATGCACACATGATTACAACATGCACTAACCAACAATTTAATTATAATCTTATAAAACACTGCTCTTTGCATCAGATTAAACTGATAAAACTTCCACAGGTGTATCATTTTGATTTTAATATAACATAAATAGAAAAAAATGAAACAACCTCATCCATTTTTCGAAAAATGGCAAATTAATATTTGGATGCAGGTTGTGGGAGGGAAGGTAGTAGGAAGTTTCTGAGATTTGTAATTAGTTGTTTGATTAGATGTCTCGGTACACCATAGCTACGACAACACACCCACAGTATGGACATACATACTGTGGGTGTGTGTGGGGTACATAAGTGATTGTATGGGGTGGGCACGCAATGTCCGTCTAAGTGATTGTACGTACGTACGTCACCGGGAGGCTTGTGTCTGCCGACTGCCGCAACATGTGCTTGTGGCTGACAGTAGCGCAGCCAGTCAGAGATTCAATTCCCTTAGTTTTGTCTCTCTCTTACATTGAGACAAATTCATTTAACTTTGAAGAAGACAGTGTTGAGTAGTACACTTGTGCGTACATTTCCGTGACTACAAACAATTGATCAGGAAGGTAGAACGAAGGTTCCTCGATTCCCTCCATGGATTTTAATTTTCGTATGGATGGCCTCCGGACTAGAATGAGAGATTAAATTATCTGCTCTGCTCTCCAAATTAAAGGCCAGCAATTCATGCTATTGATCAGGTCGTTACATTTAACTACCAGATGACCATGTCATCAAAGGATTGATTGGGACCCAAAAACCAAAAAAAAAGATTGTGGTTTTTTTTGAAGACATAACCAACAAATAGTACAACAATTAGCATTCTGAATGGCTGAAACACCATTTAAATTCACGGTAAACTTCTGTATGCATAAGCAGCTGTTTACATGAAGCAGATATCAACACGATGCTCCCGTATGCCGGTATGCGTGATTGCCTGTTTCTATTTATTAGAATTCGTGGCATATTTTTTTCTCTTTATTTGTTTTTCTCTTGGTTCTTGGCTTCCAGATAATTGAAACTTGCAACAGAAATAGGGCATAAATTTAGGATACAAGAACTCCGGGTACAATGGCCAAGTTGAAGACAATACAACCGAAAACAGGCCTTCCCACTAAAATCAGTGCTTGACAGGTTTATTTGCAAAGATTTTAAGTTTAAAACCAACTCATCTAAAGGAAGAAAATTTTGAAAAATGATTCACATACAACCTAACAAGAAAACCATAGCTCAACATTTTTTTTTCTGGTTGTTTCCATAGCTTCATATTACATACATATAATCTCACTTGTGACACTCCTAGCATTGTAATTTCAGGATCACCACTACAATGCAACAATAGCTTAATATGCACATATTTCCAGCAGCCTTCCAGGGGATGGTTGTCTTAAGAGAGTTTCACTCAAAATGCCTGTTGTATGTAGCGTGTATGATCCTATCTTTTATCCATATCAATATGGTGAAAAGAAGGTGATCATTGCCCCCTCAGTTATCCATCACAAGTTAATGCTCAGATTATACAAAATTCTGGTAAAGGTTAACTGGAACGCGCACCACCCATAAATGTCCTTGGATCCGGACATGCCCCACTAAATTGAGCCTGAGAGAAGTCGAAACCAGGATTCTGCAACAAAAGAGATATGAAGATCAGTAAAAACAGGACTGATTACAACACCACAGGAAAGATTTCATTTACTCATCAGCTGATTCATTGTTTGGATCGTGAATCACTCCAGATTTGTTTAAACTGGCGAAGCAGAATACATGGTATTTTTTTTTTAATCTTGAGTATTGGCTAATCTTTTAGATGTTTCTGACTGACTTGTAAAAACCAAAGAAGGCAGAGAGAATAAAAAAATCCTTGGTAAATTATTTCAACAACAATTTGAAATAAATAATAAGAATGTGACATCAGATAAATTAAAAGAACCAGTCTAATCTCTTCCTGGAATCTCTGTAGCATAAGGCGCTTCTGTTCAAGATCCACAGTGTAGGGATCAAGTTGACCCTGACCAAGTATAGGTGAAGGCCATGTCTGGCTCTTTTCCCTTTTCTGTAAGGTTACATGCATGGTTCCATCCTCTGTAATATCCAAATAAACCCTTTACAAAAAAAATACTTGCCACCACAAAAGAAGATTTGGTAAGTATAAAAAATGTTCGAATGGCACCGAAGTAGAATAGCCGTATCATAACTCTTCATAATAATATTAATGTATTATATGAACTCTGTTTTAACCAACCAATGTCCCATCATTCAAAATGATAAAATGAATCTTTGTCATCTTTTTCCCCTTCTTTACTTGCACCAATGCAAGCCCTTGCAGGAGACTGTTTCTGTTTAGGTCACAATTGTAAACCAACGCAGTTCCCTATTTCTGAAAAAAGCTCTATCCTGACTATTACAAGATGGATTTGCATAAATTTCAATTTCATAGGACATCTTAGCTTGAGCGAAATTCTCATTGAGCATTTAATTCATAGGCTTGAAAAGAACATATGCAAGATATTGAGCTGATCATGAGTCTCCTACTACCTTGTACCATGTGCCATAAGGTATGCACGATCAACCATGCAAACTCATCGTAGCTTTTAAAAAAAAAAAGGCATCCATCATCCATGCCTATTAATTTCCCCCCTTTAAACCTAGTCTCAAAGGTGTACTATATATAAATAAAAAAAATTAATAATAACAATAATAATAAACAGAGAACTAAAATCAGTTTGGAAATGAATAATTTCCGAGAGTCCAAAATGAAGAGTCGGTCCTAACAGGGGAGGCCAGGTCGTGCTGCAGGAAATCAGAATACACACATTAAACATACACACACAGAGAGAGGGAGAGATAAAGAGAGCATGTTTGAGTGACGGATAAAATAAGTGAAAAAAGAGAAGGGAAATAGAACGAACGTCGAGGTAGAGGGTAGAGTTGCCCTTGATGCCGACTTGGACGTGGGTGGATCGGATGTTGCAGAAGAATAGCTTCGAAGGAACACCAGGAGGCAGAGTTATGTAGATGTTAACCTCATCAAGGGTCTGATCCCATTCAAATACATTCTGATCTGTTTGTCGTTCGTCAGATCACCATCCCCCATGCCAATCAATACACCACCCCACAAAAAATAAATAAATAAAAAAACCTACCATGATAAAAGAAGAAGAAGAAGAGGAGAAAATACCGGCATGAAAGAAACTGTGGCGTTTGTCAGGTGCCAATTTCTCCGCCATATTCCTCTGTCTACCCAATGTCCACGCTGAGCGCCTCTATAGTCTTATCTACTTCGATCTCAACCCCCTCCTCCTCTTTTTTTGTGTTCCCACCTCTTGTTGAAGGCATGAAAATACGAAACGGTCGATCAATAAAGATTGGGTACAGGGTATTTGCACCCCGGATACACCCCTCTAACAAAAAATAATGAAAAGTAGAGGGGTGGGCAAAGTGATTCAAAGCAACTCTAATCCTGGTCTCTCATACTCCCACTATCGGCCCAATAGAAGACTAATTTATTAAAATATAAATATATATCTATAAATATATTCATGTAATTTATTAAAATATATAAATATGTTTTTTTTATAAAAATGTATATCTTATTAAATAAAATGTGTTATTTTTAAAAAATTTAAACCCATCATGCAAACTTGAAGGGAAAAAAAGACTTAAAGTTATCTTTTCGTTTTTTAACATACCTATCTCGGGACAGTTGAGTGATCATTGTCATGTAACAACTAAATGCAAGAAGATTGCTGTGAAATGACTTATAATGGCCTGTTGCTTGAGGGAGTCTGAGAAAATAAGCCCATGCACTGAAAGGACAATAGGCCCATAGAAGTTTGAAGATTGATTGATAATGATACGTCACACCAGTCATCCTATAAATAGAAGGATACCCGCCTTCCGAGAGATGCGCAAGAAGTCATTACACCTAATTCAATCTAATTTCTTGGATCTTCATCTTCTCGGAAACAGTCTTGCCTGAATCCCCCATGCTCAAGGAAGAACTTTTCATCCCTCACAATATGTATATACACACACACACACATGTAATGTATATACATATATTCATACAAACACATTATACATATTTAATATATTTTCACACACAATGAGATAATACATTTAATCAACATATTATATATATATACCCCGTGTCTTTTGTTGTGCCACACCATGCCGTGTTCACTAACGTGCATAGTTGGAACAGACCAATGTCTCATAGAGTTGGCCCAACATGACCTGACCTGTTTTACACCTCTCTATGCTATAAATCAATGAGAGGGTCAAGTGGTGAAAAGTGAAGACAAAGAAAAGAGATGCATTTCATGTGTGACAATAACTTGTCTGTTCTTTGATAAGGTAGACTCTTTTGCAAAGTGGCAGTGAAAATAAAGTGATCAGACCATGTCAGCATCCCTACATAATTAAACATTTGGATGCATCTCTTGCTCTGCCCAGATTAGCATCACCCCGCTTGCCAGTTTAATCTTCGATTGCTGAAAAGGTGGATGACCCGATCAAGCACCTAATTCAGTCCAAATCACCATCCAGATCTTGTTGTAACCTTCCTGGGCTGATGCAAAAAACACGAGAACCTATATGCTCCACAACCAAACCAGCATCCTCACAGCCATTGAAAAATAGTGCTTCATCTTCTTTGCCAATCCTCCTCCGCCAACTCATCAAGAATACTGGCCACTGCAGTTGTACATCCTTCCCTGATATGATAAATCTCTCTATGTGAGATAAGATTTGAAGACCAATTTGCAAGGACAGCCTAAATTTATAGTATTACCAGGTACACCAACAATTTTCTTGAAACATAAACTTCTTGGACTGGTGTCTTTGTGTTTTGGCTTGTATGATTTGAGGAGAAAGGACAAGGTCTTTATTAACTTAGGATATTGCTTAACATCTGCAACACCCAAAATTATACATCATTCGTGAAACACCACTTGAATGTCTATATAGATTTGCAATATACTTACACAATAATATATCACTGGCAATAACAATGTCCCATTCCGGATCAGAGGTTGGAAATGCATCACCCCATGAGTCTGAAAAAACATTGAATAAGAAGTTCATCATCAATTGATTTATGTTTGTATTGAGAACACGGGGATTATATTTAACCGCAATTTGAATGGAAGAATACAACAAAATTGAAGCAAGTGAAGCATGCAAGCCTTTTGCTTAAAAAATAATTCTATGTTGAGTCAATTGCACGACAGGTAGGTGGTCTTTTAGACTCTTTATAAATCATTACTTCTACCTGTGGCTATTTAATTTCTATTATGATTTTAAAATGCTTCCGGAGAAGTTATTATTTCTATCTAAAATCTCTGGTTAGCCAAACGATATCCACCAGTAATTAACTTCTAGATAGGTGATCTTTTTTTTAATGGACTAGATAGGTGATCTTTTAAACTCTTTAGGAAGCAAAGCTAGATAAATAAATACCCAAGCAATAGAAAACATTTTCCTCACAGGTTAATGATTCTAATGTGGGAGAGATTGCTTCCAGCTAGAAATGTTTAGTTAGTCAATATATCAAACCAGCATTATCTTCACTATTGACATATTGACATGGTTTGTTCAATTTCCATCATTGAAATATGAAGTTGAATAGAAAATATGGGTGTTATTATATCAGAAATTCCGGGGAAGAGAGATTATTCCTAATGACATGGTTTGATTATTAGGTGATGACATGAATATATGTTGATAAACTATTGTAAAAGTTTAATTGATAAATGGGGGACGTACGTCTTATGTGTGGTAAAACAGTTACGCCATTTGCTCTACAGTTGTGAGCTATGTTCTCTTCAATTTCCATGTCATCGAAATCTGAAGTAGTGATGTCAAGTCCAAACGATTTTCTCAGGAATATGCCCAAAGCTCCAGTACCACTACATAGAAAAGATGCAATTTTCCTTTATTATGTACATTCCCATAAGTTCTCTATGCCAACAACAGCACAAAAAACCAAAAAGAAAAAAAAATCCATACAACAAAAAAATTCATTAAATTGATATTCATTTTGAATATCATTATCTCCAAATGTATGAGAAAAATTCAGATACTCCCAAGTATTTATAAAGATTCTGGATACAGTAAATTTGTAATCAGTTTTTTTTGGGTAACAAGGAACCCCAATATAACTTGGGAAGCCCTAGATGCAAACAATCACCTATAAACCATGTGCACCAGGGTAACCCGGGGGGTTTGAACCGAAGACCTATAGGGAACAAACCCATGACTCTAGTCAAAGAGCCAACCCCATGTGGGTTAAATTTGTAATCAGTTGCACATATGGGAATCATTAATAGTTATAGTGGTCACTGCTCTAAAACTCCAATTTTAGTGCTTATTGATATCCCCCTGTAATAAAGATAACCAGATCCATCCATCAGCACCCCATGTTTAAAATCAGCTAAACCCAACTGAAAACTCCAAAATACAACAACCATAGTTATCTATTGTTGCAAATTGTAATTTAAGGTAATCTATAGATCTGAACAATATCTGAGTGGATTAATTTCATCTGTAATTCAACCTCTTGAATAAAATTGTATATGTATAATTAATCAACTTCATTGTTGATGTTCTATGTCTGCAAATATGAAGATAAATGACTTAAATTGGAGAATAGACTAAGACAATCAAATTTGGTGCATGTCAATGTCAGCATTATTGTTTCTAAAGTAAATGAAAGTTGTTGCTAATGGTAGTGGTGCAATGAAAAATGGCCTAAAATTAGATACAAACACAATGGCAGGTGAATGGCTCCTAGGAGGGAACCATGGAAATGAGAGCACATTGAAACATGATACTATACTGGAAAACTCTTGCAACTGTGTCCCAACTAACTCTTGCAACTGTGTCCCAACTCCCTATTTATAACAAGATATATTCTCTTGACATTGTGAGTAGAACAAAGTAATTGGGACTGTTGCCAGACATTTGGGTGCATAGTTTTCCCTATTTTGTGTTGTCAGAGTAGTGAACAAAAATTGCTTTCAAGTATGGGCATCATCTGCTCCACTCCTAGTCCACTGGTGATATTCTATCCCTGTACAACCATGAAGCAGAATACTAGGAAATGACATGGAAACCCATTTAATATCATTATACATAAGAACCTTTTTCATTGAGTGGAGAGGCATACCTGCCCAGTTCAATGATTTTCCGTCCCTCTAAACAAGCCTTGTGTTCTACTAGCCAATCACAGAATGAAAAGGTTCCCGGCCACAATAAATTGGCATTTAGTTGATGGAATGAAAATTCTCGGATCAACAACTCCTGATGATGATGCAAACATTAAAAGAAACCACCAAGAACATAATTAGAGTAGTAGTTGCACATTATGGACATGCATGTTTTTCCAACAGCTGATAGGTTTTTCCTAATACCAATATGCCAATGTGTTTAATGCATATGTACAGTCCCGTGACTGAAAATTTAACCAATTTGGTGACCTGGACCGATCACAAGAAGACATGGGTCATGACTAATGATTGGTCTACATCAGCGTCAGTCACAAAATTGGTGTAAGTGTTTGGTTACTTGTTCATTTTTCAATTTACAAGTTCAAAATTTTTCCTACTTTAACAAATGGTTATAGACGCAATGAAACAAAACAAAACTAAAAAAAAAAATGTTTATGGTGGTGTAGGTTTGATGGCAGGGTAAAGAAGGGGTGTAAGTAAAAGTACCATCCCAGGGAAAACATGCCTTCTCTCGACATAGGTCTGCTGTTGCTGGATATCTGTCTCCTCCTCGTCTGTCATCGAAAGAGGTGACCGTCATTCACTTCTCTCCTCCCTCCCCAATCCGTCCTATATAATATGACTCTGGAAAAAAGGGATTTTGTGTTTGTTTTATAAGCAAGAACTTACTTACCGGACGAATCGTCATCCCCATTGCGGAAAAGTGAAGACGGAGAGAAAATCGCCGGCTCCATCTGTTAATAGACTATACCCTAGGAAGGAATTCCTTCCAACAAGCAAACAAACAAACAAACTAATAATAGACCCGGCATTGATGACTTATTACTGATCGAACCGGGTCTGGCACGTGCGAAATATATTGGGGGAGCGAGGCGAGCGGGGTGGGAATCCCCGTCAGGGATGTGATCCAATCCACGTTGAAAGACAAATTGAGTTGTTTCAATCAAATCCCATCCTTCTTTCCATCCATCTCGACATTAAACGAAGGAAAGAGAGATTGTTGTAGGCAGTGATGTTAGTTTCTCCTCCATCATCGCAGCCTGTTGGATATATCTTGTTATTTATGTGTTTTTGAAATTTTGTAGGATCTCCCATTTTTGAAAGGCCAGATTTTGTTAGAGTTACTTCTCGCTTTTAGATTTGGTGGTCAAACAAAACCAAATAGAGAGCGTAGAGAGAGCACATCAGTTGTTGATCAGGTGGGTTTGGTCATCAGTTATTCCTACATAAGTGGTCACGCACGCACATATCTATTTTTTTGGGTTGGCTGTTTTCCTTACTCCTTGTGCTAGGCGGAGAGTTCAACAAAGGATCGATCTTAAAAGACTTTATTTTTTATTCTTATTATTACAGAAAATGGTAGGACCAGGACGACCTTTGTTCGTTCTGTTTGGATCATCCATTGTCCAGTATAGCTTCAGCAATGGCGGATGGGGCTCTACTCTCTCTGACATCTACTCCCGCAAGGTTGGTCATCATCAAACCTCCTCAATCGGCAGTTCACATCTTCTTTTTCCGCAATTCTTACGGATTGGTTATGTAACATCCATTTTCATGTTATATCATTATGCACCATGCTGACATATTTTTATATATATATGTGCATCAATCATATCGTGTGATGCTCATTTTCATAAATAACATTTTCATAAAGCAAGTTGTGATAGATTAATGGTATGCTCGTTTGGTGATAGCGATAGGACATATATTTCATTCATACTTGTTGATTTGTTTTCCATCTTGAACTCTATCCATTCCTCAAAGTCCCAACATTGAAATTTTATGCATGTTATTGTTTTGCTACTGGATTTTTATCCATGTGTTACTAAACATGACGACCTTACTGAAGCTCTATGGAATATCAATCCACTAGTATTTCCGTGGATTATGTTGTTTCTTAGTTCTTCTAATGCTTTGTATGCTCATTGTTGTGCTTGCATAATTCTTCCGATGCTTTGGTTTACAGGCAGATATTCTTCTACGGGGATATTCTGGTTGGAATTCAAGGCGTGCTCTCCAAGTGATTGATCAAGTTTTCCCAAAGGTATGCCCACTGATTTCTGAGACACTACGGTGACTGGAGAGAAAGCCTTCTTTCAATTGATCTTAACCTCAACTGTTTTAACAGTATATGCCCATCTTCTTTTCTTTAGGACGCTCCTGTACAACCTGATCTGGTAGTAGTTTACTTTGGTGGTAATGATTCGATGGGATGTCACGTGTCGCACCTTGGTCCTCATGTACCATTGCCAGAATACATTGAGAATATGAGGAAGATTGCAAGCCATCTCAAAGTATTATTCAAACACATTCTCTAAATACTAAATTCATTCATGGAATGAGTTTTCAGTCTGACTAGAGATTTTTTTGCCAGAGCCTTTCTGAGAAAACCCGCGTTATTTTTCTCAGCTGTCCTCCACTCAATGAGGAAAAGCATCAGCAAAGCACAATGTACATTGTAGTGCATTTACAACCTTTTTCATAGATACTTTTTATATTTTGATCCTGTTTGTTTTTTCTGAACCAGTAATGCAATATATAGACTTGTTCGTACAAATGAGGCTTGCCGAAGATACTCAGAAGCTTGTATAGGCTTGTGCAAAGAAATGGACTTGAAGTTCGTTGATCTATTCACTGCAATCCAGAAGAGGGATGACTGGAGCACTGCTTGCTTCACGTAAGTTTATCTGCTTATGATAAGCCCGTTGATTACTGAAAGAATGATTTTTGTGCACTTGTTGTACTATTTATTGCTTATTTTGAAATAATGGACGTATTATTTTTAGTCTTTTGTTTACTTTTCTTAATTTGCCAGGTGAACATATTAATCTTATTCTATACATGGTTAATCAGTTTTAAAAGTAGCTCTGATTATAAAAATGAAAATTAATTACTATGTCGGTCCAAATGTAAAAGATACTGTTACAATGCACATTTCATGCATATTTTGTTCAACTGTGTTGAGTAATGCTATGGAAATGCGAACAACAAATATTTACGTAAGTGATCAATAGTTTTTAGCCATTCATGTGATTCTGTTCACTTTCTTACTAGTACATAAGTAGATCGAAGTGTGGTTGATTGCCATTGAAACACATATCATATGCACTCTGTTCAGTGTCCATTTATTATTCAGTTTTTTCTTCTTCTATATAGTGAATAGTGCAAGCCAATAGGCCATGCCTTGTCACTCAGAATGGCCTTGAAATCCATCAGTAAATTACTGACACCAGTATATTAGTGAAATTGTTTAAGAATGTTTCTGTTGATTTCTGAATAGCATACCACCATACCTTCAGCTCATGCATGATAAATCATACATGTGCAACTAGTCAGTGCCATTTTGAATGATCTTTAGTTACTGTACCACAGAATCAGAGGTAAGAATGCACTTTCATTTGTAGTTCAGGTAAAAAAAAAAGAAATAAAAAAAATTTTCTCCAACCTTTATAGGTTTGTATTTCAGCACACAGTACCAACTATCATCATTTTGGTTTGCAATAGTGATGGAATACTAATCATATATGCTTGTTTTGTGTTTTGATTTGTACTTCAGAGATGGTGTTCATTTCTCTTCTGAGGGTAGCAAGATAGTTGTTAGGGAGATACTGAAAGTCCTTAAGGAAGCTGAATGGATACCATCCCTGCATTGGAAGTCGTTGCAAACTGAGTTTGCAGAGGATTCACCATATGATGTTGTTGCGGCTAATGGGAAGAGCACGATAAATATTTCAGGCTTGACCTTACATCAGGACATCCAGTGGGACTAAATGTTCACTTGCAGCACCAGGGTTGTTTGAGAGCCCCCTTCGGTTATGAGCATGCAATGAGATGAGCTAGGAGGAGGTTCAGTATACTTTATTTCAGGCAAGGTGCTCCAGGAATATTAAACATATATGAATAATGAGTCTGTTCTTTCACCTCAAGTAAGACAGTCCTAAATAGATCTAAAAGTCTACTGAGCAATTGCCAGATTAGACAATCTGCTTGTCATTTATATGTGAACAATTCAACACTTTAATTTGAATAGTTTATATTGGCTTCAGGGCTAATGCCATCTTCGTCACCTCACACTGCTTTGGTAAATTGAAAACACGGCTGGGGAAGCTATTTCCTTGTATGATCTTGACGGTTGCAAATGTATATGGAAATTAAGTGTTAGGTACAGTCAACCCTGCAGTCTTTTGACATTTATTGATTTTTCCCAAAGATATATATTTGTGTAATAAGTACATTTGTAATAAAATGAACCATGTATTTGGATAAATTGAATGCACATTTTTTTAATCCAGTATGTACTAGGTAGGTTAAGTGAAAATTGAGATTCTCAAAACTGTACATGAATGACTCTGCACCTGCACCTTTTGCCTAATATTTTTTTGAAGGGAATGTAGACCCCGCTACGTGGATTATATTAATCGAATAACGCCGAGGTCGGGTCCGAATAGGGATACATAGAGAGAGTAAAACAACAAAGGGCAATAAAACATAAAGATGAAAGGTAAGGAGATCTACTCAAAGATCCACCCCATCATAATGTTGTCAAAGATCCACCCCATCATAAAGATGAAACGTAAGGGCCCTGAACAGAAGTTGTCATTTTACCTAATGTTAAGATAAAATGAGGTCTTAATAAGAAAAGAAAAAACAATACATTGACCAGCAATCCCAAAGAATGTTGGATCCTCTGCTGACAACTTCATATACCAACCACCCCAGTTTAGCAGACGTAGACAGGCTGGCTATGGCATTCCAGTATCAAATTGAATACCTTCACCCCCCAAAACAGCGACAATCAAAGGTGCACCAAAGGTCGGCCGCAATTTCAGCACAAGGCATCACATCAACTTAATCTAATAATTCTGCAACATTAATTAATATTGTCATCATAAATAATTTTTTTTAAAGAAATTGCACATATCTGCAGGTGACTGGCTTCATATATCCCAAAGAAACTCAATTTTCAAATTACATTGTAAGGTGGCTAGACAAATGATTCGGGAACACCAAAAAGGAAGAAATCAACACAATAAAACAAGAAAAAAAATGATGTTGCAGGGCCACAAACAAACCACAACCCACAGTTCCAGGCGTTCAGAAGGAGACATCCACAAGTGGCAGGTAGCAGTACAGATCTTCCCTGGCTGGTGTGACTTTGATGGGTGAAAATTAGTACAAGCGGCAACATTCTCTACATCGACCCACAAATATGAAATCACCTGATACACCAAATTTAGACCCAATCCAAATGCAAGGATTGGCATGACATTTGGTGAACAGCACCACCTGCATCCAGCACTTTTAGTTTGAAAGTACTAGTCTGCCACTAGGCTTTCTCTTTTTCCATCCCTGAAATTAATAATAATAAAAAAATGTCAACAAGTGCACTGTGATTAATATGCTCCAACTTAGAAATAATAAGTAGATCTTACAAATGCTGCATAGTACACAAATGCCACTCCAGCCAAGATGACGAATGCATATTGAAACAAGTTATACCTGCAAATGAAAAGTAATACCCAATCCAATAAATTTCTTGAAGCAATTAATGGCATGACAGAGGTGCTTACCAAACTGTGTCATGACTTAGATTCAGTTTATTACTACCCTACTAATTGTGGCATATACTAACTTGTAAAGATACTTAATTCCACGAAGAGACTCCAGTGTGTGGCCAAATATTTCCTGAGCAGCAGTTGCTTGTGCATAGTACCCAAATGTGGTGGCGCAGAACTGAATAACACTGCAGAAGCAGATAAGAACAGTCCAAACAAGTAAATGGACCATGTTTTACAAACTAAAAAAAAAACCGAGCAAATTTCAATGTAGTGAAAAGCAGTTAAGAGAATGGAGGCACCATACATCTGGCATCATCTATATTTTTGTATTTACTTACAAATGATGACTGTGGGGGTTATAGATTTAGACTACCATGTGGTTTCTAACTAATGGAACATGCCTCATGGTCATAATGAAGGGACAAAAGTGGGAAGAATTGAGAGGAAAAAATAGGTATTAGAGAGATAATAGGCCTTATTTTGAATAACAAAAGGAGGAGGATTTGCATACGGAAGCTTATCATTTAACGCAGCATGGAGTCAGGGAATCTTGAATACAGAATTTGTTCAGATAAGGATAACATGTGGGAAAGAAGGGGCAAGAAAAGCAAACAATCAAGATGTTCTACTTATCATATTCTAAACTTCTACAACATTCTGCTACATTGTTTTACAAAGTTAAATTCACAGTTTGCTTTTGTTTAGATGTTTAGATTGGTGAGATTAATAGAGAATGGGGATCTCCCAGTCTTCTCCGACACTTGTTTGATAAAGGAGATTATTCTTATTTCAGTTATATTACCTGATCGAGCACAGCAAAATTAACCCCACATTGAAAAGAAATGAGTTCATGAGAGTTCCTCCCCACCTGAAATCAAGTTGTGGAATTGTTATAGGATCATAACAACTCACAAAATAAATAGAGAAAGGGCCGTCCACAAAGTACATTACTTCATGGGACGAATTGTGATGAATACTAGTCTCATGCCAACCATCATAGCCCCTGCAATTACTGCAAGCAGAAGATAGAAGCAGAAGAACGCAAATGCTGCAGTACCCAATAGGCCTGTTTTAATTCAAACAATACACAATGAGTTAAAAAAAAAAAACATCAAATGAAAAGGAAAGACTTAACAAAAGAAAGGGAAAATCCTTGCAATTTATGATATCAAACATACCCCAAACATCATCCAGTTTGATAAAAACTTCATTAAGGAAGGGGAAAAGAGGAGGATCAATCAACAGATATATAACAAAATGCGCAACCCAAGCCACTGATACAATCAACCTGAAGTCAACATTTTGAGATTTGAAAACATACAAACAATTGTTAGATGCAGGAATAAGATAATCATCTTCAGTTAAAATCTCAGTTAATTATCAATTCAGAGCATATGAAAGAATAATATGTTACAGAACCCCCCCCCAAAAAAAAAGCAGTGGTGCGACCAACAATAAAGTGTCAAACTTTAATGCATGATCATCAGGTGCCTGAAGAGCCTGACATTTTGGTACTCGAAAATTTATAGACACTTCCATAATTATAGTCAGTGACTTTATCACTTATTCATATAATTTGATAGACTTTCCAAAACAATAAATTGAGATCTGGAAAAAAAAATGTAATATTCCACATTAGTTTTTAGATACTGCCTGGTTGCATGACGTAAAACTGTTTAGACTCAGTCATGTTATGAAAGACCAATCTTCCTTACACCAATGGTCCTCCAAGAAAATCAGCGCCAATGGACTAAGAATATATGGTCTAAAAAAATTTCACAATGAAGGAACATAATTTGAACGTTTAAAATCTGGTCACAAATAGAAGGGGTAAGGCCTGATGGTGGCATGGTAATTCACTAACTCTTAGCCATTTAAACAAGTCTTTTGGTGGATCCACAAATTATAAACTACTATATCTTAACTGCACTAAAATACCAAACACATTGCTCTCAAATGAATGTAGCATCAGGAGTTTACTATTTACCCTACAAGTCCTAGAACAAAACACATTGCTCTCAAATGAATGTAGCATCAGGAGTTTACTATTTACCCTACAAGTCCTAGAACAAGTTTTGCCAGGTAGCCAAGGACAGTCAAAGCCCAAGCAGTCTCTGCCTGTAGAACAAAAATAAAAATAATAACATCACTTAGATCTATAAATTACAACCATAAAATGGAAAGAAAAACATATAAGAAAATGGTGACAGTAATGGATGGCATGCTTTGCGTCGAAGTATCATCACCTTTTCTCCTTGAGGGTACATTTCCTCTAAAGCTTTCATATCTTCTTCAAGAAGAAGCAACTCCTGCAAGATTAAGACATCATATAATGAATTTCAGAAAAACACAACAAAGGACAATCATACATCAAACACACTGAAAGAGTAGGCCAATCCATTAGAGTATCAGATCAGATATATACAGCTTAATTATCAGTTAAAGACTACATAAAATTTTAGTTCAGCTCTCACACAAGCTCACTTCTTTGACTCTTTGAAGCCTGTTTTATGTATTCTATCATGGAATACAAAACTGAATCATTTCATGTTTTTGATATATCAAAGATGCCTTTCCACAGTACGTACCAAATATTATCAGGGCCTGCAACATCCCTATACCTCTAACTGAATTAGATTTATGAAGTTGGTCATTCTGGCATAAAAGAATTCCCTCAAATTGTCAACTATAACTAGTACAAAAGGATTTTTTTAAAAAAAAAACAAAAAACCATTATAAAAGAACCAACCAAATACGCCACTATGTAAGATGAAGAATCTGTGGTCAGAAGTCGGATTAAATTTTAACACGTAAGATCAAGAGATACATATAAGCAGTAAATATCATAATAAAAATATGGGGCATAGGCCACGAAAAAACAGAAAAAGCAAACAGTTACTAGCTACAGAATATGTGGGAAGGCACTTGTATTACGCTTCATATGAACACAAGTATATTTCCAGGTTGTTAGACATATGTAATCAAAGAGAAGCACACACATCCTCATGAAAAGTAAAATGACAAATGGAACCCTTAAGAGAACCATGATTTTTGTGATTTATTGAACTAGAAACCATAGATTAATTTGCTGGACATGTCAACATCCTGACCATTACATAATTCAATAGAGCAACCAATGGTGCATAATATTATGCATGGACATGTACCTTTTCAACCACCTTGACATTTTTACACCATTTTCTTCCCTTATTACCACTTCTCTCTTCTTGATGAAGTGCATCAGCTGTTTTCTTCAATTCTCTTGCTTTCTTCCCTAATTCAGTAGCCTCCTACAAAAGTTAAAAGACAAATTCCAAATTACAAGTTTCACAAACAGTGATCAAAATCCCAAAACAAAGGGCCAAGAAAGTGAAACTTTCTGCAATAACAAATTTGATATCAAACCCCCACCTTGATATACTGTGACGTGAGTGTGTTATAACTGCCTTTGGACAGCGGATAAATGAAAATATTAGCCCCAAAGGAAGGCAAGCAATCCCGATACCACTGTAGAGGGCATGGTGGCAAGCTTGGCGGTTGGCCACGTCAGCTGGGAGCATGAGGATGGAGATGGCAGCCACAGAGAGGCCGAGGACAACCACGGCCTTGGGGAGGTACGCCTGGTTCACGTCATCCGAGTGCGGGTAGTTCACAAGGAGGTACACATTGAACAGGAGGACCAACACGCACACAACCACAGCCACAATCACCAGTGCCAAATTGAAATCCCCCATCCTCTCTGATTTCTAACTTCCTTCACCCCAGCCCCCTCGAACGTATATGGTTCCTATTACTCAAACATGTCAAAGCAATTCACGAGGCACCTTATTCGATGGGGGATTCTTCTCACAAGGAAATCTCTCTCATCTGGGAAGGACGGGCTACAAGGGTTTTAACAAATCCAGCAAGGAAGGGATCCACTTCACCTACAGAAAACAACTTATTTTAAAGATCCAGTAATCTCTTCATACTCTCATTCCCAGACATAAAGTTAAAAACAATGCATGAATCAATATGCACCCACCCACACACAAGGACAAAAAAACAAAAATTCGGATCAAACCAACAAGTCTGAAAATTAAAATCTAACAACAAAGAAAACACGTGTATCCAAACCAGGCGCATCAGAGATCGAGGGATGGAGGAGGACTATAATTAATCTGCGGGACAGCAGTCGCCGATGCCTGAGAGAGAACCGGCGGCGACGGCGGCGACAGTGATGGAGTTGGGGGTCGATTTTGGGTGATTTGGGCATTTGCCCTATTTTGAGCCTTGTGATTAAATGACAACAACCCTCTCGACGTTTGTTCCGGTCCGAACTTTAATGTGGAGGGTAATCATGTCGTTTACATATTTATGACATTTTTTTTATGACATTTTTTTTTTTTTAGGTACATATCGTTCGATGGCTAAAATCGACAGACGACCTGTCCCGCTCTGGCGGAGGATGGACTCGGTTTTTTATTTATTTTAATAACGTTGGATAGGTTAAATCTGGGTGAGATTGTTATTCTACCAATCTGGCTGCGTATTATTTGTTAGTTTTGTTGTCAATTTGGATTTCAATATCATCTTCCTTTTTCTTCCCTTTAGAAATGGTGCTCCACACAATTTGAACTTTGGATCTCTTTTAGAGAGATGGGAGATGTTTGTTAGCTTAATCAAAGTTTGATTCGCTATTTCCTTGTGTTTATATGGTAAAAACTCAAATATAGGGTTATCACAATACCAAATTTTTTAACAGGATGTATGTGTGGTTGTGATTTTTTATTTTTCATTCATGCAAGAAAGTACATTTATATTGAATTTATAAAAAATATATATACTTATTTTTTTATATAATACCTACAAGTTTCCACTTCAAATTTCTTTTGTATGAATTTCATGAAATGCTTTAGTACTTTACTATGTGATATGTCAGTCTGTTTGTTGTAATTTTTCTATAAGGGCCTCATCGATTTAATCTTTGAGCTTATGTCAACCTCTGTGTCTTCAGCACTCAGCTCTCATATACTCATATGCTTGTATATAAGAAAGGGAGATATTTCGGATATTATACCAAGCAAATGCAGCAAAGGGGCTAAGAAACACATTACAAGGTTTGTTTTGATGTTGAAATTGGAGGATACCCGTCCGCAGGTATTAATGTGAATATTTCAAGTTGTCTACACTTCCACAAGATTTCTTTTTCTATTTTTTGTGAGAAAAACTGTGCTATAAGTAACATTGAAGACATTTTAGACAGCCTGATAATATGGTCGAGTGGCATTCTTATCTAAAATTTACGTGTCTTAAGAGTGTTTATATTTGGTTCATGTATCGATACAATTCAATAATAATCTCATTTTATGATGAACACTGAAAATTTGCTTCTTGTGAGGATTATCCCCCATTCTCTTTGAACTGTCTTATACATGGGATTAACTTTTTACCTTAATTTACTTGAGTTCTAGAGTTGGTTATTTTCTGTCGTCAGCATCCGTAATCCAGTAAGT
Organism: Acorus gramineus; assembly: GCA_030737835.1. Taxonomy (NCBI): domain Eukaryota; kingdom Viridiplantae; phylum Streptophyta; class Magnoliopsida; order Acorales; family Acoraceae; genus Acorus; species Acorus gramineus. The sequence continues at coordinate 4,771,357 of CM060854.1, forward strand.
GCTATTTGATGAGACACTATAATTTCTGTGGCTTGCTCTGATTACCACTTACATTTGACCATTTAAAACTTGAGACGACCTTCACGACAGCTTTGGTAGAATGTTTTTCTTCCAAAAACTATTATATATCCTTCTGTGTCCGAATTAAAAAGAGAAAGATGTCCCCTTTAATTAAACAAACCTTACAACATAAGCTAAAAGGTAAGCTTACAACACGAGAAAAATATCTTTAGGGTTTAGGGTTTAGGGTTTAGGGTTTTAGGGTTTAGGGTTTAGGGTTTAGGGTTTTAGGGTTTAGGGTTTAGGGGTTTAGGGGTTTAGGGTTTAGGGTTTAGGGTTATAGGGAAAAGCATCAGCAAAGCACAATGTACATTGTAGTGCATTTACAACCTTTTTCATAGATACTTTTTATATTTTGATCCTGTTTGTTTTTTCTGAACCAGTAATGCAATATATAGACTTGTTCGTACAAATGAGGCTTGCCGAAGATACTCAGAAGCTTGTATAGGCTTGTGCAAAGAAATGGACTTGAAGTTCGTTGATCTATTCACTGCAATCCAGAAGAGGGATGACTGGAGCACTGCTTGCTTCACGTAAGTTTATCTGCTTATGATAAGCCCGTTGATTACTGAAAGAATGATTTTTGTGCACTTGTTGTACTATTTATTGCTTATTTTGAAATAATGGACGTATTATTTTTAGTCTTTTGTTTACTTTTCTTAATTTGCCAAGTGAACATATTAATCTTATTCTATACATGGTTAATCAATTCTAAAAGTAGCTCTGATTATAAAAATGAAAATTAATTACTATGTTGGTCCAAATGTAAAAGATACTGTTACAATGCACATTTCATGCATATTTTGTTCAACTGTGTTGAGTAATGCTATGGAAATGCGAACAACAAATATTTACGTAAGTGATCAATAGTTTTTAGCCATTCATGTGATTCTGTTCACTTTCTTACTAGTACATAAGTAGATTGAAGTGTGGTTGATTGCCATTGAAACACATATCATATGCACTCTGTTCAGTGTCCATTTATTATTCAGTTTTTTCTTCTTCTATATAGTGAATAGTGCAAGCCAATAGGCCATGCCCTGTCACTCAGAATGGCCTTGAAATCCATCAGTAAATTACTGACATCAGTATATTAGTGAAATTGTTTAAGAATGTTTATGTTGATTTCTGAATAGCATACCACCATACCTTCAGCTCATGCATGATAAATCATACATGTATAACTCGTCAGTGCCATTTTGAATGATCTTTAGTTACTGTACCACAGAATCAGGGGTAAGAATGCACTTTCATTTGTAGTTCAGGTAAAAAAAAAAGAAATAAAAAAAATTCTCCAACCTGTATAGGTTTGTATTTCAGCACACAGTACCAACTATCATCATTTTGGTTTGCAATAGTGATGGAATACTAATCATATATGCTTGTTTTGTGTCTTGATTTGTACTTCAGAGATGGTGTTCATTTCTCTTCTGAGGGTAGCAAGATAGTTGTTAGGGAGATACTGAAAGTCCTCAAGGAAGCTGAATGGATACCATCCCTGCATTGGAAGTCGTTGCAAACTGAGTTTGCAGAAGATTCACCATATGATGTTGTTGCGGCTAATGGGAAGAGCACGATAAATATTTCAGGCTTGACCTTACATCAGGACATCCAGTGGGACTAAATGTTCACTTGCAGCACCAGGGTTGTTTGAGAGCCCCCTTCGGTTATGAGCATGCAATGAGATGAGCTAGGAGGAGGTTCAGTATACTTTATTTCAGGCAAGGTGCTCCAGGAATATTAAACATATATGAATAATGAGTCTGTTCTTTCACCTCAAGTAAGACAGTCCTAAATAGATCTAAAAGTCTACTGAGCAATTGCCAGATTAGACAATCTGCTTTGTCATTTATATGTGAACAATTCAACACTTTAATTTGAATAGTTTATATTGGCTTCAGGGCTAATGCCATCTTCGTCACCTCACACTGCTTTGGTAAATTGAAAACACGGCTGGGGAAGCTATTTCCTGGTATGATCTTGACGGTTGCAAATGTATATGGAATTTAAGTGTTAGGTACAGTCAACCCTGCAGTCTTTTGACATTTATTGATTTTTCCCAAAGATATATATTTGCGTAGTAAGTACATTTGTAATAAAATGAACCATGTATTTGGATAAATTGAATGCACATTTTTTTAATCCAGTATGTACTAGGTAGGTTAAGTGAAAATTGAGATTCTCAAAAACTGTACATGAATGACTCTGCACCTGCACCTGCACCTGCACCTGCACCTTTTGCCTAATATTTTTTTGAAGGGAATGTAGACCCCGCTATGTGGATTATATTAATCGAATAACGCCGAGGTCGGGTCCGAATAGGGATACATTGAGAGAGTAAAACCACAAAGGGCAATAAAACATAAAGATGAAAGGTAAGGAGATCTACTCAAGGATCCACCCCATCATAATGTTGTCAAAGATCCACCCCATCATAAAGATGAAAGGTAAGGACCCTGAACAGAAGTTGTCATTTTACCTAATGTTAAGATAAAATGAGGTCTTAATAAGAAAAGAAAAAGCAATACATTGACCAGCAATCCCAAAGAATGTTGGATCCTCTGCTGACAACTTCATATACCAACCACCCCAGTTTAGCAGACGTAGACAGGCTGGCTATGGCATTCCAGTATCAAATTGAATACCTTCACCCCCGAAAACAGCGACAATCAAAGGTGCACCAAAGGTCTGCTGCAATTTCAGCACAAGGCATCACATCAACTTAATCTAATAATTCTGCAACATTAATTAATATTGTCATCATAAATAATTTTTTTAAAGAAATTGCAGATATCTGCAGGTGACTGGCTTCATATATCCCAAAGAAACTCAATTTTCAAATTACATTGTAAGGTGGCTAGACAAATGATTCGGGAACACCAACAAGGAAGAAATCAACACAATAAAACAAGAAAAAAAAATGATGTTGCAGGGCCACAAACAAACCACAACCCACAGTTCCAGGCGTTCAGAAGGAGACATCCACAAGTGGCAGGTAGCAGTACAGATCTTCCCTGGCTGGTGTGACTTTGATGGGTGAAAATTAGTGCAAGCGGCAACATTCTCTACATCGACCCACAAATATGAAATCACCTGATACACCAAATTTAGACCCAATCCAAATGCAAGGATTGGCATGACATTTGGTGAACAGCACCACCTGCATCCAGCACTTTGAGTTTGAAAGTACTAGTCTGCCACTAGGCTTTCTCTTTTTCCATCCCTGAAATTAATTATAATAAAAAAACGTCAACAAGTGCACTGATTAATATGCTCCAACTTAGAAATAATAAGTAGATCTTACAAATGCTGCATAGTACACAAATGCCACTCCAGCCAAGATGACGAATGCATATTGAAACAAGTTATACCTGCAAATGAAAAGTAATACCCAATCCAATAAATTTCTTGAAGCAATTAATGGCATGACAGAGGTGCTTACCAAACTGTGTCATGACTTAGATTCAGTTTATTACTACCCTACTAATTGTGGCATATACTAACTTGTAAAGATACTTAATTCCACGAAGAGACTCCAGCGTGTGGCCAAATATTTCCTGAGCAGCAGTTGCTTGTGCATAGTACCCAAATGTGGTGGCGCAGAACTGAATAACACTGCAGAAGCAGATAATAACAGTCCAAACAAGTAAATGGACCATGTTTTACAAACTAAAAAAAAAACCGAGCAAATTTCAATGTAGTGAAAAGCAGTTAAGAGAATGGAGGCACCATACATCTGGCATCATCTATATTTTTGTATTTACTTACAAATGATGACTGTGGGGGTTATAGATTTAGACTACCATGTGGTTTCTAACTAATGGAACATGCCTCATGGTCATAATGAAGGGACAAAAGTGGGAAGAATTGAGAGGAAAAAATAGGTATTAGAGAGATAATAGGCCTTATTTTGAATAACAAAAGGAGGAGGATTTGCATACGGAAGCTTATCATTTAACGCAGCATGGAGTCAGGGAATCTTGAATACAGAATTTGTTCAGATAAGGATAACATGTGGGAAAGAAGGGGCAAGAAAAGCAAACAATCAAGATGTTCTACTTATCATATTCTAAACTTCTACAACATTCGGCTACATTGTTTTACAAAGTTAAATTCACAGTTTGCTTTTGTTTAGATGTTTAGATTGGTGAGATTAATCGAGAATGGGGATCTCCCAGTCTTCTCCGACACTTGTTTGATAAAGGAGATTATTCTTATTTCAGTTATATTACCTGATCGAGCACAGCAAAATTAACCCCACATTGAAAAGAAATGAGTTCATGAGAGTTCCTCCCCACCTGAAATCAAGTTGTGGAATTGTTATAGGATCATAACAACTCACAAAATAAATAGAGAAAGGGCCGTCCACAAAGTACATTACTTCATGGGACGAATTGTGATGAATACTAGTCTCATGCCAACCATCATAGCCCCTGCAATTACTGCAAGCAGAAGATAGAAGCAGAAGAACGCAAATGCTGCAGTACCCAATAGGCCTGTTTTAATTCAAACAATACACAATGAGTTAAAAAAAAAAAACATCAAATGAAAAGGAAAGACTTAACAAAAGAAAGGGAAAATCCTTGCAATTTATGATATCAAACATACCCCAAACATCATCCAGTTTGATAAAAACTTCATTAAGGAAGGGGAAAAGAGGAGGATCAATCAACAGATATATAACAAAATGCGCAACCCAAGCCACTGATACAATCAACCTGAAGTCAACATTTTGAGATTTGAAAACATACAAACAATTGTTAGATGCAGGAATAAGATAATCATCTTCAGTTAAAATCTCAGTTAATTATCAATTCAGAGCATATGAAAGAATAATATGTTACAGAACCCCCCCCCCCCCCCAAAAAAAAAAAAAAGCAGTGGTGCGACCAACAATAAAGTGTCAAACTTTAATGCATGATCATCAGGTGCCTGAAGAGCCTGACATTTTGGTACTCGAAAATTTATAGACACTTCCATAATTATAGTCGGTGACTTTATCACTTATTCATATAATTTGATAGACTTTCCAAAACAATAAATTGAGATCTGGGAAAAAAAAAATGTAATATTCCACATTAGTTTTTAGATACTGCCTGGTTGCATGACGTAAAACTGTTTAGACTCAGTCATGTTATGAAAGACCAATCTTCCTTACACCAATGGTCCTCCAAGAAAATCAGCGCCAATGGACTAAGAATATATGGTCTAAAAAAATTTCACAATGAAGGAACATAATTTGAACGTTTAAAATCTGGTCACAAATAGAAGGGGTAAGGCCTGATGGTGGCATGGTAATTCACTAACTCTTAGCCATTTAAACAAGTCTTTTGGAGGATCCACAAATTATAAACTACTATATCTTAACTGCACTAAAATACCAAACACATTGCTCTCAAATGAATGTAGCATCAGGAGTTTACTATTTACCCTACAAGTCCTAGAACAAAACACATTGCTCTCAAATGAATGTAGCATCAGGAGTTTACTATTTACCCTACAAGTCCTAGAACAAGTTTTGCCAGGTAGCCAAGGACAGTCAAAGCCCAAGCAGTCTCTGCCTGTAGAACAAAAATAAAAATAATAACATCACTTAGATCTATAAATTACAACCATAAAATGGAAAGAAAAACATATAAGAAAATGGTGACAGTAATGGATGGCATGCTTTGCGTCGAAGTATCATCACCTTTTCTCCTTGAGGGTACATTTCCTCTAAAGCTTTCATATCTTCTTCAAGAAGAAGCAACTCCTGCAAGATTAAGACATCATATAATGAATTTCAGAAAAACACAACAAAGGACAATCATACATCAAACACACTGAAAGAGTAGGCCTATCCATTAGAGTATCAGATCAGATATATACAGCTTAATTATCAGTTAAAGACTACATAAAATTTTAGTTCAGCTCTCACACAAGCTCACTTCTTTGACTCTTTGAAGCCTGTTTTATGTATTCTATCATGGAATACAAAACTGAATCATTTCATGTTTTTGATATATCAAAGATGCCTTTCCACAGTACGTACCAAATATTATCAGGGCCTGCAACATCCCTATACCTCTAACTGAATTAGATTTATGAAGTTGGTCATTCTGGCATAAAAGAATTCCCTCAAATTGTCAACTATAACTAGTACAAAAGGAATTTTTTTTTAAAAAAAAACAAAAAACCATTATAAAAGAACTATCCAAATACGCCACTATGTAAGATGAAGAATCTGTGGTCAGAAGTCGGATTAAATTTTAACACGTAAGATCAAGAGATACATATAAGCAGTAAATATCATAATAAAAATATGGGGCATAGGCCACGAAAAAACAGAAAAAGCAAACAGTTACTAGCTACAGAATATGTGGGAAGGCACTTGTATTACGCTTCATATGAACACAAGTATATTTCCAGGTTGTTAGACATATGTAATCAAAGAGAAGCACACACATCCTCATGAAAAGTAAAATGACAAATGGAACCCTTAAGAGAACCATGATTTTTGTGATTTATTGAACTAGAAACCATAGATTAATTTGCTGGACATGTCAACATCATGACCATTACATAATTCAATAGAGCAACCAACGGTGCATAATATTATGCATGGACATGTACCTTTTCAACCACCTTGACATTTTTACGCCATTTTCTTCCCTTATTACCACTTCTCTCTTCTTGATGAAGTGCATCAGCTGTTTTCTTCAATTCTCTTGCTTTCTTCCCTAATTCAGTAGCCTCCTACAAAAGTTAAAAGACAATTTCCAAATTACAAGTTTCACAAACAGTGATCAAAATCCCAAAACAAAGGGCCAAGAAAGTGAAACTTTTTGCAATAACAAATTTGATATCAAACCCCCATCTTGATATACTGTGACGTGAGTGTGTTATAACTGCCTTTGGACAGCGGATAAATGAAAATATTAGCCCCAAAGGAAGGCAAGCAATCCCGATACCACTGTAGAGGGCATGGTGGCAAGCTTGGCGGTTGGCCACGTCAGCTGGGAGCATGAGGATGGAGATGGCAGCCACAGAGAGGCCGAGGACAACCACGGCCTTGGGGAGGTACGCCTGGTTCACGTCATCCGGGTGCTGGTAGTTCACAAGGAGGTACACATTGAACAGGAGGACCAACACGCACACAACCACAGCCACAATCACCAGTGCCAAATTGAAATCCCCCATCCTCTCTGATTTCTAACTTCCTTCACCCCAGCCCCCTCGAACGTATATGGTTCCTATTACTCAAACATGTCAAAGCAATTCACGAGGCACCTTATTCGATGGGGGATTCTTCTCACAAGGAAATCTCTCTCATCTGGGAAGGACGGGCTACAAGGGTTTTAACAAATCCAGCAAGGAAGGGATCCACTTCACCTACAGAAAACAACTTATTTTAAAGATCCAGTAATCTCTTCATACTCTCATTCCCAGACATAAAGTTAAAAACAATGCATGGATCTATATGCACCCACCCACACACAAGGACGAAAAAATAAAAATTCGGATCAAACCAACAAGTCTGAAAATTAAAATCTAACAAAGAAAACACGTGTATCCAAACCAGACGCATCGGAGATCGAGGGATGGAGGAGGACTATAATTAATCTGCGGGACAGCAGTCGCCGATGCCTGAGAGAGAACCGGCGGCGACGGCGGCGACAGTGATGGAGTTGGGGGTCGATTTTGGGTGATTTGGGCATTTGCCCTATTTTGACCCTTGTGATAAATGACAACAACCCTCTCGACGTTTGTTCCGGTCCGAACTTTAATGTGGAGGGTAATCATGTCGTTTACATATTTATGACATTT